>CM061489.1:7500-4807500 GCA_030867185.1 Tagetes erecta | reverse complement strand
TTGCAACATATTGCTTGGTGAGAAGTGAGAACATATACATTTATATGGCAGATGGTATATCAAGCTTTTGGGGTCCGGTCACATCGTCCCATGAATGGTGTGAGAAGAATTATGTGTTTTCTTCATACGTCGCTGAGTTTTATAATACCATTTCAAATATCCCATGCATCCTTTTGGCACTCATCGGCCTTTTAAGCTCGTTGATACAACGTTTTGAGAAGAGATTTAGCGTCTTGCACTTGTCAAATATGGCACTTTCTATTGGAAGCATGATGTATCATGCCACCCTACAACATGTGTAAGTATACAATTTTCAATATGAAATTGTTGCACGCCCTACTTTTCCTATGACCTTTGTGGCCTCTATGCTAGATTTAGCACAAAGGTCGTAGGAAAACTGAACTTTTGTAAAATGAGAGTTTTTTTTACACAGTAAACATATTTATGTTCTCAAAAACCATTGCATTGTATATTAGATAAATCAATTCTATATGGTTTTGATGGTTCAAGTAATTTGTTTTTTTGAAAATTTATTCTAGTTAACTTTATTTCTTTTTCAATTATATATTTTTATTTTCCCAAGTTTTGTGTGTCAAGGTAATATGTAAGATTTTCTTATATAAGTTAACAGTTTCAACACATACATCTACAAGTTCTTGTTACTTAGCTCCATAATTGTTCCACAACTGTGTATATTCACATGTACGGAGCTGTGTGCAAACTATCCCCTAAATGGCCCAATCAGCGTTTGACGCTCGACCCTTTTAATTAGAGTTACCATAAATGCATTAGAATGGCAGTTGCTAATACAAGTCAGTTTTTATTTGGATAATTGTGACCCACTCTAGGCCAAAATGACACACAAGCTTGATTGCACCTTAATCCATATACGTTGCTCTGTGTCATCCTACTTGTCTAGAGAACATGATAAACAGTATGAAGGATTGTCTGTAGGGTTGTTAAGGTTTGATCTTCCGGCGCACCTTTTGGCTTTGTGAGATAATATATTCATGCTCATTTTTTAGATTTAAGGCCTATAGCGTGGTTCACGATAATATGAGACTTAACACATACCAATAGTGACCTGTATACTTTGTATATTATGCACGTGACAGTCCTTGTTCTTCTTATGTGTCTCTATGGTAGGCATGTGTATTAACTGTTGAAACCAACCAAACCCAAGCAAGTCGTCCGGTTTAAGATGTATATACAATTTGGTTCACAGCTTGGTTTTGGTTGCTTGTCAGTTTAACGGTGTGTATGATGGTTTGAAACTTAGGACCTGTCGTTTAACCTTATCTATTTATTTTCATTTTCGGAATATGCAGATATGATATGTAGTATAATACTAATGAACCCTCATTTTTGGTTTAGCACAAGCTAAGTCTTTTGAAGAATAAAAAACAAGAAAAAGATCAGTTCCACCTGTCAAATTGCTAAAACCATCTGGTCTGGGCCGTCTGGCCAACCCACCCAACTTGGTCGGTTTTGTTTGTTATTTCCCAAAACCATAGTTAGCTGTTCAGCCTAAAATTTTCGTTAAAACCAACCAAACCAGAACATGAACATCCCTTTATGTGCACAGTATTAATAACCACTTGCTAATTCAATTTGCATGTTAAATCACATGGTGAGATTGACTTTTTCAGTTATTGACTACTATTAAAAGTTAACCATGAGAATAATTTGTTGCAGGCAACAGCAAAGTGATGAAACACCAATGGTATGGGAAATGCTCCTCTACATCTACATCCTCTACTCACCCGATTGGCATTATCGAAGCACCATGCCCACATTCCTCTTCCTTTATGGCATCTCTTTCGCCGTCCTCCATTCCGTGATCCGTTTTGACATCGGGTTCAAAGCTCATTATGTGATGTTATGCTTGTTGTGCATTCCTCGGGTTTACAAATATTACATTTACACTCAAGACAAACCCGCAAAAAGGCTTGCAAAGTTCTATCTGGCTACACTTTTTCTCGGTACTTTGTGTTGGTTAGTTGATCGCTTCTGCTGCAACCAGATTTCCAACTGGCCAATCAACCCGCAAGGTCATGCCTTGTGGCATGTGCTCATGGGATTCAATTCTTACTTTGCAAACACCTTCTTGATGTTCTGTCGAGCCCAACAGCGAGAATGGAACCCGGAAATCGTTTATTTCATGGGGATTCTTCCCTATGTGAGGATCCAGAAACCGAAGATAGAGTAAGATGCGAATGGATAAAACAGCAGGTAACAGCTTAGTTCTTATTGTCAAGACCGATTTTGTTTTCTTTGATATGGTTTTTGAAGTATGATTTGACAAAGATTAGGTTTTTTTGAACTTGTGTTTGGTGTAAAATATCATCCTAGTATGGTGAAGTTTATGGAACAGTTGAAGGGTTGTTCATGTTTTATATTTGGAAGGTTCTTTGCTGGCACTGCAGTTCAAGGATTATACTTCAAAATATATTTATTTTATAATAGATTTGTTTTGTGGTTCATAAAATACAAATTGTCAAAAAGGGTGTACCCGGTACTTGGTTTAGCTCTTGCTATCTAATTGCTATCAGATGTATACTGTCTTATATCTGATGTATACGGTCTTATCGTGATGTATTAAAATACTACTGCCCCATCCAGAAATAACTTCTCAAAATGTGATGATGTAAAGCACTCTGCATATACTCTCCTACAAAGTTGCACAATTACATATATCCTTAAAATAGAAGTTTTTATTACCTTATGTACAATGCTTTTCAAGCATGATTTACAAAGTTGCATAATTAGATAAATCCACAAAATATAAGTTTTCTGCTTCCTTTTGTATAATGTTTTTCAAGTATGATTTGGGTAAATGAGTAATTTTAAAAGTTTGTAAGGATGTATACAAAAGCCCCTAAAAGTTGGTGATCACAAACTATATCAAATAATATTATTTGTAAAAGACATGCTCACATGTAAAAAGGACTTGATGAATGTAAAAGGCAATACATTAAACAGGACTTGAACCTTTTCTATAAAAGTAAATAGTTTCATGACTTCGAAGCATTCTAGGCAGAAGCAGAACCCTCTCTTCTAAATAATACAAAACTTTAATCGTAAAATTAATACAACACACTCGAAAGCTATGAATCACTAGCCCATTTGCTAGCAACGGATTCCTTGGCAGAACTGCGAGCATATGATTCAGGTTTAGAAGCGGATGGAGACTCCTGCCCACGGATTTTTGATGATATGTAACGTAATCCGTTTCTTGGACCTCGTAGAGCAAACAACAATGGCTTGAGGAGAACTGCGAACAGGACATCACCTTTTGCAAGTATCAGAAACTACAAATGCAGAACAATAAATAATAATTAGAGGGTGTTAGGATGTGTGTTTTGATAGAGTGGCAACTCTCGACATGACATGAAAAATCATCAGGTTCTGGTTTGTAATGTGATGTCCAATCCTTTAAACAAGACCTATGTAGGTCTTGTCTAGGCTGACCCGTTTCATAAACCGGGTCATGTTTAGGTTGACCTTTTAACCCGTTTAATACCCTATTAACTAAGCAGGGTGAACAGTCAATCCGTTTAAAATTAAAACTAAAAATATGAAAACTATATATTATAAGGCAAACCCGTTTAATATTTGATTTCAACATGCAAACCTATTTACAAGCTATGTAACTTGTTTAACAAGACAGATAAAAACACCTAGTATTCAGGTTACATATGTGGGTTGTGTTGGTTCACCATTTTAGCCTGCCAACCCGACGCGATTTGACACACCCAATGATTAATCAGTTTTAAAGATTAGATAACAGATCATGTTTCTGATCATCTTATTAAATCAGGTTAAATAATCAGTTTCATAAAAGCTTGCAGCAAAACTAGTTATCAAATGATATGATAGACTTCTACTCCTAACTCTCCTATATTCACAAGAATATATTATTTGTTCATTTTATCATATAGTTTTTAAAAATAATCAAATTATCAATCACTCCTGTTTCAATACCATAGAGCATCCTATTCTGATTTTAAATCATATGATTACTTTCAAAATGCATCCAAACACAACCCCTTACTTATTCGTAAGCCTGGCTGCGAATCATAGAGATAAAGAAAACAACTAAAACGAATGACAACATCAGAAATGGCCATTAAACCTTAAAGAGATGAAGATTAATGTATTTACCGCAACAACAATTGCTAAGAGGGTAAGACCGACTTGCTGTGCTTCATTCCAGAAATGCTCACCATCTG
Organism: Tagetes erecta; assembly: GCA_030867185.1. Classification (NCBI taxonomy): domain Eukaryota; kingdom Viridiplantae; phylum Streptophyta; class Magnoliopsida; order Asterales; family Asteraceae; genus Tagetes; species Tagetes erecta. Next base: position 4,803,268 of record CM061489.1, on the reverse strand, counting down.
ACCCACCAAACCATCTGCGCCACCATCCTCCACCGCCACCACCACCTCCACCTGCTTCCTCTCTCTTCTTTATTTCCTTGTCCCACTTCTCAAACTCTGTTTTCTTGCCACCAAGTGCACTTTCTAGGGCTTTTTTGGCTTGATCCTGAAAAAATGATGAGCGAAAGGAAAAAACATTAAGCAATTACATACTCTGTCATCTCTAGTGTTGTTTCTAGACCACTATCTGAAGCTAGGTACATATCTATGGCCTTAACATATAGTGAAGTCACTTGGGTGGTGGCTTAATTAAAAATCTCAGTCTCAAAGACTTTGGTTTGGTTGATCTTTGTAGTGACAAACAAGTTGCAATTCATATTGTAGCTAATCCTCTATTAGATCCCATAACTAAACATAAAGAGATGACTTGAGTTATTAACCCATCATATGTCGATATTAAGGTTCCATTATCATGCTATCACAATGGTCATCATGGCTCAACTTACACATTATTGACCAAGTTGGGAGTTTTGTACCTAACAATTCTGAGCTTGTGGGGCTTTAAAAAGAGAAAATCAAGGGTAGAATGTAACAGAGTAAGAGTATAAGTGTAGAAGTTCATTTGAATTTGCTAAACCTATATAAGCATACACCTTTACTTTGCAGTACACGTTATGAGAATTAATGAAAGACACTTTGATCCTATTCTTTGTGCATATTATCTCCCTAAGTTCACCATTGCAAACTCATGATGCCTCGTAGTCCATAATATAGAATGGCTGCATCCGGAACTTGTTATGGAGCTGGCCTCTAATGAAGAAAGGCGGAAAGCATAACCTCTAGAGATGAGCTTCATAGAACAACGGTAACAAATGCTTCACCAACTATTGAGAAAATTGGGAACAAACATTGACTAACCTCCCTCATAGATTATACTTTACACAACTCACAAACTCTGTAATGTATATCACCAACAAAATGCAAAGGTCTGAAATCGATTTTCCTAGGAACCAATCATCGTTTCCAAGACTGAATCATGAAGTCTTGCAAAAACGACAACTTTTATTAAGGTGTTTAGAATTTGCTTGATAGAAGTTAGACCTGCTTCTAAGCACTTCAAAAAACAAACAGATTGAATCCTTCTAAACACTCGAAAAGTGATACACTCAGTAATACAGCCTCAAAAACACAGCAAACAAAGAGTTCCGCACTCCGGCTAGCAATGACTAAGACGATAACCAACTAACCAGAGAAAGACACGTAGCAATTAGCACCTTCAAATGCATTTATTCACAAAGTGACATTAACATCATTCACTTACACCAAATGTTCCTTTTCGATGAGCATATCTTCAACTTTAGCTACTCATTATCTTTCCTCAATATATGTTACACTATAACCTCTACATACAACAAGTAACCAACTTCAAACCACTATTACACACACAATGAACTATCAACACAAACAAGTTTTACGAAGAATCAAATCCAAAGAACAAAAAGCATATGCAGTAAGATTAAGATGAATTCAACTCATAATATATATGTATGTATATACCTTGCTACGATTATCAGAGAACAGGCAATAAACTTTGCCATTGGATTTTAGGTCACGTTGTAATGAACTCCAGCTATGCCTTATCTCTTGACGGCGACTGAATCGAGTCAAATTAATTGATTGAGGATCTGATAGAGTGAGAGAAGATCGAATTGCTAGGGTTTTAGATGAACTTATGTTTAGAATTTGCGCCATGGATATGAATTGATGCTTCAATTGAGTCCTCTGTTTCTATTAGGGATGAGATCGGGACCGGTGGTACTGGTACCGCCTGGTACCGGTACCAAATTTTAAGAAAAGTGGGTATTGGTATCGGTACCGAATTTAGCGGGATGGTACCGGTACCATACCGGTATTTCGGTACTGGTACCACGTTGGTACCGGTTTCATATTTTATTTTTTTTAATAAAATTTATTCGTTTATTTCGGTTTAATTTTAAACTTTTTTGTATAACTATACTATAATATACTTGAATATAAGAAAAAGAAATGAAATCTATCTAATAAATCAAACTTTTAGGGGGCAATTTTTAGAGGGATTTTTTTTCTATAATAGGAAGTTTGGGAGGTAAAATTTAGCTAAATTTTTCACCATGTAAGTTGATGGAGCCAACTCCTTAAATGTTATATATTTACAAATTGTTAAATATAATGGTTATAATTTCTTTATAAATATTACTATTTAACCCGTGTGTAACACACGGGTATTAAACCTAGTATGATATAAATTAATTAAAAATCATATCAACTTCATTAAATTTAAAAGTTAATAATCTAAAAAATATTATAAAATGACTCAAAGTCGTAAAGAAAACATTTTATAACATTAAGCAAGTAATACACAACATTCATAACATCTCAAATTACATAAAATATACTAAAAACAACTAGTTTTTTCTTAACCGGTACCAACGTGGTACTAACCGGGAAAGTACCGGTACCGAGTTTTAAGAAAAGTGGGTACCGGTACCGGTACCGATATTACTAAGTCGGTACGATACCGGGACGGTACCGGTACCGGTACTCGGTACCAAAAGCTCATCCCTAGTTTCTATCAATGTTGAAAACCAGGGTTCTAACCTCTTTGTGTTGCTGATATACAAGTATACAACCGGTGAGTTCAGGCCGGTTCGGTTTGTGTTATAGGACTTGCTAGCGCAAGCGAAATAAAAAACACAAAAAATCAAGGCGTGATGTATCTAAATGACCAATGAGACTAGTGGTATATCGGTAAAACTTTAAGGCGTGATATATTGAAAGTATTATGTCTTGGTTTAAATCCTGCTATAAAGAGATTGTAATGAATTTCTCATTGAAAATGTGTTGCTCTTGGAAAGAACTAAGAAAAATCTCTAAATGATAACGAAACATGTTTTTTTTATGGATTTATGTGTTAAAGAATTCACATCACATGCAGTCTTCCATCTGTTTGTTTACAACGTATTTTGTGATTTGGTTTGTTAGAGATAAAACAAAGCTCGACTTAACTAATTATCTAAGCTCAAAGAAAGACAGACTTGTCATATGACAACTTAAGTGATGTTTTTTTTTAAGTCTACGCAGTCTTTTATGTCTGTGTCATGCAGACCACGCGTAAACATTGACATCTGTAAACTGTTTGTTTTTTAATACGTTTCATTAAAAAAAGTATACATGAGCTCTTCTTGATTCAATCCAATTACAATATGTAACGTTGGAATTTATCCACTTGGGTTCTTCCATGAGTTCGTTTGAAGACTAAACGAATCCTACAAGTCTTTCAAATGTTTACTCGCATAAAACTTTATGTCATTATGAAGTGGTAATTATCTCAACTATATTTGAAATTGAACTCTATATAACTTGACTAGCGTCATACGTCAACGTACTATTAACAACAACTGCAGCTAGTCGGGGTGTAGAAAGTGCGATCACATAAGACACCATCTTTCGGGACACATGAGAATGATCATAATATATACCTTTTTTACTTAATTTGCAGTGGTTAGTGGTAATGTCTCTGTAATGCTCGATACAGTCGTTCGCAGAGTTGTAGAAGCCGAGGTTCAACGTATTATGAACATGATGTGACATCACATCCGGCGGCGGAAACACCGGATTGTCATAGAAATGGATATCTTAGTAACCAAAGCACATGACGCACTTTTATTAAAGTCTAATGATGATTAACATAATTTTTTGGAACATAAGATTTAAATAGAAAACGACCAATGCAATAACTAAAATAGTAAATGCAATAATCTTTATTATTTTTCTCTAAGTCCAGTGCATCCTATGTCTTGAATAAATAACAATAAAATCACCTGAAATATGTGAAAATAAAGTTAGCTAATAAAAGCAAGTGAGTAAACCATAATTGATAAATAATAGTATAGAATTCCGAGATCATCATAATATGTTGCGCAAGCTTATGTGTATAGCAATTTAATCATATTACTCAACCATGACCATAGAAACAACAACCATAGACCCCGCATGGTAACCTTTAGCAACAAGTCATGAGGAACCACTCATGTGTACAATTAGTGATAACTTTCATTTAACCGTCTCGATGTATAAGTTATCAAAAATTATTTTAGCATTGAAGGAACATGGTAGCATAGCAACAAGCATCACAGTATAGTAACTAGTAACCATTGAATCAATCATATAGAATTGTCGGGTTTAAATCACCTATCGATGTTGTAAAGTGTATGTTGGTTTGTCAGACCATTAGCGCTAACATTGTACCGGTGGAATTACATAGTAATATGCTACTTTAAACTACCACATAAGATTGCATCTTGTCGCGAGTCAATACTAACATATTTTCTGATCTCTTTTGGAAAACAAATAGAAAATTGAAAACATTGTATAGTATTTAAACATATTTCAGCCCCAAAACGTAAAAGTAAAAGGGAAGTGAGTTTACTCACCTTGAAACTCGAGCTCGAAATAAATAGCAAACCAACTAGATAGAAATCATGAAACGTCCAAATAGTCAAATACTAGGATCACCTAAGTAAATGGCAGTTCTAACTTAGCAAAACATACGGTATAGAAACTAGAATAGAAACAGTAGAAATCTAAGGAAATTTAGAATTCTAGGATTTCAAATTAGGATTTGGGGTTTTTCGAAATATGAATCGGTAATGTCATTTGAAATAAATTTTGAATAATTACTAATATTCGATGGATTTGTTGTTTGACCTTAATATTTGGTTGTGTTTCGATGAATGATTATAGGTACCTTTGATAGTTAGTTGTACTGAACCCAAGGGGTGATAATAACTATAATATATAAACAGGGGAGGGATTTTCTACAAATGGCTAAAACTCTAAAAAGACTAAGAAGCGATCTGGGACGTTAGATTTAGGGTGTTTACGGTCAAGATTAACGCGGTGGCAATATTGTAAATATTATGATGTTTTTAATGACGCGCGATAAGGTTCCGGGGTAGATTAGTCATTGTACGCGTTTTCAACATGCATATAAAAAACACCATAACTGAACATCTCAGCATCGCGCTGTGAAAAAACACCATAACTGAACATCTCAGCATCGCGCTGTGAAAAAACACCATAACTGAACATCTCAGCATCGCGCTGTGAAAAAACACCATAACTGAACATCTCAGCATCGCGCTGTGAAAAAACACCATAACTGAACATCTCAGCATCGCGCTGTGAAAAAACACCATAACTGAACATCTCAGCATCGCGCTGTGAAAAAACACCATAACTGAACATCTCAGCATCGCGCTGTGAAAAAACACCATAACTGAACATCTCAGCATCGCGCTGTGAAAAAACACCATAACTGAACATCACAGCATCGCGCTGTGAAAAAACACCATAACTGAACATCTCAGCATCGCGCCTAAAAAACACCATAACTGAACATCTCAGCATCGCGCGTATAAATGACGAAGATGCCCCTCCGTGTTTTTTTTCTCTCATTGCCACGTGCTTGTTGTTGATTGCTTCCTACACTTCTTAGAGTTTTGAGCCTTTTTAGAAAATCCCCAATCTATATAAAGATTATTTTAAAGGGTTCAACGATTGATAATAATCATTATAAGTAACTACCGTTTATTGGTTTGGTAATTGACATAAAGTCTGTAGTTTTACTAATATAGTTACTAAACTTATTGGGTCGAATGATAACTGTAATAAAAATAATTATTGTTATAGTATATGTATTATTAGTGTTTTTACAACAATATTATACTTTCTACATATTTATAAAAGTACAGTTTTTAAAAATAACTTAAAGTGTTAAGATATATTTTTAAGATACTTAGATGTATATATGCAAGTCTAAACTTATAGAATTTAGAGTAAATTACAATTTTAGGCCTTTATAATAAACTAATTACGGATCGTGACCTTTATTTTAAATTATTGCATTGTTTGACCTTTATATAAATTTTTCTCACGATTTAGGGCCTTTAAGTTAACGGCTGTTAAGTTTTTTCGTTAAGTCCCCTCATGTGCATTGCACATGAGGGTATTTCGGTCATTTAACACCTAAAACTTCCATCTCCTTCCTCTTTCTTCATAACCTGCAATAATCACCACCGCCACCATTAATGATAAGCACTACCACCTGACCTTGCAACTAACCACCACCACCTTTAATGACAATCAATCATCATCAATCTTCGCCACCATTTCCGTTATCAGTCACTTCCTTCGTCAACTTCCCAAAAAACTCCTTCCAAGTTTACATTATAATCCATATCTTTTCTAAGGTTGTAATGGCATGATCATAAGATCATTTCGATTTACCAGATTCATTCCTAAATCAAATCAAAAGCTTATCAAATTCAAAAAAAAAAAACAATGAAAAGCATTAAACTTGGCAATTAAAAACAAGCTGAATTGCATTGATTACATTTCCGTTTTAATGGAATGATGTTCCTGGTAAACAACACACTTCATAATCCAACATATAGCCAAGCTGTACCCGAAATTCCGAAGAGATCAACACATAGCCAAGGAGTAAAAAAAAACTCCTTCCATTTCCGTTTCCTATTCCACCTTCGCTTCGATAGCTCATCTTCCGATGTTTCGTCACCGCCACCGCCGATGCTGCAACATAGATCGGGTCCACGTTGGTCGGATGAGTCACCGTCATACTTACCGGAGTGACAATCGGAACAGATCGGATCCGCCGGTGCTCCAGCTTGTTGTTGTTGTTAATGATGATGATGGTTAATGTTAATGGCTGCATTTTTCTTCAAAGATGGTGACTTTTGAAGATATTGAAGTGGGTTTTTTTAAGAATCAAGAAGTGGATCTCAACCGTTTGGCCCACAATCAGGTCTTTGCTCGTCAAATCCTCAACGTTTTTTTAACACGAATGGAGATTAAAGCTTAATTGAAGTTGTAACTGTTGCTCTTGGTTGTGGGGATCAGGTCAAGATGATGATGCTAATGGTATATATATACATGTATATATTAATGTTACAATAATGGTCCTATAGGAGGAGTAAAATTACTAAAATACCCTCATGTGCATTGCACATGAGAGGACTTAACGGAGAAACTTAACATCCGTGAACTTAAAGGCCCTAAACCGTGAGAAAAATTTATATAAAGGCCAACCAATACAATAATTTAAAATAAAGACCACGATCCGTAATTTAGCTTATTATAAAGGCCTAAATCTGTAATTTACTCTAGAATTTATTTATGATAAATCTATGTTTCATAATATAATTGAATTAGTTTTTATAATGATTTGAGTGTTACAAAATTAATTTATAACGACTTGTAGTTTTATAAAAACGATTTATAAAAGAAAATGGGTGGTGTGAGTTTCAAACATGGGGTCACCCATTTTACAACCAATTTCAATAACATCTTCACCATGCCCACATTTTGTTATAGAGATTAACTTTGAGATTTAATGTTGTAACTGTGATATGAATAGATATACAATGAACGAGATTTTTGATGTTTAAATAGTTAATTTGGGTTCAAATCACGCTTATAATAGATATAAACCGGTTATTTTGAGCCAAAATTAAATAAAAACGTTGTTTGGACCTCGCCGGGAGTTTGCCGGTCTCCGGCAGCCTCGCCGGAGCAGGGTATCGGAAAAGCGAGGGTTGGTTGGGACTTGGGAGGGTTGGGTGAATTATTTAGAAAGTTACACTCTAGCTCCTTGTCTTTTATGTTATTATTAATTTTGGATATAAAACTTTAAAACAAGTTTTAAACTTTATTTAACTAACTAACTTAACCAAATTGACTTATAACTTTTATAAAATTAACGTTTTTATCTATTTACGTTGTTTTTGACATCAAATGGTTATTTTGGACTTATTAGTAATAAACTTTGATACTATTTATAAAATCTCTTTTATAGATAATAAATTTATATATTTTAGAACTAATAAAAAAATAGTAACTAAATTTGTAATTTAAATAATAACTCATGAATAATATTTCGATCGCTTTTATTCATGACGGAAAATCATGAAAATTCGAAATGATCATTTATATTAATAAACAAGGCGTTACAGTTTAATGAATTAAATGCGAAACAAATAGAAGACAAATGGATCCAAGTTCAAGTTGGACATTCGGTAACAGTTGTATCTTCACAAAAAGTAAGATTCCAAACAAAATTCAAAAAGTAATGGTTTTTCTTAATTCCATGCCCTATAAATCTATAATGCCTCAAATCTGCCATCCACGCGGAAATACACCTCACATTCAGAAGAAGTCGTATACTGGTGTTCCAAATCCATACGCACCCGCATCACCTCTTTTGCTGGCAAATCATCTAAGCAGGTGACATAAAGTTTCTTCAAATGTTTAGCTACACACACCAAGTATTTCATAAGCTCAAACTCCGGGCTGTTCATCCCACGATAGTGTGTGAACTCCAAGGTTTTCAAGTTACTATCTATGCAAATTGGAGGTTCTTAACGGTTCTCCCGCGTATATTTTTGCACCTGATAACATAGTATAAACACAAAGTCAACAACATGTATAAAATCAGAGTGTTAAAAACAAAGTGTTAATAACAAACATACATACCTTTCCTACTAAAAGATGATCCAAGAATGGGCATCTTTGCAACAGGTAGATGATAGTTACTAATACGTCATCCACCAAGTCATAAATCATAGATCAAAGTATGTGAATTAGGTTTGTTTGTAACTGTAATTACTAATACTAATGAGAATGATCACAATATATACCCTTTTTACTTAATTTGCAATGGTTTGTGGTATTGTCTCTGTAATGCTAGATACAGTCGTTCGCAGAGTTGTAGAAGCTGGGGTTCAATATGTTATGAACATGATATGACCAAGTAAAGCACTTCCAAAAGGCATTGAGATGGACGCTTATGGGGAAAATGCTATCATCTACCGTATTGCCTTGACACAAGAGATGAACAAAGATAATATCAACGTTGACATGGTAGAAAATAAGATTTGCGTTTTCTCTGGTGGTGACATCAACTACAGCATCCCACTCCCTACTGGTATTAAGAAAGCGGTTGTGAAGATTGAAGTTAAGGTGTATGAGGGGGTGGTTCTTGTGATGTTGATGATAGAATAGGTGTATGAGGTGTATGAGGGGGTGGTTCTTGTATGAGGGGGTGGTTCTTGTGATTAGATGTGATTTTAGAAATCTTCATTCATTTTTGTAAGTAACAATTCATACATACATTTGTTTAATTGTCAATGTTTTCTGAGTAAATGAGGATGAATGAATAGTGAGTATTTTTTGTTTGTAGTTATTACAAACATTTGTTTATCCAATGTTAAAAACTAGTAGAAAAGTCATGAATCAAAATAGAAACAAAAATTTATTACATATCTTTTAAACTGAAAATATAAAAAACTAAGTAATAAGACAAAATGTAAAGTATGTATATAAGAACACTACAAAGAGAATATGAATATGCGTAGAAGCAGCCCGTTTGAATGTGTGTGTTGTAGGGTTAAGATGATTATTTGTGGTGAGGTTGTAGTGACCATCTTCCTCCTTTTATAGCAATAGAACCCTAAGATCCATTAGACTTTCAGCCCATTATGTGTAATAAACCAATCAGTAACAAGCCATTTGTCTGCAGCCCAAACCGTCAATGTAAGATGAGTCCAAGAACCAACTTCTTTGCTTGCTTAAGCACCGTCAACATAATGGATGAAAACGAGCCTAGCCTTTCCATCTTATGTGTACTACTCGAGTTTATCATAAATGAGAAGTTTTAAATATTTAAGTATCATCATATTTTTTCGAAACAAAAATCTCACCGAAGAAACCCATAGTTTGATTTTGGTTTTTGATTATTTACAAGGTATCTGTGAAATGTTTAATCAATCAACCACGAAGACCTAACCATGTCGAAATCAAGCTCCATATATACCTTATTCATCAAGCCACAACCTGGACACAAATGATCAACCGTCTCAACCACATCATTACAAACTGGCCAAAGTTGCAATCCAAGTTCCATGGCAAACACTTGAGCCAAATAATTGACTGTGACATATAATAGAGTGACGCACAATATAATGCATGCATATGATTTTTTTTTGACAAATATTTATAAATATTCAAACCGATTTAAGATGGGATATGTTAAAACCACTTTTGATCATTCATTTTCTTGGTATTTTTGAACAATTTTGATGAATTTGTTGACTTGATCCATCATTTACTGATCAGATCTGGTTCATCTGGTGATCTGGTGATCTGGTTCATTGTCTTGATTTGATTATCTGTGCAAGTTGTTCATCTGGTGATCTGGTTCATCATTTCCTGATGATTTTGGTATATACGTTGTCTTCCATGGTTGGTTTAAATGGGTAACTAACTATATGTCTATATATATGCATTTTGTACTAATTGATGTTTATAAATAACGTCCTAATAGTTTTTGACTCCTGTTTTGATGGAGAAAAAAGTATCTATATATGTTTATTTTTGGATGAAATTAATTTGTTTAATTGCTTGGTGTTATGATTTTAATTAATTGTAAGCTAAAAGATTGAATGCAAGATGGTGAAACTTAAGTTGGCTTATATCATTGGAGTAAGTTAGTGATTGTTATATGCTTCTATGATTGTTAGATGTTTTCAAGCCATATATATAATTAGTTTAGATTCTGGTTACGGATTGCTTTGAGGTAGATTGAATTGTTTTAGCCTTACTTTTGATTTTTGTGGTTTCTTTGCTTTTCATGTTTGGATTATTTAATCAAATGATAATTGATAATTGATTAAAATATTATATGTATATATATATTTAATCATTAGTTAAAGTGGCTCGTATGTATTTTTTACTGATAAAAAGTTTTAGTTATCTTTTTTCTGTCTTAATTTCTTTTTTAAAGATGTATATGTCACTAGGTTAGTGACCCACATATTGAAAAACACATATATTTCTATATTAAAAAACGTGTTATTTAATTGAAGATTAACAATGATTATTTAAGTTACAGGAGGATAAATACATAAATTAACTGAGTATTTAAACATGTTTTATGAACGGATTGAATAAATGTTTGGTTATAAATTATTAAAATTTAAATAGTTATCTAACCCATTAAGACAATCATGATTATAAGAAACATGGAACAAATATTTAAACGTTATATACAAAGAAGTAATTGCCGATCTGTTATTTTCTATTATTATATGTAAAACGTATATTCAATCACTAGATTATATCCAATGTGTTACACGTGCTGATTAACTAAAAATATTTCAATATTATTGAGCATAATAAACAAATAATCATATGACGAGTAATTATTACACTATAAATCATTACCATCTTTAGTACGTTTTCTAACACCAGTAAAGACAAAACCCACATAAGAAGTAGAAGACAGAGGATTCACAAAGATAAAAATCTTATCAAAATCTTACAAATTGGTGAAAACTTGTACTGCTCAAACCTTGGGCTTTGGTATAGAGTTAAGAGATCGACAACTTAATGACTTATAGAAAACGATGTTTAAGTGGTATTTCATAGAAAAAAATCTATGCTTTAGAAGATTATTTATACATAATTTAATTGATAATTTTAATTTTGTAAGAATAAGGTAATTATTTTTGTAAATAATATGGAAATATATTAACTTGAATATGGTAATTGTTTTTGTAATTGATAGGAAAGTATATTATTTTGAATTTGATAAGTATTTTTGTAATTGATAGGAAAATATATTACTTTGACGGTCGTATGTTGTGTAATAGTAGGAGGATTAAATATGTAATAAATTAAAGAGCGAGAAAATGATGCCAACAATAGCTTCATTGAATAACATGTGGCATCAAAACCCTCTTTTATTAAAAGATATAAATATAAATAAAAAGTACTTATAAATTCATGAATTATATCGTTTTAATTATTAAAAGTAAAAATACTTTGTCGCATCATCTAGAGTCTATAATGTGAACGAACTTAAACTATTAGTCTTAGATAAAGATGCTCTAACTTTAAAAGCTAAATCAATTGGTGCCTGTGGTTTATCCAAAGTAACAAGTTTGGGTACTAAGGTTTTTTTGTTACAAGATTGGGTATTGGTCTTTTAAATTGTAACAAGTTTGGGTATTAATACTAACAAATGTTAGTTTTATAGTTAACTTCAAGGGCATTTTAATATTTTCACATTAGAAGGACTATTTATGAAATTAATTTACGATTAATGAACTTGTTTTGTAACTTACATGAAATATTATACTATAAAATTTAAAACAAAACACTCATTTTTTTCTTTGCTTTTTTTACGAACCACTAGTTAGCACCACTAATATATTAATAAGACATCTTCTAGCACCACCTTATATTTTTTCACAACTCTTTAACATAAGTAACTTAACTCGGCTATTAAGAGTTATATTATCTAGAGACCACTTCATCATCATTGTCAACCCGTATTATTTCTCTCACCACTCGGCACCCTTTAACCTTACTATCCACCCCGATTCACCGAACCACAACCATCCATCACAAACCCCAATTACTATCACCAACAGATTCACCAAGCTCCAACCTTAATTAACACTCATTTGCCACTGTTGAAACCCATCATCGTCCCAATTTCACAACTTCTTCACCATTCATTACACCACCACACTCCGTGTTACCCTAATCGTCACCATCCAACTCTTACTAAATGGTTAGGTTGGTGCTACTAGGCTTAAAAATATGGTTTGTGGTGTTAGCTAGTGGTTCTTGAAAGAAAATACGGTAAGAAAATAATCGACAAGTAATAACATTATTGAAATGAGAAATTTCACTTGAGCTTCACTTTAGTATTCGAATTTGCTTGTTTTTTTTGCTTTATTTAACACTTTAAATTTGCAAATGATTGTGATCAATACTCAAACCTTTAAGGACAATTCATAACAATAAAATGTGAAACATACTTAAAGTTTTACTTGCGATCTCAAGTTTAGTTTGAAATACACCATTTTAGCTCATATTCTTTTTAGATCATTAAAATCCAGATATGAACCAATTACGAGTAGATCCAATTAAAAGTAACCAAAAAACTATCAAAAGTATAGGAAATATTTATATATAATCTAGATCACATCAGTGATGCTAATTAGTGGATAGTGAAAGAAAATAAAGTAAGAAAATGAATATGTTATTTTTTATATTTTTATCTTATAATATTTTAAGTAAATTACAAATAATAAATTTCATAAATAGCTCTTCTAATATGAAAATATTAAAAAACCTTGAAGTTAACAGAACAACTAACGCTTGTTAGTGTTAGTACCCAAACTCGTTACAATTTAAAAGACCAATACCTAAACTTGCAACAAAAAAACCTTAGTACCCAAACTTGTTATTTTGAGTAAACCATAGGACCCATTTATGTAATTAACTCTAAAAAAAACATTTAGAGATTTGTGAATTATAAATGAAATGTTTTATTAGCATTTAGGAAAATGTGATTATAAATGTATTTTTTAATTTTGTTTTGCTTTGATAAATATTAAATAATTCATGTAACATGTGTAACGTAACGTAGTATAGTAAAATAAAAGGAAATATGTCACAGAAATGTAATTAAGTTTACTCACTGTTCCAATTAAATAACTCAAACTTTTTTTGTCTCTTTAAACTTACTGAAGTTTCATGTGTTTCAATCCTATGTAATAATTTTACAAATGTTTGAATTTTTTAACATTGAGTTGGACATATTAAATATATATGAATTATAATTATAAAAAAGTGAAAGTTTTTTTCCAATCAATTTCAATCGGGATCTAAAAGTGAAGACTAAGAATTTGTAACTTAATAACAAAGTTTCAAATTGAATGAGTTTAAGTCAAATTGAATAAAAATAATCACAAAATAGTATCTAATGTTTATACATATCTCATTTGACCAACTCAATTTAAAAAATTCAAATAATCATAAAATTAGTACATATGATTGAGCACTTAATGAAACTTCAGTGATATTAATTTTTTTTTAGGTATTTAATTGGAACAGTTGACAAACTTGGTTACATTTTTACAAAGTTACACATAAATAAAATAAGGGTAACTTTGTAAAAATGTAATCAAGTTTGCCAACTGTTCCAAATAAATACCTGAAACTCTATTTGTCTCTCTAATTGTCACTGAAGTTTCATTAAGTGTTCCAATCCTATGTACTAAATTTACGATTATTTGAATTTTTAAAAATTGAGTTGAGCAAATGAAATATGTATAAACTTTGAATACTATTTTGTGATTATTTTTGTTTAGTTTGACTTAAACTCAATAAATTTAGAACTTTGTTATTAAGTTGCAAATTCATAGCTTTCACTTTTAAATCTCGATTCAAATTGATTCGAAAAAAACTTTCACGTTTTTATAATCACCATTCATCTATGTTTCATATGCCCAACTCAATTTAAAAAATTCAAACATTTGTAAAAATATTACATATGATTGAAACACTTATGAAACTTCAGTGACTTTAAGAAGACAAAAAAAATTTAAGGCATTCAATTAAAACAGTAAGCAAACTTGGTTACATTTCTATGATATTTTTCTAATAAAATAACACTTATCGGGTTATAAAAAAAGGATTATACATAGAAAAGTCTATTTTGTTGATAACAAGTTTGACAGATCGGAAGTGAAAGTTTGTGATCGATCAAGATCAAGAATGGCGGAAGAATTGGTGTTGGACACAGCGATCAGAGATTGGGTGTTAATACCACTATCAGTAGTCATGGTTCTTATCGGTGTACTTCGTTACTTCGTCTCTAAGCTCATGCGCACTGCTCAATTGCCCGATCCTAAAATCATCAAAGAAGGGTTAGCTACTTATGTTTCTGTTTTCATCAGTCTGTCTGTGATGATATATGAACTGAAATTGATTATGTATTTTGTAGGCAGGTTATAATTAGGGCTAGAAACTTACGAGCAGCTGCTAATTTTATTCCTCCTAAAGCATTTCGTACTCGGAAATTGTATTACACCAATGAGGTATGTATTAGTATTATGTCTTTTGATTTCATATTTACTTTAAATTGTTGATTGAATTGAGGGATTTAAGATTTTTATAGTTGAATCTCACAGTTAATGTTTACAAATGCTTTTTTATTTTATTTATAAACTGATGAAGAGAAATTGTGTAATTTTAGAGAGCTTTTAGGTTGCTGAATATTGTTATGATATATTGGGTAGATTGATTTTAAAACTATATATCATGGTGGCTGAGGCTTATTTCAGACCTGTTTAAATACCAAATTCTTTTGTTATGATAATGAGATGACACGTACGGCGTACCACTCTTTGCTTTGTAGGAAAATGGTTTACTTCATGTTCCCAAGGGCCAGGCTCAGAATCCACAGGCGCAAATGTTCTCTGATCCGAACATGGCTATGGATATGATGAAGAAGAATCTTTCAATGATCATACCACAGGTATACTCTTTTACATTGCTAATCAGCGTCTTTGACAAAAATGTTGTTTCATCTATGTGACATCTGATCCTATCCACCTTCCTTCTTGAGCAGACCCTCACTTTTGCGTGGGTTAACTTTTTCTTTTCCGGCTTTGTAGCAGGTATGCCCTCTTTTGCTTCTGTGGTACCTTTAACTTTGCACCCAACATATATTTTTGTAAAGTGTTTCTTGTGATAAGATTTGTGCATACCACTAGTTTCTGCCTCTTGCTATATTGAACTGTTGTTGATTGATCAATGTTGATATCGTTTAGTGCTTTTACTTTGTCCTGACGTTGTGAAAATATTAATTCATGTGTTTGTTTATCCAGCAAAGATACCTTTTCCACTGACTCAGAGGTTTAGATCCATGTTACAGAACGGGATTGATTTGAGTACTGTTGATGTCAGCTATGTTAGCAGTCGTTCTTGGTATGCCAATATGCACTTATAAAGTTGGCTTCTAAATTTTTTTCTTTGTAAATTGGTAATATTAAGTGAGGTTAAATGTTTGCCTTTATCAGGTACTTCCTTAATCTTTTTGGATTAAGAGGATTGTTTAGTCTCATTCTAGGAGAGGAAAATGGTTAGTATATATGTGCTTTGAACTTCTTATTTCGTATTAATTAATAATATTTTTGAGTTAGCAATCACACCATTGTCATTATTAACAACGCAGCTACAGATGATACACAACGTATGATGCAAATGAGTGGATTTGGCTTTGATCCATCCAAGGTACACATATTTGAATGGTTTTACTATCACAAGCATTTGTATTGGTTGTGTAAGACAAAGTTGATTTTGGAATCTTTGTAGTCCAAATAATAGGATTGTGAATTAAGAGATACCTCAAGAAAATTAGTTCAATTTGGTTATAAAAGTGAACATCTTGCATGGGGTCGATTAACAGATCTAGATCCAATATGATCTATTATCTACTTCTCAAAGCAATTGGTTTTGAGACAAAATCTAACTCTGAAATTACATATCCGGGGTCGATTTTCAACCAAGTGGCATGGCCTTGTGAGCTCCATATGGTTTTGATTAGCCTGTGATACCTACTAAATCTGCACTTAATCTAACATAATTTTAGGTTTATGTGGTTGCTTCACATTTACCCTTTATTTTCCGTTTATCATAACTTTCTTATTAAGTTATTGGTCAGACCTAAGTTCTTCATATGCAATATACCTTAACAAACCAAGCACTGTTTTATGGGCTGTCATTTTGCATCATGTACGAATGAATCTTGATCTTTTTTTTCCTTTGAATTTGCAGAGTTTGGGTGCCGAAAAAGACGGTCTGGACATAGTTCAGCATGATTGGGTCCTACCAAAATTCGAGCAGCGTGCCGAAGCTGTGCTTAGAAAACGCCTTAGCAACTAAATTACAGTATGAATGCAGTTTTTATGAACAACTGGATCTTTTCATGTCTAATGGTTAGTTATGATTATAAATTCTTTCTTATTGCATTTTGATTTCCGTTTTGTCTTTAAACCAGTTTTTTTGGCTGTAATACATTAGATCTCCAACTTTTGATGATAAAAGAAAATCAAGACTAATTTGTTCTAGTTTTGTGGATGATTTTACATCAATCATAATCATTAATCCCATACCCAGGAACTACACCCTGAGTTACACCACACTGTACCTGATGACCCTTTATCCATTGACTGCTTTTAGATGACTATAAAATGGCTTGTTAATGAAATCATGCAAGGGGTGTAAACAAACCGCCTTCAAACTCTTAAACAAAATGTATATTCGTCATGAGCTAGTTTTGCCAACATATAGTGTAGTAGTCCACAGAATAACTTCTTTGCTTGCTTAAGCACCGTCATCATCGTGCATGTAAACGGCAAGTCAAGTGATTGATTGACATAGTTGCCATAGTCTAAACTATAAATAGAAACATACAAGTTAAAAAATCCAGAATTTTATAGTGTGTTTTATACCATAACAAACTAAAAGATGCACTTGATTGACAGACTAGATTGACCTTGAATTTTTCAATTTTAGTTTTTAATCCAGCAGGAGAAGGTAAAGACAGTTTCTTTGAAAGACCAGCATGCTTATCAATTCAAGTTTTGCAACTTCTATAGCGCGAGATGGCAAAAAAAGAAACAAGATAACACCCATGTTATGTTCAACTGTTTTAGAAAATGGACCCACCCATGTTATGTCCCATGAGAAGAATGCTAATGGTTGTGGACATTAGTTAAAATCTTCTGAAGGTTTCCTCGAACTCGAGCAATGACAGTAGCAAAACAAGTGTCAAAGGAGGTAAAAAAAGTTGTACCGGTCCGTGCCTTTCTTTAACCTATAAGTAGGTGTTTGGTTTAAAGGTATGGATATGAAGGAATGAGATCGATGCCCATAAAAGTTGGTGCATTCCAAACCCACCTAAACGGTTGTGTTTAGAAATTCATACTCACTCCCATCCATCTTACATACAGTTACTTAGCAGCCTTACTAAATAGTGAAAGATTTAATTTTCTTTTCCTTCATTCAAAGATACCCACCCGTTTAAATGAACAAATTTCTTATTTCGTTAAAGCTTTTATCTTTACACGTGTAAAGAAACATAACTCAACATTGCCACCTCTGAGTTAAAGAGTATGGAGAAAAAATCTAGTTGTGGCCTGTGTAGATTGAAAAACATAAAACATTTTATAATTTGGAAAATGTGACGAATAAAAAAACTAATGGCAGCCAATGGGGGAAGTGGCGATGTTGAATCATAAAAGAATGGTGGTATAGATATGGACGAGGATACCTAGAGTCAAGGACGGATAATTGGAGTTATATACATACTACAAGAACGAAAATAAAAATGAAACCATAATCATAGTTATAGAGTTATTGTGGAGCAAAGTACATTCTGAAAAAGAGACAAGTTAATTAATGTATGTATGATAAACAAGACAGAAATATAAATAAATATAATTTAAAATTCACACAGCCACAAGAGACGGGGTGAAGAAAAAGCTACTAGAATATGGTTTCAGTGTGTAACGGAGGTGAAATTGGGTCAAGTCACAGAGGTGATGGAAAGTCTTAGAGATGATATTGAATCGTAAAAGCATACTACAACTCCTAGTCCCAGTCCCAGTTACTTGCAACACAAGAAAAGAGTCCTCTTCTGTTTCCCCAATCACAAGTGATAGTAGATTGAAATCTACTAGAGGAGGCGCGGGAGCAGGTTCAAGATTAACTTGGTACTTGAGAGACCAGCCAGAATAGTGGTTGATGGACTCATAAACATTCATGATCTGATGCGGGAGCATCTTAACAAGGAGCAGGCAATCACGTGAGACGAGTAACTTATCATGACCGCCATATCTTATGCCATACAAGGTCCTATGGTCTTCGACCAGAGGGTTGTCCATGTCTTTTAAACTGAAATGAAAAACATGAATACGGGAGAGCCAATGGATGGCATCACGCCAGTAAACAGCCCTTGAATCAAAGGCTATAAAAGATGTTCGACTAAAAGTCTGAGCACAAGGCCTCCAAATGCCTGCTTCTGAGGAGTAAATCTGTAGATGAACAAGTCTAGTAATATAATCTTGACGAGCATAGAGAATTTTGTAGTGAGGTGAGAGTGTGGGATCAAAAGCCATTGCCAAAGGTTTAATATACCAAATTGGTGCCCAAAGATGGGGCAGTGGAAGCAACTTAGAGTGATTTGTGGTTGGATTGTATACATATAACTTATCAGGGCCGTGGGTACACAGGAGGAGACCGTTACATGACTGCCAAACCTCCATAATATAATTGGAATTGGTCGGGTAAGGGAAGCTTATTGTTGTTATGCAACAAGAATCAAGTGACAGATAAACAAATACAGAGGAGGCCGATTCTAACTGGAAGAACAAACCTTTAGGATGATCGGCGTTAGGGACTCTGCTGCGGAGGGCAGTGAAAGCAGGATCGGAGATGAGAGATAACCATCGCTTGCTCACCGATTTAAACACTTGTAGGGACCCCAGAGGTAATAAGGCTAAGATTTTACTCAGCAGATCATCAATGGAACAAACTTCTTCTGCGGAAGACAACATCACATCTCATCCACCGCCGATGCTTCTTTTCTTTCTTCTTCTTCTAGGGTTTACACACCAATCCAATCCAATTTTTTATATCCGTCCGTCGTATGTTTACCAACTCGATTATAATTCACATTCATAATCAAAGGTGCATTGAGAAACGATCCAGATTTAGTTACTATTTTAATTTCTTATATATTATATAAAACAAAAAAACTTATGTGTTATTTTTTTATAACTTTTAGCTTATGTGGTATTATTTTATAGTTTATCTCACAATAATAATTTTTTAATTTTAAATATGTATTATAATAAAACTAATTACATTTTTCGTCTCCTAATATTTGGAGAATTCTGAAACATTTAAGAGTATTTATGTTTTTAACTCTTTACTACAAGGGGTATACATGAGTCAGTTTATATTTGATAGGGTTTAAAAATGAAACTTATGGATAAAGTTAATAACAACATACAGTTAAAGACCTCTGTGTTTTATAAATATACAGAACATTTTTATACGATTTAAAAAATAATAACAAACTACACCATAAAACTGAGCATTTTTTTAATTTGTGTATAATATTGTTATACTAATAATCTAATTTTTAAAAATATATCATGTGTTCCGGCTTACCACAGTTTTGTCTCAACTCATAATATATATGTATGTATATACCTTGCTACGATTATCAGAGAACAGGCAATAAACTTTGCCATTGGATTTTAGGTCACGTTGTAATGAACTCCAGCTATGCCTTATCTCTTGACGGCGACTGAATCGAGTCAAATTAATTGATTGAGGATCTGATAGAGTGAGAGAAGATCGAATTGCTAGGGTTTTAGATGAACTTATGTTTAGAATTTGCGCCATGGATATGAATTGATGCTTCAATTGAGTCCTCTGTTTCTATTAGGGATGAGATCGGGACCGGTACTGGTACCGCCTAGTATCGGTACCGGTACCGCCTAGTACCGGTACCAAATTTTAAGAAAAGTGGGTATCAGTATCGGTGCCGAATTTAGCGGGATGGTACCGGTACCGTACCGGTATTTCGGTACTGGTACCACGTTGGTACCGGTTTCATATTTTATTTTTTTTAATAAAATTTATTCGTTTATTTCGGTTTAATTTTAAACTTTTTTATATAACTATACTATAATATACTTGAATATAAGAAAAAGAAATGAAATCTATCTAATAAATCAAACTTTTAGGGGACAATTTTTAGAGGGATTTTTTTTCTATAATAGGAAGTTTGGAAGGTAAAATTTAGCTAAATTTTTCACCATGTAAGTTGATGGAGCCAACTCCTTAAATGTTATATATTTACAAATTGTTAAATATAATGGTTATAATTTCTTTATAAATATTACTATTTAACCCGTGTGTAACACACGGGTATTAAACCTAGTATGATATAAATTAATTAAAAATCATATCAACTTCATTAAATTTAAAAGTTAATAATCTAAAAAATATTATAAAATGACTCAAAGTCGTAAAGAAAACATTTTATAACATTAAGCAAGTAATACACAACATTCATAACATCTCAAATTATATAAAATATACTAAAAACAACTAGTTTTTTTCTTAACCGGTACCAACGTGGTACTAACCGGGAAAGTACCGGTACCGAGTTTTAAGAAAAGTGGGTACCGGTACCGGTACCGATATTACTAAGTCGGTACGATACCGGGACGGTACCGGTACCGGTACTCGGTACCAAAAGCTCATCCCTAGTTTCTATCAATGTTGAAAACCAGGGTTCTAACCTCTTTGTGTTGTTGATATACAAGTATACAACTGGTGAGTTCAGGCCGGTTCGGTTTGTGTTATAGGACTTGCTAGCGCAAGCGAAATAAAAAACACAAAAAATCAAGGCGTGATGTATCTAAATGACCAATGAGACTAGTGGTATATCGGTAAAACTTTAAGGCGTGATATATTGAAAGTATTATGTCTTGGTTTAAATCCTGCTATAAAGAGATTGTAATGAATTTCTCATTGAAAATGTGTTGCTCTTGGAAAGAAATAAGAAAAATCTCTAAATGATAACGAAACATGTTTTTTTTATGGATTTATGTGTTAAAGAATTCACATCACATGCAGTCTTCCACCTGTTTGTTTACAACGTATTTTGTGATTTGGTTTGTTAGAGATAAAACAAAGCTCGAATTAACTAATTATCTAAGCTCAAAGAAAGACAGACTTGTCATATGACAACTTAAGTGATGTTTTTTTTAAGTCTACGCAGTCTTTTATGTCTGTGTCATGCAGACCACGCGTAAACATTGACATCTGTAAACTGTTTGTTTTTTAATACGTTTTATTAAAAAACGTATACATGAGCTCTTCTTGATTCAATCCAATTACAATATGTAACGTTGGAATTTATCCACTTGGGTTCTTCCATGAGTTCGTTTGAAGACTAAACGAATCCTACAAGTCTTTCAAATGTTTACTCGCATAAAACTTTATGTCATTATGAAGTGGTAATTATCTCAACTATATTTGAAATTGAACTCTATATAACTTGACTAGCGTCATACGTCAACGTACTATTAACAACAACCGCAGCTAGTCGGGGTGTAGAAAGTGCGATCACATAAGACACCATCTTTCGGGACACATGAGAATGATCATAATATATACCTTTTTTACTTAATTTGCAGTGGTTAGTGGTAATGTCTCTGTAATGCTCGATACAATCGTTCGCAGAGTTGTAGAAGCCGAGGTTCAACGTATTATGAACATGATGTGACATCACATCCGGCGGCGGAAACACCGGATTGTCATAGAAATGGATATCTTAGTAACCAAAGCACATGACGCACTTTTATTAAAGTCTAATGATGATTAACATAATTTTTTGGAACATAAGATTTAAATAGAAAACGACCAATGCAATAACTAAAATAGTAAATGCAATAATCTTTATTATTTTTCTCTAAGTCCAGTGCATCCTATATCTTGAATAAATAACAATAAAATCACCTGAAATATGTGAAAATAAAGTTAGCTTATAAAAGCAAGTGAGTAAACCATAATTGATAAATAATAGTATAGAATTCCGAGATCATCATAATATGTTGCGCAAGCTTATGTGTATAGCAATTTAATCATATTACTCAACCATGACCATAGAAACAACAACCATAGACCCCGCATGGTAACCTTTAGCAACAAGTCATGAGGAACCACTCATGTGTACAATTAGTGATAACTTTCATTTAACCGTCTCGATGTATAAGTTATCAAAAATTATTTTAGCATCGAAGGAACATGGTAGCATAGCAACAAGCATCACAGTATAGTAACTAGTAACCATTGAATCAATCATATAGAATTGTCGGGTTTAAATCACCTATCGATGTTGTAAAGTGTATGTTGGTTTGTCAGACCATTAGCGCTAACATTGTACCGGTGGAATTACATAGTAATATGCTACTTTAAACTACCACATAAGATTGCATCTTGTCGCGAGTCAATACTAACATATTTTCTGATCTCTTTTGGAAACAAATAGAAAATTGAAAACATTGTATAGTATTTAAACATATTTCAGCCCCAAAACGTAAAAGTAAAAAGGGAAGTGAGTTTACTCACCTTGAAACTCGAGCTCGAAATAAATAGCAAACCAACTAGATAGAAATCATGAAACGTCCAAATACTAGGATCACCTAAGTAAATGGCAGTTCTAACTTAGCAAAGCATACGGTATAGAAACTAGAATAGAAACAGTAGAAATCTAAGGAAATTTAGAATTCTATGATTTCAAATTAGGATTTGGGGTTTTTCGAAATATGAATCGGTAATGTCATTTGAAATAAATTTTGAATAATTACTAATATTCGATGGATTTGTTGTTTGACCTTAATATTTGGTTGTGTTTCGATGAATGATTATAGGTACCTTTGATAGTTAGTTGTACTGAACCCAAGGGGTGATAATAACTATAATATATAAACATTATTTTAAAGGGTTCAACGATTGATAATAATCATTATAAGTAACTACCGTTTATTGGTTTGGTAATTGACATAAAGTCTGTAGTTTTACTAATATAGTTACTAAACTTATTGGGTCGAATGATAACTGTAATAAAAATAATTATTGTTATAGTATATGTATTATTAGTGTTTTTACAACAATATTATACTTTCTACATATTTATAAAAGTACAGTTTTTAAAAATAACTTAAAGTGTTAAGATATATTTTTAAGATACTTAGATGTATATATGCAAGTCTAAACTTATAGAATTTAGAGTAAATTACAATTTTAGGCCTTTATAATAAGCTAATTACGGATCGTGACCTTTATTTTAAATTATTGCATTGTTTGACCTTTATATAAATTTTTCTCACGATTTAGGGCCTTTAAGTTAACGGCTGTTAAGTTTTTTCGTTAAGTCCCCTCATGTGCATTGCACATGAGGGTATTTCGGTTATTTAACACCTAAAACTTCCATCTCCTTCCTCTTTCTTCATAACCTGCAATAATCACCACCGCCACCATTAATGATAAGCACTACCACCTGACCTTGCAACTAACCACCACCACCTTTAATGACAATCAATCATCATCAATCTTCGCCACCATTTCCGTTATCAGTCACTTCCTTCGTCAACTTCCCAAAAAACTCCTTCCAAGTTTACATTATAATCCATATCTTTTCTAAGGTTGTAATGGCATGATCATAAGATCATTTCGATTTACCAGATTCATTCCTAAATCAAATCAAAAGCTTATCAAATTCAAAAAAAAAAAAAACAATGAAAAGCATTAAACTTGGCAATTAAAAACAAGCTGAATTGCATTGATTACATTTCCGTTTTGATGGAATGATGTTCCTGGTAAACAACACACTTCATAATCCAACATATAGCCAAGCTGTACCCGAAATTCCGAAGAGATCAACACATAGCCAAGGAGTAAAAAAAACTCCTTCCATTTCCGTTTCCTATTCCACCTTCGCTTCGATAGCTCATCTTCCGATGTTTCGTCACCGCCACCGCCGATGCTGCAACATAGATCGGGTCCACGTTGGTCGGATGAGTCACCGTCATACTTACCGGAGTGACAATCGGAACAGATCGGATCCGCCGGTGCTGCAGCTTGTTGTTGTTGTTAATGATGATGATGGTTAATGTTAATGGCTGCATTTTTCTTCAAAGATGGTGACTTTTGAAGATATTGAAGTGGGTTTTTTTAAGAATCAAGAAGTGGATCTCAACCGTTTGGCCCACAATCAGGTCTTTGCTCGTCAAATCCTCAACGTTTTTTTAACACGAATGGAGATTAAAGCTTTAATTGAAGTTGTAACTGTTGCTCTTGGTTGTGGGGATCAGGTCAAGATGATGATGCTAATGGTATATATATACATGTATATATTAATGTTACAATAATGGTCCTATAGGAGGAGTAAAATTACTAAAATACCCTCATGTGCATTGCACATGAGAGGACTTAACGGAGAAACTTAACATCCGTGAACTTAAAGGCCCTAAACCGTGAGAAAAATTTATATAAAGGCCAACCAGTACAATAATTTAAAATAAAGGCCACGATCCGTAATTTAGCTTATTATAAAGGCCTAAAATTGTAATTTACTCTAGAATTTATTTATGAGAAATCTATGTTTCATAATATAATTGAATTAGTTTTTATAATGATTTGAGTGTTACAAAATTAATTTATAACGACTTGTAGTTTTATAAAAACGATTTATAAAAGAAAATGGGTGGTGTGAGTTTCAAACATGGGGTCACCCATTTTACAACCAATTTCAATAACATCTTCACCATGCCCACATTTTGCTATAGAGATTAACTTTGAGATTTAATGTTGTAACTGTGATATGAATAGATATACAATGAACGAGATTTTTGATGTTTAAATAGTTAATTTGGGTTCAAATCACGCTTATAATAGATATAAACCGGTTATTTTGAGCCAAAATTAAATAAAAACGTTGTTTGGACCTCGCCGGGAGTTTGCCGGTCTCCGGCAGCCTCGCCGGAGCAGGGTATCGGAAAAGCGAGGGTTGGTTGGGAGGGTTGGGTGAATTAGAGTAAATTACATTTTTTGGCCTTTATAATAAGCCAAATTACGGATCGTGGCCTTTATTTTAAATTTTTGCACTGGTTGGCCTTTATATAAATTTTTGTCACGGTTTTAGGCCTTTAAGTTAACGGCCGTTAACTTTTCTGGTTAAATCCCCTCATGTGCAATGCACATGAGGGTATTTTAGTCATTTTATTATTATTATTGTTATTATTATTAATTATTAATAACAAAAGCCCCTACCCACCCACCAAACCTACTTCTTCATCTCTGCACCCATCACCACCAACACACACACACACACACTCATTCACACTTCTTCACCTCAATACCAGTCATTGCACTTGGTCCGTCGTCACATGCGGCGCTAAACCTCACGTGATCACCTTGGATATTTCTGGTTTTAAACTCGTTGGAACTTCTTGTCAACTTAACTCTTGCCGTCAACAACTTCATCGGACTTATCCCGTCAGAGCTTTCTTTCATCTCCGGTCTCCGTCTTCTCAACTTCTCCAACAACATCTTCAGTCAAACCTTCCCACTGGAGCTAACTAACCTTAAATCACTTAAAGTTCTCGACCTTTACAACAACAATTTATCCGGATAATTTACCAGTCACCGGAGTTATACCACCGGAGTACGGTAACGAGCTCACCGGATCTATCCCATCGGAAATTGGTAACTTATCTAACCTTATTCGCTTCGATGCTGCTAACCGTGGCCTCACCGGAGAAGTCTCGCCGGAGATCGGTAAACTTCAAAAAAAAAGATACACTTTTTCAAGAACCAAATGGGTTATCTTGGTCGTTACAGACAATGTTTGCAATCTTGTAGGTTACTTCACTGAAAGATGAACACAGTCAATCACAATCTGAGCTTAATGCAGCTCGAACAAAAGTGAAAGAGTGTGATTCACAAATTAGTCGCATTCTCAAAGATCTTGGCGGGTTTAGTAGGGGTCCGAATTGAAGATTGTGAAGAAACAAATGAAGCTTGTTTTGGGGTAAATTATTGCAGACAAAGGTATTGTTCTTCTTGCTCTGTTTTACTGTGCAACAGATGAAGATATGTATATGTATATATGTATAGATAGAACTGAGAAGATGAAGGTGTGTGTGTTAGGTTCTTCGTGGAGAGTTGTTGAGTGCGTAGTGTAGCAAGAAGATCGAAGCAGTAGTGTACCTCTAGAAGAGAAGGGTGTGGTGGTGATGTGGTGGTGGTGATGGTGGTGGTTGTGGTGGTGGTGGTGAATGATGAATTGATGATATATATAATTGGTTTTTGTTTTTATAACTAGTTTGAATAAATTACATAAATGGTCCCTTAAGTTACAGAAATGGTCCTTCAGTAGTAAAATGACCAAAATACCCTCATGTGCATTGCACATGAGGGGACTTAACCAAAAAACTTCACGGCCGTTAACTTAAAGGCCCAAAACCGTGAGAAAAATTTATATAAAGGCCAACCAGTGCAAAAATTTAAAATAAAGGCCACGATCCGTAATTTGTCTAATTATAAAGGCCAAAAATTGTAATTTACTCGGTGAATTATTTAGAAAGTTACACTCTAGCTCCTTGTCTTTTATGTTATTATTAATTTTGGATATAAAACTTTAAAACAAGTTTTAAACTTTATTTAACTAACTAACTTAACCAAATTGACTTATAACTTTTATAAAATTAACGTTTTTATCTATTTACGTTGTTTTTGACATCAAATGGTTATTTTGGACTTATTAGTAATAAACTTTAATACTATTTATAAAATCTCTTTTATAGATAATAAATTTATATATTTTAGAACTAATAAAAAAATAGTAACTAAATTTGTAATTTAAATAATAACTCATGAATAATATTTCGATCGCTTTTATTCATGACGGAAAATCATGAAAATTCGAAATGATCATTTATATTAATAAACAAGGCGTTACAATTTAATGAATTAAATGCGAAACAAATAGAAGACAAATGGATCCAAGTTCAAGTTGGACATTCGGTAACAGTTGTATCTTCACAAAAAGTAAGATTCCAAACAAAATTCAAAAAGTAATGGTTTTTCTTAATTCCATGCCCTATAAATCTATAATGCCTCAAATCTGCCATCCACGCGGAAATACACCTCACATTCAGAAGAAGTCGTATACTGGTGTTCCAAATCCATACGCACTCGCATCACCTCTTTTGCTGGCAAATCATCTAAGCAGGTGACATAAAGTTTCTTCAAATGTTTAGCTACACACACCAAGTATTTCATAAGCTCAAACTCCGGGCTGTTCATCCCACGATAGTGTGTGAACTCCAAGGTTTTCAAGTTACTATCTATGCAAATTGGAGGTTCTTAACGGTTCTCCCGCGTATATTTTTGCACCTGATAACATAGTATAAACACAAAGTCAACAACATGTATAAAATCAGAGTGTTAAAAACAAAGTGTTAATAACAAACATACATACCTTTCCTACTAAAAGATGATCCAAGAATGGGCATCTTTGCAACAGGTAGATGATAGTTACTAATACGTCATCCACCAAGTCATAAATCATAGATCAAAGTATGTGAATTAGGTTTGTTTGTAACTGTAATTACTAATACTAATGAGAATGATCACAATATATACCCTTTTTACTTAATTTGCAATGGTTTGTGGTATTGTCTCTGTAATGCTAGATACAGTCGTTCGCAGAGTTGTAGAAGCTGGGGTTCAATATGTTATGAACATGATATGACCAAGTAAAGCACTTCCAAAAGGCATTGAGATGGACGCTTATGGGGAAAATGCTATCATCTACCGTATTGCCTTGACACAAGAGATGAACAAAGATAATATCAACGTTGACATGGTAGAAAATAAGATTTGCGTTTTCTCTGGTGGTGACATCAACTACAGCATCCCACTCCCTACTGGTATTAAGAAAGCGGTTGTGAAGATTGAAGTTAAGGTGTATGAGGGGGTGGTTCTTGTGATGTTGATGATAGAATAGGTGTATGAGGTGTATGAGGGGGTGGTTCTTGTATGAGGGGGTGGTTCTTGTGATTAGATGTGATTTTAGAAATCTTCATTCATTTTTGTAAGTAACAATTCATACATACATTTGTTTAATTGTCAATGTTTTCTGAGTAAATGAGGATGAATGAATAGTGAGTATTTTTTGTTTGTAGTTATTACAAACATTTGTTTATCCAATGTTAAAAACTAGTAGAAAAGTCATGAATCAAAATAGAAACAAAAATTTATTACATATCTTTTAAACTGAAAATATAAAAAACTAAGTAATAAGACAAAATGTAAAGTATGTATATAAGAACACTACAAAGAGAATATGAATATGCGTAGAAGCAGCCCGTTTGAATGTGTGTGTTGTAGGGTTAAGATGATTATTTGTGGTGAGGTTGTAGTGACCATCTTCCTCCTTTTATAGCAATAGAACCCTAAGATCCATTAGACTTTCAGCCCATTATGTGTAATAAACCAATCAGTAACAAGCCATTTGTCTGCAGCCCAAACCGTCAATGTAAGATGAGTCCAAGAACCAACTTCTTTGCTTGCTTAAGCACCGTCAACATAATGGATGAAAACGAGCCTAGCCTTTCCATCTTATGTGTACTACTCGAGTTTATCATAAATGAGAAGTTTTAAATATTTAAGTATCATCATATTTTTTCGAAACAAAAATCTCACCGAAGAAACCCATAGTTTGATTTTGGTTTTTGATTATTTACAAGGTATCTGTGAAATGTTTAATCAATCAACCACGAAGACCTAACCATGTCGAAATCAAGCTCCATATATACCTTATTCATCAAGCCACAACCTGGACACAAATGATCAACCGTCTCAACCACATCATTACAAACTGGCCAAAGTTGCAATCCAAGTTCCATGGCAAACACTTGAGCCAAATAATTGACTGTGACATATAATAGAGTGACGCACAATATAATGCATGCATATGATTTTTTTTTGACAAATATTTATAAATATTCAAACCGATTTAAGATGGGATATGTTAAAACCACTTTTGATCATTCATTTTCTTGGTATTTTTGAACAATTTTGATGAATTTGTTGACTTGATCCATCATTTACTGATCAGATCTGGTTCATCTGGTGATCTGGTTCATTGTCTTGATTTGATTATCTGTGCAAGTTGTTCATCTGGTGATCTGGTTCATCATTTCCTGATGATTTTGGTATATACGTTGTCTTCCATGCTTGGTTTAAATGGGTAACTAACTATATGTCTATATATATGCATTTTGTACTAATTGATGTTTATAAATAACGTCCTAATAGTTTTTGACTCCTGTTTTGATGGAGAAAAAAGTATCTATATATGTTTATTTTTGGATGAAATTAATTTGTTTAATTGCTTGGTGTTATGATTTTAATTAATTGTAAGCTAAAAGATTGAATGCAAGATGGTGAAACTTAAGTTGGCTTATATCATTGGAGTAAGTTAGTGATTGTTATATGCTTCTATGATTGTTAGATGTTTTCAAGCCATATATATAATTAGTTTAGATTCTGGTTACGGATTGCTTTGAGGTAGATTGAATTGTTTTAGCCTTACTTTTGATTTTTGTGGTTTCTTTGCTTTTCATGTTTGGATTATTTAATCAAATGATAATTGATAATTGATTAAAATATTATATGTATATATATATATATTTAATCATTAGTTAAAGTGGCTCGTATGTATTTTTTACTGATAAAAAGTTTTAGTTATCTTTTTTCTGTCTTAATTTCTTTTTTAAAGATGTATATGTCACTAGGTTAGTGACCCACATATTGAAAAACACATATATTTCTATATTAAAAAACGTGTTATTTAATTGAAGATTAACAATGATTATTTAAGTTACAGGAGGATAAATACATAAATTAATTGAGTATTTAAACATGTTTTATGAACGGATTGAATAAATGTTTGGTTATAAATTATTAAAATTTAAATAGTTATCTAACCCATTAAGACAATCATGATTATAAGAAACATGGAACAAATATTTAAACGTTATATACAAAGAAGTAATTGCCGATCTGTTATTTTCTATTATTATATGTAAAACGTATATTCAATCACTAGATTATATCGAATGTGTTACACGTGCTGATTAACTAAAAATATTTCAATATTATTGAGCATAATAAACAAAGAATCATATGACGAGTAATTATTACACTATAAATCATTACCATCTTTAGTACGTTTTCTAACACCAGTAAAGACAAAACCCACATAAGAAGTAGAAGACAGAGGATTCACAAAGATAAAAATCTTATCAAAATCTTACAAATTGGTGAAAACTTGTACTGCTCAAACCTTGGGCTTTGGTATAGAGTTAAGAGATCGACAACTTAATGACTTATAGAAAACGATGTTTAAGTGGTATTTCATAGAAAAAAATCTATGCTTTAGAAGATTATTTATACATAATTTAATTGATAATTTTAATTTTGTAAGAATAAGGTAATTATTTTTGTAAATAATATGGAAATATATTAACTTGAATATGGTAATTGTTTTTGTAATTGATAGGAAAGTATATTATTTTGAATTTGATAAGTATTTTTGTAATTGATAGGAAAATATATTACTTTGACGGTCGTATGTTGTGTAACAGTAGGAGGATTAAATATGTAATAAATTAAAGAGCGAGAAAATGATGCCAACAATAGCTTCATTGAATGACATGTGACATCAAAACCCTCTTTTATTAAAAGATATAAATATAAATAAAAAGTACTTATAAATTCATGAATTATATCGTTTTAATTATTAAAAGTAAAAATACTTTGTCGCATCATCTAGAGTCTATAATGTGAACGAACTTAAACTATTAGTCTTAGATAAAGATGCTCTAACTTTAAAAGCTAAATCAATTGCTTGATAAAAAAAAGAGTTAATTACATAAATGGTGCCTGTAGTTTATCTAAAGTAACAAGTTTGGGTACTAAGGTTTTTTTGTTACAAGATTGGGTATTGGTCTTTTAAATTGTAACAAGTTTGGGTATTAATACTAACAAATGTTAGTTTTATAGTTAACTTCAAGGGCATTTTAATATTTTCACATTAGAAGGACTATTTATGAAATTAATTTACGATTAATGAACTTGTTTTGTAACTTACATGAAATATTATACTATAAAATTTAAAACAAAACACTCATTTTTTTCTTTGCTTTTTTTACGAACCACTAGTTAGCACCACTAATATATTAATAAGACATCTTCTAGCACCACCTTATATTTTTTCACAACTCTTTAACATAAGTAACTTAACTCGGCTATTAAGAGTTATATTATCTAGAGACCACTTCATCATCATTGTCAACCCGTATTATTTCTCTCACCACTCGGCACCCTTTAACCTTACTATCCACCCCGATTCACCGAACCACAACCATCCATCACAAACCCCAATTACTATCACCAACAGATTCACCAAGCTCCAACCTTAATTAACACTCATTTGCCACTGTTGAAACCCATCATCGTCCCAATTTCACGACTTCTTCACCATTCATTACACCATCACACTCCGTGTTAATCGTCACCATCCAACTCTTACTAAATGGTTAGGTTGTGCTACTAGGCTTATAAATATGGTTTGTGGTGTTAGCTAGTGGTTCTTGAAAGAAAATACGGTAAGAAAATAATCGACAAGTAATAACATTATTGAAATGAGAAATTTCACTTGAGCTTCACTTTAGTATTCGAATTTGCTTGTTTTTTTGCTTTATTTAACACTTTAAATTTGCAAATGATTGTGATCAATACTCAAACCTTTAAGGACAATTCATAACAATAAAATGTGAAACCTACTTAAAGTTTTACTTGCGATCTCAAGTTTAGTTTGAAATACACCATTTTAGCTCATATTCTTTTTAGATCATTAAAATCCAGATATGAACCAATTACGAGTAGATCCAATTAAAAGTAACCAAAAAACTATCAAAAGTATAGGAAATATTTATATATAATCTAGATCACATCAGTGATGCTAATTAGTGGATAGTGAAAGAAAATAAAGTAAGAAAATGAATATGTTATTTTTTATATTTTTATCTTATAATATTTTAAGTAAATTACAAATAATAAATTTCATAAATAGCTCTTCTAATATGAAAATATTAAAAAACCTTGAAGTTAACAGAACAACTAACGCTTGTTAGTGTTAGTACCCAAACTCGTTACAATTTAAAAGACCAATACCTAAACTTGCAATAAAAAAACCTTAGTACCCAAACTTGTTATTTTGAGTAAACCATAGGACCCATTTATGTAATTAACTCTAAAAAAACATTTAGAGATTTGTGAATTATAAATGAAATGTTTTATTAGCATTTAGGAAAATGTGATTATAAATGTATTTTTTAATTTTGTTTTGCTTTGATAAATATTAAATAATTCATGTAACATGTGTAACGTAACGTAGTATAGTAAAACTAGTAAGGTACCCGCGCGATGCGGCGGCGATGCGATGCAACCACCGACAATTTACAATGAATACTTGTTTCTGTTAACTAATTAGTACTCTCGTGGCTCAATTATGTAATATTTTGTTAGATTATTTGCATAACAATGTAACATACCAATGTCATAAACCTTACAAGTCTCAATTATTTGTTAACTTTTATTTTAGACTTGCACGTTCTTTTATAATGTTACATATTATTTCAGCTTTTTGCAAAATTTACCACAACCAATTTGGCAAAATAGACTACAATAACGCAATGTACAAAACCAATTTGTAAAGCCAAATGTGAGCCACTCTTAATTGAAATTTGAAAAGGCATATGAAAACAAATGAATCAAGCAAAAAAACACATACTTTGATTATGGAATAGAAGATTGTTATTTGAAACCAAGAATAATGAAACACAATAGTAGAAAGACATGGAAAATGTAGAGTATGTTTGCCACCAAATGATAATAACAATGTTTTCAGATCCACAATCAAGCTTCAAACTAAATCTAGTACTGCATACAGTAATCGGCATTAAAATAACTACAAAACACCGTTTTTAAAATTGAACCAAAACATGTAATTTCTTTGCATGCCACGCCTTATGTTCAAAATAGGTGTTTGTTTTCTGTTCAAAATAAAAATGCTAAAACCATTCAAATAGCCACAAACAGAGTAAATGAAAGCTGATGTTAGCCTACACATTCGTACCTCATAAGGTGATTCAACTTAAATAACTAAGCTTGTCTTGCATCTCTTCACCTTCAAAGAGTACAATATGACATATCGCGAGACATTTGAGAATTCCTAAAACAAACAAGAAAAACGACCGTAATAAATACAGATTTTACAATAAAATAGAAGTTAAAACATAAACTTTTTTATGAAAGTAAATTACCTTGCACAAATCGGGATTAGGTCTTTCCTTTAAGCACCAAACATAAGCCTTGCATCATCCAAATTGAAGCCCTTATCACACGTTCTGGTTGATGTCTTTGTACCTGAGAAGTTTTTAGCAAAAAGATCACACTTTTCTCTATCACCTTTTCGCCAAAAATCAAAGTTAAGAATATTAATATGCCCCCTCCATGTTTGCTACTCACTTATATTTCAACAACACCAGTTTCATGTCTTTCGAACAACAGAACATTCATGAAACTTCATTAAGTTTCTAATTAAAGTGCATGTTCTATCAAAAAATAACTATTCCATTAATTTAAACATAAGTAGTCAATACAAAGATTCCTACATTTCAATGTTATTTGTCTGTGTTACCTTATTCGCTTAGAATATTATGCTAAATAATCTTCTTTTCTTAAGTTTGAGGTTTTGTGAGTGTAAATGAAGGGTCTTAACTTCAGACAAAATCAAACCAAAGTTCTTAGACTTTTTTTTTTATATAACAAGCCCTAAAATTAACAAAAATAAAGATATCACCCAGTAGATCACTTACTTCATCATAAAAAAAACATACAATCATGTGCTTTCATGTTCTGTTCATAAGTGATTTCTTTACTACAATTGAGCTTCCCAAGTTGAAACAAACATACAACTTGTTTTTGTTTATTTGCATTGATAAATACCATGTTATGATGTATTTTTTGGTATGGTCTTAAAAATGCATCAAAAAAAGCAATTCATGTCAAAAAGGAACTAAAAGTAATGTAAATTGGTCAAATTAATTGATCAATGAACATACCTAAATTTAGTAGGACTAAAATCATGGACAATAGCAAATCCAAATGACATGTTCCATTAACCAATTTTAATAACCATGTTCAAAATTTCACTCGAGCATGTTTGTAACTTTTGATAGTTTATTATTTTCAACTAACGTTATTAAAATAGTAAACAGAACTTTTCGCTACATACTTAATTGATGGATTCGTTTAATTAAGGGCAACAAAAATCTTGAGCCGAATTGCACAAACTGCACACAAAACAAAAACTCCAAGATATAAACAATAATGAAATGGGTCAAACAAGTGAATGATGCTAAACGGGTCACAAACTGGACAAAAGCTGCACATAATAATAAAAAACATGTTTATAACCTGTATATGTGTACAGTTTTGGCTTATGGATAGAACATAAACAATAACAGCCTTATAACAGTATTAAAACATAAGCATATGAGTAGCCTTGTAATAGGCCTTTTGATCAGATCAGAAAAACACACCGATTAATGAGATCTGCAGTTGTTGCTGCTGTTACGATGTGCAGCTGCTTTAAACATATGATCAGCATTTAAAACAGCTGCTAAAAGGTATATTTAGGACACACATTTACCTAACCATCTACTTTTTTTACAATGCAACTTTCAGAGACCAGTGTATATATTCAATACATAAAACATGTAGACTTACATAGCACATTCACTCAAGCACTTCATGAAGTTCACACATAGCACAATAACACACAAAACACAATTTTAGTTGATTGACAGCACAAATCATGGCAAAACAAAAACACACACCGCATACGCTTAACTATATTTGTAAAAGTGCAGCCACAACCCCATCCACATAACACACACATTCTTACAACGATCACACACATTCACATAACAAACACATAACAGACGATAAAAAAAGCTATACTTGGTCTATGAAATGTATAAACAGCAGCAGCAACAAGTGTTTAACCCTCAAAGCTGTTTCAAACACTGTTTCATGTGCAGCAGCAACTGTTTTCGTGTGCAGCAGCAAAATATATGCAGCAGCAACTGTTTTCGTGTGCAGCAGCAACATATAAACAGCAGCAGCAGCAGCAAAAACATATAAACAGCTGCTGCTATTGTTATATTTATTACAATATGTGTGTTTTTGTGGTCTTTAACATACAATATAACACATTCATTTTTTTAAAAACAGCAAAAACATAACACATTCATTTTTTTAAAAACAGCAACAACATAACACATTCATTTTTTCCAAACAACACATTCACACAGACACACACTTTCAGATTCACACACACTTATGATGATGAAGATTTGTAATTATACTAAGAGAAAAAAAAAGTTGTGCAGCAGCAACAACATCAGTGTTTTTAAGCATCAAAATTCATTAAAACCATAAGCAAGTTCATACATAAGCAACAACATATTCACACACATACATAAGCAAGTTCACACACATATCTAACCCATTTTGACCCGTTGTATGTTAGCATTTTTTCTAGCCTGTTTGGAACAGCAGCAACAACAACATACAAACAGCTTTTTTTGTAAATTTTTTGGGATGTCATTATCACTCACAACACAACAACTGCATATAAACAGCAGCAACTGTTTACCCCCCCCCCCCCCCCAACACACACACACATTTTATACATGCTTTCATTGTTTATACACACAACACAACACAACACAACACAAACACATTCTTAGCAAGTTCATACATACATTCATAAGCAACAACATATAAACATATAAACAGCAGCAGAAGCAAACACATTGTTTTCGTGTGCAGCAGCAACATATAAACAGCAGCAGAAGCAAAAACATATAAACAGTTGCTGCTGTTGTTATATAAACATAGTACAGTTTTGTTCATAATTTTACCGGTTTCTTTGTTCTTTCAACTCTTTCATAACCACCATTGATCTAATCATTTACGGGTTTCTTTGTTTTTTTGAAATCTTTATCATTTACAACACAACATAAAACACAACGTAGCACAGCACAGGACATCACAACACACACATTTATACAACACAACACACACATTTATACAACACAACACACAACACATTCATAAACACACAGCACAACACAAAACAATATTTACTGTTGCTGTTATGTTTACTGCAGCTGTTTCAACACAGCACAACACCACATTCTGATTAACCCGCCCCCCTCGGTTCAAAAAACACACATTCAGTTTTCAAACTCAAAATTGCTTATTTAAACACGTTGTTTTCATAAACATTCAGTTAAACAGGTTTCTAGAAAGTGAGCATACCGGATTTTTAGCAGAACTCAACTCACCAACAGCTGCAAAAACAAATCACACAAAACATTAATAGTGAGCGATGATATATTTACCTGCCAAACTGTCAAAACATTCAGATGTTGTTGTTTTTTTTTTATAAAATTTACTTTCAAAAAAATCACAACACACTTATATATAGTGTTTTAAACATCAAACACACATTTATGTAACAGCAGTCCAAAAAAGATGATTTTTTAGAACATTTTGTGCTGCTGATGTTGTTATATTTACAAAAAATGTGCTATTGTTGCTACTGTTATATTTAAAGCATTTTAGATGTGTACTGCTGCTGTTATATTTATAGCACATTCATACATACACAATGCAACACAACATTCATACATACACACACTCATTTATACTACACACACAACACATTCATCATTCATACACAACACAACTAAACACACATAAATATTAACCCCCCCCCCCCACACATACACACACATTCATACACACATCTGCTGTTTCAGTCAACACGTCAAACACACATCTGATGCTGCTGTTTCAATAAAAACACACCACAAAAACACACACATTTTTGCAAAAATTTGCACAAAAAAAAACAAAATCAGATCATCAGATGTTGCTGCTGTTTTTTTATAGAATTTACTTTCAAAAAATCACAACACACTTATAAACACACACATTTATGTAACAGCAACCTAAAAAAGATTATTTTTTAGAACACTTTGTGCTGCTGTTGCTACTGTTAAAAAAACACAACAAATCACATTCATCTATATTTATCTATACTACATAACAAACCACTTTCATACACATTCAAATTGTTGTTGTTAATAACACATACAACACACCCATTACTTAAAACACTTTCATTCCTTTCAGATCATAAGTTCGATTAGTTACCAAATAGGTGACGTGCCAAACCCTCAAGACACGCTTTTAGATCGTGTACAGCATATGAGGTTCCATCCATGCTAGAATCGTTCCAATCACTTGGACTGAACACTATAATTGCTTCCATCTGCACATTCTCAGACAAAGATAATAATCTGTATAACTAAGCGATTAAAGCTACGAATGTAGGCGGAGGTTTGAGACAAAGATAATAACCTGCACATTCATCACGTTTGTATATACCAAGCTTCATTTAGGGTTTGGTGGTGAACATTCATGAGAGGCAGCAGCGGTAGGGTTTGGTGGTGAACAATGCTTCAATCGACAGCATATGAGGTTCCATCCATGCTAGAATCGTTCCAATCACTTGGACTGAACACTATAATTGCTTCCATCTGCACATTCTCAGACAAAGATAATAATCTGTATAACTAAGCGATTAAAGCTACGAATGTAGGCGGAGGTTTGAGACAAAGATAATAACCTGCACATTCATCACGTTTGTATATACCAAGCTTCATTTAGGGTTTGGTGGTGAACATTCATGAGAGGCAGCAGCGGTAGGGTTTGGTGGTGAACAATGCTTCAATCGACAGCTCGAGCCTCATTTAAGGGTTTGAAAGTCTGATGCTTTAAGATTTGTGAACATTCAGATGAGGAAGCGTCGGAGGTGAGGAAGCGATGAGTGATCGGAGCATGTTAAAGAGATGAGATGACTGATTGAAGCTGGAAGAAGCAGATGAAGATTTGAAGATGAAGAGGGAGGCGAAGCAGATGAAGATGAAGATTTGAAGATGCAGATTTGAAGATGAAAAGGGAGGCGGTTGAATGAAAACCCTAGAAACGTGTTTGAGTTGTGTTACGTTTTTATAGTGTTGAAAAATTTAAGGAAATTGTTAAATTACTGTTTTGTCCTTCTAATACTCTTAATAATGTAGTATAGATAAAAGGAAATATGTCACAGAAATGTAATTAAGTTTACTCACTGTTCCAATTAAATAACTCAAACTTTTTTGTCTCTTTAAACTTACTGAAGTTTCATGTGTTTCAATCCTATGTAATAATTTTACAAATGTTTGAATTTTTTAACATTGAGTTGGACATATTAAATATATATGAATTATAATTATAAAAAAGTGAAAGTTTTTTTCCAATCAATTTCAATCGGGATCTAAAAGTGAAGACTAAGAATTTGTAACTTAATAACAAAGTTACAAATTGAATGAGTTTAAGTCAAATTGAATAAAAATAATCACTAAATAGTATCTAATGTTTATACATATTTCATTTGACCAACTCAATTTAAAAAATTCAAATAATCATAAAATTAGTACATATGATTGAGCACTTAATGAAACTTCAGTGATATTAAATTTTTTTTAGGTATTTAATTGGAACAGTTGACAAACTTGGTTACATTTTTACAAAGTTACACATAAATAAAATAAGGGTAACTTTGTAAAAATGTAATCAAGTTTGCCAACTGTTCCAATTAAATACCTGAAACTCTATTTGTCTCTCTAATTGTCACTGAAGTTTCATTAAGTGTTCCAATCCTATGTACTAATTTTACGATTATTTGAATTTTTAAAAATTGAGTTGGGCAAATGAAATATGTATAAACTTTGGATACTATTTTGTGATTATTTTTGTTCAGTTTGACTTAAACTCAATAAATTTAGAACTTTATTATTAAGTTGCAAATTCATAGTCTTCACTTTTAGATCTCGATTCAAATTGATTCGAAAAAAACTTTCAGGTTTTTATAATCACCATTCATGTATGTTTCATATGCCCAACTCAATTTCAAAAAATTCAAACATTTGTAAAAATATTACATAAGATTAGAACACTTATGAATGACTTTAGAGAGACAAAAAAAAATTTAAGATATTCAATTGAAATATTAAGAAAATTTGGCTACATTTCTATGGTATTTTCCCAATAAAATAACACTTATCGGGTTATAAAAAAGGGATTATACATAGAAAAGTCTATTTTGTTGATAATAAAAACAGATCGGAAGTGAAAGTTTGTGATCGATCAAGATCAAGATCAAGATCAAGAATGGCGGAAGAATTGGTGTTGGACACAGCGATCAGAGATTGGGTGTTAATACCACTATCAGTAGTCATGGTTCTTATCGGTGTACTTCGTTACTTCGTCTCTAAGCTCATGCGCACTGCTCAATTGCCCGATCCTAAAATCATCAAAGAAGGGTTAGCTACTTATGTTTCTGTTTTCATCAGTCTGTCTGTGATGATATATGAACTGAATTTGATTATGTATTTTGTAGGCAGGTTATAATTAGGGCTAGAAACTTACGAGCAGCTGCTAATTTTATTCCTCCTAAAGCATTTCGTACTCGGAAATTGTATTACACCAATGAGGTATGTATTAGTATTATGTCTTTTGATTTCATATTTACTTTAAATTGTTGATTGAATTGAGGGATTTAAGATTTTTATAGTTGAATCTCACAGTTAATGTTTACAAATGCTTTTTTATTTTATTTATAAACTGATGAAGAGAAATTGTGTAATTTTAGAGAGCTTTTAGGTTGCTGAATATTGTCATGATATATTGGGTAGATTGATTGATTTTAAAACTATATATCATGGTGGCTGAGGCTTATTTCAGACCTGTTTAAATACCAAATTCTTTTGTTATGATAATGAGATGACACGTACGGCGTACCGCTCTTTGCTTTGTAGGAAAATGGTTTACTTCATGTTCCCAAGGGCCAGGCTCAGAATCCACAGGCGCAAATGTTCTCTGATCCGAACATGGCTATGGATATGATGAAGAAGAATCTTTCAATGATCATACCACAGGTATACTCTTTTACATTGCTAACCAGTGTCTTCGACAAAAATGTTGTTTCATCTATGTGACATCTGATCCTATCCACCTTCCTTCTTGAGCAGACCCTCACTTTTGCGTGGGTTAACTTTTTCTTTTCCGGCTTTGTAGCAGGTATCCCCCCCCCCTTTTTGCTTTTGTGGTACCTTTAACTTTGCACCCAACATATATTTTTGTAAATGTTTCTTGTTACTTCGGTTCTTGTGAAAATATTAATTCATGTGTTTGTTTATCCAGCAAAGATACCTTTTCCACTGACTCAGAGGTTTAGATCCATGTTACAGAACGGGATTGATTTGAGTACTGTTGATGTCAGCTATGTTAGCAGTCGTTCTTGGTATGCCAATATGCACTTATAAAGTTGGCTTCTAATTTTTTTTTTCTTTGTAAATTGGTAATATTAAGTGAGGTTAAATGTTTGCCTTTATCAGGTACTTCCTTAATCTTTTTGGATTAAGAGGATTGTTTAGTCTCATTCTAGGAGAGGAAAATGGTTAGTATATATGTGCTTTGAACTTCTAATTTCGTATTAATTAATAATATTTTTCAGTTAGCAATCACACCATTGTCATTATTAACAACGCAGCTACAGATGATACACAACGTATGATGCAAATGAGTGGATTTGGCTTTGATCCATCCAAGGTACACATATCACAAGCATTTGTATTGGTTGTGTAAGACAAAGTTGATTTTGGAATCTTTGTAGTCCAAATAATAGGATTGTGAATTAAGAGATACCTCAAGAAAATTAGTTCAATTTGGTTATAAAAGTGAACATCTTGCATGGGGGAGGCTCATAGGTTAATTAACAGATCTAGATCCAATTTGATCTATTATCTACTTCTCAAAGCAATTGGTTTTGAGACAACATCTAATATATGCTCACTCTGAAATTACATATCCGGGGTCGATTTTCAACCAAGTGGCATGGCCTTGTGAGCTCCATATGGTTTTGATTAGCCTGTGATACCTACTAAATCTGCACTTAACCTAACATAATTTTAGGTTTATGTGGTTGCTTCACATTTACCCTTTATTTTCCGTTTATCATAACTTTCTTATTAAGTTATTGGTCAGACCTAAGTTCTTCATATGCAATATACCTTAACAAACCAAGCACTGTTTTATGGGCTGTCATTTTGCATCATGTACGAATGAATCTTGATCTTTTTTTTCCTTTGAATTTGCAGAGTTTGGGTGCCGAAAAAGACGGTCTGGACATAGTTCAGCATGATTGGGTCCTACCAAAATTCGAGCAGCGTGCCGAAGCTGTGCTTAGAAAACGCCTTAGCAACTAAATTACAGTATGAATGCAGTTTTTATGAACAACTGGATCTTTTCATGTCTAATGGTTAGTTATGATTATAAATTCTTTCTTATTGCATTTTGATTTCCGTTTTGTCTTTAAACCAGTTTTTTTGGCTGTAATACATTAGATCTCCAACTTTTGATGATAAAAGAAAATCAAGACTAATTTGTTCTAGTTTTGTGGATGATTTTACATCAATCATAATCATTAATCCCATACCCAGGAACTACACCCTGAGTTACACCACACTGTACCTGATGACCCTTTATCCATTGACTGCTTTTAGATGACTATAAAATGGCTTGTTAATGAAATCATGCAAGGGGTGTAAACAAACCGCCTTCAAACTCTTAAACAAAATGTATATTCGTCATGAGCTAGTTTTGCCAACATATAGTGTAGTAGTCCACAGAATAACTTCTTTGCTTGCTTAAGCACCGTCATCATCGTGCATGTAAACGGCAAGTCAAGTGATTGATTGACATAGTTGCCATAGTCCTCCCCTCATTAAAGTCAAGTTGTTTAAAGGAATGAAATGATTGATAAAAGGTTTTAGACAACACACATCTCTGTTTTTTAACAGCAACCAAGCCTTTGACCCAAATCCACTGCCCCGGTTGCCTAGAGTAGGTGTCCTAACTGGACCAACCTAAGTCGACCAAGACATATACAAATCATAAAACACATATGTAACTAAATAGAGTCCTAGACTTTAGCAAGTCTACCAATACATATACAAATCATAAAACACCCATAAGCTAGTAAATCAAATTGCACTTTTCATGTGATTAGATAATCAACAAATCATTTTTCCCTAGCTTATTCATCATCAAACATGAACAATTGTTAAGGGCTTCATTTAGGGCTCCAAACAAATCGAGTGAACACGAACACAACACAGCCTCATCCGTGTTGGTACATTAAGGACCTATTCACAACGACTTATCAAACAAGATTTTTTTATGGTGGCCGTTCATTGAAAAAATGACTTAGTTCATGACTGAATTAAAAATAGAACCATCATGTTGCCTGTTCTACGAAAATTCGAGCAAGGGATGTTCGTCGTTGTTTGATGAAGCCTCCGATTTCCTCAATATTCTTTCTTTGTTTCTTTTTCATATATTAAATAAATTTTAACTTGAAAAAAACCGTATGTTATAACGTTAAGACATGTACAATGACATTAACTAAGTTATACCCCAAATAAAATAACATTGTTGGATGATATTGCTATTGATTTCAAAAGTTTTTCTAGGGATGCATTAGATGCTTATAAACCTGTAACCAATAACAAAACTCCCTTTGATTTTGAGTGACACTTCAAATCAACATGCATACACATTTGCTGCTAGCTAAATTTAAGTTATATGAAAAAATATCACTCACTGTCTTGCTTGTACCAAACCAAACCTGTGCTAAATTTGAATTCCAGAACTAGTGATTTTAAAGCTCTAAAGTAAAGACTTTGAACTGGTGATGAAGGTTATTATCAGAGAACAACAGATGTATATGATATAGCTATAAAACAAGACAAGAAATCAAAAGGCAACAAAATTGTGTCTGGCAAAGTATTTCTGAATAGGATGGAAACAACACTATGGTAAAACATACCTGCAACGCCATGTCACTCCTCTTTCCTTATATTCACTAGAATAATGGGAACTTTAAGTTATATACTTGTTAATTTGGT
This sequence comes from Tagetes erecta, assembly GCA_030867185.1. Classification (NCBI taxonomy): domain Eukaryota; kingdom Viridiplantae; phylum Streptophyta; class Magnoliopsida; order Asterales; family Asteraceae; genus Tagetes; species Tagetes erecta. The sequence goes on along the minus strand of CM061489.1, from coordinate 4,759,511 downwards.
ATGTACACCTAAGTCTAAACATTTCTCCATGTAATGATTTTATAGAATATAGACTAAGCATCTCTCCATGCGATGATATTACGGACTAAACACACATGTGGCATTACGACTACAACATATATCAATCAATGTATAGTCTAAACTATAAATAGAAACATACAAGTTAAAAAATCCAGAATTTTATAGTGTGTTTTATACCATAACAAACTAAAAGATGCACTTGATTGACAGACTAGATTGACCTTGAATTTTTCAATTTTAGTTTTTAATCCAGCAGGAGAAGGTAAAGACAGTTTCTTTGAAAGACCAGCATGCTTATCAATTCAAGTTTTGCAACTTCTATAGCGCGAGATGGCAAAAAAAGAAACAAGATAACACCCATGTTATGTTCAACTGTTTTAGAAAATGGACCCACCCATGTTATGTCCCATGAGAAGAATGCTAATGGTTGTGGACATTAGTTAAAATCTTCTGAAGGTTTCCTCGAACTCGAGCAATGACAGTAGCAAAACAAGTGTCAAAGGAGGTAAAAAAAGTTGTACCGGTCCGTGCCTTTCTTTAACCTATAAGTAGGTGTTTGGTTTAAAGGTATGGATATGAAGGAATGAGATCGATGCCCATAAAAGTTGGTGCATTCCAAACCCACCTAAACGGTTGTGTTTAGAAATTCATACTCACTCCCATCCATCTTACATACAGTTACTTAGAGCAGCCTTACTAAATAGTGAAAGATTTAATTTTCTTTTCCTTCATTCAAAGATACCCACCCGTTTAAATGAACAAATTTCTTATTTCGTTAAAGCTTTTATCTTTACACGTGTAAAGAAACATAACTCAACATTGCCACCTCTGAGTTAAAGAGTATGGAGAAAAAGTCTAGTTGTGGCCTGTGTAGATTGAAAAACATAAAACATTTTATAATTTGGAAAATGTGACGAATAAAAAAACTAATGGCAGCCAATGGGGGAAGTGGCGATGTTGAATCATAAAAGAATGGTGGTATAGATATGGACGAGGATACCTAGAGTCAAGGACGGATAATTGGAGTTATATACATACTACAAGAACGAAAATAAAAATGAAACCATAATCATAGTTATAGAGTTATTGTGGAGCAAAGTACATTCTGAAAAAGAGACAAGTTAATTAATGTATGTATGATAAACAAGACAGAAATATAAATAAATATAATTTAAAATTCACACAGCCACAAGAGACGGGGTGAAGAAAAAGCTACTAGAATATGGTTTCAGTGTGTAACGGAGGTGAAATTGGGTCAAGTCACAGAGGTGATGGAAAGTCTTAGAGATGATATTGAATCGTAAAAGCATACTACAACTCCTAGTCCCAGTCCCAGTTACTTGCAACACAAGAAAAGAGTCCTCTTCTGTTTCCCCAATCACAAGTGATAGTAGATTGAAATCTACTAGAGGAGGCGCGGGAGCAGGTTCAAGATTAACTTGGTACTTGAGAGACCAGCCAGAATAGTGGTTGATGGACTCATAAACATTCATGATCTGATGCGGGAGCATCTTAACAAGGAGCAGGCAATCACGTGAGACGAGTAACTTATCATGACCGCCATATCTTATGCCATACAAGGTCCTATGGTCTTCGACCAGAGGGTTGTCCATGTCTTTTAAACTGAAATGAAAAACATGAATACGGGAGAGCCAATGGATGGCATCACGCCAGTAAACAGCCCTTGAATCAAAGGCTATAAAAGATGTTCGACTAAAAGTCTGAGCACAAGGCCTCCAAATGCCTGCTTCTGAGGAGTAAATCTGTAGATGAACAAGTCTAGTAATATAATCTTGACGAGCATAGAGAATTTTGTAGTGAGGTGAGAGTGTGGGATCAAAAGCCATTGCCAAAGGTTTAATATACCAAATTGGTGCCCAAAGATGGGGCAGTGGAAGCAACTTAGAGTGATTTGTGGTTGGATTGTATACATATAACTTATCAGGGCCGTGGGTACACAGGAGGAGACCGTTACATGACTGCCAAACCTCCATAATATAATTGGAATTGGTCGGGTAAGGGAAGCTTATTGTTGTTATGCAACAAGAATCAAGTGACAGATAAACAAATACAGAGGAGGCCGATTCTAACTGGAAGAACAAACCTTTAGGATGATCGGCGTTAGGGACTCTGCTGCGGAGGGCAGTGAAAGCAGGATCGGAGATGAGAGATAACCATCGCTTGCTCACCGATTTAAACACTTGTAGGGACCCCAGAGGTAATAAGGCTAAGATTTTACTCAGCAGATCATCAATGGAACAAACTTCTTCTGCGGAAGACAACATCACATCTCATCCACCGCCGATGCTTCTTTTCTTTCTTCTTCTTCTAGGGTTTACACACCAATCCAATCCAATTTTTTATATCCGTCCGTCGTATGTTTACCAACTCGATTATAATTCACATTCATAATCAAAGGTGCATTGAGAAACGATCCAGATTTAGTTACTATTTTAATTTCTTATATATTATATAAAACAAAAAAACTTATGTGTTATTTTTTTATAACTTTTAGCTTATGTGGTATTATTTTATAGTTTATCTCACAATAATAATTTTTTAATTTTAAATATGTATTATAATAAAATTAATTACATTTTTCGTCTCCTAATATTTGGAGAATTCTGAAACATTTAAGAGTATTTATGTTTTTAACTCTTTACTACAAGGGGTATACATGAGTCAGTTTATATTTGATAGGGTTTAAAAATGAAACTTATGGATAAAGTTAATAACAACATACAGTTAAAGACCTCTGTGTTTTATAAATATACAGAACATTTTTATACGATTTAAAAAATAATAACAAACTACACCATAAAACTGAGCATTTTTTTAATTTGTGTATAATATTGTTATACTAATAATCTAATTTTTAAAAATATATCATGTGTTCCGGCTTACCACAGTTTTGTCTCAACTCATAATATATATGTATGTATATACCTTGCTACGATTATCAGAGAACAGGCAATAAACTTTGCCATTGGATTTTAGGTCACGTTGTAATGAACTCCAGCTATGCCTTATCTCTTGACGGCGACTGAATCGAGTCAAATTAATTGATTGAGGATCTGATAGAGTGAGAGAAGATCGAATTGCTAGGGTTTTAGATGAACTTATGTTTAGAATTTGCGCCATGGATATGAATTGATGCTTCAATTGAGTCCTCTGTTTCTATTAGGGATGAGATCGGGACCGGTACTGGTACCGCCTAGTATCGGTACCGGTACCGCCTAGTACCGGTACCAAATTTTAAGAAAAGTGGGTATCAGTATCGGTGCCGAATTTAGCGGGATGGTACCGGTACCGTACCGGTATTTCGGTACTGGTACCACGTTGGTACCGGTTTCATATTTTATTTTTTTTAATAAAATTTATTCGTTTATTTCGGTTTAATTTTAAACTTTTTTATATAACTATACTATAATATACTTGAATATAAGAAAAAGAAATGAAATCTATCTAATAAATCAAACTTTTAGGGGACAATTTTTAGAGGGATTTTTTTTCTATAATAGGAAGTTTGGAAGGTAAAATTTAGCTAAATTTTTCACCATGTAAGTTGATGGAGCCAACTCCTTAAATGTTATATATTTACAAATTGTTAAATATAATGGTTATAATTTCTTTATAAATATTACTATTTAACCCGTGTTATGCAACAAGAATCAAGTGACAGATAAACAAATACAGAGGAGGCCGATTCTAACTGGAAGAACAAACCTTTAGGATTATCGGCGTTAGGGACTCTGCTGCGGAGGGCAGTGAAAGCAGGATCGGAGATGAGAGATAACCATCGCTTGCTCACCGATTTAAACACTTGTAGGGACCCCAGAGGTAATAAGGCTAAGATTTTACTCAGCAGATCATCAATGGAACAAACTTCTTCTGCGGAAGACAACATCACATCTCATCCACCGCCGATGCTTCTTTTCTTTCTTCTTCTAGGGTTTACACACCAATCCAATCCAATCCAATTTTTTATATTCGTACTACAACGGGTATACATGAGTCGGTTTATATTTGATAGGGTTTAAAAATGAAACTTATGGATAAAGTTAATAACAACATACGGTGTTTTATAAATATACAGAACATTTTTATACGATTTAAAAAAAAAAAATAAACTACACCATAAAACTAAGCATTTTTTTTAATTTGTATATAATATTGTTATACTAATAATCTAATTTTTAAAAATATATCATGTGTTCCGGCTTACCACAGTTTTGTCTCAAAACCAAATAGAACATTCATAAACATTCTTAAAAGCATCACTTGAATGTTGTGTTCCCGAGCGTAGCACTGACACTAAACTAGTTTCTTATATTTTGAGATTATTTATGTTCTTTTATCTTTTTTTAATATATAGTTAGTTTCTTTTTCTTGAAAAATTATAACTATCGACTCTATAATTGGGTTCAACTACAAAGTTTAAATTTTATAAAATGTCTAAAAATGCATATGGTCCATTATATCTAATATTAAATGAAAAAATTAAATTCTTTCTTATTGCATTTTGATTTCCGTTTTGACTTTAAACCAGTTTTTTTTATAAAATGTCTAAAAATGCATATGGTCCATTATATCTAATAGAAGTCACCAGAGCCGGCCCTAAGGGTGTGCGGGGTAGGCGACCGCACAGGGCACCATCTCTCCGAGGGGCACCATCACAGAAAGCGACCCAATAGTTTAAAGGGGATGGATTAAGGGTTTGGATGATGTTCTAGAGTTCGAACCATGTATTTTAAGGGTTTAGAACTGAAAACAATGATTAATTTCGTCTAAAAATGAGTTTTCAGCGTCGCCGGAGTTGTTGCAGGAATCCGGCAACTCGCCGGAGAAGACAACTGAACAGGACGGGGTTGGGTGGGAGGTTTGGGTGAATTAATTTAAATTTTACACTTAAACCCCCTTAAGTTTAATATTGTTATATTTTTATTTGAAACTTTAAAATGAGTTTTAAAACTTGTCACTTTCGACCCAATGTTAAATAAAACTTTAATTCAACCAACTAACTTAACGAACTTAGCTTATAACTTTTATGAACTTGACGTTTTATGTAATTATGTTCTTTTTTACGTCAATGGTTATTTTTAGACTTAATAGTAATAGTCCCGTTATTGTTTATAAACTCCATTTTATAATTCAACTAACAAATCGAAACCAACTAAGCCCCCAAAAACGCACCAAAACATAATAGGGGGCACTTTTTTTATTGCTCGCACAGGGCACCGGATTTCTCAGGACCGGCCCTGGAAGTCACCTTCAAGCTCTCAAACAAAACTTATATTTGGCATTTTTGTCAAACATACTCTTAGTCTAGTAGTCATGGATGTAAAAGAGCCTAGTCTTTGCTTGCATGAGTATCTTCAAATGTTTTTTCGAAACAAAATCTAACCATCTCAACTAAGAAACCCATGGTTTGATTGTGGTTTTTTTTATTATTTAGAAGGTATCTGTGAAATTTTTAAGTTGTCGAACCAATTAATCAACGACAAAGACCTAAACATGCCGAAATCAAGCTCCATACCTCATTTGTCACATCACAACCCGCAAACAAATGATCAACAACCACATCATTACAAACCGGCGAAAGTTGCTATCCAAGTTCTATACAAATATTTATCTCGTTTGGCACATACTTGAGCCAAAACTCTCTACAAAGTACAGACTACAACATACAAGTGCTGGGAACACATACACACGTTGTATTAGATTTACACACGCTAATGTCTAACATGACATATTTTTGTATTGAAACATAGCAATACTTTACTAATAGAGAATAATTTATTTTTATTTTTATACTATTGAAGTTAAACAAAGAAGTATTATGTAACTAACATTGTATAGGGCATTTATCTGTATTAATAAATTTGAAAGCAGATATTGCATAAAGAAGCGGGGATAGCTCAGTTGGGAGAGCGTCAGACTGAAGATCTGAAGGTCACGTGTTCGATCCACGTTCACCGCATTTTATTACTTTTTACTTCATTTATTTTACAACATAAAAATCAGCCATCATCACTTATGTTCACAATCATACTGGTAAAAGGTTAGTATACAAAACAATGGAGTACGTTTGCAAACACCACATTTCGTACAGTTCTCGAGAAGGAAACATAGATATAAAACACTTATGTAGCGCTAACAATGTTCTTCATTTGGTTATCGACTTATCGGTTTCATTCTTCACGGTACCCAGTAACAGAACTGTCAATAGTTGTTTTCTTGCGAGGTGTGTAAAACACCAAAATGAGATGAAATTCTCATGCAAAGCTATACCAATCAGGATGAAATTATCACACAACTACAAAATAATAACTTTATGGCTTGCGTAATTTATTAGAACCTTTCGTATATACTTGTAAAACATGCGTGACTTTTTATAACCTTGCGTATATGCATGTTTTCTGCTATATAAACTTTTTGTTTTCCATGCATGACAACATGTTAAATTTACTTTACAAATTAAAAATAAAAAGTATTGATAACTTGTTTATAAATTGCACATTACGTAGAGAATAGATAGAATCGCATGTGACGTATATGATCATGTATAATTTCCCAAATAATATATAGACACATTTGTCCTAAAATTAAAATGTTTTCTATCATATTTTATTTATGTATAAATAAAACTAAACACATATGCGTGACCTTTAAAAAAAATGATTTCAATATACAAATAATATTTCTATATCTACATCATTATGTCTTAATTATTGAGCTTAACATGGTAAGAAAAAAGATATATGATTATTAATTGATTAGGTTTATACATATTATATTTATATATATCGTGATTGAAAATAAAGTACTATTATTATTCTTAATTAAATAAGAAAACTGCTGGAATTTGCAGGTAAAAAATTAAAAGTCAAAACATAAGTTTTTTTTTTGTTCTTAACAAATTAATATAAAAAGGTAATCTAGCTACTTATTAGATTATTAAAAATTAAACACTTGTTTATATAAAGTATGTAATTAACTATGTAACTACTAAAAGTATATTAATTTCATCCATTATATGACAATTAAATACTTTCATTAAACATGTTGAAGTTGTTATTAGGAGATAAGATGTAAAGAAAAATAGAAAAAAGAGTTGGTGATAATAACAATAACAAAGCTGTTAAGTTGCATTGCAAGTTTCCAACTATGCATGACGAACATGCAATCCCTCTGTCTTTCTTAATTATAATATTCTCTTGTTTACTACAACTTTCTAATTTAAGTTACAAATTAATTAAAAAATAACTACAATGTAAAAAAACTGCTTCTAATATTAATACCTACAATAACAAATAAAATGTCTATACCATTATTTGTAGCTAGTAACTATTCTAATGAAGATAATATAGTATTACTAATTAAAACATTGCAAAATATTATAATTAATCTGGTATTTGTTTTACTAAAATTAAACAATTATGAAACAGTGACACCCTAAGGGTGCATGTGCACGGAGCGATTCATGAAAAGACGGTGATGGGAATATGTCTGCGTGTGAGCACTCCGCACGTTGAGATGGGCAGGGAACGAGCGGCAAAAGATGTGGGAGCCATAGTATAAAGTGTGATATATACAAAACCAACAAAATTAAAAGTGGGTGTGAATATTAGGGTGATTGTGGAAAGAATGACGTTGGAGGTCAAACATGTTTGTGAATGAGTGAAAATATGATGTGTCTTGTTGGCTATGAGTCTATGACTGTTTGCGAGAAGGTCGGTTCCTAATGTTGTGGATGGTCTAAGTCAAGATACCAACATAGTAACAAATGTACGTTGGTTTATTTAGTTTGAGGATCACATGAACAATTATAAAGTAAGACCTACTCGCACTACCTTTTTTTATTGATCCCATCTAATTCTCGTTGAATCATCAACGACGAAAGTCACGACCTCTTGTCATCTTCATTAGCATGCGACAATGTTGACCACTAAAGAACACATTGACACAATCAAACAATGTAAAAACAAAAGAGGCATCCATCTATGTTCACAAAAGCAGGAAATTAAATAGAACATGTGGATGAAGCTACTAATATTACTACATATGATACGTCTTCATGTGTTCTTTCTGATATACCAAAAGTTAGACATAACATTATTACATCGACCTCAATTTTTGTCTTCAAGATTAAAAATTTTGAGGCCAAAAATCATTTAAATTAAGTTGTTTGAGAAAACAAAAATCGTGAAATCAACTGATAAACTTTGAGTAGGCCTTTCTTTATCTTAACAAAGTGTAAATGTTATGACTTGTAATAATCAATATTAATGTTGGCATAACATTACATATATATATATAATAAGTTAACTTGTCATTTTTCCAAACACAATCCTGTTAATTAATAAGTGTGTTACGCGAAACGATTTATTTAAAACTTTTTTTTAAACAACAAACTTATAAAAATGGGGACCAAAATGATACAACAAAAAACAAGTCTTTAGCTAGCGGCTAGAAAACTCCCAAATAATTTAGTAGTACGACATTACTTTGTTAAAAAAGCATGCCAAGAGTTCCATAATATGGTTTCATGACTTCATCTGTGAGTCGGTTTTTATTCAAGTTGAGCTTCACGTTTATGATCCGATACAAATTCCACGATTTGTAATTGAATATCTTGTCTTTCATTGCCTTTCACAAAGACCAAATTGTAGCCACAAAAATAGTTCTTGTTTCCTTTTTGCCATTTCGGAACTAGCCAAGGATTCGACTAGCACGATAGACCATCAATGCAGTTTTCGTGATTTCCAGTAGGTTGCATCTATTTAAAACTATAATATAAAACTACTTATAACTCAAACTAAGTCATGCAAACCAATAACCCATTAACCTAATAAAACTATAAGTTAAACATTTTATCTATCTCGTAAACAAGTTACACGGTTTGAATCTATCTAAAATATATTTATAATCACCTGATTAACAGTGATCACTAGCCCACATGATTGAGGTGCGATACATAACAACAAGGTTCCAGGTTGGTCTAGTGATTTCCTGTAGTGATGTTTATTTTTTTAAATAGTGTTTCTGTGTGAGTAAGACCTAAAACATTAAAATCAACATTGACAATTAATATTCTGTCTTAACAAATCTCACTCAAAGCTCATTCGAGTATGAGAGTAGTTTCAACCGGTGTGAAACATTATTAAAAAAAATCATGTGATTAACATGTCTATGACTAACGTGTATAACTTGGTGCTATAAGTTACTATGTCAAGATTTGTGTAACAAAATGACACCTAATATTATATTTGTTTATATTGATTGATTGAAAATCGTGTGGGATGAAGTAATTTAAAACATTGCCTTCATTCATTCTCATGGTCTCCACATTTTCTCACCCGAGAAGAGAAGAGGGTAGCTAAACAGTCATCTCCCTCAATCTTTCACTTCATCTTCAATCTATAACAACAAACATCATCTTCCCATTACTCATCAATCTTTCTTCTTCTTCATCATCATCATCGATCCATCTACTAAACAAACATCTTAAACAACTAAAATTCATCATCACTTGGCTTTTCAGATCTTAAAGTTTCAATCTTGTTTCTTAATTGGTAAAATTATGATTCAAATAATCATGGGTTGTTGATGTTTTGTATCAATTTACATGTTTGAGTTGTGAATCTTGTAATTGAAAGTTTTTTGTTGTTGTTGTTTTAGGAGATCAGTTATTGATCTGTGGAAGATCCGATGGTTTTTGATTGAATCTAGAACAACTCAATTGTTAGTTGCAACGAATCAGATTGTGTTTTTGGTAAGATTTGTTTTCAAAATTGGGAGCTTTTGTTTTTTTATTTTGATTATGCAGATAAGGTGTTTGATAAAAGAACTGACAGAATTTGACTTGTGTTTATGTCTGTGTTTTGTGGTATATGATTTTGATAAGATCTTTGGGTTTGGATTTGGTATAAATTCATCTAAGTTTAGTTGATGAAATTGGTTGTTTGAGAAAGTTTTTTTGGTTTTGATTGTGTAGAATGGAAATGGAGTATGGGAAGCTATTTATTGGTGGGATTTCATGGGACACAAATGAAGAACGTTTAAAGGAGTATTTTCAGGCTTTTGGTGAAGTAATTGAAGCTGTGATAATGAAGGATCGGACTACGGGTCGGGCCCGTGGGTTTGGTTTTGTTGTGTTCTCTGACCCTGCTGTTGCTGAAAGGGTTGTGAAAGAAAAACATATGATAGATGGTAGAACTGTAAGTTTTTCTGTCTTATCAATCAGAATGTTTATGTGTTTATTCCTAGTTTTTATTTGTTGACTATCAGTCATGTGGCTCGGGTTTGTAGCTCAAGGCGTTGGTGTTTGGTTAAACCTATGTTTGCATCTGTTTATAGGCGCAAGCGAGGTGCATAGTATAAAAATACGATTTTAGGCTTGTTCTGGCTAGTTTAATATATTTTAGGTAGACATGCTTATTTAGGGCTGGTGTAGTAGTTTCATACTTGTTGAAACGATTTTTTGCCGGAGTTTGACTGGAGTTAGGCATGAAAATGCGCCTTAGACGCACAAGGGTGCGTCTGGAGGCCTAGGTGGACGCTATGCCAGCTTTTAACTAGAAAGTTAGGTACAACAAAAATCATTGTGAAATAGCCAATGGAACTTGCATATGTAATCTTATTTTAATCTTTTTACATAAGTGATCGTAATTTGCCAAATACTCACCAACATCAGGAGCTTTTCCAATAATTTCGCTGCAAAATACACATCCAAACACAATCTACATGTAGATAAACCGATAAAAGCTTACTTAAACATTTGGTTGTATTTTGATCAATAGGTAGAAGCAAAGAAAGCTGTTCCAAGGGATGATCAGCAGATTCTTAGCAGGGGCAGCGGCAGCGTTCAGGGTTCGCCGGGTCCCATTCGCACAAAAAAGATATTTGTTGGAGGATTAGCATCCTCAGTTACTGAAAGCGATTTCAAGAACTATTTTGACCAATTTGGGATGATTACTGATGTGGTGGTGATGTATGATCACAACACACAAAGGCCTCGAGGTTTTGGATTCATAACCTTTGATTCAGAGGAATCTGTTGATAAAGCGCTGCTTCGCACTTTCCATGAACTCAATGGTAAAATGGTGGAAGTCAAACGTGCAGTTCCGAAAGAGTCTTCTCCTAGTCCTAACAGGAACCAAAGTGGATTTAACTATGGTTTAACTAGAGCTAATAGTCTTCTTAATTATGGTTTAAGTCAGGGGTATAATAGTCCAAATTATGGACCAAGAATGGATGGTAGATTTAGTCCGGTTTCTATTGGTCGATCTGGTTATCCACCTTTTAGTCCAACTAGTTATAATATGGGACTAAATTCTGATTCAATTTTAGGTATGAACTATGGTGGAAATGGGAATTATAGCTCTAATATTGGATATGGTCGTACCGTCGATCCTATGTATAATGTAGCTTCAAATAGGCATGTTGATCGATTTGCATATGGAAATGGTTCTGTTTTGAACTCAACTAATCATAACATGTGGAGGAATGAGAACCAAAGTTTCACTACTATTTCCCCAAATTTGAGCAACATTTTGGGCACTGGAAACGTGTCTGGTGAGATTGGAGCAATTTGGGGTAATTCTAATGGTAGTCCAGGTACTGGTGTCGGTGGTGGTCGTGGGGGTAGTGCAAGCTTCATCGGTAGTAATCTCAACTATGACAACGAAGGGAGTACTGTTGGGTATAGGAGGAACAATGTGAATAGCAGCATCGAGCCTGCTTATTCATATGGTGGGATTGATGATGGTGAAGTTGGTGGCGATACCATTTTTGGTGGTGTTGGTGGCGGCAGTGGTGGTGGTTCATTTTTTGCAGACCCCGCTTGGCGATCATCATCTCCTGAGCTGGAAGTGTCTGATTTGTTTGGATATAGTCTTGGAAGTGGAGCTTCGGATGGCTTACCCAAAAACTCAGTTGGTTATGTTGGTTACAGTGTCGCAAATAGATCAGATAGAGGTACATTCTTTTTCTTTTATTTTAGTTTTCATTTTTATCGTTTTTATGTCTGATATTGCACGCATTTGTGAATTCCTGGATGTAAATTTTAGAAAGTTCACTCGTATTTTAGGAGTCTATATTAGTCAAGATGCAAGGAGTGTTTATGCATGTATCTATGCGTACACTCAAGGCTTAATTAGTAATTTCACGTCTTTCAAATCGATCATTCGGCTAATAAAACAAACAACTTTTTTTATTCACTACTTACTCTAGACAGCCATCCATATCCAGACAGGGTTTAACGAAAAAAAATTAGAAAAAAAAGAAATAAAGCGTAAAACAGCTTCCATTTCTTATTGTGCTTTTATTCTGATTTCAGGAATTGCTGCATAGGAAGATTGGCATATGCAGATGTGAAAACTTATGAAGTAAGATTGAATGGTTTTGTGAATTCACTTAATACACCCTCGGGAAACAAGGTACATTGGTATTAGAACACCGTACATTTGGTTAGATCTAATCGAAGCATGTGTCATACAATACACATTACATGATTTGGTTTGGTTTTCAAAATAGGATTTGTGAACTGTGAGTTCATATGAGATGTGAAACTGGTGTTGCAGATAAAGGTGGTGTCATTATATATGGTGACATCAAGATATATGGAAAAGAAGAAAAAGAATTGATATTTGTTGGTTTTTTAAAACTTTTGTAAGTCAATCCCAGAAATGTTATAGGTTTTTTTAAGGTATGTGGTCTGTTGGGGCTTTCTTGTTGATTTGATATGTTTGGTGGGAAACACAAACACTATTGTTGGATGCTAAATTGGTTTAAAAATCACTCCATATTTAGTATATTTCTTTTCTTTTAACAACAGTTTTTTTCTGCTTGTTTTGATCGAAATGTCACTCCATTTCCAACTTATGATGTTTGGCCTAAAGGTGTTGTAAGAATCATGAAATGTCACATCCCCGTCACAATGTTTTTTCGTCACAAAGCTGTTTAAGTAACGTGCAAGTGTTCATATAAACTTGTAATACAACTATGATTCAAGAACCATGTTATTACTTGTGTATCATATAAATAACCCTTTTTACATTGTTGAAGTTTGATTATGGAGCCAACAAAAAGAGATGATTAATTATGGAAGGGAATAGCCATAAGAAAAGTTATATCAACCATCCATTAAAATATGATGCATTGACTTAAAAATTACTCCTTTTGTTGTTAATTTTATATTTCATACTCGTTGAAGTTTGATTTCGAGACGGATAAATAAAAGTGGTGTTTGATAATGAAACGAATAAATAAAGATGTGACATAATAACAATTAACATATTCATGAAATGAAAGAGGCATAGAAGATATGTTTCAATAATAAAATGCTAAATTCTAACCCTAGCATATGATATTGTTTTAAATATGATAAAAGAATAAACTGCAGTTTTGGTCCCTGTGTTTTGATATCGTTAATAGTTTTAGTCCTATCTTAACAGTTTTGGTCCCTATGTTTTTATTTTATAACAGAAATGGTCCCAAACACTATTTCCATCAAATTTTCCGTTAAGTCTCCCTCACATACGGAGTAAAAGTGTCATTTCTCCCACTCTTTTTGACATGCGACTGAATAAAAATGTTAACCTACATGACGACCTAGTTAAAAGAGGGGGAAAATGACATTTTTATCCCTTAGATGTGAGGTGCGTATGAGAGACTTAACGAAAAATTGGATGGAGTTAGTGTTCGGGACCATTCCTGTTAGAAAATAGAAACACAGGGACCAAAAGTGTTAAAATGGGACTAAAACTATTAATCGTATCAAAACACATGGACCAAAACTACAGTTTAGTCCAAAGTCTATGATAAAATGCTAAAACAACAATAATTATATGGAGTAAAAAAGGTCACAAAAGTGGGACATATTAACACTTTGTATAATAAACATATTTTTTTGAAAATTTTTATATTTGTGAGGTTATTTTAAAATTTTTATGAAAAGAAGGTTAATCATGTTGGTCAACTATATGAGGTATCTGTCATTGATAGTCACAGGTTCTATCACATAAATTCACGTCCCTAAAACATGTTTCAAAGTTTTTTGTTATTATCGTAGAACTCGCCGTTGTGAACGGCGGGTTCTAATCATAAACACTAAACCATCACGTTCTGGTTCTGCCACATAAAATCACGTGCAAAATTCACAAAATATAAAAGTTTAGTGGCCAAAATTATATATCAAAATCAAATGAAGATCAAGCAACCTATCACCACCACCCACTGCCATATATCCTTCTATCTTCCCTCTGCACGTATCTTTTCAAAACTCAAAAACCAGAAACATAACAAACATGAAGAGCTTCACTCTAAGATCTCAATTCAACATCCCAACTCACTCCAACATCATAACCAAAAACCCATCATCCCCCAAATCACAAATCACCAAAACCCCTCCAAGAACCAACCTTTCAAACAGACCCATCTTGTTTGACTCAAGAAAAGTCAAAATCACACCCAAAACAATCAAATCACATTCATTTCAGAAACTATTTGAACATAAAGAACCAAACCCATCTTTCTTATCAACAAAAGTTGACAACTTTATTGTCTTTGATGACAATTCAAGGTGTTTGATGGTTGGTGCTGTGACTCTAGGGTTTATGATGCTACTTATGGGTGCTGATGATCACCAAAAGGCATTGGCTTTTGGCCCAGAAGGTCCATTGATGGAAGATTTTTGGGATAATATGAGAAGATATGGGCTTTATGCTTTGACTGTGAGTAGTGGTGTTTTGTATGCAGTTTTTCAGCCTCTTTATGAGTTACTGAAAAACCCCATTTCAGCAATTCTTGTTGTGACAATTCTTGGTGGTGGGTTTTACATTGTTTCTCAAGTTGTTTCTGCCATGGTTGGTATCACAGATTTTAGTTATGAACTTAATTATTAGCCATAGTTTCATGATGATTAAAATGATGATGATGATTGTAATCATGGACTTGGTTAATTATATTTTGTGTTGTATCTTGTTCAATGCTGAGAAAAAAATACCATAGTTTTTGATCTTGTGCTTCTTCTATGAACATTGTGAGGTGATAAATACTGATGCTGCATATCTATAAACTTATTTTTGTAGCTTATATCTTCTTTTTTAATAACACTTAGATACATCACAAGTTTGGTATTATTTCAATCTTGCCATTCAATTATGCATTTTGGGCACATCTGTAAGGCTGTAACACACCTTGATCATCTATCTATAACTGTTTGATGAAAGACGTTCACTTCCTATTGCGTTTTCTAGACACAGAGTGTCAATATCGAGTATATCAAAATGGCTTAATAATATTCTCCTATATAGATAAATGATCAAGGTAAAGAGGTTTTGTTGGATATGTTGTATACGTACAATAACATGTTACATGCCATTAAACTTGTATATGTTCCATATTTTGTCTTCAATCATATGTTCCAACCTTTGTCATATAGTAAAACACCTCATTGGTACAAAAATGAAAAAACTTTCCCCGTTCAATAATGTTTTAAGAAACACGTATGGGTGTTACATGATCTTTATCACAAAATGGAAGACGATGGTACGAAGGACGTGCTTCTAAAGAAAGTGAAGTTACATGAAGACCAGCCTCTGATTAACCTTCCATCAATCTCCACAAACCAAATTAGTTTGAAGCAAATGACAATTATCCTGGCTGCATACTTAACCATCGGCACAGTCTGTTTTTCTCTAATCCAAGATCAAATCAGCGGCGTGAAAACCAACAAGATTCTTGACGCGGTCTATTTCTGTGTCATCACAATGACTGCTGCAGGGTATGGTGATGTAGGACCAAAAACCAGATTGGCAAAGTCTTTAGCTTGTATTTTTGTGTTTACAGGCTTGGCTCTTGGTGGCTTTGTTCTTAGCAAAGCCGCAGATTACATTGTTGAAAGACAGGAAATCTTGGTTGTAAAAGCATTACACACGCGTGCATACGATCCAAACGACATACTCAAAGAAGCCGAAACAAATAAAGCCAAGTACAAGTTTCTTACAATGCTTACAATTATTATCTTCCTCATGACTCTCGGAACTTTATTCTTGTCACTTGTTGAGAAATTAAGCTACTTTGAAGCGTTTTATTGTGTTTGTGCCACAATCACGACTCTAGGGTATGGTGACAAGAGCTTCTCAACCGGAGCAGGGCGTTTGTTTGCTATTTTTTGGATCTTGATTACTACAGTTTCTTTAGCACAACTGTTTGTGTATTTAGTTGAACTATGGACTGAAAACAGACGACACATGCTTGCGAATTGGGTGGTTAACAGGAAACTGACGATCCAAGATCTTGAAAAAGCTGATCTTGATGACGATAAAGTTGTTAGGTACACTTGAAACGCAAGCTTCTCTTTTTAGTTTCTACATGTTGGTCAACACATGTTTATGTGGTTGTATGGTTATTTTTTTGTGCAGTGCTGCAGAATATATTGTGTATAAGCTGAGAGAGATGGGGAAGGTGAGCAATGAAGATATTGCAGTTGTGGTTGAAGGATTTAAGAATCTTGATGTTGATCATTCTGGGACATTGACAGTGAACGATTTAAAGATCATTGAGTCGTTTGAAGCACAACGCTGACATGTGTATTATACTTGATCTTGTAATGTATCATGTTTTATATAAATTTGAATACATCTACACCGTCACTTAAGCCCTCTGTGTTCCTTCCACCCATTCGTGGGACGAGCTTTTCTCAAACAATAGTAGTCTCCAAGTTTTCACGGAGTTGACATACTAAAAAATGAATAGAACCACGTGATCGGGGAAAATCTCTTAAAACTCTAATGGGGGATTATTTTTGTGAGTCACCAAGGTACAATGACGGGACATATCAAGCTCAAGCTTGGTATCGTATGTCAGAGACATTTTTAAAAATTGTTGGAGACATTGAAGTGACAAATAACTGTTTTCAAGAGGACATAGATGGATGGAGGTTGAAAAAAAGTTAAAATACACATCGACAACTAAATTTATTTTTAAAAAAGAAAATGTGAAGGTAGTGTCTATGCATGTAGTGATATTTTAAAATAGTTGAGCTTCCCACAAAAACACAATCTACCCGCATTGTCATCTACTATCATAATCATTTCATGTTTAAGTTCGAACATATCAACTTCCTATAACTTTCTCATAAATGCACAAATCTTATTCGTATGACCTTTGTAATAACTAAACGGAGAAGTTTATACATATGTTGGAGTAAACTTAAACTATAGTGTAAAATGATATGATAAAACCAAATGCTTTTAATAACATACTCAAAAGAAAGGATCTTAGCATGTTGGTTGATGAATATTCTCCTCCAATCAACTTGACAATTGTAACTTTAGAGGAGTCCCACTAGACCGCTGAAGGGGGCAGACCAAAGCTTCAAACCCAGTCATTGTAGTGCACCTCTTAAACGTAATGGTCTTACTATTACATAAACTGTTGTTTAAAAAACAATTTACTTTACACAACAAGTCTTTTAACCTTTCGATAGGACCTGGTGAACAAACGAAATCTCGTGAGAGTTTATAGTGATCGAACACACTCACAAAATTCATAGACATCTAACACACGATCGTATGCTCTAATACTAAAACACATTATAAATAACATAACACTATTCTATTTCTATTTCTATCTCCCCTTATTCTCAAAACCCTAAACCCTGGCTTACATGTACAACAGTTGACATCAAATTTGGTCTCTGCTTCAAACCTAATGATGAAATCACTGGTTTTTCCAACAACAACACCTTCAATCTTCCTCCCAAATCTTGTTTTTCCTCCCTCTAGATCTTTATCTTCCCTTTCTAGCTTCATATCCGTTAAAAACCCTAACTTTCTACGTCAATTACGTTTTCGTAGATTACATTCATCTTCGTTATCTTCTTCAACCACAAATGGAAACGGCAGTTGTTACCAAACTGACGGTGAAGTTCACGTTATTGTTGGCCCTATGTTCGCCGGAAAAACCACCACTTTGCTCCGACGGATTCAATCTGAAAGCTCCAATGGCAGGTTTGTAGCTCAACTCATTTGCTATGTTAGTAATGTTATTGAATAATTTATTTGTTTGCGGTTGTTCTGTGAATGTTATCTACACTAAAGGGCATGCTTGTTACTGATTTGCTGTAGTTTAATAGCTGTGCGATGTAAAGGCTGCATAAACAGTTCATATTTATGCAGTCATGTGGATATTATGCGATTCGTGAAGGGTGTTGTGATTTTCAGATGTTTGTTAGCTAGGTGTTGTTATTGTTAAATTACCAGGCTATGGTTGATGACAATTGGCATAGCATGGGTGGGATCGGAAACATTGGGTTTACATGCTAATTCATAAATTTGTGAGGCTGCACTGTTAATATTGTGTGTTTGATAGTAAAGAATATTTAGCTTTTGTGTGGCTTGTTGATAGGTCAACATTGCATTTGTGTAAGACTATGCCAGTTAGTTCAAAGGATGCTCAAAAGTATAAAAATGATGCTTGTTAGTATGTTATAATAGTTGTATAACATAGTCTTACACAAATGCAATGTTGACATGCTATCATACAACTATTATAACATACAACTTGTATGCCACGTGTGATGAACATAGAAAATGAGTTGACATGCTAAGTAAAAATAATTTATTTGAGTTGAGTGTAGGTGATACCGTTATCTCATCATCTATGCTTCATGTTAGGAGGCTAGGTCTTCTAACTGATTTCTTTTTAGTTATGATAGATTGAAAATAACCAGATGTGCTGTTTTGAGGTAAATCTCGTTTCTTATAAGAAGGCAGATTAACATAGAGATAACTTTCTAGTTAGGGTAGGATATTCAACTTCATTAAAGTAGTGTACTTTTCCCATCAAGACTTTAATTAGTCTACGAATTAATTATGGTAAACAAAGCATAAGTTAAGTACTATTATTACTTCCAAGTTGAAACATCACGGCCTAATTTGCAACTTAATAATGCACTGAATGGGTTGGGCCAAGGGTAATTAGTGATGCTTGCCGGCGATTTGCTAGTACTAGCTTTTGGAAAATACTAATTAGCTTAGTATGAACACCAGGGTGCATTCGCTAAATTTTAGAAAACGTCTTCACACCCATTTGATAGCATTACAACACCTTTCGTGCTTACAATGTATTTTATGTGCATGCTTACAATCAAAATAGTTGTCAATTCTTTTAAGCTGATGTTCACTTAAGCCAAGCGGTCAATGGAAATTTACATAGCTTTCTGTTCCAATAGCTGAATCCAATTATCACTGGTAAGATATTCCCAGATTTCAGGCTAGGGTTCCTAAAGTTGTCGTCGGCATGGATGAAACATTGAAGAATCTATGTATAACAGGAAGACTGACAGAAGCAATTCGATTATTATGCCATACCGGGCACCAGGTTGATTCAGAGACTTATTCTCTTCTTTTGCAAGATTGCATATTCAAAAAACATTATAAGCTTGGCAGAAGAATCCACTCACAAATGGTCGTGACTGGTTTTGTTCCCAACACGTATTTGAAGATCAAGCTGTTAATATTGTATGCAAAATCAGGAGATCTAGTTACGGCTCATATTATTTTCAATAGTCTAGTCACGCCAAATGTGATTTCATGGAATGCCATGATTGCAGGGTACGTGCAAAAAGGTCTTGAAGAAATGGGGTTAAATCTTTATGATGAAATGAGACGAAGTGGGTTAACACCCGACCAGTTCACTTTTGCTTCAGTTTTCAGGGCCTGTGCGACTCTGGCAACGTTAGAGAAGGGTAAACAAGCACATGGTGTTTTGATAAAAAACCATATAAGCGGAAATGTTGTTGTGAATAGTGCTCTAATTGATATGTATTTCAAATGTAGCTGTTCATATGATGGGCATCTAGTATTTAGTAAGTCATCTGATAAAAATGTCATTACATGGACTTCTTTGATATCTGGATACGGTCAACACGGGAGTGTCAAAGAGGTATTGGAATGCTTTCATAGGATGATAGATGAAGGATTTAGGCCAAACTATGTTACTTTTCTTGCAGTTCTTTCTGCTTGTAGCCATGGAGGTTTGGTTAAAGAGGGTTGGAATTACTTCCACTCAATGAAAAAAGATTATGGGATTCAGCCTGGAGAAAAACATTATGCAGCGATGGTGGACATTTTAGGACGTTCAGGAAAGCTAGATGAAGCTTATGAGTTTGTAAAAAGCGCACCGTGTAAAGAACACCCGGTGTTATGGGGTGCTCTTCTTCAGGCTTGTAAGGTTTATGGAAATATGGATATGATGAAAGTTGCTGCTAAAAATTACTTTGACTTGGAAACTGATAATGTTGGTAAATATGTCGTTTTATCTAATGCTTTTGCCACTTTTGATCAGTGGAGTAATGTTGCTGAAATTAGAAGCGGGTTAAAGGATCTTGGGATGAAAAAGGAGCCTGGTTATAGTATGATTGAGGTGCAAAAAAAGGTCCATGTTTTCTTTATGGGGCACAACATGCATGAACAAACTGAACAGATATATGAGGTGATCAAGGATATGAACTGTGTTTTAAAAAATGCAGGTAATTTTCCTGATTTCACAGTTGCTGGCTAATAAGTAGTTACTTCACATGGGTGAAAGGTGTTCGATCTTCTATGTCAGGTGCTGTGGGTTATTCAGTGTTAACTACGAGGGCTATGGCTCATCTTTGATATGGCCCTGCTGCACGGATAAATGATAATGAATTTGATGTTAAATTGGAGTAGTAGGTGCTAGATGGTATTTCTAGAGAATTGATTACCAAATAAAGGTTAGTATCAGAAGTTGTAAAGTGGGTGGGCGAGCGGTATAAATAATTATCATGTCAATAGATCTATTATTCTAATGATAATCTAGTTTATTGAATCAAATGATTGAGGAGGTTGTATGCATTAAAACACATTATGCTACTTTCAACTTATTTGATCTGTTTCTTCTTTAAGCTATTATTTTCATTTGATTTTATCCGTTAGACCCGTTAGATACAAAACATAATCTGGATTGACCCATTTTCACTTTCTTACAATGCAATTTGCATGGTATATATGTTATTTCTTTTATCTGATATTTATGTTGTGGGCAATGATGCATCTTATTTAATATAATTTTTCACACAGAAATGTAGCTATTATAAAGTCCAACAAGGATACAAGATATGGATTGGATTCCATTGTGACACATGATGGGGAGAAGTTGCCATGTTGGCCACTGGCAGCTTTATCATCATTCAAAGAACGAATTGGTCTTGAAGCTTATCGTCAGGTAAACTTCAGTGCAAAACTTATTTTCTGAGACTTAAATTTGGTAGACCCTAGAACATGCCTTTGACAAGCGAACATAGCCTTGTAAACATGTGTAAGCTTTTTCTTTCTTAAGAGTTTCCTCCAACAAAAAGCCAGGTTTCCTGCATTCATTTTCATTAGTGACTGCAATGTCGACCAATTCACTTATAAATGACTCGTTAGGGTTATCTTTTCACTTGTAATGGTGAAAGGGGTCAAAGTTATCTATTTTGCCACCTGTAAATTACATACGTTTTGCGGTTTTGGGTTCAACTGCATAGTGGGAAAGTAAATTAAAGTTTTTGGTAGGCTTGGCAGCCTTTAGTGTGATAAAAGTAGATAAATAGTGTTTGTTTTTTTGCTTGTCATGTGGTTCATTTAGTATAATTTTTTTTTCATATGGCTGCTGTGGTGGTAATAGCTAGAGGTGATTGGGATCGATGAAGCTCAGTTTTTTGAAGACCTCTATGATTTCTGCATCAAAGCCGCTGACCATGATGGTAAAACTGTAATTGTTGCTGGATTGGATGGCGATTATCTAAGGTAAAGTTTTAAAAGTCTCCAATTTAACTCTTCTGGTTTATGTGCTTTTGAAAATAAGTTTTTAAAAAATGAACCAAGAAAAAAACACCTTTATCTACTAGGGGTTTGTATGCAAACTTTGGGCGACCTATTTCCATATGATCCATTTGAGATAAAACATTTTCCAAATAGATTTTTACGTAACCCGATCAATATTGTGACTTTTTATGTAAAAAAGTTTTGTTGAAGCCATACAATATATTGTGATTTGATGATTGAATATAATATGTACGAATTGCAGAAGGAGCTTTGGAGTGCTTGATATAATACCAATCGCAGAGTCTGTAACTAAGTTAAAGGCGAGATGTGAGCTGTGTGGAAAGCCTGCTTCTTTTACGTTAAGGAAGACAGAGGAAACAGAGAGAGAACTGGTTGCTGGTGCAGATGTATACATGCCAGTTTGTAGGCACCACTATGCAAGTGGTCAAGTGGTCAAAGAGGCTGCAAGAACTGTTATTCAAACACAAGCGCTTCGGTGTGGCTCATTTTCGTAACTGTCACGTTCCCTTTTTTAAGCATCAAAACTGCATATTTGTGTTGAACATTAGAATCAAGACTCACCCACTCTTTTGTGGGACGTCATATATTATTCTGTAAGTAATGGAATTCATGTAAAATGATTTTAGTTTAAAGTTTAGGTTGTATGGTTCTGTGGTGATTTCTTGTCAGACATGAAGCTTAATCCATCCTGATCAGCTGATCCTATCTCCGAGTCCTGCCCGACAAGCATTGCTCAAATCCAGGCCCATAAGTAGCCATCAAAACTTGTTCAGGCTGGCGTAAAGCCTCTAAGCTTGATCCCTTTCTTCGCTTGAATGTCGAATTGTTTCTCGTCGAATTCTTTCACATGACAAACTTTGAGAGAATTCATTCCCATAATTGTTTCTACTTATTTCACAACTATACATGTCTTAGAGTTGAGAGTCTAGATTCAAGTTTCAGTTTTATTGAATTCCAGCTAAATATATGTGATAGCCATGAACTAGCCTGTTCGAATATACCCGCAGTTGGAACACGTCACGCGGATGCATTGGTACACAACGTGGTTAAAATCATTGTTCTACTTATACTCTTTGAAAACAAAATGCAAGTGATCCAAATAGTTTATCATGGTTGTCAATTTTAAGTTTGTACTATGCAATATGAATATCCTAATTGAAGACTTTTTTTAGCCATATGCCTATATGTGATACTTTCTTGATTTCTAGAGTTGCAAGAATCAAAAAACTTCTATCCACAATTTGGAAAGGAAAACAGCACAAATGGCTAAGAAACAAAAAAATTTCTACCCACAACATTATGTTTCATAGTTTTTTTCAACCAAATAACAAAAGAAAAACACCTTATCAAACTTACCTTTAACGAAGCGTTTCAATAATCAATTTGGGCGTGTGATAAAAAGAAAGAGAGACAAGTTGTCGTTGCCGACGTAAAGAAACAAAAGGATGGAGGGTTCATGACGAGAATCAGCTACATTCTTTAAGTACGGAATCTTGAGGCTCTAGGCTGACACGTCCTTAAAAAAAACTTGTATATCAATCCGTCCCTATCAGTCTTGAAATAAACATAACACCAATCTCTTACGATTATATAAAAGAATACATATAGCCTTAGCTGACTGGCTTACACCCAACATTAATCTCATATTTAAGATAATCCAAAGAAATGAGACACATTAACCCTTCAATACAAACACACCCAAACTGAACTTTATTGATGTTTCAGCTACTGTGTTTTTCTCTTCCCACCAAAATCCCCAAATCAAAATATTTCATTCACAAGCCACAATCTTTGCATCAAATCTCTTCACTTCTTCAAACAGTATTAACAGCTGCATCTCAATCAACCCCATTTCCCCAATTCCCATCTCAATTCTTGAAACCATGCTCAAAAGATCAAATCTTTCATCAACCCACATTCTCAGAACCCTAAAACCCCCAATCAAATCCTTCTGCACATCAAACCACAATGATCCCACAAATCCCGGTAGCAAAACGTCCCCAGATACCGAAACAAACTGGGTCGAGTTGCTTAAACCTTTCGACATTGAACAGCTCAGAAAATCGTTAAATAAAATCACCCCACTTCAGCTCAAGAAACTGCTCAAACTGCCACTTGATGTATCAGTTTCAGTTCAGTTGTTTAATTGGGCAAATACCCAGAAAGGTTATTGTCATACTTTTGATGTGTATTATGCTTTGATTGATAAAATTGGGGAAATTGGGGACTTTAAGGCAATTGATGAGTTGTTATTGCAGATGAAAGAGGAAAAGATTGTGTTTCAAGAAACTTTATTTGTTATGATTATGAGGCATTATCAGAGAGCTGGTTTACCTGGTCAAGCTACTAGATTGTTGTTGGAAATGAGGACTGTGTTTGTATGCGAACCGACGTGTAAATCGTATAACACGGTGTTGGATGTGTTGGTTGAAAGAGGGTGTTGTAAAGTTGCACCTAATGTGTTCTATGAAATGCTTCAGAGAGGTATTGCTCCTGATGTGTTTAGTTTTGCAATTGTGATGAAAGCACTTTGTTCTGTTAATGAAGTTGATTCGGCTTGTAAGCTTTTACGAGATATGACGAAGCATGGGTGTGTACCGAATGCGATTGTTTATCAGACGTTGATGCATGCGTTGTGTAAGTTTGATAGGATTGATGAAGGGTTGAACCTTTTGGAGCAGATGATACTCATGGGGTGTACACCTGATGTTGAGACTTTTAATGATGTTATTCATGGTCTTTGTAGGGCTAAACGGATCCACGAGGCGGCTAAGTTGGTCGATAGAATGCTTCTTCGTGGGTTCAATCCTAATTCTTTGACGTACGGGGTTTTGATTCATGGGTTGTGTCAAACGGGTCAAGTTGAGGAAGCTAAGTCTCTGCTTGGTAAAGTCCCTGAACCGAATAGTGTCATGTTTAACATGATAATTAACGGGTTTGTAATGAAAGGGCAGTTTGATGAAGGTAAAGCAGTTATTAGTGAAAACATGTACAGAAATGGATGTCAGCCGGATGTTCATACATACAATACACTCATTCGTGGTCTCTGCAAAAACGGGCGTTTGGTTTCAGCTCGTGATTTGGTAAAAGACATGACATTGAAAGGTTGTGAGCCTAACACAATTACTTACACAATCTTGATTGATGGGTTTTGCAAGAAACAAAGATTAGAAGAAGCGAGCGAGGTCATGCGTGAAATGATCAAAAAGGGGCTTTGTTTAAATACAGTGGGATACAATTCCATCATACATGCTTTATGTAAAGTACAAGATGTCCATGAAGCTCTAAACATGTTTCATGACATGTGCACCCAAGGGTGCAAACCCGACATTTACACTTTCAATTCGTTAATCTTTGGGTTGTGTGATGTTGACGACATGGAAAACGCTTTAAAAATGTTCCAAGATATGGTGTTGGAGGGTGTCATTCCAGATACTGTTACTTACAACACATTAATCCACGCTTTTCTAAAACGAGGTGCCATTCATGAAGCGTTTAAGCTTGTGAATGACATGCTATTTAGAGGATGCCCACTTGATGAAATCACATATAACGGTTTAATAAAGGCGTTATGTCGAGATGGAGCAGTTGAAAAAGCATGGGGTTTGTTTGAGGAGATGATGGACAAGGGCGTGAATCCTAGTACTGTTTCGTGCAATCTTTTGATCAACGGATTTTGCAAAATAGGTAAAGTGCAACGAGCGTTTGATTTGTTGAAGGATATGGTGCATTTAGGGATGGTTCCTGATATTGTAACTTATAATAGTTTGATTAATGGGTTATGCAAGATGGGTAATGTTGAAGAAGCCAAGAATTTGTTTGAGAACTTGCAGTTTAAAGGTATGAATCCTAATGTGATCACTTATAATACTTTAATATCTTGGTATTGTAAAGAGAACATGTTTGAAGATGCATATTTGCTTCTAAATAGAGGTGTTGCTAAAGGGTTTGTACCGAATGATGTAACATGGTATATACTGGTTACCAGTTTTGTTAAAGAGGTTGATTATTTATAACAACATTTCCATGACTGTTTGCAAGCTTGTTATTAAGTTCATTTAACTGTTATTATACTAGTTAGTTAGTTAGTTAGTTATATCAGTGAATATTCACTCTACATCATGGCACAAGATCGATTAACAAAGAATAACTTTAATATTATTGCAAAAGAAAATATACTTAAAAATCCGTTACAATAACTCTTTATTGTTCGTTCATACCAAAGCAACTATCTAAGCCTTATATTTATAGTTTAAACCTACACGTGTTAGACTATAATACACATACAAATAGCTAACCCATGATTAATTCATAAAAATAGGGATTTGACATAACTTTTCGTATCCTACTATACTCAAACTCTATCGACTTACAGATTTGGTTTAGGAAATTAACTTCAACAGTACGTACGTACATACGCACGTGTTCCTTAAGCTAGTTCGTTAAATATATCAGGGAAAATGTCATAAAAACATAATTAACTTTAAATTTTGTTTCAGTTAAGTCACTCAAAGTTTTTTTTGTTTTAATTTCATAACTTAATTTTAAAAATTGTTCTAATCCTAGGTAATCTACCTATTCTAATAATTGAGTAACACATCCACATGTTACCATTTTAACTACTCCACATAGGATTTTGCTTAGGTGTCATGTTCTAAATTAATTTGATGGAGAATTTTTAGACGGGTCATGGTATGCTCCATATTCGAAATAACCCGATATGTTTAAATTAAAAAATCACAAATTATCATCAATTATCTCCTAACCCGATATGTTCAAATACAAAATTTACCAATTATCATGATCTATATCTTAACCCGATATGTACCAAGTATCATGAATTATCTCCTAACCTGATATGTTCAAATAAAAAACTTATCAATTATTATGATTTATCATAACCCGATATGTTCAAATTAAAGTTTTACCAATTATCATTAATTATCTTATAACTCGATATGTTCAAATAAAAAAATTAACAATTATCATGAATTATCTCCTAACCCGATATGTTCCAATAAAAATTTACCAACTATTATAAATCATATCCTTTATTGTAACATATGATTTTTTATATGAATAAATTTGTAAATATCCAAATCGCTTTAATAAGAGATATGTTAAAAATAAATTTGATATGTAAATTGAGTTAAAACCTATAAAACTAAAATCCGCGTAGTACACGGGTACTAATCTAGTTGAGTTATAGAATAGGCAAAGTTTGATTTTTATTTTCTAATATTCAATTTAAATAAATCTAGCTATTTTAATAATTGAGTAACTAATCCACTTGGCATCTTGTTAACATATCCACATAGGTTAAATCCTATGTGACAAACTCTCATAACTTATCTCAATTTACTAGTTGAATCATAACCGGGTCACATACCAAGTTTTTAACCCGGTTTCAAATAAATTAATATTTTTATATACGAAAGTTATCTAAACTACATAGTTTTGGATTACAGTTGCAATATATTAAAAATAGTTGGTTTAAATATCTATACTATTATTAAAGCAGATTGGAGGGGCATATTAAGATACCCAATTTATTGACCAGGTACTGCTATTTAATGCACAATGTACAACCAATTTTAAGGGTAGTTTAGACTTTTTAACACATGTTTAATATGAACACTTAAAATAGTTACATTTCAAACCCTTAATTTTCGAAATCAGTCATAAAATATTACAAAATCTGCCCACTAACTTAGGAAAACGAATTTTTTTAAATCTTTGGAGAACAACCACATTTTAGCAATTGATAGAACCATTAGATTAATCAGCATGTTATGTGTATGAAGAACAACCACATTTTTAAACCTATTTAAGTGTGGGTTTTTTAAAAAAAAAGACATATTTAAGTGCAACAATCTTGAGCCAACATGAGTTATAATGTCATGATCCAACATACAGTCCAGTTTAACATACAGTCCAGTTTAACATACAACATAATATACAGTCCATAATGTCATAAAAGTTATAGTCTGGTTGAACATACAGTCCAGTTTAACATACAGTCCATAATGTCAATTAACAACTGGATCAAATGAAACACATGCTTGCTGCTGCTAATGATTTTTGTAGCTCAACATGATGATGTTACATAACATACCTTTAGGTTAAGCCTGCTGCTGCTGCTTGCTAAATGTCCACGCCATCCACAAAAACTGGGTCTTTTTATCTAATTCTAACAATTCAGACAATGAGTGCATGCAATTAAGTTCACAGCAGACATTATGCTCGAAAAGCCAACTAGATCAAATGAAATTTACAAAACATATGCAAATAATCAATCAATTAACAACTGGATCAAATTAAACACATGCTTGCTGCTGCTGCTAATGATTTTTTGTAGCTCAACATGATGATGTTGTTACATAACATACCTTTAGGTTAAGCCTGCTACTGCTGCTCGCTAACATGTCCACGCCATCCACAAAAACTGGGTCTTTTTTATCTAATTCTAACAATTCACAGCAGACATTAAGTTACAAAACATATGTAAAATAATCAATCAGTTAACAACTGGATCAAATGAAACACATCTGATATTTGTATAAAATTGAAAAAAATATTGATACTTACCATTAAATTTTAGGTTATGCTCGCTTGTTGCTGCTACAAATTTGACGTTGCTCGACTTTGGCCACTATGGAGTTTTGTGCAACATGTCCACGCCATCCACAAAAACTGGGTCTTTTTTATCTAATTCTAACAATTCACAGCAGACATTAAGTTACAAAACATATGCAAAATAATCAATCAGTTAACAACTGGATCAAATGAAACACATCTGATATTTGTATAAAATTGAAAAAAATATTGATACTTACCATTAAATTTTAGGTTATGCTCGCTTGTTGCTGCTACAAATTTGACGTTGCTCGACTTTGGCCACTATGGAGTTTTGTGCATCTGCTGGGAACGTTCATGATCTGGCCATTGAGCAGCGATCTCACCGCAACTTTTTGCCCCCGAAACCGAGCAGAAGTTCAAGACATTTTCATCAAAGTTCCAAACATGTTACAACAAAAAATTATTTCATTAAACTCAATCCAGCTAACGCAGATAGAATGCATAAATTTATGATGTATGTGCTGTGTTTTTTAAATAATCTATACTATTCAATCAATGCATGACTTGGTCAAAACCGTAACCTTTATATATATGTAGTATAGATAATACTCAATGTATTAAGACAATTTCTGATAATTATATGTTGAACAACAATCTCCTACTTATTTGTAATCTTAACATATTTAAGTGCAACAAACTTGAGTTGGTAAAAAAAACGTAACATAAAGTTTAAAATCACATTCCAACATAATATACAGTCATAATTTCCAGCTGAATATACAGTCCAAATTAAAATAAAAAAATAGTCCGGTTTAACATTCATATTTATTCACAGTCATCATCACATGAGCCAACATGAGTTATGCTTGTTGCTGCTAATGTGTTTTTGTAGCTCAACATGATGATGTTGTTACATAATATACAGTCATAATTTCCAGCTGAATATACAGTCCATATTAAAATAAAAATAAAAATTTATGATGTATCTGCTGTGTTTTTTAAATAATCTATACTATGTTGAACAACAATCTCCTACTTATTTGTAATCTTAACATATAACACTGCAATATCTAATAGATATTAAACCTTTAAATTTCAAAAAACCAACTTTCCTACTTAAAAGGCTGGTTAAACTTCATATGATCAGCCAAGCGGGAAAATAAACAAATTACAAATTTCAAACCATACATACAACCACTATATATAGACGGGTTGATTAGGTTGTATGTATTCATTTCCAACAAACTTCAACAATGGAGCAGATTTCTAAAAGTTTGAAAGACAACTCAGTCAAGGTTAGCCGGTTTTATTTACTTTACATTCAGTATTGATAATTTTGTTTCATGTACGATAATATGAGTTTTCTCTGCAGAGCGATTTGAACAACTCTTTTGAAATTATAGCCTCAAAAGTTAATGCTACAAAGGTGTCATGTTTACAACACATTTATATTCCAGCAACAGCAGATGTAAACCATAACAGTATAAAAAAACTGATTATTTTTGCAGGATGAGTACTTTAAGGTTGATTGGGACTTAAAAGAGGCAAAGCAGGATAATCATTTTGCAGAAAAGGTCTGTGTTTCTGTTTTCTTATTCGCCTTTATAAGTGCTTTTAATGAGATCTTTTTATTTTGTAGAATGCTATGAAAAGAGAAATACACATTGGATCATGTGATTTGAACTCACCAAAACTCGATGATTCAAAGGTTTATATATTCAATGTTTATGTATTCAATATTCTAAATTTTAAATCATACGTTTTGTGTAAATAACTAACACTTCATCTTGAAACGAATCTGTAAATGCAGGCAATTAACAATGAATATGTGAAAGAAGATGTTGCTGAGATTAACATTGAAAAGGTGTGTGCTTTACATATTTATAATAATATAAACAAATCTTTGCTATTTTTTTTGTATGTAGGCTGCTGTTAATAAGAAGGTTTGGACAAAGACTAATCATTTAACTTTAGCATTTTCATTTCTTTTAATCAAAATTTTGTAAGTTGCTATAAAATGTTCTTAAAAAAAGTCTTATTTATGCAGAAAGTGGTTTCTATTTCAATTCATTCAATGACCACTATGACATATATTCTTAATTTTAAAGAAAGATACTTTTGATGCTAATCAGTTCATTGTGGTCTGGTTTAAGGTTATGATATTATTTTATATAGTTTTATTATAATTTAATGCAACCTTATTTATGCAGGCTGATTCTGATTCTGACAGCAGTGTTGAGATTATCAATCATGGGTTAATGTTCAGTCCATTCAAGTCCGATCTTGAACGAGAATGGAGTGAAGAGGTAAGTCTATAATTACAAATTAAATATATATTTCTATAGATACTTACTGAAAAGTTAACATAATACATGACAGGATCGGATTTTTGAACAACAAGATAAGATATATGAAAACAGAATTAAAAGGGTCAAAAGGCTTAATGAGGAATGGAACTGGAATGAAGTTATAGAGCTTGACGGTTCTGATGAAGAAGAAAAAAATCTTTTCAAGAATTATACAAATTCTGCTATGAAGAAGAGTCCACTAAAGATCCCGAAAGTTTCAATTCAAAAACGAACCATGCCTCATTTAGTTTGATTATACATCTTTAAGCAGTGTTTTAATTTGTTTTCTAGACTAAGTCTTTGTTTCTTGAATTTTTATTAGTAGATGTAATCGTTTTTATTGCTTTTCAATATCTATTAATGAATAAATGAGGTTGCTTTTGTTTTATTAAGGATATGCTTTCTATTTAAAAAAGACTGCAGTAAATGCACATCTGAGAAAAAAATATTAATTATTAAATTAAAAAGATACAAAAAAACTTCCTAAAATGCATTTTTAAATTATTAAAAGTCACTATTCCGAAAATTAAATCAACTTAATTGTTTGAAATATCTAAAACATTAACCAATGATTTTCTTTTAAGCAATGTCAATGAAGTATTTTCTATTAAAAAAGACTACAATATACGCACATCTGAGAAAAAGAAATTAATTATTAAATTAAAAATCTCTAAAAAACTTACTAGAATGCATTTTTAAATTATTAAACTAATTATTCCGAAAATTAAATCAACTTAATTGTTTGAAATATCTAAAACATTAACCAATGATTTTCTTTTAGGCAATGTCAATGATGTGTTTTCTATTAAGAAAAGACTACAATATATGCACATCTGAGAAAAAAAAATTAATTAATAAATTAAAAAGATAAAAAAAAATTACTAGAATGCATTTTTAAATTATTAAAGTAATTAATCCGAAAATTAAATCAACTTAATTGTTTGAAATATCTAAAACATTAACTAACTACTAGCACCCCCATTTTAGAGATAAACTGTCAGATTTAATAAAAAATAAACCTATCTTTGCTCCAGGTTTTTAGAGATAAACAGAACTTAACTTATCTATATAAGTAAATATTAGAATACTAATTCACATTTGCCTGCAACAAAGCAACAACCGAAGGTATGTGAAGTTTTGTTCTTCTATTTAATAAATTTTTCCTACTAAAGTTTTGTTCTTCTATTTCATCCTAACCTATTTGCTGTTGTTCATTGTTCTAGATTACTGTCAGATTTATTTTCAGCTTTAAAACAGGCATGCATTCATCTTTTGTTGATTGTGTAATGCTTATGTTATGTTTCAATAGCTAACATTTTAGTTGTTCATTGTCCAGTTCAGATTGTTAATCCAAGTTTGTGTTTCAGCTCTTCAAAAAGGTATGTATACATTAATCGGTTATTTTTATTTGCTTTACATGTGTTGTGTTAGATGTTTTATGTATTTTTATTAGTATGCATGCTGTTATGATTCAAAACAATCTGATTTCCAATGAAAACTACAAAACATAAATCTTATATTTTGATCATAGTATACTAATTAATTAGATCATTTTACAAACATTAATTTTTTATATTTTGGTTCAAATAACATTTTTACTTTTCAGTTTTGAGCCCATGTTTAAAAAACGTTTTTATAAAATAAAATTATTTATTTGGTTTAAAGATAGACATCAACCTCCTGAAAAATCTCGGATTTGGTTCCATATTTTCAGATATAAACATAAAAAATTAAAGTTGGTAATTATCTCATAAAAAAATTTATAACCTACCAGATTTGTAGTATAAATATACACTGAAACACACAACATAATTCACATTTCACCATAGCAAAGTCAGAGGTTTGAACGTCTTTTACATATTTTCTTTATCTATGCTACATAGTAAATATATATACATGTTCCTAATCTGTATAAGTTTCCTAAATATGCAGTTTTTTAATCCCATCTCCGTAGCTTTTCAAACAGGTATGTAATTAAGTTTTGTTAATGGTGTCCGTTTTTTTCTTCTTGTATTTCAGTTCATAACCTGTTAGTTGTTCATCGTTTAGTTATTGTTCGACCCACTTTGAGTTTCAGCTCTTATACAGGTACGTATACATTTATTGTTATTTATGTTTTATTGTATGTGTTGGTTTATAATTTATGGCCTGTTAATCTGTTATCAATCTGCTATCTGTAAAACTGATAAAATAAGTTATTATGTTTTACTTAGTTTTTATATATAGTATAGCTATGAATCCGGTTGTTTTGAAGATTTTATAACATGTCTTACGGAAAAAATATGCACACAAATACTACATATAGTATAGATAATACCTACTACAATAACTTTAAATCAAATAAAACCTAAGCAGTTATATAATTATCCTTTATAGTAGCATGTTTTTAATAAACTTATAATACAATTAAACTGAATAGTTGTATATATAGCAGTTGCATCCAAACTTATCTATAGGCGAGGACACTGATTATCATTCCCATTTTCAAGTAGCAATACTCTAATATATCACATCTAAAAAGCTTTAAAACTCAAAATCAGCATAAAAACATAAAATCCTACAATAATCTATTTCAATCACAGACAATGTTAACGAAGCCTAGATGGAGGCCAGATTCCAAAACCTCTCTATTGAAGGTTGGACAAGCACATCTAGGGAGTTAGACACTTCGTATGATTGATTTCAATTACAAAAATACGATAAAAACAAGGTTAATGTTCTAGATAAATATAATGTATTTAAGACAAAAAATAGTCAAGCTTCATGTAAAACAAACAAAATGAAAGTTAAGAATTAAGTAAAATATATAAGAAACTCGCCTATAGTCCAAGTTTTAACATCAGTGGGCAGTTGATTCCCGAATCCATTCGGAAACTCACTGATGAAGGTACTTGCTACCGGTCGAAGTGTTTAGAGTACTTACAGTGATCTTTTTAATATCCACCATAACAATATACTGTCTCCCATCTTATATAAATTCTCTCCAGTGGGCAGTTGACTCCCATCTCCAATCAAAACCTCACTGGTTGATGGTCCTACAACATTACATAACTTGGTTACTCATTGATGTAGGTCTACACAAATATATGAAAAAATTAGGACAATAAAAGATCATTCTTAAGACTTATTCAAAACAACAAACACCCAACTTAATAAAAATAAGCTTCTAATACAATATAAAGTATAAATCAGTCATTAACTAAGATTACTTTTTTGTTGTTTTGAAACATGTTAATAAAGATGAGTTAAAAACCTTTAAAACTTGTTATAACCCAAAAAAGTTAGAAGTTTTTTGATACAAGACTTAGTTACTTATTTTGCATATAAATATGTTTTGTAAGGTGAAAAACTGATTAATAAATGCGATTAAAAGCAGTAGTAAATGGATATTTCCTTACACTTAATCTCTGAAGTAGCACCATATTTTGGACTTGAACACGGCCGGTATGTTGAATCAAGGCCACACAAAACATGCACAACACATAATACATATTAACTAATATTTGCATAACTTTATCTATACCAAATGCATAACAAGTCAATAAGCAACTCAATCACAAAATCAAAAACTCAATAAGCAACAAATCAACAAACATTCACAAACTGTTAAAACACATATTAAAAAGCAAACTAAGAATAGATAAAACTATGTTGTTACAATGTTAATTTAACATAATGCCACTGTTACAATCTTTTGTTGATTGTGTAATGCATGCTTTTATATTTCAATATCTAACATTTTAGTTGTTCATTGTCCAGTTCAGATTGTTAATCCAAGTTTGTGTTTCAGCTCTTCAAAAAGGTATGTATACATTAATGATTATTTTTATTTGCTTTTACATGTGTTGTGTTAGATGTTTTATGTATTTTTATTAGCATGCATGCTGTTATGATTCAAAACAATCTGATTTCCACTTAAAACTACAAAACATAAATCTTATATTTTGAATATTGTAAAACATTAACCCTTATAAAAGCTAACAACACCTTAGCAAAGTAATCCATATGCATCTAGCAGCTTATATATCTAAAAACAATAGGATTTTCACAAAAAAAATTAAAACTTTAAATACTTTACGTCAATATTGATGCTTACATATTGAATATTATATAAATCCATAAGAAAGTTACAAAAATAACTTATTAAAACAACATACTAACAAGCAGATGTTAAAAAAACCAAGTTTTCAAAATTCTGCCTATTTTAAATTTTTAAATAATCTGCCTATGTATCATAATAACAATGCCTTACTAATTTTCAGATTAAAAATGTTATAAGCGGTACAAAAACAGATTAAAACCGCTATTTCAAATATAAGTTAAACAAGTCTCATACTAAAAAACACTATGCATACCCTTAAACTTTAAACTATCACAACAAAGCAACTTTCTTTAAAAAAATGCAATAGTTTAACTGTAAAACTAAAAAATAAAACCAAAATGGATAACAACAGATAAAACCTTAATAGATATCAGCCTGTTTCGCTTAGCCAAATAAGCTTTATCCCATATCCTGCAAACCAAAATATAATCAACTAAGTCAATAAACGAATCAAGAAAACTGAAATACAATAACATTCATACTAATTGAAAAACTTACATTACCAACTGAGGCAGAAACTACAACAACACTACTGCCCGATGAAACCGAATCTAACACATTTTTATCATATTCAGCATCTGCTCCAATTGCACATCATCAGTTTCAAATCAAATACAGACAAAAAAAAATAATCACAAAATACACACTAACAACCTTAGCTAAAAACAACATATTCAAGCATATGTTATAGTTTTATACAACTATAACAATGACTACAAAGGTGTTTATAGCAAATCAAAACTACAAAACATAAATCAAAATATAATCAACTAAGTCAATAAACGAATCAAGAAAAATGAAATACAATGACATTCAAACTAATCGAAAACTACAAAACATAAATATTATATTTTGAATATTGTAAAACATTAACCCCTACAAAGCTAACAGCACCTTAGCAAGTAATCCATATGCATCTAGCAGCTTATAAAATCTAAAAACAATAAGATTTTCAGAAAAAAAAAATTCAAAACTTTACCTGCTTTACGTCAATGTTGATGCTTACATGTCGAATATATTATGTAAATCCATAAGAAAGTTACAAAAATAACTTTTAAAAACAACATCCCAACAAACAGATGTTAAAAAAACCAAGTTTTCAAAATTCTGCCTATTTTAAATTTTTAAATAATCTGCCTATGTATCATAATAACAATGCCTTACTAATTTTCAGATTAAAAATGTTATAAGGGGTACAAAAACAGATTAAAACCGCTATTTCAAATATAAGTTAAACAAGTCTTATACTAAAAAACACTATGCATACCCTTAAACTTTAAACTTTAAACTATCACAACAAAGCAACTTTCTTTAAAAAAATGCAATAGTTTAACTGTAAAACTAAAAAATAAAACCAAAATGGATAACAACAGATAAAACCTTAATAGATATCAGCCTGTTTCGCTTAGCCAAATAAGCTTTATCCCATATCCTGCAAACCAAAATATAATCAACTAAGTCAATAAACGAATCAAGAAAACTGAAATACAATAACATTCATACTAATTGAAAAACTTACATTACCAACTGAGGCAGAAACTACAACAACACTACTGCCCGATGAAACCGAATCTAACACATTTTTATCATATTCAGCATCTGCTCCAATTGCACATCATCAGTTTCAAATCAAATACAGACAAAAAAAAAATAATCACAAAATACACACTAACAACCTTAGCTAAAAACAACATATTCAAGCATATGTTATAGTTTTATACAACTATAACAATGACTACAAAGGTGTTTATAGCAAATCAAAACTACAAAACATAAATCAAAATATAATCAACTAAGTCAATAAACGAATCAAGAAAAATGAAATACAATGACATTCAAACTAATCGAAAACTACAAAACATAAATATTATATTTTGAATATTGTAAAACATTAACCCCTACAAAGCTAACAGCACCTTAGCAAGTAATCCATATGCATCTAGCAGCTTATAAAATCTAAAAACAATAAGATTTTCAGAAAAAAAAAATTCAAAACTTTACCTGCTTTACGTCAATGTTGATGCTTACATGTCGAATATATTATGTAAATCCATAAGAAAGTTACAAAAATAACTTTTAAAAACAACATTCCAACAAACAGATGTTAAAAAAACCAAGTTTTCAAAATTCTGCCTATTTTAAATTTTTAAATAATCTGCCTATGTATCATAATAACAATGCCTTACTAATTTTCAGATTAAAAATGTTATAAGGGGTACAAAAACAGATTAAAACCGCTATTTCAAATATAAGTTAAACAAGTCTTATACTAAAAAACACTATGCATACCCTTAAACTTTAAACTTTAAACTATCACAACAAAGCAACTTTCTTTAAAAAAATGCAATAGTTTAACTGTAAAACTAAAAAATAAAACCAAAATGGATAACAACAGATAAAACCTTAATAGATATCAGCCTGTTTCGCTTAGCCAAATAAGCTTTATCCCATATCCTGCAAACCAAAATATAATCAACTAAGTCAATAAACGAATCAAGAAAACTGAAATACAATAACATTCATACTAATTGAAAAACTTACATTACCAACTGAGGCAGAAACTACAACAACACTACTGCCCGATGAAACCGAATCTAACACATTTTTATCATATTCAGCATCTGCTCCAATTGCACATCATCAGTTTCAAATCAAATACAGACAAAAAAAAATAATCACAAAATACACATTAACAACCTTAGCTAAAAACAACATATTCAAGCATATGTTATAGTTTTATACAACTATAACAATGACTACAAAGGTGTTTATAGCAAATCAAAACTACAAAACATAAATCAAAATATAATCAACTAAGTCAATAAACGAATCAATAAAAATGAAATACAATGACATTCAAACTAATCGAAAACTACAAAACATAAATATTATATTTTGAATATTGTAAAACATTAACCCCTACAAAGCTAACAGCACCTTAGCAAGTAATCCATATGCATCTAGCAGCTTATAAAATCTAAAAACAATAAGATTTTCGGAAAAAAAAAATTCAAAACTTTACCTGCTTTACGTCAATGTTGATGCTTACATGTCGAATATATTATGTAAATCCATAAGAAAGTTACAAAAATAACTTTTAAAAACAACATTCCAACAAACAGATGTTAAAAAACCAAGTTAAATAAAATCTTCCTATTTTATATTTTTAAATAATCTACCTATGCATCATACTAACTATACCTTACTAATTTTCAGATAAAAAATGTTATAAGCGGTACAAAAACAGATTTAAACCACTATTTCAAATATAAGTTAAACAAGTCTCATACTAAAAAACACTATGCATACCCTTAAACTTTAAACTTTAAACTATCACAACAAAGCAACTTTCTTTAAAAAAATGCAATAGTTTAACTGTAAAAAAACACTATGCCTTACTACCTTAGCAGATTAAAAATGTTATAAGTGGTACAAAAACAGATTAAAAGTTATTTTTAAATATAACTTTAACAAGTGACATTCTAATGCCATTGGTTTAAAGAAAGACATTCAAACACTCAACTAAGCATACAACATTTACCAAAGTAGTAACACACATACATGCATACATTTTTTGAATCAAACTACTAACATTTAACTAAAAAAACCTGGACTGATATCAACCCATTTGAGAAAAATAGTACTTACCCAGATCTTGGCCTCATCCTCTTAGCCAGTTATAATCTACAAACTGACAAGTGAAAAATATAAATCAAACAAACACAATGTAAATCTGAAAGTGATCATCAACTAAAAGTTATGAGCAAACATAAACAGATCTGAACAACACATAACAATACCTAGGTTGATGTTGTTGTAGCAAAAATCTATGATTCTCATCTGCCATTATCAATACAATCTATTAGTAAATCAGAATATGAAGTATTGAATAGAGTTGTAGATAATAAAGGTGTTTGTGGCATCGGATCTGTTTGTTTGTTTGTAATCAGATTGTTTTGAACATCATCAACCTTAGCTAAAAACAACATATTCAACCATATCTTATAGTTTTATAAAGAAGATAACAAAGTTACAAGCTTTTCAGGTGCCACTTTATTTTGATAAATTGAATAATGTTGTATTATTTAGCTTAAGATTTTGCTTATATGGTTATTTTTATTTGCTTTTACATGTGTGGTGTTTGATATTTTATGTACTCTTATGAATATGATTGCTGTTATGATTCAAAACAATCTGATTTAAACATAAAGCTACAAAACCTATATCTTTTACAAATAACATACTAACAAACAATTGTTAAAAAACCAAGTTTTAAATAATCTGACCATTTTAAGTGTTCAAAAATCCTGCATATGCATTATACTTACTATGCCTTACTACCATAGCAGATTAAAAATGTTATAAGTGGTACAAAAACAGATTAAAAGTTATTTTTAAATATAACTTTAACAAGTGACATTCTAATGCCATTGGTTTAAAGAAAGACATTCAAACACTCAATTAAGCATACAACATTTACCAAAGTAGTAACACACATACATGCATACATTTTTTGAATCAAACTACTAACATTTAACTAAAAAAACCTGGACTGATATCAACCCATTTGAGAAAAATAGTACTTACCCCAGATTCTGGCCGTCTCATCCTCTTAGCCAGTTATAATCTACAAACTGACAAGTGAAAAATATAAATCAAACAAACACAATGTAAATCTGAAAGTGATCAATATAAATCAAACAAAAACAGATTAAACCACTATTTCAAATAAAAGTTAAACAAGTCTCATACTAAAAAACACAATGCATACCCTTAAACTTTAAACTCTAAACTATCACAACAAAGCAACTTTCTTTAAAAAAAATGCAATAGTTTAACTGTAAAACTAAAAAATAAAACGAAAATGGATAACAACAGATAAAACCTTAATAGATAGCAGCCTGTTTCGCTTAGCCAAATAAGCTTTATCCCATATCCTGCAAACCAAAATATAATCAACTAAGTCAATAAACGAATCAAGAAAACTGAAATACAATAACATTCATACTAACTGAAAAACTTACATTACCAACTGAGGCAGAAACTACAACAACACTACTGCCCGATGAAACCGAATCTAACAAATTTTTATCATATTCAGCATCTGCTCCAATTGCACATCATCAGTTTCAAATCAAATACAGACAAAAAAAATAATCACAAAATACACATTAACAACCTTAGCTAAAAACAACATATTCAAGCATATGTTATAGTTTTATACAAC
Source organism: Tagetes erecta (assembly GCA_030867185.1). Taxonomy (NCBI): domain Eukaryota; kingdom Viridiplantae; phylum Streptophyta; class Magnoliopsida; order Asterales; family Asteraceae; genus Tagetes; species Tagetes erecta. Next base: position 4,719,374 of record CM061489.1, on the reverse strand, counting down.
TATAACAATGACTACAAAGGTGTTTATAGCAAATCAAAACTACAAAACATAAATCAAAATATAATCAACTAAGTCAATAAACGAATCAAGAAAAATGAAATACAATGACATTCAAACTAATCGAAAACTACAAAACATAAATATTATATTTTGAATATTGTAAAACATTAACCCCTACAAAGCTAACAGCACCTTAGCAAGTAATCCATATGCATCTAGCAGCTTATAAAATCTAAAAACAATAAGATTTTCGGAAAAAAAAAATTCAAAACTTTACCTGCTTTACGTCAATGTTGATGCTTACATGTCGAATATATTATGTAAATCCATAAGAAAGTTACAAAAATAACTTTTAAAAACAACATTCTAACAAACAGATGTTAAAAAACCAAGTTAAATAAAATCTTACTATTTTATATTTTTAAATAATCTACCTATGCATCATTCTAACTATACCTTACTAATTTTCAGATTAAAAATGTTATAAGCGGTACAAAAACAGATTAAAACCACTATTTCAAATATAAGTTAAACAAGTCTCATTCTAAAAAACACTATGCATACCCTTAAACTTTAAACTTTAAACTATCACAACAAAGCAACTTTCTTTAAAAAAATGCAATAGTTTAACTGTTAAAAAACACTATGCCTTACTACCTTAGCAGATTAAAAATGTTATAAGTGGTACAAAAACAGATTAAAAGTTATTTTTAAATATAACTTTAACAAGTGACAATCTAATGCCATTGGTTTAAAGAAAGACATTCAAACACTCAATTAAGCATACAACATTTACCAAAGTAGTAACACACATACATGCATACATTTTTTGAATCAAACTACTAACATTTAACTAAAAAAACCTGGACTGATATCAACCCATTTGAGAAAAATAGTACTTACCCAGATCTTGGCCTCATCATCTTAGCCAGTTATAATCTACAAACTGACAAGTGAAAAATATAAATCAAACAAACACAATGTAAATCTGAAAGTGATCATCAACTAAAAGTTATGAGCAAACATAAACAGATCTGAACAACACATAACAATACCTAGGTTGATGTTGTTGTAGCAAAAATCTATGATTCTCATCTGCCATTATCAACACAATCTATTAGTAAATCAGAATATGAAGTAATGAATAGAGTTGTAGATTATAAAGGTGTTTGTGGCATCAGATCTGTTTGTTTGTTTGTAATATTTGTTTATAATTACACAAACTAAATAAATAGTCTGAAATCATACCATAGGCAAAATGATACGATGAAGCGGACGGTAAAACAGATCCGTGATAACCCGAACCTTATTTATGCAAACGCTCAACTACAATGGCCGATGAAGGTGAAGGTGATGATGAAGCAGCCTTAGCGATGTTAGACCTGAACAAACAACACCAACATCGTTGATAACCCTAATTACAGATACATATTACATAAACTAGACAAAAAAGTGTGAAATCGTACCAACGGCTCAACTACAATGGCCGATGAAGGTGAAGATCTGAACCTTATTTATGCAAACGCTCAACTACAATGGCCGATGAAGGTGAAGGTGATGATGAAGCAGCCTTAGCGATGTTAGACCTGAACAAACAACACCAACATCGTTGATAACCCTAATTACAGATACATATTACATAAACTAGACAAAAAAGTGTGAAATCGTACCAACGGCTCAACTACGAAGACATGTTTAGGGGTAATTTGATGGTAACAACGATGATGAAGGAGATGAAGCGGCCGAAGTTGATTGTGGTTGAAGCTGTGTTGCGGACGGAGGGGAAGAAGCGGCCACACAGACAAACGGTGATGAAGGAGATGAAGCGGCTGAAGATTATTAGGGTTTGTGTTAGGGTTTGTCTGTATTAGTCGAGTCTTATACTAGATTGAGAGATTTTTTTGTCTGAATAATCACATGACCCGGCCCATAACCCCATTACCCATATTAATCTCACTTGGCCCAACCATATAAATTGATTAAACTTAAAGAGACAAGCCCATGTTTTGTTTTAAAACACTTTTTTTATAAATTTTGCAGAATTTATTATTATAATTTTTATAAATTAATACAAATTTTTATAAGTTAAATTGTTTTGTATACGTTAAATTATATTGTATAAAATATACATTACACTCTTATAAAACGAACTATTATTTGGTTATTATTTATAAAGGATAATATGATGATTATTTTTATCATCACTACAAATTTTATTAAACTCATGATCATTTTGTATTCCGGTTATATATCTTCGATATGCATCCATCAACTAAAATAATATGTATGAATGGCAACGGTCGTCAAACTACTTCATTCTATGGTTTTCTTTTGTATCTACTCAAAATTTTCGTCTAATGCATTTCATCGCATCTCCACATCCTATAATAAAAAAAATTCTATCGGTATTGATGAATCGCCTGTCTTTCCCGTTAATTTTGAACAACCAGTATACCATGAGTCAAAGACAATAATTCCACTGCCATTAAATGGTTCTTCGTCTGATATTCACGTCCTAACAAGTTTTGTTTTTTCTGTAAGACGAGCAATCCATTTTATTGTTTTCCATGACGTTGTTCGTTAATTACCCTTGCTCGATCGCATATATGTTACTATTTAAGATCTATTTAACCAAAAAGTTCATGATTTTTTCTCTCATATTATATTCAATTCTAGATCCACTCAGCTATGAATCCGCAACTCCTAATGCTTTTGATGTTCAAGATAATTGCGGGGCTACCACCGCTGCTTATAATCAAATGCAAGTGCGTATGCAAGGAATGGTATGATTTCATATCAAGCAAGGAGTTTCTATTGGCACACACCAAATATGCTGCCGATTCATTAGATCAGAAACTTATCACCACTGGGGTCAGACCGACATGCCTTTCAAGGCTGTTGAATCGTCAAAGCCCTAACTATTTGGCGAGTAATGAAGTAACGGCCCCAGCTAATATCCAACCAAAAAATATTATATTCTTAGCGAGCTTGGATGGCATGTTATGTGTTACCCTAGAACACGCGTGTGACTTGCTTGTTTGGAATCCGCTAACAGGTGCTTACAGAATGTTGTCCAACCGTGTTAAGCAAGGTTTCTTCAAGACAAATTGCGATTCAGTTGGTTTCTATGTTGACGCAACCTATGATTACAACATTATTCACATAAAACGTAGGCGAGGTACTCTTTCTGTGTATTTGTTTTCATTAAGTCGTGGATCGTGGAAACATGTACCATTCTTGAAGAAGACACCTTACTCTACTGATGGCTACGAATGGTCTTTAGCAACCTTCTCTGGAGATGTTGTATACTTCAGGGTTTCCCAATCTGAATTTCTAGATGGCATCAAGAGCGTTATTCGGTTTGACGTAAACACGCATAAATTTTCGGTGTTAGAATATCCGAGGTCTGGGACTTTGAGTCTTAACGGTGCTTTGTTTAGCTGGCGCTCGGAACTATATGCTTATGATTCTTGCGGTTACTTTAACAAGCCATTTGAATTATGGAAGCTTCAAAACGGAATTTGGACCATGATAGATGTATATCGTTATCGAGTATGTCTTCCATTTCCACGTTTGACTACCCTTACTCATTACAATGTAAATGGGTCTACAATTGTCATCACTGTTTGGAGACAAATTCTTGAAATCGATGTGAACCTTTTAGAGGTTAATCATTTTGATCGTGCAGGGTTTCATGGGGTTATTCATGGTGCTGTTTACACGGATACCGTACTTTCACCTTGGTTTTAGCTTCATTATTATTGTTCTTTTTGCATTCTTTATTTTCGTATGGATAGAATGTAATTATTGATTTTTTTATGATATTTAATGGTATTGACTTTTAACAACAATTTATTTCATGTTTATGTCTTTGTCTTCTCATATAGATAAATTATAAATGCTCATTGCCAATATTTATACTATACAATAAAAATATATATTTGACTTCTTTTGGAATATTTATATTGTACGGTTTTTTTATATAACGTGTTATAAAAAAAATAATAAACATATGTAAATTGGATGACAAAGTATTACTTTTGAGCCAATATAAGCAAACTGTTCATGTTTCTTTAAAGAACAAATTGTTTAAGTTTTTGGTTTTTGTTAATGCTAAAGGTATAATTGGTCATGGATTCGCATATTGTTGTCGATGATTTTACGTCAGTCACACAAGAGTGCGTTTGGTATACTGTGTGCTTTGTTTGGGTCGAATTTCTTTTGCCTTGTGCGTCTGGGGACAACATGTTGATAGTTTTTCTAGACCAACACGTAAGTTAGCCTATCTTTAATTCTTATAAAGTTTACAAAATAACATTAGGTGCATGGTTTTAAAATCAATAGATTTGTTTTTTTAGAGACAAAGGGTTGTTGGTTTTATCCCGAAAGCTTTCATATCGACGTACGTAGACATGGATCCGGTTGGGAACATGTTTGTTCTAAACCGTTTCCGAAGGGAGAGATTCGATATCAAGGAGTGGCCCAAACACAAAAACTACCTCTTGGTTTGGAGTGACTTCAAGGTTGATTTTAACGAGCATACTAAACTTGTACGATTCTCCACTAATCTTCCAAAAGGGTTACGTGTGTTTCCGTTAGTGCCAAACATTAAATATCTTTTGGAGAACAAAAGCACTAATAACATAATCTACGGTACGTATAATTTTTTATGGTACATAGAAATTTTGATTCCATGCTACATAATTTTTTAACCAAATATAAAGAGCATTTATTGGTTTTAGATGTTGTTGGGAAGATTGTCAACGGTGTGCGGCTATGTGGAGAGAGTCGTATGTTTCTGAAAGATCATACGTAAGGCACTAAAATATACTAATATCATTGACAACATACTTTTAAATCCATTAATCATACAATATATTTCTTTCCTAATATAATTAAAGATTTAACAGTGGTGGCTTAATACAATTATCTTTATACGACCCGCCGGAGATTCATATGGTGAACACCTTTCGTGCGATGATAGAAAAAGCAATTGTCTTTGTATCTCGGGTTAAGTTGATTCGTTTGCCAGAGGGTATGCTAGCCTTTCAACTTTTAAAAAATTAACATATATTTTTAGGATCGACATATTTTTCTGTAACTTACACATCTCATCTCATTTTTTGATTATAGGGAATATTTTACGGTCAACTGAGTTCACTAGGGTTGTCGTTGAACCAAACATGCCGGAGGCTCGTTCTATTATGTTCTTCTTTTAGTTTATGTATTTCGTTACCAACATTTGTTACACATTTACATTGGTTTATTTATTGGAAGCTATTATAATATAGAATATTCATTTATTACTATATACGATAAACATTATGTTGTTTTTTCATACAAAGTTACATATAACTGTTATAAATAAATAAATATCATGCAACTAGAACGATCAATATACACCATACAACTTAGATCGCAAAAAAAAACCACAATTCCAAAAAATTAAATAAAACGAAACAAATAACTTCCGTGTTGACTGTATGTGCTTAGTTTTTTTTTCTTTTTGTTATTATGTGTGTCATACATAAATTGTTAGGACTTTCCTTTACTTTAGGTTCTTGCCATGTATGTCATATATAACTTAGTTATTTTAACATTGCTTACAAAATGTTGTATTGATAGATAAAATGCCTAATCATACTTACAACGTAGTTTTTCGTTCCATAAGGTATTCATAAATTTAATATGACCAACGGGCAACCTACGGATCATGATGAAGTTTCCTCCTCAACTCCATCTACATCACGAACCCTAAAGAGAAAACAGTATCAAAGACAACGCTATTTAGACAAAGAGAACAACAAAGCGGCAAATGTCGCAAGCGCCGGTGTCTCTCAACGCACTCCTCTCATATCACGTTCCGCTAATCAGTCGTGTGAAAGAGTACCTCTAGGAGCCTTACAACCTAATCGTAGTAACACGTTACAAGATTCAAATGTGAGGTTGGCATGTAGCTTGATCGAGCAAAGAAGAGAGTGTAATAGACGATATTATGTTGCACGTAAAGAGAGAGAAAGCCGCATTTCAAATGATGCTGAGGTTTCACAGATTACGCTCGGCGATCAACCACCAGTAGGAGACATGAACTTAGAAGATGATCCATATAACTTTGTTTATGCCGGTGTACCAACGGAGTCTCTCATCTTACAGGATCGGAGTTCATGTTTGAAATGTTTTGCAAAACTATTTAAATTTGAATTCCCTTCCTTTTGTTGCATGAATGGTCAGACTGAACTAGCACATTTAGAGATCCCTGGTGAACTGTACCAGCTTTTCACATTGCAAAATGAAATTGGCACATTGTTTAGGTCCAACATACGAGCTTATAACACCAATTTTAGCTTCGCCTCGATGGGTGTCACGTTAGATGAAACACTGAACAATATGAGGGACGGGGTATATACCTTTCGTGCACACAAAGGAATCTATCATAGAATTGACCAGTTAGTCTCTAGGGATGGAACACCCAGATACTTACAGCTGTACTTTTATGACCCTGAAACCGAACTGGAACATAGGCTCCAATGGCCAAACCTTGATCGGAATATTACTAGGACGTTGACACGTGTTCTTTCTACAAATCCTTATGCAATGACATTCCGTAGACTTTCCGAGCTGGGTCCTCTAGACAACTATAAAGTCACTCTTAACGCTTCTATTGAGGTTGACTAGAGGGTGTACAACCGACCAACGACATCCGAGGTATATGATTAACATAAATTTACATTTACACCTATGGTGATTATTACTCATAAAACACATATTCTTTAGGTTGCCGGTATCTGGGTTGAAGGCAATGACAATATTACAACATATAAAAGAAGTATTGTTGTGTACGGAAGGTCGGAGCGTTCTCAAACCATTCAACCGTACTTTGGATGTTACGATCCGTTATGCTATCCTCTGTTTTTTCCTAATGGTGAGTCGGGATGGCATCCTAATATACCACGTAAAGGAGTCCCAATCAGTGATGTTATTAACCAATCGGATATCATCGACGAAGAGCCTAGAGGTATAGAAAACTATTCTGTGATTTTAAAGATGAGTTTTATTTTGTACTAATAATTTGATCTTTTATCTGCATCTAGGTGCTAACCAACCAAGTGGTAGGACAACGGTAGCCATGCGAGAGTACTATTGTTACAAGTTTCAGATTCGCCCGATCGAAAACTTAGTATTGTTAGGTTGTCGGTTGTTACAACAGTTTGTCGTCGATATTTACATAAAGATTGAGACATCCCGTTTACAGTATGTTGAACACCACCAAGGTGAGATACGAGCCGATCTATACCAAGGTATTGTTGATTGTGTGCATGCTGGGGAGGTAAACCCAAACAGAGTCGGACAACGGATTGTGTTGCCTGCGAGTTTCGTTGGAGGGCCTCGCGATATGCGACGTCGTTTTTTAGATGCCATGACTTTAGTTCAAGACGACGGACGTCCCGATTTTTTCCTGACGATGACTTGTAATCCTCAGTGGCCTGAGATATGTGATAACTTAAAACCGGGCCAAACTGCACAAGATCGTCCAGATCTTGTTTCTAGGGTGTTTCGTGCCCGATTAGAGGAGCTTAAGCATCATCTATTCAAGAAACATATGCTCGGTCATGTTAAGTCATACGTTTACGTCATCGAGTTTCAGAAGCGTGGTTTGCCGCATGCGCATTTCCTCCTTATCATGCACGCGGAAGACAAAATGGGAAACCCGGATCATTATGATAAGGTTGTGAGTGCTGAGATTCCTGACCCGGTACGACATCCGAAGCTCCACGAAGTTGTTGTTAAGCACATGATGCATGGTCCCTGCAGTGCTTTACGAAAAAACAGTCCTTGTATGCAGGGTGATCCACCGGTGTGTCGGTTTCATTATCCCAGAGGGTTTAATGAACAGACGACGCAAGGAGAGGATTCATATCCTTTATACAGAAGGAGAAACAACAATATTAGTGTCGATGTGCGAGGCTCAAATCTTGATAATAGATGGGTGGTCCCTTATAACCCAAGGCTTTTGATGATGTTTAACTGCCACATGAATGTCGAGGTTTGTTCAAGCATAAAATCTGTCAAGTATCTGTTCAAATATGTTTACAAAGGACACGACAAGCAAGTTATTCACGTCGATGAAGACGGGCAAGGTGTTATTAATGAGATAAAAACATATCAGGATGCGCGTTACGTGTCTCCTCCTGAGGCCATGTGGCGTATTTTTTCATTCGACCTTTCTAAAATCCATCCTTCGGTGTTGGCCTTACAGCTTCATCTCCCGAACATGCAGATGGTTAGATTTAGAAAGAATGATACGCTGGAAAACGTTGTTGATAGGGAGGCAGACAAGGATTCCATGCTCACTGCATTTTTTAAAACAAACAGGTCGAATCCCAATGCAAGACAATATCTTTATAAGGATTTTCCTAAACACTATACATGGAATGCAAGCACACGTAAATGGAACGAACGTAAAGCTCAGGGACAACGAGGTCGTATTATTGCTGCTAATCCCGCTGAAGGAGAAAGGTACTACTTGCGACTGCTTTTGTTAAATGTAAGAGGACCTACTTCTTTTGAAAATCTTCGCACGATTAATGGTGTAACGCACCCAACATTTCGAAGAGCGGCTCTAGAGCATGGGTTAATAGAGAACGATGACAGTTTATCGCAATGTCTCACGGAAGCCTCTTTGTTTCAGTTCCCCGGTTCACTTAGAAGGTTGTTCGCTACAATAATGGTATTTTGCAAACCTGGTGATATTCGTAGGTTGTGGAATGAACACTTCAAATCTCTTTCTGAAGATTATCGTTTGCATTGCCAGAACGCGGGACGAGTACAGAATATGGTTCTTACAGACATTAGGGTCTTTCTACAATCTATGGGTAAACATATTCGCGATTTCGATCTTCCTGATATAACACAAGAAAACGTACAGCACGCAAGTTCCCGTGAGGTACAGGAGGAGTATGAGATAGTTGTGGATCCTGAACACTTACGTGCAAAAGACGATCTAAATTCAGACCAGAAAAGGGTGTTTGATGAGATCATGTCGCATGTGGATGACAATCGTTCAGGTGTGTTCTTTGTAGATGGACCTGGTGGGACGGGAAAAACCTTTTTGTATAAGGCTTTGTTGGCTCAAGTTTGTTCGCGCGGTCTTATTGCTCTTGCTACCGCCTCATCTGGTGCTGTAGCGAATAATATGCCAGGAGGTAGAACGGCTCACTCGAGGTTCAAAATTCCGATTACCCTTGACAAAAACTCGATGTGCCCGATAAAAAAACAAAGCGGTGCGGCTGAAATACTTAGGTTGGCCACATTAATCATATGGGACGAGGCATCAATGGCAAAGCGTCAGGGGATAGAGGCCGTAGATCGAACATTGCAGGATGTTATAGGCGTTAGTCTCCCCTTTGGTGGAAAGATAATGGTAATGGGAGGGGACTTCAGGCAGGTGTTGCCAGTCATCAAACGCGGCACTCGCGCACAGATTGTGGACGCCAGTCTACGGATGTCACCTTTGTGGTCTGTGACGAAGAAGATGCGTCTGACCATAAACATGAGAGCGCGTACAGATCCGTGGTTTTCTGATTTCCTACTGAGAGTGGGTGATGAAACTGAAGAGTCAATCGAAGGTACATTTATCCGTATACCAGACGACATGACGGTTCCGTGCATAGATAAAAAAGAATCGGTAAAAGATTTGATCAAAGTGGTATTCCCCGCGATGCAAGAAAACTTACGCTCTTCGGATTACATAATCAACAGAGCAATATTATCCACAAAAAATGAAAGCGTTGATGAAATAAATGATCAAATGATTGACATGTTCCAAGGGGAGGAAAAAGTTTACTATAGTTTTGATACTGTAGAAGATGATCACCACAACTTTTATCCGGTCGAGTTCTTGAACGCACTAACTGTTAGTGGACTCCCGCCTCATAAGCTTCGCTTGAAGATTGGGTGCCCCATTATACTGTTACGGAATATCGATCCTTCACACGGTCTATGTAATGGCACACGGTTGATATGTAGAGCCTTCCAACGCAATGTTATTGATGCTGAGATAGCCGTAGGTCAACATGCAGGGAAACGAGTTTTTTTGCCCAGGATCCCACTAACTCTTTCAGATGATGAAATGTTCCCGTTCAAGCTTAAAAGAAAACAATTTCCCATTCGACTTAGCTTTTCAATGACCATCAATAAAGCTCAAGGTCAAACAATCCCTCATGTTGGAGTTTATCTTCCGGATTCTGTTTTTTCTCACGGGCAGCTTTATGTGGCGTTATCAAGAGGAATATCACGGGGGAATACAAAGGTTTTGGTACACCCTGCAAGAGATTTCAAACGAAACGGAGTGTACACCTCAAATGTCGTGTATCGGGAGGTTTTGCATGATAGGTGAAATGTATGTGTGATATAACTTAGGAATATGTTTTCATATGATTAATGACTTAGGAATATTTCATTATATATATTTGCATTTTTTTCAAACTATTATTATAATGTTCTTACAAACTTATTTTACATTTTGTTATTTCAGAGTTCAGAAATCTAATATGGACCAGACTAATTTTAATTTGAATGATGTGCCAGGTATTCTTTATATTTAAGCAACAAATAACACATGTGTTTATTGAAAACTTATGTCAACAAACTAAACATTGAAATTTCAGTGACTAACGTTGCTCCAGCTCCAACGAATGAGGTGACAGTCAATGAGGAGAATCCCGTCAATATCCAACACATGAAGGATGTAAAAGGCAAAGGCAAAGAAAAACCGGAAATCCCCGAGCTTCCTCTGGATGATACTTGGTGGTGGGAAAATATGGATCTTATCGAAGAGATGTGTAGGAAGTACGATTAATTTCTGTCACGTCTTCATGAGCTCACAATGGATCATTTTTTTTTTTCACTTTGAATGTTAAGATTTGAATGTTTACGTATTCAACTCATGGTTGTTTTAATATTATCGTCGACAGTTGTCATCTTCAGTTATTAATTACTTTACACATGTTACGCCCATAACCTAGGCTCATGCTATAAACAATTGTCACCGAAAATCTCGACCCCGTTGCATCGCGCGGGTCCCTACTAGTCTTTATTATAGAGTTTGATCTCCAAGAATTTCCTTGGTCTTTGGTGTTCGATCATCTTCTCGAATTTGAAATGCACGTACATACTTATTCCTTTTATTCAAACCAATTTATATTGTTTATTTATTATTATTATTATTATATTAGATCAAGTGTGTGTTATAAAAATTTATTTTACGTATATCAAATTTCAAAGAATATCCTTGAATCCGAATTTTATCTTTTGAGTATCTCTTTTTGGGAATTGGGATTATGGACTTACTTCGTTTTAATATGAACACCGATGTTATTTTAAGATCATGTGTAATGGGGCGTTTTACCAACTTAAAATGTCCAAAACGTCCCTAAAGCGCCCCCAACCATTACATAGGGGCGCTTTGGAGGCAAAAATTGTCTTTGGCGTTTTGTATAAAACGCCCAAATGCCTTGATTGTGGTAAAAATCTGATGTGGAGGGAATAGTGGGGCGTTTTAGGGCTCTTTATCCCTTATCAATACACATGATCTAATTGTCAAAGCTTCTTCTTCTGATTAAATATAAACCGTATTTATTTAATCTTTTCTCTTTGAATTTGATAATATCAAATGAAATTATATCAGCTAAGAGTCAAAGACAAAAAGACAATCAATATTCATGGTTGGGTTGTATTTGAGAAATTTGGGTTTTTCACATTGGATATATTTTATACTTTTAAGAGTTAGGAGCAGAGAATGTTCAAAACTACTATTTCTCGATAAGGATGGTAATGTAAAATTAAAAATAATATGTTGTATACAAAGAAATTTAATGTGCAAACATTTGTTGCCAAACATTTGTTTATTGTTTTTTTAATTACAAATAATAACAACTATAGTTTTCTTTTTCATATTTGAACGTTAATTGTATTGTTATTTCACTTATTTCATTGTAAATTAGGGAGTATATTATTAGTTTTATCGGTTTTATATGTTAACCCGTGTAATACAAGAGTTTTAATCTAGCCTATAAATATATAATTTACAAACCTATCCATATTACCCATTCATAATTTCCTCTACAATCATCTTAAAAAATTTCAACTCTAACAAAAAAAAAACATCAAAAACCTAATCCATACGCATCCATGATTTCCTTCATTCACCGTTTAACGATCGAATTCATTTGTCATTCTTGCTTTTTGCAATTTTGAAAACATTTCGTAATTTTATTTGAGATTTTTAGTTTATAAAAAATTACAATTTCTTTTCAATTTTTAAATCATTTCATGAATACAATATTTTAAATTGAATATTGAACAACAAAAATCAATGTCAACCTATTAATCAAGTTAAATACTTAGAATTAAAATATTTTTTAAAGTTAAATTATCAAATTGAAACAAAATAAACTGTAAGTGACTTTATTAAAGAAAGTTAAAAGTCATTTATGTTCTTATAAATTTATCCCTATATATAATCTATATAATATTTCAAGGTTTTAGGGGGTTATATTTTGGGGGATTTTTTTATAAAAGGAAACTTAGGTTATAAATCCTTAAATGTAAATTTTTGTATAAATTCTTAAATGTTACATAATGGTTATAAATTCTTAAATATTTATAAATTCTTAAATGTTACATAATGGTTATAATTTTTGTATAAATATTATTACCTAACCCGTGTGTATCACACGGGTGTTAAAGCTAGTATATAAATTATTTTGAGCCTCTGAAAGGTTGCTATCGCAAGAGGCTAGGAAATAGCCTAGAACGTTCGTATAATTAAGTGAAATGTAATAATATTTTTAAATTAAGAAAAAAAGACTATCGTTGAAAAACAAAGCTAATAACGCGTACTGTGGTTTGGCGATTAAATGCTACATTTTCTGATCGCTTGCAAATTCGACATACACTCTCTCGATCTATATAAATATATTGATCGATCGAGTGTGTGTGTGCGTGTGTGTATTAACTAATTTTGTATTTTGTAGGTAGCTGTAGCTAGGCAGTAGTAAAATGCAAGAGGTTGATGATCCTGCAGTTATCGATGACGACATCGAGAAGCAGCTGCTGTCGACGTCATCAGCGGCGGTGAACGATGGTGGTGGTGGTGGTTCGAGTGGCAAACGAACAATGCGTAAGGTGATACTGGCTATCTGGTCTGCACACGTGTTTCATCAAATCAGTGCTGCAGTTTCTAGGGTTAACGTTTCTTCTTCATCCAAAAGCAGCAGCATCCCTGCAGATCATCAACATCAACAGGTATATATATATATATATCAATCACCCGCCCATGTTTATTGTATTATTATTGATTTATTGTCCTACGTACCTAACTAATTAAGCATATATAATTTTAATGATTATATAGTTGCTTATGAAGATCGATATATATAGTACGTAGCTAATAAACTAATATTTATTACAAGATATAAAATACAATGCTATTTTTTAGGGTTACTTAACAGATCGATATAAAATCCTTACTAGGATCGATGTATATATAACAAGAATGAATCCAACAATCTCAAGTAAGTTAATTATTCATCTAAACGTCATTTATAAAAAGTATTTATATGCATAATAAATCATAATTATAAGCTATTTAAAAGATTTAAACTAAAATCATAAAATTAATTGAATTGGATATTTATAGTTTCTTTTTTTTGTTTTTAATTTGTTTTTTTAGGATGATTGAATTATAATTCTCATTCAATGTAATAACTCCTTATCGAAACATTAAAACTAAATACTTTATAACTGATTTAGTGTTCATGTTAATTATGATGGGGAATATAACACTAAGGTAATGATTTTAAGGATATTCGTAGGAGACAGACGATTTTAATAAGTTTTGAGACAAAACTATGATAAAACTAAGCATGAATTACTGAACACAAAATTTATTAAAAAATATAACCTAAGACATGGTTTAAAAAAAGAGCTAACTTTGTTATGTTAGGGGTAACTTAATTTATAGAAACATAACCAAACTTCAATTTTGTTATAACAATTTAGGTCACTCACTTTCATATTTTATTCAAATTAATATGTTGTTTTTACATGTTTTTTTCGTTTCAGTTAGATTTTTTTAATATAATTACATATGTTAAATTTTTCGCCCCCCATATCTTCTACTCAATTCATTTCCTGACACAAATAAAATCCAACAATTGCTCGATTTGAAGGTTTAGTCACCCAATTTAAGCAAAAATGCTTGTGTAACTTAATTAGAACAAAATTGAAACTTATTTATATTGTATGACATTTCCCCAATATGGGGGTTACTAATTTTCGATTTTAATACAATTTGTTTGAAAAAACACATTATTCAAACTTTAAAAACAAATCAAATATAATAAAAATATCAGATTATCATAATTTATTACTTCATTTCATATAATGTTTTCAAACTGTGTAATACACGTATAACTAATTAACCAAATAACTAACGTAATGTATAATATGAAAGTAACTAAAGATGACATATAATATTTTTATTGTGCTTTTTAATAACCAATCAAGCAAAATCAAAGTTACCGACGTAAATCAAAATTTCAAATTATATTCTAAATGTTTAAATGAAACTCCAAGTACGTTACCAATACAAATCAAAATTCCAAGTTATTCACCCTAATATAGTTTTCTTAACCGGCCTGTTGCTATATAGTATATATGATCAAAATTCAATAAAGTCAAATTAACACTATGTTTTTAGCACAATCAAAGCTTTAACACAACTCTTTAGCACGATTACATTTGAGAATAAGTTCTAAATCAAGTTCTAATTAAATGCAATTAACAACCAAAATCAATTTAAAAAAAAATTGATGTTCTAATTAACAAAGAAGCAATTAACAAACCTGCAGAGAAGTAGTTGGAGCAACCAAAGAGCAGATAAAATCGATCAATACACAACGAGATCAGTGTCGGCCCCCTAAAGACATTTTCTTAGCATTGGAGGAGGTGTTATAAAGCATCCATGAGAAGTGGCCGGCCTTTTAGCAATACGTACATGACGGGATCCTCATGCCATCTTTCTAACTACGTTATGGTGTGTGTGGAAGGTGAGAAACTCATGGGTACGTATTTGATGACAGAGTTAAGAGCCCCAAAGATGTTATTAAGGAGATCAAATTGTTGGGTCACTAATAGATCAGCAGTGACCATGTTAACATAACTAACAGTCTAACATATATAACTGTAACCAGGGCCGTCTCAAGTTTTTTAGGGGCCTCAATCGAACACAATAATTGGGGCCCTTGTCGCGAGTTATTTATTTTTGCTTCGATCTTATTTTATGTCTAAAAATCATTAAAACCCAAAAACTAAGTCTCAAATAGTGTACCAGATGACTATGAGATCTTGATCTCCAAATAGAATAGCTTGATGAGTTTATTTCTCTAAAATCGTGACCTTTCTTTGCAAACGGTGACCAACAAAATATGATTATCGGTTGAGATTTGAGACCGCTAATTGTTATAAAAGAGGGCAAGTTTTAGTGTTTTGAGTTCTATCAACTACCACCATTTTTCACATTGTTCCTAAGGGACAAACCGGATCATCTAATAGGATAGTTAGTACTGTTGCTCACCAGGACCCAAATAACATCATAGTACAAATTAAATTTAGGGGCCCTAATCAGGTGGGGGCCTAAAACCCTAACATTACTTCACATAACTGTTGAGACGGCCCTGACTGTAACCGATTAACATAACTAACCACAAAGCAAGCATTATAACCGTTAAGTTGACACACACTTTCATAAACTATATATTATGTCATTTCAACAAATGGTTTTGATGGTTCACAACCTATATACGTACTAATGTCTAGGTTGTGGCTTAATTTGTGTCAAACACGTACTAGTTTTAATATAAACATGTGTCTATTATGTTTAAGTACGTATTGTATTTTAAGTGTGATAGGTAGTAGAATATAATTGGTATAAATTATATAGGTAGAGGGGTCATTGTAAATAATAAGTTCATGATTTTAATTTATTAATGAGAAAAGAGTCGTAAAAGAATCCCTTACAAAAAGAGTAAATCTCTATGTTCGTGTTTATACATTATCATGATGTAGGTTCTTAGTCATAGTATTAACTATTCACCAACCATTTGACTCTTGCAACTACCTAGAAGTGCAAATTTCAAGTTTTTATAATAACCGATTCCAGGTATTATCTTTGGACAAAAACGGGTTTTATCAAAACCGGTCTAGTTTTTGAAGGAAAAACCATGTGAGACCGGTTCAAGGTATGGAATTGGGTATTCAAAAATTGGTTATCGATTATTCAAAGGGGGTATGGAAATCATATTATAACCTATTTAAAACATACGGTTCGGCTCAGTTTCGTCCAGTTTTTATATAACCAGTTTGTTCTAAGAATCGGTTTTTGGTTATTAGATCGGTTTCGATTCTGGTTTCTTTGTGCACCTCTACGTGCAAGTCAACCAACCAGTTTGGCCCACCCTTATAATCACAAATTTGGTTTTCTTACTTCAAATAATGGTTTGTTTTATACAAGTCCCGATCCAGTGTCACAACATAATATCATATAAATTAGAGTAAATTACTATTTACGTACATGTGGTTTGAATAATTTACGTATGATTTTTCAAACTTTTAACACTAAGACATATTTTTTAATTTGTATCTTTTTGTATGTCAACCACTAAATACCAATAGTCAATCATTAAAATAACAAAAAGTGCAATAATATTATAGACTTTTACATATTTTCTTTTCCTAACCTTTTTAATTACAGATATCCTCAACCCTTAATTTTTATTACCTTTTATTACCCCTTCTATTAAAAGTTGACACAATTACCCTCTATATTAATTCCCACCAATAAATATATATGTGTCAATGAGATTTAGACAAAACTTATTATTGTTATATTAAATAAATAAGCTAGATCCATGACGAGCTTTAATAAACATGCTAATTATTGTAATGTCATTCAAAAAATAAAATAATATAAATAATTTGTAAACATAATGGCCTAATGGATTCGATTTGGATTGAAATTAAATAAAATATATAAATAATCATTTAATTAGTTTGTTAAGGGTAAAATAGTACTTCAATTAATTAATTTTAATATAATGGGTAAATGTGTAATATATGTAGTTAAGAAAGGGGAAATATGTAATTGATTTTAAGAGTTGGGTAAATATGTAATAAAATAACTTAGGAAGGGGATATATGTAAATGCCCCTCATAATATTAAAACATTAAAAAAAGTTAAAACATAAAATCATAGAATATTTTTAGCGTTTTAAAAAAAAATCACTTCCTACACACGAATGTGCAAGGTATAAATTAGAAAAAAAAATCATTAGAATATTTTTAGCGTTTTAAGTTTACCTACACATGTGAAGGTTATGTGAAAGTAACAAAACCTACATATGACTTCAACATGTGTAAGTTTAACAAATAAACGAAATTTATTAATTTTTTTTTAAATTTCAAAATTGATGAATAAATATTGCATTTTAATCATTTTTCTACATGTTAAAAAGTTTTTTTGGTTGAAAAATAAAGAATTTAGTAACTTTTTTTTTCTTCTCGCAAATTTAGTGAGTTCTCATTTGATCTTGGCGGGTTAGGATCCTTACGGAAACTTCTTAATTACAAAACTATAGAACCATGATTTACACACATGTAAATTAAGGAACCATTGATTTACATATATGTAATTAGTGATATTAAAATAGTCACTAACTTGATCAAGAACCATAAATTGTTCTTTTTGTTCTCGTCATAAAAGATGTTATGTAATGATCCTCACCCTGATCTTGGATATATATATATATATATATATATATAGACCAATCTAAGGTACACACTCTTCCCATATTTTTAATCCAAAGAAAAAAATACAACTTAATGTCATTAAGAACGTATTCCGGAAAGATCCTCTTTCCAGAAAAAACCCGCTCGCTTTTGCTTTTAAATGCACCAAAGCAAGGTAGGAAATATGACATGCAAAACTAATATTCATTCCATTCTCCAAGGCCACGATTCATGAATAACAAGAACATTTTGCACCGTTAAAAATATACTCGTATCTCTTTGGACTTTACACCAACCAAACACTTTGTTCCAAACTAAATCCGTCATTCGACATTAAATAACCAAATGATTCGCCGATTCGTCATGAGTCTCACACACATCACATGAAGTGGGCACCGACACACCCATCTTGGTCAAGTTTGTTTTTGATACAATTCTATCTAGTCTCGCACAACAAGCAAAAAAACTACTTTTAGGAGAACAAGCTTCGACCATGAAATATGAAACTATACCTTATCAAACATAGCTACCTCAATGTGTAAGTTTAGTCATAACAGATGTGTAAACCCGGTTTAACACATGTGTAAATCCGGTTTAACACATGTGTAAAACCAATTTCGGGAAGAAAAAAACGCTATTTTTATATAAACGATGAAAACTAGATAAACATTGTGTCCGAACTACTCTAAAAGTTTATTTATATTTGGCATTTAATTATTTATTTATTTTATTTTTGTGAGTTTTATTATAATGCAAAATGTATGGTTGACATTTGTTCTTAGAGTTCTTACATGTTTAGTGCGTTCTCATATTAACCTTCCATATATATACACAAAACTAAACATAAAATGGGTATATATATATAACTAAAATTTACAATAAAAATAACAAACCTTATAATCCCGCCTCCAAGTTACCTCACTGCCTGACTTCTTCCTAGCAAGTTCTACAATTTTGTCGGGTACTAAAAAACCACTTTCGGGTACGATTATCGTCGTGGAGCTAGACTCATATATACCATATACATACCATACGGGTAGGGTTGGAACCGATGGTTTAAAAAACCAAGAGAAAACGGTTCTGGGTATGGGCTATTAAGTTATTATGAACTTGTTCAAACAGTTTAATACTCAGTCCGGTTTGGATTTACACATGAGTTTCATTTTGTATAGGCTATTAGGGAAGATATGGAAGATGTTGCTATCAATATTGGCGACGCAGATCAAACCGTCCCATTGATTCAGACATTAGATAATAGTTTGCCTTCGGGGAAGCAAATAAGAAAAGTTATCAACGTCCACCACTTTATCCAAGCCTTAAAAGCACATGCAGCATCAGTTGCTACTGCTCATGTTCGTCGTGACAGCTCCAGTGCACCTAAAGAAGTGAGCTCATTTTTCTCTTTACTAATGTAACATATGCTATTCAACTACAAAGAAGAATCATATATGTATGTATGCACTTATTTAAATATGTTTGACAGAAACCAGAAGCAGCGGAAGCAAGTGATTCATTAGCTGTTTCATCCAAGCACCACATAATTGGACAGACAGCGAAGCATTGCCAAATCGAAAAAATCTCAAAGATTGTTCGACAGAGGGATTTTCTGACCCTTCAACAGTTTGGAGGTTTAGTTGGAGTTATAGATGCACTTGGTACAGATTTGGACAAAGGTATATCTGATGAAGAAGCTCTTGACAGACATAAGGAATTGTCCATATGTCTGACTCCTACACGTACATTCCTTCATTTCGTTTGGAAAGAAGTCAAGAGTACAACCGTTCTTCTTCTTTCTCTGGCTGCAACCCTGTTAATTATATTTGGGACCATTGAAGAAGGTCTACAGTATGGTTGGACCGATGGGGTAGTTCTACTCGTATGCATCATTCTTTACGTTCTCATTTCTTCCATGCATAAGTATTGGGATGAACGAAAAGCTCAAAAGAAGTTTCAAAAGCAACAGTCAGAAGAAGTGAGTGTGAGGGACTGTTGTGTTAAAAGGGGAAGTGAAACTAAAAATGTTAGTGAGTCAGAGCTCGTATATGGTGATATTCTCTTCTCAAAGACGGGCTGTCAAATCCCAGTTGAGGGTTTGTTTGTAGATGGTGAAGATCTAGAACTAGATGGATTTGAATCTCATATAGCTAATAAACAGAAGCCGTTTTTGTCATATGGTGAAAGAGTGATCAATGGGGAGGCTTGGATGGTTGTTACATCCACAAATATGATGATCAGGAGAGCCACATATGATCTGAACATGAGGTTCAGATTAGAAACTTACCTCGACAAGTTGAACACTTACATACACCTTACTCTCATCATTTTCAGTATTTTCATCGTTCTTGTGTCATTTTTACGCTTTACCCTCGGAAAAATAGATGATGAGAATAGTAACACACCAGAATCAGTGGACAAACCAACTGGGATTAGAATCTTTTCAAACACCTTTGCAAAGATCATTAAAGAATCGAAGTACACAACCAAAGTTTTAACAAAGTTAGTAGGCGTGTCGCTGGTTGGGTTAACTGGAGGGGTAAATTTTGTTGTTTCATTAGCACTTGTTTACAGGAACAAGAAGACGCTGTCTGCCAAAGTTACTGAACAAGTTTCACATAGCATTTTAAAAATGGCAGCAGTTACAACATTAATCTGCACTGACACGTACGAGGAGCTTAATGGTGATGATGATATGGAAGTTCAAAAGGTTGTTATTGGAGTAGAATTTATTAGCGAGATTAGAACACTATCCCCCAATGTCGTTGAAGCACTGTGTAATGGGATTGGCACATCAAAGGAGAATGCAATTCTACACGGGGGAATATATAAGTTGGGATTGAATAGTGAAAAACTGATACAGAGACAACAAATCAAGGAAGATGAAGAGATGATCTTGCATATGAATGGTCCGGTGAATAAAATTATGAGTAAGTGCACACATTACTGTAACATTCAAGGGGAGAAAGTTTTCATGAATGATACAATAAGAAAAGACTTTCATCAAACTAATGTTGACATGAAATGTGAGCATAAATTGATGACAGTTGCAGTTGCCTGCAAGCATACAGATGCTCAAACACAAGATGCGACAGAAGACTGGGTGCTAGTAGCTTTACTAGGCTTGAAAAACAAGAACAAGGAAGCTACAAAAGCAGAAGTTAAAGCATGTAGAGAATGTGGAATCGAAGTCGTAATTGTCTCCAGCAAAAAGTTACCAGGTCTGAAAGACATTGCCCTCCAATATGGAATTACAACCGATCCACCGTCTTTAGTGCTTACGGGAGAAGATTTCAGGAAATACACAGACAAGGAGAGGTTTGAAAACGTGGGCAAGATTCGTGTTCTAGGCGAGGCGTTGTCATCTGATAAGTTACTCCTTGTAGAGACGTTAAGGGGAAAGGGTGGCGTGGTGGCTTTTCTTGGACAAATAACAAATGACACACCTGCATTGATCGGAGCCGACATAGGAATAGCTATAGGAAATCAGAGCTCTAAAAAAGCAATAGAAAGCAGTGATATCATCATATTGGATGAGAATTTTCCCCAAATAAGCAGCATGGTTGATTCGGGAAAATGCTTCTACTACAATATTCAAAGCTTTATCCAGCCTGTTCTAATCTTGACGATTAGTGGCGCTTTGCTAAGCTTGATTCAGACAGCAGCCTGGGGTGATGCTTCTTTCACAATTTTTCAGTCCCTATGGGCAAATTCAGCAGTGCTTTTTCTTGGTGGTTTTGCATTGCTGACAAAGGAACCGACAGATAAACCAGTGAGCTTGGTTCCATTTGCTTGTGATAAATCACTTATATCTGCACATATGATCAGAAACATATTATTGCAGGTCTTGTATCAGGTTACAGGTTTGGTGATTATTCAAATTAATGGAATTGGAACCGCGTGTTCAAGTCAGGACATGAAAACCATGCTATTTACCTTGTTTATGACATGTCAGTTCTTTAATCTATTCAATGCAAGGGAGCTGCAAAAGATTAACTTTTTCAAATGTATTCATCGACATAAATGGTTTTGGGTTGGTACAACCATTTTTGTGGTTTCACAAGCCACTTTTGTCGCGGTGCAATATACTCTTGGTTTTGGTTCGAAGTTGAACTTGAAGATGTGGGCTATTTGTGTTTTACTTGGTATGCCGTCATGGTTGGTTGATTTGCTTGGAAAATGCATTTATTTGCTCATCATAAAGATATTTGTCAATAGATTTTGATACACATGATATATATTAGTTGCTAGTCTTCATATGTGACAATGTATTATGTATCTGTTTTCATTTCTCTTATAAAGTTCCAAATGTACATTCTTCACTCTTTCAGTTTCGAGTTAATTTATTTTATATCTTCTTGAAAACGACCTCTTTCAGACTAGAGTTTAAGAATATATTTCGATTTCTCTTGAAACGCTCTCACGCTTAAGACTTACTAATACATATCGAATTCCTCTATCCAGCATAGTCTGCATATATCAACTTCTAGTTTGAAATGGTAAATATTTGTTCTTATTGTGACATCTGCCCCAAACCCGAACCCGAATGCCTGACTCGAATCCGAAGTTATCCATTTTTATGTATTCGTAATTATTTCATTTAAATGTAACGCTTTTTAATTAAAGACATATACATATTTTGTGTGAATTGATCAAGAACAGTCAACTTTTTTGGGTTCGTTTTAATCCTCTAAATTATCTATACCTTTCTAAACCATCAATTTCATCTTGTCATTCCAGATTTTGTGTGAATTGATCAAGAACAGTCAACTTTTTTCTTCTATTCGAATCTGTATCAATCGATCATAATAAAGTAAGTTTCTTAAATCAAAACACTCGTGATGCAACGGGGATTAAAAGCCCTATAATTGATTTGTATTAGATTAACAGAATCATGACCAATTGGGGATTGTTGTTCCTAGGGCTTGTATTGAAAAAGATGATGGTTGACTGTGAAAGAATAAAACAATTAAAAACATAAACAAATAACAAAAAACTTCCTTGGTTCAGTGGTAAGTCACGCGACTGTAGTTGTTTTGATCCCGGGTTCGAGTCTCATTCCCAACTTTTATTAAAATCATTTTTTAGCTATTCTAAACATTAAATCTATATTTTCTAATAACCTAAATATTTTAAGTCAAATATTATCCTTTCTATTGAAAGAAGAAGGAAATTGAACAGTACTCATAGAAGGGCATTTTTGTAATTTTGTTGCTATAGCCACGTGTGTCTTGAATGGTGAGTGTATCACACATGTCCAGTACCAGGGATACCTTTATTTAGTCATATGGTGTTATATGTATACATATAACATATGTGTATTAAAAGGTTATTTCTCTCATTCTCTCTTGCCTGACGTGTAAATTGCTCCATATTTTTTCTTTGATAACTGTGGTTTGTGAATGCATGTTGTCTCTTTCACTGGTGCGTTACCAGTGTGTGTTCTGGCTGTTTACCACTACCACCACCGTGTTTTACGGTAGTTTGTGGCTGTTGATGGTGGCGGCTGGTGATACCTTTTCTGGGTTTTTTTGTTTCGATAGTTGCCGATCCTTGGATATGTGTGACCATCGGCTTGCATGCGGTTGTTCTTGGTTTTTGAAGCCGAAGATGGTTGCCAATCCTTGGATCTATGCAGCTTTCAGTATACCGATGGCCATTATAGTTGATTTTTTGTCGATTGTAAATGGTGTTGGGTGTTGTGATCATGGCGGTCAGAATGATTGGGTGAAACCAAAATTACAACAATTTGTGTTGTTTCTAAGATGAACCAGATCTGTGAAATCTGGGATGTTTCATGTTTGTGTGATGAATTCGATTTATGAGATTTGTGATGTTGTGCGATGAACCGGGTCTGTGAGATCTGTACTGTTGTTGCGATGAGCAGATTGGTTAATGGTGTTGTGATATTTGTGCGATGAGCCAGATTTTTAAATGGTATTGTGATTTTTTTGCGATGAATGTCATTAGGCAAACAAATAAATGACCAAAATGGTTATTGTTCTTGATGGGCTGGTTATTGTTGATGATCAAACATGGCATTCTTTCTTCATTCTATTGGATTTGTGTTTTTGATAGTTCGTTTAGTTGGGCTATGGGCTATGATGAGTAAAATAAGACTATGACGGAGTCATTTTAAATCCATGGGTGATGTAATAGTGGCGTCGCAGGTTTGGTGGATGGTTGATGTATACCCGCAACCCCACTGCAGCCACAGTGTAACGATATAGCCGTTGATACACAAGTTCACTCACGAGATAGTCGTTGATACACAAGCTCTGAGCCCTTTATTGTTTTGGTTTTGTTGTTTTGGTTTGTTCGTTTGCGCTTTTGTTTTTAGTGTTCACTTTTAGTTTAGTTTGTTTACTTGAGTATTTGTTTTAAAACTACAAAATCTTTCTTTTATAAAAGACGTTAAAATAAACCATGATAAGTGGCCGGATCTAAATCAATTAATTAAGTGATAAACGCATGTTCGGAGAAAGAAAAGATTAAGTGACGGATAAAAATACTTCTAGATACATAACCCGTAATTGACTTTCTGGACAAATGCAATCAAGCTGTAACACAGAATGCTCGCGCAACGCGCGAGCAGCGTATATACCTAGTATATTTAATGATTAAATTCATGTAGGTTTTATATATGCAAATAATAATATTTCAAGATTTCGAATATTATTTAAAGAAAAATTCCAAAGTGGATTCGTATAAAATATATATTCAAATACGAAAGTAAAATAACGTTTCGTATAAATTCCCAAATTGTATTTCAAAACCCTAATTCCCAATTGTTAATTTAAAACCCTAAAATCCCAAATCCAAACCCTAGATTTTCTGGCTTTGATTCTTGTTGCTATATTATTGTTTCGTTTCTAAGTTAGGGTTTTTTCCCAATTAATTAGGTGATACTAATATTTGGGCAATCCTCGGTTCGTTATTGATGCGTTTCTAACGGTTCGATTATATTTGCATTTCAAGGTGAGTAAAATCACTCCCCTTTTTACTTTTATATTTTGGGGCTGAAATATGTTCAATTACTATACAATGCTTTCGGTTTTCGTTTCTTTGTTTCTATTTTCAAATGAGATCATTAAATATGTTAATCTAGTTCGCGGCTTGATGCAATCTTATGTGGTAGTTTAAAGTAGTATATTACTTGTAATTTCCACCGGTACAATGTTAGCGCTAATGGTTTGACAAACCCACCTACACTTTACAACATCGATAGGTGATTTAAACCCGACGATTCTATTCAATGGTTACTAGTTACTATACTGTGATACTTGTTGCTATGTTACTATGTCCCTTCGATGCTAAAACAATTTTTGATAACTTACATTCGAGAAGGTTAAATGACAGTTATTACTAATTGCACCATGAGTTGGTTCCTTATGACAAATGATTACAGGTTGCTATTCAATGATGGTGTTCAATGTGTGTTCAATGTGTGTTCAATGTGTTCATGTGTTCTATGGTCAAAGGTTGAGTAATATGATGAAATAGCTATGCATGTAAGATTGCACAGCATATTATGATGATCTCGGATTTTCTATATTATTATGTATTCAAATTGTGGTTTACTCACTAGCTTTAAATAGCTAACTTTATTTTTACATATTTCAGGTGATGCTTGATATTAGTTTGCTGCTTTGCCAAGACTTAGGATTGCCTTGGACCTAGTAAAATAATAAATACAATTGCAGTTATTGTTTGTTTTATAAATTTTGTCGTTTCTATTTAAGACTCATGTTCCAAATTTATTAATCATTATTCGGTTTAATAAATAATTACCATGTGCTTTGGTTACTATTGATATCCAATTCTCTTGACAGCCCGGTGTTTCCGCCGCCGGGCGGGGTGTCACACTTATAACATAATGTAAATGTAACCACTTCTGAATGATATATATATGTTGCATCATAGATCGATCAGCTAGCTAGGTAGCTGTGTTATCCGTTGGTTAAATATATACGACACTCGTGTCTCGACCATGTCATGGTCTAGTGCTCTTAAGACAAGGTTTGTAAAATAATAAAACCTCGGTCCTCTATTGTGCATCATATATACCTCCTAGCTAGATAATATTTATGATGAATATAACTGCAATAAATCTTATATGTAATAACCCTTAAATAGTTTTGTTTCCGAGTTCACTTAAGAAAAGAAAAGAAAAGAAAAAAAACGAAATGATGTTTGAGGCTAAATTTCATTATTCCAAGTTAGAAAGTAATTATAGAAAGAAAAGAAAATATAAAAAGAAAAGGAATGTACACCTTTTATCGCGAGAACAAAAATAACAATTTCTAGTCCTTGATCAAGTTACTGACTATTCTAATATCACTAATTTACATACATATAAATCAATGATTCGTTAATTTATAGATATATTAATCAATGGCTCCTTAATTTACATGTATGTAAATCAATGATTCTGTAGTTCTGTATATAAGTTGGTTTCATAAAGAATCATAACCTAATATATATATTAAATGTGGTTAAGTGAGCTCAGGAACAATATATGTGTGAACATTGTGTATGTGTGTTTAACTAGTGAGAACAAGGAGAAAAGAGAGAAGCTTACAAATGTGTTTAGGTGTGCCATTATGTATATAGGAGTATCATTATGTAACATATAGCTAGATCGACATCATATCCTTTAAAGACTATGAAAGGTCACATTTCTGATCATCTCATACTTTCTTAGTGACCGTTACATAAACCATGGAGCATAAGATGTTCTTCTAATTGACGGTTTTGTATGCTCTTTGCGATTTTATGCTTCAAGTTGCATGATCATTATATATTACATGTTACGTCTAGATGTGTCACGGCCTCAGTCAAATTCTTCTCGATCAGTCGTTCTATCACAGATCATATTACATGAATCTAACAAGGTTATCTACAAGTAAGAAAAAATTAATACTTAATTACTCCCACCTAATGATCAGATGAGCATGAACACAAAAAATAACAAAATTAATATCATTCAAGGAAATAAAGAGTTTGGAAGTTCATACCTGGGGCAATTATAAGAATATCAACTTAACGTCGGTAACTTGATATGTCACAAATCTATATATAATGTATTTATGAAGGAAAAATAAACGAAGCTTCCTTGTGTTTGATTAATTTCTTGGATGAGAGAACAGAGGTTGCTTTTATTGTATTGGTGGGATGTTAACGTACTCGATCATTCAAAAGTCTTTGTGGCGCATTCAATGGTACGAGTCAATTGTCAATTAAAGACGGGTAGATTTATCCACACATCCCAAATTAACTATACACACATCCCTTATAGGAACCGTATTGCCCAATACGGTTCCTATCGAAACATTTTGGGTGTATTGGCCAATACGGTCATATTACACACCATATACAGTTTATATTTTTTTCAAGTTTTTGTTTTATGTAATACATTTTACATTTTTTATCAAAAAAATTTGTTTTATATAAAATAATCTTAGTTTTTTTTAAAATAAGTTGGTTTTTTTGTTATAAAATGATTTTGCTTTTTTTTAAATTAAGTTGGTTTTTTTGTTATAAAATGATTTTGCTTTTTTTTTAAATTAAGTTGGTTTTTTTTAAAATTATAGTGAAATAAAAAAAATTAAACCTACAAATATAATATAACTAATCAAATAAAAAATATCTCGAATATAAAGATACTAAAAGTTTAAACAAATACTCTTCGTCCATCATCAATCCTCATATAATATAACCGTTTTGTGGTTTTGTTTGAAAAAACCCGTCAAAATGTGTTGGGTGTATAGGAGACATCTGGGTGAACGGGAACCGTATTGTCCAATAGGAATCGTATTGGGTTAATGGCTCACCAACCAAACCCCAATAAGAATCGTATTGCCCAATACGGTTCCTATTGGGGCTTTTGAGCTTGTTGCGCATATCAACGGTAATAAATTCCCTGCATCAGATATATTTCCTTGGGTGTATTGCCCTATATGGTTCTTATTGGAGCTTGCATTTAATGATTTTAACCCTATAGGAACCGTATAGGGCAATACGGTTCCTATTGGGGATGTGTGAATTATTTGGGGGATGTACAGATAGTATCACCCTTAAAGACTCGTTCAAAATTACAATGTGGGGCCTCAATGATAAAAAGAAGACAAATAATTCAATTGAGACTTGCTGTCAGCGTGTTTTGAAAATTAATTAGATTATGAGATCGGATCGCGTGTTGCAGTTGTTGGATCATGTAAACGGGTTTTGTGTATGTAATTTTATCACATTCGTTGATAAAAAAAAAATTCTTGTCCCGTATGTCACGACACAAAGCTGTAATGATTAGTAGTTAGAGTCAAAACTCAAAACGATAACTCAGTCAAATTCAGAATATTGAAGTCGAACTATATATATATTAAAGTATAGAATAAGAGACCAAAGTCGAAAAGTCATCAGAGGCTAAAATGACAATTCGCAAAAATCAAGGACTGAAATCGTAAATATATAAAAATAAAAAAAACTTTGACACGTGAGAACACGTGATTGGGCCATGTGTCGCCACATGATAGGCTAGTTGAAACCGACCTTACCAATTATTATAAACTAGCTACAAGACTGGATCGCGTGATGCTGCGGTCGGATCTCTTGTTTGTGTCTTCGTCACACATATTGATAAAAAATTTTTTTGTCTCTCACGGTACAGTGTAAAGTTGTAGTGTGCCCCATATTAAAGATGGAGATATAATCAACTTAGATGTTAAAATAATAACTAAGTCAAAGTCTGAGCGTCAAACTCGTAAATACATCAAAGTTAAGTTAGGATGAGCCAAAAATGTAAAAATATCAAAATAGATGGTTCAAAGCTGTAATTTACAAAAAAGACATTTTAGTAATTGGCAAGGTTGGAATCACCCACCTTGCTAATTAGTAGTATATAAATAAATAAATAAATATAAATATAATACTGTAAATAGTTTAGATTGCAAGTTGCAACACTTGCAAAGAAGTTGCATGACAGCTGCATTATTAATTAAATATTAATGTTGAAGTTTCTACCAAACGCATGATAATTTTTCAAATAAAAACAAAATAAAATAGGTGTGCTGGGACCTACCGCACCACATTTATTTTCAACGAAACTAGTAGCATTCCTACTCGCGTGTTGCGCGAGTGTTGGCTCTTTATAAATCAAATTAAAGATATTATATCCAATATTTACATTGCATTAACAGTAGTATCCGATACTAAGCGTATTGTCCTAAGAAAACTACACTAACAAATAGTATTTAGGCCTAAAACTACACAAAATTCGATCAGTTTTACACGGCATTGGTACAAAAATGGTTACAACAAAACATGTACAGTAGTTTTAGCCTGTGAAGTTTTCGGTGTAAGATCGAGCTGCTTATTTTCTTTGACATACTTGTTTCCTTACATGTGAAAACATGAAATACTATTGGCATTAGATGGCAAAAAAGTGTTTCTACACCTTTGTGCTTACTAAACCTTTTTTTTCCAAGTACTTGTTATGTTGATATTCATAGTACGTAGCAACCTGAGGTGATTCCCGAAAATTGATGTTGGTTGGACTTCTGTTTATGCGTTTGGTGTTAGTACCTGCAACACACAACCAAACAGTGGCTCTAAAATATATAACATTCAACTTTTGCACTTGATAAAATAAATATATTCAGAGTAGTCAGTGATGTAAGATCAATCTAATAATAGCCGGAGGTGGTCCGTGTGGTTTATCATAATCCAATACATCCATTTATATCTTTACGTAATCAGAGGAGTAGGTAAATACATCCCTAGCTTTTTAACCTTGGACTTTGCATTATTTCTTCAGTTTGAAATTGAGTATGCAATGACCAAATAATGACAATGTACCGCAAGTCCGCAACTAATCAAAATCCTGAAGCTGCAAACTCTATCAAGAAGCCGGCCAAATGACAACAAAAAATAATTTCCTAACCGATCAAGAAGCCAAGAATTAACAACCTACAATCGACTCGAAACAAAAAGAAAAAGCAAAAATACTTTTTTTTTCTTTTGGCAACATACGTTGAAGCGCAAAGACATGCACCTCATAAAAATGTAATCACTTACCTTTTTTAGAGTACGGTAGAAACATAAGTCAAAAGCAATCAATGCAAAAGTTAAAAGGTACATATGGTCTTTGCCCTTTAAGGAGCCCTAACATTTACCAAGACCATGTATGAAGCAAGAGAGCCCTAACAGTTAAACTGTTACGGGAAAATGCAAATGAAAAAAGAAGTAGCACCACTAAAGACAAAAGGGATGAAATGCTACCTGATGCAAAGCTTATAAACATGTGAGAAATAGGTAGTTAGTTTTAAAGCCAACATTGGTCACTTATCTACAAGTATGATCAACTATAGGTAGTTAGTTTTAATACTAGCTAGTTACTTAAATAGTTACTTAAAAGTAACTAAAGTCAAATACAAATATTTAGGGGATATTAAGGTCAAATGTTAGCCGATTATATATGACAAATTAGCTAGGATAAGTATTGCAAATATGACAAATAGAAGCAACTGTTGAAAGTCTTGGTCATAGATTGTTAATGACACCCGACATCCCTGTATTTGGAGGCTATTATGGCCATTTAGTTTCAACCTGGGTAATTAGTGTAGCTGGAGTGGGTGTGGGGTGAGTGCGGCCCCGCATGGGAACACCGCCCCACCCCCTATCGGGGCCGAAGTTTGGGGTGAGTTCCCCGACCTTCTCCTCGCAATTTTGAGCCGTTGGAATGGTGGGTCCCTCTTTCTCTTCCAACTTGATTCACCGAAGTTTTGCCTGAAAGTTTTACACAACCACCACGCACCGGCCTCCCATCTTTCCTTTTTTCAGATTTAATCACCGGAACTTTGCCGGAATATCTCTTAGGCAGTTTCCTCTTCCTCTTCACAACTTCAGTCGTTGTCTGCCCCCCCTTTTCCTCTCTTCTCCGGCAGTTCGCTCGTCAAGAGCTTCCCCGGAAACCTGTAAACACCTCACTGGCTTTTATTAGTTGTATTTGTGTTTTATTAATAAAAATTAAAAAATGATATGGGGTGGTGTGAGGTGGATACCGGGTGATTTGGGGTGAATGTGAGGTGGATTAAAAAGTTTTGGGTGATGTGGGGTGGTGAGAGGTGGACTCCCCTTACCCTTAGGATGCATAAGTACTGATCAATTAGTTTAATGCTAGTCAATTAGGAGAAGTACGTGGATTAATTACTTTTATTTTTTTGTAATCAACAGAGTCGTTAAAAAAAATTAACGACAATAAGTTTTTTTCGAATTTCAGAGTAATGTTTTAAGGTATTTGATTGAAAGAAAAATAAGAGTAAATTGATAGAAAAAAACTCAAAATATAATATTTACAGTTCAAACCAGTGTTAATAGTATTTTACAATTTCTATTGCGTGTGGTACTTATTTTTTTTTGCATATGGTGTTTACCATTAAGCATACGGTAAAAGTGTTTTGTTTGGTACTATTTTTAATGTCTTCGCTACAATATCTTGTTGCTATTTTTTTATTTTTTTGTATATATGGAATTATAATTTATTTGTTTTGTTTTCCACTTTTAATATTGGTCTCTCGTCCTTTTTCTTTTGCTCTGCTCATGTTTATGTACTGGTGTGTTGTGTTTCGTCGGAGAACACGAGCAGTTGCTTTGCTGAGGTCGTATTTCTTTGTTGTCAGTTTCTAAAAGGACACTACTAAAAAATATAACTTTTTGAGACAAACATATTTGTCGTAATGTTGTCGCCAAACGAAAGTACCGACAAATTTGCTATAAAATCATGTTGTAGGAAAAAGACCCGTAGCAAATTTGTTTTTGACAAATTTACGACAACTTTTGCTACGCAAGTACGACAATATAGTGTTGTCGCAACATCTACGACAACTTTGCCACAAAAATAGGTTCTTTTACATTTTTTGTTTGCGACAAAATAACGACAATTTGTAGAATTTGTTTTTTATAACTACGACAAATTGCTGACAAACGTGAAAATTTGTACTTTTTATTACTTTTTTCTTGCGACAAAACTACGACAAAAATTAATGTCATAACTTTTCGTATTTGCGACAAACTACCGACAAACATAAAAATTTACTAATTTTATATATTTTTTTTCGACAAAACTCCGACAAAAAAATGCCATAATTTTAGTATTTGCAATATTACGAAAGAAGTATTGATTTCATTTGTTCTTATGCATCAAAAATTATTTTAGAAAACTAATGCAAATAAAACTTTATAAATATACTGAAAAACTGACGAGTCAACTAGTAGTTAATCCAAAAACCAACGTGTCAAATAGTAGCTAATCTAATAAACCACAAGTCAAGAAGTTAGTAGTTAATCCAAAAAACAAACGAGTCTAAGTACAAACAAACAAAATTTACTTTACCAAATTTCTTCAATATTTCATTTATTTGCTGTTGTAGTTTCTCGTGTTCGGCCCGTTCTTTTTCTCGTTCAACACGTGCTTGTTCTTGCGCTTATTCTCGATCAAATTCTAATTGTTCCAAGCAGTTTTTTAAGTTTTCTCAGGCCTCACGTTCTCTTTCTAGTTCCAAACGAACGTCATGGACCTATATTTTGTTAAAACATATATAATTAATATTTAATACTCATCTTTGTAAAAGTAAAATTTATAAGCGAAAAGACCCAAACCCACTTCATGAAGCTAGAACTTTCAAATTAAATAGGTAAAAAAACGAACAAGCATTATAAAGCTAAAGCTACATACATTCAATTTAAGCGGGTCAAAATGACCTTTGACCCGAACCTATATTATGAAACTATACTTGATCTAATGTCAATTCAAATGGGTCAAAATAATCTTAACCCACTTTATAAAGCTAAAACTATGTAAGTTCAATTCAAATGGGTAAAAAAAACTCAAACCTACTTTATGACGCAAAAACTGCTTACTTTCAAATGGGTTCGATATTACCTGCATAGATGCTACTCTCACTTCCCTTTTATAAGGTTAGATAACCCTAAATTAATTATAAACTTACTAAACAAAATCCACAAAAATCTGACTGTTCTATAATCAATGAGTTATCACCAAGCTCTTGCTTCAAGTGGCAAATTATAAACTTGTGCTAAACAATCAAATCAATTATAAACTTGCTAAGAAATCAAATCACAAAACTTAGATTGCAACCAAAATAGTAGTTCCCATAAACAAAAGCTGAACCAAAACACATAATAGTATCATGAAACATAAATTTCCAATCTTGAACTTAAAATCCAACTTAAAGCATAGAAATCACAAATTTCCAATCTTGACCAATATCACATTAAGAAATTATAGGTTTTAATCTTTTAATTTAAACGGGACTTACACATAAACTCACTAACAAATGCCAACACATAATATACACAACACACAAAGATTATAATGCGTTTGACTTAACAATAATTGGATTACCTCATGCAATTGCCGAGCATCATTATATGATCAACACCCGTAAAATGATGATTGAAATTTGGATTAGATGATCGTATCCCAAACATGTTACCACGATATTAGGATTGAGACGCTCCCACACAGCTACGTCACCGCGATTATCATTGGTTGACCCGCACTCCTTTTCAAGTTCCTTTTGAAATGACGTCTACATTTTCATCAAATCAAATGAAGTGAAATTGTAATTAAAGTTGATGCAATTTTTTATGTGTTAAATATACAAACAATTTTTAATTTTGTTAATTAAAGTTGATGCAATTTCATCAAAATGTATATAATTTTGTGACGAAATTGCGACAAGATTTACGTATGTGTCTAATTTGTCGAAAAGTTGTGGGAAATATGAGGGTTATTTTTTGTTTATTATTTTGTAGGAAAGTTGTCGTTAACTTGTCGCGTATATAAGTTGTGGGAACTTTGTCGGAAAATTTTGTAGCAAAACATGTCATTTTCTAGTAGTGGGATTTGATTGGGGTTGCATGATTGTATAAGGTTTTGATTGTGGTTGCATGTTGATTTTTTTGGGTTTCTGTTGTTGTAGATCTATTATGATCACCGATAAGCTGATGGAGGTTGTGTTGTTGTAGATCTGTTATGATCTGATTTTTGAGGTTTGTGTTACCTTTTTACCATCGTTGCTGTCACATGTGCGATATCTTTTCTTCCGTCGTCTCCTTCTGTGTGACGGTGGTTCCCAATATCCTTTTTATAACTTACAAAATGTGTAAATGTGTAATACTAAACCATATGCCTCTAGTGAACCCGCCAATATCCTATTTTCTTTAACTGTTTAGGTTATATATGTTTTTTATGACTTTTATGGGTAATATAATTTCCTCTAATACTATCCGTGGGTTTTATGGGTAATAAAGTTTACTATAATACTGAGATGAGATAGAAGGTCGAAGGTCGAAGGTCGAAGGTCGAAGGTCGAAGGTCGGTGGTATGAGACCCATCGGCATGTACATGTGTCACCTTTCAATATGTCCTATGAAATTTTTCCATCTTTTCAGTTCCAAAACTTTCTTTACACAACTACATTTACTTTCTAAATCATGGAGCAACTTGGATCAAGTCGTTCTATGATGAACTCAACATCAAATCGTTCTTTTATTTTAGGTAATTATTTATAAATGTTGCGACATACGGGACACGATGATACACCAGAACGTGCATGACATAATCAATAACATAACGGGTGTAATAAAATGATAAGCATCACACTACACGCCACACGTGCACCAACTAAGACTCAATTTTCGTATCGTGCGACCTGATTTAATAACTAGTTTTAGTTTTGTTTCTAAATATGAACAAAAGTTGTTTTTTGGCAATCTAATTTTATTGTTGAAATCCCAAGCTAGAGGCTAGGAGAAAATGAGAAATAAAGAGTGGTAAATACATTTTATACTTACTATTTTAATACAATAAAAATACGTATAATAAGTTATAGTTACGTACTTGTTAGAATAGAAATAATTAAATGTAATAAGTTTTAGGCAAATATGATTTTAATAATCCTATGTTGCTTTAGTTAGGCAACAATAATTTCAATTTTGAATATTCTTGTCAATATCAGTCATAACTTATATACTATTTTTTTCTCATTAGACCTCCGATTGAAATATCAATCTGTTGTTTAGAGCACCTATTTAAGGTGAATTTTCTACGTATATTCTCTTTTTGATGGAAAACCTTAAACTAATAGTTTGACATTCGAATAAAACTTAACAAATTATTTCTTTATGAAAGTTCAATAAGAAAAAATTATGTAAAAGTTAGGATGATGGAAAGAATATTCTTAATTTGGATTATTATCAGCCAACAATAGGTTAAGATTATTAAATTTTAATTTGTCAATAATTTAAAATTCAGTAAAATGTAAGAGGCTTATTTTTTTTAACGCATGTCCGACATAAAAAAAATAATGCCAAAGTTCAGACAT
This sequence comes from Tagetes erecta, assembly GCA_030867185.1. NCBI lineage: Eukaryota > Viridiplantae > Streptophyta > Magnoliopsida > Asterales > Asteraceae > Tagetes > Tagetes erecta. The sequence continues at coordinate 4,684,128 of CM061489.1, read as the reverse complement.
TTGATAAAATATATAAACCATGATCAACCAAACAAGTATTATTAGAGTCCAATTAATTTGCCTTATTATATGTCAAAAGCATCTTTGAACATTTAAAATAAAGCAAGATTTTCATTCTATTAATATAATAACCGGCCATGATATTAGTTATTTGTTAAAGTCTTTTGAAAATCGGACCGGACATCAAACCGGAATTTTAATTTTAATGGTCGGACTTGTTGGACCAGGATCGGACCGTGGTTAGACCGAGGGTCTGACGAAATATACATTTATCAAAATAATACTATAAGAATTCTAATTAAACACAACATGCGTGTATATATATATATATATATATATATATATATTAAGTTCATTTGAGAAGACTCATATATTGCAAGAAGAAAAAGAAGAAATTTAAATCACTAAAAAAACTTGTTAATGGTTTAATTTTTTTAAATCACTTTCCTACACACAAATGAGTAAGGTATAAACTAAAAAAAGCATAAATTTTTTTTTTCGTATGTATTTTTAACGTTTTAAGTTTACTGTGTAAGTTATGTGTAAGTAGCATAACCTACATATGACTTCAACATGTGTAAGTTTAACAAATAAACGAAATTTATCAAATTTTGTTTTTTGAATATCAATTTGATGAATAAATATTGCAACTTAATCATTTTTCTATATGTTAAAAAAGTTTTTTTTAAAGAATTTAGTAATTTGTACACTTCTCGCAATATTTATTCTTCTCGCATGAACCTTTCCCTAATATATATATATATATATATATAATCAACTACCGACTAATAAATCAACACTTCGGACGGAAAAAAGTGGGAGGGTCACGTCTCAATAAGTTGGGCCCCTGATTATAGGTCCTAGCATCTTGCTAGTTTTAATAAAATTAGCGTTAAAAAAATAGAAATCTACCTATTCTAATAATTGAGTAACTCATCCACATGTCACCATTTTAACTACTCCACATATGATTTTGCTTAGGTGTCATGTTCTAAATTAATTTGATAGAGAATTTTTAGACGGGTCATGGTATGCTCCATATTAGAAATAACCCGATATGTTTAAATTAAAAATTCACAAATAATCATCAATTATCTCCTAACCCGATATGTTCAAATACAAAATTTACCAATTATCATGATCTATATCTTAACCCGATATGACCAATTATCATGAATTATCTCCTAACATAATATGTTCAAATAAAAACTTATCAATTATTATGATCTATCCTAACCCGATATGTTCAAATTAAAGTTTTACCAATTATCATTAAATGTCACCATTTTAACTACTCCACATAGGATTTTGCTTAGGTGTCATGTTCTAAATTAGTTTGATGGAGAATTTTTAGACGGGTCATGGTATGCTTCATATTCGAAATAACCCGATATATTTAAACTAAAAATTCACAAATTATCATCAATTATCTCCTAACCCGATATGTTCAAATACAAAATTTACCAATAATCATTATCTATATCTTAACCCGATATGTACCAATTATCATGAATTATCTCCTAACGTGATATGTTCAAATACAAATTTACCAACTATTATAAATCATATCCTTTATTGTACATATGATTTTTTATATGAATATATTTATAAATATCAAAACTGATTTAATAAGAGATATGTTAAAAATAAATTTGATATCTAAATTGAGTTAAACCTATAAAACTAAAATTCGTGTAGTACACGGGTACTAATCTAGTAATATTATATGCAACTTCCTTGAAGAATAAAACCTTAGACTTTGGTACATATATTAACACTTTCTTACGTAAGTTTTACATGAAATCGGTCTCTTAACCATCCAATAGGTTTATGATGTCAGTAACTTGCATTATACGGAGTAATTAACTTGAATGCCCAACAATAAAAAATTTAAAACATCACAACTACGTTTCATGCTTATATAATGAATCAACACGGCAAAAGAAAGATTAGTTTCACCAGCTTCAACCTACAAGAATACCAATTCCAAAAAGTTTGCTATGTTGTAGAAAACATAAAAAATTTGGATCGATGCCTGATTAGCATGCGAGTGTCGATCAGAGTCTAAGATCCACGAGTGAGTTAAGAACTTTTACAAAAAGATTAATCAAAGGAAATGTCAATAACTAAGAAATACAAATAGGTTTTTGTTTGTGTGGTTAAAAGCTAGCTAACATTTTATACGATTCTTATACTTATATAAACCAATCTGAATCGTTTTCTTAAATATTAGTGGGAAAAAAAGTCTAACAGAATAAGTTCATTTGTCACACTCGAATATCAATTCACTCAACTAACTTGGCTATCAATAATATTTAGGTAGCACAAATAACAGAAAATGGATGAAACCTGAGATGCCCCAACTTAATTGAAGAAATTGGTAGAAGGAAAGGATGAATGGTCAATTGGCTACTCAAATGCTTTTATGATATACATGTATATAAGCACGACACATACGATTTTTCCGATGTAAATATGCTAGAATCATGACACATGTATAAGTTATTTAATTATTAGAATAAGTAGAATAACTTTAAGTTTTACATTACTATATATAGCAACCTTATTTAATACGCATTGATTGAATAAAACATACGATCCATTAAGTGGAGAAACAAAGATTAAAAATGAGATCTCACAACCTAAACCGTTATAATAAAAATCAATCTTGAAAACTATTGGATTCAGAATCGCTCGTTCGTGTTCAGTTATTTAGTTTTAAATTGATTTTGCAACCCAAGATATTATTTATTTTTTAAAATAAAGACAAATTGATTTTATATTATTTCTAACTTTACTTTTGTTTCTCAAAATGCAAGAAATTTAACTCTCGCTCATAAAATATGTTTCTCGTCAATTTCAACTAAAAAACGATACATATACATCGCAATTGTCAAAAGAAGGGTTATATATACAACAAAACATTTGGTGAACACTCGCCAAATTAACATTTCATTCTAAAACATGGTACCATTAATTAATGTCTCTATTCATTTCAATGTTCTTCGTTTTCATCTTCTTCCTATTAAAAAAACATCGACAAAAAATATCCTACTCCCTCCTGGACCACCAAAGCTTCCTTTGATTGGTAACATGAACCACCTTATGCATCCTGCACCACACCGAGCCCTCAACGACTTAGCGATGAAGTACGGTCCCATCATGCACCTCAAGCTCGGGTTCATATCGATCGACCATTGTTGTCTCATCAGCCAAAGCAGCTAGAGAAGTTTTGAAAACTCATGACAATATCTTTTCTAACCGCCCGAAGCTTGTGGCTCCAAAGATATTGGGTTATAACTATAGTGACATAGCCTTTGCACCTTATGGGGCTTATTGGAGACAGCTTAAGAAGATATGCATTCTTGAGCTCTCAACCGCGAAGAGCATGGATTCGACGAGGTTTATACGTGAAGAAGAAGTGAAGCTACTTGTTGAATCAATTAGTAAAAGTGTTGAGCCAATAAACTTGGTTGAAAGGCTTTTTGCATTGAACCATAACATCATCACTCGCATTACGTTTGGTGACAAGTTTGATGATGAGTTGAGGTTTCGGATGGCGATTAGGGAAGGGACGGCTTTGGCCACAGGATTTCAAATCGGTGATTTCTTTCCGTCGCTTGGTTTTGTTGGTAAGTTAACCGGAATGAATAAACGGTTGGAAGAGTGTCTTGTGGAGCTTAGTAGCATCATGGATAAGAAGATACAATGTCACATCGACCAACGTAAAGTTGAGAAACCACAACGTCAGTGTCTAGTTGATGTTCTCCTTCGGCTTCAAGAAGCCGGAGGAGAACTCGGGCAACCACTGACGACCGACAATATCAAGTCTGTCCTCTTGGTAAGTTATTTTCCTTCATTGATTTTTTTTCTAAATCGTTAAAATAGGTTTTGAGGTTTTGTCTTGCTATTAATGCAGAGAACTTTACGTACGACAAGTTAAGTAAGTTAAGATAAATGATATATTGACGTTTAAAGTAACGTAATGAAATTGTTATGAGAAATTGGATAGTTGTGTCAAATAGAAGGGTAATCAATAAGCATTGAATTAAATATATAGGTAAAGCATTAAATTAGATGTGTCTCACTCTCATACTTGCTTATTATAGACGTTTAATACACTGAAACCATTGAGCACGTATGCAAATATACATTGCGTGTTCATCATGCGTCGCAGGACCGGCCTTTGTGGGGAGATGTGGAAGACCGCTTCAGACCCGGTCTTGCAGGAAGTTTGATATTAAAAAAATTTAATAAATATATATATATATATATATAAGGATTTAATAAATATATATTATATTAATGTGGGCTGGAGTGGGCGGCCAACCTGCTATTTTCGCTAATCGTGTTAACTTTTGACACCAGTAAATTAAAAAAATTATACATATTGAGTCATCTACCCTGATATTTACAGGTAAGGGAAGAAGTAAGACAAATTTATTTGAAATTAGGTCACTTCTAAATTAAACTCTAGGAGTATCATAAAGATGATAAGGGTTGTAGATCAAATATATATAATTATTTAGTGGTTTAAATAGAAAAAGAAATTGCTAAAAGGTTTGATTCGAAATCATAATCGATGAATTCAAAGATATTAAAATTCGTTGGACTGTGTTGTAAATATTCTTCCACGTATTCACATTTTCTTTTGCATCATTATAAATATTTTAGGTCTTTGGTAATTTAAAAATTAATTAGTAGTTTTTTATACGTAAAACGATCGTCCTTTAAATGAATGAAGATATTTTGACCTTTTATTGTTTGACCCGACTTAAACATAATCGTGGAACTGAACATATAATCTGAAACATAATGATAGAAAAAAATATGTCTTGTGATGTTTGGCCCATCCACTTAAAAAATTCAAGTTTCACCACTGCATATAAACCATTCTTCCTAAGTTATTTTAGTTTTCTTCTTGAAATATATCTCATTGTTTTAAATATTTAACCTTCATCTCTATAGGATGTGTTCACGGGTGCAAGTGAAAACTCATCGAACATAGTGGAGTGGGCAATGGCGGAGATGTTAAAAAACCCAAACGTGATGAAAAAGGCACAAGTCGAGATTAGACAGGTCATTGATGAAAAAGCCAACCCTACTATAAAAGAGACAGATCTCCAAAAAATGAATTACATGAAAATGGTAGTAAAAGAGACTCTTAGGTTTCACCCTCCTGTACCTCTCTTGCTCCCACGAGAGTCCATGGAAAGGTGCATGATCAACGGATATGAAATCCCTCCACAAACTCGAGTTCTTATAAATTATTGGGCCATAGCTCGGGATCATGCCAGTTGGAAGGATCCAAAAGTGTTTAAACCTGAGAGATTTCAAAATGAAACAAAAGATTATAGAGGTCATGACTTTGAGTACATTCCTTTTGGTGCTGGTCGCAGAGTGTGTCCTGGAATTTCTTTGGGAATGGCGAATACAGAGCTTTCTCTAGCTTCTTTGCTTTATCATTTTGATTGGAAGCTAGCTGATGGGGAAAACTCAGAAAATTTAGACATGAACGAGACGTTTGGAATGACATGTTACAAGACTTGTAGTCTACGACTCGTTCCTAGCCTACGCTTTCCTATATCAACTTAAAACTTTCGGTTATTTTTCTCCTGTTATTACTTTTGATTATTCGGTGGTCATGTGCTAATCGTGTGTACGTAGACAAATGATACATTATTTTCAATATTTTATAGAACACAATAAGTTAATATAAAATTCTAAATGATGGGTTCAGCATTATGAAACAGTCGTTATCAATAATGTCATATTGGATGAGGATCATTTTCTGATATCCTTATATAATATATCAAAACATGAATATTATTTTCAATAGTGTTTAAAGAAAAAAAGTAATAAAACCACGTCAGTCATGATCAGTGGCGTACCCAAAAATTTTTTTATGGGGGTCGAAAATTTGATAATAATCTTATATATAATATTTTTTCCAATCTATTTTGATTCGGTTCGGGTCGAACCGGGTCGGGTCAAATTAAAAAATGACAACAACTAATTTTGAGGGGTCAAAATTAAAAAAATTTCATTTCCCTCCATCTATATTTAAAATTGAAAATTTTCAATTTCCCTTCACTTACCTAATTTCTTTAATATCTAACCCTAATTTTTATCTATAATAATACCAAACAAAATCTCTCTAATCACTTTCATCACTCTAAACACTCTCTCAAACTCTCTCTTTTATTTTTTTTCCTTTTTTCTTTTATTTTTTTACTTTATTTTTATTCCTAAATACTTGAAATATCATCTTCAAATTTAGCATATATTTACCAATTAATAAGGTAAATAAAGCTTGGTAAATTACCATTTTGAGGTTCGAGTTATGATTATTTTTTTCAAACTTTATAAAATAAATCTTTTATTTTGTTTCTTAAACTTCATATACTCTCATTCTACATCTTTCTTAAGCTACTAATTAATCTACAAATAAGAAGTGAATGAAACCAAATCATGTTTCCAAACAAGATTATGTTGGAGTAGTTATGTTATGGTATAAAAATGGTGATGTTATGAACCTTGGTTCTACAACTAATTTTTCCACCATTCTTCACTTCTCACTTGATTACTTAGCAAAATTAGTTAGTTTATTTATGTATTTCCATTCTTGTACTCATGATCATCCAAATCATCAACTATGTTGATGGTTTTGTGCAATGGTGAAAAACACTTGAGGTTATAATACCTTAATGCTTGACTATACATGACAATATAAATAAATATATATATATATATTACTCTCTTCTAACCTAATTAACCTAATCTATGGTTAAATATTATGTGTCTCATATAGGCCGTTAACTGGGCATTAAACTGAGTTTTCAAGACTGGATGGGGGTCGAGGGCTAAATTTTACGGGGGTCGATCGAGAATTTAACATATAAAAACAAAACAAAAAAATTTTTGCAGGGGGAGCGGGCGCCACCCACCCTCTAAGGGTGGGTACGCCCCTGGTCATGATATTGAAGGATACACTAACAATAAACAATCGTATTATATTTGGACGGACGTGTTAATTACGGGATCATTGTATTTTAATTAATAGAACGAGAATCACGTTATCATTATTCATTACCACGACTCCGACAATGAATAAAAATAGAATATTAATTAATCATAATTAAATTACAATTCTTATATTCTATCTTAAATATAATAAACTAATTTAATGTCCGCGCTACGCTTAGGAACATAACACAAAATACTGAGCTATTTAATTGTCGGTTATTAACAACTTTATTCATAAGTTTCATTATTATACCCTATTAAATATAAGATGACCCATGAATACCTCTGGTAGGAGAAGGTTCAAAATGTAAATATTATTACATTTTTAAAAATTTTCCTAAATATTAGGGATCAAAGTGTAATTAAGGTTATTATAACATATTAATATTATAGATATACTAGATTAGTACCTGTGTACTACACAGATTTTAGTTTTATAGGTTTTAACTCAATTTACATAGCAAATTTATTTTTAACATATCTCTTATTAAATCGATTTGGATATTTACAAATATATTCATTTAAAAAATCATATGTTACAATAAAGGATATGATTTATAATAGTTGGTAAATTTTTATTGAAACATATCGAGTTAGGAGATAATTCATGATAATTGTTAATTTTTTTATTTAAACATATCGAGTTATGAGATAATTAATGATAATTGGTAAAACTTTAATTTGAACATATCGGGTTAGGATAAATCATAATAATTGATAAGTTTTTTATTTGAACATATCAAGTTACGAGATAATTCATGATACTTGGTACATATCGGGTTAAGATATAGATCATGATAATTGGTAAATTTTGTATTTAAACATATCGGGTTAGGAGATAATTGATGATAATTTGTGAAATTTTAATTTAAATATATCGGGTTATTTCGAATATGGAGCATACCATGACCCGTTTAAAATTTTTCCATCAAATTAATTTAGAACATGACACCTAAGCAAAATCCTATGTGGAGTAGTTAAAATGATGACATGTGGATGTGTTACTCAATTATTAGAATAGGTAGATACGTATTTCAAATATAAAAATATTATAGTGAGACAAAGTCTCTTATGATGCCAAGTAAGCAAAACCATATCTAATGTTGACAACTAAGCAAAATAATGGTGGGCAAAAATAGTTCCAATAAGTTTTGAGACAAAACCGTAGTAAAACCGGAATATGATTATTTTAAAAGAATATTTTTTTAGTATAGCAATATTCTAATAAAATTAAAGATAATTAAATGCTCGGTTTTATGGTGTAGTTTAAAAAAAAATAATTTCGTATAAAAAAGTTATGTGTGTTTGAAAAATACGGAAGTCTTTAATTGTATATTATTATCACTTTATCCATAAGTTTCAATTTTATACCATATAAAATACAAACCGACCCACACACACCTTAGTATTAGAAGGTTTAAAATGTAACTAATATTAAACTTTTTAAAATTTTCCTAAATATTAGAGGACTAATATGTAATTAATGTTATTATAATATATTTTATATGCGTATTTTAAATAAAAAATCATTATTATGAGAAAAACTCTCAAATGATGCCATATAAGCAAAGTTACTCTTAACGGATGTCACATAAGCAAATTTCATTTTGCTATATTATATTAGAGACTTTTAGGTTTCACCCTTCTATACCTCTTTTGCTCCAACGAGAATTTATGGTTCGATAGGTGCATGATCAACAGACATGAAATCCCATTACAGACTCGAGCTCTTATAAACTGTTGGGCCATAGCTCGGGATCTTGTCAGTTGAAAGGATCCGAATGTGTTTAATCCAGAGGTTTCAAGAAAAAAAAAGATTATAAAGGTCACGACTTTTAATACATTCTTTATATGACATTGAAAATAGAGTGTGTCCTGGAATTTTATTGGGAATAGCGAATACAGATCTTTTTTTAGCCTCTTTGCTTGACTATTTCGATTGAAAGCGAACTAAATGAGAGTACCCACAAGATTTAGACATGAACGAGACGCTTGGAGTGACATGTAACAAGAGTTGTAGGCTACGACTAGTTTCTAGCTTACGCTTCAATATATCTACTTAAAGCTTTTAATTAGTAAGTTTTTTTCCTTCATCGAAATGCTTTATTTTTCTATCTTACACGAATCGTAAAAATAGGTTTTGAGTTCTCATTAGTGAGAGCTTTCTGACAAGCTAAAAAGTGTTTAAAACGAAATTAAGACATTGAATATTAAATTAGTTTTTAGGTAAAGTAAGTACATCTATAGAGTTTCTTTAGTTGGTGTCTTATTCTCATACTTGCGCATAGGGTTGTAAACGAACGTCCTAACGAACACGGACATGCATTGTTTATGTCGTTTGTTAAGGAACTAACATGTTCATGAACCGTTCAAAAAAGCTTACCGAACGAGATTTTCTAGTCCGTGTTCATTTATTAAGAAAATGAACGTGTTCATGAGCTGTTCACGAACACTTACCAATTCAAATAATTATAGAAGTTTTTGAAATTTTAACACTAATTCAGATTTTAATTGTCAAATCAGAGACGTTGGTGGAGGTGTATCGTATAACTAGGGTTTCAATTTTTTAAAAACTAAACCAATAGTATAAATAATAGCATATAAACACCTTTAAATGAGTGTACACAAACTAGGGCTGACAATTTCTGACACGGACAAGATAACACGACACGGAATTAATAGGTTTCGTGTTTGACCTTAACAGGTGTCGTGTCATTAATAGGTTAACATGATAAAGACACGTTAATTATCGATCGTGTCTTAACAGGTTAAAGATCTGTTAACACGATAGGTCACCTGTTAATATTTATATACATGAAAAGTTAGTAGAGAATGAAGGTAGAGATGAACTTTGATGGAGATGAGTAGAAAGAATAAAGACTCATATGGACTTTAATAGATTTTTAATCATTTTTCATATTCGTTTATCAAGTATTATTGTGGTTAAATACTATTTTTATGGACTTTTGTTGTTTTGTGGCTTAAGAATTATCATGTTAAGTCATGTTTAGTATTTAAGACATGATTTTTTTTTAAAATTTTAATTTTTTTAAATGGGTTTTTATCGTGTCTTATCGTGTAACCTGTTTTTTATCATGTTCGTGTTTGAAAAAAATGGAAAGATAAGTTATCGTGTCATGTTCGTGTTTGTCCTTATCGTGTTCGTGCCTTATCATGTCGTGTCTGATACGATATGCCATCCCTAACACAAACATACACTTTACCGAACGTTCATGAACATAAACGAACGAACGCGGCATCTGTTCATATCCGTTTGCTTAACTTAACCAACGAAGTTAATTTTTTTTTCCGTGTTTGTTTGTTTATTAAATAGTGGACACAAACGAACTTCTAGCTAAACAGTTCATGAACTATTCACTAAAAATTTGATTTGTTTACAGCCCTAGTTGCACACATAAAGTCATAAACGGCGTGCAAAACACTTTACAATTGTTCATTAAACCATTTAAATTTCTTATCCCAAACATTTAATAGTTTAACGATTGAGCACATGTATGGAAGTATACATTGCGTGTTTATATGTATTAAGAGACTCGTGTCTAAAATAAATAGTTAATTAGTATACTTCTTTTGTTCAGCATTTAATTTTTTTTATTTTATTTGCTTTATTTTATTTGCGCTATGTGCCTGGATCACAGTATTTATTTATTCGTTTATTTAGTAATTTTTGTAATGTTATCTTTTTCATATAAAATGTTATTACTACGTAATGTTACTTTTTTTCTTGAAATATCTCATTATTTTCAATCTTTAACCTTCATTTCTTTAGGATGGGCTCGTGGTTGCAAGTGAGAATCCATCGAACATAGTGGAGTGGTCAATGGAAGAGATGTTAAAAAACCCAAGCGTGATGAAAAAAGCACAAGCCGAGATAGACAAGTCATTAATGAAAAAATCAACCCTATTATAGAAGAGACAAATCTCCCAAAAATTGAATTACATGAAAACGGTAGTAAAGGAGACTCTTAGGTTTCACCCTCTTCTACCTCTTTTGCTTCCACGAGAATCCATGGAAAGGTGCTTGATCAACGGATATGAAATTTCTTCACAGACTTAAGTTCTTATAAACTACTAGGCCATAGCTCGGGATCTTGCCAGTTGGAAGGATCCAAATGTGTTTAATCTAGAGAGGTTTCAAGAAGAAACAAAAGATTATAGAGATCATAACTTTGAGTACATTCCTTTTGACGCTAGTCGTAGAATGTGCCCTGAAATTTCATTGGGAATGATGAATATTGAGTTTTCTCTAGCTTCTTTGCTTTACCATTTTGATTGGAAGCTAGCTAATGGGGAGAACCCATATATAAGATGTAGATATGACCGAAACATTTAGAGTGACATGTCACAAGACTTGTAGTCTACAACTCGTTCTTATAAGCCCACGCTTTTCTGTATCAACTTGAAAGTGTCGGTTATTTTTTTCACATTACTACTTTTAATTATTCAGCGGTCATACATTGATTGTGTGCAAAATATAATACATTATTTTCAAACTTTAATATAACAAAGTAACTTAATATAAAATTTGAAAAAATATTGGTTCAAGATTATGAACAGTCATTATCAATTGTGTCATATTCGATCTAGACGACCATTTTGTGATATGTACACAATGAAGAATATCCTTTTCAATAGTTTTTCTTAAAGTCAAATAAGTAATAAAACCATGTCATGATATTGAAGGTATATATTAACAATTGAATTATGTTTGAACGTGTTACGCGATCATCTATATAATAATTCAAGGTTTTAGGGGGACAACTTTTGGGGGGAATTTTTTAATTCATAAAAGGAAGTTTGAGAGGGAAAATATGAAATACCATGCATGAGTTGATGAAACAAAATATCCTTAAATATTAAATATATATTTACAAATTTTGAAACATAATGATTATGATTTTATATATTAAATATTTAATATTTAAGGATATTTTGTTTCATCAACTCATGCATGGTATTTCATATTTCCCTCTCAAACTTATTTTTATGGATAAAAAAAAATTCCCCAAAAGTTGTCGCCCTAAAACCTTGAATTATTATATAGAATTTACAAATTTTGAAACATAATGATTATGATTTTATATATATTATTATTTAATCCGTGTGTTACACACGGATGCTAAACCTAGTTATGTTATTATGTGTTTTAATAAGATATGAGTTATCCAACCAAGTGTCTTAAATCTAAGAAGACTAAAAAAGATACTTTAGACACAATATATGCAAGTAAAAATAAAATACAACAACGGATTAAAAAAAAATTATAAATCACAATATAAATCAAATCAAAGTAGGTCGTCTTTCAAAATTTCATCTTCATGTTCATCTTCTTCTTCTAGCTATGATTTATGATATTCTTGGTGGTTGGTGTTTTTCGGGTGAAACCTATGCAACACCCCCTAACAGCGCGTCACTAATTTCCAATTTCCCCATCATTAAACCGTTCGACCGTGACCAAATACTTTATGAAGCTTCTTAACTCTTTGGCAAAGACTCCGACCATTGGGATTTAGTTAATAATAACTAGAGATAGGTTTCGGAGTGCCTAGAACGTAACAGTTTGAAGTTTCGGATAGAAAAATCATAGTCTGAAAGATTTGGACTTTCCGAGAGATCGAAACGTTGGATTATTTTGAAATTTGAAATGCAGCTTTCTAACACATTTATAATCAAATCCAACGGTGAAAATTTGTTCTATAGGTCTACAGGTTTCGGGCGATTCTCTCATGTTTCGTGCGAAACCTATCTTTAGCGCGACACCTCCACCTGGCACCTTTAAATCTGAAACCTTGGACCAGACACCTGCGTATGCGACGCCTTGAGATAAATGTGGTGAATGTAGATAGAACAAGGGTTGGATATAAGCAGCTCATCCTTACAGTTTGATTATTAGTAGAGGATGAGGTAACCAAATTTGAATCTACAACGCCTAAGGTTGTAGATGTAGACTTGTTTGTTAAATATAATTTGTGAAAGAATCTATGAGTGCGGTGACAGGTGAAAGGAATACTGATGCTAAGGATTGTGTCGAGGAAAGAACAAACACAGAGAAAAATTTTCTCATTCTAATTATGAACCCAACATTGATTCTGACTATAGCTTTGCCAATTTTTAAAAATCATAAACCTTTTTTAATATTGATTGTGTTGATACTTTAAACTCTATTTCTAGTTGTTTCTCTGGTTCTGAAGATGGTTTTTCATCAGAACCGAAATTATGTTTCTGCATCTAACGACTATAGTTGTTCTTTTAACAGTGTTGTAAATAGTAGTATTACTGAATCCTCAAAGACATCTGAATCTAAGCTAAATCCAGTCAAAATGTTATTCAAACTCATAGGTTCAGATGTAGATCCTACATTGATATAAATGTGTTTCCAAATTAAATGCTCTAAAGTATGAATAAGGTGAAACAAAAGGTGGTTCAATCTAAGAAGCCAATCATGAAACCTTTTGTGTCAAGAAGTCTTTTTGAAAAATAAATAGTAAAGATTAATTCAAATCCACTTCCTCCATTAGGAAAACCTATACAACAAAACTGTAGTGCAGATTTTCGATCATCCCAACCCTTAATGCTTTCATAAACAAGGTTTGAAGTCTCAATCTCTGAAGTCGATTAACATGTTCATGAACTGTTCTTGAACGATTACCGAAGGACATTTCTTTATCGTGTTCATTCATTAAGAAACGAACGTGTTAATGAACTGTTCACGAGCACTTACCAAAGTTAAACAAACAACAAATGTTCATGAACATAAATGAAAATAAACGAAAGTTCTTGCACAAAGATGACTACAAAAATATTAGAATAAAATATGCATTTTTATTTCAAAGATTATGTAAAATTCACTAAAGCAAATAAGTACTTAACATAACTATAGAAGTTTGTCAAATTCTAACACAAATTTAATTTTTTCATGTTAGATGATAGACGTTAGTGGAGGCGTATAGTATAACTAGGGTGTCAAGTTTTTAAAAATAAACTAATAGTATAAATATATAACATAAAAACTCATTTTAGTGAAGGATCAGAAACGATCACTTTACCGAACGTTCACAAACATAAACGTACGAGTGTGGTCTCTGTTATGTCCGTTCGTTTATCTTAATGACCGAAATTAATTTCTTTTCTGTTCCATTTGTTTATTAAACATGCGGACACAATAAACTTTTCACCGAACAATTCACGAACTGTTCGATGAAATTTCGGTTCATTTATAACCCTACATGCAAACATAGATGCATGCAAAACAATTTGCAATTGTCCATTAAACCATTAAATTTCTTATCATAAACGTTTAACAAAGTTAAACGATTGAGCACATATATGGAAATAAACATTACGTTTTTATATGGATTTAGAGACTCGTGTCTAACATAAACTATTAATCATTATTCTTCTTTTGTTTAGCATTTAAGTTTTTTTTATCTTATTTACACTAAGTGTATAGATCACTAGATTTATTATTTTTTTCGTTTATTTCGTAATTTATGTATTGTTTGTTTTCATATAAAATGTTCTTCCTACATAATTTTAGTTTCTTCTTGAAAAATATTTCATTGGTTTCAACCTTTAACCTTCATCTCTTTAGTGGGTGTTGGCAGAGATGTTTAAAAAAACCCAAGCTTGATGTAAGAAGCTCAATACGAGATTGGACAAGTCATTGATGGAAAAACAACCCTATTATAGAAGAGACAAATCTCCTAAAAATGAATTACTTGAAAATGGTAGTAAATGAGACTCTTAGGTTTCACCCTCCTATAACTCGTTTTCTCCCACAAGAATCCATGAAAATGTGCATGATCAACAGATATGAATCCCTTCTCATACTCAAGTTCTTATAAACTACAAGGCCATAACTCGGGATCCTGCTAGTTGGAAGGTTCCAAATGTGTTTTAGCTAGAGACGTTGTTTCAAGAAGAAACAAAAGATTATAAAGGTCATGACTTTGAGTACATTCCTTTTGGCGTTGGTCCTAGAGTGTCTACTGGAATATCATTGGGAATGACGAATATAGAGCTTTCTCTAACTTCTTTGCTTTACCATTTCGATTGGAAGTTAGCTGATGGGAAGAACCCGTATGATTTAGATATGAACAAGACGTTTGGAGTGACATGTTACAAGATTCGTAGTATACGACTCCTTTCTAGTCTACGCTTCCCTATATCAACTCAAAGCTTTCAATTATTTTCCTCAGTGTTATTACCTTTTAATTATTATGTGGTCTTACGTTGATCTTGTGCAAAAAACTAATACATTATTTCCAAACTTTTGTATAACAAAATAACTTGGTATAAAGTTAAAAAAAACTGACTGGTTCAAGTTTACCAAAACTATCATTATCATTCGTGTCTAGTAAGTTTCTTTAGTTGTGTTTTACTCTCATACTTGCATATAGGGTTGTAAATGAATCAAACGAATCATTCGTATCTAGTAACTCAATTTTTATACATGTTTTATTTGTTCAACTCAATTTTATAAAATTCAAATATTCGTAAAATTATTACATAGGATTGAAATATTTAATGAATGTTCGGTTACTTTAAAGAGACAAAAATATCTACAAGTATTTATTGGTACAGCTAGCAAACTTTATTATAATTCTACAAAGTTACCCCTTATTGTAATTATACCTTAATTTCATAATATTTGAAACAATAACTACTCTTACCGCATTCGCTCCAACAAATAACTTTTAACTAAAATTACGAAGTGTCAACACATGATTTAATTAAAGATTTCTATTAAATTTTTTTTATTTTCAAATATTACTACTTTAGCAATATGTTTTTCACTATTATTAACTAATATCGAAATCAATTCTTTTGATATTAGTTACTAGTTAGCGTAACTATATCTAAGTTCCATCATATTTTTATGAGGTTGTCATATTATAAAGTATATGTTTTCACGTATGGTAATTGTGTTTACCACATTATGGAGTAAAAAGCATATGCGTGTGTAAATAACTAATAATAAAATAAAAAAATTAACATATAAATTAAACGTTTTCTACTTTAACATACATTTATTTCATGTAATATTTAATTTTCTTTCAAATATAAGTTTTATAGAAATTTTGAAATTATTTATTATTAATTATTTCACTGTGTAACAAACGATCAAATAACATTTTTTGGAAACTTAAGTTTTACATATTTTCTATTACTATACCTGTGTAACACGCGAGATCTAAACTAGTATAACATAAAAACAATTTTAAATGAAAGAACACAAACAATCACTTTACCGAACATAAAGTATAGCCAGGGTATCAAGTTTTTTAAAAACAAAACCCATAGTATAAATATATAACATAAAACACCTTTAAATGAACAAACACAAACGATCACTTTACCAAACGTTCACAAATGTGACCTCTGTTATGTTCATTCATTTATCTTAATAATCGAAATTTCTAGTCCGTGTCGTTTGTTTATTAAATGAATTGAATGAACACAAACGAATTTATCGCCGAACTGTTCGATGAAAGTTTGGTTCATTTATACCCCATTTGCGGACATATATAGATGGCGTGCAAAAAATTTGCAATTGTCCGTTAAACCACATAAATTGCTTATCATAGAAGTTTAATAAAGTTAAACGATTGAGCAAATATATGGAAATATATTACGTGTTTATATGTATTTAGAGACCCGTAACTAACATAAACTTTTAATCATTATTTTTCTTTAGTTCATCATTTAATTTTTATATTTTATTTGCACTACGTGTCTAGATCAATAGATTTTTTAATTTATTGGTTTATTTCGTAATTTTTGTATATTTTGTTTTCATATAAAATGTTTTCTTGCATCATGTTAGTTTCTTCTGGAAATGTATATTATTGTTTTCGATCTTTAACCTTCATCTTTTTAGGATGTGTTCATGGGTGCAAGTGAGAACTTATCAAACATAGTGGATTGAGCGCCGACAAAGATGTTAAAAAAACCCAAACATGATGAAAGAAGTTTGATCCGAGATTAGAGTCGTTGAAGGAAAAAAGATGCGTGCAATACTATATATAAAATAACTAATAAAAACACATAGTTTTAAATTTATAAACCTAGACAAAGTGACTAAATCACACACAACCGGCAGTAAACCGGTCGGATGTAATATAGCATATGTAAGTCCGGGTGTCGACCCATAGACTCTATATACTACAATTAATTAACTAATTAAGACTCGACTAACAAGTCACGAACTTTTAATTAAAATATATTTAAAGGGGGGTTTACTGCTAAAAATGGAAACTTACTAAAAATAGTAAGTGACTAAAATTAGAAACTGACGAATTAAAAAACGGATTTAAAACAGAGAGATGAAGACGAACCACCTAGGCTAGAATCGTTGCCAACTTCAGTTATCAATCATGTTTGGACTAACGTTTATGAAACTGGGATCTGGAAATAGTCACTTAAAAGCATTACTAAATAGGACTCTCGACCCTTTTCGAGAAGAAACCTAAAGTGTCACTATTAAGTTATTATCGCACCAGTTATAGGATTCTGATTATGCTTAATTGACTTAGATTAAAGACCTATCTCACGATACGGACTCTAAAACCATTTCAACCTAACCAATTGATTTAACAAGCAAGTTTGTTAATATAAACTAAGCCGGACTTCTAACAAAGACCTAAACCTAGCAAATTAATGAACTTTAACAATTAACAATTTACCACCTCACGGATTTCTAAGTTGGCTACACGTTTTTACCAATTCAACTAATAGTATTAATCCTATGGTTTTACTGTTGGTTAACCATAAAAACCACAACACAAATCAATGGCTAAAACGAACCATATTCCGTGACATAGACAATCACCAAGTGAACGTGGACTAATAACATTAATCAAACAAATATTAACATGCAAAACACATCAATTAGCAATAAAGATTGAAACTTTAATTAATCATAAATAACCTAACCAAAAAGTCACCAAACATGAAATCCAACCAAGTTAACAATTTATCACAACACCTAGGTAGTTCTATACGATTAACCTATCATAATCAAAGCAATACAAATAAGTTTTAATGTATTGAACATGATAAAAGGAAAGAAAAACGAAATAACAAAAGAACCCGAGAAGTCTAGGAAGTGATCCTTGATCCCACGAGCATCCGGTGTCTTGTTTTCGCCTTCTTGACCTCAAAATCGCCTCAAAACTGTGACACCCTGCGGGGCAGATGTTACAAAAACTGTCATTTCTCGACTTCAAATTGTCCCCAAAAGTTTCTAGGAGGCTAGGGTTGAATAAAATGTCTTTATATAGTGCATAGGGGTGAAAAACGCTAAAACCTTCTGCCGAAAACGCGTCACGTGGCGACGAAATTAATCATCACCGCGTGGGTGATGTCACCATGCCACCAAAAAGCCTCCACGCCGCGTCACGCGGCGAGGATACCTATGATGGTCGCGCGGCGCCCCGAGGTTCTTCTCATGCGCTTCATGCTCGACTTCTGCGCCCCATGTAGTTTCGGCTTTCGGTTTTGTTCTGTTTCGTGTTATGGTTTGCTCGTAACTTCGTTTTGCGTCTCGTTTCTTCCTACGATCTTCATTTCTTTTGATCTTTTCATTTATACATCAACATGGGACCTACAAAACATGTTTGGATCATTAGTAAATAAAATTCAAAGAAAACTATACGAAATGACTCTAAACGTAAACAAACTCTACACGGGATAAATGCATAATTTACACTATATCAAAAAACAACTCTATTATAAAAGAGTCGGATCTCCAAAAAATGAATTACTTAAAATGGTAGTAAATGAGACTCTTAGGTTTCATCCTCCCATGAGAATCCATGGAAAGGTGCATGATCAATGGATATAAAATCCGTTCACAAACTTGAGTTCTTCTCAACGTATGTTATGATTGTATAAGTAGCTGTTGATTACTTCGTTAACCAGTTCCAATCCAGCTTTATTTATTGGTAATTATGTTTAACGATTGAAACGGGTGTACGTTAATAAAATGCTTGTGATTTTATTTGTTCTTGTGTGATTGATCCGTGTATTAATTCGAGAGAAAGTTTATCATGTGATTTTATTTGTTAGTTGTTAAGGATCAAATGATACATGTGCAATACACTAGTCATGCTCTAACTACTCAACGGAAACGAGATAAGTTATGTCTACATAGTCTACTCAGGGCCGACTCAAGGATTTTTTAGGCCTAAAAGGAAAAAAAAAACATTTGAAGGTCTAACGTTAAAAACCTTCCTCTTTTATCAATTCGTGGTTGGGACCGACAATAATAAACTAACAATGACCCTTTTGAAAATTAAACTAAGCTAATAGAACAACTCTTCTCTTCTAAGTCCAACCCTAATCTTAATTTCCGATTGATTTCAGGACTAAAAAAACAACAAATCAATATATACAACCTAACAAATAATAATCAATTGAATACTAAATTACTATCTATTGGGCTTGCAAACAAATACATTCTATTCAATAATAAGATATAACATATTTACCAAATTGAAATTGCCAACCAATAGAATACCGTTTACCATATTACCAAAATATTATAAAACAAAAGTTTTAAAAATTTAGGGCCTTTGAAAAAATGAGGGCTAAAACAAAGACTTGTTTTTTTATTATAACGGGCCGACCCTGAGTCTACTAACATTTTTTATACTAAATTAAATTTTGCCATTAAGGAATCGGTTGATTCACTATGACAAAAAAAATTAAGAAGAAGCTAGATAGAAAGTAGATGAAAGGTGTTATTGTTTTAATATAACTAGATATGTTACCGGTCGCGTGATGCAGCGGTCTGGTGTCATGTATGTGAGCTCGTCACACGCGTTAATACAAAAAAGTTTCATGCGTCACACGTTACGTTATAAAAACTTAATGTGTCACATATTAAAATGAAAAAAAATTATAAGTCAAATAGAAATGTCATAGGATAGGGGGACAAAATAGTAAACATTCTAAAGTTAAGTTAATTGGTCACAAAGTAAAAATTATCAAAATAAGAGGAAAAAAACAAAAATAACAAAAACATAGGAAAAAATACTCCTCCAAAAGTCTCCTGGGATTCGAGAACTCGGGACATTAACTAGGGGTGTTCGCGGTTTGGTTTTGACGGTTTTTTAATCAAACCGTAAGCCAAACCGTTAGTACGGTTTTTTGCATATCAAAAACCGAAGCCGAACCATTGAAAACACAAACCAAACCAAACCAAACCGTTACTAACGGTTTGGCTCCGGTTTGGTTTCACGGTTTGGGCCTAAATTGGGCTTGTATACTATACATGTTCATCTTTGTGCTAATATAATATGTCAAAAAAATCAACACCTAATTAACATATTGTTAAAAAACATACACATCAAATAAACACATAATAAGTAAAATTATTCTAATAAAAACTTAGAATAAGCTGCCAAAATACACAAAGAAGCTTAAAGTAATTAGGTGTTCAAAATAAACCAGGTCGAAACATAGTTTGCTCGGGCTAATGGGCTATGCTAAAATATATAGGATAATCATTTTGGGGTTCAATTATCTAAACATTAGTTTGTTCGGGCTAATAGGTTATGCTAAAACTAAAAAAAACATTTACTAATATATAATATGAAATATTATAAATAATTGTGTATCTAATATAAAAAATATATAATTTTGAAATACTTAAATCCTACGGTCCGGTCCGGTTTTATCCGACCGGTTTTTGGTAAAAACCACAAGCCAAACCGTTCATTACGGTTTAAATTTTTTGAAGCCGACCGACCAAAAGTTAAAAATAAAACCGACCATGAAGCCAAACCGATGACCGGTTTGGACGGTTTTACGGTTTTAAACCGAACCATAAACACCCCTAACATTAACCACTCAGACACGCCTACAACAACGAAACCAGTAGACCAAACATCGTTTCATCATATTATCTAGAATTTAATTATATTATTTAGTATTTTCAACGTAAAAAAACAAAAAAAAACAAAAAAAAAACAAAGAAAAAACGAAGTCGTACACTAATAGGAAGGACAAGTGGAAACGTCGGTTGGACATTAGTGGCACTGCATTTTAGAAGTTCTATATAATAATACTAGTTTAGTGCCCGCGTTATGCTCGGGAACACAACATTCAAGTGATGCTTTTAAGGATATTCATGAACGTTCCAATAAGTTTTGAAACAAAATCGTGGTAAACCGGAACACGAAATATATTTTTAAAAATTAAATTTTTAGTATAGCAATATTATACAAAAATTAAAGAGAATAAAATGCTCAGTTTTATGATGTAGTTTATTTTTTTTAATTCCATATAAAAAAGTTATGTATATTTATAAAACACTGGGGTCTTTAATTGTATATTATTATTAATTTTATCCATAAGTTTCATTTTCACACCCTATCAAATATAAACTGACTCATGTACACCACTTGTTGTAGAGGGTTAAAAGTATAAATACTTTTAAATTTTTCAGAATTATCCAAAATATTAGGGGACCAAAAATGTAATTAGTTTTATTATAATATATTTTATATACATATTTTAAATAAAAAAATTATTATTATGAGATAAACTCTCAAATGATGCCACATAAGCCAGAAGCTTTAAAATGGTGCCACATAAGCTTTTTTGGTTTTGCTATATTATATAAAGATATAATATAATTTGGTGAATTCTTGCACAAGCCATTTAAGTGTCTTTATTTTATGTGTATAAGTATTGGTAGAAAAAAGAAAAAAAACATATACATCAAAAATCATACATCTCAATGTAATAGAAATCGAAACCAAGGAAAACTTGAAAGCGCTATTTGTCGTAACTTTGGTCAGTTTTCCCAGCTTTATGCAATGTGACTTTGGTCAATACCGATCAGCCTTATTGATAACAAAAAAATACATGCATCGACAACGTGACTAATAATACTAATACCCAACGATATTCACTCATGATCTAAGGTATGTCTAAAAACTAAAGTGTGTCTAAAAAAACTTAACCGTAACTACTTTCTTTATCTAAAAGAAAATATCTCCCTTCTCTATAATAGATGAGGTTGCAATGACGTCATCTACGCAGACGTGGCAAGCTCTCGGGCCATGTGACGTGGAATTGTGATGTCATAATTGTGGGATTAATCAATCGGATTTGAAGGATTAATCGGATTGGAAGGATTGGATTGGAAGGGTTTAATGAGCGGGAAATGTTGCGCCGGTTCAAATGTTTGAAATAGTCTCGGTACACACAATATTACCACTTCCAATGTTTCGCTTTATTTTATTTACGCATAAACAACTCCAACACACAACCTTTCAAATTCTCTGATTCTCTAATATACTAAAATTGCAATGGCTTCGTCGTCTGCTGCATCAGAACTGAAACTAAGCTTCATAGCTGACTCAAACCCTGAACAAGATCTGTGGAACATGAGAGCTCGTGTTGTCAAGAAATGGCGTTCAAAATATTGGCTGGATTTTATTCTGATTGATGAGAAGGTATGGTGGTTTTAGGGTTTGTTTTAGGGTTTGTTTTATTCTGGATTTTATGTATGGTTGTTTTAGGGTTTGTGTATGGTGGTTTTAGGGTTTGTTTGTGGTGCTTTTAGGGTTTATCAATGGATGAGGTTTTAGATGACAACAAAATATGGATATGTACGAGGTGGAATAATTTTTTTTTTCCTGTTTTAAGTTTACAGTTTTTGTTTTTTTCTGTATTTTGATGATTGGTATTGTGTATGGTGGTTTTAGGGTTTTTGTATTCTGGTTTTAGGGTTTAGGAAAGGTGGTTTTATAATTAATTCAATTGTTTAATCTATTTTATGGATCTCCAGAAGATTTTGTATGTTTTTGATGTTCATTGCCATATTAACTGCTTTTCATATTAATTGCAGGGTGTTAAAATACAGGCTGTTCTAAAACAACATTTGATACCCCTTTTTGAACAACAACTTGAAGAGGATAATGTGGTTCTTATTTCAAAATTTGGTGTTGGTACAAATACTGGTCCATTTAAAGTGATAGATCATGTTTATAAAATCTACTTCTATCGTTGTACCACTGTACAACCTGCTCACGGATGGGAAGGAGTTGAGTATGGATTTAACTTCATTCCGTTCCCACAAATAGTCAGTGGAGTGGCAAACCAACTGCTTACTGTTGGTAATACTTTTGTTTTTTAGTATCAAACAGTGTTATGTGAATCATAGACTTATTCTTTTAAAGTTGTGTTATTGCAGATGTTTGTGGTGTTGTTATAGATAGCAAACCCTTGGATATTTATGGAAAAGAGCCTAATCAGTATAAACGGTTGATGTTTAAACTACAAGATTTAGAGTAAGTTAATTCTTTTAAAGTTGTGTTATTGCAGATGTTTGTGTTGTTTTTTAAACGGTGTATGTAATGGAATTGTGGTTATATTATTTAATTCGTGCTTTTTTGTTGTTTGGTAGTGCAAATCTCGTAACTTGCTGTGTATGGAATGAGTATGCACAACAGTTTTCTGATTTTATTGCTGGTGTTCCTTCCACTGAACGTGTTGTTGCAGCTATACTACATGGAAGAGTGAAGCCTTGGAAAGGTATATAATTATAGTAAGTTGACAAAAATATTGATTTGTTAACAGCGTTTAAGATACATATGTTTTTCATCATTCTTTTGTAGGTGAACTTCAAGTTCAAACTGATAAGTTTGCTACTAGGATTTTTCTTAATCAAGAAATCAATGAAATCAATGACTTAAGGAGAAGGTTATTATTCACACGCATAAAACTATTTAATTATTACATTGAATGAAATATTGATTCTAATTTTATTGGAAAAATTTTCATAATTAGGTTGTTACTAAAGTTTTCGGAAACTGATGCATCAAGTTCCCAGATTGTTCTTTCTTCTGAAATTGTTTATCCGCTGAGGGAAGAGTTTGTTGTTGAATGTCCAAGGAAACATGTTGATGAAATCACTGACACAAAGACGGTATGCTTTTAATTTTGAAGTATCAATTATTAAAAATACTTTATCCTTAAATGTTACAGAAAACTAATTTTTCTCTTGATGCAGCAAACTACTTGTGTTGTTGTTGCTACCATTAAAATGATTCAGGAGAAACATGGTTGGTTCTATGCTGGATGTCGCAAATGTGGGAAAAAGGTGTTATCGAAGCAAGAGTTTTTAGAGAAATATGGTGATTTAACTGAGGAAATCTTGAAGGTCCCTGCAAATGGTTTAATCTGTCCCAAATGCAAGTGTGAATGTCAATCCATAACCACAAAGTAAGACATCTTAAAATTCTGTGGAAATCATTGTATTTTACTTTATTTAACCTAAGTACTTTGACTAATTGTATATTGTATTATCTGTTTTTTAGGTTCATGGTTCAAGTTAGAGTTCAAGATGAGACTGGTAGTGTTTCGTTTGTTTTGTTTGATACTCATGTTGCCAGAATTGTAGGTGTTTCTGCAACTGAAGTCAGGGAAAGACAGGTTGATGAGAATCAAACAGAAAGTTTTCCACATGAGATGATGCGTTTACTAGACAAAAAACTGGCTTTTAAGATTGAAGTGACTGACTATAATCTTAAAAATGTTTACTATGTTTACACTGTCTTGAAGGTGTGTGATGATCCAGATATCTTAGCAGAGTTAACTGGTGCTGTTGGCAGTGGTGATGAGGTAATTTTGACCATAAAAATTTCTGATTATACTTTTTATACCTTACCAACAGTATATAGATTAGGTGTATTGACTAAAGTCAGGTATAAATTGTTTTACAGCTTACTCAGGCATACTCTGATTTGAAGGCTGTTAATCTGGATGAAAATTCACAAGATGGTGGCAGTTCAGTTGCCAAGGTACTTTGTTTTTATTGAATGTATACAAAATATTTTTGACTTTAGTTGAAAAAATGATATTTTCTAAACATATTTGTAGCTTTTTTGTTCTTTGCTTGAAGGATGTGCTATCTGTTACCGCAGACTCTTCCGTCGTCGTTGCTGAAAATCATGAATCCTTAACTCCAAGTGGAAAACGAACCAGTGTTGAAGATGAATCCTTAAATGTTGGAGAACTTTCATGTACCAGCAAACGTTCACGTAAGAAGGCATCCAAATTTCCAGAGTAGTAGTGACGAATATGTTGATTTGAACCTAAAAACATTATTATCTACCAGTATTGGTAGAGTTTTTGTGTAGTTATGTATTGTTAACATAACACAACTTTGTAAATCTTTTGGATAACTGTAATCTGTACTACTTGGTTCTTATCATGTAGAATGTTTATGTACCTATAAAAACATTTAGGTGCTTTTAAGGTAACAACATAAGCAATCAACAGTTTCTGTACTCACTGATATAAACAAAAGGTAGGTTTTATAACAGAAATTAGTTAAAATACTAAAATTATTCATACAAAATGTGCAAGCAGTCAACCTAACATCATATATTAAACCAACCATCATTCTTACCAAAAGATCTAAAATTTAGTTATTAAACAACATGATACTTGTCCATAAAAACTACCATAAAAACCAACATCCTATTCACCATCATGTACGACAACAAGTTCACTGTCATGAGGGTAATACAGCAACAAACAATTTGAACCCCTCTGAATCCCATTAGCTTGAACGAACTTATCCCAACGTGAGACTGTAAAACGCGGCTTCCCTTCTGAGAATTCCTTACGAATGACTGTATGAAATACATCACCAGCAATAGTCAGCAAATCTATTGGTTGGTCCTTCGTGAAATTTGCGGTTCTTGCAAAATCAGCAGGGAATCTCTGTAATAAAAAATAAAATTGTTAACACCGCTGATCATGTGACAAAAACATGTTACCAATTAAAAACTTACCAGACGCTTGCTTACAGTTATTTCGCATGACAAGTGGTAGTCTTCATCACTCTCTTCCAATTCATCATTCGTGTCCGTGTTAACATCAACATTCTGTAAATTTAGTTTCAAAATAATATGCTTTCTGTCCGCATGTATAACTAATATAAATATCACATATGGAAACATAAATATGTATACAACCTCAATCTCAGGTAACTCATATTGCTCTCCAACAGCTTCCTCATGTTGGTCTCCAACAGCGGCCTCAGCTGGTTCGCCAACCGCTTCGTCATTCGCAGCTTCCTGTATAATTAATTACACAAACAAATACCATAGCTTGACACCATGTGTGAGGACTACAAACAAAAATGTATAAAATTAACTTAAAAAATAAACTGATGCACTTTACCTCAACCACTTCCATTTCACCAACCATGTCACCATGTTCATCAACATTAACAACTCCTTCTTCATTTTCCTGTTCCTACGAAATGAAAAAAAAAATTTATTAAACTTATTTATAAAAAACACAAACAGTGTTATGTTGAAAATATTACATTTAGTGCTACATCTTCCATTCCATGTTCAGAAGAGTCACTCTCAATAAAAACGATTTCTGGTGGATCTGGCTTTTTCTGTATTTAGTAATTCATAGATATGAATAGAAATTGTATTAAGTTATACAAAATGAATAAAAAATTAAACAACATTAATCTAATAACCATCCATACATACCTGTGGTTGTTCCAAAGTGTACTCCAATCCATCATCGAAAAAGCATCGTAACTGAAAATCAATAGGTCCAGTATTTGAAATCAACATCAGCATACCATCATAAAGATCCAAATCTTGGAGAACCAGATTCCATCCATCTGTGAATCTATAACCTGTCCCAACTCTGCTGATGTGTACTTTCCAAGTATATGGTTCTGGTGCTTTAGGAAAAGTTAATGTAATATCAAGCTCATACAAAAACTTATAGTTGCAGTTCCTCAAAAAACCTTCTGGTAATACCTAAAATGAACACAAATATTAACTAATATTACTTCACTCATTTATGGTAAAAATACAAGCACATATTTAGGAAGGTTTTTTACCTGAGCATTTTGTCCATCACTAACAAACAATTTCCCATAGTACATAATACTATTGACGAAACAGCGAGTCTTGGGACAGATGTACATTGTAATGTTAGAGCCTTTTTCATAATAAAAAATTATGAAGAATGGTTCGTTTACAAGGATTTCAGAAATAAGTGTTTTCCATCCTTCAATGATATAATACTTTCCATCAACCAGAGATGTGGTAACTTCCCACTGAAACATGTCCAATGTTTCGATTATAGTTTTCCCAGTAGGCCAATTACCATGGCTCACCATTAGATCATAATAATCAGGTAGTTGCTGAAAACAACAATTTATATAGCATCATATTTATATATAGTTAACTAAAAAAAATCATCTAACATGTTGGTAACACATTACCAGTTGCAACGGACACGGCCACAGACATTCAGTAGAGAAAGCATTTAACATTTTCCTTCAACAAATGATTAAAATTACGTCACAAACAACAACTTAATAGTATACAAAGAACAAATATTACTGAAAGTAACTACAAAACTGCATCAAACATCCTAGATAAACCTTTTCACAGTAAATGCATGCCGCTTTTGTAAAATTTAAAGATGCTTTCTCACCTGAACTTGATGATCGGTTCTTGATTGCAGAGAAATGAGAAAATGTTAAAATATATGTGAAGAAGATACAACTATTGCAGATTTATTAACTAATTCCACTTTTGGACTAAAGAAAAAAAACCCTAATATACATTATCAGAAACGATACTAAAATGGATACTAACCTTCAATAAACATAAACAAATAATGATATAAGAAAGCCCTAACATATTGTCAAATTTAAAGATACTTTCTCACCTGAACTTGATGATCGGTTCTTGATTGCAGAGAAATGAGTTGAAGCGTATGATGATGAATGCAGTTGAAGCGTTGCTTTGGTAAGTTGCAGTAACCGAGAAAGGTTACCTAACCTTGGTTTCTTTGTATCTAAATATTTTCAATATTTACAAATCATAATTCAAATTTATAACAAGTTCCTTAGCAACCAAAACATAAATTAGCCAATCTTAAATTTATTTCTTAAAAATAATAAATCATTTTGAAAAATAAATTAAAATTTTATCAATGAAAGCATTTTCAAATTTTAATCATACAGAAAACCTTTCCTATTTAATGTTTTAGTGAACATTTTATTTTTTTTAATTAACTAAAATCTTTATTAGTAATAATGACTGTAAAAACAAATAATAAAAACTTGACACTACAAAAAAGAAAAAAACTTTAACATTACTAAAAATAGAGAAATTCAAAATTCAGTTATAAACCAAAACATTTTAAAAAAGTTGTGGAAACACATTTCCCTCTAAAATTTTCACATAAATTTAATTTGTGTGTAAAATGTTCCATCTTCATTTCCTCTTCCCTCTCTCTCACAACAAAAACCTCTCAATCTACATATAAATCTATTGCAAAATCAAAATTCTGCAAGACCAACGCAGACGTGAGCATTCCAGTCTTAATCGTCTCTCATCAACATTTTAAGGTAATGTACATAACAAAAACCCTAATTTGCAGTCTTAATTCGCATAATATATTGTTGTTGCATTTCAATTGATTTTGAGTTAGTCAATTGTCCACTAATTATTGGTAACCCAATTTCTTCTGAGCTATGTGTTGAAGTAGAATTGCAGAAACAGTTTTCTGAATTATAACAATCACCAACCGCAAAAATTAGGTTTGTCTTCCTTCATAAATACATAAATTTCTTAATACCGTAAATGCATCTTTCTTACCTAGATTTATGTTTACACATTTGTTTGTAACACAATTTGTAAAGCGATGGATGAAAAGAGAAAAAGGATAGGCAAATATGAAATATTACTTAAAGAAAAAAACTGGTGTACACAGAAAGATTTGCGAAAGAAAAGAAGGTCAATTCTGGATGAACGTAAACTAAATCAAAATTTACATGTTTCATCCGCTCCCTACAATACCAATTTGACACTGTTGTCAAATATAACAAATGGTACTACAAATAACTTATTTAAAAGTGATGTATACCAATTTGTGATCTAATCTTAATATCTTTGTCTTTAATATTAGTTGCACAACGTTCAATTACATCTACGTCAACCAAAACATATGACCAACAACAACTAAGTTCAATGAATGGTAGTTCTCAAGGTGTTCCAAGCAACTATTATTTCAGTAGGACTCCGTTATCCAATATCACTAATGGTATGACATTTTTTTCAACAATGTTCTTTTCATGTTATGTGAAGTTATAAATTTGTCAAAAACAAAACATTAATAACAAATGTTGTAACAGGTGCAACACCAAAGCTTTCATCCAACAGTGAATTTCAAAACAGACATCAACAAAAATTTGTACCACATGCTCCGTTTCCATTAAAGAACAACAGTCATCATAAAACTTCCTCATCAAAAACATCTTTTAAACAAGCGAGTAAACAATTTAAAGGAAAACAAAAGTTAAAACCAAATGGACAAGCAGAAGTATATCTATCATCAAGTGAAGAAGGAGAACCTCATTATGTTATTAACAAATTTTTTGGAATCTCTAAAGGTAAGAGAATTTTTATAATTTACTTAAACATTAAAACCTACCATCAATCTATTTTAATTATTTACTTAAACATTGCACAGAATATGTTGATCATGGAGACCCTACTTTTGTTTGTAATGAATGTCATGCAATGTTGTGGAAGAATGAAAAGATTCGAGGAAATAAAAATGGAAAGAAAAAGTCATTTTCACTTTGCTGTTCAAAAGGTACAATTCAACTTCCGGATCCACCAGAACCACCAACACTTTTATACCATTTCTATAAAAGTAATTCTTCTGAAGCAAAGAATTTCATGAACAACATAAGAGCATACAATATGATGTTTTCATTCACATCTCTTGGTGGTAAAATAGACAGAAGTGTAGCTAGAGGTAAGGGACCATACGTTTTTAGACTTCAAGGCCAAAATTATCATCGGATTGGCAGTCTGCTTCCATACGAGAACGATGCACCGAAATTTTCTCAACTTTATATTTATGATTCACAGAATGAAATTATGAACAGAAAAAATGCAGTGAAGTAAGTTATTTTCTAACTTATTTAATTAATTAGCATGAATTATACTCATTTTAATCTAACCTGATAAAACTTTGCTTATATTGTTTATAATACAGGGGTGATTCCAGTGTTCAGTCAAAATCATCAAAAACACTTGACCCTCAAACAATCACTATTCTAAAAAATTTGTTGGATACTTGCAATCCACTGGTGCAGTCATTCAGAATGGTCAGAGATTGTTTCCAAGAAAATGATTGGCAAGATGTCTCCCTCAAACTCATTGGAACAAGAAATAAAGATGGTAGAGTTTACAATTTACCAACAGCATCAGAAGTTGCTGCATTAGTGATTGGAGATTTTGATGCAGCTTTTGATAAGAGAGATATTATATTGCAAACTACATCAGGTAGCCTTAAAAGAATCAGTGAACTTCATCCTGCATATCTTCCCCTGCAATATCCTCTTATCTTTCCATATGCAGAAGATGGTTATAGGTTAGGTATAAAACATAAAGGAATTGAAAAGGATAATAACAAACCTAGAACCAATCTTACTATGAGAGAATTCTTTTGCTACAGAATACAAGATCGACCAAATAAGTTCTCACTGTTACTTAATGCTAAAAAATTGTTTCAACAGTTTTTGGTGGATGCTTATACAATGATAGAGTCTGGAAGACTGGCTTTTATTAAAAAACAGCAACCTAAACTTAGGTCACAATGTTATAAAAATTTGAATGATACTGTTGGTAGAGGAGAGACAAATGCAGCCAATTGTGGTAAAAGAATTATATTACCTTCCTCATTTACTGGTGGATCAAGATATATGACTCAAAAGTATTTGGATGCTATGGCAATCTGCAAGACATTTGGATATCCAGATCTCTTTATAACAATCACTTGTAATCCAAAGTGGCCAGAGATCAATAGATGCTTAAATGATAAGAGTCTTAGTTCTGAAGATAGACAAGATCTTATCACTAGACTGTTCAAGATCAAGTTGGATGATCTCATAGAATATTTTATACATGACAAATTCTTTGGTGACATACAAGCAGGTAAAACTAACTTTATATTACTATTTATTGTGAATTTTATATGATATAATATCATTTTGATAATTTATTATCTTATTGCAGCTATTTATACAGTCGAATTCCAGAAACGGGGATTACCACATGCTCATATTTGTTTGTTTCTGGATCCTGCAAGTAAATTCCCAACAGCATCTGATATTGATCGTGTTATCAGTGCAGAGATCCCAGATGAAGAATCAGATCCAGAATTGTATAAACTTGTCAGACAATTTATGATTCATGGTCCTTGTGGTGCAGACAATCCAAAATGTCCATGTATGGTTCAACTAAAATGTTCTAAAAAATTCCCAAAAAAATTTGTGGACGAGACTACTGTTGATGCAGATGGATATCCAGTTTATCGACGTCGTCAAACTAATAATAAAGTAATAAAGGATGGTGTTGAGCTTGACAATGGTTATGTAGTCCCATACAATGCAGCTCTTCTAAAAAAGTATCAATGCCATATGAATGTTGAATGATGTAATCAATCAGGTTCTATCAAATATCTGTTTAAATACATAAATAAAGGACCTGATAGAGTTACAGCCAGAATTTTCAATTCAGACAACAACACAGCAAACAACAAAGATGAGAATGAAATCAAAGAATACCTAGACTGTAGGTATATATCTGCATCAGAAGCAGCATGGAGAATCTTTTCTTATGACATACATTACAGATTTCCTGCTGTTCAAGTACTACCATTTCATCCAGAAGATGGTCAAAATATTGTTTATGATGATGATTCAAATTTGTCTGAAATCCTAGAAAATCCAACAGTCAAAATGTCAATGTTTACTCAGTGGATGGAATGCAACAAAGAAGATGCATTTGCAAGAACTTTAAAATATGTAGATATTCCAAGATACTATACTTGGGAAAGAAAAGAAAAAACTTGGAAAAAGAGGAAACTTCCTTTTGGATCAATTGGCAGGATAAACTATGTTCCTCCTACTATTGGTGACACTTATTACCTCAGAATCTTACTGAATCATGTTAGAGGACCTACTTCTTTCAAAGACATAAGAACTGTTGATGGTCATCTTTATGAAACTTTCAAAGATGCATGTTTCGCACGTGGATTATTAGATGATGATAAAGAGTATGTGAATGCAATGCAAGAAGCAAGAGAATGGTCAACAGGAAACTATCTTCGTACATTTTTTGTCATGTTATTATTATCAAATTCAATTTCTCGTCCTGGACTTTTTTGGACAACAACAAAACATTTACTAATTGAAGACATTTTATCCCAACAACGTAAGATCACCAATATTCCAAGTAAGTCTTCTACTAAAAACTTATATGTATAATTTACAACATTCAGAAATACTAAATTATGTTTATATATTATTTCAGATCTGAGACTTGACAACAAAGAACTGGAAAATATTTGTCTATCACATATTGAACAATTACTTCAAAACAACGGGAGTTCACTAAAAAATTTTGACGACATGCCAACAGTTGAACAACATTACCTCTCATCATTAACCAACCGTCTGTTAATCAAAGAATTAAGCTACGATCGGGTAGCTCTGCAAAGAGAACATTCAAATTTGATAAAGTTGTTAACAACTGAACAACAAAAAGTTTATAAAACTGTCATGGATGCAGTTGACAAACAAAATGGTGGTATCTTCTTTGTCTATGGTTACGGAGGAACCGGCAAAACCTTTCTTTGGAAAACATTTTCAGCCGCTTTACGTTCTCAAGGTCAGATAGTGCTAAACGTTGCCTCAAGTGGTATTGCATCATTATTGTTAGATGGAGGTAGAACAGCACACTCAAGATTTATCATCCCAATTAATGTCATTGAAGATTCAATATGTTCTATTGAACCAAACAGTGAATTAGGTGACTTAATTTCAAAAACAAGGTTAATCATTTGGGATGAGGCACCAATGACTCACAAACATTGTTTTGAAGCTTTAGATAGAACAATGAGAGACATCTTACGTTCAAAACAACACGATAATGAAACCAAACCTTTTGGAGGAAAAATTGTTTTATTTGGTGGTGATTTCAGACAGATTCTTCCAGTTATTCCTAAGGGAACCAGAAGCATGATTGTTAATTCTTCCTTAAATTCTTCATATCTATGGAAACATTGTCAGGTACTAAAATTAACTGAGAATATGAGATTAAGGGTTGGAAATAACAACACAGATTTGCAGGAGATAAAAGAATTTGCTGAATGGATATTGAAGCTTGGTGATGGTATTTTAGGTGATGAAAATGATGGTGAAACAGATATTGAAATCCCAGAAGATCTGCTTATTCTTGATGAAAACAATCCAATGGAATCCCTTTTATCTTTCACATATCCTGACATGAATCAACATTTGTGGGATCCAACGTATTTCCAACAAGGAGCAATTCTTGCTCCTACCAACGAGGTAGTAGATTCAATAAATGAAGAATTGTTAAAAACAATTCCGGGAGAAGAGAAAACATATTTGAGTTCAGATTCTTTATGTCAAGACGAAGAACTAACAGATATCAATGCTGCATTATTTTCTACTGAAGTGCTTAACAGTTTCCATTTATCTGGATTACCAAATCATAAATTGGTCTTAAAAGTTGGTGCTCCAATAATGCTGCTAAGAAATATTGATCAAAGTAATGGATTGTGTAATGGAACCCGTCTACAGATTACAAAGCTGGGTAAGTTTATCATTGAAGCCAAGATTATAACAGGAACAAATGTAGGACATCAAACTTTGATCCCAAGGTTGAAGATGACACCTTCTGACAAGAGGATCCCAGTTAAAATTGCTCGAAGACAGTTTCCGATTGCATTGTCTTTTGCTATGACAATAAACAAAAGTTAAGGACAGTCATTAGAGCGTGTTGGTTTATATCTTCCACGTTCAGTTTTTAGCCATGGACAACTTTATGTGGCAGTTTCAAGAGTAAAAAGCCGAAAAGGATTGAAGATTTTGATCGAAAACAAGAATGAAAAGGCCACAACAACAACAACAAATGTTGTTTACAAAGAAGTATTACAAAACTTGTAGTGTTTTGCAGGAAATTGTTTTCTTTCTTCATCAACGTAACTTAGAACATGAAGTGAAAACATTATTATCTTAATTTCGTATTGTATCTTTTGAAACATATGAAGTTACCAAACACATTGTGACATTTCAGCCTTCTACGACCCGTGATCCTCACGGGTCTCACATCTAGTTATATATAGAGATAGGGGTTATTGGATTTAATCACCTCCAACTATTGGTTATTGGCTGTTGTCACCCTCAAGTATCACTTTGGCCAATATAACTCCCAACTAAACACTTTGGTGTCCGTATCACCAAAATTTAACCAATTCAAGCCACTTTTGGTTAACTTTTGATTATTTTTTGGTTAGTTTTTGGTGTTACGGACACCGTATCACCAAAAGTTAATCAATTCAAGTCACTTTTGGTTATTTTTTTTAACTTTTGGTGATACACACACCAAAGTGTTTAGTTTGGAGTCATATTGGCCAAAATGATACTTAGAGGTGACAGCGGCCAATAACCAATAGTTGAAGGTGATTAAATCCAATAACCCTAAAGATAGGGAGGGGAGTTGTAAATCTAAAACTATAAATTAAAACATGCATTGATAACCAAACACTCAAGTAAAATATGCATTAGAGATTTTACCCAAATGATTACTATTCAAAACCATATGATTTTCAATATAAATAAATAAATAAATATAATAAAATAATAATAATAATAATAATAATATAATATAATAGTAATAATAGTAAGGGACACTTGTCATTTATTAGAGCCACTTAAAGATTTTTTTTCCGTTTAAAATGTTGATAACATTTGTATTAGATGGAAATTTTCATTCCATAATTAATTATTTTTTAATTAATTCAAATTTAACAAGATAATCAAATTAAATTATTTCCAAAAATTATATAGTTTTGAAAATCTAAAAATCATATTAACTTTTGAATTCATTTGCTTCGTGATCCGGATTATTGTTTTTCCATAATGCTCTTTAAATCTAACAAATGACATTCGATTGTTCAAAAATGTTCAGCATTGTATAATATAATGTTTTTTTATCAATGTGTCTACATTGCTAAGTCAAGTCTTGACGAAATTCTTGCCAAATATAAGTGTGTATATTGTCCATAGAAGATGGTTTTTAATGTAGTAATATGTAAGTTATTTTCAATATTTCTTTTTCTAAAGGGAAAATCATATGCATGTTAACATAACGAACTTTATATTTTGTTCCGGTTAGGTTACTCAAGTTTTTTTTTGTTTGAATTAGATAACTTAATTAAGTTTAATAAGTGTTCCGCTCTTAGGTAAATTAACTTGTATAATAAATAAACAGTAATTTTTAGATGAATTTGAGACCCACCCGTTTTGTTTTTCTCCTACCATCAACTAAATATTCTTATAGACTTTAAAAAAATCCATAGTTTTTTTCAAAATTTTAAATTTTTTTGCAATTTGTAAAAAATTTGTCACTCTATTTTTATTTTTTACAAATTTATGAAAATTTTCATAGTTTTTTGTTCAATTTTTAAAAAGTTGTCATGAACATTTATTTTACTTTATTTTAAAATGAATGCTATAATTAATATTTACCTATTATACAAATTAATTAAATAGGATTGAGACACGTTTTTATAGTTATCTAATTGAAACAAAACAACGTTTGACTGACATAATGAGAACAAAATTAAAACTTGGTTATTTTTCTTCAAATTTACCCATTTTCTAAACTATTTGAACTTCTTTAGTTTTCATGTCACTACTCGTGTAATACACATACATTAAACTAGTAAAGATAATAATGGAGAATAGACGTGCTAATAAGTATTACTCCCTCCGTCTCATTTTAAATATTCATATTTCATTTTTGATTGACATAATGAGAACAAAATTAAAACTTGGTTATTTTTCTTCAAATTTACCCATTTTCTAAACTATTTGAACTTCTCTAGTTTTCATGTCACTACTCGTGTAATACACATACATTAAACTAGTAAAGATAATAATGGAGAATAGACGTGCTAATAAGTATTACTCCCTCCGTCTCATTTTAAATATTCATATTTCATTTTTGATTGTTTTAATTTAAATGTCCATTCCAAAAATAAAATTATAATTTTCAATTTTACCCTTTTTATTCTAGTTGTTTTCCCGGTCATAGAAGGTGACAGCCTGCACAATGAGTGCTTGTTGCTCCTCCTACAGCACTTGCAACCTCCTCTCTAAATCCCTTATGTTCTCTCTGGCAGTGTCAATGCGTCTTTCTGCCTCTGCAAGATCTATTGCTCTAACATTTCTAAAAAAGAACTAATTAGTTAATACAAAAACTACTTTATGACTAAAAGAAAAAAGACTTTAATGACATTATTGTCATTCTCGGGCTTTGACTCATTGATAGCCGGAAGCTGTCGTCCTATGCAGGCAAGCGAGAAGGCAGCGTAAAAAGCAGTATCGACGGATCTACAGTGTCGTAAGTTCCAAGGCTTCACACCAAGTCTTCACCGACATAATATGCATGCTTAAGTAGGGTCAGGCAGAACCATTGTTGCCTGATGGGAATTTTTATAGGCTGAAAATATATAATAATATATTTTTTTAAAACTTCGTGTTATGAGTCTCATGACACTTAAAATGGAATCGAAGTGAGTATTAGTTATTATGTTTTTAAAACTTTAATCTTTACGTATTATATATATCACCTATCTTGGACATTAAATTAAAGTATTATATAAGCACCCCAATCGCCAAAGAACGTTTATGTAAAACAATCAAACTTTTGATGAACACTTGCTAAATCTATCAAGCTCAAACATGCTTCCAATGTCTTTATTCATTTCAATGTTCTTTGTTTTCATGTTGTTCCTATTAAAAAATTATCGACAAAAAAACTTGCTACTCCCTCCTGGTCCACCAAAGCTTCCTTTGATCGGCAACATAAACCTCCTTATGGATCCTACACCATACCGAACCCTCAACGACTTAGCGATGAAGTACGGTCCCATCATGCACCTCAAACTCGGGTTCGTATCGACCATTGTTGTCTCCTCGGCCGAATTAGCTAAAGAGATCATGAAGACTCATGATAATGTCTTTTGTAACCGCCCAAAGCTCATGTCTCGAAAGATCTTGACCAACAACTATAGGGACATAACCTTTGCGCCTTATGGGACTTATTGGAGACAGCTTAAGAAGATATGCATTGTTGAGCTCTCAAATGCAAAGATCAGGGATTCGTCGAGGTTTATACGTGAAGAAGAGGTGAAATTGCTTGTTGAATCTATTAGCAAAAGTGTTGAACCAATAAACTTGGTAGAAAGGCTTGTTGAATTGAATTACAACATCATCAGTCGGATTACGTTTGGTGAGAAGTTAGACGATGAGTTGGGGTTTCGGATGGCACTTACGGAAGGGGCAGCAATCAGATTTCATATTGATGATTACTTTCCGACGCTTGGTCTCGTTGGTAAGTTAACTGGAAGGTGGGAAAAACGTAAACTGAAGCTTAGTAGCATCATGGATAAGAAGATACAACACCACATCGAGCAACGTCGTAAAGTCGAGAATAAGCCGCCACAACGTGAGTGTCTGGTTGATGCTCTTCTTCGGCTTCAGGAAACCGGAGGAGAACTCGACCAACCACTAACGATCGACAATATCAAGCCTGTCCTCATAGTAACTTCTTTTTCCTAACTTCATCTAAATGCTTTATATATTTTTCTATCTTAGATGAATATAACATATAAACACCTTTAAGTGAGCGTACACAAACGTATACTTTACCGAATGTTCACAAACATAAACGAATGAGTACGTGCGGCCTCTGTTCATATCCATTCGTTTAACTTAACAAACACAGTTTCTTGTCCGTGTTCGTTTGTTTATTAAAGAACGGACACAAACGAACTTCTCGCCGAACAGTTCATGAACTATTCATTGAAAATTTTGTTTGTTTACGGCCATAGTTGCGCAGATAATGACATACGAAATAATTTGCAATTGTTCCATTAACCATTTAAATTGCTTATTACAAACGTATAAACGATTGAGCACATATATGAAAGTATACATTGCGTTTTTGTATGTATTAAAAGAGACTCGTGTCTAACATAAATACTTAATCATTATTCGTCTTTTGTTCACATTTCATTTTTTTTATATTTTATTTTCACTATATGTCTGGATCACAATATTTATTTATTCGTTTATTTCACAATTATTGTATTGTTTTTGTTTTCATATAAAATGTTATTCCTATATCATGTTAGTTTTCTTCTTGAAATATCTTATTGTTTTCAATCTTTAACCTACATCTTTTTAGGATGTGCTCGCGGCTACAAGTCAGAATTCATCGAACATAGTCGAGTGGGCGATGGTGGAGATGTTAAAAAACCCAAGCGTGATGAAAAAAGCACAAGCCGAGATTAGACAAGTCATTGATGAAAAAACCAACCCTATTATAGAAGAGATAGATCTTCCAAAAATGAATTACATGAAAATGGTAGTAAAGGAGACTCTTAGGTTTCACCCTCTTCTACCTCTTTTGCTCCCACGAGAATCCATGGAAAGATGCATGATCAACGGATATGAAATACCTTCACAGACTCGAGTTCTTGTAAACTACTGGGCCATATCTCGGGATCTTGCTAGTTGGAAGGATCCAAATGTGTTTAATCCAGAGAGGTTTCAAGAAGAACCAAAAGATTTTAGAGGTAATGACTTTGAGTACATTCCTTTTGGCGCTGGTCGTAGAATGTGCCCTGGAATTTCATTGGGAATGACGAATATTGAGCTTTCTCTTGCTTCTTTGCTTTACCATTTTGATTGGAAGCTAGCTAAAGGGGAGAACCCACAAGATTTAGACATGAACGAAACGTTTAGGGTGTCATGTTTCAAGACTCATAGGCTACAACTCGTTCCTAGCCTACGCTTTCCTATATCAACTTAAAAGTGTCGGTTATTTTTCTCTTGTTACTACTTTTAATAATTCGGTGGTCATATACTGATTGTGTTGCAAAAAATAATACATTGTTTTCAAACTTTTATATAACAAAGTAACTTAAAAATTCGAAAGAATATTGGTTCAAGATTTTGAAAATCGTTATCATTTGTCATATTGGATCTAGAGGACCATTTTGTGATATGTACACATTGAAGAAAATCATTTTCAATAGTTTTTCTTAAAGTCAAGTAAGTAATAAAACCATGTCATGCATGATATTGAAGGTATATATATTAACATATCATTTTGTGATATGTACACATATAGTTTTTCTATATGTATTTTAATAAGATTGTGAGTTATCCAACCAAGGATCTTAAATTAAAAAATAAAAAATGAATTTTTAGACAAAATATATGCAAGTAAAAAAGATATATTTGAGGTTTAAAAAATTTATAAATTAAATACTAAATCGAATTTTAAAAAGTGTCTCGAAGACTTTGTTTCCTTCGTTGTCCTTCTAAAAGAATATGCGAAAAAATAATTGTTTCATTGTGTATTTATTTACTTTCATTGCGTTCTTTTGTCAATTTATGACACATTAGAGGTAAAAAATACACAATGAAAATGTTATTTTTTTAAAATTTTTAACAACATCGACTAGAGGAACAAAGTCTACGGGTATTATGTTTATAATGTATTTTAAATTTAAACTTCTTAAATTCTTGAATTTTTTTACTTGAACCTCATTCTTTTAATAAATAGAACAAGAATCACTATATCATTATTCATTACCAGGAATAAATATATAATTCGGCAGAGTGTAATAATTCTTTTGTGACATATGCACTGTATCCGAATCCAAATACCCGACTTAAACGGGATCCGTTGTTTTTTTACTCTTCACATTCTAACGTTTCGTTTATTAAAATAAATGAATAATTCAGATTACCCTTTTTTCCTATCATCAAGAAAAGTGATCGAACTTATTATTCATGAGTTAAATTTTAAATAGGCAAATTGGCCTAAAATAATCTCAACTAACAGCTATTGGCAAAAAATAATCCCAACTCAATTTATTCCCTCCAGTGGTCCCAAATCCAACTTTTTTGGCCTACAGTGGTCCGTCGTTAAGTGCACTTTACGGCCGTTAACATTTTTTCTAATTTTTTTTTAATTTCAAACCGATATTTTAGGGATTTTGATTGGGAGGAGAATACGAGTCAGTTTATGTAAACCTTACCTCCAATTGTTGCTCCAAATGATTTAATTTCGAAATCTTGTTGAAGCACTGTTAGGGTTTAAACACCTGACTGAAGACCGTTTTGTCGTTTGGATCACCGGTTTGATGTAAGGTTTACATCAATTGAATAGTATCATCCTCCCGATCAATATACATAAAACATTGTTTTGAAATTCGAAAAAAGGGCGGACCACTAGAGGCCAAAAAAGTTGAATTTAGGACAACATGAGGGAATAAACTGAGTTGGGATTATTATTCTTGGCCAATAGATATTAATTTGGATTAATTTAGGCCAATTTGCCTTTTAAATATACTCATTTAATTACTGTTTATAAATAATGATCCAAAAGTATATAAATTTGTAATTTATAAGATGGATTTTATAAATATTATCAAGTTATTAATATTAAGTCTAAAAATAATCATTTATTATCGACATCAACGTAATTATATAAAAAGCGTCAACTTTATAAAAGTTATAAGTTAACTCGTTTAAGTTAGTTGATTAAATTAAATTTAGGTTAAAAATGACAAGTTTAAAACTTATATTGAAGTTTAAAAGTCATTTAATAGCAACATCAAACATCAAGGGTAAAAGCTATAAATTCAAACCAAAATACACACCCCTAGACGTCTCTTATTTCTGGTGGTCAGTGTATCGGCCACCTTAGCCAGACTTCGGCGAGGTTCAAAAACATCATTTCAGGCGATTTTAACCATAATAAAACCCGGTAAAATGTTCCCCATGCTAAACTCGACCTCGTAATCTCTTTTAATTTGATTCTACTTCTCAAACAAACCCGTTTTAACTATTTTTATAACTTACGGTTCATTTAAATACCCGATTATTCAAAATGTGTGTTTCAATCAAAATTGAATTAACCGAAACATTCATTTTGACGATTTGAATCAGTCTACGCCATTCAATCGAGTTTTAATCACCTAAATAAACATCAATCAATCTCCTTTAAACCCAAAACGAAACCGAACTCAGTATATCGTTTCTAAATTAAATTAATTAATCTAATAATTCAATTGCTGTAAAACATTCCTAATCAGGCACTCTAACTCTCTAATATTTCAATTACAATCAAAACGCTCTCAATCTGAACCATTGTTCATCATCTGGTTCGAACTTGCAATGTACCAATCGAGCATCAAAATGTTGTTATTATCTACAATTACGTTGAGGCTTTCATTTATCTCATCTGGAAGGGTAAATCGAGAGATTTAGTTGCATTTTAACAGATTCAGTCTATCAATTTGAATCTCACGCGGCCGTTTCTTGTTCTTCATCATAAAAACAAATAGTATAAATATATAACATAAAAACACCTTTAAATGAACGAACATAAACAAGCACTTTACCGAACTTTTACGAACATAAACGTACAGACGTGGCATTTGTTATGTCCGTTATTTATCTTAATAATCGAAATTTCTTGTCCGTGTCGAACGGACACAAACAAATTTTTTGCCGAATTGTTCACTAAAAGTTCAGTTCATTTACAATCCTACTTGTGTAGATAGATGGCGTGCAAAATAAGTTACAGTGTCCATTAAACCACTTAAATCCCTTATATAGACATTTAATAAAGTTAAATGATTGAGCACATACATGTAAATATACAGTATGTCTAACAAAAGTTGTTAATCAATATTCTTCTTTTCTTCATCATCTAACTTTTTTATTTTATTTGCACCAAGTGTGTAGATCATTAAATTTATTAATTTATTACTTTATTTCGTAATTTTTTGTATGGCTTGTTGATAGTTCTAGATGAACCGAGCTTGGATCTAGATATGAGATTATTTGGTGATGTTGTTTGCAATCAGTGATGCGGAAACTCACTGATCACGTATTGATGCTTGAATGTTCATGAAGATCAATGCAAAGTATGATGAAGATTATGATAATATGAATAGGAGAATTGTATTAGATCAATGGAGAGGTTACAAGGGATTTTCAATGAAATGTATGCAACTCACAATAACAAATGACCTAGGTGATGGTATTTATAGTCCATACCATTCACCTTACATTTCAACCTAACCACGTGCAGTTAAGCACAAACGCGCAATTAAGCACGAAACGATTACACAAATATTCTAAGACAAATACAAATTATGAACGTCTTCACCCGTGCTTGCTCGTGATGATGCTCGATATCTTCACTCGCTTATATTTGGAAAGTGACAT
This sequence comes from Tagetes erecta, assembly GCA_030867185.1. Lineage (NCBI taxonomy): Eukaryota > Viridiplantae > Streptophyta > Magnoliopsida > Asterales > Asteraceae > Tagetes > Tagetes erecta. Next base: position 4,641,650 of record CM061489.1, on the reverse strand, counting down.
CTTCAAATAACCCCAACACTTGTTTTCATATAAAATGTTCTACTTGCATTTCTTGCATCATGTTAGTTTCTTCTTGAAATGTATATCACTGTTTTCATCTTTAACCTTAATCTTTTTAGGAAGTGTTCACGGGTGCAAGTGAGAATTTATCGATCATAGTGGAGTGGGCGCCGACAAAGATGTTAAGAAACCCAAATGTGATGAAACAAGCTCGATCCGAGATTACACAAGAATCAATGGAAAGGTGCATGATCAATAGATATGAAATCCCTTCACAAATCGAGTTCTTATAATCTACTTAATTGGCCATAGCTTACCGGTTGGAAGGATTCAAATGACTTTAATCCATAAAGGTTTTAAAAGGAAAAAAAAGATTATAAAGGTCATGACTTTAAGTACAGTACTTTTAACGCTGGTCATAAAGTGTGAACTTGAATTTTATTAGGAATGACGAATTTGAAATCGGAGCTTTCGGTAGCTTCTTTACTTTACCATATCGATCGGAAGCTAGCTGATGGGAAGAACCCACAAGATCTAGACATGAACAAAAAATTTGGAGTGACATGTTATAAGGCTCGTAGTCTACTACTTGTAGTGACATGTTATAAGGCTCGTAGTCTACTACTCGTTCCTAGCCTACGCATCCCTATATCAACTTAAAGCATTCAGTTGTTTTCCTAGTGTTATTACCTTTTGATTATTCTATGGTCATAGGATGATGGTGTTCAAAAAAATAACACAGTATTTTCAAACTTGTTTATAACAATGTAACTTAATATAAAATTCGAAAGAAGTCTTTGTGATCAAGATTATGAATTAGTCAATATCATTTGTCATATCAGATCTAGAGGCACTACTAGAAAAGTCAGCCGTTTGCTACGCTATGATTCGTCGCAAATGTGTAGCAAACAAGCATTTGCGCGCAAATACCACATAATATATTAGATTATTAGTAGTAAATTAAAATAGGTAGGGTGTAGGACTATAGAATAGGTAGGGTGTCAATTTTTTTAAAAACAAAACCAATAGTATAAATATATAACATAAAACATCTTTAAATTAATGAACAAACACTAAACCGAACGCACGTTCGCGAACATAAACGCACGTAAGTGGCGTCATTGATGAACGTAGTGAAGTGAACGATGGTGGAGGTGTTAAAAAACTCAAGCGTAATAAAAAAAACACAAGCCGAGACAAGTCATTGATGAAAAAACCAAACCTATTACCGAAGAGACAAATCTCCCAAAAATGAATAATTCAAAATGGGAGTAAATTACTAGACTCTTAGTTGTGTCTTACGAATCAATCAAACATGAAAATGCATTGTCTGTGTCTGTTTGTTAAGTAATTAAACTGTTCATGAACTATTCACAAACAATTAACGAACATTACCGAACGAGATTTCTTTACCGTTTTCATTCATTAAGAAAACAATGTGTTAATAAACTGTTCACAAACACTTACCAAACTTAAACAAAAAGAAAATGTTCATAAACATAAATGAAAAAAGTTCGTGCACAAAGATGACTACAAAGAAATTAGAATAAAATATGCATTTTTATTTCAAATATTATGTAAAATTCACCAAAATCAAATAAGTACTCAACATAATTATAGAAGTCTGTCAACTTTTAAAAAAAATTTAAATTTTCATGGTAAAATGAGAGACGTTGGTGTAGGCGTATAGTATAGCTAGGGCGTCAAGTTTTTTAAAAACTAAACCAATAGTATAAATATATAACATACAAACACCTTTAAACGAACGAACACAAACGAACACTTTAACGAACATTCACGAACATAAATGTACGAACATGGCCTGCTCGCTTATCTTAACGAACAAAATTTCTTGTCTTTGTTCGTTTGTTTATTAGACGAATGGACACAAACGAACCTTTCGCCAAACAGTTCACCAATGTTTGATAAAGCTCGATTTGTTTACAACCCTACTTGCGCATATAGATGTCATGAAAGTTTGTTAAAAACTAAACCAATAGTATAAATATATAGCATTCAAACACCTTTAAACGAGCGAACACAAACGAACACTTTACCGAACATTCACGAACATAAATGTACGAACATGGCATGCTCGTTTATCTTAACGAAAATTTATTGTCTGTGTTCGTTTGTTTATTAGACGAATGGACATAGACGAACCTTTCGCCAAACAGTTCACCAAGGTTTGATAAAGCTCGATTCGTTTACAACCCTACTTGAGCATATAGAAGTCGTGAAAAACAATTTGTAATTTTCCATTAAACCATTTAAATTGCTATCATAGACGTTTAATAAAGTTAAACGATTGAGCACATATATGGAAATATACATTGCGTATTTATATATATTAAGAGACTCGTGTCTAACATAAATTTTTAATTATTCTTCTTCTTTTGTTCGGCATTTTATTTTTTTTATTTCAATTGCACTACGTGTCTAAATCACTAGATTTATTTATTTATTCGTTAATTTTTTTATTTTTTGTTTTCATATAAAATGTTCTTCCTACATGATGTTAGTTTTCTTCTTGAAATATATCTTATTGCTTTCAATCTTTAACCTTCATCTCTTTACTTCACGGGTTCAAGTGAGAATTCATCAAACGGAGTAGGCTATGACAGAGATGTTAAAAAACCCAAACGTGATGAAAAAACCACAAGCCAAGATTAGATAAGTCATTGATGAAAAAAAACAACCCTATTTTAGAATAGATAGATCACATAGTAATGAATCACATGAAAATGATCGTAAAGGAGACTCTTAGGTTTCAACCTCCTATGCATGATTAACAGATATGAAATCTCTTCACAGACTCAAACTCTTATAAACTACTAGGCCATAGCTCGGGATCCTGTCAGCTGGAAGGATCAAAATGTGTTTAATCCAAAGAGTTTTCAAGAAAAACAAAATGTTATAAAGGTCATGACTTGCTCTAGCTTCTTTGCTTTACCATTTCAATTGTAAGCTAGCTGATTGGGAGAACCCATAAGATTTAGACATCAACGAGACGTTTGGAGTGACATGTCACAAGACTTGTAGTCTACGTCTCGTTCCTAACCTACGCTTCCCTATTTCAGATTAAAACTTTCCGTTATTTTCCTAGTTTTATTACCTCTTGATTATTTTGTGGTCAGGAGTCAATCATGTGCAAAAAAATAATACATTATTTTCAAACAATTATATAACAAAATAACTCTTGATTATTTTGTGGTCAGGAGTCAATCATGTGCAAAAAAATAATACATTATTTTCAAACAATTATATAACAAAATAACTTGGTATAAAATTTAAAAAAATGATTGGTTCAAGTTTGTGAAACTTTATGAAATTGTCATTATCATTTGTGTCTAGTAAGTTTCTTTAGTTGTCTTACTCTCATACTTGGGCATAGAGCTGTAAACGAACCGATCGAACATGAAAATGCATTGTATGTATTCGATTGTTAAGTAATTAACATGTTCATGATCAACTCTTCCCGAAAGATTACTGGTGGACATTTCTTTACGGTGTTCATTTATTAAGAAAACGAACGTGTTAATGAACTGTTCACGAACACTTTCCAAACTTAAACAAAGAGAAAATGTTCATGAACATAAATGAATTCAAATGAAAGCAATTAGAATAAAATATTCATTTTTATTTCAAAGATTATGTCAAATTCACCAAAAGCAAATAAGTACTTAACATAATTATAGAAGTTTGTCAAGTACTTAACACAAATTCAAATTTTATAGGTCAGATGACATATGTTGGTGGAAACGTATAGTATATCTAGCGTGTCATTTTTTTTAAAAAACAAAAGTAATAATAAAAATATTTAACATAAAATCACCTTTTAATGAAGGAACATAAACGATCACTTTACTGAACGTTCACGAACATAAAAGTACGAGCATGATATTTGTTATGTCCGTTCGTTTATATTAATGATCGAAATTTATTCTTCGTTTCATTATTTATTAAACGAACGGACAAAAACCAGCTTTTCGCCAAAGGGTTTATGAACTGTTTGCTGAAAATTTCGGTTCATTTACAACCCTACTTGTACACATAGATGCGTTCAAAACAATTTGAAAATTCCCATTAAACTATTTAGATCGCTTATCGTATATAGACGTTTAATAAAGTTAAACGATTGACCACATATATGGAAATAAACATTACGTGTTTATATGTATTTAGAGACTCCTTTCTAACACAAATTGTTAAACATGATTCTTCTTTTGTTCAGCATTTATTTATTTTTATTTTATTTGCACTACGTGTCTAGGTCACTAGATTTATTAATTTATTCGTTTATTTCATAATTTATGCATAGTTTATTTTTATATAAAATGTTCAATTGATGTGTGCAAATATATATATATATATATATATATATATATATCTAATATAATAAAGCAAAACGCAAAAAGCTTATGTGGCATGCTATCAAAGTTTCTAGCTTATGTGGCATCATTTGAGAGTTTCTCTCATAATAATGATTTTTTATTTAAAAAATATATATAAAATATACTATAATAATACTAATTACATTTTTGGTCCTCTAACATTTAGGAGAATTTTAAAAAAAATTAGAGTATTTATATTTTTAACCCTCTACTACAAGGGGTGTACATTAGTCGGTTTGAATTTGATAGGGTATAAAAATAAAACTTATAGATAAAATTAATAATAACTTACAATTAAAGACCTCATTGTTTTATATATATACATAACTTTTTATACGAAATTATTTTAAAAATAAACTATACCATAAAACTAAGCACTTTATTCTCTTTAATTTGAGTATAATATTGTTATACTAAAACTAATTTTTAAAATTAAATCTTATGTTCTGGTTTACCACGGTTTTTCTCAAAACTGATTGAAACCGTCATGATTATCTTTAAAATCACCACTTGAATGTTGTGTTCCCGAGGGTAGCACGGGCACTAAACTAGTATATATATATATATATATATATATATATATAAATTAATTAATAAAAACACATAGTTTTAATATTTATAAAAACCAAGACAAATCGACTATTTCACACACAACCGGCAGTGGACCGATCGGTTGCAATATAGCGTACGTAAGTCCGGGTGTCGACCTACAGACTCTATATACTACGTAATTAAACTAAATTAAGACACGACTGACAAGACACGAACTTAATGAAAAGATTGTTTAAAAGGGGGGATTTGTTAAAAACAGAAGAGGAGAAACAAACCACCTAGGCAAGATTCCTTGTTAACTTCAATTATCACTCACGTTGGACTAATGGTTATGGAACCGGGATCTAAACTTATTCACTTAAAAGCACCACTAATTAAGACCCTCGACCTTTTTCGAGAAGAAACCTAAAGGGTTACTGTTATGTTATTAACACAACGGTTATATGGGATTAAGTTTCCTCACAGTTACCTAATCAGATTATGCTTAATTGACCCAAGTTAAAGACCTATCTCACGATATGAACCTTAAAGTCATTTGAACCCAACCATTTGATTTAACAAACAAAATTGATAATTAATACTAAGAGTCTAAGACAGACTTTTCACAAAGACCAAAACCTAGCAAATCATTCAACCAATACTTATTAACAACCTATTTACTCACGGATATCTAGGTTAGCTACACGTTATTACTGATTTTACTAATAAAATTAATCTTATAGTTTTATTGTAGTTGAACCATTATAATCATAACAAAAAGTTAATGACATAAACGAAACCCTATTCTATAACATAGACAATCATAAAGAGTTACGTGGATTAACGATATCAATTCCATCAATGCAAATATGTAAAACGCATCAAACGATAACAAATTCAAACTTTAATTAAGCATAAAACCATAAACCAAAATCAATCCAACATGAGTTCAAACATTCATTAATAATTCATCATAAAGCCTAGGTAGTTCTAAGAGTTTAGCTAACCATATTCAACACAAAAAACACAAGTTTAATAGTAGCAAACATGATGAAAACAAAGGAAAACAATAGAGTGAAAGAACTTGGAACGTCTAGATGCAAATCTTCAATCCCATGCTCTCCCGTAGCTTCGTTTGCCCAACTCTAGCCTCCAAAACACCTCTTTTTCGTCCAAAGCCGTCTCCAAATCGTGCATGGGAGGCTAGGGTTGAAGAAAACATGTTTATATAGTGAACCGGGCCAAAAACTAAGAAACTTTCTGCCGAAACAACCACACCGTGTCGCGCGGTGAGGCAAAGCCTTCTTTATCGTGTGACATGATGTCAGCACGCCCCCACCATCACCACCACGCTGTGCTGCATGGCCAGACCCCCTTGGATGGTCGCGTGGCGTGGTGAGACCCATCTCTTCCATTTCGTGCTCGGTTTCTTCGTTTTCGCGTTCCGGCTCGCTCGTAACTCTGTTTCGCAACCCATTTTCGCCTACGGGCTTGGTTTTACGCAAGCTTTTCATTTCTTCATCAACATGGGACCCAAGAAACAATAAAATGTCAGTAATATATAAAACCTTATGAAAACCGACTCAAACGACTCGAAAACGGAAATAAACGCTACACGGGATTTATGTATAATTTATACTCTATCATCAACATACATCATGTTAGTTTTTTTCTTGAAATATATCTCATTGCTTTCAATCTTTAACCTTCATCTCTTTAGGATGTGTTCTCGGGTGCAAGTGAGAATTTATCTAACATAGTGGAGTGGGCGTTGGTAGAGATGTTAAAAAAACCCAAGCGTGAACTAACTGATCGAACACGGACATTCATTGTTTGTGTTTGGCTGTTAAGTAATTAACATATTCATGAACTATTTACGAAGGATTACCGGACGAGAGTTATTGTCCGTGTTCATTTATTAGAAAACGAATGTGTTTATAAATTGTTCACGAACACTTATCAAATCTAAACAAAAATTAATTGTTCATGAACATAAACGAACACAAATGAACATTCATGCACAAAGATTACTACAAACAAATTAGAATAAAATCTGCATTTTCTATTTAAAAGATCACGAAAAATTCAGCAAATGCAAATTAGTACTTAATATAATTTTAGAAGTTTTCACAAGTTTTAACACAAATTCAAAATTTATAGGTTAAATGAGAGATCGAAGTTGGTGGAGGAGTATAGTATAGCTAGGGTATCAAGTTTTTTAATAACAAAATCATAGTATATAACATAAAAAAACATTTAAATGAACTAACACAAAAAATCACTTTGCAAAATGTTCACGAACATAACTTACGAACGTGGCCTCTGTTATGTCCGTTCATTTATCTTAATAATCGAAATTTCTTGTCCATTTCGTTTGTTAATTAAACGAATGGACATAAACAAATTTTTACGCCGAACTATTCACTGAAAGTTCTGTTCATTTACAACCCTGCTTGCGCACATAAATGGCGTACAAAACAATTTACAATTGTCCATTAAACCACTTAAATTGCATATCATAGATGTTTAATAAAGGTAAATGAGTGAGCACATATAAGGAAGTATACATTACGTGTCTAACATACACTATTAATTATTATTCCTTTTTTGGTTCATCATTTAATTTTTTTTGTTTATTTGCGCTATGTTTCTAGATCAATAGATTTGTTAATTTATTTGTTTATTTTGTAATTTTTGTATTTTTTTCATAAAATGTTCTTCTTACATCATGCCACTTTCTTCTTAAAACGTATTTTATTGATTCAATCTTCAAGTCTTCATCTTTTTAGGATGTGTTCACGAATGCAAGGGAGAATTTATTATACATAGTGTAGTGGGATCTGGCAAAAATGTTAAAAAACCCAAACTTGATGAAAGAAGATTGATCTGAGATTAGATAAGTCATTGACTGAAAAACAACCCTTTTATAAAAGAGACGGATCTCCTAAAAATGAATTACTTGAAAATGTTAGTAAAGGAGTGATGCATGCTAAATTATATATTAATTAACTAACCATTAAGACACCTAAGTTTTAATATTTATAAACTTAGACTCCATTAACTATTCTAAACACACAATAGGCAGTGTACCGATCGAATGCAATTTAGCTAAAGTAAGTCCGAGTATCGAACTTACAGACTCTATATATTACATTAACTAACTGAATAAAAACTCAACTAAAGACACGACTATTTAAATTGATATTGTGTTGAAAGGGGGTTTTGCTAAAAATTAAATCAAACAAATAAAGTAAATAAACTTAAATAAGCAAAAGACGGTTTAGGAGATCAAGTGATGAAAAGAACCGTCTAGGCTAGAATCCATAATGTTTTAGTTATCAGTTAAATGGATTTTCTTTGCTATAGAACTGGAGTCGTACAATATAATCACTTAAAAGAACTACAAATAGGACCATCGACCCCTTTCGAGAAGACACCTACGGGTTTCTATTAAGTTATTACAAACACCATTTTTTAGTATTAAACTTCTTCACAGTTGTCTGATTGATTATAATGAAGTACCTCTAGTTGCAATCACACATCATCGCACGGACGACAAAGGTAATTTAACTAGCTTATTTGACTTTATAAACAAGTTGACAATTCAAATCTAGACGAACTCCGCGAAGACTTAAATCTAGTGACTTAAACAACCAAGACTTATCAATTAACATATCACCTCTCAGATATCTAGATTAGCTACACATTTTCATTAGTTTGACTAATAATATCATTCATATGGTATTATTGCAAATTAATCATACAAGTCAAAAACAAATAGCAATCGACTTAACGAGATCCTATTCCATTAAAGACATTCAACAAAGATAATGTGAAACAATAATAATAACCAAACTAATTTCAACACATGTATGCCTCAAACAACAATAATTAAACTGTTTACAATAAACATAAAAACAAGTAATCTTCAATCCCGTGTCGTTTGTGTTTTTTAAGACCGTGATCTCTAGCCTTTAATACAAGCTCCAAAAATCACTTCCTTTGCTCCTAAATTAGTCATTTTTAGCCTCCAAAAACGTCTCCCCTATTTTCTATTTTGCCGTCTGCTTCTTGTACGTCTCTCCTTTAAAACAAATGTAGCTTCGGATCGTGTGCCCCAAGTTGGTTTTTGCGGTGTAATTTACCACGTATGGGCCATATGATATATTCTTGGACTTTGATTTAATCTTTACTCATGGGCCACTGCTATACAAAATCAAATAATTGGATGTAACATAGATGAAATTTTTTGGTCCACGTGAACAGCATCTAACATAAATCTGCATAGGTTAGTCATCATTGTTAATATTAACTAGATTTAAGATCAGGCCGCGTGTTGCAGCGGCCGGGTCACATCGTCGGGTCTTGCGTAAGTGACTCCGTCACATGATTTGATAAAAAAATCTCATGTGTCATACGTCATGGCGTAATGCGGCCAGGACACGTGGCCGGGTTTTATATATGTGATTTTGTCACATTCGTCAATAAAAAAAGTTTCATGTCTCGTGCGTCACGGCACAACGCTATAATGACTAAAAGTTAAAAGTCAAAACGATAATTCAGTCAAATCCGAAATACTGAAGTCGAGTTATATGTCAAAGTAGAATAAAGTAGCAAAGTCAAAAAGCCATCAGATGCTAAAATGACAATTAGTAAAGTCACGGACTAAAACCGTAAACATATAAAAGAAATAAAAGAACTTGACACGTGACAACACGTGATAGGAACACGTGTCACCACGTAATAGGCCGGTTGATAACCGATCTTAGTTATTAGGAGGTTTATAAATATTAATTCAATTTGACTTGCAAATCATATGTATATTTTAATTTAAATATTAAGGATCTCATATTTGTGATGAATTGAAATGTTAATCTTATGAAAGTAAATATGTATAACTATTTAACAATATTAACTAATTAACTATAATATAAAAATAAAACTAACATAAAAACTATTTAAACCGTATGAGAATGTATATATAATTTATGTATAATTTGGAGCACATCGAGGAGACGCTTAGGTTTCATCCTCATGTACATCTTTTGCTCCCATGAGAATCCATGGAAAGGTGCATGATCAACGGATATGAAATCACTTCATAAACTTGATTTCTTATAAACTATTGGGCCATAGCTCAGGATCCTACTAGTTGGAAGGATCGAAATGTGTTTAATCAAGAGAGTTTTCAAGAAAAAACAAAAGATAATAAAGGTCATGACTTTGAGTACATTTCTTTTGGCGCTAATGATAGAGAGTCTATTGGAATTTCATTGTGAATGGCGAATTCAGAGCTTTCTCGATCTAGTTTCTTTATTTTACCATTTCAATTGGAAGCTAGTAGATGGGGAGAACCCACAAGATTTAGACATGAATACTAATCATAACCCCATTACAATTCTTGTATTTCATCCTAAACATAATATATAGAATAGGTATATTATAAACTTTACATGAAACTAACCTACTTGTTAGTTTTTTCGGTTTGACCCACTCACCACACCATCCTAGTGTTCCCAACTTGTCTCATGAGCTTATGTGAATTAGTCCAACATTAGTTTTTACTTCTCTATCAATAAAAACATGTATTGATGACCAAACACTCAAGTAAAACATGCATTAGAGATTGTACCCAATGATACTATTCAAAACCATTTAGTTTTCAATATAAAATAAAATAATAATAATAATAATAATAATAATAATAATAATAATAATAATAATAATCTATACATTCTAATAAAAGATAGTTTTTGATGTTACATGGCATGCAATGAAGTTATCGTTGACATTATTTTCCCGCTCATTAATATTACATATTTAAACCCTCTACTGTTGCATAACATACAATCATCAAACTAATATCTTTTTCTATCACTTACAAAAATAATCATCATATTCTTAGTAATTAAAATATATATCCTAAAAATAGTTATCATATTCTTAGTAAACATATCATTTATCAATATATAATAAAAAAATATGTCAATTAAGTGATTTAAAAGTTGATAAATTCTAACAACTTATTAGGATAAGGTTTTTCAGCAAATTTATCTTTTAAATTTATTAAAAGAACTAGATTATACCATGTGTGTTACACATGTTAATAACTAAAAACATAATCATCAAGCATAGTAAACAAATAATCATATGACAAATAAGCAAATTCATTTGGAAATCTTTTTTAGCTCTCTTTTATTATAAGGTATATTTATTAGTTTTCAGCAAATTCATCGCATAAATGTATTAAAAGAATATTTATTAGCATATTTTAGGTTGAGTTTTCTTGGCATGTTTGTTGAACTTTTGCTAAGCTAACTTTTGTTGAGAAGGCAATAGAATAACAAATCATTGTCAGTAAAATAGAGGTTATAATAACAAGTAGACATGTAGCATACTTCTAATTTTTCCTATGTGAGTTTTCGGTCTTTATTGGTGTTTAAATATGGTGATGATTTATAGTGTAGTGCTAATTTGTCATATGATTATTTGTTTAACATGCTTGATGATTATGTTTTTAGTTACACACCCTGTGTAACACACGGGGTATAATCTAGTTATAATAATAATAAGGATAATCACGGAGAATAGACGTGCTAATAAGTATTATTTGTAATTAGGTTTTTAAAACTTTAATTAATATTTACGTAATAATTAGATCACCTATATACCTTGGACATTAAATTAAAGTATTATATAAACACCCCAATTGCCAAAGAACGTTTATGTACGTAAATTAAGCAATCAAACTTTTGGTGAACACTTGCCAAACATTTCATTCTAAAACATGGTTCCACTAATGTCTCTAGTCATTTCAATGTTTTTCGTTTTCATCTTCTTCCTATCAAAAAAACATCGACAAAAAAACTTGCTACTCCCTCCTGGTCCACCAAAGCTTCCTTTGATTGGCAACATGAACCTCCTTATGCATCCTGCACCATACCGAACCCTCAACGACTTAGCGATGAAGTACGGTCCCATCATGCACCTCAAACTCGGGTTCGTATCGACCATTGTTGTCTCCTCGGCCGAATTAGCTAAACAGATCATGAAGACTCATGATGATGTCTTTTGTAACCGCCCGAAGCTCACGGCTCAAAAGATATTGACCAACAACTACAGTGACATAGCCTATGCACCATATGGGACTTATTGGAGACAGCTTAAGAAGATATGCACTGTTGAGCTCTCAAATGCAAAGATCAGGGATTCGTCGAGGTTTATACGCGAAGAAGAGGTGAAATTGCTTGTTGAATCTATTAGTAAAAGTGTTGAACCAATAAACTTGGTGGAAAGGCTTGTTGAATTGAATTACAATTAACATCATCACTCGGATTACGTTTGGTGAGAAGTTAGACGATGAGTTGACGTTTCGGATGGCGGTTACGGAAGGGGCGGGTTCAGCAGTCAGATTTCATGTTGATGATTTCTTTCCGTCGCTTGGTCTCGTTGGTAAGTTAACCGGAAGGACAAAACGGTTGGAAAAACGTAAACTGAAGCTTAGTAGAATCATGGATAAGAAGATACAACACCACATCGAGCAACGTAAAGTCGAGAATAAGCCGCCACAACGTGAGTGTCTGGTTGATGCTCTTCTTCGGCTTCAGGAAACCGGAGGCGAACTCGACCAGCCGCTAACGATCGACAATATCAAGCCTATCCTCATAGTAACTTCTTAATTTTTCCTTCATCCAAATGCTTTATTTTTCTATCTTAGATGAATCATATCGTAAAACTATATAGCTAGGTTTTGTGTTCTCATTAGTGAGAGCTTTGTAACAAGCTAAACAGTGTTTAAAACGAAGCTAAATTAAAGGTGCTTATAATGAAATTAAGACGAATGAATGAGATATTAAAATAGTCGTTAGGTAAAGTAATTAAGTATATCTAGTATAAACGAAACTAATGAACAAGAACATGTATTGTTCGTGTTCGTTTGTTAAGGAACTAACATATTAATAAACTGTTCATGAACATTTACCGAACGAGATTTTCTTGTCCGTGTTCATTCATTAAGAAAACGAACGTGTTCATAAACTGTACACGAACGTACACTCACTAGTTTAAACAAAAAACAAATGTTCATGAATATAAATGAACACAAACAAACGTTCCTGCATAAAAATGACTACAAACAAATTATAATAAATTCTGTATTTTTTATTTGAAAGATTATGAAAATATCACCAAAAGCAAATAACCACTTAACATAATTATACAAGTATGTCAAGTTTTAACATAAATTCAATTTTTAATGGTCAAATCATAGACGTTGGTGGAAGCGTATACTATAACTAGGGTGTCAATTTTTTTTAAAAACTAAACCAATAGTAGAAATATATAACATATAAACACCTTTAAGTGAGCGTACACAAACGTATACTTTACCAAATGTTCACAAACATAAACGAATGAGTGCGGCCTCTGTTTATATCCGTTCGTTTAACTTAACAAACAAAGTTTCTTGTGTTTGTTTATTAAAGAACGGACACAAATGAACTTCTCGCCGAACAATTCATGAACTATTCATTGAAAGTTTGGTTTGTTTACGGTCATAGTTGTGCAGATAATGACGTGCAAAATAATTTGCAATTGTTCATTAAACCATTTAAATTGCTTATTGTATAAACGATTGAGCACATATATGAAAGTATATACATTGCGTGTTTATATAATTGTATGTATTAAAAGAGACTCTCGTGTCTAACATAAATATGTAATTATTATTCTTCTTTTGTTCAACATTTACTTTTTATTTTATTTGCACTATATGTCTGGATCACAATATTTATTTGTTCGTTTATTTCGCAATTATTGTATTGTTTTTGTTTTCATATAAAATGTTATTCCTACATCATGTTAGTTTTCTTCTTGAAATATCTCATTATTTTCAATCTCTAACCTACATCTTTTTAAATTACATGAAAATGGTAGTAAAGGAGACTCTTAGGTTTCACCCTCTTCTACCTCTTTTGCTCCCACGAGAATCCATGGAAAGATGCATAATCAACGGATATGAAATACCTTCACAAACTCGAGTTCTTTTAAACTATTGGGCCATAGCTCGGGATCTTGCTAGTTGGAAGGATCCAAATGTATTTAATCCAGAGAGGTTTCAAGAAGAAACAAAAGATTTTAGAGGTAATGACTTTGAGTACATTCCTTTTGACGCTGGTCGTAGAATGTGCCCTGAAATTTCATTGGGAATGACGAATATTGAGCTTTCTCTTGCTTCTTTGCTTTACCATTTTGATTGGAAGCTAGCTTAAGGAGAGAACCCACAAGATTTAGACATGAACGAAACGTATAGGGTGGCATGTTTCAAGACTCATAGGCTACAGCTCGTACCTAGCCTACGCTTCCCTATATCAACTTAAAAGTGTCGGTTATTTTTTTCTTGTTACTACTTTTAATTATTCGGTGGTCATATACTCATTGAGTGCAAAAAATAATACATTGTTTTCAAACTTTTATATAACAAAGTAACTTAATAAATAAAATTCGAAAGAATATTGGTTCATGATTTTGAAAGTCGTTATCATTTGTCATATTGGATCTAGACTTCTAAAGGACCATTTTGTGATATGTACACATTGAAGAATATCATTTTCAATAATTTTTCTTAAAGTCAAGTAATAAAACCATGTCATGATATTGAAGATATATAGTAACAATCGAATTATGTCTGGACGTGTTACGGGATCATTAAGTATTTTAATAAGATGTGAGTTATCCAACCAAGCATCTTAAATTAAAAAAAACTAAAAAAATCTTTTAGACACAATATATGCAAGTAAAAAAAGGTTTATCGGTGGATTAAAAAATTAAAATTTAAATTGAATTTAAAAAAAATGTCTCGGAGACTTAGTTCACTTAATCGTCCTTCCAAAAAATATGAGAAAAAAATAACTGTTTCATTGTGTATTTATTTACTTTCATTGTATTTTTTTGTAAATTTATGACATAATAAAGGTAAAAAAAATACACAATGAAAATGTTATTTTTTAAAATTTTTAATTTTTATTTTTTAACAACGACGATGAAAGGAACAAGGTCTATGGGCATTATGTCTAAAATATATTTTTAATTTAAACTTCTTAGATTCTCGATTTTTTTACTTGAACCTCATGCTTTTAATAAATAGAACAAGAATCACGATAACATTATTCATTACCAGGAATAAATATATAATACGACGGAATCTAATAATTCTTTTGTGACATATTGTCACAGAATTATCTTTTTGACTCACGTGCGGCACTTAGAATCCTTCTAAGCTCAGCCTTTGACCCGACAATAGTAACGATTCTTGACAATACCGAGCGGAAGTTGCAAGTAAACCAAATATAAATTGTATTGCTACAAGAGAAGATTACAAAGTATGCTTACAAGTACAAGACAATAGCTTGTGAGTGAGTGGTGTTTAGAAGAGTGTGTGCAAGTGTTGATGATGTGCAAATGATGCCTAGCATGCCTGTTTATACTAGTTGTGACACTCCGCCTCGTACGAGAATAAAAAGACTTAAAAAAAAAAGGTATATTACGCGATACGCGCATGAGAGACGTTAGTCTGCGCGTATCGCCTAAGGCGAGCAAACCCGGGTACGCGAGATTGTGGGCCGCTCATGGTTTGGGCGAAACCACCCCTCCTACGCGATACGCGCAGGAGGAGTGTGGGCGTGCGCGTATCGCGTAGCACGCATTCACCAGCTATAAAAGGAGGCCGACCCCCCTTCACTTCTTGCACCAATCCCTCTCTCTCTCTAGCTTTCTCTCTCTAAAATCCGGCCTAAAACACCCGGTGAATTCCCGACGAAGTCTCGGCGGGTTTCCGACAAGTAACGGAAGCCTCCCAAAGTTCGGTTCAAGTGCGGTTTTGCTCACGAGGCGCCTACGGAGTATCTTCGGTGTTCGGTAAGACTCCTCTTTAGATTCCTTTGAGCACTTACCATGTTATAATATATATATATATATATATATATATATATATATATATATATATATATATATATATATATACACCTTAGATACTAAACGGGACGCGAACCCCGTCATTATAGTAAACGGTGTCCTCCCACACAAGCACGTGAGCTCGGGACCACTGAACGAGGCGAAGTGCTACTCAAGTCCAGAGAGACTTTCGTACCCAGGCCCCCACTCTGCTCGACTCATTAGGTAAACATCTCAGATCCCATACTCATTTAAGATGTATGTATGACTTAAGTCCATGGTAGAACCAGGATTTTAGAATAAGAACATTCCTAGTCATACAATATTACTAGGAACGTTATATGTTTTCAATGAACGATATGATCGTGTGAGAAACACGAAGATATGATAATGTGGCTTTTCAAATTAAATGATAATGAGGATATAGGATAACCCTAACTCAGATGTTAAAACACTCTGAGAAGAATGATTATACCAAGGACTAAAGTCGTCGCCAAAGTCACATAGTGTGACTTAGGCAAGGCATCAGTAAGAAAACACTGATAGGATCATCCCTAAGGGAAATGAATCCTAATAAGTATGAAATGTTTTACAGGGTTGTCTTGATTAGCCACTAGCTTGTGATACGTAGGCTACCTCAGAAGGTGAGTCTAACCGCCCCTCTTTTATATGTTTTATGATTTCGGGGCTGTATCCGAGCTTGTATGAAAAGTATGAAATGTTTTATGAATGTTATGAATATGTATGTGGTTATAAGTAGATCGCTACCTGGTGATTCAACGCACCTCAACTCCAGGTTCGTCCGGTTGTTGTGTTGTTGGTCCGCGGTAATAAGCTTCGCGTTAAGAGTCATCCCTGGATAGGGATGGCGGCTACATACCACAGGGCAAGTCATTAGGGCAGGGCTTCATGCTAAGAGGTAGTTAGTTAAGGAACTACCGGCTCCACCTCGGGATGTATATGCGTCTAGTTGGATCCAATTAGGTAGACTGTCGGCTCGTAACAGGAGAGGTACCACCCGCCTAGGCAACAGGATGCGACCGAGAGAGGTCATAAGGGTACCTTGGTTATTCCTGTATGCGGCATATACGTTAACAGACTCTGACGAGATTTACCATTAGATATGGCGTTGGAGAAGATTTGGCTTGTAGATAACTTATCACCACACATATATGAATGATGATGTTTAAATGTTTTATATGTCTTACGTCACTGGTTACGACTCATCAACACATAGTTGTTGACGTCTTTTAGCTCGTGATGCAGGTGAAAGAAATAACCGAAGGCATTAGCTAGGAAGGCCTAGCTAAGACTGTCTGGTCGATGAAACTCCACATAGGAGGAAGAATTAAACTGAAGATGCTTGGAATTAGTGTCTTTAGTTTTAATGTAACACACTCATGTCGAGTGTTAGACAATCTTTGTTCTTATTCTAAGACATTTAATGAAAGTTTAAATTTGGGACCGTATTTGTGGTCTTTTATTAAGTCTTCCGCTACATTATATTATTCGATTGGCTGATGTTATGCAACGTGTCGGGCCCTGGGAGTTGGGGTGTGACACTAGTTACAATGGATCTAGATCATTCTTGGTCTAGATCATTCATTCAAAATATCCTACACATATAGTATCTAGATATTTCCAAGTGAAATATCTAGATCTTGACTCTAGATCTTTCTACCCATAATCTCTTGATTATATATGGTTGATTTATATGGCTGATTCAAGGTGTTTCTAGATGGTTCAAGACCTGATTTTCGTGATCCCTCCAAGCCCCCAACTTTCAGCCATGTTGCGGTTCCATTCTTGCGCATTCTAGAACGTTCTGGGGCTGCACTTGATGTCCACATTGATGTAGTGTTTTCCAGCCCTTCCGACAGTTTCTAAGGCTTGTGTGGGCTAATTTAAGACCCCTTAAATGTGCCGTGTCCATCTCGAAAGTTGTAGGCTGATCCGGAGTCTTCCGGGCAGCCTTTGATGCCTCTAGATGTGTGTCTGGAACCTTCCGGAATCCGAGAAAATTGATTTATGTTTAGGCGGGTCGTGACAAAATGCTCCGCATCCGAATCCAAATATCAAACTCAAATTGGGACCCGTTGTTTTTTTTTCATTATTTCTTATTTAAACTCTTCACGTTCTAATTTTCGTCTATTTAAAGTAAGTGAATAATTCGGGTTTCCATGTTTTTCCTGTCATCTTGAAAAGTGATCGAACTTATTATTGTTTATAAATAATGATCCAAAAAAATATATATATTTGTAATTTATAAGATGGATTTTATAAATATTATCAAGTCATTACTATTAAGTCTAACAATAATCATTTATCATCAACAACAACATAATTATATAAAAAACGTCAACTTTATAAAAGTTATAAGTTAACTCATTTAAGTTAGTTGGTTAAAATAAATTTAGTTTAAAAATGAAAAGTTTGAAACATTTATTCAAGTTTAAAAGTCATTTAATAGCAACATCAAACATTAGGGGTAAAAACTGTAAATTAAAAAACGTCTATGATAAGCAATTTCAGTGGTTTGGGCCCCCCACCATTGAGACATCTCTTATTTCCAGTGGTCAGTGTTCCGGCCACCTTGGCTGGGTAGACTCTGGCGAGGTTTAAAAACATCATTTCAGGCGACTTTAACTATAATAAAACCCGGTAAATGTTCCCCATGCTAAACTCGACCTTGTGATCTCTTTTAGTTTGATTCTACTGCTCAAACAAACCCGTTTTAACTGATTTTATAAGTTACGGTTCATTTAAATACCTAGTTCATTCAAAATGTGTGTTTCAATCAATTGAATTAACCAAAATACTCATTTCGACGATTTGAATTAGTCTACGCCATTCAATCGAGTTTTAATCACCTAAATAAACATCAATCAATCTCCTTTAAACCCAAAACGAAACCGAACTCAATATATACCATTTCTAAATCAAATTAATTTAATAATTCAATTACTGTAAAACATTCCTAATCAATCACTCTAACTCTCTAATATTTCAATTACAATCAAAACACTCTCAATCTGAACCATTGTTCATCATCTGGTTCGAATCTGCAATGTATAAATCAAGCATCAAAACGTTGTTAGTATCTACAATTACATTGGGGCTTTCATTCATCTCATCTAGAAGAGTAAATCAAGAGATTTAATACATTTTAACAGCTTCAATCTACCAATTTGAATCTCACGCATCCGTTTCTTTTTCTTCATCATGAAAACAAATAGTATAAATATATAACATAAAAACACCTTTAAATGAACGAACATAAACAAGCACTTTACCGGACTTTCACGAACATAAACGTACAGACGTGGCCTCTGTTATGTCTGTTATTTTATCTTAATAATCGAAATTTCTTGTCCGTGTCGAACGGATACAAACGGATTTCTCGCCGAACTGTTCATTGAAAGTTCAGTTCATTTAGAACCCTACTTGCGTACATAATAGATGACGTGCAAAACAACTTACAGTTGTCCACTAAACCACTGAAATTGCTTATCATAGACGTTTAATAATGTTAAATGATTGAGCACATATATAAAAATATACATTATGTCTAACATAAATTATAATCAATATTCTTCTTTTCTTGATCATCTAACTTTTTTATTTTATTTGCACTAAGTGTCTAGATCACAAATTTTATTAATTTATTAGTTTATTTCATAAAGTTTTTATGGTTTGTTTTCATATAAAATGTTCTTCTTGTATCATATTAATTTTTTTTAACGGATGTCTAACATAAAAAAATATAGGGTCAAAAATATAATGTCAAAGTTGAAACATCTACCAAAATACACGTCAAAACATCTTTGAACATTTTAAATAAAGCAAGATTTTAATTCGATCTATTAATATAATAGCCGGCCATGATAGTTATTTTTTATTGCTATCATTAAACTTTAGGTTTTACATCACTACTAGATTTTGGTGCCGGGGCCGCGCGTTGCAGCGGTCGTGACGCATTTTCTGGACCAAGGTGTGTCGTTTGTTTGCAGGTACATCTGCTGGGTTGGTCATCTTCACTTGCAAAGTGTTAGTGGTTACAGGAAGTTTCTTTCGGTTGGTTCCTTGCTTGACTTCTGTTTATAACATGCAAACAGAATATGTTACGAAACAGTCGATACAACAAAATTAGTTGGTTGACTTTTGTTTTTACATTGAAGAAGAATATGTTACCAAACAGTCAATGAGCATGTTTCACCAAGGCATGAACTACAAACAAAATTTAGAACGATAACTAATATTAAAAATGAAATCACATGCCTATGATATCATGATAAAAACCGATCT
The DNA here is from genome assembly GCA_030867185.1 of Tagetes erecta. Classification (NCBI taxonomy): domain Eukaryota; kingdom Viridiplantae; phylum Streptophyta; class Magnoliopsida; order Asterales; family Asteraceae; genus Tagetes; species Tagetes erecta. The sequence continues at coordinate 4,621,470 of CM061489.1, read as the reverse complement.
AAAATTACCCGCTTTAACTCGAACCAAACTGACATGACCCGTTATGACCCAAACAAATGTTATACCTTTTTCAAATGACTCGTTTTAAATATAACCAAGAGCCGCATAGAAATGTTCATACCCGATAACAACCCTGTTCAAAACCAAATTGGTACACTATAATTAAACTTCTAGCACTATTACCTGTTTTCAAATAATATCACCTTAAAAGGAAACATACATTTCTAAACACAATTCACAGAAATACTCACCAAAGTAAAGTAAATACCCTAACATTAATTCATTTCAGTTAGTTGTTATCTAACATGTGCTTCTCGTATCATCTCTCAAGATAATAATCAAAATTATGCAACTTGATCATAGCTAAAGCTAAAGTTATGAAGGGTCATCAACTAAAAGTAGATATCTAGAGAATATTTGTTGTATAGATGAAAGTAAAAAAAAAAGCATACTCAATCAGGGCACAACAGTGACAAAAAAGTACAGACAAAGGGTATTGTGAGTAGCTGCACATAAAAACATGAGAAATTAAAGAACGCGCAGTGCATCAGATTGGTATTCTAAAATCTGCATAACCAAAGTTCAGGTGACAATTTTTAGAAATCACTGTTATGTTGCGACACACAATAGCAGTCACCACGATCAATACAGAGAACTCGTTGATGACAAAGTAGAACCAATAAAAGTATTTCAACTATGTTTTCTAACCGTAGACATAACAACACAAACACCAAAGTAGTAGTAACAACAATAGTAAAATAATCTAATATATATATATATATAGTAACAATGCCAAAAGCAACAACTACAATGCTATTTAACTATTTGCCACTGGCCAAACCACCCACTGACCAAGTCTACTAACAACAATAAATGACACTTTTGGGACACATAAATGACAATACCACAACAATATCATCAACATCTTGTAGCATAACACTGGCAACTACTATAACCACAAAGTCCAACAACTGTAGACAACATTGCAACACAAAGTAACTTACAACCACAATATCATCAACACCGTCAATTTCACAGTAGAAAAACAATTAGAAAGTGATAGCAAACTAACCCGACCACCTTCACAACATTGGTTATAAACAAAACAACTATTAGTGCTTTGACTAACAATGCGCTCACAAAGCTAAAACATATATCTATGTAAAGAGCCCCCGTAGAAGTCGAAGTAGATTCAATTGTAGTACTTCTTCGACGTTTCGTCACCGAAAACATTAAAGATATAACTAAAAATGCAACAGCAGAAGTGACAATAGAAAGCACACACCAAGAACTAAGGTAGAAACCACAAGGATAGACAATGACAAGTTGACAACAACAAAAGCAAAGCAAAACTGTAAAACAACTAAAATCTCAGCAGCAAAGTAGCAACAGGAAAAGAAAACACCAGGAACTACAGTTGGCAGCATAAGAACATTCAATAACAACAACAAAAGCCAACAAAACAGAAGCCAAAATGGCAGCAACAGCACAATTGCACAAACACCTTATAACACAATAAACAACCACAATAACTGCAATAACACATAGACAAAGCAGCAAACAAAGTAGCCAACACAGGAGTCAACTACAAAGTCACAAGCAACAACAAAAACACTAACACAAACACATCAGCGACAACACCAAACAACTACAATATGCAACTACCTAAGAAAGAAATTTAACCCAAACCAAGAACTGATAAGAAGAACACTAACCTCAAATATAGCACCAAAAACATAATTGAAGAAGATCAAGAAGCAGACAACAACAACCCCTAAATGCATGGACAGTCAGAATCTAAAAGCACCAGAATCGGCAGACCGAAGATAAAACAACACCACAACCACAATCAGAAACCCAACATGAACAAAACCGGCCCCCATAAGTCAGAAGAATGAAGAGAGACTATCATAAATTGATCGCAGAAAAATGGAAGATGATTCTACATATAGAAGAACGACAACACCGGGACGATAATCGCTGGTAGAAAGGAGCACGTGAAGGAGAAACAGCGGAGCACATGGAAACGATGATGAACAACGGTGTAGAAAAAGCCTACGATCGCTAAGGTGAATAGAAACTTCAGAAACCGATACCTGCGTGTAAAATCCATAAGAAGAAAAGAATGAAAATCAAACACTTAAAGCAAACAACAATCGAAGATGCAAAACCAACCTAAACGACAGAGGCAGAAAGACGAAGGTGAAGGTGAAGTTGAATTGAGGACGAAAGATGAAGCAGAAGACGATGATGAAATCGGAGTGAAAGAAGAAGCAGGCAACAGCGGTGGGGAGTAGATAAGAAGCTCTAAGTCACATGAAACGCACGTGAATCCACCGACCTTCCTAAATAGAAGGTATGGTAATATTATTATATAGCAAGCATGTATTAAAAAAACGCTTACTATATATCTTTGTACGTACATTAAAGTACATTATGTTTAATATCTATATAGATGCACTGGTTAAATAAAACAGACGATCTATTAAATGGAGAAATCATGATTAAAAATGAGACGTGACAACCTAAACCATTATAAAAAATCAATTTTGAAAACTGATAGAGTCAGAATCACTCGTTCATGTTCAGTTATTTAATTTTGCGTTGATTTTGCAACCCAAGATATCATTTATTTTCTAAAGGTATATTAGTTTTCAATTGGATGTAAAAATTTTATCGTTCGGATGGCCTTTTCAATGAAACTTTTACATCAATCGACTTGTATTATCTTTCCAATCAAAAGGCTAAAACATCGGTCTTGAATTTGAAAAAACATAACGGCGTTAAACAAAAAATAACGACGGACTATTGGTTGCCAAAGTGATAAAAGTCGGGACCGTTGACAGCCGGCCAATTCAATAGTTGAAACCGGTAGAAAACAAGAGGTGATAGTTGAAACAAGTGAAAACCAATATACCTTTTCTAAAGTTAAAAAAAATTGATTTTACATTATCTATAATTAACTTTACTTTTGTTTCTCCTAATGCAAGAAATTTAACTCTCTGCTCAAAAAAATATGTTTCTCGTCAATTTCATCTCAACAAGCCTGCTTTATTATATTAGATACATATACATCGCAATTGTCCAAAGAAGGTTTATATATACAACAAAAACATTTGGTGAACACTCGCCAAACATTTCATTCTAAAACATGGTTCCATTAATGTCTCTAGTCATTTCAATGTTTTTCGTTTACATCTTCTTCCTATCAAAAAAATATCGACAAAAAAACTTCCTACTCCCTCCTGGACCACCAAAGCTTCCTTTGATTGGTAACATGAACCACCTTATGCATCCTGCACCACACCGAGAGCCCTCAACGACTTAGCCGCGAAGTACGGGTCCCATCATGCACCTCAAGCTCGGGTTCATATCGACCATTGTTGTCTCATCAGCCAAAGCAGCTAGAGAAGTTATGAAGACTCATGACAACATCTTTTCTAACCGCCCGAAGCTCGTGGCTCCAAAGATATTGGGCTAAAACTATAGTGACATAGCCTTTGCACCTTATGGGGCTTATTGGAGACAACTTAAGAAGATATGCATTCTTGAGCTCTCAACCGCGAAGAGCATGGATTCGACGAGGTTTATACGTGAAGAAGAGGTGAAACTACTTGTTGAATCAATTAGTAAAAGTGTTGAGCCAATAAACTTGGTTGAAAGCACTAGTACAAAATACACCTTTAATGACACGCGAATAATGACATACACTATTTACATGACATGCAAAATCAAGTGTCAAAAACAAAATGTCATCTTTGTAAAAGAATTGAAGAAATGTTGACACACAACTTTTTCTATCATCTTTTTACTATCATAATAAAAAAAAGCGCGGATCTTTTTCTGAACCCGTATTACAAATCGGATCCTATATAAGATGTCCACCAATAGACTTGTACCCTAACCATTCACTCTCTCTTCTCCATCTCCACCTACCACTACCACCACGCCAGTGAAACGCAACCACCGGTCCACCGCCACTTCAACCTGGATCTCTAACTGCAACAGGAACTGAAAGGAAAATTTCTTCAATCGTCTTCTAGCTGTTTACTGTTTATCTATTATAGAACTAGATTCGCTCCGGTATGTCGAATATCGATCATCTAAGTTTACGATCATCAATCTTCAACTACTTCAAATCTGAGATTACAAATTTGTGTTTTTCAGTCGGTTCTGGTAAATCTATTATTATCGTTGTTTACTATATGTGCTTGATGCAATCGATTCTAGATTCATTAACTAGGTGTTCATTCTAATTTAAATATCTTCAATTGAATATGAGATTGGGCGTTTTTGTGATTTATTTGATGAAATCTGATTTGATTTTGTCATTTTTTTTTCCTCAATTAACTTTTGAATTAACTTATTGTGTTTATGAACAAAATGAATCATGAAACTGTAACTAATGTAGTGTTCGATCTACAATATGCACAAGTTTAGAGTATTTTAGAAGGTTATCAGTGGTACATAATTGATAAACAAGGTTTGTATTAGTAAATTCCTTCATTTATAAATTAGATAATTGGATGTTCTGTTTCTTAAACTTTAGTTTGTAGTGTTAGCTTACTTTAATCAGCTTTTTAAACTTTAATTAGTTTTTGATGTTAGTACCTACATGCATGTTATTTCTGTGTATGTCTTATGTTTGTATGTATAAATGGAGGATTTGATAATGAAGATTGCAATGTTAGTACCTAAATCGAATCTACTAAAGAATATTATGGAAAGCTACTGAACTTTTGCCTAAACCAAACTAAATGCCTTCTACGATGGTCCTATATGTTTTGGTGACATATTGTTAATTAGAAATTAAGATGGGCATGTAATCTAATAATGAGTTGCATTTGTTGTTTTGTAGTTGGATAATGTCACTTGGGCCTACATTATTGCATATGATTTAGTTTATAAAACAGCAGCAACACAAGTTAATTGGCACGTCAACAGACGAGATATGATAACGCAAGTTAAGTCATATTAGATAAATCTGTTTTTAAATATAAACACGTTTAGATTTGAATTATGAGATACTTTTTAACGCTTTTTTAATTGATTTTTCATACTAAATGTAAATCAGCTTTGCTTCAGTTCAGTTGATTCATGAGATACTTTGAAATATAGTCGCTTTTTAATTGATTTTTCACACTATATATATGTAAGTATGTTTTGCTTCAGTACAGCTGATATATGGCTTAGTACTGTAGACTTGGATCCATTTTGATTCGTAAACTTAAAGTATTGCATCAACAAGTTTTAACAGCAAATAATTGTTAAATATAGCCTTTACTTTTATAAGTAAAACAAAACAATAATGTTATGTAAAGTTTAAACGTTAGTGAAAAGTTTGAACTTTCATATGTTTGAGATTATGTTATAAGAAATGTCCAAACTTTGTAAGAAAATCCTCAAATTGACGTAATAATACTAACCCTCTTGATTTCTACATATTACACCCTTCGGCGTTTTTGTTTGATATAAGAACATTTTGTGAGTTACTATACCTAGCAATTAATTGCTAAAAAAAATATCCTTGCATTCCAAACTACTAAGATATGCCTTTATCAAAGGCACTGACACTGTTAACATCCACATTCACTGCAGGTTTAAAGATCTTGGAGAACCATCAAGGCGTCACCCAACAGAAACACAGTTTGGACATTTCTTGTTCGACAACTTGGTAAGAACAACAAACCATTATGAATAAATACAATCTGTTAACAACTAACATTTACTGAAAAACAGGGAAAACGCTACATTGCAAGAATCACTGACATACAAGCACATCGAAACTGTACTATGTCTTATGCTCTGAGTGCACGAAAAGGGTGTATCCACAGAGGAATAACTTTGACTTTGGAACTGAGGTTCCATTTGAGCCAGTTGTTTTTACAAGGTAATTTAAAGTATTAAATGCTGATAACAGTTTTACAGTCTGTTTGTGTGTTTCGTTTTTCGATAATTTACTTTACTTTAACATCTTGCTGTTGTATTCTTTACTAACATGGTGCAGTTTTGTGTATAAATGTTAACAGCATGTTGGAATGATAAGCAATTCTTTAGTTGGAAAGATGAGCAGCATATCATACGAGAAAGTCTTTTAATTGTTGAGAAACCTAACAAAGTTCTTGAAACTTGAGAAACATGAGAATAATATGAGACTAAAAACGGTCGATTACAACATCTCTTGGCACTTCTTCTTGAACTCTAGAAGGTACTTCTATTATCAATTTTGTAGTTGTTAAGTTCCTCTAACAGTCTTTAGTATCTTTTGGGTTGTTTTTTTTCGTTAGGTACTTAACCGATTCAATGCATTGGCAACCATCTAAAGATTGTTGTAAGTTATGTTGAATCTTTTGGGTTCTTTAAATTATGAACAAATTCCCTTTTTGTGTGTGTGGGGGGGGGGGGGGGGTGGGGGGAGGGGGTGTTCATGTTTGTTATTTAAGATTGTTAGTAATTTTTTTAAAGCCGTCAACATGTATCATATTTTCATGACAGATTCATTAACAAATTCCCTAATTGTAGTTGATTTTGCTAATTTTGAGTTATTTAGATTAGCTTTTTGGTGTGTTGAAATTAGTTGAAAATCACCCTGGGTTTGGTGTTTATAACATGAATAAGGATCATGTGAATTATGTTTTCCTAATAATATTTTATTTTGAATCAACAATTTTCTATTTTTTATGTGATTGAAATCGGTAAGTTTGCATAAACGCTTTGAAAATAACGTCAGAATACACCTAGCTGCTATTACTCTAGCATAACAAAACAAGATAACATAGCATGATAGGTTTATTGCCGCCGCAACGCGCGACTGAGAAGAATCTAGTAATAGTTAAAGTTCGGTAGGAATGATATAACCACTAAATTTTGAAATCTCTTTTGTGTTATTGACCCGTCTCATATGCGAGTGTCTTGTGTTTATTGACCCGTTTAGCCTATGCCAAAATGATTAATGTTTTAAGATTTTCTTTATCTTGTTTTTTTCTCAGGTTAGTGGAGGCAAAGACGAATACACGGACGCGGAAATTGATGGAATTCGCGTAGAATGATCGAGTTTTTAAGAAACTTTTGTTTTTAGTTGAATAACATAATTTTAGGTGTCGAAAAATATATAGACAAACATTTTTTGGTATGATTATGAAATTTATTGTTTTTTGGTTTATATGTATTTTATTGTGAAATGAATTTGTTTTGCTTTATTATTTTGGTTATTATGTATCAAGGGTAAATTAGTAATTCTAGAAATATTTTTTTAAACAGTTAAAATCATGACACGCACTAATGAATGTCGTAAACATGGGTCTTAAATGTGTCACAAATGTGTGACATATATGAGTGTCATTAATGCGTGTCATAAAAATATGACACACAAATGTATGTCATTTTTATTTTATGACATGGGCTTCCTTGACACACTTTTGTGTGTCATATATACCCTTTAATGACACGCATTGCGTATCATTAAAGGTCTTTTTTCTAGTAGTGAAGGCTTTTTGCATTGAATCATAATTACATCATCACTCGGATTACGTTTGGTGACAAGTTTGATGATGAGTTGAGGTTTCGGATGGCGATTAAGGAAGGGACGGCTTTGGCCGCAGGATTTCAAATCGGTGATTTCTTTCCGTCGCTTGGTTTTGTTGGTAAGTTAATCGGAATGAATAAACGGTTGGAAGAGTGTCTTGTGGAGCTTAGTAGCATCATGGATGAGAAGATACAATGTCACATCGACCAACGTAAAGTGGAGAAACCACAACGTGAGTGTCTAGTCGATGTTCTCCTTCGGCTTCAGGAAGCCGAAGGAGAACTCGGGCAACCACTGACGACCGACAATATCAAGTCTGTCCTCTTGGTAAGTTATTTTCCTTCATCAATTTTTTTTCTAAATCGTTAAAATAGGTTTTGAGGTTTTGTCTTGCTATTAATGCAGAGAGCTTTACGTACAACAAGTTAAGTAAGTTAAGACAAATGATATATGGACGTAAAGTAACGTAATGAAATTGTTATGAGAAATTGGATAGTTGTGTCAAATAGAAGGGTGATCAATAAGCGTTAAATAGTTATATAGGTAAAGCATTAAATTAGATGTGTCTCACTCTCATACTTGCTTATTATAGACGTTTAATACACTGAAACCATTGAGCACGTATGCAAATATACATTGCGTGTTCATCATGCGTCGCAGGACCGGCCTTTGTGGGGAGATGCGGAAGACCGCTTCAGACCCGGTCTTGCAGGAAGTTTGATATTAAACAAATTTAATAAATATATATTATATTTTATAAATAAGGATTTAATAAATATATATTATATTAATGTGGGTTGGAGTGGGGGGCCCCACCTGAGAGTTTCGCCAAACGTGTTAACTTTTGACACCGGTAATAAAAAATAGCTAAAAAAATTATACGTATTAAGTCATCTACCCTGATTTTTTACGGGTAAAGAAGAAGTAAGATGAATTTATTTGAAATTAGGTCACATCTAAATTAAACTTTAAGAGTATCATAAAGATGATAAGGGTCATAGATCAAATATATTTACTTAGTGATTTAAATAGAAAAAGAAATTGTTAAAAAGTTTGAGTCGAAATCCATAATCGATGAATTCAAAGATATTAAAATTCGTTGGGTTGCGATCAGTGGCGTACCCAGAAATTTTTTTCACGGGGGTCGAAAATTTGATAGGAATCGTTTGAGTATCGATATATAACATTTGTTTTAATCCAGTTCGACTCGGTTCGGGTTGAACCGGGTCGGGTCAAATTAAAAAATAACAAAAAACTAAATTTGAGGGGTTAAAATTGATTTTTTTTCATTTCCCTCCACTTATATTTAAAATTGAAAATTTTCAATTTCCCTCCACTTAACTAACTTCTTTAATGTTAAAACCCTAATTTTTATCTATAAATACTAATCAAAATCTCTCTAATAGCCCTTATCACTCTAAACTCTTTTGCAAACTCTCTCAATCTATCTAAGAACTCCATATGTTTGCAACAAATTTTCAATAGCAACTTGTGAGTTTTTTTTTCTTTCTTTCTTTCATCTTTTTCTTTTTTCTTTTATTTTTTGACATTATTTTCTTTCAAAATACTTGAAACATCCTCTAAGAATTTACCGTATATTTACCAAGGTAAATAAAGTTTGGTAAATCACCATTTTGAGGTTCAAGTTAGGATTGTTTTTCTTAAACCTTATAAAATAAATTCTTTATTTTGTTTCTTAAAGCTCATAGTCTCCATTTTACATCTTTCTTAAACTATTAGTTAATATACAAATGAAAAGTGAATGAAACCAAACCATGTTTCCAAACAAGACTATGTTGGAGAACTTGTGTTATGGTATAAAAATGGTGATGTTGATAACCTTGGTTTACAACTAAACTTTCCACCATTACTCACTTCTTACTTAATTACTTGGCTAAAGTAGTTAATTTATGTATGTATTTCTATTCTTGTACTCATGACCATCCGAATCATCAACTATGTTGATGGTTTTGTGCAATGGTGAAATACTTAAGGTTATAATACCTCAATGCTTGACTATACATGACAATATAAATAAATATATTTTTCTATCCTTCTAACCATAATTTAACCCAATACATGGTTAAATATTATGTGTCTCATTTGGGCTGTGGATTGACCTCTAACTGAGTTTTCAAGACTGGACAGGGGGTCGAGAGTTAAATTTTACGGGGGTCGATCGAGAATTTAACATATAAAAACAGGAAAAAAAAAATTTCGCAGGGGGAGCGGGCGCCCCCCACCCACTCTTAGTGGGTACGCCCCTGGTTGCGATGTAAATATTCTTCCATGTATTCATATTTTCTTTTGCATCATTATAAATATTTTAGGTCTTTGGTCATTTAAAAACTATGTAGTTTTTTATACGTAAAACGGTCGTTCTTTAAATGAATGAAGATATTTTGACTTTTTATTGCTTGACCCGACTCGAACTTAATCGTCAAACTGAACATATAATCTGAAAAATAATGTTAGATAAAAAAGTTTTTCCCGTGATTTTTGGCCCACCCTCTAAAAAAGTTCAAGTTTCGCCACTGCATATAAACCGTTCTTCCTACATCATGTTAATTAGTTATCTTCTTGAAATATATCTCATTGTTTTAAATATTTTACCTTCATCTCTATAGGATGTGTTCACGGGTGCAAATGAAAATTTATCGAACATAGTGGAGTGGGCAATGGCAGAGATGTTAAAAAACCCAAACGTGATGAAAAAGACACAAGTTCAGACTAGACAGGTCATTGATGAAAAAGTCAACCCTACTATAAAAGAGACGGATCTCCAAAAAATGAATTACATGAAAATGGTAGTAAAAGAGACTCTTAGGTTTCACCCTCCTGTACCTCTCTTGCTCCCACGAGAGTCCATGGAAAGATGTATGATCAACGGATATGAAATCCCTCCACAAACTCGAGTTCTTATAAATTATTGGGCCATAGCTCGGGATCCTGCCAGTTGAAAGGATCCAAATGTGTTTAAACTTGAGAGATTTCAAAATGAAACAAAAGATTATAGAGGTAATGACTTTGAATACATTCCTTTTGGTGCTGGTCGTAGTGTGTGTCCTGGAATTTCATTGGAAATGGCAAATACGTACAGAGCTTTCTCTAGCTTCTTTGTTTTATCATTTCGATTGGAAGCTAGTTGATGGGGAAAACTCACCAAATTTAGACATGAACAGGACATTTGGAATGACATGTTACAAGACTTAGTAGTCTACGACTCGTTCCTAGCCTACGCTCCCCTATATCAACTTAAAGCTTTCGATTATTTTTCTCCTGTTATTACTTTTGATTGTTGGTGGTCATTCGTTAATTGTGTGTACGTAAACAAATAATACATTATTTTCAATGTTTTATAGAACACAACAAGTTAATATAAAATTCTTTTTTTTTGAACGGTCAATTTCATTAGGAACAAGAAAGAGAAGGGAGCAAGAAGCTCCACAACTCAAGCAATTACAAGGACATGCGACACCAATCTTTCCAATTTAGAGAGACTAAGTTCGACCTATTTTTAATCCAAGTGTAACCTAACGACTTAATCTCTTGAAATATCCTTCCCAAGTTAGGTTCTTTGTCTTCAAAGATCTTCTCGTTTCTAGCTTTTCACAAACCAACATGCTGTTAAAATAATAACTTAGAACCACTTTTCTTTTATTTCTTGAACCATCGATTGATTTATGAACCTCCAGAATATCCTTGATATTGAACGCAAATATGGGTTGAATTTTACACCAGGATGAGATGAAATGCCAAGTCATGTTTGCAAAGTAGCATGCGACCAGGAGATGGGCGGCGGTTTCATTGTATTCTCCACACAGAGCGCAAATGCTTGAATTGGTGATTATGCCGCGCATGAGAAGAGCATCTTTGGTTGCAATTCTATCCATTTCTGCCCTCCAACCAAAAATATTAACTTTGACCTGGATCCAATTATTCCATTGCAGCCTAAATCCATTTGTGTCTATAGGCCGGTGTAACAGCGATCTCATTGAGGCCACAGTGAACGCACCAGAAGAATTGTTACTCCATTTCCATTTGTCTGGCGTGTTTGTGATTTGAACTTGGTTAAGGAAGTTTTTGCATGTCACTAGTTGTTGTTCTTCAGTTGTATTTAGGCTCCGCTTCCACCTCCATTTCCACTCTAAATAAGGACCCTGAGAAATCAAACATTGAGAAATAAATATGGACTTACAAGTTTCGAGGGCGAAGAGATCCGGGAAGAGCACTTTAAACGGCCTGTCTGCAGCCCAAGTATCAATCCAAAACCTAATGGACACACCGGAACCAACATAACCCGTGATGAGTTTATCCATATGAATGTCTGACTTGATCAGCGCGTTTTCAACTAGGGATGAGCGTTTGGTACCGAATACCGAACCGATACCCGTACCGTACCGGTACCGTACCGGTACCGTACCGAACCGGTACCGTACCGATAGATTCGGTACCGGTATCGGTATCCACTTTTACATGTTTTCGGTATCGGTATTTTCGGTATCGGTACCGGTTCGGTACCAATACCTTAAATTTACCTAAAAGTACTTGTTCCGTACCTATACCGTACCGAACCGGTACCGTACCGATACATTCGGTATCGGTACCTGTACCCACTTTTCCATGTTTTCGGTATCGGTATTTTCGGTATCGGTACCAGTTCGGTACCGGTACGATACCAATCTCATCCCTATTTTCAACATTTGCAATCGTGTCCCAAGTGCCTGAGATATGTTTCTTGTGTGGAAGAATCAGCCAACATCTGGATGAGTTATGTATTGAATAAATCAAACGTCTCCATCATCTATTTTCTTCAGTTTTGAATCTCCACCACCATTTAGTTAGGAGGGTTATGTTTGCCTTATGGAGAGGGGTTAGACCTAAACTGCCTGCTGATTTAGGTGCTGTGACCACCTCCCATGCAACCCAGTTTATATATCTAGAATCTTCATTGCCCTCCCACAAGAATTTTCTCCTTTTTGCTTATAATATATCGATGATTTTTTGAGGAACCTTGTAAAGAGAAAAGTAATGGGAGGGGAGAATATAAAATTCTAAATGTTGGGTTCAACATTATAAAACAGTCATTATCATTAATTTCATATTGGATGAGGATTATTTTGTGATATCCTTATATAATATAGCAAAACAAAAAAACTTATGTGGCATCTTTTAAAGTTTTTAGTTTATGTGACATCATTTGAGAGTTTATCTCACAATAATGATTTTTTTAAATATATATATATATAATATATTATAATAAAACTAATTACATTTTTAATCCCCTAATATTTTGGAGAATTCTGAAAAATTTAAAAGTGTTTATATTTTTAACCCTTACTACAAGGGGTGTACATGAGTCGGTTTATATTTGATAGGGTTTAAAAATGAAACTTATGGATAAAGTTAATAATAACATACAATTAAAGAGTTCAGTGTTTTATAAATATACATAACATTTTTATACGATTTTCTTAAAAACAAATTACACCATAAAACTATGCATTTTATTCTCTTTAATTTGAGTAGAATATTGTTATTCTAAAAATCTAATTTTTAAAAATATATCATGTGTTGCGGTTTACCACGATTGTGTCTCAAAACTGATTGGAACATTCATGAATATCCTTAAAAACATCACTTGAATGTTGTATCCCCGAGCGTAGTACGGACACTAAACTAGTGTACAACATTAAAGAATATCATTTTCAATCGTTTTTAAAGTAAAAAAGGTAATAAAACCACGTCAGTCATGATATTGAAGGATACATTAACAATCGTATTATATTTGGACGTGTTACGGGATCATTGTATTTTATATAATACAACGAGAATCACGTTATGATTATTCATTACCACGATTCCACGAATAAAAATAGAATATTAATTAATCATAACTAAATTACAATTCTTATATTCTATCTTAAATATAATAAAATAGATATATTAAAAACTTTTGCACAAAACTAGCCTAGCTACTTGTTAGCCTTTTGGGTTCGGCCACTCACCAAATCGACCCAGTGTGACCAACTTGTCTTATGAGCTTATGCGAATTAGTTCAACATTGGTTGTTACTTTAATTCTCTATCAAAATTTGTTTGTAACACATAGTTGTTCTCTTGGACTTGCATAAGTTCAGGACAAGTTCCGTTCAACTGAGTTCTTTTGATTCAAACTATGTGTTTGGTCGAAGGGTGGATTTTTATTTTTATTATTTTTATTATTTTTTTGTGTGTGTGTGTGCATATAGCTATTTATTTTTATATGACAGGTTAAGTTGAAGGTAACATGAAAAGATAACTTCATGTTGGACTTTCTTCACAACCTGTAAGTATATTTTTTTTATGTTCATCTATGGTTGTAATTGTTAAAGGTGCCAATTTTGACCAAATGAATTAATTGGGGTCATGTATCTTTTAGGGTCAAACTTAAAATATTTCAAACGTCCATGAAGTGCATTAATTCTTTGGAACAAGAGGTGTATATGATTGATAATTTGCTTTTATAATCAATGTTTTGAAAACCGGACCGGACATCGAACCGTAATTTTAATTTTATTTGTCGGACCGGTCGGACCGGGGTTGGACCGGGGTTTGACGAAATATACATTTATCAAAATAATACCATAAGAATTATAATTTAAACACAACCTTCACTACTAGAAAAGCATGTGTTTTGCAACGGAATTTTGCAACGCAATTAAATGTGTCGCAATTTGCGACACATTTGCGACAGTTGTGCGACATTAAGTTATAACACAAAAATCATAAATCAAACAGATTTTAACATCAAGAACCAAAAAAAGTTACAATTTAAACAAATTTTAACACCATAATAATACCAAATCATCATCATCATCATAAGTTCTAAGTTCAAATGTCACGCCACATATCCAACTTTTCATCATTAACTAAAACTAATTCATCATCTTCATCACTCAGAACATCAACATATTGAGTTTCATCACCTAAAACACAAAAAATTATAGATATAAACATAAAATCCAAGAAAAACGGTTCGATAGTGGTTCAAAACGATCCGGTTCGAGCGGATCGATAACGGTTCGAGCGGTTCACAAACACCTATTAGACCGTGACCTATCGAACCGTGATTCTCAAAAAACACGGTCCGACCGCGGTCCGACCGGTCGAACCGTCCGGTTTAAAAACACTGTCTATAATCACTCATTCTTAGAGGAGGATAATTTTTCACTAGCCTAGCTTTGTGTAGTTAGTTTCCTTGAATTACATTCTCAACAATTTTTTTTTCTTTTAAGGCTAACTAGGATTATACAGGCTCGTGCGTTGCCCGAGCCATTTGTATACCGTTAAATTTTCGTCATCACATCACTTAAAACAATACACGGGCTAAAATCAACGAAAAAGTAAATGTCATTCAACTTCAAATAAACATAACGAAACAATTGTACACAACACCATCACATTGAAACACATCTAATCTGGTGTTGGAAATGACGGATCCGCGTCTTTCTCTATAGAATCCCATAACAAACGGAAACCACCATACAGTATTCACCACTATCTGCCATCCAACGCTAGCATTCATCATCGATTGAAGAAACAAAGAAGACAACAGAGGCGACTGGAAGCAGCAGAACGACAATAGTCGAATGAGCCAGCAAGAAAGATAAACAAAAATGAGCATGTCTTGTTCCAAGAATCCAAAGACAAACAACCACAATACTATTTGTTCCTTAAACTTAACTTACTTACAAAAGAATCATTCTACTGGTGGCCCAAATGCAAAATCTACAAAAACTATTGTGGCCAAAATGCAAAACATATAACAACATTACCTCAAACTCAATTTATCTACAAAAGTGTTATTCTACTTTAATGGCCAAAATACAAAAGCTGCAAAACTATATGGTGGCCAAAATACAAAATAAAAAACTAAACTATTCATAAAGTTTTTCTTTTAATATATAGTAATAATTTGACACGTTTCTTTCACCCAGAACTCTAGAAGCAAGTATAATCCTTTTAATTTTAGTGACGGAGCTATGGAAAAAGATGACGGTTTTTCTCCAAGTAAATAATTTGGTTTTGGAAAGTAAATAAAGTTTGAAAGACAAGTGTTATAAGTTTTTTATTTTTAAAGTTGGAGCTTAAAGGTAAACTTTAAAAATAAATTAAGTCAAAGGAAAAGCTATCATTTTATTTTTTTCTTTTGAATTAAACCTTCACATGTTAAAACACGAACACTTTAATGAACGTTTATGAACATAAACGTACGAACGTGACGTCATTGATCATTGATGAACATGGTGAAGTGGGCGATGATAGAGATGTTAAAAAACACAAAAAAAAACACAAGCTAAGATTAGACAAGTCACTGATGAAAAAACCAACCCTAAATTTCAAAAGAAACAAATCTCCCAAAAATGAATTACTCGAAAATGATAGTAAATGAGACTTTTAGGTTTCACCCTTCTATACCTCTTTTGCTCCAACGCGAATTTATGGATCGATAGGTGCATGATCAATAGACATGAAATCCCATCACAGACTCGAGCTCTTATAAACTACTGGGCCATAGCTCGGGATCCTGTCATTGAAAGGATCTGAATGTGTTTAATCCAAGGGTTTCAAGAAAAAAAAAAAGATTAAAATGATCATGGCTTTTAGTACATTCCTTATGGCATTGATCATAGAGTGTGTCCTGGAATTTTATTGGGAATAGCAAATACGGAGCATTCTTTAGCCTCTTTGCTTTACTATTTCGATTGAAAGCGAACTAAATGGGAGAACCCACAAGATTTAGACATGAACAAGACGTTTGGAGTGACATATAACAAGAGTTGTAGGCTACGACTAGTTTCTAGCTTACGCTTCTCTATATCAACTTAAAGCTTTTAATTAGTAAGTTTTTTTCCTTCATCGAAATGTTTTATTTTTCTATCTTACACGAATCGTAAAAATAGGTTTTGAGTTCTCATTAGTGAGAGCTTTCTGACAAGCTAAAAAGTGTTTAAAACGAAATTAAGAGAAATGGAATGTTAAATTAGTTTTTAGGTAAAGTAAGTACATCTAGTGAGTTTCTTTAGTTGGTGTCTTATTATCATACTTGCACATAGGGTTGTAAACGAACATCCTAATGAACACGGACATGCATTGTTCATGCCGTTTGTTATGGAACTAACATGTTCATGAATCGTTTAAGAAAGCTTACCGAATGAGATTTTCTAGTCCGTGTCCGTTCATTAAGAAAACAAACGTGTTCATGAGCTGTTCACGAACACTTACCAATTCAAATAATTAAAGAAGTTTTTCAAGTTTTAACACTAATTCAAATTTTAATTGTCAAATCAGAGACGTTGGTGGAGGTGTATCGTATACCTAGGGTTTCAAGTTTTTTAAAAACTAAACCAATAGTATAAATATATAGCATATAAACACCTTTAAATGAACGTACACAAACTAGGGCTGACAATTTCTGACACGGACACGATAACACGACACGACACGGAATTAACAGGTTTCGTGTTTGACCTTAACAGGTGCCGTGTCATTAATAGGTTAACACGATAAAGAAACGTTAATTATCGATCGTGTCTTAACAGGTTAAAGATCTGTTAACACGATAGGTCACATGTTAATATTTAGGGTTATTGGATTTAATCATCTTTAACTATTGGTTATTCGCCACTGTCACCCTTAAGTATCACTTTGGCCAATATAACTCCCAATTAAACACTTTGGTGTCTGTATCACCAAAATTGAACAAAAAATTAACCAAAAGTGACTTGAATTGGTTAACTTTTGGTGATACGGTGTCCGTAATACCAAAGCTAACCAAAAAATAATCAAAAGTTAACCAAAAGTGACTTGAATTGGTTGACTTTTGGTGATACGGACACCAAAGTGTTTAGTTGGGAGTTATATTGGCCAAAGTGATACTTGAGGGTGACAACGGCCAATAACCAATAGTTGAAGGTGATTAAATCTACTAACCCTAATATTTATATACATGAAAAGTTAGTGGAGAATGGAGATGGAAATGAACTTTGATGTAGATAAGTAGAAAGATTAAAGACTCATATGGACTTTGATAGACTTTTAATCGTTTTTTCATATTCGTTTATCAAGTATTATTGTGGTTAAATACTATTTTTAAGAACTTTTTTGTTTTGTGGCTTAAGAATTATCATGTTAAGTCATGTTTAGTATTTAATACATGAATTTTTTTGTAATTTTTTTTAAATGAGGTTTTATCGTGTCATATCGTGTCTTATCGTGCAACCTGCTTTTTATCGTGTTCGTGTTTGGAAAAATGACACGATAAGTTATCGTGTCGTGTTCGTGTTTGTCCTTATCGTGTTCGTGTCTTATCGTGTCGTGTCTGACACGATATGCCATCCCTAACACAAACATACACTTTACCGAACGTTCACGGACATAAACGAACGAACGCGGCCTCTGTTCATATCCTTTTGCTTAACTTAACAAACGAAGTTAATTTTTTGTCAGTGTTTGTTTGTTTATTAAATAGTGGACACAAACAAACATCTCGCCAAAACAGTTCATGAATTATTCACTAAAAGTTTGATTTGTTTACAGCCCTAGTTACGCACATAAAGTCATAAACGGCATGCAAAACACTTTATAATTATTCATTAAACCATTTATATTTCTTATCACAAACTACATTTAATAGAGTTTAACGATTGAGCACATATATGAAAGTATACATTGCGTGTTTATATGTATTAAGAGATTTGTGTCTAACCTAAATAGTTAATTAGTACACTTCTTTTGTTCAGCATTTAATTTTTTTTATTATATTTGTGCTATGTGCCATGTGCCTGTATCACAATATTTATTTATTTGTTTATTTAGTAATTTTTTTAATGTTTTTTTCATATAAAATGTTATTACTACATCATAGTTTTTTTCTTGAAATATCTCATTATTTTCAATTTTTAACCTTCATTTCTTTAGGATGTGCTCACGGCTGCAAGTGAGAATCCATCGAACATAGTGGAGTGGGCAATGGCGAAGATGTTAAAAAACCCAAGCATGATGAAAAAAGCACAAGCCGAGATAGACAAGTCATTAATGAAAAATCAACTCTATTATAAAAGAGACAGATGTCCCAAAAATGAATTACATGAAAACGGTAGTAAAGGAGACTCTTAGGTTTCACCCTCTTCTACCTCTTTTGCTTCCACGAGAATCCATGGAAAGGTGCTTGATCAACCGATATGAAATTTCTTCACAGACTTAAGTTCTTATAAACTACTAGGCCATAGCTCGGGATCTTGCAGTTGGAAGGATCCAAATGTATTTAATCTAGAGAGGTTTCAAGAAGAAACAAAAGATTATAGAGGTCATAACTTTAAGTACATTCCTTTTGACGCTAGTCGTAGAATGTGCCCTGAAATTTCATTGGGAATGATGAATATTTAGTTTTCTCTAGCTTCTTTGCTTTACCATTTTGATTGGAAGCTAGCTAATGGGGAGAACCCATAAGATGTAGACATGACCGAAACATTTAGAGTGACATGTCACAAGACTCGTAGTCTACAACTCGTTCTTAGCCTACGCTTTGCTGTATCAACTTAAAAGTGTCGGTTATTTTTCTCGCATTACTACTTTTAATTATTCGGCGGTCATGCATTGATTGTGTGTAAAATATAATACATTATTTTCAAGCTTTAATATAACAAAGTAACTTAATATAAAATTTTAAAAAATATTGGTTCAAGATTATGAACAGTCATTATCAATTGACAATTGTGTCGTATTCGATCTAGACGACCATTTTGTGATATGTACACATTGAAGAATATCCTTTTCAATAGTTTTTCTTAAAGTCAAATAAGTAATAAAACCATGTCATGATATTGAAGGTATATATTAACAATCGAATTATGCTTGAACGTGTTACGCGATCATTATGTACATGGCCGGTCTTGAGAATTTGGGTGTCCTATGCGAGACGAGAAAAAAAGGCCCCCCGCCCCCCAATCTGAAGCACCAACACAGTAAATTATATAAACTAAATTTTTAACCAAAAAACAAACATTGGATAAATAAACATAAGAAAATCAAAGATTCAAATTAATGAATTACGTTTTTGGGAGCAGTGAACTTCCAGCCTTCATTAATCCATAATCCATTTGATTGTATAAGCTTTTAGATGTTTAGTTAATTACTTGTAGTGAGCTTTAACCTTTAGGCGTGAGCTTTAAATCTTGGTTATCTGCTACATGACTATTGACTAAATATAAGTTTTATAAAAAAAAATAAAAAATTATGTCCCCGTCAAACGAGTGTCCTTTGCGGTCGCCCATGCCGCAGACCCCTCTGATTATGTGTTTTAGTAAGATATGAGTTATCCAACCTAGTGTCTTAAATCTAAAAAGACTAAAAAAGATATTTTAGACACAATATATGCAAGTAAAAATAAGATACAGTGACGGATAAAAAAATTTATAAATCACAATATAAATCGAATCAAAGTAAGCGTCGTCTTTCAAGATTTCATCTTCATGTTCATCTTCTTCTTCTAGCTATGATTTATGATATTCTTGGTGGTTGGTGTTTTTCGGGTGAAACATGTGCAACACCCCCTAACAGCGCGTCACTAATTTGCAATTTCCCCACCATTAAACCGTTCGATCGTGACCAAATACTTTATGAAGCTTCTTAACTCTTTGGCAAAGACTCCGACCATTGGGATTTAGTTAATAATACCTAGAGATAGCTTTCGGAGTGCCTAGAATGTAACAGTTCAAAGTTTCGGATCGAAAAATCATAGTCTGAAAGATTTGGACTTTCCGAGAGACCGAAACGTTGGATTATTTTGAAATTTGAAATGCAGCTTTCTAACACATTTATAATCAAATCCAACGGTGAAAATTTGTTCTATAGGTCTACAGATTTCGGGCGATTCTCTCATGTTTCGTGCGAAACCTATCTTTAGCGCGACACCTCCACCTGGCACCTTTAAATCTGAAACCTTGGACCAGACACCTGCGTATGCGACGCCTTGAGATAAATGTGGTGAATGTAGATAGAACAAGGGTTGGATATAAGCAGCTCATCCTTACAGTTTTGATTATTCTTGTTATCTAGTAGAGGATGAGGTAACCAAATTTGAATCTACAACGCCTAAGGTTATAGATCAAGACTTGTTTGTTAAATATAATTTGAGAAAGAATCTATGAGTGTGGTGACAGGTGAAAGGAATACTGATGCTGAGGATTGTGTCGAGGAAAGAACAAACACAGAGAAAAATGTTCTCATTCTAATTATGAACCCAACATTGATTCTGACTATAGCTTTGACAATTTTTAAAAATCACAAACCTTTTAAAATATTGATTGTGTTGATACTTTAAACTCTGTTTCTAGTTGTTTCTCTGGTTCTGAAGATGGTTTTTCATCAGAACCCAAATTATGTTTCTGCATCTAACAACTATAGTTGTTTTTTCAACAGTGCTGTAAATAGTAATATTACTGCTATAAATGGTAAAATAGATACTAAGTTAGATAGCAATACCAGTTTTTAATCCGAAACATCAAAGACATCTGAATCTAAGCTAAATCCAGTCAAAATGTTATTCAAACTCATAGGTTCAGATGTAGATCCTACATTGATATAAATGTGTTTACAAAATGCTCTAAAGCAGAACTGAAGGTGAATAAGGTGAAACAAAAGGTGGTTCAATCTAAGAAGCCAATCATGAAACCTTTTGTGTCAGGAAGTCTTCTTGAAAAATAAAGAGTAAAGAATAATTCAAATCCACTTCCTCCAGTAGGAAAACCTATACAACAAAACTGTAGTGCAGATTTTCGATCATCCCA
Organism: Tagetes erecta; assembly: GCA_030867185.1. Classification (NCBI taxonomy): domain Eukaryota; kingdom Viridiplantae; phylum Streptophyta; class Magnoliopsida; order Asterales; family Asteraceae; genus Tagetes; species Tagetes erecta. The sequence goes on along the minus strand of CM061489.1, from coordinate 4,600,114 downwards.
ACCCTCAACTGCTTTCATAAACAAGGTTTGAAGTCTCAATCTCTGAAGTCGATTAACATGTTCATGAATGTTCTTGAACGATTACCGAAGGACATTTCTTTATCGTGTTCATTCATTAAGAAAACGAACGTGTTAATGAACTGTTGATCACGAGCACTTACCAAAGTTAAACAAACAACAAATGTTCATGAACATAAATGAAAATAAACGAAAGTTCCTGCACAAAGATGACTAAAAAAAATTAGAATAAAATATGCATTTTTATTTCAAAGATTATGTAAAATTCACTAAAGCAAATAAGTACTTAACATAACTATAGAAGTTTGTCAAATTCTAACACAAATTTAATTTTTTTATGTCAGATGACAGACGTTAGTGGAGGCGTATAGTATAACTAGAGTGTCAAGTTTTTAAATATAAACTAATAGTATAAATATATAACATAAAAACACATTTTAGTGAAGGATCATAAACGATCACTTTACCGAACGTTCACGAACATAAACGTACGAGTGTGGTCTCTGTTATGTCCGTTCGTTTATCTTAATGATCGAAATTTCTTTTCTGTTCCGTTTGTTTATTAAACATGCGGACACAATGAACTTTTCACCGAACAATTCATGAACTGTTCGATTAAATTTCGGTTCATTTATAACCCTATATGCAAACATAGATGCATGCAAAACAATTTGCAATTGTCCATTAAACCATTAAATTTCTTATCATAAACGTTTAACAAAGTTAAACGATTGAGCGCGTATATGGAAATAAACATTACGTTTTTATATGTATTTAGAGACTCGTGTCTAACATAAATTATTAATCATTATTCTTCTTTTGTTTAGCATTTAATTTTTTTTATCTTATTTACACTACGTGTATAGATCACTAGATTTATTAATTTTTTCGTTTATTTCGTAATTTATGTATTGTTTGTTTTCATATAAAATGTTCTTCCTACATAATTTTAGTTTCTTCTTGAAATATATTTCATTGCTTTCAACCTTTAACCTTCATCTCTTTGTTGGGTGTTGGTAGAGATGTTTAAAAAACCCAAGCGTGATGTAAGAAGCTCAATACGAGATTGGACAAGTCATTGATGGAAACACAACCCTATTATAGAAGAGACAAATCTCTTAAAAATGAATTACTTGAAAATGGTAGTAAAGGAGACTCTTAGGTTTCACCCTCCTATAACTCGTTTGCTCCCACAAGAATCCATGGAAATGTGCATGATCAACAGATATGAAATCCCTTCACATACTCAAGTTCTTATAAACTACAAGGCCATAACTTGGGATCCTGCAAGTTGGAAGGATCCAAATGTGTTTTAGCTAGAGCTGTTTCACGAAGAAACAAAAGATTATAAAGGTCATGACTTTGAGTACATTTCTTTTGGCGTTGGTCGTAGGGTGCATACTGGAATATCATTGTGAATGACGTATACAAAGCTTTCTCTAACTTCTTTGCTTTACCATTTCGATTGGAAGTTAGCTGATAGAAAGAACCCGCAAGATTTAGATATAAACAAGACGTTTGGAGTGACATGTTACAAGATTCGTAGTATACGACTCGTTTCTAGTCTACGCTTCCCTGTATCAACTCAAAGCTTTCAATTATTTTCCTCAGTGTTATTACCTTTTGATTATTATGTGGTCATACGTTGCTCATGTGCAAAAAACTAATACATTATTTTCAAACTTTTATATAACAAAATAACTTAGTATAAAGTTAAAAAAATTGACTGGTTCAAGTTTATCAAACTATCATTATCATTATTCGTGTCTAGTAAGTTTCTTTAGTTGTGTTTTACTCTCATACTTGGATATAGGATTGTAAATGAATCAAACGAATCATTCGTGTCTAGCTAGTAACTCAATTTTTTATACATGTTTCATTTGTCCAACTCAATTTTATAAAATTCAAATATTCGTAAAATTATTACATAGGATTGAAATATTTAATGAAAGTTTTGTGACTTTAAAGAGATAAAAAAATCTGCAAGTATTTATTGGTACAGTTAGCAAACTTTGTTATAATTCTACAAAGTTACCCCTTATTGTAATTATACCTTAATTTCGTAATATTTGAAACAATAACTATTCTTACCGCATTCGCTCCAACAAATAACTTTTAACTAAAATTACGAAGTGTCAACACATGCTTTAATTAAAGATTTCTATTAAATTCTTTTTTTATTTTCAAATATTACTACTTTAGCAATATGTTTTTCACTATTATTAACTAATATCGAAATCAATTCTTTTGATATTAGTTAGCGTAACTATATCTAAGTTCCATCATATTTTTATGAGTTGGTCATATTATAAAGTATGTGTTTTCACGTATGGTAATTGTGTTTACCACTTTATGGAGTAAAAAGCATATGCGTGTGTAAATAACTAATAATAAAATAAAGGATTAACATATAATTAAACATTTTCTACTTTAACATATATACATCATGTAATATTTAATTTTCTTTCAAATATAAGTTTTATAGAAATTTTGAAATTAATTATTATTATGATTTCACCGTGTAACAAACGATCAAATAACATTTTTTGCAAACTTAAGTTTTACATATTTTCTATTACTATACCTGTGTAACATGCGAGATCTAAACTAGTATAACATAAAAACACTTTTAAATGAAAGAACACAAACAATACCGAACGTAAAGTATAGCTAGGGTGTCAAGTTTTTTAAAAACAAAACCATAGTATAAATATATAACATAAAACACCTTTAAATGAAAGAACACAAACGATCACTTTACCAAACATTCACAAATGTGACCTCTGTTATGTTCATTCATTTATCTTAATAATCGAAATTTCTAGTCCGTGTCGTTTGTTTATTAAATGAATTGAATGAACATAAACGAATTTATCGCCGAACTGTTCGATGAAAGTTTGGTTCATTTATAACCCTACTTGCGGACATATATAGATGGCGTGCAAAAAATTTGCAATTGTCCGTTAAACCACTTAAATTGCTTATCATAGAAGTTTAATAAAGTTAAACGATTGATCACATATATGAAAATATATTACGTGTTTATATGTATTTAGAGACCCGTAACTAACATAAACTTTTAATCATTATTTTTCTTTAGTTCATCATTTAATTTTTTTTATTTTATTTGCACTATTTGTCTAGATCACTAGATTTTTTAATTTATTGGTTTATTTCGTAATTTTTGTATATTTTGTTTTCATATAAAATGTTTTTCTTGCATCATGTTAGTCTCTTCTGGAAATGTATATTATTGTAATCAATCTTTAACATTCATCTTTTTAGGATGTGTTCACAAGTGCAAGTGAGAACTTATCGAACATAATGGATTGAGCGCAATACTATATATAAAATAACTACTAAAAACACCTAGTTTTAAATTTATAAAAACCTAGACAAAGTGACTAAATCACACACAACCGGCAGTGGACCGGTCGGATGTAATATAGCGTATGTAAGTCCGGGTGTCGACCCATAGACTCTATATACTACAATTAACTAACTAATCAAGACTCGACTAACAAGTCACGAACTTTTAATGAAAATATATTTAAAGGGGGGTTTACTGCTAAAAATAGAAACTTACAAAAAAAGTAAGTGACTAAAATTAGAAATTGACGAATTAAAAGACGGATTTAAAACAGAGAGATGAAGACGAACCACCTAGGCTAGAATCGTTGCCAACTTCAGTTATCAATCATGTTTGGACTAATGTTTACGGAACCGGGATCTGGAAATAGTCACTTAAAAGCAATACTAAATATGACTCTCGACCCTTTTCGAGATAAAACCTAAAGTGTCACTATTAAGTTATTATCGCACCAGTTATAAGATTAAGTTTCCTCATAATTACCTAATCTGATTATGCTTAATTGACTTAGATTAAAGACCTATCTCACGATACGGACTCTAAAGCCATTTCAACCTAACCAATTGATTTAACAAGCAAGTTTGTTAATATAAACTAAGCCGGACTTCTAACAAAGACTTAAACCTAGCAAATTAATCAACTTTACCAATTAACAACTTACCACCTCACGGATTTCTAAGTTGGCTACACGTTTTTACCATTTCAACTAATAGTATTAGTCCTATGGTTTAACTGCAGGTTAACCATAAAAACCATAACACAAGTCAATGGCTAAAACGAACCCTATTACGTGACATAGACAATCACCAAGAGAACGTGGACTAATAACATTAATCAAACAAATATTAACATGCAAAACACATCAATTAGCAATAAAGATTAAAACTTTAATTAATCATAAATAACCATAACCAAAAAGTCACCAACCATGAAATCCAACCAAGTTAACAATTCATCACAACGTCTAGGTAGTTCTAAACGATTAGCCTACCATAATCAAAGCAATAAAAACAAGTTTTAATGTATTGAACATGATAAAAGGAAAGAAAAACGAAAGAACAAGAGCAATCTAGGAAGTGATCCTTAATCCCACGAGCATCCGGTGTCTTGTTTTCGCCTTCTTGACCACAAAACCGCCTCCAAACTGCTGTTTCTCGACTTCAAATCGTCCCCAAAAGTGTGAGCAGGCTAGGGTTGAATAAAATGTGTTTATATAGTGCATAGGGATGAAAAACGCGAAAACTTTCTGCCGAAAAAGCGTCGTCGCGTCGCGCGGCGACGAAATCAATCTTCACCGCGTGGGTGACGTCACCACGCCACCAACAAGCCTCCACACCGCGTCACCCGGTGAGGATACCTATGATGGTCGCGTGGTGCCCCGAGGTTCTTCTCATGCGCTTCATGCTCGACTTCTGCGCCCCATGTAGTTTCGGCTTTCGGTTTTGTTCTGTTTCGTGTTACGATTTGCTCGTAACTCCGTTTTGCGTCCACTTTTCTTCCTACGATCTTCATTTCTTTTTATCTTTTCATTTATTCATCAACATGTGACCTACAAAACATGTTTGGATCAATAGTAGATAAAATTCAAAGAAAACTATACGAAATAACTCGAAACGTAAAGAAACTCTACATGGGATAAATGTATACTTTACACTATATCAAAAAACAACTCTATTATAAATGAGTCGGATCTCCTAAAAATGAATTACTTGAAATGGTAGTAAAGGAGACTCTTAGGTTTCATCCTCCCATGAGAATCCATGTAAAGGTGTATGATCAATGGTTATAAAATCCGTTCACAAACTTGAGTTCTTCTCAACGTATGTTATGATTGTATAAGTAGCTGTTGATTACTTCGTTAACCAGTTCCAATCCAGCTTTATTTATTGGCAATTATGTTTAACGATTGAAACGGGTGTACGTTAATAAAATGCTTGTGATGTAGTGTAACAATTGAGAATGATTCAAGCATGTTGATTCTACGAATACCCGTGTTGACTCAAAATCCCAAACCACCCCAAATTCACCCAAAACCGGAGAATCTGAAAGAGTAAACGTTTTTTTGTAAATAATGATCAATGATCATTTCATGTTCATTAGAATAACATAAATAAGAGAAACAAAGCCCTAATGGGCCAAAAAACAACTACAGGACAAAACAAAAGCCCAAAACAAAAAGTCCAAAAACATGTCCAAAACATAAAAGTGACAATAACTCCCTTAAGGAGGCTTATTTAGAGAAAAAAGTCGTAGCCCTCGTTCCGGTCTTCGATTTGACTGGTAGCTCGTCCGAAACGGAGGCTCGTAACTAAAGTTATGCTAATTTCTGTGAGACACGATCATGGGCCTCTAGAAATATAAGGGCCCGCTCCTCCACACTAAGGCCCACATCAGCTTGCGATTTTATTTGTTCTTGTGTGATTGATCCGTGTATTAATTCGAGAGAAAGTTTATCATGTGTCACTTAATCGTGACTGATACACCCTAGTTAGTTGTTAAGGATCAAATGATACATGTGCAATACACTAGTCATGCTCTAACTACTCAACGGAAACGAGATAAGTTATGTCTACATAGTCTACTCAGGGCCGGCTCAAGGATTTTTGAGGCCTAAAACGAAAAAAACATTTGAAGGTCTAACGTTAAAAACCTTCCTCTTTTATTAATTCGTGGTTGGGACCGACAATAATAAACTAACAATGACCCTTTTGAAAATTAAACTAAGCTAATAGAACAACTCTTCTCTTCTAAGTCCAACCCTAATCTTAATTTCCGATTGATTTCAAGACTAAAAAACAACAAATCAGTATATACAACCTAACAAATAATAATCAATTGAATACTAAATTACTATCTATTGGGCTTGCAAACAAATACATTCTATTCAATAATAAGATATAACATATTTATCAAATTGAAATTGCCAACCAATAGAATACCGTTTACCATATTACCAAAATATTATAAAACAAAAGTTTTAAAAATTTAGGACCTATAAAAAAATGAGGGCTAAAACAAAGACTTGTTTTTTTACTATAACGGACCGACCCTGAGTCTACTAACATTTTTTATACTAAATTAAATTTTGCCATTAAGGAATCAGTTGATTCACTATGGCAAAAAAAATTAAGAAGAAGCTAGATAGAAAGTAGATGAAAGGTGTTATTGTTTTAATATAACTAGATATGTTACCGGCCGCGTGATGCAGCGGTCTGGTGTCATGTATGTGAGCTCGTCACACGCGTTGATACAAAAAAGTTCGTGCGTCACACGTTACGTTGTAAAAACTTAATGCGTCACATATTAAAATGAAAAAAAATTATAAGTCAAATAGAAATATGTCATAGGATAGGGGTAGGGGTGTCAATTCTCGACACGACACGAAACACGACCCGAACACGACACGAAAGTAATCAGGTTTTGGGTTGGCAAATATAACCCGTTTAAAAATACGGGTCATGTTAGGGTTGACCCGTATAAAAACGGGTCATTTTCGAGTTGAAGAATTTAAAAACGGGTTGACCCGCCAACCCGTTTAGGTTTCAAAATTACTTCATCTATTTTTTTCTTTTCTAAAAATGAGTGTTAAGTTACTTTTATCTTTAGTATTTGTACTCATAATAAAAAACTTCATTACCACTTAAGTTTTTACCTTCACATTTTCAAAGTTAAGTATTTATTATTGTTTTTGTTTATTATAAATAAATTTGATTTGAATAAGATTTGAAGTAAATATATGGTTACTTATAATATTTTTTTAAATAAAACCCAATATACCTATTTGTTATACGCAAAATCACATATTAAACATGTTTTTATTAACCGACTTACACAACAACTCACTTATAACTCGCAAATTTATTAGGTTCATTTGATAAAATGAGTTAAACGGGTCATATTTGGGTTGACCCGAATTTATGTTATCCGGGTTAGGGTTGACATTTTTGACACGAATAGGAATATGGGTCGGGTTAGGGTTGCATAATTCAACCCATCAACCCGCGGTCCTTCAACCTGTTAACCCGCCAACCCGACACGATTGACACCCCTAGATAGGGGGGACAAAATAGTAAACATTCTAAAGTTGAGTTAATTGGTCACAAAGTGAAAATTATCAAAATAGGAAGACAAAAACAAAAATAACAAAAACATAGGAAAAAATACCCTTCCAAAAGTCTCCTGGGATTCGAACTCGGGACATTAACCACTCACAGACAAGCCTACAACAACGAAACCAGTAGACCAAACATCATTTAATCTTATTATCTAGAGTTTAATTATATTATTTAGTATTTTCAACGTAAAAAAACAAAAAAAAACAAAAAAAAAACAAAGAAAAAACGTCGGTTGGACATTAGTGGCACTGCATTTTAGAAGTTCTATATAATAATACTAGATTAGTACCCGTGTACTACACAGATTTTATTTTTATAGGTTTTAACTAAATTTAGATATCAAATTTATTTTTAAAATATCCCTTATTAAATTGATTTGGATATTTACATATATATTCATATCAAAAATCATATGTTAAGTTAAAGGATATGATTTATAATAGTTGGTAAAATTTTATTTGAACATATCGGGTTATGAAAAAATTCATGATAATTGTTAATTTTATTCTTTGAACATATCGAGTTAGGAGATAATTAATGATAATTGGTAAATTTTAGTTTGAACATATCAGGTTAGGATAGATGATAATAATTGATAAATTTTATTTGAACATATCGGGTTAGGAAATAATTCATGGTAATTGGTAAATTTTTAATTTAACATATCGGGTTAAGATATAGATCATGATAATTGGTAAATTTTGTATTTGAACATATCGGGTTAGGAGATAATTGATGATAATTTGTGAATTTTTAAATTAAACATATCGGGTTATTTCGAATATGGAGCATACCATGACCCGTCTAAAAATTCTCCATCAAATTAATTTAAAACATGACACCTAAGCAAAATCTTATGTGGAGTAATTAAAATTGTGACATGTGGATGAGTTACTCAATTATTAGAATATGTAGATATAATATAATTTGGTGAATTCTTGCACAAGCCATTTAAGTGTCTTTATTTTATGTGTATAAGTATTGGTAGAAAAAGAAAAAAAACATATACATCAAAAATCATACATCTCAATGTAATAGAAATCGAAACCAAGGAAAACTTGAAAGCGCTGTTTGTTGTAACTTTGGTCAGTTTTCCCAGCGTTATGCAATGTGACTTTGGTCAATACCGATTAGCCTTATCGATAACAAAAAAATACATACATCGACAACGTGACTAATAATACTAATACCCGCAACAACGATATTCACTCATGATCTAAGGTATGTCTAAAAACTAAAGTGTGTCTAAAAAAACTTAACCGTAACTACTTTCTTTATCTAAAAGAAAATATTATATATAAAGATAGGGGTTATTGGATTTAATCACTTCCAACTATTGGTTATTGGCCATTGTCACCCTCAAGTATCACTTTGGCCAATATAACTCCCAACTAAACACTTTGGTGTCCGTATCACCAAAATTTAACCAATTCAAGCCACTTTTGGTTAACTTTTGATTATTTTTTGGTTAGTTTTTGGTATTATGGACACCGTATCACCAAAAGTTAACCAATTCAAGTCCCTTTTGGTTATTTTTTTTAACTTTTGGTGATACACACACCAAAGTGTTTAGTTTGGAGTCATATTAGTCAAAATGATACTTAGAGGTGACAACGGTCAATAACCAATAGTTGGAGGTGATTAAATCCAATAACCCTAAAAATAGGGAGGGGAGTTGTAAATCTAAAACTATAAATTAAAACATGCATTGATAACCAAACACTCTAAGTAAAATATGCATCAGAGATTTTACCCAAATGATTACTATTCAAAACCATACGATTTTCAATATAAATAAATAAATAAATAAATAAATAATAAATATAAATAAATAAATATAATAAAATAATAATAATAATAATAATAATAATATAATAATAATAATAATAATAATAATAATAATAATAATAATCTATCTATACTTTCTAATAAAATAGGATTTTAAAGGACACTTGTCATTTATTAGAGCCACTTAAAGATTTTTTTTTCCGCTTAAAATGTTGATAACATTTGTATTAGATGGAAATTTTCATTCCATAATTAATTATTTTTTAATTAATTCAAATTTAACAAGATAATCAAATTAAATTATTTCCAAAAAATATATAGTTTTGAAAATCTAAAAATCATATTAACTTTTGAATTCATTTGCTTCGTGATCCGGATTATTGTTTTTCCATAATGCTCTTTAAATCTAACAAATGACATTCGATTGTTCAAAAATGTTCAGCATTGTATAATATAATGTTTTTTTATCAATGTGTCTACATTGCTAAGTCAAGTCTTGACGAAATTCTTGCCAAATATAAGTGTGTATATTGTCCATAGAAGATGGTTTTTAATGTAGTAATATGTAAGTTATTTTCAATATTTCTTTTTCTAAAGGGAAAATCATATGCATGTTAACATAACGAACTTTATATTTTGTTCCGGTTAGGTTACTCAAGTTTTTTTTTGTTTGAATTAGATAACTTAATTAAGTTTAATAAGTGTTCCGCTCTTAGGTAAATTAACTTGTATAATAAATAAATTAACATTAATTTTTAGATGAATTTGGGACCCACCCGTTTTGTTTTTTTCCTACCATTAACTAAATATTCTTATAGACTTTAAACAAATCCATAGTTTTTTTCAAAATTTTAAATTTTTTGCAATTTGTAAAAAATTTCACTCTATTTTTATTTTTTACAAATTTATGAAAATTTTCATAGTTTTTTGTTCAATTTTTAAAAAGTTGTCATGAACATTTATTTTACTTTATTTTAAAATGAATGCTAGAATTAATATTTACCTATTATACAAATTAATTAAATAGGATTGAGACACCTTTTTATAGTTATCTAATTGAAACAAAACAACGTTTGACTGACATAATGAGAACAAAATTAAAACTTGGTTATTTTTCTTTAAATTTACCTGTTTTCTAAACTATTTGAACTTCTCTAGTTTTCATGTCACTACTCGTGTAATACACAGACATTAAACTAGTAAAGATAATAATGGAGAATAGACGTGCTAATAAGTATTACTCCCTCCGTCTCATTTTAAATATTCATATTTCATTTTTGATTATTTCAATTTAAATGTCCATTCCAAAAATAAAATTATAATTTTCAATTTTACCCTCTTTATTCTAGTTGTTTTCCCGGTCATAGAAGGTGACAGCCTGCACAATGAGTGCTTGTTGCTCCTCCTACAACACTTGCAACCTCCTCTCTAAATCCCTTATGTTTTCTCTGGCAGTGCCAATGTGTCTTTCTGCCTCTGCAAGATCTATTGCTCTAACATTTCTAAAAAAGAACTAATTAGTTAACACAAAAACTACTTTATGACTAAAAGAAAAAAGACTTTAATGACATTATTGTCATTCTCGGGCTTTGACTCATTGATAGCCGGAAGCTGTCGTCCTATGCAGGCAAGCGAGACGGCAGTGTAAAAAGCAGTATCGACGGATCTACACAGTGTCGTAAGCTCCAAGGCTTCACACCAAGTCTTCACCGACATAATATGCATGCTTAAGTAGGGTCAGGCAGAACCATTGTTGCCTGATGGGAATTTTTATAGGCTGAAAATATATAATAATAAATTTTTTTTAAACTTCGTGTTATGGGTCTTATGACACTTAAAATGGGATCGAAGTGAGTATTAGTTATTATGTTTTTAAAACTTTAATCTTTACGTATTATATCACCTATCTTGGACATTAAATTAAAGTATTATATAAGCACCCCAATCGCCAAAGAACGTTTATGTAAAACAATCAAACTTTTGATGAACACTTGCTAAATCTATCAAGCTCAAACATGCTTCCAATGTCTTTAGTCATTTCAATGTTCTTTGTTTTCATGTTGTTCCTATTAAAAAATTATCGACAAAAAAACTTGCTACTCCCTCCTGGTCCACCAAAGCTTCCTTTGATCGGCAACATAAACCTCCTTATGGATCCTACACCATACCGAACCCTCAACGACTTAGCGATGAAGTACGGTCCCATCATGCACCTCAAACTCGGGTTCGTATCGACCATTGTTGTCTCCTCGGCCGAATTAGCTAAAGAGATCATGAAGACTCATGATAATGTCTTTTGTAACCGCCCAAAGCTCATGTCTCGAAAGATCTTGACCAACAACTATAGTGACATAGCCTTTGCGCCTTATGGGACTTATTGGAGACAGCTTAAGAAGATATGCATTGCTGAGCTCTCAAATGCAAAGATCAGGGATTCGTCGAGGTTTATACGTGAAGAAGAGGTGAAATTGCTTGTTGAATCTATTAGCAAAAGTGTTGAACCAATAATCTTGGTGGAAAGGCTTGCTGAATTGAATTACAACATCATCAGTCGGATTACGTTTGGTGAGAAGTTAGACGATGAGTTGGGGTTTCGGATGGCAATTACGGAAGGGGCAGCAATCAGATTTCATATTGATGATTACTTTCCGACGCTTGGTCTCGTTGGTAAGTTAACTGGAAGGTGGGAAAAACGTAAACTGAAGGTTAGTAGCATCATGGATAAGAAGATACAACACCACATCGAGCAACGTCGTAAAGTCGAGAATAAGCCGCCACAACGTGAGTGTCTGGTTGATGCTCTTCTTCGGCTTCAGGAAACCGGAGGAGAACTCGACCAACCACTAACGATCGACAATATCAAGCCTGTCCTCATAGTAACTTCTTTTTCCTACCTTCATCTAAATGCTTTATATATTTTTCTATCTTAGATGAATATAACATATAAACACCTTTAAGTGAGCGTACACAAACGTATACTTTACCGAATGTTCACAAACATAAACGAATGAGTACGTGCGGCCTCTGTTCATATCCATTCGTTTAACTTAACAAACACAGTTTCTTGTCCGTGTTCGTTTGTTTATTAAAGAACGGACACAAACGAACTTCTCGCCGAACAGTTCATGAACTATTCATTGAAAATTTTGTTTGTTTACGGCCATAGTTGCGCAGATAATGACATACGAAATAATTTGCAATTGTTCCATTAACCATTTAAATTGCTTATTACAAACGTATAAACGATTGAGCACATATATGAAAGTATACATTGCGTTTTTGTATGTATTAAAAGAGACTCGTGTCTAACATAAATACTTAATCATTATTCGTCTTTTGTTCACATTTCATTTTTTTTATATTTTATTTTCACTATATGTCTGGATCACAATATTTATTTATTCGTTTATTTCACAATTATTGTATTGTTTTTGTTTTCATATAAAATGTTATTCCTATATCATGTTAGTTTTCTTCTTGAAATATCTTATTGTTTTCAATCTTTAACCTACATCTTTTTAGGATGTGCTCGCGGCTACAAGTCAGAATTCATCGAACATAGTCGAGTGGGCGATGGTGGAGATGTTAAAAAACCCAAGCGTGATGAAAAAAGCACAAGCCGAGATTAGACAAGTCATTGATGAAAAAACCAACCCTATTATAGAAGAGATAGATCTTCCAAAAATGAATTACATGAAAATGGTAGTAAAGGAGACTCTTAGGTTTCACCCTCTTCTACCTCTTTTGCTCCCACGAGAATCCATGGAAAGATGCATGATCAACGGATATGAAATACCTTCACAGACTCGAGTTCTTGTAAACTACTGGGCCATATCTCGGGATCTTGCTAGTTGGAAGGATCCAAATGTGTTTAATCCAGAGAGGTTTCAAGAAGAACCAAAAGATTTTAGAGGTAATGACTTTGAGTACATTCCTTTTGGCGCTGGTCGTAGAATGTGCCCTGGAATTTCATTGGGAATGACGAATATTGAGCTTTCTCTTGCTTCTTTGCTTTACCATTTTGATTGGAAGCTAGCTAAAGGGGAGAACCCACAAGATTTAGACATGAACGAAACGTTTAGGGTGTCATGTTTCAAGACTCATAGGCTACAACTCGTTCCTAGCCTACGCTTTCCTATATCAACTTAAAAGTGTCGGTTATTTTTCTCTTGTTACTACTTTTAATAATTCGGTGGTCATATACTGATTGTGTTGCAAAAAATAATACATTGTTTTCAAACTTTTATATAACAAAGTAACTTAAAAATTCGAAAGAATATTGGTTCAAGATTTTGAAAATCGTTATCATTTGTCATATTGGATCTAGAGGACCATTTTGTGATATGTACACATTGAAGAAAATCATTTTCAATAGTTTTTCTTAAAGTCAAGTAAGTAATAAAACCATGTCATGCATGATATTGAAGGTATATATATTAACATATCATTTTGTGATATGTACACATATAGTTTTTCTATATGTATTTTAATAAGATTGTGAGTTATCCAACCAAGGATCTTAAATTAAAAAATAAAAAATGAATTTTTAGACAAAATATATGCAAGTAAAAAAGATATATTTGAGGTTTAAAAAATTTATAAATTAAATACTAAATCGAATTTTAAAAAGTGTCTCGAAGACTTTGTTTCCTTCGTTGTCCTTCTAAAAGAATATGCGAAAAAATAATTGTTTCATTGTGTATTTATTTACTTTCATTGCGTTCTTTTGTCAATTTATGACACATTAGAGGTAAAAAATACACAATGAAAATGTTATTTTTTTAAAATTTTTAACAACATCGACTAGAGGAACAAAGTCTACGGGTATTATGTTTATAATGTATTTTAAATTTAAACTTCTTAAATTCTTGAATTTTTTTACTTGAACCTCATTCTTTTAATAAATAGAACAAGAATCACTATATCATTATTCATTACCAGGAATAAATATATAATTCGGCAGAGTGTAATAATTCTTTTGTGACATATGCACTGTATCCGAATCCAAATACCCGACTTAAACGGGATCCGTTGTTTTTTTACTCTTCACATTCTAACGTTTCGTTTATTAAAATAAATGAATAATTCAGATTACCCTTTTTTCCTATCATCAAGAAAAGTGATCGAACTTATTATTCATGAGTTAAATTTTAAATAGGCAAATTGGCCTAAAATAATCTCAACTAACAGCTATTGGCAAAAAATAATCCCAACTCAATTTATTCCCTCCAGTGGTCCCAAATCCAACTTTTTTGGCCTACAGTGGTCCGTCGTTAAGTGCACTTTACGGCCGTTAACATTTTTTCTAATTTTTTTTTAATTTCAAACCGATATTTTAGGGATTTTGATTGGGAGGAGAATACGAGTCAGTTTATGTAAACCTTACCTCCAATTGTTGCTCCAAATGATTTAATTTCGAAATCTTGTTGAAGCACTGTTAGGGTTTAAACACCTGACTGAAGACCGTTTTTTCGTTTGGATCACCGGTTTGATGTAAGGTTTACATCAATTGAATAGTATCATCCTCCCGATCAATATACATAAAACATTGTTTTGAAATTCGAAAAAAGGGCGGACCACTAGAGGCCAAAAAAGTTGAATTTAGGACAACATGAGGGAATAAACTGAGTTGGGATTATTATTCTTGGCCAATAGATATTAATTTGGATTAATTTAGGCCAATTTGCCTTTTAAATATACTCATTTAATTACTGTTTATAAATAATGATCCAAAAGTATATAAATTTGTAATTTATAAGATGGATTTTATAAATATTATCAAGTTATTAATATTAAGTCTAAAAATAATCATTTATTATCGACATCAACGTAATTATATAAAAAGCGTCAACTTTATAAAAGTTATAAGTTAACTCATTTAAGTTAGTTGATTAAATTAAATTTAGGTTAAAAATGACAAGTTTAAAACTTATATTGAAGTTTAAAAGTCATTTAATAGCAACATCAAACATCAAGGGTAAAAGCTATAAATTCAAACCAAAATACACACCCCTAGACGTCTCTTATTTCTGGTGGTCAGTGTATCGGCCACCTTAGCCAGACTTCGGCGAGGTTCAAAAACATCATTTCAGGCGATTTTAACCATAATAAAACCCGGTAAAATGTTCCCCATGCTAAACTCGACCTCGTAATCTCTTTTAATTTGATTCTACTTCTCAAACAAACCCGTTTTAACTATTTTTATAACTTACGGTTCATTTAAATACCCGATTATTCAAAATGTGTGTTTCAATCAAAATTGAATTAACCGAAACATTCATTTTGACGATTTGAATCAGTCTACGCCATTCAATCGAGTTTTAATCACCTAAATAAACATCAATCAATCTCCTTTAAACCCAAAACGAAACCGAACTCAGTATATCGTTTCTAAATTAAATTAATTAATCTAATAATTCAATTGCTGTAAAACATTCCTAATCAGGCACTCTAACTCTCTAATATTTCAATTACAATCAAAACGCTCTCAATCTGAACCATTGTTCATCATCTGGTTCGAACTTGCAATGTACCAATCGAGCATCAAAATGTTGTTATTATCTACAATTACGTTGAGGCTTTCATTTATCTCATCTGGAAGGGTAAATCGAGAGATTTAGTTGCATTTTAACAGATTCAGTCTATCAATTTGAATCTCACGCGGCCGTTTCTTGTTCTTCATCATAAAAACAAATAGTATAAATATATAACATAAAAACACCTTTAAATGAACGAACATAAACAAGCACTTTACCGAACTTTTACGAACATAAACGTACAGACGTGGCATTTGTTATGTCCGTTATTTATCTTAATAATCGAAATTTCTTGTCCGTGTCGAACGGACACAAACAAATTTTTTGCCGAATTGTTCACTAAAAGTTCAGTTCATTTACAATCCTACTTGTGTAGATAGATGGCGTGCAAAATAAGTTACAGTGTCCATTAAACCACTTAAATCCCTTATATAGACATTTAATAAAGTTAAATGATTGAGCACATACATGTAAATATACAGTATGTCTAACAAAAGTTGTTAATCAATATTCTTCTTTTCTTCATCATCTAACTTTTTTATTTTATTTGCACCAAGTGTGTAGATCATTAAATTTATTAATTTATTACTTTATTTCGTAATTTTTTGTATGGCTTGTTGATAGTTCTAGATGAACCGAGCTTGGATCTAGATATGAGATTATTTGGTGATGTTGTTTGCAATCAGTGATGCGGAAACTCACTGATCACGTATTGATGCTTGAATGTTCATGAAGATCAATGCAAAGTATGATGAAGATTATGATAATATGAATAGGAGAATTGTATTAGATCAATGGAGAGGTTACAAGGGATTTTCAATGAAATGTATGCAACTCACAATAACAAATGACCTAGGTGATGGTATTTATAGTCCATACCATTCACCTTACATTTCAACCTAACCACGTGCAGTTAAGCACAAACGCGCAATTAAGCACGAAACGATTACACAAATATTCTAAGACAAATACAAATTATGAACGTCTTCACCCGTGCTTGCTCGTGATGATGCTCGATATCTTCACTCGCTTATATTTGGAAAGTGACATCTTCAAATAACCCCAACACTTGTTTTCATATAAAATGTTCTACTTGCATTTCTTGCATCATGTTAGTTTCTTCTTGAAATGTATATCACTGTTTTCATCTTTAACCTTAATCTTTTTAGGAAGTGTTCACGGGTGCAAGTGAGAATTTATCGATCATAGTGGAGTGGGCGCCGACAAAGATGTTAAGAAACCCAAATGTGATGAAACAAGCTCGATCCGAGATTACACAAGAATCAATGGAAAGGTGCATGATCAATAGATATGAAATCCCTTCACAAATCGAGTTCTTATAATCTACTTAATTGGCCATAGCTTACCGGTTGGAAGGATTCAAATGACTTTAATCCATAAAGGTTTTAAAAGGAAAAAAAAGATTATAAAGGTCATGACTTTAAGTACAGTACTTTTAACGCTGGTCATAAAGTGTGAACTTGAATTTTATTAGGAATGACGAATTTGAAATCGGAGCTTTCGGTAGCTTCTTTACTTTACCATATCGATCGGAAGCTAGCTGATGGGAAGAACCCACAAGATCTAGACATGAACAAAAAATTTGGAGTGACATGTTATAAGGCTCGTAGTCTACTACTTGTAGTGACATGTTATAAGGCTCGTAGTCTACTACTCGTTCCTAGCCTACGCATCCCTATATCAACTTAAAGCATTCAGTTGTTTTCCTAGTGTTATTACCTTTTGATTATTCTATGGTCATAGGATGATGGTGTTCAAAAAAATAACACAGTATTTTCAAACTTGTTTATAACAATGTAACTTAATATAAAATTCGAAAGAAGTCTTTGTGATCAAGATTATGAATTAGTCAATATCATTTGTCATATCAGATCTAGAGGCACTACTAGAAAAGTCAGCCGTTTGCTACGCTATGATTCGTCGCAAATGTGTAGCAAACAAGCATTTGCGCGCAAATACCACATAATATATTAGATTATTAGTAGTAAATTAAAATAGGTAGGGTGTAGGACTATAGAATAGGTAGGGTGTCAATTTTTTTAAAAACAAAACCAATAGTATAAATATATAACATAAAACATCTTTAAATTAATGAACAAACACTAAACCGAACGCACGTTCGCGAACATAAACGCACGTAAGTGGCGTCATTGATGAACGTAGTGAAGTGAACGATGGTGGAGGTGTTAAAAAACTCAAGCGTAATAAAAAAAACACAAGCCGAGACAAGTCATTGATGAAAAAACCAAACCTATTACCGAAGAGACAAATCTCCCAAAAATGAATAATTCAAAATGGGAGTAAATTACTAGACTCTTAGTTGTGTCTTACGAATCAATCAAACATGAAAATGCATTGTCTGTGTCTGTTTGTTAAGTAATTAAACTGTTCATGAACTATTCACAAACAATTAACGAACATTACCGAACGAGATTTCTTTACCGTTTTCATTCATTAAGAAAACAATGTGTTAATAAACTGTTCACAAACACTTACCAAACTTAAACAAAAAGAAAATGTTCATAAACATAAATGAAAAAAGTTCGTGCACAAAGATGACTACAAAGAAATTAGAATAAAATATGCATTTTTATTTCAAATATTATGTAAAATTCACCAAAATCAAATAAGTACTCAACATAATTATAGAAGTCTGTCAACTTTTAAAAAAAATTTAAATTTTCATGGTAAAATGAGAGACGTTGGTGTAGGCGTATAGTATAGCTAGGGCGTCAAGTTTTTTAAAAACTAAACCAATAGTATAAATATATAACATACAAACACCTTTAAACGAACGAACACAAACGAACACTTTAACGAACATTCACGAACATAAATGTACGAACATGGCCTGCTCGCTTATCTTAACGAACAAAATTTCTTGTCTTTGTTCGTTTGTTTATTAGACGAATGGACACAAACGAACCTTTCGCCAAACAGTTCACCAATGTTTGATAAAGCTCGATTTGTTTACAACCCTACTTGCGCATATAGATGTCATGAAAGTTTGTTAAAAACTAAACCAATAGTATAAATATATAGCATTCAAACACCTTTAAACGAGCGAACACAAACGAACACTTTACCGAACATTCACGAACATAAATGTACGAACATGGCATGCTCGTTTATCTTAACGAAAATTTATTGTCTGTGTTCGTTTGTTTATTAGACGAATGGACATAGACGAACCTTTCGCCAAACAGTTCACCAAGGTTTGATAAAGCTCGATTCGTTTACAACCCTACTTGAGCATATAGAAGTCGTGAAAAACAATTTGTAATTTTCCATTAAACCATTTAAATTGCTATCATAGACGTTTAATAAAGTTAAACGATTGAGCACATATATGGAAATATACATTGCGTATTTATATATATTAAGAGACTCGTGTCTAACATAAATTTTTAATTATTCTTCTTCTTTTGTTCGGCATTTTATTTTTTTTATTTCAATTGCACTACGTGTCTAAATCACTAGATTTATTTATTTATTCGTTAATTTTTTTATTTTTTGTTTTCATATAAAATGTTCTTCCTACATGATGTTAGTTTTCTTCTTGAAATATATCTTATTGCTTTCAATCTTTAACCTTCATCTCTTTACTTCACGGGTTCAAGTGAGAATTCATCAAACGGAGTAGGCTATGACAGAGATGTTAAAAAACCCAAACGTGATGAAAAAACCACAAGCCAAGATTAGATAAGTCATTGATGAAAAAAAACAACCCTATTTTAGAATAGATAGATCACATAGTAATGAATCACATGAAAATGATCGTAAAGGAGACTCTTAGGTTTCAACCTCCTATGCATGATTAACAGATATGAAATCTCTTCACAGACTCAAACTCTTATAAACTACTAGGCCATAGCTCGGGATCCTGTCAGCTGGAAGGATCAAAATGTGTTTAATCCAAAGAGTTTTCAAGAAAAACAAAATGTTATAAAGGTCATGACTTGCTCTAGCTTCTTTGCTTTACCATTTCAATTGTAAGCTAGCTGATTGGGAGAACCCATAAGATTTAGACATCAACGAGACGTTTGGAGTGACATGTCACAAGAATTGTAGTCTACGTCTCGTTCCTAACCTACGCTTCCCTATTTCAGATTAAAACTTTCCGTTATTTTCCTAGTTTTATTACCTCTTGATTATTTTGTGGTCAGGAGTCAATCATGTGCAAAAAAATAATACATTATTTTCAAACAATTATATAACAAAATAACTCTTGATTATTTTGTGGTCAGGAGTCAATCATGTGCAAAAAAATAATACATTATTTTCAAACAATTATATAACAAAATAACTTGGTATAAAATTTAAAAAAATGATTGGTTCAAGTTTGTGAAACTTTATGAAATTGTCATTATCATTTGTGTCTAGTAAGTTTCTTTAGTTGTCTTACTCTCATACTTGGGCATAGAGCTGTAAACGAACCGATCGAACATGAAAATGCATTGTATGTATTCGATTGTTAAGTAATTAACATGTTCATGATCAACTCTTCCCGAAAGATTACTGGTGGACATTTCTTTACGGTGTTCATTTATTAAGAAAACGAACGTGTTAATGAACTGTTCACGAACACTTTCCAAACTTAAACAAAGAGCAAATGTTCATGAACATAAATGAATTCAAATGAAAGCAATTAGAATAAAATATTCATTTTTATTTCAAAGATTATGTCAAATTCACCAAAAGCAAATAAGTACTTAACATAATTATAGAAGTTTGTCAAGTACTTAACACAAATTCAAATTTTATAGGTCAGATGACATATGTTGGTGGAAACGTATAGTATATCTAGCGTGTCATTTTTTTTAAAAAACAAAAGTAATAATAAAAATATTTAACATAAAATCACCTTTTAATGAAGGAACATAAACGATCACTTTACTGAACGTTCACGAACATAAAAGTACGAGCATGATATTTGTTATGTCCGTTCGTTTATATTAATGATCGAAATTTATTCTTCGTTTCATTATTTATTAAACGAACGGACAAAAACCAGCTTTTCGCCAAAGGGTTTATGAACTGTTTGCTGAAAATTTCGGTTCATTTACAACCCTACTTGTACACATAGATGCGTTCAAAACAATTTGAAAATTCCCATTAAACTATTTAGATCGCTTATCGTATATAGACGTTTAATAAAGTTAAACGATTGACCACATATATGGAAATAAACATTACGTGTTTATATGTATTTAGAGACTCCTTTCTAACACAAATTGTTAAACATGATTCTTCTTTTGTTCAGCATTTATTTATTTTTATTTTATTTGCACTACGTGTCTAGGTCACTAGATTTATTAATTTATTCGTTTATTTCATAATTTATGCATAGTTTATTTTTATATAAAATGTTCAATTGATGCGTGCAAATATATATATATATATATATATATATATATATATATATATATATATATATCTAATATAATAAAGCAAAACGCAAAAAGCTTATGTGGCATGCTATCAAAGTTTCTAGCTTATGTGGCATCATTTGAGAGTTTCTCTCATAATAATGATTTTTTATTTAAAAAATATATATAAAATATACTATAATAATACTAATTACATTTTTGGTCCTCTAACATTTAGGAGAATTTTAAAAAAAATTAGAGTATTTATATTTTTAACCCTCTACTACAAGGGGTGTACATTAGTCGGTTTGAATTTGATAGGGTATAAAAATAAAACTTATAGATAAAATTAATAATAACTTACAATTAAAGACCTCATTGTTTTATATATATACATAACTTTTTATACGAAATTATTTTAAAAATAAACTATACCATAAAACTAAGCACTTTATTCTTTTTAATTTGAGTATAATATTGTTATACTAAAACTAATTTTTAAAATTAAATCTTATGTTCTGGTTTACCACGGTTTTTCTCAAAACTGATTGAAACCGTCATGATTATCTTTAAAATCACCACTTGAATGTTGTGTTCCCGAGGGTAGCACGGGCACTAAACTAGTATATATATATATATATAAATTAATTAATAAAAACACATAGTTTTAATATTTATAAAAACCAAGACAAATCGACTATTTCACACACAACCGGCAGTGGACCGATCGGTTGCAATATAGCGTACGTAAGTCCGGGTGTCGACCTACAGACTCTATATACTACGTAATTAAACTAAATTAAGACACGACTGACAAGACACGAACTTAATGAAAAGATTGTTTAAAAGGGGGGATTTGTTAAAAACAGAAGAGGAGAAACAAACCACCTAGGCAAGATTCCTTGTTAACTTCAATTATCACTCACGTTGGACTAATGGTTATGGAACCGGGATCTAAACTTATTCACTTAAAAGCACCACTAATTAAGACCCTCGACCTTTTTCGAGAAGAAACCTAAAGGGTTACTGTTATGTTATTAACACAACGGTTATATGGGATTAAGTTTCCTCACAGTTACCTAATCAGATTATGCTTAATTGACCCAAGTTAAAGACCTATCTCACGATATGAACCTTAAAGTCATTTGAACCCAACCATTTGATTTAACAAACAAAATTGATAATTAATACTAAGAGTCTAAGACAGACTTTTCACAAAGACCAAAACCTAGCAAATCATTCAACCAATACTTATTAACAACCTATTTACTCACGGATATCTAGGTTAGCTACACGTTATTACTGATTTTACTAATAAAATTAATCTTATAGTTTTATTGTAGTTGAACCATTATAATCATAACAAAAAGTTAATGACATAAACGAAACCCTATTCTATAACATAGACAATCATAAAGAGTTACGTGGATTAACGATATCAATTCCATCAATGCAAATATGTAAAACGCATCAAACGATAACAAATTCAAACTTTAATTAAGCATAAAACCATAAACCAAAATCAATCCAACATGAGTTCAAACATTCATTAATAATTCATCATAAAGCCTAGGTAGTTCTAAGAGTTTAGCTAACCATATTCAACACAAAAAACACAAGTTTAATAGTAGCAAACATGATGAAAACAAAGGAAAACAATAGAGTGAAAGAACTTGGAACGTCTAGATGCAAATCTTCAATCCCATGCTCTCCCGTAGCTTCGTTTGCCCAACTCTAGCCTCCAAAACACCTCTTTTTCGTCCAAAGCCGTCTCCAAATCGTGCATGGGAGGCTAGGGTTGAAGAAAACATGTTTATATAGTGAACCGGGCCAAAAACTAAGAAACTTTCTGCCGAAACAACCACACCGTGTCGCGCGGTGAGGCAAAGCCTTCTTTATCGTGTGACATGATGTCAGCACGCCCCCACCATCACCACCACGCTGTGCTGCATGGCCAGACCCCCTTGGATGGTCGCGTGGCGTGGTGAGACCCATCTCTTCCATTTCGTGCTCGGTTTCTTCGTTTTCGCGTTCCGGCTCGCTCGTAACTCTGTTTCGCAACCCATTTTCGCCTACGGGCTTGGTTTTACGCAAGCTTTTCATTTCTTCATCAACATGGGACCCAAGAAACAATAAAATGTCAGTAATATATAAAACCTTATGAAAACCGACTCAAACGACTCGAAAACGGAAATAAACGCTACACGGGATTTATGTATAATTTATACTCTATCATCAACATACATCATGTTAGTTTTTTTCTTGAAATATATCTCATTGCTTTCAATCTTTAACCTTCATCTCTTTAGGATGTGTTCTCGGGTGCAAGTGAGAATTTATCTAACATAGTGGAGTGGGCGTTGGTAGAGATGTTAAAAAAACCCAAGCGTGAACTAACTGATCGAACACGGACATTCATTGTTTGTGTTTGGCTGTTAAGTAATTAACATATTCATGAACTATTTACGAAGGATTACCGGACGAGAGTTATTGTCCGTGTTCATTTATTAGAAAACGAATGTGTTTATAAATTGTTCACGAACACTTATCAAATCTAAACAAAAATTAATTGTTCATGAACATAAACGAACACAAATGAACATTCATGCACAAAGATTACTACAAACAAATTAGAATAAAATCTGCATTTTCTATTTAAAAGATCACGAAAAATTCAGCAAATGCAAATTAGTACTTAATATAATTTTAGAAGTTTTCACAAGTTTTAACACAAATTCAAAATTTATAGGTTAAATGAGAGATCGAAGTTGGTGGAGGAGTATAGTATAGCTAGGGTATCAAGTTTTTTAATAACAAAATCATAGTATATAACATAAAAAAACATTTAAATGAACTAACACAAAAAATCACTTTGCAAAATGTTCACGAACATAACTTACGAACGTGGCCTCTGTTATGTCCGTTCATTTATCTTAATAATCGAAATTTCTTGTCCATTTCGTTTGTTAATTAAACGAATGGACATAAACAAATTTTTACGCCGAACTATTCACTGAAAGTTCTGTTCATTTACAACCCTGCTTGCGCACATAAATGGCGTACAAAACAATTTACAATTGTCCATTAAACCACTTAAATTGCATATCATAGATGTTTAATAAAGGTAAATGAGTGAGCACATATAAGGAAGTATACATTACGTGTCTAACATACACTATTAATTATTATTCCTTTTTTGGTTCATCATTTAATTTTTTTTGTTTATTTGCGCTATGTTTCTAGATCAATAGATTTGTTAATTTATTTGTTTATTTTGTAATTTTTGTATTTTTTTCATAAAATGTTCTTCTTACATCATGCCACTTTCTTCTTAAAACGTATTTTATTGATTCAATCTTCAAGTCTTCATCTTTTTAGGATGTGTTCACGAATGCAAGGGAGAATTTATTATACATAGTGTAGTGGGATCTGGCAAAAATGTTAAAAAACCCAAACTTGATGAAAGAAGATTGATCTGAGATTAGATAAGTCATTGACTGAAAAACAACCCTTTTATAAAAGAGACGGATCTCCTAAAAATGAATTACTTGAAAATGTTAGTAAAGGAGTGATGCATGCTAAATTATATATTAATTAACTAACCATTAAGACACCTAAGTTTTAATATTTATAAACTTAGACTCCATTAACTATTCTAAACACACAATAGGCAGTGTACCGATCGAATGCAATTTAGCTAAAGTAAGTCCGAGTATCGAACTTACAGACTCTATATATTACATTAACTAACTGAATAAAAACTCAACTAAAGACACGACTATTTAAATTGATATTGTGTTGAAAGGGGGTTTTGCTAAAAATTAAATCAAACAAATAAAGTAAATAAACTTAAATAAGCAAAAGACGGTTTAGGAGATCAAGTGATGAAAAGAACCGTCTAGGCTAGAATCCATAATGTTTTAGTTATCAGTTAAATGGATTTTCTTTGCTATAGAACTGGAGTCGTACAATATAATCACTTAAAAGAACTACAAATAGGACCATCGACCCCTTTCGAGAAGACACCTACGGGTTTCTATTAAGTTATTACAAACACCATTTTTTAGTATTAAACTTCTTCACAGTTGTCTGATTGATTATAATGAAGTACCTCTAGTTGCAATCACACATCATCGCACGGACGACAAAGGTAATTTAACTAGCTTATTTGACTTTATAAACAAGTTGACAATTCAAATCTAGACGAACTCCGCGAAGACTTAAATCTAGTGACTTAAACAACCAAGACTTATCAATTAACATATCACCTCTCAGATATCTAGATTAGCTACACATTTTCATTAGTTTGACTAATAATATCATTCATATGGTATTATTGCAAATTAATCATACAAGTCAAAAACAAATAGCAATCGACTTAACGAGATCCTATTCCATTAAAGACATTCAACAAAGATAATGTGAAACAATAATAATAACCAAACTAATTTCAACACATGTATGCCTCAAACAACAATAATTAAACTGTTTACAATAAACATAAAAACAAGTAATCTTCAATCCCGTGTCGTTTGTGTTTTTTAAGACCGTGATCTCTAGCCTTTAATACAAGCTCCAAAAATCACTTCCTTTGCTCCTAAATTAGTCATTTTTAGCCTCCAAAAACGTCTCCCCTATTTTCTATTTTGCCGTCTGCTTCTTGTACGTCTCTCCTTTAAAACAAATGTAGCTTCGGATCGTGTGCCCCAAGTTGGTTTTTGCGGTGTAATTTACCACGTATGGGCCATATGATATATTCTTGGACTTTGATTTAATCTTTACTCATGGGCCACTGCTATACAAAATCAAATAATTGGATGTAACATAGATGAAATTTTTTGGTCCACGTGAACAGCATCTAACATAAATCTGCATAGGTTAGTCATCATTGTTAATATTAACTAGATTTAAGATCAGGCCGCGTGTTGCAGCGGCCGGGTCACATCGTCGGGTCTTGCGTAAGTGACTCCGTCACATGATTTGATAAAAAAATCTCATGTGTCATACGTCATGGCGTAATGCGGCCAGGACACGTGGCCGGGTTTTATATATGTGATTTTGTCACATTCGTCAATAAAAAAAGTTTCATGTCTCGTGCGTCACGGCACAACGCTATAATGACTAAAAGTTAAAAGTCAAAACGATAATTCAGTCAAATCCGAAATACTGAAGTCGAGTTATATGTCAAAGTAGAATAAAGTAGCAAAGTCAAAAAGCCATCAGATGCTAAAATGACAATTAGTAAAGTCACGGACTAAAACCGTAAACATATAAAAGAAATAAAAGAACTTGACACGTGACAACACGTGATAGGAACACGTGTCACCACGTAATAGGCCGGTTGATAACCGATCTTAGTTATTAGGAGGTTTATAAATATTAATTCAATTTGACTTGCAAATCATATGTATATTTTAATTTAAATATTAAGGATCTCATATTTGTGATGAATTGAAATGTTAATCTTATGAAAGTAAATATGTATAACTATTTAACAATATTAACTAATTAACTATAATATAAAAATAAAACTAACATAAAAACTATTTAAACCGTATGAGAATGTATATATAATTTATGTATAATTTGGAGCACATCGAGGAGACGCTTAGGTTTCATCCTCATGTACATCTTTTGCTCCCATGAGAATCCATGGAAAGGTGCATGATCAACGGATATGAAATCACTTCATAAACTTGATTTCTTATAAACTATTGGGCCATAGCTCAGGATCCTACTAGTTGGAAGGATCGAAATGTGTTTAATCAAGAGAGTTTTCAAGAAAAAACAAAAGATAATAAAGGTCATGACTTTGAGTACATTTCTTTTGGCGCTAATGATAGAGAGTCTATTGGAATTTCATTGTGAATGGCGAATTCAGAGCTTTCTCGATCTAGTTTCTTTATTTTACCATTTCAATTGGAAGCTAGTAGATGGGGAGAACCCACAAGATTTAGACATGAATACTAATCATAACCCCATTACAATTCTTGTATTTCATCCTAAACATAATATATAGAATAGGTATATTATAAACTTTACATGAAACTAACCTACTTGTTAGTTTTTTCGGTTTGACCCACTCACCACACCATCCTAGTGTTCCCAACTTGTCTCATGAGCTTATGTGAATTAGTCCAACATTAGTTTTTACTTCTCTATCAATAAAAACATGTATTGATGACCAAACACTCAAGTAAAACATGCATTAGAGATTGTACCCAATGATACTATTCAAAACCATTTAGTTTTCAATATAAAATAAAATAATAATAATAATAATAATAATAATAATAATAATAATAATAATCTATACATTCTAATAAAAGATAGTTTTTGATGTTACATGGCATGCAATGAAGTTATCGTTGACATTATTTTCCCGCTCATTAATATTACATATTTAAACCCTCTACTATTGCATAACATACAATCATCAAACTAATATCTTTTTCTATCACTTACAAAAATAATCATCATATTCTTAGTAATTAAAATATATATCCTAAAAATAGTTATCATATTCTTAGTAAACATATCATTTATCAATATATAATAAAAAAATATGTCAATTAAGTGATTTAAAAGTTGATAAATTCTAACAACTTATTAGGATAAGGTTTTTCAGCAAATTTATCTTTTAAATTTATTAAAAGAACTAGATTATACCATGTGTGTTACACATGTTAATAACTAAAAACATAATCATCAAGCATAGTAAACAAATAATCATATGACAAATAAGCAAATTCATTTGGAAATCTTTTTTAGCTCTCTTTTATTATAAGGTATATTTATTAGTTTTCAGCAAATTCATCGCATAAATGTATTAAAAGAATATTTATTAGCATATTTTAGGTTGAGTTTTCTTGGCATGTTTGTTGAACTTTTGCTAAGCTAACTTTTGTTGAGAAGGCAATAGAATAACAAATCATTGTCAGTAAAATAGAGGTTATAATAACAAGTAGACATGTAGCATACTTCTAATTTTTCCTATGTGAGTTTTCGGTCTTTATTGGTGTTTAAATATGGTGATGATTTATAGTGTAGTGCTAATTTGTCATATGATTATTTGTTTAACATGCTTGATGATTATGTTTTTAGTTACACACCCTGTGTAACACACGGGGTATAATCTAGTTATAATAATAATAAGGATAATCACGGAGAATAGATGTGCTAATAAGTATTATTTGTAATTAGGTTTTTAAAACTTTAATTAATATTTACGTAATAATTAGATCACCTATATACCTTGGACATTAAATTAAAGTATTATATAAACACCCCAATTGCCAAAGAACGTTTATGTACGTAAATTAAGCAATCAAACTTTTGGTGAACACTTGCCAAACATTTCATTCTAAAACATGGTTCCACTAATGTCTCTAGTCATTTCAATGTTTTTCGTTTTCATCTTCTTCCTATCAAAAAAACATCGACAAAAAAACTTGCTACTCCCTCCTGGTCCACCAAAGCTTCCTTTGATTGGCAACATGAACCTCCTTATGCATCCTGCACCATACCGAACCCTCAACGACTTAGCGATGAAGTACGGTCCCATCATGCACCTCAAACTCGGGTTCGTATCGACCATTGTTGTCTCCTCGGCCGAATTAGCTAAACAGATCATGAAGACTCATGATGATGTCTTTTGTAACCGCCCGAAGCTCACGGCTCAAAAGATATTGACCAACAACTACAGTGACATAGCCTATGCACCATATGGGACTTATTGGAGACAGCTTAAGAAGATATGCACTGTTGAGCTCTCAAATGCAAAGATCAGGGATTCGTCGAGGTTTATACGCGAAGAAGAGGTGAAATTGCTTGTTGAATCTATTAGTAAAAGTGTTGAACCAATAAACTTGGTGGAAAGGCTTGTTGAATTGAATTACAACATCATCACTCGGATTACGTTTGGTGAGAAGTTAGACGATGAGTTGACGTTTCGGATGGCTGTTACTGAAGGGGCGGGTTCAGCAGTCAGATTTCATATTGATGATTTCTTTCCGACGCTTGGTCTCGTTGGTAAGTTAACCGGAAGGACAAAACGGTTGGAAAAACGTAAACTGAAGCTTAGTAGCATCATGGATAAGAAGATACAACACCATATCGAGCAACGTAAAGTCGAGAATAATAAGCCACAACGTGAGTGTCTGGTTGATGCTCTTCTTCGGCTTCAGGAAACCGGAGGCGAACTCGACCAGCCGCTAACGATCGACAATATCAAGCCTATCCTCATAGTAACTTCTTTTTCCTTCATCCAAATGCTTTATTTTTCTATCTTAGATGAATCATATCGTAAAACTATATAGCTAGGTTTTATGTTCTCATTAGTGAGAGCTTTGTGACAAGCTAAACAGTGTTTAAAACGAAGCTAAAAGGTGCTTATAATGAAATTAAGACGAATGAATGAGATATTAAATTAGTCGTTAGGTAAAGTAATTAAGTACATCTAGTATAAACGAACCTAATAATATGCATTGTTCGTGTTCGTTTGTTAAGGAACTAACATATTAATAAACCGTTCATGAACACTTACCGAACGAGATTTTCTTGTCCGTGTTCGTTCATTAAGAAAACGAACGTGTTCATGAACTGTACACGAACACTCACTAGTTTAAACAAAAAACAAATGTCCATGAATATAAATGAACACAAACAAACGTTCCTGCATAAAAATTACTACAAACAAATTATAATAAATTCTGTAATTTTTATTTGAAAGATTATGAAAATATCACCAAAAGCAAATAACCACTTAATAGAATTATACAAGTATGTCAAGTTTTAACATAAATTCAATTTTTAATGGTCAAATCATAGACGTTGGTGGAAGCGTATACTATAACTAGGGTGTCATTTTTTTTAAAAACTAAACCAGTAGTAGAAATATATAACATATAAACACCTTTAAGTGAGCGTACACAAACGTATACTTTACCAAATGTTCACAAACATAAATGAATGAGTGCGGCCTCTGTTTATATCCGTTCGTTTAACTTAACAAACAAAGTTTCTTGTGTTTGTTTATTAAAGAACAGACACAAATGAACTTCTCGCCGAACAATTCACGAACTATTCATTGAAAGTTTGGTTTGTTTACGGTCATAGTTGCGCAGATAATGACGTGCAAAATAATTTGCAATTGTTCATTAAACCATTTAAATTGCTTATTGTATAAACGATTGAGTACATATATGAAAGTATATACATTGCGTGTTTGTATAATTGTAAAAAGAGACTCGTGTCTAACATAAATATGTAATTATTATTCTTCTTTTGTTCAGCATTTCCTTTTTATTTTATTTGCACTATATGTCTGGATCATAATATTTATTTATTCGTTTATTTCGCAATTATTGTATTGTTTTTGTTTTCATATAAAATGTTATTCCTACATCATGTTAGTTTTCTTCTTGAAATATCTCATTATTTTCAATCTTTAACCTACATCTTTTTAGGATTTGCTCGCGGCTACAAGTCAGAATCCATCGAACTTAGTCGAGTGGGCAATGGCGGAGATGTTAAAAAACCCAAGCGTGATGAAAAAAGCACAAGTCGAGATTAGACAAGTCATTGATGAAAAAACCAACCCTATTATAGAAGAGACAGATCTTCCAAAAATGAATTACATGAAAATGGTAGTAAAGGAGACTCTTAGGTTTCACCCTCTTCTACCTCTTTTGCTCCCACGAGAATCCATGGAAAGATGCATGATCAACGGATATGAAATACCTTCACAAACTCGAGTTCTTATAAACTATTGGGCCATAGCTCGAGATCTTGCTAGTTGGAAGGATCCAAATGTATTTAATCCAGAGAGGTTTCAAGAAGAAACAAAAGATTTTAGAGGTAATGACTTTGAGTACATTCCTTTTGGCGCTGGTCGTAGAATGTGCCCTGGAATTTCATTGGGAATGACGAATATTGAGCTTTCTCTTGCTTCTTTGCTTTACCATTTTGATTGGAAGCTAGCTAAAGGAGAGAACCCACAAGATTTAGACATGAACGAAACGTATAGGGTGGCATGTTTCAAGACTCATAGGCTACAACTCGTACCTAGCCTACGCTTCCCTATATCAACTTAAAAGTGTCGGTTATTTTTCTCTTGTTACTACTTTTAATTATTCGGTGGTCATATACTCATTGAGCGCAAAAAATAATACATTGTTTTCAAACTTTTATATAACAAAGTAACTTAATAAATAAAATTCGAAAGAATATTGGTTCATGATTTTGAAAGTCGTTATCATTTGTCATATTGGATCTAGACTTCTAAAGGACCATTTTGTGATACGTACACATTGAAGAATATCATTTTCAATAATTTTTCTTAAAGTCAAGTAAGTAATAAAACCATGTCATGATATTGAAGATATATAGTAACAATCGAATTATGTCTGGACGTGTTACGGGATCATTAAGTATTTTAATAAGATGTGAGTTATCCAACCAAGCATCTTAAATTAAAAAAAATAAAAGAATCTTTTAGACACAATATATGCAAGTAAAAAAAGTTTTATCGGTGGATTAAAAAATTAAAATCTAAATTGAATTTTAAAAAAATTATCTCGGAGCCTTTGTTCACTTAATCGTCCTTCCAAAAAATATGAGAAAAAAATAATTGTTTCATTGTGTATTTATTTACTTTCATTGTATTTTTTGTGTAAATTTATGACAGAATAAAGGTAGAAAAAATACACAATGAAAATGTTATTTTTTAAAACTTTTAATTTTTATTTTTTAACAACGACGATGAAAGGAACAAGGTCTATGGGCATTATGTCTAAAATATATTTTTAATTTAAACTTCTTAGATTCTCGATTTTTTTACTTGAACCTCATGCTTTTAATAAATAGAACAAGAATCACGATAACATTATTCATTACCAGGAATAAATATATAATACGGCGGAATCTAATAATTCTTTTGTGACATATTGTCACAGAGTTATCTTTCTGGCTCACGTGCGGCACTTAGAATCCTTCTAAGCTCAGCCTTTGACCCGACAATAGTAACGATTCGTGACAATACCGAGCGGAAGTTGCAAGTAAACCAAATATAAATTGTATTGCTACAAGAGAAGATTACAAAGTATGCTTACAAGTACAAGACAATAGCTTGTGAGTGAGTGGTGTTTGGAAGAGTGTGTGCAAGTGTTGATGATGTGCAAATGATGCCTAGCATGCCTATTTATACTAGTTACAATGGATCTAGATCATTTTTGGTCTAGATCCTTCATTTAAAATATCCTACACGTATATTATCTAGATATTTCTAAGTGAAATATCTAGATCTTGACTCTAGATCTTTCTACCCAAAATCTCTTTATTATGGTTGATTTATATGGCCGATTCAAGGTGTTTCTAGATGGTTCAAGACCTGATTTTCGTGATCCCTACAAGCCCCCAACTTTCAGCCATGTTGCGGTTCCATTCTTGCGTATTCTAGAACGTTTCGGGGCTGCACTTGATGTCCATGTTGATGTAGTGTTTTCCAGCAGCTTCTAATGCTTGTGTGGGCTGATTTAAGACCCCTTAAATGTGTCGTCTCCATCCTGAAAGTTGTAGGCTGATCCGGAGTCTTCCGGGCAGCCTTTGATGCCTCTAGATGTGTCCGGAACCTTCCGGAATCTGAGAAAATTGATTTGTGTTTAGGCGGGTCGTGACATTCTCCCCTACCTAAACCCATGACGTCCTCCTCATGCTTGTGTTGCCCTCGGCTTGTCCTCATTAGTTGCAAGACGGATAAAGTTTTGCGTTGATGCCTTGACTCCATCGGTGCAGAGTGTACTTCGTCACCCTTAACGATGTATAGCGTATTAAGCCATGTTACTAGGACAGCATGTGATCTCTGAAAGAACTCCATCCCGAGTACAACCTTGTAGTCGTCTAGTGGCACGACTGAGAAATTGATCTTTCCTTGCCATGTCCCGATCTTGGTCTTGACATCCCATAACTTCCCTTCAATCGGTTTGGCATTACCGTTTGCAGCTTTTAGCACTCCGTCCACAGGGTTAATCCTTAGGCCAAGCCTCTTGGCCTCGTCCCTGGTAATTAAGTTATGACTTGCTCCGGTGTCCACCAATGCCTTCGCAAGCCTCCCATTGATTTCTATGTTTATGAATCGAAGTCCCCGTGTCTTTGAGTTCGTAATGTTGCTCTTTACACTTGAGCATGGTTTAGACACCTTTAACGGCTTCCCTTTCTGCATTGTTAAAGCATTCAGTACCTGAAGTTGCAATGCCCCTAGGCGAGCCTCTTCGTCCTCTTGGGATGCGTCAACATCACTTCGAGCCACCATGGCTTGAAGACTTTGTTTCTTTGGGCAATATCGAGCGTTGTGCGGTCCATCACAAATAAAACATCCACGTGCAACCCGATCATTATCATGTCTTGGGGGTTTTCTTGTTTCCACCTTTCGAACATGATTAGGCTTGTCTCCCCCACCATTCTCTTCATCATCATCCTCAACCATGGGTTTATAGGGTTGTTTTTCCTTGTGATCAATCAGGCTTTCAGTAATTACAATGGCTGAAGCAAGATCTTAAACATTTCTTCTTTCCAACTTAATCTTAGCCCACGGTTGTAGGCCATCAAGGAAGTAGAAGAGGGAGTCTTTATCCGATAAATCGGGGATCTCAAGGATAAGTGTCATAAACTATTTAACATAGTCCTTGATGATCCCGGTTTGCTTAAGTTTACGAAGCCTGCTCCTTGCTTCGTGTTCAACATTTACTAGATAAAATTGTCTTTTAAGCTCTTGAACAAATTCAGCCCAAGTTTTGATGGTGCACGTACCTCGCTCTATGTCCATGCTCCGACGCCTCCACCATAATGCAGCCGTGTCCTTCAGATACAATGTGGTTGTCTTCACCTTGGTAGCGTTATCAAGTACTTGGACTACTGCCAAGTATTGTTCCATTTCCCAAATAAAGTCATCAATGACCCGTGCTTCTCGTTTCCCACGAACGGTCATGGTTTGGGAATTTCCACTCCTGGTCTAACGTTTACGACGTTTCCCCCAGTCGTAACAATGGCTTTGCTGCAATCGTTGACACGCGACTGTAGCGCAAGCAAGCTACGATGCATATCCCTAGACAACTCGTCAGCATCCCTGATTACATCCTTTATTGAGTATGTGATCAACACCTTCATTTATTCTCATAGCAGTTCAACAGCAGCCTTCAACCCTATTCGAAAGTCTGTGAAATTTGCTTCTAAAGCATCCAACCGTTGGATGCACATGTCGACCTGAGTCCCCATACCGACGAGCCTAGTTTCCAAATCACCAAGTCGCTTTTCCAAGGTTTTATCCTTTGATACATCACGACCCTTCTTTGGTTTGTGAGTGTCACCTCGTCCACGGTTCTCTTCAATAGCAATTGGTTTGCCTACATCGGTCGCCATCTCTTGAATCGTTGGCTCTGATACCACTTGTCACGGAGTTATCTTTCTGACTCACGTGCGGCACTTAGAATCCTTCTAAGCTCAGCCTTTGACCGAAAATAGTAACGATTCTTGACAATACCGAGCGGAAGTTGCAAGTAAACCAAATATATATTATATTGCTACAAGAGAAGATTACAAATTATGCTTACAAGTACAAGACAGTAGCTTGTGAGTGAGTGGTGCTTGGAAGAGTGTGTGCAAGTGTTGATGATGTGCAAATGATGCCTAGCATGCCTATTTATACTAGTTACAATGGATCTAGATCATTCTTGGTCTAGATCCTTCATTCAAAATATCCTACACATATATTATCTAGATATTTCTAAGTGAAATATCTAGATCTTGACTCTAGATCTTTCTACCCATAATCTCTTGATTATGGTTGATTTATATGGCTGATTCAAGGTGTTTCTAGATGGTTCAAGACCTGATTTTCATGATCCCTCCAAGCCCCCAACTTTCAGTCATGTTGCGGTTCCATTCTTGCGCATTCTAGAACGTTCTGGGGCTGCACTTGATGTCCACATTGATGTAGTGTTTTCCAGCCCTTTCCAACAGCTTCTAAGACTTGTGTGGGCTAATTTAAGACCCCTTAAATGTGTCGTGTCCATCTCGAAAGTTGTAGGCTGATCCGGAGTCTTCCGGGCAGCCTTTGATGCGGCATCAATGATGCCTCTGGATGTGTCCGGAACCTTCCGGAATCCGAGAAAATTGATTTATGTTTAGGCGGGTCGTGACAATATGCTCCGCATCCGAATCCAAATACCAAACTCAAATTGGGACCCGTTGTTTTTTTTCATTATTTCTTATTTAAACTCTTCACGTTCTAATTTTCGTCTATTAAAATAAGTGAATAATTCGGATTTCCATGTTTTTCCTGTCATCATGAAAAGTGATCGAACTTATTATTGTTTATAAATAATGATCCAAAAAAATTTATATTTGTAATTTATAAGATGGATTTTATAAATATTATCAAGTCATTACTATTAAGTCTAACAATAATCATTTATCATCAACAACAATATAATTATATAAAAAACGACAACTTTAAAAATTATAAGTTAACTCATTTAAGTTAGTTGGTTAAATTAAATTTAGGTTAAAAATGAAAAGTTTGAAACATTTATTCAAGTTTAAAAGTCATCTAATAGCAACATCAAACATTAGGGGTAAAAACTGTAAATTAAAAAACGTCTATGATAAGCAATTTCACTAGAAAAGTCAGCCATTCGCTACGCTACGAATCGTCGCAAATGTGTAGCAAACAAGCATTTGCGACACAAATATGATAGAAAATATTAGTAGTAAAAATAGGTAGGGTTTAGGCGTATAGAATAGGTAAGAACCGAATATCAATCCGTGGACACAGTAGCTCTCGATACTAAACGTTTGTTAATGTTTGTCCGATCAAAAAGCGAATTTGGGTTTTCCTTTGAATTAAACTAGCATATGATGAAAATATTAAACTAAGAGAATTTTAACTAAAGGAATAAAAATATGGAAATAAGATTTTATCTAGACTAAGAATCCACTTAACCTTGATGATGAAAACTATTAATGGTGAAGTCAATTTTCTTATAGGAATAACTAGACTCCGATTAAGGATATCTAACTAAAATGATTCTTTGGAAAACTAGAACGACAAACACATCCTAATCACCTAAAATCATGCAATTAAGCCCAATTGATGTCTTTTATGTCAAGAACTAAAGGTAAACTAGTCATCCGCTAAAATGCCCTAGTTTCATAATCAAAGGAAAACTAGAACGATAATCACATCTTAATCACCAAGATTTACATAAAGTAGACAAAATTATGATATATTCCAACATGTAATTCTCAAACTAAGTCATGCAAATCTAGACATTGTGGCCACAATTCCAAACCTACACAACTAACATGTTTAAGAAATTATAACATCACAATCATCTTTTCAAATATCATGTGAAGGAAAGCATACTTGTCTAATTTCATGTCATCTAACATTCCAATTATCATTTCTAATCTCATGGCATAAATCCTACAAAGTTTATTTATAAGATTTACAAACAAAGAACAAGAAGATGAGTTTTTCAACATGTCAACTTCCTAATATTAATCAACATCACATGACAATAAAATTGGACAAGCATACAACATCATTGAAACATCACCATAATTTCATCATTGATCTTAACATAAAACATCACCAAAATATTCAAGTTTCATTCATCATCAAGGCATAAGTATCATCCTAATCTAGATAATATGAGTGTTTAGCCCATAAAGCTTACAAAAACTACAACAAACATGATTAAACTAGCTAAAAACATGATTAAACTAATTAAACGTTCAAACCAAAAACAAGCAAGGAGAATGTAAGATGGTTGGTTGATGATTCTTGAGTCTTCTATGGCTTCCAATGGGTCCAAAAACACTCAAAATCAGTGATTCTTAGTGTAAAATTACTCTAAAAACTCAACAACCTGTAATGAATGAGAATAAGGCCTTTTATTGCAATCTGCAGATGTGCACTACCTGGAGCATGGTCGTGCTCAAGGTAGTGCTGGCAGCTACAATGTTTTCTTTTTCTCTCAGACATTTCGCAGTTTCCATTTTCAGCAAAATCTCGATTCCCGTCTCGAGGTGGAAGGAGCACGACCATGCTTACACCAAGCACGGCCGTGCTTGAGTCAAAATCACAGGCACGACCAAGATATGTATGGCACGAACTTGTAACGATCTCGGAAACGCTAGGAGCACGGGCGTGCTTGACTGGCGCACGAGCGTGCTCAAGTCAGGATCAAGAGCACGTCCTTGTGCATAGCCTGTGCACCCGAGTGGAAGACACGAGCACGATTGTGCTTAGTCTAAGCACAGTCATGCTCTGACCTGTTCTTCATCGATTTCTCATGAAAACGCGTCTTTTCTCCGGTCTTTTCTTCGGTGGGTTGTTTTGGCTGTAATATCACAAAAACCACAATTTAGTACTTAAACTAATGAAATTACAACCATTTAATAAACATATTCGTGTTAAATGTGAGGAATAAATATGTGCATTTCTATACGTATCACTACACAAAGATGACTACAAAGAAATTAGAATAAAATATTCATTTTTATTTCAAATATTATGTAAAATTCACCAAAATCAAATAAGTACTCAACATAATTATAGAAGTCTGTCAACTTTTAACACAAATTTAAATTTTCATGGTAAAATGAGAGACGTTGGTGTAGGCGTATAGTATAGCTAGGGCGTCAAGATTTAAAAAAAATAAACCAATAGTATAAATATATAACAAACAAACACCTTTAAACGAACGAACACAAGTGAACACTTTACCGAACATTCACGAACATAAATGTACGAACATGGCCTGCTCGTTTATCTTAACGAACAAAATTTCTTGTCTGTGTTCGTTTGTTTATTAGACGAATGGACACAAACGAACCTTTCGCCAAACAGTTCACCAATGTTTGATAAAACTCGATTCGTTTACAACCCTACTTGCATATATAGGTGTCGTGAAAGTTTTTTAAAAACTAAACCAATAGTATAAATATATAACATACAAACACCTTTAAACGAACGAACACAAACGAACACTTTACCGAACATTCACGAACATAATTGTACGAACATGGCCTGCTCGTTTATCTTAACGAACAAAATTTCTTGTCTGTGTTTGTTTGTTTATTAGACGAATGGACAAAAACGAACCTTTCGCCAAACAGTTCACCAATGTTTGATAAAGCTCGATTCGTTTACAACCCTACTTGCACATATAGATGTCGTTAAAGTTTTTTAAAAACTAAACCAATAGTATAAATATATAACATACAAACACCTTCAAACGAACGAACACTTTACCGAACATTCACGAACATAAAGTACGAACATGGCCTGCTCGTTTATCTTAACGAACAAAATTTCTTGTCTGTGTTCGTTTCATTATTAGACGAATGAACACAAACGAACCTTTCGCCAAACAGTTCACCAATGTTTGATAAAACTCGATTCGTTTACAACCCTACTTGCACATATAGATGTCGTGAAAGTTTTTTAAAAACTAAACCAATAGTATAAATATATAACATACAAACACCTTTAGACGAATGAACACAAACGAAGACTTTACCGAACATTCACGAACATAAATGTACGAACATGGCCTGCTCGTTTATCTTAATAAACAAAATTTCTTGTCTGTGTTCGTTTGTTTATTAGACGAATGGACACAAACGAACATTTCGCCAAACAGTTCACCAATGTTTGATAAAGCTCGATTTGTTTACAACCCTATTTGCGCATATAGATGTCGTGAAAAACAATTTGCAATTTTCCATTAAACCATTTAAATTGCTATCATAGACATTTAATAAAGTTCAAAGATTGAGCACATATCTGGAAATATACATTGCGTATCTATATATATTAAGAGACTCGTGTCTAACATAAATTTTTAATTATTCTTCTTCTTTTGTTCGGCATTTAATTTTTTTATTTCATTTGCACTACGTGTCTAGATCACTAGATTTATTTATTTATTAGTTAATTTTTTTATTTTTTGTTTTCATATAAAGTGTTCTTCCTACATCATGTTAGTTTTCTTCTTGAAATATATCTTATTGCTTTCAATCTTTAACCTTCATCTCTTTACGATGTATTCACGGGTGCAAGTGAGAATTCATCAAACGGAGTAGGCTATGACAGAGATGTTACCTATTTTAGAATAGATAGATCACAGAGTAATGAAACACATGAAAATGGTCGTAAAGGAGACTCTTAGGTTTCAACCTCCTGTGCATGATTAACGAATATGAAATCTCTTCACATACTCAAACTCTTATAAACTTCTAGGCCATAGCTCGGGATCCTGCTAGCTGGAAGGATCAAAATGTGTTTAATCCAGAGAGTTTTCAAGAAAAAC
This sequence comes from Tagetes erecta, assembly GCA_030867185.1. Classification (NCBI taxonomy): domain Eukaryota; kingdom Viridiplantae; phylum Streptophyta; class Magnoliopsida; order Asterales; family Asteraceae; genus Tagetes; species Tagetes erecta. The sequence continues at coordinate 4,560,523 of CM061489.1, read as the reverse complement.
AAAATGTTATAAAGGTCATGACTTGCTCTAGCTTCTTTGCTTTACTATTTCAATTGTAAGTTAGCTGATTGGGAGAACCCATAAGATTTAGACATCAATGAGACGTTTGGACTGACATGTCACAAGACTCGTAGTCTACGTCTCGTTCCTAACATACGCTTCCCTATATCAGATTAAAACTTTCCGTTATTTTCCTTGTTTTATTACCTCTTGATTATTTTGTGGTCATGCGTCAATCATGTGCAAAAAAATAATACATTATTTTCAAAAAACTATATAACAAAATAACTTGGTATAAAATTTTAAAAAATGACTGGTTCAAGTTTGTGAAACTTTATGAAACTGTCATTATCATTTGTGTCTAGTAAGTTTCTTTAGTTGTCTTACTCTCATACTTGGGCATAGAGCTGTAAACCAACCGATCGAACATGAAAATGCATTGTATGTATTCGTTTGTTAAGTAATTAACATGTTCATGAACTCTTCCCGAACGATTACTGATGGACACTTCTTTACGGTGTTCATTTATTAAGAAAACGAACGTGTTAATGAATTGTTCACGAACACTTTCCAAACTTAAACAAAGAGCAAATGTTCATGAACATAAATGAAATCAAATGAAAGAAATTAGAATAAAATATTCATTTTTATTTCAAAGATTACGTAAAATTCACCAAAAGCAAATAAGTACTTAACATAATTATAGACGTTTGTCAAGTACTTAACACAAATTCAAATTTTATAGGTAAGATGACAGATGTTGGTGGAAACGTATAATATACCTAGCGTGTCATGTTTTTTTAAAAAACAAAACCAATAATAAAAATCTATAACATAAAATCACCTTTTAATGAAGAAACACAAACGATCACTTTACCGAACGTTCACGAACATAAAAGTACGAGCGTGATATCTGTTATGTCCGTTCTTTATATTAACGATCGAAATTTATTCTCCGTGTCATTTATTTATTAAACGAACGGATAGAAACCAGCTTTTCGCCAAACGGTTTATGAATTGTTTGCTGAAAAGTTCGGTTCATTTACAACCCTACTTGTACACATAGATGCGTTCAAAACAATTTGAAATTGTCCATTAAACTATTTAAATTGCTTATCATATATAGACGTTTAATAAAGTTAAACGACTGAGCACATATATGAAAATAAACATTACGTGCTTATATGTATTTAGAGACTCTTGTCTAACACAAATTGTTAAACATTATTCTTCTTTTGTTCGGCATTTATTTATTTTTATTTTATTTGCACTAAGTGTCTAGATCACTAGATTTATTAATTTACTCTTTTATTTCATAATTTATGTATAGTTTATTTTCATATAAAATGTTCAACTGATGCGTGCAAATATATATATAAATTAATTAATAAAAACACATAGTTTTATTATTTATAAAAACCAAGACAAAACGACTATTTCACACACAACCGACAGTGGACCGGTCGGTTGCAATATAGCGTACGTAAGTCCGGGTGTCGACCCACAGACTCTATATACTACGTTAATTAAACTAAATTAAGACTCGACTGACAAGACACGAACTTAATGAAAAGATTGTTTAAAAGGGGGGATTTGTTTAAAATGACTAATTGCATAAAAGACAAACAAAATAAAAGACGGATTTAAAAAAGAAGAGGAAAAACAAACCACCTAGGCAAGAATCCTTGTTAACTTCAATTATCACTCACGTTGGACTAATGGTTATGGAACTAGGATCTAAACTTATTCACTTAAAAGCACCACTAATTAAGACCATCAATCTTTCTCGAGAAGAAACCTAAAGGGTTACTATTAATTTACTAACACACCGGTTATGGGATTAAGTTTCCTCACAGTTACCTAATCAGATTATGCTTAATTGACACAAGTTAAAGACCTATCTCAAGATACGGACCTTAAAGCCATTTGAACCCAATCATTTGATTTAACAAGCAATATTGATAGTTGATACAAAGACGGACTTTTTACAAAGACCTAAACCTAGCAAATCATTCAACCAAGACTTATTAACAACCTATCACCTCACGGATATCTAGGTTAGCTACACGTTATTACCGATTTTACTAATAAAATTAATCTTATGGTTTTATTGTAGTTGAACCATAATAATCATAACAAAAAGTAAATGACATAAACGAAACCCTATTCTATGACATAAACAATCATAAAGAGTAACGTGGAATAACGATATCAATTCCATCAACGCAAATATGTAAAACACATCAAACGATAACAAAATTCAAACTTTAATTAAGCATAAAACCATAAACCAAAATCAATCCAACATGAGTTCAAACATTCATTAACAATTCATCATGAAGCCTTGGTAGTTCTAAGAGTTTAGACAACCATATTCAACACAAAAAAACGCAAGTTTAATAGTAGCAAACATGATGAAAAGAAAGGAAAACAATAGAGTGAAAAAACCCGGAACGTCTAGATGCAAATCTTCAATCTCGTGCTCTCCCGTAGCTTCGTTTGCCCAACTCTAGCCTCCAAAACACCTATTTTTCGTCCAAAGCCATCTCCAAATCATGCATGGGAGGCTAGGGTTGAAGAAAACATGTTTATATAGTGAACTGAACCAAAAACTACGAAACTTTCTGCCGAAACAACCTCACCGCGTCGCGGTGAGGCAAAGCCTTCTTTTTCGTGTGACATGATGTCAGCACGCCCCCACCATCACCACCATGCCGCGTTGCACGGCCATACCCCCCTTGGATGGTCGCTTGGCGTGGTGAGACCCATCTATTTCGTTTCCGTGCTCGGTTTCTTCGTTTTCGTGTTCCGGCTCGCTCGTAAATCCGTTTCACGTCCCGTTTTCGCCTATGGACTTGTTTTTTCGCAAGCTTTTCATTTCTTCATCAACAATAAAATGTCAGTAATATATAAAATCTTATGAAACCGACTCAAATGACTCGAAAACTGAAATAAACGCTAAACAAAATTTATGTATAATTTATACTCTATCATCAACATACATCATGTTAGTTTTTTTTTCTTGAATTACATCTCATTGCTTTCAATCTTTAACCTTCATCTCTTTAGGATGTGTTCTCGGGTGCAAGTGAGAATTTATCTAACATAGTGGAGTGGGCGTTAGTAGAGATGTTAAAAAAAAACCCAAGCGTGATGTAAGAAGCTCAATACGAGATTAGACAAGTCACTGATCGAAAAACAACCCTATTATAGAAGAGACAAATCTCCCAAAAATGAATTACTTGAAAACGGTAAAAAGGAGACTCTTAGGTTTCACCCTCCTATACAAATTTTTCTCACACGAGAATCTGTGGAAAGGTGCATGATCAACATATATGAAATCCCTTCATAGAATCGAGTTCTTATAAACTACAAGGCCATAACTCGGGATCCTGCTAGTTGGAAGGATGCAAATGTGTTTAATCCAGAGAGGTTTCAAGACGAAACAAAAGTTTATAAAGGTTATGACTTTGAGTGCATTCCTTTTGGTGTTGGTCGTAGAGTGTTTACCGGAATATATGACTCGTTCCTAGCCTACGCTTCCCCATATCAACTTAAAGCTTTCAATTATTTTCCTCGTGTTATTACCTTTTGATTATTTTGTGGTCATACGTTGATCATGTGCAAAAAAATGATATATTATTATCAAACTATATATAACAAAATGTTTTGGTATAAAATTAAAAAGAGTAAACTGCAGTTTTGGTCCCTGTGTTTGGATACTAATAACAGTTTTAGTCCCACCTTAACAGTTTTGGTCCCTGTGTTTTTATTTTCTAACAGAAATGGTCCCAAACACTAACTCCATCCAGTTTTCCGTTAAGTTTCTCACACGCGCCCCTCATTTGAGGGGTAAAAATGTCATTGCTTTCCATCTTTTATCTAGGTCATCATGTAGGTTAACATTTTTATTTAGTCGCATGTCAAAATTAGTGGTATAAATGACATATTTACTGCGTATGTGAGGGAGACTTAACGGAAAATTGGATGGAGTTAGTGTTCGGGACCATTTCTGTTAGAAAATAAAAACACAGGGACTAAAACTGTTAAGGTGGGACTGAAACTGTTAATGATATCAAAACACATGGACCAAAACTGCAGTTTACTCAATTAAAAAAGTTGACTAGTTAAAGTTTATGAAACAGTCATTATCGTTCGTATCTAGTAAGTTTCTTTTTATTTGTGTTTTATTCTCATACTTGCGCATTGGGCTGTAAACGAACTGATCGAACACGAACATTCATTGTTTGTGTTTGGTAGTTAAGTAATTAACATATTCATGAACTGTTCACGAAGGATTACCGGACGAGAGTTATTGTCCGTGTTCATTCATTAAGAAAACGAATGTGTTCATAAATTGTTCACGAACACTTATCAAAATTAAACAAAAATCAATTGTTCATGAAAATAAACGAACACAATTGAACATTCATGCACAAAGATTACTACAAACAAATTAGAATAAAATCAGCATTTTCTATTTAAAAGATCACGAAAAATTCAGCAAATGCAAATTAGTACTTAATATAATTATAGAAGTTTTCACAAGTTTTAACACAAATTCAAAATTTATAGGTTAAATGAGAGAAGTTGGTGGAGGAGTATAATATAGCTAGGGTATCAAGTTTTTTATTAACAAAACCATAGTATATAACATAAAAACATATTTAAATGAACGAACACAAACAATCACTTTGCCAAATGTTCACGAACATAAACGTACGAACGTGGCCTCTGTTATGTCTGTTTGTTTATCTTAATAATCGAAATTTCTTGTCCATTTCGTTTGTTAATTAAACAGACGGACATAAACAAATTTTTACGCCAAACTATTCGCTGAAAATTCTATTCATTTACAATCTTGCTTGCGCACATAAATGGCGTACAAAACAATTTACAATTGTCCATTAAACCACTTAAATTGCATATCATAGACGTTTAATAAAGGTAAATGAGTGAGCACATATAAGGAAATATACATTACGTGTCTAACATACACTATTAATTATTATTCCTTTTTTTGGTTCATCATTTAATTTTTTTTATTTATTTGCACTACGTTTCTAGATCGCTAGATTTATTAATTTATTGGTTTAGTTCATTATTTTTTACTAGGTTAGAATCCGTGGGTACCCACGGGTTGAACGATAAAAAAATAATACTAATATAACTTTATATTTAATGTGTTATGTTACAATCGACACATAAAACTTCACCTTGGCGTAGGAATTTCAAATTTATACTTTTGAAATAACATGATCCATCCTTATGAACAACATATATTCATAATTAAAAAAATACATGACGAGACTAACGTCAAATGGGAATCTCTTGCTAGTTGCTATCAATCATAAAAAATTCAGAGACATTAACACAAATAGGTGGTGGACAAACAAAGTCATAGTTGTAAGACACTAATAATATTAACAAATGATTAACAATGATATTTTTTAATGCAACAACTATCATCCTGCAATTACTCATTAAAGATCCAAAATATAAAAAAGTACGTTTGCTATTGCCGAGCATAACTGCATATGTTAAATGAAAATAGCATGTAAAAAAGAAAATAATCAAATGCTTAACAAATGTCCAAAATTATTCTGGGCATAAAAGATAGAACTTAACAGCAAAATCTGAAACAAGATCTCAGTTCATAACAAAAGAACACTGACAGTCACCGACTCAAGTCCAACCTCAAAGCACACGATCGAGATAAAGCTTAAGTGCGAACAGGTGGGGGTCCACCTGCATCACCAGCACAAGCATTGGCGAGGCTAAGAAGGGACCAAGGAGGGTTCGGGCCACCCCAGTTTTTTCCGCCCGAAGTGTTGTTTTGTTGATCGGTTGTTGATTTTTTATATATATATTGAGTTTGGCCCCCCTGAAACAAAGCATTATAAAAAAAATAATGGGTTTTTTAACTTTGGTCCCCCCGGACCAAAAATCCTGGCTTCGCCACTGAGCACAAGGAGATTGACCTGGCCTAGGAGCATCATCCTGAAACAGTAACATTTATAAACATTAAAATGTAATCACAAAAGTATCATACATTAAGGACTTTTAAATACTACAACTGTTAGAATGAAAAAACATGCATACAGTTAGTTACCAACTACATGTTTTTGCAACCATAAAAGATTCAAAGAGTATAGTCATAAAAACATATACACACACACAAATGTGATTAATGCATTCAATTCAAAGTCCCAAATCATCTTTTTAAATCTCATATGAATAAGCCAATGTAAAAATACAAAAACTGATACAATGAAAAGTTTGGTGGTGCCAATTGACGCATGGCTAATTACAAGCTGAGTAAATTAATTGCAAAAATGAAGGATTTGTAGTACTAACAACTATATGTGCATATACAACAAGCTTAAAATTTACCTAAAATATAATCCAAACATACATTTACAACTTAAGCTCAAATTAAACTTTCTAGTGTAAACATCACAAAGCCCCAACTAAGTTTTCTTTTGATCCGATGTATCCATTTAACCCCTATATTGGTTTTTTAAATTGATATATAAACTTAGATTAGCCAAAATGAAAAGGCTGTTGTTTTAGTAGCTAGTCAACAATAAACAATTAAAGACCTACAACATGCATAGCCTTCAAATAAGTAGCAATAACAAAATCTTTTGGATAAAGATAAATAGCATACCCTTGGGCGAGAGAAACGCTTTGGTGGCTCACGGTTCCTCTTATCAGTTCTTGAACGGACCCTAACAACCTTTGAGTGAATTGCACAGGAAACACAGTATTGCAACTTCACATACAGCTTTGGAAGTGTGTACTCTGAGACATTGAATAAACACAACATATGATCAAAATATATAACAAATGAAATTCGTACCCTTGGATGATCTTTTTCACCAGACATTGCAACCTTCTGAATCAATCCGCTCAGTTCTTCATAATTGACTGATTTCACACACTCTTAAACCCTTAGTATTGTGAATCTTCAAAAGGTTGATCCGACATCTGAACAAAACCCAAACCGAATAAGCCATTAGCCATTATAATTGAAATCCAAACAGGTTAGAATCGAACAGAAAGGGAAACGGAAATCAAACCTGAGTTTATGCTTCAATCGTCCATGGTTTATGCATTGATGATGAAGAAACCATTTGAAATAGAAGTTATGATGAAGAAATAACTTAAAATAGAAGTGATGATGTTAAAATCGAAGCTTCAATATTGAAGCGTCATTGCAAATCAGAAGTGATGATGTGAGATCCTTTGTGAGAAGAATCCAAATTGGAACGGCAGAGAGATTTACGGTTTAACGGCGGAGAGAAACAAATGACCAATCTAGGGTTGGAGAAAATGAAAAGTGAAACATGAAATTATATAGGATCCGACCTTAAAACGGGTGACCCATCCAGATCCGTTTTTTTGGTGAGAGTTATTGTGGTTGTGACAAGTGGCATGTTGTGGTGCCATGCCTTAGCAAATTATGATAAGAGGAGATTTTTTTCATATAAAATGTTCTTCTTACATCATGTTAGTTTCTTCTTAAAACGTATTTTATTGATTTCAATCTTCAAGTCTTCATCTTTTTAGGATGTGTTCACGGATGCAAGTGAGAATTTATTATACATAGTGGAGTGGGATCTGGCAAAAATGTTAAAAAACCCAAACGTGATGAAAGAAGTTCGATATGAGATTAGATAAGTCATTGACGGAAAAACAACTCTATTATAGAAGAGACAGATCTCCTAAAAATGAATTACTTGAAAATGTTAGTAAAGGAGTGATGCATGCTAAGTTATATATTAATTAACTAACTATTTAGACACCTAGGTTTTAATATTTATAAACTTAGACTCCATTAACTATTCTAAACACACAATCGACAGTGTACCGATCGAATGTAATTTAACTAAAGTAAGTCCGAGTATCAAACCTATAGACTCTATATATTACATTAACTAACTAAATAAAGACTGAACTAAAGACACGACTATTTAAATTGATTGTGTTGAAAGGGGGGTTTTGCTAAAAATTAAATCAAACAAATAAAGTAAATAAACTTAAATAAGCAAAAGACGGTTTAGGAGATCAAGTGATGAAAAGAACTGCCTAGGCTAGAATCCATAATGTTTTAGTTATCAGTTAAATGGATTTTCTTTGCTATAGAACTGGAGTCATACAATATAGTCACTTAAAAGAACCACAAATAGGACCATGGACCTTTTTAAGAAGACACTTACGGGTTTCTATTAAGTTATTACAAACACCGGTTTTGAGTATTAAACTTCTTCACAGTTGTCTGATTGATTATAATGAAGTACCTCTAGTTGCAATCACTCATCATCGCACGGACAACAAATGTAATTTAACTAGCTTATTTGACTTGATAAACAAGTTGACAATTCAAATCTAGACGGACTCCGCGAAGACTTAAATCTAGTGACTTAAACAACCAAGACTTATCAATTAACATATCATCTCGGATATCTAGATTAGCTACACATTTTCATTAGTTTGACTAATAATATCATTCATATGGTATTATTGCAAATTAATCATACAAGTCAAGAACAAATAGCAATCGACTTAACGAAATCCTATTCCATTAAAGACGTTCAACAAAGATAATGTGAAACAATAATAATAACCAAACTAATTCCAACACATGTATGCCTAGACAACCATAATTAAACCGTTTACAATAAACATAAAAACCGTAGTCAACATGCAATCCGTATAACATCAAGTATCAATTCACCATTAGTTCAACATTTAGCTTGGGCGGTAATTAAAGTGTAGCCTAAAAACATGATAAGGAAAATAGACAAAACCAAAGTAAAAGAATTCATTGGGAGAAAATAAACAAGTTGAACTTAAGGATTATGAATAATAAAATCAGTAATCTTCAATCCCGTGTCGTTTGTGTTTTTCAAGACCCTAATCTCTAGCCTTTGCAAGCTCCAAAAATCACTTCCTTTGCTCCCAAATTCGTCAATTTTAGCCTCCAAAAACGTCTCCCCTATTTTCTATTTTGCCGTCTGCTTCGGATCGTGTGCCCCAAGTTGGTTTTTGCGGTGTAATTTACCACGTATGATATATTCTTGGACTTTGATTTAATCTTTACTCATGGGCCACTGCTATACAAAATCAAATAATTGGATGAAACATAGATGATACTTTTTGGTCCACGTGAATAGCATCTAACATAAATCTGCATAGGTTAGTCATCATTATTAATATTAATATTAATTCAATTTGACTTGCAAATCATATGTATATTTTAATTTAAATATTAAGGATCTCACATTTGTGATGAATTGAAATGTTAATCTCATGAAAGTTAATATGTATAATTATTTAACAATATTAACTAATTAACTATAATATAAAAATAAAACAAACATAAAAACTATTTAAACCGTATGAGAATGTATATATAATATATGTATAATTTGGAGCACATCGAGGAGACGCTTAGGTTTCATCCTCATGTACATCTTTTGCTCCCATGAGAATCCATGGAAAGGTGCATGATCAACGGATATGAAATCACTTCACAAACTTGATTTCTTATAAACTACTGGGTCATAGCTCAGGATCCTACTAGTTGGAAGGATCGAAATGTGTTTAATCCAGAGAGATTTTAAGAAGAAACAAAGGATTATAAAGGTCATGACTTTGGGTACATTCCTTTTGGCACTGGTCATAGAGTGTCTACTGAAATTTCATTGGGAATGGCGAATTCAAAGCTTTCTCTGGCTTCTTTATTTTACAATTTTGATTGGAAGCTAGTTGATGGGGGAGAACCCATAAGATTTAGACATGAATACTAATAATAACCCAATTACAATTCTTGTATTCCATCCTAAACATAATAGAATAGGTATATTATAAATTCTACATGAAACTAACCTACCTATTACTTGTTAGTTTTTTCGGTTCGACCCACTCACCACACCATCCCAGTGTTACCAACTTGTCTCATGAGGTTATGCAAATTAGTCCAACATTGGTTTACTTCTATATCAATATTCGTTTGCAATGCACAAAGTTGTTTAGTTGAAGGTTGCATCATCTTTTTTTCATATGCTTAGTTTTTTTTATATTTGACAAGTTAAATGGGATTTTTCTTTTGAAGCTAACACGATTAGAAATTTCATGTTTGACTTTTAATTGTTTAGATGGTTGGATTGCTTGGTGATGTACATGAAAGTATATTCTTTTAATAAAGATTTTTCACATAAATTTAGTTTTAAAAATGATTTTCACCTAAAAATACTAAATCACACACAAAAGAGAGTTTTTTTATGTTCAACCGATCACATAAGAAAGTGGAGTTTTTTTAAACTAAACTAGCACGCGAACACAAATATTAAACTAAGGAAAAAAAACAAGTGAAGTGAGATATTATCAAGTCTGAGAATCCACTTAACTATGATGATTAAGAACACTAATTGTGAAGTCAATTTATTAAAAGTATAACTAGAATCCGGTTACAAAGATCTAAATAAAATGATTCTTTGGAAAACTAGAACGATAAACACATCCTAATCACCTTAAATCATGTAATAAAGCTCAACTGATTTATTTTCGTGTCAAGAACTAAAGATAAACTAGTCATCCGTTAAGACATCCTAATTTCATAATATAAGGAAAACTAGAACGATAAATACATACTAATCACCCAAAATTACATAAAGTAGACAAAGTTATGAAATGTTCCGACTTACAATTCTTAGAACTAAGTCATGTAAATCTAGTGATTGTGGCTACAAATCCAAATCTAAAACTCTAATGTGTTCAAGAAATTATAACATCACAATTATCTTTTCAAACATCTTGTGAAAGAACGCACATTTGTCCAATTTTCATGTCATCCAACATTTCATTTATCAATTCTAATCTCATGGCATAAATCATACAATATTCATTAGAGATTTACAAATAAATGTCAAGAAGATGGGGTTTTTCAGCATGTCAAAATGCTAACATTCATCAACAACACATGACAATCTAATTTAGACAAATATGCAACATCATTGGAAATTATCATAACTCTATCATGGCTTTTAACATAAAAACATCACCAAATATTCATATGTAATTCATCATCAACGCATAAGTTTGATCATAATCTAGATAATATAAGTGTTTAGCCCATAAGGCTTATAAAAACTACAAGAAAGATGATAAAACTACCTAAAAACATAATTAAGAACTACTCAAATTCAAACCACTAGCAAGCAAGGAGAATGATAGATGATTCTTGAATCTTCTAAGGCTTCCAAGGACTCCAAAAATACTTAAAAATGGTTGGTTTTGAGTGAAAATGGCTCCCCACTCTCCACAACATGAAATTGTTACAAATGAAGTTTTTTTTATAGAATTCTGCAGATGAGTGCTACCTGAAGCACGAACACGCTCAAGGTAGTGTTGGTAGCTACAATGTTTACTTTATTGCTCACACATTTGTCGAAGTTTCCTTTCTTATCTAAGTTATGATTACCTTCTCGAGGTGGAAGAGCACGGTCGTGCTTCGAACAGGCACAAGAGTGTTTTAGCTAAGTCTTGATTCCCGTCTCGAGGTGGACGATCTCGAAAATGGTCTGAGCACTGGTAGTGCTTGATCTGTGCATGGGCGTGCTAAGACCAATCTGAGCAGCACCACCTGGTGCACTGCCTGTGCTTCCGGGCTCGAGGATCTTAGCACGGTCATGCTTGGTTTGAGCATGGTCGTGCTTCATCCTGGACTTGGTCAATTTTGCATCGAAACGCATCTTTTGTTCGTACTTTTCATCGGCGAGCTGTCTTGGCTATAAAATCACAAATAAATACTTAAACAAATAAAATTGCAACCGATTAACAACCAAAGTTAAATTAAATGTGAAGAATAAATATGTATACTTATAGAAAACGTGTACCGATAACGTGACTAATAATACCAATACTCACAACCACGATATTCACTAACCATCTGAGGTATGTATGAAACTAAAGTGTGTGTAAAAACTTGATCATAACTATTTTCTTTATCTAAAAGAAGGAACATTATCCTTATATTGAAAACTAAAAGGTTTTGAATAGTATTATTGGGTACAATATCTAATGCATGTTTTACTTGAGTGATTGGTCATCAATAAAAACATGCATTGAATTGATGACCAATCTGATGCGGACCTAAGTGTGGAGGCGCGGGCCCTTATGTTTCTAGAGGCCCATGATCGTGTCTCCAAGGATGCTGCACAGAAATGGGCATAACTTGAGTTATGGGCCTTCGTTTCGGACGAGCTACCAGTCAAATCGAAGACCGGAACGAGGGCTACGAATTTTTTCTCTAAATAAGCCTCCTTAAGGGAGTTATTGTCACTTTTATGTTTTGGACGTGTTTTTGGACTTTTTGTTTTGGGCTTTTTTTTTGCCCGTGGTTGTTTTTTGGCCCATTAGGGTTTTGACTCTATTATTTATGAAGTTCTAATGAAGATGGAATGATGATTGATCATTGTTATACAAAAAACGTTTGCTCTTTTAAATTCTCCGTTTTTGGGTGAATTTGGGGTGGTTTTGGGGTTTGAATCAGCACGGGTATTCGAGGAATCAACGTGCTTGAATGATTCTTAATTGTTCAATACATCAGTTGGTATCATAGCTAAATTCCTGGTTCAAAATGCCTCCAAAGCATGCATTAGAGATTGTACCCAATGATACTATTCAAAACCATTTAGTTTTCAATATAAGGATAATAGACGCGCTAACAAGTATTATTTGTTCTTACGTTTTTAAAACTTTAGTAATCTTTACGTATTAGATCACCTATGTTGGACATTAAATTAAAGTATTATATAAACACCCCAATTGCCAAAGAACGTTTATGTACATAAAGCAATCAAACTTTTGGTGAACACTCTCCAAACATTTCATTCTCAAACATGCTTCTACTAATGTCTCTATTGTTCTTTGTTTTCATCTTGTTCCTATTACAAAAAAACTTGCTACTCCCTCCTGGTCCACCAAAGCTTCCTTTGATCGGCAACATGAACCTCTTTATGCATCCTACACCATACCAAACCCTCAACGACTTAGCTATGAAGTACGGTCCCATCATGCACCTCAAACTCGGGTTCGTATCGACTATTGTTGTCTCATCGGCCGAATTAGCTAAAGAGATCATGAAGACTCATGATAATGTCTTTTGTAACCGCCCAAAGCTCATGTCTCGAAAGATCTTGACCAACAACTATAGTGACATAACCTTTGCGCCTTATGGGACTTATTGGAGACAGCTTAAGAAGATATGCATTGTTGAGCTCTCAAATGCAAAGATCAGGGATTCGTCGAGGTTTATACGTGAAGAAGAGGTGAAATTGCTTGTTGAATCTATTAGCAAAAGTGTTGAACCAATAAACTTGGTGGAAAGGCTTTTTGAATTGAATTACAACATCATCAGTCGGATTACGTTTGGTGAGAAGTTAGACGATGAGTTGGGGTTTCGGATGTTGATTACGGAAGGGACAGCAATCAGATTTCATATTGATGATTACTTTCCGACGCTTGGTCTCGTTGGTAAGTTAACCGGAAGGACAAAACGGTTGGAAAAACGTAAACTGAAGCTTAGTAGAATCATGGATAAGAAGATACAACACCACATCGAGCAACGTAAAGTCGAGAATAATAAGCCACAACGTGAGTGTCTGGTTGATGTTCTTCTTCGGCTTCAGGAAACCGGAGGAGAACTCGACCAACCACTAACGATCGACAATATCAAGCCTCTCCTCATAGTAACTTCTTTTTCCTACCTTCATCTAAATGCTTTATATATTTTTCTATCTTAGATGAATATAACATATAAACACCTTTAAGTGAGCGTACACAAACGTATACTTTACCGAATCTTAACAAACATAAATGAATGGTACGTACGGCCTCTGTTCATATCCGTTTTAACAAACACAGTTTCTTGTCCATGTTCGTTTGTTTATTAAAGAACGGACACAAACCAACTTCTCGCCGAACGGTTCATGAACTATTCATTGAAAGTTTTGTTTGTTTACAGCCATAGTTGCGCAGATAATGACGTGCAAAACAATTTGCAATTGTTCATTAAACCATTTAAATTGCTTATTACAAACGTATAAACGATTGAGCACATATATGAAAGTATACATTGCGTTTTTGTATGTATTAAAAAAGACTCGTGTCTAACATAAATACTTAATTATTATTCTTCTTTTGTTCAGCATTTACTTTTTTTTATTTTATTTGCACTATATGTCTGGATCACAATATTTATTTATTCGTTTATTTCGCAATTATTGTATTGTTTTTGTTTTCATATAAAATGTTATTCCTGCATCATGTTAGTTTTCTTCTTGAAATATCTCATTGTTTTCAATCTTTAACCTACATCTTTTTAGGATGTGCTCGCGACTACAAGTCAGAATTCATCGAACTTAGTCGAGTGGGCGATGGCGGAGATGTTAAAAAACCCAAGCGTGATGAAAAAAGCACAAGCCGAGATTAGACAAGTCATTGATGAAAAAACCAACCCTATTATAGAAGACAGATCTTCCAAAAATGAATTACATGAAAATGGTAGTAAATGAGACTCTTAGGTTTCACCCTCTTCTACCTCTTTTGCTCCCACGAGAATCCATGGAAAGATGCATGATCAACGGATATGAAATACCTTCAAAGACTCGAGTTCTTGTAAACTACTGGGCCATATCTCGGGATCTTGCTAGTTGGAAGGATCCAAATGTGTTTAATCCAGAGAGGTTTCAAGAAGAACCAAAAGATTTTAGAGGTAATGACTTTGAGTTCATTCCTTTTGGCGCTGGTCGTAGAATATGCCCTGGAATTTCATTGGGAATGACGAATATTGAGCTTTCTCTTGCTTCTTTGCTTTATCATTTTGATTGGAAGCTAGCTAAAGGGGAGAACCCACAAGATTTAGACATGAACGAAACGTTTAGGGTGTCAAGTTTCAAGACTCATAGGCTACAACTCGTTTCTAGCCTACGCTTCCCTATATCAACTTAAAAGTGTCGGTTATTTTTCTCTTGTTACTACTTTTAATAATTCGGTGGTCATACACTGATTGTGTGCAAAAAATAATACATTGTTTTCAAACTTTTATATAACAAAGTAACTTAATAAATAAAATTCGAAAGAATATTGTTTCAAGATTTTGAAAGTCGTTATCATTTGTCATATTGGATCTAGAGGACCATTTTGTGATATGTACACATTGAAGAATATCATTTTCAATAGTTTTTCTTAAAGTCAAGTAAGTAATAAAACCATCTCATGCATGATATTGAAGGTATATATATTAACATATCATTTTGTGATATGTACACATATAGTTTTCTATATGTATTTTAATAAGATGTGAGTTATCCAACCAAAGATCTTAAATTAAAAAACAAAAAAAGAATTTTTAGACAAAATATATGCAAGTAAAAGTAAAAAAGATATATTGACGGTTTAAAAAATTTATAAATTAAATTCTAAATTGAATTTTAAAAAGTGTCTCGAAGACTGTCACACCCTCAATTTTCCACAAACAGAGTATCCGTTAGGCGCATGACATACCAGGATCTCAAGCCATTAGCTAGAGTAACACTGACTCAATTGATTAAAATAAAAGTTTAATTTTTACATAAGTCCAAAAGCCAAGGTATTAAAATGTAAGTTTTCAAAGTTTAGCGGAAGCGTTTAAATACACAATAATTCCAAATTAAACTTGTGCTCAACAGTTTCGCACACAATCAATAATTGTCGTCAAACAAAACCAATGATTTTAATTAAAAAGTTTGTAACAAGACCAATGACTCATGCATGCTGTGTCCTACGTGCACAAACTCCTAGCCACCTGAGAAAACATATTGAAAACGGTCAACACATGGTTGGTGAGCTCAATGAGATAAGTAACCAAAGTATAAAGTACCAAAAACAGTTTAACCGATAAACATCATTACTATTGCTGGTTAGCTAGACCACCTCGTTTACCACATGAGCACGTCGAGATTAAACTGAACGATACGATAAGTTTGCCTTGTTGCCACATGACGGGTGACCAAAAGTTAAAGGACAATTTGCACCACCTGGAAACCAATCCAGCATGATAGGGTCTGCCGAACCCGTAGTACTACTCAAATTTCCCATTATACCCACTGTATATAA
Organism: Tagetes erecta; assembly: GCA_030867185.1. NCBI lineage: Eukaryota > Viridiplantae > Streptophyta > Magnoliopsida > Asterales > Asteraceae > Tagetes > Tagetes erecta. The sequence goes on along the minus strand of CM061489.1, from coordinate 4,544,359 downwards.
ATAATCTCGACAAAAAGGAAAGGACTTTAGAGTTGGTGGAATCATGCTCAGTAAAATAAACAGTTAGACAATAGAACTTTGTTTTATCAAACCAGTTGCCCGAAGGCCCTGCCCGAAGGCATAAAGACTCAGCCCAAGGCTGTTTAAAATCTTTCCCGAAGGCATTTATACTCTTACCGAAACCTGCCCGTAGGCATTACCCGAAGGTATAAAAAGTAGCCTTAGTTGGTCCCGTCCGAAGGCATAAAGTTTTGCCCAAAGGCATAAAAAATGCAGACTGCTCGAAGACGCTGTAAAATAATTTCCAGAAGGCTCTGAAAAATCATTTGTATGTTTTTCGAAAAATGTTTAAAAGCGGGCAAAGAACTCACCTTTGAAGCGCACAGCAAATAAAACAGCACAATTGCAACAAGAGTTTTATATCGCCCTACAACCTGCTATAATAATCACTTAATAATTATTAACTAGGAACATGTAAGTAATATATATCTACATATATATATATAATATGGTATTCGCTAGGTTACATGGATTCGGTTTGGTTTCAAATAATATTAACTCATCAAACTGAATTACACACGTATCACATATCACACTTTCATACACATTAAATTTGACTCTTCATGCACTTGTTAATTTATGTCCCACCGCATACATGTCTACATTCATTTTTCCATGTACCACTCATACTCACTCATATTACAATACGCTATCATGCCCATAGTTATATCTATAATCATCATTTATCTATATCACATATCTCATGTATACACACAACAACACACGTTCTTTATACATGCAATACCCTACACCCAAGGGCACCTTGGAGGGTGGGGGTGCGCCCGCTCCCCTTGCGATTTTCTTTTTAAATATTTATATGTTAATTCTCGATCGACCCCCGTAAAATTTAACCATCGACCCCTATCCAATCTTGAAAACTCAATTTAATGCCCAGTCCATAACCAATAGGAGACATGTAATATTTAACCATGGATTGAGTTAAATTATGATTAGAAGATATTAATATATATTTATTTATATTGTCATGTATAGTCAAGCATTGAGATATTATAACCTCAAGTGTTTCACCATTGCACAGAACCATCAACATAGTTGATGATTCGGATGGTCATGAGTAGAAGAAAGAAAATACATAAAAAAAACTAACTACTTTTGCTAAGTAATCAAATGAGAAAGTGTGAAATGGTGGAAAGCTTAGTTGTCGAACCAAAATTCTAAACATCACAATTTTTATACCATAACATAAGTCCATCAACATACTCTTGTTTGAAAACATGATTTGGTTTCATTCACTTCTTATTTGGAGCCATATGTTGTTTAAGAAAAAAAATAAATGATTCATTTTATAAGGTTTAAAAACAAATCCTAACTCGAACCTCAAAATGGTAATTTACCAAACTTTATTTACCTTGGTAAATATACGATAAATTACTAGAGGATGTTTCAAGTATTTAGGAAAAAAATAATGTGAAAAAATGAAAGAAAAAAAATGAAAAAAAATGAAAAAAAGAACAAAAAAAACTTACAAAGTGGTTGAAAATTTGTTTAAAAAAGATGAAGTTCTAGATAAATTAAGAGAGTTTGAGAAAAAGTTTAGAGTGATAAGAGTGATTAGAGAGATTTGAGTTGGTATTTATAGATAAAAAAATTAGAGTTTGACATTAAAGAAGTTAGTTAAGTGGATAGAAATTGAAATTTTTCAAATTTAAATTTAAGTAGAGGCAAAATAAAAAATTTCAATTTTGATCCCTCAAACTTATTTTATTTATTGTTTTGCACCATAAACTTGTGTTTAATCATGGTTTGGTTATTTAACATATGAATTATAAAACACTTATCAAATCAGTTTTCAAAAAATATAAGGTTTTTGATAAGTGCTCGGTTTGGCGTTAAAATGTATATTCACAATTGTTTAAGAGTTGTACGAGCATATAATTAAAGAAAATGATATATAAAGAGTTTTTCACTATAATCAAGTTTTGACATTATAAATAATGAATACAGAGTACGAGTAAATTTGAAATGAAATTACATGAAAAATACAAAACGTTACATTTTTCATTATGTTTTTTCTTATGTAAATTGTAATGATATTTGACATATTTTGGTGATTTTATGTATGAAATTTAGTTTTTTGTCATTTTTTAATTTGATCCGACCCGATTCGACCCTAACCGAATCGAACCGGGTTGGAAAAAATATTATATATAACTCAAATGATACTTAACAAATTTTCGACCCCCTTAAAAAATATTTCTAGGTATGCCACTGCCTACACCCGCATACATGTACCCCACTTGTTTGATATCATACATTAATATAATGACACAATACATTTTACAATACAACACATGTTCATCTAGATATATTTATATGTTCCTACTACTGCTGGTTTCGGTTATAATGCATACACACAAACACACAATCAATTCATCACAATATAAACCATGTTGTAACTCTACTAATTAATGTACCTACACATACCTTCATACACACAACCACATCAATACATTTACATGCATACATACAATCATATATTGTTACTGCTGTTAACTATGTATAAACCTGCGACCTTTGCAAATAGTGCTTCCATACAACCTACATACACATCGATCTAATTGTTGCAGCTACATACATAGATCGACTCATATATATATATTCGATCTACTACTATTACTTATACACGACTAATATGCATGCATTACTACTATTTTCTGATTCATATACATACAGTTTCTCTTATCTTTCTTTTCATTCACCTGCATATACACACTAGAATCTGTTGTTTCTTATACACATATATAAACACGCTAATTTCAGGCATACACTACTACATACATACTCGATCGAACAAACCGAACACAACTCATGTCACGTAACGAAACCAAACACGAAACCCGGAACCCTTAATCGAAAGGAAACTGTGATTCGAAATTTACCATAAGGTGTTGATGTTGTGCGTTTTGTTTTTTTTTTTTGCGGTGTCTTTCAGCCGCAGAAGAGAAGAAGGGGGGGTTGGTTAGGGCTGGGTAATTAATTAGAATTTTACATAATGAACCTTCTAGTTTTATAAATTATTTGTTTTAGTTCAAAAGTTAATAAACCAACTCTTCTTAATTACTTAAACAAACCTTGAATTTTATAAACTTAATGGAATAAATTTAAATTAGTTAATGATGTTAACTTGAAATTACGGGTTATCACAAAGACTTTGTTTCCTTCGTTGTCCTTCTAAAAGAATATGCGAAAAAAATAATTGTTTCATTGTGTATTTATTTACTTTCATTGTGTTTTTTGTAAATTTATGACACATTAGAGGTAAAAAATACACAATGAAAATGTTATTTTTTTAAGTTTTTTAACAACGTAGACGAGAGGAACAAAGTCTACGGGTATTATGTCTATAATATATTTTAAATTTAAACTTCTTAAATTCTTGATTTTTTTACTTGAACCTCATGCTTTTAATAAATAGAACAAGAATCACTATATCATTATTCATTACCAGGAATAAATATATAATTCGGCAGAATCTAATAATTCTTTTGTGACATATGCACTACACCCGAATCCAAATACCCGACTTAAACGGGATCCGTTGTTTTTTTACTCTTCAAGATTCTAACGTTTCGTTTATTAAAATAAATGAATAATTCAGATTACCATTTTTTCCTGTCATCAAGAAAAGTGATCGAACTTATTATTCATGAGTTAAATTTTAAATAGGTAAATTGGCCTAAAATAATCCCAATTAACAGCTATTGGCAAAAAATAATCCCAACTCAATTTATTCCCTCCAGTGGTCTCAAATCCAACTTTTTGGCCTATAGTGGTTCGTCGTTAAGTTCACTTTACGGCCGTTAACATTTTTTCTAATTTTTTTTAATTTCAAACCGATATTTTAGGGATTTTAATTGGGAGGAGAATACGAGTCAGTTTATGTAAATCTTACCTCCAATTGTTGCTCCAAATGATTCGTTGCAAATGTGTAGCAAACAAGCATTTGCGCGCAAATACGACAGAAAATATTAGTAGTAAAAATAGGTAGGGTGTAGGCGTATAGAATAGGTAGGGTGTCAAATTTTTTAAAAACAAAACCAATAGTATAAATATATAACATAAAAATCTTTAAATGAACGAACACTAAACCGAACGTTCGCGAACATAAATGCACGTATGTGGCGTCATTGATGAACGCAGTGAAGTGGGCGATGATGGAGGTGTTAAAAAACTCAAGCGTAATAAAAAAAGCACAAGCCGAGATTAGACAAGTCATTGATGAAAAAACCAAACCTATTACTGAAGAGACAAATCTCCCAAAAATGAATAATTCAAAATGGGAGTAAACGAGACTCTTAGTTGTGTCTTACGAATCAATCGAACACGAAAATGCATTGTCTGTGTCTGTTTGTTAAGTAATTAAACTGTTCATGACCTATTCACAAACAATTAACGAACGCTTACCAAACGAGATTTCTTTACCGTTTTCATTCATTAAGAAAACAATGTGTTAATAAACTGTTCACAAACACTTAACAAACTTAAACAAAAAGAAAATGTTCATAAACATAAATGAAAAAAGTTCCTGCACAAAGATGACTACAAAGAAATTAGAATACAATATGCATTTTTATTTCAAATATTATGTAAAATTCACTAAAATCAAATAAGCACTCAACATAATTATAGAAGTCTGTCAACTTTTAACACAAATTTAAATTTTCATGGTAAAATGAGAGACGTTGGTGTAGGCGTATAGTATAGCTAGGGCGTCAAGTTTTTTAAAAACTAAACCAATAGTATAAATATATAACATACAAACACCTTTAAACGAACGAACACAAACGAACACTTTACCGAACATTCACGAACATAAATGTACGATGTCACACCCGGAGCCAGGGGGCTAGACGTAACGACTGGTATTTAATAATCAAAGCAGCGGAAATAATACTATTCATTGATGGTTCACTGTAATACATTTGTTCGACTTTATAATGGGATTTACATAAATATTTATCCCAAAAATAGAACTTAGATGTTGAATCTAGCTTCTCTTGTAGCGTTCAATGTCTACGACTTCTAGGTTTCACTCAAGTCTTCTAGAATGTACCGTCAAAGCAATAGCAAGCTCTATTCTGATTATTACATCTAACGTATCAAAAACTGCATCTGAAAAGCATACTAAAAGATGTCAACTATAAAGTTGGTGAATTCGCAGGTTTAAAAATATGTGAGTTTAATCAAGTATGATGCAAATTAAATAAGTCCACAACCAAACCTATACCCGGTCACCGAATCCCCATCTAATATGAATTGAGTTCCCGAATATTAACACCCAATAACTGTCACAAATGTATGCACATGCGCGATAATATGCACGCAACGACCACGTGCAGGTCTCAAAACCTCACGAGTCCCAGAGTTGGTTTCCTTTACAAAGGGCACTGTGCGTGGGGGATTACCCAAGTAGTACTACCCATACGATCCGTCGGTTCATCCAGAATTAATGGTTGTGTAAAAACGGACAGTTGGGCAAAAACAATGTCTTAAATAATAACGCATCATAATGTTTAATAAAATGAGTATGCTTTCCACCCAAAAATATTAAAGAAAATGGGCTACGTACTCACGTATCATAAAGTTAAATATAACGAGTATGCTTTTCACCCAAAATAATTAAAGAAAATGGGATACGTACTCACGTTTCATAAAGTTAAATATAACGAGTATGCTTTTCACCCAAAATAATTAAAGAAAATGGGCTACGTACTCACCTGGTTTCTTTCAAGTAACTTTATACGCCAATGTTGAGAGCTTGATGTTATATGCACGTGCTTATCAATATAATCATAACTGTACCACATGAAATTATCAGTTTTTAATAGAGTGATGTTATCACACTTGTCCTTAAACTCTTTTGTTTTATTAAAGTGTTATTACACTACGTTTTAGTTGTAGGTCATATAAACCATTATTGAGAATTATACTTTGTATGAATTAGATGTACATACATATGTTTATTTATCAATTAATGCAAAACTAGTCTTTAATAAAATTTATCCTTATATAGATATTGTCATCCTTTATTATAATCTTATGTATATATTAACTTGTCTATTAGCTTCTGAAACAATTTTGAATTTAATTATAATTCAAGTTAACTAATTTAACAAAATCTTGTTTATCGTATATCATGTATCTTGCCATTTTATAAAGTGTTTGTCAATTATACTAAACTACTTGTGTTCAAATATATATAATCTCAAGATAGATATACCTTCATGATCTGGACCCAAGGTTGACCAAGTTGACTGGGAACCGAAGATTATTCAATATACTGTTTTATTCGGTTTTTTGTCACGAACACGTTCCTTGTATTTATTTGCAGTTTTGATTGCTTTGACTCTACTCGTTGACATACTTGAATTGACTGAGAGAGATATAAGTTCGGTGTATAGGTTTGAAGAGAGAAAGATAGATTCTATAGGTTGGGCGGGGTTTTTAGGATGGCGGGGTTGTACGTGATGGTGAACAACGGTTGCAAGAGGTAAGTGATGAGGCGTATATGTGTGTGGATACAATGGAGATGGTGCATGTTGAGTGTATATCTTGCAAGTATAAAAGAGAGGGGAGCTAAGTAGTTTAAGTGAAGATGGTGCATGGGTTGGAGTGGTCGATCGGGTCTTTATGAGGGAGGAGGAGAATTGGTCGGTGAAGTTATGATGGGTATGAGGTGACTAAGAAGATTGTGTGTCGTGAATTCATGATCTCTTGATTTGAAAAGATGGCAAGTAGACTTGAGGTGTAAGTTCCTCAAACATCCTTATCTTGAGAGGGAGATGAAGCACAAGTTTATTCCTTCTAGATACTAATATAGTGTAGGCAAATTACATATTTTAAATGAATTTAAGTGATATGAATAAATTAAGGTTTGCAAATTATGAGTTGTTTAAAGATCTTAATTAGTTAACGAAGTTGGTTTTACACGAGTTTTGTGTATAAGTTAAAGTTGTATTTTTGGTGTTTCAAAGATTTTATAAAATTTACTGGTTTCAACTTTGTGTTAAATGAATACCTTGTACTAAAAGGTGTATTTGGTGTTTGGAATGATTTTTTTTTTATAAGAAGCATACATAATTATATGAATCTAAAATTTAGACTAAATATATGAATTTATCAACGTCATACTTTGATTAGATACTTTTAATACTTGAATTATTTTGAGTTGTCACATACGAACATGGCCTGCTCGTTTATCTTAATGAACAAAATTTCTTGTCTATGTTCGTTTGTTTGTTAGACGAATGGACACAAACAAACCTTTCGCCAAACAGTTCACCAATGTTTGATAAAGCTCGATTCGTTTACAACCCTACTTGTGCATATAGATGTCGTGAAAGTTTGTTAAAAACTAAACCAATAGTATAAATATATAACACAAACACCTTTAAACGAACGAACACAAACGAACACTTTACTGAACATTCACGAACATAAATGTACGAACATGGCCTGCTCGTTTATCTTAACGAACAAAATTTCTTGTCTGTGTTCGTTTGTTTATTAGACGAATGGATATAAACGAACCTTTCGCCAAACAATTCACCAATGTTTGATAAACGGGCCCTTTACCGAACTTTCATGAACATAAACGTATGAAAGTGGCCTCTATTATGTCCTTTATTTTATCTTAATAATTAAAATTTATTGTCTGTGTCGAACGAACACAAACGAATTTCTCGCCGAAATGTTCACTGAAAGTTCGGTTCATTTACAACCCTACTTGGGTACATAAATGGCTGGCAAAATGAAACAACCTGATTTTTTTTAAATAATACTTACAAAAATATATTATCAGAGTCATATTAGGTCCCGATTTAGATCCAAAACTTGCCACTTGTAGTGACATGTCATTTCGTTAATATATTTATTACAACAGAAAGAACATCGTTTTACGACGACTTTATTTTACAAATTATTAAACACGAGTGTATGGTTTCTTGTAAGTCCAATCACGTCCACAAAGTTTCAACCATTAGTGATACTTTTCCGGAAAACATTTAAAAATATTTTTATTAGCTTTCGCTAAGTAAGTACACTCTTTTTGTTTCAAAACATAATTATTTTCTGTCGGGAACCGACACCCAAAGTCTTTGAGAGTTCACCACCTAATATCTCTTTATACTAAACTCCTTTATCTATATATGTTGAGTCCAGCACCTGAACTCTTTACATATATTTAACTTCCCTTACAAATCTTGAGTTTCAACTCTCGAAACTTCGATAATCTTATCCCATTTATTTTTATTAGGGATTTGTCTATGCAATCCTTTGAAAATCTTATCTCTTTATTAATGATCAATTCATATGTATGGACCCGTAATCCATAAATCATTCTCCACATAATCTTACATATTTTCATATCACATATGCCATGTAAATAAACATACTTCATCTCCACAAAAATTATACAAACTTATCATGTAATCAAGCGTATCCACCAATACACATACTTAAACCCATAATCCCACAAACTGTTTTTCCATTATCACACAAATTATAACAAATAATCATATATAACACGATAAGAAAACATGTAAAATGATTTAGTTATGGGTCTGTGTACTTACCTCTTAGACTGAGTAAATATACTAAACGAGACATTAGTACATGGCTAGTAGATCACACCCGCCGACATTAGTACCTCTTAGAAGTTTTCACACATAACACAAATTCCAATTTTATAGGTCAAATGAGAGAAGTTGGTGGAGGCGTATAGTATAGCTAGGGTGCCAAGTTTTTTTAAAAAACTAAACCAATAGTATAAATATATAACATAAAAACACCTTTAAATGAACGAACACAAACGATCACTTTACCGAACGTTCATGGTCATAACGTACGAACGTGGCCTCTGTTATGCCCATTCGTTTATCTTAATAATAGAAAATTTTTGTCTGTGTCGTTTGTTTATTAAACAAACGGACACAAAGGAATTTCTCACCGAACTGTTCACTGAAAGTTTGATTCATTTATAACCCTACTTGCGGACATAATTGGCATGCAAAACAATTTACAATTGTCCATTAAACCACTTAAATTGCTTATCATAGATGTTTAATAAAGTTAAAAGATTGAGCACATATATGGAAATAAATATTACGTGTTTATATGTATTTAGAGACGCGTGTCTAACATAAATTGTTAATCATTATTCATCTTTTATTCATCTTTTAATTTTTTTTTTGCATTACGTGTCTATATCACTAGATTTATTAATTTATTGGTTTATTTCATAACTTTTTATTCATCTTTTACTCTTTAACCTTCATCTCTTTAGGATGTGTTCACGGGTGCAAGTGAGAATTTATCGAGGAGTGGGCGTTGGCAAAAACGTTAAAAAAACCCAAACATATTGAAAGAAGTTCGATCCGAGACTGAGGGAAACAACAACCTTATTATAAAAGAGACTGATCCCCCAAAAATGATTACATGAAAATTGTAGTAAAGAAGACTCTTAGGTTTCACTCTCCTCATGTACCTCTTTTGCTCACACGAGAATCCGTGGAATTAAATGTGCATGATCAACGAATATAAAATCCCTTCACATGCACAAACTCGAGTTCTTATAAACTACTAGGCCATATTCTTAGGATCCTACCAGTTGGAAGGATCCAAATGTGTTTAATCAAGAGAGGTTTCAAGAAGAAACAAAATATTATACAGGTCATGACTTTGAGCACAATCCTTTTGCCGCCGGTCATAGAGTGTCTACTAGAATTTCTTTGGATATGACGAATTTGGATTCAGAACTTAATTTCTCTTGTTTATTTACTTTACCTTTCAATTGGAATGAACAAGGCATTTAGAGTGACATGTTATAAGACTCGTGTAGTCTACGACTCGTTCCTAACCTACGCTTGGTTGCTTCCCAATATCAACTTAAAGCTTTCAGTTATTTTCCTCGTGTTATTATCTTTTGATTATTCTATGGTCATAAGTTGATGGTGAGAAAAAATAATACATTATATTCAAAGTTTTATATATAAAATTAGGTAACTTAATATAAAATTCGAAATAAAGACTTATTCAAGATTATGAAATAGTCATTATCATTTGTCATATCAGATCTAGAGGACCATTTAATGATATGCACATTGAAGAGTATCATTTCAATAGTTTTTCTTAAAGTCAAACTAGATTTATTTTCGGGCCGCGCGATGCGGCAGCCGAATCTCGCTGATTTTATGGCATGTTACACTGGTGACGTTAAGGCTTTGACCTTTAGCACGCGTTACAACGCAAGTTTCATGACATGAGTCTTGCGTTCCGACGACGTTGTTCGTTTACATCATAACACGCGTTAACAACGTTTTCGACTTCAACCCGTACGTCATGTTGTGACGGTGAGAGATACAGTGGTAAAAAGTGTATAGTCGAAGATGAAAGTTGTAAATATTTCAAAGTTAAATATGGGGTCAAAGTTGAAAAATGAGAAATATCGAGGGGTTAAAGTCGTAAATATATCAAAGTTCAGGGTCAAAACTGTAAATAACTAACAAAATTTAACTTAAGGCAATTTTGTAATATAATGAAAGGTTGGAGGTCTAAAAGAGAAGGTCTAACCGACCTTCTCTATTAGAATTACACACAATAAGTAATAAAATCACCTATTGATGTGGAAGGTATATATTAACAATCGTATTATGTTTGACGTGTTACGGGATCATTATATTTAATAAATAGAACGAGAATCACCTTATCATTATTCATTAACACGAATAAGACTAGAATACTAATCAAGTAATCATAACCCAGTTATAATTTTTGTATTCTATCCTAAACATATATAATAGAACAGATATATAACTTTGCATGAAACTAACCTACTTGCTAGCTTTTTGAGTTCGACCCACTCACCATACCAACACGATATATGTGACCAACTTGTCTCATGGGCTTATGCGAATTAGTCCAACATTGGTTGTTACTTCTCTATTAATATCCGTTTGTAATTCACAAAGTTGTTCAATCTCTTGGGCTTGCATGATGTTTAGGACATATATGTACCATTTCAACCGGGTTCTTTTGATTCAAAGTCATGTTTGGTTGAAGGTTGCATGACTTGCATTTTCATATAGTTGGTTTTTTTTAATATTTGACAGGTTAAACAGGATTTTTCTTTTGAAGCTAACACGATAAGAAAACTTCATGTTGGACTTGCTTCACAACCTGAATGTATATTTTTCATGTTCATATATGGTTGTAATTGATTGTTAAAAAGGTAGGTACTTTCGGTATCTAAGTTTAAGGATTAAAGCTAGTTACTTTTAACCTAGTGAAATCACATATTTATGATTCGTATATCTAGCTTTTGACTAAAGTGATGATATCAAAGGAATAAACTTCTCAACTTACTCATTAACAATGTACCTATCTAACTATATCAAATTACCCACCCAAACCAATGAGCTCACGATGTAATAAACCGAAGAGCTGATGATAAAAGCATGCAACTTTATTTATAACTAGATTGTTTAAGTTAACCAAAAACACAAACTTGAATAATAAAATCCAAATCCAATACAAAACTAAGTTCAAAAGCAACTAAACATACTACATATACGAACTCTTCACTCGGAAGCAACCACAAAAGAAGACTAGCACTCATGTTCTTCATTAGATCTTTAATCTCTAAGTGATGATGATGATCAATGATGATTGGGAATGGATTGGAGACTTTGAAATGATGAAAAATCAGCTTCTTAATGCCCAAAATCGACTAGCAAAAGTTATCCCTCAAAACCCTAGTGATTAGGTTTAAATAATCATTCAAAAACCTAAAAATTGGACTTTGGCCGACCATCGGCGTCTTAGACACCCACCTCGGCATCTAGACGCCCAGTTCCAGATTTTCTTCATACTTTCCAAGCTTTTGCATTCTTCAACTTTAGCCCTCGTACTTTCTTCTAACGCATCTTTTAACTCTACATTTGATCATTTTAAGCTTCATTTATCTCCAAACATATACGTGACATAACACCCACAAAGTAACTCGTTTCAACACAATAAACAACTAAAAATCACATAATTAAGCACACACACACACACATATAACACTAATAAAACACCACGTGATCATCTATTAACATTGCTGTAATAAATTAAGTTTTGCCATTAAGCAATCAATTGATTCACCATGCCAAAAAAAATTAGAAAGAAGCCAGATAGAAAGTAGATGAAAGGTGTTATTGTTTTAATATAAGTAGGTGAATTCTTGCACAAGCCAATTAAGTGTCGTTTTAATTCATGTGTATAAGTATTGGCGGAAAAAGAAAAAAACATACACATCAAAAATCACACATGTCAATGTAATAGAAAATGAAACCAAGGAAAGCTCGAACACGTTATGCATCGTGACTTTGGTCAGTTTTCCTGACGTTATGCAATGTGACTTTTGTAATTATCGAGCAACCTTATCAATAACCAAAAAAAAATGTGTATCAAAATAATACCAATACTCACAACCACGATATTCACTCATGATCTGAGGTATGTCTAAAAACTAAGTGTGTCTAAAAACTTAATCGATCGTAACTACTTTCTTTATCTAAAAGGAAACATTATATATAGAGGTATTGTTGTAAATCTAAATCAATAAAAACATGAATTGATGACCAAACACTCAAGTAAAATATGCATTAGAGATTGTACCCAAATGATTACTATTAAAAACCATTTGATTTTCAATATAAAATTTAAATAAAATAAAATAAAATTAGATAGATCCTTCAGTTCACGCGTTGCGTAAGCTTTAGGTTCAAGGGTAGAATTAGATGTTGCTTTATATACGCTAATAATTTATATGTGTCAAAAAACACATATCACAAAAACATACCACGTTTAAAAAACAAAATGAATTCAAACACAGGTCACCACATACACAACATATACTAAAACCAACACACCAAACACACATATGTTACTCAATCTTCAAACAAACGGCATATATAAAAAAAATCCCTAACCCCCCCCCCCCCCTCCCAACACGCAAAAACAATCCAACCACACATTGCTATTTATGAAACCATAAATTTACTATTCATTTACACTTGTTTTTCAATATAAAGAGGAACTAGTTATATTCGTCGCTCACTCGTTGCGTGAGCGTTTTATATTATGACTTTATTTCATTTTTAAATGAAGCCAATTACGGGTTACTTATCGCTTTTGATTTAGTGTCACGTCGTTTTACTCATCATAGCTCAACATAAAGAATTTCCAAAAACACATATACCAGGCAACAAAGCATGCCCCTGTCGACCAACAACAACAATAACAATCGGCATCAAACCCAAAGGTTAAAAGATCCAAGTTAAATAAAAACAAATGTACCAAATGTTAATCTTATTATAAATCAACACCAACAATCAAGTATAGTGCCTCTTTAAAACCATCAACACATCAATCAGAACAACAAAACAACAACAACAAAACAACAGCAAAAAACCAAGGGTGTCACCCAACGATCACTACCATCACAATAACCACATCGGTCACCGACGACCACCATCGCATGCCCAGAAGCCAAAAATGGCTACATGATGACATGAATTATTTGTTATTACGTTTTTAAAACTTTACTCTTTACGTATTAGATCACCTATCTAGCTTGGACATTAAATTAAGGGGCAATTTCATATATACCCCTACAAAGTTGCATACAGTGGCGGAGTCAGCCGAGAATTTCAGGTGTATCCTTAAAAAAAATTTCATGGACGTCCATACAATAATAAAAATAACACCACAAAATTAAAAAATACCTAATAAATTTGTCCTCTATGTTCTCTCATAGCTTTAAATCAAGGATTCAGGGGTATCCTTTTAATTGTTTAGGGGTATCATTATACATAAAATCGGAGAATATATATATTTTTTACACCTCGCAACGAAATTTCAGCCGTAGCCCGGGCTACCCCTGCTGCCTTCATACATCCGCCCCTGGTTGCATAATATCATATTTACCCTTTGCATGCTTAAAAAGTGTTGTACATTATGCATTAAAAACTTGTACAAATGGTAAATATGATATTATGCAACTTTGTAGGGATATATATGAAATTAAACCTTAAATTAAAGTATTATATAAACACCCGAATGGCCAAAGAACATTTATGTACGTAAAGCAATCAAACTTTTGGTGAACACTCTTCAAACATTTCATTCTCAAACATGCTTCCACCAATGTCTCTATTGTTCTTTGTTTTCATCTTGTTCCTATTAAAAAAATATCGACAAAAAAACATCCTACTCCCTCCTGGTCCACCAAAGCTTCCTTTGATCGGCAACATGAACCTCCTTATGGATCCTGCACCATACCGAACCCTCAACGACTTAGCGATGAAGTACGGTCCCATCATGCACCTCAAACTCGGGTGCATATCGACCATTGTTGTCTCCTCGGCGGAATTAGCTAAAGAGATCATGAAGACTCATGATCATGTCTTTTGTAACCGCCCAAAGCTCATGTCTCGAAAGATCTTGGCCAACAACTATAGTGACATAAGCTTTGCGCCTTATGGGAGGTATTGGAGACAGCTTAAGAAGATATGCATTGTTGAGCTCTCAAATGCAAAGATCAGGGATTCGTCGAGGTTTATACGTGAAGAAGAGGTGAAATTGTTTGTTGAATCTATTAGCAAAAGTGTTGAACCAATAAACTTGGTGGAAAGGCTTTTTGAATTGAATTATAACATCATCAATAGGATTTCTTTTGGTGAGAAGTTTGATGATGGATTAAGGTTTCGGAAGGCGATTAGGGAAGGGGCGACTTCGGCAGTCAGATTTAATATTGATGATTTATTTCCGACGCTTGGTCTCGTTGGTAAGTTAACCGGAAGGACAAAACGGTTGGAAAAACGTAAACTGAAGCTTAGTAGCATCATGGATAAGAAGATACAACACCACATCGAGCAACATCATAAAGTCGAGAATAAGAAGCCACAACGTACGTGAGTGTCTGGTTAATGCTCTTCTTCGGCTTCAGGAAACCGGAGGAGAACTCAACCAACCACTAACGATCGACAATATCAAGCCTGTCCTCATAGTAACTTCTTTTTTCCTACCTTCATCTAAATGCTTTATATATTTTTCTATCTTAGATGAATATAACATATAAACACCTTTAAGTGAGCGTACACAAACTTATACTTTACCGAATGTTCACAAACATAAATGAATGAGTATGTACGGCCTCTGTTCATATCCATTCGTTTAACTTAACAAACACAGTTTCTTGTCCGTGTTTGTTTGTTTATTAAAGAATGGACACAAACGAACTTCTCCCCGAACAGTTCATAACTATTCATTGAAAGTTTGGTTTGTTTACAGCCATAGTTACGCAGATAATGACGTGCAAAACAATTTGCAATTGTTCATTAAACCATTTAAATTGCTTATTACAAACGTATAAACGATTGGGCACATATATAAAAGTATACATTGCGTGTTTGTATGTATTGAAAGAGACTCGTGTCTAACATAAATACTTAATCATTATTCTTCTTTTGTTCGGCATTTACTTTTTTTTAATTTTATTTGCACTATATGTCTGGATCACAATATTTATTTATTCGTTTATTTCGCAATTCTTATATTGTTTTTGTTTTCATATAAAATGTTATTCCTACATCATGTTAGTTTTCTTCTTGAAATATCTCATTGTTTTCAATCTTTAACCTACATCTTTTTAGGATGTGCTCGCGGCTACAAGTCAGAATCCATCGAACATAGTCGAGTGGGCGATGGCGGAGATGCTAAAAAACCCAAGCGTGATGAAAAAAGCACAAGCCGAGATTAGACAAGTCATTAATGAAAAAACCAACCCTATTATAGAAGAGACAGATCTTCCAAAAATGAATTACATGAAAATGGTAGTAAAGGAGACTCTTAGGTTTCACCCTCTTCTACCTCTTTTGCTCCCATGAGAATCCATGGAAAGATGCATAATCAACGGATATGAAATACCTTCACAGACTCGAGTTCTTGTAAACTATTGGGCCATATCTCGGGATCTTGCTAGTTGGAAGGATCCAAATGTGTTTAATCCAGAGAGGTTTCAAGAAGAAACAAAAGATTTTAGAGGTAATGACTTTGAGTACATTCCTTTTGGCGCTGGTCGTAGAATGTGCCCTGGAATTTCATTGGGAATGACGAATATTGAGCTTTCTCTTGCTTCTTTGCTTTACCATTTTGATTGGAAGCTAGCTAAAGGGGAGAACCCACAAGATTTAGACATGAACGAAACGTTTAGGGTGGCATGTCTCAAGACTCATAGGCTACAACTCGTTCCTAGCCTACGCTTCCCTATATCAACTTAAAAGTGTCGGTTATTTTTCTCTTGTTACTACTTTTAATAATTCAGTTATTTTTCTCTTATTACTACTTTTAATAATTCGGTGGTCATATACTGATTGTGTTCAAAAAATAATACATTGTTTTCAAACTTTTATGTAACAAAATATCTTAATAAATAAAATTCGAAAAGAATATTGGTTCAAGATTTTGAAAGTCGTTATCATTTGTCATATTGGATCTAGAGGACCATATTGTGATATGTGTTGGAAATAAGTTCACTTTTATTAAAATAATTAATGGAATATTATAGTGATGCTCTCGTTATACATGGGAAATACACTAGTACATTACCGTGTACAAAACCAAATCAGAAATACATGTAAAGAACAATTTACAAATAATACAAACCGTACTGGTTAGGTAAACTTCAATGAGCTATCAACGTACATGACGCTAACGAAAACAAGATTGATGATCCTGCAAAACAAATATTCGGAAGAAAGATATGGGCTTGTGTTTGACACAATTCCCTTAAACAGATTCGTCGTCTGTTCCCAGGGTACACCGGACGAAAGCAGCGTACTGCCGGACTTGATCATTTGCCTGAAAAGGAACTGAAGAAGACGTTGCGGATGAGATTATAGATATTGTGTGTCTTGTTCATGTGTTCATGGTGTGTTGTGAACTCTCCATGTTTTTCCGGTTTTTTTTGTGTTGATTCTAACTCAACTTGTGTTGCCATGGTTTTGTTGTTATCTTTATGATAAGCAATGCAAGAGTCTTGCAACTCATGACAATTGAATTGTCATAAAACCCATCAACTTGCAATTCATGACAATTGAATTGTCATAAAACTCATCAACTCAAATGTTGGACATCCTAACAATCTCTTCTAGATGTCTCAAAACCGGGTCGGGTTACAGAAACGCAACCTCGAGTTTTCGGACATGCATTCGGGTCACCAACCGACAACTTGAGAGTTGACCTCTCATTTACACAAAATATCCAACAATATGTACACATTGAAGAATATCATTTTCAATAGTTTTTCTTAAAGTCAAGTAAGTAATAAAACCATGTCATGCATGATATTGAAGGTATATATATTAACATATCATTTTGTGATAGGAAAAAGTGAATATGATGTTGTTAGGCGTGTAACTTACACGCGAAATCCATCAAAACTACGTAGTTTTGACTTAAAATAGTTAAAAGTTATATGTTGTATATCCTCACAAACGAAGTTCACCTTTCCAATCTCAAAATCTAATACAATTAAGACTTCAACATCCAACTATCTTGCAGTAAGCAAAATGGATATCTAATTTTCATTTCTTGTTTTATTGATACTTATTTAATGATTAAGTTTGATGATTTTGAGTAGATGTTTTGATTACACCAAATCTGATTTTATTAATAGTTATATTCATTCATTAAATTCCAGTCCGATTTACTTATTCGTCTTTCTAATTCTCATCTCGATTTTGATTACACTAGATATGATTACACTGTAAGCATGGGGTTGTTTTGCAAGTTGGGTTTTTTCATGCATTTGTTGTGATTTGTTTACTGGCATTGCTTCATACATTTTTTCAAGTTCGTTGTTGGTGTCTCTGGACTGCAATATAAGATATTTATTTGATGAGAATTGATTTGATTTAGGAGATGGGATTGCGATTATAGAATGGAAGGGGGCTTGGGATTTTGAGTGTTAGGTTGCAATTTTAGTGGAGAGGATAATGGATGAATAGAAATAAAATATTAAACTAAATGTATTTAATTGTTTTAAGTCAAAACTACGTAGTTTTGATAGGGTTTCACGTGTAAGTTGTACGCCTAACAGCATCGTATTCACTTTCCCCTTTTGTGATATGTACACATATAGTTTTTCTATATGTATTTTAATAAGATGTGAGTTATCCAACCAAGGATCTTAAATTAAAAAAAGAAAAAAAGAAATTTTAGACAAAATATATGCAAGTAAAAAAGATATATCGGCGGTTTAAAAAATTTATAAATTAAATTCTAAATTGAATTTAAAAAAGTGTCTCGAATACTTTATTTCCTTCGTGTTGTCCTTCCAAAAAAATATGCGAAAAAATAATTGTGTCATTGTGTATTTATTTACTTTCAATGTGTTTTTTGTAAATTTATGACACATTAGATACACAATAAAAATGTTATTTTTAAAAAAAATTAATCTATATTTTTTAACAACGTTGGCGAAAGGAACAAAGTCTATGGGTATTATGTCTATAATATATTTTAAATTTAAACTTCTTAAATTCTTGATTTTTTTTACTTGAACCTCATGCTTTTAATAAATAGAACAAGAATCACTATATCATTATTCATTACCAGGAATAAATATATAATTCGGCATAATCTAATAATTCTTTTGTGACATATGCCCGCATCCGAATCCAAATACCCGACTCAAACCGGGAGCCGTTATTTTTTTACTCTTCACGTTCTAATGTTTCGTTTATTAAAATAAATTAATAATTCAGATTACCTATTTTTTCCTGTCATCAAGAAAAGTGATCCAACTTATTATTCATGAGTTAAATTTTAAATAGGCAAATTGGCCTAAAATAATTCCAACTAACAGCTATTGGCAAAAAATAATCTCAACTCAATTTATTCCCTCCAGTGGTCCTAAATCCAACTTTTCTATTTTTTTTTAATTTCAAACCGATATTTTAGGGATTTTGATTGGGAGGAGAATACGAGCCAGTTTATGTAAACCTTACCTCTAATTGTTGCTCCAAATGAATTAATTTCGAAATCTGGTTGAAGCATCGTTAGGGTTTAAACACCCGATTGAAGACCATTTTGTCGTTTGGAACACCGGTTTGAGGTAAGATTTACATCAATTGAATCGTATAATCCTCCCGATCAATATCCATAAAACATTGTTTTGAAATTCGAAAAAAAAGGACGGACCACTGGAGGCCAAAAAAGTTGGATTTAGGACCACAGGAGGGAATAAACTAAGTTGGGATTATTCTTGGCCAATAGATGTTAATTGAGATTAATTTAGGCCAATTTGCCTTTTAAATATACTCATTTAATTACTGTTTATAAACAATGATCCAAAAGTATATAAATTTGTAATTTATAAGATGGATTTTATAAATATTAGCAAGTTATTACTATTAAGTCTAAATATAATCATTTATCATCAACAACAACAGCAATGTAATTATATAAAAAACGTCAACTTTATAAAAGTTATAAGTTAACTCGTTTAAGTTAGTTGGTTAAATTAAATTTAGGTTAAAAATGACAAGTTTGAAACTTATATTGAAGTTTAAAAGTCACTTAATAGCAACATCAAACATTAGGGGTAAAAACTGTTAAATTAAACTTATATTGAAGTTTAAAAGTCATAACAAAATTTCTTGGCTGTGTTCGTTTGTTTATTAGACGAATGGACACAAACGAACCTTTCACCAAACAGTTCACCAATGTTTGATAAAGCTCGATTCGTTTACAACCCTACTTGCGCATATAGATGTCGTGAAAGTTTGTTAAAAACTAAACCAATAGTATAAATATATAGCATACAAACACCTTTAAGCGAACGAACACAAACGAACACTTACCGAACATTCACGAACATAAATGTACGAACATGGCCTGTTCATTTATCTTAACGAACAAATTTTCTTGTCTGTGTTCGTTAATTTATTAGACGAATGGACACAAACGAACCTTTCGCCAAACAGTTCACCAATGTTTGATAAAGCTCGATTTTTTTACAACCCTACTTGCGCATATAGATGTCGTGAAAAACAATTTGCAATTTTCCATTAAACCATTTAAATTTCTATCATAGACGTTTAATAAAGTTAAACGATTGAGCACATATATGGAAATATACATTGCGTATTTATATATATTAAGAGACTCGTGTCTAACATAAATTTTTAATTATTCTTCTTCTTTTGTTCAACATTTATTTTTTTTTATATCATTTGCACTACATGTCTAGATCACTAGATTTATTTATTTATTAGTTAATTTTTTTATTTTTTGTTTTCATATAAAATGTTCTTCCTACATCATGTTAGTTTTCTTCTTGAAATATATCTTATTGCTCAATCTTTAACCTTCATCTCTTTACGATGTATTCACGGGTGCAAGTGAGAATTCATCAAACAGAGTAGGCTATTACAGAGATGTTAAAAAAACCCAAGCATGATGAAAAAACCACAAGCCAAGATTAAACAAGTCATTGATGAAAAAAACAACCCTATTTTAGAATAGATAGATTACAGAGTAATGAATCACATGAAAATGGTCGTAAAGGAGACTCTTAGGTTTCAACCTCCTGTGCGCATGATTAACGTATATGAAATCTCTTCACCGACTCGAACTCTTATAAACTACTAGGCCATAGCTCAGGATCCTGCCAGCTGGAAGGATCAAAATGTGTTTAATCCAGAGAGTTTTCAAGAAAAACAAAATGTTATAAAGGTCATGATCGACTTGCTCTAGCTTCTTTGCTTTATCGTTTCAATTGTAAGCTAGATGATTGGGAGAACCCATAACATTTAGACACCAACGAGATGTTTGGAGTGACATGTCACAAGACTCTTAGTCTACGTCTCATTCCTAACCTACGCTTCCCTATATCAGATTAAAACTTTCCGTTATTTTCCTAGTTTTATTACCTCTTGATTATTTTGTGGTCATGTGTCGATCATGTGCAAAAAAATAATTCATTATTTTCAAACAATTATATAACAAAATAACTTGGTATAAAATTTAAAAAAATGACCGGTTCAAGTTTGTGAAACTTTATGAAACTGTCATTTATCATTTGTGTCTAGTAAGTTTCTTTAGTTGTCTTACTCTCATACTTGGGCATAGAGCTGTAAACGAACCGATCGAACATGACAATGCATTGTATGTATTCGTTTGTTAAGTAATTAACATGTTCATGAACTCTTCCCGAATGATTACTGATGGACATATCTTTACGGTGTTCATTTATTAAGAAAACGAACGTGTTAATGAACTGTTCACGAACACTTTCCAAACTTAAACAAAGAGCAAATGTTCATGAACATAAATGAAATCAAACGAAAGAAATTAGAATAAAATATTCATTTTTATTTCAAAGATTATGTAAAATTTACCAAAAGCAAATAAGTACTTAACATAACTATAGAAGTTTGTCAAGTACTTAACACAAATTCAAATTTTATAGGTCAGATGACATATGTTGGTGGAAACGTATAGTATACCTAGCGTGTCATTTTTTTAAAAAGCAAAACTAATAATAAAAATATATAACATAAAATCACATTTTAATGAAGGAACACAAACGATCACTTTACCGAACGTTTACGAACATAAAAGTACGAGCATGATCTCTGTTATGTTCGTTCGTTTATATTAATGATCGAAATTTATTCTCCATTTAATTTATTTATTAAACGAACGGACAGAAACCAGCTTTTCGCCAAACGGTTTATGAACTGTTTGCTGAAAAGTTCGGTTCATTTACAACCCTACTTTTACACATAGATGCGTTCAAAACAATTTGAAAATTTCCATTAAACTATTTAAATTGCTTATCTTATATAGACGTTTAACTTTGTTAAACGATTGAGCATATATATGGAAATAAACATTACGTGTTTATATGTATTTAGAGACTCCTGTCTAACACAAATTGTTAAACATGATTCTTCTTTTGTTCAGCATTTATTTATTTTTATTTTATTTGCACTACGTGTCTAGATCACTAGATTTATTAATTTATTCGTTTATTTCTTAATTTATGTATAGTTTATTTTTATATAAAATGTTCAATTGATGCGTGCAAATATATATATATATATATATATATATATATATATATATATATATATATAAATTAATTAATAAAAGGGTTATTGGATTTTAATAATCCGAACTTTTTTATATTGGTCGATATTAGTCCCAACTTAAAAAATTCCCTGTGACAATCCCAACTTGTAACTTATTTTCCTACAGTGATCCTCCGTTAAAGTTAACTTAACGCTGTTAACTTTTTTTCGAATTTCTGACCGATGTTTAGGGATTTTGATCAGGAGGATGATATGAATCTATTGATGTAAAACTTACCTTGAGTCGATGCTCCAAACAACCAAACGGTCTTCAATCGGGTCTTTAAACCTAACTGTACTTAAATCGAATGTTAAAATTTCTTCGTTTGGAGCATCGACTCAAGATAAATTTTACATCAATAGATTCATATCATCCTTCCAATTAAAAGCCCTAATTAAAACATCGGTCAGAAATTCGAAAAAAAGTTAACGGCGTTAAGTTAATTTTAACGGATGATTATTATAGGAAAATAAGTTACAAGTTGGGATTGCCACATGGAATTTTTTAAGTTGGGATTAATATCGGCCAATATACAAAAGTTTGGTTTATTAAAATTTAATAACCCTTAATAAAAACACATAGTTTTAATATTTATAAAAACCAAGACAAACCGACTATTTCACACACAAGCGGCAGTGGACCGGTCGGTTGCAATATAGCGTACGTAAGTCCGGGTGTCGACCCACAGACTCTATATACTACGTTAATTAAACTAAATTAAGACTCGACTGACAAGACACGAACTTAATGAAAAGATTGTTTAAAAGGGGGATTTGTTTAAAATGACTAATTGCATAAAAGACAAACAAGTAAAAGACAGATTTAAAAACAGAAGAGGAGAAACAAACCACCTAGGCAAGAATCCTTGTTAACTTCAATTATCACTCACGTTGGACTAATGGTTATGAAACCGGGATCTAAACTTATTCACTTAAAAGCACCATTAATTAAGAACCTCGACCTTTTTCGAGAAGAAACCTAAAGGGTTACTATTATGTTATTAACACAACGGTTATGGGATTAAGTTTCCTCACAGTTACCTAATCAGATTATGCTTAATTGACCCAAGTTAAAGACCTATCTCAGATACGGACCTTAAAGCCATTTGAACCCAACCATTTTGATTTAACAAGCAAAATTGATAATTAATACTAAGACGGACTTTTCACAAAGACCTAAACCTAGCAAATCATTCAACCAAGACTTATTAACAACTTATCACCTCACGGATATCTAGGTTAGCTACACGTTATTACCGATTTTACTAATAAAATTAATCATATGGTTTTACTGTAGTTGAACCATAATAATCATAACAAAAAGTTAATGACATTAACGAAACTCTATTCTATGACATAGACAATCATCAAAAGTTACGTGGATTAACGATATCAATTCCATCAATGCAAATATGTAAAACACATCAAACGATAACAAAATTCAAACTTTGATTAAGCATAAAACCATAAACCAAAATCAATCCAACAATTCATCATAAAGCCTAGGTAGTTCTAAGAGTTTAGCCAACCATATTCAACACAAAAACGCAAGTTTAATAGTAGCAAACATGATGAAAAAGAAAGGAAAACAATAGAGTGAAAGAACCCGGAACGTCTAGATGCAAATCGTCAATCACTTGCTCTCCCGTAGCTTCGTTTGCCCAACTCTAGCCTCCAAAACACCTCTTTTTCGTCCAAATCTGTCTCCAAATCGTGCATGGGAGGCTAGGGTTGAAGAAAACATGTTTATATAGTGAACCGGGCCAAAAACTACGAAACTTTCTGTCGAAACAGCCTCACAGCATCGCGTGGTGAGGCAAAGCCTTCTAGGTCGTGTGACCTGATGTCAGCATGCCCCCACCATCACCACCACGCTGCCCTGCGCGGCCAGACCCCCCTTGGGTGGTCGCGCGGCGTGGTGAGACCCATCTCTTCCGTTTCGTGCTCGGTTTCTTCGCTTTCGCGTTCCGGCTCGCTCGTAACTCCGTTTCGCGTCCCGTTTTCGCCTACGGACTTGGTTTTTCGCAAGCTTTTCATTTCTTCATCAAATTGGACCTAAGAAACAATAAAATATCAGTAATATATAAAACCTTATGAAAACCGACTCAAACGACTCGAAAACTGAAAAAAACGTTACACGGGATTTATGTATAATTTATACTCTATCATCAACCTACATCATGTTAGTTTTTTTCTTGAAATACATCTCATTGCTTTCAATCTTTAACCTTCATCTCTTTAGGATGTGTTCTCGGGTGCAAGTGAGAATTTATCTAACATAGTGGAGTGGGCGTTGGTAGAGACGTTAAAAAAACCCAAGTGTGTCTAAAAACTTGATCATAACTGTTTTCTTTCTCAAAACCATTTAGTTTTCAATATAAGGATAATAAGGGAGAATAGACGCGCTAATAAGTATTATATTAGTTGTTCTTACGTTTTTAAAACTTTAATAATCTTTACGTATTAGATCACCTATCTTGGACATTAAATCTTTATATAATATAGCAAAACCAAAAAAGTTTATGTGGCACCATTTTAAAGCTTATGGCTTATGTGGCATCATTTGAGAGTTTATCTCATAATAATGATTTTTTATTTAAAATATATATATAAAATATATTATAATAAAACTAATTACATTTTTGGTCCCCTAATATTTTGGAGAATTCTGAAAAATTTAAAAGTATTTATACTTTTAACCCTCTACTACAAGGGGTGTACATGAGTCGGTTTATATTTGATAGGGTGTGAAAATAAAACTTATGGATAAAATTAATAATAATATATACAATTAAAGACCTCAGTGTTTTATAAATATACATAACTTTTTTATATGGATTTAAAAAAAAAATAAACTACACCATAAAACTGAGCATTTTATTCTATTTAATTTGAGTATAATATTGCTATACTAAAAATTTAATTTTTAAAAATATATTTCGTGTTTCGGTTTACCATGGTTTTGTTTCAAAACTTATTGGAACGTTCATGAATATCCTTAAAAGCATCACTTGAATGTTGTGTTCCCGAGCGTAGCGCGGGCACTAAACTAGTTATAGTAATATATAAACACCCCAATTGCCAAAGAACGTTTATGTATGTAAAGCGCGCAATCAAACTTTTGGTGAACACTCTCCAAACATTTCATTCTAAAACATGGTTCCACTAATGTCTCTATTGTTCTTTGTTTGGGTTCAGTGGTATCTTTAGATTTTAATTATATCAAAACGGGTTTGATAAATATAATAATTAAACCGGTAATTATTAACGCAGCGGAAAGTTAACATTAAAACCTATACCAAAAGTGAAACCGACAGGATCCGGTTACAGACATGCAAATACGGTCAAATATAATTAATCTACCGATGAGATAAAATTATACCTTTGGTTAATTTAATAACCGTTTGAGACACCGAGGTACAACGAAACAAGTGCTAGAAACGAACACGAACGGCGACGGTGATGATCGGTTGATTTGCGACCAAGGAAGGCACGTGCTTGCTTGGTTGCTTGGATCAAAAGGAGAAATCCTTTATTGTTTTTGTGGCCGTGACTTGTCGACCAAAAACAAGAAAAGAAAAGGTGAATCACCTTTTTCCCTTTTTCTTTGCTTTTCTTTTTACGGCAAACTTATAAAATTAGGGTGAAGGGATTAACCCTAATGATCCCTTTAATACAAAGTAATCTAATTAGTGAGCCCTAAGCCCGGTTAGATTAGTTTGAGCCCAACACAATAATAAATCCATTACTCATTTAATCAAGTTAGATGAATAAATACAATTTATAAATAGTATAAATTATATAACCGTCTTTCGTTCGTGATTACCAATTAAACGAGTTAAGTGGATTTAATGTTCGTTGCCCTTGGTGTAACTCTTACGGGTCATAACTCTGTCAGCCACGTTAATTTATCGGGTCCGGACATATTAAATCCAACAGTCTCCCACTTGGTCGGACCATGATAAAATCTCAACGCAAACAGTCAGCGGCGCTCTAGCTACACATGACTGCCCCTAACAAGTTATAACACTTTAAAGTCATTAACCAAGCAATATGTAAATAGTAACAACTTACTATGACAAGAAATAGACTTATGGTAATCGTTGTCATTTATCCTTTCTGTAAAAGACATCAATTGAAACAATGAGACATGGATTAAGTTCATTCTCATATGGGTTCAATCATTATAGTTCTCGATCGAGATTCAAAATGGTCCATTCAAACACACAGTCTGTTTGGGTAAGGCCTTACACTTCTCCAGTTTGAATCAACGAGGGCGCCAAGATGTCTAACTGTTACATTGCATGTAAGAGTACAGAATCCCTTATTGACTACATACAGCTCCCACTGAACTTCAGAATTATTCCTAATTAAAGCCTTTATAACTGGCAGTTACGCGACAGCGGTTGACAATAATTAAAGAATATTCCTTTAGTAAACAAGAGTTCCAATATATATCACAGGTCAGAGGATACTAAATGAGTATACCAATATATCAAAAACATCTTATGATTACAATCCATGAAGATGATTTGAAACGAGTTACTTCCAACGTCATTCACAATGAGGTCTGTGAATTTGGATGTCAACTACTTGAGCTCAAATTCAGAATAGTCTTAATTCAGAATCATTCCCATGAGTCTGATCGACTACGGATAATTTAGAATACAATATTCATGGATTAAACGTATTAAAATCGAACACAGTTATAAACTTTAGAATTCAAATAAATAAATTCAAACGAATTCAGAAACTGTTAAATGTTCGTACATCCAAATACTAAATCAAAACTCAAAGTTAGCTACTCTAAGCCCGATGGCATTCCTATGCTCATCATGTTTGTCCTGTGTCATGGGCTTAGTAAACGGGTCTGCTAAGTTTTGATCTGTGTTTACTTTGCTTATAATGATGTCTCCACGTTCCACAATTTCCCGTATCAAGTGGAACTTCCTATGAATGTGCCTTGCCTTTTGATGAGATCTGGGCTCTTTGGCTTGGGCAATAGCACCAGTATTATCACAAAATATCTCGATTGGTTTTCGTATACTTGGAACCACATCGAGATCGGTTATGAATTTCTTCATCCAAACTGCTTCCTTAGCAGCATCTGAGGCAGCAATATATTCGGATTCGGTGGTTGAATCTGCCACTACACTCTGCTTGGAGCTTTTCCATGAAACAGCTCCTCCATTTAGAGTGAACACGAACCCTGATTGAGAGCGAGAATCATCTCGGTCAGTTTGAAAACTAGCATCAGTGTAACATCTTACAGTGAGCTCTTCTTCCACTCCTCCAAAGATTAAGGACATATCTTTAGTTCTTCTCAAGTACTTAAGAATGTTCTTGACAGCAGTCCAATGGGCCATGCCAGGACTTTGCTGGTAACGACTAGTCATGCTTAAGGCACACGAGACGTCAGGTCTTGTACATAACATTGCATACATGATAGAACCAATCGCCGAAGCGTATGGAACTGCTTCCATTCGCTTATTTTCAATGTCCGTAGAAGGAGATTGCGATTTGTTCAGCACAGTTCCTTTAGTCATAGGAACACCTCCTTTCTTGGAGTTTTCCATCTTAAAGCGTGTCATCATTTTGTCAATGTATGTGCTTTGATTTAGCCATAGAAGCCGCTTGGATCTATTTCTGTAGATCTTGATTCCTAGAATGTAAGCTGCTTCTCCAAGATCTTTCATTGCAAAACAAGATCCCAACCAGTGTTTAACTTCATTAAGCATATGGATGTTGTTTCCAATGATCAGTATATCATCTACATACAAGATGAGGAATGATATAGAGCTCCCACTAGCTTTCCTGTAAACACAAGGCTCATCTTCATTTTTGACAAAACCAAACTCTTTGATTTTTTGGTCAAAACGAAGATTCCAGCTACGAGATGCCTGTTTAAGTCCATAAATGGACTTATTCAGTTTGCACACCCTTTTAGGATATTTTGGATCGACAAAACCTTCAGGCTGAACCATATAGACATCTTCAGAAAGATGTCCATTAAGAAAAGCGGTTTTGACATCCATTTGCCATATCTCATAGTCATAGTATACAGCGATGGCAAGTAATATCCTAATCGACTTGATCATAGCAACGGGCGAAAAGGTTTCTTCATAATCTATACCCTCAATCTGAGTGTAACCTTTCGCTACTAGCCGTGCTTTATAAGTGTGTACCTTTCCATGCATGTCGGGTTTTCTTTTGAAAAGCCATTTGCTTCCTATTGCCCGAGATTCGGGAGGTAACTCAACCAAGTTCCAGACTTGATTTTCACGCATGGATTGCATCTCAGCATTCATGGCTTCTAGCCATTTCGCAGATTCTAGATCTGAGATAGCAGATTTATAGTTAGCAGGTGTGTCATTAGAGTCAGCTACTACCAGGACTTCAGCACCCTCAAGATTCCAAAGATATCTTTCAGGTTCCTTACGAGTCCTGCTACTTCTGCGAATGCTAGTGTTCTCGTCTGATTCATTTGCAACGACTTCTGGTGCATCAGACTTTCCGACTTCATCAGCGGTAGTTTGTGATTCTCGAACTTCTTCGAGATCCACAACATTGTTTCCTGTTCCTCGATCAAGAGCTTCTTTCTCGAGGAAGTGTCCCCTCCTTTTGATGGAAATAATGTTTGCATCAGGATGGTAGAAATATAGTCCGCTTTTGTTACAGTATCCGACGAAAACAACTTTTTCGCCTCGAGGATCTAGCTTGTCATCAGAATCGCTGGTGACGTAAGCATCACATCCCCATACTCTAAGGTAAGACAAATTGGGTTTATGCCCATGCCATATCTCATATGGGGTTTTGTCTACCTTTTTAGTTGGTACTAGATTGATAATGCGAGCGGCGATCATAAGAGCATAACTCCATAAGGAGTGAGGCAAGTTTGTCCTACACATCATCGATCGGACCATGTTTAGCAGGGTTCGATTTCTCCTCTCGCACACGCCATTGAGCTGAGGTGTGCCAGGTGGAGTGGGCTGTGAAATTATTCCACGTTCCTTTAGATGATTGAGGAATTCTGAACTGAGATATTCACCACCTCGATCTGATCGAAGTGTTTTTATAGTTTTGCCGAGGTGGTTTTCTACTTCGTTTTGAAACTCTTTGAACTTTTCAAAAGTTTCATGCTTATGTTTCATCAAGTAGACATAAGCATATCGACTGTAATCGTCGATGAATGTAACAAAGTATCTTTCATGATTTCTAGACATCGTTCTGAAAGGACCACACACATCAGTATGTATGAGTGCTAGCAGATCGTTAGCCCGTTCACCTACATGGGTGAAGGGGTGTTTAGTGAGTTTGCCAGCTAAGCAAGACTCGCAGTCATCAAAGGAGTCAGGTCCAGTGGATTCAAGAATTCCATCAGATTGAAGCCTTTTCAAACGTGCCTTGCTTATATGGCCAAGTCTACAATGCCATAGATAAGTATTATTCGTACCAAATTTGGCACGTTTAGAAAGATTATAAATGTTATTGTTTGTATGAACATCTACCTCGTAAATACCATTTCGAGGTTTAGCCTCAAAATAAAAAACATCATTCAAGTAAGCAGAAATAGAAATCCCATTAAAAGCGTACTTGAAACCTTGTTCAAACAATAAAGAAACTGAAATAATGTTTCTGGTTAAACCAGGTGCAAACAAACAATTATTCAAAATAACTACAAGGCCAGAAGGACATGAAAGATGATATGTTCCAGTTGCAAGAACTGGTACTCTTTTCCCATCACCAACGATGAGCTCCATGTCGCCTTGTTTCAGCTTCTTCCACTTTTCAGGCTCCTGCAAGACATTAACGATGTGGTAACCACATCCAGTATCAAATACCCATGTGTTGCTAGAGACAGTGAAAAGTTCAATAACATAAATAGAAATACCTGAAGTGCCTTCTCCGGAGGCCTTCATTTTTCTCAGCTTAGCCAGATATTCAGAGCAGTTTCTTTTCCAGTGCCCCGTCTTGTTGCATTCAAAACACTGACGCTCTTCAGGAGGGGGTGGTTTTGGTTTTGCAACGACCTTGTTATTGTTGGTGGCGCGATTGACAGCAATATTAACTTTGTTCTTGCCTTTGCTGTTATAACCCCTTTTCTTGGGGTTGGGCTTCTTAACACCACCAGATCTGACCATCAAAACTTGGTTTTGCTTTGGGATGTTCATCTCGGCTGTTTTAAGCATACCAGTAGCTCGGCAACAGGCTTTACCCATGCATTCATGTTGTAGTTCATTACGAACTGGTCGTAAGAGCTAGGGAGGGAGTTCAAGATGAAGTCACCTGCCATTTCATCTTGCATAGGGTTACCAAGTTTGGTCATCTGGTCAATATAACCTTTCATCTTAAGCACATGAGCGCTAACTGATGAGCCCTCTTGCATTTTACAGCTAATGAGCTGTTTCATGGTGTCATGGCGTTCTTGTCGGGCCTGTTTCTGAAACATGCCTTTAAGTTGCTCAATCATGTCAAATGCAGTCATGTCTTCCATGTTCTTCTGGAGATCAGGAGACATGGTGGCTTGCATAAGGCAAGCTATCTCAACGGCATCCTCGTTATGCTTATCCCAGGCCTTACGCGCAGCAGCGGTATTAGCCTCGGGCTGATCAGGAACTGGGGCTTCCAGAATATAGAGCTTTTTCGCAAACTTGAGAACTATTTTCAAGTTGCGGTGCCACTCGATGAAATTGGTGTTATCGAGTTTTTCTTTCTCAAGTATAGACTTGAGAGCGAAGGAGTGATTGTTTTCAGAAGACATCTGACAAATAAGCAAAATAATATAGTTAGTATTATCGATGTATTATTCCTTATTTAATTAATGACCCATTAACAGTAATAAGAATAAGGAATGAGAATCTAGCTATGTCAATTGCTAATGGCAGCTGGGGCATACAACATTAGCAAGTGGGTAGGTAGACTGACAACGATTGTCAATTGTGAAAAATGCACAACTCTCCAATATGAGGCCGATATGACAACTTTTGTCAATGCATTGATACGTTTAGCCTCATCTATGCTCACTTTTACTCTCTAGACAACTGGGGCATGTAGCAAGAGAGGAAAAGTAATAGTCGTCCTAGAACTAGGTACGTGTGGAAAGGTCCGGATGTGTCAACGATACCCTTGCACCTTGAAAGGATACAACTACACATCAAATGCGATGCTGTGGCTCCAAACATTGATGTTTCGCTTTATGCTCCAAGTGTTCCTTATAATAGGATAGCATAGACTATTGATTTTAATATGGGTTTCAATTTTAGTAATTACCGAATAGAGTCAAGATCCAGTTTTACTAGATTAATTTGTGACAATTAGATGAACCCTTTCATCTCTCAGGACACTTAGTTTAAATAACCTATTAAAACTAAGTCTTGTCGCGACATAAATAACCGATTAAAAGTTAATAGTTAAACTATTAAGTTACAAGTTTTAGAAAGTCAAAATTAGTTTAAGTTTCCAAAACGTACTGGTTATTTTAAATTATAAAAAAAACTAGTCGTTTTATAAAAATTTTCACAAGTTGTAAAAATATGTTTAGAACTTGTTTTTATCTGATTGTGAAATTATTTTAAAACTCTTTTAAAAAAATGGTTTGGTATTAGGTTGGTATGTTACAACACTTATAAAATAAAGCAACCACAATAGCAAAGCAAATAAATATGTAAATCTTTATGGCCAAAAAATTGTTTGGTCTTGCCAGAGCCTTTTAGCAAGACCAAACTAGGTCACGGGGTCACAACACATAAACAACCACAATGATGGACTTGAGTGCATCTTGTTGTCTTGAGTATCTCCCACTGACTCCTAGATCCGTGTTGTCTTCAGTCTTTCTTCCGGGTCTTTAATGTTACAATTTTACAAAAAAATATATAAAATAAAAGAACCCTAATCTATTACAACTTTGAACCATCAAAGTGGCCAAAACCATAAAACCAAAAACTGAATTATATAACAACACAACCACAAGGTCTGGCCAGATTTACATATAATTTCTAATCACAATAATCAATCGGGCAATCTATTGGTCAAGAATAATAAAATTGTTGACCAAAATTTTGTTGCCCTAATATTCTACATAGATCAGAAACTTAAAAAAAAAGTTTAAGTTTGTGATCTATAACCGGTTAAAAGGAGACCGGTACCGATTTGCATGTTGTAAGCAAGGCTCTGATACCACTGTTGGGTTCAGTGGTATTTTTAGATTTTAATTATATCAAAACGGGTTTGATAAATATAATAATTAAACCGGTAATTATTAACGCAGCGGAAAGTTAACATTAAAACCTATACCAAAAGTGAAACCGACAGGATCCGGTTACAGACATGCAAATACGGTCAAATATAATTAATCTACCGATGAGATAAAATTATACCTTTGGTTAATTTAATAACCGTTTGAGACACCGAGGTACAACGAAACAAGTGCTAGAAACGAACACGAACGGCGACGGTGATGATCGGTTGATTTGCGACCAAGGAAGGCACGTGCTTGCTTGGTTGCTTGGATCAAAAGGAGAAATCCTTTATTGTTTTTGTGGCCGTGACTTGTCGACCAAAAACAAGAAAAGAAAAGGTGAATCACCTTTTTCCCTTTTTCTTTGCTTTTCTTTTTACGGCAAACTTATAAAATTAGGGTGAAGGGATTAACCCTAATGATCCCTTTAATACAAAGTAATCTAATTAGTGAGCCCTAAGCCCGGTTAGATTAGTTTGAGCCCAACACAATAATAAATCCATTACTCATTTAATCAAGTTAGATGAATAAATATAATTTATAAATAGTATAAATTATATAACCGTCTTTCGTTCGTGATTACCAATTAAACGAGTTAAGTGGATTTAATGTTCGTTGCCCTTGGTGTAACTCTTACGGGTCATAACTCTGTCAGCCACGTTAATTTATCGGGTCCGGACATATTAAATCCAACAAGTGGAGTGGGCGTTGGTAGAGACGTTAAAAAAACCCAAGTGTGTCTAAAAACTTGATCATAACTGTTTTCTTTCTCAAAACCATTTAGTTTTCAATATAAGGATAATAAGGGAGAATAGACGCGCTAATAAGTATTATATTAGTTGTTCTTACGTTTTTAAAACTTTAATAATCTTTACGTATTAGATCACCTATCTTGGACATTAAATTATAGTAATATATAAACACCCCAATTGCCAAAGAACGTTTATGTATGTAAAGCGCGCAATCAAACTTTTGGTGAACACTCTCCAAACATTTCATTCTAAAACATGGTTCCACTAATGTCTCTATTGTTCTTTGTTTTCATCTTGTTCCTATTAAAAAATTATCGACAAAAAAACTTGCTACTCCCTCCTGGTCCACCAAAGCTTCCTTTGATCGGCAACATGAACCACCTTATGCATCCTGCACCACACCGAGCCCTCCACGACTTAGCGATGAAGTACGGTCCCATCATGCACCTCAAACTCGGGTGCATATCGACCATTGTTGTCTCCTCGGCCGAGTTAGCTAGCCAGATCATGAAGACTCATGATAATGTCTTTTGTAACCGCCCGAAGCTCACTATTCCAAGGATCTTAGGCAATAACTTTAGTGACATAACCTTTGCGCCTTATGGGACTTATTGGAGACATCTTAAGAAGATATGTAATCTTGAGCTCACAACCGCGAAGAGCCTGGATTTGTCGAGGTTTATACGTGAAGAAGAGGTGAAATTGCTTGTTGAATCTATTAGTAAAAGTGTTGAACCAATAAACTTGGTGGAAAGGGTTTTTGCAATGAATTATAACATCATCACTAGGATTCTTTTTGGTGACAAGTTTGATGATGGGTTGAGGTTTCGGATGGCGATTAGGGAAGGGGCGGCTTTAACAGCCGAATTTCAGATCGGTGATTTCTTTCCGTCGCTTGGTTTCGTTGGTAAGTTAACCGGAATGAATAAACCGTTGGAAGAATGTCATCGGAAGCTTAGTATCATCATGGATAAGAAGATACAACACCACATCGAGCAACATAAAGTCAAGAAGCCACATCGTGAGTGTCTGGTTGATGTTCTCCTTCGGCTTCAGGAAACCGAAGGAGAACTTGACCAGCCACTAACAACCGACAATATCAAGCATGTCCTCTTAGTAAGTTCTTTTTCCTTCCATCGAAATGTTTTGTTTTTCTATATTGTAAAAATAGGTTTTGTGTTCTCATTAGTGAGAGCTTTCTGACAAGCTAAAAAGTGTTTAATTAAAACGAATTAAATTAAGACAAATGAGATATTAAATTAGTAATTAGGTAAAGTAAGTACATCCAATAAGTTTCTTTAGTTGTGTCTTATTCTGATGCTTACGCATAGGATTGTAAATGAACCTAACAAGCATGAACATGCATTGTTGGTGTTTTTTTAAGGAACTAACATGTTCATGAACCGTTTATGAACGCTTACGAACAAGATTTACTTGTTTGTGTTTGTTTATTAAGAAAACAAACGTGTTCATGAGATGTTCACGAATACTTACCAACTTAAACAAAAAACAAATGTTCATAAACATAAATGAACACAAACTTAACAAACATTTCAACACAAAGATGACTACAAACAAATAATAAAATATGTATTTGTTTTTTTATTTCAAAGATTATTACCAAAAGCAAATGACTAGTTAACATATTTATAGAAGTTTGTCAAGTTTTAACACAAATTCAAATTTTAGTTAATAGTCAAATTAAAGACGTTGGTGGAGGCGTATAGTAAAATTATGGTGTTTATTTTTTGTAAAAACTAAACCAATAGTATAAATATATAACATATAAACACCTTTAAATGAGCATACACAAACGTATACTTTACCAAGCGTTCACGAACATAAAGGAACGAGTGCGACATCTGCTCATATCTGTTAGTTTAACTTATCAAACGAAGTTTCTTGTCCCTGTTCATGTGTTTATTAAAAACGGTCACAAAAGAACTTCTAGTCGAACAGTTCATGAACTATTCATTGAAATTTTGGTTTGTTTACAGCCATAGTTGTGTAGATAAACTGCATGCAAAACAATTTGCAATTGTTCATTAAACCATTTAAATTGCTTATCGTAAACGTCTAATAGAGTTAAACGATTGAGCACATATATGAAAGTATACATTGTCTGTTTATATGTATTAAGAGACTCATGTCTAACATAAATACTTAATCATTATTCTTCTTTTGTTCAGCACTAATTTTTTTATTATATTTGCACTATGTGCCTGGATCACAATATTTATTTATTTGTTTATTTTTCAATTCTGTATTGTTTTTGTTTTCATATAAAATGTTATTCCTACATCATGTTAGTATTCTTCTTGAAAGATCTCATTGTTTTCAGTCTTTAACGTTCATCTCTTTAGGATTTGCTTGCGGCTGCAAGTGAGAATCCGCCGAACATAGTGGAGTGGGCGATGGCGGAGATGTTAAAAAACCCAAGCGTGATGAAAAAAGCACAAGCTGAGATTAGACAAGTCGTTAATGAAAAAACCAACCCTATTATAGAAGAGATAGATCTCCCAAAAATGAATTACATGAAAATGGTAGTAAAGGAGACTCTTAGGTTTCACCCTCTTCTACCTCTTTTGCTTCCACGAGAATCCATGGAAAGGTGCATGATCAACGGATATGAAATACCTTCAAAGACTCGAGTTCTTGTAAACTACTGGGCCATAGCTCGAGATCTTGCTAGTTGGAAGGATCCAAATGTGTTTAATCCAGAGAGGTTTCAAGAAGGAACAAAAGATTATAGAGGTCATGACTTTGAGTACATTCCTTTTGGCGCTGGTCGTAGAATGTGCCCTGGAATTTCATTAGGAACGACGAATATTGAGCTTTCTCTAGCTTCTTTGCTTTACCATTTTGATTGGAAGCTAGCTAATGGAGAGAACCCACAAGATTTAGACCTGAACGAAACGTTTAATATGGCAAATTTCAAGACTCATAGTCTACAACTCGTTCCTAGCCTACGCTTCCCTATATCAACTTAAAAGTGTCGGTTATTTTTCTCCTGTTACTACTTTGAACTATTCGGTGGTCATACATAGATCTTGTGCAAAAAATAATACATTATTTTTAAAATTTAATACAACAAAGTAACTTAACATATAAAATTCAAAAAATATTGGTTTCGATAAAAAATATATCGTATTTATTAGTGACTATTCAAATTGTCAACTCCCTTGTCAAATTTATGTTTCTATCAATGTTATAACACTATATATAATGTCTGTTGTGTTTGATATTATATACATGAATAAGAAACAATATGCATTCTCTTATTCTCTCTTTCCCTCTATAACATACTTTTTCATATCTAAATACATCATATATTAGTTTCTAGTAGGTTGTTGTTTTACAACACGTTATCAGCACGAGTTGTTATTTTGATTTGGATCATATTAGCATAAGGTAAAAGTATTTGTTCTTATCTTGATTCATTCAAACAAAATCCATGTTGTAATACATACAATTTTGGATTATGTTTAGATGTATTGTCATTGTTAATGTTTTGATTCTCACATATAATGTCCATATTGTAATTCATATTATTTTTGGGTTATGTTGAGAGTTACATTTTTTGTTTTAGTAAGTTATATGCAATACGTTCTTGAACAAAGAAAGTGTTATATTTGTTAAAAGGGTTATTGAATTTTAATACTCTCATCTATGGGGTATTGGCCGTTGTGACTCCCAACTAAGACCCTCACTCTCGACACTCCCAACTTTACATTGCACATGTTGTATCACTCTCGTCATTAGAAAACACTAACGATGTTACCGTTAGGGTTAAATTTGTCACTTTGCTAAGTTAAGGGGCAATTTATGTTTTCATTAATATATATACACATCTAACTACTACCACCCACCATCCATCCCTACCACAGAATCCGGTCATCATCTCCGGCGAGAAACCCACCCTTGCTGCCTCCTACAACTACCACCATCGCTAACCACTTAATGATACCCTCTCTTCTAGCCTTCCACCATTACTCACACCTTCAACACCATTGTCACGCCACCACCAATTACCATTGTTGCAACAAAACCCATAACAATTCACAACATCACGACAAATCACCATGAACCACCACTGCCATCCTCATTTCCTTGTTGCCCAGTTCTAACCATTACTGACCACCAACAGAAACCTATTTTTTCGTCGAAAAAAACCAAAACAACCACCATTAATCTCTAACAACATTTTGAACCTATCATTTCATAGATAAACAAGAGCCATCAACAAATCCATCACCTTAATTCGTTCATGTCAGAGAGTCAAAATGGAACAAAAAGAAGTGGAGCATCTCGTCGGAAAATTGAAAAAGAGTGGCTAACCACCCGTTGCCGCAGCTGTTTTGGTGTTACCACCGACGACGTCGTCGTCAGGCGTCTAACCACCCATCATAGCCACCATTGAAGATCATCGCATGTGCTCTCATTCGCATACTTAATTTGGGGATCTAATCACCACCTTGGCTGAATCTATTAAACAGTGAAGGTGGCGTGGAGAGACAGAGGTGGTGTTGGATACCGAGAGAAAGAGAGACAAATAGGGGTGGGTTTCTCGCCGGGTGGGTTTCAATTTTGAAAAATGACACTTTTAACCAAACATTAACACCGTTAGTGTTTTCTAATGACAGGGGTGGTACGACAAGTTTATTGTTAAGTTGGGAGTGATGAGAGTGGGGGTCTTAGTTGGGAGTGCTAGCGACCAATATCTCATAGTTAGAAGTATTAAAATCCAATAACTCTTGTTAAAATTATCATTTTTACTATCAAGTAAAATAACTACTAATAAGGATTTTTCATCCCGTGTGAAGAAAATATATATGTTTTCCTTAAGGTTAGTATGATATTTTTTTTAAACCATGGATAGATGTATGTTTTGGAAAAAGAAAATTGATTTGGTATATATATTATAATATTGAAAGTCATGCTAAGTTTGCCTCACTAAATTTGTGATCTTTGTTATGAAAGCTTGTAGCTAGAAGATTTATTTAAAATATATATATATATATATATAATTCTTACAGAACTATCTTAATTACAGAAGTATAGAACCATTGATTTACATACATGTATAGTAAGGAATCGTTGATTCACATAAATGTAAATTAAGGAACAATTGATTTACATATATGTAAATTAGTAATATTAAAATAGTCAATAACTTAATCAAGGGCTAGAAGTTGTTCTTTTTGTTCTCGCGATACAAAGTGTTCTGTAATGATCCTCACCATATATAGGGGAGGGTTCCTTTAAGAAGAGCAAATATTGCGAGAAGTGAAAGAAATAACTAAATTCTTCATTTTTTTCAACCAAAAATGTTTTTAACATACAAAAAAATGATAGAAATACAATATTTATTCATTAACTTTGACATTCAAAAAATAAAATTGAATAAATTTCATTAATATGTTAAACCTACACATATGGAAGTCATGTGTAAGTTAGGTTACTTACACATAACCTACACATTTGTAAGTAAATTTAAAACGCTAAAAATACATACGTAAAAGATATTTTAATGATTTTTTTTAGTTTATATATTACGTACATTTATATGTAGAAAGTGAATTTATTTAAAAAAACTAAAGCATTGATAAGCTTTCAGTTATTTTCCTTTCTTAATACCATTTGATTATTCTGTGTTCATACGTTGATCATGTGTAAAAAAATAATGCATTATTTTCCAACTTTTATATAACAAAACAACTTGGTATAAATTTCAAAAAAACGGACTAGTTCAAGTTTATCAAATTGTCATTATCATATGTCTAGTAAGTTTCTTTAGTTGTGTTTTACTCTCATACTTGCGCATAATACTGTAAACGAACTGATCAAACACGGAAATGCATTGTTTGTGTTCGTTTGTTAAGTAATTAACATATTCATAAACTACTCACGAACGATTACCGAACAGGATTTATTGTCCGTGCTCATTCATATGAAAATGAACGTATTCATGAATTATTCACAAACATTTACCAAACTTAAACAAAAAACAAATGTTTATGAACACAAATGAACGTCATGCACAAAGATGACTACAAACAAATTAGAATAAAAGTTTTCTATTTAAAAGATAATGAAAATCACACCAAATGCAAATAAGTACATAATATAATTATAGAAGTTTTCACAAGTTTTAAGACAAATTCAAATCTTATAGGTCAAATGAGAGAATTTGGTGGAAGCGTATGGTATAGCTAGGGTGTCAAGTTTTTTAAAAACAAAACAAATAGTATAAATATATCACATAAAAACACCTTTAATGAACGAACATAAACGGGCACTTTATCGAACTTTCATGAACATAAACGTACGAATGTGGCCTCAATTATGTCCTTTACTTTATCTTAATAATCAAAATTTCTTGTTCGTGTCGAACGAACACAAACGAATTTCTCGCCGAAATGTTCGCTGAAAGTTCGGTTCATTTACAACTCTACTTGCATACATAGATGACTGGCAAAATGAAACAACCCGATTTTTTTTATAAATAATACTTACAAAAATATATTATCAGAGTCAAATTAGGTCTCATTTTGATCCAAAACTTGCAACTCGTAGTGACATGTCATTTCGTTAATAAATTTATTACAACAAAAACAAGATCGTTTTACAACGACTTTATTTTACAAATTATTAAACACGAGAGTGTGGTTCCTTGTCAGTCCAGTCACGTCCACTAAGCTTCAACCATTTAGTGATGATTTTCCTGAAAAAATTTAAAAATATTTTTATTAGCTTTCGCTAAGTAAGTACACTCTTTTTGTTTCAAAACATAATTATTTTCTGTCGGGAACCGACACCAACAGTCTTTGAGAGTTCACCACCTAATATCTCTTTATATTTAATCATCATTACTCCTTTGAATTCAACACTCAAATTCCTTATGGGTTCTTTCGACCCTTTGAGGATTATTAACTCATCTATCTATATATGTTGAGTACAGCACCTGAACTCTTTACATATATTTAACTCCCCTTACATATCTTAAGTTTCAACTCTCGAGACTTTCGATAATCTTATCCCATTTATTTTTATAAGGGATTTGTCTCTGCAAACGTTTTAAAATCTTATCTCTTTATTAATGATCAATTAATATGTATGGACCCGTAATCCATAAATCATTCTCCACATAATCTTACATCTTTTAATATCACATATGCCATGTAGTTAAACATACTTCATCTCCACAAAAATTATACAAACTTATCATGTAATCAAACGTATCCGCCAATACACATACTTAAACCCATAATCCCATAAATTGTTTGCCCATTATCACACAAATTATAACAAATAATCATATATAACACGAAAAGAAAACATGTAAAATGATTTAGTTATGGGTCCGTGTACTTACCTCTTAGACTGAGTAAAAACGCTAAACGAGACATTACTACATGGCTAGTAGATCACACCTGCCGACATTAGTACCTCTTAGAAGTTTTCACACGTAACACAAATTTCAATTTTATAGGTCAAATGAGAGAAGTTGGTGGAGCCGTATAGTATAGCTAGGGTGTCAAGTACTTTAATAACTAAACCAATAGTATAAATATATAACATAAAAACACCTTTCAATAAACGAACACAAACGATCACTTTACCAAACGTTCATGGTCATAACGTATGAACATGACCTCTGTTATGCCCATTCGTTTATCTTAATAATCAAAAATTTTTGCCCGTGTCGTTTGTTTATTAAACAAACGGACACAAATTAATTTCTCACCAAACAGTTTACTGAAAGTTCGGTTCATTTACAACCCTACTTGCGGATATAGTTGGCATGCAAAACAATTTACAATTGTACATTAATTAAACCACTTAAATTGCTTATCATAGATGTTTAATAAAGTTAAAATATTTGTCACACCCCCCAAATTCCACTAACGGAGTTTTACCGTTAGGAGTGTGACACACCAGGATCTCAGTCATTAGTTACGCCAAACGTCGTATATGATTTTGAAAAGTAACGTACTGTATTAACTAAATAAAATTAAAATAAAAGTTTTACATTAAATGCGGAAGCGTAAATAGTAAATGAGAATCTTTTTGGTAAAAGTGATTTATAATATTTGAATTTACAAATGCAAATATAATAAATAAAATTGATTTCTGAAATCAATGAGACCAATGAATGAATGCCCTATCCGTGAGTGTAATCTTGACAACCTGAGATAAACATGCCAAAATGTGTCAACATAAAGTTGGTGAGTTCACAGGTTTGTAAAACTAGAAAGTAAGTCATAAAAGCAATTCAGTAATTCCCTTAGTATATCAAGTAGTTAGCTAGACTACTATGCATGCTACACTAGTGTACGAAAGTGTTTACGACCGAAGTTGACAGCAATGTAAAGAAATGAACGCCTTAAGCCAATGTCTCCCAGACACGGTAAAAGATAGGACAATTAAACACCCGTTCGACCTCCAGTCGTGCTGGCGCGACCAGCCCGGATGGGGTTTGTCAAACCCAGTAGTACTACCCGAACTTCCTCGCTATACCCCGTATATTAACGGCTCGAAGATTTAGTGAGGACTTTAACAACTTGTTACGTTTACGCTTAATAATCAAGAGATATAAAGTAAATACCATTATCAAATTTAGTTTTGTGCATGCTTTCTCCCCCAACGTGAAACTCACCTAATGTTACGCAGCCACAAATAATTAACAAAATCTATATTTTCCAAGTCCGACCAGCGACCTGTTTGAGTTCTAATTAGATATAAAATACTCTAATAGGATTAATGTTTGGTTTCGTGTTCCCGGTTCGGTTTCGTACCTAATGCCTTAATAAGGATATGTCATGTAATAAAAATGAGTTTTGACACGAGACTGCGACTAAAAAGTTTGACTATTTTATAATAATCTGATTCTCTCAAACAACCACATATACAAATTGTCACGCATTAGTACCTATTATTTCACAAATTATACATACATCATGCATACTTCACATAAGTTCCTAACTTTAGTAAAAATCATAATAATAAGCATTCAGGTTTAATAGTTCTATATCCTACATGTTTATAAATACATTTATTTATATGTCATGCATACACCACAAACTAATAATTGTTTCATATAATCACCTACTTTACTACCTCTCTTTCA
The DNA here is from genome assembly GCA_030867185.1 of Tagetes erecta. NCBI lineage: Eukaryota > Viridiplantae > Streptophyta > Magnoliopsida > Asterales > Asteraceae > Tagetes > Tagetes erecta. The sequence goes on along the minus strand of CM061489.1, from coordinate 4,501,978 downwards.
TCATCACTTTCTTTATTCAACATTCAAACACGTATATATTTAATATGTTATACACACATAGTGTGATATAATGATTAACACAAAAATTTCATACCACTATCTAATCTATGTATTCACCATAAACATGCACCCTACACACTTGAATATATATATATATATATATATATATATATATATATATATATATATATATATATATATATATATATATATATATATATATATATATATATATATATATATATATATATATATATATTTACTAATCATCTTTTCAACTCATACACAAGTTCAACATGCTTAAACTCAATATATTGACGCACACATAACTGAATTCTATTAAGCCCTAGCTCATTTTCAGGCACACAAGCTAACATATATACCATACATTCATGGATATCACATTTGTATCATACATACACACAAAATTCTTCTATTTATCAATCTGCACACACGGTCTATATATATAAACTTCACTATCCTATGTATTCCATACATACAGGGCCGGCCCAATGGGCTAGTGGGGTAAATTTAGGGTTTCAGGCCCCCAAAATTTTAGGGCCCCATTTTTCCAGAAACATATTCTATATATTAAGTTGGGCTGGTCCAAAGCTAAAGTACAACAAAATAAAAGGTGGAACAAGCGGCTTAAGTCTTTGATGGCGGCATGTTTCAAAATTTGACCCTAATTAATTCCAAGCCACTCATTAATCCCATTGATAGGGCAGAAGCAAAAATCAATCGACGTTCAAGAGTTGATCGACTTTTGACAATCGACGGTAGGTTTTCATATTTATCCATAATCAATAGACAATCTTTGGTTAATCTTTCATGGTTCGGAATAATCGTGACTCCTTATTTTTTAAACTTTACGATGAATGTTTTTGATAACTAATTAGATTCACATTGAATATATGCCTAATAACTTTATGTTGAAACATATCTGCTTAATTAGTTTCTTTTTAGATTCAAGTAATTATTGTTCCGATGCATATCAAAAGTCATTTGGATTTATTTGCTTAATTTGATGGAGATTTGCCTTTTTATCTTAATCCCAAAGTATATGTATATCCTTTGCAAAACATGGTTATGTAGAATTTTTGGAAAGCTCTCTAAGTTGGCTACATGTTTCAAACATGGTGTGTTTGAAACACTGAAGACTTGAAGTTGTATTTACTTCTTTTATTTCAGCACTGTAAGTTCTCGAATATTATTTTTTCATCTATTTTGCTGAGAAACTGGAGCGCTAGAATTTCCCTTAAGAAGCGATTGACGCTTATGAGCAAAACTCTCTAAACTATATGTTTAAGGTAGTTACCATCATTTTTACATCTCGCTTTTATTGTCTTTTATTTTTATCTTTAAAGGTTTAATAATCCAAATGAAAAACAATTTGCATATGCTAGTGAAATGCATACTAATTGTGGTTATCGAAGTCCATTTGTGAAACTCGAAAAAGGCCCCATTTTTTTCATTTTGCTTGATGCCCCCAAAAAGGTTGAGACGGCCCTGCATACATATTACACCATACATATACACTAGTAGGTACCCGCGCGATGCAGCGGGGTCGATATTTTTGGCGACAATTTTTTATAGTATGGACTTAGGTGATGGAGCTTAACATGTATATAATGTAATTAACAATTGAAGATGAAAACCGAAGACGATAATATTCAAATAACCATGAGTTAAATACGTAACATTCAAATCTTAACATACGAGCTGAAAACAAATGATCCACGTGAGTTCATGAAGATGGAACGAAAATTAATCGTACTTCCTACACAGCTCTTCGATTAGATCCCTATTTTCCCACCACCAAGTATCATCTTCAGAAAAACCAGGGATTTCAGGCTTTTCTTTTGCTTCACCTCTTACATCCTTTTGTTGTTGGACGTTGACAAGTATCTCCTCTTTGAGTGTCACCTCATTCGTTGGAGCTGGAGCAACGTTGTTCTCTGAAATTATAATGTTTAGTTGTTGACATAAGTTTTCAAAAAATCATGTGTTTTATATAACCTTAATTTTAAGAATACCTGGCACATCATTCAAGTTAACATTAATCTGCTCCATATTAGATTTTTTAACCCTGAGAAAACAAAATAAAATAAGTTTGTATGCACATCATAATAATAGTTTGAAAAAATGAAAATATATCAAATGAAAAACGACATTGAGGTTATAATAAAAAACACAAACGTTAACATATGAAAGCATATTATTAAGTTATAGCACAATACATTTCACATATCATGCAAAACCTCGCGATACACGACATTAAAGGTGTACACTCCGTTTTGTTTGAAGTCTCTAGCAGGGTGTACTAAAACTTTTGTATTCCCCCGTGATATCCCTCTTGATAACGCCACATAAAGCTGGCCGTGAGAAAAAACAGAATCCGGAAGATAAACGCCAACATGAGGGATTGTTTGACCTTGAGCTTTATTGATGGTCATTGAAAAGCTAAGTCGAATGGGAAATTGTTTTCTTTTAAGCTTGAACGGAAACATTTCGTCCTCAGAAAGACTTAGAGGGATTCTAGGCAAAAACACTCGTTTTCCTGCATGTTGACCCAGATCTCGGCATCAATAACATTGCGTTGGAAGGCTCTACATATCAACCGTGTGCCATTACATAGACCGTGTGAAGGGTCGATATTCCGTAACAGTATAATGGGACACCCAATCTTTAGGCGAAGCTTATGAGGCGGGAGTCCACTAACAGTTAGCGCGTTCAAGAACTCGACAGGATAAAAGTTGTGGTGATCATCTTTTACCACATCAAAACTATAATAAACCTTTTCCTCCCCTTGGAACACGTCAATCATTTGATCATTTATTTCATCAACACTTTCATTTTTTGTGGATAATATGGCTCTGTTGATTATGTATTCCGAAGAGCGTACGTTTTCTTGTATCGCAGGAAATACAACTTTTATCAAATCTTTTACCGATTCTTTTTTATCTATGCACGGAACCGTCATGTCGTCTGGTATACGGATAAAGGTACCTTCGATTGACTCTTCGGTTCCATCACCCACTCTCAGGAGGAAATCAGAAAACCACGGATCTGTACGCGCTCTCATGTTTATGGTCAGACGCATCTTCTTCATCACAGACCACAAAGGTGACATCCGTAGACTGGCGTCCACAATCTGTGCGCGAGTGCCACGTTTGATGACTGGCAACACCTGCCTGAAATCCCCTCCCATTACCATTATCTTTCCACAAAATGGGAGACTAACGCCTATAATATCCTGCAATGTTCGATCAACGGCCTCTATCCCCTGACGTTTTGCCATAGATGCCTCGTCCCATATGATTAATGTGGCCAACTTAAGTATTTCAGCCGCACCGCTTTGTTTTTTTATCGCGCACATCGAGTTTTTGTCAAGAGTGATAGGAATTTTGAACCTCGAGTGAGCCGTTCTACCTCCTGGCATATTATTCGCGGCAGCACCAGATGAGGCGGTCGCTAGAGCAATAAGACCGCGCGAACGAACTTGAGCCAACAAAGCTTTATACAAAAACGTTTTCCCCGTCCCACCAGGTCCATCTACAAAGAATACACCCGGACGATCATGATTCACATGTGACATGATCTCGTCAAACACACTTTTCTGGTCTGAATTTAGGTCGTTATGATAACGCAAGTGTTCAGGATCCACAACTATCTCATACTCCTCCTACACCTCACGGGAACTTGCGTGTTGTACGTTTTCTTGTGTTATATCAGGAAGATCGAAGTCACAAATATGTTTACCCATAGATTGTAGGAAAACCCTAATGTCGGTAAGAACCATATTCTGTACTCGTTCCGCGTTCTGGCAATGCAAACGATAATCTTCAGAGAGCGATTCGAAGTGTTCATTCCACAGCCTACGAATGTCACCAGGTTCGCAAAATACCATTATTGTAGCGAACAACCTTCTTAGTGAACCGGGAAACTGAAAGAAAGAGGCTTCCGTAAGACATTGTGATAAACTGTCATCGTTCTCTATTAACCCAAGCTCTAGAGCCGCTTTTCGAAATGTTGGGTGTGTTACACCATCAATCGTGCGAAGATTTTCAAAAGAAGTAGGTCCTCTTACATTTAACAAAAGCAAGCGCAAGTAGTACCTTTCGCCTTCAGCGGGATTAGCAGCAACAATACGGCCTCGTTGTCCCTGAGCTTTACGTTCGTTCCATTTACGGGCGCTTGCATTCCAAGTGAAGTGTTTAGGAAAATCTTTATAAAGATATTGTCTAGCATTAGGGAGCGATCGGTTTGTTTTAAAAAATGCAGTAAGCATGGAATCCTTGTTTGACTCCCTATCAACAATGTTTTCCAGCGTATCACTCTCCCTAAATCTAACCATTTGCATATTTGGAAGATGAAGCTGTAAGGCCAACACCGAAGGATGGATTTTTGAAAGGTCGAATTGAAAAATACGCCACATGGCCTCTGGCGGAGACACGTAACGCGCATCCTGATATCTTTTTATCTCGTTAATAACACCTTGGCCGTCTTCATCGACGTGAATAACTTGCTTGTCGTGGCCTTTGTAAACATATTTAAACAGATACTTAACTGATTTTATACTTGAACAAACCTCGACATTCATATGACAGTTAAACATCATAAGAAGCCTTGGGTTATAAGGGACCACCCATCTGTTATCAAGATTTGATCCTCGCACATCAACACTAATATTATTGTCTCTCCTTCTATATAAAGGATATGAATCCTCTCCTTGCGTCGTCTGTTCATTAAACCCTCTAGGATAATGAAACCGACATACCGGTGGATCACCCTGCATACATGGACTGCTTTTCCGCAAAGCACCGCAGGGACCATGCATCATGTGCTTAACAACAACTTCGTGCAGCTTCGGATGTCGTACTGGGTCAGGAATCTCTGCACACACAACCTTATCATAATGATCAGGGTTACCCATTTTGTCTTCCGCGTGCATGATAAGGAGGAAATGCGCATGAGGCAAACCACGCTTCTGAAACTCGATGACGTAAACGTATGACTTCACATGACCGAGTATACGTTTCTTGAACAACTGATGCTTCAGCTCTTCTAATCGGGCACGAAACACTCTGGAAACAAGATCTGGACGATCTTGTGCAGTTTGGCCAGGTTTTAAGTTATCACATATCTCAGGCCACTGAGGATTACAAGTCATTGTCAGGAAAAAATCGGGACGTCCGTCATCCTGAACTAAAGTCATGGCATCTAAAAAACGTCGCCGCATATCGCGAGGCCCTCCAACGAAACTCGCAGGCAATACAATCCGTTGTCCGACCCTGTTTGGCTGAACCTCCCCAGCATGCACACAATCAACAATACCTTGGTATAGATCAGCTCGTATCTCATTTTGGTGGTACTCAATATACTGTAATCGGGATGTCTCAATCTTTATGTAAATATAAACGACAAACTGTTGTAGCAGCCGACCACCTAACAATACTAAGTTCTCGATCGGGCGAATCTGAAACTTGTAACAATAATACTCTCGCATCGCTACTGTTGTCCTACCACTTTTTTGGTTAGCACCTGGATGTAAATAAAAGATCAACTTATTACTATAAAATATAACTCATCTTTTAAAAAGCACAATTTTTTATGTACCTCCTGGCTCTTCGTCGATGATCTCCGACTGGTTATTAACTTCACTGATTGACACCCCTTTTCGTGGTATGTTAGGATGCCATCCCGACTCACCACGCGGAAAAAACAAAGGATAGCATAACGGATCGTAACATCCAAAGTACGGCTGAATAGTTTGAGAACGATCCGACCTTCCGTACACGACAATACTTCTTTTATATGTTGAAATATTGTCATTGCCTTCAACCCATATACCGGCAACCTAAAGAATACGTGTTTTAAGAATAATAATAATCATAGGGCTAAATCCAAATTTATGTTAATCATATACCTCAGAAGTCGTTGGTCGGTTGTACACCCTCTGGTCAACCTCAACAGAAGCGTTAAGGGTGACTCTATATTCGTCTAGAGGACCCAGTTCGGAAAGTCTACGAAATGTCATTACGTAAGGATTTGTAGAAAGAACACGTGTCAACTTATCAGTAATACTCCGATCAAGGTTTGGCCATCGGAGCCTGTGTTCTAGCTCGGTTTCGGGGTCATAAAAGTACAACTGTAAGTATCTGGGAGTTCCATCCCTGGAGACTAACTGGTCAATCCTGTGATAGATTCCTTTATATGCGCGAAAGGTATATACCCCGTCCCTCATATTGTTCAGTGTTTCATCCAACGTGACTCCCATCGAGGCGAAACTAAAATTGGTGTTATAAGCTCGTATGTTGGACCTAAACAATACTCCAATTTCATTTTGCAACGTGAAAAGTTGGTATAGCTCACGTGGGATATCTAAATGGGCTAATTCAGTCTGGCCATTCATGCAACAAGAGGTTGGGAATTCATATTTGAATAGTTTTGCAAAACATTTCAAACAGGAACTCCGATCCTTTAAGACGAGAGACTCCGTCGGTACACCGTTGTAAACAAAGTTATATGGATCCTCTGCTATGTTCATGTCTCGCACCGGTGGTTGATCGTCCGATATAATTAGTGAAACCTCAGCATCATTTGAAATCTGTTTTCCTTTATCTTTACGTGCAACATACAATCTTCTATCCCGCTCCCCTATTTGATTGGTCGAGCTATTAGGGTGTAAGACTCCTAAAGGAATCCTTTCACACGACTGATTAGTCGAACGTGATACAAGAGGCGCGCGTTGAGAGACACCGACGCTGGCGTCGTTTGCCACTTTCTTGTTCTCTTTGTCTAAATAACGTTGTCTTTGATACTCTTTTCTCTTGCGACCTCGTGAGGTAGATGGAGTTGAGGAGGAAACGACATTATGATCCATTGGTTGCCCGTTGGTCATATTAAAATTAAGAATACCTTTTAGGATGAAAAACTACGTTGTCAGTACGGTTACATAGTAGATTTACCAATACATATATTTGTAGGTAATAAAATTAACTAAGATATCTATGTGATCGAACAAACTTGGAACAGATTTAAAGTAAAGTAATCTATTACAATTTATGTATGGCAGACATAATCAAAAAAACAAAGCAAAGATTATATTTGGGTCATATCCATCAAATCATGTATAGTACGAAGTATCTTGGTTTCGTTGTCTTTAATTAATCAGAATTGTGATTTTTTTCGCCATCTAAGTTTCATGGTGTATATTGATCTTTATAGTTTGTTGTTAGTTTTTTGTTTATAAGATTTATATGTAACTTTGTATGAAAAGCAACATAATATATAACGTATAAATATTAACAAAAGAATATATTATTTTATATTATTTTTATGTTTACCGTGTGAGTTCTGTTGAATGTATGATCATGTGACTAAATCGCTGGTACTTATTTTTATGTTTCATTCTGCAATGCTCTTATTGATTGTCTAATTATATTCAAGTCAGTAAACGACTAAATATTATCGCGATTGTGAACATCGATGTTTTGTTCGATCAATTTGGTTTCTGATGCAAAAGGAAAGAGTTCAATAAATAAACTTATATAAATGCGTAACAAATGTTGGTAACAAACTACATAAACTAAAAGAACAAGCTATTCTCTGAAATAGAACGAGCCTCCGGCATGTTTGGTTCAACGACAACCTTAGTGAACTTAGTTGACCGTAAAATATTCCCTATAAGTGAAAAATGAGATGTGTAAGTTATAGAGAACGACATGGACCGAAAAATATATGTGAATCTTTGAATATTTAAAAAGTTCAGAGGCTAACATACCCTCCGGCAAACGAATTAACCTGACCCGAAATACAAAGACAATTGCTTTTTCTATGATGGCACGAAAGGTGTTAACCATATGAATCTCCGGCGGGTCGTATAAAGACAATTGTATACATCCACCACTGCTAAATCATATATTACATTATGAACAAAATATATTGTATGAATAAAGGATTTAAATTTATATAGTATAGATACTTCAAATGTCTTACGTATTATCTTTAAGAAACATTCGACTCTCTCCACATAGCCGTACTCCTTTGACAATCTTCCCAACAACATCTAAAACCATAAATGCTCTTTATATTTTGTAAAAAAAATTATGTAGCATGGGCTCAAAAGTTATCGTTATTAAATAAAAAATTATACGTACCATATATTCTTTTAACCCTGCTACTGTTCTCCAAAAGAAATTTAATGTTAGGTACTAATGGAAACACGCGTAACCCTTTTGGATGATGAGTTGAGAACCGTATAAGTTTAGTACGCTCATTAAAATTAACCTTGAAGTCACTCCAAACCAATAGGTAGTTTTTGTATTTGGGCCACTCCTTGAATTCGAACCTCTCCCTTCGAAAACGATTTAGAACAAACATGTTTCCAACCAGATCCATGTCTTTGTACGTTTGCATGAAATCTTTCGAGATAAAACCGACGACCCTTTGTCTCTAAAAAAACGAATCTATTGTTGGTAAAAATCATGCACGTAATCTTATTTTATAACTTTATAAGAGTAAGCAATGGATCTTACGTGTTGGTCAAGAAAAACTATCAAAATTTTGTCCCCAGACGCGCTGAGCAATACGAAGTCGACCCAAACAAAGGACAAAGTATACCAAACGCACTCTTGCGTGACCGACGTAAAGTCATCAACAATGATATGCGAATCCATGACCAATTATACCTTCAGTATTAACACCAAACAAAAACCTTTACAATATGGTCTTTAAAGAAACATAAGTTTAAAAAAGTTGGCACAAATATTAAAAGTTTGCATTAAATTAACTTTAAGTAATATAAATAGTCCAAAAGAAGTAAAATATAATTTTTTTTTAATTCTATAGTATAGCTACTGGTAATGAGCGTGTATAATTTATTTATACCAAAAGACAAAGACATAAACATGACGAAATCTAGGTTAAAAGTCATTTCCATCACATAGCAAAACAGAATCAAAAACAAACATTCAAAAAAACATTCAAACAAACGTAAAAAAAGATATGATCTATCGTCTTACATAAACATACAAAACACCAAAAAATTCATACCAACATTACAATACTGGATTTATCATCTTGTTGAAATAAATGAAAGACATAAGATTAAAAAAACATATGAAAAAATATGATTTCAGGTACTAAAAATCCGGCGACATAAGAGTCTCGGTATAAACAGCTCCTTGTATACTGCTCTCCGAAAACACTGGATAGTAACACTCTATACCATTCTTAGTAGTATCTATTTCAAAAACAGTTCCAGATCTGCTTACCACAAGAAACTTGCCTGTACTAACGACGTACGTAATGGTGCGACCAAAAAGTGACGGTGGAAGAATGTTTTGGCGAACCCATATTTTCGTCCAGTTTTCACCGTCCATCCTCCACAAGTGAAGAGACCAATTAGGTAAACTGTTAGCAACAAACATGTGAAGCTGGTTACGAACCACAACTAAACTCCCATCGCCGTCGTGATTTGTGGTTGCTGGTTTTGGCTTAGACTTTAACTCATCGGAATCCACGTGAAAACCAAATAAGTAATTTCCCATACCAGCAGCATCCACTTTAACAATAAAATAAACAACTCCTTGGAAGAAAGTTCCGTTAGACCAAGACATTTTGTAGTTATGGTACTTTCGTTCGTCGACGAACCCCATCTTGCGCCATGAGTCACACATAGATGAACTTCATCGAGCCATTTCTGCGTTTTGCATGTAGAAGCATGTACTCATTCGAAGGAGAAACATACAAACCGACAGCATCTGTTTTTTGTTTGAATCTACCTCGACTTAGAGTGCTGGAAACGAATTTAGTTGCGTGGGTTAATGGGTTCCAGAGGATCATTTTTTGGGTTTCGCGAAAAGAAAGGCATACAAGACCATCGAAGCTTGTTAGGACGAGAACATCATACCAATAAGTATTTGTTGGTAGTGGAATTAGTGTTTTTGGCAAATAATCAGATGGATCAAAAGTAACGGGAAAGACAGATGACTGAAACAGAGCAACAGAAAAAAAACATTTGTTTATAGGAAGTGGAGATGTGACGACAATGCAGCAAGATAAATTTTTTAGAACTTAACAATGACAACCATTGCTTAGACACGGTCCTATACACACCGATACACTTTGCAGGAAGCCTTACTAATATCTCAGAAGATAGTATGTCTGTAGGAAGATCATCGATTGAAGTAGTAAGACGAACATTGACATTAATCCGTACTATCTTAGTTGATGGATTCATAACGGTTAATTTGGGTTGTAACTGTAAGACAAAACGGTAATAAGTTTAATTAAAATGAATTGCCAGAATAAAATATGACTTAATGATCGAAATAGTTAGCTAATTTTAATAAATAGTGTTAGTAAATAAGTTTGTAATGTGTGTTTTATAGTTAAAGTATAAACAAACTTATAATTTTGATAAAAAGATAATTAAAAATTATTTTGGGGATTAAATTTGTAGAACAAATAACATAAATGTTATTTTGGGGTCTGGGCTAGTGGACCGGATTTTAGTTAAATGAGACGTAATGATGGAAAAAGTTATCTTATGTTAATAAGTAGTCTCGTGATGTTTTTTTATATTTAATGTTCTTATGTATTTTAAACCCGAAGTCAAATTGGTCAATATTGTTTACATGGGTTGGGCTTTAAAATGTTAAGAAAACAAAAAAAACCGAGTTGGGCTTTAAAGAGTTATTGGGTCGGGTTAAGAAATGGTAAGAGATGGTTCAAAGTTCAAACCCTATTTTTATGCTATATAACGTGATGTTCAGACAAACCCTAGTTTCTTACACAACTCATCATCGGCCGCTCATTCAAACACACCAAATTCACCACCAGTAGCAGATCGTTCGACTCTGTTAGGGTTATGTTGTAGCATATCGTTCGTTGCTATGAATCTATTCCGCGTGTTGAATATATTCGATGATATGTAGCAGATCGTTCAGCTGTGTTAGGGTTAGGTTGTTTTGGCTTAGGGGTTTCAAACGGGTTATAAAGGTGTTGTTGTACGAGTCAAGATCGATTAGGGTTAAGTTCATTGATATTGGTTTTGTTGTTAGGGCTAATGGTGTTGTTGTACGGGTTAAGATCGATTAGGTTTAAGTTCGTTTGATAATGGTTTTGCTGTGTAGGGTTAATGGTGTTGTTGCACGGGTAAAGATCGATTAGGGTTAAGTTCGTTGATAATGGTTTTGCTATTAGGGTTAAGATCGATTAGGGTTTTTTTTCTAGTTATGGTTATGAGGTGGATTCGTTTTTATCGGTTCTGATCTGTCAAAAAGTTATAAGCAAAGGTTCGTTCTCAATTTAACTTCAATTATGTTTTTCTTAGATTTGATAACTTGTTTATGAATCAGGCCAGAATCTATCTTTTGTTGATTTTGGTATGTGTTCCAACTGTTTGTGATTAGGTGTTCTAACAATTGCTTCGTTGCCGATTTGAGATCTTAGCCTGGATCAACTACACACTCTAACTCAACATATCTAAAGTTGAAGAGGTTATTTTTCCCCTACTTCAAACCCTAGATCAGTTTATCTTTTACTACGATAAGTCTCTTGTTTATTCAACAAAACCTAATTCTAGCTTGAATGATATGTGTTTGGATGCAGGTGTGCTCAGTGGCAGTTCATTGTCAGCTATGGATGCTGCACATCCTAGAATGGTACCTATTCGCATATAGATGATTTTGTTTCTACATTATAGTTTTCAAACAACTAAAAATGTTTCTTGGCTTTTAAATTACAGAATAAACAAGAAATATAAGTGTAAGTATTCAATCCTAAGCTTATGATAATAAGTCACTTATGCTACAACACATCAAACTGTTCTTTTGGGAATCTTATAATATGAATCAGATCGTTTGATGTTCTTTTAAAGTCTTTGTATATGATTTTAAGATGTTGATATTAACTGTTAAAATAGATTTTACTATATTTTGATATTTGGTAGGTGTTTATTTTGGTGTTGGCATTGAAATTGTTAATTAATACAAGTATGTATAATATGATATCGTTTAGCATGTGTCCGGTATATCCGATTATTATTTCTTGAAAGTCAGAGTTATTATCAATATAATTGTTATGTGATTAGGATGATAGATACTTAGTTGATTTTTGTATGTGTATTTTATCAATAAGTTTGCTTGCAGCTTTTTTACTTGTGTCTTTAAATATGCTTATTTTGATGCTAAAAGATAAGTAATGTGTAAATAGTCTAGGCATGAAAACGTTTTATTAAGCAATAGTTGTTAACATATAGACTGCCTTATGATTTGACTTGAATGATTGAAGCAAGTATAATGTGAGTTTATGATTTTTACTTGTGAAAGTTTTCTAAGCAAATATTAATGTGATAGTTTATGATTTTCCGCTTGCTTGCGTAATGTTTGGGTATATTTTGTGTATATACTTGCGTTGCCTAAACTTCTTGTATATGATTGTTGTCTTATGTTTAGCATGTGTCCGGTATATCCGATTATTATTTCTTGAAAGTCAGAGTTATTATCAATATAATTGTTATGTGATTAGGATGATAGATACTTAGTTGATTTTTGTATGTGTATTTTACCAATAAGTTTGCTTGCAGCTTTTTTACTTGTGTCTTTAAATCTACTTTTTTTATGCTAAAAGATAAGTAATGTGTAAATAGTCTAGGGTTTTTTTTCTAGTTATGGTTATGACGTGGATTCGTTTTTATCGGTTCTGATCTGTCAAAAAGTTATAAGCAAAGGTTCGTTCTCAATTTAACTTCAATTATGTTTTTCTTAGATTTGATAACTTGTTTATGAATCAGGCCAGAATCTATCTTTTGTTGATTTTGGTATGTGTTCCAACTGTTTGTGATTAGGCTGGATCAACATGGATCAGTTTGTTAGGTGTTCTAACAATTGCTTCGTTGCCGATTTGAGATCTTAGCCTGGATCAACTACACACTCTAACTCAACATAACTAAAGTTGAAGAGGTTATTTTCCCCTACTTCAAACCCTAGATCAGTTTATCTTTTACTACGATAAGTCTCTTGTTTATTCAACAAAACCTAATTCTAGCTTGAATGATATGTGTTTGGATGCAGGTGTGCTCAGTGGCAGTTCATTGTCAGCTATGGATGCTGCACATCCTAGAATGGTACCTATTCGCATATAGATGATTTTGTTTCTACATTATAGTTTTCAAACAACTAAAAATGTTTCTTGGCTTTTAAATTACAGAATAAACAAGAAATATAAGTGTAAGTATTCAATCGTAAGCTTATGATAATAAGTCACTTATGCTACAACACATCAAACTGTTCTTTTGGGAATCTTATAATATGAATCAGATCGTTTGATGTTCTTTTAAAGTCTTTGTATATGATTTTAAGATGTTGATATTAACTGTTAAAATAGATTTTACTATATTTTGATATTTGGTAGGTGTTTATTTTGGTTTTGGCATTGAAATTGTTAATTAATACAAGTATGTATAATATGATATCGTTTAGCATGTGTCCGGTATATCCGATTATTATTTCTTGAAAGTCAGAGTTATTATCAATATAATTGTTATGTGATTAGGATGATAGATACTTAGATGATTTTTGTATGTGTATTTTACCAATAAGTTTGCTTGCAGCTTTTTTACTTGTGTCTTTAAATCTGCTTATTTTGATGCAAAAAGATAAGTAATGTGTAAATAGTCTAGGCATGAAAACGTTTTATTAAGCAATAGTTGTTAACATATAGACTGCCTTATGATTTGACTTGAATGATTGAAGCAAGTATAATGTGAGTTTATGATTTTTACTTGTGAAAGTTTTCTAAGCAAATATTAATGTGATAGTTTATGATTTTCCGCTTGCTTGCGTAATGTTTGGGTATATTTTGTGTATATACTTGCGTCGCCTAAACGTCTTGTATATGATTGTTGTCTTATGTTTAGCATGTGTCCGGTATATCCGATTATTATTTCTTGAAAGTCAGAGTTATTATCAATATAATTGTTATGTGATTAGGATGATAGATACTTAGTTGATTTTTGTATGTGTATTTTACCAATAAGTTTGCTTGCAGCTTTTTTACTTGTGTCTTTAAATCTGCTTTTTTTGATGCTAAAAGATAAGTAATGTGTAAATAGTCTAGTCATGAAAACGTTTTATTAAGCAATAGTTGTTAACATATAGACTGCCTTATGATTTGACTTGAATGATTGAAGCAAGTATAATGTGAGTTTATGATTTTTACTTGTGAAAGTTTTCTAAGCAAATATTAATGTGATAGTTTATGATTTTCCGCTTGCTTGCGTAATGTTTGGGTATATTTTGTGTATATACTTGCGTTGCCTAAACGTCTTGTGTAGATTCGGAGGTATTTATAATCTCTTGGTTGATTTGTTTTTTAAGGAGACCATACTTTTTATGTGAAATCAATCGTTGTTTGTTTTATATATAACGACAATCTTTTTACTATCTTGCAGAGTTACTTATAGTTGATTTATAAAATGGTGCAAATTGAAGATTATTGTGAGGAACATGGTGTTAGTTGAACTATAAGTGTAAGTGATTAACCATTTACTTAATCATTAACACTCTTAAATTTATTTTTATTCCAGGTAGTTCATATATGTGTTTTAACATATAAAATCTATAGACATATTCTAACGTCATTTAGCTCATTTGTTTACTTTATTACTTTTTAATATTTAATGATGTTGCATATGCAGGATGCTGTTGGCCTTATGAGATTACTTTCCAGCTTTGTACAATGGTTAGGTTTCGTACATGACAATTAAGTTTTACATTTTTATTAAATGAAGATATGTAAATACTAAACATGTGTTTTATGTGTTATGCAACTTTTTGTATGGATTTGATTCAGCATACCAATGATGTTCAGAACATGGTTATGGTTAAACAACTAAGGGTATGTAATTAACCATTTACTAAACTTGTAAGTTTGTTTTATAATTTCACTTATCAACCAACTACTAAGGGTATGTAATTAAAGGTTTGTTTTGTGTTAAATAATTCAGTTGGTCTCTTAACCCGGGGGGCATGAATTGTAAGACCAGAATAAACTGGCATGTGTGCTGCATTATAAAAGACCGGAACAAGCTGCCAAATTGGTTTAAGGCATTAAACCTTTTGAAACAGCACTGTAAGTCATCTATAAACCTCGACCGGTAGCAAGTACCTTCACCATTGAGTTTCCGATTGGAATCGGGAATTAACTGCCCACTGGTGTTAAAACTTGGACTATAGGCGGGGTTCTATTAACTTTTTTTATTGCATTCAAAATTCATTTTTTAGTTTTACATGTAACCATCATATTTGTCTTAAATTTGTGATTTTTGTGTTAAATGTAACTTGGCTACTTGGTTATATGTTCTAACATTACTGAAATCAATCATACGAAATGTGTAACTCCCTAGATATGCTTGTACGACCTTCAATAGAGAGGTTTAGGAATCTGGCCTCCATCTAGGCTTTGTTAGCATGGGTTAATGATTGATTTATAATTGTGTGGAATTTTACTTGTTTTAAACTTTCACATTTAGACTATCTTGATTTGCTTTCCAGAATAAACTTTATAGGTTGTTGTCTTCTGGTTTGTTTTTTGTTACAACACAAAACTTGCTTATTTTAAAAATAGTCAACATATTTAAAACTTATTTTGGTTTTTTTTTCAGTTATGTAGTATAAGTTTTAAACTTCAGATCCTAAACTTATTAGTACAGATTGTTGTCTTACGGTATTGTTTCTGATTTTCGTATTTAACACATTGTATATGATTTTATGCTGATGATATTAACTTTTGTTGAAATATATTTTTCTAGGTTTTGATATTTGGTAGGTGTTTATATTGTTTTTGGCATTGAAATTGTTAATTAATACAAGTATGTATAATCTGATATCGTTTAGCTGGTTTTTGGATGTGGTATATCCGATAATAGTTTCATGAAAGTCAGAGTTATTACCAAAATACTCCTGCTAATGTGATTAGGATGATGGATACTTAATTAGTTAATTTACACAGTAGAAGAAACAATCTATACTCTTTCTTGAATCAACTAAATACTTATGTTATGCATTTAATAAATAAAAAAACCTACAAGTAGCTAAAAGCAATTGTAGTTGCAATATTAAGCATAAAAACAATATAATTATCATCTGTAAACTAAATATAACAAAAAACATGTAACAAAATTTTTATTTTTAATCTTAAAAACGATACTTACCTGTTTGAGAAGTTGAAATCTTTGTGAAAGCACTTGAACAATTTACTGGGTAATCAAGCAAACCTGCTAATCAGTATAAAAACAGAGTGAAAAACTGTTTGCAGCCTAAAAATGAAAACATGAACTTCTAATCATACCTGAACCTTGTCTTCGTTTAATCAAGCAAAACTCCTGTTCAGTGAATACGATTAGTGTTAGGAGCTTGTAAAATTAGGTTAAAAATATATATTAGTGTTCACTGAAATTGTAAACGTACCTGTGTTTGTGTGACTTGCTATTATGAAATAAGAAATGCAATGCTAAACTATATATATAAAATTAAAAAACTACTGTCTATCCCTAAAATTCTGCATTACAGTTTTACATATAATTTAGGTATTATCTTGAAAATGTTCTATTTTTATGAATTCTTAAAGTGCAAAACTAAACCATTTAAAAAAACATAGTTGCTGTGTCCCTAAAAAGCTGCAAAACTGGTACCGTACTAACCGATTATTAATAATTATTATTAACAGTTTTTTTCAACTGATTATTAATAGATATATTCTTTGTTTAAATCTTTTTAATAGATTATTAATGTCATATTAATTTTTAATTATTAACATATATCGTTTTTTAAGTCCTAATATGATTTAAACATTGGATTTATGGCTATTCTACTTTTTTTATTTTAGTGACTAAAAACCGATTAAAATTATATGTTTTTTATTGCTGATGTGTTATTATGAAATATTAAAATTATATGTTTTTAAAAAATACATTTGTTTGTGTCTAATTGGATTCACATTTTTATTTTCGAGAGTAATAAAAATAGTTAAAAGTTTATTATATTTTAAATAAAAACTTTTTATGAAATATGAAAGTACAAAGCTAAACCACTTAAAAAACACAAGTTGTATATCCCAAAAAAACTGCAAACACTTGCTTAATAAACGTTTATTAATATTTTCTATTAACAGTTTTTTCCAAAGGATAATTTTACAGAATTTTACATTTTTTAATATACATTTTTTCTCAACAGAATTTTACATATAATTTAGGTTTTATCTTGAAAATGTTATTAATTATTAAATATTCACATATGTCGTTTTTTAATTCCTATACTACTTGATTATTTTTTAACTAAAAATTGTTTAATCTAATATGATATATACATTGTATTTATGCCTATTTTACTTTTAGTGTCTTAAAAACTGCTAAAATGTTTATGTATTGTTTGCTGATGTGCTATTATCCAATCTGAAATATTAAAATTTTAGCTCAATACACGATATATTACTTGCTTAAGTTTTTTGATTAAAAAATGTCAAATCTAATATGAGTTGAGAAATGCAAAGCTAGACTATCTTTTATAAGTTTAAAAAGGTGATGTCTATCCCTAAAATTCTGCAAGCAAGTAGAGTCAAATCTGATTATATGTTTATTAAATATACAGTTTTTTCTCAACAGAATTTTACATATAATTTAGGTTGTTTTAGTTGAAATGATAATTATTAAATATTCACATATGTCGTTTTTTAATTCCTATACTACTTGATTATTTTTTTTTACTTTTAGTGTATAACAATTGCTTAAATGTTTATGTTTTTGTTTGCTGATGTGCTATTATTATCCAATCTGAAAATATTAAAATTAAACATACATTAGTTTGTGATGTGCTATTTACGAAATATGAAAGTGCAAAGCTAAAATATTGTAGTTTTTTGAGTATTAAGTATTAAAGTTATATGTTTTATTGTAAACATACATTTGTTTGTGTCTAATTGGATTCACATTTCCTTTTTCCAGAGTAATGTGTCTTATCTATACTATATAAGATAATGAACTTATATTTTCATCTATACTTATGTTGATTGATATTATTATTTTTAATTGATTTTGTATTATTAAATAGTTGTTAGAAATATTATATTTTACTCGAACATAAAAAGTTTTCTGTTGGGAACTATAAATTCATTTATTCATGAAACAAAAGCCACATTTTTTATTCATTCATAGAAGTTGAAAAACAAATAAAAAGATTAAACTTACGAAATAAAACATGTTAAGGAAACAACTTATTCTAGAAAACAAATCTAAAACGAATTTTAAGATATAGAGCATCAAACTAAATGAGGCCTAGTTCGCTTTTGAATCGAAACTCTTGGGATCTTTAGTGGACTTTTCTTCTTTGTATAGGCCTTGAAAAGATTTTTTCTTCTTCATCTGAACCGTCAAGCTCTATAACTTCACTCCAGTTCCACTCCTCGTCAAGCCTTTTGACTCTTTTCATTCTGTTCTTATAGATCTTATCTTGTTGTTCAAAAATCTGATCCTGTAATGTATTAATTTTTATGTTACCTGTTATGAAAACATTAATAGAAATATAATAAATTGTAATTGTGGAGTTACCTCTTTACTCCATTCTCGTTCAAGATCGGACTTGTATGGACTAAACATTAATCCATGGTTGATAATCTCAACACTACTATCAGAATCAGCCTGCATAATTATATTTTTATTAAATAATAATAAAGATGTATAAATATTTAAAAACGAACCTTTGAAGCATCTTTTTCTGGTGGGTTTAATTCGCAAGAATCAATGAGTATTTCTGTTTTTCTAGTATTAAAAACAACCTCCTGCATAAGTAATATTTTTATTAAGAACATGTAGCAGATTACAAACATTTGTTTAAAAAGGAAATGAAAATGATAGAGTTAAACATAGGAACCTTTGAAGTTTTGACTTTTTCTGATTTCATATCATCATAAATCACTTCCTGCATAATAAGACTGTTAATGAGAATTTGTTTAAAAAGGAAATGAAGATGATAGAGTTAAACATAGGAACCTTTGAAGTTTTGATTTTTTCTGAGTTCAAATCATCATAAATCACTTCCTGCATAATAAGACTGTTAATAAGAACAAGTAAATATAAATAAAAAATAGATATATTATCGTATAAATGAATAATCGAACCTGAATTGATTGGTGTTTCATCTTATTGGAGATTGGTTCCGTGTCTAATTAATGTATTTCAAGTATGCAAAAACAAATGAACTGTTTCTTAGTCTATTTATAGTGTGATTCAGCTAGGATTTATTTGTATTCAGCTTTTGTTTTTCCCGCTTGGTTTGCATTTCAAATAAAAAAATACCCTAAATTTTCGATTCAAATTGAACTGTTTCTTAGTCAAACTGATTTGTTAATAAAGAGTTATTATAAATTTGAATATTATTGAGTTTAGTTAAACTGAATTCTTAATAAATAGTTATTATAAATGCACATATTATAGTTAGTTATTATCATGCTAGAAATTGGTTTTAATCAATTCTGTTGTTATTGAATATTATGTTACATGTGTGGTAATAAAAGTCTGGACAACTTGTACATCATATGGTGCATTTCTACTGTTGCACATTTGAGCTGGAAATTTATCATACAATCGGTTAATTTTGAAGTTGCACCATTTGGTACATTTCTAATGTCACACCCTCAATTTTACACAAACGGGGTATCCATTAGACGTGTGACATACCAGGATCTCAAGCCATTAGTTACAGCAAACACTGACTCAACGTTTTAAACCAAAGTCCTTGTTAAGATAATAATCCAAAGTTCAGAGTTTAAAATGAAAAGTTTCAATGTTTAGCGGAAGCAATTCGAAAACAACCCCGTACTCAAAATCCAAGTACGTAACATAACGGGTCAAACCAACCGAAGTTATAAAAATCTGTGCATAAAGTTAGCACAATCAAACTACCGTTTCAAAAACCAACAATAGTTTAAATAATAATAATATAATAAATGATGACCAATGCATGCAAGTGTCCTACTCGTGCGCCTTCCTAGATCCCTGAGAAAAACATACTAAAACGAGTCAACAAATAATGTTGGTGAGTTCAATGAGTTTATTTAAATAACATAAACAAAAAGTAAGTTTCCTTGATAAATCAATATATATTGCTGGTTTGCAAGACCTCCTTGCTTACTACACGAGCACGTCGAGATTAAACTGAACGTTACTTTACTTGCCTTGTCGCCATCACTACGAATGACCAAATGTTTAAAGGACAATTTGCACCAACTAGCTCCCCGCTAGTGGTGGGGTCTGCCGAACCCGTAGTACTACTCAAATTTCCCCGTTATGCCGAAGTTGGCATATAAATAATCTCGACTAAAGAAAAGGACTTTATAAGTATGTTAATGCTCGGTAAAATAAGCCCTTAACAATAATATTATTTACCAAAAAGCATTGCCCCAGTTGGCAACGTAAGAGTTATGCCCGAAGGCCCCACCCGAAGGTGTAAAACGTAGCCGTAGTTGGCCCCGCCCGAAGGCAATAAGTTTTGCCCGAAGGCCCCACCCGAAGGTGTAAAACGTAGCCTTAGTTGGCTCTGCCCGAAGGCATAAAGTTTTGCCCGAAGGCATAAAAATGCAGTCCGCCTGAAGGCGCTGAAAAGTAGTTGCCCGAAGGCGTTGTAAAAACATTTGTATGTTTTCTCCCCGAAAAAGTATTTAAAAGCGGGCAAAGAACTCACCTTAGGTTGCGTAGCTATAACAATTAGCAAGTAAAAGCATAGGTCGACTCACTACCTGTTGTTTATGGTCACTAATTAGTTACAATTGAGTTTTATAGTAGACTTGTACGGTTTCTCATTTCCGAATCGGTTTCATACCCAATGCCCTAATAAACATTGTCATGTAATAAAAATGAGTTTTGACATGTGACCCCGACTATAATGTTTAGATTTTTATTTTAATAACGCGTTTAAGTCAAACATCACATTATAGAAACTCGACATGCATACAGATGTACATTATCTCACATAACACACATGCTTCACCTTCAAGTCATATATACCCATATATTTCACTTCCACATGTGCACGTACACAACATTACTTATTAAGCATATATATTATTTCGATACAAATGCACACACTTGATTATATATAAATATATAATACACACCCACGCAAACCTAAACACACACACAACATGCTCATTTACTTTACATACACACAAGAAAAATCATGCCCATGACTCATATAGATAAATACTACCATAACTATATCAATATGATATCACTATATACATATAAAAAATCACCATATCATCATCTCATGCTCACACACAAACACAACCTGATGAAATTTAACACACATAATCACATGTATATATAAATATATGTACTCATTCATACACATTACTACCTAACTATACATATCCTTCATCTTCATTACCAATTCATGCCAAATCACAATTTGATAGAACCCAAACTTACTAACCCATACATACATTACTATGATACATGCAATCAGACTCTTTCAAACCCATAGCTACAAACAATGACTACATACAATTCGAATAAACACCAACATGCATCCATTACTTCCCTTCAATTTGAACATATATATCATGCCTATATATATATATATATATACACGGACACACACAATCATACGAAATCAAGCATACATATAACATAACCACACGCATTCATGGTAATCCAAGCTTCATATACGTACAAGCATACTAACTGAGTTCAAAAACAAAACCAAACCGTGGCCCGAAACCGAAACCGAAACCGTAACCGTAACGTAACGAATCAAAACACGAGACGAGTTGACGAATACATACTGAACGATTTTTGAGAGACAAGGGAATGTTTAGCCGAAGATTAGGGAGGTCACTGGTGGCTGTAGCAACGTTAGACGGCGACAACAGTGGTGGTAGACATCTCGGTGGAAACGGCGAGACGGTGGAGTCGGTGTCTGCGAGGCTGTTGGTGGTTGTCGGATGTTGCAGGTGACGCCGGAGAGTGGTGATGGACAAAGTATGCTCGGAGCGGCGACGGTTTTGGCGAAAACGATTTTAGGGTTGTGACGTTAATTAGGAGACGGGTTGGGTTTTTGTATATAACTCACTTTTACTAATTTGCAATATAGTCCCTTAGGTTTATTAGACTATTTATTTTGCTCTAAACTTAATTAACCACTTTTACTTAATCGCATTTAGGTCCTTGAAATTTTTAAGTAATAAACTAACTGAAATCCGAACTGTGACACGAACGATAGTGTGGGAACTATAGCTTCAACGCAAATATCATTTTTGTTAGTAACTAATAATTGAAGCATGTGTGATAATAAATTCATTCAATTTATCATCTTTATACGCAATGCGTGTGAGCTTTAAAAATAATAGAGTATAAATTAATGGTGTTAACCTAAAATTATCGGGTGTCACATCTAATCTCATAACCTCCAGAAAAAAAATTGCAATGGGCTTTTAAATATATTATAACTAAAAAACTACATTTTTAGTCAAACTAAATTCTTAATAAATATATGTTGCAACTTTGTTATTTTTAAATTTTTTGTAACTTTTTGTTACATGGGTAGACGGATATATGTTTGCAACACAATGAACGGGTAAAAAAACGAATTTAAAAGTTATTTTGGATTACTTTCAAAACAGTCAACAGAATTTTAGTAGTTTTTTATCTCATATATTGTTAGTTTTGACTGCAGACATATATTGCGCATAAAGTTGAAACATGCAACCAAATTGCCGGGTCGACGGTGGTATGTAGTTTACCACAGCAGTCACGGGTCAAACACAACTTTAAAGGTAACTTTACATTTATTAGTACCATTTGATCACTTATATTGTTAGTTTTAACAGCAGTATTGTTGCAATGATTGTAGTAAGGTTGGATTGGATGGATTTGGACAACTTTGTCTGTTAGCAGAAGAACAGATCATGCAGCAGAAGCAACGGATTTAGCAGCTAACATTAACGGATCGAGCATCAGCTGAAAGTGCAGGTACTGTTCCATTCTTTTCAACTATTGTTCGTGATCAAAGACCTTTAAATGGATGGACTAGCTAAAAATTGAAGGTCAGGATTATGTTTTTTTGTATAATTTGGTTAGGTATTTACACACGGCGTTGTTTTATATAGATTGTTGCAGTGAATTTTACATTTATTTGTAGTAAGGATGAATCCGGACAACTTTGTCTAGCAGCAGAAGAGACCAAGCAGCTGCATAAACAGATTGAGCAGCAGCTGAAACTGCAGGTACGCTTCGATTCCTTTCAAATATTGTTTTTGATCAAAATTAATGAATGGGCTGGCTATAAACTGAAGGTCACTCTATGGCAGCCTGTTATGGGGCAAGTTAGCTGCAGATGGTTCGAAGAAGGATGGATCGGATGGATCCGGAAGAGACCAAGCAGCTGCATAAACAGTCACGGGTCAAAACCAACGTCAAAGGTAATTTTACACTAAGATGTTTTTGGGTTCTTTTTGGCTTGTTACAGTGAATTTTACATTTATCAGTTTTTTAAAAGTTATTTTGGATACCAGCCAAGGTCAACATACGTAGCGCAATCTGGTACGTACATTTGGTGGATCTGCTGTCATTTGCTAAAAAAAGTCGACTGTTTTAGATTGTATTTATTTTTTTTTTAAAACTGGACTTTGCTTGAATTAAGTGTACTGTTTTGTAAATACATTTTTACAATCTGGACTGTATTTATATTTCTATAAAGCTGGACTGTATTTAAATTAGCTGCACTGGACTTTTTAGATTTCGTTGAAGTTTTTGTATTTTTATAAAAACTGGACTGTTATAGTTGTACTGTATTTAGTTGTTAATGTACATTCATGCTTTACTTACTTGTACTTTTAAAAATGTTTATCGGTTCTGGGAAAAACGAACACCATATTGTTTGTAAAATAACGTCGAATTATATGATATTATTTACGAATGCGTAATCAAAATTGACATTAAATTTGCAGCCTAAATGTTAAAAAAAATACATATTTGCGGATTTAGGGGTGTTAGTAGGGGTTAAAATGTAAAAGCCTTATTTTTCGTTTTTATGGGCTAAAAGGTAACAAATTGAAAGTTGTCAAAAAGTCCAAAATACCCTTAAAATCCCTTTTACATTCTGCATCAAAGAGCAGTACATTGTGCATAAAATAGTTGTACGTGGTTGATAAATGGGTCACCCTTCCAATCTGCATTATAGATAGTATAGATATACATGTTGCATAGACTCATACATGTTGCATATAATCATACATGTATACACACTGTTAATTCCCAACTCACATAGAAACCGATCCCGAACTCAATCCCGCCACACCATTCTACTTCTATATGCATCACAAACACCTATAAACCGAAACCGAGTTGAAACGAAACCAAACCGTAGCCCGAAACCCAAACCGTAACGAATGACGAGTAGAGATTCGGGTTAGAAAATCACCAGAACAGTTAGCGAAAGTCAAGGAAAGCTTTGCCGGTGCGTTGCGGTGGTTGTGGTGGTGCTCGAACGTTGTTGCGGCGGTGATCGGAGTGGTCGGAATTGTGGATGACGGCGACAAACGATATTAGGTTAGGGTTTGTGTGTGACGAGTAGGAAGGAATGAAGAAGACGTGTTCTTCTTTTTATAAAATCTCAATTTGCAATAATTGCACACATACTCCTCATGTTTGATATTTTATTTACTTTACTCCTAAAGTTTTAATAGTTATTTTTAGCTAAATATTAATCGAACTCCGAAATTACGTAACAACTGAGTCTCTGGATTTCACGCAATTATTACCTTATTAATTATATTAGCAATTGCTGGCGTGTGATAATAAGTTCACTTAATATATCTTAATTAAATGCAACAAATGTGAAAATTAAAATAATTGAGTTTGAGTTAACGATGTTAACCTGAAAATGTCGGGTGTCACAATATTGAGCACATATATGGAAATAGGATTAGGTTCATTTGAGAAGACTCATATATTGCAAGAAGAAAAAGAAGAAACCTAAATCACTAAAAAAAACTTATCAATAGTTTAGTTTTTTCAAATAAATTCACTTCTTACATACAAATGTGTAATGTATAAACTAAAAAAATCATTAAAATATTTTTTACGTATGTATTTTTAGCGTTTTAAATTTACCTACACATGTGTAAGTAACCTAACTTACACATGACTTCCACATGTGTAGGTTTAACAAATAAACGAAATTTATTCAATTTTATTTTTTGTATGTCAAAGTTAATGAATAAATATTGCATTTCTATCATTTTTTGTATTTTAAAAACGTTTTTTGTTGAAAAAAATGAAGAATTTAGCTATTTCTTACACTTCTCGCAATATTTGCTATTCTCAAATGAACCCTCCCCTATGGAAATAAATATTACGTGTTTATATGGATTTAGAAACGCGTGTCTAACATAAATTGTTAATCATTATTCATCTTTTATTCATCATTTAATTTTTTATTTTATTTGCATTACGTGCCTAGATCACTAGATTTATTAATTTATTGGTTTATTTCATATTTTTTTATTTTTTATTTTTAGATAAAATAATGTTCTTCTCGCATCATGTTAGTTTCTTCTTCAAATGTATCTCAATGTTTTTAATCTTTAACCGTCATCTCTTTAGGATGTGTTCACGGGTGCAACTGAGAATTTATCGAGGAGTGGGCGATGGCAAAGACGTTAAAATACCTAAACATAATGAAAGAACTTCGATCTGAGATTGAAGGTAAAAACAATCCTATTATAAAATAGGCGGATCCCCCAAAAATGATTACTTGAAAATGGTAGTAAAGGAGACTCTTAAGTTTCACTCTCCTCCTGTACCTCTTTTGCTCCCACGAGAATCCGTGGAAATGTGCATGATCAACGAATATAAAATCCCTTCACAAACTCGAGTTCTTATAAACTACTAGGCCAGCTTAGGATCCTATCAGTTGGAAGGATCCAAATGTGTTTAATCAAGAGAGGTTTCAAGAAGAAACAAAATATTATATAGCTCATGACTTTACGCACAATCCTTTTGGCGCCGGTCATAGAGTGTCTACTAGAATTTCATTGGAAATAACGAATATGGATTCGGAACTTTCTCTTGTTTCTTAACTTTACCATTTCAATTGGAATAAACGAGACGTTTGGAGTGACATGTTAGAAGACTCGTAGTCTACGATACGTTCCTAACCTACGTTTGGTTGCTTCCGTATATCAACTTAAAGCTTTCAGTTATTTTCCTCGTGTTTTTATCTTTTGATTATTCTATGGTCATAATTTGATGGTGAGAAAAAATTATACATTATATTCAAACTTTTATATATAAAATTAAGTAACTTAAATAAAATTCGAAAAAAGACTTATTCTAGATTATGAAATAGTCATTATCATTTGTCATATCATATCTAGAGGACCATTTAATGATATGCACATTAAAGAGTATCATTCAATAGTTTTTCTTAAAGTCAAATAAGTAATAAAATCACCTATTGATGTGAAAGGTATATATTAACAATCGTATTATGTTTGGACGTGTTACGGGATCATTGTATTTTAATAAATAGAACGAGAATCACGTTATCATTATTCATTAACACGAATGAGACTAGAATACTAATCATAACCCGATTACAATTCGTGTATTCCATCATATATATTAAAAACTTTGCATGAAACTAACCTACTTGTCTCATGTGCTTATGCGAATTAGTCCAACACTTGTTGTTACTTCTCTATCAATATCTATTTGTAATGCACAAGGTTGTTCAATCTCTTGGGATTGCATGATGTTTAGGACATATATGTACCGTTCAACTGGCCTTTTGATTCAAACTTATGTTTGGTTGAAGGTTACATCGAATCACGGGCTGATTCGTGGGACGCGGAACAAGTTCCCACGTGTCATTAACCTAACCTGTAAAGCATTATATTCATCGGTCATGGCATTCAACCAATTTGGGTCGGCCTGGGCTTGTGTATATGATTTTGGTAGCGGAGAAACAGTAGGTGTGTGGGATGTGTGTAAGTTCAGACGGGATACGGGTTTAACCACGCCGAGCTTGGAGCGCGTGGTCATAAGATGAACAGCGGTGTGGTTAGGTGGTGGTGATTGGGCAGTTGGATTAGTGGGAGGCGAATGAGGTAGGGTAGCAGAATGGGAATTAATGTTGGTGTTGGAGTTATCAACAGGAGGTGGCAAATTGGGTTGTGATTGTGGGTTATTGGTTTGTACATGTGAAGTGGGGATTGGTGGATGTGGAGTATGAGTTTGTGTAGTATTAGGTGGGTTATGAAATGGGTAGGGTAACGGTTCATCAAGGAATGAATAAGATTGAGGTTGGTGTGATTCAGAGTAAGGAAACGACAATTCGTCAAAAGTGACATGTCGCGAGATGTGTACACTACCGGAGATGGGATCATAACATCGGTAGCCACGGTGGTCTTCGGGATAACCGATAAAGATGCAACGAACGGATCGCGGTTGCAACTTGTGACCCATGGTGGCGGAGGTGTTCGGATAACACGCACACCCAAACACACGGAGGTGGTCATATGTCGGGTGGCGACGATAAACTATGTAGTGGGGCGTGCAGTGATTGAGGCGTTTGGTAGGTAATATGTTGTGTAAATAAGTTGCAGTGTGGAGTGCGTCTACCCATAGCGTGGGAGGTAGACTGGCGTGATTGAGTAAGGTGTGGATGATATCGTTCAGACGACGAATCATGCGTTCGGCACGGCCGTTTTGTTGCGATGTGTGGGCACAAGAAAATCGAAATACTAGACCGTGTTTATGTGCAAATTCTTTAAACGCATTGTTATCAAACTCACCACCCAAATCACAATGAAAAGTTTTGATTTTTTTATTGAATTGTGTAGAGATTAGCGTGTGGAACTTGACGAAATTTGTGAAGGTTTCAGATTTATATTTAGGTGGATATACCCAAACAAAGTTTGTAAAGTTGTCGATTAGGACCATGTAATACTTATATCCAGTTTTACTGGCAACTGGTGAGGTCCAGATGTCACAATGAATAATGTCAAACGGTGCAAATGTAATAGAAGTTGAATCATAAAATGGCAAACGCTTGTGTTTAGAAACTTGACATGTATGACAAAGAGAACCAACTAAACGTTTACTACATTGAATAAAATGCTGAGACTTAAGTAACTCCAAAATCGACTCGCCCGGGTGACCGAGACGGTTGTGCCATTGGTCCGATGATGAAGCAGCAAAAACGGAAGGAAGTAAAGGTGACGTGAACGGGTAGAGATCACCGGTACTATTGTGGCGGGAAAGCGGAGTTCCATCCTTGAAATCCTTCACAGTAAAACCATATGGGTCAAATTCCTTAGATGTGTAATTATCAATATTAAATTTTCGAACGGAAAGTAAATTTTTTACTATGTCGGGTGTGAAAAGGATGTTATTGAGTTTGTAGGTACGGTTGGGGACAGTATGTTGTGCGTGGCCAAACCCATGTATCGGTATGTAATTGCCATTTCCTACAAATATAGACTTTATTGGATTAAATGACAAAGGATTTGTTATTTTACCTTGATTCGATGTAATGTGCGAGGACGCTCCCGTGTCCATGTACCAATTTTGATCATTTCCATGTAAGTGAGCTTGTTCCATAGTTTGTGCTAACTCAGCCGGTTTGTAGTCTGTGTACCCTGAGAAATTCGCTTGGCCTGATTGTGAATTGTTTGGGCCAAACTGTTGTTGCTGGTTGATTTGCGGCCCGTGAAATTGTCGCTGATTTGGCCCATTCCAAGGTTGTTGTCGTTGATTATATGGGCCATTCCAGTGTTGTGGGCCATGGTTACCTTGAGTTGGATAGGGAGATGGTGGTGGATTCCATTGCTGTTGCCAATAACCATTATGTTGCCAGTTCCATCCTTGTTGTTGCGAGTAGCCATTACTTCCACCACGACCTCGTCCTCTTTGTGATCGACCTCTACCTCTACTGTTTTGTCCTCTTCCCCTGTTGTTGTTGGAGTAGTTATTATTGTTGTTGTTATTACTGCCGCCCGAGTGATTGCTGCTATTGCCGGAGTTTTGGGCCGCACGATCGGTTGTCGACGGTGCGACCAACGCTGACGGTTTTGGTCTTTCATTCTGCCTATCACGGTCCAATTGAATCATACCACAGGCGAGATCCCAAGCAGGAGGGTTTTGATTGATAAGTGCTCCGACGATTACGTATTCCGATGGCAACCCTCGTACCATCTGGAGTACAAGCCGTGATTCTGTAACAGGCTGACCCATATCGCCAAGTTGTTCTGCGACGTCTTTGAGTTTTTGGCAGTAAGTTTCGAGTGAATCACATGATGCTAGGGTGAGATTAGTGAATTGGCATTCAAGCGTGGCGGCTCTGGAGCTTTTCTTGTTTAGAAAGATCGAGCCTATGCTTTCCCATACCTTGTAAGCAGTGGCAGTTTCAAGTTTGACTAGAACTCTCTTCAACAACTCATCGGATATCGTGGCGTAGATCCATTGAAGGACCAACGCGTCAAGGTGAACCCATTGCTCGTAATCTTCATCTGTTTCATCGGGTGGATCAGTACCATCTATATGGTTCAATACTTTGAACGCAGTAACATGGAGCCTAACGAGTTTCACCCATGTTGAGTATGTGATGTTCGTTCCATCCAGGGTTCGTATTTTGATATGTATGTTTGAGATAGAATGTGACACCCCGCCCGGCGGCGGAAAACACCGGGCGCGTCAAGTGAATTGGATATCAAAAGTACAAAGCACATGGCACACTAAATGCATATTTTAGTATTAATTAAGTAATAATGTCGTGACAAAATAAGGCAAACGAACAGTCTTAAAATCGTAACAGAAACGGCAAATAAATATTGTTTATTGTCTTTTTATTCTAGGTCCGAGGCATCCTACGTGTCTTGAAACAAACCGAATCAAACTCCACCTGAAAAACGTGTAAAATAAGTTAGCTAAAGAATTAGCTAGTGAGTAAATCACAATGTATAGTACATAGTATAAAATCCGAGATCATTATAGATTGTGTTTCGCAATCTCATGTGCATAGCAATTTCAGCATATATCTCAACCATGACCATAGAAACACATAGAAACAAGTATCATTGACCCCGCAAGGTTACCTTTAGCAACAAGTCTTGAGGAACCAACTCATGTTACATTTATTGATAACCATCGTTTAACCGTCATTTAACCGTCTCGATATGCAAGTTATCAAAAATGTTTAAGCATCTAAGGGACATAGCAACGTAGCATCAAGCATCACATGTAGTAACTAGTAACATAGAATCAACCAAAGAATCGCCGGGTCAAAATCACCTATCAGGCCATTAATGTAGGTGGGCTTGTCAAGCCATTAGCGCTAACATTGTACCGGTGGAAATTACAAGATAATATAACTAATATTGACTATCACACAATTTTGCTACATGCGGCCAAACACAATTAACACATCTAATGATCTCATTTTCGAAAATAGAAACATCAAAAGAAACCGTTGTATTATAGAAACACGTATTTCAGCCCAAAAAACGTATACAGTAAAAAGGGGAGTGAGTTTACTCACCTTGAAAAGTAATTTCAATCGAACCGTTAGAAATGCAGCTAAAAAGCACCAGGGTTGCCCAAACATTAGTACCACCTAATTTATTGGGAAAAACCCTAACTTAGAAACGAAACAATATTAACAAGAATCAAAAGTCCGAGATCTAGGGTTTCAGATTTGGGATTTAGGGTTTTAAATCACAAATTGGGAATTTAGGGTTTTGAGATGCAATTTGGGAAATAGGGTTTTGATATACAATTTAGAAATTAGGGTTTTGAAATACAATTTGGGAAATAGGGTTTTGAAATATAATTTGGAAATTAGGGTTTTATACGAAACGTTATTGTGTTTTCGTTTTTGATAATATATATATTATACGGATCCATTTAGTTTATATCTGAAACATCGTATCATTTTAATATAGTGTAATATCCTTTTCGAATCTAGAAATCATATGTTTTTATAAACCTTTAGAATATATTGAAGATAAAAGATATTATTTATTGGTTTATTTGTAATTATGATTTAAGGTTAACAATTATGTAAATGGACTCAAAAATAAAAATAAAACAGAAACTGATAGCAGTGTGGTTCGAACCTAGGACCACGGGTCCAAACACAACACGCACAACCCGTTGAACCATGTGTTATTTTTGTTAATAAAATGGTTTTTTAATTGTTTTATATTTTGTTAACCAAGAACAATTCTTTTCAATACAAGCCCTAGAACAAGAATCGATCCAATTCGTTCAATCCAATGAATCAAATCCAAAACCAATAGAGGGCTTTTAATCTACACAAACACACGATCATTTTGATATATAATACTTACTTGGATGATGAAAAAACAAGTTGATGAGGACGATGAACAAATGCGACGGTTGCGTGAATCAAAGATTGAGAATTGATGTTTTTGCTTGAAATTGGGTGAATAAGAGACGATATGGATGCCGTAGGAGTGTTCGGGTTGATTTAATTGTGTTGTTTCAATCCGTAGGTTGTCGAATGGGTTATGAGTTTGGTTTTGAGTAAAATGTAATTGGGTGTTTAATTTGCCCATTAAAGTTCGATTGATTGTTGTAGACCGATTCAAAATGAGGGTATGATCATTTCCATTAACTGAATTTATTAATTTGTTATGTTTTGAGTCGATTAAGGTTTTGTGTTTTTGGTTTCGGTTTTGGAAGAGCTTTTAAGCATGGATTTAAGGCCCTTAACCACGATTTGAACATGGATTCGGTTTCGAAACTGCCGTATGATCATTTTGTATAGCTTGGATTGCGATGAAAGTGCCTAATACACCAAAAAAGAGCTCGCCGGAAAATGGCATATTCCGGCCACTTGGCCGGAACTTCTCTCGTCGGAAACGCGGGCGAAAGGGGGTGGGGGTTGGGTGAATTCGTAATTTACATATCTGGTCCTTTATGTTTCAATGACTTAATAGTTGTGTTTTAATCTTTAATTACTAGTTTGCAAGTTGACAGTTTTAGCCCAAAGTTAGATTATATATATTTTAACTAACTATCTTAACTAAATTGAAACGTAACAATTATATACGTTACGTTTTTTATAGTTTTAGTTCGTTTAAGCCTTTACGAGACTATTTCGAGGCTTAGAAGCGTTTTTGTTTAACGTTTTCAATAATTTTCTTTTACGAGCTATATATATATATATATATATATATATATATTTTGAGATTTAGTGTTCCAACAATATTTATTTACTATGCGGGAATATTTTGCGACATAATACGGTTATTTAATTAAGACGGAGATAACGTAAAATTCAATGCGTTTATTTATAATAATAATAAACGTTACATTTTGAAGAAATAAATATGATTACAATTTAAAGGATAACGACTTCGGGTTCGAGTCGGGCATTCGGGTTCGGGTTTGGGGCAGATGTCACAGTCTCCCCTCCTTAAAGAAATTTCGTCCCGAAATTTGCTCAGACCAAAGTAGAAGAAGATGAAGCAAAAAGATGCGGATACTTAACCTTCATTTGGTCTTAAATTCATGTCCACATTTGAGTTTCAACGATTATTAACGATTGGTAACTGATTACGCTCGAGTTGTTTGACATCACGGTCCATACTTTCCAATGGCCGTTCAATAAATTGCATCGATTCATTAATGCATAATGAGATTTTTATCGGATAAGTACTTCTTCAGATTAGAAACATGAAACACGGGATGAACACTGCCCACTTCCGTAGGGCCACTACAACAAAAATGACTTTTTAGGACCTTTTGTGTGGAACGCTTGTAAAAGATGGTCCTAAAAAACTATTTAATAGGACGAATGAAATCTTGGGGTCCTTTTATAATATACTCTACTAAATCGGTGTCCTAAAAAGTTATTTAATAGGATGGATGACTTTTTGGGGTCCTATAATCATATAACTTAATAAGACACTTTGAATATAGATCCTAATAATGTAATTTATAAGACATGAAGTTGTTGGTGTCCCATTATGTGGTAATGTAATAGGACACCGGATGAAAGGAGGTCCTATTATAACATTACTTAATAGGACATCTTGTAGTTGAGTCTTAAGTGTTCAGTGTTATAGGACCCTTTCTAGTTGAAGTCTTATTAGAACACGAATTAATAGGAAACTTGACGCTTGAGTATTATAGCTTTAACCTTTATAGGACGCTTAATAATTGTGGTTTTATAATAACACTTGATACTTGGTGTGACACCTGACAATTTTTTAGTTAACACCGTTAACCCAACTTAAGCAAATTCCGTTAATCGTTTTCAAAATAAATATTAATATATTAGAGGATTACTAATTCACATGACTCTAAAACGTACCGAAGAATAAACATGATAACTTTATAATTTTCATACATCGTATATAATACGGGGTTCAATTAGTAAATAATTCAAAGTTAAATCCATTAACATTGGGAACAAGTTTCACTTGTTAAATTACTTAGGGTCTAAAGTGAAAATTCAAATTAATATAATAAAACCCAAACCCCTCCCATAACCCATCGTTATTATCCTCCTAACAAACCCTAACCATTAACACAACATCCATCACCTGCAGTCACCGTTCGTCACCTCCACCACCATCACAACCTCCACCACAACCTACAACCACCTTCTATACGCACCAACGTACAGTTCCACCATCACTCATCGTTTCAACGACCGTTACCACTTTCCGTCGCAGTCATCACCGATCACCACCACCGTTGCAGTAGCCGTTTTCACCATCGTTTCAGCCACTGCTGATCGCCACGGCAAACCTCGAATCCACCGACGAGCACAGTAACACCACGGATAACCTTCGTTCTATCCCGCGTAAGCTTTGCGGTAAGTTTCGATAACTCGCGCTATAGTTTCGGTTCGTTACTGTTCCGGTTTCAGTTACGGTTTGGGCTACGGATCGATATTAGTATGCTTATATGATTCAAAATGTATATATATACATACGGTGTATACATATAGTTGTAGATGTACATATCGGGTCCATTTAATTGCTTAATTAACCGAGTAGATATATATATATGTTTCAAATTGTGTGTATACAAGAAATTTATGTGCATGGTTATGGTGTGTTATAATGCAGAAAATATTATGAATATATGCGTATATGTGTGTTGCCAAAGGGATGTACAGTAAGTGCATGACTATCATATACTTTCATATATATAAATATAGTGTGGTGTGTTTCGAATGTGTATGTATATATGTATAAAGCAGCTGTAGCATAGCAGATACATGTTTGGGTGTGTGTTTGTACGTAAATGCAAGCTTACATATGTACAGAGGTTAATATATGTAAATTAACAGAGGTTATTATCATGCTTATTGAATGTATGTATATGTGTAATGATCGAATATATATAAATGCATGTGCAATATGTATATAAAGACATTATATAAAAATGGATGTGTATAAACTAAGATGTATAAGTCATCTAGGTTGTGAAATTTTCATTGGTTGGTACATGTTAGACTTAAAAGAAACAAGGTATAAAGATGCATGATGTGATAAATGTAAGCATTTACATGTGAATGTTCTATAAAAAGGAAAATGATATAAAATTTCATTCGGATGATGTACGTCTTGTTAATAAAATGAGTAGATGACGATGACATGATAAATTGTATGTGAAATATGTATACTATATGTGAAGTATATGTATATTTTTGTGACAAGTTGTTCGAAAGTGTGGTGTTTGACAAGTTGGATAATCATAATATGAGTCAAAACTTTCTTTGTAAGGGATCACGTGTCAAGTTGGATACATACACACGGTGTAAAATATAAATGTTACAAATATATAAATATACATGTTTACTAAAACGTTTTATTTTTTTAGATGCCGCAAGCCACAAGAAGTGATGCAGAATCTAATACCAGCAATCTACTCAAGGACTTGATGACGGAGCTTTATAATAACTTAGCTATATGGTGTATATAGTGTGTGTCCTTTAGATTTAGATATCGTTTAACAGATTTTGTTATAGATTCTAGCATAGAACTGGTTTTAATAGATTTAATAAGCATCTTTTTATATATTTTGAAGGATTTAGCATGTTTGTATATATTATGAATGATTTATACAAATTTATATTTATTATGAATGATTTGACATCTTTGTATTATAGAGGCGATGTTACTAGACGCGGTTCAAACCCGCGTTTAAAAACCGAAATCACCGCGGCTAAACTTAACTTTTCTACTAGTGTTAGGACCCTTTTCTTGGTACTAAAGTACATGTAGAGTTACATTATAAGGGTCCTATAAATTAATTTTTAAGGACGCTTTTACGTGTATCATAAGATTAAAAGTGAGTAACCACATATTAGAACATTGTTAAAGCGTCCTTATATGTTTTTATTAGGACGCTTTTTGAGTTGTTCATAGATATATTATGCGACCATAAAATTGGTTTCATAATCTTATTTGAGATATTAGGACGCTTTTTAAGTTCCGGAACTTATTACAACCCCTTTACATGAAACGCTTTTACTATTGGTCCTATTAAATGAAATGTCCTATAAAGTACCATTATAGGACACTTTTGGGCGTCCTAAAAACCCAATTTTGTTGTAGTGGGCGTTTCATCTCGCAAGAAACTCTTGAGAATTCCATCAATGGAATTGTGAGCATTTTGACTGAGACACGATTTTAAATAACGAGATTAAGAAGTTATTTATTTTTAATTTGCTTTGTCTCATTGAGAATTGTTTATTTAACTCTTTTCACTTATAAGAGTTCGGTTGACTATTTGTATGTAGATTCGAATAAATTTTATTTGCTACTCAATATATAAATAGAATTGAATACCAACTTGCAAATGAAATATTTTAAGTATACGGATTTAGAATTATTTAAATGATCATCGAGAATAGTCGTGATTAATAGATTGTTTGGGACGAATTAAGTAACCTTACACATAATTAAGTGGCTTATATGTAATTAGTAAAATGAGTAAACAAGTCAAGTGGAAATAAGATGATTAAATATGACTCAGCTACACAAGACAAAACTCACGATGGTTCCCATGCACCAACTTTCATAATTCCGTGTGCATGCACCCGTAATTACTTCAGTTTTTGCATGGAATCCACAGTTCATTCGATCACGTGCTAGTCAGAAGTACACAACAACAAAAATGATGATACGTATAGGTATTGTTATCATACTTGATAGAAATGATACTTAGGAAAATCATATTAAGATGATAAGTAGATTGATGATTCAGAAGAAACTAACGTCCATTAGGTAAACATTGCGCATATAAATAACTTTGTTCAACGATATAGATAGTTAAATTCGATTACTAGGATAGTAACATTTAAGTGTGTGAAAATCGACTTTATATGTGTAAGATGTAATTATCTAGGTTTTCTGATATTGACCAGTTCATAAGCATTAGTTGATGGTGTACATGTAATAATATATTTTATTGGGATTTTCAGAGAAATTAGTTTCATGAAAATTTAATAATGCGGACAATTGTCCATTAAACACTTAAATTGCTTATCATAGATGTTTAATAAAGTTAAAAGATTGAGCACATATATGGAAATAAATATTACGTGCTTATATGTATTTAGAGACACGTATCTAACATAAATTGTTAATCATCATTCATCTTTTATTCATCATTTAATTCTTTTTATTTTATTTGCATTACATGTCTAGATCACTAGATTTATTAATTTATTGGTTTATTTCATAATTTTTATATTTTTTGTTTTCAGATAAAATGTTCTTCTCGCATCATGTTAGTTTCTTCTTTAAACGTATCTCAATGTTTTTAATCTTTAACCTTCATCTCTTTAGGATGTGTTCACGGGTGCAAGTGGGAAATTATCGAGGAGTGGGCGCTGGCAAAGATGTTAAAAAACCCAAACATAGTGAAAGAAGTTCAATCCGAGATTGAAGGAAAAAACAACCCTATTATAAAAGAGACAGACCCCCCAAAAATGATTACTTGAAAATGGTAGTAAAGGAGACGACTCTTATGTTTCACTCTCCTCATCAGGGGCGGACCCACCTTAGTGGGGTGGGGGGCGCTCGCTCCCCCTGCGAAATTTTTTTTTTGTTTTTATATGTTAAATTCTCGATCGACCCCCGTAAATTTTAAGTCTCGACCCCCGTCCAGTCTTGAAAACTCAGTAATTTATTCCTAGTTCACAGCCCATTTGAGACACATAATATTTAACCATGTATTGGGTTAAATTATGGTTAGAAGAATAGTAATATTTATTTATATTGTCATGTATTGTCAAGCATTGAGATATTATAACCTCAAGTGTTTCACCATTGCACAAAACCATCAACATAGTTGATGATTCGGATGGTCATAAGTACAAGAAAGGAATACATAAATAAATTAACTATTTGATAGTCATGTATAGGTTGGACTCACCGGCATGTCGGTGTTACTTAGTTATGTTATGTATTTTGTTGTTTTTGTTCTAGCGAACCTACGGGCGAATCTATAGATTCGCCCGGGAGTCTAGATTAGTGTTGTCACAGAGATAAGTTTTGTCGCCGGGCGAACCTAATTATGCCCAGCGAAGCTATATGGTTCGCTGGATAGATTCGCTGTCAGCGAATCTATCAGCGAACCTATAGCTGATATATATTGTAACCTTATCTCTTGGCAAAGTGACTTTTGGCAAAATCTTATCCAAAGTCCGTGTATCGTGTGTGTGTTTCCAGGAGGTGCTAGGAGCTAAACTGAAGACTTCCCCAGGTGAGGTCCAACCTAGGGGGAGTATTGATAGTCATGTATAGGTTGGACTCACCGGTATGTCGGTGTTACTTTTGTATGTATTTGTATGTCTAGTATTTGTAGTTGTTCTAGCGAACCTACGGGCGAATCTATAGATTCGCCCGTAGTTCAAGTTAGCTTTTGTCAATGGTGTCGACTGGGCGAACCTATATGTGCCCAGCGAACCTGTGTGGTTCGCTAGATAGATTCGCTACAGCGAATCTATCAGCGAACCTAACACTGATATATATTGTAACCTTATCTACAAGTGAATAAAACTTTTGCACATCTTTAACCAAAACTCTTATCTACTGATTGTGTTGTGTAATCGTTCATCTGAGGTGCTAGGAGCATATTCTACTTATCTTTGTAGCTTATATACCTCGGTTGTGTGTTGCAATCTTGTTATTGGGTTTGCTTGGTTATTATACACCTTGTGGTTCAAGTCTTGTGTGTTTTGTAGTTAAACAAGTCAATATAGCACTGAAATCACGATCCTTATGGACCAACAATATGGTATCAGAGCCTTAGTGCTCTTGATTGTTTCATCCTAGAGATTTTTGTGTTGATTTTGGGGTTTTTGTGTCAAAACACTCTTGATTCATTTCGGGGCTGTTTGTTGTGTTTTTGAGCTGGAATTTGCTTGGGGTTTGTCGTTTTTGGTTATAGGAAGCTATTGAAACAAACGAATCTTAATTTGGTTGAGTTTTGAGGCTGTTCTGGTTGATTTTGGACTGAAACTGTTTCGTTCGTAACCCAGCGAAACTGCATGTTCATCCAGCGAATCTACTGGATCATCCAGCGAACCTAGACTAAATTTGTGATTCGGAAATTTCAAACAGTGGTCAGCGAATCTACAAAGATTTTGAACGAAAGTTCACCTGATTGGCTCATTGTGCAAGCGAACTTGCTGCCAATCTCATTTGGGCACAAGTCTTCGTTCTGCACAAGCGAACCTGTCGGGCGAATCTATTTCTGCGGCCGAGCGAATCTATTGCTGCCGAGCGAATCTGTTGCTGCTGCTGAGCGAACCTATTTGGGCGAACCTAGCGAAAAAAAGGCCGGATCTTTATAAGTTTTATTTTTGGGCCAAAATTGAATGGAATGTAATAGGTGAGGAACTAACTAAAGATATTCAGGCGGAGATTACTGCTACTATTTTGCCTGATACAGATGTCACCGAAGCAGAAATTGATGAATCAAAGGCTGGAGCTTTCATTGAGCAACTATGAAGCCAAGACAAAGACGGAGCTTAATCAGAAGACTTCCCCAGGTGAGGTCCAACCTAGGGGGAGTATTGATAGTCATGTATAGGTTGGACTCACCGGCATGTCGGTGTTACTTAGTTATGTTATGTATTTTGTTGTTTTTGTTCTAGCGAACCTACGGGCGAATCTATAGATTCGCCCGGGAGTCTAGATTAGTGTTGTCACAGAGATAAGTTTTGTCGCCGGGCGAACCTAATTGTGCCCAGCGAAGCTATATGGTTCGCTGGATAGATTCGCTGTCAGCGAATCTATCAGCGAACCTACAGCTGATATATATTGTAACCTTATCTCTTGGCAAAGTGACTTTTGGCAAAATCTTATCCAAAGTCCGTGTATCGTGTGTGTGTTTCCAGGAGGTGCTAGGAGCATAATTTATCTATCTTTGTAGCGTATTTACCTCCTGTTGTGTGGTTTAATCTCGTCTTTGGTTGTTGGGTTATATGGAACTTGGTTTTGTTTGAGTCAAGCGTGTTTTGTTGTTATACAAGTCATTATAGCACTGAAATCACGATCCTTATGGACCAACACTATTTTAGCTAAGTAATCAAGTGAAAAGTGAGAAATGATGGAAAATTTAGTTGTAAACTAAGGGTCTCAACATCACCATTTTTATACCATAACACAAGTCCTCCAACATAGTCTTATTTGGAAACATGGTTTGGTTTCATTCACTTTTTATTTGTATATTAACTAATGACTTAAGAAAGATGTAGAATGTAGACATATGAGGTTTAAGAAACAAAATAAAAAATTTATTTATAAGGTTTAAGAAAAACAATCTTAACTTGAACCTTAAATTGGTGGTTTACCAAACTTTTTACCTAGGTAAATATATGGTAAATTCCTAGAGGATGTTTCAAGTATTTAGGAAGAAAAATAATGCCAAAAATTTATGAAAAAAGAAAAAGATGAAAGAAAGAAAAAAAAACTTACAAGTTGGTATTAAAAATTTGTTGCAAAATATGTAGTTCTTAGATAGATTTAATTAGAGAGTTTGAGAAAAAAGTTTAGAGTGATAAAGGTGATTAGAGAGAGTTTGAGAAAAGCTTTAGAGTGATAAAGATGATTAGAAAGATTTTGGTTAGTATTTATAGATAAAAATTAGGGTTTGACATTAAAGAAGTTAGTTAAGTGGAGGGAAATTAAAAATTTTCAATTTTAAATATAAGTGGAGGGAAAATAAAAAAATTCAATTTTAACACCTTAAATTTAGTTTTTTGTCATTTTTTATTTTAACCCGACCCGGTTTAACCCGAACCGAGTCGAATCGGATTGAAAATAAAGTTATATATCGATGTTTACAAGAAAAAATTTTCTACCAACCCCCATGAAAAAAATTCCTGGGTACACCACTGCTCCTCATGTACCTCTTTTGCTCCCACGAGAATCCGTGGAAATGTGCATGATCAACGAATATAAAATCCCTTCACAAACGCGAGTTCTTATAAACTACTATGTCATAGCTTAGGATCCTACCAGTTGGAAGGATCCAAATGTGTTTAATTAAGAGAGGTTTCAAGAAGAAACAAAATATTATACAGGTCATGACTTTGAGTACAATCCTTTTGGCACCGGTCATAGAGTGTTTACTAGAATTTCATTGAAAATGATGAATTAGGATTTGAAACTTTCTCATGTTTCTTTACTTTACCTTTCAATTGGAATGAATGAAACGTTTGAAGTGACATGTTATAAGACTCGTAGTCTACGACTCGTTCCTAACTTACGCTTGGTTGCTTCTCTATATCAACTTAAAGCTTTCAGTCATTTTCTTTGTGTTATTATCTTTTGATTATTCTATGGTCATAAGTTGATGGTGAGCAAAAAATAATACATTATATTCAAACTTTTATATATAAAATTAAGTAACTTAATATAAAATTCGGGAAAAGACTTATTCTAAGATTATGAAATAGTCATTATCATTTGTCATATCAGATCTAGAGAACCATTTAATGATATGCACATTGAAGAGTATCATTAATTTCAATGGTTTTTCTTATAATCAAATAAGTAATAAAATCACCTTTGATGTGGAAGGTATATATTAACAATCCAATTATGTTTGGACGTGCTACGGGATCATTGTATTTAATAAATAGAATGAGAGTCACGTTATCATTATTCATTAACACGAATAAGACTAGAATACTAATCATAACCCAGTTACAATTCTTGTATTCTATCCTAAAAATCCTTATATAATATAGGAAAATGTAAAAAGCTTATGTGGCATAATTTTAAAGCTTTTGGCTTATGTGGCATAATATGAGAGTTTATCTCACAATAATGATTTTTATTTAAAATATGTATATAAAATATATTATAATAAAACTAATTACATTTTTGGTCTCCTAATATTTTGGAGAATTCTAAAAATTTAAGAGTATTTATATTTTTAACCCTCTACTATAAGGGGTGTACATGAGTCGGTTTATATTTGATAAGGTCTAAAAATGAAACTTATGGATAAAGTTAATAATAACATACAATTAAAGACCTCGGTGTTTTATAAATATACATAACATTTTTATACGATTTTTTAAAAAAAATAAATTACACCATAAAACTGAGCACTTTATGGTGTGGTAAATTTGAGTATAATATTGCTATACTAAAAGTCTAATTTTAAAAGTATATCATGTGTTCCGGTTTACCACGGTTTTGTCTCAAAATTAATTGGAACATTCATGAATATCCTTAAAAGCATCACTTAAATGTTGTGTTCCCGAGCGTAGCGCGGGGCACTAAACTAGTATATAATAGAACAGATATATTAAAAACTTTGCATGAATCTAACCTACTTGGTAGCTTTTTGGGTTCGACCCACTCCCCATACCAACACAATATATGTGACCAACTTGTCTCATGGGCTTATGCGAATTAGTCCAACATTGGTTGTTACTTCTCTATCAATATCCATTTGTAATGCACAAAGTTGTTCAATCTCTTGGGCTTAAACAGGATTTTTCTTTTAAGCTAGCACGATAAGAGAACTTCATGTTGGACTTGCTTCACAACCTGAAATCCTGAATGTATATTTTTCATGTTCATATATGGTTGTAATTAATTGTTAATGGTGCTAATTCGTCAAATGCGTTATGAATTATGATCTTTAAATGAGCGTACACAAGCGTACACTTTACCGAACGTTCACGAACATAAACGAATGAAAGCGGTCTATGTTCATATCCGTTCGATTAAGTTAACAAATGAAGTTTCTTGTCCGTGTTCGTTTGTTTATTAAACAATTTGATACAAACGAACTTCTCGCCGAACACTTCATGAACTATTAACTGAAAGTTTATTATGTTTACAGCCCTAGTTGCGCACATAATTAACTGCGTGCAAAACAATGTGCAATTGTCCGTTAACCCATTCAAGTTGCTTATCACAAAATTTTAATAGAGTTAAACGATTCAGCACATATAAGAAAGTACACATTGCGTGTTTATATGTATTAAGAGACACGTGTCTAACATAAATAAGTTAATCATTATTCTTCTTTTGTTCAACATTTAAACTTTTTCATTCTATTTACACTATGTTTCTGGATCACAATATTTATTTATTCATTTATTTCGTATTTTTTGTATTGTTTTTGTTTTCATATAAAATGTACGTTATTCCTACATCATGTTAGTTTCTTCTTGAAATATCTTATTGTTTTTCAATCTTTAACCTTCATCTCTTTAGGATGTACTCGCGCCAGCAAGTGAGAATCCATCAAACGTAGTGAAGTGGGCGATGGCGGAGATGTTAAAAAACCCAAGCATGATGAAAAAAGCACAAAAGATTATAGAGGTCATGACTTTGAGTATATTCCTTTTAGCGTTGGTCGTAGAATGTGCTCTGAAATTTCATTGGGAATGATGAATATTGAGCTTTCTCTACCATTTTGCTTTACCATCCAAATTGTCAACTCCCTTGTCACATTTATGTTTGTATCAATGTTATAACACTATATATAGTGCATGTTGTGTTTGGTATTATACACACGAATAAGAAGCAATATGCATTCTCTTATTCTCTCTTTCCCTCTATAACATATGTTTTCATATCTAGATACATCATATTAGTTGCTAGTAGGTCGTTGTTTTACAACACGTTATCAGCACAAGTTGCTATTATGATTTGGATCATATTATCATAAGGTAAAAGTATTTGTTCTTATCTTGGTTCATTCAAACAAAATCCATGTTGTAATTCATACAATTTTGGATCATGTTTAAATGTCAGGTGTCACACCTTCAATTTTTCACAAACGGGGTATCCGTTAAGCGTGTGACTTTCAAGATCTCAGCCATTATTGAAAATGTATTTAACAATCCAGCGGAAGTATAAATAAAACCAGTATACCAACCCACGTACTTAACAGAAAACCAAAAATTTTAAATCCAAAAGTTAAAGTTCATTAAATATAATGATAATAAAACGACTCCAAATGCATGTATGTCCTAAGTGTGCTCGTGCTCCTTAACTACTTGAGAAAAACATACTAACAAGTGTCAACTAGAGGTTGGTGAGTTCAAAGAGTTTAATTGTTCAGTAGTTAATTAAGTATAAATGAATTTCTGGTAAAGTAAACTACTACGTACTTATGTCCAGTTGGTTTGCAAGACCAATTTACTTATTACTTGTGCATGTAGAGACCGAGCTACCTATTTACCGTTATGTCTTGTTACCATTGTAATACCAATGGCCATATTAACGGACTTAACATGAAAATGCCAACAAGAAAAACAATGTCTATATTGTGTCTTAAAAATCAATTTTAGACTTCTTAGATTTTTAATCTTAGTTTTTTTTACTTCATCCTCATACTTTTAATAAAGAGAACAAGAATCACGTTATCATTATTTCATTACCACAGTATATATATGCATGTGATTAGAAAATGGATTATAATTTAATTTAAAAGGGATTTAACTTTTTGTTTTTGTTTCTTAGTGAATAAACTTAATATCTTAAAGCATTAAACCAAATTAATCACTCTTTCACGCTTAGGTTTTATTCATTTA
Organism: Tagetes erecta; assembly: GCA_030867185.1. Lineage (NCBI taxonomy): Eukaryota > Viridiplantae > Streptophyta > Magnoliopsida > Asterales > Asteraceae > Tagetes > Tagetes erecta. Next base: position 4,457,855 of record CM061489.1, on the reverse strand, counting down.
TTACGTGTTGACGTTGAATTGAACTACTAATTCTAATGTATAGTTGTGTGGCGAAGTCAATTATGATGGCAAGCATCTTGAGTCACATCTAGAGTAGTTTAGGATTAAGAAAATGTTGATTTGTGGATAGTTTATATATTTACTAACTAGGTTAACACCCGCGTGTTCACGCGAATGAAACAGTAAAAATGGAAAAATAATATGTTTAATTTTTAAATAAGTAAAGTAAAAAATATGCAAGTTCTTATAACATTTATTTAAAATTAACATAACTTTAACTTTTAAACAGTTAAAAAAAGTGTAAGCCATGGATGAAATGATAAAAAAAAATAAAATTAGTATAAGTTTATATTCAAAATAGTTAAAATAAAACAAAGATTCCTATATTTTAATTATTTTGCTCAAAATATGGAAGGATCATAAACAATATATATAATAGTCATTAATTACACTTAAATGGTGAGGATTAATATGGTGGTGACAAGTGGCATTGTATGGAGGCAAGTCTTAGCAATTTATTAGAAGAGGAGATTTGCAAGTTCGGTTATGACCTTGTAAATTAGTGTTGAAGTTTGTATTATTTACAACTTTGTCATTAGGCAATTTTCAACTTTAGTTTTTTTTAACTTTGACATATATATATATATATAGTATTGATGTCTTTTGTAAACCAGTCATTAAAATGTTAACCATTAAACCAAATGTGAGCCACACATTATATTCTTGAATATTTTAATGATCAAGGGTAGTATTGGAATTTCACTTCCTAATATTAATAATTTCTTTTATTTTTTTATATTTGTTATTTTATTTGATATGACATTGATTTGACACCAATTCATTTCCCCATACAACTTCCAGCCTTTATATCTCCCTCCCATCTCTCATCCAATCTTTTAAAATTTTAAATTTTCATGTTGATCATCTTCCATTTCTCTCAACTCATATAGATATGAAAACACATAAAAAAACATCATCACATTTCACCACCATCGTTGCTCGAATATTCCCACAACATCTGTGGGTTTTTAAAAGGGTTCTTCTGTCATCTCCGAGTCTCCGATATAGCAGATGATAAGTGTTCTTCCGTCATCTCCGGCATAGCAGACGAACGACACCACCGTATCAGAACGACGACACCACCGTCGCCGTTGTCGAACATCACATTCCTGTCTACGAGGTGTGTTCTTGATCATTTTTTATATTTTCCTAGCCTAGATCTAGAAATGTTTTTTGTTATTTTAGAATGAAATTGTTGTTAAGGATTGTATTAAGTGCATTAAAGTTGTACGAAGTGCATTAGAAGTTATACTTAGACCTATTGATGGAATTGAGCATTAGAAGTTGTATTTTAAACTTGATACTTGTACATTTTTTTAGTGTATAAGACTAGTTGTACTCTAAGCTATCTTACTTGTATATTTGTTAGAAAGATGTATGTAAAATGGTTTTTGAATATACACATATATTAGTCATGTTTTTTATTTAAGTTGTACCTTGTGCATAAAAAGTTATACATAAACTGGTTTTTTAATATATATATATGTGTGTAACTGAGCTGTATACATGTGTTACTCTTTGTTTTTACTTTAGAGTGGTTGTACCAAGTATATAAACAGCTGCATATAACTATACATATGTGTAAAACTACACTTTTGTTGTGGTTTTTGAACTAACTGTATAAACAGTTGATATATTAATTTGTTTATTCAAATGCACCAAAAGATACATGTGTACAACCAAAATACACATATGTTAGTTTTATTTCTTACTTTTAAAAAGTTGTACCAGGTGTAATCTGAATACACATGTGTTACATTTTTTAGTTGGGTTTGTACACATGTATAATCTGAAATCACATGTATAACTAAGTTGTGTACACAAATCTTTGTTTTTTTCTTCTTACAACTTTTTGGTTCATTTATTTAAATAGTTTCTAATCTATGTTAATTCTTTGTTTTTTTTTTTCAGAACACGTTGAGCAACCCAGATTATGATGTGAACATCGAAGAATGAAGAAAATAGCATTTAAAAACACATGTGTTATATGGCACGACACATGTGTATGTTAGCTATCATGCACGTGTGTTAGTCTTGTTTTTGTCTTTTGAGTTATTGTACGTAGTGCATAAACAGATGTACCTAACTATACACATGCGTAAACTGAGTTTGTTAATTCATGTTACATTTTATTTTCTTATTCCTGATCATGGTTTTATATTGATGAGTTTTGTTTTATTTTGTTTTTAAGTGGTTGTACCAAGTGCATTAAAAGTTGTACGTAGACTAGGTTTTGAATATACACATGTGTAATTGAGTTTGAACACATGTATTAGTCTAGTTTTTCCATCTAAGTTGTTGTACATTGTGCATAAAAAGTTATACCTAAATTGGTTTCTTAATATACACATGTATAACTACGTTGTACACATGTATAACTAAGTTGTACATATGTGTTACTCTTGTTTTTTTAACACATGTGTTACTCTTGTACCTGAGTTGGTTTTTGAACATACACATGTGAAACTGAGTTTGTACACGTGTGTAAACTAGATATATAAATGTGTAAACGTTGTCAACTGTTTATTTTTATTTTTATCTCCACATTTTTTTGCTTTTAAATGGTAAACCTTAATAAATCTTCATTTTTAATATCCATTTGCATGTTCTCAATAATTATTAACTCATGTTAAGTCTTGGTTTTTAATATCCTAACAACTTATTTTCCTACATTTTTTATGTGTGACCCATAAAATATTTACAAAGTTGCTTATAACTTGTTTGCCATTTGAAAACACATGTGTTATATGGCACGAAACATGTGTATGTTAATTATTATGCACATGTGTTAGTCTTGTTTTTGTCTTTTAAGTTGTTATACATAGTGCATAAACAGTTGTACCTAACTATACACTGTATAAACTGAGTTTGTTAATTCATGTTACATTTTATTTTCTTATTCCTGATCATGTTGAAAAATCCAAGATAATGGGAAACCCTAATCTTGGTTCAAGACGGTGGTTTATGGATATGTTTTAAAAATTGCACTTTTTACGTTAAATCTTTGTTTCTTTCTTCAAAATATGCTGAAAACACATGTGTCTCTTATCTAATTCTGCATATTTGTATATCTCAAAACCACTTTTGTACAACTATTTTTTATACTTTTATACAAACAGAACTAAAATCTGGAAAGAGAAAACAAAAAAAAAAGAAATTGGAGAGAGAAAGAAAGAAAGAGAAAAAGGATGAGAGAGAAATGAATGATGTCTTGGGAATAGTACTAAAAGTACTGAATAGTACTATTAAAGTACTAAAGGTTAATGATGGTATAATTTTTAAAGTCTAATAACAGTTGAACATGAAAGATTCTCTTGATCAAAAAGACAATTTTGCCCTTATTTCATATTAAAATATATAAAAGTAAATATAATTGTACCTTAATATCTTACTTTCAATCTCAGCCATTGATCTTAAAGATCAATGGTCCAAAAATGGTTTTTTGGTTTACATTTTAGTGCATGGTTTACAAAATACATGTGGCATATATATATATATATATATATATATATATATATATATATATATATATATATATTGATTTTAATCCCCGACTTTTACTAATTATTATTTTAACTCTTGATGAGTTTTCGACTTTAACTTATTACTCTATTTTGACATATCTACGACTTTAACACTCCAGATTTGACTTGGTTATCGTTTTGACCTTTAACTTTTGATATTTTTTCGCCTTTTAATATGTGACTTACAGCTTTGCACCGTGACGTACGGGACATGAAATATTTTTACATAAGATTGAATAGTGTGACCCAGCCACTGAAACTCGCGACCTGGTCTTAAATCTAGTTATATTGATAAATGAATTAATGTAAATATAATATTAGTTTTTTAATAAAAATGGGATGGATGTAAATAAACATATTACAACTTTTAATGTCTACCGCAAAATACTTTCTATATATGACATGTGAGGTGGGGCAAGTTTGATTATGCATGGACAAAAAGCATAATAACAAGCTTACAATCATACAATATTATTCAAAGAGGTCAATGAAATGAATGGTTCATTTTGTATCAGAATTTAGTTAAGTGTTTAATTCTTTAATAAATTGATCATACTTGGATTGGGTTATACTAAAGTTAACTGGCTGGATTAACGTATTTAAGATCAAAATTATAAAGTTAAAAAGTATAAAAGTTTTAGTTGTAACTTTATTAATATATGTGTTTATCACTAATTGAATTGGTACAATAAAATAAACAGCTAGATCGCACAAATCATTAATATATGAGTCATGCAATAATCATCCACAGATCGAAGTATACCTTTTAACGTGAAGATCAAAATCATAGTCTATATTTAGGCTTAGTTTATTTATTTGTGTATTATTCTCTTATATCTAATATATTTGAGTTGTTTAAATTGAAGGTTTTGTTTTATTTTTTTGAAGGTTTAGTTCAATATTTAATTATTTAGCAGGCATTCAGAGCGTTTGTATTTAGGCTAGTTTATTTATTTGTGTATTATTTGGGTTGTTTAAATTGAAGGTTCTGTTTTATTTTTTAATGGTTCAGTTCAGTGTTTAATCATTTAGCATTAGGCATTCAGAGCGTTTGTTTAATAAAAAGAAGTCTTTGAATTATTCAGTTAAGTGTTGGATAGTTAAGAGACAGTAAGGTAGTGTTTGGTACGTGGGAATGAGAGGTGAAATGAAATTAACCATTACGGGGGAATGAAAAAAGTGTGTTTGGTTTTGGAATGAAATGGACCATTACGAAAGAATGAAAAATACATCATTTTCATTTCATCCATCTCCCATTTTTTTTTTTCATTCCTTTAAGGAATGTATGATTTTTTTAAGTCATGACAAGAATCATTAACCGACTCATGCTCCAAACTTTGACCCGACCTAAAACCCCATGAACCGACCATTTCCTAACCCACGGTTCGAACCATGACCTAACCCATGAATTAAACCATGACCCAACTCATGAACCGACTCACAACCCGAGCCATCTACTGATCCGTGACCTGACTCATGTCAATCCATGCCCTGAACCATGACCCAACAATGATTCGACTCATGACTTGACTCGTGTCTCGTATCATGACTCGAATCATGTCCCGATCGAAGACCCAACCCAAGTCTCAATTCATGAACCGACTTATGATTCGGTCCGTAAACTAACTCATGACCCAGCCCAGGAGCTGAACCATAAACTGACCAATGTCGTGACTCATTCCTCGAATCATGGCCCGACCCATGTCTCGATCCATGTCTTGACTCATTCCTCGATTATGGTGAACAAGATTGTGGAGGCGGCAGTGTGTGGGGGTGGTAGAGTGAAGGTGGATCGGTGATGGTTAGAGAATATGGTGGAGGAGGTGGTAGTTAAAGATGTGAAGTTATATTTTTGGTCCCCAGTGCCATTTTCGTCAATTCTCATTCAACTAACGGAGTTTTTTAACGTTGTTAATGCCAAGGACTGCTTTAGCAACAAGTTTTGCCAGATAGGGATCATTTAGGAAAAAATTCTTAAAAGTATAATTTTTGACAAAATCATACAAACCTCAGGAACCATTTTAACAATTAACTCTATAATTTATTGTCGTTTAGAATACTTTTTATTCTTCTTTCATCATCATTAAAACAAATAGTGTGTGTCATGTTCATATAAAAATTGGTTTAGAAATATTATTGTACTCTTTACTCAATATGGCCTCACATGTGAAGTGAAATATTGCTATTCTTTTGTATAAATTCACATGTAAATCAACATTGATTAACATAGAAGTCAAATAATAGTTCACAGTACGTACATTTATATTGATTTTCAACAAGATACGTAATTACGTATATATATATATAAGTTTCTTGATGAATATGAACTATTGTTGGTAGACATTTAATTAGAGGGTGTCTAGTCAGACACCCTGACAGGCTATCCGGACACCCAATCATTTTGTCAATACGACTCGTATTGACAATACGAGTCGTATTGCTGTAAGCTCAGTGATACGACTCGTATCAAATTAATAACGACTCGTATTAACACATAAAACGACTCGTATAAACAATGCATACGAGTCGTATGTTGGGTGTTCGGATAGCCTCGACAACTTCTGTCAAGATTCCTGACATGCAGTGAAACGACTCGTATAAGGCTAACAACGAGTCGTATTGGTCACCTAATACGACTCGTATCAGCTGATACGAGTCGTATTATCTATCAGGAATCTTGACAGATATCACATGTCTGCTTTGAAATGCGTGCCAATTTCATATAAATACGGGTTATTGGATTTAATCACCTTCAACTATTGGTTATTAGCCTCTGTCACCCTCAAGTATCACTTTGGCCAATATAACTCCTAACTAAACACTTTGGTGTCTGTATCACCAAAATTTAACAAAAATTAACCAAAAATTAACTAAAAGTGACTTGAATTGGTTAACTTTTGGTGATACGGTGTCCGTAACACCAAAAGCTAACCAAAAAATAATCAAAAGTTAACTAAAAGTGATTTGAATTGGTTGACTTTTGGTGATACAGACACCAAAGTGTTTAGTTGGGAGTTATATTGGCCAAAGTGATACTTGAGGGTGACAACGGCCAATAACCAATAGTTGGAGGTGATTAAATCCAATAACCCAGATTGTTTCTTCCGATTTCAATCCTCATTCTTTCTAAATCCCCCTAAAAAATGTCTAATAGGCGTTCTACCACATCTTTACTCAACATTCCTTCCCCCGTTGACAATCATAATTTTCGTAATCACAACTGGTCTCGCAACGTTTTGCACTTTTACTATAACGGAGACCAACCGGAATGTAAGAATGGTTACATCGTTGACGAGCAGGTTCTTGACCGGAGCTGGTGGGGAACCCTTTTAGGTTTTGAGAGAAATGGGTTTATTTGTTCATACGTATATTTTATGGCACCCTTTATTTTTAGTTAAATTTTAATATCCCGCTAATTTAATTTTCTATTTTTTTCAGCATAATTTCGTTTGGGTTACTAGACTTATGGTTTGGCGCAAACAAGAAATTGAGAGAGCCGGTGAAAACCTGTTACGTTGGACGTGCCTACCTTCTGAGTTTTATGATATGTTAATCAATCAGGACGAAGACACTTTGCAATACGGTGACGGGACACAAACACTATATCCTCCGTTTTGGGAGGTTGATACGGTAATAACTAATACCAAATACAATTTTTTCGTACTGTACACCCTTATTTCTTATTAAATTGTCACGGCTTTTGTCTTATGAGACGTATTACATAGACGTATTACATAAAATAATATAATTAAAATTTTTGTAGGTGTATTTACCGATAAACCATGACGATGTAAGATGGTATCTTTTTGAAATTAACTTAAGGACAATGGAAATTCGTTGTTTTTTTCCATACAACTGTCTTCCAACTAGCTGTAGTGGTTTATCATGTATTCACGTTGGACTTCACCAAATCCATATTCAATTTGAATATTTTTTTCATATGGTTTTTAAGAAAAATAAATTACTGGCAACACACAGGTCAATATTTAGGTGAAGTTACTGAAATACCTGTGACCAGCTGTGTTGTTTGGCCACCTAATGCTGGTCATATAGGTTCAGATGGTGGGATAGTAATCTGCGTGTTATTGCGTAGGCTTGTACAAGATCGGGGGCTGGACTGGCGAGAAGTGAATTTACAAGATGCCTGCCTCAGATTCAGACGGTTCATGGCGGATGAATTATACGCCGCCAGAACAGCCTAACAAACCTTTACAAACTAACATAACTTTTATACTTATTACTTCTCATGGTATACCGCAATATCATAGCTCATGGTATAAAACTTTTATACCTATCTGAACAAAAGGTAGTTTGTAAATATTAGTTTTGTATGTGGCGTCTATAAATATAACATGTGGAAATGCACGCCAAATTTCCAGTGAAGTTTTATGAATAAAAAAAATTTCTTCAACTGTGTTAGTATGTGCGTTGGAACGACTAAAATTCACATACTGTTTTAACCGAAGCAAGGAGAAAAGAATCTGCATTGGAGTTTCACCAACATTAGATTCCTCCTTAATCTTTTGAATGGCATTATTTATAGTTTTAGATGTTGCCACACACTTCGGGTTCATCTGCCGAATGGCTTGTAATATGTCACGTGTCTTCATATTTTGACTGTACAATTCTCCCACCATTTTATATTCTGCGGGGGTCAGTCGTTTAGCATACGCATGACCCTCTAAATGTTGAGCAGGATCATGGTTGTGCGAATCATCAACGACAATTAAAACCCAGCCACCAACACTTCTTTCATTTTTACCTATTAACTGGAATTGACAATTTGTTTTTTTGGAGCCACTTTTTCTTTTGTCTACCCCCTCTAGTTTATAGTTACCCCCACGATCACATTTAAGGTGAACTTTTACCGTCTCACCCGATGCATTTTTTTTAGAACGTTGGGTGATTATAACGAAACCATTGTCTCTCCCGATATCTTGAGCTCATTTCACCAGTTCTTCACGTGAAGTGAAAACCTTAAAAAATATATTTTATTTTAAATATTAATTTTATGTTGTGCTACAAAACGTTGATCATTAGTAAATATTTACCTGATTAGCTTCAAACAAACTACCGCCGACATTGTCACCTGCGCCACCATTGTCACCTACGCCAACATTGTCATCGCCATAAAATACGGCACTGTTGAAATCACCACCATAATAATTACCGCCATGTTGTTCGTTGTTATTATCCGGGTATTCAAAATAATTATCACCCTCGAATTGACCATCGAAAATATAGTTACTATCCCAGAAAGACATTTTAAGAAGAAGACTTCGAAAAAATCAGTGTAATGTAACGATTGATATTCAATTGAATGAATCGATCGATCGTTTATGCGTTTATATTGAAATTTTAACGGAATATTACATCGTGTCAAATAATTATATTGGATCGTACATTTGACAGTCTATAATTGGAAAATTTTAATACGACTCATATTGATGTGATACGAGTCGTATAAATATAAAGATACGACTCGTATTACAAGTAATACGAGTCGTTTTAGTAATCAATACGACTCGTATTAACTTTAATATGAGTCGTATTACTGTGCCTTCTGACAACGGAAACATGCAGAATTTGTCGTCTGACACGTCCAGCAATACGACTCGTATTGGGTCATACGAGTCGTATTTAGAGTGTCTGGCTAGACAGTCAGGTGTCCGGATAGGAGCACCCTTTAATTAAGTGAGTTATTTACTTAAAAAAATGTCCTTATCATGTTGTAAATTGTTTGATTTAATTATATTATATTCCTTAACATATATATTTATCATGAAAAAATATTTATCGTTACAATTTATTTATTAGATCTGATGATTGGTTGGAGGGTTATTGTACCCATATGACAGTGAAAGAAATTAATTAGTACAGTTTTAGATAACTAATCTGCTTTTAGAACGTTGGTTGGTTGATAACTAGTCCATGGCTTTAATAATAAGAAAACAGAATTAGCATGGCCTTTAATTTTAGGCCGTTGATGAGTGTGTCGGAATTGAACTTTAGAGACGTGTTATACACGTACCGACTTACAAAGTTACAAAGATAGAGTTAGATCAACTTTATATATACATATAGCGGCACAAGAAAATTGTCCTAATGACACTTACAAAGTGATGTGACAATGACAACCGATATATCTTTTTATTATTGTTTTTCTTCCACACGAGCTTTTTTCTTTTAAATTAAGTTTTTAATAAACTGAAGTTTTGGTTCATATATTTTGATATTATTAATAGTTTTAGTATCATTTTAATAGTTTTGGTCCGTGCAATTTTGTTTTTTAACAGAAATGGTCCTGAATACTAACTCCATTCAATTTTACGTTAAATCTCTCTCACACGTCCCGCATCTGAGTAGTAAAAATGTCATTTATTCCTCTCTTTTATCTAAGTCATTATGTAGGTTAACATTTTTATTCGATCGTATGTCAAAAAGAGTGAGGGAAATGTCATTTTTACTTTAGTAAGTGAGGGAGACTTAACGGAAAATTGGATGAAGTTAGCGTTTTCAGGGCCATTTTTGTTATAAAATAAAATCACAAGAACCAAAACTGTTAAGATGAGACTGAAACTGTTAATTGTATCAAAACATTGAGACCAACCAAAACTGCATTTTATTCTAAGTTTTTTTTAATTATTTTACAACATGGAAAAAAGAGAAAATGCCTCTAGCAAGACGCTAGGACAAACTCACAACCCACTAAATTACAACGGAAATCTCTGAAACGAAAAATTGCACCAAGCATGCCATGAAAGGTCTCCTAATTTCGCCCGATTTTTTAACCAAAAAAAAGTGTGTAACTTGATTTTGTCTATCACCATTGTAACCTCTAAACGCTTAGCGTTAAAAATGAAATTGTTTAGCGTCACCCATATTAACCAAAAAGTCGTTAAAAATATTGAAATCAAGGCCTTCCTTAACTCTGTTGTTACATTCCATTGCTCAATTGAGTCCATGAACTCTCTGTAAGGAAGTCTCAAATCAACAGAGTAGCCAACCCAATCAAAAATATGTCTCCAAACCCGCGAAGCAAAATGGCACTCTCTTAGAGCATGGTTGTTTGTTTCCGGAGAACCGAAACATAGTGAACATTCCGCCGAATGAAGATTTACCCCTCTACGAATAAGCGACTGTTTCGATGCGATTCTATCAAGCGATACCCTCCATCCAAAACATCTAAGATAAATAGAGGAATCCATGATAGCCAAGAATACGGCGACCAATCCACTGGCACTCGGTTTGCTTCGAGAATATATCTTAACGATCTCACGGTAAATAGACCCGACTCATCCCCAGCCCAATTCCAACAATCAATTGAAGCGATTGGGATTTGCTCATTAATTAATTGTTGGAGTTGATAAAACTGCTCCCGAGTCGGATCCATTCTTGGCTGACGTGTCCACTCCCACACCCATGACACTCCAACACAGGAATCCATTCTCCTCTCTGCCACTGTACACCGTTTCTTTTTTTCTAACTCAGGAAACCGATCCTTAAGAGCTAGGAGACCCACCAACCCAATTGTCCAACCAGAAAGAACTTAATGTTTACTCCCTGCCCAACTTTTGCAAACAAAAAATTATTCAGGCAGATTTGTTCTCTTAAGAGATCAATTTTAGTAGCCATAATACTTCTCCAACAACCTCTCATACTTTTGTTAACCGGGATAGAATCATATAATCTAGGTTGAAAATGGATGGCCTTCACAACTTTGACCCGGCCATAGACTTTCATTATTGTTCTTGAACCTCCAGATCCATTTAACGAGCAACGCCAAGTTCATATCTCGAATGCTCCCAACACCACAGCCCCCCATTGATTTTGGAGCAACAACATCTTTCCATTTGACCCATGCAATTCCTTTACCATCTCTTGACCCGCCCCAAAGGAAACGCCGTCTAATTTTCTCCAACTCGTTTACAATTTTCTCCAACTCGTTTACAACTTTGCAGTTCAAAAAAAAATTTTACAACATGGAAGATTTTTTTGTTCTATATAAAACTGCGGCCCATTGATAACACAATTGTGTTAGGAGCACTAGGTCAGGGGTTCTAGTCCTGCTGACCACAGGTGGTGGTGTATTTCTCCTTGAAAATCAAGGTGTTGCTGTTCAAAAAAAATATATATAAAACTGCGAATTCAAATGACTGGAAATTGGTTGAATTCAGTATTTGAATTAGTGAAATTAAGTTATTTTTTCTTTATAAATTTTATTCACCATATTATTTAGTTTTTCGGCAATGGATACAATGTTTTATAACTAAAAAAGGTTCTAAATGTATTGTTTTATAACTTTTATTGAAAAATAACTTGTATTCATACAAAGTATTGTTTTTATATTACAAGACAAAAAATACTTTCTCGTGAATATATTTTGGTTGTCCGGAATTTATTTAATACTATGTCGTAAGGTTGGTGGGTAAGTCCCACAAACTTGCTAACATGTGTCTTATTTTATTCATTTTGACAACTTTAACTTCTTACTTAACTTTGACATGTTTAACTATCAACTTTAACATAGTTTAACTTATGATTATTGTATGACGTTAACACTTAATCTTTGAGTTGGTTATCATTTAGACATCTTTATTTTAAATATATATCTGTCTTTTAATACGTGGTGCGTTATCAATTTTTATTGTAACGTATGAGACATTAAATTTTGAATCAACCTGTGTGAAAAAGTTAAATACGCGAGACCACGTCGTCACATAATACAACCCGACCGTATATCTAGTTTATATATATTTATCGACCCCCTCCAATTGTAACACGTGGGTTCACGTCCATTGCTTAATACTAATATCAGCGTTAGCTAGCTCAAGAAAATATATTAAACATCTTACTTGCAAAATATGATATGATTTGCTATTGAAAACTTACGTGATTTAGTTGGCACTTGCACCTCACACGAGTGACAGTGTGTTTTACACGTGCATGACCTACGTGTCAGTCGATCTGGAAACAAAACAACACGTGGACTGAAAGTGAGTGGGCCCCATGTGAACACATAGGATACCTTTTGTTAAAAAACGGTGCGTGAGTGTGTGCTAGACACTTAGACGTGTGACATACCCACTCACTTTGGTCTTTATGTAACATTAATTCCGTACCTCATTTGCACCGTTGACCATTGAAAAAAATATATATTTCATTTGTAACTTACATTTATTTTCCTCCCACCTATACCAGAGTACATGTGGACGTACACATACTACAATCGTATACGACAGTTGATATATAAGTATTGACCATTATTTTAAAAAAATAAAAAGTAGTCAAATCAATTATAGATATACACTAAATAGTGATGTAGATTTTAGAGTATGTTTGTGTGAATTTACTAGTAAAAAAAATCCTACCACATGTAAAGTACATTACATTATATTATAATCAATATGAAGAATTAACTCAACTTAAAAAAAATGATTTAAAATCAAAGCGTTAAGTTAAAATATTCATCATTCTAAACATAAAACAAGTTAAAATATAACTCAAACATGTCTAGTGAATGTAAATCAATTTTTTTAGATAGGTCATATCAACATTTACCCCACTCATAAACCAACTATGATCCCAACTGTTGATTTAAACCGTCAGTAAGATTTAAACCTAAGTCTTTAGATAAGATAAATTCTAGAGCTTACATTTCTTTACCTCTAAAAAGTTAAACTGAGTCATTGACTATCGTTTGACTAGTTGACTTTAGATAAATCAGATTTTAGTTGGGTTTTTTATACATGTTTATATAATCATTAAAAAAAGAAAAAGGAATATATAAATAAACATCTAAAAGTGATGCTATATTTTTGCAATTAATTATTCCTCTTTCTCTGTCCTATAAAACACAAGTGTCTGAAGTATGAACCTACACACATTAACAAAAAGCATATCTCAAAAGAGTCAGTGAACCGGCCTTCAAGTTGCAGATAATTTGTATCGGTTCACAACAACAACAACAACAATAACAAAAACAATGAGCACAAACCACAACTCAAGCGTGGAGGAAGTGGCATTAGTGGTACCTGAAACGGACGACACAACACTCCCAGTGATGACATTTCGTGCATGGACACTGGGTGTAGGATCATGCATAGTCTTGATCTTCCTCAACACGTTCTTTATATACCGAACGCAGCCGTTGGCGATATCGGCTATTTTGATGCAAATTGCTGTTTTACCAATCGGGAGATTGATGGCAGCAACGTTGCCAACCAAAGAGTATAAGGTGTTGGGATGGGGTTTTAAGTTGAACCCGGGTCCGTTTAACATAAAGGAACATGTTATTATTACGGTGTTTGCGAATTGTGGCGTGTCGAGTGGTGGTGGTGATGCGTATTCGATCGGAGCGATTACGGTTATGAAAGCTTATTATAGACAGAGTTTGAGTTTTTTGTGTGGCTTGATTATTGTCTTGACGACTCAGGTACGTATATATGTTGTTTTTTGAACGATTGGTTACGGGTCATGTGTTTGTGACTCATAATGATCCGTGATTATTAGTCGTGTTAAATGTGTCGTGTCATGTCGTGTGAGTTTGACTGGTCATACGTGACAAATGTGTGAATTTGACACGAACCCAAAACTTTATCGTGTTTTGCTGTTAATACTTGAAAACTATGAACTTAAAGGCATGATATGTACTCTATTATTTACTTCTCATTTGTCTTTTTGAGTTTTGACAATGTTTATTTAATTACTTTATAAATGCTCTAATATTATATTTTGCCCAAATGTAATAAAGGTAAATAAAAGGAATGATACTTCTTTTTTTCAACTTTTTACATTTTGATAAGTAAAATCCGGTTTAAAGTGACCCAAACTCGTCTAAATTAAACACAAACCGGCATATTTTCATATAAAGTTTATGTTTTGTGTCATGTCAGATATATGTTGATCTAAACTTGATCTTTTCTTTTGACAGATATTAGGGTATGGATGGGCAGGAATATTAAGAAGGTATTTGGTTGATCCGGTGGAAATGTGGTGGCCTTCAAACCTTGCTCAGGTTTCTCTCTTTAGGTATATGTCTAGTCTTTTTTTTTTTAATTTACTTGTTTATTTATTTATTTATTTTCAAGATTTTGGTTGTGGGTGGTCCTTTGGAATAATTGAAAAGATGAATACATTTTTGTGTCACTTGTTCAATTCATTTTCAAATCAAGGGAATTTCAAACTCTTTATCAAAAAGTTATAAAGCAAACATCTTTTTCTTGTGTATGTCACTTATGAAAACAAACTCGAATATAAATCACCGTGTCGAATCAGTCATCAACTCACTGAGTCTGTGACTCCGTGAGTTGTTAACCAAAAGACAGTTAGATATCTGATATTCAACTAACATGGCTAACTTGTTACAAATCCAGGGCATTGCACGAAAAAGAAACGAAAGCGCAAGGCATGACAAGAATGCGATTTTTCATGATTTTCTTGGTTCTGAGTTTTGCATACTACGCGCTTCCAGGCTATCTTTTTCCTATCTTGACATTCTTCTCATGGGTTTGTTGGGCTTGGCCACACAGTATAACCGCGCAGCAAATCGGGTCGGGCTACCATGGTCTAGGTGTGGGTGCATTCACCCTCGATTGGGCTGGGATTTCGGCTTACCATGGTAGCCCATTAGTCACACCTTGGACTTCCATTGTTAATGTTGGAGTAGGTTTCATTATGTTCATTTACATAATTGTTCCCATTTGTTACTGGAAATACGACACGTTTGATGCCCGAAAATTTCCAATTTTCTCTAATAAGCTGTTCACTAGGACGGGCCACGAGTATGACACTACTCGAGTCTTGACACCGCAATATGACTTAAACGTTGCAGCTTATGACAGTTATGGTAAACTCTATTTGAGTCCTTTGTTTGCACTTTCCATTGGATCAGGGTTCGCTAGGTTCACTGCAACCCTCACCCATGTCGCGTTATTTCATGGCGGGTAATTAACTACTTTCTTTTACTAAATTAAAGGACCTCTTTCGAGGTCCAAAGTACCGTTTACAAACTTACTTTAAAGTTTGTAAACGAAAATAAAAATTACTTAGTTACATTACATTACGTTTTTATGCGATTTTATCATGTAGGGACATATGGAAGCAGAGTAAATCTGCAGTGAACAACATGAAAGTTGACATTCATGCCAAACTGATGAAGAGTTATAAGCAAGTGCCACAATGGTGGTATCTCGTGTTATTGATCGGGAGCATCGTGTTATCTCTGGTCATGTGTTTCGTGTATAAGGAAGACGTGCAGCTCCCGTGGTGGGGTTTTCTTTTTGCTTTTGCACTGGCTTTTATCGTTACGCTCCCCATTGGTGTCATCCAAGCTACGACCAACCAGGTACGGATAAATGTTTGTCATAAATAAATATATAGGTCGTGTTCATGGTTAACTGGACTTTTAACTGTATGCAGCAACCGGGTTACGACATCATAGCCCAGTTCATATTCGGATATATTCTACCCGGAAAGCCGATTGCTAACTTGCTTTTCAAGATTTACGGGCGAATTAGTACAGTTCACGCTCTTTCTTTCTTATCTGATCTTAAGCTCGGGCACTACATGAAGATCCCACCTCGGTGCATGTTCACAGCACAGGTTTGTTTTGTGTCGTTGCTGCTAACCCGTTACCAGATAACTTATTTTGGTTGGTTATCTAATGTTTGTTTACTTGCTGTCAGTTGGTGGGAACTCTAGTTGCTGGGACTGTAAATCTCGCTGTATCGTGGTGGATGTTGGAGAATATCGAAAACATATGTGACATCGACGGGCTGCATCCCGAGAGCCCGTGGACATGCCCCAAGTTCAAGGTCACATTTGATGCCTCTGTTATATGGGGACTCATTGGTCCCCAAAGACTCTTTGGACCTGGAGGTTTATACAGAAACCTTGTATGGTTGTTTCTAATCGGCGCGCTTTTACCGGTACCCGTATGGATAATGAGCAAGATCTTCCCAGAGAAGAAATGGATTCCGTTGATTAACATACCTGTTATATCGTACGGGTTTGCTGGAATGCCACCAGCAACCCCGACGAATATAGCCAGTTGGCTTATCACAGGATTAATCTTTAACTACTTTGTGTTTAAATACCGGAAACACTGGTGGCAAAAGTACAACTACGTCTTGTCAGCTGCACTTGACGCTGGAACAGCTTTCATGGGTGTGTTTTTGTTCTTCGTCTTGCAAAACGAGGGTGTTGACTTGAACTGGTGGGGTGCGAAGCCAGATCACTGTCCTCTGGCTAAATGCCCCACGGCTCCTGGGATTAATGTCACGGGTTGCCCGGTTTTCTAGGCTCGATGGACCGCATGTAGTGCCATAGTGATACTAGATAGGCTTTAGTTTGTTTGTAACTGTGTTTGGATTTGCAGATGATTATGTTTTGTTCTATGTACCATTTGCTGGAAGAAAGAAACTTAATAACCAAACATCATTCTAAAACAAATTCAGCTTTTATATATAAGAAACTTACAATGCTAGCGACTGGGGGTCACCTTCCATGGTTCCGCCCCTAATTAAAAATGTAGTTCGAACGTCCGAGTGATCACATCTAACTCGAACATAGATGATACATACAAATGACTAAACAACACCACAAACTACTAATCGGTAATTAGCAGATCTTTATAATTATGTGTAAAGATGCTTACTTAATCACTGACGTTGACTTTTCTAAAGACCCGGAGAGAGTCTTTTCGACTTGAAGCCTTTTCAACTCCGACTCCAGTGCTACGTGCAAGTCTGCGTCTTCAGGGTCGCCCAATGGCACTTCCACATGCACCGATCCCTGTTTTGCTGGTTTGGTTAGTTCAAGAGTTAGTGATTGCTGCTTCATGTAACTGTAAAGTTCTTGATGAAATGGATGGTCTAACGAGTAACAATTATCATCTGAATCTCTAGATGACCCCGACCCCGACCCTGACCCTGACCCTGACCATGTCCATGACCCTGACCATGACCCTGACCCTGACCCGTCTGTACGACAAAAATGAGGGAGAGAAGAGTAGTCCATTATCTGCACGTATAGCACCAAACATTAGCCGACATGTGTTTAAATGCGGTACTCTTGGTTGCTAAAACAAGTGAGTAGTTTATGGTAAACCAAATTACCTTTAACAGTTCATCACGACCTCCGCCTTGCAAGACTTGTATTTTTAACTTTGTTCGCTCCTGCAACAGTGGTTTTACAACCTGCATGCGCGTATGATGCTTTATAATCTGCTTAAAGATGAATTTTTTTCTAAAAAATTTAGACGCAGGAGCTGACCTTCCAACAAGCAGAGAATATGTATGGGACATTTACTATATAGTATGTGATTGTCTTTTCTGGGTAGTTGAGATCATCAACAGTAGAGATTGTCGTCAGCAGCTGTCATGCCAAAACATCAATGTTCATTAAACGGTTTTCGCAAAAGCAAAATATCCGTTTAACTTAAAAACACATATTAGCATGTACCTTTAACTGGTTCATTGCAGAGAGCTTTAGGCCACTCATATCTAAAACCTTCACACACTTGCCAATATATCTTCCGTTCCTTTTAGTTGCTGTTGGCTGCAACGAATTCAGTATGGGTGGAAGAACCAATTTCAGACATGGCATGACCCGAACATGACACAAGTTTAAAGCTTAACCACAACCCACCAACCCGTATGTCGTGTTCAGGTTTTACAAGTTGTGTTTGGTTTACACGAATTAAGCGTGTCTGGGGACCGGGTTAGAGTTGACGTCAATATATGGATCGTGTTGTTAAACGATAAACCCAACAACCCAAAGTGTCCAACACCCCTAGAATTAAGCAAGTAAAAAGTAGTATCTTAAAGAGGAAACGTAAAGCCTATTACCAGAATCACACGATCACGATATTCATTAATTTGAATATGTGATTGCACATAATAATGGATCTGCAAAGCATCAATCAGACAAAACATATCATTAGATAACAAATTATTAATAACCGAGTCGATTCACAAGTCAGTTGACCAAAGTCTTACAGATGCTTTGTCATATGTGCTGAGGCCTATACCGATAGCAAACACTGGAAGACCCTGTCACAAACAGAAATAAGTGAGAATAATGAAAAGTTTCCAAACGAAAACAGAAAACAATGAATAAATATAACCTCTTTTGTGTAACCGGATAATCCTATAAGCTGTGAATCGCGAACTCCTCTGTAGAAATTAGTAGGTAGTATAGGTTTCTGCATTATATAGCTCATTATTCAAATGGTCACTAGATAATCATACAAAATACGGCGTGTGTGTGTGTGGATGCACGACTAGAAATTGGTTATGTGATATTGAATGTAAAAGATTTTAAGTTTCGATGATAAATGAACGGGTTGAAGACACTTACAGCTAGTATGTCATCTATCCCATTTTGCAGCCTCCACTCTAAGCTATCTACCAACTGTAATTTACACAAAATATCACTCATAATGACAGTAAAAAATAAATACATTAATTCAGTTTTACCATCTTGTGGGCTTTGGCTACATTCCCTTCTCTTGCTTTTAAAAATCTCTCCAAAGTTTCAATCACATAATCTTGATGAACATTCTGAACATATAACACCATGTCTGGTCAGCTATTTACTCAAAAGTCAAATCACTTAAAACCCAAAACAAAACACATCATTAACAGTTGATTCATCATCAAATTGGGTCATCAATTCAAACCCAACTCTAAAATCAAAGATCTTGACTTTTGAACAATCTTAAACAATTAGCATTTGCACATACATATAAAAAAAATCAATACAGAAAGAATGAAATTACAAAAGATTGTCATCTAAATCAAATATCTACAATCATCTAAGACTAGATTTTAATAACAGATGTATAGATCTAAAAGGAGAAAGATTAAAGAACCTTGAATGTTTTTTTAAGAGGCTCATCAACTGCCCAGAATAAAAAAATAAAAATTAGTCAATCTTTTAAGCTAAGAACAAGATCAAGATGAATGTAAAGATTGTGTAAACAGTAAACAAACCTTGGTCCATTAAAGCCTTGAATTGATTGATTGATTCATGATGAGCAAGACCCATTTGGATTAAGGTGAGTTTTAGTGATTAGAATAAAAAAGTTTGAAGCTTTGTGATTGTTAATGTGAATAATAAAAGATTGAAGGTTTTGGTGATGAAGTTTCTTGGTAGTGAGTCTCTGTAGACATAGTCACGTTTTGGATTGACCCGTTTGTATAATAAAACTTTAAATTCGAAAATGACATATACCCCTATTTTTTGTGGTAGTTATAATAGGCAAAACTATTGTTTCTAGTTTTTTTTCTTTTTGATTTTGATATTGCATCGAATTAGACCTCTAAACCAATTAGAAGTATCCAAACAAGGCTTGTACGTGTTTGTTTGTTGAGTAAAATTGAATAATAATATTATCATTAAAATGTAATTTCTTTTAATAAAAGAATTGAAGACTTAAATAAGTAAACATTTTGAAAACTCTTTTCATAGAAGGTGAAAATTGGTCTAATTGGGTATTATGATTGGGACTTGTGGCTTAATGACATGGGCATTGTCTATGTAAGCAATATTTGAAGAGGTATTTAATGTAAATATTTGAGGAATTGTTTATAAATAAGAGTATTATATATTATCATAAAAAAATACAACACGAGATACATATCAATGTTAGAGCATCTCTAATGTTAATACATGTAAACATTCTTAACCGCATCACCTAATAGTTACAAAAATTAATTTTTAACAACACGAGCCTCTGGCTCCTATAACCCTAAACTCAGTTACCTGAGTAGGGGTAACCCCACTATTGGTTGGGTGTCTCTTCAGGAGGTCAAACCTGAAGTTGGTCCTTCGACACACCAATCCAAGAGAAAACCCCTACGATCCAGACTCAGACGTGTGACCAATGGCCACCACTTTGTCCAAGTCTGTCACATCCTCAACGTGACGCAACGTTTTTGTGACTATATCACGCTTATTACGTTTCTGGTGACAACGTCTTTAGGTATATATATATATATAAAGGTTATTACGCCTCACACGTTACTCTGTAAATCATAAAATAATTTAAAAAAATTAATAGCACAAGAGAATAAAAAAAGATCAATTCCCCTAGTTATTGTTCAAATGTAAAATCACTTAGAATAAGGAGATCGAATTCAACGGATCTTAACACAAGCATAATATACATAATATTTCAATTACATCAACAATAAATCATAGTTAATAAACAAAATTAATTTTATTATATCCGGTTAATAATCTTTCCCGTCGCCGGCGATCAAAGATTGAACCATCGCCGTGTTTATCTTCAAAATCAATATTTTGTTCTTCATCAAATCAAACACCAAATAAATTTATTTATTTTTCTCATTATATCTTCTTCCTCTGTTTCTCAATTCTGTTCTTATTATTTTCTCCCGGGTTTTTGATTTTTCATTCCATTACCCATTTTTCAATACCCGATAAAGAATTGATAAATTTTCACTACAATGTGACACATTTTCTTGATTAAAAATCCAATCTTTTTAAAATATTGGTGATTAGATATGAAGCTGTTAGTACGTGTAATAGAAGCCAAAAACATGCCTGCAATGGACCCAAATGGGTCTATTGATCCATATGTTAAATTGAAATTAGGCCACCAAAGATTCAAGACTAGAGTGGTGAAAAAGTGCTTGAACCCTTCTTGGTGTGATGAGTTTTGTTTTAAAGTTGAAGACTTGAAAGATCAACTTGTTGTTTCTGTGTTGAATGAGGATAAATACTTTAATGATGATTTTATTGGCAGTGTTGAGATACCTATTTCTAGTGTTTTTGATAAGGTTGATAAATCTTTAGGTACTGTTTGGTATACTTTGCAGCCTAAAAAGAAATCCAAGATTAAAGATTGTGGTAATATTTCTTCATCTCTTCAATTTATTCTCATTTTCTAGCAATGTGTTATAAACCTTGGTTTTATTCAAGTTTTTATAGCAATGTGTTATAACCTCGATTATGAGACGTTGGATGATCAAATAATTAGTTGTGATAAAATGAGCCATTGTGATAGTGTTTGGATGTGTTTTTGTTAGCAGGTGAAATTCTTCTTACAGTTTGTTTTTCAATAAACATCCCTCAACCAGACTTGCAATCACAAGTTGAAAATGGAACAATGCCACCTGCAATATCATCCACGTATTTAATGAAGGCGGAGGAAGCAACTGGCCCTATTAAGGAGGAAAAATCAAGCAAGGAAAAACTTTCAAGTCTAATTTCTCATATTTTTAACCGAAACAGTGAAACGTCACCACCATCAACCAGTAATAATGTCACCGAGTCATCAGAGGTTCCTGAAACCAATGAGTCTTTGGCATCTGAAGACACAAGTGAACAACAATGTTCAAATTTTGAAGAACTTTTGAAAAAAATGGAGGAGAAAGATGAAGGCAATGAGATGCCTGCTAATTTGGCTGGAGGGATTGTTCTAGATCAGACGTATGCGATTTCACCGTCTGAGTTGAACTCTTTCCTCTTTTCACCTGAATCAAACTATCAAAAACAGCTGACAGAGGTTCAAGGAAGTACAGATCTTCAAATGGGATCATGGAAATTTGACACTGAAAGTGGGAGTTTGAAAAGGATGTTTACATATGTTAAAGCACCATCTAAACTAATTAAAGCTATAAAAGCTATTGAAGAACAAACATATTTAAAAGCCAATGGTAACTGTTTTTCAGTTTTATCAAGTGTGAACACTCCAGAAGCTCCATATGCAAGCAATTACCGGGTTGAGGTTCTAACCTCCATATCTCCCGGTCCCGAGCTTCCATCAGGAGAAGAATGCTCCCATTTGGTGTTCTCGTGGCGAATGAATTTCTTGCATAATACAATGATGAAGGGTATGATCGAAGGTGGGGCACGCCAAGGTGTGAAGGAGAGCTTTGAGCAAGTAGCAAGTTTATTATCTGAAAAACTGAAGGCGGCTGACGTAAAAAATGTTGGTTCAGAAAAGGAACAAGCTTTGGCTTCGTTACATGTGGACAGACAGTCAGACTGGAAGCTTGGTGTTCAATACTTTGCTAATTTAACTGTCATTTCCACCTTTTTCATGGGATTGTATGTGCTTGTGCACATAGTTCTAGCCATGCCTAGTAGCATTCAAGGGCTTGAGTTTGGTGGGTTGGATTTGCCAGATTCGATTGGGGAAGTCGTTGTGTGTGGAGTGTTGGTTCTTCAAGGAGAACGAGTTATGCATTTAATATCAAGATTCATGCAAGCCAGAGTGCAAAAAGGTATATATAAAACTGCCCATCAATACAAGATTACATTTTGACTTTGCACGCACGATTACCTTTTTATGCCGTGTTAGATAACATTTTGACTTTGCATTTAATGATAATTTTAGGCAGTGATCACGGAATAAAAGCAACAGGTGATGGATGGCTGCTAACTGTTGCATTGGTTGAGGGAAGCAATTTACCAACGGTTGATTCAAGTGGCTTGTCTGATCCATGTGTTGTATTTACTTGCAATGGAAAAACAAGAACCAGCTCAATTAAGTTCCAAAAATCTGATCCTCGCTGGAATGGTGAATCTCTTTTTATTCTGTAATGTTTTTCTTTAAGTGATTGTGTTGTTTAATGTTGACAAATTGCAGAAATATTTGAATTTGATGCTATGGATGACCCGCCGTCTACTTTGGATGTTGAAGTTTATGATTTTGATGGACCTTTCGATAAAGCCGTATCTCTGGGACATACACAGATTAATTTCGTAAAAAGTAATATATCCGATTTAGGTGATGTGTGGGTGTCACTTCAAGGGAAGTTAGCCCAAGCCTGTCAATCTAAACTGCATTTAAGGATATTTTTGAATAACACGCGAGGCAGCAATATTATTATAGAATATCTTACCAAGATGGAAAAAGAAGTTGGAAAGAAGGTAATAAACTAATAATCAGCAGTTTCTTTTAGATCTCAGCTTGTGACTTCATACTTCTTGTTCACTTTTTTTGTATATATTAGATAAAGTTACGGTCACCTCAAACAAATTCGGCTTTTCAGAAGCTCTTTAAGCTTCCACCAGAGGAATTTTTGATTAATGATTTTACTTGTCATTTGAAGCGTAGAATGCCTCTTCAGGTGAGCATTGTGTTTGATCTTGTTGGTTAACTAAAATGGAAACTAAAGGTTTATTAGTTTGCAGGGTCGTTTGTTTCTGTCCGCAAGAGTAATAGGATTTCATGGAGACTTATTTGGACACAAGACAAACTTCTATCTTTTGTGGGAGGATATAGAAGATATTCAAGTCGTTCCTCCTACGTTGGCGTCAATGGGTAGTCCTATTGTGGTCATGACATTGCATGCAGGCAAAGGCTTGGACGCGAAGCATGGTGCAAAGACGCAAGATGCGGAAGGCAGGCTCAAGTTCCATTTTCAGTCATTTGTGTCTTTTAGTGTTGCACACAGGTAACTGTAATATATAACCAAATATTCAAAGTTTTCGAGTAAAATGTGTATGTAATATGTTGAAAAATAGGACAATCATGGCTCTGTGGAAGGCTAGATCCTTAAGTCCTGAACAGAAGGAAGAAGTAGCTGTAGACGAAACTGATGAAAAGGACCTACAGATGATTGAAGAAGAATCATCATCCATCAATTGTGACGATGACTCTGAAAACAAAAATCTCCAGAGTGACGAAAGTGGATCCTCTTTAGGTCCTGAGGAAGTGAACATGTGTGTCGTATACTCCTCTGTCCTTTCAGTTCCGGTGAGTCTCGATGTTCACAAACACACACATGTTGGTTTTTTATGGTATTTGTTCGTATATATGTTTTTTTTTTGGGGAAACACTGGTTTGCTGATGTGGGATTATATGATTCTTTCAGTCAAATTTTGTGATGGAGTTGTTCAGTGGGAGTGCGGTGGAGCGAATAGCGATGGACAGAGCTCATTGTGTCAATTATTCAACAAGCCCATGGGAGTTTGAAAAGCCTGATGTTTATCAAAGACAAACTTATTACAAGTTTGACGTTAGTATTTCTCGTTATGGAGGAGAGGTCACCTCAACTCAGCAAAAATCCCGTCTCGCAGACAGAAATGGTTGGCTTGTAGAAGAAGTCACAACTCTTCATAGTGTCCCACTAGGTGACTATTTCACTGTATGTATGCATGACCCTGCTTCTTATTTCCAAATGTAATATTATTTGTTTTGGATGAAAGTTAATGTAATTTTTTTGACATGATCATTGCAGCTTCATACAAAGTACCAAATAGAGGATCAGGGTTCAAGATCCATGGGATGTAAAGTAGCAGTGTATTCTGGGATTGCGTGGTTGAAAAGCACGAAACATACGAAAAAGATCACAAAGAACATACACTCAAATCTGCAAGACCGTATGATGATCATGTTCAGTACGGTCGAGAAGGAGTTTGTATCAGGAAAGCAACATAATCAGACTTAATCATTTAGTTAAGTTTTTAGTCTTTATTGTGCAGTTGATATAATGTTTTTGGAAAGTCAATATAGCTCTTTACAAGCCAATTTCTCAACCTCGCGGTATATATTTTGTTCAAACGTCAAGACTTGGCTTCGTTGATTGGCGTCACAGTATGCATGCTCTCTCACTTTAGTAGTCTTTTTAACCAGATGAATAGGGGGAGCATAAGCACAAAGGTTAATAGAAATTGCACTTGAAGGTTGGTTCATCTTTGAATCAACAATCAGTTTCTTGATGTTGTGTTTTGAGATACTTTTAATCATTAATGAAATAACTATAGATGTAAACTTAAAACTTGACCCTATAAGAAAAAAAAAATCCTTAACCAGAAGATACAGAAATTATTGGTTGTAAATAAGTTTCAAATTCATCCCAACAAATACGTCTATATAAGTTTTACATAATACAAAACTAAACTGTTCTCCAATAACATTTTCAAACACAATGTCTTGTTGTAAACATAAGTTGTAGGGCATGATATGATGATGACAACGACGGTGGTTTTAGATAGCGGATAGAAAATGGACCCTGGAAAGAGGATACTCCTTTCCTGATATCCAAACACCGGTCTGTGACCATTGGATGTCTTCCCAATCGAGATTCTCTTCCAAAACCTGTCCAAAAACTCCGATTCTTCAGTATTATAAATGGAATTATACGACTACTCAAACTTGTAATGGAATAGAGCGGAATGAAAGATTACCTGCAGATGTTCAGATGGTAATGGAATGCCGATGGAGCGCATAACTGTCTGAGGAAGAGGCTTTTTACACAAAGACCATCTGAATACATCCATCATATTATTATAATTATTATTATTATTATTGTTGTTGTTGTTGCTGTTGTTATTGTTGTTATCGCCATCTATTCCATTTGTATCCGTTTCATTTCCTGCTTTTACCATCTTCTCTCCATTGAAACAAAGCTCATACCTTTACACACGCAATGAAAAAAATTGTTGTTTAGAGGATAGATACAGTTCAGAAAGACATAACAGCACAACATGATATGGCATGGTACCTGCGTGTAGGGCTTTCCAAGTACAGAACTTCACCCTTTTTCAATCTTGCAGAGGTAAATAGAGGCTTCTTCAGACCTTTGTCTGCTATGGCACTTATACTGTATTTGATCCTTCAGACACAAAAAATCATGGCAGTTGCATAGATAACAGTTACACATAACTTGTAAGCACTTAAATAATAAGTAGTGGAAGTTTGAACGGTTCGTTTCGGTCTTTTAACGACAAATATAAGGCAAATCGCTAACTACAGTTTCGGAAAACAGCAAAACAAACCGGTTAGATGGGTTGGATCAGCCAAAATGGTTCAGCTTTGGTGGTTTAAACCATTTTTTAAATGAGTAGTTTCTGTGAAGTACTTAAAAATAATAAAGATGGTTCATGAACATATACACATGTGTAACTGCATATTCCAAAATAAAAGATAAAACAATAAGAGTTAAATAGCTGGTTCATTTAACAGTCTGTTCCAAGTTACAGGCTGAACAGTCTGAAATAAATATAAAAATAAAATAAATCAAACAATAAGAAAATAAATCGAATTTTTAAAGCATAAACTATAATCCAAACAGTAGAAATCTCAAAAAGCCTGAACCAGACAATTGAGTATGTGCCTGTGGTTTGAGTGGGTGGATCAGTTGATTACAACAATTTATGAGCATCCATAGATGGCGAGCACGTGAGATGCTACAAAAATGTGGATCTACCAATACGTGAAAAGAAAACAAAAGAACAATAAAAGAAAAGCAGCCTTTGCGAATACAGAAGACATACCAGGGTTCATTGCAAAGATTGTACTGTAGTGTAACTTCACGCACAAACCTTTGTTGTCGCAGCGCATTCTATGAAAAAAAAACAGTAATACAGTATCATCATAAATGAGGGTTCTTTATAAAATGAGGTGTTCCTTGTATTTAACTTGATGGCTTTCAGGCTTTGTGTGTAATATTTAAGTCGTTGAAAGAAATTTAAATGAAGCCAGCTGTACTTTATTATTAATGAAGTCTTATGTATAAGTTGAATAAAATAATGAAAGATATGATACCGAAGCTGCAGCTCTAGTAGTCATAGTGCGTTCCACAACCACGGGAGCAAGAGTAGGTTCCACAGTTGATGTATGTGTAAGACAAGGTTCAAGATCAATCGTCCCACCAGCTTTCTGAGAATAAACAAAAAAGGAAAAAATAAAGCAGATGGATCGTGTTTGGGTTCAACGATTCAACCCAAAACCTGACACGACTGACACTCCTACGATAATGTTCAAGAAAGTTATAAGAACATGCATTAATAAGTAAACACTACTTGTAAAAAACCAAATGTTTGTCACCTTGACAATGTGGCATCGCTCTACACGAAAACTACAACCGCAACCAATAGCTGCCCCCCATGCACGAGAACGAACATTATTTCGCAATGTAGAAACGTAACCTACATGTTTACCAATTTACCAAAGATATATAAACAAATCTTTATGAAATTGGGTAAGTGTAAATTAGTAATAATAATAAATAAAGAATGTTTGTGCCATATAAACATACAATCTTGAGGAGGGAGGACTCTGACAGTAGCTCTTAACTCCTGAATAGCAGGTGGAGGAGGAGACGCAGTTGGGCGGCAGTAGCCAGTGTGCATTAGAACTGGATAACAGAAACAAAAACATGTCATAAAGTTACCACTATGCCTAAACAATGTAAACCTTTTTATCTACAGATGGTCATTAAAGCCACAAAAAACAAATCCTATGCACACCAAAAAGAGGTATACCTGCAACAAGATCAGAGTCATGTGTGTATATGTCTGTGCCCCATAACTGCCCACCTTTAACCTGCAAAGGCAACATACAACAAACATCAAAATACAAAATCTAAAATTGAAAGTCTCAGAAAAAAATGCCTGGATAACACTGAAAGCAAATATCTTACTTGGCGATTTGTAGCAGTAACATGCTCGGCGGGTATACGAATTTCAAGAGTAGGAAGGCTTTTTGAGCTTTCAGACGTATTATCAGATGTGTTGGATGATTGATACTCCTTCCACAGATTTAACAATTCTTGCATGCATTCACCAACTCGGTATACAACTGTTGACACGTCACTTTTACCTGCATCCATAACATCACAATATTTCATATGCAAGACAAACCTGTACTTGGTTTAATACTTTAATGTGTCAAAGTGTCAAACCCTAAGAGAAGTTATGAAATAGCTTATCAACTACTGGTGCAATCCCACTTTCTTCTTACTAGAATAATGAAACTTAACATTCAAGAAGCTAAGAATTGCATAAAGAACATTTCAACATATTTTAGCTAATGTATAATACTTTTAAAATATGTGTCAAAAAACAATTTTCAACTAACTTATCCCATCCATTAAATAGTAACAGATAATGCAAACCAGAGTACCTCTTAAAAAGCAATAGAGAAGTTGCTAAGGTAAACATACAAAACTACATAACACTGACTGCTTAATATTACTAAAACAAATCCTCTACATAAAGTTTTTTACCGCAAAATCAACAGAGGTTATGCTTGTTTCATGTTGGATTCAAATGTGATACCATGAACCACAGATTCCAGGAATAAGTTGACTTGTATGATGGCAAAAAAAAGATTATATGATTAATCCACAATTACTCCTATAAAGTTTAAACCATCCACAAGATTATGGTGGTATAAAGATTATCAATTGAGATCCTAAATTAAGGAGAACAAACGTGTGTTCCGTAGGCATTCATTCACCTATCCTCATAAAACAAATACTAGAGGTATATTTTCCTACAATAAGCTATTCTTAAACACATTATCTTCAAGTCGTATTCTTCAAACCAGCAAAGTTGGCCGAATGGAACGACGACATGGAGAATAAAGCATGGAATCCAGGGTGTTTTGTGACTCGGAAAATATGTATATATTTCGCAGGAAGCTTATCGCCAGTAAAGGCTAAAGAGAATAACTTAGTGAGGAATGTATTCAATTCTTGTGGAACTAAGAATACATCAAGTAATTGGAAGACTATCACTTAACATAAGTGAGGCGCAATCATAGATCTAAATTATCTTGCTTGACTTACATATCTTTTTAAAATCTTTTTATTTAGGTTCCTTAGGGCACTTCCAAGTAGATCCGCAGCTGATTCTAGGATCTAATCACCAAGGGTCATAGTAAAAAGCTGTTCAGGTAGGTATGACAAGTGCACTCCTTAGAGTTGAAACTTAAAAGTTACTACTCACTAAACGACATATGATTTGTGCATCAAACAAAGATTTAATTGCACTAACATAGAAGAAAAAACCTGTCAGATTAGAACATGGAAAATTTTAGGGCAAACAAAACATTATGAAGCCCGAATTTCAAAAAATGTGTGCACCGTGGATAACTTCAAGTTACCACCAACAGCATAAAACATCCTGATCAATGGTTCAAGAAGATAATCTGCTTACCTATAGACCTGCAAAAATTAGAATAGAACGTATTTCAGAAAACGTATTAAGCTGAAAAACAACATAAATAAAAATAACCAGTGCTGTATGCAATAAAGACCTATCACTTTGACTTTCAAACATGATGGCCCTTCTTGAGTAATAAAATGTTAAGACTAGTGATCTAGAGATGTGTAATTTACTAATTTACATATATGATCATAGGCTACATACAATCTTAGCAACATGCTTTCGTTTGGAAACAGTAAAGTGTAATATGGTACTACAGCAGGTTACTGTCATGCGTTATTCTTGTCTTGCACACATGTCAGCCATTAGGAAGAAGCCACTGAGGGGCACATTGAGATCAGTCCCCAGAGAAGAAAAACAAACACCATCTAATAACTATATATTAAGCGTATGCGGTATGCCACATCTACTAAAGTCAATTGGTTTGGAGTTGAGCCCTAGAGATTATCAAACTCAAAAGTACTATAAGGAAATATCAATGAAAATTTAAATTCAAAGTGATTGCAAAAAATAAAAACTGTTGAGAATAAAGTGTGGAAGCCAGTCAAGATTTAGTTAATGTCAGTTTCTGCATTTCCCTAGGTCCATACCCTTCCAATTGCATATTGTTCCCTTTCTCTGTCGTTTGAAACTAAGGTGATAGAGTATTAAGTGAAAGTCAAGTATTTGTAAGAATAGCAACATATATCAAATCAATTATAGCAAACTACAAAAAAACACATAGGCATAGGCTTACTCTGGCTATAAATGACACAAATAACAAGTAATCAGGATTCAGGCTACTTAAGTGGAAAATCAAATATCATGTCAATTATCAGTAGTACTACTTAACAAAATTAATAAGTGCGCATACCCGTCATTGTCTTGCGGACGAGATCTAAAGCGAGGATCTCGATTTGAAACCTGTGGACTGCCTCTAGGCCGAAGCATCCTTTTCCTTTGTTGAACACCATAATTAAAAGCTTCATTAAAAGCTTCTCTTTCTCTGTCAGCACTCCCTTCCACATCAGCGCCACCATCATCCGAGTCTTTATCAAAACCTTTGTTTCGTCTTTCAGATCTCTCCCCTTCAATATCAGCATCTTTCTCAGTCCTCCTTTCTTTAGATTCCTTATCCAAGTCCATATTTTTCTGTTTTCCTAGTTCTAGTGCTCTAGATGATGATACATTCACATCTTCTTTCTCATGATGATGTGAACCATCTTTCTCATTTCCAATCAATGTATCCCTCTTAGTATGATCTTTCACTTTATCCTTGTCCTTGGGTAGCACATCTTTTCTATCTTGTTCCCACTTCTCGCTTCCTCTTTCTTCCTTTGTTGGATCTTTCATCTCATTATTCTGACCTTCGGTTCTCTCTTTGTTATTATCTCCCCACTCCTGGTGTTTCACATCTTTCCTTTTCCTATCCCTCTCTTTGAGCATGTCATCACCTTTCAAATCAACCTTGTTCTCAGAAACCGTCTCATGAGCTTCAGTGTTATACACCTTCTCTTTTGTGTTCAAGCCATCTCTTGCAATCTCCGCCTGTCCATGGACATTACCACGAGACACATGCCATGAATCCATATTTCCACCAGATGTATCAGGATACTTCCATGTCCTGTGGTGCTCTTTTGATTCCTTCCAGTTTATATTACTATTCACTGGATTGTAAGCATCCTTATCTGTCTTCCCTTCATTTCTATAATCAGGATAAACATCTCTCTCATACTTTGTGTCTTTATGATCTTCCCCTCTGCCAGTATACCTAGTATCTTTATCAATTTTAGCACCTTGATACAACTCTTTTGATTCTGCCTTAACATCACGGTTCTCAACCTTCACATCTCTAATGTTATTATCCCTAGAATCTCTTAATTCAACCTTGTCCTCGGTGTTGACAGCGTGTCCAGATTGTAAGGGTGGTGGCAGAACCCGGGCACCTCTGCTGAAGTTAGTATTATAACTAGAAATACTATATTCAACCTTGTCCTCAGTGTTGCCGGCACGATAACCTCGTAAGGATGGTGGCATAACCCGGGGAGGCAATGGTTGTCTTCTACTATCCAGTTCAGTCCGAGGGACTTTTGGCATGCGTGCATCCTGCCCAATATCAAAGGAAGCAGCATGATAATCACTAGGAGCTGATGTATTGGGGAGCTTGGAGTTTGCATCCCCCATGCCAGAATATGTTCCAGAATCGTCCTGAGGATGGGAATACCCTGAAAGGGAGGAATGCCCTCCACTGTCCTCATGCACCCTCTTATTGGGCGTACCACTCATACTGCTCCTGCAAACAGCAAACCCTTAACTTAGAATGACATGAATCAGAGAAAAAGAACAGATCATATAGTCAATCACAAACGAAAATCAGCTGTCAAATGGAGCAAATATTGCCATAACTAACATAGATGGTATATCTGCATTCCCATTTGCATATATTTTTAAAAAGAGCACATCAATTTCCTCAACGGCCGAACCAAAAGAGTATGATACCCTCTGACAGTCAAAATTTGCCAGAATTTGTTATATAAAAATGTAAGTTTATTTCCACATGATCTGGAACCTCCAGATTATCAAAAAAATAAACTTTTGAAAAAAAATGAACTTTTGCACTGTGTGTGAAAAAAAAATCAATTCCAAATACTTTAAAGGAACAATTACCTACTAGAAAGAAAAGCTTCAATTTGGTGTCTAAATTCTAAACGATATAACCATATTTTCACATAAATTATCAAAATTTACAACAACTATCTATAAAATACAATGTTTGTGATTTCATAATCACAAACACAATCGATATCTTCTGCCTCACAAAAATCAGACACAAATACACAACGATCCACAAAACCAAACAGTATCAGCACATATACAGAAATTACAAAACAAATAACCAAATCGAACATCCTCAGAGCACGATAAGATGAAAATTTAACCCCTTCCAAATGCTTTTGCTATTTGGGGGGTTAGGGTTTCAAATTTCGAACACAATTGAACAATACAAAAACAAATTGAAGGTTGCAAACGGTTGAAAGCTTACAGAGAAGTTGAATGTAAAGCCGATTGATGAATTGGATCAAATCGCGAGCATTTGGATCGAGAAACTTGTGAAGTTGAAGCCGAATGATGAAAAATATTTGGTGTGAGTTTAGGAAAATGTTTGAATGGTTTATATATTCTTGGTTCATGCAGTTTGCTAAAGTGTACAATATTTGGCTTTTAGTTTTGTAACCTACATTTTAGGCCGTTTTTTTTCGCGCGGTAAATGAAACCTAAGCTCGTGTTTTAAAGCCGTTATTTTTCGCGCGGTAAATGAAACCTAAGCTCGTGTTTTAAAGGAGATTCGGTTTATGTTCGAGCTTTTTAAGTTTATCTTAATTTAATATTTTGTAAATTAGTCAAGTAACTTATAGATTAAAGGCAAATACAATATTTAGTCATCGTTGTTTTTTTATGTTTGTTTATAAGACTGTATAATCTAAAAAACTCAATCGATTAACATATAACATGTAAAAACAAATATAACTTCATAAAATTATAAAATCACTACCGATTTAGTATGGTTCTCATCGTAATATATTAAAATGTAAAAGTTTCTCTTATCTACAATACAATCAGTGTCTTCAAAATGCTTTATGCATTTATTTTAAACTATTAATTAGTTAAATAGCATGTTAGGATGAAAACAAATCATATTTGTTTAACGACAAACACACACCTCATATAATTTACTCCTAAAGCCCATCAACATCAGTTAAGATTTATTAGTTTGTTATAGCAAATATTACGATTTGTATAAAGATTTGTTACCCCTTAATTATTAGATTTTTTTTGAACGTCGACTCAAACATAAGGGACGCAATTTAATTGAATAAATGATACATTTAGCTCCAAATAGTCTTTGAGATTAGACGGTCGTCGTTAATTAAATCATTGAGGGGTGACGTATCTCGCCTCACCCGACAAATGAACTTGTATTAAAACCAACATTCCAGGAGGAAGATGTGTTAATCAATCAAGAAAATGAACACCCAATGACTGTAAACAACCATGTTATTTTTATATGAATAATAATCAAGACGTCTTCATATTTATCTCACTCTATGGATTCATTGCACATATAGCAAATGAATTACTCATATACAAAACCTTTAAGTAGGTCTCTGTTTATTATTTAGCAGCTTGCTTTCCTTGTCCCTTCTTGGGCGGTCCCTTGCCTCGACGCTTCAACATTTCAAGTTTGGATAAACGCCTGCAAATTAAGACATCATTAAATACTGCATTTTAGTTAAAAAGTTGACTGCACTCATTATTTTATAAATTCAGTTTTTGAAAGCATATTTAA
Organism: Tagetes erecta; assembly: GCA_030867185.1. Classification (NCBI taxonomy): domain Eukaryota; kingdom Viridiplantae; phylum Streptophyta; class Magnoliopsida; order Asterales; family Asteraceae; genus Tagetes; species Tagetes erecta. Next base: position 4,424,012 of record CM061489.1, on the reverse strand, counting down.
TACATTAGCTATTCATAAAAACTTACAAGACGCAAAAAGCATGCCAAGCAATACACATTAAGGTACTTAATCAATTCATCTACTAAGACTCTAAGAGCCTTGAGTACTCAATATTCTCACGCGAACGTCCTTCGTTCAAGACACTTCAACAAGGATGAGCAATCCAATGTATTAGCTTTTACGTATTAGATACGTATTCCCTTTTTATAAACAAGGATATGGAAAAGAATTAGTATGCTTAATACGGTATAAAAATCTATTAGCACCATCATGTACTAAGATATCCAAATCTCACTGTCTTTTTTCTAAGATACTATGGTTAGTAATGGTTTATTCTGCAAATAGTTGCCTATCTCTCTTCCCCTTTAACAAAGTCTAACTTCTAATTATAGTTTGGGTAGCTAGAAATGTAATTGTATGCAAACATAGAAAGAGATAATCAGATAAACACGAAGAGATTATAAGTGAAAGATTTAGAGACGAAAGATAATCAGATAAACATAAGATCAACCCATTTAATACATTTCCCTTTTACTTATTTTTCTATTTGAGCCATTCGACCCTTAACATAGCCCAGATCGACCCATTCATAAGTAAATGAGTCCATATTTTCATCTCTACATGTAAAAATATATTTTGAAGCTCAGACTAAATAAAGTAAGAGAGAAAGGTGAAGGGAAGGTTACTCTTGTTCATTGCGTGCCACAACAATAGGGTCCTCTTTTTGAATGTCATTTGGATACCACATCAAAACTTTTTCACCAATGAACTTCTTGCGTAAAATATTTTTGGGCGGATCTTTGACCAGCTGGATTAAGCACATTACCAAATATGTGTGTCCTTGCCTTTGTTACTCCTCTAACCGCTACTTGAGCCAGCATGGTTCTCAAGCTTGAGGAGCTCATCGTCTAAATCTCTAATACAACAAAACTCTCAACACTTAATAAATTGTAACTGGATAGCAACCTCTCATCAAACTTCATGTTCAAATTACATATTTACAATCCCACTTTTACACATCAACGATAGTATTGAATTAAGCCAACACTTTCTCCATATCCCCTAGTTTACCGATATCTAAGAACGTTTCGTACATTTGACTAGTACTAAGTCATGTCACAGAGTAGTAAATATAATGCTCAAATTACCAATATGTATGTATATGCAATAAGAAAACAATCAAAGAGAAATAAAACATCTAATAAGAGAAGTTTTCACAGCTTGAATTTTTACGATCAAAGTCAACCTTGCAGAAGATGTGTTACAAAAATAGTCATATTTACTGATTAAGTATGCAAAATGTAGCATTTTTAACATTAACACTCACATTTTACAGTTACATATACCCTAAAGCATCTAAACATGCATCCAGACATATAATCAAACAGTTGGCGTGCATTCTTCTTCATGTGGTAAATACAGCATCCAGACCTAAAACCTATCTCATAGATGACATAAACCAATACATAGCATACAAAAGATGGCCGTGTTAACACAAACAGAAAATGATAATTGATAAAATCATTGCATTTGCATACAAAAAGGGGGATTGCAGTTAAAAAAGATCCATAATAAAAATTTTACGAACGAAACTAAATGACAATGATACACAGAAATTAAATGAGTATAGAGGGAAGGAGATCATACTAACAGGGTGGTGTGAGTTCATTTGTAACTTTTACCTTATACCTGACGTGATACATTTGTAACTTCTATACTCAATTGTTTGGATATTGGTTCCCATGCCAAACATTTTCATGACTATGTCGAAATACTAGGTGTGGTCGTGATAGTCCCAGAAATGTTTAAATTGTTGCACCTTCCTATTTACATTTACGCTACGGCCCTCGTGCCATACAATAGGTCATCATGCCATACAAAGTCTTGCTACACAACGCAAGGAGAACTATTAGACCGGTGGGCATGAAGAATGATTTCCAGACGTCTAGGTCACATTTAGTTTTCAGGCAACATCATCAAGAGCTTTGATGTGTAAACTGACACGTCCTTTTGCAATTAACACGTTCTATCTTTTTGCAACTTTGTTTGTAGTAACAATTTTTTAGGATTGTTATTTGAAGGTCACAAATGCTATGAGTCTATCACAACGCTACTTGCACTGCATCATGTTAGACTGGGGGACTTGTAAACGTATGACCTAAAATGGGCTAAAAAGCTCATTCCTAATAAGCCCAAGTGGAAAGCCCACTAGAGCTTACACTCCCTTCTTCTATAAATATAAGTAGCCTTCTACAAGGAAGGCACCCATTTTCTCTCTTCTAAATACACATTTACTTACAAACACCATGTTTGAGACCCCGACTTGACTTGAGCGTCGGAGTGTTCTCAGAGTCTTTAGCTCCTTAGGCCCTCTAATGATAGGATTTCATAGTTTTGCAGTTCATCATTCGGATCTAAGATGATATGCAAGATCGATATGTGATGTGATACTACTTTTATTGGAACATTGATCCCGGACTAAGGTCTGCTAGGAAATGTGTTTCAAAATTTAGCTTTGTTTCATTTTGCACCAAGGTTCTCATAAAATGAATTTATAAAAAGAGAGCATCTAATTGAGAGATCCATGATACATTGCGAAAATTCATTTGAGTAGCAAAGTTGAAAAATTAGGTTTTCATGTTGATTGTTTGACGTTGACAACTTGAAAGCCACTGAACAAATGAAGCAAGTCCAGGAGCTCAGGTGCCCCCCATGAAAGCAAAACTTATGCACTGTGGCAGTCAAGGTGGCAAATAGAGGTGATGTCAACATGTACTCTATGGATACTAAGGGGTAGATCGTCGGTAGGCTAATGGTTTTGGATGGGACAATGGTGTGAATTAGTTGGCTATGTTAATCATTGCGATGGTGCACACACTAGAAAATGTCGTCTTGAGGCCATATGGTCTGGATTTTTAGAGAGGACGTAATTTTTAGCGAGAGTGAGTGTGTTTCTTGAGTTTAACATGTAGAATGCATGAGCGTTACCCTTAAATGTCCACTAGTCATCACTTTTCTTATCACGAGCATGACATGTATAATCATGCAATCTACATGTAAAGCCCTAAATATAAAAAAAACACACGCTAGAAGTTACGTTCTCTTTCGGAATATTCAGACCATATGGCCTCCCGATAGAGGCATGTGCACCGCAACAACAGTCAATTGGACCTAGCTAATGACTTACAACATTATCCCATAAAAAACGATCAGCCAGCTGACCATCCGCCCCTTAGTCCCCTAAAGTACATACTGCCATCATCTTTATACGTTGTCTTGACTACCTCAATAAACGATCTTTGGTTTCATGGTAGCATACTATGACCCCTAGACAGGCTACGTCTGTTTTTGTGCATTTTAGATGGTTGACGTCATCAAACAACGAACCCCTTGTTTTTCCATCTTGCTAATGCCCACATGCATCTTCGGGTCTTATCAAACGTTTTTTGTAATATGGATCTCTCTGTTACAAGTTGTTTATGACGTGAACTTCTCATAAAATAACAAACATATTACATACCTAGTAAATCCCGCTCATAACAATGTTATTGGTATGGTTCAGATAGGGTGATGTAGGAGCGAGTCTTTCTTCTTCTATTGAGATTCCCTGCTCGATTTTTAAACATATTACGATCCAAAAAAGACAATACAAAAATAACATACGCCCAATGAGCCACAAAAAAATAGTTCAGATAAAGCATACTACCATAGCATACAATAAGGCAATGTAAAATGAAAAGAAACAATACACTTACATAACATAGAATTTTATAGTATACATTTGGTAGCATACAAGGAGATAACATGTAATGATATAACGTATGATACGATAACCAAGCAAGACGAAAACATACAAATGGATCGCATTAAGTAATATAATCAACGATATATCATACAATAATTTAGACACTAGACACGTTAAACTAAGGAGCACACAAACATATTGATATAGAGGCAAATTACGGGTTGTTTGTTTCAGCCTCTTAATGGTTCAGACTTCAGATGTCTGAATGGTTCAACACTTAATGGTTCAGACTGTTTGTTTCATGAGCAAATATCTGAATGGTTAAGACATTTGTCTTTGAATAGTTAAGCATTATACAGAATCTGAATGGTTAAAAACTATTCTCTAAATTTGTTAGACATTTGCCTTTAAAGAGTTAAACAATATACTAGCTCTTAATGATTCTGACTTTTTACTGATTTAATACTTAATAGTTTAGACCTTTTATTGGTTTGACAGATATCAATTTAAACCCACCCTAATATTACGTTTCATTGGCTCCTTTCCCGGATTTTAAAAAGGATAATATACACCAGACTAGATAACTTGTAACGATTCAAACCTTTCAAACACAAACTCAAATGTCTAAATATACACTTTCCATAGCTTCATCACCATTTCCCCAAACTCACCAAACAAAACCCACACCACAAATCATCCAAAACGATCTTCAACACACCTTCAAATCACCATTTGAGCTCAAACAAATTCACGCCCAAATCATCAAAACCAACACACACCCATCTATTCTCCATCTTCCCCATGTTGCATCTGTTTGCGCCCTCACTCCCTGCTTCCCCTACGCTAGAAAGATCATTCTTCTCTCCGGCAACAATGAAACTGCAATATGGAACACTTGTTTGAAACAATTTGCTGAAAGTAGTTCACCTGATGATGCTATTTGTTTGTTCAATCGGTTATGTGAGTATGGTGTTTGTTTGGACGATTTTACCATTTCGTTTGTGCTTAAAGCTTGTACAAAGCTTTCGGATTGTTTAAGTGGGAGGGTGATTCATGGGTTTATTGAAAAACTTGGGTTTCAATCAAATTTGTATTTGCAAAACAGTCTGGTGCATTTGTATGTGGTTTCGGGTGAAGTCGATAATGCACACCAACTGTTTGATAAAATGCGTGATCGAGACGTGGTTACGTGGAACATAATGATTAAGCATTTGGTTAAAAGAGGGAATGTGGATGACGCGTATAGGTTGTTTGTGACGATGCCTGAGAGAAACGTGAGGTCATGGACGTCGATGATCATGGGTTTTGTTAAGAATGGAAAACCTAAAGAAGCAATTGAGCTTTTTAGTAAGATGGAAGGGGAGAAGTTATGTCCTAATGAGGTTACGGTGGTGGCTGTTCTTGCAGCGTGTGCGGATCTTTGTGCACTTGATTTAGGGAAAAAGATTCATGATTTTTCAAACAGAAGTGGGTTTAAAACAAACGTCCGTGTTTGCAACACTTTGTTGGACATGTACATCAAATGTGGATGTTTAGAAGCAGCTTGCATAGTGTTTGATGAGATGGAGCAACGAACAGTTGTATCATGGTCAGCTATGATTCAAGGGTTAGCTATCAATGGCAGAGGCGAGGAAGCTTTAAGATTGTTTTCCAAGATGATTCAGTCACAAATCAAACCTAATGAGGTAACATTTGTTGGAATTTTACATGCTTGCAGCCACATGGGGATGGTACATGAGGGTCGCGAGTATTTTGCTAGCATGAGTAGAGATTATGGAATCGTTCCTGAAATAGAACACTATGGTTGTATGGTTGATCTATTGAGCAGGGCTGGGCTGCTTAAAGAAGCACGCGAGTTTATAAAAAATATGCATATTAAGCCAAATGGGGTGATATGGGGTACGCTTCTTGGTGGCTGCAGGGTTCATAAGAACATTGAATTGGCAGAAGAAGCAATTAAACATCTTCTTGAACTTGATCCACGTAACGATGGGTACTATGTTGTTTTATCCAACATTTATGCAGAAGCTAAGAGGTGGGAAGATGCTGCAAGAGTGAGAAAACTAATGAAACAGAAAGGGGTAAAGAAGACACCCGGATCGAGTTCAATTTCATTAGATGGTGTTGTTCATGAGTTTGTGGCTGGTGATGAGACTCATCCTCAAACCGAAGCTATACAAGAAAGATGGGATACGTTATTGGAAGAAATGAGGTTGAGAGGGTATGTACCAAACACTTCTGTTGTTCTTCTTGATATTGAAGAGAGTGAAAAGGTTAGATTTTTGTTTAGACATAGTGAAAAACTGGCGGTTATGTTTGGTTTGATCAATACTGCAAATGGAGCACCAATTAGGGTCATGAAGAATCTTCGTGTTTGTGAAGATTGTCATGCTGCTTTGAAGCTGATTTCGGAGATTGTTGATAGGGAGATAGTAGTAAGGGATAGGAACCGCTTTCATTGCTTCAAAAATGGTGTGTGTTCTTGCAAAGAATTCTGGTAACACGATCACTCTCGTAGTCACGTTGCTTGTTTGTGACTTGAACTTGTAGCCACGGTCTTGCAATGGATTTTATCTCAAACGGGTCAAATGGATTACAAACCGGATGTAACCATGTAAGTCACTCTATTTGACTACTAATTTGATTTTATTCTATTGTTACTGTAGTAATATTGTTTTTGTAGCGCGTCTATTGTTTATAAAAGGACACTTCATTGTTACACGACTGTATTCACTTTCCTTCATCATATGACTTTGATATGAACAAGTATAGCTTTTTAGATACACATCATATTCGACCACTATGTATTTACAATACAGCAAGGGAATATAAAAACAACCTTGCCTCTACAAAATAAGCTAATCTATGCGCCTTGCTTTGACATGAAATAACAATGACGAAGTGTTTTTATATGGAAAAAACTGTCATTTATGAGTTATAGTTTGATTTCAGAGAATGAGAGTTATTTTATAATGTTTTAAAACTTTTAAAACATTATAAAATAACTCTCATTCTCTTGAAACCAATCTATAATTTAAATACACCAGAGTAAGCCAAAAACAAGCCGAATAGGTAACAGGACATAACGAGCTTGGAACACACTAGTTCGGGTCAAAACACAAAAGTAGGCCATTATAAAAAAGTATTAATTTGGTTTCGGGTCCAAAATGGATTCAATTTGAAAAGAGAGTATTTAATAGTATATCCAAAAGGTTCATCTGTGGTGGCTAGTTGCAATGGGTGGAGGTGGTAGCAATGGCGGAGGAGGTGGCGCTGAAAATGACAATGTTTGCGTCGACGATGGTGTAGGTGGTGACTTGGTGTAGCGGTGGTGACCATGGTGGAGTTGGTGGTGGGACAGCGCAATGGCGATGTAGGTGGTGGGGTGTCTTTTGTTCATTTACGCTTGTTTGTATCAGATTTATTTATTTATTTATTTATTTTTTTTGTATTAGTTTGTTTTAAGTTTGTTTAGATTTTCATTCAAGTTTTGTCTCTTTGAGTGTTCATATTTGTTCGTGTGAGTGATTTAAGTTAAAGAGACGAATACAAAAGACTTAGGTCAATACCGCTCATATTTGTAATTAATATGGTCTAAGAAGGGGAAATGGAGAATATGTAATTAAATTTAAGGAGTGGATAAATATGTAATAAATGATCTTATGAAAGGGATATATGTAAATCTCTCTTTAAATTATGAGTTAATTACATAAATGGTGCCTAAGGTCTAGCGGAATTCTCAGATTTGGGTACTAATAGTTTTTTTTCACTACTTTGGTATATGATGTTTTAACTTTGTCACGAGGTTGGATACTAAGATTAATTTCCGTTAGATTTTTGGTTAAATTAGGATGAAATGACCAAGTTACCTTTTAACAACTACAAAGAACCATTTATGTAAAACCTACTAAACAAAAGGGCCATATATGTTTTATGTAAATTTTGAAACAATAAAATCAATCCCCAACCGGCCAACCCCCAGCTCATGAATCCCGGTCACCTAATCAACTCCGGCGACCGCCCACCATCATCGTCGGCCACCACCAACTATCATCCCTCTTTAAAACCGAACCCACCTGTTACGTTTCCTGGGCAACCACCACCACTGGTCTTCCTAACCACCACCGCCATCGGCACACCATCACCATACCAATAGACATCAGAAACCATAGCCACATCCATCTTCCTCATTCTCACCGTCAATTGACATCCGGGCTTTGAAACCATTTCTGTAATGTGCTAAAAGGTATAACCCCAACCATAATCCACCCACCTACTTAGAAAATATTTGTAGCATGTGGTCACAACTATGACTTTCGGTTGAAATGATGGAGCAAGTTGATGGTGATGGTCGAGCAGATCGTTTGTTATAGATCTGGTTGTTGTACTTGAAGGGTTGATTTGACGAAGATATGAGTGTAGCTCGCCGGAAAACGCCTCTGGTGGCGGCGGCGGAATGAAAGTGCAGGTGGTTTTGTTCACATGGAGGAGGTTGAAGAGATTTGGAAGTAGGTGGTGGCGTGGAGCTTGTGTTTTATTTTTAATTTATCAACATTCCAACTATAGAAAACTACATGAATGGTCCTTGTATTATATATATATTTTTTAGTTGTTTAAAGGGTACTTTAGCCATTTTTCTCTTATTTAACAAAAAATCTAACGGAAATTAGCCTAAGTATCCAAACTCGTGACAAAGTTAAAACATCATATACTAAAGTAGTGAAAAAAAACTATTAGTACCCAAATCTGAGATTTCCGCTAAACCTTAGGTATCATTTATGTAATTAACTCTTAAATTATAAAAAGGGGTAGGTCAAGTCAACCCTTTAAATATAAACAAGCTTGTAGATTTATGAACTATGTGTTTTACTGTTTTATAAAACACACTATCATTGAGAGTAATCTAATAAGTATCACATAATATAAGATGTGAAAGTTTCTATTATGTGAAGTTCTAGTCTCGTTTGAAACATGATCTAAATTTAGATTGACGTATATTATAAATAGATTATGACCGTTTTAAAAGAGTTAGAAAGAATCAGATGTATCATTTTTTGTATTTAATATTTGGCGCGTAATATCTAGTCAAATTATAAAATTTAAATATTTGGCGCGTAATATCTGGTCAAATTATAAACACTTATGATCTTGTTTGGTTGATTTCAAAAATAAAAAAAAGTCCGAACCACAAATTTATGATTTTCCACAACCAAAACGATAGGGTTGAAGCTTTGAATAAGAGTAGTCATACAAGGTATTTTACATTTTGATAGTTTGAATCACATCTTTTCTAAATCGTGTATATTAAAATTCTCTTAAACTATTTCTAAAACTGCAAAAGGCCCAACATGTTAACTTACCAATCTACCAACCAATCTACCAAAATCAATCCGTGAATCGAATCGTAAAAATCTCAAACCTCAAAACTACCTGAAATGCTTGTTGTAGACAATTCAATCGTGCCGCTAAAAACTTCAATCAGTTAACGATTTTTTTCGCATGACTAAATTACACTCTTTTAAACCTTAAAAATCTTATTAATAACATACATTCCAAAGTGAAGGAAACACCCCAGAAGAAGGCGGCAAAGATGGTCAGGGAAGCTCGTTAGCCTCTTCATTAAGGAAAAAAGAAATGACATGAAAGATTACGAGCTCATAATCAAACTAGCAATACTCACTCCGGCTTAAGGATAGTCGACGAGTAAAAACTCATTGGCTCCTCGTCTACGTGCTCCGCCACCGTTCCATCTTTCGTATCCAACTCACCATTAAAAACAATGGGCCTTATTAGCCCAAATTTTAACATAGGTCATAGGTGACAATGTCACAATGCCTCACACAACGTTCACTGCCACGTTACATTAAGAAGCTTCTAGATAAACAAAACACCACATTCAACATCATAAAACTCAACAACAATTCACCATAACACATCATCAACAATCAATGGGTGTTGATTACTACAAGGTCCTGCAAGTCGATCGCAACGCTAAAGACGATGACTTGAAAAAAGCTTATCGAAAACTTGCCATGAAATGGCATCCTGATAAGAACCCTAACAACAAAAAAGACGCTGAAGCCAAATTCAAAACCATATCCGAAGCATACGATGTAAGTATACCCAAATGTCGATTTCATTACCTTTAATTTGTTCCTTACACTGTTGAATTTCATCGATCTGCTTCAGATCGAGCTTCCCCAAATTGCCGATTCAGTATTTAGGGTTTATACTTTTTAAAATTTATCAAGTTTTGAAATTTTTTGATTAATTGATTGATTTGATTAGATTAATTAGGTTTTATGAGATTTAGCAAGCTCTGAAATTTTGATTATATTTATAAAGTTCTTAACTTTTGATATTTTGATGTTGGTTATGATTAGGTTTTGAGTGATCCGCAGAAGAGGGCAATATATGATCAGTATGGTGAGGAGGGATTGAAGGGGCAAGTGCCACCACCGGGTGCGGGTGGGTTTTCGGGTATGTCGAGTGATGGTGGTTCGACGACATTTAGGTTTAATCCGAGGAATGCGGATGATATATTTTCGGAGTTTTTTGGGTTTTCGAGTCCGTTTGGAGGGATGGGGGATATGGGAGGGGGTCGTGGAGGGCCGGGTGGGCACTTTCATAGGCAAATGTTTGGTGATGATATGTTTTCGCCATTTAGAGGAGCTGGTGGTGGTGAAGGGTCTACTAGTATGCCTCCTAGGAAAGCGGCGGCGATTGAGCGAACATTGCCGTGTAGCTTGGAGGATTTGTATAAGGGGACCACAAAGAAGATGAAGATCTCGAGAGATGCGACTGATGCTACTGGGTAAGGTTTGATTGTGATCTTTGATTAATTGTCATTATGTGTTGAAATCACCTGTACGTGATATGTTCATAGAATGTATGTTTTCGGTGGTTATTCTTACCGCTAATGCACCTGGAACCATGAAATTTGCGAAACCTTAGATCGTGTTCAACTTCAACACAGGATCTTTATGTTTAGGATGATCTGAAATTAATTTGCTGCTGATTTTGGAGTCACCTTTAGATAGGAATATAGGATGAGAGTTGCATAAAGCTTCCAAATTTTGTTATATCATGTCATCATAAAGCCATAATCCATAGGTCAATAAACATTTAGAGAGAGTTGATATCTTATTCACTTTTTTTAGGTAATGGCTTGCGTTATGCTTTCACGTATTTTTTAATCGGGTCACTAGACTAAGCCATTTTGCTGCAACCTTAGGAGGATTTGGAATCAATTTGCCATGATTTTCATGTAGTTGCTTTCACTAAGCATAAAGAATATTTGAAGATGTTCTCTTTATAACCTTAATTGCATACCACGTATGGGGTTGCAGCCTTATGCTTTATTTTATATAAAGTTTAGTAACCTACATTCGTACTAAAATTATCTATTTTCCTATATTTTTTATGTATGGGTGAAATTAACGTCTCTAGTCCCTTCACATGACTGACGAACTGGTAATACTCGTGTGATTGTGACTGTAGGAGACCGACAACAGTGGAAGAAATCCTCACAATAGAGATCAAACCCGGGTGGAAAAAGGGTACAAAGATAACATTCCCAGAAAAAGGAAACGAGCAACGCGGTGTAATTCCTTCAGATCTTGTTTTCATCATTGATGAGAAACCACATGCAGTTTTCAAGAGGGATGGCAATGATCTAGTTGTCACGCAAAAAATATCACTAGCAGAAGCTTTAACCGGCTACACTGCTCAAGTCACAACACTTGATGGCCGAAGCTTAACGCTTCCTATCAACTCTGTAATCAGTCCAACTTATGAAGAAGTAGTTAAAGGCGAAGGGATGCCTATACCTAAAGAACCCACCAAAAAAGGCAACTTAAGAGTCAAATTCAACATTAAGTTCCCTACAAAACTTACTTCAGAGCAGAAAACCGGGATCAAGCGACTGTTGACTTCGTCCTGAAACAGTAAGCAAGCAAGCCTTTGATGTATTTTTCTTTCTTCTTTTTGTTAAGATTTATTTAGAGTGTTTATTTTTATAACAAATCTTGCTGCTGCTATACATGGTATTGTAACTTGTTATGGCTTATTTCTGGAGGTAGATTTTATCATTTGATTTGCGTTTTTGGTGTTGGATAATCCGCCATACCCTCCTTCAATATGTATTTAGCATTCGAAATATTTGTTTCAGATTCAATGATACATTTATGGTGTTTGGTGTGTTCTTTTGTTTTTCAGATGAAAACTATTGTAACAACACTGGATCCTCGATTTTGTTTACTGTTATTGAGTTTTTGCTTTCGATTTCAACGTCTTTTAAGCTGGTTGCGATGACTGTTTCTCGACTCACTGATATGATGATGGTTACCAATTCTTGTCTCATTAAGTTGGTAGTGATGATCAATACTAACGGTGTATATATACGAGTATATGACAGCATAATGATGCGTGATGCACAAACTTTTGAGAACATTTACAAGTTGTAACTTGTATTGTGTTAGATTAATTATTTTATTTTTTTTGTGCTCGGTTGAATCGTTAAATTTTAGGACATAATCACTTAAATGTGTGAAACCATATATTCAAATTACATAAAAGATTCACAAATTATAACTTTATATCGTGATTACTTTTTTGAAAGACGTGAGAGTAAAATTTGGTTTATCCTGAATCCGGTTTAGGTTGATTAAATTCGAGTTCGGTTGAACACATCCTTACATAAATCACCACTGATTCACATGTGAACAAACATGAATTCACATGGGAACTAATGTAGACCTTAACACAAAACAAATACAACATATCTTGCATTTCACGTCCGTAATTTTATCATTCATTGTTAAAAATACAATACCACTTTAATAAATAAACTAATACGAATTCACACGAGACTATATACCCTAACATAAAACGAACGCAAGTACGCAACCTAATATATTTTCATTTTCAATTTTTTTTTTCATTTGGTTATAATGTTAAGTAACACATGAAACAACTCCACTTAACTTATAAACTCATAAGCACCAACTTATAATAACAAACATTAGTTAAAAAAATACAAACACCACCACTTCACAAAATTTCCATTTAGTTGTAATGTTAAAAATTTTCATTTACTTGTAATGTCAAGTAAGATATGAAACAAACACCGACACCACTTAACATGTAAGCTCGTATAAACAGTAAGATGTTAAAACTGTTATTAAAATAAAATAAAAAATAAGAAAACTTAAACTCAAATCATATTGTAACAACTTCTTCTTCAAAGCTAGCTTCATTTTATTGTTTGCATATTGTAACAATAATAATAATATAACTAACTTTTCGCCACAAAACTTATATATTGAAACAAAGTTCTATTCTCCCGCCTTTTCTAACCGTCTCATTTTTTTTCCGTTATATAAACCCCCAATCATCATCTTCTTCATCAATCAACACCTTCTCAAACACACACAAAAAACCTGCAAGCAAACTTCAATTTCAATTCACGTTCTTGTTTTCATTTCTCAAAGTTTCGTATGGAAGAAAAAGCAATTAACAGACCTTCAACTCAGCCTTATATGACAGTAGAAGAGATCTACAATGAATACTGCGGTCGTCGATCCGGATTGATTCGTGCATTAACTCAAGGTAAGTATCTCAATTCCTAATCCTAAAACTTCACATTTCTGCTTTAAGTTACTAACAAGTAACAATCTTTGTTTTTCTTCGAATTTGTTCAGATGTTGATATCCTTTATGAACTTTGTGATCCACAAAGACCAGGTACTTTCGCATTGTTTTGTTGTTTAATTTCTGTTATTAGGTTTACAATTGCATGCAGATATGAATATATTGTAGTATGAACTTGTATGTTTATGCACAAATGCGTATGATTATGGTGAATTACGATCCAGATTTGTTAATGGTTTATTGAAATTGTTAGAAATTTGTATGGTTGTGACTGCACATAATGTGTTTGATCAAATGTGCGTAAGTTATTTTGATCCTACAACATTATAATTTGATTAAGAAACACAGCTATGAATCAATGTGTATTTGATTATGCACATTCATATTTCATATTAGAGTTAAAAATTGCTGCAAAGAGGGAAACATTCTACTATAAACTTGTTTAGAAATTGATCAAGAGTTAAGAAACACATGAATCAAGCTGTGTTTAATTATGTTAAAGTTTTCATCCAGATTTGACAATTGTTTATTCAAACTGTTAGAAATTCATGGCATGGCAAATTGTGACTTGTGTGGTTTCAGGTGATAAAAAGCTGTGTCTATTTGGATATCCAGATTGCAGTTGGAATGTACGTCCTCCGTTTGGAAAAGTTCCACCAAAGATACCTGAGCCACTGATTGGAATCAACGTTATAAGAAACGAAAAGGACCGAAAAGATTGGATCACCATGGTTGCACTCCACAGTGATTCTTGGTTAATGGCCGTGACTTTCTATTATGCAATATGGTCACCACTAGATAAAGATCAAAGGTTATTACGTTCTTTTGACACTCGTTATTTGTACCGACTATTTTTAACTGCTATCTGCACGATGTCTTCTGTTCTGTTCTGTGCAGGTTATATATATGCTTTCAATCATTCGGTGTTAAAAGTTCAAACGAACCCACATTTAAGTATTTGGTTCAGGATTGACAGATTTAACCGTTAGCAGATCCGTGAATGATGTCTAATCACATCTTATAAGAATGTTGTACTGATTGTGACTCATTTTTGTATTCAAACTCAAATGGTTTCTTGAATAATCATGCAAATATTCAATCATATACTCATTGAACATCCTCATCACTTCTTGTGTCAGTTTGTATGAGTCATGATTTGAGACAATGAAAATAGTTGCACTTAAAGCATTGGGTACTCACCCTAACAAGAACCGTTCATAAAAGTCTATGCAATTGTTAATATTTGGTTCTTTTTGTACAAGTCTGATTCTCATTCTTTTTAATACGTGTGTACTTGTAAGTTGAACTTATGTTTTCATATTCTTTAATTATTTTTACAGGGCACTTTTGGTTAGCCTCATTCACAGTGATACCAATGTGTATGAAGCTGTAATAGCGTGGAATGAACCTGCAAAAGACAATACTACTGAAGCAAGCGGAAGCAAATCTAGGAGCACTGTGAAGGTAAGAAAATTTCAATGTCAAATAGGTAGACCAGAAACACTTTTTAATTATTAGTTGACTTTGTTAAATAACAAGTGTGTCATATAACAGAAGTTGTATTATGGTAGAAAGATAACATCTATTGACATATTTCTTTCTGATAAATGATGGTTAGTTAATTGGGTGGTTCTAACTAGTAATTGTTGGTATGGGTAGGAACAGGTCGGGTGGGTTGATCCGTAACACATTTGGTCTAAATCTTTTGAACAAGTTGTAAGTAGTTAGTGTGTAAAATATGTTCACATAAACTTGAACTATTACTTTAATTATCTGTTTATTCGTATCAAACGATTTATTGGGTTGTGTATCATTAAAATAATCATTTGACTTCTCATACTAGCTAAATTTTATCATTTTGTAGAAGTCATGTGATGGGCGCGGTAAACAAAAGATGGTAAAAGAGAGTGATGTGCAGTATATAGACCACTGTGGCATGTGTACCGGACCCTATAGGGTGACTGAGTTCTGGATTAAGTGTACTCACTGTCAGGTATGGTATCATGGCACGTGTGTGAATGTGACAATGAAAATGGTTGGCAGCATGGGCCCGTATATATGCCCGTTCTGCCTTGTGAAACGACTCCAACCAGTCAAAGGAAAGTGACAGGAGTTAGTCTATAGCCAATTCACTTGTGAAAGAGATATGATAGTGCTGGTGCTTATTGTTGTGAAGAGATTAACTCAATACTGCTTCTCTTATAGTTACTTGTGCATACATGAGGTAAAAGTTTGATGTTGTGATTAGGACAAAGGAGGGCATAACCTTGTTGAAAGGTATAGATAACATTTTGGTTATGCTCTTTGATACATTTGTGGTGTTTGATATGTTTCTTTTGTTTTTCACTTGGAAAACTATTGTAAGTACAACAGTGTTTCTCGTCTAGCTAATATAGCAGTGACCAATTTTTTCACTCAATAATATGATGGTGGTTACCAAATCTTGTGTTTTTAAGTGGTGGTAGTGTTGATTAATGCTAATGTTAAATGTAATCAAGTGTTTGATCTAATAATAGATCTTTCATGTTAAACCAGTTTAGAGAATGTTAAGTCTTAGTGGGAAATTTGGACAGTGAAGGTTGTTTGGTTTAAATAGTGTAGATTATGCAGTGATTAAAGGATATTGGTGCATTCATTTTGTGGCATCAAAGAATTTGGGCATATAATTGAAAACTGCATGAAGATGCATGATATTAATTAAGTTATTTTAAAAAGTAACTTAAAATCAAAGCGTACAAAATATGTTAAGCTAAACCACACTACCACAGACACTGATTTTGACTCAAACCACTAGCAACATCATGGAGGTTCATTTTATGCATCCTCAACAATCATAAAAGCTGGAAGTTAAGTGTTTTAAAGATATGCATTCACTATTCCTCTTCTTAGTCCCTAAACCAACAAAAATATATATTACAAAAACTCACCTGCACGCAATACTAGTACTAGAGGTACTTAATCAGTTATGGCCTACAAAAATATCAATAAGAGATTTATACCTCTCGCGTAGCGAATAATAGGTAGATGTTCCGAAGTTTTAGGCGTCCAAAATCTTGGTTAAATTATACAGTTATACGATTGAAGGCTAGAGTTTAGCCCAAACGCCCTTAAATGAAACACGTCTATAGTTAAACCCAGATATTTGTACGCAACGCCCAGATATTTGGAGGCCTAAAACTTTATTGGATCTTTTTGTGAGCATAACTTATTTGCAAATAACGTCTGTTCGTGTCTTCCTATTAGTAACAGGAACATAGTATTTTTAGGACAGCGAAAAAAGAAGGGTCATTTTGTTGAAGGCAAAAAAACCATTTTCTTGATTTTAATGTAAATAAAATCTTGTTTTCAAGAAAACAGGCGTACGAATATATACTGACTCATTATAAATTACAACAAGTTCTCCCTCCCTTTCTAACCGTTTACCGTTATAAATTCCAATTACCATCTTCCTCAATATTCAATATTCACTCTCTAGCTTCACAAAATTCAAATTACTTTCTTGTTTTCATTTCTTGTTTCATATGGAAGCATCATCTTCCTGTTCTTCACCTTACTTCCCTAAGACAGTAGAAGAGATCTTTAGAGATTACAGCGGTCGTCGTGCCGGATTGATTCGTGCACTAACTCAAGGTACATTCATCAACTCGATCCCCGTACCTAGTTTCTTCAACTTTCATCTCCTACTAACAAACAATCTTTCTTCTTTCTTGAAATTTGATCAGATGTTGATAGCTTCTATCAACGTTGTAACCCAGGTACAAATTCTGCTAGTAATAACACATTAAATATGTATGATCGAATGTGCATACGTTATTTGAACCTTAGAAACTGAACGATCAAGATTATTGAAGTTTGAGAATTTTTTTTTATGTTTTGCAGATGATGATAATCTATGTCTATATGGACACCCAAATGGAACATGGGAGCTGAGTCTTCCAGTCGAAAATGTGCCATCAAAGATTCCCGAGCCATGTGTTGGAATAAACTTTGCAAGACAGGGTGGCATGAACAGAAGAGACTGGATTTCCATCGTTGCACTCCATAGTGACTCTTGGTTAATGTCTGTGGCCTTCTTTCAAGGAGCATGCGTAGGATTATCTCAATCCGACAGGTTATATATCTTATGTTATGTGCTGTTAATTCTGATGGCTATATATCTATGCTTGCTTTCAATCATTTGTTGTATTTTTTTCCCTTTATTTCATTCATTACATCTTGTTACAACGCTTGTTCAGGCGGGTCAGTTATAAGGGTCATATTTTGATACAAGTTTGATGGTCTCATATATGTTTGCATGTTCTTTTATTTTACAGGAGACGTTTGTTTAGCATGATTAACGATCTACCTAATGTGTTTGAAGTTGTAAGAGACTGGAAGGAACCTGCAAAAGACAAGCCTAAAAAAGACTATTCTTGTGAAGCAAGCGGAAGCAAAACCAGAAGCTCCGGAAAGGTAATAAACATTCAATGTGTTCATTAACAGCGCCACTTTTATACATGTACGGGTTGTTCTGTACTATAGGTTACAAAATAGGCGGGCAAGCATGTTTGATAACGGGTCAAAATGGATAGTTTTTATTAATTGACTTTTTTGGAATAGTTAGTATGTCAAAATGATAAAAGAAGTTGTATTGTCTGATTATTCAAATCAAACGATTTAGGGTGTTGTGGATCTTAAGAAGTCCATTTGACTGTTTTCATCTTAGCTAAATTATTATCATTTTGCAGAGGTTAAGTGACGGGCTTCGTAAACAGTTAAAGATGGTTGAAGCGAGTGACGGACGTGGTAAACGATTAAAGATGGTAGGAGCAAGTGGCAGGCCTGGTAAACAATTAAAGCTGGTGGAAGCGAGCAACTGGCGTGGTAAACAAAAGATGGTAGACGAGAGTGACAACCGTGGTAAGCAAAAGATGGTAGAAGAGAGTGATGTGAAGAATGAAGAAGATGATGACGAGGAGGAGACACCATGTGGGCGCTGTAATGGAGTGTACATTCCGAGTGAGTTTTGGATCGGGTGTGATGTGTGTGAGTTATGGTATCATGGCAGGTGTGTAAGAGTGACACAAACAATGGCTGACAGCATTGAAAAGTATGAATGCCCGTCCTGCTACGAGAAACGACACAAACCATAGTCTAATGAAACTGACAGGAGTTAGCTTATATCCAATTTACTTGTGAAAGATATATGATACTGCTAGTTGTGAAACCGTTTCGGGTAGGGTCAACAAAAGTCAAAGCCAGTTTTTCATGACACCAAGCCTCATATAGGTCAAGGATGCTACTTTAGAAAGTAATCTTTATGCTCGAGATTTAATTACTTTAATCAATCTTGCCTTTAATCAATTAATCACTTAACATAATCTTTAACTCAATGAAAAAATATGTATAAATACCAAAATATAATGGTTCTATGCATTTTTTTAACGGAAATTTAGATTATTTTTGGGCCACTGCGTCACGCATTCATTTCCACTCTAATTGTCTAACATCAAGTACTAATATCTATTTGATCATGTTTAAACAACAAAGAATAGATTTGAGCTTCATTAGCTCAATTTCAACCCAAAAAAATTTCTTAAATATGAGCCGTGTCATATGTCATGTTTAATTGTTTACTTTTAGGTTTGAAATACTTATTAAAGTATATTTCATCAATCCATGCCATTGTTTACGAATTTTATTAATCAATTCACCAATATGGCCACATTTAGTTGCCATAACAAGCGCCCTCTAATGTCATTAACATTTCACACAAAAGATATATATTTTTTAACAATGTTAAGAATTATCCTAATGTGGAGTCTTTGTGAGATGAGATGTATTATCATATCCCAAACTGAAATCATATTATTATAAACATCACTTTAATCACTTAAGTTAGGTATCATTAAAATCTAAAAAATATAACTTGACATTGTTATATAATATTACACTTTCGAATAAAATATACAATGTTTTTTTTCCTCCAAACGATAAATATACGACCCTGATTTGAAGTACATGTGTTAATTTGTTATCTTAGTCGAGCTCACCTATCCGTTTCCTAACGTGATCGCACCCCCAACTCCCAACCCTCACACACATCCAAGTCCAAGTTAAGGCTTGTAGGACATAATTATAAAAACCTCTTTACACAAAATATAAGAAACATGTGGCTTTTGGTTCTAACATAAAACTTTATAGGTTGTACATAGAGCAATGAAATATACACCAAAAGAGATGAATATGGTAAATGGCATAAAAATGAACCCATTTACCAATCTACATTTGCACCATTACATTTAAAAACACAACTAACATACATATCACATATGTAACTAATGAACTTTCATTTGCATGTAACACCTTCAACTCGTAACAAAACTAAATCAGATCAAAACTACAACATTCTACAAGTTACAACATATCACCACCATTGATGAACAAGAACACCTCTGTCTCTCAAAGACTCAAACAAACCCAAACACTCACCGTAAGTCTTCGCATACTTCGGACTTCTAACACCAGGACAACATTTCTGCCACCGATTGTAATGACATTCAAGAAACATTTCATCAACCATACAAATCGCACCCGTTTCAACCAACCGTGGTATCAAATCAAACTCCGCCCCTTCAACATCCATCTTCATCACCACATAATCCTTCTCACTCACTGTCCTCTTCAACCACTCCGCAAAATCAAACCCTTGTACCACATTCCCACCACCTGGTGGTTTCACAGGTCGGATCCGACCCATTCCCCCCATTCCCCTTGTTTCAATACTCGGATCCGACCCATGACCAGGTGTTTGTTTAATTTCAAACGTTTCACTAGACCCCACACCTAGTTCCATGGGTCGGATCCGACCCATTCCTGTTGTCTTAACACTCGGATCCAACCTATCACCACCAGGTGTTTGATTAATTTCAAACACTAAACTTTCATTTCTCACCCATGCAGCATAGGGTAACAATGTGACTCCTTTTTTCGATTTGTATTGATCGTGGAAACGCTTATCGGCTTCAATCGCATATATGTCGAATGATTTGTTCTGCTTAGGGTATTGTTTCTTAAACCAGCTAACAATACTTGAACCGTAGCTTCGAGATCCAATGTCTACGTAAACATACCTTCGTTTGTAGCTAATATCCGCCATTGATGGTAAATACTTCACATTCTCTAGGTTCTTCTTCAATGTGATCCATGGTTTTAACGGTTCTGATTCAATCAACGGCTCAGCATTTCGTAACAATGCTTGTTTGTATTCAGGAACCGAGCATTGATTGATTGAATTTGAATTTGAATTTGAATCTGTTGTTTCTAGGTTTTTTATTTCGATTTGTTTCTGAAGTATGATTTCATGAATATGAGGTATATCACCGTCGATTTGACGCGAACGTATGAAGATACAGGAATTGAATAAACGAATTAACGAACTGAAACTGTATGAATCTAATGAATCAATATGAACGACGATGTAACCTTCAGGTTTAAGCGTCCGTACGATTTCCGTAGCGATTTCTGCCATTTTTTCCGATCTGTGTAACGCTACGTTACCGGAGAATATGAAATCAAATGTATTATCATTGAACTGATTGAACGATTGTTTGTTGATTCCGACGGAATCAACGACGTTGATTTCGCGTAAAGCGTTAACATCTTCACCGTTGAGCGTTTCAACGCATAGAGATTTGGATTTAGTGAACAAAAAGCCATCGACGATCAGATCCTGAAACACGGAGATGTAAAACAGCACACGTTTGTTATTGTTATTAGTGTTGTGATTGTTAAACTCCGGTGATGATGATGATGATTCAGTGATAATTAGGTTTTTGTTTTCCGGCGATGTGGAGGATGAGAAGAAGCAGAAATCGTCACCGACGGTGCATGATTCGCCTCTGATTGTAACGACGTAAGCAAATCGTACGCCGACGATGATAAGAGAAAACAATAGTAACCGGATTATGACGTTTCGGAGGATGACGGACTTACCGGCGGTGAGTTCCATCGGAAGCTGAACGGATTTGATTGAGCTGGATCGAATTGAAGGTTGAATGAGAGTTTGGGGAATGAATAATGAATGTTACCGGGAACAGAAACGGGCGGAGG
Source organism: Tagetes erecta (assembly GCA_030867185.1). NCBI lineage: Eukaryota > Viridiplantae > Streptophyta > Magnoliopsida > Asterales > Asteraceae > Tagetes > Tagetes erecta. Next base: position 4,402,526 of record CM061489.1, on the reverse strand, counting down.
TGTGATTAGCTCCGATGAGAGATGAGTGAGTTTGGTTGTTGATGATGAAATGGTGATAGAATGAGTTGATCATTGTTGCTGAAGGTTTTTGCATTGCATGTGATGGTTATGAGAAAATGGTGTTGTGGTTCATTGCTTTGAGGAGTTTGAAGATATGTGTTTTTGAAGATGAAGATGGGGACGAGGAATGGGTTTTGAGAGACAACATGACGAGTGGGGAAGAAAGAAAACGATGTTTTAGAGCTAAATTCAATTTTGATGTTTTTTTAAATCGGATGTTAATTGTTTATATTGATTTTTAGTATCAGAGTGGGTATATTTTTTGATAACGAATGTGCTATTAATCGTTCCTATTGATTTTGACGTTTTCATTTAAGATTTTTTTAATTATTCCAAACAGCTTTTTATAAGTTTTTATGTGTTAAGTTCATTGTTGTTCGGTAATCATCTCAACATGTCTGGATCTTTTAGCTATAGATGATGATTGATGACATCTTGAATTTCTTTTTTTCTTTCAAGGCACAAATTTCATATAAGATTCAAACAATGTAACATATTCAGTTGTACACTCACTCTTCATGACACTATCAATGTAACATATTCCATACTACATTGTTACACCATTTTCTTCTAGAATCAAGAATCACATCAATGGAAAAAAAACGATTATATTAACTAACTCATCCCAATATTTTTAACATCTCTCAAAACTTATCCTATATATTAATAGACAAATATAAATAAATATATACACATATTATTATTATTATTATTATTATTATTATTATTATTATTATTATTGACCAGTAATATTTACACGTGAAAACATATATTTAGTAGGATTTAAACCATAACACCATTTAAACTTTTAACATTTTAACTAACAAATATACCATTTAATTAGCATGATATTTCCTTAATACAGGCTGTTTTTTTATAGCTAATGAAATGATATAAGCTAAACCATTATAAATTGTGATTGTTATTTAGTATTTTAATCTTAAACTTAATAGATTAATAATATATAATAAATTTAGTTCCTTTTGTCTTTAAAAGATTCCTCCTAAAGAGAAAGTTCTATACCATTCTACGTAGACCCGACACATTTAATCTTTTTTTTCTTTATTATTCACCCAATTTCTTGTTTCTTCTATTAAAAAACAAATAGTGTAAGCAAACTCTAGAAAACATTTTATTTATCTCCTTCATTATAAAAACTTCACCCAACATTGTTTAAAAATATAGTGAAGTTTTTGTCAAACTATATAAATAAGAATCACTTGATCGAATTAATGACGATTTTTTAACTTATATTTTTGTCAAACTATAAATAAGAATCACTTGATCGAGAGTCATGAAATGATTATGATAACATTAGGGAGAAGCGGAGGGAATCCCTACTCCCCTTTTTGGTTGAACCGCGCTACCTTTGTGCTTTCATACATGTTCGAGTAATGTAAACTCGTCGCGAAGCACATAACAAATTTTTAAGTTACTTTTATTTAATAGCTTGTATAAGACTAGGACATGAATGTTGAATGTGTGCAAACAACTAATATAAGTTATGAGCTATAGTACCACATAAGGTATCACATATTTGTTATTTCCACGTGTAGACTGCAACTAAACATGTGGCAACCAATTATCCTCATCAAATGTCCAAAGTACAACGATTTCTTTTTAGTTTTTTTAAAGTACAAAAATAAAAGTCGTAAATCATGAACTTTCATTAAGCAATAAATTCATTTATTAGCATTTTCTTTAAGCAAGTTCGGATCACGTAAATGATCATTAATAAATAACCGTCCTCTAAATGTTATAGCAATTAATTTTATCATGGCTAAAGGTGGAGAGTGTCGTTCTGGCATGATAATGACAAGGCTAATGTGACGGCTTTGACAGTCAGGAAACACCGCTCTCGTTCTTTAATCCAACATGAGGGGGCATGTTGATGTAACCGTTTGAATGGTGAGTGAGAGAGAGAAGGGGGGGGGAATGTTGTGAGGCCACTGACGCTTGTGGATCACTATTGTGGCTCACAAGAATGCAGGACGGTGCTTCACATGTGGCCACGACACACATTTGGTCATGACATGAGTCGTAACTCGTAACTGGTATGTCAGATGGCCCTAAGGGATACAATCAAGTTCTAATTTTTGTTTTAATAAAGTTATTCAATATTTTCTAATACAAAAATTCCAAATTAAATTAAAGAAAACGAGTTTACCGTGACTTGCTAGCCAGCCTATGACACACATGTCACAAGATTAAGACACAAGAAGCAACCAGCTCACGGGACCCCCAACAACCAAGGGATCAAGAATTAACATGTCGTTCCCATACATAACAGTGTAACTCTAGGATTCTCTCTTCATTCATCATGCTACGTGGCTAGCCACCATAAGATGTTTACCCAGTCCCCCCGAGTCGCTTTGGCATGTTTCAAGTAACAAATGATAAGGCAGAAAGTTTCAAGTAACGAATGATATTGCTATTTTGTGTCGATCATTTATTACCGACTAACTAAATCATTAATTACTAATGCTTAAATCACTTGCTATCTATGCCCAAGTTACTTAAAAAACTAAGTTACCATTGATGCCCCATTATTACTAGTTTCTATCGACACCAGCCAAGGGCTCTTCCCCTTCGGCCCCATCAAGGCGTTGCACCATATATGAAATCTCCTTTGGAATGATTTTGATCATGCACACATCGATCTAGTCATACTAAAAAAATGATGTTGATGACATTGATTTAATCATCCTAAGAAAACTTGTTCGTCTGTTTGTTTCTTATCCGTTTTTTCGTTAGGTTCCTTAGCTACATGTGAACATGTACGTACGTAAGAAGTTATTTTACGTATGTATCTTGTTGCCCGTTCACATAAAGGGATGGCGACGCAACTTATTGCTCGTTTATCTGTCAGTTTACTATAAATTCTTTAGCGTTTAATATGAAATCTATTGATCAATGTAAAAAAAATATATAGGTATCTTTCTATTATCATATTGAGTTATGTACAATATGAATATAAATAATTGGATCTTACAAAGATGATAGATTTGAGGTGTTATCGTTGGGATGCTAAATGGTAATAATGAAGCTTTTACGTAGCGTCCTTCTCTTGCGCCACTAAAAGGGGATCACCCTTCTTAACTGCCCACATTATTAATCTTTATTATAAGTTTCTTACATCAAAACATATATATATACACACACATATATATGACACTCTTTGTATATTATAAATTTAATACGTAACATGGCGTAGAGGTAAATTATTGAATTCTTCTTCTCTAAAAAAGACCTAAGTTTAATTCCTACTAGCATCACTTGGAATGGGCAAATGAGACAATAAAGGGAGACTTGTAATAAACAAATGTTCGATCTCTGAGCCAAACGAGTTTTACCTCTAGCTTGTTGTCGTGCCTACGGACGGACGGGTTAATGGGTTTCCCCTGAATTGGAGTCGGGTTTTTCCCAAAATAGGTGGACTTGGGCTACCCACCGCTCTCTGTGTTCGCAGAGTATTTGAGTCGCCTATCGTCACTGGGTTACCTGAGTAGCCGGACTTTATTCATTTAGCTGTATAAAAAGGATAAACCGTACAGCATTTAAGTTTGTTTTAAAGCCTAATTAACTCATGTATAAGAATAATTTATATAGAAAATATCATGTTTTTGTATAATAGTTTTTTAACCGACAAAGATTAAAGTGAATCTATTAAACAAGATGTTTGTATATTTCATATTTTTCTATATATTACACAATAAGATGTTTCCTAAGGCTTGCTTATCACGAATTTATGATAGTAGGATGCTTTTCTTTTACTCAAAAGAAAGAGTTCAAATCTTACAAACGATATGTATTACGATAAGTATTGGTGGTTTTAAGAATAGTTTACAAGTAAAATCAAGTATAAAAACCAACTAGGTTGAATTGAATTACAGAAACCGACCCAAACTGACCGATGTACACGCTGGTCGATAAAAAATGTGCACTCTTGATCTCAAGCACTCAGCAATGACCCAGATTGAGACTATTATAGCAGAATGGTAAGATTAATATGATTTCCGAATTATATAACAAAGAACCTGAGCCACGGTCTACGCAATATATATCAAGCCAGTTAAAAGGATACCAGCCCTAATCGATCCACTGTCCAGGCCTCTCGGGACCTCTTTTAAAACAGGTTCGGGTCATTGGACTGGGTTCACATCCCTACGTATACCAAAATCTGGAGCATTAGTAAAACATATTAATCCAAAAATTGGCTACAAAATATTACAAGCAGTACCAAAAATTGGGTACAAAAAGTATTTTTCTTGCAAGCAGCTGCAAACAACCAGATTCATTAACAAACCATTGTCTGTTGATCAAAAAGTCAAAGGCGGATCGCTTCGAATAATTTTAATAGTCATCAATATCTTCACCATAGACATTATCGTCTTCATCGTCATCATCATCATAGGCCTTGTTCATGTAGCTATTGTCATTGTCTGAATCTTCATACGGGTTGTCAGTGGAAGTGGTGTGTTCATCACTATCACTATATAATGTGCTTTTAGAGGATTTGATGGAACGGTCATAAGACTTAAGCATGCGCCGATACTTCTCAGGGCTATCCCACCATGTGGGAGTCAGGATTATTTCTTTTTCCAGCCAATACGGGTCATATGGGACTCTGGCTCTGAACTTTTGATAGAACTGACCAAAATTATACATTATTGTTCTAAGACGAGGACCTTTTTTTCCCAATAGAAAGTCCAATGTGTCTTTTATGAAGAGCTTAACCTGGTCACCCGCGATGATGTTCAAGTACTGAAAACACCCAGTAAGATGAGAAAAAAACTTGTTATTCATAGATAAAGATTTAAGTGAATCTAGAAGTAAAACTCTAAAAGAGGTTGACGGTTCAAAAAAATTGCCTAAAGTATACCAAGTATTCTTCAAAAGCGTACGAAAATGAATAAAACCACCCAAATAATAATATTATTTTCTGATTAAAGTGATTTAGAGAAACATTAAGAACACTATTTGGGCATCAGATTGTTTGACCTGCTAGAAACAAACCATGACCCGAGTCAAGACATCCAGTCTTAAAAAATAGAAACAGATGAGAAACCGATTACCAGAGCAACAAGTGCAAAGATTGCCAACGTCACTTGCAGTATATCATCCAAGATTCCAGCAAAGCCTTCATCGTCTGTCCCACCAAACCCACCACCACCACCGCCACCACCACCACCACCACCGCTAGGAGGATCTCCATCATAATAATCTTTTCTCTCCATCTGTTGTCTTAGCACATCCTCTAAAGACGGTTCCTTTTTAAAACTACTCATAGCTTTTTCAATAGATTTCCATGGGGAAGCCTGTTATAAAAACAACAATTATGACTAGTACCGCGTCTATATCAAGTAGCATGAACTTCATTAACTTATCACAACATATTTAGCACACGTCATACTATTGTAACGTTTCTCTTAAGACTAACAAATAATAAAAGAGAAAGGCTTTCTATATAGGTTATGTTTATGTTATATGTATTAGTAAAATTAAATACTTGTCTAGTTGTGTTCTATATTTCAATATCCGTACGCATCAAATGTTTCAAACGGATGATATACAATAACTAGTTTTAGTGTCTTATAAACGAAGGAAACATGTATAACATCAGGTTTCAAAGATAAGCTTCTATATGGTTTCAACTTTACTTTTATTCATTCTATTCTTATCATACTCTATTGCATATTTCATACATACATGATACATACAGACATGCACATGAAATTAAACAAAGAGTGTATATTATACCTCGCTGTCATTTTTCGATTCTCCTTTGCCACCAAAAGAACACACAGGTGTGCACGCCTGATAACAAGACGCACGAGCTTTTTGCATCACATTACATTTCATTAATTCCATGCATCTCTTTGATGAACCAATGTATCGTTTTACATCACCATCAAGATTAAATACATTCACTGGAGCAATGTATCGTATAGCTGATCCACGAACCGTGTTAAACTGATCTGGTACACGCAAAGAAGGCCGTGCTGCAGTGACTTGAAGGTAGCTCATCTCATCAACTTGTATACTTATTATACGCAAAACATAAGCTCGAAATACGAAAATTTCGTTGCAAATTCTTTGTTCAAATTAACCTGCAAAGAACAATTCCATGATCAAACACCAATTTTCCCATTTCTGTTGATAAAAAAAAGTTCATTTCCCATTTTCCCCAAATCAAACACCTCAAACTAATTCCAAACCCTAAACCTGAAAACTAACCAAGCTATTACCTTTAACAAAATTAACTTAATTAAACCGATTGTTAACCTAAGTTTCCTAAAACAATCACAGTAAATTTCATTTTTATATCAACTTTAACATATCAAAATAAAAATGCATACTTGAGTCATAAATGGACTAAATTATAGAGAAAGAAAAAGCAATTTGAGAAAAATACCGAAAGAGCGAAATGATTAAGGATTTGATGCTCGCCGGAGATAGAAGCCAGTGACAGTTAAAATTTTCAGGCATGCGGCGGAAGACGGTGGCGAATGTTATCAGAGCGATGAAGAAGATATAGTGATAAAAAAAATGCAAAATTAAATTTGTGACTTTGCATAATTTTGTTTCAACTATTGGTTAAACTACACATTTAGTCCCTCGATATTGTTTTTAGTCTAAAAATTCTTTTATTTTGTTAACAAAAGAAAATTTATTTGACTTGAATGATACTCCAAATTAGATGCTTTTATATTTGGATTAATGTCATATTTTCCTCTTTAAACCCATTTTAGTTATATATTTATGCAAGCAAATAAAATCAATTGCATATTTATTTTGTTAGACTCTCATTAACTAACTAATTCTTTTACTTTGTTCAAACACGAACACAAACTAATTTATAAACATTTCTCGCAACACAATATCTATATAACATGATTAATTTATCATGTTCAACAACAAAACATGAACCAACATGACCCATTTAATACGATTAATGCATATGTACTTTTTTTAAAACAACAACATGATTTCAAGTATAATAATAAGATAAAACATAAAATCACCAAATATTTCATCATAAGAATACAGAATATAGTATCCTTAAAGAGCAATTCTTAATATAATAAAAAAAACCAAGAAGTATTAATGTCACTTACATAATTAAAAAAATTAAAAATATACACACATGTTTAGTTGTTTCATAAATGGGTTAGTGAGGTTAAACCCGTTTAGATACGATTTTAATCGTGTTATAAACGTGTCAACCTGTTTATTGTTAAACTAGAGGAATTTAAAACCACATAAATGTTCACAACCATAGGCTCTTTTGATCAGTTAACTTGAAATTACAATACCCAAATGACTACAAAACATAAACCTAATATGGTTTTATATAGCCACCTTTAGATACGTTTCCTAAACCAATAATGCATACAAATTTGACTATAAAACTTAGAAACGTACAATTAATTAAAAATAATTAATTAATTTAAACTTTATTTTGTTATCATAATAAAAAGAAAATTTTGATCTCCTCCACGAACCAACGCTTGAGATCTTCCGTATCGCCCTTAATGCCCCTTCGAGTTTACCCGTCTACGAATACGGTATTGTTTTATAACACGAAATTTGTTTACCTCAAACGCAAACCCAAATCGAAACATGTTTAACTCATGTTAATAAGTTTGTGTAAGAAATTAGTAGCTTTTAAATGGTTAATAAGAGTTAGCTAGCTAGGAGGTGATATAAATAAAAATCATATATTAGGCCAATAATGAAATTTGAATTGGCCAAACATAAATTAAGAGATGAAAACGGTGGACCAATGCTAAAACAAATGAAGATGCATCGATCATCTTACACGCCCTGGCTTCATGCTCCACCATCGTTTGCATAAAACCACCAAATTACGATGATGGTTGTTGACCCAAGGTTCTTTTCATCTTGCAAGGTGAATCTAGCTTTTGTTCGCAACTCGTTAACCGTCGCAGATGGCAATCTTAGCTGTGTTCTTGACGTCAACGGGAACGTCATCTTCATTATTAAAGATAAAAACTTTAGCCTTCATGATCGACATATCTTGCTTGATGCATCTGAAATACCCATCTTAACATTCCAAAAAAAGGTTCATTTCATTATGCATGTTTTTATGTTCATTATATTATGCATGATTTAAGTATGTTGTATATATATATACTTTTTATATATATTCTGTCCCAACTAATTATTAATGTATATAAATTAAATAATTTAATATAAAAGAGCCAAGCTCAAGCTCTATTAAGTCAAGGGAACTGATATATCTTGAGCCTACAAGAGCTCAAGCTTGGCTCGATCACTAGATGTTGATGGTTATATTGATGTTGTTTGTTAGTAGGGTGGTGTTGACGTTCCTTAAAATTTTATTTCGATCATGTTGTATGCTTTCATCTCATACATTGTAATCTTGTATGTGTAGCATCGGAGTATGCATAGAAGGTGGCAAGCTTTCAGAAGAGATAGCACATGTGCAAAAGATTTGATATTCAGTACAAAAAAGACTTCAGTGATTCAACGAGTTACCGAGCTCAGTGTGTTCTTATCAGACAACAAAGAGGAAGTTGTTGGTGATTATAAGGTTGCCGGAGACTGGAAGAATCGATCATGCACAGTTTACTCGTATGATGGATCTACTATCCTCGCCGAGGTAACAATTTTTTGCTTTAAGTTTATGACATCAAAGTGTTCAAGTGTTCAAGTCATGTGTTTTTATAGAAATAGTTGTTATAATAAAAACAAAAGAATTACGATGACAAAAGGTCCATATACCCTTTTGCTTCTCCATTGCATCTGCCCCTTTTTAATAAGGTTTGTGCAATTTGTCCGTTTATACATTAATAATTCTTGGTTAGGTGTGATAAAATGCAGATGCACGATAAACATCTTGACCCATGCATTCAATCTGATAAAAACACATATGGGATATCAGTGTCTCCAAATGTTGATTATGCACTCGTTGTTGCACTCATGGTGATTCTTTACGAGGTAAACAAAGATCGCAGGAGAAAGAAACTTAAGAGAAAGAGGAAGAGTGGCGGTAACAAGGAGAATAGAGATGATGATGGAGATACTGATCGTGAGAAGGAAGAAGATGATGACGATGACGACGACGACCAAGATGAAGAAGAAGATGATGACGACGATGATAGTGATTCTGATTCAGATTGATATTTTTTAATTTTCATTTTATTTATGAAATGATAACTGAATCTATCAATATAACTCTATACTTTATCTCTACAAATATTTCAATGTCCGGAGCCGAACGGAATTGAAGCATTAATTACTCGAAATTAATAATCTAGTATATGTGTGTAATGCTAGATCAACTACACACATAATGATGATGATAGTAGCAACATTGCCAATAACAATTTTACACAATGTTCATAAATAGCAACATGAACAAAAACATCTCCAATACCAAGTTTAACTCATAGTTGGATCAATTTATCAAAATATCAAACAACCAAATGCAAATGGGTTTGAAAGGGACCAACTTAATAAAACATAATTGGGCTAATATGGAGTTGGGGCCCATATGACTGTTGGACCCGAACTCTTATATTCGACTTCAGTTTTAGCAATTTTGATTTTTTTTCCTTCTTCATAACAATTGTATTTAGGATAAATTTCATGACATACATATTATACATATATATTGCAGGGTTTGGATGCATAATCTTTTTGTTTCGAGACACAGTACTTAATCATCAAGACGTCCTCTAGGACACATATTTGTTGTTGAAAACGAGATTAAACAAACAATCATTTTCTATAATTAGTGTTGTTATATATTGTTATATTAATTTATGACGATAATAACTTATAAAATACAATATCAACATAAGATTAACAGATCAAAACAAGATATAAGCTTGCCAAGTTAATCAATATATGCAAAGATTTTAGTAAGATCACTTATAACAAAAACTATATTTTGAACTACATTATTCTCATATAAAGAGCTAAACTAACTTACATTTTACATGAAACTAGATCAAAGACCGGGCTGCATGATGCAGCGGTAGGGTTTCGCAGACGTGATTTCGTCACATGCGTTGATAAAAAAAAGTTTCATGTCTCGTACGTTAAAGTCGTAATGTGTCAAATATTAAAAAAAATATAGACATATCCAAACTTAGATATCAAAACTATAACCAGCAAGTCACATACGGAGGTTTAAAGTCATAAATATGTCAAGTTATAGTAAGTGGTCAAAGTCGTAAATATATCAAGATATAGCTAGTAAGGGGTCAAACTTGTAAATATGTCTAAGTCATCAGAAGTCAAAGTGATAATTAGTCAAAGTCGATGACTAAAATCATAAAAATATCAAAGTAAAAAAACATGTTGAAATATAGTGCCAAGTTTGTAATTAAAACAAAATTATGGGACTAAAGTGCAAGATCAAACCAACCTTACACTTTAGTAGTATAAAAGAACAAATTTATAAACGTTTTGTATAACAATATTGGTGGTCTTTTTTTTTTTATAAAGAAGAAGAAGATATGTTAACAGTTAACACTTAACACCATTCTACAAGAAAAACATATATAACCTATGAGTGAAGTTATATACTACAAAGTCCAATTTTCCTAAAAAGTCTAAGAAGCCATGAGATGATGACATATGGCACTCCCTTAAAATTAGAAGGAATGGTAAAGATGGTAATGTCTATATATTTTAAGTTTCACCCCATTTTTTTAAATGTCCATAACTTTTACATACGATATTATTTTTTTAAAAAAATTGCACCATAAAAACGAGCATTTTCTTATCTTTAAAACGCGTATAATATTCATATATAAAAAAAATCACGTTTTTTAGCTCATTGTGTTATTTGTCAAGTCATTATGTTATTTATTCATGTCATTGTGTTATAACACAATAACCTAATGAAATAACACAATGATCTGAAATAACACAATGACCTGATGAAAATATAACACAACGATCTGATGAAAATATAACACAACGACCTGATAAAGATATAACACAACGACCTGATGAAGATATAACACAACGACCTGATGAAAATATAACACAACGACCTGATGAAAATATAACACAACGACCTGATGAAAATATAACACAATGACCTGACGAATATAACACAATGAGCTGAAACTTCAAAAAAAAATTTCATTTTTTATATATCAATATTATATGCGTTTTGAAGATAAAAAAACTCTCGTTTTTTGGTGTAATTTTTATTAAAAAATATTATCGTATGTAAAAGTTATGGACGTTTAAAAAAGATGGTGGAATTTGAAAGTGAGACAAGACTAATATACCATTGGCCTACCATTTAAAGGTTTAACTATTTACCATTATGCCACCTTGTGCTTATGAGCCATTGATCTTCATTTAATATTAGATCTAATAGTCCAAATTTTTTTCTTAGACTTTTTAGGAAATTTAGATTTTGTAGTTAACCTAATTCTATAACGTATATATTGGGCCTATTGGCTAATTTGGGTTTTAAAAGTTAAAACACTTTTGAATCTTCACCACTTTAGATAGAGGTGCACAAATCGTATTTTTTTTGAAGAACCGGTTCCGGTTTTTGTTGGTGTTAAAAGAACTGGTTCTTACAAGAACCGGTTCGGTTATAGAACCGGTTTTTGGTGAAAAAACTAGAACCTAGTAATCGGTTCCGGTTCCTAAAGAACCAGTTCCAGTTCTCAAAGAACCGGTTCCGGTTCCTAAAAAACCGGTTCAGGTTCTTAAAAAATACCTTTTTTTCTATGATATGGGCCGGAAGTAACATTAAAAATTTTAAAAATTACAAGATATATAGCTTTTAAAACATTAAATAAATAACAACACTAAAACATACCGGTTTTTTAAGAACCGGTTCTTCCAGAAACCGGTTTTTCCAAGAACTGGTTTTTTTAGGAACCGGTTCCGGTTCTTTTGGAACCTATAATTTGGAAAAAATAGTAGAACCTATTCAGAACCTACGGTTCAGTTCCGGTTCCGATTCGGTTCTTGTAGAACCGATTCTTCGAAGAACCGGTTTTCGGTTATTTAATCGGTTCTGGTTCCGGTTTTTTTGTGCACCTCTAACTTTAGATGATTCAAAAGCAACTTTTTCAAAAATCATTATTTTTAATTTGGAAATAATCTTGAGTGTGGGTCTCTTGTGTGTTGTTTTGTATAAAGAGTAAACAACAGTATTTGAAGGTGTAAAATGTTGACATAGATAATGAAGGACGGTTCTAGCTAGATTTGTGGTACGTTTACCTCTATCAATTTTCATATTTCACTTCCTTTAAATCTCACATCAACAACATTGAAGTATTGAACACTCATTTGATTATGTAAAGGAAAATAATAATAATAATAATAATAATAATAATAATAATAATAATAATAATAATAATAATAATAATAATAATAATAAAAAGTACACATATTGTGTGTTTACTTCCTATCAAATCCATGTAATTTAGCAAGAAAAAAACCGTTCGTAAACTTAAAAAACATCATTTATACTTGATGATCATTACAATCTATCTTTGCCTTTAGAGATCAATGCTCATAATAAATGGAAATAGAAAAGTGGACATGTAGCCTAACCAAATTCGACATCAGTCGTGGACATGATATATGGCAGATTGGCAGACCCATATGAAATGTTTGACGTTAAATGCCACGAACACGTTTTGAACCTAATGATTGTTAAATTAAGAGAGAACTTCACCAACTTGGTTCTTGGGTGAAAGTAATTCTAGAATGGATGATTTTCTTTGAAGTCATTGATCGAACGACCAAAAACAGATTCGTGAGTTTCTTGTGGATGAAGAGGACATTGGTTGGTATGAGAGGATGGATATTAGAAATAATATGAAAGTCGTCATCCATGTGTTGTTTATGTTGGCGAGGCAACAATAAGTATCTTTCGTGCATAATTCTTGTTTACCTATAGAGGATACACATCGTGAGATCGCACATGCATGTTTCTGCACATGATCGAGATTACGATCATGCACGAACTTATCGAGTAAAATTGCTTTTTTGTGTTTGATCGTTCACGTTCATTGGTATATTTTTCTCAAACGACATAATCAGTTGTTTTATTCATGTTTAATTGATTTTGTAATCGTCAACAAATATAAAAAAATCCTACATATGGGTTTTAATTAAACTTTAACCATCAGTTAAACATAAATATTCAACATTATATAAACGGAAACATCTTATCATAACTAGCTAGTACTTGTTATGATTGATGTCTATAGCACATAATTTGAAATGACTATTTTGTTTTGTTTTTTGATTTTGTACTTTTCTTGATGTTCGATTGTTGAGATCATATCACTTTCGGATAAAAAAAAAGTACATAAAGTTAATTTCACAAGAACAAGCTAGTATCATTTGTGTGTGAAGTTTGTATGAAAACGTGACGCAAAACCAGACCAAATGATTCCTTATATAATGGTTAAATTAGAGCATTTACAGTAGGTTTCTTTTCCATATCTTTAAAATTACACTAAAAAATACTACATTTACACTAGGGGTGTCAATCGTGTCGGGTTGGCGGGTTAACGGGTTGAAGGACCGCGGGTTGGCGGGTTGAATTATGCAACCCTAACCCGACCCATATTCCTATTCGTGTCAAAAATGTCAACCCTAACCCGGATAACATAAATTCGGGTCAACCCAAATATGACCCGTTTAACCCATTTTATCAAATGAACCTAATAAATTTGCGAGTTATAAGTGAGTTGTTGTGTAAGTCGGTTAATAGAAACATGTTTAATATGTGATTTTGTGTATAACAAATAGGTATATTGGGTTTTATTTTTAAAAAAATATTATAAGTAACCATATATTTACTTCAAATCTTATTCAAAACAAATTTGATTATAATAAACAAAAACAATAATAAATACTTAACTTTGAAAATGTGAAGGTAAAAACTTAAGTGGTAATGAATTTTTTTATTATGAGTACAAATACTAAAGATAAAAGTAACTTAACACTCATTTTAGAAAAGAAAAAAATAGATGAACTAATTTTGAAACCTAAACGGGTTGGCGAGTCAACCCGTTTTTAAATTCTTCAACCCGAAAATGACCCGTTTTTATACGGGTCAACCCTAACATGACCCGTATTTTTAAACGGGTTATATTTGCCAACCCAAAACCTGATTACTTTCGTGTCGTGTTCGGGTCGTGTTTCGTGTCGTGTCGAGAATTGACACCCCTAATTTACACTACATTTCTTCTTTCCTTTCAATTAAATAATACTATTTATACATTAATCATTACATTTTACCGTTTCTCTCTCTTTTACCCATATATATTTCCTTAAATTTACCGTTTCTCTCTCCTCCATCCATATATTTTCTCTCTCCTTCACTCCCAACCACTCAAAATCATACCATAAAATTTTACCAAACCCACTCACATAATTATAACAATTATACTGTGAATGCTCTTAGTGCAACGTACCAGTGCAATTCTTCACGAAAATGCATGACAATTAACACTTGATCGTTATAACTATCATAAATGCATGTCAATCGTCAACAACTACATCACTAGAAACGTTATAATAGTAACCCTCAAACCTATCAACATTGCTTTTATTGATGATAATGTATAATCACAACTGTTATCGAGACCAAAGTTGCCGCGAAACTTCAACTACATACTACCAAATATCATGTTTGCTATTGACGTTGAAGACAAACTTGCTAGCGAAGATCGATCAAAGTGGATACCAAAGTCAGAGTTGTCACTGATAATCAAAGTTTATACCAATAAGTAATATTATCAATCGTCACCAGCTTTGTTGTTTCTTGGATCCCACTACTAGGGGCACCGCCTACAAACCCGTGCGGTCTAGAAGTTTTCGCCAACTTAAACTACCTTACATAAAATAATTATTGTAGTCTTTAAAATAAAATTAGTTGTGTTAAAATGTCATAATTATATTAAAATGTAGTCGATTAACATAAAACTAGCAACATATTAAAATGTCGGAATTAATTAGTATTTTAATTTATCAAGCGAATATTTGGGGTTCATCGATCACTTCATTGTCATGGGTACATGGTTAAGAGACTTGTAAAATTAAATTTGCTACCGACACTTGGTTAATATTAATTAAATAAAAATCTTTGCAATCATTTTCACTTACTTCCATATATATCACTTTCAGTACATCGCTTCGCTTTTAAATACGTGTTTCTGTTACTGCTTAGAAACACAAACAAAATTTCATTTATGGCCTATGTTCAAATGGCTTACGTTGAATTTCTAAAATTACATAACAATATACACATTTTATTTCTTATATACGAAGGTCATGGATTTAAACCTTGACATGATAATATGATCTAATTTAGTTTGAAGTATAGTACAGTAAATTATTGTTAAAAATGTTTTTTTTTTCTTGAATGACGGTTTCATTAGTAATTCTTAGGTAAAAGTGGACAATATTTTGGCTATTTAGTGTTGAAAAGTCGAAAACTAATCTTATGATTGGTATGATTTTTTTGTTTATCTTTTATTCAGTGTTTTATGACATCGAACATTATTTGGTCATAGTTAGTTTAGCCTTAATATTTGCCCTCTAGCTCTAAGAATCACCTAAATTAATCGTCTAATACTTCTCTTCAAAATGCCTTTCTTATTCGTAATATAGAGTTAGCCACTTAGCCACCACGTCAAAAACCGACAAAAACCTACAAAAATTGCGTACCAAAATAAGCTACATCCACGTTGGCGTGGACTACACCAATAACTAAATGTCTAACGCTACAAACTACGTCAGAAGTTCCCAGCTAACATATTTTTGTTACTAATACATAGTGTGTTTTAAAATAATATCAAATAGCTAGTACTATAAAAAATAATGACCGTACGTACGTAGTGTAACCTTTTTATAGAACATTATATATACAAAACGTACGCTTGCCATAGAGGAAGACGTATTAAACATAATGCAACTATTTCCCTAATTAAGAATTGTATCTTAAAGGAAAAAGAATTAACTAGACGTAAAACATTAATTACATTACGTCTGATGCACAACTATACCTTAATTAGATTTATTTACACTAACACTCAAAGTCTCAAAGGTTACTAGCATTTAAGACATGATTATAATCCGATGAGGTTATCGATCTCCACATCATGAATATTTAATTCGAAAATATTAAAGTTTAAAATGTTGTCACATGTTAGGTCATTATCGAAGATATTTTTTTTATTATATTGTGCTTATATATATAAAAATCAATTATGACAAAAATGTATATTTATTATTGGCACCGACAGAAACGAAGGTTTTAATATTTGAGTGGTAAGCAGAAGCTTCCCTAGCTCCATCATCATCATATCATGCTTATTCGATCACAATTATTAATAACAACAAGAAAAACACAATAAAAGAAGATCATATAATGAGCCAATTTAACAATACGAAAGCAACTTCTAACAATCTTCCACTTTGCATTAAATAATCCATCCATGTAACGCTACCTTCATTCATTCAAGACTAAATCACTAAATTATTTTAAAAATATATAATCTAAAATAAAATATTACATTATTGTTCTTATGTAAATATAATAAAAATGGACCGATTAAAACATATATAAAACACGTTGGAGCCATTAATTGAATATTTCTTACTCACACTCTCATGTATAATAGAGTAGATTAAAATAAACTAGAAACCGTTACGAAAAAAACTCTCATGTGAAGTGGCCGTGTTCTAGCGTATAAATATGATGATTAACGTTTTAAAATATATATGACTAAACATACAAGCATATATCAAATAATTTCGTTGGTACGTAATATGTAAGTAGTTAATAAATAATAATGGCCGGGTTGCGTCTATAACAATTCGTTATCCCCAACACTCATGATCGTAGTAATGTTAACTTAATTGTTTGTATTTCTTTTAATTAAGTTTGGTAACTAAATAGTTGTTTTAGAAGGAGATACTTCCAAACTTTAATAACTCATGCTGTCTATTAATTTATTTACTAAATAAATAATTAAATGATATATATACTAGCCCCACAAACATAACTAGCTGGTTTGTTTGTATTTTAATCTTATAAATAAATTTGATTGGATCTCAATCCTTTTAGGATGATTACTAAAAAACAATACTTAAAAATAAATATAATAATTATAAAATAGTCTTATTTAAAGGTTTTCTTCTAAATATATAACTCGTCATCTATCGTCCTAAACATCACTTTGTGTAAAAGTTATAATTTAACACACCTAAACAATAATATATCTACATGCATATGTTTTATAGTTTCACATGTGTTTAATTAATTAACTAACTAATTTAATTAGTTAGGTGTGTTATACATAATACACTTATACGCGCGTACTATATATGTTAATTAATGTAATGTATGCAAGTATTGTAAATTGACCATCGATCACCGGCCTAACTCACAATGTATAATCCATCATGCTACTACAACTCGATCGAGACCGTTTGCAACTTAATTTATTTTTTATTTTTATTTTTTTTTTGCATAGGATACGTTATACGTACATATATGTGTAGTCATTTCATTTTATCATGCATTAGTTGTTGGTAGTATACGTACAATGTACCAAAGACATAACACTTGATGACATGACGCTTTTATATAGCTGGATCACACACACACACACACACAGATATATATATATATATATATATATATATATATATATATATATATATATATATATATATATATATATATATATATATATATATATATATGAAAGGTAAAATAACACTAGCTAGCTAGCTAAGTTACATATGTATATTTATATAACACAAATAACTTCACAAACATTATTATTTAAGTGAAATGACATACTTGTAGGGTGGGTTATCCTTATAAATTGCAATAATTAACATATTGAAGACATACCAATACTTACAGTTATTATTTAGAAATTAATCAAATATATATATATATATAGGGGTATATATTAGAATGAAATACGTACTGATCATAAATGTAACAAAATGTACACATACATAATAAGATTCCTTACTAGTAGTATGCATGTGTGATAATATATATGAGTTAATTTCGTTTTAAATATTAGTAGGCTAGAGTTTGCTATTCAAAAGGGGTTGCGATGCACTTATTGCTCGTTTACCTGTTACCCTATTGCAAATTCCAATGGATTGTTTAAATGAAATTTTAACTCTTAAAAAAAATATTAGTTTGATTTTATGATTATAATTTGAAAAACTAATGATAAAATTTAAAAAAGTTAATTAATTTAGTTATGAAAAATGAGTGGAATTAGAATTTATTTAAGAAAGTAAAAGAAAAATAAAAAATCATCCAGCATTTGATTTGTAACTGAACGATACCAATTGACTCAATCTAACCAGGACAAGTACGTTACTAACACCCCTTTACACGTTAATTCATAGTTGTAGCTAGTCCGGTACGTGTTTTTATACAATTTAATTAGCTGTTATAAAAAATTAACATACACATGAGTACTCAATTTGATATTGCTCCCTCTTTTCATTTTAATAACAAATATATAATTACAAGTTTGAAGGGTGGTAAAAAAAAGAGATAAGGTGATAAATAATATCTTTTACCACAAAAATCCATAGTGTTGTCTCTTACAAAATGATTATTTATGGAAATGGGATCCTACAACATAAATATGATACAACTCTTACACACAGATTATTTATGGGAATGGGATCCTACAAACATAAATATGATACCACAGTATATATATAATTAAGTCCAAATAAAAAAACCAAGAGTGTCCACAAAATATATATTTCTTGACTACGACCAACTTGACTTTAAAAGAAATGGTTGAGATGAATCTTCATTATGGTGGCCGGAGTCCCAAAAGCTAGCGTTGTTGTTAAACACACTAAATGAGGCATGTAACTGCTTCGAAGTTAGTCATTGCATTTCCTATTAGTACAACAGTTCTTCGTTGAGCAAACAGGCATTCAAACAAAACACTATATTTTTTTATTTATATATTTATTTTCATATCCTACAAAACAAATATTCTTTTTGTATATGCATTCATGAACACTAACATCGCAAGCTATAAGGACCCCTATTCTTTTATTTCTGTATATAAATATAAACCTGCGTCTTTAGTTTAAAATTTGTTGAAAAACCAATACTAATTACGTACTAACACTCTCTTGTATGTATGACACAACATTAACACTAACACCAAATTAACTAAGAGTGATTATATTTATAAGCTACGGATCGATCAAGTTGCAACTCGTGGTTATTAATTAACTATAATTGTCTTGAACAAGGTTACATGCACTATATATACACAACATATTCGCTAATTGTAAATTCAAAAATTATAGTTTTTCATGGAATTGATTCTTAATTTAAAATCCACTTACTTATTTATATATAAATATTTTTTATAAAATTTATATTTAGTCAATAGTCATGTAACAAATAATCAAATATTTAAAGCCCACTACAACTAATTAACTAAACATCTAAAAGCCCACACAATCAAAAATGGATTATGGATTAATGAATGATGGAAGTCCACTGTTGCCAAAAACGTAATTCACTAATTTAAATACTTTGATTTATGTTTATTTATCAAACGTTTGTTTTTTAGTCAAAAAATTAATTTGTATAATTTAGTGCAATGGTGCTTTGGGTTGAGAGGGGGAGGGCATTTTTCTCGTCTCGCACAGGACACCCAAATCTTCAGGACCGACCCTGATTTGAAGCAAACTAGTATATATCTCATATATATGCATGTTTAATTTATCATAAATTACAAACAATATATAGCTACTACTAGCTAATCATAATGATAAACCAAATATCATCCAATTTTAATTACAACAAATAGTTCACAAGCAAGATCTACATATATAATTCATGTTGAACTTAAATTCCCATTGTTGTAGTAGATGTCACTACACAAATTAACACACCAAAACACCCCAAATCAACCTAATTAACAATCAATTAACATATATGCTAATTAAAGATAGTAAGAAACCCTCTTCTTATCTCAAATTTGTACTTGTACATCATGATCATATATATATCACATGTACGTACTTAGTTATTATAACTTCATAAGCCCCAAGATTTTGTTTAACAATTAAATGGACAAGAAACAACCCTTCAAAGCTTCTTGCATTTAACTAGTTTTCAATTTTGATGGCTTAAATATTTAGACAGATCTACGGCCCACAATCGACAACCAAGCTTTCTTCATGATCACAACCGTAAACGAACCACCACCACTACTACTACTACTGCTACCACCATGGTACATATTTCCATCATCAAATGAAGAGCCAAAGCTCCTAAAACGACGTCGTCTTGACCCGAACCCTTTAGAAGAAGCATTAGCACTACTCATTGAAGATGACCAAGAGGAAGATGATAAAGAGGAGGGTGAGACATGTCGTTTCTTGATCGCGTTGATGTTGAACAAAAGATTGTAGAGGAACTTGGATCTTGGGTAGTATTTTCTCTTAGAGGGTTTGGTTTGATGATGATGATTAGGGTTTGTGAAGTAGTAAGATGGAGGAGGAGTGAGTGGAGGAAGTGAATTGTCAGAAAATTTGTGTTTAGGGGTACCAGGTTGAATTTCCCAAGTAAAAGGGACTGAACCTGAAACATTGCCATAGTAGACTCTGAATGAAGGATTTGCTATTGAAGTTTCCTTGGATACAAGTTTGGAGAAGAACTTGTCATCTTGTTTGATCTTCAAGGGCTTTTGTGCAAAATCTGAGCTGCTACTCATGTTAAGCATCTTTCAATCTGATGGAGTTAAGAAGAAGATGAGAGAGAGAGAGAGAGAGAGAGAGAGGGTGGGAGTTGAAGCATACATGCATGTTATGAATAATGAGGGCGTGTATATATTCAAATCAAAAACATTAATTAGCTATAGCTATTGGTCATATAGTTCGGTTGGGGATCACATTTTATACATTTATTTATTTATTTTTAATATCTTATGTGAATCATGATTTTTTTTTTCTCTATGATCAAAGACTCTTGTCTCTAAAGGATTAAAATATTAAACTAGTCTTGCCTTCAAAAGAAATGGATTAAAAATGAGATTTAACTGGTTTTTAACCATTAAAATCGGATATTGATATTTCCGCTTTAGAAATACACAGGTGACAAGACGTATCGTTTACCCAACCTCAAACGATACGGTTTAAATTAATATATGTGTCTCAAATCACGCTCAAGCTCTAGTCTTGACTCCCGTTGGACACACCCTTGGCTAGCCACGTATTGCTTAATGTATTATACATGTTTCGAAAACTATAGTATCTCTGTATTAGGATTTGATTTTATGGAATGTTATAATTTCAAATGTTTTAATTACGTTATAAAAATACTTTATAAGTTCATGGGACACATGTTATGTTAGCGTTACATTAGTTTTCTTTTAATTTTCCTTGGTTTTCTTTCTTATTTTGAGGTAGTGTCGATCCCACTTTTCTTCATTTTCCTTTGTGTGTATGTGTGCGCTGCACTATACAAAAATATAAACCTTAAATCTAGGGTGGTGTAACCGGTCGAGTGGGGAAAAAATCTCAGGCGGCGGGTCGTGTTTCCGTGTCTGTTTCATAACATCTAAATACAGACATACAAATCCTAATATATATCTAACTAGGTTTAATACCCGTATAGACACACATGTTAAATAAAACAAACTATCATTAAATAAAAAAATCATGATTGAAAATTAGATGTTACAATATAAATTATTAATATAAAAATCAATATCGGAAATTGTTGCGATTTAAAATCACTCGTCAACGTTCAGTTATTCCATATTGCGTTGATTTTGCAAGCACAATATCATTTATTTAAAATGCAGAGAAATTGATTTTTCGTTGTTTTCTAAAATTATTTTGTTTTTAAAATGTTTGCCCTTCAAAATGTTCCTCTCATTTTTCCCGCCTAATTTTGTCCCCCAAAACCTTGATTTATTAGACCGTGTGTAATGAAATGTTTTTGCCCACCCAAAAAACCTCAAAGCACCCGAAAGTGCCCCCAACCATTACATAGGGGCGCTTTGGTGAGACTTATTGCCTTTGACGCTATGTAGAAGCGTCCATATATTGTTGAATCCCATATTTTACTGACACGTTTTGATGTGGAGTATTTTTTGGTGCTTTTTGAGGCTTTTTAATTTTTACCATTACACATGGTCTTAGGTAGATGACTTAGAGGGCTTGCATTCATATATTTGGTTTTTGTATTCAAATTAGTGACTAGTGGTATTATGGTAGTGGTTTATTAGCATTTTGACATGTGAAGATGATTAAAAAAAAGTTATTTTGTTAGCATGCTATCTTGCGGTTGTAGCTCCCCTCATCTATCCTAAAGTAAGGCTTATCCGTATTGCATCATGCCTCAGAACGTTACCTTCGACATAGCCTATAAAGGACATGAAACATCAACAGCTTCAGGCATGCGTTAAAGGGCACTAGATCGAATGAGAGGGGAGGGGGAGGGGCATTATATCGAATGAGAGGGTAGAGGGAAGGGGGATGACCGTTGGCGTTTGATCGTTGTAGGGTGGAGTGAGATTGAACTTTAACCCTTAAAAATAAATTTATTTTTGACCTTTATAAATACTCTTTATCATTTTTTATAAAATTTATGCAAATAATTAATCACATTTCACTTCTATACACAATCAATCAAACTTTCACATCTATTTCGCAATCATGAACCAAACAACCGACATCGACGGGTGGAGCCAAGCACGTAACTTAGTTGGTCCGGTTCTAAACATATTTGGGTCACCTTCGAACAACCCGTTCAATAATATTAATTCTTACATTCTTTTGGTATTTTATGTATTTTTACATTATTTTTAAAAGTTATTTTACATCATCTATCTAATAAATCAAACTTTTAGGGGGCAATTTTTGGAGGGATTTTTTTTTCTATAATAAAAAAGTTTGGGAGGTAAAATTTAGCTAAATTTTTCACCATGCAAGTTGATGGAGCCAACTTCTTAAATGTATATATTTACAAATTGTTAAATATAATGGTTATAATTTCTTTATAAATATTACTATTTAACCCGTGTGTAACACGGGTATTAAACCTAATCATACACTATTTCTAAACTTTTATGTATAGCGAGATCTTTTGGCATTTGCTAGTCAAGCACAAACATCAATCGGGACTCAATTCCCATAAACAAGGAAAAGAATTTCCTAACTATTTTGCATAGTGTAATTTGACTTTTCTTTTTTATAAAAATGAAAATTTAATTAAATTCTAAAATTATCACTCTGTTAGGTAGTATTAAATCCTTAATTATATATTTTTCTGTTTTCAAGATTATGTTCGATTGATTGGGTAATTCACATCGACAAAATGGAGAAAAAAAAATAGAAAGCAATCAAATCAAAATCAATTCAAGGTGATACTAATTTGATTTAAATTTTATAAAAAAACGAGAGAAGAAATTTGGACGAATGCCTTGGTGAAGCGGGAACACCATACCCATGGCTCCACTCCGCCACACCTTAGCGAGACACCTCTCTAAAGAGAGGAGCATGAATGTATGATTTAATGTAGTGAACCCGTCAGAAAGAGAAGTATCTAATAAATATCAGTAGCTTGACAATGTAACGAATTAAATGAGTTAGTTGAATTTTGTTGGTTTAACATGTGTCAATTATCATACATGCATACACACGGCACAAGGGTGAAAGAGATTGGCATTTAAGTTCTAATTTTGCTTTTAAGATATTATATATTTTGATCATAGTGATTTTTAAGGTTGATTAATAATTTAGTTATCCTTATTTTATACGGAGTATAAATTTAATTACACACATATCCATGTACTTTCCCAAAACAAACATGCTTTGAGTTTTATAAAAAAAGTATATTGAAATAATAGAATAATAACACATAACTAATAAGATAAATAAATAACTCTTTATACTAATATTATATTAAAATAATTTTTTTTGAAAAAACTCTGTTTTTAATAAATATTATACAGGCATGTCCGTAAGAAAAAACTAAACAAGATGGTGCATTTAGATTTATTTATAAGGTTAAATATTATAAATTCGTAGAGGAAAACTAAAATAATTGTATAACTAATTGTTAAAAAAATAAAAGAAGAAATAAAATTTAAATTCAACCAATATTTAATCGATATGGGACCCACACATTTTTTAGTTGTGAACTACTTCTCCAAAACAACCGGTTTATTTGTTTTATACCATTTTTTCTTTTTTATTTAATAACAATCACAATCTAATTACCCACAAGTTTAACGTAGTAGGATTGATAGTTAGTTAATAAATCATAATCTATTAAAAAATAACAAAACAATACAACAGAAAGAAGGAACACTTTAAGTTCCAACTAGAAGAGAGAGAGATAATATGAGTTAGGTTAGGTATATATGATAAACTAATGTGTTGGAAAGTGATACAACGGTGATAACCGGATGCAAGAATTGATACACGACATGAATGAGATACTTTTTTTCTTTCTAATACTTAATCACCGTTAAAACTATAAATTTACATGAAAATAAAAGGTAAACGGACAACAAGCTGCGCCGTTAAATACACGTTTAATGTCATAACAAACAATCTAATTTAGATTAATTGTCATCATAAAACTCTACAAATAGACGTTTTAACATGGTCGTGTAAGTAATACATTAGTTTTTAAAGTAATAATAATAATAATAATAGACATAAGTCATAACAAACAATCTAATTTAGATTAATTGTCCGGTCCCTATTGATCTCTAACGAGCTAGCCTTTAATTGGGCCTACTGGGCTAATTTAAACTAGGCTTAACATTTGAGTTGGGTCTACCCTCGAAGCCTCGTATGATTGTATATTTGTATTCAATAGTGTTTTGAGACGGGTTCACTTTCATTGGTTGAGCCGTTTTAATCGGGATTTGTAGAAGGCACCAACCCATATATTTTTGTTTTTAGCATAATTTTTTCAAGATAGTCTTTTCTTAGGCTTGTATGTTTTTAGCATAATTTTTTCAAGATAGTCTTTTCTTAGGCTTGTATGTTTGCTTAACACGGTTAATGTGTTTGTGTTGAAGCTTTATAACTTAAAATATTTATGTCTGAGTGTCTTATTTACTGTTTGAGTTCTATTAATACTTAGAAAAATACATATGAAAATATATATATATATATATATATGTATTTATGTCGTTCAAAACTGATCCAACCAATCTGACCAATCTATCTAATAAATCAAGGTTTTAAGGGGCAACTTTTGGAGGGAATTTCCTAATCCATAATAGTAGTTTGAGAGGGAAAATATTAAGTGTCATGCATAAGTTGGTAGAGCAATATTATTAAATATTAAATATTTACAAATTACAAATCTTTAAACATAATGATAATGATTTATTTATAAATATTATTATTTAACACGTGTGTAACACAAAGGTGTTAAACCTAGTGAATCAAATAAAACAAACGATTTACTGTACAATCTGCCAATCTGGTACTGAAAACATTAGTATTCCGGCCATTTACATGAAAACATCCATATGAAAATACCTTATATATCTCTAATAAATACTTAACTCATGTCGACATCCTCACATGTTATAATTCTAGCTCACCAACATTTTTTTCTCGCTTTTTTGCATTCCTAAATATTATTATTTTATTTTTGAAACAAGTGCATATATACCCTTATAAATGCCCCATAATTGCATATTTCCCCAACTAAAAAAACAATTGCATATATATACCGAATGTTTCTAGAATTTTTAAATATGATCATACTAAAAATGAGTATATTTGTAAATTAAAGTTGTTTATAAATATATTAATTTCAGCATAATGTTCCTTTATTATTAAAAATAAAAATATCCTTTTGCTCATTACTAACTACTTAATATTTTCTTTGTATAGCTCATGTAATACACAAATTTCTAATCTAATATCTAATTAACTATAATGTATATAAATAAGATGATACTTAATGATAAACGAATCATGTCTTTAGAATCAAGATTGAGATAATATATCTAATATTTCAAGGTTTTAGGGGGCAAATTTTTGGAGGGAAATTTTTTTTTTTGTTTATAATAGGAAGTTTTGGAAGTAAAAATTAAATTGAATTTTACATCATGCATAAGTTGATGGAGCAAAATCTTTAAATTTTGAATACTTACAAATTTTTAAACATAATAATTATGATTTCTTTATAAATATTATTATTTAACCCGTGTGTAACACACGGGTATTAAACCTAGTCTATCTAATAAATCAAGGTTTTAGGGGCAAATATTGAGGGGAAAATATTTGGTTTATAATAGGAAGTTTTGGTGGGAAATTAAGTGAAAATTTTCACCATGCATAAGTTGATGGGTGCAAAATTCTTAAGTACTTACTATTTACAAATTGTTAAATATAATAGTTATAATTTGTTTATTTATAAATATTATTATGTAACCCGTGTGTAACACACGTGTATTAAACCTAGTCTATCTAATAAATCAAGGTTTTAGAGGGCTATATTTTGAGGGGAATTTTTTTGTTCTATAATAGGAATCTTTGGAGGGAAAATTAAGTGAAATTTTAATAATGCATTAGTTGATGAGCTAAATACTTAAATATTAATATTTTTAAATCCTTAAACATAATGGTTATAATTTCTTTAAAAATATTATAATTTAACCCATGTGTAACATACGGGTATTAGACCTAGTACTTAATGTTTCTCGTAGAATTACTTACAAACAAATTTTAAGATTTACAATTTTACATATATAAAGATCGAAGTAAATTTATGTCTTTAATCGAACCAAGCTCAAAGCTCAACTCCACTTTACTATATAGCTTAAAAAAGTTATGTGTTAGATCATTTATAAATAACAGTATGTTATTATTGCAGATTTAATAAAATCGTTCGAAATCAAAATCTACATCTAAAACATTCCAAAGAAGATTTATATTAAAAAAAATGTTAGCATATAATTAAATGCACAAATAATACAGTAAATTTGTTGGAAACTTAAAAACTGGGGCCAAACCAACTAATTTTGGTGGCACGGTTGGCTTGAGTAACGTAGCTTTTTGGCCAAACATGTACGGTTTAACAATGTCGACAAAATGTTGTAATTTCTTTTACTTTGAGAATTATAATTATTTAAAGATAAATAGGTGATGTAACTCTTCTTTGTATATGTTTAGACTTACAATTTACGAACGATTAATGCAGGGCCGGTCCTGAGGAATCGGGTGCCCTGTGCGAGACAAGAAAAAAAGGTCCCCTAACCTGAAACATCAACGCACTAAATTATATAAACTAAATTTTTAACCAATAAACAAACGTTTGATAATTAAACATAAGAAAATCAAAGTATTTGAATTAGTGAAAATCAAAATTATATATAATTTTTTTTTAAAAAAATTTGGTGCCCCCCGTCACGCGAGTGTCCTGTGCGGTCGACTACCCCGCACACCCCAAGGGGCGGCCCTGGATTAATGGTTACATACCACTTAGTTAGAGTAAACTGCATATTTTGTCTATTTGTTTTGATATCATTAACAGTTTCAGTCATATCTTAACAGTTTTGGTCTTTGTGTTTTTATTTTCTAACAGAAATGATCCCGAACACTAACTCAACCCAATTTTTCGTTAAGTCTCTCGCATGCGCCCCGCGCCCCGCATCTCCCTCTTTTTTATTTAGATCATAATGTATGTTAACATTTTTATTCAGTCGCATGTCAAAAATGGTGGGAAAAATGCCATTTTTACTCCGCATGTGAGGGATACTTAACGGAAAATTAGATGAAGTTAGTGTTCGGGATTATTTATGTTAGAAAATAAAAACATAAGGACCAAAATTGTTAAGGTGAGACTGAAACTTTTAATGATATCAAAACACGGTGACCAAAATTGCAGTTTACTCTATTAGTTATTCATTTTATGATTTGAATTACTGTAAATTGTTAGGTACATATTATATTTCGACAAGATAGATTGTTCATTCTTATTCCGTCCGAAAATTACACAATAAGCCGGAAAAACAAAATTTTAAAACTTACAAACTAAAACCCAGATGACAAATCCTAAAATGTAAAGTCGTATAGTTCAATGACCTGGTTCCAACACCATTAACTAAAACCACAATGTTTAACAATTCTCTTTAATAAAACACACTTCAAACTCTTGTAAGATGTACTTTTAATCTTCAAATTTAACCTAACATGTGTAGTATGTAACCCGTTGAAAAAGAAGAGATGATGATTATTAAAAAGTTGGTTTTGGTGTTGGATGTGAGGGAAATCGAGCCGTTTACACACTTTTACCAAAAAATAATAACGTTACAATCTCATTTTGTCTCTTTCTTCACACTCACTTCTAAATATTTATATTTAACACTTTCTTTCATTCCATAACCAAAGTCCAAACAATACAATCAAACCCCAATCCAAATCTAGGGCTTTTTTTGTCTGGTTCTTCAATTCATCCATGGAACAACTTCATTCGGATCACAATGTCGGCTCCGGGTTTCTTGAAACGGGTTCGGAGCTGAATCAAAGCAATGCTGGTGGCATTAGAGGGGAAGTTGACACTTCAGCTCCGTTTGAGTCGGTGAAAGAGGCTGTGACCCGATTCGGTGGAGTCGGGTTTTGGAAACCGCATTCTAAACAGCTTCTTGGTTCTGTATGTATATATGGCTTTATCATTTTTCTTCGTTTTGTTTAGGTTATGTGTTTTGGGTATGGTCAAATGGGTTATAAGATAATGAAAATTGAGTAAAAAAGATTGAAGCTTTGGTAGATTATTTTTTTTGTTGTCATTTCCTTAAAGTAAGGGGGGATATTTGTTTGAATTTGGAAATTGGAAGCTAAAGATGATGTTGACCTTTAAGTCAAACTAAATGATGACATTTTGACTTTTGAATTTGGGTATGATTTGTGTCTGTGGTCAAATGGGTCACGAGAAATTGAAAATTGGGTAAAAAAAGGTTGAAGCTTTGGTTCTTGTTTGTTGTCATATTTGTTTGAATTTGGAAATTGGTATCTAATTGGTATCTAATTATGTTGATTTTGACTTTTGAATTTGGGTATGATTTGTGTCTGTGGTCAAATGGGTCACAAGTAATTGAAATTTTGGTAAAAAAGATTAAACTTTTGCTTCTTGTTTGTTGTCATATTGTCAATGTAATGGGTTTATGTTTGAAATAGGAACCTAATAATGATGTTGACCTTTTAAGTCAAACTAAAAGATGATATTTTGAGTTTTAAATTTGGGTATGATATGTGTCTCTGGTTAAAAGGGTCACAAGAAATTGAAAATTGGGTGAAAAAATTTGAAGCTTTGCTTCTTGTTTGTTGTCATATTGTCAGTGTAAAGGATGTATGTTTTAATTTTGGAATTGGAACCTAATAATGATGTTAACCTTTTTAAGTCAAACTAAAAGATGATATTTGAGTTTTGAATTTGGGTATGATATGTGTCTGTGGTCAAAAGGGTCACAAGAAATTGAAAATTGGGTGATAAGTTTGAAGCTTTGCTTCTTGTTTGTTGTCATATTGTCAATGTAAAGGATGTATGTTTGAATTTTGGAATTGGAACCTAATAATGATGTTAAACTTTTTAAGTCAGACTAAAAGATGACATTTTGACGTTTGAATTTGATAATGTGATCACAATTTTGTTCATTCGATTGCAGGATGGTAGTGAAGATGAGTTTGATGCAGCCAAAGCTGAAGAGCATGCTCTGCAGTTGGCAAATGATCTGATTGCGAAAGAACAGGAAACACTTGAAGTGTTGAAAGAATTGGAAGCAACAAAAACTGTTGTTGAAGAATTAAAAGTCAAAATACAGAAAGAATCAGCTGCAGTCAACCATGAATTAAAAGAATCAAGAGATCAAAATGGTGCAAGTTTGATGTGTTCTTCTTCAGCTCCAGGTTTCATCTTGATGGAATTGAAGCAAGCTAAATTGAACTTAACAAGAACAACAAATGATCTTGCTGACATTAGAGCAACTGTCGAAAGATACAACCGAATGATCGAGAAAGAAAGATTAGAACTTGAGAAAACCCGTCTGAGATTAACTTCAAATTCTCCAAAAGATTCACCTGTCAAAGAGGCTGACTTTCATAGGGAGCTTCATAGGTTGACTTCTGAAACAGAACAGTTCAAGAAAGTAGGAGAGGTAGCAAAGTCTGAAGTCTTAAGATCAATGAATCAAATCAAACAAACCAAAAGGAAAATTAAAA
This sequence comes from Tagetes erecta, assembly GCA_030867185.1. Taxonomy (NCBI): domain Eukaryota; kingdom Viridiplantae; phylum Streptophyta; class Magnoliopsida; order Asterales; family Asteraceae; genus Tagetes; species Tagetes erecta. The sequence goes on along the minus strand of CM061489.1, from coordinate 4,372,199 downwards.
CAGCTGAAATCCGTCTGATTGCTGCTAGAAAATTGAAAGAAGCGGCTCATGCTAGTGAAGCTCTTGCTCGATTTGAGATGAAGTCAATATCAGAAAGTCAAACTTTACCGGAAGGTGAAGGGGTGACTCTTTCATTTGAAGAGTATGCTAGTTTAAAACTGAAAGCTCAAGAGGCGGAGGAGTCTTTAATTAAAAAAGTCAACGAATCGGTGGTCAAGTACAACGAATCAGAGTTACACAAATCAGAAATCTTGAATAGGGTAGAGGAAGCAACAGAAGAAGTGAAACACAGTAAAATGGTTCTTGAAGAAGCTTTGAGTAAAGCGGAAGCTGCTAACAATGACAAGTTAAAAGCAGAAGAAGCTCTTAGAAAATGGCGGTCAGATCGTGGTCAAAGAAGAAAGTCAGCTGTTCAAAACTCGGCAAAATTCAAGAATTCCCCGCTCAGGAGCAGCACTCGTTTGTCGGATGTTAACGGTGTCTGTTTGGGAAGTAATTTGGCGGGTCCCATTTTGGCGCCCACGATGTCGATTGGGCAGATTTTGAACCGAAAGTTGCTTTTGACAGAAGATTATTACGAGAAATGTGACATGAAAAAGAAGGTTTCTTTGGCTCAAATGTTGAGTAGACCTACTAACCGTGGTGGTGGTGGTAGTGGCAGTGGTGGTGGTGGTAGCAGTGATGGTGGCAGAGGTGGAAAAAGGCTTTCGGGAAAGAGAAAGAAGTTCGGGTTCGGTCGGATTGCGTTTCTAGTGGCAAAGCCAAGCAAGAAGAAGAAGAAACATGGTGTAAGTTCAGGGCTTTCAAGCACCACTGATTAGAAAGTTTATCTGCATTTGAGACTTGTTATAACTCTAGGATTTGTGTAACTTGTGTGTTTCTAAAGCTATAGTTATTAGTACATTTTATTTGCTGTAAAAGTTAGTTGCATACTGCTATTATAATATCATTTGTTATGGTCTTGACATAACTAGATATGGATTATGATTACGCCACTGTGGCTCCAGCGTGGCGGGTAAGAATGGCTCAAGGACAACACATTTAGGTTAAACCAATGGGTATGTCACTAACCAACTAGTTTTAGGCCGAATGTGTTACCAACGGAGTTTGGAGATCTTAGGGAAGACTTGAAAGATACCATCTAACTATTAAGTAATGACATAAAGGCGATGTTATAAGAAAGATTGGTAAGTTGTGAAAAGAGACGGAAGACGAGTTCCACGATTGATATAATAGTTTCGTTTGGTTTAAAGCTAAGCTAAAGAGACGGAAAAGGACCATGGTTAGTGTAGGTTGCAGCACTAATGTTATTTCTTTGACACACAAAGTCCCAAAACCAATGTTTTTATAGGCAAAATATGAGACATGGATGTTGTGTTGTTGATGACTAACTCGTATAGTGGTGCTATTTGAAGGATATTGCGGTGCTATAGTGGTGAAAAGCAACTGCATAAGCCCATGGTCTAAGAAAGTGACGATGAAAAGGCGGGGGAGACAAGTTGAAACATGTCCAAAAGGCCTTATAAGACGCTATGATGGCAAAAGGGAAAAATAAGGTGTCTTGCCAAGAAATCAGTTGTTTCATTTGTAATGGTAAACACAAGTCCGGTCTTTAGTCTTCTCCTAAAAAAACGTCATGATAGCTCGAGAAAAGGATCGCCAGAAGGACGAAAATCGACTCAATCCTAAGTATGTTGAAGGGTAGAACAAAGTAAGAATAATTCATTACAAACAAAGCCTAAGGATGCCCAAGGACGAACTATGACACCGATTCCACGGAATATCCAAATGACTCAAACACAATTGATTATCAAAGTCTCAAATACTAACCAAAGGGTTCCCATAACAAAGTTCTTTAATTCAATAATCAACATAAACTTTCTCTGAAAATAAACATAGAACCTAATATAAATACTAGATTTTAATAACCTTAGAGATAAACAAAAATAAACTAAATAAATAAAAGATGCATTAACTATTAAAAAACACGATAATTAAGAAATAAGAGATTTTTTTTCAAATCTCTAGATAATCTTCAATCTTTAATCCATATCTGTATCAAACTAGAGACAAATCACTCAACGTAAGAGCTAAGACATTCATAAATAACCTAAAACCCGAGGAAAAAAGTAACTATATCATAAATTTGAATAGACCATATAAAGTATACTAGTTACTAGCTACTACTAGTCTACTAACATGAAGTATACTTTAGATACTCAAATAAATGTGATTACATAAGTGTTAGGCCCACTAATATCATTTATGTCCATTGTAAAACTGGACCCAAAAAAAAACGTGTGAATGTTAGTTGACAAGCCAACTTTTTACGAACACAACTAATTCTAAGCCATACAAATCTCCCACTTTTAAAACTCAATAATAATATCATATCATATCATAAACAATAATTAAAGTAAAACGTGTTTTCTAAGAGTACTTTCTAGAAATTATTTACGATTTACTTTTCTAACTCTAGAAATATCTAGTTATCTATATAATTAGATGATTAGAAAACTGTTTGTGGTTGACTCAATATTAATACCCAAATTCAAAGTTTTTTTAATCGGGTAGAGCTTGAGTTACTAATACGCTTTTGTTAACTAATATCACCGGTCTTTACGGGCTGACAAATCGTGTATTATCATGCTTAAGAGGTTAATGAAGTATCAAACACAAAAATAACTTGTTTAACACATGACTTTGATTGTTTGAGCGTGACATATACCTATTTTATGCATCATGAAGGAGATCTGTTAAACTCTAAGCTTTTAATTTTAGTTATATAAAAAAATAATAAAAATCACATGATGTATTTTTTTTATTTAACATATTTATCGTGTCTAAACAAGTTATCTAATTGTGAGCTCTTTATCACATCACAAATTATGGTATTCAAACCCTCACCAATTAATGAGTGGACCACACCATTTACCATTACGATGTACTCGTGTCCTAATTACGATGTACTCATGTCCTATTGAGGACCGTATATATGTAATATTGGAAAACAAAACAAATTAATGTTTTTTTTATTCTAATATTATTTATACTCAAACTAAAACTAATAAATTTTTTATTTAATTGTTCAACTATGAAAAAAACAATAACGTATGAAAAAACTTGAAATGTTTAAAAGTTTATATTTTAAATTGGTATATTGGTTTTTACTGGTTCATACTATTAATTTTTGGCTTCTACCGGTTCGAAATATTAAATTGGTTGTCAACGGTCCCAACTTTTATCACTTTGGCAACCATGTCCGTCATTAAATTTTTTGTAACGCTGTTAAGTTTTTTCCAAATTCAAGACCGATGTTTTAAGACTTTTGATCGAAAGGATAATACAAGTTGACTGATGGAAAAGTTACCTCAAAACGATGCTTCAATCGGGTGTTTAAACCTAGCATTGCTTCAATCAGATGTAAAAAATTTATAGTTTAGAGAGTCATTTCAAGCAAACTTTTACATCAATCAACTCGTATTATCCTTTCGATCAAAAGATCTAAAACATCGGTCTTGAATTCGAAAAAAACTTAACGACGTTAAAAAAATGTAAATACAGACCATTGGTTGCTAAAGTGATAAAAGTTTGGACCTTTGACAGCCAATTCAATAGTTGAAACCGGTAGAAGTCAAAAGGTGATAGTTGGGACCAGTAGAAACCAATATACATTTTAAATTTCATTTTAATCAGTCCTCTTTAAAATTTCACCACTTCAATTCTAGTAGTTTTTACCTAATAGTGTGTTTTAGCAATTGATCTTCTGGTTTAGTGGCATGGGTTTTTTATAGTGGTGGTTTACTCTTTGATTGTGTTATTAAGTGGGTCAAATTTAAAGTGTCAAAATCAGTATGATCGATTGACAGTCTGTTTTATAAAAGTTAACTTAAGTATTAGGATAGTTCTAAACTTCGCTAAATAAATAATAATATGTTTTATCTTGATCCGCCAAATATTTTGGATACTCAAATGGCAAAATGATTTCATAATCAAGGTATTATAATTTATAAGTAAAGGTAAAGCCAACGCATAGTCAACGCATTAGCATTGTACGTCTTTGACAATTTGATCATGGTTACTTAAAGACAATTTGATCATGGTTAGTTGTTAATCAGGTGAATTGGTTGTTAATGGTTGGAATATTGATTTAATAGTCTCAATTATTTGTTACTAGATTAAACCCCGTGTATTACACGGGTGGAAACATAAAAAATAAAATTCTAGAGTTTTACGAAAAATAAATAACATTAGAAAATAAACAACACATTACATGAAAGATATGTGAAAATAGAAACACAAATTGCATTCAAACTCTAATTTGAGTCTTAAACAAATACATTTAAACTACAAATATACTCTTTGTATTAGATTAGATATCGAAGCTTTTTAAATGGGTGTCTTGCCAATCCTACCAATTAACTTAAAAAAACTAATAAAAATAGACATACAAATAATCAAAATGATAGATATCCGAAAATATTCACGGTGATGATCATATGTAGTGAGTCGAGCGTACGAGTCAGTATGCATGGGTCTGGGTCGTAAATTACGATGAGTTATTTGTTAGTTTGATTGTTTTCCGTTTTCACAATGATTTCAAGGATTTAAATAAGGTAGATTGAAACTTTCGAAGATTCTTAGTTTTGAGCGTGAAAAATACTCCAACACCTTCTCCAATTAATGACACGTGACCTTCAAAACCATCTTTTATTAGAAGGTATAGATTGGTCCTAACTATTGAACTATGTGTTGTCGTCCCAACTATTTACTATTATATTAGCCGCTATCGGTTCCAACTATTGAAATATGTGTTGGCAGAGTGACAGTTCCAACTATTATCATTTTTGCTACAAATGGACCGCTATTAAAAAAATTATCGATGTTAAACTTTTCTCGAATTCCAGACTGACGTTTTAGAGCTTTTGATCGAAAGAAGATTACGAGTCGATTAATGTAAAAATTACTTCGATACGGTACTCCAAACGACGAAATTTTTACATCCGATTTGAAGCATCATTAGGTTTTAACACCCGGTTGAAACATCGTTTCGTCATTTGAACCAAATTTTTTTCCAATTAAAACCTTAAAATGTAGGTCTGAAATTATAAAAAAAAAACTTAAAACCATTAATATTATCCTATATATTGAAAGTTCAAAAGAAATGAATAGTAATACAATGAGCATTTATGTGATTCCACTTTGGCCACAAGAGTTTTAACATTTAAACAATAAGAAAGCTAATGTGTTTGGTAGGTGACTCACAAGTCAATCAAATGCTACTTTCATGTGAATAGGGGTGTTTCGTTGAAATGTTTTTTCACGTTTTATATTTCACACTTTTGCCGCAAACTATTGTTGGTTTTTGTAGTTTCATTTTTTTAATACTTGAGGTACTGTGGCGAGCATGAATATCGTGGTTGTGAGTATTAATATTATTGGTCATGGTGTTGGTACGTGCTTTTATGGTTTTCGATAAGGCGAGCCAATGATGACTAGTCGCGTCGCATAGCGTCAGGAAAACCAGCAAAAACGGGATTTTTGGTGTGTATGTTTTTTTATTTTTTCATGAGTACTCATATACATGATTAAAACCGACACTTAAAATATATAGCTCGCGTAACGAGCGAGCCTAGAATTCATCTAGTTATATTAACAACAGTATATCGATGATAAAAACAATAAAAGATCTATTAATGTTTTATGAGTGGTTGAATTTTAATCCTATATGTTGTTGATATTCTCGACCACCAAAATCATTTACATAACATACGTTCATTGCATCTACCGGCTAAAAAACGTGTCTATGTTTGTTCACAATTCGAATTCGACTTTTCATGGACCCAAACTTATATATGTTTTAAGCCATACAAATCTCCCACTTTTAAATCTAATTCTCTTTCTAACAACAAAATCAAATAATAGGCAAAGTAAATAAAAAATAACAAGGAAAAAAAATACTACTAATTTTTAATATTTATCTTGTTAATTTTTACCGACACCTAATCTACTCGTATTAACTAACGTCTACGCTAACAACTTGCACACTGTAGCATTCAAACCGTCACCAATAATATCTAGTATCATCAATTAAACCATTCAAGCTGATCTTAAAATGAAGGCTACATCGATGTCTAGTCGAATCGATCAAGCGCATTCGATTACACTCGAACCGTCGACTTCATACGACGACACTCGTAAGAGCCGGTCTAACATGATCATTCATGATCTCCCAAAACCCTAGTTTATCACCTCCAACTAGCCCAGCCTTAATGAGATGAACATCAGGTATCATCTCCAAAACTTCAAAATCAATCACTAAACCACCACTTTTCCCTTCTGTTGAACTAATTTCAACTAAAATCCCATTGTTCTTCATCACTTTCATCTTTAACATGTTGCAAATTTCTTCCAGCTTTGAAAAAATGGCGGTCGCAGGCTGTTTCAACACGAACCTTACTTCCTTCTCGTCTTCGTTAAACAATCCCGACAAGTTCAACCCTCGTGACAACGAAATGATGTCGAACGCATTACAATTACCCAATTCTTCCACATTATGTTCCAAATGATCACTGGAAACTAATCCTTCTGTCATTGGTTTATAAACCAAACCCGTTTTAAACCACGGGTGTTCGACTATATCCCCAATCGAAAACCTTGTTATCGGATTCGGATCCAACATCTTGGACACTAAACTTTTCGCTGCAACAGGAAACGAACTCGGATACTTAAACCGTCCACTAGCAATCTTCCTATACATCTCAATGATATTCGAATCATGAAACGGAAGAAACCCGGCTAGCAACACAAACAACACGACTCCACACGACCATATATCCGCTTTCGCTCCATCATAGCCTCTTCTAACAATCACTTCAGGTGCAACATATGCAGGTGAACCACAACATGTATGCAACAAACCATCTTGTCTCTTGGTATCAGCCAATGCACTCAAACCAAAATCCGAAACCTTCAAATTCCCTTCATCATCCAACAACAAGTTTTCGGGTTTCAAGTCGCGGTGGTACACGCCACGCTCATGACAAAACCCGATAGCTGAAACAAGCTGCTGAAAGTAAGTTCTTGCAGCTTCTTCTTTCAATTTCCCTTTAGTTAACTTATCAAACAACTCACCACCTTTCACATACTCCAAAACAAAGTAAATTTTTGTTTTAGTAGCCATCACTTCATGCATCTGAACAATGTTGGGATGTTTAACCAATCTCATAACCGCGATCTCGCGCTTTATATGCTGCATCATTTCAGCTTTTATAACCTTCATTTTGTCTATGACTTTAACTGCAACACTCATGCCTGTTACAAGATTTCGACCATGGTAGACTTTGGCGAAATTCCCATGTCCCAGTAGCTTCCCTAGCTCATAACGTTGCATCAAAACTCCATCTTTGGTACACATTTTGTGATGAGTTTCAGCTAGGCGTTTTGTCGAACAGTTGGTGGGCAATATCAGAAACTTAAAGATTTACAGGTGATTTAAGCTTGAGATCGACAGCTATATGGATGAATGATGGAGGCAAGAACAGCTCAAGATATACGGACATTAATAAATGGTGGGTTTTGTATATATATAAAATGAAAAATTCCAAGTTGTATGATTTAATATCATTAAAAAGTTTGTTTATTTTTCTATGTTATAAAAGAAATGAAATTTATTCTCTTTTTTACTACTTTCACTCGTTTTCAATCCAGTTGTTAGGAATAATTATAAGCATAAACGTGTTTCAGGTGGATATGTACCTTTTCTATGGTCAAATTTATATTTGCTATATGCGTGTGGACGTAGTTTGAAGTTTATAACTGGAGTGTAATTTTAAAAGAGTCGAGTCTATGATGGTAGAGTTGTGTCGGTATGTGTTCGGGTCAATCTGGTAGCTAGGTTACAGCTTAGTAAGTTTATTTTTATGATTTTTTAGAAATTATGTCATGTTGGGTTTTTCATGTGTGTTTTAGGAAGATAAAAGCTTTAACCGGTTACAAGTTTAGGTTAACGGGTGGTGCAATAAGGTTGTGCATAGCGTATGTGGAAACACGGATGTGATTGTTTCAACGTTTGAAATCCCATACCGACAATGTTTATTGGCAATGCGATGTTTGTTGGTGTTATATAGGCATAGAGACGTCAAAGGATGTTATTGCACCGCCATCAAGACATAGAGCGAGTATGTTAGTGAACTTAAGAGTCATTTCTTTTAATCGAAACATGAGGCAAATAGTTGGTTATGCAAACTCAAAAAAGACGGGATCATCCGATGATCCAACACTATCTAAAGGAGTTCACGGTCCTAACTCTTGGGATTGCAGGCTATTCGGGTGAGATTTCCCTATTTTATTGCGTTGATGAGTTAGAATCGTGGATTAATACTAAACTAATGTGACATTGTCATAGTTGAAAGATTAAAAAGAATCACAATTAAAACACAAGAATGTTGTATAAAGAAACCGGAGGCGGAGCAAATAAGAACCACTCCGTGCAAATAAAGCAATAGAATGCCTAAGAACGGAGCAAGAAGAGGGACATTTGACATAAGGTGCGAAAAGCCTAACACGACTTAATGTAATGAACAGGGCCGGTCCTGAAGATTTGGGTGCCCTATGCGAGACTAGAAAAAAAAGAGCATACTACTGTTGCATTCACGTTTTTTTTAAATTTAGTGCTCCCGGCAAGCGAGTGCCATGTGCTTTCGATCAGGCCGCACGCCCCTTTGAGCCCCCCGTGGTAATGAAAACTCATTTGTAACTCAATAACTGCCAAAACAAATTCTAATTAACTCCTAACTCTAAGATCAACCGGAGTGGACTCGGGGTGGGTGCGGCCCCGCATGGGAACACCGCCCCACCCCCTCGCGGCCCCGAAAATTGTGGTGCCATTTGGGGTGACTTTCCCGACCAATTCCCCGAGCATTTGAACGTTGGAATGTGGGGTCCCACCCTACAAAAGGCTAGAAACAATTATTTTTTAATTAAAAAATGATGTGGGGTGGTGTGGTGTGGATACCGAGTAATTTAGGGTGAATGTGGGGGAACGTGTGAAGGAGTAAAAAGTATGGGGTGGTGAGGGGTAGACTCCCCTCACCCTAACACCTACGAGTAAAACACAATTTTAACTAGCATGAATTTTAAATGTAACTAATAATTTTTAACTAAATATCTACTAATTTTAGATATTCGACACTCAAATGTGCTCACATTCAAAGTGTTAGACCCACCAACATCATCATTTACATATATCATCTTTATGTCCTTCCTCTCTTCTTCCATTGCACCTAATGGGCCAGAAAAAAAACATGTGTATGTAGTTAGTTCACAACTCAAATTTCAATGGACCCAACGTGTATAAATAAACTAGATTATTACCCGTATATTACACGGGATTTTAGTTTTATATGTTTTATTTAAATTTAGGTATTAACTTTATTTTTAACATATCCTTATTAAATCGGTTTGGATATTTACAAATATTTTTCCATCAAAAATTATATGTTAAAATAAAGAAAATTATCTATAATAATTGGTTAATTTTTTTTAATATGTCGGGTTAGAAGATAATTCATGATAAGTGGTAAATTTTTAATTTGAACATATTGGGTTAGAAGATAATTCATGATAAGTTGTAAAGTTTTAACTTGAACATATCGGGTTAGGAGATAGATGATGATAATCGGTAAATTTTTATTTGAACATATCATATTAGGTGATAATTGATGATAATTTGTGAATTTTGTATTTGTACATATCGGGTTATTTCGAATATGAAGCATACCATGACCCGTATTGAAATTATCCATCAAATTGAATTAGATGATGACACCTAAGCAAAATCTTATGTGAAGTACTTAGATAGTTGACATGTGAATGATTTACTCAATTATTAGAATAGGTAGATAAATAAATAAGTTAAAGCCACTCATTTAAACCAACTAGACGTATATCTCTCTTCAAACTTAAAAGTCAATATTTCATAAGCAATAATTGAAATAAAACGTGTTTCTTGGCCGTATCATAAAAATCTAATAATGTTTCAAACAACAATATTATATGATAAAAAATTATTTGAGATCCACTTATTATTAAGATATGTAAACCATACATATCTTCCATTGTTGATCGGTCAATTTGTAGATACAAATCATAAAAACCAAAATAAAAAAAACTTCAATGTTGAATGTTGAGTTTCTGAATTCTTAATCTTTTATAAAATATTTAATTATATGTTGAAAAATAACATTAGTTGTGATTTCATTTTGTTAGTTGTTTAAAGTACTTTTCATATATTAGTCCATGCCTATACGGTGGTGAGCTTCCTCTTCATGGTTGGGTGAGTCAGGTCTCGTCTTAATAAGACTTACTTAGATATTGAGATAGTTTCAGACACTATTAAAAATGTGATTTTAAAATCTTATCTACGTATCGAGTTTGAAAAAAAATAAACTTTTTAAAACAAAATCAATTAAACAAAAACTATCATACTAGTTTGCACTTATATGGGCTGAAACATTTGGGCTTATCTTGGTGGGCCAGTGGCCATGTCATTTTACTGAGACCAATGTTAACTTGTGTACTGAATAAAGGGCTCAGATAAACCATAAACGTTCTTGATCCTACAAAGGAATTGTTGGACAAAATGAGCTTTTAAGATATTAAGATCTGTAAAATAAGCCATGATTTGAATATTTATATTGTTACAACGGGTAGGAAAGACTTGATTTTTTTAACCATCACAATATATTTTTGTTGTTTTTGAAATTTTTATTATTTACATTTGTCTTTTCATGTATATCAAAACAAGAAGAAATATTGATTCGTTTCATTCATATAAAATAACCAAACAGGATAATTGAATGAGTTGATCGATTTCTTTGTTCATGTCTTTATTCTTTCGTCTCATTCTCTCATCCAATCTCTTACCTCATATTAAATTGATCCTAAATCTCAACAACTAGATATTCTTTTAACATTTGATATAAAACTATTAATTAAAAATGAATATTTGATGGACAAATAATTAACTCCTTTGTTAATTAAAAATATTAGATATTCTTTCGTCTTTTCCACATGAAAATTCGGAAATAAAAAAAGATTAACTTCATATATGCTTTTAAAAAATTGGATAACATCCTATTCACCCAACGTATTCAACTTGTAATCTATCTAATAAATCAAGGTTTTAGGGGGCCATATTTTGAGGGAAATTCTTTGTTCTATAATAAGAAGCTTTGGAGGGAAAATTAAGTGGAATTTTAACCATGCATGAGTTGATGAGCTAAATACTTAAATATTAACATTTATAAATTCTTAAACATAATGATTATAATTTATTTATAAATATTATAATTTAACCCGTGTGTAACACACGGGTAATAAACCTAGTAATTAATTAATTATAGATTGGTGACTTTATATTGTGATCGTGTTGTTTAGTGTGTTTTGTTTGACAAAATACTTTTTATTTTTCTTTAATTCACTATTGGAAATAAAAAAACTACAAATACTTACTACTAATGCAAAGTTGAATATATCATCTTCAAACAGAAAAGTACTCTTAATAATTTTATTAACGATAAATGAGTCTTCCTGAATCTTAGCTTACACTGTTGCAACCACAGCCAGCCACCTGACAACTAATGAGTAAAGAGTTGTAAGATAAGACCAACCCTAACAGACCTCACCAACCTCTAGAGAAAACCTATAAATTTAAGACCTCATAGAGACTTTCAAGTATTTCCACCCGATTGATCTAGGTAACATTAACACATACTACTAATAATGTTTAGTTTTTTCTTCACGAATAATCAAATTATATTATATGCCTCGATCTTATTTTATATTTATTGTTGAATATTTCATCGATCTTAAAAGGTATATTGGTTTTCACTGGTCCCAACTATTACCTTTTGTCTTCTATCGGTCTCAACTATTGAATTGGCTGTCAACGGTCCCAACTTTTATCACTTTAGTAACCACTGGTCCGTCATTAAATTTTTTTTAACGCCGTTAAGTTTTTTTCAAATTTAAGACCGATGTTTTAGGCCTTTTGATTGGAAGGATAATACGAGTCGATTGATGTAAAAGTTTTCTCGAAAAGGCTTTCTGAACGATAAATTTTTTACATCCGATTGAAGCACCGTTGGGTTTAAACACCTGATTGAAGCACTATTTCGTTGTTCGGAGTGTCTTTTCGAGGTAAATTTTCCATCAATCGACTTGTATTATCTTTCCAATCAAAAGGCCTAAAACATCGGTTTTAAATTTGAAAAAAACTTAACGTCGTTAAAAAAAATTTAAGTACGGACAAGTGGTTACCAAAGTGATAAAAGTTGGGACCATTGACAGCCTATTCAATAGTTGGGACCAGTAGAAGACAAAAGATGATAGTTGGGACCAGTAAAAACCAATATACCATCTTAAAAATCAACTTTTGATCTCACAACATAATTTGATATACATTTTAAGATTCTAAATTTCTAATGCGGGTTTCCATGTTAATGGGGGTGTAAACATTCATATGGTTTCACTATTTAAACACGTTTCTGAAAACTATTTATAGTGTAAAAATTCCTTCTTTGTTCCCTTAAAAGATAAGCGTTTGCGCTATTTACTCATGCCCCGAAAATATTTACTAGCATTTTCTCGTTATGACGATGCAAATAAGGTTCAAGTAGAAAGTCAAAACTTTATAAAAAGTCTAAGAAGACATGGATCATTAGATATAATATTAAATGAAGATCAATGCCTAAAAATATAAGATGACATAATGGTAAATAATAGGAACTTTAAGTCTTTAAATGGTATACTATTATTTGTCATTTTCTAATTTCACCATCTTTTTTAAATTTAAATGTCCATAGATTTTACATACGGCATTATTTTTTTTAATTAAAATTACACCAAAAAATGAGTGTTCTTTTATCTTTAAAACACATATAATATTGATGAATATAAAACAAAATTTTTTTGCACGTTTCAACTCATTGTGTTATTTCGTCAGGTCATTGTGTTATTTGTCAGGTTATTGTGCTATATTATGTCATTGTGTTATATTATAACTTGTTTTTTTAATACAAATAAAACATACATAATAAACAATATGTCAAATCTTATAATTTGTTTTCATTGTTGATATAATCATATGCCATAACATAAAATCTCAAATCTATTACTTGTTTTTGTGTAACATTTCAAATATATTATAATTTGTTTCTCACGTTTTAGCTCATTTTGTTATTCGTCATGTCATTATGTTATTTCATATCATTGTGTTATTTTATATCATTGTGTTATTTCATCAGGTCATTATGTTATTTCATCATGTCGTTGTGTTATATTATAACTTGTTTTCGAATAGAAACTAAAACATACATAATAATACAACATGTCAAATCTTATAACTTGTTTTCATTGTTGGCATAACCATATGTCATAACATAACATCTCAAATTCATTACTTGTTTTATTTGTGTAACATCTCAAATATATTATAATTTGTTTTTTTATTTTCATCATGCTCGTTTTTATGGTGTAAATTTTTTTAAAAAATAATGTCATATGTAAAAGTGATGGACGTTTAAAAATATAATGAAACTCATAATTTCTTATACTTTTAGGAAATTTGGACTTTTTAGTATAACTCAATTCCTTATGTCTTCAAATGAAAAAAATCTCATTCACACAATAATTATTATTCTTTTAAGGTTGTTCATAACGTTAGAACTCTTCTTTGTAAGTCAATCTGAAATTTTAACTTTTACTTATTCTTTCATAAATATTTTTTACATACCATAATATTATCATACTCATCGTTCTTCTCCTCAAACTTACGACAAGAGTCACATGTTAAGGGAGACTTGTTAGGATCTAACTAACATATTGATTATATCTTGAAATATGAGAAATAAAACATTAAGTTTATGAAGATGATGATGACATAATCAATTGATAATTTGATATTGTTCCCTTAAAAAGTATAGGATAAAAGACAATCGTAAAGGCTGTTGAATTCTCTACTTTTTCTTTTCATATGACCATAAGTGGAAACTTTAACCATAATTTATACTTAAGGTTATCTCTATCAAATTACCTTATAATAAGCTTAGGGACCCATTATCTCATTTAGGCAAACATAACTAAAGGATTACACGCCACATAAACGAGTTACTTTATAATTACATTTTCAATTATAGTCAACAATGCTTTACAGGTTTATTGCATAATTTACGATTTCTATTGCGTGTAGAACTGTTTTTTTTATGGTGATACAAGAATTTAGGCTGTTATCGAGCCGAGTCGAGCTGAGTTAGGCTGGGCTCGAGCTCGATCTTAAACGAGCCAGCTCGGCTCGGCTCGTTTTTCTTACCAAGCTGAAAAGTCGAGCTCGAGCTCGGCTCGTTAAAAGCTCGAGCCAGCTCGTTAACTTTTTTTTATTTTTTATTTTTTAATATAAAAAAACATAAAGAACTAACATATTTATATGTATTATTTATGTTTTTGTTTCATATTGTTATATATTTTGAATTAATTAAACTAAAAGTTTAATCATTTTAACCACCACCCACCTAATTTTTAAACTTAATACATTTACTAAAACTAATATATATATATATATATATATATATATATATATATATATATATATATATATATAATTTATGTGACATCTGCCCCAAACCCGAACCTGAATGCCCGACTCGAACCCGAAGTCGTTATCCTTTAATTTGTAATTGTATTTATTTTTCTTCAAAATGTAACGTTTATTATTAATATCATGAATAAACGCATTGAATTTTACGTTATCTCCGTCTTAATTAGATAACCGTATTATGTCGCAAAATATTCCCGCATAGCAAATAAATATTGTGGGAATAATAAATCTCAAAAAATATATATAAATAAACATATATATAGTTCGAAACAAAAACTATTAAAAGTGTTAAACAAAAACGCTCCTAGTCTCGAAATAGTCTCGTAAAGGCTTAAACGAACTAAAACTATAAAAACGTCACGTATATAATGGTTATGTTTCAATTTAGTTAATTTAGTTAGTTAAAATATCTATATACTTAACTTTGGGCTAAATCTGTCAATTTACAAACTATCAATTAAAACTTAAAATGACTATTTAAAACAAACTGAAAGTTGAGGGACCGTTTCTGTAAATTGCAAATTGACCCAGCCCCCCAAACCCATACCCCGTGTTTCCGATTCCAACTTTCCGGCCACCTTGGCCGGAGCTCCATTATTTCCGGCAGCGTCCAAAAAGACCCAATTCTGTCACTTTTAAACCGGTTTAATCACGTTAAGTGGGTTTCGAATCTGTAACAACTATGTAATCATCAAATAATATACAAATCGTTCAATGAAATCGAATTTAAAGCCGTATGTCATTAAACCCAAATAATCAAGTGTCGAATTAACGCTCGTTTCATTAAATTATCTGAACCAAAACGTCTTCAGTGTCATTTCAAACATGTACCACTAATTGGGTTGTATCAATTTCTTGTTTTGATTACCAAATGAACTCCTTATTCTTCACCGTAAAAACCGTAGCTATTCGACATTCAATCGTTGATATTATCTGCAATTGTTTTGGGTCTTTCACTTGACGCATCCTAAAGAGTGTTTCTGGAAGTGTAATCAAATTCTAACAACCACTAGTTACCTGTTTGATCTTCACAGTCGCGTTTTTGTTCATCGATGTCTCCCGTTCATTTCGTTCGAAATCAAGTAAGTGTTATATATAGAAATGATCGTGAGTTCGTGTAGATTAAAAGCCCTCTGATGATTTTGGATTTGATTAACAGTTTTGAACGAATTGAAGTGATTTTTGTTCTAGGGCTTGATTGGGAAATGGGTGTTGATGGTTATGAAAAGTTAAAACAATTTAAAAACGAGTTTCATTAACAAAAGCAGATGCTGGTCTGGTGGTTGAGTTCGTTCCAGTTTCATGTGGAGGTCGTGGGTTCGAAACCCACAATCTATTTACTTAATTTTATAACCTTTAAACATTTTTAACATTTGATTATAATTACTAAATACCTAAATAATATAGTTAAGTTAAATACATTTTCAAAACATACAAATGTACCATTTCAATACAAAATCCATATGATTTGGCTTTAAATTTATAAACTTCATTTAAAGTAAATCCGTTAAAATATATTACTTAAAACGTTGTCGTTTATCAAAAAGTGGTTCTTGAAACCCTAAATCTCTAAATTGGATTTTGAAACCCTAAATTTGGATTTGAAACCCTAAATTCCCAAATTGTATTTTAAAACCCTAACTCCCAATTGGTACTTTAAAACCCTAAAAATCCCAAATTATATTTTGAAAACCCTAATTTCAAATCTATAATTTAAAACCCTAAAACCCCAAATCCAAACCCTAGAAGTTCTATTTTCCTGATTCTAGATATTACGTTACTTGTTTCGTTTCTAATTTAGGTTCTCCCGGTTAATTAGGTGATTCTAATGTCTAGGCGATCCTCGATTCTCTCTAGTTACTTTCTTGCGTTACTATTATCTTTATTGTTCAGGTGAGTAAACTCACTCCCCTTTTTACTGTTTACGTTTTTGGGGCTGAAATACGTGTTTCTATAATACAACAGTTTCTTTTGATGTTTCTATTTTCGAAAATGAGATCATTAGATGTGTTAATCATGTTTGGCCGCATGTAGCAAAATTGTGTGATAGTCAATATTAGTTATATTATCTTGTAATTTCCACCGGACAATGTTAGCGCTAATGGCTTGACAAGCCCACCTACATTAATGGCCTGATAGGTGATTTGACCCGGCGATTCTTTGGTTGATTCTTTAGGATAGTTACTGTTACTATACTGCGATACTTGTTGCTACGTTGCTATGTCCCTTAGATGCTTAAACATTTTTGATAACTTACATATCGAGACGGTTAAATGACGGTTAAACGATGGTTATCAATAAATGTAACATGAGTTGGTTCCTCATGACTTGTTGCTAAAGGTAACCCTGCGGGGTCTATGATACTTGTTTCTATGTGTTTCTATGGTCACGGTTGAGATATATATGATGAAATTGCTATGCACATGAGATTGCGAAACACAATCTATTATGATCTCGGATTTTATACTATGTACTATTAGTTGTGTTTTACTCACTAGCTAATTCTTTAGCTAACTTATTTTACACGTTTTCAGGTGGGGTTTGATTCGGTTTTGGTTCAAGACATTTAGGATGCTTCGGACTTAGAATAAAAAGACAATAAATAGTATTTAATTGTCGGTTTCTGTTACGGTTTTTATGACTATTTAATGCTTCTTTATGTCACGACATTATTACTTAATTAATATTAAAATATGCATTTAGTGCCATGTGCTTTGTACTACTGATATCCGATCCACTTGACGCGCCCGGTGTTTTCCGCCGTCGGGCGGGGTGTCACAGTTTGGTATCAGAGCCATGGTTATAGGGAACTAGGATAGGGTATTAGACACACACCGTCCTAGACTATAACCTAAGAGTCCTTAGTACAAATAGCTTGTGCTTAGAAAACTCTTCTAGAACTTATTTCTTTATTCCTTTTATGAATTTCTCTATGTTGTTTCTTTATCTTATTTCTTATCCGATTTCGCGAAGGAGCTACAAGAGACTCGTCGGTATGATTAGGATCTTTCTCTTTGTGGAATCTCGTCATCGTCTTAAGTAAGTTTGAAACGTGGGAACGTGTGCAATCCGGAAGGGGGAACGCCTGTATCACGGACATCCTGTCTAAGGCAAAGCATTTCGTATAAATCTCTTTAAGAGACCTGTATGCTTACCTGGGGATGTACGAGATGAGTGTGAACCTATAGGCTAAAGCACGCTTTCTCGAATACGTTGAAAACGAACTTAACACTTTGATAAGTCATTAGTGTCCAAAACCAAGACACACTCCTAAGCCATTGAAATTTCATTTACTTAATGATTCTACGATTTTCATTCCTACGATTTATAATTGTTTCTATGAATTTTTATATTGACTTAAATAATATTCCAATTTCATTTACTAATGTTTCTAAAGTTTCTAAGTGATTTCCTATGAAATGTTCAAAGGATTCTACGATGTTCTAAGTACTATCACTATTTCATTTAATCGAAATTTCTAAAGTTTCTAAACTTTCTACGTGATCCTCTATGGTATGTTTCAAAAGATTCTATGATATTCTAAGTGGAACGAGTTGCTATTATTACATCGGATGTTTTCTATCGGTCAAAGATGTTGCTACAAAACCGTGCTATTCTACGTTTCATCATTCCATTTGTTTCTAAGCTACAATAATTCTTATGCGATATACTCGCTAGCTTATCCATATAACACAATCACACCATTGTAAACCAAACACTTCAAATCAAAACTAAGACATATCTAAATCGAATTATCCAAAACTTCAGATCATGCATATATCGATTACCGAATCTAAGTCGTACTTATAATTCTAAATCAAATATCAACTCTCCAATCAAAGGTTCGTTATGATTTCTAAATTATAGTCAAGGCTAAATTCCATAACTAAATAAAAGTTAGCGGATTTTGCTATTCTTATAAGCTAATGTATTTGAATCAAACGTCTACCCTTAAAATATTTCAACTAGACTTCTATACTCAGATAGATTCCAAACTACTCATCTAACTACAAGATTCTAATCCAATTTCTAATCTATCATTAAAACGATAAATCTACTATCAAATTATGAACTAACCATCAAAACATGTACTCGTTAATCAACTACAGGATGCTACCCATGAATTCGTTACCCAAACCTAACGAGAGCTCACTACACAACTATTCTCGAACTCATTTAACTAAATGTTTCATCTATACATATGACCACCAACGAAATTCTACGCAACTAGTCTTCATGAACTAATCCAAACCCAATGTGTTTCACTTATAAACTCGTTACCCTAACACAACGTATAATCAATGGACTTTGTAAAACTAACGGTATTCGATTCTATTAAAATAATTTTCTTATTTTCCCAAACCAAAATATATATATCGTTTTTTTTAAAAGAAATTCTAATAACCTTTTGGCCTTAAAATCTTGTAAAACAAAATAGATATATATATATATATATACATACATATAAATTTCGTGATAAATGGTTTCTTTAAAAAGTGATTGGTCAATCTAACGTCGGCCAAATATTTACACAAACATTTTCCCGTTTCTCAAATACGACACAAAGACTTGCAACAAACACCATGACTTCTGTTTTCTTTTCCAATACCAAGTACTTATAACTTAAATTGTGTCGTTTATTTTCAATTCAATTCTCTTAACTATGGTAAAGATTAAAACTTTCAACTTTTTATTTAGCCTTTAAAACTACATTATAGAAAAACAACACCATCTCTTATAAACTTGTTTATCTCCATAGTCAATACATCTGGTTTAACTAAAGCGGTTGGTCATATAAATTCAAACATCTTAAAAATCGAATCTAATAGGAACTAAGTGATCTATTCATTCGAACTATAAATTTGATTATCCGCATTATCAAATTTTCTTGAAACTAATTTTTCTAAAGATCCCAATAAACTATATTATTACATGTACACCATCAACTAATTCTTATGAACTAGTCAATATCAACCTAGATAATTACATCTTACACACATAGAGTCGATTTTCACAAACTTAAGTGTTACTATCCTAGTACTCGAATTTAACTATCTATATCGTTGAACAAAGTTACTTATATGAACAATGGCTACCTAACGGACGTTAGATTCTTCTGGATCATTAACCTACTTACCATCTTAATATAATTTTCCCAAGTAATATTTCTATCAAGTATGATAACAATACATATACGTATCATCTTTTTAACCTAAAATTGCTGTATATTTCTGAATCGCACGTGATCGAATGAATTGTGGAGTCCATGCAAAAACTAAAGTAATTACGGGTGCACACGGAATTATGAAAGTTGGTGCATGGGAACCATAGTGAGTTTTGTCTTGTGTAACTGGACCATATTTAGTCATCTTATTTTCACTTAACTTGTTTACTCATTTTACTAATTGCATATAAGTCACTTAACTACGTGTAAGGTTACTTAATTCACCGCGACTATTCTCATTGATCATTTAAATAATTCTAAATTCACATACTTAAAATATTTCATTTGCAAGTTGGTATCCTATTCTATTTCTATATTGAGTAGCAAATAAATTTTATTCGAATCTACATACAAATAGTTCAACCGAACTCTTATAAGTGAAAAGAGTTAAATAAACAATTTTCAATGAGACGAAGCAGATTAAAAATAAATAACTTCTTAACCTTGTTATTTAAAATCGTGTCTCAATCAAAATGCTCATTTATTCCATTGATCGAATTTTCAAGAGTTTTCTTGCGGTGTTCATCCTGTGTTTCATGTTTCTAATCTGAAGACGTACTTATCCGATAAAAATCTCATTGTGCATATCGATAATGAATCGATGCAATTTATTGAACGATCATTGGAAATTATGGACCGTAATGTCAAACGACTCAAGCATAATCTGATATCAATCGTTAATGATCGTTAAAACTCAAAATGTGAACATGAATTTAAGACCAAATGGATGTTAAGTATCCTCATCTTTTTGCTTCATCTTCTTGTACTTCGGTTTGAGAAAATTTCGGGACGAAATTTCTATAAGGAGGGGAGACTGTGACATCTGCCCCAAACCCGAACCTGAATGCCCGACTCGAACCCGAAGTCGTTATCCTTTAATTTGTAATTGTATTTATTTTTCTTCAAAATGTAACGTTTATTATTAATATCATGAATAAACGCATTGAATTTTACTTTATCTCCGTCTTAATTAGATAACCGTATTATGTCGCAAAATATTCCCGCATAGCAAATAAATATTGTGGGAATAATAAATCTCAAAAAATATATATAAATAAACATATATATAGTTCGAAACAAAAACTATTAAAAGTGTTAAACAAAAACGCTCCTAGTCTCGAAATAGTCTCGTAAAGGCTTAAACGAACTAAAACTATAAAAACGTCACGTATATAATGGTTATGTTTCAATTTAGTTAATTTAGTTAGTTAAAATATCTATATACTTAACTTTGGGCTAAATCTGTCAATTTACAAACTATCAATTAAAACTTAAAATGACTATTTAAAACAAACTGAAAGTTGAGGGACCGTTTCTGTAAATTGCAAATTGACCCAGCCCCCCAAACCCATACCCCGTGTTTCCGATTCCAACTTTCCGGCCACCTTGGCCGGAGCTCCATTATTTCCGGCAGCGTCCAAAAAGACCCAATTCTGTCACTTTTAAACCGGTTTAATCACGTTAAGTGGGTTTCGAATCTGTAACAACTATGTAATCATCAAATAATATACAAATCGTTCAATGAAATCGAATTTAAAGCCGTATGTCATTAAACCCAAATAATCAAGTGTCGAATTAACGCTCGTTTCATTAAATTATCTGAACCAAAACGTCTTCAGTGTCATTTCAAACATGTACCACTAATTGGGTTGTATCAATTTCTTGTTTTGATTACCAAATGAACTCCTTATTCTTCACCGTAAAAACCGTAGCTATTCGACATTCAATCGTTGATATTATCTGCAATTGTTTTGGGTCTTTCACTTGACGCATCCTAAAGAGTGTTTCTGGAAGTGTAATCAAATTCTAACAACCTCTAGTTACCTGTTTGATCTTCACAGTCGCGTTTTTGTTCATCGATGTCTCCCGTTCATTTCGTTCGAAATCAAGTAAGTGTTATATATAGAAATGATCGTGAGTTCGTGTAGATTAAAAGCCCTCTGATGATTTTGGATTTGATTAACAGTTTTGAACGAATTGAAGTGATTTTTGTTCTAGGGCTTGATTGGGAAATGGGTGTTGATGGTTATGAAAAGTTAAAACAATTTAAAAACGAGTTTCATTAACAAAAGCAGATGCTGGTCTGGTGGTTGAGTTCGTTCCAGTTTCATGTGGAGGTCGTGGGTTCGAAACCCACAATCTATTTACTTAATTTTATTACCTTTAAACATTTTTAACATTTGATTATAATTACTAAATACCTAAATAATATAGTTAAGTTAAATACATTTTCAAAACATACAAATGTACCATTTCAATACAAAATCCATATGATTTGGCTTTAAATTTATAAACTTCATTTAAAGTAAATCCGTTAAAATATATTACTTAAAACGTTGTCGTTTATCAAAAAGTGGTTCTTGAAACCCTAAATCCCTAAATTGGATTTTGAAACCCTAAATTTGGATTTGAAACCCTAAATTCCCAAATTGTATTTTAAAACCCTAACTCCCAATTGGTACTTTAAAACCCTAAAAATCCCAAATTATATTTTGAAAACCCTAATTTCAAATCTATAATTTAAAACCCTAAAACCCCAAATCCAAACCCTAGAAGTTCTATTTTCCTGATTCTAGATATTACGTTACTTGTTTCGTTTCTAATTTAGGTTCTCCCGGTTAATTAGGTGATTCTAATGTCTGGGCGATCCTCGATTCTCTCTAGTTACTTTCTTGCGTTACTATTATCTTTATTGTTCAGGTGAGTAAACTCACTCCCCTTTTTACTGTTTACGTTTTTGGGGCTGAAATACGTGTTTCTATAATACAACAGTTTCTTTTGATGTTTCTATTTTCGAAAATGAGATCATTAGATGTGTTAATCATGTTTGGCCGCATGTAGCAAAATTGTGTGATAGTCAATATTAGTTATATTATCTTGTAATTTCCACCGGACAATGTTAGCGCTAATGGCTTGACAAGCCCACCTACATTAATGGCCTGATAGGTGATTTGACCCGGCGATTCTTTGGTTGATTCTTTAGGATAGTTACTGTTACTATACTGCGATACTTGTTGCTACGTTGCTATGTCCCTTAGATGCTTAAACATTTTTGATAACTTACATATCGAGACGGTTAAATGACGGTTAAACGATGGTTATCAATAAATGTAACATGAGTTGGTTCCTCATGACTTGTTGCTAAAGGTAACCCTGCGGGGTCTATGATACTTGTTTCTATGTGTTTCTATGGTCACGGTTGAGATATATATGATGAAATTGCTATGCACATGAGATTGCGAAACACAATCTATTATGATCTCGGATTTTATACTATGTACTATTAGTTGTGTTTTACTCACTAGCTAATTCTTTAGCTAACTTATTTTACACGTTTTCAGGTGGGGTTTGATTCGGTTTTGGTTCAAGACATTTAGGATGCTTCGGACTTAGAATAAAAAGACAATAAATAGTATTTAATTGTCGGTTTCTGTTACGGTTTTTATGACTATTTAATGCTTCTTTATGTCACGACATTATTGCTTAATTAATATTAAAATATGCATTTAGTGCCATGTGCTTTGTACTACTGATATCCGATCCACTTGACGCGCCCGGTGTTTTCCGCCGCCGGGCGGGGTGTCACAATTTACATTTCGAGCTGGCTCGCGAGCTCACGAGCCGAGCCAGGCCTAGCTCGAGCTCGGCTTGAACCAATTCAAGTCAAGCCGAGCCGGCTCGTTTACAACCGAGCTTTTTTCGAGCCGAGCTTTTCTCGAGCTTTTTTCGAGCGAGCTTCGAGCAAGCTTCGAGCCGCGAGCTTTTTGAACACCCCTATACAAGATGTTATTTTTAATGTGTATTGTACAAGTGTTACATTTTCTCTTTATATATATATATGATATGCCATTTTTCTCTTATGTTTCTGTCATCATGCGCCACTATCTTCTCTCTTTAGTTACCGTCACTTTCACGATGCTCTCTCTCTCTCTCTCTCTCTCATTTCTGGTCGGCGAACCCTCGAAATCCGGCGGTCGTTAGCTTGAGAGCTTTTAGGCCGATGATTTTATAAGGCTAAGGTTTCACTGGCTTATGTGGATGGGGTGTTATGATGGTATTTGGATGGTGGATCTGAGATCTGGTGACGTTTTTTGTCGCTTTGGTGGTTGTTTTGAATGCCATGTGTTCCTATTGTTTTGCGTGTTAACTGATTGCTGTGTTTAGGTTTTAGAGGCGTCTGCGTCGTCGACGTGCCGTGGTTGAGTTCGATCGGCTAGTTTTCACCCAAGATGAAGTAAGCGAGTTGTAAATATGTCGTCCTTGACGAAGTAAGCGAATTGTAAATATGTCGATCGTCTGCTATGACTTTTTGTTTGATGTTTTACATTTTTTGTTATTGATGACGATGAGATGTTTCTCATTCGATGGTTGCTTTACTTTTGTCTTTTGTTTAACTACAATCCTAATTTTGGGGTTTTTTGTTTACTTTTCGATGAAGATGAGATAGTCTCATCTGAGGGTTGCATGAACAATGTGATAGATCTTATTGCTTCTAGTGGATCTATACTCAGATATTGTCTCTATGGTGATGGATTATGCTAAATACATACCTTTTGTTGTAATCGACTTATTGCCTATGACCTTTGTGGTGCTTGGCTACCTAAGGTTTGAGTGTTTATTCAGGCGTGGCAACAAACCAATTTGCAGCCTGCAAATGCACAAAAACTTGGTTTTTGGGTGTACTGAATGATGTTGCTTATTGTTTATGATGGATGTTGATGTTTCTAACAGATCTTAACTTTAATTTTGTTTCTATGGTGATGGATTATGTTGAATAAAGACGAAATTTGTTCTTTTTTTTGGATGGCTGATATGAGGATGTGTTGATTTTCATCTAGCTGAACTCTAGGTATGTTATGGCGTGGCAACTATGGTTTCTATCCCGAAGCGATCGATTCGCAGTTTTGACAGACCCGAGATATTTGCTAATGTCTGAGCCCATGTTTGATTTGGAGGTTTGGTTGACTGATTTTAGCATAGGTGTTGAAAAGAGGTGAATTTCATCAATTATCCTTGACAACTTTTACCGGTCTAACTTTAAAACTACTATTTCCTTTCTTTTAAGTATATATTGCATATCCGCATATATATACTACCAAAAATGTTTGCATGTAGTTATACTTTATGCTATATCGCTTATGGTGTACTAACCGGACAAGATTAAACTGACTTTTTGCTTAGTTGGTGAAATTATTGTTGTGATCTTAATGTGTATGCTATCAAAAATAGGTTGGATTCTTGAGGTTTGAAGCATATTGAAAAAAGGAAGGGAATTTGGTTTTCGTGATTTGGATTGTTGAAAGTTAACATGATTAAACAAAACTTGTGTATTGAGGTTGTTTGTGTTAAAACTTTTGTTTTTGAGTGATGAGATCCCAAAAACATCAAACTTGATGAAATATGATAGTCGTCTTCTAAGTTGCTTAAACAGGATGACAAGTAAAGTTTTCACTGCATACAACCTGTTTTTCAACTGCGATGAGTCGGGTATATAACTTGTGCAACGATTGAAATAAATATCTCTATCTCACTTGAAGGTCGGAAAAAAAAAACCGGTCCAACGCCACATGTGTTACCAACAGCCCGCTTGAACAACTAAGGATAACACAAGATTCACATACACACCAGAATGCGCTGGTACAATTCTAGTTTCCAACATAACATGTTGCTAACAACTTGGTAAAAATCAAGGTACTCTCAAGCAAAGCTATAGGATGATGAGGGATCGAAAAACAATATTTGAAGAATTAAAAGGTAAGTTAGAGTAAAACCACAAAAAATGTTTACAGACAAAAGAAAAAGAAGTTATTGGCTTTAATGCTTTATAGTAAAACAAACAAAAGTGTGAAAAGTGAAAACAACTCATGACTTTGTCTATACCACTCATTAATGAGGATCAAACAAAACAAAAGAAACGGTTAGAGTTTATCCTGTCCCATTTTCTTACAAACATAATAAAAAATACAAAAATAATATGTTCGTATTTTATAAAAACAATACCAGTGAGGTCATTAAATTATACAGGTAAAGATAAAAGAAGTTATTAATTTACTACTATACTATATCATTCAACCTAAATATAAAACCATTGATATTAGATTTTGTCAATTTGTTATTTTGTTACACGTGACAAAAACGGACAATAAGTTGATTCATCAGCCGGTTAAATCGATCGAACCAGCTTCATAAACTAAACCGCTTAAACCCGGTTTAATTTTATCTTTCCACACCCCACAACAACCGGTTCCCACTTCACTTTCTCTAATTCTCACTTCAACAACAATCAACTCATCAACCAACCGTTTCAATTCCACCACCATTTCGAAATTACAATTACACCCTCCAACAACCTTCACACACCACTCTTTTTTAACAACCACCGTCAACTCCTCCGTCTCCGCCACCGCCACCACCGTTCCGATTATCTTCTCCGGCGAATCACTCGACAAAAACCGTTCTCCTTCCTCACATTCATCAAACAAACCGGATAAATTGTAACCGGATGAAAACGTCAGTATATCAAACGCGTTCATCACCTTCAAATCATCATCAGCATCATCATGTTTCAATTCCTTCAGTTCGAGATAATCATTATGAAATTCGATCGGTTTGTAACCGATTTTGAACCACGGATCGTTAACAATTTCATCAACACTAATTCTCGTTACAGGATTTGTATCTAACAAACGTTTCATCAAGCGTTTCAGATCTGGTGAAAACCATTTCGGAAAACGAAACTCACCGGTGTATATCTTCCGATACATAACCATCAGATTTGAATCGTTAAACGGAAGATAACCTGCAACGAGAACAAACAAAATAATACCACATGACCATAGATCCACCTTCGCTCCATCATAACCACGTTTCGCTAATATCTCCGGCGCCACGTAAGCAGGCGTACCACAAAGCGTGTGTAACAATCCATCGTTTCCGATCTGTTCTGTTAAAGCTGATAAACCGAAATCAGTTACTTTCAAATTCCAGTTTTCATCTAACAGAAGATTTTCCGGCTTCAAATCACGGTGATAAACACCGCGTGAGTGACAACAACTGATTACAGATATCAATTGCTGAAAATACTTTCGACTTAGGTTTTCACTGAACCGTGATTTGGCTACTTTAGCGAACAGCTCGCCTCCTTTAGCAAACTCGAGAACAAAGTATATCCTCTTCTTATCTGCCAACACTTCAAGCAAACGAACGATGTTCGGATGATTCAATCTCCGCATGATTGAGATCTCGCGTTTGATGTTATCTGTAAGGCCTGATTTGAGGATTTTCTGTTTGTTAATGGCTTTGATTGCTACGTTTTGGTCGGTGTGAATGTTACGAGCATGGTAGACTTTAGCGAAAGCTCCGTAGCCGAGAAGACGGCCAATTTCGTATTTGTTGAAGAGCGTTTTCTCCGTCGGAGATGATGAGTCGTCGCCGGTAAGTTCTGAAGTCGGCATCGCCTTAAGTGTATCATGAAAATGGTGATTTAAGGTTTGAGATTGTTGTTGTGGATATAATATTATAGAAGAAATGTAGTGAATTGGGATGATGGTTTTTTGAGGTTTGAGTGAACCCAAGCTTTGAATTTATTGGCATAAGTTATTCTATGATTGAAGGGTATAAGTGGAATAAAAATCGGTTGTGGACCAGGACCCGACTATCTTATCTCGAATGGTAAATGGTGAAATCTATCTTAATCTTCGATTTTATGCAAGGTATGCCTTGCTATGAACCAACCGGTTTCGAAATGGAACTGTAGTGGTTAAAACTCGACCAAAGATCTCAAATCAGAGAAAAAACGTTCAATAATATGAACCAAATCAAAACTAGGGAAAAAAAATCCGAATTGTGCATGAACGGAACTGATACTTATTATTTTCTCCGGATGTTGCATTAGTAGCTTTTTTATTTCTCTTATTCTTTTCCGTTTTGATGGTAAATGTTTCTCATTTTCCCCACATAACCATTCGTAGAAGTATTTAATGTGCATATATTAGTATTCACTATTTTCTTCTTTTACTCTCGTAACCAATGAGATTTTACTTTTTTACCGGTGTTTTGAAAACTGGACCGGCAAGATAGATCGAGAACCAGGCATTGAACTGCTCTGATTAGGAGGTTTGGACCGTTTTGAGCCTACCCAGAAATTAGTGGTCGAACCGGAAACCCAAGTGGTTAAACCGAAAAAAGAGGTCATACCGGATATATTTACCTAGCTACTTTTGTCCCAAAACTTTGACCACATTACAAGTTTGACACACATTTACATTTTTAAGATGTTTATAGCTATGACCCTAAGCTTTCATATATTTATGACTTTGACCCCTAAATCTATTCATCTTGCAACTTTAACCCTCAGGATGTTTATAGCTATGACCCTAAACTTTCATATATTTATGACTTTGACCCCTAAATCTATTCATCTTGCAACTTTAACCCTCATACTCAAGTTTAACACATTTACGAATTTCATCTTCAATTTTGATTTAATTGTCATTTTTACATGTTATGTCATAACTTTCTTCTTTGAAGTATTTATATTTTCTACTAAATCTCTTTACCGTCGCAACACCTAGTACATCTTGAAGTCGAAAACAGTACTAAAGCGTGTTACGAACTTAAAACTACGTTGCCACAACACACGACTCGTGTAAAAAATATCCCATCGTAACACGAGACAAAGTGAATCATAATATTACTGTCATAAGAGACGTATTACGAATACAAAAAGACGCGACGTCCAAATCACAAAGCATTGACATATAAATATTTAATGTTTAAGTACATGTGAGTTTTACCGAAAAATTACATTTTTTTTATAAGGAACGGTGGGACCAATGTAAGTGACCGAGAAATTTTCTTCAACCAGTCAAAAAAAAAATAATGTTTCACTGGATGAACTATAGATGCCCTAGCTTCTATGGCCACTCATGTTAACATCACACCACTTAAAACCATTTATCTTATTAAAAAATTGTTTATGTCCTTCACGTTATAAACTCATAATTGCACGTGGCCTACAACAAATTACAAACATCACCGTCTGGCAATTTAATAATCAAACTACATTTGAGAATCTAGTGTTAATATAAAATTAACTTTAAAGAAATTGATATGATAATATACCAAATTTGTCTCCATTTTTGCTCGTGTGTGTTAAATTTAATGCAACTAATAAAGTATGTTTACTTGTCATTTCTTTAAACTTTTTTAACTATAAATATGAGCCAAACAGAGACGACTTAGAGCTTCACATTGTCATTAGGTTCCTCACATGTTTATAACAAAAGTTTTGCATGTTTTACAACTCATGAATGACATTTATGGATATATACCGATAGTGATGTTGTATGACAAACCGGTATAGTGATTCACCGTAATAATTCTGTCATTTGAAAAAAAATTATATTGGTTTTAAACAGTTATAATTTTCACCTTTTTGTTTTTTACGGTCTCAATTATTGAGTTAACTAGTACGGTCTCTACTTTTATCACTTTGGTAACCAATAGACCGTCGTTAAATTTTTTTTAAGCTCGTTATGTTTCTTTAATTCAAGACCGACGTTTTAAGGCTTTTGATCGGAAGAAAAATCTAAGGTAACTTGTACATCAAAAATTTTAACACTAGTAAATTTTAACTGGTCCGTTGGTTGCCAAAGCGATAAAAATCGGATCCGTTACCAACCAATTCGATATTGAGACTGATAGAAACCAAAATATGAAAGTTATAACTTTTAAAATCAATATACCTTTGTAAAAAAAACTTTGCAAGGCCCAAATTTTCATCTTTGTAATAACACGTTATGTGATACACCCACCTTACCTATCTATTGTATGACATGTAGCTAAAAGTTTCTTTCACACCTTCAATTGTATTATGATGAATCACCATGACTTTAAATGATGGTCTATTTTGAAAGACAGAAACACCATATCGTGTCACATACATTTCTTTTGACAACAACTCAACATGTAGATAAGATTATTATAAATATTAGGGTTATTAGATTTTACCACTTTAAATTATAGGGTATCGGTAATTGTTACTTCCAACTAAGACCTTCATACCTAACTATGTGGTGTTGGTCGATATCACTTCCGTCGTTAGCATTTAGGTCAAAAGTGTCACTTTGACAAGTTGAAGGGGGAGGGGGAATTATGCTTTATATAATCCATCTAACAACTTAAGGTTTTAGAACAATTTCGGGGGGAAATTTTTTTTTAATTCATAATAGAAAGTTTGAGAGAGAAAATATGAAATATCATGCATTCGTTGATAAAGTAAAATATCCTTAAATATTACTCCCTCCGTCCCATTTTAAATGTTCAAATTTCCTTTTTTGGTTGTCCCAATTTAAATGTCCATTCCAAAAATAAAAATATTATTTCCAATTTTACCCCTAATTATTTAACATAAAATCTACTTTATGACTAAAAGACAAAATATTTTAATGGCATTTTTATCATTTTATAGGTTAAAATAATATAATAATCTACTTTTTCTTAATCTTTGTGTTGTGGGTCCCATGACATCTAAATTGGGACGGAGGGAGTAAATATTTACAAATTTTTAAACACAATGATTATGATTTCTTTATAAATATTATTATTTAACATGTGTAACACACGTGTGTTAAACCTAGTATATATATGTATATCTCAGCACCACCTCCATCAACTCCGGCAGCTCCGGACATCACGACCAATATCATCCACACCTTCGATCACCTCCTCACCACCATAATCCGTCATCGTCGCCGCCATTGTTGTTACACACCATCACATCGATGTGGCTACTAGGACGGCGGTGGAGTTTAAGAGCAATGACGGTGATGGTGGTGGTGTGTTACAACGGTGGCGGCGACAAGCTATAATGGTGAGGAGGTGGTTGAAGGTGTAGATGGTATTGGTGTTGGTGACCGGAGCTGATGATGGGTAGGGGTGGTAGTGGTGGAAAACATAAACTTTCTCCTTCAATTTAACAAATGGACACTTTTGACCTAAACACGAACACTGATGTTAGTGTTTTTTAACGACGAGAATAACATCGATCAATGCCATAAATGAAAGTTAAAATCTTAGCTGAAAGTCACAATACTCTTACTTTAATTTTAAAATCTAATTATCTTAAATATAATTTATTTTGAACTATTGTGGGCACATGCGTTCCTTAGAATCTCTTTGTGTCGTCAATCGAATATCTTATTTTGAATTATTGTAGCAAACAATTCATGTGGATGATAGTTCTTAATGATGAATGAAAGTGTCAAGTCCTGATCACATCCAATCCAACATTTTCCGGATTATTGTAGCCACAAAAATTCAAGGATTAATTTGAGTTAACTATTGTTATCCTCAAGTTTCATGCCATGTGTACACGGTGTATTAAAGTGCACACACATCACATATGCTTGCGGTCAGATGAAACTATCAAATAACTTAATATTAAATTAATTATTTCTAATCTTTCGATAATTAAAAAGAGTTTATCAAGCGTTAATCGGTCCGTGATACCTAAATGGTATGTGCAAGACACATAAAACAATTAGTTCATGTTGTCTCTATAATCAAAGGAGCAAGAATTAATATGAATTGCGTATAACACTTAAACTCTTATATGATCTTTTTATTCATTACTGGTGATTGACTATCATAAAATATTTACATAGTATCCCCACTAGTATCTCTTTTAAAACTAAAAGCCGAGTCATTTTAAAAATCAAACTTTAATTAAATTAAAAGAACATCATGAGAGAGTAAGAAAGGGGCAACACCTTGATTAATGACTCATGAACTCATCTCACACCATCTCCTCTCCTCTTTTATGTTTATACACATGATACTTATATACATATGACGTGCTAGGTCTCGTTACAGATTAACTGGCTTGATTGTCGGATCATGTTTCCAAAAGTTTAGCCATATGATACCTTATAACGAGTTTTGATTACATCTTGTAGCTCTAATATGATCTTGAGAACGCTTAGTTAAGATGCTAGACATGATACAATTCGACAACAAAACTCATCCATGATTTTGTTATAGCTAGCAACTCATTTCTTTGACCTATGATTAAACTTAAAAGCTTTTATATAGATCAAACTCCTTAGAGACTTTAAACCCATTTTTATATAATAAAAAAGATGGTCAAGAAAAGATCTTAGTTGATTATAAAGAACTTGGATTAATTTTAATATTTGATATTCAAGAGTGACTAATTAACTTAAGTTCAAAATTTTGCTTCAAACATATATTAGATACCGGATACAGTTGTGTGACTATATAACACGAAAATACGAAATCAGTAAATACTTAACACATATTCATAGTTTTGTGTACGAATAAAAATTAGCGAGGTTGGCAAACGATCATATCTTCAAGCTAACTACGTCTACGTAAATTCAAATGGAGCTCAGTGAAGCCTCCTCCACTTCACCAAAACTCAAAAAGCTACGACGCAAAACTCGTGCCACCCTTTCTTTTACGATCTATAGCTAGGTATTTTCGTATTGAATGTGTTGGTTTATTCGAAAGAACTAGAAAATGCTCATTAAACTCTTAAAAGTTAAAACGCTATCAAATGGTGTCTTGTCGCACTCAGTCGCGATCTTTGGTTGGTGCTTCAACTTTATCAACAAACTTATAAAAGTCATGTTTACATGATTTCCAACTTATAAAAGTTCAAGATAACTACCATTCATCTATTGAACTTAGAATTGGACTGGATCATGAACATAATTACCTTTTTTAATTATTGTTTTAACAATCTCATTAATACTTTATTAAAGTTTAGCTTTGCAATTTCGTTTTTCAAATCAAACCAAAAGCTCCAATTTTTTCTTTCAAGTACTTAGTTAATATAGTTATGATTTCCACAAATTCCCTATGAAGATTACCCTACTTTGGGGCTGTTTGCAATATATGAATCTTTAAAGGGTTGTTTGATAAAATCTGAAACATTTAGTACTGAATAGTTAAGAGGTCTGAACCATTAAGAGGCTCTATCAATGTGAGGGATGTTGGGGCAAAACTTCAGATGATGGTAAGTTTGGTACATGCTCCATTCAGTTCCATTCAACATTTTTCTGTCTCTTAACCATTCAGCACTTAACTGAACCATTCAGAGACTCTTTTTTATAAAACAAACTCTCTGAATGCTGCATCTGAATGATTAAGCACACTACACTTAACCATTAAGAGGTGAAACAAACAGCCCCCAAGTGCAGAATAGTTAAGATGTTTGAACCATTAAGAGGTTCTATTAATGGGAGGGATGTTGGGGTAGAACTTCAAATTAGAATAAAGTTAGTATATGCTTCATTCAGTTCCATTCAGCGCCTCTTTGTCTCTTAGCCATTCAGCATTTAACTGAACCATTAAGAGGCTTTTTTTTTTATGAAACAAACGTTTTGAATGTTGAATGATTAAAAACTGAACCGAACCAATTAGAGGTGAAACAAATAACCCCTACTTCACATCACATATGACCGGTTTTTATTGAGTCTCGATAACTAAATCACCTCTCCAAAAACAGATGAAACGCCAACTGGTTTCATATAAACCGGGTTTGACTAACTTTTACCCGACCCGAACAAGTCTACTAACCATCAACCCAAAAAGTCCCAACCCAAAAAGTTCAAACCCAATTTTCTTTTGTTTGTCGTTTTTTTTAAAGCCCATATAATACAGATAATCTCATCAGCCCATTTAAGTCCACCGTTTTTTTTGTTTTTATTTATTTATATATTGATTTTTACTGGCTTCAACTATCACCTTTTAGTTTCTACCGGCCCTAACTATTGAATTGGCTATCAATGGTCCCAACTTTTATCACTTTGGAAATCAACGGTCCGTCATTAAATTTTTGTAACACCGTTAAGTTTTTTTCGAATTCAAGATTGATGTTTTAAGCCTTTTGATCGGAAAGATAATACAAGTCGATTGATGGAAAATTTACCTTGAAACGACACTCCGAACAACGAAACGATCCTTCAATCGGGTGTTTAAACCTAAAGGTGTTTCAATCAGATGTAAAAACTTAACAACGTTAAAAAAATTTAATGACGGACTATTGGTTGCCATGGGATCGTTGACAGTCAACTCAATAGTTGGAACCGGTAGAAGCCAAATAGTGATAGTTGGGACCAGTAAAAACCAATATACCTTATTTATTTTCTACGATATTATACAACCTTTACTTTTTTATATATACTGGTACTGGCTTAATATCGTAAATTTTTTTTGTTCATCTTGAAATATTAAAGAGAGTAAATCAAATCAAAGTAGTAGAAATTTGTTTATTACTTTTAGCATATAAGTGTAGATTAACTATCACGAACCTTATAGTTAAATGATAAAGCCCGTAACCTTTGAATTGAAAGGTCATGGGTTAGAATCTTGGCTGAAACAAATTCATTTCAGGTGTCCGATTATTGTTAAAAAAATTTGTAGATTAACTAAAATCATAAGAATTTGAAATAATTTCTATGTAAACTTAAGATTTTATTATTTTATTATGTTTCAGTTTATATTATTATAAGAAAAATGATAATTTAAATAAGATTAGAAATCAAAACATATGGTGGATTAACTACTGATTGGGCTTGGATTGGGCTTATAGCTATTGGAACCTGTTGGGATGAGTTTGAGTCAAAATAGCTATTCATCAAGACTCACACACATCACACATCATCTTAATGTTTTACTTTTTGGGTCTAACAAGTACAACTACAAGTCTACAACTATAGTCTGGGTTGAATAAATTTTGATTTACCATTTTTAACAAGTTTAAAGTGACAATTTTAAAAGAAAACTGAGATGGATTAAAATGTGATTATTAAATAAATGAAAATTATCGACAATTATGTTAGGTTAATTAAATAAATTTACATGAGTAGATGTCGTAGATGTCGTGTTTGTTCAATTATGTTCATAAGCATTATTCAGTCTTATGTGCGTTTATTTACGTTCATAATATCCTTGTGTGATATTCTTTTTATGTCTAGTTTGTTAACCTAACATAGTAACATTTAGTTAAGAAGCCCTAGTCATTTGAAGTTTATCTTTTTATAAACTTGGTCATTTGAAACTTAGACCTTTGAAAGTTCAAATTATTTTGGGATAGTTATGTTTATAATTTATCTTTCTAACGTTTGCTTTTGGGTTGAATGATAGTGTTGTTTATGCTAATTATTTTAAAGATTTAACTTTATTATGTCTAATGTTTGGGTTTACACGCGTTTGAGTTCATTTGTTTTAGTTTTAATTTATAAATGAACACGAACAAGTTCAATTCCTTGATAAACAAACAAGAAAATTATTTCGCTTAGTTAAGAGTTTGCAAACAAGTTCAATGCTAAACGAACAAACATGAACTAAGTTTCATGGGGTTAATTTACAACCCTACTTTCGACACTGTCTATAGCAACTAGCCCTAAAGCCGCAACTCTTGGTTCGAAATCATCGCTGCCAACTTACAAAAATCATTATCTTCTATAATCTTAACAGGATTTAACTTCGAGATCATTCTCAATGCTAATTGTAAGGATATCAAGATGTGTTTACATTCTTGAAAATACACGTTGGTAGTGTTTGTCAACTTAAGTATGAGAATACACCATTCACTTCAATTAAAACAACACGATGCATCAAACCACCGTTGTGATTGCAGTTTTGGAGGAATCTCATTAAGCCGCTTAAAAGCACTCATTACGAGTATAGACGGGGTTTCAAACTCAATTATTACACTGCACCTTTTAAGTGCAACGGTCTTACCGTTGCATCAACCATCATTCTAATACAATTACTGTTTTAAAATCCTGGATTAAACATGCGAGTTTCCTTTTTATTTGATCTAAAATTTGATTTGATTTAGACATTTAGTAACTCATTGGGCTTAAACTAACCTAGGCCTAGAGTCAACAATTTACCAAATGTCAACGGAAGTGTCTTTCTCAATAACCTAAATATCTCAAAATATCTAAAATTCGTTTTGTAACTGAAATTAATTGGCTATGAAAATTTATAAATGAAAACATCAATTATCTTTGTCTTTATAACACTCATATATAACCACATTTTCTCCCTCAATCCCCTTTGCAACTAATTTTGTCTTTAAAACATTTCATTCAATAGCATGTGAACATGACTTTGAAGTTTCAAGTTGTGATGTTGAGAACTTTTATTGGTAGTGGCTCATACATCAATTAAAAGTCGTCAATTGGAATTGTATACTTAACATCATCTTTACTTTTAAACTTCATAATAATATCATCCTCCTTGCACTCATCTAAATCAAAGTGTATGGTACCAAAACCATATTCTGCCCAAATAAACACGATTCGGGCTACACAAATATTTTACAGGTGTCATATATCTTACGTTACATAAAATTCACATATGACTGACCTATTGACACTCGCTCCTGCTTTGCGCATGAGGTGGGGACCAACCGCGTAACCAGTGGCGGATATTGAACATTCGTAACACGGGGACTGAAATCACAGTACCTATAATTTGTAATTTATACGGGGGCGAGATCAATATATATACACAAATTTAAGTTGTACTAAAAATCAACACTTCTGTCGAAAAAACACGAGGGAGCCAGCGCCCATCCTGGTCCTCATAAGGATGCGCCATTTTGCGTAACTATATAGCAATCTGGATCATAGTCGAATCCAGTTTTTAATCAAATTTTTAACCGACCAGGTAGTTCTAGTCATTATTTGGCAGGTTCAATCATGCTTAACTGTTTAGTATTGAAATGTTTATAAACCAACACCAAATCTGAAGTCAGTTTCAAATAACATCGACTCTAAACTGATTCTAGTTGTATTTTTCATTTCAATTTGCACTCATACAACATAAAAGGCAATATAAAACCAGGTATAAATATGATGGTCATGTTGTAAACCATGTAATCATGACGTGATAGAAATAAAGATAAGATTAAGCCTTGTGTAACAATCAACAAGTCAACTATATATGATAGAAAAGATAACCACAACTTGCAATATATATATATATGAATCACCAAGGTACTAAACTTGACCATATCCAATATCCCAAGGGTAATGAACCCACAAATTAGTCAATGGGCGCCGTTTGGAACAACAACAACATTGTTGTTATAAAAAAACAAAAATTGGAAAAAGTCCTATATACTTGTTCACCTGCCGGCGGCTGACGGCTGTCAAACCCCTCGTACCGCCATCGCACCACCACCGCACAACTACCGTCACCAATGTTTCTTTCTTTTTTTGTTTTGTTTTGGTGTACCGAACACCATTTTCTAATTGTTACAATTCAACTTCTCAACTACCTCATCTCTCCAATTAAATAAATTCAACTAATAAGTTATTTAAATACTAATAATTTACCTATTAGGGTAGTGTCATGCTAAATAGTGTAACCCAATACTAGAGTTTAAATTTGTATTATAAAAGTTCAAACGATTATTTTCTACGTAATATAAGTAATATAAATTGTTGTTCGAGAAAAGTAAAATATAATTCAAGTGATAAGGTGACTTCTTCTTATTCAAGACGTGAAGCGTTCAAATGTTGCAAAGAGGATATATACACATACTTAATAAGAGTAGATTACGTGACATTTTAAATAAAATAAAATATATAAAAAAGATAAATCCTAAACGAACCTATGTTAGTCTAATAAGACATGTTTCTTTCTGGGAGGATCTAGGTTTAAACTCGAACAAATGAGTAATTTAAAATTATTGATATAAGTAAAATAAGGGCAACATTTACCGTTCAAAAGAAATTCTATTACATGTTATGTTATGCATACGGTTATTATTGTCCGGGTTACATACTTTGAATAGTCTTAACATTTGTTGGTGTATATGAGCGATGCGTATATATGTAGCAACTAGAATAAACTATATGCAATAAATAACTCCGTCAAACAGCCATTTTCCAGCTGAGATGACCCCATACATAAATATAAATTTTATGAATGTATGTATGTATATATGCATTTGAATAAACAAAAGAAAGAATAAAGTTATCACAAAAGCATAACACAGCTATCACCAACAACAACTACAATAAGTTTCCGACTATAATTTTTCCTCATAAGATTCGATCACCGGCGGCTTCATTTCACCGCAATATTTCAGGTTTTTCGATCTCTTATCTCCTTCAATTCATTCATTTTCTTCAAATTCATCATCATCATCATCATCATCTATGGCAGTTTCACCGGAAACTTTGCCGCCAAAAAAGAAGCGAACAACGGCGATGAACTCAGATGAACGTCTTCTACGATCGTTATTGATTAGATCGAAACAAACTTCATCTCTCAATCCGATTCCGTTTGTTTTGTATCGAAATTCGAATTCGATTATTCATAAAACGAAGCTGTTGACGTTGCTTCTAGAGGATTTGGTTGTGGATCGAGATGTGAAATGTTTTCCGGCGTCGGCGATTTTGTGTTTTGAGGAATTGTTCATCGTTTTACAGAGTATTAAAACTTTGATTGAAGATTGCTGTAACGGAAGCAAATTATGGCTGTTGATTCAACAGCAATCAGTTGCGAATAAGTTTCATGAGCTCACTTTGGAATTATCAACGCTAATTGATATATTTCCTGTTAAGGAGATGAATCTGAGTCATGATGTTGAAGAATTAGTCGATTTGATCCGTAAACAGTGCTCGAAAACAGTTGATTTGATTGATCAAAAGGATATTGATCTTAGAAACGATGTGGTTTTGAAATTAGATCGGATCAAACGCGAGATTGTTCCTCAACAATCGAAACTCAAGGAGATATTTAATCGATTACAGATGAATGATTCGGTTACTTGTACGGATGAGATCCAGATTTTGGAAGAAGAAGTTAGGAATCAAAGTGATGAGAAATCAAAAGCGGAAATCGTATCGTTGATCGGACTTGTACGTTACGCTAAGTGTGTGTTGTACGGTGAATCGTCACCGAGAACAACAGCCGTACGTCGGAAAAAGTCGAGTTCATCCGACGTACCGGTTCCAGCGGATTTCCGGTGTCCGATCACCTTAGACCTTATGAGAGATCCTGTGGTAGTAGCGACCGGTCAAACTTATGACCGGTCGTCAATAAACCTTTGGATTGAATCAGGACACTCCACGTGTCCAAAAACAGGTCAAACACTAAACCACACGGATATGATACCAAATTGTGCATTGCGCAATTTGATAGTAATGTGGTGCCGTGAACATAGGATTCCGTTTGAATCAACGGAGGCGAAAGAGAATGTTAATGGCGTTACGATGAATAAGACATTGATTGAGGCGACGAAGATGACTGTGTCGTTTTTGCTACAAAAGGCGAAGGCGTCTCAGTTGGAAACCGCGAATCGTTTTGTTTCTGAGCTTCGAGCGTTGGCGAAGACTGACTCGAATAGCCGAGCATGCATTGCTGAGGCTGATGGTTTGCCTTTATTGGTTAAGTTTTTAGGTTCGGAGCATCCGAACCTACAAGTTAACGCTGTTACGACTATTTTGAATCTTTCTATCCTTGAAGCAAACAAGTCAAGGATAGTAGAAACAGATGGAGTTCTTAACGGTGTTATCGAGGTGTTACGTACGGGTGCCACCTGGGAGGCGAAAGGAAATGCCGCCGCTACAATATTTAGTCTTACTGGTGTACACGCGTACCGGAAAAAACTAGGCAGAAAGACACGGGTGATAAAGGGTTTGATGGAATTGGCTAAAAATGGACCAATAAGTTCAAAACGCGACGCATTGGTGGCGATTTTGAATTTGGCGGGGGATCGGGAGGCGGTTGCGAAATTGCTTGAGGTGGGGGTGGTGGAGATGGCAAGTGAAGTAATGGATGGGTTGCCGGAAGAAGGTGTGACGGTTCTGGAGGCGGTGGTGAAGAAAGGTGGATTAGCAGCCATCACGGCGGCATTTCCTGTGATTAGGAAACTGGCTACGATACTAAGAGATGGTACGGAGCGAGCACAAGAGAGTGCCGCTGCAACACTTGTAAATATATGTCGGAAAGGGGGTTTGGAGATCGTGTCCGAGCTTGCAGCTATCCCGGGAATCGAGAGAGTGATTTGGGAAGTAATGGGGATGGGAACGGGGCGAGGGAGAAGAAAAGCGGCCACGCTTCTTCGGATTCTCAGGAGATGGGCGGCGGGGTTATATGGTAATGCCACTGCAGCGTATTCAACCGCGGGTGCAAGTTCTACGACCACGACGGCTTTGGTGTTGCCGGGGTAGATTATTTTTCATCTTATTCTTTTCGGAAATTATGTAATTAACTTGCATAGTTTGTGCACTAATGTCAATTGTAAACATGTTTTTAGTTCATACACGTCAATACAAAATTGCCCAAATAATTCAACATACTTTATCTTTGTAATTAACTTTCAAATTTCACATTCCATTTTCGTTCCTTATATCTATGCCATCTTCTGTGGATTTTTTTAAGTTTACGAATGTCAGAAAACATACTTATGTTTAAAAACCCTTACACGTCATTTTTAACGGTAAAACAGATCATTTGGACCTCACGTCATTTTTAACGGTAAAACAGATCACTTGGACCTCATGAGAGGGTATTCTTGTGTTTTCCGTTTTCCCTCGTTAAAGACATCAGCCCTCGTTGTAAGGATAACCGTATTGTAACGACAAACCTAACTACGTATGATGGAAAACCGCAAAGAAAATTCATGATATAAAGTAGAAACATGCATTTAGTTACAAATCTAGAAAAACATAAAGGAAATTAAGGAGAATATAAGAAGAAGAACAAATACAACAAAGATCTGATCAGTTATGGAAATAGTGTTAATTCTATCAACAGCATGATTCAGAACTGAAGGTGAACATTTAAGCTCCACTGAGTATGCTCCTTGTTCATGATCATCTTGTATTTCTGGCTCAATGTTTATCTCCCCAACTGCACCTTTAAACTCTCCACAACTCCATTCCTACAAAACAAAAAGTTAAAAGATTTGCACAAACTTCGTATCGATAGGTTCGTATTAAAACATTACCTGTAGTTGTTCTCCAAGGGTGAACACTATGGTATCAGGACCGGTTCTAAACGACAACGGACCTTCATCTGATAAGAGGCAGAAATCGCCTTGTTCGGTTGGGAGATGGAGGCTTAGAGCAAACACACTCATGTCTTTTTTGCCTTCACCACCGCGAGGAGTTTGGGATGCGCGTGGGGTGTGAGGTTGAAGAGCTGAGTTATTGTGCTTGAACAATGTCATTCGTGTTTCGTTTTCCATTATTTTTTGTCGAGATTGTCGGCCTCCGTGGCTTCCTATGATCTTAGCAGCATCATCTGCTATTGCTTCTAGTTTACTTGCAAGATTTTCCAACTTTTGGCTGTAAATGAGGATTTATGACATGATTTTCGGTAATTTATTTAATGTTTTCATAATCCAAGGTTACCTGAACTTGCGGAACCTCTCCTCTCGGGCCACATCTCGCCTACGTTCCGCTGCAGCAATAGCGGTTCGCGACCATTGAAATTCTTCCCGATCTCCATCCCGACTCCACCGATCAGCCAACAACCCGAAGCAAAAATCAGCCTCAGAGAACGATTGTTGCAACTCCTCGGTCGATATCCCATGCCCTCTAATCCTAAACACTCCATACTTGGAGGCAGATCTCATCATCTCACTAATCGAATTTCTATCCCGGCTTTTTATCAACCGGTATTCGACATCCGCAATCATCGATCGGTTGACATAATCAGGAAGACTGAGATCAGGCATGTGCTTCATCTTATCAAGATAAGTGCTGAAAGGTTGATCACCACGGTTGCCTCTAGCGGAGGTTGGCATCGGAGAGGGTGGCGGTGCTGACACCGACGATGTCGTTAGACGGTTCTTGATTCGGGCCAAGGCCATTGTTGGTAGTTTGTGGGGGAGAATGTGTGATCTGATGAAACAGAAATAGAAGAAAATGTAATGTAAAGTGCATGCAAGTTAAAAGTGTGATTATGCATCATATTCATCATGCATCTTTACCTTTACCAAGTTATTTTTAGAAACTAAGGACCGGAACAAATGCATAAAATTCGTGCATTGCCTTATAATACTATCACAAAACCATTATCACCTTATTATAATGTTTGCAACTTTGCATGTGTCACCTTTTTAAATAAAAGGGTTAAAATTTTGAACTTTTCAGAAAAAATAGAACATAAATCAGATGTAAATGTTAAGAGTTATGCAATTTGATGGTTATAAGTTATAACAGTAAACGGGTCGATTCGGGTTGAAATATAAAAATCGAAAATTGTCATAATAAAAGTATGAACATGAACAGACTAATATCCATATGCTAAACTAACAAATCTCTAAATACCAAAAACAAACCCTGCTAGTAAAACTAACAACAGACAGAACAAGAAGAAGCTGAGAAATTGCAATAAAAAATCCTAATAGAAGTGTGCTAGTTTGATGCCTGCGCCCCTTTATTATCATTGGCCGATTGCAGCAAGCTGGTCATTAATCTCCCTGAAAAAACAAACAGGCAGCAAAACAAATAATCAGACGTCGCAATTTCCTTATATAAATAGGTTGATTCAGATAATGCTTTGTTTCAAAACGGGTCAAACAAGCGAAACAAAAATATAGCTTTAAGGAAATCAGGGGTAAAACTCAAGATCACCCAACGCGTATGCATAAAACTTCATAAATCATTATGAAGATAGGGTTTCGGTCAGAGAGATAATACTAGTGTGTTTTTTTGTTTGTTTCAATTTAAAAGAAGAAGAAAACACCTACTTGCAAGATCTCTTATTGTGACCAAGGCCTTTACACTTGCCACATTGGAGCTGGCGTTTAAGGAAGTCTGATGGTCCTATACGACCAGGTGCGATCTTTCTAATCTTGGTCCTACCAGGTGTGCGCATAGTGGGTGGAGGGGTGACAAGAACCACACCATCTTCAGCTTCACTATCCACCAACCGTTCAACATTCGGTATTGGGTGAATCGAATCTGCATACGTCAAATGGTACATCTCGACATGAAAGTACCTAGAACAATGGTCATATGGACTCCTCCCATACGAGTCCAACACAGCAATAGCGTGACAACAAGGCAAACCCGTAAGCAGCCATCCTTTACAGCTACAATCCCAGTTCTCAATATCAACTATGTCAATCATTTCACCATATCTGACCTCAAATTTGCTTCCATGTGACCTCAACATTTGAACCGACCGGGCTTTTATGATCTCGTTCTTTAGCTTTTCTTCCATGGTGGGTGTTAACCGAGACATCCACTGACTTGATTCAACCCTTCGTGTGTATATCAACTGCATCATCTTCCCCCTCAATTCATCAATCATTTGGGTTATAGGCAACTCGTTTGCTTCCGAGACCCATGAGTAAAAATGATTCCCGAAGTTAGACGTCATATGGTTATACCTCAACCCACCAAAAAACGCGTTAGCCCAGTGGTCAGGTTCACTTCTTATAACCCAATTGTAAGCTTCGCCAGAGATGGCTTTAATGTCTTCAGTACACTTCTCAAAAGCCTCTAGTTTTGGCGCGTGTGCAGCAGCATAAAGATCTTCAACCATGAGACGTCTAGCATCGTGTGAGAAGTGACCCGTTAAATCTTTGTTAAGTTTTTCAGCTAAGTACCCAAGACAATACGCGTGATAACACTCCCCACCGAATATTTCCCGTAACGACTCCCGAATACCCTTCTGAAAATCTGCCACAAAAGTGATCTGACCAGGGCTTCCAGTGGGGTAGACCATGGGTTTGAGTTGGGTTATAAACCAATGCCAATTATCAGCATTCTCCTCATCAACAACCGCGAAAGCCACCGGAAACGCACCATCATCACCATCGGCTGCGGTTGCAGTCAATAACATGCCTTGGTACCGTGAGTTTAATGGGGTACCGTCAAGAAAAAGAAGGGGTCGACACCCTTGTAAAAAACCCGATATCGAAGCGTGGAAACAAACAAACAGACGGTGAAAGCTCGAATCCTCTTTCGTGCTAAAACTAGCAAGACTCCCAGGATTCGTGTCCATTATTTTTTCACAAAAGAAGGGCAATTCACTGTATGCATCTTTATATGAACCTAAAAGCTGCTCTCTTGCATATTCTTTAGCTCTCCTTGCTTGTGAATAATTCAAATCAATCCCGTAATCCCGTTTAAGCTCGATAGCAATGTCTTTAGGCTTAATCTTTGGAGATTCTTTAACTTTTTCTTTGATTAAATTCCCGACCCAACTTCTTTTAGCACGAAAAGGAGCTTTTGATGTAACTTCTTGGCACGTATGAACGGGTCTCATTGTTTTAATACAAACTAACTGAGTGGTGGAGAGTTTTGATGCATGGATACGCCATGGACATCCTTCAGCTTTGCATTTCACAGTTACCCGCTGATTCTCATTCTTCTTGTACACAAAGTTGAACGCATGTGCGATTGAATATTTCCTTAACGCCTCCCGGAATTCAGCTAGAGAATGGAATCTTTGACCAACACC
The DNA here is from genome assembly GCA_030867185.1 of Tagetes erecta. Classification (NCBI taxonomy): domain Eukaryota; kingdom Viridiplantae; phylum Streptophyta; class Magnoliopsida; order Asterales; family Asteraceae; genus Tagetes; species Tagetes erecta. Next base: position 4,327,845 of record CM061489.1, on the reverse strand, counting down.
GGTTATAAGATTCTCCCATTGTCTTGCAGCTAAGCGTTCATCATTATCAGCCACAACCATTGGGAACGGATTTGAGGAAATAGGAACAGCTGCTGGAGTGATTTCGTTAGTTGTCTCTACGCCAACATGTTGATCGTTAAGAGCCACTACGTTAGTTATGGCAGGAACAGGAGCAGATTGTACAATTGCAGCTGTTTCCACATTTGGCGTTGCTTTCTGTGGCCTACACAATAACAAACAATTAAATCACAAAAGATACAATGAAATTAGCAGTAACAAAACACGCAGTCTGTGATTATTTAATCTTATCACAGCTTATTATAATGACTTCAGGTTTCACAAATCATTTTTAAAATGAAATAATCAGTTTCAAATCATAGTACGTGATATAATTTACCTGCGCGCAGGCTGCTTTTTCTTGGTATTTTTACCAGGAGGGGCTTCTTTCATAATAAACACCTCAACTTGATCAGCTTCTTTATAGTAATTCACCATTCGTTGAAAGTCCTTGTCTTTAGACACCGTAATGAGATTCTTTTTGTTCCCAGGCAAAAAGTATTTGATGATCATCGCGTCTACAGTCAAATCAATAGTTTCAGCAATTTCTTGTTTGAACCCACTCAACTGCATATTCTCATCCAGATCAACAGCATACGCTTCCCCGCCAACATAAGTCATAGTCCCGTCATCATGGGTTTCAAAATCGCCACCATATTCGCAAATTGCTATCATCTTCTTTGATGGAACGATTGCCATCTCTGTAACACCTTAAAAAAATCAAGCCTTGATACAAATAAATACACAACTTATCATGATTCACAAAGCAAATTCACAAGTATAAGTCAACTTTTATCTTTCTTTTATAAAAATCTTAGCTTTCTGATGCATTTTGATCCAACAGCCATCTGCGCAGCGTTCATTATTAAAATATGCAAAAAAAAGACCCTGCATAATTGTTCAAATACTCAAACCCATTACGCATTCGATTTTGAAAAACTTACACCCGTCATGACAAATGTTCAAATTTATTCAAATTTGGTCGCTGCATAAGACCTTGCAGCAGATGGTATCACACATTATGCCTCATCAAACGCACATATCAACTAGCAGTTGCGCGATCTCATCACCACATTATGCGCTACTGATGCGCATTTTAAAACCAATGATAAAAAGATTAAGAGACATGCTTATAACTCAATACAAGTGCAACAATTAGACTGATAATATTAATCAGAAACACCCAAATTTCACAATCACACAACATAATAATATGATACCAAATCAAATCAGACAACTAAATAGTCAAACACAAAATCAAAGCTTTTATCATCATCATAATCACCCTCCATAAAAGAGTGAGCTAATTCTTCAACTGTTGTAAACTAACCCAGTAAGATCTATTTCAGATTTAACAAACAATCTGACCAACATAATCATCATAACCTCAATCCACTCTAAACAACACAAAGTAACCCTAAAATTAAAAAGTCAAACCCTAGAATTTAGTAAATCAAGAAACAAAAACAAAATCGAAATGGGGAAACATCGAAATTGTTGACACTTAAGCATGAATTGAGTTGAAAAACGGATAAAGATTGATGAAAGCAAGAAACTTGGTGGTTAAAGGTTTAGTTTTGGGGGTTAAAGATTGAAAAAAAGGAATGAAAGTGGAAGGGGGAATGAAAGAGACATACCTGGTAAAGATTAGGGTTGAAACGAAAGTTTTGAGTGTGAAATTTTGAGATGTGCCCTTGAAGATTGCAGGGGTTGAGAAGACGAAGATAGAAACAAGGGGGAAGAGAGGCTCATGTGTTGAAGATTAGGGGGTGCAATATATTTACTACACACCCTACCCTTGTTCTTTTATTTAACGCTTATCAGTATCAAGTTAGTATATTTAAACGTTTTCTTATATTTAAACTTCAGACTCAAGAGTCGCAAGATTTCCACCTTCTTTTTTACCACTAGACGAAAAGACATTGGCATGCATACTCCCCTTTCTACTTCTCATGCTCTTACCGTATTAAAAACTTATTATGACTTTTTATATGTACTCACTAAGAAATTGGTTTTTTAAAAGATTTTAAAAACGCATTAATCAATTAAGGCATATACACGTTTTAATATTTTATGTGTACCCATATTTTAATTTACTATATTGAAAGAGAAACTTTATGAATAGTGTTTTGGTTAGTGTTTTTAGTTGTTTTTTAGTTATTGGTCGTGTTTTGTTTTTAAATTTTTTTTTCATATTGAAATGTGTTGTGTTTTTATTGGTTGATGGTTTGAGGTGTTGTGTTGTTATTGGTTGATGTTTTATTTGTGGCTTTTGTCGTGAGGACGATGTGATTGATGGCTTTTTAAATTCTAGAATATGTATTTACATGAACCAATATTACACAAGCATTTAACATATTCAACTTCATGAAACCACATCTTCAATCTTAAACTTCTTAGAGCATTCACAGTGAAATTGTTATAATTACGTGAGTGAGTTTGGTAAAATTTTATAAAATGGTTTTGAGTGGTTGTGAGTGAAAGAGAGAGAAAATATATGGATGGAGGAGAGAGAAACGGTAAATTTAAGGAAATATATATGGGTAGAAGAGAGAGAAACGGTAAAATGTAATGATTACTGTATAAAAAGTATTATTTAATTGAAAGGAAATAGGAAATGTAGTGTTTTTTAGTGTAATTTTAAAGATAAGGAAAAAGATCCAGCTGTGAATGCATGGTGATGCAAGCAAGATTGATCCATAAAACCGTCCGTCTTACTATCTTCATCAAACCATGCTTCCACATCACCATCATTATCAGACGTCTTCCACTCGTTCTTGGACAATTAGGGTGTCACATCTGACAACCGCACTGGTTTTAAGAAAAATTTAGAGTTCCTTCTAAGCATTTATGACAAAAGATCGTGTCCGTTGTAAGTGTCAAAATGACTATAACACTCGCAACGAAAATTTTGACATGAATTAAATGGTATGTGAATCTTGATTCACCTACTTATCTTGCTGAAATGTTATCACAAGACATGATTCAACTGGTATGTCTTTCAAAATGATTCCTGCTAGTACCATAAACATTTATATGTTAGTGCAAGCTTCAAAAGTTAAGGCCGAAACCGTGGTAAACTCAAGTCAACCCTTCCAAAAACCGAACTTTGGATCACCTAGGTAGATCACACGTGAATGATTTATATTAACAATGTTCTTCTACTCTCATGATCTACATTTTATACAGTCACTGAATCAGACGATGATTTGACACAAATAGTCAACAAATAAGATCAAATGTCTCCCCTTGATTTTCTAAGACTTCAAAATCAGTCATCACAGGCATACAATAATCTTTAATAATCAAATCCAACTCCACTTCCTGGATCAATTTTAGAAAACAACCAAAACAATATAAGGGTAAACAAAAGCACCCATATAACAGATTCAAAAAAAGAGCTCATTTTGACTTTTGAGAGTCAATCATATGCTTCAAAATCAAATATGAACAGAAATCTTTATTTCTTTTTGTTTTGTTACTAATATCAGAATTGAAGAATGAAAACAGGTCGATTCGGGTTAAAACTTAAAAACTGAAAATTGTCATATTGAAAGTATGAACAGACTCTAATATCCTAAACTAAACAATTCTCTAGATACCAAAACCAAAAACCTGCTACTAAAACTAACATCAGACAAAAAAACAAGCTAAGAGTTTGACGCCCGTGCCCCTTTATCATCATTGGCCGTTTGCAACAATCTGGTCATTTATCTCCCTGAAAAAACAAAAAGGTAGCAAAAACAAATAATCAGAGTCAACAATTTACTTATGAATGAGTCGACTCAAGTCCAGCTTTGTTTCAAAACGGGTCAAATAAGCAACCCAAAAATATAGCTTCAACGGAAACAGGTCAAAAACTCTAAACTACCCACAAAGTGTATGCATAAAACCTTCTAAATCAATATACTAACAAAAATATGGAAAAATATCATTTTTGTAATCAAATTTGATGTTAAATACGCATAATAAAAGAAGGTTTTCAGGGGTCGAAAAGTATGGATTAGACAGGTAACATTTGTTTGATTATATTCCAGTTTAATGGAAGAAGAAAACACCTACTTGCAAGATCTCTTATTGTGTCCGAGCCCTTTACACTTGCCACATTGGAGTTGGCGTTTGAGAAAGTCAGACGGTCCAATACAACCTGGTGTGATCTTCCTAATCTTGGTCCTACCGGGTGTGCGCATAGTAGGCGGAGGGGTGACAAGAACCATACCGTCTTCCGTTTCACTATCCACCAACCGTTCAACATTCGGTATCGGGTGAATCGAGTCTGCATACGTCAGGTGGTACATCTCGACATAAAAGTACCTAGAACAGTAGTCATAGGGGCTCCTCCCATACAAGTCCAACACAGCAATAGCGTGACAACAAGGTAAACCCGTAAGCTCCAATCCTCTACAACTACAATCACAGGTCTCAATATCAACTATGTCAATCATTTCACCATATCTGACCTCAGATTTGCTACCCTGTGTCCTCAACATTTGAACCGACCGGGCTTTTATGAACTCGTTCTTTAGCTTTTCTTCCATGGTGGGTGTTAACCGAGACATCCACTGACTCGCTTCAACTCTTCGTGTGTATATCAACTGCATCATCTTCCCCCTCAATTCATCAACCATTTGGGTTATAGGCAACTCGTTTGCTTCAGAGACCCATGAGTAAAGATGATTTCCGAAGTTAGACGTCATATGGTTATACCTCAACCCACCAAAAAACGCGTTAGCCCAGTGGGAATACTCACTACTAATAACCCAATTGTAAGCTTCAGGTGAGATGGCTTTAATGTCTTCAGTACACTTCTCAAAGGCCTCTAGCTTTGGCGCATGTGCAGCAGCATAAAGATCTTCAACCATGAGACGCCTGGCATCGTGTGAGAAATGACCCGTTAAATCTTTATTGAGTTTTTCAGCTAAGTACCCAAGGCAATACGCGTGATAACACTCCCCACCGAATATTTCCTGTAACGACTCCCGTATACCCTTTTGAAAATCCGCCACGAAAGTGATTTGACCCTGGCTACCAGCGGGATAGACCATGGGCTTGAGTTGGGATATAAACCAATGCCAATTATCAGCATTCTCCTCATCAACAACAGCAAATGCCACAGGAAATGCACTGTCGTCACCATCGGCTGCTGTTGCAGTCAACAACATGCCTTGGTACCGTGAGTTTAATGGGGTACCGTCAAGAAACAGTAGGGGTCGACAGCCTTGTAAGAAACCCAATATCGAAGCGTGAAAACAAACAAACAGACGGTGAAAGCTCGAATCCTCTTTTGTGCTAAAACTAGCAAGACTCCCAGGATTCGTTTCCTTAATTTTTTCACAAAAGAAGGGCAATTCACTGTATGCATCTTTATAAGAACCCAAAAGCTGCTCTCTTGCATATTCTTTAGCACGCCTTGCTTGCGAATAATTCAAATCAATCCCATAATCCCGTTTAAGCTCGATAGCAATTTCTTTAGGTTTAATCTTTGGAGATTCTTTAACTTTTTCTTTGATTAAATTCCCAACCCAACTTCTTTTAGCACGAAAAGGAGCTTTTGAGGTAACTTCATGGCACGTATGAACGGGTCTCATAGTTTTAATACAAACTAATTGAGTAGTGGAGAGTTTTGATGCATGGATACGCCACGGACATCCTTCAGCTTTGCATTTCACAGTTACCCGTTGATTCTCGTTCTTCTTGTACACGAAGTTGAATGCATGTGCGATTGAATATTTCCTTAGAGCCTCCCGGAATTCAGCTAGGGAGTGGAATCTTTGACCAACACCGGTTATAAGATTCTCCCATTGTCTTGCAGCTAAGCGTTCGTCATTATCAGCCACAACCATTGGGAATGGATTTGATGAAATTGGAACAGCAGCAGGAGTGATCTCATTTGTTGTGTCTACGCCAACAAGCTGCTCGTTTAGAGCCACTGCGTTAGTTATGGCAGGAACAGGAGCAGCTTGTACAACTGCAGTCGTTTCCATGTTTGGTGTTGCCTTCTGTGGCCTACAAAATAACAAACAATCAAATGATATTTATAGAGTCATTGGTGTTTTGGTGTTATTTGTAAGTGATAATGCGTAATCTTGAATACATCAGAATAAAATCCAATTAGATGTGTATTATTATAACTCCAAGTCTTCAATAATCAGTTTTAAGATGCAATAATCACTTCAAAATAATCATTTAAATCATAGTATGTGATATAATTTACCTACGCGTAGGCTGCTTTTTCTTGGTATTTTTAGCAGGAGGGGTGTCTTTCATAACAAACACCTCAACTTGATCAGCTTCTCTATAGTAATTCACCATCCGTTGAAAGTCCTTGTCTTTCGACACAGTAATAAGATTCTTCTTGTTCCCAGGTAAAAAGTATTTGATGATCATCGCGTCTACATTCAAATCAACAGTTTCCGCTATTTCTTGCTTGAATCCACTCAGCTGCATATTCTCATCAAGATCGACAGCATACGCTTCCACACCAATATAGTTCATAGTCCCGTCATCATGGGTTTCAAAATCGCCACCATATTGGCAAATTGCTATCATCTTCTTTGATGGAACGATTGCCATCTCCGTAACACCTTAAAAAATCAAACCTTGATAAAGAAAATAATAAATAAGCAATTAATAACGACTCGCAAAACAAATGCAGATGCATATTTCAACTTTTATAAGGCTTTCGGTAAAAAGATTAAGAGGCATGCTTATAACTAACTACAAGTGCAAGTGATCAATCAGAAACACCCAATATTCATAATAATATCATTATCATAATCTATGTCAATCAAAATGATTGATCAAATTTACATGTAATAGAAGTGGAAAAAAAATGAATAAACAAAAAGTGAGCTAAATTCTTCAACTGTTCTACACTAACTATAACATCCCAGGTAAACAATGCCAAGACATTGTTGTCTGCTCGGGCCAGGACAAACCACCATCGCCTCGCGGTTGTGTTTTTACCCTCGCCCAAACAAAACAAAACGCGCATGGCACCTCTTTATACGGAGTGTTTCGTTCAGCTGCGCAACTGAATGGGGACTTACACTAACCTTAGTAAGATCTATTTCACATTTAACAAACCATCAGACTAAGATAAACAATTAAATTGCCTCATTAATCAATCACCATAGTTACAATCCACTCTAAACAACCCATAAACACCACAAACTAATCAAATCAATTGAATCATAGCAACTGCAATTAACCCATCATAATTCCCACAAATTAATCAAATCTGAAAAAACCCACAATTCTTGATTTCAATACAATAACCCTAAAAAAGTCAAACCCTAGAAACAGTAAATCAAGAAACAAAACCAAAATCGAAAAGGGGAAACATGGCAATTGTTGGAATTAAAGCAAATTAAGAATGAATAGAGTTAATAAAGCGATAAAGATTGATGAAAGCAAGAAACTTGGCGGTTAAAGAAAGGTTTGGTTTTGTGTTTGGGAGTTAAAGATTGAATGAAAGTGGAAGAGGGAAAGAAAGAGACATACCTGGTAAAGATTAGGGTTGAAATACGAAAGTTTTTTAGGGTGAAATTTACAAGATTGGTGCAGAAGATGAAGAGAAAAACAAGGGGGAAGAGAGGCTCATGTGTTGAAGATTAGGGGGTTGCTTACCATTATATTTATACCTCATATATGCATGCTTTTAAAACTCAAAAAGATTGCTTTTGATATTGAATTGTATTTTAATACATGATTATGCTAATAATAATGGTAAATATTGTAACAATATTTACTAACATAATAATTGCTTCTTAGTTTATCTAGCGCTACACGACAATTTACTTGTTAGTTTATTTATCACTTGCGCTATACGACAATTTGTTTGTTACTTTATTTATCACTTGCGCTACACGACAATTTGCTTGTTATTTTATCTATCGCTTATGTTACACGACAATTTGTTTGTTACTTTATATATCACTTGCGTTGCATGACAATTTTCCAATAGTTAATGTTTTGTTAAATATAAATTCAAGAATAAACCATCCCTTTTAAGGATTGAACCTTAGTGAACGAAGAAGCACGTAATGCAAGTTTTTATCACTAGGTTGATGGCCGACCTAGTGTTCTAGTTTTAATGCGTTTTGTCTATTTATCTATACGCACATACAAATCAGAAGAAACAAAAAGAAATTATGGTTCAATCAAAGTGCATCATGTGTCTAGGTGTGTGTGTCATTGTTTATAAAGGTTTGTATTGTTTTGAAATAAACCAGTAGAATGGCTATTTTGAAGTTTAATATTATCTTTGCTCTTAACTTTTTGTGGTTGTGTGAGGTTTCTATCGGTCACGGCACATGTTGGATTTCGATTGGTCATCAAAAACATTTTTTTTTATTTTTACTAACGTAACGTTTGTAATGAAGTAATGCGCACATACACTATTTTTTGTTTTAACACATATTGGTGTTAATTTAAAGAGTATGGTTAAAGGTATTGTTATTCTTCTGGGAAGAAAACTCAAAATGTTGAACATGAAGGGTGGATTTCATAAAACCAAGCCTCACATGTTCTAATATAATTCATGTTTTCATCCATCTACTTTTGATATAGCTTGAAACAATCCTAATTTCTTAGGTTATATCATATGTGATGTGAAGTAATGTACAAACCTATAGGGTGAATATCATATTTTCAGTTTCTTTTTTTTAAAACGATAGGAGAGATAAAACCTCTCACCTCCCTCTTACCAGTAGACTAAGAGATCATTGACTGATATTTTAGATACCCATAGTCTTAAAATATTGTTCACTGAAATATTCACTCACCTCCAAATATGACACAAAACATGTACTTACATAAACCATATTACAGAAGCCTTTAGTAGAAACTATAAAGCAGCATATAAATGCTTTAATGATTAAAACAATTCTGAGTTTGTGTTGTATGCTAGGTGATTGACTGAAGTATGCGAAAATATCAGTGTTATGGTGTTTTGTGAGCCCAACAAGAGCGCGAAAGCAGAATGAATAACGAAACAAAGGAATAAAGATTAGAAGGTTTAAAGTTAAAACGACGAGTTTTAGCAATTTCTTACATGATAAGTTGTAAAACCCAGGAATGTTCAAATTTAACATATTCATCAAGAACCACATCTTCTATCTTGAACATCTTATGATGGCAATTCTAGCTAGACTGATCCATAGAAACTGCTTGTCCTCGTTCATCTTCATCGGACCGTCCTTGTTCATCTTCATCTGACCATCCTTCCACGTCATCATCACCATCATCATTATCATCATCATCATCATCATTAGTTGTCTTCCTCTCATTCTTTGACAAATAAGGTCTCAGCTTGTCAACATCTGACAACCGCACTGGTTTCAGGAAAAACTCTTGAGCTCCTTCTTCTAAGCATCTATGACAAAAGACCATGTTCGTTTTAAGTTTCAAAATGACCAAAACACAATTACACAACGGAAATCTTGACATGAATTAAAAGGTATATGAATCTTGATTTACCTGCTTATCCTTGCTGGGATGTTATCAGAAGACATGATCACAACTGGTATGTCTTTCAAAGATTTTGATTCCTGCAAGCACCATAAACATTTATATGTTAGTCCAACCGCAAAAGTTAAGGCCGAAACCGTGGTCAACTGAAGTCAACCCTCCCAAAAATCAAACTTCAGTTCACCTAGGAAGATCATCACATGATCTATATGACTATATCTTATACAAAAGATCGTATATACAAACAATTATCTGACCCACATAGTCAACAAAAAAAGATCAAATGTCTCACCTTGATCTTTCTCAAGAGTTCAAAACCAGTCATTCCAGGCATACAATAATCTGTAATAATCAAATTCACATCCGTTTCCTGAAAATTCAAAAACATGATCAAAATAATATAAGGGTAAACAAAAACACCCGTGTAACTGATACAAGATTCAAACAAACGACAGAAAAAGAGTTCATTTTGACTTTAGGGGTGTCAACCCTGGATTTCAAATTCAAATATGAAACTCTTACTAAAATTTTCATATTCCTAAGTGACGTCATCAATTTTCTACACACAAAGACATAATTCTTGCAGATCTTCAAGATGAACTATGATAATTTAACATTATAACTCTCATGTTGACTTATTATAGATTGAACATAAAATAGGTAAAAGATTCATAGCATTCACATACATGAACATAAGGAAAGACATGAACTTTAACAAAAGCACACATTTAACAGATTCAAGATTCGAACAAAATCGTAAAAAAGAGTTCAATTTGACTTATGTGAGTCGACCCTGGCTTCAAATTCAAATATGATCCAAAAAAATTTATTTCCTTTTGTTTTCTTACTAAAAATCATACCACTAAGTGGCATCATCAACTTCTTCTACACAAAGACATACTTCTTGCAGACCTTCAAGATGAAATATGAAAATCTGACTTGTTACAGACTGAAAGTAAAATACCTAAATAAGTCAAAGTTTCATAATTTCATATACAAGAACATAACAAAAAGTCAAGAACTTCAACCAAAACACCCATATAGCAGATTCAAGATTAAAACAAAATCAAAAAAAAGTTCATTTTGACTTTAGAGGAGTCAACCCTGGATTTCAAATTCAAATGACACCAAATTCATTTTGTTTTGTTACTATAATTTTCATATCCCTAAGTGATATCATAATTCATCAATTTTTCCTACACAAAGACATAATTCTTGCGGATCTTCAAAATGAACTATGATAATCTGAACATTAAAAGCCCCATGTTGACTTGTTCTAGGTCAAAGGCATGAACTTAACAAGAGTAAAAGACATAAACAGAACAAGAGATTCAAGATTCAAACATAAACAGAACAAGAGTTCATTTTGACACATGTTATTCAACTCTTGCTTCAATATCAAACATGAACTTAAATCTTTATTTCTTTTTGTTTTCTTACTAAAATCTCCATATCCCTAAGTGATAATATCATCATCAATTTCACACATAAAAAAACAAGATTCATACTTGATTTGAGGAAAAAGATTGAAAATTTTCAACATCTTGAAGACCCAAAAACTCCAAAGCTTTACTTCCTGAATCAACAGCAGTAACTGCAACACCCATCACACAAACAATCATTAAAAATAACAAATCTTGATCATCAAAAAAAGCTTTCAACTTTCATAAAAACTGATGAGTGTATGAACTGACCATGATAAGAATAAGTCTTTAAGAGACGTTCAATCAACTTCCTGTCAATATTACTGTCATCAACTGCAAGAACATGAAGAGGGGTTTCTTGAATTGCAATGACACCCATGTTTTGAGGATGAAGAAATGAGAATTTGTGGATTATAAAAAGGAGCCATTTGATTTTGAGGAGGTGCGATTTGAAGATTTTGACAGTTTGGAAAAGAAGATCCGACCAGATATGATTTACCGAATCGTTTAGGATCTTTTTTAGATGATTTATTCAGCAATGGAGAACACACAACGAAGTTTCAAATGCTTTTTTAATTTCACCATGATTTGATTGTATAATATATATGTATGTTTATTTAGTCAATTTTGTGAGATATTTTTCCCCTAATCAAACTTTTTTTTAAACTTTGACTCTAATCCTCAAATTTTTAAACATGAGATGAAGAAATTAAGGGTATTTTAGTCTTTTAAAGGTTTATAGTTTGCGGTTTGATTTGACTCGTTTTGACGATTATAAGTTTGAGTCGTTAACTATATTGTATAGGAAATAAAAATGAACTTGTTTTGATTGGTTGGATCGGTTTATTATGTTTTAGTTTAATTGTAGTGGCGAAACTTGATAAAATATAAAGGGTGATGAAGCTTTTTGTATGTAAACGTAGGGGTTTTTTTTAAGCTATCGAACCATTTTTTTAGATATTGAATCTAAAATTCACATTACGAATGAAAAAATAGAGGAAAGACGGCCCCCTATAAAGTCACCACTTTACATTAGTCGTTTTAATCGATAGAAATGATACCATTGATACATGAGTATCGCATAGTTGTATTTTAGAAAAATGATATATGTGCGGATGTTTTTCTTTTAAAACCAATAATACGTTGGAAACTATACAAGACGTGTAAATGCTGTTTAAAAATTTATAAAAAGTGATGTTTATTTATATATTTTCAGCTTTGTTTGATTTTGTCTTCTTTATGCTTAAGTTAAGATTTGGAGAAGGTATAAAAAATGCACATAATATGCATGTGCATATAGGATATTGAAATGATTTTTTTAAAACTGTAAATCATGAGAAACTTATAAATCTCAAAGGATTTGATTGATTATAGTGGTTTATAAATAACTAGAAATATTGATCTTTCCAAATCTTCATCTTTCTCTCATCAATCCTTAGAAAAGAAGCAAAGAATACAATATCAATAAATAAAGATATATTTAGGATTTGTGATATACTTTCTTTTTTCTGTTTATTTTCTTGACATACGTACTTAAATAAGTAGTCACTAATCAAATCTTGATTGCTAAAAAATGTAAGAAACTATTATTAATACTAGGTTTATGATCCGTGTTACACCGTTTGAAAAATGTAAAAGATATGTCATAAAAGAAATAATATATAAGAAACTAAACTAATTTAAAATAACAGAAACAATATAAATAAAAAAACAAATGTATGAATACATATTATTTTTTCAACTATATAACAAAAAACACAGGTCTTATGGTTAAAACTTGCACAAAACTTGATCATCTAACATTGAGTTTATTAGTTCGAATCACAGATCATTAGGTTGATATTAGTAATAATAATAAGTTAATATTTTAATAGGAAATTGACGTAATTATTAATTAAACTAGATGTATTAAGTGCCTCACGTAGAGGCCTTTTTTGTTCTTGATTATGTATGTCTGATTCTGTGTTCGTGTTCAAAAGTATTGTTAACGAAACTTTGTTCTCCACCAGATTTTCTTGGCTCAGATTATAGAACCGAGTCACGTGTTGCAAATATGGAAAACCCACTTACTATCCACACACCCAAATTAAATGCCGCTTTTTTAAAAGTTTATCATAGCCACATATATAACTCATGAGTTGGCTGTACCAAATCAAAAACCCATTTGTAGCAAAATTGTTTGATTTTCTTTTTTAACAGCAAAAACTTGTTTTATTTGGGAACTCATCACAAAAGTAACAATCATCAAACCACCAGCAAAAAACGCCGACAACCGATGAACACAAAAGAGAGAAGCAACAGAGAGAGGCGTTGCTTCATCTTTTTCTCTCTAAAAAACGTTCAAAGGTAAATAAACGGAAAAGGAAGGTTCGTGTACAACTGTAAGGAGAACCATCATCTTCGTCACTGTTGTCGATGAGCATGTAGACTCGGTATTGCTTTCTCTCATTGGCTTGCAAAAATATGGAAGCAAAAGAGCACTAACTATAAAAAGAGGTGAAACAATGTGGACACGTGTAAGCTCACACAAACAAAACAACCACATAATGTCAACTCAGATCAATCGCCAACCACACAACACCACATCAACTCACTCAAAAAACATTATTCATACACTTTCTAATTCAATATAACTAGAAGTGGACCCGCGTATTGTGGCGGGCTTGTTTTGAAACTATTAAAATACGCAAGCATCAATTTTAGAAAAAATCCAAATGAAAACATAAAAACACAAACTTGAACCAAAGAATCAATATATATACTTTTATAAACACCAAAGGTAAACACCCCACTTATAAAAAAAATGTGTATATAGCCTCGTGCAATGCGCGAGAGGGATTCTTACCTCGTGCATTGCACGAGAGAGATTCTTACAAATGGTAACACTTTTATAATATATTCTCCATCATATATTGAGTTACAAAAGAAATATTATTAGTAACAATTGTCATGTTGTGTAGTTTAACATCGTTCATACAATAATAGTGTGGCATGGAATTCTCACATAAACAACACGAATCAAGCAAAAAAAGACACATATATCCCATAAAAACTAAGCACGTATCAAAGACATAAAAATATATTTATAACGACAACATGACTCAAACCCACACAACCACAAACAACACAAATTACACTACAAAACCAACTACAAACACATAGTACACATATACCAACAATAAAAATACAATACACAAACTACGACAAACAAAAACATGAAAAAAAAAATAACAACCACGTCAACAATATCATCCAATTAGACAACAACAACCCACTATCAACCAATTAAACACCACCACCTAATCAAAATACTATTCATGAAGTTTGTCTTTCAATATAGACTAATAATATAATTTTTTGATTGACATCTAAGCGGATTTTATGTGCCAATGAACTAAAAAGCAATGTTTTAAAAACTAGTTCATACCGGCCGGTTAAACCGGTGATCGTGTATTTTTCCGGTACAATTCAGGGCGGTATTTTAGGTAACCGACATGTATACCATACCACCGGAATGTTCCGGCTAAACCGGTTGAACCATTAAACCGGTTTTCATTTATCCTATATTTATAAAAAAAAACCTAGTATTTACAATAATAGTCTCGTTCATCAGTTATCAATTACCTCGTTTCTTTAGTACGTGACCAACCATCAATTAAATTGGACATCCAATATTGTTTGTTTCAGTTGTGACTCGATTAACATGAGTTTTTTCTCATAAAATTTTTTCAATTGAAGTTATATTTTTTATATTTTTCTCCGAACATCGTATTTTCAAGTATTATACATGAAATAAGTTTAATTTAAAAAATTTTATTGGGAAATCAAGTAGTTTTAATTTTTAGGATTATGTTTTATTATGGGTTAACTTTTAGATTATTTTTATTATTAAATCATGTATTTTTTATTTTTATTTGTATAAATGTTGTACTTTAAAGAACTATAGAATAAATAATCACTACGGTTAAACCATTCGGTATAACCCGGCCTGACCGATTGAACCATTTTTAAGCCCAATCCAGTATAATTAAAAAACCGGTTTTTAAAACATTGCTAAAAAGACATATATAATCATCATTTTATAAACATTATTACTATTTGATTTCAATGCAGCATTAATCAAATTTTAAAATCAAATAAAATATAGTCAAACTTTATCGTTTTTATTACATAACATGTCAAACTTTATGCATGTATAATGCACGGGTAATAACTAGGGCTGACAAACCGTGTTTAACATGTTAGAAACAACACAATTAAAGCAAATATCAAACATAAATATGACTCGTTACCCAATTATCTAAACATGTCACACAATTTTCAGCCATATTAATAAGCTAGTTCCAAATAAGATTATAAATAGACACTGCCCACTCCATAGGTGCGATCAAGTGACCGTACATTATTCTATGAAATTTATAATACTGAAAGTCAAATGAGCAACATGGGATACGAATTAGAGAGTGCTCGTCTTTAAAAGAAGTTCAAAAGCACTAAAAGCATGTTCTATTAAAATAAACTCTAGTTGAAGTTATAATCACTAAAAAAAGCCTAGCCAGTGATAATATTTAAACTTTACAATAATGGTAAATTTTTCTTTGAGAAACGTATTTCATACAAATCTCAACCATGAATATGCAAACATAATCGACTGGTTAAGTCAATTTGATCAAAGATATAGTCAATCAAGCATAAACATAATCGTTGAATCAAAATAAATAAATTATTAAAATACAACACTAAAACATGTTTGATTTGTAAAAGAAACCACTAAAGTCATTCAACCACCAATCCAATTGACTGCAGAAGTCATGGATGCAAATCTTGTTTTTTCTAAGAGAAGCATGTGAATATAATAATAATTATGCAATCTAATATTTGAATTTTAAATGGATCACAACTCAAACAGTGTGGTTGACATGATCATTCTTGTTATTCAATTTTACTAGTTATAATATCATTTTAATCAACCTTGTGTTAATAATTTATGCTAAAACAAATCTGCAAGTATTAGTAGAATGAACTAGTGGCAAATTTTAACAATGAGTAGAAAGGCAAATTAACTGAGTGACAGATTAAATTGAATAGAGTGATATTACATGATAACAAAATGCTGGAGATGAACAAAAATAGATGGTAATTATGATGAATCCATCAGCCAAAAGTATAATTTCAAAAATATATCAACATCATCATCAGCAGCAGCTAAACTAGGGTTACCCAATAGTGCCCCATTGATGAGTATTTCTACAATCAAACCACTGAGTCATGGGTTATTTACAATTATTCAACCTCCTGCAAGATTAATAATATATACATTTATATATATATATATGAGAATTCAGTTGCTTGAATTCATGAAAACTTGTGTACCATCTAAGGAAGACTACTATTGTTACAATGCATGATTAAGAAATAAGCAATACCTTAACTTTTACTGCATTTTCGCACAAAACCAAGTTGAGCCAAATAGTTGCTTTCAGCAAAATCATGCAATGTTCGTCGAGTACGAGCACCCTCATGCACATACTCTTCCTTCAACAACTCTCCACTCTCAGAAGTATCCTGCAACAAAATCTCACACTTCCTTAAGAAAAGTTGTAAATTACACACAGAGCAAGAATATGCAGAGATTTATATATAATGTATGCATAAATGAATGTATTCAGTATTATAAACTAAAAGATGGAAAAATAACAGGGAGAATTAAGCTTTCATTTTTAAAATACGAGGAATTGTTTTTTAAGAAATAAGGAAGTGTGGTTGGTACCTGCAAGAATTTCAACATCTGTTCTTCAATTGTGCCATGCATAGCCAATGTTTCGACATGGATAGGACGTGTAGCACCCATCCTGTGAGCCCGACTGATCACCTGCTCCTCCATGCTGACAAATTTCAAAATAGTCACAAGAATGCTACTACTGCAAACTCCTCAGAAAATTCTTTCTATACATAACCATAAGCTTTAACACAAACATATCTTAACACCAAAGAGTTACAACTTACAACACCTCTACGAAATTATATACTGTAAAAATAATGCGATAAAACATTTGGATTCTAAACAAAGACAGATAGAACACTACCTTTTATCCCAAATGGGCTCCATCAGAAAGACATGTGTCACAAAACTCAGATCAAGACCAAGTGCTGCACTTCCGTCCATCACAAGAGCCATACATTCCTCATCATCTTGGAAGGTAGCCAGTGATTTCACCTACATAAATGCAACTCGCTTAAACTTTGTATAAATAAATACATTAAGGACGACACAACTTCAGCCCATCTACTTATGAACTGATCAAATCTGGTTGTGTTTATCACAAATGGGTTGAATAAAAAAATTTAGCTGCAAGTGGAGTGGGTCATATGGGTTGAAAGTTGCCCAAGTCTCTTTTTAATGCATTCAACCTCTTAAATCAATTCAAAGATTTAGACTGTCATTGTAAAATGTTACTTTGGTAATTAAACTAACGCGTTATCTACATACACGGTACACCTTGACGAGTTAAAAACCGATCATTCGAGCTCCAAACAAATAATTAACCAGATTATTACCTTATTAGCAGAATGCATTGGACTGTACATTCCTACAAATTTGATGCCAGCAATCGTCAACTGTAGAATGATTAATAAACATCACTGTTTACAAGAATCCACATCAGAATGTAGGTGCTCAATAGAAGTTAAGAATCACCTGCTGTTCAATGACATGTATATGCTCAAGAAACTGAGAAAATATTAGCACTTTCTCTTCAGATCCGTCGATAGATCTAGCAGAAGCATGGCTTCTCCTAAAAGGAGATGAAAGTTCATCAATCTCCTTTGCATCATGGTCCCCTTCATTATTGCACTTTTCCATATTTTTATTAGCTTCCTGCAAATCTTTCAACTTCTTCACTAGATACGAAACTTTACTGCTAGAGGTTGACTGCCAATCAGGATCCCAATCATCCTAGAATAGAGTTAAGGTTTTATAGTTCAGAACAAGCGGTGCAAAAATTATAATAATAACAGACTTGTGAATAATGGAAACCTGCCTGTTTATATGAGGGCTGTAACTCGATTAGATCCTTTGGAACAGGCCACTTTGGATTGGGGTTTTCTGGACGGGCTAATGTTTCAGGACTTTGCATCTCATATAAGTTGTCACAGCCAGGGAACGTACACTTTTCACTGTCTAAAGCTACACAATCCAGACACAATAGATGCTTACATGGTGTTATGACAGGTAGCCGACACCATTCCTCACATCTGTAAAAGATGATCAATCAAGATAAATAAAAAAAGGCATCATATCCATAAACTAGAGGCGAGAAAATGACAGGTCAGGTGGATTGCGCAATGAGTCAACTGGATTGGGTCTAAATGGTAAGTTTGTATGCAACTTTCTGTACAAACTTCTAAAACTTTTATATGAATAATAAATATGTTAAATATGATGTAGATATATGATATAACAAAAATGATAAAAATATTTTTCTGAATAAAGAATGCCAGGCAGGTTATGCATTAAAAAAACCTTTGGGCATCCACCGAACCCAGTTCCGTGATAGAACATAACATGAAAAATTCTTACCTCATACAGTTACCACCAAATAAAATGTTATATCTTATAAAAGAATATTCCTCGGAAGCGGGATCCAAACCATTTTCCACCAAGATATCCATTGTTTCCTGAATATCTTCCCCAGCCTCTGTTACTTTAATATGTCCAGCCACACAGCAAGATAACCTTACATTTCTGATTGTGGTGCTTCTGAACTTCCATTGCTTTGGATTCAGCAAACTCTCAACATGAGAAGGATCATTCCAGTCAGCCATTAGAATATTCCTTCGCACCGTAACCACTAATTCATTATAACTCCTCGCATGCTCTTCATTAAAATTAATAAATGTAACTTTTTTAATGCACGGAGGAATCATTTGTAAATCTTTTTTTCTAGCACTTATCATGCACCTACTGAGTAACTCTAACAAGCGCGCCCGACCCTCTTCCATTTTCGCCTCAAATGGCCTAAGAATGCCTGATTCCCATGAAGTTTGATCCAATCCGTATGCTTCCTCACGGAGGAACCTAAGCATAGGTTGAAGATTTGAGAGTTGACTGTTTGGAGTATTAGGAGTTGGTGTTCCAGTCAACAACCAACGGTTAGAAGCGGTCAAAGAAACTGATAGCTGTAACTTGTTGGTCAAATTCAAACTTGAGCCAAGGGTGTGCCCTTCATCAAACACAACTCTGAACCAATGAACTTGCATCAAAACACTTCTCTTTTTCGGGCTCCACTCAGCGCTTAAACGACTGAAAGTTGTGATGACAACATCATAGTCCCACGCAATATTATGAACCAAAGGCTTCTTATGATCGGCCCATACATACACACGCAACTGACCAGATTTCACATGCCTTTGGATTTGATTCTTCCAATGGTCAACCAGATTTGCAGGAACTACAATTAGTGTTGCCCGGGATAAATAGAATCTGACTGAATCAAGCGGCTTAGAGAGAGCAACTTTAAGAGCAGCTAAATCGAAAGCCAAGTTGACTAAATTTCTAGGGTAGTGCCACCTCATTGTTTCTTGGTCTACCCTTTTGACTAAACCAAAAGCTTTAAAAATTTTATGAAAGCCACGGACTTCTCCGGTGGCTAGAACTCGATTTCCCATTAAAGGATGGACTAATCCAGTTGTCTCCATTTTTAAAAGTTTATCTTGTGTTAGTTTAGCCAACCAAAGTAACGCCTTTCTAGTTTCCAAATTAATCAATGCATAGTGTTCCTTAAGAATGCTAGCAAAAAACGAAACATTTTCCTCTTTGCCTTGTGCAGTTCCTTTGGTGTAAAATCCAGGCAAAAATGTAACAGAGTGATGAGTATCCCACGACTCTTCGGGAACCTTACAACTCTGATGAGAAGGATCGCTATTCATACTACAAAACCATGCAGCTGAAGAATCCGTAAACTGTGAATCCACTAGCTTCCGCCATTTTCGACAAGCATCACACTGGACCCACATTTCATTAAGTTGAACATATTTTCCAGTAGCCTTTTTACGTCTCTTTTGCATGTTTTTTGATTGTACATATGGTGGATCATCATCATAATCATCGTCATCACTTGCAGCTAGTTTTCTCTTTTCTGAGGTCTCCCTACCTCCTTCATATTCATTCATAAGATTTCTCTTAACCTTGGTCCAGCTTCGTGTGCACAGAACGGTAGTAGATTCAGTTGTCGAAGATGGTGTTATGGCCTTCTCAGAAGAATTCAATTTTGAATCCTCCAGACATCTAAGCCCTCTTCGACTAGAACGACTCCCTGCAACCTTTTTAGTGGTGAGTACACTACTACAGCTAACACCATCACCACCAAGCTCATAATAACCACATTTCTGGTCATCTTTTTGTTTACACCAGATCACATCTACCCCTGGTGGTGGGTCTGCAAGAGTTCCTAGAGTTTTTAAAATTAGGGACAAGGCAGTGATAGTCTTACCTAACCCAGGTTCATCACAGAACATACCACCACGAAAGTCTTGAATCATAGGAGGTGTGCCCGTTAGGACTTGTCCGGTTACAGTGTTTATACTGCAAGCAAATCCGTCGTGGGTTTCAAATTTCATGTACATAGGATTTGGGTAAACTACCGGGTCTCGCTCTCGTTTTAACATCCACTCAACTGCTGACTGTTGATGGGGATAAAGTTTAAGCTTCATAGATGGCATTATGGTTGCTGCTAATAATCTTAGATGCCTACAGGTTGAGGAAACCCTAAGAAGTTCAAGAGGGCCAAGTACAGTTAAAATATTGATCAAAACATCATCTGGAAACAGCCAAAAACCAGTTGTAGAGCCATCATCTGCGGGATATACACTGGAATGCACGAAATTGCCATGCAGTGTCACGCTAGGTAAACTACTGAAGATCTCATGGAGTTCGAAAAGTTTTTTCCGACAAGTGTCAGGTGCATTACAATGCTGGTTGCATCCAAGAACATGGCAATCTGAAATATTCCATATAGGGTCAGTATCAAGATCAAGTTTGATAAAATTCAATATCCTGCCCCTGGCTTGCCAATCACAACTGCACAGGAAATTATTTGCAGCAAGTTAACATTCATCATACACAAATTTCAAGCTTCCAACTTATAAAGAGAGAACGTGCATTAAATTATAGTAAAAGGACACTTCCAATTGTTGACCACTAATGCACGGCAACGCAGAGTTAATGACGCAAGAAGGCCAATTTCTATTAAGTTTTATTACAAACATAAAGCTAAATACCTAGATTAACACATAAGTTCTATGTCAGCAAGAGAAAGATGCAAGGCAGCACTAGTAATGTTTTTTCTTTATTACTTGGGACTAATATATTTAAGGTGCGAATTACCTAAATGGAAACCATATGATGCACGTGTAAAAATCACCACGAATTCTTAGTTAATAGGAGTGTTAATTAATGTAGACGCTGCCAATACTGTTTCAAGTGAATGTTCTTAGCTATAACCATATTTCCAAGTTAGGTAATATGTCATTTAGTTTCTGTCAAGGTTCTTTCAAGTAAAATAACAATTGAGATTTTCAATCAACTAGAAAACCAGATATACAATTCAGCTTCATATATATGCTTTCATATTTCTATTTCACATCTCGGAACTAATACTTCTACATTTCTTAAAATTCCTCCAAAATTAGCAATTACTCGTCTCATTTTCAGTGAGATAACTTGAGGTCCTTATCATAATTTAATTTCATCTTCTATGTTTATTTCGCCTCTGCATGATCCTAATTATTTAAGGAGAATCATGTAAAAACAGGGCCATTGTGAATGGAAATGAAGAGATCACCAAAGGTTGACACGAGAAATTGCCAGGAAATATTTTATTGAACAATATACAACTACATAGTTACCCTTGGTCCAGGATCATGTGTAATGGTAACTATCCGTGTACATCATATCCTAAACAAACCACATTACAAAGCTATTTCGATGTCCTATGTCGTTTAGCATCGTAATTCAGATTATTAGCTATAATATCTCTACAGACTATCTACTTATTATCACAGGTACATTATCAACAAACTAGTAACCAGTGACTTCAATGAAACATTGTAATTAAACAGTCTCTGACCTCAAATGGCGAAAAAGAGCTGCAGCGGTCGACTTAGATCGCGGAAACTGCCATCCAGTCCACACCGCAATCGGCAAATAAACATCAACAAGCACCACAACTCTAACCTCTGCTTCATCCCTCCGTACAACTCGAACCACTCGTGAACTAATCTTCAAACACTTATGATTCACCAACGCATGAAGCTGATGCACCACACTAGCACTACCTTGCACTAACCCTATCTTACTCAATTTCTTCTTCGACACCGATAACTGAGGAGTTAACGACGATCCCGATCCACTGTTCGATTCACCGTTCGCTACATTATTACTACCAATCAATGAAAGAACAAATCCATCCGACGAGACAAAACCTACATCCGTACCGTCTCGGAAAATATCGCAACGAGTGTTGACGTTTAGGGTTTTGGAATCAGAATTGTTGACGTTTTGATTGAGTGAGAGAACGATGCATAAATAACCGCATAGTTTGTGATCTTTGAGTTGGTGATTGTTGATTTCGATTTCAGCCATTGAGAGAATAATAATTGGGGATTTTATTGAATTAGGGTTGAATGTTTTGATGTTGAATGATGATGATGTTTTGTGATTTGATCATTGCGAGAATTGGTTCGTGAATTTTTTTGTGTTTGTGTTGTTGTTGTGTAGGTGTTGTTGATAAATAAGCCTCGACGATTGTTATTGATGATGGATAAATAGTTATGTAAAGTTACATAAACGGTCCTTGTACTTCACGTTTATTCTCATTTTAGTCTCTATACTATTTTTCTCTTTAATTTTTTTAGGTAATTATACCGTTTTCGTACATAAATTCATTTCAACTTTAACACGTTACGTCTATAAAACTTAATATTTAAACAAAAACCGTCCCTATCCTAATTTTCGTCTATAGTTCCATTAGTTGAATGAGATCAATTTTCGGGTTTATTTATGTATTTGCAGATGATGGGAATAAGAACGGCAAGAAAAGACAATTATAATCCTCTCGTGTAATTTACTAATAATCTGTATTCAATCAAAGTTATTATCAATGGGTAAAAAATGCAAGCAGTTGTTGTAGATTATATGATTTTGTTTGTGTTATTGCTTATTGGATTCATGAAATTCAGGGTTTCAGTTAATTATATATTTTTTAAACTTTAATCGCATTTGTTTATGACTCGCAGTATCGACAATCATTTCACTTGGCACCATTTTGCTCATTTCATGTAACATGTATTTTTTGTTTCCAAATTATTGAGTGTGTGTTTTATACAACATTGAAATTTCTAGTGTCTTCATGGTTCTTTTATGTTTTTCGAAATTATTAGTAGGCTTTATAAGCCACTCACGTACACATGTGTTATGATCTATGGCCAACATAGGATCTTAATTCGGCATGTTCAATTGTCAAAGACCCCTTATAGGCAACAATTGCTTACACCTTTCACCACCAATAATTTTATTTATTTCATTTTGTTTATGTACCAAACTTATTAGTAGGATTTAATAAGCGCTCACGCTTTATTATTTAGCACACGCTTAAAATCCTAGGTATCTAATTTGATTTTATGCTAGCAAAGTGCTTGCCCTTTAAATCTGCATATTTCAATTTCACAATACCATTTCAAACATTATTGTTTCGTGAAAAAAGAAAATGCGTGCTATAAGTTATAATTTCTTTGACTTGTTAAAAACTTTTTACATTTCACTATGTTCCATATTTCCATTTATAGCCTTTTACTATGTGACATTTAGAATTGAACGGCACATATATAGAAAGTAGGGCCGTTTAAACCGCTCGTCGCTCGTTCACGCTCGCTTGAAAAATGCTCGGAAATTGCTCGTTCGGATTTTCGCTCGGTTCTAAACGAGCTGATCGGCTCGGTTCGGTTTGCAAACGAGCCAAGCATGAGCAAGGGTCCGTTCGGCTCGGTTCGGCTCGAATTTTTAAAAGCTTTATATATATATATATATTATATGTGTATACATTTATATATAATAATAATTATATTATTTTAAGTTTTATATCTATATCTATATATATATATATATATATAACCAAATTAGGGTTTTAATTAGGCCCATGTTCAATTTTTAATTTAACAAATTAAAATCTTAATCTAAAAGCAGAACATTTAACATTTTAACCTAGCAATCTTAGCATTCCAACCTCCAAAAGCCGTCATTACTTGATAGTATATTCTGAGGTTAATTCGTGATGGGTGCCCTGACAACTAATTGACATGAAAGGTATGTGCTATTTCTACAAAGCTCCTACAATAATATTAGTGCAAAATGAAGTCTTTATGAAATCACTACTCTATTCAAAATTACTACTCTATTAACTTCCAATTAACCTTAATTTTCAGGTGTAACTACTTGGAAGTGAAGATGGTTATGACAACTTTAATGGACGTGGATTTAACTATTATTTTAAAGTATTTTGAGTTTAAGCTAGAATTTCATGTTCTTCACATTTGTGTTTTGTTGAGAACTTATCTTGTTAAAAATGTTGCGGTGTATTAGTTGAACCTGAAACTGAATGAAAAGCCAAACCAAATTGAGTTGATTTGAATTATGTCGTTAAACAAACTTTCTACATAAATGCGAGCAAAAACGAGCAGAACAGAGCTGCTCGATTTCAAAATGATTAGAGCATGAGCATCATATTTTGCTCGCATTTGTAAATTCGATCCGATCTGATCGGCTTGGTTTATAAAGCGAACGAGCATGAGCAGACCTTCGCTCGGATCGGCTCGGCTCATGAACAGCCCTAATAGAAAGGTCAGCTTCCGGCAACATTTTTGACCCAACCCTTCAACTTTTAAAAGTTACATTTTGACCCTATGCAGTATAAAAACGTATCTTTAACACAATATGTTTTTAGTAATTTGATTTTGATCAGTGACATGATAAAACACCTTTTGACCCGTTAATTTTTTAACGATACGATTTTATTCAATAACCTTCCTTAGTTAAAAGAAACTAATTCGTAGCCGTGTTTTTGATATTGTTCTTGTCGTCCGAGCATAGATTATGTTAAAAACAAAGTTGTTTCACACCAGGTTTTTTGGTATAATAGTCTATACCGATTAACGTTACATGCAGGTGAAGATTGAAACCTATACAGACCGAAGAGCATCATAACGTTATATAACTATTTTCTATTATGTTGCAGCAACTTCGTATGTTTCTTTTATGTTGCAGCAATGCGCCTAACGCAAAGGGGCCGTGTTAGTTTCAATCGGCTTTTCTTTGAATGATAAAAAAAAGATTTCAGCAGTGTAGGTGACTGAGCTTGTTCTGAACATCCAAAGCAATGTATCCCTATAACTCAATCATATGCACAGAAAATTTAACCATAACAAACTATAAACATTCAAGATCATACTTAACACTTAAGCATAGTAATCACATAAAGCTCATTTGTATAAAGCCACATAAACCAGTTAAAACACAAACTGTTACATACACCAACTTGAACAAAACAAAGAAAGTAAGAAACATATACAGTTATACACCATCTTATCTAACCCCATAATAGCTACATTACAGCATTACATACACTAACAATAGTAACATTAAGTTAATCACAAAGTACATTATTGCATTAACATCAGTCATGAACCAATGACCAACTCAATACACCTCTCCTATGTAGAGAGTGCACCTACATAACAATGCAACATATTACAAACACGCGCTATCGAATTTACATCATGTAACAGTTTATTTCACAACCTTGTTGTTCATAACAAATTTGAACAAACCAAGACTGTATACAGAAACACAAGGCTCCAATCCCCAGTTCCAAGACTCGATTTTTAAAAAGCTTAACATAGTTTAAACGAACGCGCACCAGCAATGATCAATCAAACATTCAATCTCAAGACGAACAATTAGGGCAACGAATCAAACCGTTCTCATTACAATCAGGACATCTCTTTAACTGATCATCATCTTCATCAAACACCTTCTTACTCCCACTGCAATTCACACACGGCACGAATCTAACATCACCGCACGCATCGCAAACCTGCCACGCACCAATCGATCGAACCGGAAGCCCTTTTAAAACCTTAGCCAGCTGACCAGTCTCATGAAGCTGTTTGATAACATCAGCACCGCCAACATACTTCCCTTTGATAAACACCTGAGGCAAACTTACTTGTTTCACACGCAATATGTTCAACAGCTCTGTTCTAAACGCACAATCCATTGAAATGTCTCGTTCATCGATAAAAACCCTAAAACACTTCAAAATCGTTCTAACAGCGTAACAATCTTCATACGTTCTTCGAATTCCTCGTAAGCTAGTGAAGTAAACAACAACACGATCTTCAGTTCCAGGTAATTGAATCGTGGACGAATCGTTACAATCTGAAGATGATAAAGACGCTAACTTTTCCAATTTCGATTGAAATTTGGGGGTTTCGATTGGTTTGGATTTTGATTTCGGTTTTGATCCTCTTCGAGCTTCGAATAAGTTGCATATACTCCTAACCTTTCCTTTGATTGAATCAGGGACGTGTTTCACAGAATCGGAGCGGTGAATTGAAGCGTGAGGATAGGGTTTTACGAAATCGGTGGAAGTGGAATTGATTGTGTAGGATCGAGTATAAATTGCTGATGATGATGAAGATGAAGATGAAGATGAGGTTGAGGATAATTTCTTGTCATCGGGAGTGATCATTTTAGGGTTAATTGAAGTGTAAAAATCGATTTTGAGAAGAGAAAATTGGGGGAATTGAAGGTGGAATTGGGGGAATTTGATTATGGTGATTGAATTTAGTGGTGAAGATGATGAGAGGATTTGATGTTGTTTGGCGTGTATTCAAAGGGAGTTTAGAGAGAGAAAGTGAAAGAGATGAGAGAGAGACCGCGTAGCTTTTTTGAAAAGTGTGGGTTTTTGGATGTTGTGTTACAAATACAATACATGTCTGTTAAGTTTATGTGTCTTTTTTTTGTTATGTTACTGTTATAAGTCTCACCTAAGTTTTGAATTTTGAAAGGCTCTTTAACGATTTGTGTTGTTTTTACGCTCTTTAGTCTTTACTTTACTAGAGATGATGTTACGATTCATTAGATAATTTAGACTGAGTGTTATGAAATGATGATAGTGATTAAAAAAGGTAGAAATAATGACACGTAGGTAATGATTAGGCATCACAAAAAATAAGTTGTGGAAGGATGATAGTAATTAAAATGTGTGTTTGTGGTGAGGGTGAATGGTTGATGAGGATGATGACATGGAGGCTTTAGCGGCTCATTTTTTCCTATCTAGTAGTCAACCTTATTGCCACAAAATTGGTGACAAATGAGCTAAGAATTGTATGATTGTGAACAAGATGAAATGCAGCTATTTTATCGGTTTTGAATTTTTGTTGATGAGTAAGTTGTTTTTCATCTTGTAAAGTTAATGTCAAGGTCGTAATGACACAAATAACTTCTTATAAGTTTAAGATGCAGAAGTTAGGCTACTTGGTGCATTAACACACCTCATGGGCGATAGGTGGCTGTTAACTGGTGTTGAACACCACCCTCACCATGCATTAATGATTTGGCTCATGAAGTTGTCATCAAGTGTTAAAAGGTCAAAAGTTGGAGATGGTTAACTGTAATATTTAAAGAGAGTTATAGAAAATACGTCATCTTTGTATAAAGAAACACTACATCTTTCTATATATCTAGCTATTTAAGGGGGTTAAACCATTTCCTTAAAGCAAGGTTATGTAAAGGGGGAAAAGAGTTACACTCACACTCCTAAATGGGTGTAATGGTTTGTGAATGTCGAATGATGAATGTTACAGTGTTTTGATTGGAGAATAAAAAAGTCGGTTTGAAATGGTAGAAAGCCCACCTACAGTGAACTTCTTCACACCACCTCATCCGTGTCCTCTTTCAAAGAGAAGTGACGCAATGTTCACCACACCCAACAATCATGCGGTAAAGCCATGCTCACATGCCCTTACACATTGCGTAAAAGGGGAAACGCCCTCACATCTAGCTTGCTTATTAAACATGTACAGATCAAAAACAAATAATCTATAATGCCCTTTACAAGATAGTTTCAACAATTTTGGTCAAAAATTACTATCATACAAAAAAATCTTTTTTTTTCATCACCAGGTCAGACATCAAACTAAACTGAACACCTTGTATGTTTACTCGTCGTATTGGTTGGACCTATCGGATAAGATTTAAGAGCCGGTTTACGTCTTGAGATAAAATATATCAATACACTGGAATTAAAGTATTAGTTAAAGCAAGAAGCTTTATATAAATAAAATTTAGACTATAAAGTAGTAAGAAAGAAAAGAGGTTGAATGAGTGCACACATTTGAAAGAAAACAAAACAATAGAAGAGTTGGTTAAGCCTTGTATGTTGAGAATTAGTTGAACAAATACGCACAATATGGTACAAAATAGGTTAAATGAGCACAAACATTTAATTACTTGGAAGTATTAACACTGTTAAAACAAGCTAACAAACCAATAAACATAACAAATAAAAAAAGGTGATCTACATCACAAATATGGTACAAAACAGGTACATCACTACAACTGGTGGACAACATCAAACCAGAATAATATAGAAGTAGGTCCATATATGACACGTACTCGCTGCAGTGCAAGTGTTCCGCTAGTCAAAACCGCCTTCGCACCACCTTTGATTCGCGTTTGAGAAACAGACACACTATCACCATTTCTCCGTGCAGCAGATGGCAATGCTGACTCACAGCCGCCAGCTGTGGTGATGATAGCATAGGAGAGATAGTCTAATGGATTGGACTCACATTGCAGATTGCAGTCCTCGATGATCAGTCTGCCACTCCTATGAAGCAAGCAGCACCCTAGTTCCGCCTTTACGGTTAGGTTTGTCAATTTGCAAGTTGACAAAAACTCCAATGCACTGTAAATCAACAACAGATGATGCCAGGAAGTACAGTTTGGTCAACTTTGGACATTCATTTGACCCGTTGACTTGATAGACTTTTAAAGAGAACAACCTAGATTAACCGGGGTTAATATGCATATGGATCAAAATTACAAACCTGTCAGAGCCTCGGGAGCATACAAGTGTTGTATCATCAGGAACATCGCCTCCTCCAACCTAAAAACATGGATTTTGGTATAATGGTAATATTCGGTAATGGAAGTCAACTTAAGTGAAACTAAGCTAAAGTTCTTCTTTACATTCAAAAGTGACATACGAATATACGATACAGATACATACCAAGCACAATGGTTTGTTGATTTGAATATTTGAAGCAAAATGGACCCCCCCTGCTCCGATCAATATGGTGTCTCCTGGTCTGCGATGTTCATATTAGCGGTACTATAGAAGTTAACACTGATCAAAGAAAACGCCATACCTTGCAGCAGAAACAGCTTCTTCAATACTTGGAAAGACCCCGGATTCGGTTACAGCTTTGATAGACCGGTCCACTCTCAGCCATAGGCGAGGGTGGCATGCCAAAAACAGCCATCTGTGGCAAACGAGGGCTGTGTTATACCGATCTGCAAACTCAACATCAATTTGTGATATCATATGAAATTATAAGACGTCTACTTGGTCCTCTATTAATTGTCAAACTTTAACTTCAAACGTCAAGCTAACTACTTTAAGATTCAATAAACTAATATCATATATGTAATTTTAGAGGAAAGATCATCAACTAAATGTCTAAATCAGTCTTATAAATAGAAAGAGTATAAGCAAATATTGTATCAAATAAGATATAGGCAAATACAAGTTTTGACGATCCAAGTGCTAGGAAGTGAACTAATTGAAATGAAACACTGATTTAACAGCAGTATATATTTGTAATTAACACGTACTA
The DNA here is from genome assembly GCA_030867185.1 of Tagetes erecta. Classification (NCBI taxonomy): domain Eukaryota; kingdom Viridiplantae; phylum Streptophyta; class Magnoliopsida; order Asterales; family Asteraceae; genus Tagetes; species Tagetes erecta. The sequence continues at coordinate 4,297,939 of CM061489.1, read as the reverse complement.
ATCTATTGGTCTTTTAGTGTGGTAACTATAGATCATGCAAGCATTTATTACTCACTGAATGTAAGAAAAACTACAAAGATACAGTTAACGATACCACCAACGCCTTCGTTAATATTCAAAATATCACAACAAATAAACTAACCAACCCCACAATAGAAAATATCACAAACCCGAAAGAAAAAGAAAACAAGACAAATGAACACACTGAATTAAAGATCCAACAAAAGAATCAACTGAACCCATTCCATATCCGAAACAAAGCAAACTGATAAACCGAAACAAAAAAAAACTCGTAAATAGATGCTTAGTGCGTATAAAACAAAAGTGTGGGAGAAAGACAAGTGTGTGGCATTAACGCTCAACACTTAGAAACCAATTAGACATAAGCGCTAACTTAACTCCGTAACAATGAACAATTTCAAAATCCCACCAGCAATGCGAATGTTCAATACACCAATCACATAAAGCATCAACAACAGGATTTGTTACATGTTAACCTTTTTTTCACCCATAAAAGAAATATCATTATGAATTTAATATACTTGTTACTTATAACATTGACATTAAAGAATTTACAGCAAAGTGGCAGGTAAACGGGCAACAAGTTGTGTCGCCACCCCCTTTTGAATAGCAAAACCTAGCCTACTAAAGACAAAACCTTGGCCCTTAGGTGTCGAAACATTGCTATGAATGACTCGCTGGACCCTGGTCAAGAAGTTCACTGCCTCAGTGGCTAGGAAGCCAAATGTGTCAAACGCTAATGGGATAAAAACATGTTGATTCTCCAGGCATGCTTTCTCGTGTTTGGCGATCTTGCATGATTCCGCCTTTGACGCTGCCTGTCGTGCAACAAATCCATTGTCCCTGAGCGCAACCAAGGGGGACACTCCCGTAAGGTCCACACAAGCGTGTTTCCCCCCCGTCCAACCAAACACTAGAATATCAGCCGGCCTTAAAGTAGATCTCCCCTCTAGCGGATCTGTCAGAAAGTTCACAGGAGCCTCTTTTTTAGCCGAAATTCCTGCTCGCTTAAGGATATCACATAGGACATCCCTAACCAAGTCATGTCTGTATTTAAAGCCAGGTAACTCCTTGCAATGGACTGCATGATCGCCAAAAGCATCTAAACACACTTTGCGGCAAACGGGACAAGGCTCATCAACTGGGAACAAAGGAATCATTAACCGGTACTTAAGGATAGCCCGGTATTCCAATGGTGACATATGCTGCCCTAGTCCTTCAATAGGGATGACAGTCAGAAAATCTTGAGCCCGAGGAGCTTGGAGACATGCAACCACTGCTTTCTGACGGGGTGAAAGATCAAACCTCACTTCCAAACTTTGACCGATCCTACTAAATAAAGCACTCGCCAAAACATGTTGGGCTTTAGGGGGGGCGGTGTCCTTTTTAGAGAACCCGCTGATATCAAAATCGGGAAGAGAAGTCTGTAAGCGTTCTAATGCACACCCATAATCAGAATCTAAGCCGTCCAAACCACAACTGCGAAGAATATGGTCTTGCAAAGCCCATGATTGAGCCCTAGAGGCCACAAAAGCATAAGTGGATACATCCTCAGCAGAACATAGACCAAGTCCCCCATACCGAGTCGGAAGCGAAGCCAGCCGCCACTGAAGATCCCCAAAAAATGGTCCCTCACAAACTACAATATCTTCAATCGCCTCTCGAAGCCCATTGTCAAACACAGAAACAGCTTCCCCTACATACATAGGTTGGCAAGTTCTGAGGCCAAATAGTAATTTCCCAACTCCCATACATGAGCGGAGCAACAAAAGTTCACATTGAGGGTCTCGCAGATGTGGGAGGCATCTCATCAGTTCCACGGCCCGAGATGCTCTTCTCATAGCCAAATTACTGATAAACCCCGCATCACGGCTAACAGCACCACCAAGAAGTTTCACACCCAGACCCGGCCTTCCAATAGCACTAGGGAATAATCCATCTTGTACCTTTACCCCATCACACGATGGCCAAAAAACTTCGGTTTTCTTGATGTTTAGTTGAAGGCCAAGACGTGGCCCCTCAGCTATGATGACATCTAAGGCTTTGGCCACCTCTTTAGCATCTCCAATAATCGTACCATCATCAAGATACCAAGCATGGAATAAAAGCTTGCAACTATCTCTGATCCGAAGCACGAGTGGGTGCAAAACAAGTGCAAAAAGGAGAGGCCCTAAGGGGTCCCCCTGCTGGACCCCCGTGGTGGATAAAATATGGTCATCGCCCACATATAACCTAGCCAACTGGCCATACAAAAAGTCTACCCAAAGAGAAATAGAAGGGCAACGGGTCCGAACTTCTCGCAAGAGAGTACTCCTATCAACCAAGTTGAAGGCATTAGTGAAATCCACAGTAAGCATGGCTAAGGACCCATCCGAGTGGTACTCATTCAAGAATCTATTCGCACTATGGAGCACTGCCTCTGCTCCATTAGAGATTCCCACTCCATATTGGAAGTCGCCAAGGTATTTAGCCATCTCCTTCCCAACGCCCCTCATAGCCACCTTAGAAACTAGCATTCTCCAAATCGCACCCACAGCAATCGGCCTAATCCCATTGTCTGGCTTTAACAATGGCGTAAGGGGGGCGGATGCAACGAACTCTGCTAAAACCTTAGGGCACATTCCTTACAAACAGAGATTTACCATGCGAGTAATGGCCTTGAGCAACCCATCAGCTATAGCAGAGCCCTCGCCACAAAAAGCATCCAGAAGGTGTTGAGCTCTCAAACCATCTCGCCCACAAGAAGTCCCTTTGAGGAACGCTTTAATACACCCGGATACATTGTCGGCATTTGTAACAAGAGGAGGCTCCGAAAGCAAGGTCTCTAGAAATGTCAGAGGGGGCACCTTAGGGTGTTTAGCCACCAACGCCCTCAACGTATCTTTACCAAAAGGTGCAACTCCAGATGAGCATAATACCTTAACCGCGGAAGTGAAGTGTCCATCCATAACCCATTATGAATTCAAGTTTCATACATCGAAATATCCGACAAACAGGCAACAAGCTGCGCAGCTAGCACTTTTTGGATAACAAAACCTAGTCTTTTTCATATATTTTGGGGTCGTAACATTACAATGCATGAACTGTTGGACTCAATAAGTAGCTCCACAACCTCAGGCGCTAGGAAACCAACTTAACCAAAAGTATCAAATGAAAATGGTATAAACACGAGACGTGTTTTCTGGTGTTAGACCACTTTGCAAGAAGCAGCTTGCTTGATAGTTTTCGGGCGATTAATGCTACTATATCTGAATAGAACCATTACAGAAGGGTAAAAAACTATATACATCCTAATTCCAAAAAAGCATCAAAATTGTCAACACAAATCTATAATCCAATCTTCAATGTGAAACAATTCACCATCATAAAACTCACTTTAACAAAAACAGTATAATACAAGCAATTAACAGTTAAATAACAGGGAGATAAATTGCAAGGTAAGAAGCAGCAAAGCAAAAGGGGTGCATCAAATGTTACGATAAAAGAAATTAGGGTTGAAAATACCTGGGATTGGAGATAAGAAGGTGAAGATGTGCATCAAACAGCCATCATCAAGATTGTTAAGATGGGTAAAACGGGAAGATGAATGTTTTGAAGATCGCCGGAATTTTTGGGTGTTTTGGTCCATAGACGGCGGTTTGTGACGGTGAAGAAGCCACCGCCTTTGTTTCAGTATCAATCAATCTATCACATGTTTTGTAAACTGGGGATTTATTCATTCATCTAAAAACTAGTATGTATACGTCATGCATGAGGTTAGATTACGTCAAAAATCACATGTTTAAACACCAAAATCAACAAGTAATTCATGCTTTATTTATGGGATAACCTATTTATACACCTAGTCTCATATTTTACATACCCCTTAGTGCCGCGTATAGGCTTTAATGTAGCACTAGTTTAGTGCCCGCGCTACGCTCGGAAACACAATTCAAGTGATGCTTTTAAGGGTGTTCATGAATGTTTCATTCAATTTTAAGACAAAACCGTGGTATAACGGAACACATGATATATTTTTAAAATTTAGATTTTTAGTATAGCAATACTATACTCAAATTAAAGAGAATAAAGTACTTAGTTTTATGGTGTAGTTTATTTTTTTTTAAATCATATAAAAATGTTATGTATATTTATAAAACATTGAGGTCTTTAATTATATTTTATTATTAACTTTATCCATAAGTTTCATTTTTAAACCATATCAAATATAAACCGACTCAGTACACCCCTTGTAGTAAAGGGTTAAAAATATAAATACTCTTAATTTTTTTAAAATTCTCCATAATATTAGGGGACCAAAAATGTAATTAGTTTTATTATAATAAATTTTATCTACATATTTTAAATAAAAAATCATTATTATGAGAAAATCTCTCTAATAATGCCACATAAGCTAAAAGCTATGAAGAGATGCCACATGGGATTTTTTGTTTTGCTATATTATATAAGGATATATCATTCCCGAAACAGCCATATGTTACGCATACGCCTTAGCGTAGCATATGACTTTTTTTTCTTTTTTTTTTAAATGACCAACACGTTTTTAATAAAAATTCAGTGTACGCATATATAATCAAGCATACGTCCTATTAATTATAGTGAAACTCACTTGACAATTCACATCCTATTAATCCATCTTAATTAACTGTAGTGAGCTTTCTAAGATAATTAAACGGAACATGACTAAATTAGTTTGATCTTTAGCCATCCATTAATTGTTAATATAACATGCAAAAAAATCAGTGTTGTTAAATCGGCCGGTCCGGCCGGTCGGACCGCTTTTTTTAATAATCTCGGTTTAATTAGATACGGTTTGATTGATGTTTCTGAACCGCTTCGAATCGTACAAACCGGTTCGATTGGACCGGAACCGGACCGCTATTGAACCAGGTCAGTCATAAAATATATATTTTTATGTTTTGATTTCATGGATTTTATGTTTACATCTATTTATATTTGTGTTTTCTGTAATGAAAGTCAATATGTTGATTTTTTAAGTAATGAGAATGATGAACTCATTTTATTTTGGCGTTAAAACTTGTTTAATTTATGATTTTTTGGTGATTCTTGGCGTTAGAACTTGTTTGGATTATTACTTATATGGTATAACTTAATATTGTTGAACTTATGTTGTGTCTAAATTGGAAATCTTATGGTGTTGCTTTGATAAATATACAATTATCCTACCCCGGTCTAACCCCGGTCCGACCATTAAAATTAAAATAACGTTTTAGTGTCCGGTCCGGTTTTCAAAACATTGAAAAAATAAAACATATAGTAACTAAAATAACATATATAGATGATGTAACGTGAATATAATCATGCAATTAACCTGAATTAAGATGTACTAAAACTGAATCGATTAATCATGAATAAAATAGCAAAAGTTCAATCCTAGACATGTCATGATATTTGAATATATGAAATGCGTAACGTATAGTAAGTTGCAAGTTCAATCGTTTAATATTTTATTTTATGCATAAGTATGTTCATTAGTACACAATTGAATAAATGGTGCGTAAGAAAAAATGATTTGGTGTGGTTGTGGGTTATACCCGCACCAAAATGGCTTTTTAAACGCACTATAAATTCACTTGTGTAGTGGTGTCATTTACGGTATATGGTCATAAATTTTTTATATAATTTTAGACTAAATAAGTGGTAACATTAAAAACGTTAAATATTACAACATATATAGCTCTTAAAACATTAAATAAGTAACAACACTAAAATATACCGGTTTTTTAGGAACCGGTTTTCCAATAACCGATTATTTGTAAGAATCGGTTTTCCAAGAACCAGTTATTTGTAGGAACCAGTTCTGGTTCTTTTAGAACCTATAATTTGAAAAAATAGTTGAACGTATTCAAAACTTACGGTTCAATTACTAGAAGATTTGATTTTTAGTTATTGATGGGTTTTGGTTTCGGTTTCGGTTTTTTTCTCCATTAGAGTCTCACATTGTTGCTAACAAAAGGAAAACTTCAACTTACTTGATGGCTAGTGGGTTCAAAGTCTTCTATCAAAGAGCCTTTTTATCTTGTTTTTTTTTTCCAATTGGCCCAAATGTTAACAGAGATGAACTATATGTTTAAAATTTTAGCCCAAATTTGTTTTATGATTATTAATCAAACATAACCAAAACCAAATAAAAACCAACATAATAACTTAAGACACCGAACCGAACTTCGGTTATCAGATTTTGGTTATCGGTTTCAAGGGTACACAAAATTGAATCGAACCGAACATACGTTTGCACTTTGTAGAGTGAGCCCTTTTGATTACTAAAATTTGATAAAAGATAACTATTGTAACGTTAAAAATAAAAATAATGACAAAGTTAATTCTTATAACATACACAATTGTTAACATTTGAACTTATTATTTGTTGTTAGTCGGTTAAAACAACCCACTTGTTATTGCGTTTTATTAGATTATATCTTGGTGTAGTGTTACGTCTTAATAACTTTTAGTTAATAAAATTAACTTTTCATGTCAATCACATTTAAACTTGATTTTTTTAAAATCTTTTGGGGTAGGTTACGTAGAACATTCTATTAGAAAATATAATATTCTCTAATAGATTCACGTCAAATAAATATTTTAACTTGATTTTTTTTACGACCTTGGATATGTAAAAAGCTTCAAATTTATAAGCATTTGGTCGTTTTTAAATTTCTTAGTAAATATTTTGTCAAAATCTTCATAAGTAAGGCAAGGCCAAACCAAACGTATAAATACACAAATAGCGGTCAATAAATAAAGTTGTTTAATATTTGAGGGACATTAATAGTATAAAAACTATTAACTAAATAATTTAGTTACTATACAAGTATATATACATTGAACATAACTTCTGTGACATGACTAACGGGGATGAGGGTTCGGTCCTCACAAATCACAATATAGTATTTTAGGGAATCTAATAGGGTGTCGTATAGGAGCTGTTAAAAAATTATAATAATAACAAGCTAGATAACCGGGTCATGGCCTCACGTGAAGTAGTGGTCGGGTTTTTGTTGTCACATTTTTTTGTTTTATTTTTTTCTCACGTTATATGTTTATTAAAATCATTAATTAAAGTTTTTTTAAAATCTTGTCCCCTTTGTTATAAGTTTGAGATTTAAAAGTGAATAACAACAATTATCCAACTTTGAGTTAATATTTACAGTTATGGTTACTAAACAATATATAAACCATTCAACCAAACAAACACAATCATCACAAACACAACAAAACCATCATAAATACAACTTGGATCATCTCCTGGGTGCGAGCAGGCAACCGCACAACACGGTACATGTGTGGATTGTGGAGGATGTTGTGGCGGCACCGGCTCGGCCATCGAGGGAACCAACTCATCCACCCTGTTGCCCATCTCCTCAACCGTCTTGCGCAATCTGGACCTCAGCCGCAACCATAACTCTTGCATTCATATATGTTGAAATCTACAGCCTATATGTCACATATTGGGCTATATGTGACATGTACATTAGCTGTCAAACTTTTTGTCACTTTTCTCCACTTTTCTATCACATCTGTTTCAAAAGAACATTCTATTAAGTAGGTTGCGCATTAATTTTGACTATATGTCACGGTTTGTCTTATTGACATAATATTTTGTTGATTATATTTCACATATAGGACTATGACCTCTATACGTGACACCCCTTTCAAATGTCACATTTTGCCAATAGCTAATTAATCACTAGTTTTATAGTCTTGTTCATATAGTTTGAATTTAAACATATTGGTAAAGTTGTATGTTCTTTTAAGAAATGAAATGGAGATATGATAATAATATAAAATAATATATGTGAGGATAATGACTAACGATATTGAAGTTGATTTTAGTAATGATTAACAATGTGAACATGTCTCTTCTCTTTGGTAGAAATAAAGGAAATGGTAAAATGTTTTTTTAGTTGGTATTTGCATGGAAAGATATATAAAGAAGCAACCTTTGAACATAACAAATATCCGTGTTTCTTTGCGATGTTGTTGAAAGTCATACTTGTCATGCTCACAATTGTTTATGCAAAGTGGCCTTACTTTTTTCTAATAATAAAATTGATTATTTAATTTGACATGATAAAATAGATGAGATCACATGAGTTGGTTTAACTCAAGATATGTCATAAAAAAATGTAACATGACCAAAACGTTTTTAGGTGTTCTTGCAACAAAAACTTTATCCCCATCATCAAGATTGCTTTCATAGACATCATGCATTGTGTCAAAAACACTATTATACACGAATATTATAATAAGAATAATATATATCGTAGTGTTGTGAGTAAAATAAGTTTGTAAGAAGAATGTATCTTCTTGCGAATACGACTACAAAACCTACTATTTTTCACTCACCCCTTTTACATATATATTCAGTGTTTAAATCTATACGCAACATCCAACCTATTTTCTTTTGTACACTATAAATCATTGTGAACACATTACACATCTTACCAATCATGTATCATTATTTTTCTTATATCTTACACCATTATTATCATAATATCATCCGATATCAATACAAATCAACATCATTTTTTGGTAGACTAATTCTGCAATTAATTTATTTGACTAAAACCAAAACAATAACAAAACTACAAAAAAATAATTCAGTAACACTACATATACTATTAAAAACAAATGTTAGGTGGCCATTTAATTTCTCTTATTTTTCCTTTTCTTTTAATATTATCTTTTTATACTTTTGTTAGTTTCTTAAATTACTTTTACCACTCTACGTCACAACGAGAATCACACGTTCACGTCATCTAAACATGTAACAAAATCACAAACGTATCGCTACACAAGAGAGACTGGCACATTAATTTTATCAACGTAATACATGTAACAAAATCGCATAAAAGTACCGTAAGTCTGTAACATGCATGACAATGTATTCTTTATTATCTATACCTAACCATGTTTTAGGAGTTGTTTGACAAAATCTAAATCATTAAGTGCTGAATGGTTAAAAAGTTTAAACCATTGAGATGTTCAATTAATGGAGGGATGTTGGTGTAAAACTTTAGATGGGGGTAAAGTTGGTGTATATTTCATTCAACATCTCTCTGTCTTTTAATCATTCAGCACTTAACTAAACCACCCAGATGCTATTTTTTTAACCAAACGCTCTGAATGCTGAATGATTGAGTATTGAACTGAACCATTAAAAGGTGAAATAAAAAGCCTCTTACTGTCACATTATCATAAAACATGTTATAAGATTACAAATACAACATTATCGTCACAACACAAGAAGCGGTAACAAGGAGTAAAAATGTAGTTTGAACGTGTTGTTATTAAGATAGGACAAAGTAGAGTAAAATGTTGTTTTGATTTGAAGTTTAAATTGTTTTGTTTTGTTGTATGTTCTCGATAACCCTCTCTGTCCTTACTGCACACGCTTGACGCTCCTCTTGATTATCCAACCCTCCTCTCACCGACTTTAATTTGAATCTTTCAACTCAATTCAATTCAATTCTCATTCATCTTTTAACATCTTCTCTCTAAGCATTTATTTTACACCCAATTCAATTGCCGCCGGCATTCATTACCTTTTTTTACCCCAATTTTGGGTCGGTTTCAATTACAGGTACCCTTTAAAGATCTTTGATTAATTTTGTTTTTTTTGCTTTCAAGTTTTTATTTCCAGCTATAAAATTGTTAAAGATTGAAACTTTCTTTGTGGGGTTTGTGTTTTTGGTCTGATTTTGAAGTTTTAGTTTGTGGGTTTTGTTAAAGTTACTGTATTGTGTAATCTTTAAGTGGTGTTGTATGGGTGTTAGGAAATAAGTGGTGTAGTTGAATGTAGGTGTGGTGGATTTTAGGGTTATGGTGATTTGGGATTTTGGGGTGTGGGTTTGTTGTTTGTTTTCATATGATTGAGATTGATTTTGGTATGAATGGTTGTAAAAATGTTTGATGGCTGGGTTTTGATTTTAGGGCATAGTTTAGGGTTTGTGTTTGTTAAACCTCAATTTTGTTTATTGAGTTGTGGAGTTATTATATGAAGTTGACTTAACACCATTTGGTGTTTGTATTTATGACTCTCCGAGTCTCCGTTGTTCTTGATGTGATCATCTCATGCCACTAGATTAAACATGTCAAAGATCAATACGAATCAAACTTCTAAAAATGTTAACTTTTTCCTAGTTTATGAAGTTTGATTAGAAGAACGTAAGAAAACATGTTAAATGCCTTTGCGATGTGTGAATTTTCCCATGTAAATGCTGCTTATTTCTGCATTTAATCATAGAGCATGCCTTGAAATCAGGTTATGGTAGAACGTTGTGGCATGTAATTATGATTACATGTAACTAGATCTGACTAAACTTGTATGGATGTATATTAATGATATATGTCTCTGTTGGCTAACATTGTTGGTTCTATTGGCATATGTGAAGGGGATAGCATATCATGTCGGCCATATGTTATTATAATGACTTGCGAGATGATCCTGAAGTTATTGATCCTCCTCAAGTTGAGCATGCAGTTGATATAATAGAACATGGACATGTCAATGACCCTGTTCAAAATGCTTTAAAACCTAATCAACTCGGCACTAGCAGTGTTCGTGACCTATTGGAGTGTCCTGTTTGCTTAAATGCCATGTACCCTCCTATTCACCAGGTCATATAAACATCATAATCAACTTCCCTTTTTTATAAATCTTTATGTTTGAATTTTGTGTAAACTGATATTTTTTCTTTGTATTGTAGTGCTCAAATGGTCACACTTTATGTTCTGGTTGCAAACCACGGGTGCACAACCGTTGTCCAACATGCAGACATGAACTAGGAAACATTAGATGTCTAGCATTGGAGAAGGTGGCTGCGTCTCTTGAACTTCCTTGTAAATATCAGAGCTACGGGTGTGTGGGTATCTATCCTTATTACAGCAAGTTAAAACATGAATCTCAATGTGTTTTCCGACCCTATAATTGTCCTTATGCCGGCTCAGAATGCACTGTTGTTGGTGATATCCCTTATCTTGTTGCCCATTTAAAAGACGGGCATAAAGTCGATATGCATAATGGCAGTACTTTTAATCATCGTTATGTCAAATCAAACCCTCATGAGGTTGAGAACGCAACATGGATGCTTACGGTATGCTCAGTTATCTGTATATTATTTTCCTTGTTTTTTCTTGATTTTGAAGGGTGTTTTAGACATTTGTTTGATGATTAAGCATGCATTTAGTTGAAAGTTCCAATTTTTAAATGCAAGACTCATTGAGTATCATGTTTTTCTGACACCCCAGGTTTTTAGCTGCTATGGTCAGTACTTTTGTCTCCATTTTGAGGCTTTCCAGCTGGGAATGGCACCCGTTTACATCGCCTTTTTGAGATTTATGGGCGATGATGACGAGGCAAAGAACTACAGCTACAGCTTGGAAGTTGGAGGAAACGGGAGGAAGATGACGTGGCAAGGAGTCCCAAGAAGCATACGAGATAGTCACAGGAAGGTTCGCGATAGTTTTGATGGTCTGATTATTCAGAGGAATATGGCACTTTTCTTTTCTGGAGGTGACAGGAAGGAATTGAAGCTGAGAGTTACTGGTAAGATTTGGAAAGAACAGTAAAATGTGCTGTGAATTTGCTAGTGTTAGATTGGTTGTTTAGTGGTGGTGTTTGTAATGGGTTGTAAGGAGCAAACTCTCTTTGCTGGTGTGTGTTTTTTGTTATGGTTATGTGTGTACCAGAATATTTATTTGCGCGCGAAATGATATTTTGGTCTATGAAACTTGAAACCTTTAACAAGTGGCACATAACTGGTTAATGTAAATAACAGTGTATCTGATGCATGACTTAGCTCTCGCTTTCCTCATAGTCAAGGGAGGGGTCAACTCGTTTTACGAATGGATGTACGCATGACCTTACCCTGCTATGACCGGCTAATGTATGAACCTTTTAAATTAGGGAGGAGTGATGGTGATTAGGGCGTCTTGGTAGTAAGGAGTGCGATGTCAGGTGTGGTTTTTGGTCGGGTCGGGGTTGAATCAAAATGTAAGGCTGAAATTCAAACATGTTAGTTTCTTGGTGAAATTAATCACTAAGATGATATGATTGACGTTGCTTTAAATTTTCATCTTCTTTTTTAGTGTGTAAATTTGGGCTGTTTGTTTCAACTCTTAATGGTTCAGTTCAGTGTTTAATCATTCAGTTTCAGTATTCAGAGAGTTTGTTTTATAAAAAAAGAGCATTTGAATGGTTCAGTTAAATGTTGAATGATTAAGAGATTGAAAGATGTTGAATTAAACTGAATGAAACATATATCAAACTTACCATCACTTGGAGTTCTATCTTAATATCCGTTTCATTTATAAAGGCTTTTAGTGGTTCAAACTTCTTAACCATTCAGCACTTCATGATTTAGATTTTGCCAAACAACCATGGAATTTCTATAGTAGCTTCATTTGATTTCGCTTACAAGTTTTGATAAAGTTATACCTCTCTAAGGACATGTCTATGATAGGGTTTTGTAGAGGCATATGTTTAAGGTTAACGACTTTTAGTGGAGAGTGTAAATGTTTCTTAGAGATTAAATCCCTCTACACATTTTATTAAACTATTAACTATGCGCTTATTTCACTCTATTGTGTCTTTTGTTAGGGATGGTTTTCTTGCGCTTTTATGCCTCTAATATTTCTATCATTTGTTTGTCTATGTTTTGTCCTTGAGCCGGGGGTCTCTCTTGAAAGAAACCACCTTATCCCCTAGGATTAAGGTAACGTTTATCTACATCTTATCCTTCCTAGATTCTATCAAACTATAGGTGGAGTTTTACTGAAAATTGTTATATATTGCTACTTTTTTTTTTTTTTGCTTGTAAGCTAAATAATGTGGTAGTTGAAAGCTTATTTAATCAAATTGGCAGGCGATGAATTTCTGTCTAAAAACTAACCAAATCAAATTTGGCTTATTATTTTGACAAAACATGACCAGTAATATTCTGATACGCTTTGTGATGCTTCCTATATGTTTCCAAGAATATTATTTCTTATTCAATCTATGAAACCAATAATTCATGAAATATTTGGAATTATTTGCTTTCATATGGATATACTTCTAAAAAGACATCTATTCCAAACGCATAGCTATTTTAGTTAATAACATTTTTTATTATTGATTTGTTTGAAGACATCTATTTTTTTCGTTTAGTTTGATATTTTCTAAAAGAACCACTTAATAGTATAATAGTCCTAAATGTTGATTACTTGTACAAATTATTCTCAACAACTTCAGATATTCAGTGATAATGTTATCAAGTTTTTACATCGTTTCGTTCACAAGTTATAGTGGAAACCATAAGAGCCAGTTCCACTATGCTCAAAATCTCTTGACCTTGAATTGACTCATTCGTGTGTTATTGGAGGGAGAAAAACAACAGTATTATCAATCAGACAAACGTTAAGGTTCAATCCCAATTAGAAAGATGCTTAACTCATGATGTTTATCTTTTGGATGCACCAACGTTTAATGCTCAGTACATAACAGATAATTTATACTCGTCTTTACAGACTGGAAATGAGTGGAGGCCAATCTCCTGATAATCGGTAAACCACATGATGCTAATCAAGACGAGTCTGTAGCAGTAATGAGAGTAGCAGGAAGAAGCAAGACCATAAGCACATTTGGAGAAAAGAAGAGAAATAGGTTATCATTTACACAAGCAAGTTAAAAGCACAATAAGAGCTACATAATGAATTACACAAGTAAAAAAAAGAAACGTCTCCTTTCTTCCCATCCCATGGTTTTGTTTTCAGATATGGAAGGAAAAGTATAAAAAACCCACCCTTGACAGCCAAAACTTTAGTCTTTGGTTCTTCTGCCTTGGTCTTTCTTCTTCTACTTTTTACTACTACACTTGGCCGATCGAGGCAATTCATACTACAAAGAAAATGACCTTACTTTCTCTCCTTTCGGCCAGGTTAGAGAGAAAGCATACGCGCAGAAAGAGAGAGAAAACGCGCATGCAGAGAGAATATGATAACTTTGGTTGATTGGAATCCCACAGCAGATCTTTATACATGTATATATTAAGTCCCAGTCCCAGCACCAGCACCAGGAGGTACAAATTGTAGACCGATTTGCCTCTTCACGTGATCTGGAATTAGCCTGTTCACAAGCTCTGGAGATGCTGCAGACAACTGAACCATAGAGATAGATTTTAGATATAACAGGTCTAAAGATAGCAAACCGTGCAGGTTGGTTGGGTTGACCTGCCTCTACAATTATGTTAGACGTTTATTATCCTTTACATATTTGATAATCAGTGCATAAGATATGATTAGTTATGTTGTATTTTGAATTAAACAATTTAGGAGGTTGTATGATTGTAGATGCATCCTTAAAAATGTTCTTCAGGCAACATTCTACCCAGTTGACCAGTTCCTTTTTAAGCAAGTTTTTCTTAACCCTTTCGAATCAAATCAGTCACTCACAAGTCTTAAGTAAATGGGTCAAATAGCCACCTCTACAGAAATCTAGTGATAAAGTTCCCTCAGCATCCGTATTTACTGTTCTTAAAAAACTGAACTAATTCAGTATGATTTGCTAATTTAGATATGATTACTTCATATGCTGGGTCCTAACTAAAAATGATTACTACTAGACAAATTGGGCAAAAGTTGGTATGTCATTCCATTTTTCCAAATTAGTGGTCCAAAAAGTGGTTCATCAACTTGACTTTAATGAGGTAAAGTAAACACTTTATCTACACACACACATAAAAAGTATTTTCTAAAGAGAAAAGGTTGCAATTAATTAGGACAGCTCAGTAAGAGGGTGCACCATTAGTGTTTTAGAAATTTCTCAACCAATAAGAACTGTACAATTTGCCTCCATCTTGAAGTATAATTTATTACATAAGAGCATCATGGCATGTGAAGAAAAGCAGTTCCAACGCTAGGCAGTACTTCAAAAGAAATGAAGACGAAGCCGAAGCCAATCTACTGTGTAAATTACAATTCCATGACTCAAAATGCAATTTATCTAAAAAATTTTAAAAACAAATGTTTCGACACATTTACTTATTAAGGGGCCAATTTGGATCATTCGTTGTCTTTAACTGACCAGTTAAATTTGTTAAATACGAAACGGACCCAACATGTTTGGAGTCGCACTAAGAGATTTTTTACACATAGAGCCTAAATCACTTTATGCAACTTTTGTAATAGCATAGTGGTATTTTCCCACAATCATATGCATGTTGAGATAAGCTATTGCTAACTAAAAGTGCAATGGATACAAGGCATGTCTCAAGATTAACAACATATAAACATATGCATACCTCCTGCTTGAAGTTGAATAGAGGTGGTAACTGTCTACCATTTGGTAAGCGAGCATTAGGATGCCGAAGCTCATCAAAGAAAGGATGTGCTATGGCTTCAAGCTGTATAGTAAGAAAATAAAATTAATTCCATTTGGAACATAACATGTGCAGTATGGACATCAGCCACCAAAGATAAATGATTTGTGATCACAAATACAGTTGACAATTATAGACCATCTGAAACTTGAGATCCATAAGTTAAACAAAGAAAATATAGTGGATTAGTAGAACTCACAGCATTGCAACGAAGACTTGGAGAGTACTGAAGGAGACGCGAAGCAAGATCAATTGCTTCAGGAGGCATCCGCTTTTGAAATACCTGAAATGAGATAAATGGCCAGTAAGAACTTGCATCATGATGTTGATCCCTTATTTTATAAATGGCCAGATATCATAATACCTTTGCTCACTCACAAATAACGCATTATAAGAAAAATAAACAAAACAAAATCATACCTTGTGCCAAGGGTGGGCCTTTACTTGAGGAAACCTAAAATCAGTGTAGTTTGGATTCATACAGCGAAGTTCTTCTCGAGTTGGTGTGCCCAGAACCTGACCAGTTAAACACAACAATATAAAAACTTGTAAGAAAGTTGGAACAAGTTAAGAGAAGGAAATTAAGAAAACATACTTTTATAATCTCCACAAGCTGATCAACTGCATTTTCTCCAGGAAATAGTGGCTAGAAAGTAGAAATAACAAGAAAAGTTCAATACATTAAGATCTTATAGAATGACTTTAGATAAACAACAGTTTGGAGCAGCTTCTAACCTGCCCCAGAAGAAGTTCAGCAAGAATGCAACCAGCCGACCATATATCAATTGAGGTTGTATACTCTGTGGCACCAAAGATAAGTTCGGGCGCCCGATAAAACCGAGAACAAATATATGATATATTTGCTTCTCCTCTCACCTGACGACAACAAAAAATTAATTACGGTCATATATATTAAGGCATGTCTCGAATCTGTCACATAAAAATGATTAAAAAAAAACTTCTATAAATAGATTTCATAAAAAGTAGGATATGAATATATGATTGATACTTGAAGATCTTCATATAGTACACTATGATAGATTATTAAAAATGGAAGCCATAAATTTTGTATTCTCAAGTCATGGCAATGCTGTTTCCATGTGTATATATGAAAACAACATTGCCATGACTACAGATTACAAAACTTATGGCTCCCTTTGCCAATGATCTATCATAATGTATTACAACCATCTTCAGACATCAACCATATCCTATAATAATGGAAGTCACATACTAGCATTTTTGCACTTCCGAAGTCACAAATCTTGACTTGATGAGTAACAGGATCGACCTGTTAAAAAAGAAGACAACCAAGACGAATGATGACTAATGATGAAAACAGAATACCAAGAAAGAAAAAGAACATGTTCATACCAGGACATTCTGGGGTTTTAAGTCCCTGTGGCATACTCCAGTAACCATATGCATGTATGCTAACCCCCTAAAAATCTGATAAATGATTTTCACATGTTATAACTCCATGATCAGAATAAACATAATATGAAACCTTGTTGAAATGAACAAAAAATCTAACCTGATATGTGTAAAGTTTGACATATATGAGAGGCATCCTCTGGCGTGCATCGCTGTAATGCTTTAATACCCTAAAAATCGTCTCTGGAACATATTCCATCACCAGGTTCAGGAAAAGCTCATCCTTGCTTGTCGTTGAATAAAAACAATGCTTTAAAGACACCACGTTTGGATGATCCATTGTTCGCATTAACTGCAACTCGCGATTCTTGTATCTTTTATCTTGCAAAACCTTTTTTATAGCAACAGTTTCCCCGGTTTCTAGACACTTTGCCTGGAATCAAAATGTTCAGATTAAACTATAGATATAACTTTTAAAATTTATATGGACACAGAATTAGTTAGATACCTGGAAAACTATTCCAAATGATCCAGCACCTACCACACGCTCTGCCATGTAACTGACAGTCTATACAATTAAACGGTAACAGTAAATTAAATTTGAGCTAGTGACAACAACAAAAAAAAGTAACAAGTCTTCATTCCAAACTATTGGTAAATTAAAAATTAAACCAAAAGTAATTGTGCAACCATAACACAAAGGAAAACATAAAGAGGTGAGCCAGTATATAACTGGATCATACACTTGAACAACCACTTATATATTGTGGCATACCTGCTTTGGTTCTCCATTACTGCCTCCAATTGTGGTAGATATGATGTGACCAGTTTCAGCTCCGTTTCCATCAACAACCTTTGTGGACATTTCCTACACCGTATCACACAAATAACTTTGAGAACTTAATACCAACATTTATGCAGAACTTGTGACAAGAGAGCAAGTATCTTGACTATATAACTGATAATAGACAGCATTACAACTGAAATTTGTTTCCAAGGATGAAGTTTATTTTTATCAAAATGTCAGTTTCTTCCCTTTTGCATACTTTTTCAAGATAAAGCAGATAAAGTGACCTTTCAACAAATTTATCCAACAATAAAAGACCAATCTACAATTTCAATTATTCTACAGTGTCACAAACTAGGATGAGTTTCTACTAAGCCGTGTATCGTCAACGGTAGTATGATCAAAACAAAAGAGAAACAGACAACATGATAAGCAAATCTGGCAAGCCAGAAGATACAATTAACTTATATCTTACACGTTAATCACCT
The DNA here is from genome assembly GCA_030867185.1 of Tagetes erecta. Taxonomy (NCBI): domain Eukaryota; kingdom Viridiplantae; phylum Streptophyta; class Magnoliopsida; order Asterales; family Asteraceae; genus Tagetes; species Tagetes erecta. The sequence goes on along the minus strand of CM061489.1, from coordinate 4,279,889 downwards.
TTTAACAATCTCTAGAAAAAAACAGCATCAATCAGCTCAACAAAATCAAACGTAACCAGATTTCAATAGAAACATAACCAAAAATTCCAGTTGCTAAACATTCAAAACCTCAAAAATCAAACCCCCAAATCCAAACAGTACATCACTGATCCAACAAAATTCAACCAGATCCCTAAACCAAACACAAATCCAAACAGCATACATCCCGAAACCCTAACTTTCGAAACCCTAACCTACTCGATCTTAACCTGAAGCAAAAGCAACACTAACACATGAACAGTAACAAAAGTACCTTCAATTTTAACCTAATCTAACAAATTCAGCTCCAAATTTCCAAATCAGTAACGTAAATCGACTCAAACAAGAGATTGTAAAGTTATAACATCTTCACATCCTTAAATTTGTGATAAACGGAAGAACAATAGGAAACATAAGTTTACAACAGATCGAAGTAAGTTGGTGAAAAAGAAGGAATTGTAGAGAAATATACCTTATCATCAGCCATATGTTGAGATGATCGATCGATCTGGTAAAAGGAACAATTTGTTGTTGTTGATTTTTAGAAAATGAAAATTAGCTCATAATAGGTGTGAAGAGAGAGAAAAAGAGGACCCATTAGACAAACAACTCCATGTGATTACAGCTCTTGTTTCATTTGGTGTGTCTTTGGGATAGATAATGAAAGAGTGAGGATCAATATTGCTCTACTATTCTCTTCTAAATTACTAAAATACCCTTGTGTTTTTTAGCGCTATAGTTATACGAACCGTATGAGGATGGTTTGCGTCTCTGTTACATGGTTGTGTACAAACATACACATCGCTTAGTTGTATAGGGATATCAGAGTGTTCTGTCTATAACATAACCTTTGAGCTTTTAACAATTGTTGTTGTATATAAGTGTTGTATAGGGATATCAGAGTGTTGTATATATTCAGTATGGATAGTATGAGTTTAATCTTTACAGACACTATTATATTTGAATATTGAATGTGTAATATGACTAATATCCAGATATGAAAACTCTATCTTGGCGACATTTTCATGTATGTATAAGTTAGTTATGTTATTAGGAGTATTTGTTTTAGGTAAATCACGGATTAGGCTAAAATAATTGATATATATATTCTGGTGATATTAGTGTCATTTACATGTAATATGATTTACATGTTGAACAAAGAGAGATCATAATAAACATCAAAGCGTAGGAAATGAGGAATGCAATGTTGTTTGTAAAGTATTTTTTCGAACACTTGGGAACCTATTGCCTCTGAAGGGCAATGAATGGAGATTTTAATAGGGCGCCGCCTTGGCAGGCCTGGGCAGTGCTAGTGCGGTCTAAGAGGTAACGTCGTTAGTAGGGTCCAAGTAACATGGCCCCCGCATGGGTTTGAGTAGCTTTTCTGTTTTGTTACGAGATGCTTCATTGGAAATTGAGCAAATTAAGCAAATTTGCATGGCTGATGAAATTTTGCATGGAAATTTTGAACTTAAACGATATTTGTTTATCAGTGTAATGGTTCATTCCATTTCATTGAGCAACCAAACACGTTTTTTTTCATTCCCTCATAATGGTCCAGTCCATTTCACCTCTCATTCCTTCATACCAAACACTACCTTAGTTTTTTTTTTTTTGACGTATTTTTTCATGTTTTGCTTATTGGGGCATTTATTTTGATTATTAAGACACCCTCATACACTTTCTCTTATATATATGTTATATGTATAATATGTTATATGTATAATTAACCATTTAAGATGATATTATAGTGCAAAATAAACATATATATAAAGAGCCAATTTACAACTTATTAAAACCATCTCTTTAACTCAATTACCCACAACCCAATAATTAGAAAAAAACGATTTTATTTGCGGATAAGGGGCGATTGCCAGATTCTCTTGGCGGAAAGAGCTGAGTGGGATTGACTATTTGTCAAAAGTCTCAAAACTAAGTCACAAGGCCAAGCGTCGACAATGAATTCTGTCAACACGTAGAACCGGCTCTGGTATATAATAAATGATGTTGTTTTATTCTTTCGCTAGAGACTTGTATATTATTCGTTTACTTTGAGTTCAAATATAATCTTTTTCAATCAAGGAAACTTGGAAGTCAAAGAATTGGTGAATGTAGCAATAACATATTCCAAGTTTGCTTGTTGAGTGGGTGGGTGACAAATGGTGTTACCGGAGAAGGTCGCTAATTAAGTTTGGGATATATTCGTCCCTTCATAATAACTTTTATGAATTATACCTCACTTAACTTTAAACACTAAACGTTCTGTCGGCATCTTTTCTTGTTAACTTTTATGCCTTCTTGAGTTTTTTTATTCTCTCATGTTGTGTTCCTAGGTTCATTTAACAAAAGAAAAGAAAATAAGTGGAAGGAAATAAAGAAATTGATCTTGTTCCAGAATTTATTCTTTTTGAAAAGAAGTGGAACGAAAGAAGGGATGTGATCCCAAGTTTATTTAATATAAGAAAAAGGAAGAGAAATAAGAGAATTTTAAGGCAAAAATACTTTATTTCAAATCGAAAAGAAAAGAAAAGAAAAAAAAGTTGGAGATGGGAAGAGAAAGGTAAAGAACAGGGTCTTTCATTTATTTTTCCCTTAATTGAATTCGAGAACACATCATTAGGTTGTCGCATGTTAACCAGAAACAGAAAATCTTCACTTGTGGCCTAGTGGTAAGATGACATGGGTTTTTCATAGGCAAACCCCCGATATATTGCTCAATTCCCCGGGAATCCGGAGTAACCATATTGGGGCACAAAACACTGAGTTGCGAGAAACGATCATTGTACGCTACGTTGTCACCACTGTCCTGTTGGAGGTTCCAAAATTCACCCTCGAGCTTACGAATTTCGCTCGGAGGGCAATACTTGCTGGTCATAGTGGTTTTAAATTGAGCCCAAGTCAATGCAGTGACGGCGGCTTCCCCGAGCCTCCGTTTCTCGTCGTTCCACCAGGTGAGTGCACCCTTTTGGAGTACACTCGTAGCATAGCGAACTTTCAGATTATCCGGGCATTCACAGTTGACGAAAGTGCTTTCCATGCTTTCGTACCACTGAAGGAGTCCGGTGGCTCCCTCATTACCAGAGAATTTAGTCGGACCACAAGAATTGAAATGCTTGAGGGTGCATCGGGGTGTCGCGTTTCCAGCATTCTGATTGGCATTATTGAGCTGGGTCACGAGGTTAGGCAACATATTAGCCATCTGGGTCGCAATAACGTTAGCGAGTTGTGCACGTCTACCAGCCATTCTACAAGATAAGATAGAAAGAATTTTCATAAGACATGGATCAATATTCGAGATAACATCGGTTGTAACAAAATTTTGATTAAATGAGATTATAGAATCCTTTAGAAACATAACACAGTAAAATCACTTAGAACATTATAGAATCCTTTAGAAACATAACACAGTAAAATCACTTAGAACATTATAGAATCCTTTTAGAAACATAACACAGAAAATCACTTAGAACTTTTAGAAACACTAGTAAATGAACTTCGAGAAAAGGAACGTTTGAAATAACATAGAAACTCATTAGAAACCATAGAAAAATAAAATTTACAGAATTATCAAGAAAATAGAGTTTTGAAGGCTTAGGATGTGTCTTGGTTTTGGACACAAATGACTTATCAAAGTGTCAAGTTCGTTTTTCAACGTATTTGAGAAGGCGTGCTTTAGCCTATAGGTTCACACTCATCTCAGACATCCCCAGGTAAGCATACAGGTCTCTTAAAGAGATTTATACGAAATGCTTGCCTTAGACAGGATGTCCGTGATACAGGCGTTCCCCCTTCCAGATTGCACACGTTCTCACGTTTCAAACTCACTTAAGACGATGACGAGATTCCACAAAGAGAAGATCCTAATCACACAGAAGAGTCTCTTGCAGTTCCTTCGCGAAATCGAACGAGAAAAGAGATAAAGAAAAGCATAGAAAGGTTCGTAGAAAGAAAATCAATAAGCCCAAAAGAATCCCTAAGTACATCTATTTGCACTAAGGACTCTTAGGTTATAGTCTAGGTCGGTGTGTTTCTAATACCCTATCCTAGTTCCCTATAACCATGGCTCTGATACCAAACTGTGACACCCTACCCGGTGGCGGAAAACACCGGGTTGTCAAGTGGGTTGGATATCAAAAGTACAAAGCACATGGCATCTAAGAAATATATTTTAATATTATTAAGCATTCAATGTTGTGACGTAACAGGCAATAAATAGTCTTAAAAACAGGAAATAAATCCGGAAACAGGAACGTCATTGTTTTTATTATTTTCTAGGTCCATGGCATCCTACGTGTCAAGCAACCGAAACAACTTCAAACGCCACCTGAAATATGATTAAAATAAGTTAGCTACGAGAATAGCTAGTGAGTAAAAACACAGTAAATAATACATAGTATGAAATCCGAGATCATTAGAAATATGTTGCGCAAGCTCATGTGTATAGCAATTTCGTCATATTACACAACCGTGACCATAGAATCACATAGAAACAAGAAACATATACCCCGCAGGGTAACTTTTAGCAACGGGTCATGAGAACCACTCATGTTACAATTTAATGATAACTGTCGTCTAACCGTCATTTAACCGTCCTTTAACCGTCAATTTAACCGTCTCGATAAATCAGTTATCAATAATTGTTTTAGCATCTAGAGGCATAGCAACATAGTAACAAGTATCATAGGATAGTATCTAGTAACCAACACATAGAATCAACAACAAGAATCGCCGGCATCACATCACCTAACGTGCCATAAAGTGTAGGTGGGTTTGTCAGACCGTTAGCGCTAACATCGTACCGGTGGAAATTACGTAATAATACAACTACTTTTAACTACCACATAAGATTGCATCAAGCGGCCGACAAGATTAACATATTTTATGATCTCATTTGAAAATAGAATCAAAAAGAAAAGAAACTGTAGTTTAGTAATAAGAATCATATTTCAGTCCCAAAGCAAAAATAGTAAAATGGGAAGTGAGTTTACTCACCTGAATAAAGATAATAGCAACGTAAGAAAGTAACTAGAGAGAATCGAGGATCGCCCAGATATTAGAATCACCTAATTGACCGGGAGAACCTAATTTAGAAACGAGACAAATAATATAGTAACTAGAATCAAGAACTTAGAAATTCTAGGGTTTTGGATTTGGGGTTTTAGGGTTTTAAATTATAAATTGAAAATTAGGGTTTCAAAATATAATTTGGGAATTTAGGGTTTTAAAGTCCAATTTGGGGATTTAGGGTTTCAAAATCCAATTTAGGGCTTTAAAGTCCAATTTGGGGATTTAGGGTTTCAAAAACCAATTTAGGGTTTTAAAGTCCAATTTGGGGATTTTGGTACGAGATGTAAATATATATATATTTTTTTATAATAAACAATTTCTAGTTTTATAATTGGTATAATATTTGTACACAATTTTAAGAAATATATATATATATATATATAACTTAGAAGTAAGGGGTTTAAAAGGTAAAAATTAAATAGAGGTGGTCAGTGGGACTCGAACCCACGACCAAACGCGCCACAACCCGTAGCACTATCCGCTGGACCAGGCGCGCTTTTTGGTTTTTAATCTGATTGCCAATAGCTTTAACATTTTTAACCCAAGAACACCCCTTTCATACTACAAGCCCTAGAACAAGAAAATCCCAAATTCGTTTGAATCAGATAATCAAACCCGATTTAAAGATAGGGCTTTTAATCCCCACTATATTTCGAGCATTTTGACATATTATACTTACTTGTTTTTGATCGAATTGAACGATGAAGGTGAAAAATAAGAACACGACTGCACGTAAACCAAATCGACAGCTAGGAGTTGTTATAATCCAATTAAACTTCCAGATTCCTCCAACGCGATTAGATGAACAAGACCCCTGTATCAATTTCAGATAAAACCAGATATTGGATGATCACCCGTCGAAGAACATATCGGAATAAAAAACGAATCACTTACGGATTATTGATGATTGATGACAGAAATTGGAGTTGCAGATAGTGAAATCGAGTGCGGCGGAAGGTGCAGGTAGATTTAATTGCGGTGTGGAAATCAGAAAATGATCAAGACGTTTTTTGTGTTGAGTCCGAAAGAAGAGGTAACAAATTGAGTAGTATTGGTTTAATCTGGTTCAATTGATTGCTAGCAATGAATTCGTGGCACCGAGAAGGCATAGGGGATTGAATGAAACATAAATTGGAGGCGTTAAGAGACGATTGAGTAGTTGGGTTTTTGAAACGATTTTTGGATTGAGAAATTGATTAATGTTTAGGTGATTAGAAACTGATTAGATGTTCGAATCATGCTTAGATTAGTGTTAGGACGATTTTGTATATATTTGATTTGTTGTAACGTGCTAAAAATGGGTTTTTAAGGCCTCGCCGGAGATGAAGTTTTTCCGGCCAAACTGGCCGGAGTTGTTTGTCGCCGGAAGTACGGGGGGGGGGGGGGGGGAGAAAGGCTGGTTTGAATTTTTAATTTACACCAACAGCCCCTAAACTTGTATGGGTTTAAACTTTTGCCCAAAACTTTCAAAACAAGTTTTAATATTTACATTATTGCCCCAAAGTTAGTTACAAATTATTTCAACCAACTAATTTAACTGGGTTGAGACGGAACGATTAATTAAGCGACGATCATATACGTCTAGCTTGATGGATACATTGCACAACATATTTATTTAAATAGTTTATTCTCGAAACGTTACATTTATAAATAAAAGAGTACGAATACATTTTTGGATAGAACTTCGGGTTCGAGCCGGGTCTTCGGGTTTGGTTCCGGGGCAGATGTCACAGGGATTGAGACAAAATGTTAAAATAAATAATTGGATTTAATCAAAACTACGTCGTTTTGATTAGTTTCGCGTGTAAGTTGCACGTGTGACAGCCACGTACTCACTTTCCCCAAATAGTAATCAAATTACAAATAATTACCATTTGTGAGTTGGCGAATTGCGATATATATTTCGATGGAAACTGATCTTCTTGAACCTCTCGTGGCGACCTTGTTGAAACCATTCAACATTTTCATTTATATCTCCAACAAATTTTAAAAATAACTCATCTGACATACTAACCTTGCTCTAAACATCGTCTCATCATGTTTTGGGCTCTAAACAACATAATCATTCATTAGAACTGCCTTAGCCACTTCACGTCACGTGTCACAAAGTTTCTTTTTGAGTGTGTTGTATATTCAACTTCGTCTGTTGCGGCGACCACTTAATTTGGCAAGAAAACTGATGTCACTAGAATGCGATGACTTGAAACAAGATGACAATGGAATAAAATTCACTGTGTCGAGTAGAAGGATTTTTTACAGTAAGACAAAGATTTGTTTACAAAGAATTTTTTTAGTCAAATAGATATCTATAGGGTAGAAAAAAACAAGCTTTTATAAGGTTCAAACGATTACAAGGACACCCCTATCGTTTAAAATCAACAATTATTCACGAGTTCATTAACCTTCAATTGAAGATTTGAGGCCGCAAGCTCTACCGACAACACTTAAGGGCTAAGGCATGATACTTGTGGCGATGTATTTGTCTAAGTCACCTATACTCAAAGGGTCATACGTGATTGTCTCGATATTTTAAGTGATTCAGATTCAAATATATTACTATAAAAAAGTAAAACAATTCAAGAGTTAAGATTAGTAATAATTATGTAAGTCTTTGTATAAAAAGAAAAAGATACCATAAAATATTTTAAAATAATCTACCATTATATAATATTAGGCACCACTCATAACATGCAAAAAAGAAACACATGGATAATGATTGAGTTAGTCAACGCGGATGGCACTTGCTAATGTTAGCCATCTTTTTATAAAAATCAAAAGGTATTAAGAATATTCCACTATTGTAATTAAAAAATCACCATTTTTCACATTAAACCCACTTAACCCCTATGTTTTAAACGTGTAATCAACCTTCAAGGTTGACCATATCTTGTAATAACAACAACAAAACAATGGCATTTTAGTCATTTAAACTCAATAAAAACACACATATATACAAACCCTAATCTAAAAATCATCTCATATTAGTATATTACACCTAAAAGAAACCATTAAAGTTATAAGCTTCTTCATGGATCCAGAAACTGTGATCAGCCTCTTTGATTCCTACTGGTTCAAACACGAAATCTTGACGAATAAACCGATTGTTTCTCATGCGAAAACGGATAAATCCGAGCTCAAATTCTCAAGCTTGAGATCAATACTTGTAAGATCTCAAAGTGATGATATTGCAAACAGTTTTAACTATGGTTCTTTCTCTCCGAATTCGGTCTTGAAGACCGTACCCGATCTTGCAACGAAGGAACAAGAACATGAAGTAGAACAAGTGACAAAAGTTGAAGAACAAGATCAGACAACAAAGGATGAAAATGATCATACCAAACAAGTAGAAAGAAAAAAGAACAAGAAAAGAAGACATGGAGTGAGTAAGAGCTTATCGGAGCTCGAGTTCGAGGAGCTTAAAGGGTTTATGGATATGGGATTTGTGTTTAGTGAACAAGATAAAAGTTCAAGATTGGTTGAGATCATTCCTGGGTTACAAAGACTAGGAGAAGATGAAGATGACGGAGAAGAATATGACGGTGATGATGATGAAGGTGAAAGGAGGCCGTATCTTTCGGAAGCATGGGCGGATTGGGATCGAAAAATGAAGAAGAAAGAGTGTGATAAAAAGGTGATGAAATGGGAGATGCCTGTTGTTGGAGATGAAGTTGGCATGAAAGATAATCTAAAGTTATGGGCACATACTGTTGCTTCAATTGTTAGATGATGGATGATGATTGTGGAATATTTGTGGTTGTTTGATGAATTGGATGAGTTGTAAGTTGTAAGTTGGTTTTTGTTTTCTTCTTGAATATGTGAATATGTTTAAGATATGAAGAAAATTGAAATGTGGATATTAATTGGTTATTGGGGTGTTGATTTTTATTGTTAAACTAGCAAGTGTACTTGCTTCATTGTTGTGTTTAGATTGATTTTACTAATTTCGAAAATAATTAATTGGATTAGTTCATGGTTTATTGCCATGTTGATGAATTACAAGAGTTGAGAATGAATTAATTATTATGTCTTAATTCCATTGTCAAGGGTCATATATAAATTCATCATTGAGCATGTAGATGATCTACACTATGCTTTTGTATTAGCTACTAGTTAATTATAGTTATTTTAATTAGCATATCAAAGTTTAAGTGATAAGGTGTTGTGTCTCTGTATGTATACGTATAATTATAGACTCACTTCTACTAATGATAGATGATAAAACATAATGGAATCAAGTTATTTAAATAAAGCCGGTTATTTTAAAAGATTATATATCCTCTTTGCATTTCACATAACTCAACAATTAGGTACTCAATTATCAAAACTAAGATATATAATGAGAATTAGATTACACGTTTCAATCAAAGTGGATTTATATGGATTGCACATTATCTAGAATATGATATATTGTTGTAAAAAATACATTGGTTAAGAGAAGTCATTTTCACACACTTATTTGCCATAACAAGTATTCCACATAATGACATTACAAGCATTATTCCCAATAATTCCACAACATAACATTTTAATTGATTTTAACATAATTGTATGAAGAGATGTTTCCCTTGTCATGAGATCAAATGAAAATTTAATTTTTAAAATTCTAATAACGTTACGTATAAAACATACGCGTTTAAACTTCCATGTTGATTTGAAGTTTTGTTTTCTTTTTGTAATCTAATTCTAAGAATATGCGGAAAATTAAAATACAATTTACACAAACCGTCCGATGTGTAAAAAACTATTATGCAGCGTAAAGTGTAATTTACATATACTTGCAAAACAATTTAACGATTTTGTGCATAATGAATTTCTCATGTAAGTTGTTATTGTTTGAGAATTCCATCCCGTATGGTAATTAAACGTAAGTGTAAATTTCATTTGTGCATGTATTTTCTATGCTTCGCGCTATTTATATACTTTGTATTTTAAACTTTCACACAATAATATTTGATGTATTAAATCTTACTTTATTTATCAATACATGAAGTGGATAATATGTATTATTAAGTACCTTAACAAATTGTTTAGATATAACAACTATTTGTTAAGTATTAGTTAAACTCTTAAAGACTTTTTTATTTCAATATCTTTATTTGAATTCCCACTTGCTTTATTGAAACTAATCTCACATAATAGTAGAGTTAGCATTGCTATTTGTGAGATACGTCACGATGACCCCTTGAATAGTTCATTATTAGTCTATTCTAGATTCTAATTCACATGAAAGCTCGTGTCTCAACTATAAAAATTACGAATTTAAGGTTAAAAAATCACTTCAAGGTAATGTTATACTTAATAACATAAAAAATAATCCCTTTTCATTGTGAGATACAAGTTAAGAGATAGTGAGTGTTACCCCTACTATGGACATAGTTCCACACCTCTAGTCAGGGACGGATCCAAAGTGTAACATACGGGTTCACGGAAACCCACCGCATCTTAAAATTTTAATAGAAATTATAAAGAAAATTTTGTAGTGAACCCATAGAAAATTTTGTAGTGAACCCATATAAATCATTAGGAGAGATTCAAAGCAACATAATTCTTCTAGATATATAACTTAGAATATTTTAATTGGTTAATGATCATGTTCACATGGTGACATACTTAGATTCTTGTAATCACTTACTTGTTAGGTCCTATGTGTTTACTTAATTCATGATGAATGGCAGCAAGACTAAGACACAATTCTACTCTTATGGTTGTTTATTAGAATGGTTGATTTAATCTTTATAGGTATTAATTTATTAATTTTTTTGTAAATAAAATTACGTATTATGAGTATTGACAGATTTTTCAAAAGACAAAGATTCTATGTAGAAATGAGTTTCGCAATTGAGTACCTAACCTTAACCCAGTAACCCGACCGAACCCGGACCCAAACCGTTGAATCGACCCGATTTTTTTGTGTCCGATTCTATTAAAATTAAAGCACTTAAAAATAGTGAACCCACTGATAAAAATTTCTCAATTTGTCACTGCCTCTAGTTGTATAAACGTGTATCTAATTACATTTTTTGTTTGACAGCAAATACTTCATTTACCAACGCATTAATTAAACGAATCCAAGCATTTTACGATTCGCACTTCTAGTCTACGTAGTAAAATTATAACCATATATTAAATATTTATACTGTAAAAAAAAAGTAAATCTTTTGTCACATGTTAAAATATTAGACTTAATTATGCCAATAAATATAAATATCTCCTACTTGTGGCTTCGTAGTAAGATAACTTGGATTCCTCATAGAAGACTCAAGTTCAATCCCCGTTAGTGTCATTTTTTGTAGAATTGACAATGAAGCTCATCCCGGTTGAATGCTTTACTCATAGGCTGTTGCACCAACCACCGTTCTAAAAAACCATGTCTATAAATTTTCAAAAAAACCAGTTAGAAAACCTACCCAAAACCGGCTATTAACCGTTGTATGAAAAATCGCTTCAGTTAAGCAAATACCCGCAGGTTACAAACCAACGTTTTCATTGTGTTTTTTTTATATTTTATTTCCATTGTGTCTTTTGTTGTGTTAAAATTTTACAAAAGACACTAAAAAAGAAGACACAATGAAAAGCTTTTTATTTTTAAAAATTTTTTGTTTATTTTTTTAAGGAGGGCGAAATGGGAAACAAGATTTCCGAAACATTTTTTTTGAAATTCGATTTAAATAATGATATATGATTTTTTTAACATTCCATTTTATCTTTTTTTAGTATTGTCTTTTTAACACTTCATATCATTTTTACACTTTATAGGATGATTCCTCCCTTATTACTATTATTATTATTAATTATTATTATTATTATTATTATTAATATTATTATTATTATTATTATTATTATTTTATTTTATTGCTTAACGTATAGGACACTGGACACAAGTTTTAACTTTATGCAAGTTATAAATCCAGGTAACGTGTCACGTGATTCTTAAGAGACGTCATGCCATACTTTGACTTGAACAAGACATGCCTATATAGAGTGTGATGCCCATTTGAGTTTGGTGTTATTTTTTAACAAGTCAAGATAAATAGTTTTATAAGTTAACCGAAGTCATACTTGGTTAATGGTATGATGTCTAGAAAACTAACACGGTTCAAAATTTGAATGTTTAAAATACAAATTATTAAATTAACATTGTTTAAATTAGAACTAGTAAAATGCGCATGCTCGCTCTTTGAGCGAGCGTTTTATATTACGAATTAATTTTGGTTGACAACGAAACATACTAAGGGTTAGCGGTTACTTAATCTGTTTTTTAAAGATCTTATTTTTATCCGCGACTTAAACTGCCACTTAATTAATCCATCTTACTGTTATTAAGAAGTCACAAAGTTATTTAACGAAAATTTTCTCTAGTAAAATACAACCATTATAAGTTACAACATATCCGTATATATATTCCTAAAATTTTATACTTAAATTGTACTAAATTGAGACCGAAAGATGGAAGATGGCATTTGAGAGCTAAATGGAAGTTTTCTCGATTACAGAATAAAGAGTGTACTGTCACTAATGCATTGCTTCTCTTTTATCACTCATTTACTCACCTGCAACTTATCAAACCCAAACACATCCAACCTGTCAAACAACAAAAGATGCATCTGGGCTATTTGTTTATCAAAGTTGAAAGTTTCAAAGCAGGAGTTCATCATATTCATTTTGATAATTCTATTAATAATTCAATGAGTTACGGGGATGTTTTTCTCGCCAGTCTCTCTCATGCAACACCTTCAACGTTTCATAAAAGCCCACCACCATGTACCAAATATATGTGAGTCATCAAAATATTCCAGCCATGACATACCCACCACCATCATGCCACCGCTGCCTAGGGTTTCGGGAATCCGGCAACAGTGGCGATGAAAAACCATCAAAAGATATACGGCCTTTACCATAGATCGATCTAGCACAAATCTACAATTGATCTACAACCATCATAAACCACAAATCGTACCTAAATGGTTATTAAAACCACCGGCTACAATGACCGGGGTCTCGGATGAACAAACGCCATCCTCACAACCACCGGTCCACCATCCACCACATAAAGAGGCCACAATGACCACATCTCAACTCAAAGCCACACAAACCCAAGGACCGGAAAGTCGGAAACCATCTCCGGAACAACAACAATTGTCCCTCTCTCATTTTCTTCTTCTTCTTCATTATTGACCTTGAATTCAAACCAAAAATATGACAAATATATACATTTTAGGATCAAAACATGGCATTTGTTTAAATAAAATTCAAATAGAAGTTACCTCCTTTTTGAAGGTTCTATCTGAGCACAGTAAAGTCAGCCGCTGGATCTTCAGAACTTCAAATCGGAAAGATGAAACCGCCGGAACCGGAAGGCCCAGTGTGGCAGCACCACCGCCACGTTGCTCTGTGGCTTTATACTTGTTGTTTCCATCGTCACCGCCTAAATAGGACACCCGTCACATACTTGAACCATGTGGAAAACACACAGTAGACACACGTATTGTCACAATGCTAAAATTACCATCCTGCCATCGGCTACTGTTCATTTCCGTTGTGTTTTTAATATATAGGATAATATTTGAATACAAATTTCATTAAATGAGAGAAAGTCCAAAGTGGACCATTCGTATTAAAACAACATGTTTTATGCGAATAGAGAACTAAGTTATAAAACAATCAAATCTGTTTATATTAATTAGAGTTAATGGTCAAAATGGTCCTTGAGGTTTACTAGATTTTGCAGTTTTGGACACTTTTAAGAATTTTTACATAAATAGTCTCTACAGGCCAAAACCTATTGCTAAATCGATTCACGGCACTAACAGAGTTAAAAAAATTCTGTTAGTTGATTATGAATTGACCAAAATGCCCCTAGGGACCATTTTGGCAATTAAGTGATTAAAAAAAATAAAGAAACTCCACCACCACACACTCCATCTTCATCTTCTCACTCACGTCATTTCGCCGGTGCTCGTACTGCTAACAATGGAGATGGACATGTACGGAGTATCGTCGTCTGATTTCTCCGGCGTCGACGAGCTACTTGACTTCTCCAACGACGTGTTCTGCACCTCCGGTTCCGGTTGATTTCGTCGACGAGCTACTTGGTTACTCTACTGATTTGATTTCATTTCACCTTCAATTTGCAGTTTTGAGTTGAGATAAGGTAGGTAACAACTAGAAATTGTATCTGATTGAAAGTCATTAACGGCGGTGATAGTTGATTTAGATAGATCGGAACATCGAGCTCGAACGAGCATTAATTCATCGTTTATGATTCATTACATTGTTGATTTTCACCTTCTGTTTGCAAATTTGAGTTGAAATTAGTTAGGTAACAACTAGGAAACTGTATCTGATTGAAAACGGCAGGTTATGTAGCAGCAAAAGGCGATGGGGGTTCAAGAAAGAAGCAGTGGCAGCCATTGTTATTGGTTTTGTGGTGGTGGTTGGTACCGGAAGAAGACGATGAAGTGAGTTATATGAGTATAAAAGGCATGTGACAGCACACAAGCTTAATTTGACTAAACTATGGTGCAGGTGTGGTGTGGGTAGTGGTTGAAGATGGTGGTGGTGGTAGTGGTGGAGGTGGTGGTGGAGTTTTTGTATTTTTTTTAAAGAGTTAATTGTCAAAATGGTCCCTGAGGGCATTTTGGTCAATTCCTAATCAACTAACAGAATTTTTTTAACCCCGTTAGTGCCATGGACCGATTTGCAACAGGTTTTGGCCTGTAGGGACTATTTAGGCAAAAATTTTTAAAAGTGTCCAACTGCAAAATCTTGTAAACCTCAGGGACCATTTTGACATTAACTCTATTAATTACAAGCACATGGAAAAAGGAACACAAATTTTTGGACTACAATTATTGCTTCCACTGCTAACGTCTAGAACTTGATACTAGCTTCTAGCTTATTAATTATTACTACATCAATTATCTACTTCAACACCATTTAATTTAATTTGAGTTAATTATACGAATGGACCATCTATTTTATATATGACTTATAACTTATTAATGTTCTAAGAATAACATTTACTATTTTAAATTTATTGTAGTATTGATCTTTTACACTAAGTTCTGTTGATTTTATAAGTTAAGTGACCGTAAAAGCCATTTTAATATATCACACATTTAACTTTTTTTTTCTTTTATTTAACAACACCACACTTCTAAGTAGATACTTTTTTTCTTATACATGCTACTTAAATCAATAAGTTACAAGGTAAACTTGTATTTTAAAGAGTAGTTACACTTTAGCAAGTTTTTATTTCTCTGATTTTTGATTGTTTAAATATTATGTTTTTTTCTAAATGCACCCTAATCTATTTTCCAATTACATCATAGTTTATGTTATTTAATACATTAATTAATGTTGATGTTTGCTATATCCAATTAAATTTTATAAATAACCAAAAGTGTGAGGAAAAATGAATGGTGTAACTTGCACACATGCAAATCAATTACTTTTTTTTATCAAAACAATAAATATAATCCATTTAATTAGCATTAAATATTATAATAATTTATCATTAAATATGCATGATTTATTCTTTTTTCTGCCTCATATAATAAATCTTCATTTGTAGTTAACTAGTTGGTGAATTGAGGATTTTGCATACTGTTGAGGGGGTTATAAAAATTGTATTTTTATAGTCATAAATTGTTTGACTTATTATTTTATGATTTTTCCGGTCGTCAAGCATCAATATGAGCAGTACAACAAGTTTTTACACTAGCGTGGTATTATTTTTAATTTCATTCTTATATATGTAATAGTTAGTTATTTTATTCTACTTTTATAAACTACGGATTAGTTTTAAATTGTAGGTGTTTAAATCTCGCAAAAATCTAATGACTTGGGTACAAAAAATGGCACGTTCTCTTGGTTTTTATCGAAGTAATGGACTATTTTTTTTAATTCTCATATTATCATTTTCATAAAATAATGTAGGGGTTTTCTAATATGTGCCCTAAGGGCATATATAATATGTTTTTATTATGGTAAGTATTCTTACTAATTAGATAAATATTCTACTATTTACCATAATTACCAACAAAATCATGTTTTTATATTTAGTTTTTGTTGGTAAATATGGTAGGTAGTAGAATTTTAATGTAATTAATAAGAATACTTACCATATTAAAAGTTTGTTATGTGTGCCCTTAGGGCACATATTAGAAAATCCCAATAAGGTATAGTGTGTATTATTTAGCATTTATTATTAATGATTAGCAATAATGAAGTAGATAATTAATAAAGTAGTTAATGGTTAATTAGACTTTACATTTAATGCTTATAAGTTAGGTTGGGGTGCAACTAGCAACATCCAAACATTATTTATACTCTCATCTTCTCACCTTTACCTGTATATTTATTTTAATTTCATTTTAAACCAATTTCTCGTAATTTTTAAATAACTATGTGAAAAGAAGCACTAAAAAAATCACACCATAAAAACTTTCATTTTATTTTCTTTTAATTTGAATATAATATTGTTGATTTTACATAAATTCAATTACATCTTTTTATGTTTATGTTCACATATGCCAGTACCGTAGTAATGATACAATACTCAATGCACTTAATTGTGAGAACAAAATTTCGTTTTTACATATTGTGCTCCCGTTACATCATGTGGACACTCTATTAATATTTAGCCAATAGCTTTTTCTATAATAAAAAATCAATAGACTATAAAAATATATTTTTTTAAAACTTTTGTTTCCAAACATTAATGGCTATTTGTTTTACCTTTTAATAGTTTAGTTCAGTGCTTAATCATTCAACATTTAGAGCATCTGTTTCATAAAAAAAATTTCAAAATTGTTTAATTAAGTGTTGAATAATTAAGAGACAGAAAAATGCCTAATGAAACATATATCAACTTTATACTGTGTAAGTGAAAGTGTAATTAAACATTTGAAAAGTATTTTAAAACAAAACATAAGAGATAATTAACAAAAACCCATAAGGATATATTGCCGGGAAACCTGTGGTCAGTATTTATTTGCAAAACTTGAAATGAATATTTTATTTTCATACAAATTTAATTTCTGATATTTCAGTTTCACACAAAAATGGAGTGTTATTGTTACAGTTCTCCGGCAACCAACACATCATTTTGTTCTTTCAAATTTGCCAATTACAAGGTAAACTTAAAACCCTTTATTTCTTCATTGTTTCAACTTCAGTTCATTATATTCATGTATAATATTATAGTATAGTTATTGACTTATTGTTTATTTGTGTATTTATGTGTTGTTATAGCTTCAGTTTCAAAGCTTTGTTTTTAGTAGCATTGTGTTAACCTAAAAACCTTTATGAACTCAATAAGAACCAGAAGCTGTTTAAAAAATAAATAAAAATTAGGGCTTGTTTTATAGTTGATTGTTGATTTTGGTGTTTAGTTAAAGATTATGGGCTTGAATTATGTAGAATAGATTTTTTTTTAATATAAAGAACAATTGATATTAAAACACCAACGAATTTACAATAAGGTGGCGGGTAAACGGGTAACGAGTTGCGTCGCCATCCCCTTTTGAATAGCAAAACCTAGCACTACCGAACATAAAACCTTAGCTCTTAGGGGTCGAAACATTGCTATGAATGACCCGTTGAACCCTGGTCAAGAAGTTCACTGCCTCAATGGCTAGGAAGCCAAACGAGCTTCAACTTGGTTTAAAAGTGTGTTTGGAAATTGGAAATTGGAAGGAAGTTATTCAATTTTGTTTCTAAAGATTGAATGTTTTACAAATCTTGAATGTCATGTACACAAATGCATAAAACTCTTCATTTTCCTAGTGGCCATGTTAAGCCTACAAGTAGAAAAACGAGGGCGCCGCATTTTCCTTTATTTAATTTTTTCATGTGTTAAGTATGGTTCGAAAACTATACCATCAGGATAATAATTTGAACTTTTTTTGGTAAAAGTCTCTGTTTTACCTATTAAACAAAAACACAACTCAAAACAAACTGTTACATATAATTGTTTCTGTCATGAAGATATAACCAGCGCTGAAAAACGATGATTTGCAGACCATTTCATCTTCAGCTGGTACAGGATTTTATAGGAGTAGGGTGTCATCAGCTGGGCTTAGCAATCCATTTCTTAAAGTAAATGACAGAATTAAATCCGTCACAAGCCAACAACATTCGTATGATTTGAGAACGTATAAACGGACTGAGTTTAAGAATCAAGGTTGGGACTTTGGCAGATTTGTGAAGACATTGTTCTTCTTTAATGGACCTCCATCACCTCTTAAGGTTTAACTGAACATACTTTTCTTAGACGTTTACCTTTCCGTTTAGTAACTTCCTTGCTTTTCGTTTCCTTTTGTTTCACAGATCTTTGAAAGCCTAATTTCAAATATTTCATCTACTGAACCTGTAACCGATAAGTCTATGGATGCTTCTGGAATAGTTTTAGTGGCTGGTGCCACTGGTGGTGTTGGGAGGAGAGTGGTGGATGTCTTGCAAAAGAAAGGGTTGCCTGTTAGAGTATTGGTATGCGGCTTGTATGTAATATATATTTCAGTTGAACTTGTTTCTTCTTTTGTTATGAGTTTATATCATGCTTCTTTACAGGTCAGAAATGAAGAGAAAGCAAGAAAAATGCTAGGTCCAGATGTTGACTTGGTTCGTTGAAATCTTTAATCTTAGAAATAGAACATAACTCAAATTGACCCATTTGTACATAAACTGCTCTTGCTATAATTTTCTTCCATCAAATTCTTTCAGGTCGTTGGCGATATCACTAAAGCAAGCACTTTACTTCCTGATTACTTTAAGGGAGTTAAGAAAGTGATTAATGCAGTTTCAGTCATCGTTGGTCCAAAAGAAGGAGATACTCCTGACCGGGCCAAATACAGTCAAGTATTTTCCGACATTTGCTTACTTTGATTGTATGTATATTCGGGTTAGTTCTACACACTAATGATCATATTTTGTACTTTGTAGGGGATCAAGTTCTTTGAACCAGAGGTGAAGAGCTCGTTGCTTACTTGCTTTAAAAAAAACTTTTCGTTTCCTTAGGGAGCTTGAAATGCATATCCATTTGATCTAATATTGTCTGCTTAATGCGAGCAGATTAAGGGTGATTCACCTGAAATGGTGGAGTATGTTGGAATGCAAAATCTGATAAAGGCGTTGAAGGAAAATCTTGGACTTAAAAATGGAAAATTAGTCTTCGGATTTGAAGGTATTATGAAACTTTGTGATATTTGCCAAGTATCTTCCCTTAATGGGAAAAACAATGTGCTATATTTCTTACACTAAACTCTTTGTACAATTTTGGATGGTGCACAATAATAGCTTGTTTGACCCTAAAAGTCAAAGCGAATAACCTCAATGATGAGAATGATGTTTCTTTTTACCAGATGGTTCATCCAGAGACCTGCCTTGGGGCCCGTTAGATGATGTTGTGATGGGAGGAGTTAGTGAAAGTCGGTTTCAAATAGTTGCCAATGGTGGTGAAAATGGTGGACCGACAGGTCTTTTTACAGGTTTGTTTACTAAAATGTTCCTTTTGTGACCTCCAAACTGCAACTTATTAGTCTCAAGTTGTTTCATTTTCATCGACTGATCAGCTTTCACAACTGTTTTACTTCTTTTTACAGGTACTGTTTCTACGACAAATAATGGAGGTTTTACCAGTATCAGGACAAAGGTGAAATGTTTCACATATCACTTTACAAGAATTATATAATGATTTTGTTGTATCCCGGTTTCTTTTAAACCTTGCTTTCTTTCTAGAACTTTGATGTTGCAGAAAATCTGTCTGCATATGATGGTTTGGAGTTGCGCCTCAAAGGAGATGGGCGACGGTATAAGCTTATTGTTCGCACTAGCCGTGATTGGGATACTGTCGGTTATACTATAGGTTTTGACACCATCAAAGACCAATGGCAATCAGTAAGTGCTCAGTTTGACCCCAACCAGTCAACCACTACCTGTTTCCTTTCCTTAATTTGAGAAACAATACTTCGTTTCAACTGGTGAAAGTATTTAATATCAGGTGCGATTACCGTTTTCTTCTCTAAGACCGATATTCCGCGCCAAAACAGTCGCAGATGCACCGCCCTTTGACCCAAGTCAAATCATATCATTGCAGGCATGCATCAGTATTATTTAATTTTGCCAAAAAAAGAATATGTTTTTGCTTATTCATTCTTTAAAAAAACATAATGTGAAATTAAAATCTTTCCAGATAATGTTCAGTAAATTCGAATATGACGGGAAGTTGAATCCAACATTTGTAGAAGGTCCCTTTCAGCTTCCGGTATCAAGCATACGTGCATATATAGCAGAACCAATCCTTCCAAGGTTTAATTACATCTATCCTTTATGATATTTGGTTTAGATATACAGTTACTCAGTTAGTTATTAACCCTGAACGTGGTTGATAATTTCACAGATTCGTGCATGTGGGATCAGCCGGGGTTACTAGACCTGAAAGACCTGGACTTGATCTAAGTAAACAACCACCCGCAGTCCGATTAAACAAAGAACTAGGATCTATTCTAACATTCAAGTTGAAGGTAGGATCCATTTATGCCAAGTAAATATTTGTTTAGAAACTTTACTAGTGACTACATTTAGTAATTTTGGACAAAAGTCACCAAAAAGTTACCCGCTGTCGGGTAGGTGATCACTGATCAGCATATATTAAAGACCAACAAATAACCCATGTTTATTAACATGCATGGTCGGTCGTTTTGTTAACAGGGCGAGGATTTGATTAGGGAAAGTGGGGTTCCGTATACAATAGTTAGGCCGTGTGCACTAACAGAGGAACCTGCAGGAGCAGATCTTATATTTGATCAAGGAGACAATATCACAGTGATTTTCTAAATTCTATCTCTCTAGTTTTTTTTACAGAGAGTGTGCATTAGATTTAAAAAATAGTTTTCTTAGTATATGCGACGATGGATTATGCAGGGCAAGATATCAAGAGAAGAGGTTGCTAAAATTTGTGTTGCTGCTCTCGAAAGTCCGTATGCATGTGACAAGACCTTTGAGGTTATATATATTCATATTCTCCATCATCTTCAGTTCTTGTCCTATTTGACGTTTGCGGTCAAACACCCCATTTTTTTCTTCCTAGTTCTTCCGACATCTTCATTTGACTTTTGAGGTCAAACATGGCATTATTGAAATCCGAAATTAACTTGATTTTTGCATCATCTCAACGTTTAAAATTTGTCTTACTGGTAATGTTTTTAAACAGTTCAACTTGCCACTTTTATTCTTCTCTAATTCACCATAAAACCGTATCATTTTTGGATTCGGAACGTTCTACCTTTGACGAGAAGTCAACATGGATTACATGTTTATTTTTCATCATCTTCAGTTGTCATCACATTTGACTTTTGTGGTCCAACATTCCATTTTTCAAATCCTAATTTAACTTGCTGTATGCATCATCTCAAGGTCAAAAACTTTTCATGCTGCTAATGTTTTTAAACAGTTCAACTTGGCAACTTTATATTTCTCTGATTTTCACTAAACCGATATCTTTTTAGGATTAAAAAAATGCTACCTTTGACCAAAAGTCGAAACGAACTATATGTTATGTGTTCATGTGTCAAGACACTGTTTCTGTGATTCGCTGCAGGTGAAATGTGTGGTTCCGTTCAGCGAACAATACACAGTAGATCCTGCAAACCCTCCTCCTGAGAAAGACTACAATGAATACTTCAAGACTTTAAAAGAAGGCGTTACAGGGAAAGAATACTTGGAAAAAGCATTTGCTTCGGTCTAAATGATCCCGACTAGTAGATGATACTCTATTTATCTCTACTCCTCATACACCATACACAAAGATACAGCTACGTTGATGCTTTACGTCACCCTGTTGATCTCTGGGTGAAAATATTGAATTATATCATAAAGTTGTAGAGCTTAAAACCAGTAATGATTTTGATAACTGTCTGTTTTGAACTACTAAACAGATATTTATTGAAGTTGATGTGTGTTAGTTACAACTTTAGTTTATAAACAGAGAAGTAAAACTGAATCTTGGTAAATTGTTTGAGTAAGAAAGATTGATTCTTTTTTGAGCAAGTGTATATATTAACTTTAACTGTTTGTTTACAATAAAAATATGAACATGTAGTAGATTGCTAAACATGATCATTCATAAGTTCAAATTTGGTGCTCTATGATGTATTTAAAAAGCACAACCAATCTTGAAAGAACATGCTAATAAAATATATAAGCTCTTTTATAAAGTTTTTTTTTAATGTTTTTAGTCCATATAAGACCTAAAATTAAAGTTATGACCAAACACAACGATAAAGACAGTGAGGGAAAAGTAAGCACACATTGATATGGTTCAATCATATGATGACTCTCAACTATTTAAAAAGTTCCTTTTTTTTTGTAAACCGTACTTCCCATCATGTCAATCATCATCTTTGTTAACAAACACAACTCCCATATGCATTTAACCAAAGAAAAAACATCCTAGAGCGGCAACATGTTACCGCTATACCGTCTAATCATCTATAGGATTTGTTTGTCGCCTCTAAAAGCTTGAACCAACCGGTCTTGGCTTTTAATGTTATATATAACTTTACTATTTAAGAAAAGTAATATGGCTGATTTGAAAACAAGTTAAAAATGAATTTCTTATAATCAATTAACGCATCACACGTGTCATAATTCCAGCTCTTCAATATTTTTTCCCATTTATTTTCAGTTTACTTCAACGAGTCACAATTTTAGCTCCCTAAGTTCCTTTCCCACTTCTTTTCTTTTCGGTATATAATTACCAACTATATAGTTTTTCTTTAGTTAATCATTATATAAAAACCGGAATAAATAACGGATGTTATACCATATGTAGTCATAAAGTCTATTAAAGAACATTATGTGTCTCGTGTTAGTCATCTCATTAAGAGACTTTTAATAAAAAAAAAATATGATGTAACCACAAAACCCAATTACGGTCTTAAGGATATGGATGTCCGGTGCGAGCTAGTAAAAAATGCCTTTTGTCACAGATTTCCACCAACATCATTTTAATTTTTTTTAGCCCCTCACCACTCTTAGACAAACAATAGTCAATAAAATTGGTTAAACATGCGATTTTAGTTGTCAAATGGACCATAAGTTTATCTTGTTTAATGAAAATGTACTCCATGGTCAATAAAGTTGATTAAAAATAGACATTTAACTGTCGATAAGTTTAAGTTTTTAATAAAAATAAACCCAAATACCTTTTAATTATTTTAAACTTAGTTCATTAATTACTCTTATATAAAAATTTAATGCTTTTAAGTGTCCGGTGTTATACACGAGGCTTGAGTTTATGTTGATAAACTCCTATAACAACCCTTCATAACAAGATATGATTGAGTGTAGTCATATAATAATAATAATAATAATAATAAAAAGTTTGATATTATATATATTTCTTTGATGTTGATGAAATAGAGTTTGAAGATATTAAAAGAAGCAAGAAACATGAAACAAAAAGGAAATGAAACAAAAAATAATTAGGCATAGGCATGGGCTTCCATCTCTCCTCGATCTGTTTCTTCACAAATCTCATGAGTACATAAAATCCATGAATCAATCATCATCATGATGTTGATCATATAATGCTTCACTCTCTATATCTATATATAGACACAACACACGCCGTATAAATGGCATCTTTGCTTCATTACACAACAACACCTACACCTACATCTCCGCTTAACAACAACCTTCGAAGAAACGCTAATTTAGCACCATCTAATTCCAACCCAAACCCGAATCCGAATTTCTGTTCTTCGTGTGGCTTTTCCTGGGCTTTCTCCAACTGTTTTGGTAACCTAACCTAACCTAGTTTTGATTTTTCTCTTTCAAATGGGTGTTTTAATTTTCACTTTTGTTTTCATGCTTTTGTTACTTAAGCGCAAAGATGTTGCCAATCTTTTCATGGCAATTGTTACGGGTATTGTTTTCATTTCTAGTTTCTTTTATTCTATGTATATCATCAATTGATTATGTTCATAATCAACATTCCTTAGCTGCTAATTGTCTCTATAATAGGATTTGACAAACTTTATTAGATCATGTTTAGTGGACCACGCCCCACCCCTTATGGTTTATTACACCCGGGTGAGTGGGGTAAGGGGCGCTATGGACCACTATCACGCCCATTACGCAAGGACGTAGATCATGAATAGAGTAAGTTGTTTGTGGGAATCACAACACACGCGTAAGGACACAAAGATTTAGAGTGGTTTGGTCTGATATGATATACGTCCACTT
This sequence comes from Tagetes erecta, assembly GCA_030867185.1. NCBI lineage: Eukaryota > Viridiplantae > Streptophyta > Magnoliopsida > Asterales > Asteraceae > Tagetes > Tagetes erecta. The sequence continues at coordinate 4,255,556 of CM061489.1, read as the reverse complement.
TGGTGCAACCAGGTTTATAATATTCAAGATGCTATAGGAATTAAATAACTTTCCCTACGAGAAAGCCCGATAAGATTTAGGAAGGACAAAGTCTTCACATAGCCCGACGTTTGTGACTTTGATTTTGGTTTTTAGTTACTCTATATATGTTTGTTGAATATAATTGTGGGGTTGGATTTGTGAAGGCATACACGGCATTTGGAAGCATCAAAGTCTTAGAGCTCAAGCTATGAGCACAACTCATAGTATGGGGAGTTTTACATCACCAAGGGGTGCCAATGGAGTGAAAGACGAGGAACCAGATCATCTTCTTGTTCTTGTTCATGGAATTTATGCAAGGTAATGTTTTGCATACGTCAACATTCACCTACTTGTTTTGGTAGGTCGTATATCAATTCTTTTTCTTGTAACTTAAAGCAAGTTACCAATTTTTTTTTATTTGTATGCATAATGTATTAGTTATTATTACAACAGTGATCCAAATGATTATATAAAATGATTGCAGGAGGTTTTATACATAGTGATTAGACTTTTGATGCCATTTGAATAGTTCTACCCGTTGCCCTTTTTGCTATTTATTTTAAAATTTCAGTCATTTTGAGTAAAAACAAACCAGAAAGGCAAGTAAATAGGCCACCAATATTGTAAAATTTATCTAATTATTAGGATTTGATTTTGTGCTTAGAAATTTACTACTCGTGGAGGAGTTTAATTTCCATATATAACACTTACCCTATGAGGTGTACGACGTCTTTTAATATTTATGGTTTTAATTTCCTTTATGCTGAATTAATAAAGTGTTTGATATCACTGGGAGAGTTGGTTTCTCTCTCGAAAGTTAAGCAAAACTGTGATAAAGTGGGACTACCTCATGAGTATAGACCGGTATTTTGTTTGTTTATTTGGTTTCATTGAATCAATGTTCGTGTTTGTTCTGTTTGTTTGAGTCATCATGAAGTTACATGTATCTGGACCTGCCACCTTTGGACCATTGATATTGAGTGTGTATTGGGATATGATATACACGTAAGATCGTAAAAAAGATAATTTTAAATTTAAGATGGTCTGTAAGACAAGAACATTGTGCGTTAGCTTTTGGTTTCATGTTTCATACTTAGATGAACAATACTCTAAATCACCTTATGCAGCCCCAGTGACTGGAGATACGTAGAATCAGAACTCAAAAGACGTTTGGGGCGACAATTTTTGTTATACGGTATGACTTCCTCAGATACTTAATTGTTTCTTTATTACGTTTTAATTGTTCTCCTGTTCTGATTTTGATTAAATACACATAGTGTAATCTTCTGAAAATAGGCCAGCTGAGTTTTTATTTTCAATCACATTTACCTTAAATCCGAGGCAGTAATGCTGGTTGGTTTGATGGTAGTCTACCTAACACCTAACTGATACTTTAGTTCTTTAAAGTTTGTCGACTTTACTAGTTATTAAAACTCGTGTAATCAAATTAGGAATGTGGTAAAAGTGCATTACTAATATTATGATAATTTTTAGTGTATCCCATTGGTCGTTTGATTTTTAACATTTGTGCAGCAAGTTCTTCTAACACTTATTCGAAAACGTTTGCTGGAATTGACGGGGCTGGAAAACGGTTAGCGGATGAAGTAAGTATTCAAATATGTTTGATGGCAGATCTGTCATTATCTTATTGCTTATGCAGGATACTTGGTCATGAACAAGAAAGTTGTCAAGAAAGAGTTATATTTGTGAACATTCCAATTTCCACAAGCCTTAGTATGTACCATGTAGAATGCATCCACACGATCTTTACACGACTTTAAATAACTTCTACTTTCCCATCTTTTTGCAATTGGTACATTTCAACACTTTGCATTCGAACTGCCACTAAACATAACACCCATCTTGAGTTAGCTCGAGTGTAAACGAGCCAACATGGCCTGAGCTTGACTTAGCTCGCGTTTGCTATTTTAATTATTGAGTAAGAGATTGGATCAGGCTCGACTCATTTGTTTAATCAATTTTTAGTATTTTCTTGTTCTATGTGTGTGTTGTATGTAATTAGGTATTTAGGTATATGCATAATAATTTTTTTTATTCTAAATTTATTAGGTAACTTCACATTTAATAATATCTCTAGTGTAACTATCTATTATATTATGTACATACATTATTATATGTAGTATAATAATAGACTGATCTAGGCTTGCAAGCCTAATCTAATAGAACATATGAAGCTTTGGCTCGAGCTCATTTGTTAAAACGACCTCCAAGCTGGGCTCAGCTTGGCTCGAGCTTGTTTAGGCTTGACTCCTGTTGTGGCTGTTAAAGCTCTCTGCTCATGTACATCCTACCCAGTACAGATACACATACACACATGTAACTGCACAGATACATGATCATGTACGCATACATACACACATGCATTGTCTATTTGCTGTGCTGTGTGCACCCCTTTCCCTCCCCCTCTCTAGGGAACAACATAAATGAGTCCTTAGATACGTGTGTGTGTGCATCATTTTAATGGACATTGTTTAAACGTTACATACAGGTGAAGCAAGTTGTGAAGAGTAGAGAGAGCCTTAAGAGGATATCGTTTTTAGCCCACTCACTTGGTGGTCTAATTGCAAGATACGCAGTTGGTGTTCTTTATACTCATATTGATGATAAAGCAGCTGGTCAGATTGCTGGGTTGGAGGCCATTAGTTTTATAACCCTGGCAACACCTCATCTCGGAGTTAGAGGGAACAAGCAGGTTTTGCTGTTTTTTCACATGAATTTAATTCAATGCCTCGTACAACTTTAAATTTGTAAAAAAATATCTGATTACTAATTGTATTTATCTATTTGAGTTCAATTCAATACCTGTTTTTTATGATTCAGCTTCCATTTCTTTTGGGTGTTCCCATGTTGGAAAAAATTGCTGCTCCAATAGCTCCCATCTTTGTGGGACGAACAGGTAGTCAGTTGTTCCTCACTGATGGTAAACCCGACAAACCACCTCTGCTTTTGAGAATGACAACAGATTGTGAAGAAGCCTATTTTATGTAAGATTAAGTAAAATAAACATGTAAATCTTCATCCTCAAATGAAATATTCTCTTTGCCTTTACACACCCCCATAAAAAAATGCTTATTCTATCATCTCCACGTGTTGCAGATCTGCTCTCGGTGCATTTAAATATCGTATTTTGTATGCCAATGTCTCCTATGATCGTATCCTTCCTGCATTTAATTTTTTGCTCTCCATGCTTATGTTTTTGTTTCCGTTTCAATTAAGCATTTAGATATGGTTGGTCGCCGTACATCTTCAATCAGAAGGGAGTCTGAACTTGTTAAGGTATGATGCTATAATATACCCAAAATATATGTGTGTTGTGTGTATGGGTTCGTTCATCGCAGAAGCCGTATAATACATAGTGCTAGGTTGCTAGAAAGAGAGGTGGTTATGTGGTTACATAGTTGTATTGTGTTTCATGGTTAATGTAATAGCTACAAGTGTTTACTCGGTTCTTGCAGTTCTCTACTTAAAATGAGTTCGGCATTGAACAGTCCTATCTCTATAAATTGATTAATTTCTTTCATTGATGGTTCATATTTTTAAATTGTTTTACTTTGTACATACGTATGTGTATTGTGTGTACATAAAACCATAAAAATACTTTCTTCATATGTTTTTAAACTTTTGAACGTTTACCTGCACATGTGTAGGTAATATAACCTACACATGACTTGCACATTTGTAGGCTCTGTAGATAAACAAATTTTGTTCACATATATATATTTTTTAAATTCCAGAGATGAATAAATATTACATTCCTACCATTTTTGTGTATTTTACAACAAAATTAGATTGAAAAATGAGATTAGTTTTGTTTGTTTCTGTTGTAAAAACCGTGCTCTGCGTAGAACTCTCCTGTATGCTTATGTGTGATGTGTATGTATAACGTTTGGTATAAATATGCATATAACTTCAATGCTTTGATTCTTAAACTGGCAGCCCCCCTTCACATCTTTGGATGGTTATAAACATGTCGTTGATGTGGAGTATTGTCCACCTGTACCATCCACAGGCTCTAGTTTTCCTCCAGAAGCAGCAAGAGCAAAAGAAGCAGCCCAAAATGTACCAACTACGCAAAATACCGTCGAATATCATGAAATCATGGAAGGTAACGAGTGAACCAACGCACCATGACTCGTAAACGTTTTAGTTTAAGTTGTCTAGTAACTAAATAAACCTCCTTTTGTTGTTGGTTATAGAGGAAATGATTCGTGGGTTACAGCAGTTGGGATGGAAAAAAGTTGATGTCAGTTTCCATTCCTCGTTTTGGCCGTTCTTTGCTCATAACAACATTCATGTATGGTTTTATGTATCTGTGTCTTCTTTCTTTTGCGTTCTTCTGAACGTACTTTAAACCTCAGTTTTGTGGGATTTTCAGGTGAAAGATGAATGGTTCCATAAAGCTGGAGCTGGAGTAGTTGCTCATGTTGCGGACACCATTATCCAGCAAGAAAAGCAACACCAAACTTCTTCACTCATCTCTGCTAGTTTGTAGTTATAGTATGTGCTTCAAATAATCGCAGACTTGGACCATTTTACTAACCAAATTGATAGAATATATGTATGCATTATGTATACACACATATACACGAGCACATGTTTGTATATGCGAACGTGCACACGCTTAAATGAGAAGTTGAATAAAGTTCTAGGTTTAGTTCTGAGAAAATCACCAATGCCATGTTTGTTTCTTTGATGTATGTTTGTATAAATGCAGACAATAATTTAAAGGTTTATGCTTGTTGTTTTGGTTATGAAAATGTATTAGGGTGTTTTTGCTATGAAAATGATAGTGAATAGTTTGATGTGAGGATGTATGTTTTGAACATGTAATTCATACCATGAAAAATAGGTAGGGTATGAGCTTGAGCTCAACTTGTCTAGTCTTAACAGAGCTTGAGTTTGGCTAATGACTCGACTTAACACCTATTTAATTTGAGTTTTTATACATATATAAGTATTTTTATACATTTTTATGAGTAATTTTGTCACATGTATTACTTGTTATTTATTTTAATACGAGGTTTGTTTAAGTGTGCGAGGTCAGTCGTGTTTGGTTTGCTCAAGCTTGCTTATTAAACTATCTTATTCTTAGCTTCTAGGATAAACTTGTTTCTTAAACTATCTTATTCTCAGACTCGAGCTTGTGTTTAAAGTCATTTAAACCCTTTTCAGTTCAAATGTGGCTCACAAGTGGATCGACTCGTTTATATCATTGAAACAAGACTAATTAAACACAAAACATAGCTTGTGTTTACGAAATCCTTTCTCATATTTTTTTTATTTTTCTAGATATGATTATATGTATAGATTAAAGTTGATTATATGTATCTTTGGTGATTTTTTAATTTAAAAAATCACCTAATCAACTCCTTGTTGTAGGGATTTGACCCCACTCTATTTTATAGAGGAAAAATCACCTTATCAATAGGTCACAAGACCATGACTATTAAGACTTATTACATAACACTAAAAGAACAAAAATAACCAACTTATCTATGTCATGTTAATGTCACCAATGCTATACGTGTAAGAAAATCATAAACATACCACATCACGCGTGGGAGTAAGAAATCTAGCTTGTTTTAACATGTTCTTGTAAGGGTGAGATTTTTCAAGTATATACACTCGCTATCCTCACACCCCACAAATAAAAACTAACCACATTTCAAGTAGTCTCATCAACCCTCATCGTACTACCATCATCCAATTACAAACAACCAATTAAAAAAAACAACAAATGTGAACTTACCCGAAACGTGTTTTACAACTCATATACACTACGTACCCTCTTAGCAAACCCTTATGCGTGGGCAGCAGTGAGCCAGCAATGTTACCGCATGTACCCTCACTACCCGCAAATCACCCCATCACCCTAATAAACCATGTTCCTTTGTATAAATCTTTTCTTAAAAAAAAACAATTGCAATATTATTATTAACAACTATATATACCAAATTTTTACAAGCCAAAACATAAGTCTCCGGATAGTAACAAGAAATTATACTCGTATAGATCTTCTCTATTTTTATTTTGTTTTATTTTATTTTTTATATATGTACTAATTATAATTTATATGCAACATTTTCCTAAATAAATGCAATAATAAGTGAGAAACAATTGAACCCTCATTAAGTAGCTAACTACCAAAGTAGGTACACATTAGTTGACTGACCCTCATTAATTACTTGCCAACTACCAAAATATACTTAACTACTAGCAACACAACACCCACGTTTTTAAACGCCCTTTTAAATATCATCTATAATATTAATTATTTTACAAACTGGCCCTAAATTTTTTAAAACTAAATACTTTCAGAAGTTGTAAAGGACTTGACATTATTCACAACTCAAACTTTGTAAAACAAGGTGCAACTTAAAACTTAAAATTACCATTTCAACACACCTAAAAACCCGATACTTTTACTTACTTATAAAGTAACAATTATAATACTTTATCGTTTTGATCTTAATTAGTACATGTGCATGGTGCATCCTCACACGAATGAATAGTTATAACATTTCAAAATGCATAAATTTAAATTACGATACATCATATATATCTTCATCTTCTCAAAATCAGTAAAAAATGTTGGTGATAATAGAATCCAAGGCCTCATCAGCAACAATCTTATACATTTTTTCTGTCGGATGTACTGCGTCCCAAAATAAAAATTTACTGCGATCAGCGCATGCCTCTAGATCTTTACAAGTAATACCATATTCAAACGTCCCCGTCCCACAACATCCCTTTGAAGTGTCCACAAACCCTGTACATGACATTATTCCATACAAAATCTAAGTGAAAATGTAGTTGCATGTATAACTCATATCACATACATTACGTTCTTGAAAAAGACTACTAACCGTATTTTTTAGGGTTTTGCATCACGCTTTGAACGAGATCATAAGTGTCTACAAATGCCGTTTTCATCCCTAAAGTTGTTTTTATTGTAAGCAATGTCTTTTGGACCTTGGAATTGAATGAAATTGCTACATTGTTGTATTCATCATCACATTTGGTTGTACCCTTTATAGTCTTGACCAAAGGCATGCATCCAAATGGAACAACCCCAACAACCACCAATTTTCTTGCTCCTAGTGAATGCATTTTCTACACCACATCACCAATTCATATTCAACATATGCAAGAGAAAATAAACATGTTAATGTTTATTGTTTTTTAGACAACCACCAATATATGTCTGTGTGTCCATTCACATATAGATGTGTGATGGTTATTCAGACAAAAACATATCTATATATGTGGACATACACCGACATATATTTATGTTATATGTAAAAATGTCTGTTAAATTATCTGTAGATCGAAATATAAGACACTAAGAGTAATTTTGTCAATTTTTCGTCATGGAATAAGTGAGAACATACGTACCTTGATGTAATCATTAAGAAGAGAGACCAAGTAATCTCCATATTGGTCGACGGTGTACTGGGCGCTGCGTGTGGGCTCAACATAATAGTCTTGTAGAAAGTCGTTGGTTCCCATGCTCAATACAAACACTGCGTTATTGATAGATTCCTCGGCCTTCTTTGCTCCTATGTTCAGGCGAAGGTTTCGTTTGTAATGCGCAAAATACTTGAATTGGTGCGATAGCGACAACACATTCTTCATATATAAACAAATTAAAGAAGCATCAAATCAATATATAACACATGCATTGTGTAAGATGAGTATATTAGCTAGCTAGGCCGAGGAGACATGCATATATATATATACCGAAACTTGAGCAGTGAGGTTATCGTAACCGGATCCGCTGGAAGCAAAACTAACACCGTGTGAAAGACTGAAGGGGATCGTTGATCCGGACTCTAGATATGGTTGAATATCCTTTGTATAACCCAATGCCTCAGCTGCATGCGTGTACGTTAAAAACCAGAATTGAATGATAAGCTAGCATGCATGCATCAATAGTACTTTTTTTGGAACAGTGGTCGTTTTTTTATATTGCGGTATATGATTCTTCTTAAACGAATCTCATTCTAGGGTTAGTATTATTACAAAACCACTTTTATTTACGGAACTGTAGAACCACTTATTTAAATTAAGTCTGTTGATGTTAAGTTGTCTTTACATATGTGTAAATCAGATAAAAAAATTTTATATAGAAACACAACCATGTTTTAGTTATGTCAAATATAGTACATATGTAAGAGCCTAAATTTTACAAGTCTTGATTTAAATTTATGTAAATCAATGATATTAAAATAATTAGTAATTCGATAAGGGTTATGATATTGTTCAAGTACAAATTAGCCTCTAAAAAAACATGGCCACATATATAGGCACGTATACAAGTTAGCATTTCTATGCAATAAAATGAATGCATTGCATTCTACTTCTTTTTACAATAAATGCGACAAACATTAGTCAAGTGATATAGTTGTTTTGTTAATTGTTATAAAAAAAGTAATAATAACCGACAAAATAATTAAGTTTATGAAAAACAATAGTCTGTCACCTACTCTGCTTTTATATCACATAAGCATGTCATGTAGGATAATAACGCCACGTGGATAAAAGGGGAGTCACATGACAAATGAAATGTTAAGTTGGGAGTTGTGATAGTAAATGTGTTAGTTGGAAGTGACAACGACTAATACCTTATAGTTGAAAGTATTAAAATCCAATAACTTTTTTAGTATGGACTTTATTTACTTTTTGGGACGAAAATAGCTAGCTAGACTTTAGTACTTTACACAAATGTTAGCACATCATCTTACTAAGCATGTTTGTGTTGATTTTGTTACATAACATGAAACCATTTACATTATTAGTTTGTAACAAAAACTAATAAGTTACCTATGAAATCAGTGGCAAGTCTTCCATTACTAAAGCGGCCGGTTGGGCGACCGTCGTAGAAGTCGACCCCGTACGGTGGAAAGTTACTCTTAGCATCCGTCTTAAGACGGTTGTTATTCCCAGGGTCGACGCTTGAATCACCGAACACAAACACACCAGTTAAATTATGCGTGGCTGCAATACGCCTTAACTGAGTAATCGGAATGGCTTCGGCTTTTGGAACTAAGGTTACAACAAGAAACATCATAACCATCATGGTCATCATTTTCATAGTAATTATGTGTAAACTAGCCATGTAAAGTTACTATTGACCACTTTTTGATCTTAGAGCTAGTTTGATGAAAATGAACAAGGCTTGTATGTCATAAATAGGCTATCAAATGTATGTCAATAATTGATGTGTTTGGTTTGCTTGCAATATTGACATTTATGTTGATTTTATCTGTTGGGTGGTGCACATTTAATAGCTTTGAAGTAATATATATACACATATAAATATGATCATCATATAGAGATTATATATATTAGAATATATAATTATTACTTGATTAACAAGTTTTTCTTTGAACTAGTGTATAATTAATGATACAAAATATGTGATAAGTTTTTATTATTCTATACATATATATTATGTACTGGTAAACATGATAGAAAGTTAGATCATTTACAATTGTAGCATGCATTTGATAATGACATTTGGATATTGTGTGACATTTGCTTATGTGTATGTATGTATATATGATGGACCTAAATGTGACTAAAGTTCGACCTGATCCAAGTTGCATGTTTGGTTATGTTTGGCTTATTGTGACCATGCTTCATGACCTAGCTAATGTATGATACTGACCTTTTAAAATTTTTTTATAGACGACGTCATCCAGTTTTAGACGATAAAACATTGTGTGTAGCCTTGGAGATAGGAATTTCGCATTTTGACTCTCCGTGCCCAAATTAAATATCAGATGAACTAATTTTCTTAGTAACCTTAAACCATATTGTGAATATACGGCTTTCATATATTATTAATTATCGGTTTTGGATATGAATTGAATTGAATATGATAATGTTGATTAGAATGATGATATATATTATTTGACGAGTAAGCATAGATGTAACATCATGTAGGGATTACATGTTTACATATCACATTTACAAAAAATCTAAAGAACAAACTAGACTAAATATAAACTGATACTAACAAAATCGTACAAATGCCCAAACACCAAATTTTTTATGCTAGCATTAAATTATATTTAATGTGCATTTATTCTTAAATCTTTATACTATTAATTAACTACAACTGTTGGAAAAATAGTACTAATAATTAATAATCTTGACTGAATACTTGATTATGGCCGGGTATATACATATATCGATCATATATATAACAATTTTATAAAACAATCCAGTCCATATATATATAATACCATATATATATATAACACGAGTACTATACAATCCATAATTTACAAGCTACTAGTCTTATGGATTCATTAAACTCCTAACATATATTTATCTTCTTCGGGCCTTCGACTTGGATCCCCTACTCTAATTATTTGGAGTATGAGTACTTACAAGAGTAGGCGTCTAAAGTGGACCAACCTAATTAAGTCGGAACCCTTGCCCACGCTCCTAGGAGAAAATCACTTGCCCAAAGGTACCTACTGTGAAAACCCCCTCTAGATTAATTAAGATTCGAACTCACGATCTCAAAAAGACCGGTTCGCTCTATCATTTCCAAATGTCGCTGGGACGCTCACTATTCACCAACCGTCAAAACTCAATAAACATTTACCGCAATATCTGCATCAATGTATTATGTATATTCATTATTATGTTTTACATTTTAAATCATCTCATATTATTTTATCAAGTTCATTATATGTGAAAAGCATTAAAAACTTTAGTTTGCAAGTAAAAAAACACAATGATCCACCCGGAAATGCACAAATTCGTATTTTTATATACGCCGATACTTTACACAATTTCTAAGATAAAAAATGTTCGTTTTCATAGCGTAATTTTTCTAACGACTATAATTTCTTATACAAAAGTTATGAACATTTTTAAAAGTGAAAACCTAAATAAAATTTAACAAAAGTGATTATAACTAAAACAATTTCACCAATTTATTTTCCTATAATTTAAGCTCAACCATCAATTGAAAATTCGGGTGTTAATACTTATTCCAGTAATTATTCATTCCTTAATTACTTCATTATATGTGAAAAGCATTAAAAACTTAATTAGTTTGCAAGTAAAATGCAAGTATGATTGATCTAGCTAGCATATAATATAATAAGTGTGGACATGCCAACAAGTAATTTTGAAAATTATATTATTGACTGGCTGGCTGTGGTAGAGAGTGGTTGCGTGCCATAAATTTTGTTGCACGACCATGGCCCATAACCACACCTGTCTTCAACTGCAACAACATACTACTTCATTTTTACAAACAAAAACAAAAACACTTAAAAATAATCTATCCTTGTGTTTTGACACTTTTAACATGTCTAGTCTTACCTTAACAGTTTTTATCATGTGATTTTTATGCTTAACAAAAATGGTCCCGAGCCCTAACTACGTTCACTTTTCCATTAATCATTCCCCGCGTGCCCCACACTTGAGGGGCAAAAAAGACATTTCCTTTTATTTTCTGAGTAAATTACAGTTTTGATTCTTGTGTTTTGATGTCTTTAACATGTTCGGTCTCACTTTAATAGTTTTGGTCCATGTGGTTTTTATTCTTAACTCAAATGGTATCGTGTTTTAACTCCGTCCACTTTTTTATTAAACATTACTTCCCTTTATATTTTTATTCTTAACCCACGACTCTATATTGATTTTTTACATGCTCGTCGATTTTAAGAACATGATGACTTCAAGAAGTTTGAATTCAGGTTCAAGATTGTTTATTGGTAGAGCCCCATGAACTATTATGAACCATTAACACCAGAAAAACAGGAAAAATAAACACTTTGCATCTTTTTACAATATCAACAGGAAATAACTTTACAACATGTACAAAATGCAGTATCTTAATTTATTTGGCAACTCAACAGAATTTGAAAAAGAATACACTGAAAATTTGATCATCATGCAGTTTCTGTCTTGGTGTTTGCCTCTTCAACTTTTGTGGCTGCTCCCCCATACGATAGCTTTCGGTTTCTCAGTGGTTTCTTAGGTGGCGAAGTCGAATTTTTAGTGGCTTTGTTTGCTGGACTGTTGACTTTTTTTCGAGTCAACTCAACCATAACTCTGTTTTCCCATGGCTGAACAACAACCCATCTGTCCTTCCAACTCCAATCCCAATTAGCAGTGGCTAGTTTTGAGTCCGTTGGGCCTAAACTGGTTTTCGAATTCGGCCTCCACTGCAAATTCATTTGTTTACAGTTTAGCAGATTTTTAAAAAGTTTAAAGTCCAATGACCAACTAAAAATTAGTTTAGTTTTAAAGATTATAAGTCATATGAGTATATGAGTTTGTGACCTGATGATAGAAGGCGTACGCCATGGCTCGCTCACGCTTTACTGCTGCTGCTTCTCTCTGTTGTATCCTTGCTAGAGCCTCATCTTTCGTATCAGAACCACTGCTCCATTCCACCTGCAATGGTTGCTCAAAACCGACACATTAGCTAAAACCAAACTATACTAGTACAAGTGACAAATCCATTTTGATAAACACATAACCAGTTATATATGTCTTTGTAGAACCTAATTTAGTACAATATTAATCCAAATTCTTTTAAAAACAATTCAAGATGCTATGCATTTTGAATACACTTCGGCTGACTGTCAACCCGTTAGAGACGAGGTACAAAACATTTACTTATAAACAGGTTTGAATTGTATCTTAATGAAGCTGAAAACTATAAGTTTCACCTCAAGATCATGGAGCTTAGTCTCGAGCTTCAGTTGATTTTCTAACTTCTTCTGCCTGATTCCGCCATCTTCAACCATGCGTTGTCTGCGAATTTTAATCTGGGCTTGTATCTTGCTCCATTGTTGAATATTGATCAATGTTTTTGATGCTTGTTTTTTGCCAAAATCACCTTTTGTAAGTGTTTGCAGTCTTAACATTCCTTTCAAATGCCTTAAAGTTTTTCTTGCCTTCAGTAATTATGAGGAAAAATACTTTAGGGGTCAAAAAATAGTTTTTGTTGTTGTTAATTTTACCTTCCAGACAAGTGAAAACAGATTAGTTGACACTTGACACCCAATAGTTGATTATTCGTGTACCTTAAACGCCCTGAATGCAGTTTGGATCCGAGTTGCAGCTATATTCTCAACAAGTTGACCAACAGCCTCAGGCTTCTCATGAGCAACGTTGACCGTACTTTCCGATTTTTCTTGAGGTTCCAAGTTATATGAATTCGGTACTGAAAGGCCCTGTAACAAGTAAAACAAAATTTATAAATTTAAACAATAAGAGTTCACTTTAAGCCTTGTCATATTAAGTACTTAAAACAAAATCAAGAATAAAATATGGGAGTGTAAAGCAATCTACTTAGAATATAGGTATCATACATAAAGACAGTATCATCAACATCTTACAAAAAATGTTTGCCAATTCATAAAAATTTTCATATGTTCTTATTAGTTGATTTGGTATGCAAAAGGTGAAAGCTTGAAACATTGTCAGTTGCGTTCACGATATTACGAATGAAACAAGTATGACGAGGGAGAAAACGACTCGATCTTGTAAACAAGGGAAAAAGGCTGCTGCATATATAGGTCATGGTTACTATTTATGGTAAAGAAATCAACTGATGGGTTACATACCTTTGTTTTGTTTGATCTTGGTTTCCTTGATTTACTTAAGTTCACTATAATCTTCAACCAATGCCCACTTCCCATTGTTGATGCTTTACACTGCTGGATAACACATAGCATATGCATAAAGAAAAAATTCAATGCATTTGGATGGATATAGATTAACATGAAACACCAGCATTGACAAATATAGTTAGACCATCTTTATCAAAAATAGTAATAATAATAATAATGTGTATATATATATTCTTGATTTTCTTTAAAATAATCTTTATAAAAAATCAATTCTTGATTTTTTTAAATATAACTTTTGAAACCTCATTAATTTATGAGTTTGTGAGAACTGAGAACTAGGGGTGTGCATGGGTCGGTTTGGGTCGGTTTTGGACTAAAACCATAACCATAACCGCTTGGTCGGTTATGCCAAATCCATAACCATAACCATAACATTTGGTCAGTTAACCGCTTTTCGGTTAACCGTCAGTTTCGGTTATTTCGGTTAATTAACCAATATATTCAGAATTTATGGACTATTAATACAAAAAGACTACTAAGATCAAATTCTTAAACAAAAAAGTTTGGAAGCTAGGCATATCCTTTTATAAGCTTAGTTTTACTCAATGTTTCATATGACTAGCGATGTGGGATAACAATTTCACTTAAAAAAATACTTCTTACTTGACATTTTGATGAAAGAAGCAATGTGGGATTAATAAAAAGAAGCTTATTTTGAGTATATGAATTATCTCATCTAGATTATTACTAGAATAATGAGTAGTATATTAAATTTATTTCATATTAATAACAATCGGTTCGGTTCGGTTAATGTTTGGTTATGGGATACCCTTAACCATAACCATAACCAATGTGTCGGTTAATCGAAGAACCTTAACCATAACCATCGGTTAATAGTTCGGTTCGGTTAATTCGGTTCGGTTATGTCGGTTAATTCGGTTATGGTTCGGTTAATTCGGTTTTATGCTCACCCCTACTGAGAACAACCCCTTTGACATTGAAGAACTTAACACCAAAGCAACAATTAATATATACTAAAAATTAGATTTCAAAAATTATATTTAAAAAAATCAAGAATTGATTTTCATGTTAATCTATATCCAAAGCCTAATTAAGAGTCAAATATTTCATATTAGTAGCAAAACATATGAGTATTAAAATGTAGATAACAGCAAGTTAACAACAACTTATAATACTACATAAACCTGTTTGGATACAGTCAAACAAATGGCAATAATACCTCAGATTTAGCAAATCCAATTTCTTGAGTGCACACAAAACCTGAAGAACTTAAAACTAGAGCAACAATGGTGTGATAGCATTTGGGGAAAAGAGTAGACAACAAGAAATAGGGGTTTGTGGATGTTAATGTGAATTTGAAGTGATAGATTATTATTAGAATGATTGAACAAGTGTAATAAGAATCTTTTTATTATGATTGTGTTTGGTGAAGAGTGATTAGAATAAGCAAATGGAAATGGAAATGGGTTTGATGATAAGAAAATTTTGATTTTTATGATAGTGGTTGGTGGGTTTGGAAAGAAACATTATGATTTTGAGATGTTGTTTGTCGAATCATTGATGTTGTTGGACAAATTGCATTATTCAGTGATAGTAGAATAGTGGTGGTTATGAAAAATACAAACAAACAGGTAAGAGTGATAATAATAAATATTTTTTTTTAAATGGATAATATTGGGCTAGTAAATGTATAAACTAGCCAGGGGTGTTCAATGGGTTGAACCCGGACAGACTAATCATAACGGGTCTAGACCGGTGATCAGACCACATGTAGAATGGGTTCGCTAGGTCCAGTCTTAGTTTTTTTTTATCGGGTTTTTTGGGTTAGTCGCATTATGCTCATCTTGTTGAAATGTTTTAACTGTTGATTAGAACAATAGACACTTATTGTTGATGCCATGTTAACTATATATCAAGATCCCACTAGGGGCTTGATGCTAGACCTAGTTAAGGGGAAATGCTTCTTGGACCTCGCAAAAAGGTCATCGCTCCTAGAAACCCTCATGTTCATCGGTACATGAATAGTCTTGAACAAGCGTACATTCTACATTTCAACTTCTTTGTTACAAGTTTTACTCGAAATTGATCTAGATTGTAAAAGATCAAAAAGTTAACAACACTCAAACTATGACCTGTCAAATTCTTTTGGTAGCTCATCTCACCAGAATAAATGAAAGAGCATTATTAAAAAATTATGGTTTTTCTAATCATATTTAACTAATTAAGTTTTAAATGAAGAGAAGGTAAAACCAGTCCACTAAAATGATGCGTACTGACTCGTCCACCAGACCCGCTCATCTTACAACAAAAGCCTCAACAATGTCACCTATTTTAATGTTTGTAGTTAAAATCTTGAGAACATCCAAGTTCCAACTCTTTTCCAATAGTAAAATCCATGTTGGCCCATCTCGCATCCCACGACTGCAAACTCATTTGAAACCGAGTTTCTACAAATGCTAACGTCTTTGACATCCTTACTGTTTTTCTACATCATCTGTAGTAACCAACGCTTTTGATTGGGGTGGCTCGCTTTCTTTTGAAGCATCAGTCCCATCTTGTTTCTGCTAAATACATTAAAGCATGTGATTAAATTTCATTGACAAACCTAACATGAAAAGTTTAGCAATTTTCATGATTTGTGGTGAATATTACCTTCTTGGTTAGACCTTGAGTCTCCATGAGTTTATAAAATGTGCGCATTAACATTTCTTCCTCAACCTAAAAAATAGTTTAGATGGTTTACGCAACTAATAAGGTTAAATATAAAATATATCCCATTTAAATAACCTGAAATATCATATCAGTCCATTTCTCTTTACACTTGTAAACTCTCATTTCCTAATACAAGGTTTAAGGGTATAGATGTCATAAATCCAAAAATAGTTGTCTTAATGATACAGTTTTGTGTTGGGTAAATATGACATTATATTCTAAACACATCCCACTAAAATCCCACTCATGCAGTTAGCTCTGACTTGAGAGAGAGCGATGAGGGCAAATCTTACAGAATTAAAAAAAAAATCCTCCCAAAAATATGAATTATACTATGTAATTTTGTGAATAATTTAAAGAAGAAATAAAAGAATGAGAAGGATATATATGTACCTGAAGTTTATGCAATTCATGAGACATGGATCTATATGCATCCATGAGGAGTTCATTCTGCTTCTCCAAGTGTCTACACATATATAAAATATGAATATATTCAATGCTAAAGATAAAAGAAATTATTCAGTCAGTATATGTTACCTTAACATATCTCCAGTGTGTTTAGGATCCATTGTTGTTAAGAACTAGCCTCCAATCCTATAGAGCAGATTGCACGTTCTGAGAGAATAATAATAATAATAAAAGCTTCTCAGAATAACAGTCTTGAGGCATAGCAATTTTAAACTACAATTCTAGCAAAAGCAGAAAAGTAACATTGGCTCTGTGAGACTAAAATTTTCAAATTAGTGCATTCATACTTGACAAGAACAATGGTTTGGTTTGCTTTGCAACATTGAAAATTGAAGACATTAATATCTCCACAAACTAATATTTTGATTATATTAACAATTAACCACAAAAGAAATGTAAGTCTTGGACATTGATATGCATAGGTTGGTTGTGCATTAATATATATATATATATATATATATATATATGATTTTTTTCATAAAGCAAAGCAGATGTAATTAAGAGCATATCAATTTCCATACATGAAAACATAAAAGCTTCAAACAAACAATTCACAAGTTTAAAACAACATACCATAGTCACGAATTGGATCGCTTTGTACCAAATCGGATCGATTGGGTTCACTGTACCAATCTATCGTGAATTCGTTGTTCCAACTTCAAACCAGAGCGTTCCTAAAGCTGTTAACTAGTCGCTAATTGGCTGAGTGACAACCGTGAAGTGGGGGAAGAAATTAGGGTTTAGGTTTTGGTTATTTTAACTTTTAACCCCCTTTATATTTATTTACACCTCAAGGGCTTCAACAAATCTATTCAACTTGACAGCAACCATTCAATTCAAATATACAACTTGACCATACAAGTTAGCATACATTCAATCAACTAAAGTCACACAACGGTATGATCCTATAAACGTTACTAGGCGGTTTAAATCATGAATCAATCAACAAAGAAACCGTTTAACATGGCCGGCTCAATGTTTTTTTTGCAGCTAGGGCTGTAAACGAACCGGACAAGGCTTGTCCGTGTTCGTTTGTTTAGGTTTTAAGTTGTTCGCGAACTGTTCGTGAACAAATTCCGAACAGAAAAATTTGTCCATGTTCGTTTGTTAAGCTTTTAAAGTTGTTCACGAACGGTTCGTGAACTTTGTTCATGGACACAAATGGACAAAACGAAGACATACGGACACAAACGAACGTTTGACTAGAAAATATTGACAAAACATTGTTATTCTTTACCATTCCACAACCAAAATAATAAATTAACCTTAGTCAAATTAGACAATTATCCAAAGTTAATTAACATGACAACTAATCCATAAGTCATAATTATCCAAAAAACTATCATTAACCACGTCAACACCCAATAGACCAAGATCTTTGATTTACTGAGATTATTTACAATAAAAACAAATTAGATTAAAAAAATGATATTAAACACAATTTTTTTTAACTAAACCTCATAACCTCAATTAATCCACTATATCAAATTAGTACCCAAACAACCTATTTTATCTTGATTAAGCTTATTTCAATTAAAATTTCATATACAACAGAACCAAATAAGCCTTAAAAGCAAATAGTACTTTTAATCACACATTATAATTTGCTTCATACATAACAAACGTAATGTTGCTATGACCATATTTGCTTCTAAGTGAAAATATTCACCAAAATGATAAATATAAAATTTAAAAACATAACGACCTACCGAACTTAAACGAACGCACATAAACGAACATGTTACCGAACGTTCACGAACGTAAACGAACGAACGCAGCATCTGTTCATGTCCGTTCGTTTAGCTTAACGAACGGATTTTTTTGTCCGTGTTCGTTTGTTTATAAACGAACTTCCCGCCGAACGGTTCACGAACTATTCGCTGAAAGTTCGGTTCGTTTACGGCCTAAAGCAAAATACACTTTTAGGGCCCTTTTTTCTGAAAAAAATAAGCAAAATCAACAATCTAATAACCAAGCTATTTACAACAATCTAATATCAAGCATAAACCCTTTAATCCAACTGCTACCCAATGGATCCATAATTAAGCCTTTAACCTAACGATTGACGGAGACAATTTGTAAACATTGATTTGTAGTGTGTACAAATACAGACAAATCTCAACTGTATGCAATATGCTAGTAACCTAATTGAATAAAGTGGGAGACAATTGATACCTGGTTCTATACAGACAGTAGTTTCCAGAAAGGGTTAGCGGCGCAGCTTGTTGCCCGTTTACCTTCTATTTCTATGTAAAAAAACTTTCAACATTCAATATTCAGATAAACAACAAACTGAGCGATTAAAACTAATTTCTAGACAATTGATACCTGGCTCAATTGATTAACGCGTCGTTATTCAAATTGTTGTATGGCCTTTTCGGTCATATGGTTAACCGTAAGATGTTTAACTAGGTTGTCTTATTAATGTTTTATTGAGATTAGAACCTATATTCAATGTTTTAAAAACCAGTTCAAAACGATGCTCGTGCATTTTACCGGTATGATTTAGGACGGTATTTTGGGTAACCAACATGTATATCATGCCATTGAAATGTTCTGGTTGAACCATTAAACAGGTTTTTATTTATCTCATTTTTATTAAAAAAAACATAATATTTGCAATAATAGTATCGTTCATCAGTCACGAATCAATTTGTTTCTTTGGTACATGACCAATTATCGATTAATTTGGCATCCAATATTGTATTTCTTGGTTTCAATTTTGACTCGATTAATTTATGCTTTTTTCCCATAAAAATTTCTCAAATGAAGTTATTTTTTTCTTATTTTTCTCCAAACAACATATTTGCAAGTATTATACATGAAATAAACTAGCCGATCTATTTTTTTAAAAAGTTTTGTTGGGGAAATCAAGTAGTTTTGACATTTTTTGGATTATTTTTTATTATATGTTAACTTTTGGATTCTTTTTTAAAGAACTAAAGAAGTATTAGTCACTCCGGTTAAACCATCCGGTATAACCCGGTCTAACCAATTGAACCATTTCTAAGCCCAATCCGATATGATTAAAAATAGGTTTTTAAAACATTGCATGTATCACTTTAGACATTAAGTTCTTATACCAACTTTAATTACTACTAAGCCATCTTGTGATGGTTGATTGTTAGCTGTTTCGATGCAAGCTTATTATCACATGAGAAAAAAATAAGGTTTATTCTTACAGAGTAAGCATCAATGCTTGGTCATGTGACGCTTGAATAACTTAAACCTCCATTAAAACTTTGACATGTGTCGAGCCAACATCTTGTACATTTTCTTGAGAAATTTATACTTGTTTTGTTTTAAGCATTTATTTATGGAACAACCTTAATACGACACACATCTTTTGAGTATTCAAATAAGATAAAGAGAACATGAGATAATTAAGAATCAATTCAATACATTTGTATCCTTTTTTATAACACATATCGTCATTTTAATGCCCTTTTAATAAGAAAAAAAAGTCTTACGCTAATTATTCAGGACACTAACAATCCAAAGATACAAGACTCACTAACTAATCTACACACATTGATAACTATACACACAATATGATGTTTCACTAAAAGTTCGATTCAAAGAAAATACTCGTTAACTAATCTACACAATAACACACACGACAATACGTTTCACTAAACGTTTTGGTTCAGAGTCAAATGCACCTCTAAATTCATTATTTTTTATTTTGTACCTCTATGCTTTTTTTTTCTAATAATAGATTAACTACAAAGAAAGAATATATTCTTTTAAAATCATATATAATTTGTGTTAATTAAAATAAAGCAACTAGTCTAGATGTAATTTCATTGGGGGAGAAACAAAGTGGACTCTCATCTGCCCTTCATTTCATCAATCATTCACTCATCATTTCCAATCTTTTTCTTATTCAAATTTCAAGATTTAAGTACCCATCTCCGGTCACCGGACATAGAAGATCACCGGAGCAGTCAGCATGGGTTGTAATGGATCAACAAGTGCCAAAACAGATGGTATACACTCAAAGTTTCATAATTTTTATATAAATTAGTTTTAAAGATTAGTTATGGGATTTATGTTATTTGTTCAAATAGATTGACATGTCTTGGACTCTTGGTTTGACTTAATGGGCTAATTAATTAGGTTTTGAAGATGATATTTGTGTAATTTGATCTGATTGATGTTGGGGGTTAGTGAATGTTGCTAGATCTATAGGATTGTTTATTGGTCAATATTGGAACAAAAAGGGCTAAATGTTCAATCTTGTTTGTGTTGCTTTCTTTTTTATGGTTTTGTTATAATACCAATTATAGTTGAAGTTTGAGGTGTTTAATGGTGTATAGATTTACAGTTGCAGTGAAAGGGTTTGAATCATAGGTTTCGAATTAGGAAAGGTTTAATAGTAATGACTGACTTTATTTAGAGTTCCCCATTCTTGACTTCAATGCAGTCAAATTGGTTAGCATCACTGAAGATAAACAAAAAGTTATTCTATGCACAGGCCCTTTTTATACTTAAGGGATTTGAAGCAATTCTTGATGATGTATTCGGTTAGTTTTCAGGACCGTCTCTTTCAACCATCAGGTCTTGCTGGATGCACTAAAAACTGTCATTTTTTGTCCAAAAGTTGTTTTTTTTTTTTTCTGGAGAAAAACCATCGTTCGCCTACAGTCCTACACCATGCACATGACATGCGTCCTGAAAGACCTTATGATGAATCTCTTATGAAAAGTAGCAATGTAGTGGAAGTTTTGTTCTTTATGGCAGGAGGTACGAGGTTCGGCCCATTCTTAAATGGTTCTAGTTTCGTAAGGCTTCATGGGAACGTGGCTCTATGAAACCACAAACCCATAAACGTACTACTGCACAAGAACTAAGATACTCACAATGTTCAATTTGTCATTTTTTCAAGTTGGATAAGAATTGCAATTACTTTCATTTAAATTCATTGTTCATCATCCTGTAAAGCTTTGAAGCTTTAAATTAGTTTATTAGTTAAACTTGATCACCTTTTTATTTTGCAGAACCTGTTAAGAAAATAATCAAACCGAAGGCATGGAAACATTCTGAACCATTAACTGGGGAG
Source organism: Tagetes erecta (assembly GCA_030867185.1). Taxonomy (NCBI): domain Eukaryota; kingdom Viridiplantae; phylum Streptophyta; class Magnoliopsida; order Asterales; family Asteraceae; genus Tagetes; species Tagetes erecta. The sequence goes on along the minus strand of CM061489.1, from coordinate 4,233,641 downwards.
CAGCTTAAGCAGATGCGTGAGGAGTTTTGGGATACCGCTCCACATTATGGTGGCCGAAAAGGTGATTCTTGCTTGATGAAATGGATTTTATAGTAGTTTACTAGTTTGTGATTTGACAGAGTGCGTGCGTAATTTTCCAGAGATCTGGGACGCGCTTCGAGCGGCTGCTGAAGCTGATTTATCACTTGCACAAACAATAGTCGACAGCGCTGGCATTATTGTTCAAAAGGCAGATTTAACCGTCTGTTATGATGAAAGAGGTCGTCTGTCTGTCTGTCAGCTGCAATAACTTTATATTTTAACTTTTGGTGTGTTTTGAATCTGAATCTTTATCCTTTTAACCTATGACATTACTTAACAGGTGCAAAATATGAGTTGCCAAAGTATGTCCTGAGTGACCCAACAAATCTGGTTCGCGGAAGCTGAGAGCCAACAAGACACAGGCCCTTGTTTTGTTACTAATTTCAAAATTGTGTATATTTTGAAGTCAAATATATGATTTGTTACACAGCTTCAATGTTTTGTAAATGATGTTATTAAACTGCAAAGGAAAACAAGATGGTGTTGACTCTAATCATTTGTACTGAAATTACATCTTCCAGACCACTATTTACAACTGTGTATATACTATATTGAATGTTAAGGAACATTAATATCCACATCATCAATTTCATCCTCTGAGGGTTCATCAGTTGGAGATTCAAGTTCTACGTTATTTGATATCCCGGATTCAAACATTTGTCTTCTTTGAACAGCAGCCTCTACTTTTTGATGAAATTCGTCATCTGTACTCGAGAGCATGTAACGAAGCTTAAAATTTACACGATTATCCATCAGAATCTTGTGTCGTGGTATGATTCGCTCTTCAAGAGAATAGCTAAAGAAACTGCAAACAATTACATGTCATCATATTTACAAACTGAAAATTGGGACTCTTTGCACAACAAGTAGAAACTGAGCTATATATAAAAAAACTGTAATTACATTGACTTCAAAGGTCAAACGAGTTTAAAAATACGTGAGGTTGTATGCATATGAATGCACTTTAAACGACTCTTAGCCTGCTTACATTTGTCCCGTTGAGATAAAACATAACCGAAATTCTGTGCACATTTACAACCAAAAATAAGTCATCAAGTGCAAATTATTAGGAATTAGAACATACCGTGGGAACTCAATGAGATCGTTCAGAGGGCGGACCATGGTTCTCCTTAGATACCGGTATTTTGGGCGAAGGATGTCAATGTTGTACCGAAGCAGCATGGGGAAATCAGCAATCATTTGACCCAAAGTTTTAAGGTCAATGCCAAGAGACAAGAAGTATTTGACATTAGGTTCCAATTTCTTTGATATGCTGCACCCCAGCAGCTCTGGACCCAACCCTATCACCTTTCCAATGTCCGTCTGAGAAACCCCGGCTTTCGTCAACAAGAATATTACCTGCAATACTTTATAAACTTAATGTCCAATTGTCCATAAACCAGGTAGTGGTGATAAAATTACCTCACTTAAGTAATAAAAATTCTACTTTTTCTTGTATAAAATGATAGAAGTATAGAACATCAACTCGAATGACTTATTCATAAGTAAATAGGTCGAAATCGCCATCTGGCCCATATGTAATAACCTAGAGGCTAGAGCTTTGTTAAAAAGGTAAATACTGTAAAAGATTATATGTAATTCTTGATACATACCACGGGCCTTATCTTCTTATGAAGGCTGTATGTTAGTAATGTTGGAAACCTAACTAGCATACTAGCGATTCCCTTTTCTTGAACGCCTATGTCACGAAAGAATTGTACCTTCAAGCACAAAGATTATAATGTCAATGTAACTATTTTGAATACTGAAGAGCTATATTTGAAACCGAAACCAAAAATTAACTTTGAACCAAAAAATCAACGCTTGACCTTTTTTCATAAGTGTGAAGATTGATTTATTAACAAGAAATAGCCCAGGTACAAAAAGTAGGTACCTTTTGAACAATATTGGTCTCCAAGTCTACACAAAAAACCATGGGTTTAACTGTAAGAATTCTCCTCATACCATCTCGAGAAATCCCGAGATAATAAAGGTACTTAACAAGAGGCTTCCATCTTTCCTCAATGCTGCATCCCATCAATTGTGGTCTGAATGCTAGTAATCTCCCCAAATCTTCATGACCGAGACCAAACTCCTTTAAATATGCAACCTGAAGAACCAAAGTGCAATGTAGATAAAGTACTACGTATTTTACATTTATCTTAATGCTTCTCCAAATCGGTTTATTTTAACTCTAAATGTTACCTAATCATTATTTTTGCCAAACACTCTAAACTGAGAGTATAGCTTAAACGCACACCCAAACACCAACTTAATATGAACAACACAAAAGCTTGCATTTAATCTTGTAGTTTGGAAAATTGTATAGTTTGCAAGAAATATAGTACAAATGAAATGTCCGTAAATGGACCCACAAAGAGCGCATCGGGATAAAAGATGGCAACGTAAATCCATTTTGGATATACATGGGTCAATATGGGTTATGTTTTTATCTTAAACATGGCGAGCTAATAGATTTAACTAAAGGAAATTAGTCAATTGGTCAAAAGTCATACCCAATGTGATTAAATGCATGAAACTTCTTAAAATCGTATCCAAGAAGCAAATGTGGATTTTTACTGTATAATATACTTTTGACCCAAACCCCTTTTGATATATGACCCAATAGACATGTGGCCTGAACAGAAACACAAACTTGGTTACCTTTTGTTTCATTTCCTCAAGCGAATAAAACCCAAGCACTTTGGGGAAGTCAAAAACCATAGTCCCAAAATCCTTCTCATTCATTCCCATATCAAAGTAAAAATCCATGCGAGTTTTGAGTTCCGCCATGCTAAAAGTCAACAACTCGGGACACCTGCTAACAACATAGCCCATCCATTCCCTTTTAACTCCATTTTTCTCCAAACACCAAACTATTTCATCCAATTCTTCGGTGTTGCGTGCTAATACATTCTCTCCGCCTCTAAGTAATGCAACCCCAATAAACCTTCCATTGACATGAATTGACTTCAGCCATTCAGCCATGCTCCTAATTGATTCAATATTCCCTCTTGAATTGCAAATTAGCTTCCCAATCTGGGGATATGACAATTCATTGTGTTTCAACCACCTAGAGAAACAAAAATCCCTTAATGCATAAGGTCCCCATCTTTACACAATCATGGGATTCATTTGATAAAAACAAATTCACAAGTTATACAAAACATCATAAAACCAGTTTATTGAGATCATGAGTTATAGTAAATAAAAAAGCAAGACGGTACATATCACTCTTCTTAGATGCTCCACAGTACCTAAAAGAACATACCTAATATAATCTCACTCTTCTTAGATGGTCACCAAATATCAATCTTTAGTACACAAATCCACGATATCTAACTAAACGTACCCAGTATAATCCCACTCATACCAGAGCTATTAGTAGGGTCTAAAATCCCCAATATATAATAATGCATATAAACATTGAGATTGAAACTAACGCACAAACTCGAAAATTGACTTCAAAATGCATCACTTTCTTGGCAAGAATGTATGATATCACATGTATCTAACTATCTATGCATTATAATGATATAAAAACTCAAACTTGCATTGAAATTTCAAATAACAATTGCAGTTTAACATCTTTTACCTAATCAAAGGAACCACATTCATCTCCTCCAAGCAAGCTTTAGCCCGAACATTAAACGACGAATTGGCAAACTCATCCAACTCTTTCATCGAAGCAGCTTGAATCATAACATAATCAATAAACTGTGGGAACAAACTCGACGCCAAATTCGTCGAATAAGTGATCCCAAACTTCCCTTTTCTCATAGCTTCTTTAAAAATCTCCAATGTAACTTCCCTCCTAATCTCAATGGCCCTCATAATGACTTCATAATCGTAGCCATAATCATCAGTTTGATTAACTAGTGTTTTAAGTTGTGGTAATGATGAGTTAATGTCAATATCTGTTGGTGATTGGGCGTAGATTGAGCCAGGGAATTGAGGGGTTCGTTTTCTTGCCATTGATAGTTCTAAAAGCTTTAATAGTTCATGGTAATTAATTTCTTTTTGGGTTGGGTTTGTTTGGGAGATGAGGGATGTGGATTTGGCGTTGTGGGTTCGGAGGATTTTTTGTTCTTGTTGGTGGTGGGGAGAGGTGGCGGAGATTGGTGGTGGGTGGCGGTGGGTGAAGGTGATGATGGTGGTGGGTGGTGGTGGTGGGAGGCGGAGGACGGTGAAGTGGTGGTGGTGAAGGTGGTTGTGGTGGTGAGATATCATGATGGTGTTTGGATAAGAGTTGAGTGAGAAGTCAAATATTTGGTTTTGGGGTTACTAGAGATATTTTAATTGTTTATTTGTTTTGTTATAAAATTACTAAACTACCCTTTTTAACAGATTTAAATAGAGGCGTTATACGTATGTTATGTTATCTTTAAATTATAAGACAAAAATAACAACTTTTGAAAAATATATAAAACAAAATTAGAAATAGCGATTTTTTTCTGTAATTTATAAATATGATGAGGACGAGGAACTTATTGTAAATACCATATTTTTACTTCAAATTCTATGCTACTTAAAGCTATTTATTTTATATCTGAAATAACACCGATGAATTCTCACTAAGACTTACATCAAATAGACTAACTAAAGAAAAGAATTTGATACAAATTTTCTCTAGAAAGTGTAAATGAAATTAAGGTACAAATGTGCATTTCATGCTTCAACTAGGTTAAGAAGTTGGTTGTAAAAAAATGTTCGATTAATTTACTATTTAACGATTCATATTTTAGTTAAGTGTTAACACTGTAAAGAATGCTCGATTAAAAACTGTAAATTTCCATCAAATAACGGGATACATGTAACTTAAATAAAAAACACGTATATTTTTATATAATAAATGAAAATGAATTTTGTTTATATATCAACCATTTAAGATTGGTTTGTTTACTTTGTATTATTTGAGAGTTTATCTCAAAATAACAATTTTATAATTAAAATACATATAAACGTCTATGGTATTATATTATAATAACACGATATACATTTTGGCCCCTAATATTTAGGATAAACTTGAAAACTTTAGAGCAGTTACATAATATATTAAATTATGCATGGGTCGATTTATATTTGATAAAATATATAAATGAAACATATAAATAAAGTTAGTAATATCCTATAATTAAATACCTTATATTTTAATAATTCATACTTTTTATATGACATTATTTTAAAAACCACACCATAAAACTGAGCATTTATTTCTCTTTAATTTGAGTGTGATATTGCTATATTAAAAAAGGATTTTTTAAATAATCTAGTTTTACAACGGTTTTATCAAAAAATTGATTGGAACCATCCACGCTTCATAACTACCATTAAAATCACCACCTGGGTGTTGCTTTTCCAAGTATAATACGGACACTAAATTAGTATTATATATAACAGTGTCTTAAATTTAGTCCGACCAGTAAATCAGTAAGCCGTCGTTTTTAAAGATAGAAAATGTAGATTTGTTCCTTAAACCATTATCATTGCAAAAGGTTAAACCCATTTCGTTATCATAAACCCCTAACCTCTCTGCCCCCTGCATACTTGATACTTACCACCGTCTATCGCTGATCGATTAACCTCCGTCACCCTGCAGCTCCGGCGAAAACCACCGACAACGTCGTATGTGTTTCACTCCTTGTTCTTGTCTCTGTTTTATTTCTATTGTATGCCATTGTGGATTGTTTTGATTAATTAACAACGTATTTGAATCTAATTCACGTTATAAACAAGATTTTGCACTAATATTTGTTAATTTGATTGTTGGAAGCTGAAACCGTAACTCTGTTTCATAAAAAACCCTAGCTTTAAGGGGATTAAACCGAGAAATTGAACCGCTTTGAAGCGAGATTATGTGTGTATTTAGATAGGGATTGGTGTTTTTGATGAAATTAAGACAAGGACATGTTTAGTTTCAACAAGTGTTGTTATGTTTATTGCTTACTTTTCTAGTGCTTGTTTGTTAGTTTTTCATATTGTGGGTTGGTTTAAATTTGGGAATAAAAGCCAACTCCGATTATCCTATCGTTGCGTGTTTTCTTAACATCATAAGTTCTGACTGAACTGTGTATGAAAACATCGTCTGAGCGTCCGCCAATCGTTTGATCACTTGCCTTAGTGAGCCTTTGTTGGAACTACATGTTACGGATTTCGAGATATTTTTTCCTAAAATTACATCATCTTCTATGTCTCCTCTTTTAATAGCATATGGACCTGATTGAATCAATCCACGAAATCCCGGTGCAAAATCCGTCAGTGGATGATTTCTGTGCTGCTGATCTAAAGTGGATCAAGTTTGGCACCCCAGAGCATCATGATGACGTAGCCTTGATTCCTTATGCTAGAGTCGACGAGTTCATTATTGGAGAGTGTTCTAATGTAGAATCTCCAACCCGCTTCCACATTGAGAGAGGAAGAAAACGTTCGAAAGGTAGCTTGATGGAATTCAAGAGTGATGAGTATTTGGAATACAGACTGTAAGTTTTTTACGGTTTTGAATTTTTTAGTTTTATGCTCCCAATCTGTTATATCCTGTCTCAATCTTAGGGCAACAGTTTATGAGCTTATTCTGACTTATAAATCATCATCGTTTCCTATTATAGCTGTATAAAATACAAATCTTAACACTTGTTTCAAGTACAAAATTAAGAAAGTTGTCATGTTTATCTATGCTCTATTTAAAGGTACTGGTGTTCGTTTGGGCCTGAAAATTATGGGGAAGGAGGAATTATATTACCAAGCCGAAGATATCGACTCAACACTCGAAACCGTGCAGCCCTGCCTCAGTCGATGCGAGGTTGTACATGCCATTTTGTGGTAAAACGTCTGTATGCCCGCCCATCTCTTGCACTCATAGTATACAATGATAGACGCCATGTGAATAAGTCTGGGCTTATCTGCCATGGTCCCCTTGACCGGGATGCTATTGGCCCAGGAGCCAAGAAGATTCCGTATATAGGCAATGATATTCAACAGCAGACAATGTCGATGATTTATCTTGGTATACCTGAAGAGAATGTTCTAGAGAAACACATAGAAGGGATTCAACGTTACTGTGGCTCAGATGGAATAGTCAACTCTCTTGCTTCTCAGTATGTTCATAAACTTGGGATGATAATTAAAAGGTCTACACATGAACTGGATTTGGATGATGAAGCAAGCATACGAATATGGGCTAATCGTAATAAGAAATCTATTTTCTATTATGAAGAAACTGCAGAGCCTTTTGTTCTTGGGATCCAAACTGAATGGCAGTTACAGCAGATGCTTCGGTTTGGACATCACAGCATCATAGCAGTCGACTCAACCTTTGGGATCAAGAGATTAAAGGTGCATATTAATTAGTGCCACTTCATATTTCTTTAGCCTGTGTGGGTTACCCGGAACACTCTTAATCCAATTATTATTAAAGATCTTATAAATAAATAGCATGCTACACATGATTATACACAATTTAGTGTTTCAATGACGGGCCACCTGCAATCTTGGTATGGTTCTCATTCTTAATTTTTTTTTCTTCTGATGGCAGTATCCTCTGTGCACGCTTTTGGTTTTTGATTCAAGACAACATGCACTTCCCGTAGCATGGGTCATTACACGTAGTGTTTCTAATGCTGATATAACTAAATGGATGAAAGCTTTACTTGATCGTGTTCATGCTGTTGACCCTACATGGAAGGTCAACGGGTTTCTAATTGATGATGCAGCAGCCGAAACTGATCCTATAAGGTACATTATTCATTTACTTATTACCTCAAACTTAATGCATTCCTTTTTCCGTGTTACTTCTTAGTTCTTATTTTGGGTTAACTGAATAAAGAATTTCATGATTGAAGTTGACCCTGAGAATGTAGTTTGTTTTTCTTTTCAGGGAGACATTTTCATGTCCTATATTGTTTTCTTTGTGGCGTGTTCGTCGATCATGGCTGCGACATATAGTCAAGAACTGTAGGAACATTGAAGTTCAAAGAGAAATCTTCAAACGTCTAGGAGAAATTGTTTACAGCATTTGGGCAGGAGTAAACCCTTTTGACGTGTTAGAGAAATTCAAGCATGATTTTGTTGACCAAACCGACTTCATGCAGTATTTCACCGCCACATGGGTGCCTAAGCTTGGTTAGTCCACTCCCTTGTGCGTGTTTGTCAGCCGGACTCTTCTTAATTTTATAGGCAGCAATTTGGACCCATTCACTTATGAGTGGGTCGATTATGGTTTTGTTTTTTACTCTGAATGGTCAAACAAGTAACATCATAAAAATAGCTTTTAAGGAATGATTTCAAATAGTTTTGAAAAATATTGAAATAGTTGTATAGCTTTTGTGATCATATTTGACACAATATTTCAGTTGAATAACCTGCCCCAAAACCTATGTTTTTTCTTCTATTGAATCATTTCTTTTTCATAGAATTGTTCACTGATTTATTTACAAATTCTGTTTCAGAAATGTGGTTAACTGCAATGAAAACCCTCCCACTTGCAAGTCAGGAAGCCTCCGGTGCAATCGAAGCTTATCACGTGAAGTTAAAAGTAAAACTTTTTGACGATTCACATCTTGGCGCACTCCAGAGAGTTGATTGGTTGGTGCACAAGTTAACAACTGAGTTGCACTCGAGCTACTGGCTCGACCGTTACGCAGACGAAAGCGATTCCTTCCAAACCGTGAAGGACGAATACATCAATTCCACATCATGGCACCGAGCATTGCAAATCCCCGACACCGATGTCACCTTACACGATCTTTTTGCCAAAATAGTTAGCCAAAACGATAGAACCCGTGTACATCTAGTGTGGAATCCTGGTTCCGAGTTTGCGTTCTGTGATTGTAAATGGTCATTGCGCGGGAATCTCTGCAAGCATGTGGTCAAAGTCAACATGATATGCGAAGATCATCAAGCGTATCAAAGCTCGGCATCGTTTCAGTCGTATCAGGAAATACTTATGAACATGTTCAAGAAACCGCTAGACGATTCACTTGAACTTGATTTGTCAATGGCGTTATTGCATCAGATTCATGATCAAACTGAGAAGCTGGTTGAGTTAAACCGGTCAAGTGATATTCGTGTGGTGGTCGATAAGCTTCCGCTGAAGTGGGCTGAGAGAAAAACCCGAACATTGTCATGCAGGCAGGCGGTTGTTCGACGTTGTGTCGAGTCATCTTCAAATAACACTAATGTTCGTAGGAAGAGTCGTAAGAGAAGACTGTCAAGCATAAGGTAAGAGATCGCCATGTTAGTTATGCTTAACCGTTGTTTTTTAATCGCATAAGTTTGTTACATCAAAAGCTGTACATAACATTATTTTCATGGAACACATGGTTGAGAGGCTTCTTACAAAGCAAAATGAGAAAGTATTTTAGTTTTTTTACAGTTAACAAACGGTTGTATCACATGTATATGTATTATTATTATAATTTATAGATAGATGTTAGAAACTGTGTGCAGCTATTAGTACATTAATGAGTATCAACACTTTGTAAATGAGTCACAGTTGTGCTATCAATAATGAACAATTCATGCCCATTAACAAGAAATATACAGGTAACATACATCAATCCCAGAAATATGTGCATATAAATTATAGGATCACATACGTCTGACGGACAACCCTCAGGCGCCAAAGAGATTAGCAGCTACCTTGAACTAGTATTACTATTCACAGGCGCTTCCCTCACCCGTGTCGATGGAACAAAGATGGGAACGCAGCATAACAGCATGAAAACCAAACCCATTGTAAATATCATGATACCAGACCAAACAAACACGGTTGCTTTCCACGACCACAGAATCCTCTTCAAAAGTGGAAGTTGTGATTCGAGCTTTAAATAAGCGGCATATATTTCAGGCAAGCCACCACCTTTTGTAAACTCTGCTCGTGGTTCTAGTACCACCCTCACACAAGAAGTTGGGATTTCCCGTTCTGTATACCTGTTAAACTTGATGTCCAGCGTTTGGGATTCTAACGAGTAGCCAGTGACTAGCGGGACAAGCTTAAAAATAGTCAACAAAACACGAATAGGCCAGCTTCTGAACTGCATTCTACATGGTTGAGTTGCACTTGCAAGTGATTCACCATTGCTAGAGAGGAAATCTACCTTCACCTTCAGGGAAATCATTTTACAACGGTTATTAGAAACAACGTACAACACTACAACTGCAGATAACTTGCATAAGTAAATGCAAATACAATTAACAGTTGAAGTGACAATTTCAATCGGGTCGAATTGGGTTGGTTTTATCTCTTATGGGTACAAGCCAAATGGGTCGAAAAGGTTGAAACTGGAAAGTCACCCATAGTATCATTTAATCCATAAAACCTCCTAAACTGTTATTGTACACATTGAATACAAAGGAGAACATGAAGCAATCTTATTGAATACCTGGAAATTGCCAAGATTTCTGTTGTACTTTGATTCAGGCAAGGTTAGCAAGACAGTCGCCTGTAACTTATGATCACTCGAGATAACACGCGATGGAGCAACACCACCAAACTTAATCTTTCCATTACACTCCAAACAAAGAGACTCAGGACACGACATTATAGGCACAAACGCCATGGGATTATTTCTCGTATAATCAAAATTCAACTGCTCAATTCTATGCACAGGCTGCTCAATCACACGTCGCATTATCGCACCATCAATAACAAACGCGAAAACCAACAACCCAACCAACATAAAACCAACTAAACCAGAGCACACCAATCCCCACCCCATTTGCAGACAGAATTTGCATATCAATCTCTTCTTTTTCATACATTTGACTACAATGCATTTTACTTTCCCCAACCAAAAGTTGAAAAACGTCGAAACTTTTCTAACCGCATAACGTCTTACACGACTCACAACATCAAACGGGTCAGTAACAAACATGTAAGATGAATGTGTTAACCATATAGGAAATGCAACAAACGCAAGTAACAAATTTGTTGAAAAAGATATAACCTTGAATATAAACCTAACCAATGCCAAAACCAAATTCAAATCAGTATCCAACGAATTCGAGTGATGGAACGAATCGACAGTAACAGACTGATCATTAACACTTCCATCATCACCCGAATTGATTATCGCACTAGAATTAAATGAACTGATTGTTTCCCCAAATTGAGCCCTAGAAAAATTCAATTTTTCATTCAGTTTATGTGTTTTTGAAAGCTTGTAGCTTTTCGTCGGAGAAACATTAAATCCATCATCTCTATTGTCTCCGTGAAGGTCGAGTAGACGATCGGAAGTGTTTTTGAAAGGTGATTTGGAGGTCTGTTTGGGTCGGCGGCGGAGAGCGGGAGAGTGAGGAAGTGGTTTTGAAATTGAAACGAGAGTGAGGTCTTGGTGAAGTGATGAAGAAATGGAAGGTTGATCGGAAGCATCGAAGAAGGTGAATTCGTCAAGGGCGTCGGTGAATTGGGGGTTATCGTCATCGGTGATGATGGATTGTAACATTGAAAAAGATGAGATTTTTAGGGTTTGTTGAAGAAGAAGTATACAGAGGATTTAGAGAAGATGATGAATGAATGAATGAAAGATTTGAGTGATGAGTTTGTTTTTGTTTTTCAAGAAATGAAGGTCATGCTTTGTTTGCTTTCCTTTTTTTCTTCAAATTAGTTTTTTTTTTTTTTGAACGGCGACTTTCAATTTTGCAACCATTTGGTCGCATCCCCCGCAATGAGGAACCCACCACCCCACTCCGGTCAATATGTTGTCTTAACCGGGCCCACTTGACATCGGAATTTGGCTAGGCGTTCAACCGGGAAAACCAATGGGGTTTTTCCTGGAAAATCTCACAGGCAGGGAGGTTAGAACCCTGGACCACCACTGTAAAACCGGGTGTCCTCAACCAGCTAGGCTGGAAGTTGATAATTAGTTTATTGTTAAACACTCCAACTTTTTTTTTTTGAACGACGACTTTCAATTTTTGCAACCATTTGGTCGCATCCCCCGCAATGAGGAACGCACCACTCCACTCCGGTCAATATGTTGTCTTAACCGGGCCCACTTGACATCGGAATTTGGCTAGGCGTTCAACCGGGAAAACCAATGGGTTTTTCCTGGAAAATCTCACAGGCAAGGAGGTTAGAACCCTGGACCACCACTGTAAAACCGGGTGTCCTCAACCAGCTAGGCTGGAATCATTAGACTAAACACTCCAACTTATAACTATTCTCTTTATTTTATTAGGAGTGTCTTAGTTTAAAAAACACAAAGTTTTGGGTATATTAAATAATTGTTTTTGTGACTTGTTATTTGACAATAACCGTTGACAATATATATTATATAGGTCCATCATATTGTTTGTTTTATATTATTAAGAGTATATTTGAAAATTTACCAATAAATTTTAAAAGTGAACACTTTGAATGTGACAACTAAAAAAAGTAATATAAACACTTATAATAGGACGAATGTAGTATAATATTTGAGTTAAATTTTGTGCGAATTTGAAGAAAGCATTCTTACATTGTCTTGAGAATGCATATATTGTATCAATTTATGTAATAGCCCCTCTTAGGTTTGATTGACGGATTAAACTCTTGACAATATTTGTGTTTTTTCTATAAATAAGATTTTGAAAGGAAAAGATTGGAAAGAAAGTTTAGATTTTGAAAGGAAAAGATTGGAAAGAAAGTTTAAATTTTAAAAATCTAGTTTGCTTACTCAATGGTTTTAACCTATAGTTTGTTTGTTCATTCAGTTTAGCTCGGGTCTGATAAGTCGCTCCGTTTTTTAGAACATTGGTCGTTTGAATCATAAGAAAAGACATTTTAGAAAAAGTAGTTATGTATAAATACAATTCCTCTTTATATTGATAAAGAAGAGCAAATGAATAATAAAATTTTGCATTCATAAGTGGCATGTTTTTAGTGGATGATGTGCATTGTTGTTGTTGTATTATTGGCTAGGTTATTTGGGTGTTAGTTGTTTTTTGTTTTTATCTATTTGTGCTATTTGTTTTCAAATAATTTTTTGTATGTGTGTTTGGTGTAGTGGTTGTGTTGGGTGTGTTGGTTGTTTAGACGAGGATTCGAGTCTTTGGTTTGTTTTTTTAGTCTTTTTACCCTTTTGTTGAACGTGGTGCATATATTGAAAAACAAGTGTAAGTGAATAGTAAATTTATGCTTTCATATATGACAATGTGTGGTTGGATTGTTTTTTGTGTGTTGGGGGTTTAGTGATTTTTTATATATATGTCATTCGTGTGAAGATTGAGTAACATATGTGTGTTTGGTATGCTAATTTAGTATATGTTGTATATGTGGTGACATGTATTGAATCCATTCTGTTTTTTTAAACGTGGTATGCTTTTGTGATATGTGTTTTTTGACACATATAAATTATTCGCGTGTATGAAGCAACATCTATTTTTACCTTCGAACCTAAAGCTCACGCAACGCGTGACCCGGAGGATCTATCTATTATTATTATTATTATATTATTATTATATTGATTAATAAGTGCAAATGAATAGTGTTATGTTTGTTTCATACGTGAACATATGCGATTGGTTGATTTTTTTTGTTGGTTGCTATTTAATTTGTTGTATATATATTATTTATATTCTCCTATGTATTAACTATTAAGACATAAAAACTCCAATGTAAAAGTACCTTAGCATTAACATATAAGTGATTCATTCTCATATGTAGTTTTACTTATATTGGAAACCTTATGTTATAAACAGTAAAACTGTGTCTAGGGTTATTTTAGGTATTTTACCCATCCTACGTTAGGCCGTTACAAGTTTTTCTCCTTTACTTAGGTTTTATCCTCGAAACATGTAGGTCCCTATAAATCATGAGCGTAAAGCTTGGTATGAAGTCACCGGCCCTATAAACCAAACCGCAAAACAAAACTCTCGCGCAACGCACGAGCTAGCACATCTATCTAGTTTAGTTAATTTGTGAAAGAAAAACAAATAATTTATAATTATATCATTTTCATTTAGTTGTTTCTATTTAAAAAAGAAAGCGATATTGTTTAAATTTAACATGTTAATGGATGATGTTCGGTTAAATGGATACAAATGAAACTTGTTGGAGGTAATTGGTAATCTTTAGTCTTTTGGAGGAAAACGATAACTTTTATCGAATCTAAGTGAGTCGTATTCAACTCGTAAAAAATAACATGTTTTAAAATTCTTTTTATTCATATATGTATGGACAGTAGAAGCATGAAGGTCAGTTTATTGTGTCATAAAGGAACAAACTAACATGTATTTACATAACTCTATGAACAATGTAACAAAATAAGTCTAAAACTCATTTCACACTAGCAGTTCAGTTTAAACTCGCATTCAGCATGATCATTATCATCTTGTATCGACTGGCTCGATCTCAGAATGATCATAAGAAGAGACTGAAAACAACGGGTCAGTATGGACCGAGGTGGAGTATTGAGTTTGACTGTTTTTACTGTATTTGTCTTCACGAAAGTCTCTCATGGCTTTAAATCTCAAATCATCAGTGTAACCACCTGCTTCTGGGTCTATTTCTGGGACACATGTTTTACCTTCAAGCATGCTCACTACCTCTGACATGATGGGCCTTATTGACGGAGAACCATTTGTGCATAACAGTGCTACTTTCACCATGATTTCTGCTTCTTCTTTGTTGATATTTGATCCTAATCTCTCGTCAAACAGCTCCTCGTAGTTTCTAGATTTTTGCAATCGGCAAGCCTGCAAAATGTACATATTGATTCCAAGTTTGTACAAGAAAAAGAGTTTTATTTGTCTATTTGAGGTCAAACAAACTAATACCAACTTCCAGTTTTTGTGCTTTGAATTCTAGATATTCATCTGAATACTAAACCAAGTTAAAGAGCGGCAACTCGTTACTTGTATTCAAGTGGATAGTGTATAATATTTAATGGGTCAAACACGTAAAATGTATTTAAATAAAAACAGTTCAAAGAAAACGGGTCAGAGTCATCCAAAGTTTTTTAGCCCGACCCCCAGCTTTACCCGCCCAATTCAAATTCCGTGATGTAATTTTTTTAGCTACGACTTCTCTATTATATAGAGAGGTAACCCATTATAGAACTTCATTATGCCAACATATTTACATGGTAATAGAAGGAAAATTGGCTTCTAGAATCGGTGGTAAGAAAGAGTTATATGGTACCCAGTCTAAAAGGCATATGCAATCATCACGAGGAATATAACCGGTGTTGTTCTTTCCGCTCACAATCTCCAAAGCCAACACCCCGAAGCTGTAAACATCCGCTTTATCACTTAAGAAACCCCATAGTGCGTACTCAGGTGCCATATATCCACTGCAAATCAATCAAACTTTTGTCAACATGAAAAAAGAGACTACCAGGAGCAAAAAAGGATAACTTTTGTCAACATGAAACAAAGGGGGTGGCAAAATGGTTACTTTCTGCACGGGTCAAAATAGGTCGGGTTGTGTTAAATCATGAATTTTTTTCAACCTAAAGCCATTTGTCAGATAAAATATAGCCCAAATCTACTTGTTAATATAAAAATGGGTTGAAATTATATTCAAATGCCATAGATATTAGGAATTACATTGTGCCAGCAACGCGTGTGCTAACATGAGATTGGTCATCCTCGTGTAACCTCGCCAATCCAAAGTCAGCTATTTTTGCGTTCAGGTCTTTGTCAAGAAGAACATTAGTAGCTTTGATGTCTCTATGCACAATTTTGAGCCTTGATTCTTCATGAAGAAAAGCTAATCCTCTAGCAACACCGAGACATATCTTAAACCTTGTTGGCCAATCCAGCATCAGTTTACTGTTATTTGAACCTACATGATGTAACTTTGTGAATTATAAACATATAAAGAATAACAAACAATTTGAATACAAGTTCCTGGCTATTTGTTTGAATCATAAACTAACCAGTTGTTAAGAAAATACAATGGAAACATGACAGTTGCCTAAAATGTACTTTTAGTTGATAAAACTTACGAAATCATTTATTTTAAGATTACATTACTTACTGACGTAATACATCCTTTTTATTATGTCAAAAAGGGTTTTAACAGCTAGAGTTGGTTTCATATGAAACAAATTGGATATGAATTTGGAGAAATGGTGATAATGAACATGAAATACAGACTAGAGTTGGTTTCATATGCAACAAATTCCATATCTCAATTTGAGTTGAATACAAGATTATTTGGTCCCTGTAAGCCAGCATTTGACTGTAACACTCACCAAACAAAGCATTGGAAAGGCTATTGTTTTCTAGGTACTCGTATACGAGCATCAACTGATCTCCCTCAATGCAACATCCATGAAGCTTCACGAGATTTGGGTGTAGTAAACAAGATATCACACCAACTTCATTCAGGAATTCACGATTCCCTTGTCTCGACTCAGATGAAAGCTGCTTCACTGCAACAACCGTTCCATCACTCAACGTACCCTGCAATATTATACATTTTAAATAAAACGTCTATAGGAGGTTGTAGGCATTGAAACAGACTTTGGGCTACTTTTAACCTATTCAGCCCATCTGACCCTTTGATCTCTTGGTCTAGTGGACTAGTGCTCAAGGGGAGGTGGGAGGCTTTGCCTCTCTTAGGAGGTCTCGTGTTAAAATCCGGGAAAGGGCGTTTAATATACTAACTTGGTGATGCTAACTACTTCTAGTGTAACATGTGCAATCATTGTTTTTCTAGATAATCACCTTGTACACGGGGCCAAAACCTCCCTCTCCTATTTTGTTTGCAGAACTGAAGTTGCATGTGGCAGATTTTAACTGCTTTAATGAAAATGAAATTGTTCTCAACTCCATTCCTTGAAAATCTGTTCAACAAAAGCATAAAGCATGTGAAACATACTATTTATTAATGTATCATCACATAAATCCAAAATAATTGCTCTTCTCATGACCTGTTTATGTATGAAGGGTCTATTTGGATTATCCTTTATCTATAGCGGATTAAACATATGAAATGAAAGAACTAGCTACAAGGGGAGCTGTCAAATGAGTTGAAATTCACACATTGTCTATCTTAATGCATTCAAACTCCTGCTTTGTATTCTTTCAACTATTATATTATTATTGTTTCATACCACTTATCTCAATGATTACTTTTCTAGGAAAAAAATGAAGAAAAAAGGTTTTTGCAGGTCAACCTGATTTGTCATGTTTCGACCCATACCAACAAAATGGCCTGCTTCAGCTCGACCAGATCATCTTTCCACCTCGAAGTTTGACTAACTATTACTCTATTGTCTAAACCACCCATCAATAACATCATAAATATAATGATAACAATGGGGAAAATATGTATTACAGCTTAACGTGAAAGCATAGAAAGGCATTTTGCATCAAATAGGGACATTTACAAATAGAAATCGCAAAAATTTTGGAATGGAGAAAGAAATGATAAAAAACCTAAAACAATAAAACTACCCAGATATACTATTTTTCACTTGCATTTAACTTAGTCTTACGGACAAAAACTAATGGAGTCTTCATACCTTTATCTTTTCTTTTATTATGTTTTAAAGAGCGTTTCCACAAAATAACCGCCAAAACTAACAAAACAAAACATGATGCTCCAACTGCAATACCAACATAAGCAAGTGTCTTCTTCTTCTTTCCACCAGCCGAACACGTTTTGAAATCTGCCCACAAAAAGTTTATCCATATATGATATAACTATGCTAGTCAAGAATCAAAAGTATGCATTATAAGTTATAACAAGCAAAATGATGGTTAATGCGGAATTGAAGTACAAATATAAAGATATGGGCGTACTTACAAGGGTCGACAGAAACAGCAGATACAAGGGGCCCATAAACTCCTCTGCGAGGAAAACGCGTTGTCCCTTTACCAGCCCAGTAAAAGTGTATCTCTAAGATGTTATTTGTCACACTTGCATTAAATGGAACTACCACTGGGTTTCCCATTCCACGAGCCTCGTCTTCAATATTAAAGTTCTTTTTAACAAGCCGTCCCTGTTACATAATAATCCAGTTAACAAGTTACATGCACACATTTATTTAAGGTTTAATTGCATAAAAATAGAACCAACTTTTTAATTTCTGGTAACCAACTTAGTTTTTACCCATTAAAACCCTCATACTTTCTGAAAGTTTCCGTGAAGACAATCTTTAACCGTTATGGCAGGTAACTGGCCAAGTTAAACATTTGCAACTGTTCCACGGCTTTCTGGGAGTTGGTTACTTAATAAAGTTGGATATAATTTTATGCAACCAATCATTTATTTAAATATCTTCTTCACCTGAATATAAATATCAAAAATCCGCCTGCCAAGACTTCTATATGTAGTATCATTAGTGAACTGTAATTCAGCAAAGTGTAGCTTAACATCATATTCCCCATTTTCCAGACAATGGGAAAAGTACACAAGTGACAGCGGAGAGAGGCGTGCAGTTTCATAAACAGAAGAAGAAGAAGAGTTTGTTGATGTTACAATGTATCGGGTGTTTTGAAAAGTATTGTCATCCATGAAGTCCCCAGTGCTACTGAGTCCCCAATTCTTATTGCTTATGTACAATCGAGCTGCAACACCATCAACATGTGCATCTCCTTCATAAACAACATCCTCGTCACCTTCCTTAATCCTCACATCATCTCCACCACTATTAACATGCATAGAACACTCATCTGCCATACACGTCAAAATATACAGTTTAGTTAACGGAAATACATCCACGTCAAAGTAAGTGATTGGGAGTATACATAGTTATAATTGTGGTCCATCACTCCATATTTTAGACTTCTCAGTAGTAGAGATGACAGTTCCAACCCATTTATAATCAAATGGGTATATTTGGGTCAAATGGGCTGAAAGTGACCAACCCACTAACAATTAAGGTGCCATTCTGTAAATCATGAATGCGCATCAAATATGATCACGAAACACCAATAACATGATAGTAATAACCACAACAACAAAAACCATTCATTTAAAACAATTTAGGCGGTTGTAGGCAGTTGAAATACTTTCACGACATTCAACTCACTTAGCTAAAAAAGTTATTTGACCCTTTTGAAATGATACAAAACCCAAACGATCTATAGGGTCAATTTTCCTCCTCCAATACAAGGACATACACTATCTTTAGTCTTTGTACTTCAGAAGTTCTAGCAATCAATCTTCACATAGCACTAGTAACTAGTTCATCAGAAAAAAACAATAAGAAGGGTCTGCTAGTTCAACTTAGAATTAACATCACCGTGCATTTAAAGATGTAAATACTCACATCTTGGACACTTGATATCCTTGGTGCATGCAAGTATGTCCTGTCTGTTAATAAAATTAATTTATAAGCAAATGACATCATATGTACAAAACAAAGGAAGATTGCTATGTTAATCAAGAAATTATCTTTGTAACTAAGTAAACACAAAAACTTCAATGATAGACACGTTAACAAATGAATTAAACATTGGCTTACAATTGATTCCCAGTTGAAGAGCTTTTAAACAAGTTAATATATGTGTTCCTGAAAGAATTAGAGAAGAAAAAGTTAGTCATCAATGGCATCGATCATGAAATGTCTAATACAACTAAGGCTCATGGGTCGCCAAAGAGTAACCCAAGTATCAAAGTAAATACAATAGTAACAAGAAAAGCATTCATACATGTTTTGTCGGCATGAGGGTTGATTAGGTCCTTGCCAAGTAAAATTGTTGTAGGATAGGTCACTGTATTAAATGCAGCAGGTACAACGTCAGTTTCGTACTAATCAAAGGTAGCAAGATAGGCAGTAGGGAAACATGTCAAAACATGTCTAAATTAACACTTTAGGCCACTTTCAAATCGTTTGACCTTCTTAACCCATTTCATTTTTAGATAACTATTGCAATTTGACCCCTTATAGATAATAATTTAACCCAAAATCACAAATACTTTAAACATAAGATCCATGAATAAACTTACATACTAGCTCCATTTATCAAAAGGGAGTCAGGTATGTCTCCACTTAACATGTTACTAGTTAAAAACCTGTACAAATAAAAATCACATTTTAGTTGAGCCATATCTGACCAGTAGAAAGATAAAAATATCCTCAAAATCAGGGAACATGATCACTCTTACACAAATCTCAAACTCCTCCCCATGATGTTTGGGGATATTCCACCAACAAGCCTGTTAAAACTTGCATCCCTGTCCAATTACAATTGAAGGGATGCCATTAAATACACCAACAAAGAATCGAAAGTAACCGGCCCATGTTTTGTTAAATCACCCAACTAGAAGTGGCAAGATGAGCCGCTTGTGTAACGGGTCCCATGGATTCTGTTTGAAAAGACTCATTTCTAGTAGGGTCAGGTTGGGTGCGGGCACAAACACTTTTTGTCCAACTTTAGAAATTTTAGTCATCCAACAAATGCTTTATAACTAAAACTTTTAACCTGTGCAACTCATTGCCGTTTTAGCTAACCTTTTTTATATGAACCATATAACCCTCTTGAGAATGAGCAAAACCCAAATCGACCCATTCATAAGTAAATAGGTCAAGATTGCCACCATTACACACAATACTTGAAATCACAAAGTCTCATTTTTTAGGGTATGATCTTCAACTCAACTAAACTTGGTTTTAAATTAAAATGTGACTAGCCTGCAATAGGATTAGAGAAAACAGAAAGAAAAAAAAAGCATTATGTGTTTACTTACAACATTTCCAATTCTCTGATCATCCAAACATAAGCAGGTATTTCTCCTGATAAGTTGCAATTTCTCAGGACCCTAAATTCAAGAATGGAGTTCATCATTTTGTATGTCTAAGAATAAAACTCGGAAAAATGTGAAATTTGTACATACAGCCTTATCAATCCAGGAGCATTATTAAGTGGAGGAAATCCCTGCGCTGGTCCAGCAATGTCACTAATTCTCCTGCAAAGCATAAATAGTTTGGCCAAATAATGAATATATATATATAGGGGCACATTCATTTCAAAACTAATTATATGCTGAGAACCACAAAAAATCTGGATAATGGGAGAGAGAAACAGAGGCTGATACATAATAATATGGTGTATCACATTCAAAGAAGTAAGCACAAATACGCTATGCGGTTACGCGATTCTCAACATGTTATTGGTTCTGAAAAAACTGTTTCTCAACTGTCCAAACAAATTGACCTGTTTAAACTTGTTAGATACCCATCAGATCCATGAATTTTTTCACAGTATTTTCTTGCATTTGTACCATCATATTTTTGTCACAAAGTTGTATTTTTCTTTCAAGTTGCTCCAAGGATATGTGTTAACCAGTTATGAATATGAGAAGAGATTATTCACTCACAAATCAGATAAATTCTCAAGAAGAGAAATATTTGAGGGTATCGGCCCGTCCAATCCACTTGCTACCATTTCACTTCAAAAAGAACAAACAGCAAATAAAATTAGTGGAATGACTGCCTAGTGTCATTTTTATAATAGTGTTATAATGCAATTAATATATAAATCAATAATAATCTTACAGCCTATTAAGTTGTCTCCAGTTCTGTATGAAATCAGGTATGGGCCCACTGAAGTTGTTATCATTTATCCTGCTGTATTGCAAAAGAAAGATGTCTAAGTTGCAACATTATGAAAAATGAAAAAGTCATAGAAAACTGATCAGCATAACAGAAACTTTTAAAGCAAAGCTTGTTTCGGAACAAGTGAATATCGTATAAGCAATAAATTAAATATTTACAAATTTTCTAAGTTTCTTAGTTCACCAAGGGCTGCTGGCAACGTCCCCTGAAACTGGTTTGAGGACAAGATCCTGAAATTTAATGTAGTGATATAAACAAACTTAGTTAGGAAGTCAGAACAAAAAATACCTAATGAAGATAACATGTAATCAAAAGAATAATAGATCTTACAAAGATTTTAAATTAATTAATTTCCCGAGTTCAGCAGGAACTGTTCCTGAAAGATAGTTTGCTTCAAGATCCCTGATAATAAAGTTTACTAAGATCAGTCTTTATTACACCCTTGTCTAAAGAGTTTCACATTGAAGGAAAATTATGAGCAAACAAATTTTTTTTAAGATAACCTACAGCTTTGTGAGAGTGGTAATATTCCCTAGTTCAGGTGGAATTTTCCCAGTTATTCGATTGCCAAGAAGAGAACTGCATTATGGCCAAAGCATTATCAGGTCAGATCCTTAAGTTTACAAAAAAGATTCTGAAAATGAGAAATAACTCTCACATATCATGCAATTGTGTCATGCCCCATTCTGGTGGAATTGTGCCACTTAAGTAATTGTAAGCAAAGTCGCTGTAAATCAACAAGTATAATTGAGACAAATTTTATTTTGATTCACTATACTTAAGAGTTTAATATAATAACGCTGCATTATAAAGTATGTGCTCACATTGAACTGAGATAAGGAAGCTTCACCAGTTCAGGTGAAAGAACACCACCAAGACTGTAAAACTTCATTGTGCTGCATAGATCAACAAATATAATGACTTTTAGGGTCAAGTATTATAATAGTTATTGCTAGCTTGTTCTAAATTCTTACACTTTCCAAAAAGTTTGACATTAACTATGTAAGAAGAACTACAAAGAGAAAATTGTTGGTGTTCAATGTTTATAAAGACATTGAAGAACGTATTTATTGTTCTTTTATGCATAAGAAAAGGAGGAACAAGAGTATTATACATCCTTACGACATGACAGTCACTATTGTTGGAGATATTGCAATTGCATCCAGTAGTGGCATTAACTTCCTGAGTTAGCTTTGGCACTTCAGCAATGGGATCAAGGTTGCACGTGTCACCGTTGAATCTCCAACTGGTTGCACCCATTGTAGTAAGAATATTATTAACAGCCACCACTGGATCAAATTTAATTCAGAATAACTTTGTAAATAAGCTTGAAACATTTATCAAAGTTTGCATTAATACAGAAACATAAATTCAAAACTGTTAAATTACATGGTAAAAGAAATAACCAACTCTTTGTATAAATGTTTACAAGGCTGTAACTTGTAAGTAGGGTTGTAAACGAACCAAACGTTCGGTGAATTGGTCGGCAGGAAGTTTGTTTGCGTTCGTTTGTTTAATAAACAAACGAATAGGAACAAGATATTTTGTTCGTTAAGATAAACAAACGAACACGAACAGAGTCCGTGTTCGTTCATTTGTGTTCGTGAACGTTCGTTAATGTGTTCGTGAACTATATATTGTTATGTTAAGTACTTTAGGGGAGAGTATATTGTTATGCTAAGTACTTTAGGGGAGTATATTGTTATGAAAAACTCAGGAACTTAGACGTTTTCAAGTTTTTTTTTATAACTATATATTGTTATGGTAACTTCTTAAATACTTTAACATTCATTATATCTTATTTTTATATTAACAATGTTTTTTTATATTTAAGCTAATATATGTTTGTTTGTGTTCGTTTACAACTTTAACAAGCGAACACAAACAAACACGAACATCTTAAATGTCTTAACAAACGAACACAAACATAAACTTTTGTTTGGGTACGTGTTCGTGAACCGTTCATTAGTTCGCTAATACCTTAACAAATGAACATTAGCGAAGCGTCATTCGGTTCGTTTACACCCCTACTTGTAAGTATTTGAATACACTTAGGCAGATTTTCAACACGTTTAGCGCATAATATCTAAACAGATCCACTATTATATAAGTTGATTACAACTACTGCATACCCATGTGATTCAGGAATTTCATCAAACAGCTTATAGGCAACTAAAAAAACCACTATTCATTTTGACATGCATAATTCAAATAAGCTAAGTTTGAACATAAATTAAAAAAGATAACGAGTTACATCACATGATGAAAACTTGAACTTCAATTCATATCATGCAGTTTAAAACCCCAATTGTTACCTTCTTGTTGTGGCACCATAGATTGATCAGAAGATTTGAACAACACGAACCATAAAAAAACCAACAACAACTCTGTTTTCTTCGTCATCTCCATGGACACAGAGAGAGAGGTGTGTTTGACTTTTGAGAAACAAGATGAATAATTGAATGCAGTTTTTGTTTACATTTGATTTGAATTGAAGCTTATGAGGGTTAAAAGTCAAAGTGTTAACAGGATTAATTGTAAGTAAGATCTGGCAACTGAAATGGCGCCATATTAAAATCACGTTCAATTGAATTAATTATCAAGTGGGCGTTGGTTGACTGATTTTGATTGGATTTGATTCGAGTTTCAACGACCTTGACAGCGATATAGATCTGTATAGTTTTCAAATTCAACATGCAGCTTTAAGTCTCCATTATTGAAACCAGACAAATTATATTAAGAGACTGTTACATCCGCGTTTGCATTTGCCATACATGTTTTATGTTCATCTTTCAAAGTATATATTATATGTATATGTATATGTATATCCAAAGTTAAATGTGTATATAAAAGATCATGTGTCATGTAACTAGTTAGGCTACTCCAGACGCAACACATATAGGGCGCATGTGGCTTGCCTTGTCTCACATGTTGTGTTGAGCTTTGGCTGCTTTTGATGATCTACACGTTGTGATGGGTGGCTATAAGTCATTTTCTTTTTGTCTCGCATATTAATTAGTTTAATTAGGTGAATGTAGGAATAACAAGTATAATAGTGATAGAGTAAAATATGTTTATTATAAAGAATAAATGAAAATAAGATATAAAATGCTAACTAGATCTGCATGCGAAAAAATAATTCACGCATTTATAAAAAGTGTTAGTAATTGTGAAGGTACAATCTATTATCTTAAAACTAACTAAAAAATTTACTTTTGTTTTGGTGAAGAACCGCCATGACCACACTCATGGAGAGCCTCTCACGCCTCATCGGCGTGGTGTTTCACGCCCGCCACTTCATTACATCATCACGTCCCTCCTCACGCTACCATTACTTTTATTATCGTTTTATGATTAAAAAAAGGTTAAGAATACAAGTTAAATGTCTGTTACAAATATTTATACATAACTAGGTTTAACACCGTGTGTTACACACGGGTTAAATAATAATATTTATAAAATCATAATCGTTTTGTTTAAAAATTTGTAAATATTTAATATTTAAAGATATTTTGTTTCATCAACTCATGCATGGTATTTCATATATTCCCTCTAAAACTTCCTTTTATAAAAAATTCCCTCCAAAAGTTACCCCTTAAAACCCTGAATTATTATATAGATGCATACACTTTAAATCTCTTAAATAATTGAATCTACTGTTAAGTGATAACAACATTGCACAAAAATCAACACTAAGGACACTGCATTTAATTTTTGTTGCTTTCAAGTTTTCAACTCTTGTGATTTTATTTCTTGATTACTATGTCCCTGCCTATCATTGTCTTTAGTAATTTGATACACACTAACAATTGGAAGGATAATGTTGACTTCCTTCGAGTCAATTTAGATGAAACAAGAAGTTGAGGGTTGGTTTCATTCAAATGTGAAATATGTTATTTGGATAAAAAGAGATTGGCTTCTGAAAATGAGATGCAGTAGGTTTATTTGAACCTGCTAAACCGATTACCAAAGACAACATACAACAATGCGATCAGGTTCGAGGGTTTAGTTTGTCTTGTTTGTGTTTCAGTCTTGGTCCAGTCTGTACACCATGAACAACCTTAGTAACACAACTAAAAGAAAGAAGCTACTCAAGGGTCAAATGAGAAAGTTACTATCTTTTAACCAAACATTGACCCTTAGGGTAAAGGATCTGCTCAAACCAACAATAAACCATAGTGAAAACATGGTTAAATGATAATCGAAAATAAACAAAACCTATTCAAAAACTTTCTGAAAACTTAGGTATTGCTTTCACAGTGTCGTCTCTTAAAGTGTATCCGAGTTTTTGCATACCAGCAATGAAGCCATCCAAGCAAATGCAGATTTCATTGAATGCATTCCACAATAAAGTGTGACTAAGTATCTTTAAATATCTTTGGAATCACTTCATGGGCACTGATATCTAATGCCACTGGATCCCTGAAAATAATATTATTGTTTTCAGAGATATATATTAACAAAACAGCAAACAAGAAAAAGAACAAACTCATCAAGTTTCTGTTTCATTCAAATTCATAAAATAAATGACACGTTGTCTAAAATATGAGCAGAGATAATATGTGAGGGGAGATTTGCAATCGAATGAGGGGTGAAATAGCCTAAGTGGACGTCTAAAAAGTCGATTAATTATAATTTTATAAGCATATACAAAAAATAAAGTATTTCAATAGGTAATAAATAATAAAAGGGTCAACCTCAAGCTTAAAAAATTACTCACGAGCCGAGCTAGAGCTTTGAAATAGAGCTCTAGATGAGATAAGTAGGAGCTTAGGCAAGTTCGAGCCCAGCCGGCTCGTTTACACCCCTAGTGTTTACTTGCACTTTTTCCATATTATTTAATAATACTTCTACCTTGATTCAAATAATGTTGGAAAATAAATTTTAGCATAGTTTGGTTTTTTGGCGAGAACGAGTCATTTGTCTTTTAACTTCAGTCCTTGGTCAATAATTAGCATTTACTACAAGCGCAATCTTGAAGAAGTCTTTATATAACTTGAATATTCAAATTGTTAGAAAAGGTCAAAAGGGTAGGGATACATCCACATCCTTTTACCAGCTTTATGATGCAGATATGATTTTTAAATCTATAATGTATCAAAAAATTATGGAAACGGAATATGATACTCATTCCATTTACATCCCTACCTACAACATATATACTATAAGTTGGATGTCACGCGCAAAATATTAAAAGCTATGGCTCATAAGCGAGTAGTTTATCGCACAAACAAACCTGCACAATATCTGTCCTTTTTCTGAAGAACTTGGGATGAACCATTCTTTTCTGACAAGAGGTGATTCAAACTCAACAAAAAATCCATCAGTTTGTCCATGCTTCCACTTCCTTGGTCCCTGTCCTTTCCACACCTGTAAATCAAGAAAACTAACAAAGGCTAAAGGGCTTCTGAAATTATATTTTTATTGCTCTACTCAAAATTAATTCTTTTAAACAACAATTCAACGATTTTCTAGAATAAACGCACCACAGCATGCACCCTACAGAACTCAAACCCCCAACCTTTTGGTTGTGGGGTACACCACTTTACCGCTAGGATGTACAATAAATAGATAAACATTCACACGCGTACATGATGGATATCAACATTACCTGTGGATATGATATTGAACTCTTTGGTACAATTAAGCATGCTGCTCGAGAGCAGGAGTCCACGGCATATTGCCTTAGGAAGGAAACACAATCACCGTGTGTATGGGGTGACTCGAATGCCTGTTTAATGAAAATGACAGCATCCTCAGACGTGGAGTTTAGATTAAACTTAGCTGGCAGTTTCGACCCATTTTTTTATAAATGGGTCAATGCTGTTACATTCATCTAAAATGGGTTGGATAAAAAAACAGCTTCCAAGAAAATGGATAGAAAGACACAAAAATGTAATTGTAATTCATAAAATATTCCAATCATTTCATATAAGTATTGGAGTGATATAACTTTTGTAATCATATCTGAGACACTGATTTTTTATTAAAACTTCACAAAAAAGGTGTTTCAAGTTGTTGACCTGTACAAAGAGTTATCCATTTTGACCCATTAACCAACCTATCTAACACCTTATTGAAATAGTTGAAAGCAAGAAATGGTATAGATTGTATACCTTGTCAACGTTGACCACGGGTGCATATTTTTCAGTGTCGGTCTTCTCCTTATCGAGCTGAAAATGAACCCTTGCGTCGACCTTTGAAGTTTGATGCCATGTTTTAACTGCAGTCTCCATTGTCTCAACCAAAAAAGAGAACATATCTTTCCAATATTCCTCATTTACATGCTTCTGTGCCTGAAAAAAAAAAGATTTTAAAAACTACTTTATCTACAAATCATGATTTATTTTTCACATAAAAAAACAACTTGGATAACTTCACCAAGACAGATTGCCAACAAAATCGAGAAACTAAAATTTAAAAGATTTTTTTTTCGTTTCATTAATACGAGAAAATTATAAACTCTGTTTAGAGTAACAGCAAAATGCAAATAAAAACAAACCTCTGACAAATCAAATGATTAATCTACTGTCTTAGAAATAAAATTACCAATTCTGACTTGAAACTATCCAAATGTTTTGCCAGATTAACATTAGATCTCAAATTGTCCACTTCTTCTGATCGTTTTTTATCTTTTGACAACTGTGTAAGCCTCTTGATCTTTCTTGACACCTCTGTACTTTGTGGATTGTGCTGCAAGGCTATTTTAAAGGCATCCAATGCCTACATTAAACATAAACATTGATATTATTAATATACTGGCTTCAGCTTGTTGACAATAAAGATCCAAAAACATCTACAAAGACTATTACTATACATCATCATATCGCTCCATGGCCTCTAGAACACATCCTTTCCTGAAGTAACCCTGTGGATAAACAATGGCACGTTTTCAGAAAGAATTTGTAACAAATTATTAATAATAATATCCAAATATGAATATAAAAAACTATAGGACGTTTTAGACTTATCATACCTTGTCCCAGCTAGGATTTAAGGATATGGTTGTTTCAGCATCACTGAGTGCTTTCTGTAGCTTAACAAGATTTAAAAATGCTGCTGCACGATTGCTGGAAAATAGAATAAAAAGAGTTGAGAAAGGTAACAAAAATGGAGTGCCATCCTAATCAAGATAAACCAAAGGCCATAGAACGCATTATACTATCAAATAGAGGTGGCAATTATCCTAATGAAGAAGATCAACCAAAGGCCATAGAACGCATAACTGCGTAATACTATCAAATAGAGGTGGCAATTGCGACCCAAATGCTTATAAATGAATTGATTTGGGTTGAGTTAACTTTCAAAGCATACAAT
Organism: Tagetes erecta; assembly: GCA_030867185.1. Taxonomy (NCBI): domain Eukaryota; kingdom Viridiplantae; phylum Streptophyta; class Magnoliopsida; order Asterales; family Asteraceae; genus Tagetes; species Tagetes erecta. The sequence goes on along the minus strand of CM061489.1, from coordinate 4,204,752 downwards.
CAGTAAAAAAAAGTAACTAAAAAAACAAGTCAAAACGAGCTGATCAGATCAGAAGTCACATAAAGTGTATTATAAAGCATCGAAGCACAAAAATTCTCTCTATTGATAGAAGATCGTTACTGGAAAAATATAGTATTTATTATTTGAACACGGTATCTGTTAATATATCTTGCGAAGGACTGGGGGTACAGCTAGCGTTCATCCTACTCCATGCTTACTCCAAGACATGGATGGTGAATGCAAACAAATTCACTATTATGCAAAAAAAAAAAACAGATTATTGAAAAAAAATGATGCAGCTCGTCTTTTCTGAAATGAGATAAGTCTCGTAAATCTTTTGGCATACTTCCAAAAACTTACATGCCTACAACGATTTAAGTTTCCACAGCACAAGAGACAGTCCCGTTTACCATACACTTTAAAAGATTGCATATGGTAGCTACATTAAGCTCTAAAATTCATCATTTCTCTAATATCACTTGTGTTTTGGATAGCGATCGATCTCTGGTAAATTACTAGAAAACCATAACCACAATAGCAGCAACAGAAACTCAAAGTGTTAAGGCTACTGAAAACTATCTACAACAATGCATCCTCACAATGTAACCCTAAAACCCCAATCTGCTGAAAACTATAATCTAAAGTCATTTCACAAGTAAAACTGTAAAACCCTAGAACAAAGTTCAATCTACACGTTCAGATTTAGCCTTTTACACATAAACATGATTAAAAATTCGATATGAACTGCTTTCACTGCTTCATACAACAAACTCGAAATCGATCTAAACTCAATCAACTACTTAGAAAACAACACTAGAACTTGACATTAGCAAGCAAAGCAAAGCAAAGCAAAGAGATACATGACTACCTGTAAAGAGTAGGATTAGAAGGATCCTTTTTGATGGCTTGAGTGTAAATAGCAGCTGCTTTTAGGAAATTTCCGGCCTTGAAGAACTCATTTCCTTGATCTTTCAACGACATATCTGGTTTTGATTCCGCCATTAGAGGTGTTGATTTGGAGAGGTTTAATTGCTGATTTTACGTTTAGGGTTTTTCGATTTCACTCTCTAAGTACTGAACACGATGATCTACTTGATGCTCTTGTGTAACTTATGTAAAAATGAATGACCTACAAAATTACAAATAGTGTCGATTAAACAAGGCCCTAAGATTAGATTAATAATGGTTTTGTACACACTTTCAATTGTATTATTGCACTTTATCTAATATAACACTTGCAACTTCCAACGTGGTATAGTGGTAAGAGGCTTGGATTCTCCAAAAGAGACCCAAGTTCTAGTTCCACTACCACCACTTTGAAAGGGGCAAATGGGGGCAATGAAGGGAGACTTGTGGCCAACATAAGTTCGATCTCTGAGCCAAACGGGTTTTACCGCTAGCTTGTTGTCGTGCCTACGGGCGGACGGGCTAGTGGGTTTCCCCCGAATTGGAGTTGGTTTAATAGGTGGGCTTCGGCTACTCAGCGCTGTCTGTGTTCGCAGAGCGTTTGGGGTCGCCTTTCGCCATTAGGTTACCCCGGGTAGCCGGGCTTTATTCGTTTCGCTGTCCAAAAAAAAAAATCTAATATAACACTTTTTTTCCCGTTTAGTCAACCTTAGTTTTAAAAAAAATTAGTTAAAAAGTTAACTTATTTTGTTATCCAGTATACCTATTAGAAAGAGTAGAGGTAAAATTGTATACTATCTAAATTGTCGTTGATTTTAATAAACACTCTCTAAATTGTTAGTATTTTGAGCTATTAAGTCACCAATAAACAATTAATAATTGAATAAGATAACTAAATCAAGAAACACTCGTATTTTATTTAATTGAATGATAACTCAGTACATAAACAATAGCAAATGACTCATATTTATTGATCCACTTTAGCTAACTGATAATTTAAAAAGACTCCTTTAAACTTGAGACTCGGGTGACTCAATATATTACTATTGCGACTTGTTCAAATACATTCAAAACTTAAATAAATAAGAAAACCCACGTGAGCATGCAATCACATATCTACGAGTGTGTCCTAAAAATGCTCCGTAGTTTGAATCATTCAAAATCATAAATGTTTGTTGATTTTAATAGACACTCATTATTCGCACATCCCTAACTTTATAGGAACCATATTGGCAATACGGTTGATATTGGCTTTTTGTAAGTTTATAAAAGTTTTTTTAATGGTGTTTTGTTAAACTTTTTAAAGTTTTTTTATAAATTAAGTTCTACTTTTTATAAGAAAATAAAAGTTAGTTTTTTAATTATAAAATGATCTTGGTTTTTTTTACAAAAATTAAGTTGGCTTTTTTGGTATAATCTTTTTTTTAAATAAAAATTATACCAAAATCCAAACAAATTAAATATATAAATACATTATAATTAATCAAACCAAAAATACCCAAAATTATGAAAGTACTACAATATACAAATACTACATATACTAAAAGTTTAAATAAATACTTCTCATCTACCATCAATCCTCATACTCATGATCACAGAGTCCGATCTCCTCGTAATCCCATAGTTCTATTGTTGTATTGGCTTGTTTATAGAGTTGGAGCATTTTTATATGATTATAGGGTTAACTGGTTGTACAACCCAGTTCAACCGACCAAACCATTCCTGAACATAAGCCCGTACAACATAAAAAACGGTTTTCAGAACATTGGTATAACAACCTTAAAAAGTTATGGTTAAACCTCAATGTAGCATAAAGTCACCCGTACTTTATTTGTTTCTTTCAAATTTCCTTTTCTCCAAGCAGTCATACATTTGACTTTCAATCATCAAAAGAGATACAAAAGTAAAGATTAAATGCAGATAGTGAGACATATGTCTCCTCTAATATCAAGTCAAACATGGGGAACATCCACATTCAAGATACCTACAAGACTGATACTTTGGTGTAGATCATATACATGTATGAACTCAAACAAAACAAGTAGCTTTACCTTTGTTTCGTAACTACAAACAAATTTAGGACATAAACCAACAAAATAATAAACTCTACTTTCACTAAATGCATGAACATACCACAATGAACAATATGCATGTGCAAAAAAAATAACACAATCACCATCGTTAGTAGTTCAATAAAGAGTATTTCACGCGCAGAACGATCTTCCCTTTATCTACACCAAGTTTGGCCCCTGTGACTAACCAATGACCTGGAACGTCTTGTGGACCCTTTGACATTTCTGTCATGTCCACAATTTTCGCTAGTTTCCCCGACTGACTTGAACCATCTCCCCCCTTATCATCTCCGGGTTTTTGAACATTGTTTGGGCTATGATCCCATACAGAACGGCGTATTGTACAACCTGGTACTTTGGAGAAGAGAAGTTTGAGGTGTAGGACACTTCTTGCACCAAAGTCCCATACGCCAAACTGGGCGCCGGTGACAATGTGGACCCCAGAGAGATCTCCAATGTATGTCTCGGTGTGTTCTATGGGTGCTGTACTTACATGTGAGAAGTTCTTCCACTTGATGGGTTCGAACCAACGACTGTCTTGCTCTTCAGGACCTTGCCATTTGGGTGCACCAATGGCCATGTGTGCATCCCAATGCGGTTGGAGGATTTTGGGAAGAGACACCAAGTGTTGTAAATGAATTGCTAGTCTATTTTGCTTGCTTCCTTCTAAGCTGAGTTTAAGTCCGGTGACCGGCTTACGCCCGACTGTCACCTGCAAATTGAAAGTATTAATAACTGCAAGTGTTTATAACCTCCTAAATTGTTGTAATCAACAAATTTAGAATCATTTTCATAAACAGTTTTTATGATCATCTTAATATACCAAATATTTATGGCAGTTCAAGAATTAAACAAAGAGAAGTGTTGGCAGGTTGATCCAACCCCTTTAAGCCCTCCCAAAAATTTACATATTTATCATGAACACATTTAAACGTACATAATACCAGTGGTAACAACCACGGTTATAATTTTTATTGATGACAATGGGTAGTAGTGTAGCACACATTTCGACTTAATCTTTTTTGGACACAAGGAATGTGGCAACTATATTTTTAAGGGCAAACCTGATGGTCTATGCTCCCGCACGCATGGGGTCCTGGGTTTTCAGGCCACTTTAAGTCTTATGTACACTTTCTTACCCTGCATTTCTACAAGGAGCTATTTCCACAACTCAAACCTATTACCTCCATGTCATAAGGTAGCAAGCTTATAGTTGCTCTGAGATCCACCCCCAATTTGGCAACTATACTTGACATCCCAAAATCCATATATGCACGTCATGTGCACAGAACATTAAGAGGGTTGATGATATAACAAGCTATGTATTATTCAAGAGCCCTATTTCTTCTTAATTTGTGTTTTCAATGGTTTGAATATTTAGAAGTAGCTTAGATAATGTCATGGATTTATATAAAATGACATGTCACATCTTTCAACGAGGCATGTTCAAGTGTTAACGTTCAATTATTCAGTCTGTTACATTATGTTCCTTTTTCTTTAACTAGGAAGATTCTATTGTCACCGTTTGAAATCACCAAAGGTAGCACACGGTCATGTGGGGTGGGGTGGGTAATAGGTCAAAACGGATACTATTTTGTTCAATCAACATAGCCCGGGTTGAGTTGACCTGAAACACCTTTTCCTCCAAAAACATTCATTTTTATACATAGTTAGTGTCAGATATGATTACTTGAATAAATCATGTGGGATGTTTTGTGTACTAAGACTACCATTTTTCTTTATTTTAGCATTTGACCAGTTATAGATAAAACATAATTCAGAATCGAAGAAATCCTAAGTTTATGGGCTGATACTGCCACCCCAAATAACTCACTTATACAAAGAAAGGACAAAATATATATACTTGAAGAGGTACTCATAAAATTCTAAAGAATACCTGCTCCGGACTTATGTGAAGCTTTGGGCCCATCAAACTAAACTGAAGTGTTTGACAAACCGGTTCCTTTCTTTGAATGCTACTTTGTTCAGGAGCCCAAACTCGAGGGATTTGAAACTCCAAAAAATATTGTAAATCCTCTATAGGAGGCTTGTCTGGTAAAAGAGGAATAGAAGCAAACGTATTAGAGTTCCAAACCTAATTGTTCGGGTCGTCTCGTAGAATATAGCTTGTATGTTTGACACACTTTTACTAATAAATACTAATTAATAAATTCGAGGTAAAGTCTTACATTCCAAGTATAACTCAATGGCGCGGGCCAAGTGCTTTATTCCAGGTACGCCTTCGTCAAGCAAAGATACAATGGGAGTAAAACTCATATTAATTATATCAGGTGCTGTTTCGACAGTTTCAGCCCATTTTGCATGACTTTGCTCAAGATCGTCTCCTCCTCTTCGTCTAAAAATAACAGTTACATCCTGCAATCAAAGGAAAATGCAAAAAAGAGAAAACAAGAAGTAAATCTCCCAACGATAAGAGACGATGGGGGTGTATAGATTTGCGTTTTTGAGACTTGTATCTGCTTGTTATGGCTTCAAGTTGAAGTAATCATTTTTTATAGTCTGGACAAACAGATACAAAATCTTCTGATTATCTTAGAAATAATCAGTTTGATACCAGCTGCACTAATCGATAAGTAAAATTTAGTTATCGGTCTGGTTCTTCTTTAACCTAACTTGATAGACTTTCACTACCATTTCACAAGATGTCTTTGGTCATTTTATCATTTGGTTTCTTAAGCAACCAATATCTGGCAAACACTCAAACTAGTAATGAATCTATATATAACCTTGGTTTTAAAAGGCGTGACACCCTCCGAGGCGTTTAAGAGCGAAAGCTGAGACACGAGGCAGCAGCGAAAGCGCTAGCCTCATGTAAGTGAGGCCTTGCTATTCATAAAGAATTATAAATTAAAGAAGCTTTTGTCTAGACATGTTTTTCTATTTTTTAATTCTCAAGCACCAAAAATGAAAAAGAAAAAGTACATACACGCAAAAAAACGCCTATTTAAAACAGTTGAATCCAACAAACCATGCTATTGGAGTTGATTATTCACTATCACATAATCACTGTCAGATTGAAAATTCAAACACCACATCTGGTTAAGTTAAAGAGCTAAACAAACCTTGTCCTTGTATTTTAAGGGCCCTGAACTTGATTGGCTTTTGGCATCAACAAATCTGTGTTCTCCAATGTCTCTCACGTAATTTTCGATATCCGATACCGACAAAGGAGATGACTGATGCTGCTTTATATAAACTACGTCTCTCCCTCCAACTGTTAAAGACGTGACTATATGGGTGCCATAATTTTCAATGAAGCTGAAAAAAAAAATATTTACGATTACAATAGTTATAGCATACTGTCATCTGATTGGAGAAATATGACATAATCTTGCATAAAAATTGGTTTTCAGCCTCTCAAACCTTTAAAAACTTATACAACCATGAAATCGAAGTTGTGGTGCATGTTCATTAACTTTAAAATACAAACTATTTGGATTGGTTGAACAATTTATTTAGATGTAAAGACCATACATTTAACTAAAAAGATGAATAAACAATTAAACGAGTATCAATAACTGCAAGAAAAAACAAAGATAGATCATAATCACTTACCTTGCTAAGGATGCAGGATCCCAGGAGTATGGAACAGCACGTTTGACTTCTTCAAGCAAAACCAAATCTGACATTTCTAAATGAACATCAAATAACGGAACTATGTATCCGATCATTGCAAGGGATTTTGTTGATGCTGCATCAACTTGCCTTGACCCCGTAAAATTGAACATGGCATTAAAGCTTCCAAGAGGAACATCCCCACTGAGATTGGATTTCATATTGAAGTATTTTGACATCTACAGTTATTTAGAGCACTCGTCAGCATTTAATGAAAACTTATTTTCTAAAAAGAAATCTTTTCTTGCTTGCATGCATGCATTAATTAAATATCAAAATAAAAACCATAATCTAAGCACTTAGTAGGTCCAAAAAACAAAAAAACGCATAAAACTTTCTAATCTGACTTTTTCTAAAAAATATACATATTAATTTCCCAGATATAAAATGATGTGCAAACTTATTGCTCATAATTCAAAAGATTTTAAAACATCATGATGATCATAATTATTCTATTATATCAGTATATATAATCAATGTGCATCAATTATTGACATGAAAATTTCAATAAATGCGAGAAGCAGACAAGTGTATTACGTACAATATGCAGTCCAATATTAGAACTATTGCCACGATACCTACAGTTATGATTCAAAGAGACAAGATCAAGGTCATATCCTATACGTAACCGCAAAAAAAAAATATTCAACCTTACTTGTACTATACTCCATTCATGATTCACCTTGCATTTTACTAGAGTTTCTTATATGATTCACCTTAACTAGCATTAAATTATGATATTTTTTTTAAAAGGCAAGAAACTAGCAGGTCCTTGTTAAATGTTTCAGGAGCATCTATATTGCTTTTAGTAATAATAACCCCCCTCCCCCTCCTAAAGGACATTTAAGGGCAAATTCAAGAAGAACTTACAAAAAGTTTGATTTCTTATGAAACTAGGTTTAATACCCGTGTGTTACACACGGGTTAAATAATAATATTTGTAAAGAAATTATAATCATTATGTTTAACAATTTGTAAATATTTTATACTAGCTTTAATACCCGTGTGTTACACACGGGTTAAATAGTAATATTTATAAAGAAATTATAACCATTATATTTAATAATTTGTAAATATATAACATTTAAGGAGTTGGCTCCATCAACTTACATGGTAAAAAAATTTAGCTAAATTTTACCTCCCAAACTTCCTATTATAGAAAAAAAAATCCCTCCAAAAATTGCCCCCTAAAAGTTTGATTTATTAGATAGATTTAAGAAATTTTACTCTATCAACTTATGCATGCATGGTTAAAATTCCATTTAATTTCCCACCCAAATTTCCTAATATAAAAAAAATCCCCCCAAAAGTAGCCCCCTAAAAGTTAGAATTATTAGATAGATCTCTACTTGAGGGTTGTCTGGGTTTATTTACTTCTCCACTTCACCATTATGGTCTCATAAGCTAATCCAAACAATATAACCCCTTTAATAGAGTGACTTTGCAAAAAAAAGTCTTAACTTCATAGCAATACACTTTCAACAATCTTTTAACATTCTCAATTCTTAACATGCATCTTATTGCTCTTTTTTCCATAAAATGATTTAACCCATACGTAACAAAAATTCAGATTAAGACCGTTTTATTCCTCCTCTTTGACTTTCCATTAGTTTAAGCTCACTCACCTTATTCCTGTAACTTCTCATATACAACTTTATACAGATGAGAGAGCCAAAAAAAATATAGGTGGAGGCATACGCAAATCAACCCATTAGATTATTTATTTAATTTTAACAATATGATCCATTAGGATGGGTGGAAATTGCCACCTCTAGGAGTTACCAATGCTAACACCAACCACCATTTTTTACTTCATAACAATGTAGAGGTATGCATTATACTCTTATTCTTTTCCTTATGATTTTAAGGACAACAAAAAAAATATATAGTTATAAGAAAAAATTCTATTTTTGCCCCAAAAATAGAAAATGAGAAAAAAAGGGGATCATTTAAAAGTTTCCAAAACTAAATTGGCCAATTAGGAAAATTGTCATTTTATGCCCCATGAGCATATAGAAAACTTGTGTCGTTTCAAGGTTATATCCATACTCTCTAACGACGTGATCATTTCATATATCAACTCAAAATACCATCAACAATGCCTAGACGATTATCTAATCACTAGTCACCAGTCACCACTTATTTTTTGGTTTCTCAGCTTGCATCTAGGTCAGTATCTTAGACTATACATAAACTGTAAGCAGTTTTTAAGTCAAAATTTGAATAAATTACGCCAGTAACCATATATAACTAGAAATGGTAGTTAACCGCTGCTTATTTTAAAAAGTTTGTGAAAACCCCACATTTCCCGACCCTTGGAAACATAATGAGGTCGCGTTTTATCTATAACAAGCCGTTTCTGCCTTTGGTGTGTTTATTTTTTCGTGCTATACTGGTATAATATACGTTCGCACAAATTTGCTTTCAAACTGGTATGACACCTACTCCACATTCTTTAGAAGCACTCAACCTAAATCTATGTCAAATAACTAATAAAGACAGACGTCAATTCGGAAGTAGCCTATGCATGGACGTAAATTACCGTCAATTAATAGCCATGAGTCACCCTAATCAACCAAAAAGAGAGTCAAATGGCATGAAGATACTTGGCACAAAAAGAATTCTAGATCAATACAGGGTGTACTGGAACAATGTACTTAGAGCTGCTAATAAACTACAAAGAGGTTAAAATCCATAGGATTTATAAAAATGAAGAACACCGATAAAGTTATACAATAAATGTATGTACTTAACCCTAATGATCACTTCAATATATTATGGTTATGCAAATTTGATGCTCGTGTAGTGACAACATCCCTCAACTACGATAACGACTTCAATCTTTATTATAAAAAGGCTACATGATTCATAAACATTAATATAAACGATTTGTTTGTATAATTACTAACGAATAATAGACTCTGATCTTCTTATAACAACAATCTAAGGCCAACGAAAAGGGGCAGAATGACCATTCTCCATTGCCCCATAATGCAATAGTGAATTCAAGTCAATTCGTAACTAGATTTCCAACACATCGAACATTTCGTGTACCCAAAGTCAAAAACATCCCCAAATTTCAACAACTTCTAACATGCGTTAAGTTACTTGTGAATTGTAACTGAAATCAAACCAAAAAAACTGACTAGTTACTCACAACTCACATCTCAATTACTAAAAATCAACATCACATCTCAACAAACAAACAGTCAATCATACAAAAACAGAAGAATCAAAATCAATAGAGAAACAAACCTCATGGAAGGTAAAAATCGGTGTAGCTTCAATGTTCCTTTCGCCTGTAGAAAAATCAATATCAACAGAAACATTCGGAATGGATACAAATCGATCTTCCGAAAACACAAGCTCTCTCGTATGTTCATCGTCTAGTTGAATCAAACGCGAAGCAGGTGCACCTTTGCAGTACAAAAGCCTAATATCAGACGTGACATCAAATCCTCTACCGAGAGCTTGAATCGAGTTTTTCAACGTTGTAGTCAAAGCGTTAGGTTTGGATGATGATTGATCTTCTTCCATTGATGAGTAGTAATAATCATTCATTACAACTTCAAATTCGATGATTGATTGATTAGGTTGAAATTGAAAAGAAAAGTGTATAGTAGGTATCGATGATTTGGATTTGGATTTGGATTTGGTTTTGGTTTTGGTTTTGGTTTTGGTTTGAATGAATTGAATTGAAATGAAAAAAGATTCGATTGTGTGTAGTGTTGTGTTTGTTTGAATTGAATTTTGTTCGTAAAGGGTTGTTGTTTGACTGTATGTATATATGTTTATGTGGTTGAATTTGGTGGTGAAGGTTTGACTTTGACTACAATAAATATGTCCTCCAAACGCGTTTTAGGTGATAGTCACGGTTTTTTTCTAATTCTTTTATCATATTTAATGGTTCACTCTTAGGGTGGGCGGAGTGGTGCGCGAGGAGGAAGACGAGGTGGGAGCTCGTCACCTCCTCGCCGGACCCGGTGTCAACCTCGTCACGCTCGCGAGCTCGGCAACCACTTTCTCCCCTTGTTTTGCCTCCAGCCGAGGACCAAAGCTCGTGAGCGAGCTACCTTTTCTCCACAAACTCATCTCCTCGCCGGTGACCTCGCTCAACCACTCCCAGCTCCCTTAAAAACATAGTTAACTAAAAAACTTATCATCTGCAAAGATTTCATTAGATTTAAACCCGAGATTATAAAGATATTAATCTCTTACCGTCATCCTTATGTTATTGAACATGAAGACAAACTGTTACATTTTTTGTATCTATCTAATATTTCAATGTTTTAAGGGGCAAATTTTTGGGGGAGTTAATTACACTGATGGTCCCTGTGGTTTGTCCTTATTTCATCTATGGTCCTTAAGTTTGGTTTATTACATCTATGGTCCTAACTATTTTCTAGTTTGTAACACTGATGGTCCCTACCATGGATGGACGTTTGTTTCAACCGTTAATATGCATCACGTTTAACCCACGTGAGGGTATTTTAGGTATTTCTGGTTGGATTTTGCATACCCAAAATACCCTCACGTGGGTCCAACGTGATGAGATTTAACGGTGGAAACAAACGTCCATCCATGGTAGGGACCATCAGTGTTACAAACTAGAAAACAGTTAGGACCATAGATGTAATAAACCAAACTTAAGGACCATAGATGAAATAAGGACAAACCACAAGGACCATCCGTGTAATTGACTCTTTTTGGGGGGAATTTTTTTTTGTTTATAATAGGAAGTTTTGGAGGTAAAAATTAAATGGAATTTTACACCATGTATAAGTTGATGAAGCAAAATCTTTAAATTTTAAATACTTACAAATTTTTAAACATAATAATTATGATTTCTTTATAAATATTATTATTTAACCCGTGTGTAACACACGGGTATTAAAGCTAGTTAGCTATAAAACGGTCATTGCAAATATGAATATAAGAGCTTGAAATCAAATTCATCGATTTTTTCATTAAACATTAATTCCTATGTAAACCGGATCCTCATATATGATAATTTGAGTATATAAGCTTTTTCTTGACAGATACAGTTATAACATTTTTTAAATAACCACTAGATTGGATTCGAAAATATATTTAAATATCTAAATAACATAAGTTGAAGGTTTTTTAAATAATGTCACAACTAAGTTCGAATCATTGTCATTTACTATATTGTCTCTTCACTTACTATTATTATTTTATAATTTATCCTTTCAATAGACACTAGGCATTGATTCTATCATTGTTTTCTTTGTGCAAGATGAATTTGTTAGGTTTTCTAGTGCATAAATTTGAAATACTCTGGAGATCGTATTGAATAACAGTCAGTCAATCACTTAAGCTTCTCTTGTAAGAATGTAGTAATCACCATTTGTTTCTAATTTATTGCTAGTTTTTCTCTTTTTATGAAATGACACCTCTTAGAAAAAGGTAATCAATAAATGTGAATGAGCATTCACCGAAGTTTTTGTCTTTATTCATGTAATTATAATATAATTATACTTCGTAACTCACTATTATTATTTATTATTTTTAATGATATAATATTTTTTTATACATTTATCATTAAATTCTCTTTTCATTTTGTTAGAATGAATTTTATAAAACATTAAAAAATTAATAATGTTTTTCAAATATATAATTACAAGTAAAAATTTCCTTTTCTTCAACTCATAACCATTACAATGTCAATATTTCTTCAAGTATAAAATAACAACTGTTTCTTTTTTATTTAACTCATAACCACGTACAATCCCTCGCTGAAATTAACTCACATATAAATAACTAAATTAAAATTACAATAATGTATTAGATCTTAAAACGTTATTTAAAAATTATTTATTTAAAACATAGTCATAAAAGAATACAAAGAACCGGGCATCGGTTATAACCGGGTATTAAATTCAGGTTTTCATAGTAATTTATTTCCGGTATAGGTGAATAACTGCTACGATTATTTATTTAGAAACTCAAAGAATGCATACCCTATGGGTACCGGTTTCGATTCTTGAATACCGGTTAAAAACGGTTCCATATATTAGATTCGGGTTTGGATATATGTCCGATTCCGGGTATTTTATGCACCTCTATTTCTCTTAAGTAATAATGAGAATAATATGATATATAATTATATATGTTTTAGCAAACTTGTTTTTCCTTTTTATTTCCCCCATTACAAATCATACTTTAGCTACGACACTTCACGAGTACTCGGTCCGAACATTTATCTCCGTGCTCTCAACATCCACCTCAAAACACTTGTTATGTTGTCTCCAATAATCCGCTGTCGGGTTTATCCACTCCGGTTCCGGTATCTCAATTCTCGACTTCATCGAATCCTCCTTAGAGACCTTGTACTCCTCGTCTCTCTTCCTCACCACCTCCGGTTTCACCACTCCAGCTCCCTCCGATTGCGGAGGCATCATTAGCGACGGCATCCCTAATGGTACCTTGTCCCCTCTATCGGTTTGCCATGTGCACCAAAACTTGCCGTAGGTTTTGGCTAGGTTTTTCAGCTCCGGCATCGCGATCATCTCCGGCATGCGTGGGTGTACCCAAAGACCCGATTTTATCTACAATCAACCAAACAATTTTTAAACATATGTTTGACGACCAACTTGTGTATTTTTTTCATTTTATTTTCATGTTACATTTTTTTCTTTTATATAAATTTCGAGTGACCATCTTGTGTATTTTTAATTATTTTTTCCTATCTCTATTTATTTTATAGAAACTAATATATATAAATCTGGGGTCAAACATATAGAAAAATCAAAAAAATAGGCTAACGAAAAAAAAAAGAGAAACTAAACATATGAAAAAAATAATACAAAAAGTAGAATTTTGAAAATCTTTAACAAAAAAAAAGTAGACACCAAGCTTTTTCCCACACGCCTAACTACCTATTTTTATTTTTACTGTTAAGCTTTTTTTTTGTCTATGACTTGTTCGTTGTTTGTGACCGGATTAATTTAATTTAATATATGACTTTTTTTATCGCATAAAAATTATTACAAATATGCTAAGGCTGATTAAGTCAGCTAAAATCCAGTCGTGAAACGGTCACAGTTACAATATTTACTGCAAAAAAATTGTCACAATACGGTCATGATGTTGCAACCGTGTTGCAACACTAAATTTTGTGACCACTAAATTCAGTAGTTATTTACTATATATTTGCGACCGTTAAGCGACTGATTCAGCTTGGCTAATTTTGTAACCACTAAATTCAGTCGTGAAACGGTCGCAATATTTTCGATGGATCTCAAGTACGTATCAGAAAAACATGTAAAAACCTCATATGCATGTGAGTGCCACAGTTTCTGTTCCTCCGGTGGCAGCGTTTCGAATATCGCATCAGAAACAATATACTCAATCCCTACAAAAACACGAATCTTTTAAAAAATGGTCTGATAGCCTTAAAAAATAATACATTTATCTGCCAGTGTTTGAGTCAATTTCCGTCACTAGTCATACGGATCAATAAACCGAACAATAGAAATTGTTATTCGACTCATACCGATAAGACGTCCATTGGTATCATCAGTGTCATAAACAGCAGACTGGAGAAAATCCTGGTTAAGTCGTGTAATGAAGTGGTGAGTCTCGATTTGTCGACTCATGTCATGGTTATACAAAGCGAAAGTACAAGCATGTTGAGTCATTTGATTGATTGGCTTAAAAGATTGCAACATTTGTGCACCTTTGTTGAGTATTTGTTGGCCCGTTGATAATGGTTTGGATGTTGGTGTACCGTTGGTTTTGTGTCCGGCTTCATTGGTTAAAGACATGGGTGGTTTAATGGGCTGTGATTGTGGTTAGTGTGTGATCAAGAAGATGGGTGAATTAGTAAGGTTGTGAGAAATGGGTGATTTATAACTTATGAGTAAGAGGTGGAGAGTGATGTGGAGATAGGAGGTGACAGGTGTTGGAGAATGTTGGACACGTGTTGTTATAGGAAACAAGTCAATTTAGGTGCACGGGAAGATCTTTATTTGTTTGTACTATGCTAACTGTCGCAACCCATCCACCGTGACGACCACTATCATGACCGTCTAACAGAAGGTTATCTAATCGTCACTAAGGGTTCGAGAGCGATAGATTTGAGCATAGGAACCATAACCACCACCCTAAACCTGACGATGAAACCAGTAATAAACCACACATTGCCAAATACAAACAAACCACCAGAGACGTTGAAAAAACCCGCTAATGTCAACATGAAGGAAGAAGACAATGCATGAGCAAGGCAGAGAAGACTTTTTGTGAAATGAAAATGATAAATTATCTTATATTATGCTAGAATAAAACACATGACAAGGTCAAACAAACAACTTAGTGGTAAAGTCTAAAAAAGTAAACTATGAAAACACTTTGTAAGGATCAAAATTGTAAACTAATAAAAGGTTAATGGTAAAAGTCCAAAGAAAAAAGATAAACTACGGAACAAAGTTTTTGTTTTAATATATAGTAGTAATAATAATTAGATTAAGGGTTATTAGATTTTAATACTCCTAACTATGGGGTATTGGCCGCTGTCACTCCCAACTAAGACCCTCACTGTCACCACTCCCAACTTAATACTACACTTGTTGTAACACCCCCGTCGTTAAAAAACACTAACATCGTTAGTGTTTGGGCCAAAAGTGTCATTTTGTTAAGAGTAAATTACAATTTTAGGCCTTTATAATAAGCCAAATTACAGATCGTGGCCTTTATTTTAAATTATTGCACTGGTTGGCCTTTATATAAATTTTTCTCACGGTTTAGGGCCTTTAAGTTAACGTCCGTTAACTTTTCCAGTTAATTCCATTGCACATGAGGGCATTTTAGTCATTTGACAGCTAAAGGACCATCACTGTAACTTTTTCATCTTCTTCATCATCCATCTTCATCTTCTTCATTTTCATTATCTTCATCTTCTTCATCTTCATCTTCTTCATCTTCATCATTTTCATCTTCTTCATTTTCATCATCTTCATCTTCATGTATGTATGTATGTATATATATACATATATAAATACTGCGAATGTATATATATATATGGACTGTGTATGTATGTATATATATATGGATTGTGTTGTCAGATCTGGAAAAAACTTCTTCATTGTCTTGTATATCAGATCTAGAAAGCTCGCCGGAAAATGATCGGAGATCGACGATGACGGTGGTGTGGTGGTTGTGATATGGAAAAGATGAAGTTGAAGATGAAGATGAAGATGAAGATGAAGATGAAGATGTAGATGAAGATGAAGATGAAGATGTAGATGTAGATGATGAAGATGAAGATGAAGATGAAGATGAAGAAAATGAAGAAGATGAAGATGTTGATGAAGAAGATGAAAAAGTCACAGAGATGGTCCTTTAGCTGTGAAATGACTAAAATGCCCTCATGTGCGTTGCACATGAGGGGAGTTAACTGGAAAAGTTAACGAACGTTAACTTAAAGACCCTAAACCGTGAGAAAAATTTATATAAAGGCCAACCAGTGCAATAATTTAAAATAAAGGTCACGATCCGTAATTTGGCTTATTATAAAGGCCTAAAATTGTAATTTACTCTTTTGTTAACTTAAGATGGTAAATGAATATTTTGTTAAAATATATATACACCTTCCAGTGTTTCCGGCCACGTCTCCGGCGAGACCGGTGACTCCGACGACACTTATTTCAACCAAATCCATACTAATTGAACTCGATTAACTCGTTTCTTCATCTATATCCACTAGTTTCGAACCCTAAACTACCCAAAAATTCAGATTTTTCGGGTGTTATCACAATCCAAACCAAAACCCACTAATTCCAGCCAAATCTAAAACCAATTCGACAAAATTGATCCACAAAATCAAATTAACTTGATCCATAACCTCCCTTTAGTCGATTACAATAATGTGCAGTGACGGTGGACGGTGGACTTTAATAGCAACGACGGTGGTGGTGGTGACGGGTTATAGTGGTGGAGAGGTGGTCGAATGTGTAAATGAAATTGGTGGTGATTACCGGAGTTTGTGGTGGTAGTGAACGGATAGGGTGGTGATGGTGATCGGAGATGATGGTGGTGGTGACCAGAGATGGTGGTGGTGGTGGTGATGGGGAGTAGTGATGGGTATATTTATATTATAAACAAAATATTCATTTACCCCCTTAAATTAACAAAATGACACTTTTGGCCCAAACACTAACGATGTTAGTGTTTTTTAACGACGGGGGTGATACAACAAGTATAGTGTTAAGTTGGGAGTGGTGACAGTGAGGGTCTTAGTTGGGAGTGACAGCGGCCATTCGGCCAATACCCCATAGTTGGGAGTATTAAAATCCAATAACCCTTAGATTAACGGATTGTTTGAAACGCTGTATTCATCATACATGCATAGTTAGTAACTTAGTATTTATGTCTGCTTTTATACTTACAACACTTGGTAATATTGCTCCAATGTCAATCTACCAGATTTGATTTTCTGCTGTGATTGTTGATGGTTCCAAAACATTGTACAAGAAAACGCACAACAAAATTCACATTTGATCGAGTGAGGAAACATACAGTAAACTCAATTTACACAAAAGTCATAACTCCGTCTTGCTGCTGCTACTGCTAGTATACTGTAACGTAACATCTTTTAGTATCTGAATCAGACCCTTCAAATCACCGCTACCCAATTCAAGACAGTCTTGTAGCAGCCCGCCATCCACAATTTCTATCTTTACCATCTCGACTGCATCCTTCAAAGGACCCTACATTATCATCACAACACTTGTAAGGAAATTGGAACTTGAAAGATGTTTATGGACATTAACTCATGTATATGCATATGTACAAATAAATTGGTTGAAACTTAGGTCTGCTTAGCAGCTTAAGGCTAAAAGTTACAGAAACAGGTAACTGGGAAGATTGTTTCCAACTAATGAAAGCTTTGTAAGTGACTAGATGTAATAAACATTGGTTAGGACAGGAATTATGGAAGAATAGAACATGATATCGGAAGAGGATGTTTATAATGATGATACTTGAGTTTGTAGCAGTTTCCGTATGTTTATAGCTCACAAGATGAACTTATTTTCAGCGTTGTAACTTCCATTGATGTTTTCCATATGGTGAACAACTGAACATAGTCTAACATGCTACAGGTCCTAATTATCAAATGTTGTTTGCTATCATGAAGAGTAGTTTTCTAAATTTGATAATTAGAACCTATAACGTGTTATAGACTGTGTTCACAACGCTAAAAACAAGTTCATCTTGTAACCTATAAACTTAGCAAAATGAAGATGCATTCAACCTCAAAAATCATGACCATGATCATCTAACAAATGTCATGTTTTATCATCCTAATCGATGTTTATTACAACATCTAATCACTTTCAAAACTTATCAAATCAATTAACCACAAACTGAATCACACATTTGACAAATTGAAACCAAAATCTAAGCTAATATAACAATATAATAGCAATAAAACAACAAACTAGGGTTTATAATCATACCGATTGAGTGAACACTTTAAGCAAGCGATTAACAAGCGATTTCGCGACATTAAACACAGCACCATAATTCCGTCGGATCCACTCAACCCGATCCACATCCGATTCCAACCGAGTCAACTCACTCAAACCTTTTATCAACTCATTCATATCACCAACAGCATTCATCATATCAAACGAAGCAGATCTAACATCTCGCCATGCGTAGTTTTTGAAATAGTCCCAGCCAACAGACCACATGACTCCATAGAAGCTGAAACCGCGGGTGTGTTTCTGGATGTTGTCGGCGATGGTTTTGGCTCTGATTGAACCGGAAATGTCGCCGCGGGCGGCGCGTAGGTTGGAGACGCGAGTGAGGAGAGAGTGGGAGAGGGAGAAGAGAGAGTGGAAGGATGAGGGTGTGGGGATTGGGATGGAGGATGATGATGGAAGTGAAGTGAGGAGGATGAAGGTGAAGAGGTGGAGGATCGCCGGTGAGGGTTTTAGGGCTCCGGTGGCCATGGGGTTTGCTGTGTTCACCGGAAATAACACTATACACAGTTTAACTCATTTTAATAACAAAGACATGTTACTTTTGTGTTTAAAGCACTATTTCAACGTTACGTTTATATACTTTTGTGTTTAAAGCACGGGTTCAACGTTATTTTTATATACTTTTGTGTTTAAAGCACTGGTTCAATGTGACGACTAGTAAGACCCAACATATCAAGGTTATAAGGTTTAGGTTCCGGTTTATCTTGTTTACAAGGCCAACTCAGAAATATAAATATAGAAACTAAAACTTTTGAAATAATAAAAAGGGTCAATCAAAGTGTGATACCGGATAATATCACTGACCATATAAATTAAGGTTATATATCGTTATGTTAGTTTTGGAGAAACAACCAGAACGAAAAGCAAGAAGAATGTGATGATTATACATAGAAGCAAAATACTGATGTAAATTACAAAAAATATTTCCTGTTAATTACAACTATGTGATGTATGCCAATGGTCATGAGCACTGTATGTGTTTTTCATAATGTTCCTGTTCCTACTACCTGAAACAATCAAACATCTTCCAGGAAGATGTGCCAAAACACTCATGTTACAACACCTCGACTGATCACCGGGTCTTTCAAGCTGTGGTTATCGTATTCACCTTTTCTGGTACAGTAGCATCGGTGAGCTCACGACCGCTTGTTTCAAATGGAAAAAGCAGTACACATACTCCAGAAGCAAAGATAACAAACTCAAATAGAAGGATGGCTGCAGTTTGATGACATCCATGTATCAAACCAACTGCCACCAGCGGACATATCATTCCACCAATTCGTCCTATCGAGCTGCCAACACCAACACCCGTTGTCCTCACTGATGTCGGATATATCTGCAAATAACATATCAAGAACATGTAGTTGTCAGTTGAAAGTTCAATAGTATCAACTACACGCAAATTGGATTCTAATAATTCAAACTATGACCTATTGGCCGATAATAATCCATACTAGTAGCATAGAATACATAGATTTACACTCAATTTCACTTCCCCATCTTGTTCACAATTTCACAATCATCATTGTGAGCAAAATCAAATGATTATGCTACTGCGATTGCTCTTGGTGGCAAAAGTAAAAGTTAGGACTGTATTGTCATTGGGCAATGGATTATTATCGGTTCACGAGTCACAGTTTGGATTACTAAAATCCAATTTACCTTAGATAAATTCAAATGGACAAACCTTGAAATTAAAAGACTCACCTCTGGAGCGTATATGTAAACCACTGTGAAGGTTGTGGTAATGCATATCCGAGCCATAAACAGAAGAGCAGTTGTGACAGCTTGAGGTTGATGGAATACCAACGGAAGCAAGAAGAGACAACAGAGGAAGAACATGATTGACATCGAGAGCTTACGACCAAGCTTGTCAATTGTAAAAGCCGATATAATAAGTCCCGGGAACTCTTGAAGCAAATTAAAGGGTCAGCATTATTGCAAAGTGAAGATTATATAAAAAAAACAAGATGTTAAAAAGTGAAACATTAATTTCCATTATCGACAAGATATATAGACATAATGTGCATTATTATAGACATAAAATTGACAAATTCTTTACATTATTATAGACATAATGTGCATATTTCAGAAGGAATGGGATATGGCATATTACTCCTATGCATCCACACTTTTATGCATAAAAACTAGTTTTAATCTTCTACGATTACTATAATGCCATATTTATAAGTGTAACATTTTATTTCTAGAGGTGGCCAATTCAACTCACTTAACTATAAATAAGTCAGGTTTTACATCCTAATGTGCCAAATAAGTAAATTTTAAACTTTGTTCAAAATCAGAAAGGCTCAAATGGATCAGAAGTCACGCAAAGTGGTAAGCATATTCTTACACTACGAAAAAATTAGCCAAGCTAGTTTCCATAATTATATTTATTATCTAATACGTTATTTATTTACAAAATTAGAAACAAAAAAGTTCAAAAATGTTTTGGGGTCAACTCAATCTTTTTTTATGAGTAATAAAAGTTACACATGTATTGCAAGATCCGTGTTGACCTGTAACCCAGCCCATCCAAGTATTTCCAAAATGTTCAACTATATGTGTGCATTTTCAAGCGTGAAAGGAATGTATTACTTTCAAGCATAAACATGAGTGTATGGTGCATATACCTGCAAAACTAGTGATGAAAATGTCTTTATAGCTAAGCTCCTGATGTTCAGGTCGCGGTTGATTGGGTACACAACTGTTACGACCATTGTGCAGCTCGGTGGTTAGGAGAACTAGACCATAATACGAGAAGGCGTTCCCAAAAAAGACCACCCATAAAAGCAGAGTCGGCTTGATGAGTTCGGGCGCAAAGAGCTGAGCCAATGTTGAGACATTTTCTTTTAAACTATGGCCAGCAATTTCATCACTGTGGGAGAGTAAGTGCGCACCTTCTGCTTCAGTTGACTTTTCATTCAACTGGATTTCATGATCAGAAACAAGAATGCCAGGAGGAAGTGGCTGTCCATTAACTTTTGCAACTTTCTCCAAGATTCTATGTGCTTCGCTTGTCCTCCCTTTTAAGCATAGATATCTTGGAGATTCAGGGACTACACGGTAGAAAATAAGCAGCATTGATGAAGGAATAGATGAGAATGCAAGTAACCACCTCCATCCCAATGTTGGCATCACAAACTACAGAAAAATGAAACAAACAAAAAATTAAAATTAAACTATGAAGGTAGGTGGTGTTTGGATGTGACTCATGATAACAAGATGAGCAGTAAAAGATGTTATTTGGATGTGCTTTTGTTTTTTGAGGTTGTAAATCAGATGTTTCAAGCTTTGCAAATTCTGAATATAAAATAAAACTGAAGGATAAAATGACAAAAGTGACATTTATGAGGATAAATGAAAGAGTAACAACTTTTATTTATTTAACCTGAGATAATCAGTTTTTGATGCAGCTGGTATGAAACTAATAAAGATTATTTAATCAAAAGGATAGCTTGTTTATCCAAACATTAAAAATGGATTATTGCAAGTAACTTGAAATTGTTATAATCAGTTCCAAAACACTCATGAGTCATGATACATATAGAAATTTGGAAACAGTAAATGGAACTGAACCATACCCATGCAATGGAGGCTTCAAAAATAGTTCCAACTGTCCAAAAAGCGGAAAACACGACCATCCAAGTGCCTCTGCTTGGAGCAGGGATGAACTCTAAAAACCAAGAAGAGAGTACAGGCCCTCCTCCCAGACCAATACCAACTAGGCACCGAAGAATAATCAGACAAGTATAGTTAGGAGCTAAAGCACTAAGAAAACCAGCCACACAAGTAACCATCGCAGTAATAAGAAATCCTTTCCTGCGAGATAGTTAGAAATACATCCATATAAGTTGATTATTTGCATATTTTATAGCGATATATTCTGATGGAAATCGAGGTGGCTGCAAATGAGGTTAGGAAAGAAATAAGTCATATTCATGTGGATAGGATTTAAGAGGAAACAATACACTTAAATAATAAAATCTAATACTAAATGAAAGCAAATAAAGTGCCTATAGAACCATTGTTGAAGCACTCACGGTCATTCAATATGTTAGAGGTAAGATGGATAGCAAGATGGACACACCAAGCAGGTTGCTAATGGGTCGAAAACAGTCCACTTCTTTTGTACATGTCCAAATTGACCCCTAAAGAAAATTTGATCCTTTTTGGTAAAAAATGTTATAAGTTATTAATGTGATAATTAAGATTACTAAAACAATGATGTTGCATTAATAATCCAATTAATCCTAAAAAATGATTTAAGAGATTATAGGCCTTTAAATTTGAACTTTGGGTGACTTTCAACCCGTTTGATCCATTTGACCATTTCCCTTTATAGCTAATTTTTCTACTTAGTCTGGTAGCAATAAAACACAGCCTGAACCAACACTTTCATAAGTAAACGAGTTGAAACTGTCATCTTAAGTAGGGTAGTATATAATGGTGTTCCTTTGGAATTTGAAATTGAAATGAAAGAGAGTTAGACAAAAAAATATTTTAAAAAAATAGATACAAATCACACCTCCTTCCATGCTTATCTGAGACAACACCCCATGAATAAGCTCCAACCAACATGCCAGCAAAGACCACACTAGTAATCATGCTCTGTTCACGAGATGAAAGATTCCATGCAGATTCAACTGCTGGTCCAACAAAAGAAAGAAGCATCATCTCCATGGCTTCTGAAATCCAACCCATCCCTGCATACCCAAGCACTAGAATTTGGAACTTTCCAAACCCAACTGCTGCAAGTGCGTCATCCACGCTGTACCTTAGGCTCTCATCTCCCATCTACCCCACCATTAAAAACATACATGAAATTACATACCAGTGCAGTCAAGGGGAAAACTAGATGGAGGGAATAAAGTCCCATAATATAATTTAGATAATGTAAATCAAAAACTCATGATGTACAAACACACAACATACAGAAATAGAAAGAATGCATCTGGCTTATATAGGGCAAGATCAACGAAGCACATTCCGAGACCCTAAAATCGCACACAAGTATTCTCCCACGTTACTTATGTATGCTACATAATTACGCCCCAAATATTTTTCTTTTCACTCTAAAGATATATCTAAAAGATGTAAATGTAGAGAAAAATATGCTTGAATATTAAACGACTTGCTTCATGGTTCTACAGCCAAAATGACACAAGACATGCCATGAATATACTACTTTGTGCGTATTAGGCCAATGCAGAATGTTCAATACATAACCAATTGTAAGTAGAGAACCACATAATGCACTTATATGTGGTGGTTGATAGATATCGCAGGAGTTAGAAGAAGAGTGGGGTGGTTGTTAAGTAACTGCCTTATGTAAAGCAACACGTAGAAGTGTCTATGCGGTTTTCACAATTCTCTACCTAAAAGTGGTTATGTATTGGATGCCCCTCTTTAGGCCAATATGACACAACTGTATGTTCTATCATGTTTGTACACTATGCTATAATCAGGTCAGCTTATTCACGTTTTTACACATAAGGCTTCAACAATTTCTTAGTTTCAATACAAGTTAGTACCCATTCCATGTTTACCTCTAACTACTAATTGTCGATGGTAAATAGCAATGGAGATAAATTTCATGCATTAAATTACCACTTTAGGACTTGGACTCCTTTTTTGGATTAGACTGGAGGGGAAACTCGAATTCTTTCTCATAGTGGAAACTGGAAACGTAGTGTTAGTATCCAAAGACATGGGAGCACTTGGAAAGCCCTGGCCCTATTAGACCCATCCTTGAATCAGGTTAGAGAATCACTGCATGCTTTAGATATCGGCATGCTGCAGCCTTCTAGTTAACCCCATGAACCATGCAATGCCAAATTCAACATTTTAGCATCTAACTTGTAAGATGACAAAATGATGGGAAATCAATAAAATTTACTATTTTATATGGCTACTTTCCGGCACAAACCAAGACTACATCCCTAAATCTAATTCCTCGGCGGGTCCAAATTTTTGACGAGGCATACACTAAACGTACTAACATAACATATGTTCAAGGGATACACTACTATACGAATTTTGTATCCAAAATATTTGACGAGGCATACACTAAATGTACTACCATAACATATGTTTAAAGGTCTGCACTACAATAGCACTTTTGTATTTGTCTCTTTACACTGCATATCTTTAATCATATGTAGCGTACGTGTATGTCCACACATAGGCTGTCTTTTCTCACCTACCTTGTTGGCTTGTTCAAATTGAATGACAGAATTTAAACCAATGCAGTGAAGAAGATACCATTGAACTGAGATGCCTAGAGTCTTAGTTACCAACAGAATCACTTATACACACAAGGGCACATTCAATACGAAACCGATTTTAAGTAAGAACCGTTTAAGCACTTGTATGTAGGCATACCAGATTCAAAGAGAAAGAGAGAGGTTTATGCAGTTACATAACTGCAACATATGCGGCCTTATATATCACAGTAAAAGCAAAATGCAAATGTTTATGCGGTTCTCACCGTTCTACCAGACTTCGTATTCAACAGCCCTTTATACACACATAATTCGATGCATACACCTACTCATTCAAATGTGTATTTGCTTCTTAATCAAAGTCTACACCCCATCATTCTTGTTGTATCTATAACCTAGTATTCAAAGGTTGTTTTTTTAACATACCGATCTAAAATAATGACATGCTCATATGGATTCAAAGATATTAAAGTGGTGATACTGACCCAAAATGCACAAATTGCACCAAACTAGTTATTTCCTCTTTTCATTATGTTATTCAACATTAACTGAAACAATTGTTTTAAGTTACATATAACCATGGCATAGAAGACCATATGCCCTCAAATTATTACAACATTAGCATATCAAATACAGTATCCAACAATAAACAGCAACACAGATGCAAAATAAATCAACTAATTGAACATTAGCAACCGTACGTACATGAAATGGTTAACAAACGATGATCCGAAAATTTTGATAAACAAAAACCCTAGTTAAAACGGTTTAAGCGTTGCGATAATATCATATGCCATTGATAATCAAATAAAGTATAAGGATGAATGTTTTGCAGAAGATCGAACCTTAAAGATCAGGGGATGAAATCAACGAAGAAGAAGAAGAAGGAGAAAATGTGGATCGATGATCGATGGTGATGATGTTGTTGTTGTTGTATGCGTTTTGACGAACATCCATGAATTTGTGAAAATGAAACATTTTTTTACTCTAATAATTTATGTATGTATTGTATCATTGGTGGATGTTAGAAATAGAGCATGTAAATTTAGTGTTTAATTTTTTTTTTATGTATGTTAATCGATCTACAACATTTAACTACTAACAGGTTTATAATTTTTTTTATTATTATGTATCTTAAGCGACCTATAACTATGGGACATTAGCTAAGTAACAAAATAGTTTTCTTTTTAAACATGAGCCTTGTGTCATCGTTCATTCTTTAAGCCATCAAACACAGCCTTGTAACCTAAAGTCTAAACAGGCACTCGGCTACAAATCACCATAACAACTAGAGAGATAACTAGTAGGATACAAAATAGCCAATAAGTTTTGGAGTGAATATAATATAACACATAAAATACTATAAGTTTTTAACTCGCATAAATGTGAGGGCTCAACGTGTTATTAGGGTTCATGATGAAGGCCCAGAGTATTTTTTTCCAATCCTATGTATTTGGCCTATATGACTTAAGTTCAAACAAAATAAACATTAAATGAAATAAGTGAAACAAAACATAAGTTCCTTAAAATAAACTTGATAGATTAACACACACAAAACATTTTGGTGCTACAAGTTACTGACGTAAGAGGATGCTAGTTTTTGGGTATCAGTTTCTAGAGTATAATAACAATGGTGATGAGTTAGACAAACTCTATTATATATCAGGTTTAATGATACAGGGTAATATTTATAAATAAATTATAAATATTATGGTTAAATATTTGTAAATATTTAATATTTAAAAATTTCGATCCACCAGCTCATGTATAATGAAAATTTCCATTCCGAACTCTCTATTATAAAACAATTAAATAATTTTTCCATAAAAATATCCGCCTAAAACCTTCAATTATTATATTAATATGTCGTTAAGTTTATAACTCGTAAATAGATCACACTCTTTATTCATAGTCTAATACTTGTGAATTGTGATTATAAAACTAGATTTTAAAAATCTCAACTTTGACCAGTTGGTCAAAAAAAATCCCAACTGAAAAGGTTATTGCTAGAGATCCCAACTTTTAAACATATTTTTTAAAAACCTCCATTAAAAAACACTTAACATCGTTAAGTTTTTTACGAAATTGAAATTAATGTTTCATGGCTTTTGATCGGAATGAGAATACAAATGGATTAATATAAAATTTACTCCGAACCGGTGCTCCAAACGATGAAATGGTTTGACGATACGTTAAATCTTACATCAATTGAAGCATAGTTCCATCATTTGGAGCATCGGTTCGAGGTAGCTTTTACATCAATCGATTCGTATCCTCTACCAAATAAAAAACCCTAAAACATTATTTTCAAATTCGAAAAACATTTAACGGTGTTAAATTTTTTTAACATTGGCTCTTTAAAAAAATATGTTTGAAAGTTGAGATCTTTAGCAAGAATTTTCTTAATTGAGATTTTTTCCAACTAAAAGATAAAAGTTGAAAAATTTTAACATCCAATTTTCCTTGTATATACTATTGGATTTGTAAAACGTAAAACATGAATATAATCAAGTCAACATAATCATTCAATGTGTAATCGACCCACACATCGACTACCCTATTTGGCCATACGACTATATCCATGTTTCTAATAAAACATCTTGTTGTTAAGTGTCTTGTCTCTATTTACGTGTCGATTACAAAAATATATAAAATGTATAGATTTTATGCAATTTGAGTTTTGGAAAATTAGATTTATTTAATAACTTAATGACGTTTGTAGAAAAGAGCATAGCGATTTTGGTACCCTTTAAAAGTCAGTTATGCACGTTAGATCTTTTAGTCAAAACTGGCCACCGACCAATGGTTGACTTTTTGTTTTACCGACCACCGGCTGACTCGTCGGAAGAAATGTCGCCGGTGACTCATCATAATCTTATCCATTTATATGTGGAATATATTATTATTTAAAAGTGATCTAACGAAAATTTAAAAATCTTTGAAAGCCTAAGTATCGACTTAAGATTTTTTTTCTTGAATTAAGTAGTTTTGATATTCTTATTTGTTAATTAAGGGGTTATTTGTTTCACATCTTAATGGTTCAGTTCAGTGTTTCAACATTTAGAGCGTTTGTTTAAAAAAAACCTCTAAATGGTTCAGTTAAATGTTAAATGGTTAAGAGGCAGAAATATGTTGAATGAAACTGAATGAATAATATACCAACTTTGCAACTTTTATCTCAACATTCCTCATATTGATAGAGCCTTTTAATGATTCATACATCTTAAACATTTAGCACTTAATGATTAAGAGTTTGTCAAACAACTTCTAAGAAACAAAAAGATACTGAATAGAATTGAATGAAACATGTACCAACTTTAATTTCATCTGAAGTTCTACCCCAACATCAATAGATACTCTTAATAGTCAGATCTCTTAATAATTCAACACTTAATTGTTTAGATTTTACCAAATAACCCCTAAGTTATTAAAACCATTTTTATTCTGGATGTGAAGTACATCTTGTATAAATTATTAAGTAAAAAATCTCTATCGTCAAAAAGATGTAAAAGACAAGATGGCAACACACAAAGACACGGTGAAGAGCAACTGTAAGCAACAAAATACAATGACTAGCAATAAAGAAAGGCACGATATCAGAGTATGAAAAGAAAAAATAAGCTAGAAACACGAAAATTCTAAAACTTGTAATAAGCTAAAAACTGAAAGCTACAGAGACAATAGGGTCGACTACTCAATTTTAACACTGTTAAAATAAGGTCAATCAAAGTTTATTTAACCTAGTTTGTTTGTGGGTGGCTTGAAAAACCTTTTTAAGGCTTATTTGACACTTTTACTATGTATTTTGTCCTCTTATAATTCTTTAATGTTATTTGAGTATATATTTGTTAACAATTTTATATTTTTTTAAATAAGTAAGATTTCTAGTTTATTTCTCCTCTTAACTAAATTGGAAAATATATGTATTTAGATAGGTTATTTACACGTGTATTAGACATGCTGAAAATTTGACACGAAATATATAAAACAAGTCTTTAATGTTTGTATAATGAGTTATATATTAAAAGTCAATTAAAATTAATATAATTACAATTATTTAGAAAGAAACAAAACTATAAAAAAAGGAAAGAAAAAAACTTATAAATATCAAATTCAATTTACATTATTATAGTTGAAATCTTAAAAATGACATTCTTATGATTTCTTATAGACAAACTGGCATAGTCTGACAAAAAATAATCTCAACTGTGTTTTTCCCTATAATGATCCTAACTTATAATGGTCTCACATTAAAAAAACACTATAAGTCATTAACTTTTTTCGAATCCAAATCGATGTGTTAGACATTTTGATTGGGAGGAGGACAACTTACTTCGGTGTTCAAACGACGAAACAGTGTTTCAAAAAGCCTAAAGCAATACAACTTACGCTGATTGAAACATTATTCAATTGTTTTGAGCACAAGTGACTAAATGGCAAGTTCTAATTTGTTTACTCGTTTATTTGTATATATGAAAAATGAAACATACACTAGACATAAGTACGAGGTTACGATTTTTACACATCAAATATCGCCTTTTATCAACAAGATTTGACTGATACACAACATTTTATTTGACAATCCCATCTTTTATTTTTTTTTCAAACTACCTATTTTTTTTGTCCCAACCATATGATAAAGATATAATTACAAGATAATATTTGTGTTTTTATATAAAAAATCAATATATGTGACTAAGTTACGTATAAGTCACCTCACTTCCTTTTTGCCATATGCTATTATCTCTTATCATTTAAAAACATAGATCGACATGATGTTTAATCTTAACTTCCTCATTTTCAACTACATGATGTTGATGTAACTTATTATATTATATTTTGATAAGCCGTGGCATCTTAAATTGTTGGTTTATCATATTTGAACTTTGCTTACGAGTTGCATTACACATCTACTACTTAATTCAAATCGTGTAACCGAAGTAGATATTTTGATTGTATCGTGATATTTTGTATGACGCATTGTTGATGATCGACTCCTATTGATTGAGGCTCTTGCACGACTAGAAATCCCGATAATAGATCCTTCACGTCCCATGTCAATTTCGGCAATGAATCAGTTCGAGATGGCTTAATCTCTTGTGCTTGATCCGATCATGCGTACTTGGGTAGACATCTATCTTCTAGCGGGGCAAACATTCGGCCTCCCAATTTCAGTCTATTTTAGAATTGCTAGATAATCAAAACACGGTTCCAAAAGTATCTCTATAAAAAAAAGTCAATTTAATTTTCGTAACCACTACACGATCACTTTGAATATTGTAAAAAACGTGTCTAGGCACCCCGATTACTCGGTGAGTACTCACAACTTCCCAGTCAATCAAGTTGCCGAGTAATCCTGCCTAAACCAAATACTTGACGAATAATCACTTATTATGATAAAGTACTCACAACTCCGCAGCCTAACGAACTAAAAGTGCCTAACACTCGGATTAACAACAAATCTCAAAACGATATTTATTAAGATTTTTTACAAAATATCAATTTATTATTAATAAAAAAACCTACAAAAAGTGATAAGTTAGTTAAATCTATAGAAGAATAAAATAAGATTAATAGACGGTGCAAACAACATCTCATCTGTGTGTGACATTGACACTCTGTTTTTCATATCATTGTTATTGTTATATCATCATCATCATCATCAAACATTTCAAAATCAAAATCAAAATCCCTAATTCAAACCCCCATTTCCATTTCATCAATCTCAAATCCCTAAATCCCAATTTCACATTCAATTTCAACGTCAATTTCAATTTCAATTTCAGTTCCAATTTTATGGCAACAAAATCATCAGCCACAACAACACGAAAAGAAGGTGACGGTCTTCTTCTCGGGCGATTCGAGATCGGGAAATTATTAGGTCATGGAACCTTCGCGAAAGTATACCTAGCACGCAACGTCAAAACAAACGAATCGGTTGCAATCAAAGTAATTGACAAAGAGAAGATAATGAAAGGCGGATTAATCTCCCACATCAAACGCGAGATCTCAATTCTCCGACGTGTTCGTCACCCAAACATTGTTCAGTTGTTCGAAGTAATGGCGACCAAAAGTAAGATCTTTTTCGTCATGGAATATGTTAAAGGCGGTGAATTGTTTAATAAAGTTGCTAAAGGAAGATTAAAAGAAGAAGCTGCAAGGAAATATTTTCAGCAATTGATTTCAGCAGTAGGGTTTTGTCATGCTCGTGGTGTGTTTCATCGTGATTTGAAACCTGAGAACATATTGTTGGATGAAGATGGTGATTTAAAAGTGTCTGATTTTGGGTTAAGTGCGATTAGTGAACAGATTAGAGGTGATGGTTTGTTTCATACTTTTTGTGGTACACCTGCTTATGTTGCTCCTGAGGTATTGGGTCGAAAAGGGTACGAAGCTGCGAAAGTCGATATTTGGTCATGTGGGGTGATTTTGTTTGTGTTGATGGCTGGTTATTTGCCATTTCATGATCAGAATATAATGGTCATGTATAAGAAGATTTATAGAGGTGAGTTTAGGTGTCCGAGATGGTTTTCACCTGAGTTGAGTAGGTTGTTGAGACGGTTACTTGATACGACTCCCGAAACTAGGATTACTATACCTGAGATTATGGAGAATAAGTGGTTTAAGAAAGGGTTTAGGCATATTAAGTTTTATATTGATGATGATAAGTTATGTAGTGTGAAAGATGGGGAAGTTGAAGACGATGGGATTGATTATTCGTCTGATCAGTCTTCGTATTCTGAATCCGAGAGTGAAATGGAATCTAGAAGGAGGTTGACGAGCTTGCCTAGACCTGCGAGTTTGAATGCGTTTGATTTGATATCGTTCTCTCGTGGGTTTAGTTTATCTGGTTTGTTTGAGGATGGAGTTGAGGAGTCAAGATTTGTGACTAGGGCGCCTGTTGCTAACATAATTTCGAAACTTGAGGAGATTGCGAAAGTGGTTAAGTTTTCGGTGAGGAAAAAAGATTGCAGGGTTAGTTTGGAAGGGTCTAGAGAGGGTGTGAAAGGTCCGTTGACGATTGCAGCTGAAATATTCGAACTAACGCCTACGTTAAGAGTGGTGGAAGTTAAAAAGAAAGCAGGGGATAAAGGGGAATATGATGATTTTTGTGAACTTGAACTTAGACCAAGATTACGCGAACTTACGCATACTGATCAATCTGGTGAACCCTCATCACATCTACCTTCTGATACTGAATAAATAACGAAAAAGAGTTAAAGGGGTAAGATTTAATTCCTTTTTCTTATACTTTGTAATGATTTTGTTTGTATGATATTGGTGGTGTTTATCTTTAGTTATCTTTATATGCTATGCAAAAGTGGTAATTGAGTATTTGGCTAAATAGTGTTGTTTGTTGTTGATGATGTTGTCTAGGTGACCAACTGACCATATGTTTGTATACTGTAAATGATCTAAATATTTTATAACAAAGTGTCCATTGGTATCCAAGAGGTGGTTTAACAGAATGATTTGAAGAAATTAATATTAAATTTGTGTTTCTTTTGTTTGTTTGAAGTCAAAGAAAGGAAAGAAGTGGTAGGTTTCCACAACCTAATTTAATATGTTGGTGGGTGGTGACTTGACAATGAATCTTGTGTGTTATATGGTCATATGACATCTAATCTTTCCACCACTTTTCTCTTTTTCTTTCCTAAAGACATGCCCTTTTATATGTTCTTCGACCCGTGACCCGAACTGATTGTTGTTGGGGATTTAGGAATGATGTTCTGTATGAAACCCCCTGCAGAGTCGATTATACCAAATCGGGTCGGGTTGCTAAAATGCTTAAAGTGTATGTAGTCTATGCAAGATAGATGTTTGGCATGTAATAGTTAGGACATATGGACCAAAGAGAGAGAAACACAAAGAAAAAAGTGAAGTGAGTTACTGAGATGAGGTAGATTATTTGAATGATAGTTGGCATGTATC
Source organism: Tagetes erecta (assembly GCA_030867185.1). Taxonomy (NCBI): domain Eukaryota; kingdom Viridiplantae; phylum Streptophyta; class Magnoliopsida; order Asterales; family Asteraceae; genus Tagetes; species Tagetes erecta. Next base: position 4,172,475 of record CM061489.1, on the reverse strand, counting down.
AATGTTGAGACTTTTACTACATCTATAACTTGGAAACAATAATGTCCATATGGTTGTATCTAGTACTTTGAAAATATAGTTGTAGAACGATGGCTATGCGATATAGCGTTATAGCCTTGGTTAGGCGTGCACTTCTTGTAGAAGGGTTGTTTTTGGGTTTTAATGTGGTATACATGTAGCTAAAAATTTTGTACACATAGATAATGTGTACATTCAAACATACATAAACCTTATTTGTAGCTATATTTTGGGCAGGGAATTATATAACCTATATGGGATGTATAAAAGGATTATAGAAACACCCTGTGCCTCGCGTAGCTCTTGGCTTTTATACTTTGATTTTAGACCTTCTCGCTTTTTTAAATTAAGGAAACGGTTCTCACGCGTCTTTATTTTAAACTGGTTTCATATTTAAGAAAATTGAGGGTTTGTGTCTTTTAGGTATTGTTTGAAGAAAACAATTATGGTGGTGTGATATCAATATCATTAAAGATTAAAGGCAAAAACAGACCTAAATGGCATAATACCTTCCATATTGGCCTACTTGCATTTAGTGTTGATGTTGAAATTTCCTTTCATATATTTTACTAATATATCTTAAAAAGATGCCCACCATGTTTTTAGTACATGATGCTATATCTTTGATCAACACTTGTGGTAAACATCTTCCGTTTGTTACACTTTTTAGTAATAGAGTTATTATAACAAAACAATTACGACTGAAACAGTTTTGTTTGGATGTATCTAAGCGAATATAAAATACCTAATACGAATTTAACTTTATTAGGATGAGGAAGGTGATTTATTCCATCCCTAACATTCCATCAATCAAAAGCTGACACTTACCAATTTATTTATCAATCATTCAATCCATTAACACTTCAACCATTAAAGACCGCATCCCCTAAACCCAATCTATTTTTAATTAAAAAACATTTCATTAAAAGTTAAAAAATAGATAAAAAAAAAATAAATAGCAAGATTAATTAAAACCTAACTATTAGTTTTTGGTAACATATTCACCACATATTATTAAAAAAATAAATTAAACTTTTATCTTTCTTCTTTATTTTTCTCCTCTTCGATGTCTGGAAAATTAAAACCCGACCCACCCAAAATTTAATTTCCTTCTTCATTTTATGCACACATCCCAACACATCCAAACGTTCAAAAAGTGAGACCTCCATCTTTGCCGCAATAGTGATCCATCCATCCCAACCTAAACCGCGTCTCTTTGTCCAGCCACGATGACATATTCCTGCTAGTGGTTGGACCCCGTCCACTCCATCCCTACTCCCAAGTCCCACCCCCTCACCCTTAAAGAAAATAAGTTACAATGGCGAGCTTCAAATGATATACATTATCGAACTATAAACTTAGTGGTCATTTTAGCTAGTATATTAGTTTCTACTGGTCCTGACTATCATCTTTTGGCTTCTACCAGTCCCAACTATTGAATTGGCTGTCAACGGTCCCATCTTTTATTTTTATCACTTTGGCAACCAATGGTCCGTCATTAAGGCCTATCATTTCGTTGAGGCTTCTGTCGAGCCGGTTAATTCATTAGAGCGTTCTTTTCAAAAGTTTTTTTCAAATTCAATACCGATGTTTTATGCATTTTGATCGGAAGAATACTTAAGATCAGTTAAAATCAATATACCTTTTTATTCGCTATAATTTGAGTGGAGATAGATATTTTTTCACTGTATAAATCACGATAATATTCTATTACAGTATATCTTTTCTTTTCCTATTCATTCAATAATAATAATAAGAAAAAAAGTAAAGAGTACGTCGTTTACTTTCTAATTGGTTTACAATTCAATCATTTCTTGTTCTTTTCTTCCAAAAAGTTATTAAATAAAAGCTTTTCTTATATACATACAAAATTTGAGAATCTTAAAAGTTATCTTTTAAGCGGGATTGTTGGAATCTATCTAATAAATTAGAGTTTTTAGGGGGCAAATTTTAGGGGGAAAACATAATTTATTTTATAAAATGAAGGTTGAGAGGGAAAATTGAGTAAGAGAGTTAATAAAGACAAAATTTTGTGATTAATAATAGTTTATAAAATTATTTATAAATTTTTAAATATAATAGTTATAATATTTTAAAAATATTTTTATTCAACCTGTGTGTAATACACGGGTGTTAAACCTAGTATGAGAATATGATTGATAGCATAGTTGTTTAGAAATCATTTGATGTCATCTTTTTTTTTTTTTGGACAGCGAAACGAATAAAGCCCGGCTACCCAGGGTAACCCAATGGCGAAAGGCGACCCCAAACGCTCTGCGAACACAGACAGCGCTGGGTAGCCGAAGCCCACCTATTAAACCAACTCCAATTCGGGGGAAACCCACTAGCCCGTCCGCCCGTAGGCACGACAACAAGCTAGCGGTAAAACCCGTTTGGCTCAGAGATCGAACTTATGTTGACCACAAGTCTCCCTTCATTGCCCCCATTTGCCCCTTCCAAAGTGGTGGTAGTGGGACTAGAACTTGGGTCTCTTTTGGAGAAACCAAGCCTCTTACCACTACACCACGTTGGAAGTTGCAAAACTCAGTGAAATGACCATAAAGATATTTGACACATAAAATACTTGATTAAAAAGCTGAAATAGTATGCCAACTATTCTAAAAAATCAAACAGAAAATAGTAACGTCACTATGCAACAGGTAAAAAGAATAAGAAGCTTAATCATGTCAATAATTAAACATAGTATGTGAACTGAATTTAAATTGTCATCCCTGTAAAACGCTTAATAATAACGACGTTAAGAGTAACGCTGTAATGGTGTCGGTTTTCGACTTTCAGTGGAAAAAAAGAAGCAAAAGATATAAAACATTTGAGTTCTACAAACAAAACTTTTAAAAAACAGGTATCTAATGCAGCTGTAAAAAACATTTTAGAGACTAACTTAAAAGCCGAATAAACCTAGTTCACTTGCTTTCTCCTTCTCAAAGGTCTCGAAGTACTGATAAATGATAGTTACCGCGAGCAAAATTCCAGTACCAGAACCGATTGCACCCATGAAATCTGCTAAAACCGTCAATGCACCAATGCACATTCCTCCAAATGCAGCGGCAGTTGGGATGTAACGATTCAGTTCCTTCTGGAGGTTTGAGTCTCGATGTCCAGGCATCACCATTTGTTGCTCCTGCAAGAGTTGAGGTCCAAAATACATTAATAACTTTAAATAATTCACAACCAGAACTCATCTGACTCAAGCTACAAGTGTTGGCCCATACAAGAACAAACCGGGAATTAGAAGATAACCTATCTCAACTCTAAAAAATTTATCGCTTATTTGACTCAATCTCCTACCAAAATAAACATACTAAACAAATTATTATCTAGACTCAAAATTCTCTATTAAAAAATTAATGAGCAAGCAGAAATGAGAAAACAATGACGTAAAGCTTGATGAAGGTCTCAAGTGAGCTGTACCTTAAGCTGCTTGGCTACATCTCGGGCAGATGATCCAGAAACTTCAATCCATGTTTTTGAGAATAGTGCACAAGCTGTTAGCATGAACACCATGTAGAATAGAGCATGGAAAGGATTAGCTGCCATATCCGCCAAGCTGATGCAACATCAATTAAAGAAATAAGCATTAACTAAACCATCGAAAACTAATTTGTTTGATAGTCAGATAGACGTGTCTCATACCTTGATGGTGCAGTCACATAATATGCAATGCCGCCAACTGGAACAGATTGACCAGAGTATTCGGACTCCTTCCACTTTCCCAATAAATCAACCAAGAAATTTCCACTATATTTTCTGTGGAGCAACTGCAAGAGACCAATAACATTATAAGCAATCTTCATCCAATACAAATACTTTGATTCTAATGATTAAGATATAATATAAATACCTGAGAAATGAAATAAAGGTTGGTTACAAGTGCTGACTGAAGAATGATTGGCATGTTGGAAGTGTAGAACAGCTTGATGGGATATGAGCCTTGTTGTCCACGAGAGTTCTTTGATCTCACAGGCAAAACAACACGGAAGCCTTGGAAGTAGATAACAATAAGGAATATCAAGACAGTAGCAAGCAGATTGGTAACATTTGGAAGATTTTGCCGGTAGAAGGCTTCACGCAACGCCCGAACTTTGTCTGATCTAGTAATCAACAGATGGAATAAGGCAATAACTGCACCCTCAAACTCAGCACCTCGCCCACTGTTAATGGTTGTAGGGCTAAATGCTTTCCAGATGATGCTTTCACTGCAAGAATGATTAAAAACTTGTCAGAAGATCAAAAGAACAATCAACCCAAAAATGTCAGAAGTATAAACTTATAATGTATGCCATTAGCTTACCAGATATTAGTGGCTATGAACAATGAGATTCCAGATCCAAGCCCATATCCTTTCTGGAGAAGTTCATCCAAACATATGACGATGATCCCAGCAAAACATAGCTGGACAATGATCAAAATAGCATTGCCTACACCAAGTTGACCAACACTGCCATACATTCCTGATAGAACATAAGCCACCGCCTCACCAACAGCAATCAAGATTCCCAGCAACTTCTGAGCACCATTCCTAGAAAAATAAAAAACAGGAGTTAAATATTGTAAATAAAGGCCAAGAAAAAATATATACCAACATTGTCATGTCAACTAATATTAGGTACTTGCTTAGAGAGAGAGAGAGATACGAGCGCAAAGATTTATAAATTGTAAAAGCTGAAAGGTAAAATAGTTTGCTACTGAACACTATTAAACTTACAATAGTGCACGATCCTCACGAACGTTGTTGTCCACTTCAATGATTTTTGACCCAGCCAACAGCTGCATAACCAGTCCAGAAGTCACAATGGGAGTGATACCGAGCTCCATGACAGTCCCACGGTTTGAAGCTAGAATCACACGCATCCAGTAAAAAGGGTCTGCGCCTGTTGTTGAATGTATGCCATACAAAGGAAGCTGACTGCACACCAAAAAGATGAAAAGAGAAATCACGGTGTATATGACTTTCTCTCTGAACGGGACCTTCCTGTCGGCGCTTTGCACTTCTGGAAGAAATGCAAGAAACGGTCTGACGAGATGTAATACTCTGAAACCACCTCCCATAGTAACAAGTCAGAACCACTCAACGGTACCTGCGAGTCAAGTCATTTGTGTAAATGCAACCATCAGTTTCACATACACCATAGAAATAAGCAAACAAAACTTTCAGCACGTCTGTTATTAGGTAGAAATTATAATTACTTATTACCCACTCGGATTATAAACAAACCAAACTGAACAACGCCTTGTTCGAGTTTGTTCATTTAAAACTGAACTTGTTCACAAACATAGACATAGAAAACGAACTTTCTTAGTCCCAAACATAGACAAAATTATCTTAATAAACATAAAATTAAAAACCTGATATAATAATCATATACATAATCACGAACAAACATAAACGACCGAACATGAACGTACTTAGGCGAACCTAGTTAACGAACTTCCTACTGAGTGGTTCACAGACACTTTGTTGGGCATACAGTTCGTATACAGCCCCTAGGCCCAACCCTGAACCCACGAGTGTTAAGCCACACCTTTGTTCCTTAAACTGTAACACTAAACGTATATCAATACTGGAAACAAACTTAACTATGAGCATGCTTAATTCCACAAGATACAGACCAACACCACACATGCCAATGTGCTTAAACAAAACTCATATTGCAAAGGTACTAAAAACAGCAATTGAATTCATTAAGCACCGTTTCACACCTACAATTTTCTAAAACACAATCCATTCACTTTCAAGCTATGCATCATCCAAATCTTATCATTTACGAACATAATAACCAGCAAAACATACGATCCAAATCATTCACAAACACTAACAGATCTAAATCCAATCAAAACACTAAAAACCCTACGTAACAGCATGAAACCTCAACAATCAGCTATCATTCATAGTATAAGTTCAGATCGAGCCATATAACAGTTGATTTGCAACTTTTTACATCGATTTTCGTGTAAAAAACAATTTAAGATGATAATTAAGCGTATAAGTAAACATGAAACAAGTTCATAAAATGGACCGATGACTTACAATACTTGAATTGATGAAAAATTTGATGAAATTTGTGGAAAAAGAGGCTTAGGGTTTTAGATCGGAGATGTGTTTATCGCAACTGTGAGTATGAACAAAAAGTCTCCGGTTACAAAAGATTTTTCTTCCTACGTTTTCATATATAAAAGTAAAGATGTTACACAAATAGCCCTTTATGTAATTTTATGTTTAATCACAAGGTCTAAAGTAGAAATTAAGTGTTTTGAAAACCGTACAAAACAAGCCAGTCGGTTGGATCGGGGTTTGGAGCCTTCGGGTGATCTAGTTCGGGCTTCTGAAGCATCTTGGCCCCGAATGGCCGGTCAAACCTGATATAGGTGATCTAATCAGAAAAACATGCTGGTTGAACCTGGAAAAAATGTCAAGATAATAATTTTTATATTTTTTTCTACATTTTATGTATTTATATTTAAAACATTATGACATCATCTGGTTCGACCAGTGAACTAGTAGGGAGATCGATACGACGTCCAGTTCAGTTATGAAAACATCGATTGCCAACCTTAACCTTTTAATTTATTTAACCACATTTAAATTTAATTAAAAAAAAACAACTTACAAGCAAGATATGTTAATAGTCCAACACGTACTAAGGTTTAAAGGGAGACACATTGATAATACACCACGAATACCACTCTAAAGGGGCCAATAAGGTATTTTTGCCGTGTGATTAACCAGATAAGTGTGTCTAATTTTATCTACTTCCAATATGATTCACATTTCTTTCTCTCCGATTAGTGGATTGACAATTGTTTTGGTTTTTCAGCAGATCATCAATACTTCTACAACATAACGGTAAGTTTTGCTTTATTCTACGACCGTAACCATAAACTCCTTGCAAGCTGACATGATAGCAAGTTAGCAACTCGTGGTATGCAGACTCCATTTCAAACCCACACATCACACAACTAGTGTAATTTACTTGAATCCATGTCCTCATTGGCTCATCCATGGTCGGGATTCTAGATCGGTCACCCTCCACCAAAGCAATTGATTTTTATTTGTACTCTTGATTTAATATTTATTTTCCGATCAACAACCGTGATAAAAATAATTAAAATAGTATACCCTAAGTTTTTATTATTAAGTTTTGATCTTTCTATGTATCTGACCTTTAGACTTAACAACACGTCAAATGGATAAAATAAAAATATAAAACAATTTAATTAATTACAATCCTAAAGTATAGAAATAAAAATAAATAAATAATGGTATATCATGGTACAATTTTAACCTTGTATGAACACCTTTAATTTGTAGATTATCAACCCTTTTTAATATGTGGGAATGCCATGACATTTAACTTAACATGAAGGGTGCCTTTTGTAAATTCTAAAACCAAACAAGTCAATTTGTTTGGATTGACACGAGTTTTGTCCAATTACAATACGCCACGTTGGAACTTATCCACTTGGGTTCTTCCATAAGTCCGTTTGAACACTAATTGAGTCCTACAAGTCTTCCAAAAGTTGTACTCGAGTAATAAAATCGTGTCTAATTTTTATGCAATTACGAGAGAGTAATTATATCAATTATATTTGTAATCCAACTCTAGATAATTTGACTAGCGTACACGTCGATATATTTTTTTCTTGAAACGACATTCAGGACGTTAAATTTGTAATTTGATAGAAAAGCATCGTTAGTTTTTAAACCCGATTGAAGCACCATTTCGTCGGTCAAAGCGACATTTCAAAATAGTTTTTATATCGTTCTGATAAAAAACCCTTAAACGTTGATCCGGAATTCGAAAAAAAAAAAAGCCGTTAAAAAAATTAACGATGGTCTATTAGTCGCTAAAGTAATAAAAGTTGGGACCGTTATAAATTAATTCATTAGTTGAGACCGTTTAAAACCAATATACCAACACTTAAATATTAACTTTGACGGTGACTAAATAAGTGGGTTAGCCAAACCAGTTGAAGGTGCATTTGCCCTTTCTACGAAAGGGACTATACTTCAAACCTTACTAGAGCACACATTTTTTTTCTTAGGTTTTTCTTTGGGTTTCCCTTATACGGTAAAAATGTTTGGTTTTCCCTTATACGGTAAAAATGCTTCACGTTAAGGTCATACGTGGGAAATTTAGATGTAACGCATTCTTTAAATCAAGAGTAATTAGGATGTGACGATCTTTGATTTTGTAGACAATTGTTCTTATGTGTGGTTTGTAAATATGAATCGTAAGTTAAACATGAAAGGGATTGTGGATTCATCAAGCATTGTTTACTTACGTTCATCTAACGGATAACATTACTGTTAGAACAAAGGATTGATCAAGCACTGTTTACTTTTTTGCCTCACGGATAACGTTATTGTTTGAACAATAAATTGATCAAGCATTGTTCACTTACGTTCGTCTCACGGTGTAAAAATGATTCCACTAAAATACATGCACTAAAACTCTATTTATGTTAATCTTTCACAAGGTTTGGTCCGCTTTGCTACGTGGCTTTTACTTTATCTTTCATTTAATCCCATATGACTTTTTTTTCAACTTATATTTTGTCTTACATCCTAACCATGTTTTCACTTAACCGAAACTCAAATAGATGCACCACATTAGATTGATGGTTGAAAATCCCGATTACATATGTTATTGTATCTGTTTTGTTATCCGGTTACGGTACTTATTTTCTTTCCGACGTGGTTTTAATTATATACTCCTATTAATAGCCAAATAATAGTAATAGATATATACGTGATACAAAAAAAAACTCATTGGGATACAAGTTAAACCAATGAAGCATATTAAACACGTGATAGTTAATAATTTCCTAGTATTACCATCACAAGAATTGTTAGGTTTATTAATTTATTCTCATTTTTTTAGTTGTTCTAGTTAGACTTTTAGATTATATAAACTCATGCATGTGTCGGAATGAGTTTTTATAATCTCGGTCAACCAACCCCTTAATCGGTTTAATGATATATATATTTAAAATTAAAATCATAAATACATACTAATGAAATATACATTATTAAAAAAACTCAAAACAAAAAAGAAAGGCTGATGAGCTCGCCTTAACGAATCAACCCCCTTGACTCGTCTTGACTAATATGGTATATATCATATTAAATGTGTCGTGTTTGAATCACTTGGTGCTTTAATTACACATGTCTAGAATATGTTTATATCTTTGACATAACTATATACGAGATGTTTTTAAAGTAACTGTTTTAGCATTTATAATCTATATTTAGATAACCTGAAAAAAGTAAAAAAAAAATTAACAATTCAATTAATGTGTTTTTAAATATAAAATTATAATTTTTAAATCATTTATTAAATTTTAAAAGTTAAAAAATAAAATGACATATGCACTTGCTACTTTCCTATTCTGCCAAATAATCCCACTTTAGATGATCCATCTACACCTAAGGCAAGAGACTCACATGACATGATTTCCTAACAACCAACACCAATTTAGCCAAGTTTTGGTCACATCCTCCCTAAACAAATTGCATCACCATAGGTAACTTGCAACACACGCAAAATATGGAGTTGATCATCCACAACATTATATATACGCAAACATAGATCACTCTAGTAATTAAGTAACTATCTATATATCTCCATATCTATTACCGCTATCTAGACAATTTTCTTTGATCAGTATGGGTGAAGAAAAGTTAACAAATATCATTAGTATCAAAAGATGGCGGGTGACAACAATAGTGATATTGTTGAGGGTTCTTGCATTATTTGCAACAGCTACCGCTACGATTGTTATGGCTCTTAACAAAGAGACACACACATTTGCCGTCGCTACAATAGGGAATACTCCCGTTAAGCTCGCTATCACGGCCAAGTTCCAACACATGCCTGCAAATTTGTAAGATTTTTTGTGTACAAGCTATTATTGTTTTTTTTATATTTTACAATATCTGAAAAAACTCAGTTTAACATATATAATCACAATTCACAGTCACTATAACGATAATACTTATAGTGAAACGTTAGAAGACAACTTACTATTTTTACAACGACGGTTGGTGTAACAGCCTATGACCGAAACATTCAAAGATCGAAGTCTCGCCTCTAACACCAATAGGTGTTTTTTGTCCCCTCATTACTGCAAACGCAGTGTGGAGGCTCGCCACAACCCTCCTTACGGGCCAAATTAATCGGAGTCGAAATTCGTCAACCAACTGTTCTAGGGGAAAAAAAACAGGCAAGAACGTCCATACCACGTAAAACCCTTAGGCTTAGACACGAAGTTGAGTACATAATAGCCAGAGACGAGCTTTATTGCCAATATCCACGAAAAGTGACACTAGTGAGGATTGAACTTGAATCTTCTATGTAAAACACAAATCATCTTACCACTAGACCACAAGTGGAAGATTTTTAAACGACATCTGATCTCTACACTCGACCAACAACAACAATACATACGTGAATACATGATATATATACTTGATTATTTCTAATTCTAATGTTTACTATGTACATTAATGCAGAATGTTTGTGATAGCTAATGGGGTTGCAACTCTTCATAGTTTATTGATGATAACAATCATGTGTTTTGTTAGCAATAAGTATGACTTCAAGGGCCTACGATTCATAACAAGTTAACAACTACCGCATTAGATATGGTAATTAATATACTTTTGAGGATATTAATTACATATATATACCTTTTTTCGACCATATATCTTAATCGATCACGTACGTACCGATGATTAATTTCAGGTAATGATTGCAGCGGTATGCGGTGCAGCAACTACAGTTGCTTTCATAGGAGAACTAGCTAGGCATGGGAACGCCCATGCGCGTTGGAACAAAGTTTGCGACAACTTTGAGAGATACTGTGACCAAGCATCTGGCGCCATGCTTGCGTCGTACATCGGGGTCTTGTTTTTGATGCTTGTGAATGTCATCAATGTCTTTGAACATGGAAGATTAATGAGCCCATCAAAGAGCCCTCTATCTGCATGAATCATAATTGTTCTGTGTTTTCATTAATGCACCAATGTAAAATGTATTAATTGTGTGAAAGTGACAAAGTTATAACTATGTAACTAGTTCCTATTTTGTTTCAAAACTTGATTTTGGTTATTCAATATGAAATGTCCTTTCTTTGACTTAAAAAGTCATGATTATGCACAACCAAGAAAATGGACCAAATATGTAAGCTTTATACAAAACATTTAGAAAAAAAGTTATAAACCGCAAATCATAAATTTTGTAGGAGGAAGATGAATTGACCAATCGATGAGTTTGGAACTTGATGAATCGAAAATTGAAGAAGAACTTGAAGAATTGATGAACTTGGAACTCGAAAAATCGATGGAAGCGGATGATTTGATGGAGTGGTATGAACGACGGAAGTGGATGAATCGATGGTCGTTGCTGTTGAGGGTATAAAACTAATAATTGGGGTTGGTTTTTTAAAGAAATAAAGCTATTAAAAATCCACATCACATAAAAAATTCCATGTCATAAGTTCGTTAACACATAACTAACATTGTTAAAATACTAGACAAAGGGAACACTAATGAAAAAATGATGAAAGTTGAGACTGGTGGAAAGAACTTTTAAAAGTAGGATTATTTAAATCCAATTTTCCTGTAAAATAGCCTATCGATATATATTATTACTAGGTTAGAACCCGTGGGTACCCACGGGGTTTAACGATATAATTTATTTATATGTTTTAATATAATAAAGATGCATAATTGGACGTATATTATAGGAATAAAAAAAATTTAACAGAATATATTAACATGATAAAATTGACAATAATGAAAATATACTCATAATTAAAAGTATGATTACATTAAAAATGTTGAACTACATGTTTTTAAAAATTTTCATGTTTCTAAAAATAAAGATGAATATGGTGGTGACAAGTGGCTTAATGTAAGGAGTTGGTTAGCAATTTATTATAAGAGAGATTATTATCTATCTAATAAATCAAGGTTTTAGGGAGGCCGCCAATGCCTCTTTTGGGGGGAAATTAGGGAAAGGAAAATTGTGTGTCATTCCGCATCTTGAACCGTGTTTTGTTCATCCCGGTTTTTCTATTCAATATTCCGTCATTTTTTCCGGAACTAAAGTTACAGGAATATTGATTCGCAATCAATCATTCTCTTATAAGTTATAACTGATTCTTAAATTTAAATTTTGACTACATACGAATACACAAGAATGCGTAACGTAACTACATATTTAATCTAATGTTTAGTAATTTTATTGAAATTGTCCCGTGTATCACATGTGTATTATACACATTACGAATAATGCCCCTTGAAAACATTAGGGGCTGTTTGTTTGGCTTTGAATGATCTCTAAATCGGCCAATGGTTTGATAGTATATGGCTGTGGCGCTGAATGGAACCAAGGGCTAACCTGAATCGGTCACGGATCCGGATTTTCGGAGTTGCGTTCGTGTCCGCAGGTCGTGCGAGCGTCGCACTATGACAAGGAATTCGAACCAAATTTGCACCTCAGTGCGCGCCGGTAGGTGCTAGAATAAAACGTAATATAAGAATTTAACATGTTATGAAGACTTGCATATATAAAGCCAATTATGGCTTTGTCTCCACTCCAATGTAAGATAAAATGAAAAAAAAAATATTAAAATCTCATTTAAACGTCCAACCAAACATTTATTTTTAATCATTTAATTCTTAACTATTCTGAAGTTAATCATTGCCCCGACTTTAACTATTACACACGAACGACATGAAAAGTAAAAAGAAATATCCAAGTGAGAATATGAATGTCTGACAGCTGATTGGTACACATCATCCGGTGCAGGATAACATCCCATGCTAATCGGTACACATCACCCGGTGCAAGATAACACCAGCCACTGATTCATACACCTCACCCCGGTGCAGGATATAACAAAACAACATCACCTTCACCTGCACCTGCTACTGCTCATTCATCACCATCATCATTGCTAACAGTTTTCTCTCATGGAGTCACGAGTTCTCTCCTCCGGCGCCACCACCATCTCCGGCATCCCTAACCTCACCAAACCTACCGGAAGAATCAACACCATCGCCGTTACATCTCCGGCGAGACTCAATCTCAATAATACTAACGGAGCCAATCTCGTTTGGGGAAGACAGCTTCGTCCTAGCTTACTTAGCCTAGATCAATCGTCTCCGGTGTTGAAGACGATCAAACGTGATGCTGTTAAACCTTGTTTTGCTACTGCTAGTGATTCAGCAGGGTGAGACCATCCGTTGATTCAATTTTGATTTTGATTTGACTGATGTTTTTGTTCATTGATTTGATGATTTGATTTGATGATTTGATCTGATAATTTGATAGTGATGCTGCTCCGGTTGGCTTCTTAGCCAAGTATCCATTTCTCGTTACCGGATTTTTCTTCTTCATGTGGTACGTTACAACTTACAACGATATAATAAACTCTTTGATTAATCAATTCATGCTATTTTTGGTGTTAGTTATGTATTTTATATACTGTTTGTTTGTGTGAATATTTTATTAAATTGAATTGGGGCCTTTTTGTAACAATAGTGGGACTATTATAATATTATATACAAAGTTGCAGGCAATGTTGGTCAAAGAGAGGAGGAAGATGTTATTATAACACTCTTAGTTTTATTGTTCAAAATTTTATATGTATCATTCATAGGAATGATTTTAGTTTATGATGTTTCTTTTTTAGGTTCTTTTTCATTAGGATATGATGTTTTGTATATTTTTGCAAAGTTAAAGTTGCTAAACAAAGTAAATGGTCATATAAGTAACACTGAAAATAAAGTTGGTGGCTATTTTGGGAACTATATTATTGAAGGTGTTAACTGAGATGTGGCTTTGAACTTGAATGCTGTTAATGCATCAAGGTATGAGAGTGTAATTGTGGTTTGTTTTGAAGGTACTTTTTGAATGTCATCTTCAACATACTCAACAAGAAGATCTACAATTACTTTCCCTATCCCTAGTAAGTTATTGTTCGTTATAACTTCATATAGTATTATTTCGTCTAATGATAACCAATTTGTTAAGTGCATTGTTCTGTATATATGCAGTTTTGTGTCAGTCATACATTTGGCTGTTGGAGTGGTTTATTGTCTTGGTAGCTGGACTGTTGGTCTACCTAAACGTGCTGTAAGTCGGGAATTTTCTAAAGCCCGTGATGCATAGAGTCTTTGATGTACTATATTGTGCTGACTTGTGGTTGTTCTTGTGTAGCCCATTGACTCAAACCTTCTGAAGCTGCTTATTCCTGTGGCTTTTTGTCATGCTCTAGGCCACGTGACCAGTAATGTATCATTTGCAGCTGTTGCTGTCTCATTCACCCATACAATCAAAGGTGAACTAACTAAATGTACATGTGTGTAACAATTTTACAACTACTTTCACAAAAATTGACTCCTCGTTGTTTCTTGTGTATAGCCCTTGAGCCATTCTTCAATGCTGCTGCTTCTCAGTTTATTCTTGGACAGTCGATTCCTATAACTCTATGGCTGTCTTTGGCTCCTGTTGTTATTGGTATGCTCTTTTTCTTACAAAATGTGGTAGGCTTAATGTTCAATAGTCATGTAATATTGCATCCCCAGAGTACCTTAAACAGTCTAGCTAGCATCCTCAGAAGTCAGAATTATGAACTCATCGAATGCCTTTCCATGAGACAAAAGCAATATGCCTTCTTGAGTTTGACTTCATTGAGAAATTAATTTGTACAATTAAAAAATCAACTCTGAATGTCCAGGTGTATCAATGGCCTCCTTGACCGAGCTGTCATTCAACTGGGTAGGATTTATCAGTGCCATGATTTCCAATATCTCCTTCACCTACAGGAGTATTTACTCAAAGAAAGCAATGGTAGTCCTCTATGCTATGACCATTTCCGTTATTTATCATTTCTATTCACAACCTTTGGTTTGTTTTATAACAATTGTGTTTTCATTTGCAGACTGATATGGACAGTACTAACTTGTATGCTTACATTTCCATCATTGCTCTTGTGTTTTGTCTCCCACCTGCCATAATTGTGAGTATAAAACTATTATTTTCTTTTGTTGCACGTCTATAAATATTATTTTATAACGTTAAATCTATACATCTTTTCTTCATCTTTCAACAGTTGGAGGGACCTCAACTTCTAAAACATGGATTCAGTGATGCAATTGCTAAAGTTGGTTTAACCAAGTTTGTATCTGATCTGTTTTGGGTGGGTATGTTCTATCACCTCTACAATCAGGTATTATGCATCACAAACTACTATATTTTCATGTTTTGTGTTACATTGTTTGTGTCATACTAGATAATCAACCCTTTCTTTTTTTTGTTTTTGGCTTGTTAGCTTGCAACGAATACACTTGAAAGGGTAGCACCTCTTACACACGCAGTAGGCAATGTGTTAAAACGAGTGTTTGTGATTGGTTTCTCAATCATCGTGTTTGGTAATCTTTCTTTTGTGGTTTTCACTGATTACGTGTGTGTTAAAACTAGTGTTTGACCTGTTTTACCAAGACGACAAATTATATGGTTTGTGCAGGCAACAAGATCTCAACACAAACAGCCATTGGTACATCCATCGCTATTGCTGGAGTTGCATTATACTCCCTCATCAAGGCTAAGATAGAAGAAGAGAAACGGGTTATTTGAAATCTAATTTTTATTTCTTCAATATATGTATGTTTACTTGTTTGTTAACCGTTGTTTATGTGCAGGGTCTGAAATCGGCTTGAGGCCTATAAAGGAAGAGATGTACTTATAGTACCTGGTACTATTGTTTAAAACGTAGCGGATTTGCTACACCTGTGAAGATGTTCTTTGTTTTTTGTGTCTATGAGAGTAAACAAATTCGACTCTTGTTTAGACTTGAATAATGTATCATTCTATATCTCTATACTACCTATATATCATTTCTAACTCTTGTGGAGTTTACATTCTCCTTTGTTGTAAACTTTATAAAACCTTCAACTCCCATTTGGGCCTGCGATGATGATTATATTATCATTTAGAGAAATAATAATATTATATTTACATTATGCAATATATGATGCATGGTATCAACTTATGTATTGACCAATGACCATAGTTGCTTGTGTTTTCTTGAAATATTAACTCCACCATGATCATTTATAGGTGGATTTGTAGGGATGCCGTATGCGACATATATGGAAAATAATTTCAATTGTATACGAAGAAAACAAAACAGTAACATCAACTATGGACAAGCATGTGGGTGTATCCTCTAGGGTCCCCGCCTATTCCTTATGGCTAAGAAACACATCCACGGATGGCTTCAACTTATATACCATTTCATGACTCTACGTTATTCTTATAAAGAACAGTCTGTCACTTATTTTTCCACAGGTTTTCATTTCATAAACATCTCTTTCGGTATTGATATCTCATTCATGTTCATCTTAGCTATATTATGAGCACGTCTTAGTTTGTTGCATAGCACTCGTTAGGGATTTCGACATACCAATTAACTAGTAGCAAGCTTAACAATAATTACATATAATTATTTGTTCCAAGAGGATGTAATACAATAATAGAATACATCAACATATTTACTTTTTATATATTGTTCAAGTATAAAATTTTAGTCGCATTTTACCTCCCATAACCATATATAGTCAATATCAAGGTCTTTCTCTAACTTACACAATTGAAAATCAAGATCAAGAACCTCACTAATAAGGTGTGTAGCCGCATAAGAAGTGGCTAATTTTTTTTTCTATATATTCTGTGTGGATCTCTAATAAAGCAACAAACTTCTTTATGTAACGCGTGTCAACAAACTTCGTTAGCCAAATCATGCATGTATATCGTCACAACATTCTGGATGTCATTAAAAGATAGTAATGTAGGTGTGCGTGCATGCGTAATATGGTTGCTAGTGACAATAAGCGAATGGCTTTTATGTACCAGGCACACAAGTGCGTAGAGAACGTGAAGAGTTCTATATAGTGCACAACAAAGGAGAAAGTGAACTCTACAAGATTTAGAAATGATATATCGGTAGTAAATAGATATAGAATGATACATTATTGAAGTCTAAACAAGAGTCAAATTGGTTTACTCTGATAGACGCGAAAAAAACAAAGAAGAACATCTTCACAAATGTAGCAAATCCGCTACGTGTTAAACAACAGTACCGAGTAATATAAATACATTGTTTCCCTTATGTCAGCCCTCAAGCCGATTTCAGACCCTGCACATAAACAACAATCAAGAAACAAGTAAAACATACATACATTGAAGAAATAAATATTAGATTTCAACTGACCCGTTTCTCTTCTTCTATCTTGGCCTTGATGAGGGAGTATAATGCAACTCCAGCAATCGCGATGGATGTACCAATGGCTGTTTGTGTTGAAATCTTGTTACCTGCAAATATCATATAATTTGTTATTTTGGTGAAACAGATCAAATCACACGTTGTATCATGTAATCAATGAAAAACCATGAGAGAAAGATTACCAAACACAATAATTGAGAAACCAATCACAAACACTCGTTTTAACACGTTGCCCACTGCGTGTGTCAGAGGTGCCACCCTTTCAAGTGTGTTGGTTGCAAGCTAAAAAAACAAAAAGAAAAAAAAGAGTTCATCACTTACTTATTCATATGAGTATTAATATCACAGGTATAGAATTACAATAACTCGAGCATAACTTTGAATTTTTATCCAAACTATGTAACACAAAACAGAAAAATATACTTGTTTGTCATGTGTAATACCTGATTGTAGAGGTGATAGAACATACCCACCCAAAACAGATCAGATACAAACTTAGTTAAACCAACTTTAGCAATTGCATCACTGAATCCATGTTTTAGAAGTTGAGGTCCCTCCAACTGTTGAAAGATGAAGAAAAGATGTATAGATTTCACGTTATAAAATAATATTTATAGACGTGCAACAAAAGAAAATAATAGTTTTATACTCACAATTATGGCAGGTGGGAGACAAAACACAAGAGCAATGATGGAAATGTAAGCATACAAGTTAGTACTGTCCATATCAGTCTGCAAATGAAAACAAAATTGTTATTAAACAAACCAAAGGTTGTGAATAGAAATGATAAATAACGGAAATGGTCATAGCATAGAGGACTACCATTGCTTTCTTTGAGTAAATACTCCTGTAGGTGAAGGAGATATTGGAAATCATGGCACTGATAAATCCTACCCAGTTGAATGACAGCTCGGTCAAGGAGGCCATTGATACACCTGCACATTCAGACTTGATTTCAGCTTTTATTGAAATCAAACTCAAAGATATATATTCCCTTGATCCCACGAAAGTCATTTTCTTCATTTCATAGTTTAAGGTATTCACCAAGTAACAGTATTTTCAGACCAGAATCACTATAATTCAATGATAGTAAAATGTGCAACCAAATAGCTTAACTTAGGAAACATAAAAAACTTAGAAATTTCATGGTTTGAAGAGTAACTATCACTTGTAATAGCCAAGTAAATTCAATTTGACATGGATATTTGACGTTAAACATAACACGATTGGAAAAAAAGAGAGCATACCAATAACAACAGGGGCCAAAGACAGCCATAAAGTTATGGGTATCGACTGTCCAAGAATAAACTGAGAAGCCGCAGCATTGAAGAATGGCTCAAGAGCTATTCACAAGAAATTATCACATAAGTTAGCCAAAAGTAAATTAAATTAAACATAAATATTGACCATTAAACATAACACCTTTGATTGTATGGGTGAATGAGACAGCAACAGCTGCAAATGACACATTACTGGTAACATGGCCTAGAGCATGACAGAAGGCCACAGGAATAAGCAGCTTCAGAAGGTTTGAATCAATGGGCTACACAAGAACAACCACAAGTCAGCACAATATAGTTCATCAAAAACTCTATGCACCACGGGCTTTAGAAAATTCCCGTCTTACAGCACGTTTGGGTAGACCAACAGTCCAGCTACCAAGACAATAAACCACTCCAACAGCCAAATGTATGACTGACACGAAACTGCATATATACAGAGCAATGCACTTAACAAATTGTTTATCATGAGACCAAATAACACCATATATGAAGTTATAATGAACAACAACTTACTATGGATAAGGAAAGTAATTGTAGATCTTCTTGTTGAGTATGTTGAAGATGACATTCAAAAAGTACCTTCAAAACAAACCACAATTACACTCTCACACCTTGATGCATTACAGCATTCAAGTTCAAAGCCACATCTCAGTTAACACCTTCAATAATATAATTCCCAAAATAGCCACCAACCTTATTTTCAGTGTTACTTATATGAACATTTACTTCGTTTAGCAACTTAACTTTGCAAAAATATACAAAACCTCATATCCTAATGAAAAAGAACCTAAAAAAGAAACATCATGAACTAAAAAACTAAGAGTGTTATAATAACATCTTCCTCCTCTCTTTGACCAACATTGCCTGCAACTTTGTATATATAATATTATAATAGTCCAACTACTGTTACAAAAAGTCCCCAATTATTCCAAATTCAATAAAATATTCACACAAACAAACAGTATATAAAATATATAAGTAACACTAATAATAGGATGCGAATTGATTAATCAATAGGTTTTTTAATGGTTGTAAGCTGTAACGTACCACATGAAGAAGAAAAATCCGGTAACGAGAAATGGATACTTGGCGAGGAAGCCAACCGGAGCAGCATCACTATCAATTTATCAGATCAAATCAATGAACATATTAAAACACGAGTCAACGTTCGTCAAATCAAATTCATTGAAAATTGAATCAACTGATGGATCTCACCCTGTTGAATCACTAGCAGTAGCAGAACAAGGTTTGATAGCATCACGTTTGATCGTCTTCAACACCGGAGAGGAGTGATCTAGGTTTAGTAAGCTCGGACGAAGCTGTCTTCCCCAAACGAGATTGGCTCCGTTAGTATTATTTAGATTGAGTCTCGCCGGAGATGAAACGGCGACGGTGTTGATTCTTCCGGTAGGTTTGGTGAGGGTAGGGATGCCGGAGATGGTGGTGGTGCCGGAGGAGAGAACTCGTGACTCCATGAGACAAAATTGTTAACAATGGTGATGAATGAGCAGGTGCAAGTGAAGGTGATGTTGTGTTTGTTATCTTGCACCGGGTGAGGTGTATGAATCAGTGGCGGATGTTATCCTGCGCTGGCGGGTGTGTGTAAATTAGTGGTTATAAACACTCACTTTTGGATATTGGTTTTTATGTATATTTTTGGAGTTTAAATATTTATAACTTAAAAAAAAAACTTTAACGTTTTTAAAATATTTATTATTAAACTTGTTCTTATTTCTTAAGTAGTTTTTGTAGTTATAAATGATAAAATCACCTTACTATTATACATAACAAAAGAAATTATTAATTAGTATAATTAACAACGTATTAGATGAGGTCATATAAAACAAAAAGTATAATATGAGCCACAAAAGGCACGTGTAGTTAATGTGAAACAGTGAATGCAATAGAACAATTAAAAATTTACTGCTTGTCACCACACTGGTGCAATGAACTACAAGATACAACACAATAAGCTTTTTAATATCAGTTAGATCAAAGAGTAGTTTTAACATTCAATAAATACAAAAGTTTAAAAAAAACAAACAACATGTTGGCAATTGTAGCGATTTACTACGTGTTGAAACAACTGTACCAGGTAATATAAATACATCCGCCTGCCCTCATGCCGATTTCAGATGCTGCCCATAAACAACACTTATGAAACAAGAGAACATACATACATACATAGATTATAGATAGATACATCTAAGAAATAAACTTTAAATTTCAACTAACCCGTTTTTCTTCTTCTATCTTGGCCTTGATGAGGGAGTAGATTGCAACTCCAGCAATCGCGATGGATGTACCAATGGCTGTTTGTGTTGAGATCTTGTTACCTGCACATATCATATAATTTCTTGTCTTGGTCAAACACTTGTTTCAACACACGCATAATCAGTGAAAACCACGAAAGAAAGATTACCAAACACAATGATTGAGAAACCAATCACAAACACTCGTTTTAATACATTTCCCACTGCGTGTGTAAGAGGTGCCACCCTTTCAAGTGTGTTTGTTGCAAGCTAACAAACCAAAAAAAGGGTTCATTATTTAGTTTGACACAAACAATGTAACACAAAACATAAATATATACTCGTTTACCTGATTGTAGAGGTGATAGAACATTCCTACCCAAAACAGATCAGATATGAACTTAGTCATGCCCACTTTAGCAATTGCATCACTGAATCCGTGTTGTAGCAGTTGAGGACCCTCTAACTGTCGAGAGATGGAGAGAAGATGGGTAGATTTCATGTTACGATATAATATTTATAGTAGCATAAGAATAAAAGATGACATCCTACTCACAATAATGGCGGGTGGTATACAAACGAAGAGAGCGATGATGGAAATGTAAGCATACAAGTTAGTACTATCCATATCAGTCTGTAAACACAATCACAATTGTTAGGAAGCATGCCAACAGTCGTTAAGTTTTTTTTTTTTCTGTTCGAAAAAAGTAAACTAGATTAAACTATAATGGTCATAGAATAGAAGACAACCATAGCTTTCTTCGAGTAAATACTCCTGTAAGTGAAGGAGATATTGGAAATCATGGCACTGATAAAGCCTAGCCAGTTGAACGACAGCTCGGTCAAGGAGGCCATTGACACACCTGCACGTTCATACTTGATTTCAACGTTTAATACTACAGCTTATGTTTTCAAAATACTGCCATGATAGTAAATGCAAAAACAAATAGCTTCACTTACGAAAGGAAGAAACTTCGAAGTTTTCATGGTTTTAAAGCGTAGTTACCTCTTCACATACCCAAGTAAATTCAATACGAAATGATTATTGAGCGTTAAATAGGATCCATTTTGAAAGAAAAAGAGCATACCGATAACAACTGGAGCCAATGACAGCCATAAAGTTATGGGTATTGACTGTCCAAGAATAAACTGAGAAGCAGCAGCATTGAAGAAGGGCTCAAGGGCTGTTCACAAGAACCAATGCGGAGTCATTCGTTGAGAGACTAGTAAAAAACTCTTTTGCAAATGTACATTTTGTTGCTTTACCTTTGACTGTATGGGTGAATGATACAGCAACAGCTGCAAACGATACATTACTGGTCACATGGCCTAGAGCATGACACAAAGCCACAGGAATAAGAAGCTTCAGAAGATTCGAGTCAATGGGCTACACAAGAACCACCACAAGAAGTTACTTAACTACCTTTGATGGTAAACATGCCAATTTTAACCCACTTTTGGTATATAGATCAATCTTGGGTTATATCTTTTCCTTAATGGGTCAAATGGATAATATAAAACATAAAAACAACATAGACAGAATGAAGCGAAACCGAGCCGATGATGGCCTAATGCATATTCAACAACATTAAACCTTCTACAATCCATACTATAAACATTAAATATTTATAAAACACATGAAAGAAAAGGCATAAAACTCCCGACTTACAGCGCGCTTGGGTAGACCAACAGCCCAGCTACCAAGACAATAAACCACTCCAACAGCCAAATGTATAACCGACACAAAACTGCATATATACACAACAATGCACTTAACAAACAGTTTATCGGATAACCAAATAACACCATATATGATCTTACAACAAACAACTTCTTAGTTCTTACTATGGATAAGGGAAGTAATTGTAGATCTTCTTATTAAGTATGTTGAAGATGACATTCAAAAAGTACCTTCAAAACAAACCACCATTCATTCCATCATACATTCATCAATCATGATTTTTTTTTTACTTTTTTCTGTTACAACTGATAACATACCACATGAAGAAAAAGAATCCGGTAACCAGAAACGGATACTTAGCCAAAAACCCGTCCGGAGCAGCATCACTACCAAATCAATCAGTAACAGTTCAGTCAACATCTATCAACTAAAAAAATATATTTTTTTAGCCGTTTCGTCGATATACACACACAACAAAATAGAAGGCAAACGTACAACAAGTTGCGCCTTTTCAATAGGGTAACTAAGTTATTGTTTTCCCTTATAACCAATTAAAATGCCCATTCGTGATATACCGAAGCGTATGATCAATGGTTGTAGTGTGTCATTAATCGTTAACCTATCTAGAACGATATTTCTAAATTCATTTCTAATGTTATTTTTTTAGTATAGTTTAAAAAATTAAATTTTAAACTTCAAAATTTAATTTAAAGACGTTTAATATATTATGAGGTCATAACAAAGCTATGCATACTCGACTTGATTAAGTAGCTTCACTACGCGTAATGGAACTTACCCTGGGGAATCACTTGCGGTTGCGAGACACGGTTTGAGAACATTAGGCTTAGTGTTGGTTGTAAAAGCTAAGTGTGAAACTGAATGATTTAGGTTAAGTAAATGTGGCTGAAGTTGTCTTCCGGAAATGAGATGGCGTCCGGTGGTATTGAGTCTGGTTGGGGATGAGACGGAGACGGTGTTGATTCTTGCTGGTGGTTTGGTGAGTGTAGGGATGCCGGAGATGGTGGTGGCGCCGGAGGAGATTATTCTAGTCTCCATTGCTGGAGTGATTGTCACAGTGAGTTTTGTAAATGTTATCCTCTACACTATGGCGTGTCGCATATGTTGCAGAGATGTGTTGTACTGGTACGCGTTTTAAATAGAATTTAATGTCTAAGATGTTACGATCTACGGTTGTAACACGTTAAAAATAAAAGACGAGAATATATTAAGTTTAAAGAATAAAATGATAACTAAATTAAAGTCGTAAATATGTCATGCTAGAGCAAGAGGTTAAAGTCATAAATATGTTAAACTTGAAATAGAGAGTTAAAAATGTACAAGACTAAAGTAGAAAGACCAATTAAGTAAATTACACAAAATGAAATAAAATGATACTTTTGTGATATGAAATATCGGTGTTTATAAATTAGAATGATATTCAGTTCTCATGTTTTTAAGTATTTTTTAATGTTTATTTGATTTGTGTGTCTTCAAAATGTTCCTCTTAAAAATAAAGTTATCGTCCGTACATCAACAATTTTAGAGAGTCATACGACTTTTTTTGGTCTCGGGGGCTTGTAGAGCAGAGTAAGACGAACGTATAGCAAAGTTAGACGTCAATTGAGCGGAGACAAACTGGCGTCTAACATCTGCTCAACTGACATTCGGACATCTATGTACGTTTCTACCAAAAATGTTTTTACTTATTTTGTTTTTCTTGGTTGTGCGTATAGGCGAAGCTCATACCAATACATCGTCAGTTTATAGTATATACAAAATAAGCCACCGCGGCCACAAAAATGTTTAGGCGTCAAATTTTAGCTTTCTAATATTGTAGATATATATAGTTTTCTTTAAAATCGTTTAGCAAAAGTATGTGTTGAGCAACTAATTCCTATGGCTTTGTACAGCAAAATAGTCTTTAGTTCAAGCCTCAACTTTCTACTTTCATTTTTTTTTTTGGGTTCGATGGTTCATCTTTTCACCCCTTATATAATTTAATTATGAATTTTTTTAGTGCTTTGGTTAATTTAATAATTAATAAAGTTTATTTCAAAACTACAAATTAATCCAACTAGTTATATTTGTTATGTGAGCTATATTTACGCTAAGTTACTTCTAACTTTAACTCGTTTACTGTGTGAAGGTAAACTTCAAGTGTTCTTCAAGCAAGATCATTCCACAATTTAGAAGTATATAAATCAGGCAATCACACGCAGTTATATGTAGAGACTACTTTTACTTATTTTATGTGTCAACCAAAATTAGTCATGTGCCATCAAACTCAAGTAAATTGACATCAACCCAAACTGACCCATTAGTACACCTTTATATAAAAACTATTATATATTGAATTGGTAGTTTCGTTTCGGCTTTGTTGCATTAAAATACTTATTGTACGTTCATAATTTATTCAAGTGTTTCATTTTGACGTGAAAGTTTATGAATAAAGTGGATGTAAGTTCCTCCAGCAGCAGTGTCAGACCAAAGTACCAAAGTACCAATGCATGTTTAAAATTGCAAATCAAAATGGCATTAGGCCATGAGTAGCCAAAATGCCCATGTGCCAGGCATTTTACGCCACGTGGCACATGGGCTTTTTGAGTTTTGGAGGAGTAGCCAAAAAGCCTGAAATCATCATTACATTATCATTAATTTTTTTTTCTTTTTTTTTTAAAAAAAAACTATCCGTTGGAGGAGGAAGAGGACGAAGGAAACGGTCGAAATTTTCTCAAAACGCGTGCCACTTCCGCGTTTTCTACAAAAAGCCGGAGCCAAAACGCCGGCCCGTAGTCAAAACGCCGGCGTTTTGGCCCCAAAACGCCGAAAATTCTCCCCGCTACGCATGGCCTTAGTGAAACAAAAAGGGAGGCACACGTGGATAAAAGTGAACTGCAATTTTGATTTATGTGTTTTAATACCATTAATAATTTTAGTCCTATCATAACAGTTTTGGTCCATGTATTTTTATTTTAGAACAGAAATGGTCCTGAAGACTAACTCCATCTAATTTTCCGTTAGGTCTCCCTCACATGCGGAATAAAAATGTCATTTCTCTCGCTCTTTTTGACATTCTACTGAATAAAAATGTTAACCTACATGACGACCTAGGCAAAAGAGGGGGGAAACATGACATTTTTACCCCTCACATGCGGGGCACGTGTGACGTGTGAGAGACTTAACAAAAAATTAGATGGAGTTAGTGTTCAGGACCATTTATATTATAAAATAAAAACACAAGGACCAAAACTGTTAAGATGAGACTGAAACTGTTAATTGTATCAAAACACAGAGACAAAAACTGCGATTTACCCCATGGCTAATTAGTAGTTTTTTATAAACAAAATAAGAACCACCGACAGACCACAACGACGACGACTTCCGCCTATGAATACGCTATCACCAACACCGATGAAAGCATTGCCTTTGGTCATCATCATCTTCGATGTCGCTATCTCTCTCTTCTCTGGATCCGATTTGCATTGTTCTTGTATCTCTCTGCAACCCACGAACAAAAACAATAGATGACAACACAAACAAAAACCTTGAAATCATGGCAAAATCACAAAATACCCCTCTCATTTTGCTGTTCAAAACAGATCGTTTATTAATATAAGGATAATTTGATATAATTAGAGTGTTATGAAACAAATATAAATTTATTCGCTTGACTCATCATACAAAATTTACACCATATTTATTTAATTTAAGAATTTTAAACGTTAAATAAAAAGTGTGTAAATACCGTTAGAATTTATTTTATAATACTACTAGGTTAACACCCGTGTGTTCACACGAGGTGGAACGATAAAAATATATATATAATTATATATCAATATACTTGGTTAACACCCATTTGCATGCATGAAAATAATGTTTGTCATTGTTTAGTAATTTTAGATGGATATCAAATCTTTAGCCATTAAAATGAAGATGAATATGGTGGTGACACGTGGCGCAGTGTGGTGAGATGGGTTAGCGATTTATTAGAAGAGGAGATTATAGATTTTAAAACTTAAAATATTAAAAACCCTCATAAATATTACATCAGAGAAAAGAAATATAAACTTATAACCGACATTTTAATAAACATAACTTTTACATACGATGTTATTTGTTCATTTTATAAAAAATAATACTTTTATTAACATGTTATATTATAACTTTTGTTATGTCAGTTAACACAAGCATATAGGCTAGTTTTCTACATATACTCCTTATGAACATGCGTCTTCAAGTTTTATTAGAAAAAACTAATAAACAAAACATTCATATATACTACTCCTTTTATATGAAACTATCCTTCTACATGATCAACCCTCACAAAATCAATAGTATCCTTCCCATTATGAGATTTCTTATAAAAATGTTTTACATAATCCGAATACAAGACATGCTTATACAAAGCCTTCTCCCCATTCTCAGTCACTTCAGGCAACGGGCCAATGACGTCGTTTGGCCTCGGGTTTACGAATATCGGCACTGAAACTCTGTCCTTGTGCTCATTAGCAACCACATGGTGTTCGATGCTCTTATATCGACCGTTGCTCATAATTTGAAGTGCGTCGCCAGTGTTGATTGTTAAAGAACCCTTAATAGGAGGGACATGGACCCAAATGTCACTATCTAGTTTTCTAACATATAACCCTCCGGTTTCGTCTTGAAGAAGGACCGTCAGGGTTGAAACATCTGAATGACTACCGACACCAACCGTGAGCTCAGGGTTCGGACACTTAGGGTAGTAGTTTAGGTTCATACGCCTCGAGCCCATGAGAAATGGTTTGTTAGTTTCATCGAGCTTTGACATGCCAAGTCTAGTAATAAGTGCTTTTAATAGCCTTTTGATTAGTGGTTCGCACTCTTTCATGTATTCCAAAAGTTGATCTCTACACAAGAAAATAACTCGTTTTAAAGTATAGGGTTATTGGATTTTAATAATCTGAACATCGGTTTATTGGTCGATATGAATCCCAACTTAGGAAAATACCTATGTTAATCCCAACTTATAACTATTTTTCGTACAATGGTATGTCGTTAAGGTTAACTTAAAGCCATTAAGTTTTTTTTTTCAAATTTCAAACTGATGTATTATGGTTTTTGATCAGGAGGAGGATACGAGTCAATTGATGTAAAACTTACCTTAAATCAGTGTTCCAAACAACGAAATTTTAAAATCCGATCGAAGCACCGTTAGGTTTAGACACTCGATTGAAGACCGTTTCATTGTTTGGATAATGCAAGTTCGGATTATTAAAATTCAATAATCCTATTTAAAATACAAATTGTTGTTTTGGTAAAAAGATAAGTGTAATCATAATGCAAGCATGGAAGCATGAAAGTGAGGTGAAATTATCACATAAACTTTAAAAAGTGAGATGAAATTCTTATGTAAGCTTCAACATGAATCTCACACAACACAAAAGTTTGTGCTTGCGTGATTTATCACGCAACTACAACATGGCTATGCGTAATTTATTTAAATTTTTCATGATAAATGAAATAACTTGCGTGATTTTAAAAATTATCATGCAATTGTATTATTAAGAGATGAAATTCTCACGCAATGTGATAATAGCCATTAGCCAGGATTGCTTCATACATAAACACTTGTTTGTATTTTAACCGACGTCTAGCTTTATAACTATTTATTTGGTCCGAAGAGCTTAAAAACGGCCACGTCTGCATCATGGCGGCGGTCTGGAACATTTGATTAGCTCGAAACAACATTATCTTTAATTTCGTTCCCTTTTGGTATCAAATGTAGTGTTTGTCGTTTAACCTTAGCATCTACCTAGTGACTTGATTTTAATAATAAATTAAAGTTTAGGGAAAATAGAACTATGTACCTACACACGGATGGCCAAAATTCAAAGGCGTCATCATCTGAAACATAGAAACAGGTAAGATAGTCTTTCCATTCGAAAGCTTTGTCGATTTCTGGAACGAAGCTACTAAGCAGTCGAACATTTTTCGTTTGACTATGTTTATGCAAATACTTCTTTTTCTCATCAGCAGGCAACGAAAAAAATCTTTTCGCTCCCTCCTTCACGTCATCAAGTACTCGAAAAGGAACCCCATGGTTAACAACTTGAAAAAATCCCCATTTCTCAGCAGCATCACATATCAATCTAGTCACCTCCGAGTCTTCTAGATTCGACATGTCGATCACTGGGACTGACTCGTTACACGCCACTTTGCTCATATCTAGTCGTTTTTCGCGAGGTTGGATGAACAACTCGGGTAATGTCTTGATCTTGAGTTCGGATAGACCTTTAACACCATGACCCTCATCGACCACGTATGATTTAAGTTTACCTACATCATTGAGCGAACTCGTAGGTGCCATTTGATCAAACAAACTTGTTTCTACTGAAAGGAGTATATTTGACAGACGATAAATATTACAACTTTGAAGTTATATATATAGTTGGATATATAGTTAACATTAACATTATTGTTATCGAATGATTGAGGAAATATACCACGTATGTGTACGGGTTGTGTACACATATTACAATGTGTTTTTTTATAACTTCAAGAACATGTAATTGTAATTTTTAAATGTCTAAAATGTTTATTAAATTATATATTTAGCATAAACCGTCAACTTTGCATTGAGAAGCAGGGTTCCATACGCACACGAACAAAATATGTCTATGTCTGTTTGTTAAGGAATCTATGTGTTTATAATACCTTTTTTTAGAACGACGGTTGGTCAACGGTTATGACCGAAGCTCTCAGAGGTGCAAGGACCGAGATCGAAACCCCGTCTGGTGTTTTTCGTCAGCATTGTGGCTCCTCAATTACTGCGAACGCAGCGGAGGCTCACCACAACCCTCCTTACGGACCAAGTTGATCGGAGTCGAAACTCGTCAACCAACTGTTCCAGGGAAAAACCGGGCGTGAACCTTTAACCATGCCACGTAAAACCCTTAGGCTCAGACACGAAGCCGGATGGTAACTCGGAACAAGCTTCATTGCCAATATCCACCAAAAGTGAAACTAGTGGGGATAGAACGTGAGTCTCCTACGGAGAACTCAAGTCATGTTAAAACTAGGCGATTATGTGTTCATAAAACTTACCAAACATGAAATATAATTTGTTGTTCATGTTTGTTTATTAAGAAAATGAACATATTCATGAACACGTATCAAACATAAATGAATGCAAATGAACACAAACAAATGTTTATAAATATAAAAGAGCACATTTTTTAAAAAACTAAAACCAATAAAGTAGAAATATAACACATAAAAACCTCAAAATAAATTAACATAAGTGAACAAACATAAATGATCACATTATCAAACGTTTACGAACATAAACGGACACATTACCGAACATTCACGAAAATTAACGAACGAACATGACATTTGTTCATGTTGATTCGTTTATCAAATGAAATTTCTTGTTCGTGTTCGCTTGTTTATTAAACGAACAAATACAAACAAATTTCTCTTCAAAAGTTCACTGAAAGTTTGGTTTTTTTACAACCCCTAGAGCCCTAGAGTTGAACTCATCATGCTCATTGTATTAGTAAGATGTTAATTTTAAAACCATGTGCTAACTATTTTTTTAAGACATCAATTTATATTCTATCATGTTCCTATGGTACACCAAATTAACTAAAGTGAGTCATATTCCGAGGCACACAACCCTATTTCTAAAAATTCGACGCTTCGGTTGAGAATACATTTTAACACTGCATAGTCAAAGAGAAAAAATATACGTCAAGTGCAAATGATAAGGTGGGCGGACATACCCACCTAAAACTTCAAGGTTCCGTACCGAAAAAGTAAAGACGATCAGATGTGCTAATGATCCTGATTAGGGGTGTTCAAAAAGCTCGCGGCTCGAAGCTTGCTCGAAAAAAGCTCGAGAAAAGCTCAGCTCGAAAAAAGCTCGGTTGTAAACGAGCCGGCTCGGCTCGACTCGAATTGATTCAAACCGAGCTCAAGCTAGGCCTGGCTCGGCTCGTGAGCTCACGAGCTAGCTCGAAATATAGTTTTTATATATATATTAGTTTTAGTAAATGTATTAAGTTTAAAAAAATAGGTGGGAGATGGTTAAAATGTTAAAGATTTAGTTTAATTAATCAAAATATATAACAATATGAAACAAAAACATAAATAATGCATATAAATATGTCAGTTCTTTATGTTTTTGTTTATTAAAAAAAATAAAAAAATAAAAAAAAGGTTAACGAGCCGGCTCGATTGGGCTCGAGCTGGCTCGAGCTTTTAACGAGCCGAGCTCGAGCTCGACTTTTCAGCTTGATAAGAAAAACGAGCCGAGCTAGCTCATTTAAGATCGAGCTCGAGCTCGAGCCCAGTCTAGCTCGACTCGACTCGATAACAACCCTAAATTCCTGATATTAAAAATTGAATGAATATCTCAGTAATTTTTCTAAAAATAAAGGACCTAGAAAACAAATATATAAATGCAGAAGGAGTAAGATGTGGGATAATCAGAACAATGGTGGCTGCCTAGTGACTGCAATTAGCACCAGATGGCTATCAGCCTATCACCGCTCACATATGTCATCGCTCGTAACCAACACACGGCAGTACGGCACCAACTCAACCACTTGTCACCCACAACCATAAATGGTTCCATTTTTATTCAAACCTATCATTTCCGGCGGCTTCATTTTTTCCGTCACTAACATGATATGATGAAACTTGTTTAAACGTGTCCTATACATGTATCATTTTTTAAACTATCAAATATTTTTTAAGTTATCGAACCTAAAATCATGAAGTTTCCGAATACACATATTGTTGGCATAATAACATATGAATGCTATTGGTAATATACTAATATATGTAGTTTATATGAACATGAAACCGTTAGCGAGAATCTATGACCGTAGCATATAACCGAATCTTAATTGTCAGCATCGATATTCAAATATTCAAGTCCCTCGAAATCATCTTTAAAGATCCCAAACGAGCAGCCGAAATTCAGCTTCGTAAGCTCCCCCATTCTTTCAAACTGATCCTGCAAGACAAACTTTGCAGTGTCAAAATGGAGTAAAAAGTTAAATGAAAAGATGCTAAAGGTCAGATTTTGTTCACTAGCATACAATATTTTAACCTTACATCCTTGTTGGCATTGATTACGTAGCGGATAAAATGTGTAACGATTTCAAGGAACAAGAAGAAGAACCTGAACAAAGTTTGTGTTTATGTGCTTGAATTTTCATTCAGACAAGAACAAAATACAAAGTACATATGTTACGGATAATTACAATGGTTCTTGACACCCTTGGTTAAACCTAAGGATGACAGCTTATATAACCACCATTTAACTGATTGTGGTGGTTAAACTAACTACCTTAACTGGACTTTAACAGCGACCCGTTCAACTTACAATGAACTTAAACCCCTTATTTATGCTCAATACATACAATTACACACATAATACACAAATATTAATTATAATGTTTGACTAATCGATACATTACAGAAGATTGCTAGAATGTGTTGTTGGCACAGGCCCTTTGATCGGATCACACAAACATACTACAATCGATAGTGACACAATGGAGCATCTGGTATTTAAACTAAACCCACAATTTACAATGAACTTAAACCCCTTATTTATGCTCAATAAAACCCCTTCTAATCAAGAAAACATAACCTACAGGACCTCTGTTTTAATTAGAAAAACAACTATCCTAATTTAATTCTTACCAACTAATTATAAATGTACCAAAAAATAAATTAAAAAATTAAACCATAAACTAAAGATTATCCTAACAACTTTGTAGTTTACAAGTTCAGCCCCTTGATTATATTAATGTCAACAGAAGGTGAACTAATGCGTAGACCAAACTATTAGGCATTCAGATTTGTAAACTCTGTATGTGATTCAGTTGAACAGATATAAGGTTGTAAGAATCCAGAAAACCCGTGTAAAGGAAACTGACCTGAGGAGCATTCTGAAAGACGATCCACTGCATGATGTTAATATATGTAACGGATTATATTTGTAAAAGTTGAATTTTGCGGTTGAAGATTTAAGGCAACTTAGTGTTCCTGCTTATGACACCAGGAAGCTTTATCTTGGGAATCTGTTCAAGAAAAGCGGGTGGTCTTTGATACACAACGGATGCAGCTCGAATCAAGATTCCAGCAGTAAGACCCCAAATCATATACTTTTTACCACCTGTTTCATAGTTGAAGTAATGAATCAGAAGCCTATTTCCCATCAATTCTTTTTCTTCTGATTTTCTATTTTCATCCTGAACAAGTAAATGCTAGTGTTGAGTTGTAACGAATTGAAACAGTTTTAATACATGGTTTGGCCAAAAAGGTCAGTTCCTAGAGTGTGAGCTGAGAATTAGGAAAATACCTTGAGAAACATTTCTAATGGAGCGTCAAATACTTCATCCACTTCATCAAGGTTAGGAGTTGGAGTGAACGCGTTTATATCAGAAAGTATGCCAATAACAGGAGTTACTCTGAGAAGATGCTGCAAAACATCAGACAAAAATTATGTGAACCAAATCCAACCACTCTAATCTAAAAATCAACTAGGGTCAAAGATAGATGGAACAAGAACAACCCACCACTTTAAGCTATAATGGAAGGCGAAGATTTACTAAAGTTGTAACTTTCATTCACCAGTCACAGTTTTGAGCTGATTCACAAAATTGTGAATCGAAGTTACAAATTTTAACGTTGATTCACCATTTGTGTATAGATGGAATCAGGACCAAATAAAAAGGATATTCACTAATATAAAATGTAAACCAGTACAAATTAGTGACCATTAATCTATCACATTACAATATGAAGTTTTGTTATATATATTTGGTGAATGTTAAGTTGTGCATCATAAAAGAGGCGTCCGTTATATTACTTTAGACAAGAATGGTTCAAGAACTGCCACGACATTTACAAGTGAAGGATCGAGCCCTATCTCTTCCTTTGCTTCCCTTTTTGCTGTGTCAGCATCATCCACGTCACCTTCTTCCGCTTTTCCTCCTGGCAATGAAACTTCACCTATATATCAAGGTTTAAATATAAGCCATTTGCCATTCTCATTAGTCACAGGAAAAAAAATATTTGAACGTCAAAACTAATGTCCATCAAGCTTGAGACACCTCGACTGATTGTTGCATAAACTACTTTAGAAAAAGACGCAACAAATCCACAATTTTATCAGAGTTTAAAATTCTCAATAAGATTACAAACCGACGGCTATTGATGCATGAACAAATACTTTCTCATGATAAACATGTTATTCACGTTACATTGAGTTGTTTCTCTAGCATTACCACACTAGTAAGCTATAATTGGAAACTGTTGATTGTACTTTTTTAAAAATTTTCTGAATAAATGGCTCGGAAGTCGGAAGGGAAGTAAAGAACACACAATGTATACACGTGCTTTGAGAAGAAACGTGACACTATTGAATACCATAAACTTACAATCATAGCCAATTATAAAGGCAGATCTGATTTTGCAGCTATTTCCAAAAGCTCAAAAACTTGACAGCCAAGAGGTCACCTGACTTAACAAATTCTCGGATCTCGTGTGATTCAAGATGAAACCATAAAGAACACAAAAACAACATATGTCTTGTTTCTGGCTTTTCTTCCACTTACTCAAGTTATAACCATTTTAAGTTGAGTTTTGTTCTAGCCGACAACACGTTCATATCATTCATTGTTGGAACAGCATGAGTTGCAAGAAAACCAATTATTTCAAATTATATGATTATGAAAAGCCTTAACTTTCAATAACTAGTTTAATACGCGCATCAAAACACCCCCCTAAAACTTAAAAAGATAAACTTGATAGTTGATACATACAACAAGCTCCATATTCTTACAAACAATGATACACACTCAACAAAACATACACATGCCCTATAACACAGCTTTTTCAACATGCTAAAACCCTGCAAAATCCACAAACAGACACACATTTTCAATTACAAAAATCATGTTAAACGGTCCTATTGTTTAGCACAACACGTTATAAATCTAACACCGCGCATAGCAACGTAAATACAAGCAAAATTCAAGGTGGTAAAATAAAATCTAAAGTGTCCAAATAACCCAAAAGATGTCTAATCTGTAGAACCAAAAAGCAAAAGTAAGTTAAAAAACAAACTAAACTACTTGATTGGGCAGAGTCAAAGGTCAAAATTCAAAAGCAAGTCAAAATTAAAGTCTGCAAAGTCCCAATAAACAATCAATTACACACACACACACACACACCTGAATGAGCTGAAAGCTCAGAAGACCTTTTAGTAAGGATCACGCGAAGACCATCATCGTCATCATTAATTCCATTAAAAAGACAAATCAACACAGCAGCTCTGCTGTTAGGGTTTAACTTTTCCGGCAATTGAGCTTCAGAAACGGAAACTACTTTATCGTTGTCTAATTCCGGTGGCTTGTAGAGACGGAGCTGTTGACCTAGCACCGTTAGCCTCGATGAAATCGAATTGCTGCTGTGGTTGTTGTTGATGGTTGACATGATGTTGATATTAGTACATAGTGGAATTGAGATTGATGATGATGATGTTATTGAGATTGATAGCTTTCGAAATAGAAATAACATGTGTTCGAGATTTGGATTGAAAGTTGAAACTCAATTGGATGATTGAACTGCAACTGTTGCATGATCTGATTAATAACCATTTCATTTGTTCTAACATTATAAATTATAATACTTTGCATATTATCATTAGCGTTGACTATGAGTCTATAACATAACTTTATAAGGTCTTTAGTAAATTTAACATGTCGCGTGTGAGGGTAGTCAAGAGAAAAATCGTCTATGAGCTTGTTGAGTGGGGGAGACTGTGAGTTTGCTTAGAAGAGGATTGAGTCGGCTTTGGTTTGATGGTCTTTACGTATGACGGTTCTTTTTTAGTTTTCGGTTGGCATCATATGACGTGTCTTAGAGTTTGGTATTAGGGTTATTGGTTTATGCCATTTGGGGTACATGGCCGTCATGGCGAGTTCTAGTTGACTGAATGTAGATAATGATTGGATTGGAATGAATCTGTATTTTTTCTTTAAATCATGCGTTTTTTAGACTTAGTAAAAAAATGTACTTACAAATATCTCACACAAATAGTGATACGAAGTGTATTATGCTACTTGCATGGTTCAAGTCTCATGTGGGTATTTTATGACATGTGAATGTCACGTCACATGAGGTATTATAAAAAAAAATTATTGTAACAAGTTAATGTTCAATCATTAATCATTATTAAAAGAGATAATTATAATTAAAGAGTATCAGAGAAATGGATAGAGATGGTTGGGCCACATGCGTTATAACAAAAACATCCAAAACTTTTTTCATGTATCACGTCCCATGTAATGGTGCAAAGAAATTTATTAATGGGTAATAAAATATAGGCATAACACTTATTACAATTAATCTTATTATAAATTTGGCACATGGTTTTTATTTGTTTTTCTTACATATTTATTTTTAATTAATATTAACATCATAAACGCAAAGCATACCTACAAAATTAAAACCCAAACGCCAATAATTGATCTCAAGCCAAGTGAAAAAGTCTTTGATTCAAGTCTCATGAAAATTTTAGCTAGATTAATGACGTTTTTCACATATATAAGTTTCTTCTGATAAGAAAATGAAGACGATCACATAAACAAGTGATCCATAAGTAATTAAAGTGGTCGTTAAAAATATCAAAATCCAAACATATCAAGACTGAAACTCACAAATCTATAAACAAAGAAGTAAGTTATTAAAAAAACTTAAAGTCTCTAATCATCATCTAAACAAATTCTTCCACTAACAACAATTACTTTCAAAAACTTGATCATACCTCCTATCATCTTCTTTCTCTTGAACTTCAATCTCATCCTCAAAAGAATTAATCCCTAATAACCCATAACCTTCATTCTTAAGTGCATTAGTATCATCAACTGAAGGCTGAAAACTTGACTCACAATGTTCCATATCCCCAACTTCAAAACCTTGAGCTTCATTGTAATTAGAGTTCCAAGACAATCGTCGACGAATAGTCGAAAACGAGAAATCACCATCTTGAACAACAGGAATATCAAATTGAGATTTGTGTAAACCATTAATATGATCTTGATTCATGTTTTCTAACGTTCGATGAAATGGGTATGAGAGATTGAAAACCGAATTTGTTGTTGTTGTTGTTGCTGTTGTTGTATGTGACACAAGCAACTCCTGAAGATGATGATCATGATTTAATACATCAATGGCGGCTTTCGCTTCCTTCATAAGCCAATCAATGGCGTTACTAGGTCGATCAAACCCTAACCGGTCTTGCACGTCATAGAACTGAATCGCGGTGTTGGCTGATAAGCGAATGCGACGGTCGCGTGATCCCTTTGATGTGCAGATCTTTGTGTGTTTATCTTTGGCTTTGTTTTTCTTCATTTTGATAGGTAATTGCATGTTGAAAGTTAAAACATTATACTAGCTACACATGCAAATTAATATGCAATGGGGTTTGAAGTTGTTATATTTAAAAGGCTAAGAATTGAAGTATGTGTGTGTGATGATGAAACATGCATGTTGAAGTGAACATTGAATCATGGGTGTTTGTTAATTTTGTCGAAATGATTGTCTGAAACTGAATGCATGTTCAAAAGCCCGCATGGTATCTAAAGTTATGTTTTCTTAATTTTTTATTTTATGAAGGGTGCTTCAAAAGTGATTATAATTACAACTTACACCATCATCTACATAAGCTAATTACTATTAAGGTTCCTTCTAAAATATTTATAAAAATAGACGTAAACACGACCAACCTTTCATAGTGGAAGCAATATCTTCGTCTCTATAACTACATTAAAAACAATTATCTTTTTTCTTATTCTAATTAAATAATATTTTCTTTTATCTTTATCATTACAGTTTTCTCTCTTTCACTCGTCACTTTTTAAAATCATTAAAAAATTATAGGGGTGAACAATAACTTTTCAAATATATAGTTTCTCTGTTTCTTTTTCTTTCACCATCAAATTTTTCTCTCTGTTTCACTCACAACATCAACAACCCCTAAAATTTAAAAACCCCACTTACAAACATTTGATTACTCCACTGTAAATGATCTAAATACGCTTGTGAATTCAACCTAAAATTAAACTTGACTCGTTTATACTTAATCTAAACTTCAGAGTTTTGTGTTAGAGTTGTGTTGTGTTGTGTCGTGTTGTGTCATAACTCTAGTTTCGTCACAATTTATATTTGTTTGGAGCATCGGCTCAAGATAAATTTTACATTAATAGATTCGTATCGTCCTTCCAGTCAAAAGCCCTAAAACATCGGAAAAAAATTCGAAAAAAGTTAACGGCATTAAGTTAATTTTAACGGAGGATTATTGTAGGAAATGAAGTTACAAGTTGAGATTGTCACATAGAATTTTTTAAGTTGGGATTAATATCGGTCAATATACAAAAGTTCAGATTATTAAAATCCAATAACCCTATATGTTTTAACCTCTTTTTAAAAAGCTTTTTTTTTACATTTTATCTCATATGCCAGTAAAAAGATTAATTTATTGTGTTGATATAATCACGACACTCAAATACGTTCCATATATTCTTTAAAATCTCAAAAACGCATAAAGAAACATCCTAAAAAACCACCTTATATGGCTTCAAAAAGTAGACAATCTTCCATTTAAGTAATGCAATATTGCAATATATTGTTGTTGTGGTTATAAGTATGAGGAGCAAAAAAACGTCTCAAAGCACTTTAATTTGTCAAATGTCAAGTTGTTCATAAAAGACTCACTACATGCAAGCAGCATGATACATGTTTTTAAACCGGAATTATATGCACTTCTATTTACCAATGTCGGTGGTGGCACCGGCCAACCACTACCGACCACGTGTCACCACCCTGTTGGCCCGCCACCAAGTATTTAATTTTTATCTTTTACTTTGACATATTTATGTATTTGATCCCCTGACTTTGACTTGATTATCAATCTGACCTCTAACTTAGTTGACGTTGCTTAACTTTGGATATACACAGTCCATCGCCGTAATATACACTTCACATTTGGAAGTTGAAAGTTCACGCGTGTAAAAAATTGAAAAACTATGTCGTCGCAACGCACAACATGTATCAAAACTAACACACCACACATGTTGAATTCTAAAGTGTTGGCACCATGACACGCGACACATGTCAAAATCCTAATATCACATTGTCAATTTGTCACCATTATAACGCGTGTGACAATATCACAAACTAAATACCCAAACACTACATCACACGACCCAACCCTAAATCTAGTTAAACTTAAAAAAAGTTACAAAACCATACACAACTAGATATTAGACAGGGCCACGCGTTGTAGCGGCCGGTTCAGGCGTTCGGGTCTTGCGTATGTGACTTTATCACTGCGTTGATAAGAAAAAGTATCAGGTCATGTATGTCCGCCATCATGTCGTAATATGTCACACATTAAAAGGTAAAGAAATTTAAAAATTAGAAGTCAACACGATATCCAGTCAAATTCGAAATGTTGAAGTAGTTTTATAGTCAAAGTAGAGTACGAGAACAAAGTCGAAAACTTATCAAGGGCTAAAATGTCAATTATTAAAAGTCGAGGACTAAAACCGTAAATACGAAAAAGTAAAAAAAAAGAAGACAACACGTGGCAACACGTGGTTCGACTACGCGTCACCATGTGAGTGGACACACCACAACCGACCTTCCTTATTAGGAAGGTTATAAATTACACAAACATACCCCAAGATGATAAAAATTAAAATTTTAGGGCCTGTTTGGCAATTTCTGAATGGTTAAGAGATCTGAATGGTTAAGTGCTAAATGATTAAGATGACCTGTTTGGTTGGACATCTGAATGATATTCTAAAATTAATAAACAAATCCCAAAAATTTTCTTTCATTTATTTTGTCCCACATTGGTGTGGGAACAAAAACATTTTTAGTTTTTTAAACCCGGGTCCGTACGAAGACGGTTTTTGGTTTTTTAATCACAAATCTTTTTCCTTTTCTCTTCTTTAAAGCCTTTTTTTCTTTTTCTCTTTCTTTTCAAACCATACCTCTTCTTCTTCCCTGGCCGCCACAACGACTTCTTCTTCTTCTTCTTCTTTCCATACCCTACCTCTTTTCAACGTCTTCATCTCCTGCTAGTCGTCTCCCATCCTCGAGCTTTCAGATCGGCTTGTTGCTGCTGTTCATCGTCCCTCTCCTCTGAACCATTTAGCGTAGCCTCATCTTTGAATGGCTCAGAGGCATCACCTCTGAATCGCTCAGAGGTCATGTTGCAGCCAAACGCCTCCTAGCTTTTGACCGATTCAGAGGCTCCTCCCATTCAGAGCCGTTCAGAGGTAAACAAACAGCCCTTTAGTAAACTTCAAGACTTACATTGGGCCCGGTGTAATAATAGTAATTGGGCATTTGGGCCTATCATCAACCCATTAGTTTCAAAGCCCATAACTATTTCACAAACAATTTTACTAATCATAACAACCGATTGATCATAATCAACATTTCTTGTTCTAGGGCACACAATCGAACATCTGAACAGTTGATTCAACTTAGTTTTCTGAATTCAAGCTACGATGTCTTCACGACGCGACAGTAGACACGCCGATGGCGACGGAGGTGGAAATTCATCGCCTTACGATGTTTTTGAAGATCGCGATTCACAGTCTCACAAGGTTTATTTTCATACTTTTGTTGTTCTTTATATCTCTTACAATCATTTACAATTTGTTCATGATCAATTACACGAGTTATATGTTATCAGTTATGTTTAAGCTTAGTTTGGTAAGTTGATGTTATGTGTAGAGGCATTTGCAGTAGCAGGTTCAATTTACATCATTGTTTTAGGATATGGCGGTTTACTGCTTTAATTTTTATATACCAGAACATGTAGGCCATTTGTAATTTTACATCTATGGACTCGTAAGAAGTTTGATGATTATATAAGATTAGGATACAGAAGTGTATTAGATATGCGTATATGCAGTACTTATACTTGAAATTATCTTATAGGGAAACGTTAAGTTAAAGTAGCATTATATTTGAAAATTCTGATGTTAAACTCTTGACAGTTCTGATGGTATTTGCATTTTCAAAGGACCAGGTTGGACATAAAATTTTGCAATGTAGGTCTGCTGTTTAGTTTTAGATTAGTTTTGAAAGTTGGGGTAGTTATAAGAAGTTAATGCTTAATGGATTTATATATGTACGCAAGTGCCTGGATGTGACGGCATTATACACTTGCGCAACAAAAAATGTGTTCTTTACAAATAAATGGAAGAAAAAAAGAATGTCAAATAAGCAAGGGGCCAAGGGTGTACATCAGGGTGGAGCAGTTTGACTGCAGTAGTACAGCGTGGGGAGACTTTTTATGGAAGTCCGTGGGATACAATGAGGGACTCCAGATAAGTGGGGTGCTTGCATGTTCATCATGGCAGCTGATGACGCTTACAAAGGCCTCAAACACTTTTGAGATATCATTGCAATAGGAGTAGCAGTGCCATCTACTTGTGATTGCATTCACTTTGTATTTGTTTGGTAATCATTATCTATGTTGTCAAAGGCGACAGGCGCACTCAAGGCGGTATGACCTTGCCTGGGGCCTAGGCGCAAAGCGCAAAAAAAGCGCTCGCCTGAGACAAAAAAAGCACATATAGAAAAAAATTTTAAAAACATATATGCAATAGAAATTAATGCCAAAACCAATACCAAAATCACTACTAATACCAAACATTCAAATCCAACAACAAAATCAATATCAAAAAGTCAAAAACCATACCAAGAACAACAGCTTATATAGCAAAATTCTAGTATTTTAGGTAAATATGGAGTAAATATGACTTGTTATATGAAATCCTTTAAAATCAGCTCTTGATAAATAAATAAAAAATCAAGAGAAAACAAAAAGATATAAAAAAATCAGAAAAACCGATTTTTTCTCCACAAACATCGCTTTTTTCCATTTTACGCTGATCTAAGCGCAAAGCCTGCGTTGGGCTTTTTTTGGTCGCCTAGGCGCAAAAGCGCTCGCTTTTGACAACATAGATCATTATTGACTCATTGATCCCAACAGTGTACAAACGACCATTCCAGTATGGAATTAACATCTTAATTAGATGGTGAGGGAATTAAGTTTATGAAAGTTTCATCAATGTGACACACTGGTTTGTCATAGTGTTATCATTGCTTAGCCCTTTGACCATTTTCCGAATGATAGGTTTTGCTTCTACCGCAGAAGTTAAACTAGTTTGTTCTTAATGCAAAGCTTTTAGCCTGTTGCGTAAACAGTAAGTCGTCACAATTTGTGAACTATAACACATTAAATGCAAATTTGTTTCATAAAAGGCAATTGTAACCTTTGTTAACAGACTAGCTAGCTTGTAGCTTTTGTTGAACTTAGTGAGTTGAAAGAACCAAGTTGTCACACTGTTCAATTTAAATTGCCACACCAAGCTTGCTTTGTCTAATCGCTACCCAAGCACTTTGTTTATTTGCTTCTTGTTAAGCTTTTACCTCATTTTTGACACGTAAAGATTTCTATAGTTTATGTAAGATTATGTAATTCTTTTAACTTGGTATAATTACGCTTGGGATAATGTAATGACACACTATAAAGTGATCAAGTTCATATCAAGCTATCAAGAAATATAGGCGATGCTAGTGCACAACACTATCTATAAATGAATTTTCACTCCGATATGCATGCTTGTTTCATAATATTTCATATTTGAATTTGTTTTCTTTTATGGCTATGCGCCATGCTTATACGACTTTCTTTTATGTGAGTTTCTTTTACTAATTTTGGCAGCATAAAGTTCGTGAAGATAGTGAGAGGTCAAAGACTAGAGAGCGGGATGTTCGTGAAGATAGCGAGAGGTCAAAGACTAGAGAGCGGGATGTTCGTGAAGATAGCGAGAGATCAAAGACTAGAGAGCGGGATGTTCGTGAAGATAGTGACAGGTCAAAGAATAGAGATCGGGATCGAGATAGGGGAAAGGACAGAGACAGACGACATAGGGATTATCCAGAAAGAAGTGGCAGGGATAGAGAAGATGATGGGCGTTCCAGGAATCGTGACTACAACAGGTCAGTACTAGGATTCTCTGACTTTCAGTGTTTATCTTCATCGTATAAATTGAGCTTGTTATCTAGTTTTGAGAATGTGACACATGGACAAATTTATGGGTTTTCCAAGTCCACACTTCGCAAGTATAGCTAAAAAAGTTACCTTGCATGTCTGTTGTTTTGTGTGAAGTGTGAACTTTCATAATATTAGATTATGGTTCTATCCATGATGAATTACCATTCTTATTACTAATTATACAATTGGTGCACCGTGCACCATTCTTAATGATTTTGCGCGCATGTGAGTAGGGCTTTGTAAGACAATATAATCATATATATAAATAATTAGAGCTGTTCAAAACCAATATAAATAATTAGAGAAACTTGTACAACAGCCTACACGTTGCATTTTGCGAGTGATGATTCTTAACCATGTGCATGTGAACTCATGCTCATTTACTTATGCAGGCGCCATGATTATGATCGTGATAGAGAGAGGCATCACAGACACAGATCACATTCCGCGTCACCTGATCGATCCAGAGAATCTTCTAGATCTCGCTCTAAAAGGTCTTTGATAGCTTCTTAACTTGAATTATGCTATTATCTGAAATATGAATGATGTATGTTTAGTTGTACACACTCTTTTACAGTCTAATATATGCATCAATTGTTCTTTTACATATTGCAATGAATACATCTCTCATATCCTGAAGTCATAAATAGTTGTTTGACTTGTATCAGTTATCCTCACACCAGTTATATGTTGTATTCTTTATCTATTGTTCTTTGTACTTTTAGTCTGGGCTTGTTGCATAAAAAGGTTAACTTCTAATAGCCAACATTGAAATGTTTTGACTTGAGGTAGTCTTGTGTTGGTACTTTTGACCATGTGGACTTTATTTTCATGATATGGCATGTAAAAACTGGTTTTCTTATGTATTCACCTCACATCAAAGGTTTTGAAACTTTGATGGTTTTTAGGATGAAAAGTTTTGTACGTGCAACAGAAATCTGACAAAACTCGGTTACCTTTTTCTAATATGTAAAAAGTTTGATGGTTTTTAGGGTAAAAAAGTTTGTACCTGCAATAGAAATTTGACAAAACTTGGTTATCTTTTTCTATTATGCTATTTACCCTTTTAAGTATGTCATATCAGATGGTATTTGTGGGTGTATTTCCATTTCTAACCGGATACTTTTCTTATTTTATAAAAAGGCATATGCTCTTTCCCTAGTGCTTTATGAGGGACCTATATGTAAAAATAAGGCATTTTTGTTTCTGACCTTTCACAAACTTTCATTCATATGCTAGCCAAGTTACACTATGTTTATCTTTTTTTGGACGTCGAACACACACACCCTCTAAATTCTACTCCTTAATTGCACCTATTGCTAACTTTATGGGACTTGAACCCACACCACTTTGATGGGGATGAACTCCATGTGCGACTAGCCCACTAGGCCTCGGCCATCGACCACCATGTTTATCTCTTTTTATTATTCTGCTGGAAAAGGTCATTGTATGAATAAGGATTGACAATTTTAACCTATTTACTTACGAATAATTTCGTAATCGATTGAAGTTATGCTCTATTTTTTACTGGTCAAACTGGCAAATAAAAAAATAGTTAGCTAAAAGAATTAAACTAGTTAAATGGGTTGAATGGACAAAGCTCCCAATTGTCAAAAAACTTAAAATTTAATGGTGATGTTTTACACACTAGATTAATTTGTAAAAAAATAAAATTTTAATAATTTAAGAATTGTTTTGGATCAACCAGACACGCTTCAGCTTCTAGCAACTAATATTTGTTTGATCCAACCGTTT
Organism: Tagetes erecta; assembly: GCA_030867185.1. NCBI lineage: Eukaryota > Viridiplantae > Streptophyta > Magnoliopsida > Asterales > Asteraceae > Tagetes > Tagetes erecta. The sequence goes on along the minus strand of CM061489.1, from coordinate 4,128,024 downwards.
TGCCACTTCTAGTTACTAGCAAGACTCTCAGTTTTAATGCTACTGTGTTTTCATTGGTGTGGTGTGCAATTGAGTTTTAGTTTCAGTTATTTCTCTGTTACACACTGTAATTTTTCTTTACAGCAAGAGGACAAGTGGTTTTGACATGGCACCTCCTACTGCTGCAACTTTGCCTGGTACCGTCGGTTAGTACTTCACATTATGCTAATGTTCTAGTGGCTTTCTTTGTATACATATCACATTGCTTTATATATATGTGTGCTGCTTGTGTGCTGTTTTATTTGTGGCATTTTGCAATGTTCAATTGTTGATTTGTTCATTACCAAAACTGAGGACAATTGTTGTGTTGTTGGCTGTTGTGTGTGGTTTTGTTTGTGTTTGTGGGTATGATTTGGGTAAAAGAAGGCAATGTTGGGCTACCTGGTACCCACCACTGTAGATTTTTTGTTGAACGAGGAACTCAATCAATGCTCCTCCAATTAGCTGGATCTCCAGACGGCAACTGTTGTCTATGATTTGGTAGACTTCCAATTGTTTCCGAGCATCTGCAGTGACGAAATTAATTTCTAATATTAGTACTGAATCATATATAAATCTAGGTACGGACTAGGTCTATTACCTTTTTGTCCTTGTACTTTTGTATAATTGATGTATATCAAAATATAAGCTTCTAGATAAGTTGCTTCATAAATCACTCTTGTTTCTTCTTTAGACTTGGTTACTGAATTTCCAATTTTTTCCCTATGTTTTAAATTAAGCAGGTCAAGTGGCAGATACTCCTCAACCGATGCCTGGAATGTTCCAGAACATGTTTCCCTTTGGGACGGCACAGGTCATTGTGCTCTTTGTCTCTCTGTTTCCCCCTTCATGTTCTTCCTGCTCGTATTTTCTGTTTTTTGGGCGGACACTATGATTGAGTTGAAACAGGCTGAGGTCAAAATGGTTAAACTTTTTGTATGGGTTTGTCTGGGTTAACCAAAACACGTTGTCTCCATTGATTTTAACTTTTCAAAAGAATGTCGTGTTAAACTTAAAATGTATACCTTTTGCTACCAGTTAGAGATAAAGCATACCCAAGATGACCCACTCATAAAAAACTGGCCAACCTACCCTTTGGTTTTTTTCTTTTTTCTCCCTCTGTTTAGTGGTAGTTTTATTGGAACTACCTGGTCCTTTTATATGTTTTCACTTTGACTATCTTTTAAATAGTTGGGAGGCCTTCCCTTGATGCCAGCTCAAGCAATGACTCAGCAGGTATGTATGCAGTGCTTAGTTACTCTCTTGTGGGTAGACTTTAAATTTGACAGTTTGTTTTATGATCTATTTTCTATAGGCCACAAGACACGCGCGCCGAGTATATGTTGGTGGTTTGCCTCCATTGGCCAACGAACAGGTTTTACACCTATGATCTACCTTCATCATCAAGATTGAAGCAATAATTTAAGATCGAGTTCTTATTTGTTTTTTTGACATTCACCCTTTCATATGTTTGGAGCAGACTATAGCAACCTTTTTTAGCCATATTATGACAGCCATAGGAGGAAATTCTGCTGGGCCAGGTTAGTTAAGTTCAATTAACTTGAACTATATTCTGATATGTTACACACATCACATCAATTTTTTAAAAGACCTCTTTTTAAATATTAAAATTCTTGTATTTCCTTCTCTCTGTTTAATTAGTTATTGTTAATATTCTTAGCTTAATTTATTCTTCTAATAGCAGGTGATGCAGTGGTTAATGTCTACATTAACCATGAAAAGAAGTTTGCCTTTGTAGAGATGAGAACGGTTGAAGAAGCAAGTAATGCCATGGCATTGGATGGGATCATCTTTGAGGCATGAACCTTCATTCAATCACTTGCTTATGTACATGCATGCACATGTTTGTGTTTATCTGCGCTTGTGATTAGTATTTCCTCATTTGATGTTTTTCTTTTTAGCAGGGAGTCTCTGTCAGAGTTAGACGGCCTACTGACTACAATCCTTCATTAGCTGCGACACTTGGTCCTAGCCAACCAAATCCAAACCTTAATTTAGCTGCTGCCGGGCTTACCCCAGGGCAAGTTTGTGTTTTTTATTTATGCTTTTATAGTGGATCTTTGGGGTGGTCAGGTTGGTGTTTTGAGATTGGTTATATTGGTTTGAAGCTTTTACAAATCACCAGCAGTTTATAATTTGTGGATAACCGAATTTCGCTTGTGGGCTATCTTTTCAAGAATCAATTTTAAATCATCAATTTGATAATAGCTGCAACAAAACTGATTCTATTAGGGTAAAAGATAATCTAGTTTGAGAGACTATCTTTCATTTCAGAAAGTGTCTCCTTAAAAAAGTTCACTTTTTGGTCATTTCAGCTATTGGTTTTCAAAGTTATTAGAACCTGTCAAACACCCTTACATCTTCAAACATCAGCACATCTGAAAGCTATTTTTTACAGCCTGTTTTCTTACATATTGTTATCTGATTATGATGATTGATCTGATATTATCACTTTCAATATGCATATCTAAAGACCCCCTTATTAATAGTCAAGGTTTTAAATGGTGTTTGATGCCACATCTCCAACCTATGATAACTTGTAAATTTTTGTAGGGCCCATTGGAACAGTAATGGATTCTATCATTTGTTGTTAGTTTTTATACACTTGTCATGAAACTAAGTTTGCTAATGTTGGTACAATCAGTGGCCTTGGGGGAGCTGAAGGACCTGACCGTATTTTTGTTGGGGGGTTACCATATTACTTCACTGAGGTACAGATAAGGGAGTTGCTAGAATCCTTTGGGTATGTGCTTTATTAGTATTGTTTTTTTATTGTTGCAAAACGAACTTTGTTACATTGTACTTATGGTTCAATGCATGTCTTAAATGATTCAGTCCGCTGCGTGGGTTTGACCTTGTTAAGGACAGGGATACTGGAAACTCAAAAGGATATGGGTTCTGTGTATATGAGGTAATAGTCACCAAACTTGAATCTTGGTTCAGCAGGCTCTAATGGTCTGAATCTTGTTACGTCCTGATTTGTGGTTCATTACGTTTATCCTTATTTTGTCACATCCACCTCTTATCCATGGTTTTATAAGAGCATTTTATTTTTTGACCTATAGGATTTGCCTTTTAATACTTCTTCCTATACACAGTTTCATTGGAGGTGGCAGTTTCAACGTATTTACCTGAAAGTGGGCCAATTTTGGCTATGTTTTAAAACTATTTTCTCCTAATTTGATTTATTCAAACAAACAGTATGTTATTTTAGCTATAAAGTTTTTCGGGATTGTTGGACAGTAAAATTATTGGTGATCAACACCTAAATTCATTGTGGCTCAATATCCAACCCACTCATTTTGCCACCTCTAGGTTTCATCATGAAATTCCATCCGGACGTCTATTTCCCCACCTATTATTGTTACTTAATATCTTTAGTCTTCCATCTTGTGTTTCTTTCTTTCTTTATTTGTTATAGTTCTAACTTATTATTCTTTCTAACTTATTATTTTTGCTAAATAATGTTATGACTTGTCTTCAGGATCAGGCGGCTACAGATGTTGCTTGCGCTGCATTGAATGGATTAAAGATGGGTGATAAAACACTTACAGTCAGGCGTGCAACCATCAGGTTTGTGTGTAAAAGTAGTTTTTATTTGGCATGATAGTCAACTTATTCTTAAATAAATCTTGCATTTATTTTGTTCATGGATATTATCTGATAACATCTAAGTTCGTCTTTGTCAAAACATCTAAATAGTATTTTAGTAAGTCGTCCATTTTGGGTGTGTTGATAAACCATAATTGTTGCTCTTACATGGGCATACTCTTTAACTATTACAGCAGTGGACAAATGAAAACAGAACAGGAGACTATATTAGCCCAGGCACAGCAACATATAGCTATGCAGGTACGTCTACACGAACTTAATATTTTTTAGTTTCATAATAATGATAATTTAAGTATTAATATGAGTTCTAACCTTAGTATTAAATTTAATATTAATGTTAATATTTAGTAATAGTACTATTATTTTATTATCTGTTTTTTGGTTGTAGAAAATAGCCTTACAGGTTGGTGGATTTAACCTTCCCGGAATACCTAGAGGGCCTGATGAGATTCCAACTAAAGTTCTGTGCTTAACTGAGGTACTGAACCACAGTCTAACTTGCTGTTTAATTCATCCTTGGAAATGGGTTGTTTGAGGTGGCAGTTTCAACTCAAGTGCCTGAAAATGGGTTGGCTTGGCTGAAATGGAAACTGAGTCAAGTGTATCAAACTGATAAAAAGTCTCCCAAAGTGTTTAATATGCTTAAAACCTTGATCATTATTTTTATATAGTTCTGATAATCTTAAGTAATACATAAATTATTTATAAAATTACGAAATACTAAATATGGAGAACGAAGTGTTGATAAGTGCGCCCAACCCCATACTAAAAGTTACATTAGCAATTCGCCCCCCATGCCACCTCTAGAAATACGTTTCTGTATATAAACCTTTCAAGTGTTATTGGTATTCATGACATTTAAATGCAATGAAGGTGATAAATGCTGATGAATTAATGGATGACGGGGAATACGAAGAAATACTAGAGGATATGAGAGAAGAAGGGCAGAAATTTGGTAAAAAACATTTTTCATATCTCATGAATGATTCATAGCCTTTTTAATGTTACATGTAGATTTCTTGGACACTATTTTCATGCTTGTTTCATAAATCATACAAGTTTTTGATTTATGTTAATTAAATCACGTATGTGTTATGAACTTTATAGGAAGTTTGACGAATGTTGTAATCCCTCGCCCTGATCCAAACGGTGAACAAGTTCCTGGTCTTGGAAAGGTACATAAAGTGTCCATTTTACTATTTTACCATCCAAATGTATATAACATGAAACCTGTCATCAATATGCATATATACAAAGACTGGGTCAGTCAGGTAGCATGTCAAAACAGGTCATGTTGGATCGACCCAACACATTTTTCTGTCTGTTTTATAAACAATTAGTTAGTTATCAAAATTACAATAATCATATTATATTAATAACTATCTGCTTCAGGAGGTTTTTTGCATTGCAATTATATTATGGTGACTTTGTAACCGTTCAGTCTGTTTCATTTTAGATAAAGTTTCTTGATTATTTTCGATTGTCTCATTCATAAGTGAATATGTCAAGATCAAAGAAATTTTGTTATTGTCGTAGTTATATAATTTCATATATAACTATTGCATCAGGTATTCTTGGAGTACGGTGACCCCTCAGATTGTGCCAAGGCAAAGGATTCTTTGGGTGGCCGGAAGTTTGGAGGGAACGTGGTGACCGCGGTCTACTATCCAGAGGATAAATATTTCCAAGGGGAATATGGGTCTTAGAAAAACAGTTATTTCTGTTTTTTAGAAAAAAATATTATCTGTTTGACATATAAATTAATTAAGAAAATGAAAAACTATTTTCCGCTTTAGTTCAAACCAAGGCTTGTTTTGATATTTTCCAAGTGAAAATATTTTTGCTAAAAGTATTTGAACTGTGTCTGTTTTCTTTTCTTTGTTCAAAAGTTATGTCAAAGTAAAATATCACTTTTTTCTAAGCCTTAGTCTTGTGCGGCGAAGAAACATGCAGTTGTTTGTAATCATGTATAAACATTACTAAGCAGGCAATTTTGACCCAAAGAAGAGAAGACAGGTCAGAATGGGCGAGAACTTTATGCACTTGGGTTGACATGGGCATCTAATTTACGGGGGACAGGTTGAATGGGTAAGAAGAAAACCGAGTTTGATTTTGGATGGGTCAAGCGTTGAATCCACACTGGTAAAAGCTGAGTTCTATGAACATGAACAAAACAAATTAGAAAAACCTTCAGTTGTCCAAATATGCGCCACCATCATAGCAACCACCACCGTTGTCCAAATATGCGCCACCATCATAGCAACCACCACCAAACACCGCTGTTGTCTTGACCACTGCCGTCACTGAAGAAGAGAAGGGTGGTTGGAGGTTGTTTCAGATGGCTGGGAACTGCCGGTTTTTGTCAGGTAACGAACATGAGCAGTGAGCTAGAAGTTATATTGTGATAGGGTTTTGCAGACAGATGGTCTATGTTTTAAAATTGAATGTCGCAGCCGAAGATTTGGATGTGCTTAGTTTGTTTCCGGCAGGATTCTGGCGATGGAGTTGCTGTTAACTCAAGAGAGAAATAACAAATGAAGAGAGAGATTAAGGGTGGAGAGAGTGCATTTCCTTTATTTTTCTAACTTTGAAGACACGCTAACGTTTCAACCCTCAAAACCCATCCTGACCTGACTCGTTATCAGACCTAAACATTACCAATTTACCAGTCAGTAAGGTTTTAACAATATGATTTGAAAATGGGGTTTCGTTTCATCCTCTTTATACATATCTTTATCAATTTGAATCGCCCTACGTCGCAAAAAGATGAGTGCAAGATGGTAGCTGATTTTATTTTTTACAAACCTTGTTGGTTCTAGTTTATATGCCCCAAATCTAAACGTTAGCTGTTTGGAAAAAAAGAAAAAGTAGAAACAATTTATTTTTTTTATTTATTTATTATTTTTTTTTAGAACGGCGGTTGGTGCAACTGTCTATGACCGAAGCACGTTAACCCACAAAATAGAGTAGTTTATGCCCTAAAGTCAAAACATGTTTGGGAAAACTACAAGAATCTAGGCCAAAAGTGATAAATAAATGTATATCGTAAATCAATGCAATTAAGGCATTGTCTATTCACACACTTACCAGATCTATCCACACACTTTTTTTAAACCCAGGCGCCGCGGATAGGGCTATGTGCAGCGCCTGGGTCACTTTTTCAGGTACCAGGCGCCGCACATAGCCCTATCCGCGCCGCGGATAGGGCTTTGCGCGGCGCCTGGGGTCTGTTGGATGGTCAGTAGTCAAGGTCTGATGTTATGTTTCGATGTGATGTGACCCAGGCGCCGCGGATAGGGCTATGTGCGGCGCCTGGGGGGTGCGAAAATAAAAATGGAAAGTGTGTGAATAGGACCACCCGCAATTAACAATATAAAGAGCTATACTCACGGGCTCTAGCCCTATAAAAGTACCTATTGACCATGTTCTTTTCACTTTTCATCTTATAGAATCATATATTTGAATATCTTTTTAGCTAAATTATTTTACTTGTCATCATTTTTTGAGATAAATTACTTAAGATTCTCTTAAAATAATATTTTTATATTTAACAATTATATATACATAAATATTATAAAAGTAGTTTTATTTTAAGCCCTTAAAAGTTTAGAAGAGTCTTTAAAAAAATAAAATTATTTATATTTTCAACCCTCTCCTACTAAGAATGTACGCAGGTCAATTTATATTTGATAAGTTAAAAAATAAAACTTAAGAATAAAGTTATTAATAACCTACTATTAAATACCTTTGTATGTTTTAAACATACATAATTTTTTTATACAATATTGTCTGTTAAAAAAAATCTTAAAATCAAGCATTTAATTCTTTTGAGTTTGAGTATAATATTGTCATACTAAACAAATAAATTTTATGTTATGGTTTTATTAAGATTTGTCTCAAAACTGATTGAACTGTCTGTGGTCTCATTAATATCTTTAAAATCACCACATGAGTTCTATATTTCTGAACGTATCGTGGTAACTAAACTAACATACACTGTGAGATTTTATTTAAACATGACCTCAAATATATTTCTAAACAAAATTTATAGCAAAACGTAGAAACCGAGTTTTGGACCATTTAGAAGTATATTTGGTGTTATATTTAGAATTTACCACACGCATATTACCCACCCTCACCCCCACCCCCACCCCAAACCCCCTAAAGTAGTTGTTTAAGCATTGGAATATTGGTGTCAAAGTGAAAGTTGGAAAAAATGACAAAGCTATCTGAAGTTATCAAAACTTCTCTCAAGATCAAAAAGAATAAAAGAATATTTATATCGCTAGAAGGTAAAAAAACAACTATACCGCTCACGTGAAGATAACTAATGATAATTCGAATGATCAAGCGAAAAAAAAAACTAAAACTATCAAAAACAAACAAAAAAAAAACCTTTAAAAACGTATACAGTTCAAGCAAACCAAAACCAAACAGTTCAAACAAACCATGTTGGATTCAACTAGAAAGTCTAAGAAGTAATTTAGACCATTAGATCTAATATTAAATGAAGATCAATAGTAAATAGTTTTGTCTCATTTTCAAATTTTACCATTTTTTTAAACGCTCATAAATTTTACATACGACAATACTTTTTAATAAAAATTACACCAAAAAAACGAGCGTTTTTTTATCTTCAGAACGCATATAATGCTGATGTATAAAAAATGAATTTTTTTAAGTTTTAGATCATGTGTTATATTTTTCTGCTTATTGTCTTATATCAATCAAGACATTGTGTTATATTTTCAGGTCGTTGTGTTATATCCGTTAGGTCATTGTGTTATATTCGTCAGGTCATTGTGTTATATTTATCAGCTTATTGTAATATATTAGTCAAGACATTGTGTTATATTTTTCAGGTCATTGTGTTAAATTCGTTAGGTCATTGTGTTATATATTTCTCAGGTCATCATGTTATATCCATGTTTCAACTCTTTGTGTTATTTGTCAGGTCATTGTGTTATATATTTCTCATGTCATTGTGTTATATTTTCATCATGTCATTATGTTATATCCATGTTTCAACTCTTTGTGTTATTTGTCAGGTCATTGTGTTATTTCAGATCATTTTGTTATTTTCATTAGGTTATTGTGTTATAACACAATGACCTGAATAAATAACACAATTACTTGACAAATAACACATTGAGCTGAAAAACGTGATTTTTTTTATATATGAATATTATACGCATTTAAAGATAAGAAAATGGTCGTTTTATGATGCAATTTTTTTTGAAAAATAATATCGTATGTAAAAGTTATGAACACTCAAAAAATTGGGGTGAAACTTAAAATATAGAAATATTACCAATTTAACTCTCCTTTCTATTTTTAAGTGACTGACACATTTTCATCATCTCATAAATTTTTAAACTTTTTAAAAAAATTAAACTTTTCAATATAACTCCACTCCTAGAACCAAAGCCAAAAACAAAAACTACAATTTACTCTTTTTTACTATTATATATTCAACACTTATATATTCCACACTTATGTTTATATATTTTTATAATAAAAAACCATCAAAGCATTCATCTTTTTCATCTCCAAAACACACAAGAAAACACAAAGACAACAACCTGTCTCTTTCTTTCTTTCTTTCTTACTTACCCAAGAAGCTTGAAAATTTCTTTGAATTTTTTGGTCAAGTTTCAATCTTTCACTCACCCCTTTATTCTAATCCCCAATTCAAACAACCCCACTTAAGTTTTAATCCCCACTAATCACTTTCCAATGGCTGGTCGTTACGATCCTAATCCGTTTGATGAAGGAGATGAAGTTAACCCCTTTGCTGTAAGCAACAATTTCTTCAAATTAACTTGTTCTATCTATTTACTGCTTCATTTCATGTCATTTCTTTGAGTATGTTCGATTAATTTTAACTTCACACTGTTTATGCTTCAATCTAGGGTTTCTTTTGTGTTTCTATCAATCTTTCTGTTAATGTTTCTTTTAAAAATGCAATTTTTTTGAGATTGAATTTGGGTTGGTTTCAATTGCTGAATCTGGTTTAGCTTCATTTGCTTGATCTGATCTGCAACTATTTTGTTATTGATTTGTACATTTGAGATCATTGATGAACGACTTTAGTTTGTAATTTGACTGATTTTGATGATAAAACTTGTTTATGCTGTTAGATTGACTTGCATAACATTTTGACTATGTTTAGCTGAAATGTTTTAGTATCCAACCTATTTGATGGAACTGTTTTAGTTTTTAATCTTAGTCTGTTTTCTATCTTTTAATATATAATGCTTAGTATAAGTTCGAATAAACCGATACGATTTTTTGTTTTTATATACATTACGATGTCGATATAAAATTCGTTACAGATCGTTGTAATAGATACAACTCAGTTTGTAACATAAGTTATATCAAAGTATTGGTAAAAAACAAACATATTGAATGGTGCATTACAATTTTATATAAAACATTATATGTTAGAAGTTTTAGGAAACTAGGAAAGAAACAAAATTATACATTAAATAGAAATAAAATAAAATAAAATAAAATTGTTACCTCAAATGGGTGTGGTACTGTAGTTGGTAATTTGCTATTGGCCTCTAGAAGCTATGTTAGAAGTCGCAGGAATGGGTAGCTTTGATGTATAGTATACAATTATACATACGCTTATAGTCTTATCGTGTGATGATTATCCAGTTTTTTTTAACTTATTGAGACCCGGTTGAAGCATGGGGCTTTTTTATATTATGTAACAATCTATAAAAGAGGGATGGTACCTTTCAAAAGCAGGTAACGAATCAAAAAATGATGTGAAAGTATGTGGCTTTTTATTGCATTTTGATCTTTATACATATGCATGGATACAATGTATAAGCATATGGCTATATATTCTAGACGTGTATATTTAAATGTATGTGTACATTTCGATTATAAAAGTGAAATTGTCTTTACTTTTATATAAAATATAAAATTAGAAAGGGAAACAGAATGTGATCTAAGAAAGTTAGTCTCGAAATAATGGGTTTATATATTACAATAAGGTATGATCCAAACACTTTCACATGGTTATGTTTCATTGGTTTAAGTTTGAGTCATGTTTCTCTAGATTGAGTCATATGTTAATTTTGAGTCTCAAGACATGCTTATTCAATCACAAAAGTTTACATTTAAAAAATCGTTACAAGTTAGGGATGACATTGATTTTGGTCCACAAGTTTTGTCGGTTTGTCTTGTTAATGTGCTTTTTAGGTATTTGACTACTAGTCAAATGGACTCTCATAAAAATAAAAGTCAACAACTCAATGGACTCTCATAAAAATAAAAGTCAACAACTCATTCTGTTGTTTCCACATAATCAGGATCAAGGGAAAGGAGCTGGAAAGACAAACTTTGGTGGAGGCCCGTTTTACACGACAGTAAGTCTAGTGCTTTGTCTCTGTCATTATAAAAAAATGTCCGCACGTCGTATTTCTGTGTTAATAAATGTTTCTCATTGTATCTTGATCATGGGCTCACAACAGTCGATTGTTTTATTGTGTGCAATCTAGGTCGGGTCGAGTTGACTGATCATCACCTTTTTTATCTCTTAAATTATAAATAGATAAGTGATGTCTTAATGATGTTTTGCAGACTGTTCCTTCAGCTGCAAACTCTAGGCTTTCACCTCTTCCACATGAACCTGCAGATTTCTACGATCGGAGTACCCCTGTTGACATTCCTCTTGATTCGTCTGCGGTAAGTTACCATTAGGATGATTTGGGCCCTACCTAGACCCGAATCCCGAATCTAGTAACAAGTTATCCTACATTATGTTCCATTAGAACTGATTATCCGACTCTGATGAATTAATATCTTGTAACCACTTTCAAAACACACCCAACCCAAACTCAACGATAATATGAGTCTCGTAAACGATCTTGCATGTAGGAAAATTTTCGAATCACATAATACAATCTTCAAATTAGAGTTGCTGTGTGTATGCAATTCTTGATGCTAACTCATTACGGAAAATGTATTGAAGGATTTGAAGAAGAGAGAGAGAGAACTACAAGCTAGGGAAGCTGAACTGAAGAAGAGAGAAGATGTAATCTTTTTCTTCAGTTTGTTTAATTTATCGTAAGCAATTACTTATAAATGTGTACTTATTTATCAACACCTTGCAGATAGTAAAACGGAAAGAAGAGGCAGCAGCTCGAGGTATCATACTATTATATGCTTTATACTCCCTATGTTCTCTAGCAGTTGTCATCATTGATTTAAAATAATTCAATAGCAAATATTCTTTGACCACTAAATAAGTTAAAAAAAATACAAAAATTCTTAACTGATCACTCTTTCTGTTTCAGCTGGTATTGTTCTTGAGGAGAAAAACTGGCCACCATTTTTCCCTATTATCCATCATGATATTGCAAATGAAATACCAATTCATCTACAAAAGCTGCAGTATGTTGCATTCACTACCTACTTGGGTATGTTTTAGGTGCATTTTTATTGAGATTTGCCTAATATTAGTATTTTAGAGATGTAAGTGGATCTAGAGGTGCACAAAGAAAGATCCAACTACAAACAAGAATTTGTAAAATACAAAACTAAGTAGTGTATAGACGTAATTTGACATGGATTAATTAGTTAAATCAACAAGATTGTTACTTTAACCGTTTCTTGAAACACCGACATGTTACATTCCTTGTTGTGCAAAACTGTTGCGTATTTTAAAATTGTTAGAAATGAAAACATCCGTCTACAACATAATATTATTATTAATTATTGCTTATTACAAACAGGATTAGTTCTTTGCCTTCTTTGGAACATTATAGCGACAACAACAGCATGGATTAAAGGAGAAGGTTCGTGTCGTACTGATGGAACCTTTTTCATTTAGAGCATTATTTTAATTATGATATTTTCTTATGCTACAGACCCGAAGATCTGGTTTCTTGCTCTTATCTATTTTTTGTCAGGAGTCCCGCTTGCCTATATTTTGTGGTACCGACCACTTTATCGTGCGTTTAGGTAAATTCATGGCTTCCTTGAAAAAAATGTGAATCACATAAATACCATGTTCAACGGGTGTTTGGATTTGTGTTTTGGAACTGATCATCTAGTTTTTAACATGTAAATAAACATTTGTGCTTCTGTTTATCTGGTTGTTTAAGTGTCATGTAATTGGTTTCATTATACCGGTTGGCTGTTGCAACAAAACTAACAATCTAAGGGCAACTTAAGATTGCTTGTTTACCCTTATTTTTACACATAACGTGAGAAATTACCTTATATTTAACATTTGCAGGAGTGAAAGCGCGTTTAAGTTTAGCTGGTTTTTCCTATTTTACTTGGTAAGTATTGTCAGTATGCGTATCTAACTTCCAGCCATCATGTTTAATTTTAGTTGGTGACGTGACCTCTGTTTTCAGATTCACATAGGCTTCGTTATCTTTGCTGCAGTTGCTCCTCCTGTTGTCTTTAAAGGAAAATCCCTCGCGTAAACTTCTTATCTCTGTACTTATATATCCTTTTAAATAAATAATCTGTTAAATGTTATTATTACACAAACTACGTTATTACAATAATAATCTATTCTTATTTTTTATCAAAGAAACGGTTTTGTAGGTTTAACACTTTTTGGCAACTTTTGAGTTTTGACTTGTTTGACCCGTTCCTTTTTTAGCTACATGACATAACAAATCCGTCTGTTCATTTATAATTTGGTCAAAGTTTCCACCTCTAATAGGCGTTGCAGGAGCCAGGTGGCACCTTTGATTCATTTGCATTTCTGCGTTTAACGTTTCTTGTTTGATGACCCTCTTAAAACAGCGGTATCCTACCTGCTGTGGATCTCGTAGGCAAACATGCTTTGGTTGGGGTAAGTTAAGTCTTTTTAATCAGTTTCTTGATAGAAAGAATGTGTTAATATTGATCAAGTTACTAATTGTATCAATTTGTTTACAGATCTTTTACTTTGTTGGATTCGGGTTGTTCTGTCTGGAATCGCTGCTGAGCGTGTGGGTTATTCAGGTCAGTGCATTCTTGTCACTTTTTTCCCATTTTACCCTTCAAACGTTTTGTGAACGGAAAACCAAATGAATCGGAAAGCCAAAAGGTCTTGAACTTAATATACTCGCGAACGTTATGCAGCAAGTATACATGTATTTCCGAGGAAGTGGACATGCTGCAGAGATGAAACGTGAAGTTGCAAGAAGTGCAGTACGAGCAGCGATATGAGCATGTTCTTGTGGTTTTACTTACTTGGTTCATGTCTCTGGGTTTTTTTTATAAATATACTGACTTGTTTATTTGAGCACAAAAGTAATATTTGATCTGATATTTCGATTTACATTTAGATATATTGTTCATTTCTGTGTTTTAAACGAACCAAACACGATAATCAAACTGGTTTCTTTATTGGCTTACTAGTTGTACTGTTTTGAAAACTGCTGATGATAGTGTAAACAACTCATATAAAACTAGAAAGCAAACAAAAATGAAAATTCATCTGTAATGAAAATCAACTCCTTTGATGCATACTAGTTTGGTACAAGCTGAATGAAAGACAGGCCTAAGTCTGAATTTGTAGGGCGGCACTTGGATGGTCATGTGCGTGTATAGGCTTGGGTCTTTCTTTTCGGTCTTTACTGAAAGATATACATGAGCTTCATCTCATGCATGATCTTTTCAGAGCACGGGTCGGGAGGGCATTGCAAAAACGCGTCATAATCATGAAAGGGACATTGTCATCCCTAACTTAACCATACTTTGGTAAACATATTAAAGCCATCAAAATCAGGATTTCAAAACCTTGATCAAGGCTTTGGGGCACAAGGTCCAGTCAGGTTTTACTCAACCTAAGACTGTTGCTACATTGCTCCATTTTGTCCTCATCAATGACAAACACTTGACATACAACCCAAACCCACAAATGACCCACCCTCGCGAAACAGGTGATGTGAATGTAAACATAGTGAAACAGAAACAAATATTAGTGATTTCATTGACATGGAAAGATATGATGATATTTGCTCATACAACACTGGTTGACAGAAAGCGAGAGCCGATGAGAAAACATCTATATTTGTGAAACAAACTTGATACTCGGCTCCCATGCTCATTGTCAAGTTTAATCACCGAAAAGTGTTGATACCAGCAGATCTTGCAGAAATACAGAGCGTCCTGTCGCCTGTCTCATTCTCTTTTCCCGTTCTTCAGAACTCAATGAAGGATCAAAACTGTCATACAAAAGTGAACTTAGAGCATTAATCATAAAATCATAATGCAACAATAGCATATCAATCTACTAGCCTAACTTACGCTAAAAGTAAACGCTTGTACAAATCCTAAGTTTATAAACATGTAAAAGTAATAGCTTTATAATTGTATGCAAATTACAAAGGTTCACTTATGAGATTGTAAAATAATACATACAAAAGCACATAATGAATTTTGCTACACTTTTAAATACCAAAGATGTAGTCAATTTTTCTAGTCTTACAATGTGAAGATTCACAAGAAACTGATCACGACACGTTTCTTTTCAGATTACAAAATGGTTTGGTCGAGTAACCAGTTAAACAGGATTGGGTCGAAACAACGCAGACGTTTTGGTCCATTTTTCAAAAATAAACATAGAAATACAGCATATTATTAAAATAATAATCCAAGTCTTCAAATAAAGTGATTTAACAAAAGTAGGCTTTGGGTGAGTTAGGAGAGTTTCAATCCGTTTGAGATAAAGAAACACAACCCAAATTGACTCGTATACAAGTAAACTATGGGTTGAATACGCAAAATGAACAACTCAAACACGTGTAAACAAATAATACACATAGTTTAACCGTACCTTGATTTCCATATGTGTTGGGGAGTTGTACTCTTGACAGAGGTTTCGTCAAGATTTGACTTGGAGATTTCTTCATTTTCAGAGCCAGGAAAGTTAAGAACCAAAGAAGAAAGGAAAGGATCAGTAGCAGCCGCCGCACTCGCATTTGCAGATGATGATGTGGCGATATTTGATGATCTGTAACTACCACCAAGAAGCACCTGCAAATGAGCCTCTCTAAGATCCCTTCCCAAAAGGGAAAGTGCCTGACTGTTTGGGACAGCTACCCTACGTAGCCTACGACGTCTCTGCAAGTATTCTCAGTTAAAGACACCAAAAACCTTAATACGCTCGATATCATACATGCATACATAATTACATACATATGCAAAACCCAAAAGGAGTCATATGCAAACCATGTAAAAAAGTCACCGGTTTCTAATTTACTTCTGCGTCAAGAATTTTGATTCAAAATGAACAAAATTTAAATATCTTAATTTATTTTTTAATATAAAGCTATAAGTATATCAACGACCCAGAATTGAGACGAAATAATAAGATATGTTAAGACAGTCTAGGTTCATGAACTATATCAACGACCAAGATTTGACACTTTAAGACAGTTTGGGTTCATGAACTATATCAATGACCCAGATTTGAGAGGTATGTTTTCATTGCACGGCGTACAACTCATGAAGCATACTGCTAAATGAAATATCAGTTTGGAATAGTAGAAGGATATTTTAAATAAGTGTCCATGCTGCAGAGTGATATGGCTTAACATGTCTCTTGTCACTTTAATCGAGCAAACTGGACAAATCTGAAAACAGGAAAAAAAAAATTAATGCTATGAGATGCAACTACAAATAATCTGTACCTTAAGAAAAGATTTACAACCGATTTCATAGCGGCATGATAAGCTGAAATTAATCGTTTAACAAAATATTAACTGCTAATTTAATATCTAAATCGCCTCTCAATAGTGAATCTTAGAGCAACATCATTACCAACTAAATCAAGAACTTGCAATGATGACAAAAATGGGGAAAGGTTTAATTTATATAGGACAATGAGAATGGGAGTATGGTACCACAATGAACTTATTGTCAAATAATAAGTGACCAAATATATCTTCACCCAACTTGCCATATACAGCATAAAAAAGTTTTTTTTATACACCACTATTGAATGTTTATTACTATTTCATATCTAGTGTTTATTAACTAATTTACAATTGTAAGCCACAAAACTTTATAACAACTTTACATAGTTCCAAATGAACTTATAAAGCTAAGTTATGTTTCTGTAAAGCGAAAACATCAGCATACAATAACTTCCACCTCACCTACTCTTACCCTACAAGATTGCATAAAAAGCTAACCTAATCCTTTGATAAGCACATAAGAAAATGAAGACCTCAAATTCAAGTAAGAGATAAAACAAAAGACCTAACAAATAAAGTGATTTAAGAATAGGAACTTACATCAAATGAAGACAAAGTATATGATTAATAATGCTATATGACCAAACGAGTGTTAAATAATTAGGAACAACACGTACCACGTTTTAGCTAGCTATCCGATCATTTAACAATAAATGAAATGATTCCAATCTCTTTCTTTTACATACCATCAATTCCTTTCTTCAATTCCATTTAAATACCAAAAATGGTTCTTTTCAAAGTAGTTGTCATTTGAACTAACCAAATCAAATATGTTTGGACCTCAAACACAATACAAACAACAAAATCACCAAGAATAGTAACATTTCCCCAATCTTTTTCCTTGTATGCCCAAAAATGGAAACTTCAATCTTTACCAAAATAAGCCCTCAAATCTTTCTTCTAAATTTTTAAACAGCTAACTCACACACCCTCAAAATCTAGTCTTAAAACCTTCCATACACCATTAATACACACTCTCACAGAACCAAATAAGTATCAAATATGTTTCTACATCAAAAACAATACCATTTCCCAATCTTTCCCCTTTTACCCAAATATAGAAACTTGGATAGACTTCAACTCTTTTCTTTCATCACCATACTTAACATCAACCATTTCAAAGAAATGAACAAAAAAGTCAAACCTTTTGACTTAACCAATACATATTCATACACACACACACACATATATATATATATAAAGAAACTTACTGCGGCTTTAGATTCACAAGAATGTTCATCTTCAAGATGAGAACATAAAGACCCAATATCAAAATCCTCATAGCAATACGGGCAAGGAAAATCAGGTCTTATTTCTTCTTCAACCTCAACATCATCAACGTTAAACCGATCTGATCAATCAATAACCACAGATCATCAAATCAAAACCACTAATAATATAATCATCTCAATTTCAAAAGGGGGTAAAAATAAACATAAAAGAAACGTAAAGATCCAATTTTTAAGCATCAAATTGAACAACTAAGATGAAATAAAACAAACCCAGATGAGATGTGTGATGATGTTGCATCGTGAATTGACGCTTCGCAGCGGCGAGACGAGCGGTCCAAAAATCTGAATCCATGAAGGAAGAAGGAGAGAGAAAAAAGAGGGTGTTGAAATTAGCTTTGGTTTTATAATAATGAAATGAAATGAAATTGAAGACAGATGAGATTATTATTATTATTGTATTGTATTCATTTCATGGTTGAAAGGGAATTGAATTAATGAATGAATTGGTTTACAGCAGGAGAAGGAGGAGGGTAAACATTTGATTTTTTATTTTGTTTTGTTTTGGGGAAGAAGGTGATGATGATGGTAGGAAAATTTGTTTGATTGCTCTTTTGGGAAGTTTTGGATTATCCTTAATCATTGTTATTATGTTGTTGAGAAAAATAAGTTAGGATTATGATTATCAAAAAGAGTGACCGTTCGATGAGTTTTGATGACTTTCAGTTATTATTACGGGTAATATGTTGGAAATATAACTAAGTTTTAGTTATTTTAATTAAGTTGTTTAAATTTTGTTTTGTTTTAATTAAAAACAAAACAATCGTGAAGTGCGAAGGTTTTCTTGTCAATGAGTATTCGTCAATGAAGGAAGTTCACTTGAATTGGAAGCCACTTGTTGTTTTTATAGAAACCATCATGAAGTGTATATGTCTTCTTGAGTTTTAAAGCGTGATTAAAGCCATTGATTCAAATTGTCATTGATCCAAAATGTCATTGATTAGAGTTCTAGTAATGACTTGTAAACGTGCGGCCCACTAGTTTAATATAGCTTTTTAGAAATCAATTAGATTGAAATTCGAATCGTGTGTTTATGGAATTTGAATACAAAGTTATAAGGCGTGATATATTTTAATGGACAATGAAGAGAAACAAAATTATAAAACTAATATTTTTCAAATATAGCACAAAAGTTAAAAAAATAAAATATCCTTCTCCCACCATCATTGTCAACGTCATAACCCCACCACCCCCGCATTTACAAATTACAGCCATCACCAACATTGTCTCAACATTGCCACGTTGACCCCTACCACCTCAACCATTACTACTACCACAATCACTACCCTTGCCGCAGCCCTCAGCACTTCCAACTTCTTTTATATATAATAATCTAGGTTTAATACACGTGTATACACACAGGTTAAATAAAGCAAATGATCCATTGAATGGAGAAATCACGATTGAAAATGAGACATAACAATCTAAATTATTATAATAAAAACCAATATTAAAAACTGTTATGATTCAAATCACTTGTTCACGTTCAGTTATTCAATATTGCATTGATTTCGCAACAAAAATATCTTTTATTTTAAAATGAAGATAAATTAATTTTGCATTGTTTCTAAAATTAATTTTGTTTTTAAAATGAAAAAAATTTGGTTGTCAAAATTTCTCGCTCAAAAAAACTAAAATGAATATGAATTATCTCTGTAATTAGGGTTGAGTGTGTGTACATGCGTATTGATCCTTTTCATAAACATAGTCTTCAAAACGAGAAACGTATAATCAAGGATACTGAAATCATGAATCTTTCCAAAACAATTTTTTTCCATGTAGAATCAAATCAGTGTTTATCTAATCAATATTTTTTCTCAAATCTCATTTTTAGAGAAAATTTTTCATCAATACCCTGATTTATTAGATAGATTTATAAACCAAAATTAAAAAAAAAACTTTTTTTCTTTAATAAGCAACCAAGTTCCTAGGTAACAAACTATAATTCCTTGGATAATGCTATCTCATAACAAGGATTTGAATCATTACCCTTTTGGAATGGGCTTATGCAGATGTGGGGTTTTCTTCATATGCTTGCCTCATAACATTATGGAAAACAAAAGTAAAAAATAAACAAAAAAATTTCATAATGGTTATAGTCTGCTAAAGTTTTAAATCCCACGCCTTCATCACGTGCCACTCATTCTCATTATTATTAAAAAATAATAACGTTTCAATTTAAAACTCATCTTATGAATATTTACAAATGTAACTGTATCCCACCAGGTAATTTACATCTAAGCATTCATACCTCAAAATTTAAAGTATAACTAAATGAAGTTGAGACACATGGTCATGGTCATGCTTATGTAGTTGTGTATTAGTAACCCAAGGTCAAATTCATAGCAAGAAATTTAATAAGCTTGATTAGAAAAACACCTAGCACAATAGGATACATAATGGTTCGAGATGACCTTGAAGCAATAATAAAGCAGCCACTAAGTGACATGAAGATAAAAGATCAAGACTGTTTCTATTAAGTGACATGAAGATCAAAGATCGAGTCGTGGAAACAGTCTCATGTGGAAATACAGGGTATGAATATGCACATCAGATTCGGTTTAAGCGTCTAACTCTCTCTATTCACACACCAGTATAGTTGAAATAAAAAAAATTATAATTTCAAATAAAGTATATAAAGATTTCATTCTTATAATTAATTAAACGGTGAAATATACAACCTTTCCTGAACGAAAGAAAATTTGTATATTTCCATTATAACAGTAACAAGAACAGATTATTTTATAGAACGGTTCTCTGATACGATAACAAGTAACAACTGCTATGTCAGTTACATGTTAGAGGGGTTAAATACATTTTCCTTGGCTGAACTTAGAACACAATAAATACTTTTAGCATTCTGCATTACAATGTTTATGTATGCAAAAAAAGATCCTGACTGAGGCAACAGAAACCGAAAACTGATGGTTCCGAAAACAAATGCTTGGCACCAGATTATTATATCATCCCCGGACTAAGAATCTGCAAAATGAATAACCAGTTTTATGAGTGACTTTAAACATGTCTCGATAAAGCACATGGTATTAATAACACAAATATTCCGACAATATAGTAACAAAAATACAAAACAGCTGTCTATATGAGCTTAAGTAGACTGTAGAATCTTCGTAAAAATCAAACATAGTAATTAACATCTCTTATTTGAAACAAGTTTATTAACTGTAGTTAAAATAAAGAAATACGGTTTGGGTGCAAAAAAGAATCAGGCACAACAGCTGGAGATGCTAATCAGTTATAACATCAAATATTCAATGAAGGGTCCAAACTCTAAAGTCCAAAGTAGAATATTTGCGATTATTATATATAATACAGAAAGGTTAAATGCATACATGATACATCAATGTGACTCGTTTGCTTGGAAGTTGTCTGATCTAGGGTGCAAATTAAAAATTCTACCAGAAGTGTATGATGTGACCCGAATAGGCGAATACCGAGCTAGAGTCACAATACAACACACTTAAGAGTGATGTACTACAAAGTTGTAAATGCTAAATACAAGTTTACACACAACATGGAAACAAGTTCAACATTTCCAACAGATAGCAGCAATAATATTGGCCAGGTATGAATATACTAACAAGTTCATTTTTATGATTTCCGTGTAACTATGAACCATCCAATGACACTTTACACGAATCCGAAAAAATGAACTTTAGAAAATATACCATCAATGAGCCAACCAGAGCTATACGGAGCAGTCGAAAGCATTGAAGTCAGCAATGAAGAAGCAGTGGCTGTGTGGAACCGAAACAATGATTCCACGTTAACACAACTCATCTCTACTGGTGACCTATTATTAAACAAAAGTCACAACATAAAAAGCAATTAAAGGTTGTTACAAATTTGGGGCACAAGTTGTATATAGAAAGTGAAGAAGATCTTCAAAAATATGAAGAAAACAACATAAACCAGGCACCACAATTGCTGAGGAAGCTGTCAAAGCGCCAGCTACACAAACATAAAACCCAACGCAAGACGAACAAGCAACTTTGAAATTGTGACAAGAAAATGTAAACTTTTTAAATCTCAAAAGCACATCTTATACTAACACCTCACAGCCCATTTCATGGTTGAAAGGTGCAGAAACTTCTACGAAGCATCTTCACTATAAAGAAAATAAAGCTCCTAAAAATATGAAGAAAACAGCAAAAACCAAGCATCACAATTGTCGAGGAAGCTCTCAAAGCACCAGCCACACAAACATAAAAATTAACACAAGACGGACAACAAGTCAACAACTATGAAATTTTGACAAGAAAAGATAAACCTTTTAAATCTTAAAATCATATCTCATAACACCTCACAAATCCTACCATGGTTGAACGCTGGCGCTCCTAAGACTGCTAGAAAACATCTTAACCGTAAAAAAAGAACTGCCCAATCAATACAATGATAGAAATCTCTGGGGAAAAAACAACACTTCTAATACTACTAAAAAACATTTACATAGAAACTATCATAACAACTTAAGCATGCCACAACTTAACTAAAAACTGTTTGCACAAAAATCTTCAAAATTAAAAAAAATTATATGCCATCAACTCTATGTCTCTATCACAAGCTCCATAACTTTCACCCACTGGACATGTCTTCACTCATCACACTCGTACACCTTAGCGTTACAATGTAGCATTGTTCGTAAAACTTAAAGCCCGTTACCTTACCTCCTTGTACATAATTACCATTCAAAAGTGTATATAATAGCTTGGAGATAAGGCCTACTTGTGCCCTTGCAACACAAGTTCATTTCTTTATTTACATTACCATCGGCAATAAAACCATTACACCAAAAGAAGTACATGAGTTTTTTTCTATAGCATGATCAACCATATAGCCTATAGGCATCAAGTACACACAACAATTTTGATTAAGTATGATTACATCAATTAAACCAGGATCAATAGGTCTTACCTTAATAACCAGGTTTATAAATTAAAAATTTTATTTAACCTAAAAGATCCAAGCTTTTACCATCACCATCATCATGTCATTGGACCATAATGTAAATTGCTATAAATTAAAACTTTTTTTAAAACGAAAAAAGCCAATTCAGTTCAATTCAAAACTTCAAATAATCAATACATGGGCGTTAAAAGACGTATTTAGTTCAATCGAGTGAAACTGAAAGAGGTGATTGATGAATCATATGTTAGAGAACAGATAGTGATGCAAAGTTGAATGATTAAAAACCTGAAAATGCGATGAGACAAGGGCTTTTGAGTGCGGGTGAAGAAGTTGGTGGAAGTAGGTTTAACACCGCCGGAGATTCGAGATGCCGATGCTCTGACGGAGGTTGAACGGAGGACGGACCTAGCTACGACGGCTGCACCCATACCTTTGATTTGATTGATACAATACAATACAAACACCCTTGTGAAGTTGTGATGCAACTAGTATTTGCTCCTATGTGATTTTTTTTTTTTTTTTTTTTTTAAGGAAGACCCTCTAAATAACGTAACATTGGGCTAGCGTTTAGGGAAGAGAGACGGACCTTAAACGGTTAAGTCGGTAATATTAGCGTGGCTAGATTCGAAAGGTGCATATGGTTACGTACATAAAAGAAACATGTATGAGCTTGGTTTGGAATAACGACTTTCGTCGTGTGATGTGATAGTTGGGTTTTAGCTGGCGCTCGTTTGTGACTTCGATATGTGTGTTTTGATGATGACATTAGGTTTATGACATGTGTCACGCGTTGTTGTGTTATCGTCGCTTTGTTACACGTGTAAAAGTAGTAGTGTTTCGTATGTTGAATGCGATGTAGATATAACAAGTTTTATATTTCGTGTATTACAGTGTAAAGTTGTAATGGAATGAAGTTATATTATAGAATAAAAGGTTTAGGTAAAAGTGTTATATTCAAAGTTTGAGGTAAAAAATGTAACTATGTAAAAGTTAGGACTCACTTTAACAAATAAAATTACCTTTAGCCACGAGCTAAAGGCTAGAGATGTCGTAGCTAAAAGTCAACATTCAAGTTAGAGGTAAAAAATGTCAATATGTCAAAGTTGAGGGGTCATGTAAAAAAAGAAGAAAAAACACATTTAGTGACAACTTGTCATCGCTGAAAACTAAAATGTTATTGCTAAAAGTTAGCCACCGGCGACATTCTAAAATAGAAGTTAGGTGACACAAGGCTTGATCTTTGTATGCTAAAATCGTGTTGTAGAGCATAACGCAAGCGTACGTTATTTTTTTAATCATTATAGGGTGCATTGGTCGATCCGAGTTTTGGATTATCTACCGTTTAATATTTAGCATTCTAAAAGCTCGTTTTAACTTCCACGTTTATCCTTGTTGTTCCTTGTGTTTTCTTGAATCCTTGCTTTGTTTTGGGTTCCCAAATGGTGAAAAACTACACAGTAGTAGAGCCATATTCAGGTATATATTGTCAATGAGATAATACCCGTATCTGTATAGTTTACAGTCCACTTGAAAAGACGAATTAGATGCAATTCACATTGATGTCGTTGGCACCACTAGCACGAAAAAATGCATGCTAAAACCAACCATATTGTGTGACCACAACTTCAAACATGATCATTGTTCGATTCATTAAAATAGTTCATGTCGCATGCGAAAACCTTTCACGAAATACTTCTTACAAATATAAACAGTGGCGAAGCCAGGATTTTTGGTCCGGGGAGGCCAAAGTTAAAAAACCCATAAATTTTTTTATAATGCTCATGTTTCGGGATGCCAAACTCAATATATATATAAAAAATCAACAACCGACCAACAAAACAACACTTCGGACGGAAAAAATTGAGGTGGCCCGGACCCTCTTGGGTCCCTCTTATGCCTCGCCAATGGATATAAAGTATTTAGGGTTGGGGATAAGTAATCATGCACGAGATGATCACGAGTGACAACATGATCTCTACCTTCTAACATCATTTCAACTAACGAGTTACAAGCAATTACACATCATTCTAGAAAACCGATTCAAGCTACCATTTAAGTTTGTTTATTTAAAAAGAGTTTACATATGGTTTCATGATACAAGTTGTTAATAGTTAGTGAAGCCTAGTTGCGACACAACTACAAGATTATTTTACTCATGTATTTGTTGTTACAAAGCCAAATATGAAAGAGTATGGTTTGAATGATAGCTTACGAAACTAATTTATTTTTTGGGCAAAAAGTGTAATTCTGACACTAACAAAAAATATGGTATTTGTTGCAACCAACCTTTATTTATCATTATTAACTATACTATTTTTACCAAATTCTATTAAAATTTAAACATTTATATAGTAAAATTAGTCTACCAAAATTTATTAAAAAAATCATAACTTATTTAATACACTTTATCTAATGATATACAAGTATATGGTTGCTTTCGTTGAGCAAGAAAAGAAATCTCAAATCACGAAGAAAAAAACAAGGTAAAATAATCATTTGCATATTGTATTGTTTTATTTATAATAAAAAATGTAATTCTTTTTATGAATAACAACAGACAACATGTCAAATAGTAATTTTTATCTCAATAATATTCGTCTTAAAAACATACCTATTGATTCTAAACCGTCAAATTTTTTTTATAAGACTTTTAACGTCTAAGTCGTTAATAATATTTATTTTGTGTAATTAGTAAAACAAAATAGCAATAAGAATAACTTCTATTGACGAAGTGACTCCTTGTTAGGGAGCTCACTCAACATGGTATTAGCTCATTGGTAGATCACGTTCTTAATAATTGCGTTGTTTGTTTAGGTTGTGAGGGCTCTCAAAGTCTCTTCAATGAGCGTATTAACGCTTGACCAACATGTGAAAGATTAAAATGACACGTTCCTCTAGTTTGAACCGGGCTTTGAAACAAATTTCTCTATATGATGATAGAAGTGAAAATTCATGTGTGTGATCAAATTTTTGATACACCGCCTCATGGGATCTGGTAGTCTAAGGACCACCAAGACCAGTAACAATTAAATAAATTTCTATATAATCACTAAATAGTAACGAACTTAATAATAAATTTACTTAATCTATCTCTACTTACAAGAAAAACATGTTTCTAAATTTCATTCATAACTATTATCACGAACATAATAAAATACAAATGTATGATCGTCATACGATTTCGTTATAACTAACAACAATAAAAATCAGAACAGTAAACGGTTAAATTATCAGTATTAAAAAAACTCAATAACAAAACATACACTCTCTCTCCCGGTTAGTGTCACTCGAGCCACCCAACGGTCGAACAGTAACCGTACAAATCAACACATTTTCTTCAAATTAATGCGTTGTTCAATAAAGCTAAAAGAAACTGAACAACCAAAATGCTTCTTTTTTGTCACTTCATAACACCAACACCATCACCATCACCATCTTCTTCTCTCTTCACATTTTTTATTTGCAGGTACCAACACTCTGTTTTTGCACAAACCCTGCTCACACAACACATGAATTTTCATTCAAGGGTTTCACTTTTCTTTGCTCAATTTAATCACATCACTTAATTCTCCTCATTTCAGTTTCAATTTACTTTATTTCTGTTTTTAATTGTTCAAAGGACTTTAATTTTCGTCTCAATTTCTCATCTTTATTGCTATACTCTGTTTTTAAAACTTTTGTGACAATCATTCTGTTCAAATTCTGAATCTTTTTATTGTTTTTTGTTTGCAAGTTTGATACTTTTTGTGGGTTTTCACCTCGAAGACAATTGAAGTTAGTTCTTTGGGAGTGATTTGATGATGAGGAAATTAAAATTCAAGATTTGTGTGGTTGCTGTTGTGGGTTTATTGTTAGTTTCAACAACACCAAATTGTTTGGGGTTTACTGATGTTGGTGATGGTAAGTGTTTTGTTACTCATTTTTGTTTCATTCTATATATCTTAGGTTTTGAATTGGGTTTTAGGGGTGTCAAGTCCTCACACGACACAAAGATGACACAAATGTTGTTTTAAAAAGCATGTCTAGTTATTGTTTGATCTGTTTAACTCGTTTTAGTTAAAAGAATCAACCTGCCAACACGTTTACTACCCGCTTGACCATTTTAATACAACCTGCTAATCACTTTATGAAATGTTTAACCCGTTTGACCCGTTTAGGTAAATGGGTTACATGGGTTGTGTTTGGAAAATGTGTATGGGTTAGCATTGTTGACTCGCAAACCCGGGATGATTACAAACAGTAGCACTTGATATTTGTTTAAACAAATCATGATTTTTAAGAAAATGCAAACAACAAAGCATCTTTTGGTTTATTATTAGTTCTGTTAATATTTGTATAAAATTTCTTTGTTACAGTTTTAGCAATAAACAGTCTATATGCAGCCCTGGGCTTCCCTCCTCTTGCGGGATGGTTACTTGCAGGAGGAGATCCATGTTTAGACGGTTGGCAAGGCGTCCAATGCGTGAACTCCAACATAACCGGAATGTATGAAACAAATCATCATACATTCTTGTGAACATCTTTATGGCCACTTCTTTATTATCTTTAAACATACGCAGAGTCCTTAACAATGCTAGTCTGGGAGGCGAACTTGGCGAGAATTTGGGAGCTTTTGCTTCAATCATACAGATGTAAGTGACAATGTGGTCCACTAAGTCTGTAGTTTTCTTCGTCTTGGTATTTGATAATCGGTCATTGAATGTGCAGAGATTTGAGCAATAATCACATTGGAGGCACTATCCCATCAGAGTTGCCACTTACATTGAAGACCTTGTATGTTATGTTTCCTTTTTTAGAATAACATTTTTTGAATGAAATAACATCTTTGTTTTTTTGTTATTTTTCGATTTCTTTTAGTTTTCTCTCGGGGAACCAACTTACGGGAAGCATACCTGAATCTTTGTCTATGTTAGTTCAGTTGACAGACTTGTAAGTTTTTTGTTCAAATCTAAGGTGTTGTTTGTTTTTTCAGAAAAGGTCTGCGTAGCCTCTTATGTCTGCGCCGTGCAAACCATGCGCAGACATTGTCATCTGCAGAATGTTTGTTTTTTCGAAGACGTTTCATTAAAAGAGGTCTGTGCGACCTCTTCCTGGTGCAGACTTGGACCAACCACTTCTAAGATTTTCTAAGGTCTGCAGAGGAGGGTTAAACAACATCACCTAGTACCACCACCCACTGTCCATCACCACCATCACCGTCTACCACACCACCACCACTTACCATTGTCCACCACGACCACCAACACCCACCATTGTCCACCACAACCACCACCACCCCCCATCATCCATGTAAGATCCCACATCGGTGGGGAGGGGAACTAAGCACTGCTTTATAAGGGTGTGGTAACCTCCCCTACCATGACACGTTTTAAAAACCGCGAGGGACGACGCCTGAGGGCGTGTCGGCTGCTAAAGTGGACAGTATCATGGTGTGATGGGCTGGGATATTATAGATGGTATCAGAGCCAGTCGTCGGCCGGTGTGCCAGCGAGGACGCTGGTCCTCTAAGGGGGGTGGATTGTAAGATTCCACATCGGTACCGTCCCCCCCCACCACCACCCACTGTTCACCAACGTCCCCCACCCACCACGGCACCACCATCCAGTACCACCATCACCACCACCAGTTTATTCCAGCAGATTGCAGAAGTTAAAAAAAACAAACAGTCTTCTTGTTGCAGACTGCAGATGTTTAGTCCACCTCTTCTTCTGCAGATGTGGTCCGCAGACTGCAGACCTTTTCCTGCAGAAAAAACAAACAACACTTTAATCTAGCTTTTATGTAATATTCCGTCATTAACAAGTTTTTTTAGGTCTTTGAACAACAATCATTTGAGTGGTGTCATTCCAGATTCCTTTCAACAACTTACGTCCTTGACTAATCTGTATGTCTTCCTTTTGCTAATCCTGATGTTTCATTTATCTATTTGAGTAATAAATACAAACTCCTTACAATATGCAAAAAGTTGTGTATGAAACGTCTCTTCTCAATTCTTGAAGTGGTAGTTTCGACCCCTTTACTTATGAATGGATTGATTCGGGTCAAAGTGGGAAAATAAAACAAGCGGCTAAAAGGTAAACAAGTCAAACATACCAAAAGTCACCCACATTGTAATTTTATTGCTTAACTGAAACAATGTAGAACTCAGACTTAAGGAAATATAAAAATGACGCATATAAAGCGTTTCATGTCAACCAGGCATGTTTCGTTAATTACCTATTTTGACCTGGTACCCAACCTACTCAACCCATCCATTTTGCCACTTATAGTAAATGAGTATATCATGTTTATAACTTGTATCCTATGTAGATGTTTTTTTAAACTTGATGCCTTGTTGCAGGGATTTGTCTGCTAATAATCTAAGTGGTTCTTTACCTCCATCAATGGCGAACTTGTCATCAATCTCTGCATTGTAAGACAAGAAGTTTATAGCTTCATAACATGCACTTTGGTTATTTGTTACACAAGTTATATGCTGTGGATACTTACATATGTTATTCTTATCTTTCAAGATTGACGACATACCATATTGCCCTTCTCGGTTTGATCTTGATTAGTTGATTGCCAAGTCATATTCGGTTGTTCGTCTTTTGTATTTGTGCAGGCACTTGCAGGACAATTATCTTACCGGTGTACTTGACGTGTTGCAAGATCTTCCCCTTATTGATTTGTACTATACTTGCCTTTTTTTTCATATCAAACTTCTCTTAATGATTATAACTTCATCTGTTTCGATTTGGTTATTATTTATGATCACTTGAAATAAATATTTTGTTGTAACATAGGGATGTCGAGAACAATCTTTTCTCCGGGCCAATACCTCCAAAATTATTGAGCATTCCAAATTTCAGGTAAAAAAAGGAACTTTTCGTAACCAACCATTGCAAAGAATTTGTCATTATCGAACGGCATTTAGACTATTCCAAATTAAAAAAATCGTTGCATGAAAATGATAGTTACACATTCATGCATGCCTTGCAGAAGCAAAGGAAACCCCTTTAATACAACCATTATTACTTCGCCACCAGCCTTGTCTCCTTTGCCATCATCAACATCCGAGTCGCAACCACCTGAAACAAGTCCGGTAGTTGAATCACTTGGAAAGTCCCATTCAAGTAAAAATCTCATGTGGGTTGCCATTACTGGATCCTTGATTCTTGTCTTACTTGCACTTGGCTTTTTCATTTGTCGGTCAAGATGGCTCAAACAAAAGTCAACCATCAAAGTTGGTGATCATACGAAGAACTCGGTGATAAATGTGCCTTCCTTGTATCAATCTCATCGTAAAGACAACGGTAAGTTCAATATTTTCCTTTTAATCTGCTTTGGCCCCTTCATTCCAGATGAAATAAACAGTTGCAATTTTTGGTTTTCGTACACAATTATATGATCCTTGATCTTGCACAGAAACTTCATGCGATGATAATCGAAGAAATGACTCATTGCCAAGCTCCAAAGCAGAAGAGGAAAAAATGGAAACAATATACAAGAAGCCGCCGCCACCTTTACCTCCCCAACTTCTTACCGGAGAACGAACCGTTGTAAAACCAGCGCCAGTTCCAACAACGGGCCAGAATATATCAAGAAATACAAATCTTCCAAGATCTTTCTCAGTTTCATCCCTTCAACAGTATACAAATAGCTTTTCTCAAGAAAATCTTATTGGTAGAGGCATGGTTGGCACGGTGTATAGGGCCAAACTTCCAAACGGGAAGGTAACTTATTTGTAAATTTTACGAGAGAAATGGTATAGAATCTACTGCGCATTACCTCGCCTTTTTTAAAAATCCTTAAATCCGTGTGTCATCATCGTCTTAGTTACATGTATGCTTGCAAAACATATAAGCAAGGCCATTTTTTTCACTCGGGTTGTTCTTTTCGTCTGTTATGGGTATGCTTAGTAAGTTGGGTAATGGGTCAAAACAGATAACTTATTCCAAATCATTTATTTACTCTGATTGGAGATATTTCATTTCACAAAATTTTTCTCAACGATATAAATTTTGTTATTTTGTCTAGCAATTTCTTCAATGATAATTTTACAAACGCACAGTAAAACACAACTCAAACTGACACATATTAACATAAATATGTTGAAACACAACTTGCTCACCCACTTTATATTCTTTTAGCTACTGGCTGTAAAGAAACTAGAGAACGCAGATTCGAGGCAATGGAGTGTTGAAGATTTCATGGACTTGGTGTCATATGTCTTTAAACTTCAAAATGAAAATATAGTTGGACTTGTGGGTTACTGTTGTGAACACAGACAAAGACTTTTTGTCTATGAACACTGTAAAAATGGAACGTTACATGAAGCACTGCATCTCGATGAAGATATTCATGAGAAACTTTCATGGAAAGCACGTGTAAACGTGGCACTTCAAGCTGCAAAGGCATTAGAGTGAGTACATTTTTCGACTTGTATCTTCATCCGCCTCACAATTTTGTATGCTATAGATGTTTTGAGACTATACAAACTTTTGAGCATTGGGGGCCTAGTTAACGGGCCTGACCAATACATATTCTAACAGAAATCTTCGATTACAAGTATTGGTTACCGAGTGTTTTGTCTTGTTGATGTTTTGCTTATTAGGTACTTGCATGAGGTTTGTCAACCACCTGTTGTCCACCGAAACTTCAAGTCTGCAAATATTTTGCTTGATGAAGAGCTTAATGTGCGTGTTTCAGATTGCGCTTTGGCTCCGCTGTTACCATTGAACTACATTAGTCAGGTAAATTGTTCTTGATCTTGTGTAAGAGCCATCACATTGACATTATTATGATCAGCGTTGACATTAAATTATTGTTATATTAGTTGCAAGGTTTGGGATATGGTGCCCCTGAATTGGAGTCAGGAAATTATACATACCAAAGTGATGTTTATAGCTTTGGAGTTGTTATGTTAGAACTTCTCACTGGTCGAAAAGCCCATGACAGGTTATTCATCTTAAGATCTTTGGAATAAGTCAACTTTTGACTATAGAGATTCAAACTTAGCACTTTCAAGTTTGGTAACAATGTCGACCAAACTACTTATGGAGGGTGCATGCTATGTTTTTATCTCAACGGGTCAAATAAAAAACTTTAGCTAAATCGTTTTACATAATTTTTTTCAAGTTTGGAATAAGTCACTCAGTGTATTTTTTTCAATACAACCTACTAAATGGTTTTACATAATTTTTTAGATTATCATTTTTTTATAACTATATATAACACGTGAAGTATTGATGGTTTTCAAAACAGATACAAAAGTGTGTACGAATCACCCATTTTTACCCGGTCCCTTTTTGACCTATTACACAACTCACGCATATTATCACCTTTAAGATGAAAAGTTATTGTATTAGTTGAAAATTAACTATGATACTTACATAGATCAAGAGCTCGTGGGGAGCAATATTTGGTTAGATGGGCGGTTCCTAGACTTCATGATATAGAAGCGTTATCAGGAATGGTAGATCCTTCTCTTGACGCCGCTTATTCATCCAAGTCTTTATCTCGCTTTGCAGATATTATTTCTCTCTGCGTTCAGGTTACCATCTATCTCTAAATTTTTATTTTTGTAGATACATGTTCTTTCCAATTTTGTAGTGAAAAATAATAGTCAACATGACTACTTTAGTACATCATGTATTTTATTACTAGTGTTGGAATTGCTATAGATTTGACCTCAAAAGTCAAAGATGTGTATTTTTAGCAGCATTTGTTATTTTGCCTGTTTTTTTCTTGAGAAGTAACTTCTTTGCTAGTCATTCATATATTCTACATTTTTTTTGTTTTCTTAGGCGGAACCGGAGTTTAGACCACCGATGTCGGAAATCGTGCAGTATCTCGAGCATATGACCAAGATGAACCATTTAAGCTAGTTTACAAGTGGCCATTGCCATTTTTTTATTCTTTTATATATCTATTTTTGTGGTTGTAACTGTCTTTTATGTTATGGTTAAACTTGGACTTGCACACCACCTTTGAAACTAATAACAATCTTTGCTATATATCTCATTCTATATTTTACATTCTTTTGTATTGTTGTTGTAAGCCTTTGATTTTGACTTTAGTTCTACTTTTGCATCAAATATAATCATTTGTTTCAAACTACTCTTTATTGCATGTTTATGATATTATGCTATATTACATATATGTTTATATGCTTCCAAGAAACATGTAATTACGTATTTATTTTTGTACATTTGTTACGTTTTACTTTCATATGAAGGTACAAAAGGCATGTTATTGTGACATTAGTCTTATTTCTAGGAAAATTCGATTCGGTGACGTGTGGATTAGCCTTATAATTTATACGAAAATCAGATTTAGAAAATCCAAACTTTGATTTATTGTCCGATAAGTTTTTGTCAAAGGTCATAAGCTTGTAACTAACTTTTGATAGAGGTCCCTGTTTATTTTTTTAACGCCTAATAGATCAACAAACGTTTAAAATTTTAACGGGGGACCTTTATTAAAATTAGTAACAAACTTCAAATTACCGATAAATAGGACAAAATTTGAATTTTTCATCATCATACATCTAACACGATACATTGTCCGTATCATTCTTTTTCATTGTCATATGCCTCATACAATTTATTAAAAAAAAAATTTATTGGTTTCTATCGGTCTCAACTATCATCTTTTGGTTTCTATCAGTTCCAATAATTGAATTGGCTGTCAAAGGTCCCAACTTTTATCACTTTGGCAACCAACAGTCTGTCATTAAATTTTGTTATCATCGTTAGGTTTTTTTCGAATTCAAAACCGATGTTTTAATCTTTTGATCAGAAAGAGAATACGAGTCGATATAAAATTTATCTCGAAATGGCACTCCGAACGATAAAATTTTTACATCCGATCGAAGCACCGTTTCGTCGTTTAGAGTGCTTGTTCAAGGTAACTTTTACATAAATAGACTCATATTTTCTTTCCGATCAAAAGACTTAAAAACATCAGTCTTGAATTCGAAAAAACTTAACAACGTTAAAACGAATTTAACGACAGACGTTGGTTGCCAAAGTCATAAAAGTTAGGATCGTTGACCGCTAATTTAATAATTAGAACCGATAGATTTCAAAAAATAATAGATAATAGATAAGACCGATAAAAATGACTAAAAAAGTTAGAACCTGTAGATTCTAAAAACTAATAGATAAGACCGATAAAAATGAGTAAAAAAGTTAACAAAAAATGTTAAAAGTTATATGATCGAAATTCAAAAAATGAATGTTTTATAGTTAGAAAGAATTAGGGTTAGAGAGAGAAAAACAGAGGAAGAGAGAATTTGCAGGAAAACCATTCTTCTTTTGTTGGTATCAAAATTATTGAATCGAATCATTTTTTTCAATCAAAAACATTTCATGCGTAACCGCTGCTGCCATTTTCCGATTCGATCTTCTCATTTCCGTCCACGGTATAGGGTTTCTGCTAACGTGCGCATGTCCTCTGTTTTTGTTTTTTTGTTTTAATAAATAAAAACGAAGGTGTTTATAGTTTGTGAAAAAAATGGATGATGTTAGCGTTGTTATGAGGAAGATATGGGGTACATGGGAAGAACTTATTCTCGGCGGTGCTGTTCTCCGGCATGGTACCGGTGATTGGGACGTTGTTTCGTCGGAGCTTCGTACCCGAACCGTTTACCCGTTTTACTTCACCCCTGAGGTTTGCTTTGCTTTGCTTTGTTACATTGCTAATTATGATGATTAATTAATAATTAACAACTTCATTTCATGCTTATATTATTAATTATTGATGAGTCATTTTTATATTCATTTTAAGGCAATTGGATTTATTAACCCAAACTAGCCTATTATTATTATTCTAATTTGACTAATGACACTCGCAACTTTTACTTTATTTGCTACTTACTAAGGTGAATTAGGATAGTATAATCATCATAGACACACTTGATTTTCACTCGATTTCGCTTGTGAGCGAGATCAAATTGAAATCAAGTTCAACTATACGATAGTTATGCTACCACAATAGTTTGCAACAAACAGTGAGAAATATTTGACAAGTTGTGGAAATGAATAAGGATAACAAAAAACCTTTCTCTTCTTTTTTATTACAAGCATTAACCGTTGCGAAGGCTTGTTTTTATTCTTTTAGGCATTTTCACAAAATGTTATGCAACCTGCAGGCATGTAGAGCGAGGTTTGAAGACCTGCAACAACGCTATACTGGTTGCAAGTGAGGAACATTTTTATTTCATGTGACAGTGTTTATTCTAGAGGTGGAAAATGGGTCAGTTGGGTGATGGGTTAAATTGGGGTTCATTGTTTTTGTAATAGGTCGAAAACGGTTGGTTTACCCAGACCAGCAAACTTTTTTTGTTCTTTTTATGTTAAAACTTTATTCTGTTAAATATGATTACAAATTTATTATGTTACAAGAATTTGAAATTTAAAAACATTATGGAGGCTATAAGCTAGATAAACTTTGGATGACTTTCAACCTGTTACACCCATTTAACCCATTTCCCTTTAGCTAAATAGTTTTATTTGACCCGTTAGACTTGTTTGGGATAACATTAATCCAACGACAAACATGTTCACCAACACCCATCTCTACTTTCTGGTGGTCCAAGAATCAAGGTTCTCATGGATGGTTTATAGTTTCTTCTTTGATGCAAATTCCACCTACGTTTGGCTCGTTTTCACTTCTAATTTCGAACTCTTTCTGGTGATTGACTTTGGAAACCACTGAACTTGTTTTTTATTGTCTCAAAATACCATAGTTGAAAAAATGTCAATAAACTTAGTAATTTTTAAGAATTTGTGCTTTTGAAGCAAACCTTGAACAGGCTTTAAATTTGTTGGTCACCATTAAAAGTCAAACAGGATGGTTAAAGAAGTCGATCACTCTATTAGTTTCCCAAGCTTGTTATACATAGAGCAATTGTTTTTGAAGCAAATCTTGAACAGGCTTTAAATTTGTTGGTCGCCATGGTTTTTGATCCGCTAGATATTGGTATGATGAGCTTCGAGAACGTCGTGTTGCTGAACTGAAGCGGGCACTTGAGAAATCAGAAGAATCAATCGGGTCAGTCTTGTTTTTCCCATTTGTAGCTGAAACTTGAAACTATCAATTTCTTGGCATTTCTACATTTCTTTATGAGTAGATTTGGCCAAATAGTTAGATTGAGTAACAAGTCAAAACAGAACACTTTTTGTCCAGATTTTTTATAAATAGGTATTCGATTCAAACATGATTTCCAAACTTATATTGTTTTAATAATAATCCGGTTTTTTTGAACAAAATGATTTAGAAGCTTTTATGCATTGACCACACACTTGGAAGATTTTGACAAATTTGACACTAACTTTTCTTAGAACTGCATTTTTTTCTATAGGCTTCTTGTATTAAAGCTTGAAAATCTCAAATCCGAAAAGGGGCACTATGATCAAATCAACTATGATGAACCCCCACCTCTATCATTACCAAAAACAAAGACAGTCAAGATTAGAAGTATTCAAAAAGAAGGGTCAAAAGATGAATTTGAATTATCTGCTGGAAGTTTCACACAAGATCTTCAAACAAACCAACAACCCAAATCTCATAGTCCTTCCCTAGATTCATCTGACATAAAATTAGAAGTACCCGAATCATGTATGATTAGAAAAAGAAGAGGAAAACGAAAGAGGAAAGATGGTAACTGGGATGTGAAAGAAGGGATTGTAGAGAGTGAGAATTTGGGTTCGAGTAGTGGGGTCCAGCGGAATGAGACTTCAACGAGCGGTGGTTGCGTGCGGTCTTCAAATGCAGATGGGGAGGGCCCACAATTTGATGACTTGGTTGGGATTTTTAATTCTGTTACTGAGAACCAGTATGCACTTGTCTTTAGACGCCGCCTTGATAGTCAGGTAATGACCTCAGTCTTGGACTCTTGGGTTTGGTTGTCTTCATTTATATAAACATGTACTCACTCATTGATCAATGGGTCAATTTTGGGTTGTGTTTAACAGGTTGATATTTATTTATAGATTTCAATTATTTTTGTAAAAGTACTACTTTTTGTAATCATAATCAACACACTACTTTCGAAATTGTCTTTTGCTTAGTGGTATTAAGGTGTATCTCAAAGGAGTCAATCCCAATAAGTCAAAGGCCTAAAATTTAGCCTCTATGTGAATTTGTTGCTTAAACTCAGTGCATTAATTCTCTAAAGAAAGATTAAAAAAAGGGAAAAAAGTAGGCTCATCTAACAATAACAGTTTGTTTGACCGGTTTAACAATTCATTAGATCTGTATACATAATAATATAGCAATATTGACGAATAATGTCATGTACATTGTAGTTTTCTGCTTTACACTTCCACCATTCAAAATTGTTCATCTGTAATATTTTATTTTACATTTTAAAAAACTGGTTCTTTTGCAACGTTGGTTTAAAATTAAGGGTGTGTGAATTGTGCATCTGTGTCCATAATGGTTTATAAGTTAGTTACTTTTAAAAGGCTGTGATTTTCACTAAATGGAGGGAGATTTGTTGGTACACATTGCACTTCACTAAAGGTATGGTTTGACTTTTGAGGTCAAACTTGCTACTTATCATATTTGTCACTAAGCTGTATATAATGTATTTCACGCATGTGTAAGGTAGTATTTTTCCAATATGTAATAAAGCTATATATTGAGTATGAAGTTTAGTCTGTTGACCAAGAAGTCAAAATTTACAGTACCATAGTCTGTTGACCTTGAAAGATAAGCTTCTTTCTTTTTCTACTTTTGCAGAAAAGAGCACGGTATAGGAATACCATTAAGCAGCATATGGATCTTGATACCGTAAAATCAAGAATTGCTAACAACTCTATAAAGTCAATACGAGAACTCTTCAGAGACTTATTGTTGCTTGTCAACAACGCCCTCGTGTTCTACTCAAAGAGAACACGAGAGTACCAGTCTGCGTTGACCCTCCGAGGCATCATCACCAAGAGGTACAAGCAGTTTTTAACTGATTCTAACAGCAACAGTGGGCCCTTATCATCTATCCTATGCCTTTCTTCAATGTCTACTCCTGTAAGACCCCGAAGCATTAGGCCACGGGCCCCAAGTAAACAACCAAAGCTCGTGGTTAGGTTTCCTGTCACTAGTCCAATGGCAGGCCCACACGGGTATTTGAAACTCAGCAGCAATTCCAGTTCTTGTACCATGAATCCTGAGATTGAAGAGAGTAAAAAGTCAAATGTAGACTTTCTTGACGTTGATTATCCGAAAACCGTAAAAAGAGGATTAGGCCGGCGAAAGAGGGTGGGAGGTGGCGGCAGAGGCGGTAAACAGCCACAAGCACTACCTAGAAATTGTACAAATCAGAAGAAAACTCATCAAAAGTGATGGATGCTAATGTTGATAGTTGTCTTTTTCATAGTTATGTTTTATTATGCCATTAGTTGGCTTATCCGTTTAGGAAATCTTCAGAAAGTAATTGGATATATGTTAATATCTTTAACCTTTGTAAAGAGCTTGTATATTGTTTTTGGGTGGATGTTGGATATATGTTTAATTCAATATCACAAAGCAACTTGTAAATGTGTACTATTGTACTCTCAACCACTCTTTTTTTTCCTTGATAATGGAAAATAACACAAGTACCATATTACAATGCAAATTCACATGTGAACTAATTATGGTTAACACATAAATTTGGACAAGATTAGGACTCTGTAGATGCACATGTAAGCTAACATTAGTACACCCTTGATCATATCACAATGGATGATTAAAAACTCTTACTTTTACCACTCCATGTACCGTGAGCGGTCCATAATTTTGTTCATTTTATGATCAAAGGCTAAAAAGCGATTCCTTAGTAACAAGTTACTTGTTACGTGTGCCCGATTCTCATCAATGAAGGTTTTCTTCTCCAAATCTAAAGCTACAATAGAAGGCAAATATCATTTGGATTGGTAGCCTGGTGTTAAAAGTTAAAGATTGGCCAAAATAGGGTATAGTTGTTAGAATAACAGAAAGCAAATGTTAAAACCAACCATGAGTG
This sequence comes from Tagetes erecta, assembly GCA_030867185.1. NCBI lineage: Eukaryota > Viridiplantae > Streptophyta > Magnoliopsida > Asterales > Asteraceae > Tagetes > Tagetes erecta. The sequence continues at coordinate 4,089,445 of CM061489.1, read as the reverse complement.
TGGATTGGTCATTAATAATTTAATTTACACACTATTCAAGTATTGAACATGTACATGATTTGAACCACCAAATAAGCAGGCAATGATTGAACATGTCAGAAGAAGATTAGCATACCAACTACTAAGACAATGAACTAATTCACAAAGTAAGTCTGTTGACAGTTTACAGGGAATTCATGGATGACAGAATTGAAAATTTTGTTACAGAATTTTTAGCTTCAAGCCATGTGAGACGTGTGTTGGATATTCCCAACATATGCTAATTTCTGTGAGATTGAAGTGTATGGATCGAAGATCCGATTAAGTGTTGCAGCCAGACGGACGCCACCTTGAGCAAGCCTCATCTCCACAATGGGCAAACGTGAGAGGAAATAATCGTCTAGCACGTTGTCAAAAAATAATTAGGCAGTATAAACATATTAAGGTATGTGCTTGCATTAATGTTATACAATCTTACAAAAGATCGGTAGCCGATTTTATAAGAAGAAAGGGATTGGTATATTTTCATAAGAATCATATTGATGTTAGAAGTTGTTAACACTAATCAAGGTGAATAATCATTGTAAACACACCTCCAAGAGTGCTTCCTGGTGTAGCATTTCTATAGGCGTAATTGCAAGAACACTTGATGCTTTCGGAAGCCCACCTACAAGAAATCACCCCTCAACTAAGGTTTGTATTCTCGTATGAATTTTTGCAATATAATGTAAAGAATCTTGTTGAAGCAAATTAATTGCATAAGTTAACTGAGGATATAACTTGCGGGAAAAGTTTTACACTTACGGGTCAGGACAAACTTCTTCACCAGACGTACAATTTGCCCAAGAAGAGACGTCATTGCTCCACCTATCCTATTTCCAGGTAAATAACAAAAGAGAAACAAACATGAAAATGGTTGTACGGTGTCAAACCCTTATACTCTTAAGTAATTTATTTTTAAACAAGTAAATAAAACTCCGTCCAAAATGTTAAAAAAAAACTTGTGTTATTAATGTTAATATATACTGTTTAATCATATTTAACACATTAAAGTATTTATAAAAAAGTGTTCAAAAAGTGGACAAGTGTTTCGAGTTGACTAGTTGCACAACCAGCCCAATTTGTCACCTCTAATAATGTGTACAGAAGAAACATAGATGAAATCATACTGTAATATTCTTCTCAATTGTTGATATCATGACGTCGAGATCCTTGTCATAGAAGGTCTTCATGGCAGATTCTATTATATCACTATCCCAAACCTGAAATATAAATTGTAAAAATTCAAACTTATATAGCCGCATATAACTAGATACTTTAAGTTTTTATGTTCAGCACTTTTCAATAAACATCTGTTGGATCAATAACCAATGTTTTCATCACCAAAATCTTAAGTGGAGTATGACATGAATCATGATCCTGTTCTTTTACCTTCTTTAGTTGGAAAAGTCCTATCTTTCTAGGTTATCACTATAAAAAACTACGAAAAACAGAAAAATGCAGGTGATAAAACTTTGACGTACATGGTGCAGATTGGTCTTCCTCTTATACCACCGGACTATTATCGTGTTTCCGCCTTCATCAGAAGTAAAGCTAACATGCAGAGGCTGTAGATGAAAAAATCAATTCTTAATACGCATATTGCAATAAATTACTCCTCCCTTGGACCCAAAAACACAATGCTTTTAACGGATTGTTTGTGTGTTGGTCAAATATCCAACAATACTCGTCAAGAAAGAAAATAGAGGACAGTGTGGTCAAACTGATGCTTGGATTGAAACTTCCACCGGAAATAGAAAAATGATCGAAACATTCCTAGGCATCCAAGAAAGGAAATTGAAATCTGTTTTGGAACACAAGGAGGACTTACATACCATCAATAGTTAATCCCACCATTTATGTAATAAAGCGCGAATCATACAATTATAACAATGTAATACCAGGACTTAAAAACTGCAGCACAATGCAGACAAACAGGACAAACTAACCTGATGCACATCCCCAATATAATGAGACAGGAACATAAGTGCTTCAGTCAAGTTGTCTGTAAATAAAAAAATTATTATTAGTTCCAGTTTAACAAATAGTGTAAAAACTAAGGGCAGATGGTGCTTACACTTCACATCTGAATTCGAGACATTATAGCCGGTAACAAGTTGCTCCGTATAGTTGTAAATTGCCCCAGTAACGCAATTATCTTGGACGCCAGATGAGTCATGGCAGTCTCCTATGACATTATAACAGTAATAATAATTAACATGTAAAAAGAAACAAGATTAAATGAAACTGCAAGAAACTTGTTGACTTACGGCTGTAGTCATAATTACACCTGAAATCAGGGGTGTCAACATAATGCAACTCGCTCGTCCACCGCCACTTGTACATCCACTTGATTTCATCAGGCCATGAACACACAGAAGATAGATTACCTTCAGCAGTTTCTGGGAGCAATTCTTTTACCGCCTTCAAAGCTTTTTCACTAAGAAATGACTGATAATGTAAAAGAAAATCACATCAATCATCAATCTATCATAAAGGATAACAACACAATTCATATATAACCGACACAAAATACATAAACGAGAGAAAGATAAGGCACCAACGTAATCAACAAACTGAAGAAGAAAACCAAGTTCCTAGAAATGGAAATTCACAAATTACAGCAATCATCAATCTGTCACGATCAATTGATCATCGTTTTAGCTCCTATGTCAAGAAACAGTTTTTCTACGACAAACTTTCGTGTCAACCAAGACACCATAAATATGAGGCTAATGAGCTACCTTCTTTTCATAAACCACAGTAAACTGACCTCGTGTCGTAGCCATCCCTCAAGTCTTAAACCATTTGGGTAGACCAGTTAACAGAAAAACGCGACAGTTATTGATACTAATCGAAAGAATTGAGTTCAAATCATATCATTCACAGTTCATAAAAGAAATTAACCAACTTAAAAAGTTGACTAAGTTGTAGTGGTCAAACTGACCATCATGTTCACCTTATGCCAAAATGCTTAATCAAAACTTAAGATTTGAACATATAACTAATAACATCACAACAACTCCTCAAGATAAAGCAAACCCTAAATCACACAAGCATAAACATTGCAACAACAACAAACACATAAAAATACAAACTTTTTCAAATTTGAAATGATTTTACCTCAGCAATTTTACATGTTGCATAGTGTCCTTCTTTTCCCCATCCAAGGTTTCCAGGAATTAATAACAGTAATATAAAAAGTGATCCATTGATCCACCAGAGCTTGAAACTGTTCATTTTAGTTCTGGTAGCAGATTAAGAAGATAAATAACTGATTAGTTGAGAATTTGTTCGATTAAAAACATGATTAAATTAAGCTGAAACTTAGGTCAAATTTACCTAATTTGTTGAGCTTTGATGCAGATCAGATCACTTCGATTGAAGCCCTAAATTACATATGATATTAGCGGTAGTTAAGTAATTACAAAATCAATCGACAATACGACGACGTTTATATGTATGAAACAATATAACATTTTCTTAATTTTAAGAAAATTGGATTTTAATAATTAAAAAAATAAAAATAAATGATAAATAAAATGAAAAAAATAAATAAATTGCAGCTGCCAGAGCCCGTATTTACCAGCGGAAGTCCCAAGAGATAATTACCTACGGATTCACGGGTCTGTAATTCTTGTTAATTGACCGGGACTATCTTTTTTCTTGTTGTCAAAGGCAATCCCGATAGTCATTATAGGATGCATTTGATTTTGGTTTTATTTCATTTATGATCTTCAATGTAATGCAAGAAAATTGAATGAAAATTAAGTATAAATATTCGATGGTTATGTTATTAGGAATATGAGATCGCCATTGGCTTAGAAAATATGTGAAAGTTAAAAGTAATGGCATATTGTAATGACGAATGGTTAAGTTAATTGTACATATTTGAACGCCAATGACCATTATAATGTCATTTAAATTGCAAAAGATTCATAAGAAAGTTAAAGTCATCGCATATTATTCTAATGGCGATGGGTAAAGTTAGATAAAGAGAAACTAACTCAGTTAAAAAATCATCATAATTGATTGCAACGTGTTATTTAGAGTTGGAACCGTTAGTAACACTTTAATTATTTGCAACACCCATCGCCTTCGTTCTCGACTAAAACTATCTCATCTCATCCTTCATATGAACTAATTACGTAAACAGATCACGCGATGCTGCAGTTAGGTTTTTGTTGTTACGTTTCGACTTCCACAATCGACATCGGCATGTGTCGGCCGTGCATTCCAAGAAATAAAGAAAACAAGTGAGACCATTCACGTAAAACTTAACATGGAATATTTCAAAGTTCAAACCATCAACCATGTGTATTAAGGAGATAAAGTTATTATGCCAAAAAGAACAACACCACATTTCAAAAGAACTAAACATCCTCAACAATCAACCATTTCATCTTCTGCTAAGTTACCAATGACACATTCAAATCAGGAAGGAATGAAACATTAAACCCCATGCACCACGCTTGCTCGATTAACCACCGACGGTTCCACAACACTACAACTTCGACACGGGGTTGTGATCGACTGCATAAGTTTAGCAAACCCTCCATTTGTTCCATTTCCAATCTCTTTTCTACTCCCCCGCCCTTTATATCTCGGCTCCAACACATCTTTCATCGTCACATGCCCATGCACTCGCGGTTCTTCATTCAGTTTCAACTCAAACAGATCACTCGACTCCGTCTTCTTATGAACCTTAACCCCAACTGGCGATTGCGACGAGTAACTAAACTCAAAATTTATATCATTTTCCGAAACTTTTGTAGCTTTTCTTCTATGATACTTTGTTTCATGTGATTGCACTTTCGACAACTCCTCTTGACTACATACAAGCCCGGTTAAAGAAAGCGAATCCGATGAACACCTATCCGCTGCTACGTTGGAAGTAGGCATCTTGATCACCATCGTTACAAGCCGCGAGTCAGTTGGGGTTATTGATGTTAATGTTACATGTGTTGTGGTCTATATATAAGCCAAAATATGTGTCTTGATGTACCGGCTTAGGGTGTTTAATTTCTTGTTGAATTTTAAATTACATTTGTTTTATTTACGTTGTGTTTCGTAAGATTTGAAAATGTAATGTTCATGTTTGAGTTTTTTAAGGTTTTGGCCTTTTGGATTATGTATGTAAAGGGTTTTGATAATTAAGAATATAAGTTGTGTTGGGTGAGTGTTACAAAGATCATGTGATGTGTATATATTGTATGTTGGCCCATTAGCCGTCTTGTGATAAGATGAGTTTTTTTCAAAAAAATATTGTAAATTTTTGTAACTAGTGCATCTAAACTTGTGTTATGGGGAATTAATTTGATGACATTTGAGAGTTTATATAAAAAAATGATAGTGAAAAAAATCAAATGTTGATAAAATCAACATGTTATTTTTTAAAAAACCAAATATTAAAATAAATAAATAAATAAATAAACAAGGACCAAAGATCGAATCAGTCCAACTCAAATATTAAAATGGGTTTTTGAAGAAAAAGAGGTCGAAGACATCAATTTTCAAAGTAGTAAACAGAAAAGATAATTGATAATAGAAATGTTAATCGATCTCATATCATAAGAGGGCAGAATAAGAAAATAAAATGAGTTCGAGAGGAGGGTGAGGTCGCAAACATTATTACTTGAGAAGAAGGTTAAGAAGCCGACTTGATTAGTTTGAGAACAAAAGTCCTAGTCCAAAAGTAATAGAACACAAAAAACAATTTATAAGTGTAATTTTCAAATCCACCTACGGAAAAGTGTGATAGTTATTTTATGTATGTTTTAAGAATGAGAGATATGTAATTGACTTTGTGAAGTCGTCAGAAAATAAGGTTCTCTGTGAAATTATGGTGGTGGGATCATTTTGGCTCAAGACTAGAACTCAAAGGGAACTTACATTGCCATACCAAATTTTCCTTTTGATCCGGGTTAAGATGTTTTTTGCTGTTGGTGTTGTCTTCTAGTTAATGTTGTGTTTTTTCTTGTACTCTTTGGGGTTTTAACTACTTGTTAGCCTCATTTTTTATTTAGTATCTATTTGTCGTCAAAAAAATGTAATTGACCTTTTACTTTATAAAAAGAAAAAACTACAATTAACTTTTTCACCTAAGAAATTAGCTATAAAACACATCAGATAAAATATGTAATAATGCATAATTTACATATGTATTTTTTTTATCTTTAGTATAAGTATTTTTAATATCTAAAATGAATGTTAATTTTTTAAGGGGTTGTTTGGAACCTACCATTTGAACCGTTAAAATAACCGATTGATTTAGATACTTCATTTAGTATATTTATAAATTTTACTGACTAAGAGGTTTCATGGTTGATTCATATGTTTTCTTTTAACGAAGTAGACCAGTTCACCGTAGCCTACCAAATAGCCCAAAAATATTTTTTGATTTAATATTTATTTTGGTGTTATAATTCACTCTAATATAAAAGTTTATGTATAGGTTAATAAATGAACTATATATTCATATACCTTGTAATAAAATCAGTGTTTTTAAATCGGCCGGTCGGACCAGTCGGACCGCGATCGGACCGTGTTTTTTGAGAATCACGGTTCGATAGGTCACGGTCTGATAGGTGTTTGTCAACCGCTCGAACCGTTATCGAATAAAAATTATTTTAGTATTTATTTATTTTATATATATATTTTTATATTTAATTTATATATAATTTTAATCATACATTTTATATATAACAAATAAAAGTTATTTAATCTTTCTCGTTATAGCTTTACGGATATTATATATATGAATATATTTATAAAAGTAAATAAAAATATTTGAATAAAAAACTTATTAAGACTCGACAAATTTTGAATGCAAAGCTCGAACTCGATAATAGAACAAACATTATTTTAGGCTCGAGCTCTTTAAAGCTCGACTCGAACAAACTCCTTACCAAGTCGATGTTAAGTAACTTACGAGTCAAGTTTTCTTTATTTACACCCGTAGTTAAACTTGGTAATATTTAGGTGTCACAAAAATAAAAAGAAAAACATTTAGGTCGGTTTATAAGCACAACATAATCTTCTCATACTCACAAACTCTACACGCCTCCGATTACAAGCACAAACCCTAATTTCGACAGAGATCAAAGCGATCAAGCAAAAAAGCTACAGCGGCTGACGTTTAGAGGTTTTTTAGATCTACAATTTTTCGAGCAATCATGGCGGAAGTGTTGTCAATGGAGGATATACGAGCGCAAGCGGCTCGTTTGAACATTGATCTGTCAGCAGTGGATTGGGACTCTGTTCGTCTTCCTCCCGGTGAAGATTGTGGTATCATAAGGTACGAAGAGCATTATCCAAATGGTGATACATACACGGATATGTGATACGTATTTTTTTGCGTGTTTGGTTTGTAGGAGTGTTTTACACTGTATGTAGTTTTTTACGAGGTGATTTAGGTTTGTTGTTTTGAGCGATTTGAGTGTTTGTTTTGTGAATCTGTTGATGTTTTTGAACAACTGGTTGTGTAATTGGTTTAATTGATGTGTGGTTTCAAGTACTTTTAGAGGTTGGCTGGACTTGATACTAAGCGTATAGGTATACTGCTACATTCTAATGCTTAACGTAATAACTGTAATAGTTTCGCACAAGTTGGTTTATGTTTGTTGTTTTGAGCAATTTTAGTGTGTGTTTTGTGTACCTGTTGGTGTTTTTGAACAATTGGGACATAAAAATGTAATAAGCGTATCTAGAAGTTTGAAGTCTGGACATATAATCGAACATACTTGGTGTATTTGATAACTTTTGTTAGTCTGAATCTGAGATTTTGTTGTAAGCATGTTTGTATATAAATGTGTAGTTGATTCTTATGATTTTTTAATAGATGTGTTTTGTTTAACAATTTGGTACTCTTCTGCGTATTTTAAATTTTCAGTGATGATGATGATCTTAACGAGGAGGATGCATTGGAATTTGATGCTGGGTTTGGGAATATTATAGTTGTGGATAACTTGCCAATTGTGCCTAAGGAAAAATTTGAGAAGCTTGAAGGTGTTGTTCGTAAAATCTACAGCCAAATTGGAGTGATTAAGGAGAATGGGCTCTGGATGCCCGTTGAGGAAGACTCTGGTAAAACTAAAGGTTATTGCTTCATTGAGTACAACACTCCCCAGGTACTTTTTTCCCTTTCAGAAATCTTGCTGCTACTTCATAATTCGAACATTAGCAATTATCTTCTAACCAATCCATAAATAAATTAGTCTGCTCACTTGTTTGTGGCCATGGATTGTTATAGGAAGCTGAGCTTGCCAAGGAAAAGACCCATGGATACAAGCTTGACAGAGCACACATATTTGCGGTCAACATGTTTGATGAAATTGACAGGTTCATGAAAGTTCCGGATGAGTGGGCCCCTCCAGAAATCAGGCCTTACACACCAGGGGTATGTATATGGATATCATGTAGTGTTGTATTTTGTGCCATTGATGGATTCTTTAATTTTTTTTCTTGAGATTACTTTACACATCAGGTCTAGATGCATGTATTAGCTTAAGTTTCTATGCAATAAATATCATGTAGTGTTCCATTTTGCGGCACTGATGGATTCTTTAATTCCCTTAATGAGTTACTCACCGAAGCAAATTTTTTGTATGCCTTATTGCAGCTCATAAAATTAGTAGCTAATTTCTGATAATTTGAATTTTTTTTCGTCTCCAAGTGTTTATTTTTTGGTAATTCTTGTGTTGGTATCATTTCATAAATCTGCAATACACATGCAATTATTGTAACTTTTTACTGCATGTATTATAGCATTGGTGAAACATCACTTTTAGATATTCATTTCTTGTAAATTCAGTTGGAAGTCAAAAACTAGTAGACTTATCATACTTGGACGAAACCTGATTTTCTTTTGTGGCTTTGTTTTGGAGATTTCAAAATTCTTATATGAAAGCTGGCAAATTAGCAATAATGCTAATGTTTTGGTGTATTAATGCAGGAGAATTTGCAACGCTGGCTTACTGATGAGAAAGGCAGAGATCAGTTTGTTATTCGTGCTGGATCAGACACAGAAGTTTTATGGAATGATGCAAGACAAGTGAAGGCTGATCCTGTTTACAAGCGTCCAGTAAATAAAAATCCATTATCATACCTTATTTCTCTCTTTTTCTTTGAAAAAATGTTGATTATGTTGTAATTTACTCCTTTTTGCAGTTCTGGACTGAAAGTTTTGTGCAGTGGTCTCCGTTAGGGACCTACTTAGCCACGGTTCATCGCCAGGGTGCTGCTGTTTGGGGTGGTGCCACTACATTTAACCGCCTGATGCGATATGCTCATCCACAGGTTGTGTGTTGTTATGAATTCTTTCTTTTTTTCTTGACAGTTTTCTAGTTTATTTTGTCATATAACCTTTAAGTTTCCCTGTATACTTTAGGTTAAACTTATCGATTTCTCTCCTGGTGAGAAATATCTGGTTACGTATAGCAGCCATGAACCAAGCAACCCCCGAGATACTCATGTAAGAAAGTCTATTGCTTTTTCCGGTTTTGTTTAATCCTATAATGGGTGGTGATTTTAACCCATTTTTCGTAAATGGGTTGATCCAGTGCTTTAAGGAATAGATCAAACAGGTCGAAGAGAAGACAGCTAGAAAGAAATTTGATTGAATAGTTAAGTTGTTTAAATCGTATATGTAGCTCATTGAACTTAAAAAAAGTGCTATATTTACAATTAATATTATTGATAAAATAATAATTTTTTTCTTGACAAACTAGTTTTTTAATTAAGTTGAATTAAAGGGTTAGTCCAAAAGCTGGTTAAGGTCTACGTGAAGCCTACTTGTATAAACCACTTCAGATTCGCTAGGTCTGATTTCAACCTGTATTTGATCTAGTTATCCAACTGGATCCAATCAACCTACTCATTTTACCATTTTAAAGTTTTAACAAAGTTATCCGTTAACTATATGATTTGCTTATGATCAGAGGGTGGTACTCAACATTTTTGATGTGAGAACTGGAAAAGTAATGAGAGATTTCAAGGGAAGTGCTGACGAGTTTGCAATGGGAGGAACCGGAGGTTTTACGGGTGTTTCCTGGCCTGTTTTCAAGTAATTTTTTTTAGTATTTTTAACTTTTATGTCTCTCAGTTGTCATATATCTTCTTGATGTCAACATGCTTATAATTTTTTCAGATGGGGTGGCGGTAAAGAGGACAAATATTTTGCTAGAATGGGCAAAAATATGATTTCTGTGTATGAGACTGAGACCTTTAGTCTTATTGACAAGAAATCCATTAAAGTTGAAAACGTCATGGACTTCAGCTGGTCTCCCACTGATCCTATTTTTGCACTTTTTGTCCCTGAACTTGGTGGTGGAAATCAACCTGCAAGAGTAAGTTATGATGCTTCATTTAACTTCTAGGGTCTATTTTTATATATAGTTAAGTGTCATATTTTGGTAGGGTAACATGATTTTCTAGGTTACTATAAGACCATAAGTCCATAACACACGATTAACATTATAGTTTGTGGTTGGTGACCCTCACTGAACTTTAATCTGTTTGCTGAAGTTTTAAAGTTTATTACATTGGATTAACAGTTACAGTTGTGCTTATATGTTTTTTGTAGGTAAGTCTCTTTCAAATCCCGAGCAAAGTTGAGTTGAGGCAGAAGAATCTCTTCAGTGTCAGTGACTGCAAAATGTATTGGCAAAGTAATGGGGAGTATCTTGCTGTTAAAGTTGATCGATACACAAAAACCAAAAAGAGCACATATACTGGCTTTGAGCTTTTCAGAATTAAAGAGCGTGACATACCAATTGAGGTTTTTGAACTTGACAACAAGAATGATAAGGTTATTGCATTTGCATGGGAGCCAAAGGGTCACAGGTTTGCGGTTATCCATGGTGATAATCCAAGGCCTGATGTTAGTTTCTATTCTGTGAAAGGTGGTAAAGTGTCAAAGCTCACAACCCTTAAGAACAAACAGGCAAATGCTCTTTTTTGGTCACCTAGCGGTCGTTTTATCATTTTGGCTGGACTGAAGGGGTTCAATGGACAGTTAGAGTTCTATAATGTGGATGAACTTGAAACCATGGCTACTGCTGAGCATTTTATGGCAACAGACGTAGAGTGGGATCCTACTGGGAGGTATTTTAATGCAAAAATCTGGATATATCATTGTTATTTTTTCTTTTCCCCAACAGTGCTTTTATTCGTGTAATTTTTTTGGGGGGCGGGGTATTAGAAGGGCATGTTTGTGGGCAAACCATTACACATTATCTTGAAAGTTGTTTGACAATAGAATCAAACACAGCACACGTATCGTATTTGTGGGTTGACATGGAACACACCGTGTTTAACCCGACGAATCTTTTTATTTAACTTTTGCATATATATATATAGTACTCCAGAGTTACAAGCTCACACAACTAAAGCCCCATTTCTACGAAACTTCGACACACATTTCTTATTTATCTTACAATATTTGGCACAAAGTTCTCAATCTCTATAAAGCTATGACGTGACATCTTTTAAATTTTGATGTTCGACAAACCCATCAAGTTGACTCAATCATGATGTTTATTTAAACCTCTTTTATGAGTCAACACTTTATCCTGAAAGTGACTCGAAACCTGTTTTGACTGACATAAAACCGACATATTTTGTTTTGGGTTTGTTATGTTAGAAATCATACTTCTAGTATATCTAGTTTGCATTCTTCACCAACACCCTTGTATGTATACAGAACATGATTATGGGTATTATAAAAGGGTAAGTAAATTCATTATCATCTACTCATTCCCTTCACAGATATGTTGCAACTTCAGTCACTTCAGTGCATGAGATGGAAAATGGATTCAACATTTGGTCATTAAATGGAAAGTTGCTCTACCGAATTCTAAAGGATCATTTCTTTCAGGTAAGCTTTGCAAATTCTGCCTTAGTTAGCTAGTTGTTTTTCTGTAAATGGTTACATCCGTGGTTTGATTTTGCAAACCTCAGTGACATGAGTGTAATATTGGACCGGGCTGTACAGTTTTATTCATTTTATCTTGTAAATGATTAATTTCAATCATGTAACACACACTGGTTGATTGTGGCAGTTTTTGTGGAGGCCAAGGCCACCATCCTTCTTGAGCCCGGAAAAGGAGGAAGAAATTTTCAAGAATCTGAAGAAATACAGCAAGAAATACGATGTGCAGGATCAGGATATCTCGGTGCTGTTGAGTGAGCAAGATCGTGAAAAGAGGAAGCAGTTGAAGGATGACTGGGAACGCTGGGTGAACGAGTGGAAGCGGTATCATGAGGAAGAGAAGATGGCGAGACAGATGCTTAGAGATGGCGAGGCCAGTGATGTAGAAGAGGAGTACGAGGCTAAAGAGATTGAGGTTGAAGAATTGTTGGATGTGTCTGAAGAAGTCATCCAGGATGCTTGAAGAACATCAGATACTTTTATTTTGTTTTTTTATCATTTAAGTTAAACAAAAAGATGTTTGTTTCTTTACTGCTTTATTTTGTTTGGGTAGAGATACATAATGCATGCTATGCTTACACTTGATTTTTCTACTCTGCTATGAATTTGGTGGTTAAGATGATTTGTTTAGCCGAGGCACCGAGCGGTTGCTTGTTCAGGGCTGACTTAGACTGTAATAGAACAGGCCAGAAGTTACCTTTGACAACCTAACAGGCTTGCTGCATGTAGTTATGTTTCCTTGATGTCTTTATAATGTATTTAAAACATGTCACAATCTCCGGCGTTGAAACCTAATAAAAAAAACATAGTGGCATACGAATGGTTATGCTTGCTGCTGGTAATGCTCACCTGCGATGCTTTCATTGTTGCCGTGTTCATACTTAGGGTTTCCTTCCTCAACTTATCTCATCTAACGTGCGTGAGATTTCACTGTACACACCAGCATCAATGGATGTGAGACGATTTAAAATGAGTGCCTAATATCCACCATTGAACAATAGTACTAGAATGAATATAGTTCAACGTCAATATCATTCTTCATTATCTATTCCAAATCCTGTGCTTCAATAAATTTCCGTTCACAACTATTGTTTCTTTAATCTTTGAATGGTTGCATTACATCATAAATCACGATCAAATGTTTGTTATATGATTATTGGATTTCACACTTGATGTGGTTTATGATGAATTGCTCTGATATCTGTTCAAGTGTTAAGGCAAACTCAGCCACTCAGGTTTAGTTATCAATATTTGCTTAAGTTATTCATTATCTGTTGTAATGTTGATCACTGTTATAATGAATTGCTATGTGTGTATGGGCATGTTCTATGTTTGTCGAGGCGATTATGGTTCATGTTAAGGGTGAAAATCAACAAAGCTATATTATTCATCTGTTAGCTAAGAACAATGCTGCAAGTGATCTGAAACCCATATCTTCAAGTAATGAGTGCATCTAGAATCGTAACATAAATTCGTGAAGTTTTTTTTATTAGAGATGAAAAATGATCCAAACCAGTGAATACTGTCAACCTATCATGGTTTGAAGTTTCTGTCAACTTCTGTAAACAATCACAAATATCATCAGCTTTTGGTTTTCTAATATATGTGAACCATTTTTCTGTAATCATCAATGTTCATTTGTCTATTGCTAATTATTTGTAAAAAAAGAGCCATTCATTAACCTTAATCATAAGAAAATCTGATATAATAAGTTTATTCATTGAAGACAGGTAAAATTCAAGTTGCAGGGTCGTTTTTTCGCTCTTGATCAACAACTGGGGGCAACAGTAGAGCAAGCCGATCTTTGTACCTTTCGATTCTTTGTAGCCTTTGGTTTCTTAATCTACAAAATGAAATCAACAATTACAAATACAACACACATGTTTAAGGTAAATGGCAGGTTTGGTTCACACGACCAGTTCCAAGTTTCAAACAGTCAAAAGTTCGTGTTTCAAAAGAATAAAAAACCAAGAAAACATACATACCTCGCTCGAACCTTCTTTGCATGCTTAACATGCTGCTGCAATAGGTCCTTGGCCGACATGTTGTCGACATCTTGGGTTTCCTGACACGAAAAAGGACAAAACCATCATTTGTTAATGAGAGTGAAACGACACAGTACGCATGTACATAGTCGTGTAAATACCTCCTCAATTTCTATGTCATCCTTCTTTTCTGCTTGTGCCATTGATGCAGGCAGTGGCTTTGGAAGAGACTTGACACAATCCAGATATTGTGGCTGTCAATGATGCATTTGTAACAAAATAGTTGAAGGGTATTTTAGACGTTTGTTGAAGTTCAAAACTATTACTTTCTTGAACCCGAAACGATATAAGAGATGCATTCATAAGCATACCTGATTTTCTAATGTAATACCGTTCTTTAACCATGAGCGGCATTGGGAGTAAAGAGACGTGCCCTCACAAACTTGAACCTAGAAAAAAAATTGGGTTTTTTAGGTAGGGCGGATAACAACAGGCACGAAGAAAGTAATTTTACCTTTCTGTCTCTAATAATGACGAAAGCATCGTCTCCATTCTTAGCTGCGACTGATGATTGACCCACAACCTACATACGAGACAAAATTATGTACGAATCAAACAACAATAAACCAACAAGATCTTTTTTCAAACATCACAAAGCCGTTGTATCTAATCTATTATAACACAATCATCCGATTGAATAATACCTAAAAGGTTTAACTTGCTTCAAGATCACAACTTCTATAAACTTTACCTTTGTTTGATCATCTGTTTCGTGCTCTTCTGGCCTTTGATTTAAATCAAAAAATAATTGTTTAGACACTCCTTTGCCCCTTCCCATGCCCTTAACCATGTGTAATGTTGTATCCATGGCATAAAAGCTTAACAAAACTATAAAATAAATCTAGGTTGCAATCTCTTATTCATTCTTCGAAATGACAATATGATTATAATGTCAAGTAAATATGGATCCGCCGATCCGGAGATAATTTCAAGATTTTGCGTCAACATGTGTCCCTCTTGTTAAATGAGCATTGAATGATTTATGAAATTTATTCTTCTTTTGAAGTGTCATTGAACAACTTCCTAATTGACTATGACTCATTCATTATACATGATTTTTTTGCTAAATTTAGAACTTGCATAGGCATGATCATAAGCTCCTTATCCAAGTACCTTACGCAAATTGCTGATTTACTCGCGCGTGTTGTTTTTGTGAATAAACAACTAAAAGCAACCTAAGTGATAAAATCTACAAAGCTTCATGGTTTCTTTAAAATTTGTAAGGTTAAAACAATCTTGTAATTAGACCTTCCTTACAGGGGCTCACCACAACCCTCCTTACAGGCCAAGTTGATTGCAGTTGAAACTCGTCAACCAACTGTTTCAGTGAAAAACCGGACAGAAACCTTTAACCATGCCGTGTAAAACCCATAGGAATCAAGCCATTATAGTTATGAACCATAACCTCATTCAAGTTTGATCAAGATAAAGCAAGTAGAAAACTTTACAAATAATGACTAATTCTATGCACTTATAGATACAATTTAGTGAATCCATTGACCTTTATGCACACTCAACCTATTATTAATTAACTTTATTACGCAATAGAGCTACATCAAGATTAGAGGCAACATACACTATCAAGCTGCTATTAACTTTATGCAACTTTGAAAACAAAAAACCCCAATTAAGCAAAAAAAAGAATGAATATAAAGAACCTTAGGATTTGCAGAAGCAGGAATAAGAGTGGTTTGTTGCAAGTGGGAAAAAGAGGGGTGATGCTGAAATTGAGGTGGATTTGAAATTGAATTGAAAAGTTGGGGATTTTGGAAGGTTTGGGTTTGGGTTTGATAGATTGATGGGTGTGAATGTTTTGGGGGTCTTTGTTGTGCCACCGATTTCAAGAAATTTTCGGTGGTGTTTGGTGGAGGAGATGACATTGGGAGATTATAGATAAAGTTTCAAGATTTCAAATTGAATTGAATTTGGGGGTTTTTGATTTGGTGTTTCAAAGAAAAAGATTGCAAGGGTTTGTGAGGATGTATTTAGCGGTTTCTTGGTTTGAAAGAAAAAAGAAAAATTTTAAATTGTTTTGAAGTTAGATGATGTTTTTAATTTTTTCTAGATGAAAGTGTGTACTAGTTTATATCAAGTAAAATGTTATAGAAACATAGCTACTTTATATTTTATAGTATGAGATGAACAAGTGACCTATAGTTTGTTAGACTTATTACATAATTTATATATCGAACATTCCACCTGAATGTTCTTCTAGAGGAGATTGTCAATAGTAGGAATTCGACTTGCTTCTTGTCTAAAATGTCATTTCTTTAGCGTTTTTTATTGGATTATGTTGATGTTTTCACAACAACAATCACTCTCTGGGTTTCAAAAGGCTGTGATTTAATGGTATAACTAAGACATGTAGGAAATAAATGTTCATTTCTGAATGTTTTTTTGTTAGAAAAACAATTTTTGCATGAATTTTTTAAAATAATTCATGATCTACTTCTATTAACGATATATATCTGTAGTTTATATATGACTATCCCTCCACATTTATGATAAAAAAGAGTTACATCTTATCATTAGGATGTTTTTTTAACACAAAAAGTAGATTTAATGCATACATTTTTACAAGAGTTAATTACATAAATGGGTCCCATGGTTTACTCAAAATAACAAGTTTGGGTACTAAGGTTTTTTTGTTGCAAGTTTGGGTATTGGTCTTTTAAATTGTAACGAGTTTGGGTACTAACACTAACAAGCGTTAGTTTTTCTGTTAACTTCAAGGGTTTTTTAATATTTTCATATTAGAAGGACTATTTATGAAATTTATTATTTGTAATTTAATTAAAACTATTATAAGATAAAAATATAAAAAATAACATATTCATTTTCTTACTTTATTTTTTTCACTGTCCACTAATTAGCACCACTTATGTGATCTAGACTATATATAAATATTTCCTATACTTTTGATAGTTTTTTTGTTACTTTTAATTGGATCTACTCGTAATTGGTTCATATCTGGATTTTAATGATCTAAAAAGAATATGAGCTAAAATGGTGTATTTCAAACTAAACTTGAGATCGCAAGTAGAACTTTAAGTAGGTTTCACATTTTATTGTTATGAATTGTCCTTAAAGGTTTGAGTATTGATCATAATCATTTGCAAATTTAAAGTGTTAAATAAAGCAAAAAAACAAACAAATTCGAATACTAAAGTGAAGCTCACGTGAAATTTCTCATTTCAATAATGTTATTACTTGTCGATTATTTTCTTACCGTATTTTCTTTCAAGAACCACTAGCTAACACCACAAACCCTATTTATAAGCCTAGTAGCACCAACCTAACCATTTAGTAAGAGTTGGATGGTGACGATTAGGGTAACACGGAGTGTGGTGGTGTAATGAATGGTGAAGAAGTCGCGAAATTGGGACGATGATGGGTTTCAACAGTGGCAAATGAGTGTTAATTAAGGTTGGAGCTTGGTGAATCTGTTGGTGATAGTAATTGGGGTTTGTGATGGATGGTTGTGGTTCGGTGAATCAGGGTGGATGGTAAGGTTAAAGGGTGCCGAGTGGTGAGGGAAATAATACAGGTTGACGATGATGATGATGAAGTGGTCTCTAGATAATATAACTCTTATTAGCCGAGTTAAGTTACTTATGTTAAAGAGTTGTGAAAAAATATAAGGTGGTGCTAGCTGATGTCTTATGAATATATTAGTGGTGCTAACTAGCGGTTCGTAAAAAAAAAGCAAAGAAAAAAATGAGTGTTTTGTTATAAATTTTATAGTATAATATTTCATGTAAGTTACAAAACAAGTTCATCAATCATAAATTAATTTCATAAATAGCCCTTCTAATGTGAAAAGATTAAAATGTCCTTGAAGTTAACTATGAAACTAACATTTGTTAGTGTTAATACCCAAACTTGTTACAAAGTAAAAGATCAATACCCAATCTTGTAACAAAAAAACCTTAGTACCCAAACTTGTTACTTTGGGTAAACCACATGCACCATTTATATAATTAACTCTTTTTACAATTAACTAACTCATCTCTCATTTTCCTTGAGACTAACGAAATATCAAAACTTGTAACAATAGAAATGAGTATAATACTACTTTTGTTGTTTTTTGATATATAATTGGAGAATTTAAAAACTAAATTTAATTAAGATAAAATAAGGATACTTTTATGGACCAATATCAATTTAATAATTTAAAGTATCATAAACATCTATATTTATACATTATAATAAAAGAGAGTTTTAAAAAACACGTGTCATTCATTAAAGAGGGTACTGAGACATTTTCCCGCTCAAAACTAATAATCTTCTATTCTTAGTTATGTATGAAAAGAAATCAAAAACATTAAATCACCCATAATATCATTCTCTTTCAAAATTTCAATTTATCTTATTTACATCTCTAAAATAAATGTTTAAACGGAAAATAAACAACTTAACAAATAACACATCGCAATTTATGTCCTACACCCATGCTTACCGACCCGTACGCTCGACCAAGTACATGAGTGTCACCATGAATTTTGCAGGATATCTACCATCTGGAATATTTGTATGCCAATTTTTCTTACCTTTTTTTTTAATTAGTTGATAGGATTTATAAGACACGAATTTTAAAAGCGTCGATATCTAATTTAATATTAATAGTGTATTTTTAATTTAAATCTATTTGTTCAATTCTTAAATTAGAGTTTAAACAATTTGTGTTTTTATTTTGATATATCTTTCATGTAACGATTAACTTATTTTCAAATGTTATTTTTTTATAAAGTTTTAGAATTCTGTTTTTTTTTTATATATTTCCACCCGTGTAACACACGGGGCTTAATCTAGTTAAATTATAATGACAAAGACCGGCCCATAGTTAACTTTTGTGAAACAAACTTAAGGTGCCCTATAAAAATAGCTAGTCCTGATACAATAGTTATAAAAACTTGTATAAAATGGTCAAAGATCAAATCCAAATAAAATTGAAGATGTAATATCATTAATTATTAAAACTTTGTGTAGATAGATATATAGATAAGTAGATAGAAGGAGGAAGTGTGTTATATACTTATGGTGTAACCAATAAAACGGAAGACATAGGTACCGTTTGGTATGCAGGAATGATGGATGGAATGAAATGGGTCATTACAACGGAATGAAAAAGAATGTGTTTGGTTGGTGAGTGTAATGGAATGAACCATTACAAAGGAACGAAAAATAGTTCATTTTCATTTCATCCCCACCCCTTGTTTTTTTTTCATTCCTTCAAGGAATGAAATAATTTTTTAAATTTATGACTAGAACTAAGACTTGGCCTATGGCTCAAACCTTGACCCGACTCAAGATCCCATGAACCAACCTATGTCCTAACCAACGTCTCGAGCCATGACCCGACCCATGAACCGACTCACGATCTGAGCCATGAATCGACTCACAGTCCGAGCCATGAATCGACCATGATCCAACCCATGACCAAAACTATGATTCGACACATGACCTGACACATTCCTCGAACCAAAACCCAACTCATGAACCGAACCATGACTTCACTCATGAAAAGAATCATGACCCAACCCATGAACAAATATTTTAACTGACTCATGACCCGATCTATAATTTGACCCATGACCTGAACCATGAACCAAATCACTACCCGAGCCATGAACCAACCCGTGACTCGACCCATTCCTCGAACCATGACTTTAGCCCATGGGTTGACCCATAACCCAAACCATGATCTGATTTATGACCTCACTCATGTATTGACCATGTCTCGAACCATGACCCGACACATGGCCCGAACCAAGACCCGACCCATAGCCATGAAAATATACTTTTGTAATTTTTAGTGAACAATGTTTCATTAATTTGTCTTTTCCTTCGTACAAAACAAAACAATAAATGATCCATTTCACTTATGTAAAGCAACCAAACAAGGTAATGGAATGGAATGATCCTTTTCATTCACTTGTCCATTCCTTTCCTTCGTTCATTCCATTCCTTCGTCCATTCCATTACCCCATACCAAACAGACCCATAATATCAATCAATGATTAAGGATATAGTAATAGAAGATATATATGGTTTAGACGGAAGACATAATATCAATCAATGATTAAGGATATAGTAATAGAAGATATATATGGTCTTATACTCATTTGAATAATCAAAGGTAGCTGATCCACTAGAGATATTAGCTTTAAGTAGCAAATATATATATATATATATTTTATATATATATATATATATATCTATCTATATATATATATATATATATATATATTTTATATATATATATATATATCTATCTATATATATATATATATATATGTAAAATGAAAACCATGTACTAAAATGTTAACCAAAAAACTCTTTTTGGACCATTGATCTTTAAGATCAATGGCTGGGATTGATGAAGGTACAAATGGATTTACTTTTATATATTTTAATATGTAAAAAGGGTATAATAGTCATTAACTTCAATTGCTGTTGCCGCCTAAAAATAAAAATGCTCTTCCCAAGAGTAACATATCACTTCAACTGTTATACTTACAGAATTGTACTATCTTTCATACTTCTTCTCAAAAATTCATAGACCAGTCATTTTCTTTCATAAATCAAAACCCATATATCTAAAGCAATTCAAAGAAATTACATACAAAGAAACGATTTCATCGGTGATTTTTCACAACCAACATCGATTTCATCTTACTAATCGATCTGTCTACCATCTACATACAACAATCGATTTCATCTGTGACTGATCAAAAACAACAAGTGATTTCATCTCTCTACTCTCTCTCCTAGGGTTTGGGTGATTTTGGGGGTTTTTAACGAAAAGGTAATGTCGATCTCTACATATCTGTTGAAATTCTTTTTCAATATGTTCGACACATGTTTTTAACCGATTTCATTTACTGTATATAACGTTGAATCGATTTACGGTGATGTTACTGTATAGACATTTGAAGATCTTTTTCAATATGTTCTCTATATCAGTTGAAAATCTTTTTAATTATGTTCCACACAGTGTCGATTGCTTATTTATGTCTAGTGATGTTATTGTATATGTTCGACACATGTGTTGATTTACTATATATGAAGTTGAATTGATTTATGGGATGTTGCAGTATATACAGTTGAAATTTTTTTCCAATTGCTTTTAGATGAGTGGTGAAAGGGGAAACATGACTTCGGTTAGAAGAAGCCGAAGAATAGCAAATATTCAGGAGGTAGACAGTGATGATTTTACCACAGAATCAAGAGACTTAGTTCTGGCAAGCCCACAAGTGAAAAAGAGAAAAGTCTTATTCGATGAATCAAATAATTTGATTGATGACCAAGGTACTATATTGTATTGTCTACACTTTGTATGGAATAAAACATATGTGTACACTCAACGTATGACACAAGTGAAAAAAAATGTTAAACATGTGTTTAGTTAACAAAGCTGCAAATGTGTACACATGTGTTTAGTTAACAAAGCTGCAAACTGAATACACATGTGTTTTTTACTTGTATGTATTATTTAGGGCCCAAAAGCTGCAAAAAAATTAAGAAACAAAATGTGAAGAAGAAGGGGAAACTAATAAATGAAAGGGTTCAGGCCAATTATCCAGGGTTAAGAGCACGAACGGTACCAAAGCAACTCTACTCAGCCATACATCAATTAAACAGCCATCAAAAAGAAGCTTTGAAAAGAATAGGGTTTGAAAAGATGTTGGAGTTCAATGTTGAAGAAATTCCATCGAAACTTGCATACTATGTGGTCAATAAGTTGGACACTACTACAATGGAGATTGTGGTCGGGAAGAATAGATTGAAGGTGGATGCAAACGCTTTAAACAGATTGTTCGGGTTGCCAAAAGAAGGTAAACTGTTATTGGAATGTAACGCTTTAAAGCACTTACAATCAAATGCTTCAGCTTGGAGAAAGTTATATAAGAAAACAGATATTGTTGCATCCGACATTTGCAAAAGAATAATAACCTCAAAGGGTGATGATGGGGTCTTTTTTGAGATAGATTTCTTGGTTCTGTTCATATCGACGATGGTTGAGGTTACACACAATGGAAAGTGTGTTCTGGACATTTTAAATTTATTAGTAGATGAACTGGACTTCAAAGATGTAAACTGGGCTGAATATGTATTGAACTGCATGAAAAAATGCAAAGATAACTGGGATCCATCGAAGCCAGGGAAACACTATTGTGGTCCAACAACAATACTTATTGTAAGTTACATTGTTAAACATCTTTTTTTGCCTAGAAAAAATGTGTCTAATTTGTTAGTATACAATAAATGTTTTTTGGCAGCTTATCTATGTTGACAGCATTTGCTCGTTGGAATACGATTGGGATGGAAAAGAAATACCTATCAAGTGGTGGACGCAAGATAGGCTAAAAATGAGGGCTGATTGGGAACTAGAGAATGGTGGTTTTGGATTGGGGAAGGTTAGATCGGATAAAAAAGAACAAATTGGGGAAAAATCAACTCCGAAGGTATGTTTATATGTCTTAATTTTTATGTCTTAATTTTTACGTCTAAAATTTTACAATTTATGAGATCTTGTTTTATTACACAGGATAAACTCTATAGAGTAGAAAGGAGATTGGAGTTCTGGATTAAGGATAGAAAAAAGATAGAACAAGAGTTGAAAGAAATATACAACATTCCGGAGGTCCAACAAGGGGTAAAAAATGCAGTTAAAAAATTTGAGGGGGTATTTCAAGATAAACCTAGTTGGTCTAATGGTTTTGGAGATCCGGAAAAAACAGACTTGAATGTGACACAAAAAATTAAGTCAGTTTTGGAAAGTTTGACATTAGAAAATCATGAACAAAGAGAAGGTATAAAAATTAATTTTAATATATCAATATACAGATTATCATGTTGTTGATTAAGGTAAATGATATCACCTCTTGTTGGTTTATTTTACAGAATCTGAAGAAGGCTTTGAAGGAAATGATATAACTGGAAACTATAATGATGATGAAGGTGATGAAGATATGTTGAAAACTAAAACTATTTTTCATTTAAGATAGTTATATTTCTATGTATATATGTGAACATGTTTTTACACATGTGTTGGGTATTAACACATTGTGTTATCTAATTGTAACTTAGAAGTGGATGTGTTAGAAATTGAAAAGAGCCAGAAAAAGAAAGTCGACGAGACTTTACATAAATCAGAAAAAAGTGGCACAAGGTTAGAAGCGGATGTGTTAGATATTTTAAAATCTTACTATAATGATGATGATGGTGATGAAGATATGTTGAATTTGGAAGGTGAAAAAGGAGCAAATAAAGGTATGAAGTATTTTTCTATTTAAAATCTTACATAACAATTATCATAATTTTAAAACTAAAACTATTTTTCATTTAAGAGAGTTATATTTCTATATATATTATATATGTGAACATGTTTTTACACATGTGTTGGTATTAACACATTGTGTTATCTAATTGTAACAGAAAATGAAAGTCGACCAGAGCGACAAAATGAAGTGGATGTGTTAGGAATTGAAAAGAGCCAGAAAATGAAAGTCGACCATACTTTAGATAAATCAGAAAAAAATGGCACAAGGTTAGAAGGTGGATTAGGGGAAACAAGTTTGAAAGATCACACTAACATGGATAAAGAAGAGAATTTGCAAATACCACCAACCGGGTTTAGCCAGGGTAATGAACCAGGTAATAAACTACAAATATAAAAACACATGTGAAAAGATCCACAAAATAGTAATAGTATTTACTTATTGTGTTGTCAGACTCGGAATCAGATGCGGATGTGTTAGATAATTTAAAATCTTACTATAATGATGATGAAGGTGATGAAGATATGTTCAATTTGGACGGTGAAAAAGGAGCACATAAAGGTATGAAGTATTCTTCTATTTAAAATCTTACATAACAATTATATTTAGAAGTGGATGTGTTAGAATTTGGAAATACAACCAACCGGGTTTAGCCAGGGTAATGAACCAGATAATAAACTACAAATGTAAAAACACATGTGAAAAGATCCACAAAATAGTAATAGTATTTACTTATTGTGTTGTCAGACTCAAAATCAGATGCGGATGTGTTAGATAATTTAAAATCTTACTATAATGATGATGAAGGTGATGAAGATATGTTCAATTTGGAAGGTGAAAAAGGAGCACATAAAGGTATGAAGTATTCTTCTATTTAAAATCTTACATAACAATTATATTTAGAAGTGGATGTGTTAGAATTTGCAAATACCACCAGGTAATAAACTAAAAATGTAAAAACACATGTGAAAAGATCCACAAAACAGTAATAGTATTTACTTATTGTGTTGTCAAACTCAGGATCAGAAGCGGATGTGTTGGGTATTGACAAGAGCCAACAAACGGAAGTCGAACAAAGTTTAGATAATTCAAAAAAAAGGGTAGATGGCGGAAAGGGGGAAACAATTTTTAAAGAACAATCTAAACTGGATAAAGAAGAGAATTTGGACTTGCCACCACCCGGATTCAACCATGGGAATGAATCAGGTAATACACTATCATGACTATTTGACTTTTTCTAAAACACACGTGAATAAGGTCAAATAATGTGGGGAGAAATTGTAAAAAGGACCGATAATGTTTAAAAATATAATTTTCAATTGTTGTTTTCTTTGACTATGGTTCTAAAACATATATGTGACGTACGGATTAATTTGTTTTAAATATATTATGATGGTCACAGGTAAAGAATCAAACGTTGGTGATTTGGCAATGCAGATTGATAGTGGGAAGAAAATGAAGGAAGTAGAAGATGCTTCAAAAGGTAAGTTGGTGTAATTACAATAAACATGGGATATTGTAATATAATGTCATGACTATTTGTATAATACACTGATACACATGCAATATATTTTAATCAATATTTGTTTACTTAAAACTAAAATATCAAAAACAAATTAATAATGTTTAAAAATATACTTTTCTGCCATATATTTTCTGCATATTGTTTTAAAACATGGGATATTGTAAATACCCTTCCATGACTATTTTAAACACATGTGTATAATTGTAGATTTGGCAGGTAAAGAATCAAAAGTTATAGATTTGACAGTCGGGAATGACAGTGTGCATAAAATGAAGTTAGTGGATGACGCTTCAAAAGGTAGGTTGATCTAATTTGTATTAACAATGGGTAGTGCACTGGTACACATGTGGTTTTGATTAAAAAAGGTACGTCGATGTAATCCGTAATAACATGGGATGTAACACACTGTGAATTAGGGGAAGACGAAGAAGCTGCGAAAACATTTCCAAAAGGGTGGACAAAAGAAAGGGTGGATGGACTTTTCAAGAGTCGAAAAGAGGAAGTAGAAAAAATTGTAGAAAAATCCAAACAAACAGAAGGGGGGTTTGGGAAATTAAATTGGAAAGATCACTTTACGCTTGTTCGACCGAAAAACATGATATCAAAAGGTATGGCAAAAAGGGTTTTACATGATGATAAAGTAAAACCAAAAATGGACTTCGAACGAGGTAAAAATATATATCCTGGTTTAAATATACAAACAAACAAATGGATGTGTTAAGTAACTTAATTTTAAATAGGTGCAGAAGGCGTTCAACAGGGTGAACACAAAAACAAACAAGAAAGTGGAACACCACCTGGGTGTAGAAGGAGTTCAAGAGGTGACAGTAGAGGAGTTCAAGAGGTGACAGTAGAGGAGAAGGCTGCAAGAGATGAGGGTGCCCTACATGGTAAACGTAAGTTTTGACTACATATATGTACACAAGTATAGATGTGGTAGTTAACAATATATATTCTGTAAAATAGGTGTAGAAGGAGTTCAAGAGGTGACAGTAGAGGAGAAGGCTGCAGGAGATGAGGGTGGCCTACCTGGTAAACGTAACTTTTGTGTACATATATGTACACAAGTATAGATGTCGTAGTTAACAATATATATTCTGTAAAATAGGTGTAGAACGAGTTCAAGAGGTAATAGTAGAGGAGAAGGCTGCAGGAGAGGAGGGTGGTGGACCAAATAACAAGACATTGGAAAATTTGGCAATCATAAATGCCGCACGAGCTAAACTTGCATCTGTGACTCTCAAACTTCCTTATTACATTAGTCCGGTGGAAATAGATAGAAAAGTGACGAAGGAGGAAGAGGATATTTGGAATTTTATTTGCAAAGATGATGTCGAACTGCAAAGGTAAGTACTAAGTACATGCAAAAGTAACTGTGTGGTTATATCGTACACATGTGTAGTAATAAAATAATGATATTTATGTTTGTTAAAATTAACTAAGAGTGTAATATTACAGGGAGATAATATTTGAATCTAAGGGTCATATTGCTGGAGAAAGATTTTCTTTCAAAACACTGGAAGATGGGAAAGAAATCTCTAGTTCTGTGATAGATTGTTGGACATCAGTATTGAATGAAGAGGAACAAGAAAATCCCAAGACACCGAGAAGGCTGTTTTGCTCGACCCAAGTTTTCGTAAGTTATCTACTTTACATGAATATTATATATTATTTAAACACACTACGCAAAACAGTAAAATGATTATTTTATTATTTTAACAGAGAACATGGATGATAAATAGTAGACACAAGTCAAAAGAAGAACGTCTTAATAATTTCTGGAAAAATATGTTGCTGGAGCTCAACAAAAAAGAAGAACTAATGACTTTGAAGACTTTTGATCTCGTTTTCTTCCCTATTATAGAGAACAAACACTTCTACCTGTTGGTTTTTGATTTGAAGAAAGGAAAAATAACTTTAATTGATAACATGGACGAAGAGGAGACGGTAGTCAGCATAGATGATCATCTAGATTTCTTTCAAAAGGACACACCATACAAAATTGTGAGTATTATCTAATAGTAGAATAGTAACCTAAAATCATATTATACATTTCCGTATTATAAATATATTCAAAAATTTCTTTTGGGTGCAGAAAGATATTTTCGTTGACTTCTTGGAAATGGTGCACCACCCCAGAGTTTGTGAAATGAGGGGACAGAATATCGAGAACTTAGAGTTTTGCTGGAAAACTAAGGGCAACGTAACAGACTGTGGCGTGTTTGCTATGCGTCATATGGAAATGTACATGGGTGAGGGGAAAAAGTTTGCGTGCGGGTTCAGCAACAAATCGCCTATGCATAGTTTGCAAATTAGTACATTGAGGAAGCGGTACGCTGCCAAAATATTGATGTCGGATGCAAACATTTTAAAAAACGATGTGACGAAAAAAACTCTTGGTCTGCCAAAAAGAAGAAAGTCAATTGGACGTCGGAAAAAAAAAGTAGAATCTAATATGCAAGTTTCAAAAACATGTTTCAATATTAGTAATGTGTGGTTGGATTAAGGTATCTTAAAAACTGTGGTGTTTTAAAGATAGTTATATTATGCTTCTGATCTTATGGTGTTGAAAATGTTGTTGAAAACCACGATTTTTTACTAAAATGCTTCATATAAAATTGTGTTTTTAGTAAACTAAATAAACACCAAAAAAACAGTACCTTTGTATTAATAGAATCCGATGTAAACACATGTGTAAGTATTAGTAGCATCCCGTGCACCACTAAAATAAGTAGGTCCTTACATAAGGAAAGAGTATAAACAGTTAAAAAACAGCTTTCAAATCATTTACCAAAGAAATGTGTTTTTCATTAACGTAAGTTGAGCTAGTAAACTAAAATAAAAATGAAACTGGTAACAACTTTGTTATAAACAGGTAAAACTGTAAATAAATACATGTGTTTATAAGAGGTTATGTTAGGACAATAGACTATAGTTAAACCATCTTAGTTAATTCAAGAACAACACAAACACTTACAAAACATGGTTGTTCATCTACATAAATACTTATCCACCATTGGATACAATATATTTATGTTGTGTTTTAAAGATATTTATGTTGTCCTTACTGTTTCATGTTAGTAAATGTTGTTGAAACGACTAATTTTTACTAAAATGCTTCATATAAACATATGTGTTTTTAGTAAACTAAAAAAAAGAAACAAGTCTTAGATAAACACTAAAATAACAGCACCTTTTCTGTCAAACACACATGTGTTTCAAGATAAAACATGAGTATTAGTAGCATCTCGTGTACGACTAAGATAAGGAAACCGTATAATAAATTAGTACTAAAATATTGTAATTAACTTAAGTGGTAACAACTTAGTTATCAAAATGGTAAACAACTGTATACTAAAAGGATCCAACGCAGAAAATTTATTAAAGTAGAATAGTAACCTAAAATCATATTATACATTTCCGTATAATAAATTAGTTGTTGAAACGACTAATTTTTACTAAAATGCTTCATATAAACATATGTGTTTTTAGTAAACTAAAAAAACGAAACAAGTCTTAGATAAACACTAAAATAACAGCACCTTTCTGTCTAACACACATGTGTTTCAAGATAAAACATGAGTATTAGTAGCATCTCGTGTACGACTAAGATAAGGAAACCGTATAATAAATTAGTACTAAAATATTGTAATTAACTTAAGTGGTAACAACTTAGTTATCAAAATGGTAAACAACTGTATACTAAAAGGATCCAACGCAGAAAATTTATTAAATACTTAATGACTAGAACACGTGTGTTTCTAAATAAACACATGTATTAATAAGTAGGGAGTTAGATAGAAAAAATAAACACATCTTAGTTACTTCATACATCAATAACAACACAAACCCTTACAAAAGATGGTTTTTCATCTACATAAATACTTAACAACCATTGGATACAACACAAAAGAAAACAAAAGTAGATGAAAAACCATATTTAGATAATAAAAGGAAACTACATAATAGGGTTGTTCTTCACAAAAAGCGAGGCCACGGTACACCACCATTCTAAACGCAACCATATTACTCTGATTCTTCACCATCAGCATCAACCGAATCATCGGACTGACCATTTAGAGGACAATTACGGGAATCATGATTACCAATCTCATTACAATTACGGCATCTCCGGCCAGCTTTTTTCCTACTTTCAGCAGACTTCTCACCTTGGGTGATAACGCGACGACGTTTGGTGCCAGATCCTTTGTTTTTTATTCCCTTTGGAGCAGAAAAGGGGGTATCAGAATCATTACAATTCCCAACAATATCACCCATGAGATCACGCATAACGCCTTCTTTAGAAGTTGACTCAGCTGGAACTTTAAACTTCTCAATAACAGCAGCCTTAACATCATAAATTTTTTGTGCAAGAAAAACAAAACCTTCATCATTGCCTCTTAAACAATCCATACAAAAAGAAACCATATCAAGAACTTCATTCCTCTTTCCATCAACTTCATTGTTCCCACCAGAATACATTGCTGCAGCCCTATACACACTTAAAGGTATGACATCTTTAGTCCAACGACGAAGCACGTATTCATCGGGTATTTCTTGAACGTTTCTAAGCCTATAAACAGCGAAAACATGACGACAGAGGTATCCAATACGCGTGAATCCTCTACATGAACAAGAAGCTTTCTTGTTTGCAATATCAACAGTAACCTAAAAAAAATATCATGAACAAGTTTTAATAATGCAATATAGTAGAGTTATATAACACACATGCATGTATAAAACGACACATGTGTGTGTTAGCTTCCTAGTAAATTTGCATATTTAAAACTAGATTTACTACATCACCTAAACTACTAAAAAAACAGTGTTAAATGCATTATGTAAACATTGTTAAAAAGAAAAGAATGATGTATAATGAAAAAATTATATAATAAAACAGTGTATAATACCGTGAATGAATTGTTGATAATAGTCTTCTTATCAGCATGGTGAACAGTGAACACTTCAAGCCCGTCTGCATTAGATTCTACATTGGTTATAAAACTTCCAACCATACCTTTCTGAATTTCTTTCTGAACTTCTAAGAAAATTTCTTGGGTATAAACCTCAAGAGCATGCTTCTCAATTAGTAAAGGGGTGCGGAGAGGTATTTTGGTGGTGTAAGACTTATGCTCAAGAAGTCTTTGATTATAACGCTGACGGTCAATTGAGGTGTCAAAGCAAAATAAAAACTGAACCAACGTATTACCAGGACTGGAGTTTACTTTAAAAATAGAATTAGAACTCTCACATCGAGAGGTGGTTTTCATCAAACAACACATCTGAATATCTCGAAAATAAGCAGGGATCCAACGATGTCTCATTTGGTACATATCTCGAAGCCATACATGTGTTGCAAGCTTAAACTCAGTTATAAGCTGAATCCAACGCTTCTCAAAGGTAGTTGGACTTATGAAAACATTCCACACCAACTTGTGAAGACGTGCCCTAAAATCAGTACTTTGCAAAAAATCACCTGGAAACTATATATAAAAGGAGAACTGTGATTACACAGATATACACATGTGTTACACGTTGTGTACGTGTGTTTTATATCCGGGACAAATTGATAAAAAAATGAAAAGAAATTTATAGAAAAAAGATATACCTTGGCAGGAAGCTTTTTCATTATATGCCACATACATAAACGATGAGAAGAATTTTTGAAAACAGATTCAACTGCTTGTAACATAGCGGGATCTTGATCAGTTAAAACAAGACTCGGGGCTTTCGGATAAGTTTGGACAAAACACTGAAGCAACCATTGGTATGATTCAACAGATTCATTGGCTATTAAACCGGCACCAAATGTAATGCATTTTTTATGGTGGTCCACCCCAGTAAACGGCACGAATATCATATCATACCTAGCATTTTATAGTAAGTTAGAACAATATAAAACCAACATAATAATTTCATAAAAACAAAAAAAACGTACTTATTTGTGTGATAAGTGGCATCGAATGCTAACACATCACCGAAAGCTTGGAAATTTGCTTTGGAGACACCATCCGCCCAAAAAACACTTTTTAGCTCACCATCCACAATGTTATATTGACATGAAAAGTTAGATAAATGAGAAGACCTATGTTCCAAAAGATCAATAAAAAACTTAGCATCTCGTTCCCCAATGAACATACGAACATCACGACCAAAATTAGCATAATCTTCTTGTGTGCCACGCATGTTATGAGGACCACCCCTCAAACCAGACCGCAGACGATGTGCAGCACGCCCCCCAATTTTGTTCAAGCTCATTTGATGTATAAAACGTTTATCAGAAAAAGAAAGTCGTCTCCTCCTTCTCAACAAATCAACATTATGAGAAGGAACAAGGTCATGGTTGTGACTTTCAACAAAGTCATAGACAACATAACTACAACCACCTTCAATAGACTTGAGTTTTAAACGAGCTTTACAATCAGTAGCTTTATATGAACGAGTACGAGAAGAATCAACTTTTAAAACATCCATAGTGTCACAGTTCTGGCACTTGGGTTTTCCTTGTTTACTACAGTAAATGTATTTATGAGTAAAAACACCATTTTTCTTTTTCGCCGGACCAGTACGTATGTTAAAACCCGATTTTTCAGCATAATGATCATAAAAATGAAAAACATCATTCAAAGAAGAAAAAACCATGCCCACACATGGTTTATCAATGGTAGCTACATTAGGGATCCAGTATCTTGATCCGTTGGGAGTTTGATGAACAAACGTGCGAATGTCATCTAGGCACAAAAAATCAAAAGTAAAAAATGTTAGTTTTTGACTGCTTGTATAAAGAAACAGTTAAATGTATCATAAAAGAAATTGTATAGAAAAACCCATTCTACAATTAACAAAGCAGCACGTACCATGCTGATCAACACCAACATAAACAAAACCAGGTTCTTCCACACCAGTACAAACAGAAGCAGGTTGATCCACACCACTATGAACAGAAGAAGATGTTATAGGATCAATGGTATTATCACAAGCGGGATCTTCATACATAACACCTTTTCCTTTTTCTTTTAACTTACTCATTTTGCTGTTGTGTAGGAAATGAGTGCATGGAAACTACATGAAAGAAGCGTCTTATATAGAGCAAAAATTGGGGGGGAAAAGAGGATGATTATGGCGGGAATAAATCTGCCAAATCCCCACCAACTATGGGATAAAATGAGAATGTTGCACGTGCCTCTAGAGATAAAGTTGGTAGTTGTACAATGTGGATATTTACATGTACAAAGTGCACAATTAGTTGTATCATGTGCATAATCAATCAAAGTGTATAATGACACAATGTAATGAAACTACTTGTACAAAATGCCTATCTTTAGTTGTACAAAAGAGTATAATAGTTGTACGAAATGCATCATAAGTTGTACAAAGTGCATAATGGTTATACTTGTACAATGGGTATAAAATAGTTGTACACTAAAAACAATCATACTAACATAAATAAAAAAAACAGACACATGTATTGTATAGGTGAAAACAAATGATAAAACAAAGTAACCTATTAGTTGTATTGTGTGCAGAATTAATTGTACGTTAAGTGAAACTAAAAATCATAAACATTTAAGTTTAACAAACTAGTTGTAATTGGACAGAATTACCTAACTAGTGGTACATGAGCAATTAAAGTTGGGTAAAATACATAAATTACAAAAATAATTCAACAGGTGAAAAATATCTATGACTTCTCTGAATTTTAAGAAAACACAAATAAAAAAACACATGTGTTTCAAAATGCAGCACATGTGTATTAAAAAAAACACTCCAGTTAACTCATATTTAGTTGTACAAAATGCATCAGCAATTGTATTTATAAAAATTCAAATATACTAGTGTAGAATAAAATCTACAGGTACTATTTATTTGTACCATATGAGGAAGTTATTTGTACATAAAGGAAATTATTTTTTGTAGTATATGCATAATTAATGTGTAGTGTGTAGTTAAGGATAAAAAAAATCATAAAAAAATCCAAACAGATAACTTGTCACACATTTATTAAGTGGTAATTACAAATAGAAGTTAACAAATTAATGTGTAGTGTGTAGTTAAGGATAAAAAAAATCATCAAAAAATTCAAACAGATAACTTGTCACACATGAATCAAGTGGTTAGATTCATGCACTTTATACACCCAACAATGTATATTTTTCTTATTATATGTTGTTACATGTAAACAGTTAGTTGTACTGTATGCGGAATTAAATGGAAAAATGAAGATAACAACATATGGTATAAAAAACTAACCGTCTCATGGCAATGCATTAACAAAAAATAAAATGAGTAAAAAAAGTAGTTATAAAACTATATATATCTTTACTATCAATAAATTATCAATCTAGTGGTTATTACAATTATATAGAGTGAAGCTTATCAAATTAAAGTTGTGACACATGTTACCAATTAGTTGTACTGTATGCAGAACTAAATGTACATTAAATGAAACTATGTAGTTATAAAAACTATATATTTAGTTATACAAAGTAAGCTATTAGTTGTACTGTGTGCAGAATTAATTGTACATTAAATGAAACTAAAATCATAACCATTTAAGTTGAACAAAACTAGTTGTCATTGTACCAAATTACCTAACTAGTGTTACATGGGGCATTAAATGATATGATGTATGGTACATAGGGCATTAATGACAAAATCTTTTTGGGCATTAATGACAAGACACTTTGGGTACATATGTATTATAGTTGACTAGTAGAAAAAAAAAGACGAATATCTATTAATTGATAACCATTGGGCAAATAGGATAATTTACATAAATATCTATCACTTTACTGATTTTAAAGAAAAAACAAATAACAAACACATGTGTATTGAAGAAAAAAAGTTCATAAAAATCTGCGTAAATCTTTTTTTAGTAACAGATATAATATTTTAAAAAAAGTTGTCAGAAGATTTTCAGATAAACAATATATATGGGTTTGGATTGTATGTGTAAAAATAAAATAGTTTGTTGTACAAAATGCATCATAAGTTGTACATTAATCAAATCTCAATTATGCTAGGGGATGCTAGGGTAAAATAAAATATACATGTACTATTTTCATCAACCAACTATTGAGTAAAGGGTTTGGATTGTATGTGTAAAAATAAAATAAGTCAGCTATAAGAAATGTATATTTATTAAAATGTAAAACAGATGGTTACTTAATGTGTAGTGTGTAGTTAAGTAGTTGTGTAGTAAAATGGATGGTTACTTAATGTGTAGTGTGTAGTTAAATAGTTGTACGAACGTGAATAATTAGCTGTATGTAAAGGCTAAAAAATATAAGAAAAAGATTGTTGGCTAGTAAAATGGATAAAGACACATGTTGTACAATACTAAAAGTAAAACTAGTCAGAAGATTTTCAGATGAACAATTAATATGAGTATGGTACATTTACCAACACTTCATGATAAGACATCTTAAACCATGTCTCTTATAGTACAATATCTATCAAAAGTAATCTTTAGTTGTAGAAAAATGTATCTTATACATTAATTAGATATAGAAACTCATATTTAGTTGTACAAAACGCATCATCAGTTGTACATTAATAAAATTTCAAATATACTACTGTAGAATAAAATCTACACGTACTATTTGTACACGTACTATTTGTAACATATGAAGAAGTTAATTGTACATTAAGTGAAACTAAAATCATAAATGTATATTTTTCTTATTATATGCTGAATTAAATGTAAACAATTAAATGTATATTTTCAGTTATACAACGTAAGCTATTAGTTGTACTGTTTGCAGAAATAAATGTACATTAAGTGAAACTAAAATCATAAACATTTAAGTGAAAACTAGTTGTGCAAAATTACCTAACTAGTGGTACATGGGCCATTTAATGATATGGTGTATGGTACATAGGACATTAATGACAAAGGTCTTTTTGGCAATTAATGACAAGACCTTTTGGTACATAGGTATTATAGTTGACTAATTGAAAAAAAAACGAGGAATATCTATGAGTTTTTAAGACATAATTTGTATAAATAATTCAAGAGGTGATAAATATCTATGACTATTCTAATTTTTAAGAAAACACGAATAACAAACACATGTGTATTGAAGAAAATACAGGTCATTAAAATCTGCGTAACATCTTTAAAAAAAAAAGAAGTCAGAAGATTTTCAGATAAACAATATATATGGGTATGGTACATATACCAACACTTCATGACAAGACCTCTTAAATCATGTAGAAAAGTGTATATTAAACATAAATTAGATATAAAAAAGCTCATATTTTGTTGTACAAAATGCATTACAAGTTGTACATTAATCAATTCTCATATATACTAGTGTAGAATAATATACACATGTACTATTTTCTTCGACCAACTATTGAGTAAAGGGATGGTTACTATATCGTTATAAGACGTGTATAGTGTGTAAAAGGCTAAAAAAAACAAGAAAAAGATAGTTGTGTAGTAAAATATAACAGCTGCGTATATATTTTATTGGAAACAAAAACCATGTTTGTAAATGTTTTATGATAAATAAGATAATTATTGTACACATGTGTTTTATTGGCAAAAAGAGGAGATAAAAAGCTGCGTATATATTTTATGAGAAACATATGAAATATTCCACATTCATTACCTCCTTTTTAAACCAATTTGATTCCCTCCAACTTCATTCCCTCCTTTAAAAACCAATTTCATTCCCTCCAACTTCATTCCCTCCAACTTCATTCGCTCCTTTAGTTAAGGAAAAAATGGATGATATAAAATCATCAGAAAATATATTTTTAGATTCCTTAAACCCAACAAAGAGAAAGTTGTTATCTGATGAGTCGGATGAAGTTGTTGAGAACGAATTGGATAACATTCAAGGTAAAAAGTTATACTATGTGTATTTTTGTTACAAATATGTCGATCTTCAAAACACATGTGTATTTATCTTTTTAAACTATTGCAGAACCCCATAAGGTTAAAAGGTTAGAAGATATAAGTGACACAAAACAAGCCAAGAAACTACTTGGAAGCCAGGAAACTAATTGGATGCCAAGAAATTACTTAGAAGCTTATGAGGAAGATCTTAAGATCCAAAAGGAGTTAGAAGATGAGTTAAACAAGCCTATTTCACTAGAAGATGAACACGAATATATCGATCATGAAGTATTGAAGCTGGCCTGGATTTATCAAAGTGAATTAGAGGAGGAAGTGGAATATCACTACCCATGGGAAGCTGAGGAGGACGAACACGACTCCGATTGGAGTTGTGATGATGCAAATTGGAAATGATTTACCTATGTGTATGCGTTAATGACTATTTGCTTTATTTGTTAACGAGTTAGGTTTGCGCATGCAATAATGTTAAATATCCAAAATTGCTTAAAAAGCTTAAATAGAACGCAAAACATAAATTAAAATGTAACAAGTCAAAATAGGTCATATTGAAAAGAAGAAACATTACAAACCAGAGGGACAAACCATTGGGATTTAGTGATAAACAACATACAAGACGAAAAACAACCAACTAACAACTAAAAGGGTCTTATACTTTTTGGCTTCACGACAACGGTTATTTGCTTCTTGCTCTTTCTTCTTCCATTTTCTCATTAAAACAGGTATGACGTTCGATTCAGGTTCACGAGATTCTGGTGTCGCCCATTCTAGCCATCCACATTTATCGGTCTATAAATAAATAATAAACTTAATTTCAATGGGCTTAAATCTCAATGTTTTATTTAAAAAGGGGATGATGAGGAGGCACAACAAAATATTATAAGTGAATCAAGTAAATCAAACACATTATTTACTCAAACCAAATAAACTTTAAAATTTTGACTTACACAACAAACAAATCTTCTACCCGGATTAGCGTCTGTCCATGAAGTTTTTAAACAAGTTGCAGCACCACAAGAGCATATCACCATCGTTTTGGGAATGTGTTTAGAAGATGATGAAGATGAAGTTTGAGACATGATTTGAAGAGGCTGGTTGAATTTTGAAGTTCGATTCAGGTTTATAAGTTGGTTTCTTGGAAATTATTTTTATGAAAAGGAGTTGTTGAAAAAGTGTTTATTAGTGTATAAAGTACTTGATGTGACAAAACTATGCAAGCATTTATTAGTGTCTTGTACAACTTATGACATATTATTATATTTTAATGTATAAAGTACATTTAGTTGATTTAGTTGAGAAGAAACCAAATAAGTTAAGAACAAACCAGATGACAAAATATTTAACAAAAAAATATTTATGCTCTGTACAAACAAGTTGAGAAAATTTCTAAGATCAATAGTTGATGTGACGCTTCTACCTAGTAATATTATATTTCTTTATATTATAGTCAATAGTTGTACAAATAGTTGTAATTGCAAAGATCAATGACTTTGAAACAATCAGGAAAAACTGTAAAAGAGTATGAATTAAACATAAATAGTTTTAGAAAATACATAAAATACTTGTACAAAAATATCTATGTGTATAGAAAGATTAGAATCTGTACAAACATTTAAAAGGGAGATAAAATACTTATAAATATAGTATGAACTATGGGTTGTATAGCAAAAATACTTAATTATTAAACATGAATAAAATCTAACGGACACATGTGTTCTAGTTATTTTGAATTAGAACACATGTGTTTTATAGAAAAAAGGGAGATAAAACATCTGCCCAATTGTTTTATGAGAAACATATGGAAATTAAAGAAGAAAAGATTTCAAAATATATGGTGAAGTACAGTTAATGATAAGGCCTATTCAAGTATAAAATATTTATGGGTACCAACCAAAACAGTCATTAAAAACATAGCTTTTAAACTAAACACATAACTTTTTACAACCCAAAACGGACATTAAAACAAAACACGTAGATAGATCGATAAAACATAACATAACGAAGACATTCATTAAACAACAAAAAACAACCTTTCAACTAAACAAACTAAGGGCTCGCCAACTCATTAGGAACACCTAGAACTTCTGCTTCGAACTGCAAAAACTCGTCAAGTAGTGATGAACAACCATCATTCAAACTTTTTTCAACTTCATGAGGCTTGGGAGAGGTTGGCAAGGGGTGAAATAGCTTTACAGGGGTTAACAAGGAGAAAAACGGCTCTTCTTGATCGTGTTCGATTATTTGTTCATCTTCATCAAGCTTGTTACTTTTCAATTCAACTGCGTAAAAAAATCATAAAAGACACATGTGTTTTTATAAAAAGGGCGTATGTCAAAATTAAATATCTTACCTTGAGCCTCAACCAACTCAGGTTCCATAACTTTCTCCGACTCATGAAACAATAACCTTCTCTTTGTTGCTTTTTGGGTTAACAGAATCATGTCTTCTGAATCTTCGATATCATGGAGCTCATTATCAAAAACTACTTCAATCTTTTGCTTCTTTGCTGTATAAAGAAAGCAAAAACACGTTAAAGGTGTTCATAGAAGTTAAAGGTGCTTCTTTGATCAGAATATGATTAAATGCATAAGACGTTAAAGCTGTTTCATAGAAGTTGATAACATCACCTTCAGAACCATCCACCGACGATACATATGTGTTCTTTTCCATCACGTTAAAAATCAACTTGAGGGATCTGGGAAGGTGTTTGAATATGAAAGATCTGGGAAGGTGTTTGAATATGAAACGTTTTTAGTTAACGTTTACACTTCAAGATTGGGTTTTATAGAACTTGTATGGGGAAATGAAAATGGTGTCAAATCAATATCATATCATAAAAAATAACAAATATAAAAACAAAAAAGAAATTAGGATGTGAAATTCCGATACTACCCTTGGCCAATAAAATATTCAAGTAAATAATGTGTGGCTCACAATTGGTTTAATGGTTAACATTTTAGTGACTGGTTTACAAAAGACATCAATACTATATATATATATATATATATATATATATATATATATA
The DNA here is from genome assembly GCA_030867185.1 of Tagetes erecta. Taxonomy (NCBI): domain Eukaryota; kingdom Viridiplantae; phylum Streptophyta; class Magnoliopsida; order Asterales; family Asteraceae; genus Tagetes; species Tagetes erecta. The sequence goes on along the minus strand of CM061489.1, from coordinate 4,050,755 downwards.
TATATAGAGTGAGGTTCACCTACATAGTGTTACGACATTATTTTTTTAAACAAATTACACCATAAAAACGAGAATTTTTTTCTCTTTAAAACGCGTATAATATTGATATATAAAAAACGAACTTTTTTTTCACAATTTTTCAGCTCATTGTGTCTAACGTCAGGTCATTGTGTCTTCCGTCAGGTCATTGTGTCTTTCATCAGGTCATTGTGTGATTGTGTCATCCGTAAGGTTGTTGTGTCATTCATCGGGTCATTGTGTAATCTTATTTGACAAGTATTACACAATGATCTAATAATAATTACACAATAACACAAAAAGTATTTCAAAGATCTTTCTCTCACATCATCCTTCTTAAAAAATAAATAAACAAAACTTAAAAAAACTACTATTTTTCTCATTGTGTCTTTTTTCATTGTGTCTAATTTAAAAAATAAAAAAACGGTAATTTTTTAATTTTTTTTAATTTTTCGTTTATTTATTTTCTGAAAGAGGAATACATGGGGAACAAGGTCTCCGAACCACTTTTTTCAAATTTGATTTATATTGTGAGTTATAATTTTTTTAAAAGTGTCATTGTGTCTTTGTTTACCATTGTGTCATTCTCACACTTTGTAACAAAAAATGACGTTGTCTTTGAACATTTCTCAAACACATATTAACAATTTATGACACGGTGATAATTTCTAAACACATAATATGACACAACAAATATTTATAATAAGATGATATTATATAATGACTTAAGAATGAACCGATAAAAGTGATATTTCACTAGTTATAATAAAACACAATCACATGATATTACACAAGGACTAGACAAGTGCCGAAATTTTTTTTTATTTTTTATATATCAATATTATACGCGTTTTAAAGATAACAAAACGCTTGTTTTTTTGGTGTAATTTTTTTTAAAAAATAATATCGTATCCAAAAGTTATGAAAGTTTTAAAAAAAGTGGGGGAATTGGCATGTGCCTTGCATGTGGAGAGAGAAAGTCAACAAAAGTGGCTATGACTAATGTACCCTTCCACCAATTTCTTTTCCTACAAATTGATCTCAACCATTAAAAAAGAGATCTAAAGGTCATAAATCATTCTTAGCATTCTTAGATTTCTAACACTATGTAGGATAACTCTCCTCTATATATATATATATATATGATAATATGAACATATTTCTTTATCTAGCTATATGGTTGTCTTAATTTGTCGTTTAGATACACGTTTGGTAAAAACAATAATATCGTAATTAAGCAATATAAGACATACTCTTTAGCTATTTCTTAAAATGCTAATAATTTCTACATTTTAAAATTAAGGATAATCCATGTAATTAACAAACTATATATATACATCTACTTACACATTTATTGAAGAGTAGCTAGGTTAAGCATCATGTGATAATGCTTAATCAGGGCAAATATAATTAAGGCTAGCCAAAATCCACATTACAAGAAAAGGACTAACTTGTAAAGTTGTGTCTATACAATAATTTAAATTTTATAGTAGTGTTCTTAAGGTTAAAGCTTCTGTCTTGATAAGAATATATTTTGATAGATGAAAGAGTAGCCAACCAATAAAGTCAATACAAAGGATTTTTACGTTAGCCAAGTCTGTTTGCTTGTAAAGTTGTGTCTATACCAACATCAATAACACCTTGAAAATTACAAAAAACAATTTCCAAAAAATAAAAACACTAACTTGTGTAGGGGTGTTAAAAGAATCCGAAATCCAAACTGCATTCAAATTCAAAAAAGCCGATCCAAATTCTTTATTTGGATGTCGATCGGATCTTATCCAAATTCCTTATAATATGGATTTTGGATCGGATCTCATCCAACTCCAAATCTGAATAGCAAAATTTTTGAATTCAGATATCCAGATAAACTGTAGAAGAACCATTATGTTTCTAGGATTTTTAGCCCAATATCCATTAAAATTTATTATATTATCCCAACTTGTAGAAATGAGAAAGGTGTGAAAAGAGTTAATGAAATGTATAGTGTGCTTATTAGAACATGAAGACCTGATGTTTCATGTTCTAATTTTTATGAACTATTATCGTTATTTTGAATTAGTTTATGAAGTTTGAACAATGAATTAGACCCATTGAGAGAAGGAAGGAGAACATGTCATATAGGAAAAATCCTAGGTGGAATGCTTAAAAAAATGACATGTGTGTTAGCTACATAATTATTAAGATAGGTAGATTCAATGTCTCCCTCTTATATAACTAGCCGTCTAGATAAACAAGCCCATAATTAGTCGTCTAGATAAGCAAGCCCTTATTTTCAAGATGACCATCCTGATTAATAATGTATCTGATATGAATATTAATTTTTTCACAAAGGATTTTGGCGTAACGATAAGACCGTTATAGTCAGAGATACAGTGCAATAATCTAGTTTGAAGTTCCGACATGCCCTCATAATGGGCGCATATAAGCGGCCTACTGCTTAGGATTCACTCAAAATTGCAATCGTAACGGAGGCTCATTCCAACCCTCATTTTGGGTCAAGTTGGATGGAGTCGAGGACTCCCTAACAAATCGTTCCAGGAGGAAATCATGACAAAAACCTTTAACATTTCTATGTAAAACCATTCGGCTCATACTAAAACCTTGATTACCCTAAGGTTGAGCTTTATTGTCATAACACGTAACAAATGAGTAGATGGTACAATTTAAACCTAGTCCCTAATTAAATATTCCAAATTAAACCTAGTCCCTAATTAAAGATTCAAAATCTCACCCCAACCATTCTGTAGAATAAACTTGACGTATCCATTAAGTATATGATTAATTATTATTAGTTTAAGAACCAGTAGATATTAAAAACTATATACGAAAACAATGTAATACATTTCTAAATAATACAGTGAATTGAGCTTTATGCATAATCAAGAAGATTACATCAGTCACATTTTCTCTTTTACTATTTTAATTAATTATATATATTTGTTTTATGCACCCGGCCTCTAAATGCTTTCCAACATATGCATATAATTATTGTTTTCTAAAATAAATAAATAAATATATAATAATATCAATTAACATGAGTAATCAAAACTAACTAACCATTTCTTCTCTCTGAAAGCTAAGTAATAAATATTGGTTTCATTTTTCTTGATAAAGATTTAACATATATATCATAAAGCAGCTTAAAATCCATATACTAATGAACCATTTACTCAACTTTCAAGTAACCTTAAAATGAAGTAAACAATTAACATGCATTAGCTAGTTGCAGAAGATTCAGAGCCTTTTACACACACAAAAACTTTCAAATCCAGTCAGAATCAATCTTTTAGTTACTTCTCTAACAAGCAATTAAACCTTTTCTTGTTTTTCTCAAATTTTGATCATCAAAACCCTAGCTACCTAGATATATAATTATCCACAATAAACTCAAGACACATGATGGATGAAAAAAAAAACTTTATTATTTTAAAAGAAAACTCACTCAAAAACTCGTTATAATAACTCTTTATTGTTTGTCTCTACTAAAGCATCTACTCAAACCTTATATTTATAATTTTAACATGCACGTGTTAGACTATAATATAAAAAGCTAAACCATTATTATTTTCTAAATATTTAAGGATTTGACCGAATTAATCGCATCATACTCAAACTCTACCAACTTGTAGATTTGGTTTAAGTAATTAACTACAACAAAAACAACTTTAATTAACAACAAATTAATGCTCATAATTAAACATCAAACAACACATCAACATCATATTAACTAATCAACCAATTCATTCATTCAATCCACATTAACGTACTCGATCATCTTAATTTAACTCAAATCTGGCCTAATAATCAACATTAACATCATTCATGCATGCATATATAACTTAACCTAACCTTTTATTAATTAATCATCCATCAGAACAAGCGGTTATTGATCCCCATGTTACCAGACCAACCACCACCACCACCATCCTCCGGCAACTTAAACACCGGCAAACTCACCGTCCCCACATCCGAAAAACCGCCACTCACAACCGCCTCATGATCATCTTCCTCCAACGGCAACCGTTCATACGCCACATTCGAAAACGAAGCTGCTATCACTATCACCGGACCTGCAGCTATCAAAGCTCCCACCACATTACCACCCACCACCTGACCTTCTCCACCGGCCAAATAAACACTCAAACTCGTCGCTCCGGGCGGTGCCGGTGGCGGCAAAAACGACCCACAAAGTGAGAGTATTTCAAACCTTCCTTGAAGAGTTAAAACAGGTCCGGTTACGGATGACGTGGGTTGCCGGAGAGTGACGTTGTTGACGGTGCCGGAGCCGTTGATGATACAAACACCACGTTGACGTTTTGTAGCGTAAGTTCCAATGCAATCAAAAACATCACATCCGTTGGTGATTTCAAGGATGTGTGATCGGAGAGTGTTGGCACTTTCTTTGGTGATGATGATTGGTGGTTTTGGTTTGTTTTTTGAGCCCGGTGGACGGCCCCTGGGACGGCGGTTAAGAGTGTCGCCGGACGGAGCGTTGGTGTCGTCTGAATCGGTTTGAAGATGGTGGTTATGAAGGGAGAAATTAGTTGACATTGTATGGATGTAAATTAGCTAGAGAAATGGTAGATGAATTGAAGAAGAATAAGAAGAAGAAGAAGAAGAAGAATAAGAAGAAGAAGAAGAAGAAGAAGAAGAATAAAGTATATATGAAGGTATGTAATGGGTGAAATAATTGATTAGAAAAGAGAAAGGTGTTAGTATATATATATTTTATGATATATATATATATATAGTGCATGTGTATGTATGTATATGTACACATGAGGGAGATTAAGCAACAAACAAAACAAATCTTTTAGAGTTTGACGAGTCAGTTTTAACGTTAACAGAATCATTTGTATCAGAGTTAGTTTTTTATCCTTTATTTTTATATATGTTATTATTTTAACTGTCGTTTACAGTGGAGGAAACAAGAGAAAACCGGCCATCAAGTTACGAGAAAATAGCGAAACTAGCTAGCTAGCTAGCTAAATAATAGTTTATTTTTTTAAAGAGTATTTTAGTAAATTATGACCTTGTTAAGTTAGATGAATATATTATTATATTTTAATTTACAAATACATTTGTAACTTGTAATTACAAATACGTAACCCTTTAATTTAATTTTCTAAGTTTTAATTCATAAAATTGTGATTTTCTGATTAAAGAGTAAATATATATACAAAGAGCTAGAGATCTAAAGTATAGAAGAGAGAGAAGAAACATAAAACCAGGAATAGGGTAAGCAAATGAGATAAGAAAAAGAATATAAAGAAAAAGGTTTAATGGTACTTTGGAATGAACAGAGATGCATGTAATAGTAACACATATATATCTACCCAATCTTTTGTTTTTAGGGTTCAAAGTTCAAACTATTTTTTTGTCAAAATTAAAGCGTCTTGTATTTTTTTGACCAATCTTTATTTGAATTGAATGATAATTCCTAATTAGGATATAAATATATATAATCTAATTAAACTTCCAAGTCAAAAGTGACTTAAATTGATGAGAAATTAATATATATATAGCTTGTTTTTTCTTGAGAAAATAGAGTTTGATCATTTCATAGTTATAGTAGTAGGTAGAGAAGATATATAACTTGTGTTCTTAACCAAAAGCTTTGGTTTAATTTCCCAACTAATGGTTCATATATATCTACAATTTTGATATGACAGTTGTATGTATATATGTGTTTTGTTGTTTATATATAACACCAAAGTCAAAAATAGTTTAATTAATTAATATAATTAAACAAGCATTTGAAAAAGTCAAAAGTAGCTTAAATTGAAATAATTAAACAAGCATTTGAGAAAGTGGACATCACTAATTAGTTCATTGTTTTCAAGGACTTCTGATCATAGGGATATATGCACCTTATCTCACTTAATTTTTACGGTACGTGTAGGTGCATGTGACATTTTAGTGGCTGTTTGTTTGAGTTTTTAAAGTGTTATTTGTCTGAATTAGTCATAGGTGTATTATTCAGACCGTTTGTTTTGTACGATGTCTGACTATGTTAGACATTGCTTTTGAATTGTCGAATTGGTAAATATTATATTGAGTTTAAATGGTTCAGACTTCTTATTACTGGTTTAAAATTTAATGGTTTAGACGTCTTACTATCTTACCGGCTCAACTGTTACTCATTCAGAAGGTGCCAAACAACGAACGTGATTTTTTCGAAAAAAGAAGAAAAGACGTGTTTGCTCATTAACGCATTAAACATTATAAAACGAAATTATGTTTCCAATCATCATGCCAACTTTGAACTTTTGTAGGTAATTCATTTGTAAGAAACTTATATATATCAATTTGAATTGTGTATCACCAATAAACGTTTTCTCAGTTTGAATGCATGACACAATGTTTAATATCTCTTTGCATCTTCTACTTAATTGTCATTTAGAAAAACTCCGGGCAACAATATAAAATAAAATTTTTAAGATAAAGATATATAATTGTCGTCAAACAAAACTTGCTAACTAAAAATCATATTATAAGAAAAAAGAGTAAATCTCTATTTTGATACCTAAGTTTTGCATTTATTCTCCATTTCAGTACCAACTTTTATTTTTTATCTATTATTGTCCTGAGTTTTATAATTCTTCTCCATTTCAGTGCTTTTGACTAATAGGGTTAACTTTTTTGTTAACTTTTTTCTAAAAATACGAAAATGCCCTTAGTACTAAAATGGATATTATAAACATGTTTAAATTAAAATAATGGTTATATGTGTGTTTGTGTGTGTGAATATGTCAAGAACATATTTTAAAATATTAAAGAAAGTTTGATTTTTTTATTTTTAAATTAGGCGTTTTCTTTAAAGTTATTTTTCTAATATCGTTCGGTATAATATCATACGTTTTTGTAGGCTTTTCTATATCGTTCGGTTTATTAGTAGTTGATATTTAGACATTTTTAATAGCGTTTGGTTTTTTCAATTTTTTTAGTATTTTCGATTTAATACCGTTGGGTGTTTAAATGTTTTTTCAAGATCGTTTCACCGTCCTCATTTTGAACGTTTTTTTAATATCGTTAAGTATAATATCGTTTCGTTTAATACCATTTGGTTTCTATATGTTTTTTAGTATCATTCGCTTTAATAAAGTTTTTTCTGAACGTCCTTCTAATAGTTCAGTAGTAAATGAATATATTTTTAGTAGCATTTGTATTTTATCATACATGCATATATTTATACTAAAAGATAGATAAAAACATGTAGAAAAATGAATTAAAAAAAGAATTGTAATAAATGTGACATTTATTTACCGAACATTATTAGTAACAAAGTTTAAATACTGAACGATATTCAAAAAACATTTGAAAAAGTAGGGAACGGTTGACATTTAAAAAGCGAATGCTAATCAACCGAAGTATATTAAAAAATATGTTTAAAAGAGCGGAATATATTAAACCAAACAATATTAAAAAGAAGAAGTTTACGCGAAGTAATGATGTTATACTTAATGATATATTCAGAAAAGGACGTATATTATGAGGACGGTGAAACGATATTGAAAAAACGTTTAAAGACCCAACGGTATTGAATCGAACAATAGTTTAGAACCATACGATGTTAGAAAATACAATTGAAAAGGCAAAAGGTACAAAATCTATCTATATTTAAAAACATCTAAATATCAAACATTATTCAAACGAACGACATAAAAAACACAAAAAAAGTACGATGTTATAACGAACGATATTATTAAAATAATTAAAGATAAACAATCAATTTAAAAAATTAAAAACGTCTATTTTCTTTGATGTTTTAAAATATGTATTTGACATATATAATACACACCCAAACACATAAAATCATTATTTAAATGTAAACATATTTATAATATCTATTTCATAAATAAATTAAAAACGTCTATTTTCTTTGATGTTTTAAAATATGTATTTGACATATATAATACACACCCAAACACATAAAATCATTATTTAAATGTAAACATATTTATAATATCTATTTCAGTACCAAGGGTATTTTTGTCTTTTCAATTAAACTTAACAAAAAAGTTAACCTTGTTAGTCAAATGTACTGAAATAGAGATGAATTGTAAAACTCAGGCCAATAATCGACAAAAAATTAAAGTTGGTACTAAAATGGAGAAAATATGCAAAACTCAGGTACCAAAATAGAGATTTACTCAAGAAAAAAACTCAGAGCAAGTTTACTTTTGATAATTTTACGATAACTTTAGCTACAAAACTGTAACAATACTGGATTGTCGTAATTTTAATTCTGACAACTTTATAAAAAAACTAGTCTTTTTTTTAATTTAGTTATACGTTTTGATTTACGATAAAATAATGATATATTATGATTCTATTGTGAGAGAAATTTTGTGATCAATTGAGTTGTGAAAGATTGCATGTAAAAAACTATAATAGCAAAAACATGTTTTCTAGTAGTGGCCAGGGGCAATCGAATAATGGATAATATTAATATATGTTTGTTGTATACTAAATAACAAATCTTGGACCCTATATATGCCCCCACCCAATGACTCAACGTTTATTTGGCTGATGTGATATAAATTAATTTGTTAATGTATTATATTATATAATCATGAATAAAAAAATGCAAAAAGATAGTTACCCTTACTGCATGTATACGCTTCCATACATATTCTTGTACTATCGATCTATTTGTAATGAAGAAGGCCCCGTTTCTTCTTGCACGTTTTTGTGTTGCTTTTAGGGCTGAGGGTACACAATTAATATAAAATAGAAAAAAAGTCATGTATATCAATTCTTGCTTGTCACATGATATACAACACTAACTTACATATATATGTACTTGCGTCCTAAACCTATCATGTCAAAGAGGGTGCCCGGCTTCTTTGGTAATTCATACGTAATCGAGCACCAACATTTTGTCGTGAACCTCTGCGATCTTTAATTACTTTAGTCATTAACTTTGTCACACGTGGACCGATCAGTGTGAGACATACGCTTTCTGGTCAATTTTTTTTACTTCTTTTACCTCTCGTGTTATCATTCAGCTAGATAATAGATTAATAGTTATACTAGCTAGTTCGATCGATTTCTTTCCTTTTATTGATAAACATTGTCATAAACATATATACAAATATCATATGTTTTCAATGAATGTACGTATATTTGTTTCAATGTGTTATTTTGTGTTAATTTATAGTACATCCACTACTTATCAACTTCTTTTTAAATGTATAAATGATTAAAGATTATTACTTTTCTCTATAAAGGTACGAGATGTGATAATCTGTGTGAGTGAGGTGGTTGTCACGTCACTTGTTATAAGTCACCTATTTTCACATCATTATATTTTCACTCACACGGATGGGATAACCCAAATATATATATTGCATTATAAATCATCTTTTTTAACTTAAGTCCACACTCACACGTACAAACAATATCATATCATTACACACATGTACATTAAATCATCATTAATATAAGTGTGACCATGTCCATTGTATAATAAATATATCCCTGATAATTAGCATTATATATACATATAGTTAGGTAAATTTTGATGTGGACAAGAAATTAAAGGTGATCGATCTAGTAAATCACTGGATTGGCATAACTATACTACTGTCTCACTTATTTTTTTCTTCTTCTTTCTGACTTGTAATATTGATCATGATGTTGTGTGTGTTTGAATTGCTTTGTCCACCTGTCATCTTTTCATTGGTTGTTTCCCTAAAATTGTGGGGGCTCATTTCTTCTTTTCTTTTGTAGCTTCTAGCTATGGTGTTCAGAACTGATCAACTGACATACCTACTTCTACCTAATGATGCCAGAACATGACTGATGTCTTCTTAAACATGCCAATGTAAAGTGAGCATTAGGGTTTTCATTCATCCAACTAAACTTTTTTTTCCTGGTTTGTAACTTTTACCAAGTAGTTTTTGACTACATTGCGGATTTTTTGGGTCCAGCAGGTCCAGTTTAACCTTAACATGTTATATTCATAACACTTTATGTCTTAACAAAATCGTATATTGGTTTTAAACTGTCTTAACTTTCACTTTTTGGTTTTTACCGGTCCCAACTATCGAATTGGCTGATAACGGTCCCAACTTTTATCACTTTGACAACTAACAGGTTGTTTTTAATTTTTTTTTCAAATTCAAAACCCATGTGTTAAGGGATTTTGATGGGAAGGAGAATACGATTCGATTGATGTAAAAGTTACCTCGTAACGACACTCCGAATGACAAAATGATGCTTCAATCGGATGTTTAAACCTAATGGTGCTTCAATCGGATGTAAAATTTTTGTTGTTCGGAGCGTGGTTTCGAGATAACATTTACATCAATCGATTCGTATTCTCATTCTGATCAAAATCCCTAAAACATCGATCGGTCTTGAATTCGAAAAAAATTTAACGGAGTTATAAAAAATTTTAACGACAGTCTGTTGATTGTCAAAGTAATAAAAGTTGGGACTGTTATCAGCTAATTCGGTAGTTAGAACCGGTAGAAACCAAAATGTGAAAGTTGAGACATGTTTAAAACCAATATACCTAACAAAAATCGTCCATATATATATTCTAACTTTCGTCCATGATTCCATTGGTTTCCCCACATGTGCCCCGCACAATACGCGTATAGTTGTCTTTTCTTGTCGTTTCCAGCATCTGTAAATACAAAAAATCTCTAAAATCGATCGCATTCAACTAACGGGATCATGGACATAAATTAGGTTAGGGACGATTTTCCAGCCTAGTGTGTTAATGCTATATTGAACATGTTAACGTCAGCATAATCTATAGACAAAATCTATAGACAAGACAAAAAGTGCAATTTATCCTAGTTTTCTTAAATCTAATCATGACATATGTAACATAGGCATGTGACACTATAGTAGTGCACAAGTGCGGTCTGTAAAAGTGTAGAGGATATATAAAATTTTAAACCGGCCTCACCATTATGGGCATTCTCGGGATCTATCCGTCCATCCCATTTAAGACATGATAAACCAATTCCCGGTTACCCCAAGTCCAGGAGGCCGGAAACCTAGTTACTCGAATAAAACCCTGGCCTAGGATTAAGTTTTGAACGTGAAACCTTTTACAATCCCAAACTCCGACCTTTATCTCTATATTGTTGTGCCAGAAGGACGCTACAAATGTAAATAAATATGAACATAAAAAATTCATGTTACCAATGTTTCAGCAAACAAAATTTCTTTTAAAATTATTTTCCTAAATAAGTATATGACCGATCGGGTAAAGATCATATAATGCAAATCCGAAAAAATACTTGTAAAAAAATACGTACTTTTCTGTTTAACACTCTTTGAGCCCATATAACTAGCTAGCTAGGCCCCAAACATTCCCATCTCCATGTCAAAATCATGACCCAAAAACGAAATTAAATATATGCAAATTTTTAGGTATTATTTATAAATCAGTTCCTATCAAAATTTGATCAACAATATCGATATGGTTTGGTAATTTAAGAAAACAAATCACAAGTGCTAAGTTAATTTAACATCATTTCTTTAAGGATACACACGTCACAATCTGCATCCTATACAATTTGAACCCCAAACATTTTCGTTATAGGGTATGAGCTAAAAACATGAAAAAATTCCTATCTAGAAACTTTTACGGGCACTTGGGGTTTCGACCAGGTCCTCCATAGTAAAAGTGGGTACCCCAGTTACGGTTGCTTCTTGTTTGAACATCATAGCAATTGGGTTGCTCAGAGAAGGTCTCAAGGTCTTTAGGAGCCCTTAAATTGTTAGATTCGTCCACTATTTGAATATTTTTGAAGTAGCTTGCTTTACTAAACCCTTGTTCGGGGAACTGACCGCTACCCATTTGGGTAGTCGTGTGCCGCCCGTCCGAGGCTGTGTTTATCACCTCACCACCCCACTCTATCATCGATGCACTCCTGGTTAAGTGTGAAAATAGTGTGGCTGGCCAGTATCCTAACACTTTTCCATTCCCAAATTGCATCCACCAGTTCCCTTCCTCCGGATCCTACCAAAAATCATATGCAATAACATCAAACTTACTGCTAACATAACTATGCACATTTTTTTGTTGGTGACATATTAACAAACTCACGATCACGGGACACAACATTACTCCGCTAACAAATGTGACCTTTAAGAGGTTATGACAAGAAAACAATGAGGAATAATGCAACTTGGATATCATCAATAATATTTCACAAAGGGAAATTTTGCTCTAATTGTTTAGTACAAATGAAATCTTGTTTCTTTAGAATTATAAACTTAAAAAAGATTAAATAATAAGGTTGTATATTAAAACAAAAGGTCCTGACAAGAGGAACAAATGACACATTTTCTCATTGCAACTTCCTTTCAAAAGAATATTTAAAATACAAAATTGGCATTTTCATCCATTTTTATATACATATGGCAACCATGATGACATATTTTAAACTATTAAGCCAAATGATGATAAATTTGGGGAATATACCTTCCAAATTAGTATGGTGATATCATATTGAGAACCATGAAACTGTGAAATAGGTGATATGCTACCTCCTATTGCAATCTCATTGTTGATTTGAATAAACCCTGAGCACAAAAGGTTGTAACATCCTGTGGCTTCATATGCATCACTCTGTCCAAAATATTCTAAATTTTTAAAATATGTTTTCAAGACATATAGAATCCTAAGTGAGTCAAATAATGATTTTCGTTTCGATTAAGATCGCAATAAATGATGCTAGCTAGCTAGCTAGCTAATAGTTCATAAACTTACAGTCCAGTAGATGAAGAGTCTCGTGTTATTATCTCCATACAAATCTGGGCTAACCTGTTACAATATATGCAACAACTTTATGTTAATATATATATGTAATTATTTTTAATATTTGAAAACTTTTTTTATCATTGAGTCAATATTGTTTTTGTTTTGTTTCAACTTACCTGCCAACCAGCTTCAATACTGTTAAGATCTGAAGCAAAAGAGCCTCCCAATATCCAAATTTGAGACAAACTAAATTCATTAGATTGGTCAATCTTTGGCTTCCAAACATTCATTGTTGCTTTTGCTCCATAGAATTGTCCTTGAGCATATGCAATTGCATGCTAGAAAAAAAAAAAAAAACTCTAGTTAATAACAAGAACATTTGGCACGTGTGAAAAAAGGACTTGCATCCTGATGGTTAAGTGATGTGTCCAACAGATTCTGCAGGGTTACCTGATGGCCATTTTGATTGAACATGTCAGGATCAATGGAATTTGGTTTAACAGAAGCGGAAAAACTTTTTTTCCCATAAGTTTTAACCGAACTTGCTCTTAGTACATCCTCTTTCTTTGTTCTTCTAACGGGGATTGTCCCCGTCGGGCATTTTCCATTAGAATGCCACAATTGAGTAATCGCTTCATTATTTTCTGACGACGACGATGGCACTTTGATATCATCATTAGTTATCCAATTTGGCATCAACTATAACCATGCATAAGTTAGAAACCATCAATCATCACTTTATAAATCAACAAACACATAAATGCATAGGGAAAAAGAGAACCAAACCTTAATGGTATGATTTTTAAGAAACGGATGATCAAAAGCTGGCTGATGAGAGATACGGACACAGTCGATTATATCACCATCTGGACTCTGTTCACAACAAACGAATATAAATTTTCACTAACAAAGATAAAATCAACAATGAAAAGAACTCAATGCATGGACACACGCACGCGACCTTGATGGATTTAACCGGACGTTTATTTACGCGATTCAAATGCTTTAAAACCTCAACTTCTTTTCGAGAACCAGAAAATCTATTTCTACCAGCTGCATAACATAAACGCGCCTCCGTAAACAGACACAACAACACCAAGAAACCAAAAACCAGCTTCACTCCTACCATTTTCTCACCATACAAAAAAATGTTGAGTGAAAGAGTATGAATGGTGATTGGTGAGTGAGAATGAAAGAAAATGAGTAGAAAGTATAAATACAAAGGTTTGTTGTTTTGAAGTTGCAGTTGATTGCGGACGTGTGAAATTGACCATTGTGGTTTTAAATTTTTAATGCAACTTTTTTTTTATTGTGAAATATGACCTAAAATTTTGGACTTTTTGTTATTATTAGGCTATTGAGCATGTGTTGGGAAGTCAAAAGATTTTGTTTCACAAGAACTAGTGGGAAGTTTTTAACATATTCTTTATTTTTTTTTAAGTTTGACATTTTCCATAGAGTTTTATACTTTCATCATGAATATCATGGCTGTTTAATTAATTATATGTTATTGTGTCCACAAAATGTAAAAGGTAAGAGTAGAGTCATTTGAGGTTTTATTTAGTCTAAAATTCGAACTTGTAACATAATAAGCTATTTTTATAACTGTTTGAATTTAAATTACTTATAAAGTTAGTTTGATGGTTATAGAATATAAAATGATTTTTAGTGAAGTATTGAGCCGCGGTATTAATTAAGATTTTAGAGAATGTTAAAAGAACCTGTTTGGTTTGATTGTTTTTTTACACTTAAAATTGCTCTTTTGTTTCTTATTTAATCGCTATTCTAAATTACAATGCTTTCATTCTAATTTAGAAAAAAAGTAAATTTGATTATTAACTATTTAATGTGTCTTTAAGTCTGACTTTCTAACAATTACCAAAAAGTTATTATTAGAATTTAAATTTTTTATTTTGTGTTTATCTTGAAATAATTAGCGTCATAATTGTTAATATATTTTGTTGTACTTTAATAAAAAGTTTAATAAGTGAAGTCAAGGTCGTCTATATTCATTGGTAGGCTTATAAGTCAAAGATTAAATTGGAAGGAGTTGCATTTGATTTTTTTGCAAAGTTCTAAAGTTGGGATCTTTTGTATGTCAATGTCATTTTCAAGCAATTATAATGTCTTAGGACCAAAAAAAAAGATAAAATATTCCAAAACAACTTTTTAATAAATTTATTAGAATTATTACTATTCAAGCTAAGACCTGAGTGTAGTCTTTGCGCACGTAACATCTCACTTTCTTTTCACCTTAGCTTTAGCAGCAAAAAAGTGTTAAAACAAGTGTTTAAGACGTTACATACACGTATGGGAGCATAACGCCCTGGCCGGGGTGCAAAATAAGGCACATGTTATGTCATGTTAAATCAATGTGTTTGCATCTCACATGTTTCATTTGATTTGTATGAGATTAAAACCAATAACGGGTGTAAAATATAGTTTAGCAAGAAAAACTTATAATGGAAAGGTTATGGATCAAATTTGAAAAAAAAATATATAATATTATAATGTTACATAAGTTGTTGAATACATTTAATTTGTCAACACAAAGAAAATGTATGTAAAGGTTATGGATCAAATTTGAAAAAAAAAAAATTGTAAGTCCACAATACTCCTACTGTTTACTGTGTCAATGTTTACTTCAGTTTATTTCCAGATTAAAAAACTGATCACAGCTGAAAAGTGGTGAAAACAAACATTTTAAAACACCTGGTATGTGACAATTTTATATGAAATAATCACTTCTCTGAATGTATAAAACTGGTTAAAAGTTTACCAAAAGAGTAAACTGCAGTTTTGGTCCCTATGTTTTGATAGCATTAACAGGTTTAGTCCTATCTTAACAGTTTTGATCCCTGTGTTTTTATTTTTTAACAGTTTTGGTCCCGAACACTAACTTTATCCAATTTTCCGTTAAGTCTCTCTCACATGCGGAGTAAAAATGTCATTTCTCTCGCTCTTTTTGACAAACGCCTAATAAAAATGTTAACCTACATAATGAATTAGATAAAAGAGAGGGAGAAATGACATTTTTACCCTTCAGATGTGAAGCGCGTGTGAGACTTAACGAAAAATTGGATGGAGTTAGTGTTCGGGACCAATTCTGTTACAAAATAAAAACACAGGGACCAAAACTGTTAAGGTGGGACTAAAACTGTTAATGGTATCAAAACACAGGGACCAAAACTGCAGTTTACTCTTACCAAAATGATTTGGTAACTTAGTTTGGGTATCAAGAACCTTGCGAGTGACCACGAAAACAAAAACGATTTCAAAAGTTAAATGAACAGAAAGAAGCTCGTAACGTGGCCTATATACTGATTCATAAAAGCATTCATCTAGAAACAGTAAACAGAGAAAATGTTTCGCTGTCGAATGCACATATTAGCACTTTCTATTCTGCGTGTTAGAAGCTCCCTGGCTACAAAAGGATGATGATACTAAATAAAGAAAGATGCTGATGAAGAAGAAGAATATGCCGGTCCCATCTATATCCACCTGCTCATTCAGACGCGCTGTTGTACCGAAGATGTTGCTCGTAAAAGTCGATCAACTGCCATTATTAATGAACATAATACCAAATTACTAATGAACACTAGAATCATGAAATCATCATGTGGTTCTTTGTTTCTTATATTTCTATTTTCGGTTGTTGGATAACAAGTAGCATAGTTTTGTAGACATTCTATTTTAGGTAACCTCGCCGCACCTTCATTTGCATGCATACAATGTGTTTAAGTAACTAACTAACTAACTAACTAACTAACTAACAAAACAATGTGTTTAAGTAAATCTTCAACCTTATCAGCAACCAGTTTTTCAAGTATTAACGATATGCCCGAAAGTTTATGATCTAAAGTTTTGATTTGGAAATAAATATGGTTACTCAAGACAAAAATCAGATACAACTATGTTACTTTTTTATACACAAGGAGATAAGCTTACAAGAACTGGATTGTTTTCCTTGAGGTATTTGTTATCAACAACGATCTCTTCTTCGTCTGACCTGTTCATAAAGAATCCAAACTATACATAAATAAGTTTGTAAATATGATCAAGCGGAAATGAAATTATACATGCATAACAAGAAAAAAGAGAAACAAGTGACGACAAACCTCTTGACCAAAAACGATACGCTCACATCTTCTGTGTCATTAATCACAGAGATTGAATAGTTAACAGGCTTTACAATCTTCGTAATAACAGGGACACTTTGGGGAGTTTCAAGAATGTTGTCATCTTCCAAACCGTTGACCATGTCATCAATGTTCTTAACATCATCTTCAAAAATTACTTCATCGGCAGTGGTTGGTTCTTCAGTAGCATCTTTTTTGGGTGCTGAGTTTGATGCTTTTTTATACCGTTTAACAGCACAAGACTTCCTTCTTCTAGATCCAATTTGGGGATTAGCAGGATAAACCTCCGTTTCAGCAACTTTGGAGACACCCTTTGCAGCCCCAATTCGGGGACTAGAACGACGAACCTCTGTTCCAACAACCTTGGAGATCCTATGTGCGGCTCCAATTCGGGGAGTAGCACGAGTAACCTCTGTTCCATCGACCCCGTTTGCAGATTCAACCGGATCTTCTTTGATATGTATGGCAAACTCGGTCATGTTTTCTTGATCCATGGAAGATGCAGTTTTAGTTTCATCAAGTTTTCCTTCCAGCTCGTTTGATTGGTTGGTGGTTTCGTTATAGTTAGCGCCCCCAACATTGGAGTTGTGGGCATGAGGACGAAGGACAGGTTCCTCTGTAATTTTGATTCTTGCAGAAGGTATATGATATGCAGCATTAGAAGAATCTTGCGGCTGCTTCCGCTTCTTTTTTGATTGTGACGTAGAATCTACTGTATGTTTTCGTTTGCGTTTACGTTTCCCAGAATTCATGCTTCAAGTTTCAAAAAAACCAAGAAGGCATAAATAGTCGATTATCATTGTTAAATATATAATCACTTAGGATTGTTTGGGATATATGTTTGGGAGGGTTCTATTCGGAACACTAAATATTGCGAGAACACGCGGAACAAAATGAATAAAACGATTTTTTCAACCTTAACAGTTTTAAAATACAAGAAAATGGTAGCGATGAAATGTTTATTCATCCCTCTTGAAAATCAGAAAAAAATACATATAAATAAATTTTATTTTTATCTACATAAAAATACCCATGTGTATGTATCAAGTATAAAACTCAAAATTATAAACTACTGAACGATGTAAGTTTGTTCCTTTTGTTCTCGCAATAATTCAGTGTTCACTAAAAAACCTCACCCTCTATTATAAACATGAATGATTTTGTGAAATTCTAAACCAAGAAACACAAACTAGTAAAACGAAAAACCTTTCAAAAGCTTCAAGTACATCAGGACATGACATGAAACTCTCAGCCGGTTCCCAAGAATTAGCCGACTCTGGCCATCCACGCCTTCAATAGAACACAAACAAACACTCTGATCAACCAAATCATGCCACATTGGTGTCATATTTGAGGGAACAAAACCACCAATTTCAAATTCCAACAACATTTAATACAACACTAGTTCCATTCTACCATCAATGGTGTATTTCCAAAAAGTTTAATTCCATTACTCAAAACCTAAATTTAGCAAAACGGTTCGAAACTTGATCAAATCCTAAAGTTCCAAAAATCAACTCCATTATTAACTTCAAACAACCCCCAATGTTACAAATGTTCTCCAAATATAACCATGCATGAATCACAACTACTAGTGAGCATAATTCGGGCCGACCCATAATCCCAAGACTAGACCAGACCAGACCGACCCAACCTATTCTACATAGGTTCGGTCTGCCCGGTCCAGTTTTGGACCGACCCAAGACCTAAGACCGGACCAACCCATGACATTCTACATATATGTGGTCCGGTCTTAGGTATTAAGCTGGTTCGGTCCTTGGTCCGGACCAGTCCAAGCCAGGCCGGTCCGGACCAAATGCACACTCCTATCACAACTAATGTAACATTAGGGCACTCACCATTTGATAAGATACTGCTTTACTCCCTTTTGCCACAATCAATTCACCATGAAACCAACAAAACCAAAAACATCAGACAACAAAATGAACAAACAATCAAACACACTAATAATCAACAACGATAAAAAGCAAAACTAAAACACGAACAACAAATCGAAATAAACCTTTCGAATCCTGGTTTTCCTTAAAGCTTCAATCTCATAAAAACCCTCAGCAAGCTTCGGCCGTTGATCATTTTGACCTCCATTGACATACGGATCATCAGATTGAGCATCATCGTCTTCGTTTTCCTCTTCATTGTACTCATTTCCGCCGTTTTTGTCAGTGAGTTGATCGTCGGTTTCGGTTTTGACGGGATGAGGTGGCGGTGGTGGATCGGAGCTGGTGGTGGTTCTTCTTCTAGCTCCGGTTTTCATCGGATTTGTGTGGGATGAATTTTGGGGGTTTAAGAGTTGAGTGACTGTGTTTATGTTTGTTTGTTTGTTTTCTTGCACTGTTTTTACACTTTTGTTTGTAACACAAGAGTTATTCGTCTACGTGTGAGTGAAAACTAGTGATTTTACGTGATGACGGAACTAGGAAAGGTTTTTTTAGAGAGTGTGCCGGTTTAAAAATTCTTTTTACGAGAGTTAAAAAAAATATGAGGTTATTATTTTTAACTTGTAGTTAAAGGTTAAATATTTTTTTATTTGGGGTAGTTTGTGTACGTAGTAAAAAGTACATGAGATTAATTTTTATGAGTAGTATAACATGCTCTCGTTGATCATGTTGATTGAGTTTAGGACTTTAGGCGTAACATTCGGCTAAATAAATGTGCTATGTGTGTGTATATATATTAGCACTTGTTTTTCATCTTACTTGAAAAGAGTTTTGTATGTATATGATTAGGCTACCCAATGACCTTTGGCTTAACGGTACCTAGGAGTCTAGAAACGGAAACTTTTCCAAGATGATGCAAGTTGCTTAGTTGCTATCTTAATATGATGCAAGTTGCTTAGTTGCCGCATATTAAATGTATCAGATGCTCTTCACTTACCTGACATGTGGCCATGACCAAAGAAAAAAGAAAATTTTATGGGCTATCTTTCTTACGGCTTGCTGGTGGCTGGTGCATCTGAAAAGCAAGATATGATAATAACTTCAACAACAATCTTAAGCCGGATCGTGACATTTTGAGAGCCATTAAATTTCTATCTTATCTTTGGATTAAAAACAGAGGTAATTTGAGATCATTACAATGAAAACAATGGTGTAAATGTCAATTTAAGTTTCTTGTATTCCTAGCACATTCAGTGACGGATCATGAACTCTTGTAGCACGAAAGCTAAAAATCACGGTGGCGAGCTCAATATATATATATACTAGGGTTAAAACCCGTGTATACACACGGAATAAAACTAAAATATATAAATAAAAATGATAAAAATCGAAAATATAAATCACAATAAATAAAGCTTCAACAACTGGATTGATTGAACATGCTATTAAAATCAAGTACTGGTATACACCATACTGAAATTGAAATTAAGGTTTGTTTATAAGAAACGAAACAATAAATAAAGCTTCAACAACCCGATTGATTGAAACCACAAACGTATTTCAAAAATATAGAACACAATTGACTGGAAATCATTGAGTGGGAGTTGCGGTAAAGAGTGATGAAGTTTTGGAGCTTAATTTAACCACTCAAAAATTTTCCCTCCTAAATTTGCCCCCTAAAATCTCTGAAATATTAGATAGATATATATATATATATATAAATTTTATATATATATATATATATATATTTAAATTTAAAGTATCAGAGTAAAAAACAGAACTTTTAGCAAGAAAACACGTCGGAGTCGTTATCCTTCCCCACCCCTTCAAGTATGCAGCCCAGAGCACATTACTAGGTTGGGTTATTGGATTTAATCACCTCCAACTATTGGCTATTGGCTGCTGTCACCCTCAAGTATCACTTTGGCCAATATAACTCCCAACTAAACACTTTGGTGTCCGTATCACCAAAAGTCAACCAATTCAAGTCACTTTTGGTTTTCTTTTGGTAATTTTTTGGTTAGCTTTTGATGTTACGGACACCGTATCACCAAAAGTTAACAAATTCAAGTCACTTTTGGTTAGTTTTTGGTTAATTTTTTGTTAACTTTTGGTGATACGGACACCAAAGTGTTTAGTTGGGAGTTATATTGGCCAAAGTGATACTTGAGGGTGACAGCGGCCAATAACTAATAGTTAGAGGTGATTAAATCCAATAACCCTTTTTTTAATAATATGATTGGCGGTTAAAACTTATATATAGTGTGATTACGAGAGAGAGAAAAAAATTTCAAATAACCTATTTAATAAAATACAAATAACAACGCCTAGGCTATTTACCCCATATATTTTTGAAAAAAAACGATCAATGCGTCGCGTATAGCCCTATATGGGCGTATTGAGTATTTTAATATGCCGTGTATAGCCCTATATGGGGCGTATTGAATTTTTTTTTTTAACATCAAAACGAATAAAGCCCGACTACCCGGTGGGGTCAATTTATAAAAATTTTTTCAAACATTTATTAAAAAGTATAACTATAGATTAAGGATTTGAAAAAATGATCCAAAATTTGTAAAAAGCTGATTGACGATGTTGTCATGCACTCATGTATCATCCCTAGTTGAACCTCTAGACTATAAAAGTAAACGAAAAGTATAAGTTACAACAAAACATAAGGATTTTACTAAAAAGAATAAATTAAAGTATATTTTTTAATAAATGTTTGAAAATTTGCATGATGGAACCATTTAACCTAACCAAAAAATAAGCCCCAGGCTATTTACACCAGGTAGCCGGGCTTTATTCGTTTCGATGTTAAAAAAAAATATGCGGCATATTGAAGTACTCAATACGCCCCATATAGGGCTATACGCGGCGTATTGAAGTACTCAATACGCCCCATATAGGGCTATACGCGGCGTATTGGTCTGTACATCGTACTGACATACCTGTCATCGTACCATATACGCAACGTATAAGATGGTTTTTTTATTTTTTTCCCCGGTGTAAATAGCATTTCCAAATAACAAACACCTTAATAAAAATACCTAAATTTGGAGAAAAAGGATACATTAATTATAATCTTCAAGTTAAAAAAATTCTGAATATGGTATGATTATGTTACAATTTTTATATTTTTTTGGGGGGGTTGGTTTTCAACTTTTATATAATAACCACTTTAAAATATTTAATGAAATTGCTTTGAGCTTAATGCATTGTTTAAAGTATTTCGGTAAATATATTAGTGTAATTAATTAGAAATAAATTCGTATAGGTACAATCAGCAAGTTAAAAAAAATTTAAACAATGAAGCTGTAATGTGGGTGAAAATAACAACTGATGGACAAAAAATAATTTAGTTTAATATACTATCATATTCTTAAGGGCTGTTTGTTTACCTCTTAATGGTTCAGTTCAGTGCTTAACCATTCAGTATTCAGCATTCAGAGTGTTTGTTTCAGAAAAAAAAGCATCTGAATGGTTCAGTTAAGTGCTGAATGGTTAAGAGACTGAGAGATGCTGAATGAAACTGAATGGAGCATATACTAAGTTTATAATCATATGAAGTTCTACCATAACATCCCTCTCATTGATGGAACCTCTTAATGGTTCAGACCTCTTAACCATTCAACACTTAATGATTCAGATTTTGCCAAACAGACCCTTAGTTAAAACATAATTTAATTATTCTTAGCCAATTTCTTTCCCTTCACAGCTTGATGGCCAGCATGTCATTTCTGATCAGGCCATTTCACCGGGCTTTCTGTGGTGTTTCGATCACGCACATCTGCTTACATGATAGACGCTCATGTCATCTCACTAAATACAACACGGTCTTATAAGTTTTGAAAAAAAAGATTACTAATTGCTATCGGTAATATTTTACAATCTTTTTAACGACTTATAGCACGTAAATATCATGAAATCATATTTATCAAATTAATAATTCGGAATTATGGACAAATTGACATTGTTGAGAAAATACTTTAAAATGATAAAAGGGCATACCCATCAATGTTTAATGCTTTGTCCGTTACAAAATAAACCACGTTTTAATTTAATTAGGCAATTTGATTTGCGTAAAATACACTATTACCATAATCTTATATGTCTATTTGGAAATAAAAAGTCAACATTTATGAACAAAACAAATTTTAAATAAATGCAAAAGGAAATTATGTTAATTACACTAGTCATATCATATTAACAATAAAGTAAAAATACATACCATAAATTTTATGCAACAACATCATTAATTCATTTAATTTCTCTGTATTAAATTACTCCAATAAATTGTATATATTTTCAATTTGGAAAATATGTATTATTTCTTTTTTAAATCTATATCCTTTCACCTATATAAACTGCGTATTATAAAGTTATAATCACTCAACTCATCACAAAACGGTCACTAAAAACACAATGGCGTTTACTTCACTTGTAGTAGCAATAACCCTAGCCATTTTCTACACTGCCTGTGGCTCAACGACCACAACTGATTCTTTTACCGTCGATCTCCTCCATCGCGATTCCATCGACTCCCCATTTTACGACGGTTCCATGACGTTTGCCCAACGCCTTGGCCACGCATTGCAACGGTCGATTAACAACGCAAAACGATTCAACACGAACCCGCACCGATCGTCATACCACGCGGAATTAGTCCCCGATCACGGCGAGTTTTTAATGAACATTTCATTCGGAAACCCGTCGCATAAAATCCTCGCTATTGCCGACACCGGTAGCGACCTATCTTGGATGCAATGTAAGCCTTGTATCAAATGTTACAAACATAAAGGTCAACCTTTTAACCCAAAGAGTTCATCAACTTATCACACAGTTGGTTGCAAATCAACAATATGCAAAGCTTTATCTTCCAGCTTGGACATTAGCTGCTCAGCGACGAAAAAATGTCGGTTTTACGAGAGCTATGCCGACGGGTCTTATAGCAACGGTACGGTTTCTACAGAAACCGTCACGTTAGGCAACCGCGTCCTCGAAAATATTGTTTTTGGTTGTAGTTTTAGTAATGACGGTATTTTCCGTCCGAATTGGAACGGGATAGTCGGGCTTGGCGGTGGTGACTTCTCGCTAGTGTCGCAAATACGCGCTTACGTTCCAGGAAAGTTTTGGTACTGCTTGATACCGTACCCGGTCACAAACGAGTTGACTAACAAGACGAGTAAAATGACATTCGGTCGCTACGACTTAGGCCCGGATGTTGTTTCAACTCCACTCGTCGAAAACTACCCAAACACATTTTATTACGTGACACTTGAAGGGATTAGTGTCGGTAATACACGGATTCATTTTAGCGACAAAGCAAACTTTTCAAAGCCGTTGGAAAAAGGAAACATGATCGTCGATTCGGGTACAACGTTAACAGTGCTGCCTACTCAACTATACGAGGGTGTCGAAGCGGCTTTTAAGAAAGCGATCAATGTGAGAACGATGAAAGACCCGCAAAAGGTTTTAAGCTTGTGTTATCGGTCTGCGAAAGTGAGTTTCGTGCCTAACGTGACGATGCATTTTGAAGGGGCGGATGTTGTGTTGAATAGGGACAACTTATTTGTGACGGTTAGTAAGCATATTATGTGCTTAGCGTTTCAACCATCTACTGGTCTTTCGGTTATGGGGAATTTGGCTCAGATTAATTATATGTTGGGTTTTGATTTGGAGAAGGAAGTGTTGTCGTTTAAGCGAACTGATTGTGAAAAGTTGTAATGACAGTTTTAGTGACGAGTTGGTATTTATTTATGTTATTATTGTAGCGTGAAGAATTGAAATAAATTGGTTTTTGGATTTTTGCTGCAACATCTTTTTTTAAATATTTTTTTATCTCCCGTTAAATTACTAAACCTACCGATTATTGTAGTAAAATTCACTTTTTATTATTAGTTTGACTCTCTATAGACTTAAAATTAAAGATGTTAATGATAAAGTTAATGATAACAAGATGAAAAGAATGTTGATGTTGCTAAATGCTATGGATGCCATTCATTTATGGTTTGATTGTTATATGGTAAACTATAATTAATTTAGTAGTCAACACATTAAATTGTTTTATGGTCAAAGAACATCATTATGATGTGTATATTTTTTTTTAACGACGACTTTAATTCATAAATTGTAACGGATACAACCCTCCGTCATATGAAGGTCCTTAAACCAAATCAGGCAACCACATATGTTGTTTTAACCGTGCCTGCGTGGTGCATCTAACTTTGCAAGACGCTTACAGGGAAACCTCACAGAGGCCGCCATAGCAACCGTTATCGAGGATCGAACCCTCGCCCGTGAGTAAAACTTGATCATTGACTGGTATCGCTGTAAAATGAGGCTTGTCGGAGTTGAACTTGAAAACTTTTGGTACATTAAGTAACAACTTTACCACTCCATCCATATTTGTTTGATACTATGATTTGGTTTATAATAATTTGTTTAATTAGGGCAAATATTTTCAATACCCATTAATTGTTTGACATTATGCATATAGCATTTGTATGAAGAGAATATGCTCCTGTTAAACATTACGAGAGTCCTTTTTTACGTTATTTACCCTTTGTCGATAAGAATGCGGAGTTGCAAGCGTTAACCTAAGATTAGCCTCAATGCTAACAGCCTGCTCTTTTGAGAACCGATCCAATTAGCATGTTACGTTAGTTTTTCAGTCACCTTCACTCGTCACTCTGACAATCACATCTATATTTCCATATCATTATTTTACAATCACATTTATATTTTCAAATCATTATTTTTTTTTCTATTTATTTGACAAATACATTCATTTTATGTAATAAATAATTTAAGTTAATTAATTGTGTAATTAACTATTTAATCAAGTTGAATGATTAAGTTATATGATTAAATAAATAACTAAATCATTATGAATTTGACTAAATTAATAATTGTATTTTGTTTTAATATATATTAAAAAAACCAAAAACTAATAATTATTAAAACATTAATTAAAAGCTATTATTAAAGTGGATGACGCACAACACCTTTCTCGTCTACCGCCCTTGGAGATGGGCGGCCATCACTAACGCCGCCCCTTTAACAGGCCGGTACCATGTCGGATACTAACGGGTGCCAATGTGCCATGTTAGGGAAGGTCTAAGCCACATTATCCTTAACTTATGACGTTTTGGAGCGTTAGGCTGTTAAAGTACATCATATGCTTTAACATTGGGTTTGGGCCCTCCACAGTTTTATTAGAACAAACCTTTAAGAGGTCTTAACGGGTATAAGCCCATTAATCACCAAATTTGAAAAAAAAAACAAAAGGAATTTAAAAATTAAAAGTCACCATGCCTCATTTCTAATTTGTATTGGCATATTGTTTTTGGAATATCAAGGTTGTAATTTTGAAAAGGGTTATTGTGATGCTACTATTGGGTGTAGTACTGATAAGTGATAATCCATTACCTCTCTTGATGTTTTTGTTGAAAAAGTTAATTGCAAGGTTAAGAGGGTGTTTGTAATTGTTTATTTAACTTAAAAGTTGTTTTTTTTAAAGTGTTTGTTGAGTTATGACTTTTTTAAAATAACTGAGTTGTTGTAGAACATTTATGTTTTAGATTATGTAGTGAATATAACTATTTAAGTTCTTATATTTTGTTGACTTGTACTAGAGTTTAAGACGTTAAACGGTTGTTTTAATATACATACATATATAATATTATGGATTGTTGTTCTATTTAAAATTTTATGAGGAAAATGAGAGTCAGCTTTCTAGGTTAAAGTATTACGAAAAATCACACAACCTACATTCGAAGGTAGTTTTGGTCATTTTAAGATTACAAATTTAAATTTATTGTTGCCGACGCTCCATCACTATGTATCACTACAACATATCACCCCTGATTCCAATCCACCAATGACTCCAACATCAAACGTAGGTCACAATAAGGCTTATAATCCCATCATAATAAATATGATCAATTATCACACCGATCATGACAATAACTTCTTGTCGTATGATCTGGAGTTCAAGGGTTTTAGTTGTGGAAACAACCTCTTTTGGAATGTAAGGTAATGATTCGCACATTAGTCCTGTGTGTGTTACAAACACTACAAAACCCCACAAATACAGTAACTTTATGCACCGGATATGTCGATTGAATTATGTAATTTTTATCGTATCATACATGACTTTTTTTTAATGATGGAGAAGGTGGCACATGTTTATGTTGCCTCCTATAAACCATCTACTTTGATGCCTAGAAAACTCACTACATTGTTGCAAACTCCCCGACAACTCTATTTTTACCAAAGAAACCTCCAAGTGTTAATTTATTCTCCTCATAAGAAATATTATTTAAAAGGGATTTTTTTTGCATATATCCCCTAAAACGGATATATGCAATAATGCAAATGCCCTTAAAAGAGATTTTACCTCTTAAAAAGATAAAATTAACATGTCATAAATACTTTTAATATTTTTACGAACGATGGATAACGGATTCATCCATGTACTACTTTTAGTCTTTTATACATGTTACTTAGTTAGAAATTATTTTAGAGGAAATTAGAAGCTTTGTGATAAAATATCTATTTAAGTAGTGTGTTAAAGCCATATATGAAATTAAACTAATGAAAGACTAAAAGTAGTACATGAAAGACTAAAAATTATTTTATACATGTTACTTTTAGTGTGTTACGAACGATAGATATTTTATCACAATTTAGTGAAATTACACTAATGAAATATTTAACTTTTTCTGTTTACTCAAAGATAATTTAGTCTTTACATCTAAACAACTATATATGAAATTAAACTTAAATTGTGTATATAATTTTTTTTTCAAGAAAATTCTCATTTTCATTCTCTGAAGTATACTTATTTAAAAAAACGTTTAATGTGGATTGGTTTTCTAGAAGACTTATATGTTTTGTATGAATGAATCTTGTTATTTACTCATTATTTTATGATGGTATATGATGGGTATAATATATTTAACCTAAAATATTGAAGACTTCGACAAATCTAAAATGTGGATATATTTACTTCAAAGTGACATTCCATATCAAAATGTTTTTATCACAAGCAATATAAATGTACTAATAATCCTACTTTCAAATGCAACTTGATTTATTATGCTTTCTAAGGTTCTAAATACATAGAGTTATTCGTGAGCTAATTAAAATTTGATTATCCCAAAGTTTTTTTCGATTGAGTTGTTTCATAATATTTGATTAGGCTCTAAGTTTAATTTTATATATATATATATACATATATATATAGGGTTAGGATTTTTACAGAACTAAAAAAACCATTGATTTATATAAATGTAAATTAAGGAACCATTGATTCACATACCTGTAAATTAATGAACAATTGATTTACATATATGTAAACTAGTGATATTAAATTAGTCAATAACTTGATCAAGGGCTAAAAATTGTTTTTTTTGTTCTCGCGATAAAAAGGTGTTCAGTAATGATTTGAGAAAGTTTGCTTACATGGCATGATTTGAGAGTTTCTTTTAAAATGATAATTTTATATTCAATATATATATGTGTGTGTGTGTGTGTGTATACGTTGAAAATCATTACAAAACATTTTTTTAATTACGAGAACAAGAAAACAATTTCTGGCCTTTTATCATGTTATTAACTATTCTAATATCATTAATTTACATCATGTAAATTAATGATTCCTATATATAGATGTATGTAAATCAATGATACCTTAATTTATATGTATATAAACCAATGGTTCTGTAAGTATCTTAATTATATATATATATATATATATATATACTAGGTTTAATACCCGTGTTACACACGGGTAAATTATAATATTTATAAAAAAAAATTATAATTATTATATTTAAGCATTTGTAATATTTTATATTAAAGATTTGGCTTCATGCCTTCATTAACTCATGCATGTGAAAAAGTGTACCCAATTTCCCTCTAAAACTTCCTATCATAGAATAAACATTTTTCCCCTAAAAATGGCCCTTAAAACCTTGATTTATTAGATAGACTAGGTTTAACACCCGTGTATTACACACGAGTTGAATAAAAATATTTTTAAAATATTATAACTATTATATTTAAAAATTTATAAATAATTTTATAAATTATTATTAATCATAAAATTTTATCTTTATTAACTCTCTCTTACTCAATTTTCGCTCTCAACCTCCCTAAAAACTCTAATTTATTAGATAGACTATGTCTAATACCCGTGTGTTACACACGGGTTAATTATAATATTTTTAAAGAAAATTATAACTATTATGTTTATGGATTTATAAATATTAATATTTAAGTTAGCTCATCAACTCATGCATGGTTAAAACACTTAATTTTCCCTCCAAAGTTTCCTATTATATAACAAAAAATTTCCCTCTAAAAATGGCCCCCTAAAACTTTAATTTATTAGATAGATTATGTTTCCCCATAAAAAATTACCCCCTAAAAACTCTAATTTATTAGATAGATATATATAAATATATATATATATACTAAATATATATATATATATATATAAATATAAATATATTAATAACAATACTTACATTTTCGTCCTCTAATATTTAGTAGAATCTTAAAAATTTAATAGTAGTAACACCTTCAACCTCTCATACCATGGGTGTGCATGGATCGGTTTTATATTTGATAGGGTATAAAAATAAAACTTTAAGATAAAGTTGGTAATAACCTATAATTAAATACCACATTATTTTTTAAACATACATAACTTTTTAATAAATAATTATTTAAAAAGACTCACAACAAAACTGAGAATTTAATTCTTTTTAATTTGATTGTAATAATTCTATGCTAAAAAATATTTTTTTAAGCAAATCTTGTGTTCCGGTTGTACCACTGCTTTGTCTCAAAACTTATTGGAACCATTTGTGTCACACGAGTATCTTTAAAATCACCACCTTATATTGTTTTTTAAAGCATAACACGAACACTAAACTGGTGTAGTTATAAATAAATACAGCAATATTTATGAAATATTGTAGTTTTGCACTTATTAATTCTGATTGTTTGTTATAAGCATACTGTAGCACATTTATGAAAAATTCTGAATATTTTAACTCTCTTAATTTGTTTGCAACATCTATATCATGACAATAGAAAAAAATTCTAGCGAGCATGTTATTTATTTAAGAAAAATGTTAAAATACAAATGACATATTTAAATATAAACAAACACTAAAACATAAATTTTTAGGTTAAAATACAAAAGTTTAGCCAAATATATTTGCTTAATATGTAAAAAGACTTGCATGATTAAAACATAAATGTTTAGCGTCATTTTCGTTGAGAATAAATAAGACTCATTGCCTATCAAAAACTTGTGTTTTCATATGGGTCTAGCACCTAGTAACAAAGCAAAACAAAATTTGCTTGTGTGACATCCTTAAAAAGCTTCTCACTTATGTAACATAATTTGAGAGTTTCCCTTACAATAATGATTTTTTATTTGAAATATGTATTTAAAATATATTATAATAACACTAAGAGTTAATTACACAAATGGTGCATGTGGTTTACCCAAAGTAACAAGTTTGGGTACTAAGCTTTTTTTGTTACAAGATTGGGTATTGGTCTTTTAATTTGTGACAAATTTGGGTATTAACACTAACAAATGTTAGTTTTATAGTTAACTTCAAGGATATTTTAATCTTTTCATATTGGAAGGGCTATTTATGAAATTAATTTACGATTGATGAACTTGTTTTGTAACTTACATGAAATATTATACTATAAAATTTAAAACAAAACACTAATTTTTTTCTTTGCTTTTTTTACGAACCACTAGTTAGCACCACTAATATATTTATAAGACATCAGCTAGCACCACCTTATATTTTTTCACAACTCTTTAACATAAGTAACTTAACTCGGCTATTAAGAGTTATATTATCTAGAGACCACTTCATCATCATCGTCAACCCGTATTATTTCCCTCACCACTCGGCACCCTTTAACCTTACCATCCACCCCGATTCACCGAACCACAACCATCCATCATAAACCCCAATTACTATCACCAACAGATTCACCAAGCTCCAACCTTAATTAACACTCATTTGCCACTGTTGAAACCCATCATCGTCCCAATTTCACGACTTCTTCACAATTCATTACACCAACACACTCCGTGTTACCCTAATCATCACCATCCAACTCTTAGTAAATGGTTAAGTTGGTGCTACTAGGCTTATAAATAGGGTTTGTGGTGTTAGCTAGTGGTTCTTGAAAGAAAATACGGTAAGAAAATAATCGACAAGTAATAACATTATTGAAATGAGAAATTTCACGTGAGCTTCACTTTAGTATTCGAATTTGCTTGTTTTTTTGCTTTATTTAACACTTTAAATTTGCAAATGATTATGATCAATACTCAAACCTTTAAGGACAATTCATAACAATAAAATGTGAAACATACTTAAAGTTTTACTTCCGATCTCAAGTTTACTTTGAAATACACCATTTTAGATCATTAAATTCCAGATATGAACCAATTACGAGTAGATCCAATTAAAAGTAATCAAAAAACTATCAAAAGTATAGGAAATATTTATATATAGTC
This sequence comes from Tagetes erecta, assembly GCA_030867185.1. Taxonomy (NCBI): domain Eukaryota; kingdom Viridiplantae; phylum Streptophyta; class Magnoliopsida; order Asterales; family Asteraceae; genus Tagetes; species Tagetes erecta. The sequence goes on along the minus strand of CM061489.1, from coordinate 4,019,399 downwards.
TAGATCACATCAGTGGTGCTAATTAGTGGACAGTGAAAGAAAATAAAGTAAGAAAATGAATATGTTATTTTTTATATTTTTATATTATAATATTTTAAGTGAATTACAAATAATAAATTTCATAAATAGCCCTTCTAATATGAAAATATTAAAAAACCCTTGAAGTTAACAGAACAACTAACGCTTGTTAGTGTTAGTACCCAAACTCGTTACAATTTAAAAGACCAATACCCAAACTTGCAACAAAAAAACCTTAGTACCCAAACTTGTTATTTTGAATAAACCATAGGACCCATTTATGTAATTAACTCTAACACTAATTACATTTTAGTCCCATAATATTTATGAGAACTTTGAAAATTTAAGAGTAGTTGTATTTCAACCATCTTCTATAAGGGTGTGCATAAGTCTGTTTATATTTGATAGAGTATAAAAATAAAACTTAGAGGATAAAATTGACAATTGCCTACAATTAAATACTTCACTATTTCTTAAGAATACATAACTGTTTTATATGAAATTATTTTTATAAAAACATTACACCATAAAATCGAGCATTTAAGTATATATCTTTAATTTGAGTATAATATTCATATACTAAAAAAACATTATTTAAATAAATCTAGTATTCTAGTTTACCATGGTTTTGTCTCAAAATTGATTGAAACCGTCCGTACCTTCATGAATTTCCTTAAATCAACACTTGATTGTTGTGTTATAAAGCATAGCGCGAACACTGAACTAATACGATTAAAAAAAAGTCCGCATATATACATAGACTAGGTTTAATACTCGTGTGTTACACACGGGTTAATTAATAATATTTATAAAAAAATTATAACCAATATGTTTAACAATTTGTTAATATTTAAGGATTTGGCTACATCAACTTATGCATGATGAAAATTCCATTAATTTTCTCTTCTAAATTTCCTATTATAAATTTTCCCCCCATAATATTGCATCCCCTAAAAACTTTGATTTATTATATAGATATAAGCTTACACACAAGTAGTATTAATTATCTTAAGAATAAGAATATATATATTATGTTTAATTGGATAAGTTAACACGTAAGTTAATAGTGTTTCAAACGATCGAGTCCTGAGAGATTGAGACAAGGAGCATTTTTTGTCGATTGAACATATATATGAATTCCATATATGTGTCTCATCTTATTATGTAATTGAATAATGAGTATTATCTACTTATATAGAATTTATTTTTCTAGAAAAATCACATCATTAAAAGACCATATACCGAAATAACTAATTCATAAGAATATAAATAAAAATATACCATCAAAACACTATAGGCTTTCGCAACATGATCAAGACCACATTAGAAAAATTCTAGTTGTTGTTCAAGTTATGCTGCTTGTTTTATGTTTGGGTTTTCTCTATCAGGACATGATTTGGCTTCTCAGCATCCTTCTGTCTATTATCGGATTCGTAACTCTAGTTGTAATTTAAGTTATGCTTGTTTTAAGTTTGGGTTTTCTATGTCAGAACAATTTTTTTTAAACGCTTCATCCTTAAACGGACATATATTGGATTTAAGTTTTGGCTTGCGAAAGTAAGAGGATAAATAAAAACAATACAAAAACGTAGGAATATAAAATCAAGACATCCACTTTTCGTGAATTGATTTTTCTATTCAAATTCCAACTGATTGCATCTACTTTTGTTGGCTAATTAGCAACATTTCAATTATACTAGTTTTTCTGCTAACTTTCACAAACAACTTAATTTGCGTTTGGGAACTTTTTATAGATATGCAAGTTACTTTGGAATTACATTTGATGTATTTTTATATTAAAAAAAGCACAAAATGATTAATTTAAATTTAGACTAAATTTCATATTTCATTCTTTAATTAAGTTTCTTTCTCGTACTTAAATTAAAGAAATAATAATAGTAATCATCCTTTTTGTATATATCCGTATTTTTTTAACAAATTTCGTCATTTCTTCTAAGCAAAATAACAAAAATTATTCTCTATTTCATTTTTGTAACAATTTTCACAAGGGATGTGAGAGACTTTGCTTCTCTTAAAGGTCAAAACGGAGTTAAGAGACTTTGCTTCTCTTAAAGGTCCAGGGTTCAAATTCAAGAAGTGACGTTTGAATACAAATTCAACATCTTTTCCTTATTTTATGATGCATGTTATCAAAATTATCTTTCATTAGTATCTCCAATTGCTTCATAGCAAATTCAACTCCATGAAAAGAGGCTATCTCCATTCTCCACTAATGTCAAATTTAAACTTCACATATGTTTCAGAAATCCTTTTCAAACTAATATCAAATTTGAACTTGGTAGAAAAGTTTTTTAAATGACTCTTTTCAAATTTGTAATTTCATATCCCTCTTCTATCAAACTAATTAATGCCTCCAAGATAGTTTTCTAATTAAAGAGAGTGATAAAATAAAATGAATACCAATCATTTAACTTGTCTATTTATATTTTTTTGGAATAAATAAAATGAAGTTTAATAAATAAAATGAAGTTTGTTTATGTGTATATAAAACACTTCCATTTAAAAACAACTTTAAAAACTATATAGATCGATCTTATTACATACATTATGGTTATTCCATATATATATAAAATGTAATTTGAAGGTTGAAGAAGGTGGTAGTTGGGGTGGGTCACCTTGCATGAGATTACACTTACAAAACACTAACCAAATTGCACCTCCTCCAACTAACTTACTTTTGGGAATAATTGCAATTTGTGTGACACCACTATATATATGTATTGTTGATCATACTTCAATATATATATGCCATGATGATTAATTTGCTTAACAAACACTAATTATATATGAAACACCATATATATGGTCTCTAGAGAAAATTAGCCGAAACGTAACAAAGAAATTACATAAAAAGAAGTTATTTGATGTTTAATATATTGATAACATGGTTAATTAAAAAAAAGAAGTGGATTTGTAAGCCACTCGACTCGACTAATGTTAGCCTTATGATTTCTACTGGTATACCATAACAAAGAATTACTAAGAATCGAATACAAAGTATACTCCTTGAGCCACTTTCGTCTGAAGATAGTGTCATTTTGGAACCTTTATATCGACCACCATACAAAAGTTGTATAGAACATTTCTAAATAGTAGCTAGCTTTCATAACCCCCACTAAGGACTTATTTACATAAAAACTAAAAAACCCAAGTATGCAACCATAGTATGTTCACCTTTGTATGTGCTATAGACGAGCAGATGACGTGGAATATTGTTAAGAAACCAATTGTTCCCTTCTACAACCCTTCTACGTATCAACACAGAGCATTTTGCACGACAATCTACGCTACTCATAAAAAATATTTTTAGATAGGTGCTAACCTCACAACATTGAAATTAAAATGGACTAGTAAACATAGAAACTGACATATCTGGGCTATGAAAAAACATGCCGGTGAGCCTCATATTTCCGTCACCGTTAAAAAGATAATCTAATTCATTTCAACTATCAAATAAAAATATAAAAGAGTCATGACAATTTTTTTTGAAGAGCAACCGGGCCTCCGGCCCAGATCCCCTACCTCGATTGCCCGAAGTAGTACCTACCGGAGTAGGCGTCCAAACTGGGTCAACCTAAGTCGGAACCTAAACCCACCCTCCTAGGAGGAAACCATTCACCTAAAGGCACCTATTATAGAAAACCCTCTGAATCAATATTCGAACTCACGACCTCAATGAGACATATTAGCACTATCATTTTCAAATACGGTTGGGACAAATCCCAACTACAGTCATGACAATTATCTATCTAATATTTCAGAGTTTTTGGGGGGCAAATTTGAGCGGGAAAACTTTTTGACCGGTCAAATTAGGCTCCAAAATTTCATCGCTATTTACGGCAACTCCCACTCAATGATTTCCAATCCATTGTGCTATATATTTTTGGTAATACGTTTGTGATTTCAATCAATCCAGTTGTTAAAGCTTTATTTATTGTTTCGTTTCTTATAAATAAACTCTAATTTCAAATTCAAATGGTGTATAGCCAGTATTCGATTTTGATAGCATCTTAATCAATCTGGTTGTTGAAGCTTTATTTATTGTTTATATATATATTTTATCATTTTTATTTATATATTTTAGATTTATTCCGTATATATACACGGGTTTTAAACCTAGTTTCACAATACAATAGAGTTGCAATTTTATGTCATAATTAGAGGTGCACAAAAAAACCGGAACCGGAACCGGAACCGGAACCGATCAAATAACCGAAAACCGGTTCTTCGAAGAACCGGTTCTTCGAAGAACCGGTTCTACAAGAACCGAACCGGAACTGAACCGTAGGTTCTACTATTTTTTCCAAATTATAGGTTCCAAAAGAACCGGAACCGGTTCCTAAAAAAACCGGTTCTTGGAAAAACCGGTTCCTGGAAGAACCGGTTCTTGAAAAACCGGTATGTTTTAGTGTTGTTATTTATTTAATGTTTTAAAAGCTATATATCTTGTAATATTTTAAATTTTTAATGTTACTTCCGGCCCATATCGTAGAAAAAAAGGTATTTTTTAAGAACCTGAACCGGTTTTTTAGGAACCGGAACCGGTTCTTTGAGAACCGGAACTGGTTCTTTAGGAACCGGAACCGGTTACTAGGTTCTAGTTTTTTCACCAAAAACCGGTTCTAGAACCGAACCGGTTCTTGTAAGAACCGGTTCTTTTAACACCAACAAGAACCGGAACCGGTTCTAGAACCGGAACCGGTTCTTCAAAAAAACCGATTTGTGCACCTCTAGTCATAATTATTGATGATAAAAAAAAGGGGCACATCATTAGAGCCTCGCAATTCAATTGGGCCTCAATCTTGGCCCATTAAAAATGCAACAGCAAAAAAACATATCATTCGATTTCAAGTACTTTTATAGTTTTATAGTTTTTATTTATTTGTCTTGCTCGCTTTTAATTTGATCGTATTTTTCAAGTTGTTCTTGTTCGCTTTTGATTCGTTGCTCTCTCAATTTTGCTTTTAATCTCAATCTAAATTTGTTCGCTATAAATAGGTTTAAAATTGAAAAAAAAGAATAATTTTGTCTTTGTGAAGACACAAGAGATCTTGTTGAGATATTAGTCTTTAATCAAATAAGACCTTATTGAACCCAAGTTGTTGAGAATATTAGTCGAAATTCTCAACATTATATTCTTTTGACCTTATACATATTATGTGGTGTGGGGGTGGTATGATGAGATACATAACATTGGTGTCTTTATACATAACGTTCTATACATAGTGCATCATGATCATACAATTTTCATGATGCTCTATTGACCCAAATGTTGGTGTCTTTATACATAACCTTCTAGTATATATGTATAAAATCATATTTTTACCAACATTTGGAACTACACCAATATACAAGTGAGTCTTCTAAGACCATAAATCAACCTTTCGATCTATATTGACTTTAACTCTTAAGTCCGGCTAAAATAAAAAAAAACTTACCATTATTGAAAAACCTCTTTGTGTTTCATATGAAACCTGAAATTAAGATCTTTTAATTTTATGAAGTTTTACATATCTCACACCACCTGAACCATACAACCAGATATGATTTGTAGTGTATATATAAAAGGGTTATTGGATTTAATCACCTCCAACTATTGTTTATTGGCCGCTATCACCTTTAAGTATCACTTTGGCCAATATAACTCTCAACTAAACACTTTGATGTCCGTATCACCAAAAGTCAACCAATTCAAGTCACTTTTGGTTACTTTTTGGTTAAATTTTGGTGATACGGACATCGTATCACCAAAAGTTAACCAATTCAAGTCACTTTTGGTTACTTTTGGTTATTTTTTTTGTTAACTTTTGGTGATACGGACATCAAAGTTTTTTGTTGGGAGTTAAATTGGCTAATGTGATACTTTATAACGACAACGACCAATAACCAATATTTGAAGATGATTAAATGCAATAGATTCAATTGCATATTTACCTCTATAAACACCCCTTAAATGCATATTTCCCCAACTAAAAAAATCAATCTATCTAATATTTCAGACTTTTTGGGGGTAAATTTAAGCGGGAAAACTTTTTGACCGGTCAAATTAGGCTCCAAAATTCCATCGTTATTTACGGTAACTCCCACTCAATGATTTCCAATCCATTGTGCTATATATTTTTGGTAATACATTTGTGGTTTCAATCAATCCATTTGTTAAAGCTTTATTTATTGTTTCGTTTCTTATAAATAAACTCTAATTTCAAATTCAATATGGTGTATAGTCAGTATTCGATTTTGATAGCATCTTAATCAATCCGGTTGTTAAAGCTTTATTTATTGTGTCTATATTTTTTTTTATCATTTTTATTTATATATTTTAGATTTATTCCGTGTGTATACACGGGTTTTAAACCTAGTTACATATATACTCAATATTAACTAAATGTCTTTATTAAAAATGAGTATATTTGCAAATTAAAGTTGTTTATAAGAAGAAATATGCAATTTATTTTTTTAACTAAGTAAATATGCATTTAAAATAAAGTTTTAGATAGGAAAATATGGATTTAACCCAATGCAATAACCCATATATAAAATTGTAGTGAACAAAAATATATATATGTATTTTGTTAGAGAAAGAGACATAGTGGGTCCCACTATAAACACCTAGTAACAAACTTCCCTTTCTTCGCTTCAATTCCCCTACTCTCAACCTACTTCATATTCATCTTCATTTCCATTTCCATTTCCATTTCTTCTTTCTCAATCAATCTTCATCAAGTCTCTTCACATATTTTCAACATCAAACCAACCAACCAACAATCATGCTCATCAACCCAGAAATGTACGAAGAAACCGCCTGCTACGATCCGTCCCATCTCGACTCCCTTATCGACAACAACGAACACGACAACACTTTACAACAAACCATTCATCACAACAACAACTTCACATCCATTGACTCATCAACTGATTATCACCTCATGAACATGGAACTTGAACACCAAAACCAAATCATCCATGATCTCAATTGGACCAATCATGCACACAATCAAATCCAAATGGAAAACAACAACAACAACAATTGTTTACCAACTCCACCTGATCTTTTAAATCTTTTTCAATTACCACGTTGCTCGAACTCGTCCATTTCTTTTTCTAACCCAAACAACATGGATCAGACGTCGTATGATCCATTGTTGCCTTTGAACCTCCCGCCGCAACCCCCGTTCTTCAGAGAACTGCTTCATTCTCTGCCGAACGGGTATAATTTAAGCGGCGGGGGGTTGATTTTAGGGGAAATGGATATGGAAAGAGATCATCAATTGTATCATGAAGGTGATGGGATTTTGAAGTTTAGTAGAGATATTAATGGGATTGTTGCCAAATCAAGAGATGGTAAAGATACAAAACATTTTGCTACTGAAAAACATAGAAGACAACAATTGAATGATAAATTTGATGCTTTGAAGAACTTGGTCCCAAATCCCACTAAGGTATGATTGTCAACAACTTGTCACATTTTACAATTATATTGATGAATTTAATGTTCTGTTTTCTTTTATAAACTAACATTTTCTAAGATAAATACTTCTGTAGTTTGTACGCTACAGGATTCAAATATCATTTAACTATCAGAATGTTTTCTTAGGATAAAAGTTTTACAAGTTTGATGTTCCGTTATGAAATTCATTTTATAAAATTTATCATTTGGTGCAAGGCTGATCGAGCATCGGTGGTAGGAGATGCGATCGATTACATAAACGAGTTGAAAAGAACAGTGGAGGAGCTCACGATTCTTGTGGAGAGAAAAAGATGTAATAGAGGGAGGATGAAGAGACACAAGGTCGAAGATGATTCGACTTTGGATGTTGAGAGTATTAACACCAGGCCCAATGGTGGGCCTGGTGTGGGTGATAATGATCGACAGGGGTATAATGGTAATTCAGCTTCTGCATTGAGAAGCTCGTGGCTTCAACGAAAGTCAAAGAATACGGAAGTTGATGTTCGAATCATTAACGATGAAGTTAATATCAAACTGGTGCAACAAAAGAGGATAAATTGTTTGTTGCTTGTTTCTAAAGTTCTTGATGAACTTCAGTTGGATCTTCATCATGTTGCTGGTGGGCTAATTGGTGATTTTTATAGTTACCTTTTTAATACAAAGGTAAAAGTGTTTAAATCATTTCTATGCAGTAATGGGTTGTACATTACAACCATCAATTGCACAAGTTCTTTCTTTTTTTTAATGATTTTGAGTATTATATTTTATACAGATTTGTGAAGGATCTTCGGTTTATGCAAGTGCCATAGCAAATAAGCTACTTGAGGTGGTGGAGAGACATTATGCAAGTATCCCGGTAGCAACCGGTTACTAGCTAGGATTTTCATAAGGTAATAATAAATACTACAAATTAAATGCATAGCATACATGATACAACTCATCAAAACTACATCCCATCCAATATAATTTGTATGATTCAACTAACTATGCATAACATAAAACCCACCAAAACTACATTTTTGTTGATAAAGTTTAAATGATACAACTAACTATGCATAACTACGACATTGAATCGGAATGTCCTATGTACTACCCGGAAACCATTAGGATCAACAAGCAGCGGGGCTAAGGATTCAAGTTTGGGATGGGTCGGGTGAAAAACGACAAATGATTATACATTAGTGTCTGAATGATCATATGGTATGCGACGGGTGTCACTGTTTAAAACTTTTTCTATAACAAGAGGTGTTATATCGGTATATGGTTGTCCTAAGCTCGAGCTTCATCGTATATCTAGACTATACGTTTTAGTAACTAACTTGCGGTTATTTTATTGCAGTGAGGAAATTGACCTTAAAGTTCTGTAACAAGATAGCACCAGCTGAGGCAAGGTTTTAGAGAATTTGGTTTGGTTTTTATCAATTAGAAAATAAAGTCAAGGGTAGTTTGGACAATAACAAAAAATTTATCCAAATAATATATTTTGGAATTTGCCTTTTATTTTGTGACATGTTTAAAACCATATGAATATGGCATTTCAATTGAACACTAGACCAGTATTATGAAACTACACTTCTAGACATCAAGTTAAATGTCATTAAAGCACAATCTTATGGTCTAGGGTCTAGTGGTATTGATGTTTCTCCCTTATGCTATGACTTAAAACCAAATCCACGGGTCAGAGCGAATTTTGTTTTTTCCCTTGAAAATTTAATGGTTCTCCCTTATACTAGGCAAATTGGTCTATAATAATCCCAACTAACACCCATTGGCCGAAAATAATCCCAACTCAGCTTATTCTCTCCAGTGGTCCCAAATCCAACTTTTTTGGCCTACAGTGGTCCGCCGTTAAGTGCACTTAACGGCCGTTAACTTTTTTTCTATTTTTTTCGAATTTCAAACCGATATTTTAGGGATTTTGATCGGGAGGAGAATACGAGTCTGTTGATGTAAACCTTACTTCCAATTGTTACTCCAAATGGTTTAATTTTAATATCCGGTTAAAGCACCGTTAGGTTTTAAACACCCGATTGAAGACCGTTTTGTCGTTTGGAACACCAGTTCGAAGTAAGGTTTACATCAATTGAATCGTATACTCCTCCCGATCAATTTCCATAAAACCTTGTTTTGAAATTCGAAAAAAATCAAAAAAAAGTTAACGGCCGTTAAGTGCACTTAACAGCGGACCACTGGAGGCCAAAAAAGTTGGATTTGGGACCACTGGAGGGAATAAACTGAGTTGGGATTATTCTCGGCCAATAGGTATTAGTTGGGATTATTTTTAGCCAATTTGCCCTTATACTATGACTTTAAGGGGGATTGCTTATTTTTTCTCCTTTTGACTTCAGGTAGAAGTTAATAAGTTAGTAGGTATTGACTTATTAACTTTCTCCTTACAATTTATAGTTTGTCAAACACCTTTTAACCTCCTTTTAGCTTTTTCAAAAGTTAATAACTTATAAGTTGCTCTAAATAAGAATCCCTAAATCTTATGTAAATCTTGGCTTTCAATTTGGCAAATCCAAAATACAAGACAATGTAGTTAAATGCAGGTAAAAAAGAACCACATAACCACAAACTGGAAAACAGAAAAGTCCATCTTATAGTTACAAAATTAGTTACCAAGTTTAGAACTATAAATATCAGAGTTGCCATTGAACATGTCTTCTAAATAACACTTCCAAATAATAACATGTCAGGCAGAAACTTACAACTACAAGGCCGAATAATTTACATATACATTTCGAAACCAATAATATATATATATATAAAAAGATAAAAAAGTTGACTGAACTACTACGTTAACATAACATAAAGTATTGTGTCAGGAACGATCCAACAATCAAGTTTCCACCTTTTGGGGAATATCTGCATTTTAACTGACCTGGAACGGTGTAGAATCAAAGATGAGGCGATAGTCATAGGATAGCCAGACCCGGTGATCATGGTTTATGGAGCTTGAAGCCAAATACTTTTGGGACGTAGCTTTGTGATGGTTTTGGTGGCTTCAGGTGACCATAAGTCATCAATAACAAGTGAGGGAAGGTGGTTCCAAAATAAGCGCCATCAATATCTATGGCAAGTGAAGGAAAAGACGAGTCGCGCTCACATTAAGCTATATGTTTGGCAGGGTCAGGTTATAAAATGCAAAGATTAGAGCTAATAGCCTCTCTAGGTTCTAATCAACATAAGGTGTTATAAAATGAATCAAGAACCATAATAAAACTTCCATGAATTTGAAGTTAATAGTTAATACTATTTTTAATTCAACTTCCTCTACAATATATCATGTAGTATGAATATAAACCTAGATTGCAAGATATAAGAATGAAATATCTATAACCATTGCACTTTACACTACGTGTCCAGGCGCTTATAATTTTTGCCTAAAGGGTGCCAAGCACGATTTTTTTATTTTTTATTTTTGGTTTTCGAAATAATAGTCACAAAGATCCAAGTTTCGCAAGTGAGGTAGACGGTTTTTATAATATATAGAATCAAGTGCAATGGTTATAAAGGTAATTGATTCCAGAATAAGCAGTCTAGTTCTTGACCAAAAAAAGCTAATAAGTTTGCGAAGTTTAGAGCATATTATTAAGCACATAGGTATGTAAAGGGAGGATACTGCCTTGGTATTTAGATCGAGGGTAGTAGATGTCTTCACACTTGGGACAGTATATTTTCACAGTACTTGAACGTGGTATGTCTGATTGGCCAACAGGAAGACAAGGCTGCCCGCAGCAATAAACTCTTGGACACCGTCCAAAGTCATAGTTTTTATATTTATCCAACTGCAGCATTTCAGAAAAATAAATAAGCAAATAAAAGAATATAGAACCTGTTAACCATGAAATAAGAGAAACAAAAAGGCACGGTCGTTGACTTATTGTACCATTGCAGATAATCCCTTGGTAGTCAATATGTAGCGGACATGTATCAAGCCATACAACATCTCTGCTGCAGATTCAACAAGTTCATTCTGCTCTTCAGTGAACATATCTCCTGTTCATGCACATAATTCAGAATATTATTAGCCTGAGGATTAAACAACAAGTTAGACGTAGTAAAAAAGTGATATTTTTATTTGTTCAAATAGCATACCATGAGACGATTCAACATCTAGAATTAGATCAAGTGCGTAATCAAAGTATGGAACTTGACTGCTTAACCCGCATAGATTAAAATCATCTTGAATGTACTCATCATCAACTTCACAAAAAAACTCATTTCCTCGTAAGCTGCAAAACCATGAAATCCAAGAAGTATCATCCTCATCAGAACCACTAACATCAGACTCCTCACTGTCTGTTTCCGATTCCTCTGCAACACAAAATACATAAATACTTAACAGGTAGAAATCGTATGACTTTAAAACATAATTGATGCGTGCGTGCATTTCATAACAAACATCTTCACGCGTCATCACAAAAATCATTAGTATTTGTGCACATAACAGGATAACATCCATCTAAAACTACATTCCAAAAAATGTAACACCCCAAGTAAACCATGCCAGAATATTGTCTGTTTCGCCCTTAGTAGTTGTCCATACAGAAACTCGTCATACTTCATTTTCACCCAAAAACTTACCCGCCCAGGCAATACATGCCTTGGTAGGGAAGGTTCTCACCCCCTTATACGAAATGGTTCATTCTCTCCCTAACCCGATGTGGGACTTACATCTCCACCCTCTTAATGAGCCCAACGTCCTCATTGGCATACTAGTCCAACCCCTAGCTTTGCTATCATCTGTAACCTCTCAGGTTAACTACGTCAGAATATTGTCTGTTTTGCCTCCAATGGGTTGCCTATCCATAAACTCATGGTCTTATTTTCACCTAACGAATTGCTCATGCATGCAAAATGCATGAGCAATTGTAGATATGGTTTTCACACCTTTACGAAAGCCCCCCCCCCCCCTTTGTATCTCAACCGATGAGAACGAAACCTTCGTTATATAAGGATGTTACGATGAAACCAATCAAAAGTTTGTAATTGCAATCACATTGCATAAAACAGTTCCTAATAATCTAAATCTAAAACTGAAATCAAATTCCAAGTAATCATTTCCCTAAAGCACAAACACATTACAACTTCAGTTCAACAATTATCTTCAACCAACATCAAACCTCAAACAAACCACACAAATTAAAAGAAAACAAACCATCTGAGTCCTTGCTTTTCGTGGCAATAGACGAACGATTAACCTCCGGTTGCAACGATTTCCCACCGCCTGCAGAAGTAGAAGCCACAGGCAATTTCTCCTTCAAAACCCTAACCGACGATGATGTTTGTTTATCTAACGAATCATTTATCCGTTTCCGATCTAATGATCCTGCTTCAGCTCCTCCCACCATTTCCGACCTTAATAACGAGCTGCTACGTTGTCTGTAAATATGTTGGTGAATTTGTGTATGTGTTTATATGTGAAGCTCGAAATTGAAGGAGAAAATGAGAGGGATGATGAATTTGAAAAGGTTAATGGTTAACTGAATGAAATTGGAGAGAAATTGGGGATGATGATTTGAATATGGAGGTGAAATGGACGGAGAAAATTAGGGTTGGTGGTGGTGTGTATGCAAAATAATAATAGGCAAGAGAGAAAGAAGAGAAAGATGGAGAGGTCTCTCTTGTTTGTTGATATTTTTGGGTGAATTCTTTTTTAATTATTTTTTCTTATAACGAATACGTACGGAACTCATGTATGTCACGGGTTAAATAAATAACATATAAATTGTTTTATAAAATGCATCATGAACATAATCAAATCGCTCCGAAGCAAATAGTGGAATCGAAGTACTTAGTAACTCATTAAAGTCGAAGCACACCATGAGCCACAATATATGATGATGAGGGAGCAATCAAGTAGCACACACCGAGTAACCAATGTGCGACAGATAACACGATGCATACCATGAACAACTTACAATGATCAATTAAAGCAATTAGTATACCATAGACATCTAAGTAGAATTCAATGATAAAATATTATAATTGAACTTAAATAGCAATAGGTGCAATAAATATGTAATATTAACATGTAAGGGTTGTTACACGGATAGTTAAAATATGTTGGGACATCAAAACCTAATTAACCTTATTTTAGTAATGACAAATCAAATGTGACTTAAAATGCGACTAGTTAATCAAAGATGAATGTATATCATAAAATGGCCCGACACACTTGATTACTTATCTTATGTCATTAACAGTTTATAAGTGTTACAAAATCTTCATGATCGACGTTGAAAGAAATACTACAAGTATTAAGAGATAAGTCTCATCACTACATAAAATGTAAGTACTAGAAAACTAAATTCATCACCACATTATATGTTAGAATGTAAAAAGAGATTAAAAATCATAAATGAAAAATGATTTTTATTCAATTGATCCTAACAAGATATAGGAATTACAAGATTTCATAATCTACATCTTATATTGGATATGAAAGAGAGACGAAAATGATAAATGGAAAAAGATTTTTATGCAAAATTCATGTGGTTCTTGCAAGAGATTTTTTTAAATTCAAATACCTTTACAAGAAACTTTTCTTAGTAATTCTCTTTGCACAAATCTTCTCTTGAAGACACAACAAAACCCAAAATGGAAAGTAAAGGTGATGAAAGTTGACCAACTTAGTGCCTAATGAAGTAACAAGGGGATCTATCTAATCCGTTAGTGGCTTGCAATCTTGGTTAAACATCACTAGATTCAAGAAGAAAAAGTTAGAAGACTCAACACAACGTTCAAGTTTGAAAAGTAACTCTTTAACAAATAGACGATTCACGGTCGATTGGACCAGGAAGGCTCTTGAAAATTTTAGGTGTTGTTTGTTTTTTCTGCATGAAAATGTCTGCAGTCCGCGAACCACATCTGCAGACAACTGCAGAAGAAGAGGTGGGCTAAACATCTGTGGTCTGCAACAAGAAAAGATTGTTTGTTTTTTTAACGCTTGTAGTATGCTAAAATAAACTGGTGGTGGTGATGGTGGTGAGGGACAGTGATGGTGGTGGACAATGGTGATGGGTGGGGGTACTGGATGGTGGTGGGTGGGGGACGGTAGTGGTGGTGGTAGTGGATAGTTGGTGGTGGGGGTGGTGGTGGTATTGGATGGTGGTGGTGGGGGACGATGGTGGACAGTGGGCGGTGGGTGTTGGTGGACAATGGTGGGTGGTGGTGGTGGCCGGTAGGTGGTGGTGGACAATAGTGGGTGGTAGTGGACAATGGTGGGTGGTGGTGGTGGTGGTGGTGTGGTAGACGGTGACGGTGGTGGTGGATGGTGGGTAGTGGTACTAGGTGATAGTGTTTAATCCTCCTCTGTAGACCTTAGAAGATCTCAGAAGTGGTTAGTCTAAGTCTGCACCAGGAAGAGGTCGCGCAGATGTTTTTTTATGAAACGTCTTCAAAAAAACAAACAGTCTGCAGATGTCAATATCTGCGTGTGGTCTGCACGGTGCAGACACCAAAGGCTGTACAGACCTTTTCAAAAAAAACAAACAACACCTTAGCTTAATGTTTTGTCTTGGTTCTATAAATAGAATTCTTACACATCTTCTAAACCCATTTTGGCTCTCTAACACCAAGAAGACAAAACTCTCTCTATTCACATTGTTATATCACGAGAGATAAAATATGAAAATCAATATGAAGTTATTATGATCAAGAGAGTATCAAGATTAAAAAGATCAAGCTATAATGATTATTTATTTATATTAAAAAGAATATTTGTAAAACACTATTTTAATACGGTGTTATGAATTTACTATCTTAATTTATTTATTGAAAATATAATATTTTAATATAGTGTTGGGTTAGGATGAAAGAGCTAACATGTTTTAATAATGTGTTTTGAGGATTAATTTGGAACAAAGAGATCGCTCAAATTGAAAATGAGTTTTCTTACAAAGTGGGCCAAAGGTTTTAACAAGTTCGTGGGTTTAACTTGTTGAGCCCCAACTAATCAGATATATAACTTTTTATATAAAAAAAACTATATTTGATTTTATTTAAAATGTATTACAATTTTGGTCTCCGTATTTTAATAATATTAATAGTTTCAGTTTTATCTTAACAGTTTTGATCCATGTGTCTTTGATTTCTAACAGAACTGGTATCAAACAGTAACTCCATCCAATGTAATTATTACCCTTCGATGCAGGACGCGTATGAGAGACTTAACGGAAAATTGGATGAAGTTAGTGTTCGGGACCATTTCTGTTAGAAAATAAAACACAACAACCAAAACTGTTAAGGTGGGACTGAAACTGTTAATGGTATAAAAAAATAGGGACCAAAACTACAGTTTACTCTTTAATTTAATTTTTAAACACATTTAGAACAACTTAGGTAATTTAAAACAAACTAAAATGACAATGGTGTTATACCTTTTTTTAAACAATGGGGTCAATAATAAAAAAGATTAGCCTCGGTCGGATTTTTGGTATAAAAATTTACACCAAGCTCTGAAAAAATTAATAGGATCCACGGAGTGCTATTGAATCTAGTTTGACCTAGTTATCGGTTTGACTTCTCCTCAATTATTAGTCTCGTTTTGTTGATGGCTTGTTTAGTTTTGTTTCCTACATTGTTTTACCAAACAACAAGAAAGGGTGTGAAGAAAGGTTGTGAATGTAGGGATTTGTGGAATTGTGGTTTGTCTGTATGTTTTTACCAGGGTCAGCCCTGGGCAGATGCGGTATAGGTGACCGCCCCCATGGCACCATCTCTCCCGGGAGCACCATTAAACAAAAAGATGCACCAATAGCGGCGACAAGTGACCGCTAATATCCCTTCAAATCGCCGCTAATACATTTAGCGGTGACATGTCACGCTAATACTTTGTCGCTATTGCTAATATATCGTCGCTATTTATGACGTCATTTGGTTCATTAATCCTAAGGGCACTTTTTTTCTGACCCGTACAAAACACTAAAATCCTCGAGACGGCCCTGGTTTTTGCTTGTAAAGTTTAGAGTTAGATTTTAGTTAGTGTGGTGCCAACGTGAAGTTCAAACACATTATTACGGCATTCGATTTGTATTAACAAATATTACAACAACTGCCACTAATGTTATATAAATTAAAATCTGATATTTTTTTAATCTTGCCAGTTTGGTAGGATTTTGGTAGATGTTGCCGTGTTGGTTCACTATGTTTAGCTGGTGAACAAAGATGCATATAATCTTCAAAGAATTTATAAAATATATCACACCCCAAATGGTAAAGGAAGAATAAATAGTAATAGTAAAGAAAGTGATTTCGCAACAAATTGTTATATTTAAAAGTATAAAATTAGCCATTTAAAATTAAAATTATAATCTACCGTTGATAATGACTTAATTGAAGGTTCCGTAATACATAGAAAAAAAGATTTTAGTATTTTATATGAACCAGTTGTTTTAAAATACAATTAATATATCCAAATTGTAGTATATTAGATTATCAGTCACATTTATTCAATTCTTAATATCCTTACACCTGAATAGATTAAACAATATAATAAGAAATAATCAAAGCCAATCTAAAATAAGGTTTTTGTGTAAGACATGAGTTAATTATTTGATATATAGACAATAAAGTTACCAACAAATAGAGTATAGACTACTAAAATTCTATAAAGTAAACTCGGTAGCGATCTAACATTTCAGTCTTCAGTTGTGTAGATGAGTTGGTAAAATACTTGACGGGAAATTGTCACATCGGTGAAAGTGGGGACTGGAGAGGGACTCAGGTTCAAACCCCGCGCCGTTCACCTCTTACTAACAAAAAGCGAGCCTTGTTTGTGTCGTCCTGAGGCATGGATGTTGCCTTCAGTGTTTTGGGTACGAGCCAATTTGTCACCAGCCAGACAAAATGTCTGAAATACACGTTTTTTATCTAACATTTCAATTTTACCCTTAAGTATACAAATAAGATAAAAAAAAAATCCCCATAACCTAAACATTTAACTAATCACACCAACTTATTACACACACGAGGTCGTGAACCCTAAAGCCAACCCGATTAACGTTATCATAGAGACCGGAGACGTTATACTCGAAGTATCCTAGTAAACCTATGCAACTACACTAGCTGCATTCCAGGCACTCTAAACAAACTTAAAAGTAAACGTAATTATCCGCAAATAGCCAGCAAATATGATTATATGAGGTCAACTTTGTAATTTGAATTTATTTATTATTTGTAATAAAAAATTATATACTTACATAAAAGACAAAAAAATAAAATAAAAGTAATTACAAAGAAATTATCTGATATAACACCGTGTACTTTAAGGCGCAGTCAATCCGAGTAATTGACAGGGTCAATGACAAAAGTCATCCAAATCAACGGTTGTGATTACGTCTCCCAAAATCAGCAAGTTTCCGTGATCTATTCGCCTGAAATGATTTAGTATTTGCTAAATGAGCCCTCACCGGAGCTTTAATTTCGCCGGAAAACATAACTTCCGGCGGCAATATCTTCTGGTTCCATTTCCGTTTAGGACTTGCTCGTACCAAAGGACTCAAACAAAATGTTAAACCAGATAAATTCCTCCTGTGTCCTGTAGCGTGGCGAAGGACACAAGCATTTTGACGTTGATGTGCCGGTGTCCTTCGCGGCGTGTTTTTCCACGAATATGTTGATTCGTAAATCGAGTCAACAGATTCGTATTGATCAACATTGTTTGATTCATCTACATCTGAGTTTCTCGCCGGTGACATTCCTCGATCTCTGCAAATATGTCTCCGTACAGAAACTGTAGATTCATCAACATAAACTGATTCTGATTGTGATTGTTTTCTCCGGTGACGATTACGTACAATGCTCGAGAACCACGACGGTGATGACGTGGCGTTATTGTTATTATCAACGTACTGTAGATCTGAAACTGAATCAACTGATTTTCGATTTCTAGATCTGAAAATATTCGAAAACGAAAGGAATCGAACAAAACTTCGTTTCTTATTCGATTCAGCTCCGGTGTTGTTGATGTTATCAGTATCACCGTCAAAAGTAGGTCGTTGTACCTGCGGCGTTTTGTAAAACACTTGATCGGAGATGCTATGACGATGATGAGGATGAGGATAACGATGATCGTTTTGGAGATTGTTATCGGAGCAATCGATAGCACCTTCCGATTGATTTCGTCTCCGATTGTGTATGTACGGAGAAACGGAACGAGGAAACGGCGGATTGTGATCGGAATTGCGGTGTTTTCCGTCGAGGTTTTGAATTTGAATCTGAGATTGAGACTGAGCTTGTTGTTGAGCTGCAATGAGAGATATGAGACGTTCACGGAGACAACAAGAGCATACGCCGGAGATGCTAGTGAGATCAGTGTAATGCTTCTTACACCTCATCTATAGATATACACAAATCTGTATCTGTCTACGTGTACGATTTCAAATGAATTTGTGTTGAAGATTTAATGGTGCAGTGATGAAGTTCTTCAGTTTGATGATGAAAATGATGATTGAATTTGAGTTTTTGTTATGAGATTGTTTGTGATGGAAGAAAGAGAAATGATGATAGCAAGCACATGGAAAGAATGTCTATATTTTTGTTTGGTTCTACAAATAAGGGTGTGTGTCTTATGGGAGTTTGGGTTTGAATTTACACTTTACCCCTTTTGGATTATATTCTTGTTTTTAACGGTAATTCTTTTTAGTTTTTTTAAGATAAACTTATCGTAACATGTTAACAGTAAAATACTATATAGTTAAGATATTGTGTTAAAAACAAGAGTGTTACTGATGATTCATGATTCATCAACATGAATAGGCCGTTTAGGTTATATTATAACAATTCTTTGAGTAATCGAGTATTTAACCATAGATAAATAGTGTTAATATGCAAGTGATAATAGTGTTAATATTCAAGTGGCAGAGGAATTAAGGTATCTAGTCCAACGACAAAAAAAGAGAGTTATAGTCATGTTCTTCGTTGGCGTGTCAAATTTGTGGAATGTTGGTTAGTACTTGCATCCAAGGCGGGTTTACAATGTGGTTTTTTATGCACAAAATTCTCCGAACCCCCTTACAATTTAGTTTGGTAAGTCTAATCATTAATTCATAATGTGTTTTTAATTAAAACTATGATCGAGTAAGAAATAAAAATAAAATGTAGCACAATTGTTTTTTTTTTGTAATGTATATAGAACTATGATTTGTGGACCAATTGCATCAACGGGTGAATTAGAATAATTGTATCAATTGTATTAATTAATAGAGCTAAAAGAATCGATGAAATAAACTTGTATGCAAATCTAAGATGAATAAACTTGTATGTAGAGATCTAAGATGAATTGAATCTCTTCCAAACTGCAAACTTCTTAAGTGTAAGGACTAAACATGTAGTTAAGAAAACTTGATGGATGTGTAAATACTTGTGTTGGTTAGGAAAACGATAAACTGACAGCGTGGTGTACAGAAAATTCACACGTACTATTATATTACAACAGAACTATTAGTGTTGTAACCAAAAGATCAAATGTTTAAATTATGTTTTCTAACAATAAAAAAAACGATATTTAATTATTATATTAATATTCTATTAGTGTTGTAACTAAAAAATAAAAGATAACGAAATAGGTAGGGTGTTACCATCGGTTCCGGTTGGTATTAACAAAAATCTGAAACAAAATATAAGCTATGTATTAAAAAAGAGTAAACTGCAGTTTTGGTCCCTGTGTTTTAAGGCTATTAACAGTTTTAGTCTCATCTTAACAGTTTTGGTCCTTGTGTTTTTATTTTCTAACAGAAATGGTCCCGAAACTGTTAATGGCCTTAAAACACAGGGACCAAAACTGTTAAGGTGGGACTGAAACTGTTAATGACCTTAAAACACAGAGACCAACAAATGTAATCATCTAGATTGTTTTAGTAAGTCAAACGGGTTAAAATGGTTCGTATTGAGAGTTTAACATGTTCTTTTTTTACTACTTTTTCTCATAAGTTATGAATGCATATTCCAGAAATAGAAAAAAAAAAAATACATGTAGTTTTAAGTTTCAAACTATAACCTAGAGTATTAGGCACAGTTTTTTAAATAAAGTTATAACTATCAACTATCAACTAAAAGTAAAAAAGAAAATGGTAAAAAATAGATAAAGTGACATATCCTAAACTTTTGTAGTACGAGACTAAATATCATAGGCCTCGTAATTTTTTTCCTATTACTATGTTTTGGGTTATATTTTCCAGGTTGACATTTGATTCGGCTTAGGTCAAACAATAACAACATTAAATAGCTTATTTTATGCATTCAAACGAATGATTATTCTTACACATTAAAAAACTAGATAACTTTTAACAAACAAATTCCTAAAATATATATATGATAATACGAGAAAAATGATGGGTACCTTGAAAAAGAATTACAACGCCGTCCAACGACTGTTAAGATCTTTGAATTTATTGATTGTGAAGTTAGAATCAAACTTTTCAACAAATTTTTTTTTCCACGCAAACCACCAAGCTATCCTTGAATTCATCGATCATGGAGTTAGAATCAAACTTTTAACAATTTCTTTTTCCACGTAAACCACCAAGTTATCCGCAAGATACTCATTTGACATCTTATTGCGAAGACGAGTCTTGCATATTTTTATTGCTGAAAATCCACTTTGGTTATTGCAATAGAAACTGAAAGTGTGATGATTAGTCGAATCACTTTTTCAACCAAAATGTGCAGGAGCCGACGTCCATCTCGATCCCATAAGGATTTGTTGGAACTATTTTGTGTAAAAACAAAATATTATTTATTTTGTGAAAAAACAAAATAATAAATTAAATTGTTTGTTGTTTAAATTTGAATTCAAGGCTAGGATGTTACATCTTTGACTTAAATTCATTTAATTATTCAACATAGCATTCAATTGTATGTTACATCTTTTGAGTAAAGATGACAATTATGTTTCAACTTCTTGGCTCACTATAAATACTAGGGTGAACCTAGTTGTGAGAGAGACTTGAACTCACTAAAACATGTTCTTGATTTCTCTCATTCTTCTAAAGTTCTTACAACACTCTCTTCTTCTCAAAATGCATTTTCGGGTGCTAGAGTCCTCCCCGGCTGTACATACAGCTTCGGCCGTTGTACCCTGGGAAACATTCGAGTTCTCTTGGGAGACTCGGAATTTGTTTTAAGGGACCCGTGTCAATACACGAAGCCTCGGCCACCATGTTCTTTTCTTTTATTGTACTTGTTATTTCCTTTATTTCGGTTGTAATTATCGTATTGTAATTTACTGCTTTATTTAATTTTTGTATTGTAATTGAATCAATATAAGTATCTTTAATTTTTTATGCGAACGGTTCCTACAATCTTAAAACAAATTTTTTTTAAATCACCGTTCGTATTTTTTAAAAAAAATAATAATAATTGTTCGTCTGTCAAAGTTGGACTTAGAGAGCTTACATTTAACTCTTTTCTAGAACTGTTTTTTATTTTTAAAGAAAGTTGGTTCATTTTTTACCACTTGTTGGTCTTTATAAGTGTTTTGTTTAATGTTCAAAGGTGGTTTTTGTTACTTCATTCATAAAACTTTTGTTGTGTGATTATTTTTGTGATTCAAAAAAAAAAAAAAAAAACTTACAATTGGATTTTGTGTTCAATTTGTTTTCTCTTTAAAGCCTTTATAACATTTTGTTGGTTATAATATTTTATTACTATGACTTGAAAGACTTGAAACCTCAATAAATTTCTAGTAGGTTTCATATAATTAAAAAGTATTAACTATGTGTTGACTATTTAATTAAAGACATTTAAGAATTTTGGAGTTGGGTCATATTAGTTATGACTAATAAAGTAATAAAGATTAAGTTACGAAGTTTTGTCTTCTCTTCGTGTGAATGAAATATGAACTTTATACGATTCATTGTTATTAAGTTATAGATATAGATCACACATTGAAAAAGAGAGGAAACGGTTTTTGTAATCGTTTATGACGAGAATCAGTTAGGAAATGTTTAGTTTATATAAACAAACAAAACATTAAAATGATTATTGTAATCATTTATGTCTAACAAATGTGTTAGAAAAGGTTTATATTATATATACATACAAAGCGTCATAATGATTTTTGTAATCACTTATGTCTAACAAATGTGTTAGAAACATGTTTATTTTATATAAAAAAAACACTTTAAAATGATATTGTAATCATTTATGTGTTATTGAATATTGGAAGGAAATTGATTATTATATAATCAACAAAATTTCATTAAGTATGAAATTAAATTAAAACTCATTAAGTATGAGATTAACTTGGGTATTTATTTTTTAAATACATAAGTCTTAAAAATGGTTTGTGTAACCATTTCTATCTAACGATCATGTTAGAAATAATTTATTTTCTAACAATATGAAGCTCTAAACACGATTTTAAGCAATCGCTTAATTTCTAACAAGCGTGTTAGACACGATTTATTTTACATAAATCATTCGGAAGTTATCCGATAACTCGAAAATGTGGGGGGAGGTCACACGTGTGGCCATTTATCTTTTAAATAAGATACTTCATAAGAAAAGGGATGACAACCCTTATGAGATATGGATGGAAAGAAAAACCATCATACAAATACTTGAAAGTGTTGGGATGTCTAGCAAAGATATTTATACCGGTGCCCAAGGTTCAAGAGATAGGACCTAAAAATTGTTACGTAAACACAATAAGGTACGACAAGTACTCTCAAGGGGGTTATCAAAATTGACTATGTGAAGTCAAAAGATAACATTATGAACCCGTTCACAAAAGGCTTAAGCAAAGAGTGAGTACTCAAGTCGTCAATTGGAATGTGGCTAAAGCCCAAGAGATAAGTGAATGCGAAGGAAAACCTAACCTATGTGACTGGAGATCCCAAGATCTAGGTTCAATAGGACAACCTAACTGCATAAACTACGGTCACTGTGGGGGTTCCCCAAACACAATAAAGGGAGTTAACCTTAACACTTCCTAGCCCATTCCTATAATGACCAGTGACATGACGTGAGGATAAGCATAACATATGGTTATTGATCTAGTGAAATCATTATAACCTTAATGCTTTTAATGATTTTTGATAGTCACCTATGTGAGAGAGAAGTGGGGTCGCTTCGAATGGATTTGTGGGGAGCGCAAATCCTAGAGCTCTCGCAGAACCAGGCTAGTGATCCACGACCATAATGGACACGACAATGAGGGGTTGACCAGACCAGGAATAGTATTATGTAATGTGTATTGTCGTCTACACAAATGGTGGTTGGTTCAAATACATCGCGTCTACCAAACCACTAGGAGGCTAAGTATGCATCACAACGGAAGGTTCAAAGTTAACCACTACCTATCCGGCAATATTAAACCGCTGAAATTGTATGTTGATATTAAGAGAGTATGGATTGTTGGAGAAATATGTGAAAATGTGTAATGTGTATTGTCGTCTACACAAATGGTGGTTGGTTCAAAGACATCGCGTCTACCAAACCACTAGGAGGCTAAGTATGCATCACAACGGAAGGTTCAAAGTTAACCACTACCTATCCGGCAATATTAAACCGCTGAAATTGTATGTTGATATTAAGAGAGTATGGATTGTTGGAGAAATATGTGAAAATGTGTTTTTCACATGAGAGGATTGAAATTTGTTTTTTCATGTGGGGGATTGTTGGAACTATTTTGTGTAAAAACAAAATATTATTTATTTTGTGAAAAAACAAAATAATAAATTAAATTGTTTGTTGTTTAAATTTGAATTCAAGGCTAGGATGTTACATCTTTGACTTAAATTCATTTGATTATTCAACATAGCATTCAATTGTATGTTACATCTTTTGAGTAAAGATGACAATTATGTTTCAACTTCTTGGCTCACTATAAATACTAGGGTGAACCTAGTTGTGAGAGAGACTTGAACTCACTAAAACATGTTCTTGATTTCTCTCATTCTTCTAAAGTTCTTACAACACTCTCTTCTTCTCAAAATGCATTTTCGGGTGCTAGAGTCCTCCCCGGCTGTACATACAGCTTCGGCCGTTGTACCCTGGGAAACATTCGAGTTCTCTTGGGAGACTCGGAATTTGTTTTAAGGGACCCGTGTCAATACACGAAGCCTCGGCCACCATGTTCTTTTCTTTTATTGTACTTGTTATTTCCTTTATTTCGGTTGTAATTATCGTATTGTAATTTACTGCTTTATTTAATTTTTGTATTGTAATTGAATCAATATAAGTATCTTTAATTTTTTATGCGAACGGTTCCTACAGGATTAAGGAGGCACCTTACAAATTGAAATTGTTTTTAAGTATTTGTCCATGACTAAAAACTTGAATTTTGTACCAGTATATCTATATTTTATAACGGTTGATTGCTTAAATAGTTGATCAAGTCAATAATTTGGACTAGTTATATATCATCATTCGACGTTTTAATGTCTTTACTTTCGGTCATGGCTACCAAAACGTGTTGAGGTGTAAAATGGAATGTGTTTCATACAATCTCATTTTTGGTTATCTAGCCCGAATACGACACGTTTAATTAAACATATATTTGTCTTATACGCTAAAATGGACATGTTTAATAGACTTGTTAGACGATGCAACATGTTTAACATGATCAATGTAACACTTTTTAATAACAAGATTTAAAATATGTAACATGCTCATCACAATAAATAACTTTTGTTTAAATGTTATCATGTTAAGTTATTAAACTAACAAGATGATAATATCCGGAGTAGACCTTCTAGCTCAATTACACGAGGACGAGAGATACAATTTGAGGTCTTATAAGTATCATGTTTAAATCTAATCATAAAAAATGATGATTGTTAGTCTAAAGAAACATAGATATCTTATTAGCACTTATATTTTTGGATTAACAATTTTGAAGAGGTGCAAAGATTAAGCATATAATTTAAAAAAAAAAAGACTAATGGTAGTTAATAAAAATCTAATGTAAAACTATATCATCTTGACCGTCGTCTATACATCAACTCCCCAACTCTACGGATTATGATTTATTTGTTTCGGTTGGTAGGGCTTTAAGGCTCAATGGCCAGTGGTTGTGTGGGGCTTGTATGTGCATTCAGGCTGTCAGCCGAGGCTGTCATCATGCGGATGGTATAATCCATTTTGTGGAGATTGAGGGAGATGTGGAAGATTTTATTGTGGGGATCCCTAAGCCGTTTGTTCAGAGAGAAGTCCCTCTTGGTGGTATAGCGGTGGACCAGGCTCTCCTTGACCGTGTTTTTTCTCTTCCTATTACGACTGTTAAGAGCATCCCTCATAGTTGTCGTATGGCGTTTGCCCAAGCATTAGATGTTGCTCTAGGTAAGGTGTTAGCTAGGCCAGAGTCAATTGAGCCATGGGTGAGACTTTTGTTGTTACCGCGTTGCACGTTGCGAGTTTTTAGGCCTTCTAACCGTCAGGAGCGTAGGTCTGGCAATAGAAAGTCCTTGCAATGTCAAAGTATTCAGCGGTCGCTAGCCGCTTGGGGTAGTAGCGATGGTTTTGCTGAGCTCATTTCATCACTTTTTGCTCAAACCTCTGGGGCGACCTCGTGTCGTGACGAGCTTGGTCTTGGGTCCGATTCTTCTAAAGTAAGCTCCAACGTCAAACAATGTTTACGGAAAGTTGCCGATGGGCATTTCACTGCTGCGGTTAAAGTGTTGTGCTCTTCTGGGGTTGCGCCATTTGATAAAAACACTGTGAAGGCATTAGTGGCTAAACATCCCACACGGCCCCCTCCGACTATGCCTGTTTCCTTGTTGTCTGAGCCTGCTCTTGTTGTTGATGCTGATAGTGTGCTTAGTTGTATTAAATCTTTCCCCAAGGGGACTTCTTGTGGGAGGGATGGTTTGAGGGCCCAACACATTTTGGATGCCTTTTGTGGCGAGGGGTCTGCGATTGCCGGTGGCTTGCTTAAAGGTATTTCTGGGGTAGTTAATCTTTGTTTAGGAGGGAGGTGTCCTGTGACTCTGGCAGAGTTTGTTGCATCTGCCCCCCTTACGCCGCTACTCAAACCTGACAATGGAATTAGACCTATTGCCGTGGGTGCAATTTGGCGGCGGCTTGTCTCTAAGGTGGCCATGAGGGGTGTTGGGAAAGAGATGACTAAATACCTTGGTGACTATCAATTTGGGGTGGGAGTTCCAAGTGGGGCTGAGGCTATACTTCATAGCGCGAATAGGTTTTTGAATGAGTTTCACTCGGATGGCTCGTTGGCTATGCTTACGGTTGATTTTTCTAATGCCTTTAACTTGGTTGATAGAACAGCCCTTCTGCGTGAGGTTCGGTCTCGATGCCCGTCTATTTCCCTTTGGGTGGATTTTTTATATGGGCAACCGGCTAGGTTATATGTGGGTGATGAACATATATGGTCTACTACTGGAGTTCAACAAGGGGACCCTTTGGGGCCTCTCCTGTTTGCCCTAGTTTTGCATCCACTTATTCATCGGATCAGGGATTGTTGCAAACTCCTTTTCCATGCTTGGTACCTAGATGACGGTACAATTATCGGTGATGCCAAAGAGGTGGCTAAGGCATTGGATATCATCAGGTCAGAGGGTCCATGTTTGGGCCTTAATCTCAACATTATGAAAACAGAAGTATTTTGGCCATCATGCAATGGGGTGAAGGTGCAGGATGGATTGTTCCCTTCCGGGATTGGAAGGCCTGTGCTTGGGGTGAAACTCTTGGGCGGTGCCGTTAGTCGAGATGCGGGGTTTATTAATAGTTTGGCTGTTAAAAGGGCATCTTGTGCGGTGGAACTGATGAGTTGTCTCCCACGCCTTCGAGACCCTCAATGTGAGCTCCTTTTGTTACGTTCGTGTATGGGAGTTGCAAAGTTGTTATTTGGCCTCAGAACGTGTCAGCCTCTGTATGTAGGGGAAGCTGTTTCCGTTTTTGACACGGGCCTTAGGAAGGCAATCGAGGATATTGTGGTTTGTGGGGGTGCTTTCTTTGGGGATCTTCAATGGAGGCTTGCTTCACTTCCGACCCGTTATGGGGGTTTAGGTCTATGTTCGGCTGAGGAGGTATCGACATATGCTTTTGTGGCCTCGAGGGCACAATCTTGGAGTTTACAGGACCACATTCTTCGAGAGTGTGCCATTGAGGGGTTAGACTCTGATTATCGGTGTGCAATGGATCAGTTGCGCTTGCACATTCCCGAGTTCGATCTTAGCGGTTTCTCTAATAAGGACACCGCTCCCCCTAAAGCCCAACATGCTTTGGCGAGTGCCTTGTTTAGTGGAGTCGTCCAGTGTATGGGTATGAAGTTTGATCTATCTCCTCGCCAGAAAGCAGTGTTTGATTGCCTCCGGGCTCCTCGGTCACAGGACTTTTTGACCGTCATCCCCATTGAAGGTCTCGGCCAGCACATGTCGGCTTTAGAGTACCGGACTATCCTTAAGTACCGGTTGATGATTCCTTTGTTTCCCCCCGATGAGCCTTGCCTAATTTGCCGCAAAGCTTGTTTGGATTCTTTTGGCGAGCATGCGGTTCATTGCAAGGAGTTGCCCGGGTTCAAATACAGACACGATTTGGTTAGGGACGTTCTATATAACGTCCTTAAGCGTGCCGGAATCTCTGCCAAGAAGGAGGCGCCCGTGAACTTTTTGACAGATCCGCTTGAAGGGAGATCTACTTTGCGACCTACTGATATTCTTGTGTTTGGTTGGGCTGGGGGGAAACATGCGTGTTTGGACCTTACAGGAGTGTCCCCTCTTGTTGGGCTTAGAGAGAATGGGTTTGTTGCGGGTCAAGCAGCGTTGAAGGCGGAATCAGCCAAAGTGGGTAAACACGAGAAAGCCTGCCTAGAGAATCAACACGTGTTTATCCCTTTCGCTTTCGATACTTTTGGTTTTCTAGCCCCGAAGGCCGTGGAATTTCTGAACAGGGTCAAGCGGGTCGTGCATAGCAATTCCTCGTCGGCTAAGACCCAAAACTTTATTTTTAGTAGGATTGGCTTTGCTATTCAAAAGGGGGTTGCGGCGCAACTTGTTGCCCGTTTACCAGCCACTATATTGTAAATTGTCGTTTCTTCTAATCTAATTGTTTCACTTTAAAAAAAAAAAAAAAAAAGAAAACAAAATTGTTGATGAATATAGATAATTGATATGAGTTAATCTCATTTTGATAAAAATATATATATATATATATAGGGTAGGGTTCAAGAGAGAACTCATTTTAAGTTGAGAACTAGAGAACTACCAAAAAGACAAGGGATAGAATTTTAAATATGAGGGGTAAAATTGGAACTTTAAATATAAAAATCTTAAAATATTTCTATCTTTTGCATACGTTAATATTATTTAAAAAAAATTACACCATTAGATCAAGAATTTGTTTATCTTTCATTTGAGTATAAATAACGTTATAAAAAATATTTTTTTTTCTCGTTTTTTTAATTTCCATACTGCATATATGTAATATTGTGAATTCGTACTTGATTATATTTTTCTTTAAACGTTACTAACTTTTCCATACCTTATTTATATTAAAAAAAATTTAAAAATCACATTTTCGTTTTTTCAATACTACATATATGTAGTATCACTGTACTTGATGCATTTTTTGAAGCGGCCAAATAGCTCGGGAGTTTAATAATTATTTAAAGTGTACATACGATCTCAAATGACCAGTAACAAAGTTTATAATATTCCATATAAAAAAACTTATTACAAATGAAAACAAAACCAATACTTATACTATGTCTAAACATAAAGATAATAATAAACTAATAAATTAAAGATAAATATAATAACAAAATAAAATAAACCTGAAATTCAAACTATAAGATAACAATGCATCAATATTGCATATATTACATATATGAAGTAGTATGATACTACATATATGTAGTATACGATACTACATATATGCAATACTATAAACTTTAAAAGATGATAGTCAATACGGTGATGTTATGCACATAAGTTACACGTAAAACCATTAAAACTACCTAGCTTTCATAAAATAAGTTAAATTATTTTTTATTAGAAAACTAACTCATTGATCTTTATTCTATTTAATGGACGAACCGGCCTTCTCCACTTAGATCATAATTTTCTCTTTCCCATTTACTCAATAATCGTCATTCATTTTAATAAAAAATTACTTGTCCTTTAAAATTCGATTGTACACCAATTTGGCTTTCCAATTCCAACAAACAGATTAACATAACATGACTCTTATAATTGGTATTGTGATATGCTCATGCTGCACATATTCATACCACATCACATAACGTGGACCAAGTATTTGCTAGCAATGTGAATACGATCATATGAGAAAAATCCAAATTTAGAACTAAGGCATGACGGTGTTGTTTTTTGTTATGGTATCATCGAAATCAATATAAGGGAACTTTTGTTATTTTATCAAAGTACGTAGTTTTGATGGTTTGTCATGTAATTTAGATGCATAACAACAACATATTCACTTTCCCTAATTTAAAAACATATAATATCGTATACTACATATATGAAGTATTGAAATTAAAAAAACGAGAAATTTTTATTTTTTTTATAACGTTATTTATACTCAAATGAAAGATACTGAAATTCTTGATCCAATGGTGCGAAAAAAAATTTAAAAACTTAAAGTATGCAAAAGATAGAAATGTTTAAAGATTTATATATTTAAAGTTCCAAATTTGCCCCTCCACTTTAAAATTCCATCCCTTGTCTTTTGGGAGTTTTCTAGTTCTCAACTTAATATGGAGTTCTCATTTGATCCCTCCCCTATATATATATATATATATATGTTAGTTAATATCTTCATTATATGCCTTTTTTATACCTATTTCCTTAAGTAACATGATATGTTCTGTTTAAATAGGAAGAAACCCTAACAAAAATATGCAAACATCATAATGGTTATCATGTGGTTATCTTATCCTATATATAAATGGTTATCTGTATTGACGGATTAAATAGAAAAACGTTCTCTATAAGTCATATGAAGTGTATTAGGGGTTGGTCTAACTTGTGCCATTGTGTGATTTACGCTATGTTCCAGAGTTCATTTAACGAGAGAAAAGAAAGGAAAAAAAATCCTTTCTCTTCTTGTCTTTTCTCTTCTTCTCGTCTCTTTCTTTCCTTTCATTTCCTTCCAATTTGGAAGGAAACGTTTTCCTTCCTTTTTTCTTCTTGTTTTCATTCCATTTCCTTCCATTTCTTTCCTTTAATGAAACTCGGGAACACACATTCCCTTCATTTCTTTTCCTTTCTTTCATTTAATAAAACTCAGGAACACATGTATAATTATTCTTTCCTTTCATTTCCTTTCTTTTCCTTTCTAAAGTAAGCTCGGGAACACAGCGTTAAGGCGGATACGCATGTTAATTTCAAGTGTGATTTATATTAGGTGGTATATCTTTCTCTGGTTTTTATAAGGTTTATTTGAGCTAGAGTTTTAATTAATCTATACGTAACTATACACGAGATGTATAATTTATATTTTTAGTTATGTTGTGTGACAACGAAAATCAATAATGCAAATCAAATGTCCTTTTGCAACAAAGGTCACTGTTTGTGGCTCTCGATGAATGTAGGATCAGGACACGATAGCTTATACTGAAGTAATCTTACGATCCTGTTAATGGCGGATCTAGAAGAAAAGTTAAGGGGTAGCATAAAAGAATTTGAACCTAAAGGTATACTGATACATAAAACGACAAGGAAACTTGAACTTTTACACTTCGCTGGAAAAAGTTGAGGGCCGCTACCCCTACCCCTACCCTAGATCCGCCCATGAATCCTATTCATGAGTATCAACCTTGTCAGATTAATAATCTATTCTAAGCAGATGAACACTCATGATTCAGAGAAGAGGCAAGAGCTTGCTACTAGAGGTTCGTCTCTAGCCTCCATCTCTTAATGATTTAGATTTCAGACATTTGAATCACCTCTTAACATTCAGATGTGGTATTTAGATTCAGACTTAAATCTCTTAAAAAAACAAACGGGGCCTAACGTACTTTTATGCTTTTCTATCGGCTTAAAACTAACTACCCACTAAATTTGAAAGGTCACATTACATTAAAGAAATTAAATAGATGATACAAAGGTCTTTAACATGATACGTGACATATTGTAGACATGAATGTGAAATTTTGACGTCATATGTAAACACAAAATGATGTAACGAACCCAACACAAAACTCACATGATTCAATTAGAAATACAAAACTGTTTAAGTCGAGTAGCATTTTGAATCATGTCAAAATTTTAGATTCGTGTCAAGTTAAACCAGTGAACCCACGAATACGCATCATACGCCAAATGAAGCATGACCTATGTATTACCAAATGCCAATAGAAAAATAATCAAAAGATAATTGTGAAGCAATTGGCCTTCTGAACCAACGATATGAGGATGATGGATAAGAGCTTGAGATCTTAGAGGTCTCATATTCAAATATTGACTTCAGAGTGTTTGTTTACCTCATAATGGTTCAGTTCAATGCTTAATCAGCATTCAAAGCGTTTGTTTCAGAAGAAAAAGAGCTCCTGAATGACTCAGCTAAGTGCTGAATGGTTAAGAGACAGAGATATGCTGAATGAAACTGAATAGAGCATATACTAACTTTATACTAATCTGAATATCTACCCCCAACATCTCTCTCAATTGATGAAACCTTTTAATGGTTCAGACCTCTTAACCATTCAACACTTAATGATTCAGATTTTGCCAAACAGCCTCTTAATAGAAGTTTTTTTAAGTGATGAGTTTTCTCTTTTACCACAATTATAAGTGTATCAGACATAGTGTCAAAATCGATATGAACGATTTACATCACGGTAATGCTAGTTTCTACCACCATTAAAAAACACAATTGTGAAAGTTGGATGATGGAATATTCTCTCAAAAAATAAACAGAAAATTACAAGATCCAAAGATACGGACAAATAGAAAACGGTGGTTCAAAGAACCCTACAAAATTCCGCCAAAATTTCCAATTTAATCACATCTTTCTTCATCGTCTTCTTTTGAATCGGTATCATTTCTTAATTCAATTTCATTAAATATCTAACTTCTTCACGATTTCATTGATTTTATTCCCATTTCACGTGTTTCATCATTTGTTGTCGGATGAAGCACAGGTCAATTAAGTTTGTATTTGATGCATAATTATGTAGAAATTATTAAGTTGTTAATGGATCCGATTAATTGTTATTAGATAATAGATATTGTTCATGTGCTCTAATTGATAAGATTTGGTTACTATTATCATTATTAGTACTTTTGTATGCTTCTTATTTGGGTGGTGGCACAACTTGTTTGTAAGTTCTTGAAAGTCTTATATATAACAATTATATGCATTACTATACTATCCGCGCAAAAAATGAATCAATAGCTTTGTTACGAGTGGGACTGTGTACATGTGTTTGTTTGTTTGGTTGGTTGTTACTTATTTAGTTCGGGGCATGTTAAAGTACAAAACTGATCTTTATTATTGTAAAGCTTGTGATTCATTTTGTGTTTTCTCCCTTGATTTGATCTAACACGGCAAGCATTTTTGGATTTGATTTGACTGTCATGATTTACTACCCTCTTTAGTTAAAGTATTAATCTTTAAAACTGGTCTTGTTTATTTGAACTTTTATGATTATTGAGAGCATAAGTTTTGACCATTTCCCGCATATTCTTCAACATGCCAAAAGTTTTATCGCAAAATGATCGAAAACAAAAGTTATATTGAAACGTTGAAGCGTTTCTTATACAGTTATACTTTTCTGTTGTTAAATGCAGTATTAAGTTAAACACACTCTAGTGTTGGCTCATGGGAAGTAATGTGGATGCTGCAAATATGGTAGCTTTATAGTATCATTGTTTTTATTGGTTTTAGTTAACCTTAGTGTAATCATTGTTCTTTTGTTTGCAGGAAGAAACAAGAAGCGCGCTAAGGGAAAAGAATCCCAAAATTGTGTTTGTCCTAGGTGAAAAAAGATCATACTGATAACATAATTTCACCCTAAATCCCGTATAATTTGCTATTTTTTTTGAAAATGTCTTGAAAGCCCTTTCGTGCGTTGAGCAGGAGGCCCGGGCAGTGGTAAGGGTACACAATGTGCAAGTATTGTAGAGCACTTTGGGTATACTCATCTCAGTGCTGGAGAGCTTCTCCGGGCTGAAGCACAATCTGGTTCTGAAGACGCGTATGTTTTATATTTATTTTTTGAAAATTGGTTTTTTTGTTAGTATTGTTATTCTAGATTATGGTACCATATAGGCCGATGATTAAGAACATGATGTCTGAAGGAACAATTGTTCCTTCTGAAGTAACAATTAAGCTTCTTGCAAAAGCGATTATGAAAAACGAGAATGACAAGTTTCTAATTGACGGGTTCCCTCGTAATGAGGAAAACCAGGTGGCCTTCGAGTCAATTGTGAGTTTTGTGTTCTAAAATTTTATAAATTTTTTTTTGTTAGATGTGATCATTTGGCATTAAATTTTGAATCTTTTGGTTACATATAGACTGGAATTGAACCAGAGTTTGTTCTTTTCTTTGATTGTTCCGAGGAAGAGATGGAGAAGCGTATCTTGACCCGCAACCAGGTATTTGTAACAATTTTGTTACGCTTATCATGAAGTGAAGATTGATGATGTATTTATTTCTGATTGAGTTTAACTTTGTTATTTGGTATATAAAGGGGAGATTAGATGATAACATTGACACGATAAGGAAGCGGTTTAAGGTTTTTGTTGAATCTAGTCTTAGTGTTATCAACTATTACAATTCGAAAGGGAAGGTCAAAAAGGTAAATGTATAAGTTTTCGTGGTTATGTTACTACTGAATATGTCATTTATGGTGTTATGATACCGGATCAAATTTGGTTCTTAGATTGATGCTAGTAAGCCTGTCGAGGAAGTGTTTGAAGCAGTAAAGGCTGTTTTCGCTCCTGTTGATGATAAGGTAAAGTATTTATACATATATATGCATCTCTAATATTAAGTCAGACTTTTACATTGCTTATCTGTCATTTTCAGTCTGGTTGATAGGCTAATGTGTCGATGTACCACAAGACAACAATCATGGTACGCGAATCACTGATGTTATATATGTTCAATCGATTGAACAAAGTATCATAGCGTTTAAACACGATTAGAAGCATTCTTGTTATTGATTGTATTGTATAGTAACACTTGGAATTATAAATCCACCCTTGATCCTAAATCCTAGCGGCAAGTTTAGCTGCAAACAAGTTTAGCTAAACAGCTTTCAACATGTTTATTAGCAGTTTGTTTTGGGTCATGTGTCTCTTAGTTTAACACCTTAAGTTTTTGCAGAATAATTATAAAAAAATGAACAAAAAACGTGCCCAGGTTAACACATCGTGACTGAAAAACATCTTATCGAACGCATCTTGTACTAACAAAATCACTCATTACCCGACTCGTTTAACTTGTCCATTGTGACACATCTACTTTATTTGCACACATAACACACTAAACTTTCCAACATTGAGAGTTTGAACATAGATTGTTAGCAATAATCATGCCAAATGTCTATTTACTAAAAGTTACACAAAAATGATCCCATTATCCTTAATAGTATCAAGAACAATTGCCAGTCTCCCTTCAATTCTTTCATTCTTTTTCGCTTCAAAAGCCACTGCAAACACATCTGCTTCCTTTGATCTCTCAGCTATCAACCTCCCAATGACTCTGCAAGCCTCGTTATCTATGAGTGAAGGCAACGTGTTCCTTAAATCCTTTGCGTTTGTGGTGGCAACTGATATCACTTTGCTAGTACCTCTATGCATCACCTTTGCATGAATGAATCTTTTAGAAAAGAAAATATTTAGTTGAAATGGTCTCATGTACATATCTGTCCTTTGTTTCCATGATTTCTTGTTAGGTCGTTTTTCTGCTTCGCTTCTTGATCTTCGTGTCCAAGCGGCTTGCACAACAAATCCCTACAAAACGTTTAGTTGAAATGGTCTCATGTACATATCCATCCTTTCTTTTCACGCTTAGAACATGAAAAAAAAATATGATAACACATGCCCACAGGGTTCAAGTGAAAATTTCAATCTTGCCCGCAAGAAGCAGCCTCTTAAAATACTGATTATGCAAACATTTCATGTTGAAAACAAATCATAAACTGACAAGGCGATCATGGTCGATCTCTAACATTCAATAGAGTTGGAAAATAGGATAGTTATTTGAAAATACGAGTACACTTATGCATACTGATAAGATATGCATATATGTATCACAGATAAAACATACATGTGTTTACATGCATGCATATACATATGCATCCAATCATATCTATGTAGTCAAAGGCGCATAAGGGGAGACAAAACAAGGTGTTGGTGACCAGATTTTGCAAAAAGGCGTAAACAGGTTTAAAAGTGGTCTCAAACATCTAAAAATGGCTTAGAATCGGTCTAAACCAGTCGAAAACATATCTAAAACCCCTAAAAATGGCATGTTTATACTATGCGTAAGTGCTCAAGGATCATTTGCGCCTTGAGTGTGCCTAACACCTTCAACTAAATCGACATACTAGTGTTTTCATACATTTTGGAACATAAAATCGATACATCAGAGTCACCATTTAAGCAATACAACCGTAAAACTTGAACGAAATTGCATCAAATTCCCGTTCCTGCAGTAGAAAGCATGCTTTGACTTTCATGGTCAAACTGACTAAGTTTCAAAACATACAATTTCCAAGAACATTCAAAACAATACCAAATTATTGGCATAAAAATGTAAAAAAAATCAAATTAAATTGCATATGAAAGTTAGTTCATTTGACTTCAAAAGTCAAAGCACAGGAAATTTACAAGCAATTAGGTTTTCCCCAAATCACTTATGATACCTAACTTCACACACTATTGAGTGTATGAATTTACATTAATTATACAAATTAATCCATACAAGCTCATCGTTCTTAGAAATTAGGATAATACTAAAAAGGTAGAAAACTTACAGAGAAATGAAAGAATTGAGCGTACCTGGTTCTTGAGGGTACGATTTGACGGGGCTAAATTGATGGATAGATTGGATTGCTGAATGGAGGCACGCCATGATAACGAAACTGGTTTTAGTGATCGATTAATTGGGAATTGTGATTGGAGAGTGAAAGATGATGATGAAGAAGAAGAAGATACACATGAAGCCGCCATTGAAGGTCTGAAGAGTGAGAACGATAATGGAAGTTGGATAACGAATGGGTTAAAATGTTAAATACTTAAATGTTTTTTGCAAATGTGCCCCCTTCAACGATTTCTTTTCAACTTACTTGATTTTGATTTTAGGATATTAATTGAAATGTTTTTATGTTCCTAAAATTCTTAATTTTAATAGTTTTAGTATGTTCTTAAATTGTTGTTACTTATCACCATATATTTTTACGTGAGGGTAAACTCATATTTTCTTCACTTCTATTAACCTCCAGATATGTAAAAAAAGATGATGATAGAGGATGGAAAAATAACTAATTTAACAACCTCATAAGTCATAACCAACTCAACAATACAATAATAAGAGTACGAGTTCACATAATACATGCCTTTATATGTACATATATGTTTTTGGAATACACTAACAATTTTGGTCCATGAGTTTTGACACTTTTAATAGATTTAGTCCTAACTTAACAGTGTTGGTCCTTATAATTTTATATTCTTAACACAGATGATCAAAGCACTAACTCTGCTCGTGTTTCCGTTAACCTTTCCTCACGTAACTCTATGAAAATTCAATTAAAAGCGAAGGAAAATGTCTTTTTTTTTGCTTCTCACATGCCCTGAACGTGAGAAAAGTTTAACAGAAACATGGACGGAGTTAAGGCTCAGGACCATTTGTGTTAAGAATAAAAGTTACAGGGACCAAAACTATTATGGTAGAACTAAACCAGTTAAATGTGTCAAAACACAAGGACCAAAACCACAGTTTACTCTTGTTTTAGATACTTTAACACAAATATAGTTTTTTTTACAAATATGATTCGTACTTGCTCTATCTTAGTTTTTCGAAGTTCATTAAAAAATCAGAAAGACAAGTCATGAAAAATCAAGAATTAAGAGAAGATATTGAAGCTTTTAAAACACACGAGTAGTTAGGTGAATTTAACTAGGTGTGTTGTTGAATAACACATATGTCGAGACCACATTAATATCATATAAGAGTGCGAAAGCTAAAGTATGAAGATTGACAGTAAATAAAGTACATGGGTATGACACAATAAGTATATAGCCATGTTACTCTGCGACTGAAGAGATTAACACACGCTTAAGTCATGACCGTGTGACATCTAAGTTAATCCATACGTTAAAACCTAGAGACACTCCCTCTGTATATCAAATGAATTCATGAATATTCAATTTTGTTAACCTTTAGATACCAAACTTAATTGGATACATGATAAATTGATAACCACCTAAGCAAGGTAGTAATAATACTTAACTAGTTGATTATTTTTCTAACCATTAGATTAAAACATCCACTTTTCACCCTTTCAAACATCCAACCTACA
Organism: Tagetes erecta; assembly: GCA_030867185.1. Taxonomy (NCBI): domain Eukaryota; kingdom Viridiplantae; phylum Streptophyta; class Magnoliopsida; order Asterales; family Asteraceae; genus Tagetes; species Tagetes erecta. Next base: position 3,981,452 of record CM061489.1, on the reverse strand, counting down.
TACTCTGGTCAACATAAATACCATCCCATCATGTAAGCTAGTCAAAACGCATTTACTCAATAGATGACTTAGCTCTCGCTTTACACAGAATCTAATAAATATCTAAACTGCTTTCATAATATTTTGTACCAAACCTTATATTATTTTGCCGTACACTTTAAGCATAAAGTTTTTTCTACGACTTGAGCCCCATCTTATCAAGACCCGCTCTCATTTTAGTTGGTCTAACTATTGGGTCATGTCTCTTGACGTTTAACAAGTCACCATGTCCTTTTCTTAAAAAATTAAACCGTGAACTTTACGTTCCTGCTATGTGGCATTGATTATTGAAAACCGATCAAATTTCATTGCATTGCTTATAAACAAAACAAAACACATCAAATTCATCGGATCCAGTTTGTTCTTCATCTCATCGATTATTCAATTACATGCTAATCTAATCCTTCTGCATTTGTGCATGCCTGAACGCGCGATTGCAGTTGATTCGAATTCAACTCAACGATTCGAAACCTAATTGATCAAATCTGTTATCAGTTATTCGAGATTTTGATTTTACAGGATCATATCGCGTATATACATACTAGAAAAAATCATGTTTAAGCGAGTGTTTGGAAAACCTAAGCAAGAGGCTAACGCCGTAACGTCAATCGAGAAATTAAACGAGGTATTGTGTCGATGAAGATAGATATATGTTAATTGATTCGTGTTTATTTATTGTATTTGGATTGTGAATTAGGGTGATTTGAACTGTTTTTATGTTTGATATTGTTATTATAATTATGTGTTATAGTTTGTTTTGCTATGAAGGATTATTGATGCTTTCATGTTCTTATACATTTCAATTTGGATATGAATTTGTAGTTTAGTTTTGATCTCTTATCTGTTTAAGTAGTTGCTGCAAAAGAGGATATAGGTGGATAGTTGAAGCTAATCAACCTAAGTCTCTTTAGCTGAAAGAATATGTATTATTGAGCATGACCGGGATAATCAAACTCGTAGTATAGATCAAGCATTTTTCCTTTGATTGCTTCTAAGGTGTATTTCACATGCATATAGCTGCAAAGTGCAAACCAAAGCTCCTTATCTAGATGTGTACTTTCCCTTTTAGTCTCTGTAAAGATAACACAATGTCTAGATCCATCTTTCTAATCATGTTTACTGTCTTTTTGTATGTTTCTCTATATCAGCTATTATGATTTTAGCTTATGATTACATTATTACAATTACAAGGAGAAGGGAAATTGAACGTCGTCTCTTGTAATTTCACTATAAGTCATATTAGACACCTAAAATATGCTTTATTGTGTTTAAAAGTCATACATTTATATTACGCATTTTCACATATGTTTGGACAATTGGACTCTGGACATTGTCCGTTCTCCTTCCACTTATGGATAGGCATATCATCAACAGGGTTGTTATCATTTTCATGTAGGAAATTTGTTTGTTTTTCTTGTTTTTTTAGGTTCTTATAGATAGCGAAATGAGTGTGTTATAGGAATGTCATAACATGATAAATAACGGAAAACAAAAGCGTATATTTCTTAATCATTTAGACAATTACCCTTCTATAGTATATTGTAATAAAAGCAGTATTTTTCGATATGTCAAGCTGGTGAAATATCTTTTGGAAACTATATTGTGACACATACCTTGTTGGAATCAAATGCTATTCTTAATCCTTTAACTCTCAAAACATTCCAATATTTGTTGCACTATGAAGCTCTATATTTCTTACCACACTCACTAATCAACTTATTATTCCGGCCACCTAACAGTAACTTTCTGATCATCTTCTTGAAAAGTAGCTTGGGTTTTGTGGTTGCGTCTTTTGACATTAACTATTTTATGTTTTTATTTGCTTTACAGACACTTGAAATGTTGGAGAAAAAAGAGAAAGTGCTTTTAAGAAAGGCTGCTGCAGAGGTGGAAAAGGCCAAAGAGTTTACAAGAGCTAAGAACAAAAGGGGTACGTTTGGAAATTAATGTTGTGTGCCCTTGGCTTTAATATTGAAAAGAAAGGTACAAACTAGGAGTGGCAATTTTGATCCATTTACTTAAATGGGTCCTGGTCTATAAAATGGTTACTTAACAGGGTGTTGAAAGTTGGATAAAATGTTACTCAAACTCTATTTTTACTACATACGAACGTGTTACTCTTTTTTCGTAGATTAGATTATTCTTATTTATAGCAACTCTTTTGTAATCATAATCTACCCATTAAATAACTGTATAATGGTTAGGATTTGGACAAGCAAGTGTTTGTGGGTTAACCCAACCTGACTCAGCCCGTTTCTAGCCATACTATAAAAATATAAAATGACATGTTTCAAGCAACCCAGTCCCGTTTTGACTCGTTACCGAACCCACCTAATCTGTTCATCTAACCACCTCTGGTGTGAAGACCGAAAACTTAAATTATGCACTTGCAGTTTGCGTCTATAGTCTTAAGGGTGACTTGGTTATATTGTTACTTTGCTTTGTGATGCTATTCAGCTGCTATACAATGTTTGAAGAGGAAAAGGCTCTATGAACAACAGATCGAACAGCTTGGGAACTTCCAATTGCGCATTCATGACCAGGTATATTTCAGTAGTTTGTTTTGTTCTAAAGTTTTCTATATTTTAAGAACCACTTGAACAATAGTTTAACTGAAGTATTGTTTGAGTGTGGATATCAGATGATTATGCTAGAAGGTGCAAAAGCTACCACAGAAACTGTTGATGCATTGAGAACTGGGGCATCAGCAATGAAAGCCATGCAGAAGGCCACGTAAGTTATACACCTCCCAATGTATAGTACATACACATCTATATGTGTATAATTTTATAATAGTGACTACCAATGATGATTATCAAACATTGCAAAAGTTCCGTTGTTGAATTACTTTTCAGTAACACGATTGCTTGTTTCACTATATTAGTGATTAACATTCTTTATCCATGAGGCTACTTGTCTTTTATGAATTGAAGGAAACTTGCTATTGGGTTTTATATTATTTTTGGGTGTGCAGGAATATTGATGATGTGGACAAGACTATGGACGAGATAAATGAGCAAACTGAAAACATGAAACAAATTCAGGAAGCATTGGCAACACCCATTGGTGCTGCTGCTGATTTTGACGAGGTACTGCTCACAATTTCTGTCCTAATGTTACTTGAATGTATCTTTACATGCATATATCAATAGATATATTTGAAAGAATGAAATTTCCAGAACACACGTTAAGTTTTTCAGTATTATCTTTTGGGTCTACTAATTGTAATCAGGGTGTCGTTAAGCTTTGCACAGCATGAGCTTGCTCTGCCCACGATAGTTTGTAGGCTTAACACCTGTGTTCTACTTGCATTAGGTCATATAAGTTTTAAATGGTATAAATAAATAAGACTTCCTTTGGTATATAGTTACAATTGATTCGTTAAAGAACTAATATCTATTAAAATATACGATTTGCTTTAATTAGGTTAGTGGGTCCTGCTTATTGAAGTTTTGCTCCAATAAAGCTTATAGAACAAGCTTGAACCATGGTTCTTGGTAGGCTTAAGTGATCATACAAGTTTGTTAGAGATGGCAAAATGGCAACCAGTGAAAAGGGGTTGGGATCAAAACTAGTAATACTGGGTAGTGATCGAAACGGACCCAAAATTTTTGCTCTCTAAAAGTTTGAACTTTTTATAAATAGTCAGTGTCATTTGTTTTTTACCCATTTTCTACCTCTGGTTTTTGTTATATATTGAGCAACTCTGTTAATCCAGGATGAATTGGAAGCTGAACTTGAAGAACTAGAAGAAGCTGAGCTGGAGGAACAACTTCTCCAACCAGCTACAACCGCCCCATCTGCTGCTGCTACACACACACCAGCTGGCAGGCAACAAGCACGACCGCCACCGAGGAAGAATACATCAGAGGAAGATGAACTTGCAGCATTGCAGGCAGAAATGGCGCTATAAACAAAGTATATATAATAAATTATTGAACAAGTGCATTTGATGGTTAGATGAAGGTGCATGTTTCATGCTGCAACTGAAGAAACGGTCAGAAATAGGTTTTATAATATCTTTATGGAAGTTTATGATAGAAGTTGACTTATATATATGTGTACATTCACTTAAAGGGATGAACAATGAACATCATTATGTATAAGAATTAAGTTCTGTATTTGTACCTGTTGTTTTTTTGAGTTGACAGAGAACTGGTAAACACTTCAATATTTATTGTAGATTTAAAAAATCAAATCCAAATACATCTTTAGTTAAGACATGAATATGATAAGACCCGAACACGAAACATGCATACATGAATAGAACACAATAACTTATCGTGTACGTTTTCCTAAACATGAACTTGACAATACCTGACAAACACAATAAGACAAATCTGTTAAGATCTGGATAATATGAACCTGTTAATACTTTTTTCTTCTCCTATGAACAAAAGTCATCAAAAGCTCGCATAAGTCTTAAATAAATCAAAAATACGATTTTAGACATATAATTAACATGTAAACATGTATTTTACTTGTTTAAACACAAAAATTAACAGTAAATTCATCTAATTGTTTATGATACAAAACCTGTTAAGGTCACACATATACCTTTTAAGGTTGTGTAGGCTTATATCAAGTATTCGTGTATGTGTCTAAAATTGATGGTCCTAATTGTCGATTAGTGAACCAAATGGGTCTAAATAGCCAACATGTAGAAACTTAAAGTACTCATTCAAAAACTTACCTGGAAAACAAAGCAATAATCGATCTCGGCGATTTCGAGGTTTTCATTCATCATCACTTCATCTCAAACACTTCGATTCAATTCAATTCTAAAACATTTCACTCTTCAAATCTGTATTTGTGTGTATACATATGCACATAAAAACACACACATATACAACATGAGTGTGGAGCTTGCTTCTGACACACATGGGAACCTCGACGAGCAGATCTCACAGCTTATGCAGTGCAAACCGTTAATCGAACCTGAGGTTTTGTTTCTCACTTTTGATTTTGATTTTTTTTTCATTTTAGGGTTTCTATGATCTGAATTACGTATTATTGTAATCATTGCTTTTATAATGGATCTGATTTAGTTACTCGTACTCTACGGCTTGATTGATTACATTTCGTTTTCGCTCTTTGAGTTAGTTCGATAAATTGATGATTTGAATGTTCACCTGTTTTTTTTTCATCTGAGTTAGTTTTTGCTCGGCTCCGTTAGTAAACGAGCGGAACTGAGCTGGCTGGAGCTCGGCTTGGTTCATAAATGATCCAAGCCGATCTGGCTCACAAGTCGATTTTAATTTGCTAGGATAGATTATTACATAATTATCTAGCATATTGTAGATCTTATGTAGTCTGTGTATATCATAGTGCACTGTGCATATTGTGATATTGGGGATTTGGGGGCTTATTTGTGATTTGTGAACACTCCATGTTATTGCTTTAATGATCTGGTTGCTGCTGAAACATGGGGCTATGTCATTGTGATCTGCAACTGTTTGTTAGCGTTTTATGTTTTCTATGGAACGGTTTTAGTCTTTAGTTTTGATCTTCATTGTTCAAGTAACTCCGTTGCCATTTTTTAAATCATAATAGTACTAATACTCATAGTCTAGACTTGTTTGAAAAGACAAGAACAGAAGTGAACGGGGAAGCTGTTTCTGCTTTTGAGAGGTTAATTGGTGGTTGGTAGTATTCAAGGCTTATCGTATTTGTTAATGTAGGTTAGGGCATTATGTGACAAGGCAAAAGAGATATTAATAGACGAAAGCAATGTTCAGGTATTATTTTTTTTAAACTCATGTAGTTTCTCCAGGGAATTAAACAGCTTGCCAGTTGTAATATTGAATGGACTTTTTATGTGTGCAGCCAGTAAAAAGCCCTGTGACTATCTGCGGTGACATTCACGGCCAATTTCATGATCTTGCTGAGCTTTTTCGTATTGGAGGGAAGGTATTTGTTTTGCTGATATGTTTTTTGAAGGATATGATTGATATTAAGAGAATACACATTTTCTGATATGTTTCAATTTGGGTTTAATATCATCTTTTTACACTTCTTGCAACATATAATCACATTAATAATTTAATATCATCTGTCAGTGCCCGGATACAAACTACTTGTTTATGGGGGATTATGTGGATCGAGGGTATTATTCAGTTGAAACCGTCACAGTAAGCTATCTCTAATTATGCCTTTCTGATGTATTTGTATGTATATTTGTTTTGACTTTTTACTGACCGATGTAAGTATATGAGTTTTCACCAAGCACCATTGTACTTTTTACAGCTCTTGGTGGCTCTGAAAGTACGGTATCCTCAGAGAATTACAATTTTAAGAGGGAATCATGAAAGTCGGCAGGTATTTTATAGAGTGATTTTGACTTTTAACGCAACTAGTTCTCTAGTTATATAAATTGTCTGTTTTCTTTGGGTGTAGATTACTCAAGTGTATGGATTTTATGACGAGTGCCTTCGGAAGTGAGTTTTTTTAAACAATTTACAATAATCAATTCATTTATATAATTTTTCTTGTACAAATTTTTATTCTTGATTTGCAGGTATGGAAGTGCTAATGTTTGGAAAACTTTTACTGATCTGTTTGATTATTTCCCTTTGACTGCATTGGTTAGTAACAATTTTAATGCAACCTTTTGTCATCAATATCATTATGTAGACTGAGTAGGCGAGTAGCTAATGCTGGTTATCTTTTTATGCTAGGTTGAATCAGAAATATTCTGCCTTCATGGTGGGTTGTCACCTTCTATTGAAACCTTAGATAATATAAGAAATTTTGATCGTGTTCAAGAAGTCCCACACGAAGGTCCTATGTGTGACCTTTTATGGTCTGACCCAGATGACCGTTGTGGTTGGGGTATATCACCGCGTGGAGCTGGTTACACATTTGGCCAGGTATTATTTCTTCCTAGAACTTTCATCTGATTATTCTCAAAACATGACCACCTATTGGTCCGTAAAGCTTTTGATTTATCGCAATTTACGCTTCAAATGCTTTTAGGGACCATACTTGCAATGTTTGAAATTGTAAATTTGTTTTTTTGGAGTTTTGGAAAATCTAAAAGCCCTTTTAGGGACTGCTTGTGTTACAGTTTTTATTTTTTATATATACCGTCATAATTTTGCAAATTGATGGTTAAAAACTGCAATTTCATATAAACCACAGGGTGATTATGTTATTTACTCTAAACTGTATTTACAGGATATATCGGAGCAATTTCACCATACTAACAGCTTAAAGCTTATTGCTCGAGCTCATCAACTGGTTATGGAGGGTTTCAACTGGGGACACGTAATTACTAGAATTTCTAGCTTCTTTTTAGGTCCCCTTTGATTTATGTTCTCAATGAAACTTGTTCTTTTCTTATATATGTTGAATTTTGGCTGACAGGACCAAAAGGTGGTCACTATCTTTAGTGCGCCAAATTATTGTTATAGGTGCGGGAATATGGCATCTATCCTGGAGGTGGATGATTGCAAGGGACACACATTCATCCAGGTTTTACTTTCTTCTACAAATATGCAAGCGATAAACTTAGAATTGCTGTAGGTTGGGGAGTAAAAATAGTTTTTGTAAGTTGATGCGCTAATTATGATCACAGAAACAACACTATTACAAATCTATAATAATAATTGAAGTCTTTGATTGAAATTGAGTAGGAGGTTATATGCACATTAAAATAGACTTTGAGCTACTTTCAAGTTTCAACGCGTTCCCTTTTAGCTAAATCTTTTTTTATTTGATCTACAGAAGTTTGAAATTGCGACCTCTGTTAATATGAATACATCGGCTCATCCCAACCTAACTTGCACTGTCACAACTCACAACAATTTTTTCTTTTAGGATGTCCGAAAATATATTGCAGCATTTCTTATTTTATCATAGTTTTAACAGACAGTATACTCTTATGCCAATTATCAACATTTTTGTCTCTCGAATGAGGATTTTTAGAATATTTGATAAATAGTCAAGGCACTTGATGCCTAGTCAAAGTCTGCATTTATATTGATGGGTTATAGAAGTTTCAAAAAAAATATTTAGTATAAGATACGGAGAACACACTCTTTACTAGCATCTTGTTTTACTTGGACATGTTCATTCAAAAGTTATTTGTTATTTTGCAGTTTGATCCTGCTCCTAGGCGAGGAGAACCTGATGTAACTAGAAGGACGCCCGATTATTTCCTCTAACCTAGGACCATGCTCCAAGGCTGTAAGTTATCATTATGTCGTTTCTAGGTTTGAGTTCTTCGGGTTTGAAGATGACAGACAGTATACATGTTTTGTGATCCATTACAATGTTTTCAACACCTATCTGTAGAGCAAAATAATCAGCAATCTTTGTTTTTTAACTACCAATTTACCGTTCCCTGAAATGTTCTTAAAGAGAGTTTCATCCTTTTCTTTTCACTGAATTTGTCTCGTCTTTCAAACCAATCCAAAGAACGTTCTGGAACGTGCCCTTTGAGTTCTTTTGTGTTTTTTCATGCCATTTTGTTTCTTAGCGCCATGATGTTAATGCATCCTTGACTCGTAAACTATTTTTCATAACTCCTCACTTGGGTGGTGGTTTTTAACAGTGATTGAACTTTATATATTGTGTACATTGACAGCTGATAACGGTTTAGCCCCTGAAGTATTTTTGTAGAGTTTGTGTTTCTTTCCTCTAATTTTGGACACAGGTTTGTCTGATTTGTGTGATAATGATTGAAACTGTGGTGAAGCTATTGTTTCTGATCAGTTTAAACTGATTTTCGATGCACGATAACATTTGAAGTTTTCGGATATGTGGCGACGTGGCGTATGTTTGTGTTACAAATGTGCCAAGTCTCACCAATTAAGATTGAGTGATGACAATTTCATATTTATTAATAGTTACAAGTGACTAAAAGATGTAAATGAAAGTATACCATAAAATCAAAAGTTTTATTCATTATAATTAAGGTATGGTATTGCTATATCTAAGAACATTTTAAGACGTTTAATCAAACTGTATTAACAAGGATTTAAGCATATATATCATTTTTGTGAGAGGCAATCAATTCACAAGGCATAAGCTCATCCAAATCCATTTATTCGGTGCGTCTGTCTCTAGGTCTCTACAAAGACACCCTTCATCCAAATACACGGAGTGAGCTAACTAATTACATGATTCATATCCATCGTCAATGTTGAACCAACCACTGCCGCCTACAATGACAATAAAAGGTCCTTATAACAGGCGACATTATAAGTAACTTAGCTAATGACCAGAACGAAAATTTTCAAGTCATGTTTTGCTTAAAAAATCCTGGTGACGAAGGGATAGTAGTCCCTCTTGTGTATTTGTTAAGATTTTAACATAATTAGATCATACATTGCATCATATGATATGAGTCATGTGACTGGAAAGTTAAATGGTGACATTATGAACTATGAAGGAGAAACAAAATTCTTGGACACACGAGAGACCGATGCTAACTTCAAGGTACAACTCAAAGCTGCATATTTGTGCGTTCGACAGCAATGTACAAGTATCAGCAGCAGAAAGTAGGATTCACAAACAAAGAAAACACCATGAATCAAAACTTCAATTTTCAGATACAATTCACTTGTAAAATAAAGCATTTAAAACCTACTTTCATACAAACTTACCATTAAAAGAGCAAAAAGCCTCTCTAAATCTTGTGCACATTTCCAAAACTATGCTCCAGATGGAAAACTTTCTTACCCATTAGCCTGCAACTCGTTTATAAACGCATCAGCTTCATCGTCATCATCGCTTCCAGAAGTTGACTCTTTGGAAAAAGTCAACTTTGACATGAACAATTCATCTTTAAGAGCGCCCGCTTGCCTCAGAATTTGAAACATACTCTCCTTGGCCTTTTCATTATTTTGTTGCTCACAAACCTTGAAAAATAACGACACGTTAACCGGTTTTGGTTTCCAAAACCGCGATTCTTCATGGGAAAGTGCTTTTTCAAAGGAAGCTAATGCATCAGAAATTTTCTTGTTTCTTATATGACCTTCACCAATGATTTCCCAAGAACTCGAATTCGCCTTCCCAGTTTCCAACATTTCTTTAAAAAAAGACTCGGCTTTTCCTGAATGCCCTTTTCGAACATACCAACCCAACAAACGGTTACCAATTCGGGCATCATAAGTTGTCTTGACTGAAAGCCATTCATCATAAAGATTTTCTGCCTCTTCAATATCATCCATTCTAACAAAAGCTGAAATCACTGCATGATAACCCATGTTTGGTATATATTGAAAAACCGTTTTATAAGTATCCCAAATCCGTTGAACTTCATCTTTTTTCCCAATGCTACCATAATGACTCAAAAGATAATGATAAGGTATCCGATAACGCCCACTAATCTTGTTTTCAACCATTTTAAGACACTCCTCGGCCTTTTCAAGCTCGCCAAGTTTGATATAAACAGTAGATAGAGTGCTATAAGTAGTCCAATTGGGCTTAACTGACACATCAAGTTTCATTTTCTCAAACGCTTCTTCCATCTTTTTAACTGATCCTTGAGAACCACGAGACGTGATCCAGATACTGTAAGTATATAAATCTAAGTCTATGTTGTTTTGCATCATTTCTGACACTAAGGCCTCAACTTTTTCTTGATCTTTGAGGTTCATATAAAGAGTCATCATGACATTATATGGAAGTGCATGGTTAGCATAGCCTTTTTCTTTCATTTTGGCCAGCAAAGACTCGGCTTCTTCTTTCTTTCTAGCATGTACGTATGCATTCAAGAGAGCCCCGTATACACGTTTGTCTACTAGGTCATCTTGGAGAGATTTGAAATAATCTTCAGCGCCTGAAACACCATCTACTTTGGATATTAGATCTAACTGAATTGCAGCATCACTTGGAGCCATGATAAATCTTTCTGGTTTTTTGCTCATCCAATCATAAACCTGCAACAATCCCAATGAAGTTCACTAATGTACATGAATGTTAGAAAATTTAGAATCAAAATATTGATATTCGACACTCGATTATATACTGCAGTATTGTTCAACAACAAAGCTACTCATTTTGGGTAGTTCATCGGAAATGAGATCAAATTATCGCATAGTTCAAGCTTCAAATGCTATCTCCCTACAGAAATCTACCAAGAATGTTAATTGTTACAACTTACAACATTTGATATGGAATGTTTCAAAAGTCCAATTTTGTTTTTTGAGGTTCATCAAATTTAAGCAAGCATTTTTCTTGTGTAACTATACGTCTCATCCTGTCCTAAAGTTTACAAATTTTAACTTAAACGGCAAAAATATTGATCAATCTTAAGAAAAGAAAATAACTCTTTTGACCTACAAAAGTCAAATATGAACATCTGGGACCAACTATCTAGTCAAAGGTGCTCGCCTAAGGGGCTCGGGTAACGTGAGGATTTAGGCCAAATTCAACAAACAGTCTGAACCTCTATCGTCAAAAGCCCACAAAACACGTGTGAAAAGTCGTAGCCTTGTCGCCTAGGCCCCTAGGTGCAGCCTCTGAACAGGTCTGGAACGATTACACTAGCCCTAAAAAGCCTGAAATCAACCTAAAGCAACTAAACTAGCGCAACACAATCTTAAAACACGTCTAAAACCCCCTAAAAATTGTATTTTTATAAACTCGTTTTTAGGCGCCTTAATGCACCTAGCTTCTTTAACCATCTATGGGACAAAAAGTGTAACAAATAATTTCATATTAAACATCAAAGAATTTACAACAAAATGACAGGTAAACGGGCAACAAGTTGTGCACATTCAAACCACTAATTTCTATAAACAACCAAACCAATACTCAAGTCCACAACAAGATTCAAGAAACTCATTACCCAAATCCACAAACCACATAAAGCAACTTCATTTCATCCTAAACATACCTCAAGAGCAAGCTTAAACCGACCATACTTCCTCAACTCTTTAACAAGCCTACAAAGCTCCCACTTTGTAACACTTTTACCTTCATTCTCCCACTGATTCAACACATTACTTGACCCCTTTTCACGGTTACCCATCATTGAAACCCTCTTGTAAATTGCTTTCCAAGCAACCACTGATCCTGTCTTCTTCTTCTTCTCATAGTCCACTGTCCCATAGTTATACACCTGTGAAGCAGATGATGAACAGTTTCTTGAAACCAAAGTCTTGAATTGTGATGTTTTGAGGGGTGAGTTAAGAAACCCATGTGGGAAATTGATGGAGTTGGGGATAAAAGATGAAGATGATGATGAAAGGGAAATGGTTTTTGGGTGTGGTGGAGATTGGGAGATTGTTGAGTGGAGTAACATTGAGTAGGGTTTTAGGAAATGATTGAAGGAAGATGTTTGATGAATTTAGTGGAATGAAGAAGGGTTATCTTGGTGGTGGTGTCTTTGACACGAGATAAGAAACAATGGAGCAAAAGCTATTTCAAGATTCAAGACTCAATTACATCACTTATTGTCATCAACCTCTTGTGGTAACATCATGCTTTTGGAGTTTTGGTTTGGTTTACATTTATTTGTTTTTTTAACAAAATTTTAGATCATTGATGTGTCATTGACTCATCTAATCAACTTTATTCCTCGAGTATAAAATTACTTTTAAATTAGAAACCATTCTTATGAAAAATCAGCAATAGATGAGAAGATCCAACCCGGAACATTTGTTTTGTCACATAATGACAACTAAGAGAATTTAGAAAAGATGAATCAATATTCCGTGAGTGGCGTCTACATATTTTTCAAAATTGTTTTAAGGGGGTGTTAGTAGAGTAAATAGGAAATGTTATTGTTAGTCTTTATATTTGAAAAGTTATTGTTCACTTCTGTAGTTTTTTAATATTTTTTAAAATGATTGTGGTTGAAGAAGAGAGAAAAAAGGTAATTATGAATGTATAAAAAGTTACTATTTAGTTGAATAAGGAAGAGATAAAAAATTTATTTTTAGTGTATTTATAAGAATTACGAATGCTCTAACACCATCACTATATCTATATATTTTCATTTACCGTGATACTTGAACCTTCTACCGCCTAAGAAGGATTACATTTTTCAAACTCTAGGGTACCGCTAAGTCAAAAAGCCCGTTGATGCTATTCACTCACATAACCCTTTTAACCTGTAAGACCCCATTTCCAAGCCTAGAAGAACAGTTGGTATTTCATAATACATAGCCGTAAGTCATAAAGGTCCATACCTAAAATTTATAAACAGCTATGTATTATGAGATACCAACTATTCTTCTAGGCCCGTAACCGTGGTTTTACATAACTTGCCAAGATCTATGGAACGAAAGAATCACGTTGCAAGTAAGAAACAATGCAATCATCATCAAGAATCGAAGGACGTGTTGAAGTAGCGTTTTTAACGTTTTGTTATTAATTTGTTAAACAACTAGAATAAACAATCGGACCCTTGAAGAAAATCTGCAACTTCCTCCTTTTCTTCACAATGCACGAAGGACAAGCTTGACACTAAAATACACGTCAAATGAAGAAAGCCTATTATGAGGAACTTAATGTAAAAATGAAAATGTTGCGGTCAAGAGGGAGGAGTGGTGTTTCATGAGCGAACATTCATTAAAAGTGAATGTAGAACATACATTCCACGTATGATAACTCAGCACATCGTTTCTTATTAGATTAATTTGTGACCATAAGGATGTTCTAACGGTTATTCAGTTATGAAATTTTTTTAGAGTGTAATTGTTAACTGAATTGGACATAATCTGATTCATCTTTTTTGCATATAGGTTTGGTTTTTGTTTTTTTTAAACTCCCAAAGTAACCACATTCACCATCACCCTCTAGTTTTCTCACTCATTCAAAAGGGTGGGCGATGTTCCCTCTCTCACAATTGCCACAACCCTTTCACAAAAGCTTTGTTGTGTCGCTCACTCAAATACCCCTCGCCCTGAGTAAGGTGTTGTTTGTTTTTTCTACCGGAAAATGTCTGCAGTCTGCGGATCACATCTGCAGAAGAAGAGGTAGGACTAAACATCTGCAGTCTGCAACAAGAAGAACGCTTGTTCTTTTTACTTATGCAGTCTGCTGAAATAAACAGTGGTGGCGATGGTGGTGGGGGACAGTGATGATGGTGGACAATGGTGATGTGTGGGGGTATTGGATAGTGGTGGGTGAGGGATGGTGGTGGTAGATAGTGGGTGGTGGTGGTGGCGGACAATGGTGGGTGGTGGTGGTGTGGTAGACGGTGCTGGTGGTTGTGGATAGTGGATGGTGGTACTAGGTGATGATGTTTAACCCTCATCTACAGACCTTAGAAGATCTCAGAAGTGGTTGGTCCAAGTCTGCACCAGAAAGAGGTCGTGCAGACGTATTTTAATGAAACATCTTTGAAAAAACAAACAATCTGCAGATGACAATGTCTGCGAGTGGTCTGCACGGCGCAGACATAAGAGGCTGCGCAAACATTTTCTAAAAAAACAAACAGCACCTTAGTGTTAAACTAGTAATATGTTTTAATCATTCAAACTCATCATAATGCTTATCCATTTAAAGACAAAATTATAACCGATTTAGATATCTACCCATTAAATAAACATCTATCTAATAAATCAAATTTTTAGGGGGCAATTTTTGGAGGGATTTTTTTTTAATAATAGGAAGTTTGGAAGGTAAAATTTAGCTAAATTTTTCATCATGCAAGTTGATGGAGCCAACTCCTTAAATGTTATATATTTACAAATTGTTAAATATAATGGTTATAATTTCTTTATAAATATTACTATTTAACCCGTGTTAACACACAAGTATTAAACCTAGTTCTGAATGAATTAACTCTGGCTGAACTATATAACTCGTTAAGATTAAGACATCAAACAAATAGCAAATTGGTTCCATGCGATATTTATTAATCACCATGTGTTATATTGACGTAGTGTTTTTTTAATATAATATTTATTTGGGCCGGAAAACAATAGAAGAACAATTGTGGTATTTAGATCTAGGGTTTAATTTGACCCATCGTATATAAATAATCTTCTCTTCTACACACCCACCGTATAACTAACCTTCACACCTACCCATTTGCAAACACACACAACTCCAAAATGGAACAAACCTTTATCATGATCAAGCCTGATGGCGTTCAAAGAGGCCTCGTAAGTCTCCATACAATTTCATCTTTAGGGTTTTTGTCAATTCTTGATTTCAGTTATATTCTCCGATCACTATGTTTCTTGTTTCTGATGAATTTGTTCATGTGTATTTGATGATTATGTTCTGGGGTTGTTGAAATGTTTATGATTTAAGAAAAAAGTTTGAATTTTTTCACTTTCAAATACATGCATGATCTTGAAATATTGTTAATGTATAACTTTTAGTGCGTGATGTATAGGTTTATGTTGATTAATTGGTAAAGATTTGCTAAATTGATGTTTAGTTGGGTATTGATTGTTTTTTTAAGGTTGTAATCACTTTGTATGATTTTGTTGTTTAGGTTGGTGAAATCATTGGTAGATTTGAGAAGAAAGGTTTCTCTTTGAAAGGTACAACTTTTACTTAGTTAATATGGTCAAAAAGATTTAAAGATAATTAGGTACTAATGGGTCCTTAAATTATGACATTAGGGTGTGACTGAAATGATTAAGGGCATATTACCCTTTTATTAATCTTTATTTTTGAAAATTGTAAAATACTTATGCGTATAGGGGTGTAAAAGAGCCGAACTGAGCTCAACTAGTTTTGACTAGAGAGCTTGAGCTCGAGCTTGGCTTCATTTTGAGCTTTGTGAGTTTGTTTCTAAATTCGGGAGGTGGGCCAGAGCTTTATCACATGTCAGCTGGTAACCCAAATTGGTTAGAAACTATCGTAAACTCTTAAGTATTCATTACAAGCTAATCAAGTATGGCAATGGGCCGTGTGCACGTGTATCAAGCTCAAATTTTTAAAACTGGTTTTCAACCCTATATACTTGTCCCAAATGTTTCAGCTTTTGGGTACTCCTGTCGGGTTTTTTTTTCTCTTCTGAATAACTGATGGGTCAAGGGTTCAAACGTAATAAAAAAGTAAATTTTTTATCTTACTCGTTAAAGATCTAATTTTTTTATTATTTATAAACAAGTTAGTCTCCACTAAAACTTAGTCTGATTTTGATATCTGACAGAAGTTAAAACTCAATTATCTTGTTCATTGGATGTGGTATGAGTTATTTACCGATTTATTTAACAGTCTTGACTTTGTTTTTGTGAATCTAGGATTGAAGCTTTTGACCGTTGACAGAGCTTTTGCTGAGAAGCATTATGCCGATCTGTCATCTAAGCCTTTTTTCAACGGGCTAGTTGAGTACATTGTCTCTGGTCCTGTTGTGGCCATGGTTTGGGAGGGCAAGAATGTTGTCACCACTGGGCGCAAGATCATTGGTGCAACAAACCCTGCTGATTCTGCTCCTGGCACCATCCGTGGTGATTTTGCAATCGACATTGGCAGGTATGATTCATAAAGATTTTACTTCAAAGCTGATTGTTTAACTAACATATCAACTTACCTATTGCCAATTTGTTTGACATGTGTTGGGTTGTGCAGAAATGTGATTCATGGCAGTGATGCTGTCGAGAGCGCAAGGAAGGAGATTGGTTTGTGGTTCCCTGAGGGTGCTGCTAATTGGTCAAGCAGCCTTCACCCATGGATCTATGAATGAGTGTGTGATTCAAGCTTTATGTTTCAACCACCCTTTACTAGTCTGTTTTGAGGGTGCAATCTTTTTTCATTTGGTCTTGTTTAAGATTTTGACAATGTTTGATGAACTTTGTTTTGGCTGTTAATTCGGTTATATTATGGTGTTTGTTCTACTTTCATCTTCAAGTTTGTCATTTATTTGTGCAGTCACTATAAGTCTTTAAATGCAGCAAGATCTAAGACATCATAAATCCTCAATTGTCCCCCATCTCTGATCGTTTTAAATGTAGTGCGTCACATAGTTATTCGTTTTTATGGTTTTTGATGAGATGAGACGATAATAACAAAAGCATACGCTGAATAGCGCAAATGAGAAACAACCAATGTCATGCTACATTTTTTTAAAAATGGAGTTGTATTTAATATCGAGTTTAGTATCATAGCCAATAACGACTGTAGTTACCATTGCGGTACCATAACGATCACACGTTTACATGAACCGAACTAGACAGATCATGAGCAAACACCATTTTTTCCAGTATTGGTATCTTTGTAACCGGTATAGGTTTTCATCTTTAACATTTCCTATGAGCCGGATCAATAACGACTAAAATCACACCGCGTAACAAGCTAAAAGACTACAAGTTGCCACATAACTACATAAGTTAGGGGTCCAATGTCATTAACAAATGATCAAGGACCATTTATGTACATTAATCTATTCACCACCTAATTTCATTACACAGCAACTATCACCCCTTTTCTTCAACCACAAACCCTAATTTCATAACCTTCATTCTCCCAAAATCATGTCACAAAACAACAAATTGAAACCGGTTTTTTCATCTACTGAAGAAGACGAAGATGAAGAAACCTCCGGTTCAGATTACGATTCAGTCTCCGATACTGATTCCGGCGAAAAACAAACACCGGCGCCCAAAAACGCCTTAATTCCACCAACTCAATCCGCCAACAAACCAAAAGCTCCAGATCTATCTTCACCAGAAACAGAACATTCCGGTTCCGGTACTGATACCGATTCACCGCCTAAAAAGTCATCTATTGATCGTAATGTTAAACCTATATCTTCGCAACCAATGGAACAAGCAGCAGGAACAAACGTTGAATCCAAAAAGTTATCAACGCCACCGCCGGCGAAGAGTAAGCAACCACCACAAACTCCGACGAAAGTTACGCAGAAGACGGTAAACGGAGAGGTGAATAAAGCTTTAGCTGGAGCTTCGCAATCTGCTAACAAATCGAAAGCTCCAGATCTATCTTCAACGGAAGAAGAAGAGTCATGTTCCGATAGCGAATCAGATACTGAGTCTGATTCACCGGCTAAAAAGTCGACTGTTGCTGATGTGAACGTGAAACCGATAGCTTTGAAGCCGGTGGAACGAGGACGAAACGAAGAATTGGAGTTAAGCAAAACACTATTAAACCTCAGAAGGATATCAACACCGAGCAAGCGACTGTTATCGTCTCCGAATGCAAATGAAAAGGATGCGAAGAAAGCTAAGCAAAACACTAGCAAACCTCAAACTCAAGCTCAAGCTCAAGCTCAAGCTCAAGCTGCAGATGTATCTGATTCAGAAGTTGAAGAGTCTGGTTCTGATTCAGATTCAGATTCAGATTCGGATACTGATTTAGCATTGAAAAAGTCGACTGTGGCTGTTTCTAATGTTAAACCGATGGCTTCGAAACCGGTTGAAATAGGAGTGAGCTTAGCGTCTAAATCAGCTAAAAAGGTCGTATGGCCGTCGCCGAAAACGGTGATAACACCGAGCAAGCGACTGTTATCGTCTCCTAATGCAAATGAAAAGGATGTGAAGAAAGCTAAGCAAAACACTAGCAAACCTCAAGCTCAAGCTCAAGCTCAAGCTCAAGCTGCAGATGTATCTGATTCAGATTCAGATTCAGATTCGGATACTGATTTAGCATTGAAAAAGTCGACTGTGGCTGTTTCTAATGTTAAACCGATGGCTTCGAAACCGGTTAAAATAGGAGTGAGCTTAGCGTCTAAATCAGCTAAAAAGGTCGTATGGCCGTCGCCGAAAACGGCGATAACACCGAAAAATAGGCAATTAATGTATGCTTTGGCGAACGGGAAAGATGTGAAGAAAGGTAAGAAGAGCATTGCGATGGATGATGATTCAAAAAAGCAGCTGTTTCAGAGGTTATGGAGTGAGGATGATGAGATTGCGATACTGAAAGGCATGATTGATTACAGAACTGAGAAAAACGGGGAGAATCCGATTGTGGATATGGGCGCGTTTCATGAGTTTATTAAGAAGTCATTGCATGTTGATGTTAGTAGAGGACAATTGGTGGATAAAGTGAGGAGATTGAAGAAGAAGTATTGTAACAATGCTGAGAAGGAGAAATATGGGAAAGAAAGAAGCTTCTCCAAGAGTCATGAACAGAAAGGTTACGAGTTGTCGAAATTGATATGGGGTTGTAGTAATGACAACAATGGAACGAAGGTAACGAAGAGTAACAAGAATCAGAGTCAAAAGAATGGTAATTCAAAAGGGGCTGCTGCTAGTTTGGTGAAATCAAATGGGGTGGATGATGACAAGACGTCAATGATGGAGGTTGATAAGACCGATGACAAGAACGTTGCTAGGAACATTGATATTTCTCGGTTTGTTCAGTCTGGTGGAATGAATAGCTCTTTGATTATGCCGAATGAGATTTTGAAGGCTGGAATGGAGTTGGTTGATGATTCAAAAAGGGCTGAGTTGGAGGAGAAGTGGAAGAAGTTAAAGAAGCAGGAACTAATGCTTTATGTGAATCGATTGGAGTTGCTGAGAGAGCAAGCACTTGTGGTTATTGAGGCTATCAGTTCATCAGGAAATTGAGGTAACTTATGGCTTCCTGTTGATGATTGATGATAATGATGATGCCTCAATCTGGGAAACTAGTAGTTAACTTGTTATAATCTTCTAGTTCATTATCTGTTTGTTTACTACTTGCTAATGGGTTTTAATCTGGGAAACTAGTAGTTAACTTATTATATTTTTTGGGTTCATTCTGTCTTACTATTTGAAGTTATGTACCTGATGTTAGTTTTGTAAGAGGCTAGATTTTAAAAAAGTTAACATGTTAAATGTTTTTGACTTTTTGTTGATCATAAGGATCAGTTATTTTGCTTTGCTTGATCGTGTTTCTACGAATGACTTTTTACAAGCCTGAGACATGAATAAGCTGTGGTGTGAATGTATGTGTGTATGTGGTTTTTTGGCTCAATCTCAATGGATCAAAAGCTGGAATTTTATAATGTGTTGATGGCTCAACAGAATTGCTAGTTTTAAATCGAGCAAATTAGAATCTTTTTGTATGCATTGGTATGATTATAATTAGACTCATTAGACCTTGCATCTTGTGTTACATGCTTGTAGTGGTCTGGGTTGATGGGTTTACAAATACGATAACCTGCTATTGAGCGAGATTTTTGGGTATGTTTGTTTGTTTACAAACGCAAGAGCTTGCAGTTTCGAATATTTCAGTTTGGTTCGTAATTTTTTCAGCCATCTTTTATGGCAATGACTAGTCAAGTTGTGTTAATGAGAGAATAGTAGGTAACACAAAGTCAAGTTGTGTTAATTTTTTGAAAACTTATTGAATACATATATTTGACAACTGTTGTCACATTACTTGGTTTCATCTACTGCATAAATTTAAAGCTTTCATACATAAGTGAGTTTATTTCAAAAACTTCCAAATCGAATCTTAATATATTTGTACAACTCTTAAACTTGTACTTGTCATTGTGTGGGATTCAGGTTATTAATTTAGTTGGAATGTTAAAAAACTTATAAAATGGTGATGTGTTTGAACTTCAACCGGGCACATATTAATGAGATAGATGTGCGATGCAGATTACATTATAGCGGAACATCAGAGGGATATTCATGTGTGTGTTTCTTGATGTTTTTCCGCAAAGAAGCCTCCTGCTCGTGGAGGTTTTCAGGGGGGACGTCATACATGACGTTGAATATGTCTGCAACTGAAGGTTTTTCTTATCGCTCTGCACCTTGAATTGCTTGGGCTAGCTAAAAACATCACTGGTTACATGAATTAGGTAAATGAAAATCAAATATATTTGTCAATGTGAAGTCAATGTTTGACTTTAGATTAAGACTAAAACGTATTTACCAATTTGAACTTTTGAAGACTAAATTATTTGACTGCAAAAGTCAAATCGTGATATTTTAGTACATTGGCAGAATGGCATGTAAAACAAATCAAGTCGAACATAAAGTCAAAGGTTTTACCTCCTTCCTTATGGTGTTGTAATTGCTCCACCAGCCTCTGTTTTCAATCCATTTCCTAAGCCTATTAACAGTGTTTTGAACATGTCTTCACCATTCAGTTTCGACACTAATGCGTCAAGCCTCAGTTACAATAGGCGTTTGTTTTTCTATAGCCATTTTGCGTGCCTCATAAACTGTGAAATAAACAGCAAGAAAATCATTATCATCTACTCGGATGTGAGGGATTCCATACGCTCTCCTTCAAACAACAATACCGTCACCTGCAGTTGACCAAATGTACCCGAAGTCAACAACTTAAAAACGAATGCACAAATAATGAGGGTCAAAATTACATGCGGGAAGGCATATGTAGAGTTTCTAAACTGATCATCGATTGGAGTATCCATTGTTTCTGCGGATAATAATAACCGTGGAAAAGTTCAAACCAGCATGAAAATTCCATGTCGTTAGTTGGTGTAATAAAATTTGAATAATAAAATTCGAACTATCTCAAAAGGTAAACTCAATACATAAGGCTTTTATTAGGGTTGTTTATCGGATCGAATGTCGGATTATTTCCATATCCAATCCAATTCGAATGAGGAAATATTTGATCCGATCCGAATCCATCCAAATTGAATTCGAATCGGATTCGGATGAATCCGAATCTATCCAAATAATCTAAATAAAACCAACGACTTTTTTTAACTTCTTATTCCTATTTATTTTTTTCAACTCTTAATTCCTAACGTGTACTAGTTTAAACTTTAAAGTCACAATAGTAAACCATACAAACCGGAAAATAATTTAAGATACAAACATAATTCATTGTTCAAAGATAAAGTAATCAGCCGTAAAGAAATAAGTCATAAAAATTAATACGTCTTCAGGTTCCTAGCAATCACACCAATATGCCACCAACTTTTTCACTCGATCGACACGGTTCAAGGTTAACATAGTGTTAACATAGTGGGTGTTGGGCTAATATATGATGGGCCGCTATGGGTATGGCAAAAATCTTAAAAATATAATAGGTTCTTATTCATTGGATATCCGAATAAACCGAATTAAAAAAAATTATGCCATCCGAAATCCAAATAAGGAATTCGGATCCGATCCAAAATACGAATAAGGATTTTGGTTCGATTTTTTTGAATTCTGATGCGGTTTGGATTTCGGTTTTATTTGAATTTTGGATTTTGGATTTTTTAAACACCCTCTACTCTTAGATCACTTTGGACATGATCTACACATCTTTATCCTACATTTATGCAATAAGTTGTTTCCACTTCCAAGTGTAATGACTATGTGATGATATTTCAAAATATGTGGTTAGTATTCACCGTATTACTACCTCCATCACCAAAATAAGTTATCACGCACGAATCTTGTTCAAGAACCATCAATGTAACAAAGTTCAAATTAGTAAGGATCAAACATGTAATTTCACAAAGTTAAGAACCAAACTCGAAATATAAACAAACTACATGGACCAACCGTGTAGTTAACTCTAGATAAATACTATAATGACAATTCATTAATAATTGAGGGGCCAAAAAAGTAAGTATTTATCCACAACAATAATCACCAGAAAAACTTTCCCCCGCTCATTTTCTCATCTTCATTCTCACACACACATTCACCATGCTCGTTTCCGATCAATCTCTATACTCCGGCCACCGTCACGACCATCACTCACTCAACATCCACGGCGTGTTCAACACTTCCGTCAATCCACAACACTCTTCATCCTACAAAACTCGCCGAAACATCATTCGTAACAAAAACATCTATTCTACAACAACAACAACAATCACTACTACTAATACTACTCGTTCGCTCAAATTCTCGAATGCGAGTTTCAATTCTACCGGAGGTGGTGGTTATAGTAGATCTGTATGTAAAAGTGCGATGAACGGGACTGTGAACGGAATAAGTGCTGAGGAAGTGGTGTTGTATGAAGAAGGAGGGAAGAAGAGGAAGGTTAAATGTGAAGTTGAGGTGATATCGTGGAGAGAACGTCGTGTAAAATCGGAGGTTGAAGTGGATGCGGATGTTGATTCGGTTTGGAAGGTTGTTACGGATTATGAGAGGCTTGCTGATTTCATCCCCAATCTAATTTTTAGGTATTGCATTCTTTCAGTTTGTAATTACTGTGAACCGATATGTTATTGCCTTTTGTGAATTGAGTTAATTGCATTAAGTAGGCTCGCTTCAAAGCAGCTCATTCACGAACTGAGCTAGCTCTGCTGGAAATGTCTACAAAACCATGCCAGCTCGGCTTAGCTTGTTAAAGCTTGAGCTGACCTGATTTGGCCCGGAGTGTTTGTTTTTACTTATATATAACTATTTGTGAGTGGTAATGATTTTAGTCCATGTACTCGTCACTTTCTAATAAAAATATTTATATAAATTTTACAGTTTATATCCTATTTTAGCCAAAATACCAAAAAATATATGTTACTCGCTTGCCAAAACTAAGTTTACGGATATTCAAATAACAGGTGGTCTGAAAGAAGCTTGAAATAACTCGCTAAAAATCGACTCATGAGCCGGCTCAGCATGGATTGTTTGTAAACCAAGCAGAGCTCAACTCAGCTCAGTTCAGTTCGTTACAAACCAAACTGAGCCGAGTCAAATCCTGGCTTGGCTCATGAAGCCTAGTATAAAAGTTTCATTCCTTAAAATCATCAGCTTCTTGCTAGTACTGATTTTGAAGTTATATTATGATAATTATAGTATCATTAACTGATTATTTGTTGATTTTTGTTGAACGCCTTAGTGTTGATTTTGAGATTATGTTTTGAATTTTGATGCATGGTAATCATGTTGTTAGTGCAAGAATTCCCTGCGTTCATCCAGGACGAATATGGTTGGAGCAGAGAGGCTTGCAGAGGGCACTATATTGGCATATTGAAGCTCGCGTTGTTTTAGATCTCCAAGAATTTCCAAACTCAGTAAGTATCTATCTATCGTGTCATTAATTTCATAAATACACTGTAAACAATGGTTGAAAACTTGAAATCAAAAGATGAAGTGAATTTGGATAACAGAAGTACATTATAAAGAAAAGGTTATGCTATATATGTATAGCATCAGGCGAATTATTGCTAAGATATTGGTCAATATCTGAAAACTTCATAATTTTATAGACATCCATCTGAATTAAAATACACACCCACATATTGACGTATTAAAACTTCATAATTATACAGGCTTCCATCTGATTCAAATGCTAACTGTAAGATTTCTCATAGTTCAGGCTAATGGTCGTGAACTCCGTTTCTCTATGGTTGATGGAGATTTTAAGAAATTTGAAGGCAAATGGTCTGTCAAATCAGGGAGAAGGTAAGATCATATTCTAGCTATACATAAAACAAAAATTGTAAACTTCTGAGATGCCATTTCCTATCTAGAGTAGGTTGTTTTCTTTGCTTTCTGCTGTTTAGCTAGGTACTGTGTCTGTGCCTGACTATTGGACTGAAACTGATGTCTTTTCTGATGTCTGTGCCCGACTTCTAGGTTAAGTGCTTAAATTGATGTCTTTTCTTGCTTCCCTGAAAATTTTATTAACTGATAAAAATGATGAAAACTATTAGTTTGGCATGTCTATAGTGTGCAATCATGCTTGAAAAAATCATTACATGTATGGACTCAAACTAACTTTTTTGAAGCCAAACTAATAACATAGAACCTTTCTAATATAGTTAATGTTTGATCATATATTAATAAAAGGGAAGGAAAAAACAATCACCAAATTGTATAACAGCAGCCCACGAGTACTATGTTAGTACTTTAAGGTCTTTCTAACTTGCCAACAAAGTCCTTATGAAAATTCTGTTGATTGCTTGCAGGTCTTCAACAGCAATTCTGTCTTATGAAGTTAATGTAATACCGAATTTCAACCTTCCTGCAATATTTATGGAGAGAATTATTCGGTCTGACCTCCCTGTGAATCTTCAAGCTATAGCGCGTAGATCTGAGAGAAATTTTCAAGGAAATGAGAATACAAGTACAGAAGTTTATTCGGCTAGACCAACTATAGCTTCCACCACCATAGATATTGATAGTACCATAGATAAGAATATTCCTACTGTAGCTTCCAAACATACTGTTGAAGTAAACAATAACTGGGGAGTGTTTGGCAAAACTTGCCAGATTGATAGCCCATGCAAGGTGGATGAAATTCATCTTAGAAGATTTGATGGCCTGTTGGTAAGTGACTAACTATTATTAATAGATGTGGAAAATTGCCCGGGTTGGGTAACGAGTCAAAATGGGTAATTGTTAGAGATAACCTTAACCCGCATAAGCCATTCAAAATACATTGGTCGAAATTACCATCTATTCATTAACTTTTTATGGTGCTCCGTTCTTCTGAGGATGGAGAAGCTACTATGTTTGCTATTTTTAGTAATAACTTTGCATTGAAGGAAAACGGAGGTGTTCATCGATGTGTTTTTGCTAGCATAACCGTGAAAGCTCCAGTTCGTGAAGTGTGGAATGTTTTGACTTCATATGAGGCCCTTCCTGAGTAAGTAGCATATGGTTTACTTCTAAAAGTTTTTGTAATGTGCACGTTTTACCATATGCGCTGTTTTTTACTATCCACGTTGAAATTGCTATGCTATCTCAGTAGCCACCAGTCTCTGCTTTTTCTTTATATTTTGTATCGTTAATGGGTGTTTTCAATAGACAGGAAGCTAATTACTATATAGACATCCTGTTGATGTAAATGGCAATCGGTTAAATGTTCAGTTGTGAAGTGGGTAATTTTCTGGTTGGTGGAAGAGAGAAGATAGACACCATCTTACAATGGCTGAAAGATATAATGCTATAGTTTTTATAAAGTTAGATGCACCTAGGATTGTTATATGGTTGTCGTTTCTTGAAATGTTATATTTGTCTTCCTGATGTATGTTCGGGAAAAACTATTTGGCAGGATAGTTCCAAATTTAGCTATTAGCAAGGTTTTAGCGCGAGATAACAACAAAGTTCGGATTCTGCAGGTATTTTTGGTTTTCCTTTATAGGATCATGTATATGTTCATGACTTTCTTATGAATTTTGGCGCTACCTGTTAGATCTTGTTTTCTGTCTTCTTGTTTACTTAAGCTTATTCAGTCAGAAAGTTTTTATGGTAAAATGGTATATATAGTGAAGTGCAGATAAATAAAATAGTTTGCATCATGCAGGAAGGATGCAAGGGATTACTGTACATGGTACTTCATGCGCGTGTTGTCCTAGATTTGTGCGAATACCTTGAGCAAGAAATAACCTTTGAGCAAGTTGAAGGTGATTTTGATTCCTTTAAAGGGAGATGGCTACTTGAACAACTTGGCAATCATCACACACTATTGAAATACAGTGTGGAGTCAAAGATGCATTCGGGTTCCTTGCTTTCTGAAGCCATCATGGAAGAGGTGAGCTATCTTTTTTCTGTGAAATGTTGTTGGCTCATTGTGGTGGAAACTAGAAGTGGCAAGATGAGTGGGTTGGGACAGCGTGTTGAAGCTGGACATATTTAGCTGAAGCTCAAAAACTTTTAAGTCTTTTTTCAGGTTATCTATAACTGATTGCTCTGCTAATATCAGTTTAGGAGGTTTTTGTGTCATTCGTGAAGAATAATATGTTAGAATTAATTTTATATCCAAAATATTGTAGTATGTAAATCCCTCTATGGTTTATTAAATCTTTGCTTCTAGTTGTGTCTGGCTTTCACTGTAATTAACTTATATCAAGCAACTCAGGAACATGCATTGTCTATATCCATTCTGATTCCATTTTTATTTATTATTTTAAGCTTGATTCCCTTTGATGAAACCAGGTTATCTATGAAGATTTCCCATCAAACTTATGTGCAATTCGTGATTACATCGAGAAAAAGGAGTCAAAAACTTATGTTGAAGTTAATGATGCATTGCAAACCGGAGATAATAATATCAGATCCAATGCCAGGCATAACGGTGACGTTGTTGGGAATGAGGATCCATCGAAACAATCATCAAGAGGCAATGATGAAAATCATTCTAGAAGACGACACCGGGTTGTTGGGTTGCATAAGGATATTGAAGTACTTAAAACTGAGCTTCTGAAATTCATTTCAGAACACGGGCAAGAAGGGTTTATGCCAATGAGAAGCCAGTTAAGGAAGCATGGGAGATTCGATATGGAGAAGGCGATCTCACGGAGGGGGGGCTTTAGAAAAATTGCTTCATTGATGAATCTTTCCCTTGCTTACAAGGACCCAAAACCCAAAGGGTACTGGGATCATCTTGAGAATTTAAAAGAAGAGGTCAGTTTATGTACTTTACCATTTTCTCCATAATAGTAAATGGTTCAATTTGAATAATGACAGTTAGTCACTAGTTAGGGTACTAACACGTGTTTACGATTAGATGACGGCTCTCTTGGAGCTGCATGATTTCCAGTTCTAGATTCAAAAACTGTTATTTGCAAATTGCAATCATTAGTTGTGGCATGAATAACAGTTCACTTCGAGTCTAAGTTCTAAATCTTCAAGTGTATTTGTTTGTGTTGATTTCTTTTCTGTAAGCTCACTATTCTCTTACTTTTCACCCAAACAGATCAGTCGCTTCCAGAAGAGTTGGGGGATGGATCCAGCCTATATGCCCAGCAGAAAATCGTTTGAACGTGGAGGTATATCAACTTCTTTTCCATCTCACATGACACATCCGTTACACTATTCATTTATTTAAGTTATTCATTACCTGTTTTATTTACAAATTTCTAGTTTTACAAGTTCACCAACCCAGCTCACCTCCTGGTAAACTGTTGTCCCTTCACATAAATGTTACTGTCATGTTGGTTATTTATAGGGCCAGCCAGGCGAGTTGGGTGTGGGTCAAATGGGTAAGTTTTTGGTACGGGTTGAAACAAGTTCTGTTCAGGTATTTTGATCCAAAACACCTTTTGCCCAGATTTTTTTAATAGACAGTTGGGTGTGGTGTGTGAAATATGAGTGCAGAAACTAGATTATCACAGTAACAGTTCATGCTTTTATTATTTTGGTGAACCAATATAAAGGTTGAATTGACTAAAACTACAAGTTGGGTCATGTCCGAACAGATTAATTTTTAGCTATTTATTTTAACGATTTTACCCGTTAAAAGATAAAACATAAAGATCAAACAATGGCACAAATATATAGAATCTATTTTCCTTTGCTATATAAAGATGTTCATAAGATTTGTGAATGCATTGAAATCTATATAATGTTATATGTTTTCTGCAGGTCGGTATGACATAGCCCGAGCTTTGGAGAAATGGGGCGGTCTACATGAAGTTTCACGTCTTTTGTCACTTAAGGTCAGACATCCAAACAGAATGAGAAACAACACGAATGACGGAGAGAAAGCACCATCTAAACCCGATGTTTCACAAGACACTGAGAAGTGGATGGTGAAACTAAAAGATTTGGATATAAATTGGGTAGAATAACACATGTTTATTAGATAGTAAACTCAGTTCTTGCTGTAGTTTTTTACTCTCGTAAATAGATAAATGGCTATCATATGGACTTGTATAGTTGTATCAGTATGGGCATAAACAAGTCGCGGCCGTAAACTGCTTGAAATTGACTTGCTTTGCGCAAGAAACTCGAAATGAGCCGACGCGCTTATGTCACTATCCATCAAAATATAAGATCTTAGGATCTATCTATATGTTTTTTTAGTAAATCATAAATTATATGTTCTATAAGTGTCCCTCAAAATTAAGAACATTCAGGTGGTAAAATATACTTTCAAATCAAGTTGTAAGTCTTAAAATCAATTTTTGAAAACCGACTTGGACCGGCCGTTTGAACTGGGAACCGGTCCGGTTCACCCCCTTTGAACTGCTATTGGTTGGACCGGATGGTTCTTGTGCAAACTAGTTGAACAGGTTTTTTTTTTGTATTTTATAAATTTTTTTGTTTAGTTTTTGGAAATTTTCTATTTGAGCTTAAGTTATACTTAATACTTTGATTTTTAAAATTGTTAAGTTACAAGGTTTTTATATATTTGGAATGTTTTCAAGTATATAAAATTATATACCTATTTGTTTTATATTTCCAAATACTATATGATTGCATCCAGTTTTATATTTTGATCAAACCGCTCCAACCGATGAACCGGAAAACGACCTGTCCAACGACGGATACATTTATGAAAACATTGCTTCAAGTTAAAAGTGGAGATGCAAAACCTAGGTGTTTAAAAATATATGAAGATGACATAGTTTTATCACACCATCATGAATGGTGTCACATATAACATAATGTATATGTGTAACCCACATGTTCCCTACATGCATGGGTAATGGAATACAAAAAATAAAATATATAAGCAAGTACTAATTATTTAAGTGTCTAAACAATTAATTGTCCAAGTAATCAAGGCATAATGTCGAGAGAATGTAATAATAATTGAAAGCCGATAGTTTTATACCATAAAGTATACCTATGGTTTAAATATGAAATTCATAAAAAGGATTTATTTGTTTATGAGATTTCATGTGTGTTAGACAAATTAACTTATATAGATTTTAAATTTTTTTAATTAGTATGGTTAAGTTCTACTAGCGCTAATGCACTTGTCACATTTCATAAATCAAAGTCATAAGTCAAGTAAGAAAATTACAAATGTGTTTTTGCACTTCATGTGCTTGACTCTCATAAATTCGTAATGCCTTCAACCATTTTGTCAATTGCGTATCTACAAGTTAATTTTTAGTTTGGTTAAAAGAGTTTTAGATGAGTTAAAATTATAAAGTTTTGGATCCACACATAACAAGCCTATGGTTAAAACACTATACATCATTATTTTCTTCACGTGGTATTTTCGTTTACTTTTCTTTTTTAATTTATTTTACATTTCATAAACTTAAAATTAGCTGTTTTAGTTATTTATTTATTTTGTTGCTATCTACCTATTCTAATAATTGAGTAACACATCCACATGTCATTATTTTAACTACTCCACATAAGATTTTGCTTAGGTGTCATGTTCTAATTAATTTGATGGAGAATTTTTAGACGGGTCATGGTATGCTCCATATTCGAAATAACCCGATATATTTAAATATAAAATTCACAAATTATCATCAATTATCTCCTAACCCGATATGTTCAAATACAAAATCTATCAATTATCATGATCTATATATTAACCCGATATGTATCAAGTATCATGAATTATCTCCTAATCTGATATGTTCAAATAAAAAACTTATCATTTATTATGATTTATCCTAACCCGATATGTTTAAATTAAAGTTTTACCAATTATCATTAATTATCTCATAACTCGATATGTTCAAATAAAAAAATTTACAATTATCATGAATTATCTCCTAACCCGATATGTTCCAATAAAAATTTACCAATTGTTATAAATCATATCCTTTATTGTAACATATGATTTTTTATATGAATACATTTGTAAATATCCAAATCGATTTAATAAGAGATATGTTAAAAATAAATTTGATATGTAAATTGAGTTAAAACCTATAAAACTAAAATCTGTGTAGTACACAGGTACTAATCTAGTTTATAATATTTAAGGAATACTTACTTTAAAACATTCAAATCCAATAAACCATGTCTTATCTTTTATTTTCTACATGTTACTTAGTTTGTTAAATTCTCTAAATTTACTAATGTTGAAATTTAATACAATCATTTTTCTAATCGTGATGGCATATTCGTATTTTGTTTTATTAGTAAGGGCACATTCAAATTTTAAGATAATATAAAATTAATAAAGAAATAGAGATCATTATGAAAAAGATTAAAAATGTTAGACATTAAGTCTAATTCATATCTTTGGGTCACCCACGGAGGTTTCAGTGATTGGGATATATGGTGTATTGACCCGACGAGGGGTTTACATGGGTGTAATTGACTGTTTTTGTCTTGTTGTGGGTGTTTTGTATTTCTTTCGTTTGTTTTTGTTTTGTTTTCTTTTGTTTCTTCCTCCTAACTTTTCGCTAGTTTTTTAATAAATTTCCATTGTTGTTGTGACCTAAAAGACTAATCTCTAAAAAGAATGATAAAGTATATCAAGCTACCACTTGGATTATCCCTCTAATTGTTTCTTTATTATATAGCCACACCAATTTACTAATTTATAGATATCAAATGAAGCATGTGATTATGTTGGATGAGTTGATCTAGATTCTTGCATAATATAATAGTTCTTAAAATTTTATATTAAAATAACAAACTTAGATGATTAGATACTTATTAAATAATGCTTACAAATCAAGAAGTTTGATTTCAATTTAGGCGGTTGCTTCTGCAAAGTTTTTAACACTTAAAAAAGTTAATGATTAAAATAAAATAATTTGTGTATATCCCTTGGAAACCAAGTTAATTATTTGCAAAAACTCTTACAACTATATTTAAGTTATAATTGTTTTTACTTATAACATTCTGATCATAGTATATGAGTTATGTTATTTTAAATTTCTCATCATGAAAAGTAACAATTATTATACTTATTTTAAATTTAAAATAATCCTGATCTTTTTTAATCCAAATATCATTCTATCAAACTTTAATTATGTCACGATGAAAAGAAAAGTAATCTTAAAAGTAGCAAAACAAGAGAGCTGACAATTATGCGATGGGCAACATTTTTGAATATATACAAGTTGACACGGTCTGATCTGAAAATATTTTTTTATCTTTTAATTTTTTATACAAAGATAGTACTTTACAAATTCAAATTAAAAAAAAAACTATAGTTTATAATATATGGTATAAATTGTTTTAACCATTTAGTACTAGCTTCATTATGTTTAAGTAGAATTAACGTTCGAGGTGTGGTGTTGTGTTAAAGAGATGATTTCTCTCAGACAAATGTCTTAAATACGAAACTTTTATTTCACATATTCTATAGAACAAATTACATTTTTCATCCTTTAAGTTCACACTTTTTTTAGTATGTCTTTTTCTTAATAAACTTTTCACCAAGCGACGTCCTTTATGTTTAAAAAACATTACATTGTTAGTCCTTTACTCTAACCCTGTTAAAAATTTTCGTTAAAGTGTGTCACGTGCAGATCACGTGAAGACAAATTTGTCTTTTCCAAACGCATTTACAACTTATGTTTTGATTAAAATCCCAACTTATATCAAATATAAGTTGTAAAAGGGTTGAGAAAAGACATGTTTTGCCCTCACATGTTCCGCACGTGATAGTATTTATCATTGACCAGACCTTTCGAGTTTCAACTAACCATTTTGAACATCAAATTCTCATACGGTCTAAATCTACACCACAATTAATTTTCACCCTCTATTCATAGAGGGACTTGAAAATCTCTTAACCTTATTGAGAATATTACCACTAACTAGGGGTGTGCATAAATATTGATCTGAACAAAAAAACAAAATTTTGAATTTAAATTATTAGAAATTTTGATTTCAGATAGTGATTAGGATATTAAGATAGTTCGGCTATCCTAATCATTCGAAATATTAATTTTATAAATTTTTTAACTTAAAAATAAAAAAAGAATTGAATTTAAACACGAAAGATTATACTTATATAAGTAGAGTGGAGTTATACTACAAAGTCCAATTTTCCTAGAAAGTCTAAGAAGCCATGAGATGATGACATGTGTCACTCCCTTAAAATTAGAAGGAAGGGTAAAGATGGTAATGTTCTCTATATTTTAAGTTTCACCCCATTTTTTTAAACGTCCATAACTTTTACATACGATATTATTTTTTTAAAAAAATTGCACCATAAAAACGAGCATTTTCTTATCTTTAAAACGCATATAATATTCATCTATAAAAAACAAAAATTTTTTCACGTTTTTCGTTTGTTGTGTTATTTGTCAACTCATTGTGTTATTTCTTTAGATCATTGTGTTATAACACACTAACCTAATGAAATAACACAATGATCTGAAATAACACAATAACCTAATGAAATAACACAATGATCTGAAATAACACAACAACCTGATGAAAATATAACACAACGGCCTGATGAAAATATAACACAACGACCTGATGAAAATATAACACAACGACCTGATGAAAATATAACACAACGACCTGATGAAAATATAACACAACGGCCTGATGAAAATATAACACAACGGCCTGATGAAAATATAACACAACGACCTGATGAAAATATAACACAACGACCTGATGAAAATATAACACAACGGCCTGATGAAAATATAACACAACGACCTGATGAAAATATAACACAACGACCTGATGAAAATATAACACAACGGCCTGATGAAAATATAACACAACGGCCTAATGAAAATATAACACAACGGCCTGATGAAAATATAACACAACGGCCTGATGAAAATATAACACAACGACCTGATGAAAATATAACACAACGACCTGATGAAATTATAACACAACAACCTGATGAAAATATAACACAACGACCTGATGAAAATATAACACAACGACCTGATGAAAATAACACAATCTGAAAAATATAACACAATATCTTGACTAATATAACACAATGAGCTGAAAAATATAACACAATAACCTAACGAATATAACACAATGGGCTGAAGCTTCAAAAAACAATTTATTTTTTTATATATCAATATTGTATGCGTTTTGAAGATAAAAAACGCTCGTTTTTTTGGTGTAATTTTTATTAAAAAATATTGTCGTATGTAAAAGTTATGGACGTTTAAAAAAGAGGGTGTAATTTGAAAGTGGGACAAGACTAATATACCCTTGGCCTATCATTTAAAGTTTTAACTATTTACCATTATGCCACCTTGTGTTTATGAGCCATTGATCTTCATTAAATATTAGATCTAATGGTCCAAATTCCTTCTTACACTTTCTAGGAAAATTAGACTTTGTAGTTGAACCTAATTCTATATAAGTATACTAGGTTAGATACTTTTATAACACACTGGTTGAATTAAAATACATTAAAATAAATATTTAGATAATCGTATACTTTTCTTATTAAATAACTTGATGTTATACTGTGTATGTGTATAGTATTTTGAATTTAAATTAAACTTTAAATTTAAATTTAACAGAATGTAACATAATTTAAATTTACTATAATGATGATGAATTTGTAGAAATTATTCTTTTTAAATTTACTATATTATAATTGTGAAATTGTAGGAATTATTCATTAAACCATTTAGTTTTGATTGTACAAAATATAAAATTCCTTAATGTTGTCTAAAGTAAGTAATAAAAATTTGTCTAAAGTAAGTAATAAAAATCATAGTTAAATTTTAAATTCAAACAATATGATATTTAAAAATGATTTTTTTAATAAATAGTTATGCAAAGCTGATTCATTCAGTAACAAAGTTTTTTTTAATTTAATTGGAAGGATTAATGTATGAGTAACACATATGATAAAGTGATGTAGCTTGAGAGAATGTCATTTGACAGAAAGTTAGTGTTTTATTAGTATAGAGAAAAGAGAAATATACATTTTATCATATTTATTTAACTTTTTAGTTGTTTTTATAACTCAAATAGTTTTGTTATTGGACGCATGCAACCACACCCCAAAACCTTTCAAACTTTTTTTGAATGAACAATAAATCCTTTAATGGATTACTCGCTAATTTTACCACATCAGGATACATGCACTATCGAACAGGGGAAAACCACAGCCCTCACCTAGGACATGAGCCCGTGAACACCAGGTGCCGCAGAAACTAACACTAGAGGTAGGAATGGAACCCGAATCACTTTTTCACTTAGTACACCATGTCTCTTCTTTACCACTCCACCACCAGTTTATTGACATTCAAACATTTCAATTAGTCTCAAAGGCTAAAACTTTACTACACATTACTTAAATTCTTTTTAACAACACAACCAACTCATAGAAAGAATTAAACCCTATACATAATGCTTTAAACATAACTTTCTTACCAATGAGCCACTAACCCTGTTAACACGCAGTAGTTAATTCCTAGATTAAAAAACAACCTCTTGCTATTTTAAATTTGATGGTTGAAGAATCTTGAACATTGGGAGGACAAAACGTGATGGGGTCAAAAGACAAAGAAAACGTGTTCGGGTGGCCCGAATTTGTCTAGAAACAAAGAACCAAAAATGGTCTTAAAAAACACACCAACAAAGGAACCTACTTGCAACCCCACCACCCCGGCCACTTGTTCTTATTAATTCATCGTATCCAACCCCCTCCACTATGCAATCACAACTTTCTTTAAATCTCAACAATCTTGAAATATATTGATACTTATTATAAACCTACCTAGCTCTATCATACATCATTAGATTGATTAAAAGTTTAAAACCAAGTGTACGTACGTTACCAAGAATGAAGAGTTATTATCAAAGTTATAGCGGCATAGGCGGGTACTCAAACCCGAAAGTGAAGCCGAAGAAGAGCTATTTTAGTTTGGAATCAATGTTGGTGTTGGTTGGATTAGCAGCGTCGTTGTTGATACTTCCGGTCATACTTCCGCCTTTGCCACCACCTCCGATAATGTTGTTGATGATTCCGGTTTTTATTTTGGGTGTTTTGATGGCGTTTGCAGTCATGCCTTATTCGTCGTCGAAAAATACTCGTCGTAAAGCGATAAGTTGAATATATGTTTAATTTGTTAGTTTAGGCCGGATACATATATTAGATCGATGTTATTATTATGATTTATGAGTACGTATTTAGAGATCATGTAAAGAAGGCTCTTAATTAATTTGTTTATTAAAAAAATGTTTGTATATGTTGGTTATATCATATGTTATGAAGTTTTAAGGACTTTGATCGTTTCATACCCATTTGAGTTATTCATCAAAGCTTCAAATTCATATACTGGTAACAAATATATATCTAGTATATTATACGAAAATCGACTCAGCAACGGCTGAAGAAAGAGTACAAAAACACGACAAAAAGCTAAGAAAAATACAAGAAATTAAACGGATTCGATCACCATCAAAAACTCCCTAGTACTAGAAACCTTCCTCGATCTCCCAAC
This sequence comes from Tagetes erecta, assembly GCA_030867185.1. Lineage (NCBI taxonomy): Eukaryota > Viridiplantae > Streptophyta > Magnoliopsida > Asterales > Asteraceae > Tagetes > Tagetes erecta. Next base: position 3,945,580 of record CM061489.1, on the reverse strand, counting down.
GACCCATTGAAAAGCCGTAGATTTGATGTCTTCGATGTGAATTAGACGAAAACCAACCGTTGAATGTAGCTTTATTCCTCCCTTTCCATATGCTCCAAACTCCAAATGGTGGAGTAGATCGTTCCAAAACCTGATGTCGTAGGTTCAAATCCTAGAGAGAACCCAAGGATCGAACCCGGATGGATATGAGATCCGATGCCATGTTTGCTACCGGGACGTACAACCATCGTTATTTAATTCAAACCTTTTAAACTAATATTTTTTAAACACGTTATATTTGAGACTGTTATATTCATATATAGATAATTACCATACCAAGGGTATTTCTCCTAGTAAAATTACTCTCGTAAACTCGCATACATGTGGTAATAATGTGTAAATCAAGCTCACTTTACGCTCTTAGATGAAAGTCTTGTTTAAATCCAGATTAATTTAAGGACATGAGCATGATTTGTATAATACGTTAAAAGAAAAGTTGGTAACCAGCCAATATGGTAACAACTTGGGTTTTGAGCGCTAGGTTTTGGGTTCAAATCTTACTTGGAAATATATATAATGCAACATTCATTTTGCTTATTCATGAAGTTGTCTTTAGTACGTCTAATTAAAAAACTTAATTATCCACCATTAGCCAGTAATGTGGGTTGGCTTGGATTACTTAGTGTTGTGCACCTAGGAGGGTAGCGCACTTTGGGATTGTGCCACCTCTTGGCAAAGTAGGTTGCTAGGAAAACCTCCTTCCATCGCAACGACATGGGGCGTCAGAGGCTGTTGCCCCATTGCCAACTCAAAGGGGCCGAAGTTTGACGCAAAGCTTTTTGGCCCTATGAAGCCTGCTACCTTTGACATAACATAAAGAAAAAAGAGATTCCCTCTATCGAAACAAAAGACAGAGAAGATAGAAAAACATCATTAAAACGATTAGCAAAATAAACGAAATGAAAACCCTAAATTCTGCCAACGTACGTTAAAAAAAAAAAAGGGTGTACCAAATAAGGTGAGAAATTAGAATAAACATGTTGAGGTGGGTGGATTTTGATTTTGTCTAGAAACAAAGAACAAGTAAAGTAAAGAAGCCAACAATCAACATGGGTTTGGTCTTGAAAAACACACCATTCCCCAAATACTTTTAGAAAAAGGAAGCAATTCAAGCTACTTGCAACCCACTTGACCTGCTTGCTTCCTTAATTCACCGTATCCAACCCCCATTATACAATCCAATGGATTTAAATCCAACCTATTTAACTAACAAATTCTATCACATCATTCAATTCAACCACAATCACAATTTTCACATTCATTTCGTATCTTAAAAACCATAAGTTCTGTTTTTAGTAACATCGGGTTTGTTATTAAAAAAAATAACTACAGCGCAGCTTGTTATCAGTTTACTAGCTGAATTGAAGATTTAGTTCCATTAGAAAAGGTTGTTAGACTCTTTACATGGAAGTGAGAAGAACGAATATGAATATGAAGACGAGTTATGGTGAAAGTTATGATACTCGGAACATGATGGTATCGAAAAGGAAGAACAAGAGCGGTTATTTTAGTTTGGAATCAATGTTGGTGTTGGTTGGATTAACAGCGTCGTTGTTGATACTTCCGGTGATACTTCCCCCGTTGCCACCGCCTCCGCTAATGTTGTTGATGATTCCGGTTTTCATTTTGGGTGCTTTGATGGTGTTTGCTGTCATGCCTTATTCGTCCTCGTCGAATACTCGTCGTAAAGCGATAGCGTTTTTTTCGGGTTGAATGTTTTGTTAGTTTAGGAAACATTAGATTGATGTTGTTATATGAGTATTAATAGATGTAAAGAAGGCTCATTCATACTCTTAGTTAATTTGTTATTCAAAATGAATTGTTCTTCTAGATGTATATGTTGGTTTAATGTTATGAAATTTTAAAGACTTAGATCGGATCCTTTATTTTGTTATGAAATTGTTCATCTAGTGTATATAAAGAAGGCTCATTCATACTCTTTAAGTTTGTTATGAAATTTGAGTTATTCTCTCTCTTCCTCTGTCTTCCCCTCTCTTCGTTACGATATAAGGTTGTAAAACGTCATATATTAAAAGATGAAGATACATTTAAAGTTCGATTCAAAATAATTATTAAGTCAAAATTAAGGGGCTGAGATCGTAAATATATAAAAAACGAGTATGTTGTCAAATTTGTAAAATAAATAAACTTGGGAGACTAATATAGAATGTCATATATCTACCTTGTACATACACTAATATAAAGGTAAAATTTTGCCACATGTAATCTTTTCAATTTTCAAACATGACGCATCATTATCATATAAAATCTGTTTAATTATCAATCTCACATTCAGTAAATAACCTTCTCAAATTCCTATAAAATATTTCTAATAATAAATTTTCTTAGTTAAAATCATTACCGGTCAATGGATCAAGATTTTTGATTGAGTGAAATAGTCTAATAGAAAATCGCCCTACCAAAGATATTGCTTATAATAACATTATATATTGTTGCACTTGCATGTGTCAAGTGGCAACATAACGTGAGATTAATCCACTTTAGGCTCTTACATAAAAAAAATATACTAGATTAAAATCCAACCATACATATAAAACATAAAAAAGGGGTTTAGGTAAAAGAGGGTGTACCAAATAACGTGATAATTTAGAAACGTGTTGGGGTGGGGCAGATTTTGATTTTGTCTAGAAACAAAGAACAAATAAAATAAGTATCCAACAAATCAACATGGATGGGCCTGGTTCTGGTCTTGAAAAACACACCATTCCCCAACTACACTTGACCAGTTTGCTTGCTTAATTCACCGTATCCAAATCTAATTTATTTAACAAGGGTAATTCTATTCACACACCCTCAACTTTATTTTCCACACCCCTCAGACGATCTTGACACCGTGCCTGGATCACCTCTCATCCCTAACACTTCATCGGACGTAGTCAATCAGCCGGTCAACACCCTTATGCGCCGCCGCCTGGGTTTAAAAATTCCCTCGGTTGACCAAATTCCTCCTCGTTAAAGACATTCTCGTCGTGATAGTCAGTTGTCGGGTGAAAACGACCCAGGCGCCGCGCAATAGGCCTTAGCGTGGCGCATAGGGTTATAAAAGTTCGTTCCAACGACATTACATGTCTGAAAAGCACTGAAAAGTGACCCAAGCGCCGCACCGTGGGCAATCCGCGACACATAGGTCAAAAAAAGGTGTGATGATAGAAAACTGAGATGTGTGAATAGACAATGCCTTTAACAAACAAATTCCATCACCATCATTCAACACAATTTCCTTCTTAGTCCTTCCTAGTAACTTTTCGGCCCTTAAACCCCAAAGTTTTGTTTGTAGTAAGAATGGGTTTAATATAAAAAAAGAGTGCGGCGCAGCTTTTTGTTGGTTTACATGAAAGTAAAAAGAATGAATATGAAAATGAGTTATGGTGAAAGTTATGATACTCGGAAGAACCAAAGCGGTTATTTTAGTTTGGAATCAATGTTGGTGTTGGTGGGATTAACGGCGTCGTTGTTGATACTTCCGCCGTTGCCACCACCGCCGGTGTTGATGTTGATGATTCCGGTTTTGATTTTGGGTGTTTGATGGTGTTTGCTGTTATGCCTTCATAGTTGAATACTCGTCGGAAAGAGAGACGTTTTTTTATCGTGTTGAATGTTGTTACTATTTTATTTTAGTTTAGCTTAGAAAACATTGTTATTGTGACACTTTTGAATTTTTTTATAGAGATGTAAAGAAGACTCATACTTTGACATTTTAGTTTATCATTAAAAATTGTCCATCAAGATGAATCAATATGTTTAATTTATATTATCAACTTTTAATTTTTTTTACGATTGTTGTTGATTTATTAAAATTTAGAGTGTGTGTTATACCAAATTAGTTATTAAATTTCGTATCGAGGATTTTTTTAAGACCATGTTTGATGGGATGTTTACGAGACAATTGTAAAGAAGGTCATGTGCGGCTAGGCCCAGAAGAGAGGGTAGTGGTTGGACGTAGGGCTGTTCATTGGTTCGGATTGTAGGTTTTTTGGTTTGTTCGATTTTTGTTTTTCTGATTGACATTTTTTTTAGTTAAAATCACAATTCGTGGAAAACAAACCTAATTCGTGAAAAACTAATCCAAACCGAAAACCGCTTTTTAATTCAATTGGTTTCGGATTCAATCTAACAAACCAAATTGGCAAAACAAAACAACAAATATAAATTTTTCCTTTCTTTATGAGTATAAAACACGTTGTATTTAAGGATAAAAAGAATCAATTTACGATATTAACATAATAGAGTTATATCGAAGGTAATATTTATGATTTATAATTCATATATGACATTAGTTATTGATATAAATGAATTGACAAACTATAAAATATAAAATAAATAGTATTATCACCTAATTCGGTTCAAACCGAATTCAAAATCTTGAAACCTAAACCAAAGCACAAAACAAACTACATATTCGGTTTAAACCAAACCAAAAACCAAATATGGAAATGGTTTGGTTTTTGATTTAATCGGTTTGGAACCAAATATTGAACACCTCTAGTTGGATGTTCGTCATGTAAAATGGTGCATCTACGAGATGATGCATCTAAGGAAGAGGATGAATGGTTTGTGAGAGTGAGGAGAGCGAAAGAAGGGAGAAAAGTTGGTTAAACAAGTACTCTCTGAATGAATGTGGTGATAGATAATCTTATGAGCCAATGACATTAATGATCCATTGGTAACACACTTGTGTTGGGAGCAGTAAGTCATGGTTCAAATCCTGTCATAAGCAGGTTGTATTGTTTTTTCCTTTGAAAAATCAAAGATTTTGTTGTTAAAAAATAAGATAATGTTATGATTCGGGTTAGAAGATGTGTTTTTTTTTTAAAGTTAAAGATAAGTTACATTTAGTATCCTAGTCCCTCATCCCTAATATCATAATGATCTAATATTAACCATAGGTCCATATCTCTCTTCTCTTGGCGATGATCTAAGAACGTTTGTCGTAATTTGATTAGTGAATTATATATTACTAGGGGGTTGCTTCAATGAATGAAATTGTATATCCTGGTTCTCTCAGCGTGTACATTTTTGTTATTAAGTGGTGACCACTCTATTACATTTGGTTTGATTATTTCACGTTGTTAACGTTGGTCATTTGTTCTTGTTAGACTTGCAAAAATGCTACCCATGGACCACTCTAATGAACTCTATATTCTGTGTTTAAACACCTCGCACATTTTGTTCAATTAAATAATATTTACATTTGGATTACAATCTTACATCACGAAAACATGTTACATAAGAACCGATACACAAACTTGTTTAAGGTGGGATTGGATTCAACTTCTTGGTATGTTTTTATGTATCCAACTCTTCCATTGCTTAGTAAAAAAATGGTGGATACTACATCATGCTCACGCTTACATTCATTTTATATACATAGACATCAATGTTAAAAAATAGTGAAATAAAAGAGTATATAAATCAATGATAATTGTTTCTTTCCATTTCAAATGTTAAGAAAATTTAAACTAATTAGTTTGAATCTTTATGTATATATTTACCCTTTGATCTTATAGATCGTACGACCCACACACATCCGTTTGGGTCTCTGCGGAAACTATTACTGTAACTCCCACCATAAAAATGAAAAAGAAAAAGATGCGCGAACGATGAGACAATCAAGTCATATTTCTACAGAAAAGTACATACAATATATCCTCCATAAAATTTCAAGTAAGTTTTATCCACCAGAGCTTAAAAGATATAGGTAAACAACACACTTCCCAGGTTTCACTCTTCAGCAGCACTAGCAGCACTTAGGTCTACATTCAAGTCGAGAACCTAAGGGGAAAAAGGCGTGTTAGCAAGCAATCACCTTAATAAATTTTAGAGGTGTCAATCTCAACCCGTTAATGTAAAAACAGGCCAATTTGGGTTTAATTTAGTTGTCACGAGTTATATACAAATGAAAAACAAACGGAAGTAAGCAGGTTGAAACGGTAAGCAGGGCATGAGAACTATTTACATACCTTTCCTGTTATCATTGAATACATGTTGAGCACATCAATTACAGTTGACTCAAAGTGAGTTGTGGCATCATAGCTCTGTTCAATGTAGGAGAAAGAATTACAACACTATATTAAAAAAAAAGTAGTGAAAATGATCTGTTTTAAAAAAGTGTAAGGACTCACAGTGGATATAAAGCAATTATCCAAGGATGGCTCGTTGACTGGTTCATATCTATCATAAACATCATAAAAGATTTCATCAACTGGACCCAAAAGATCAAGCCCTGGCTTTAATTCGATTTCAGGTTGATCACTTTCTGCCTCTGTAGATACAAATGCAATAAATTTCCCTTTTGGAGCAACATTGTGGGAGTATGAACAGCAAAAGAGATACCTGCAGAATGCAAAGCATTATTGTACATGCCGTATTTTAAGCATTGCTTTTCAAATAAAACAAGGCATATACAGAAAGTTAATTATTCAGATATTATGTTAAGCACTTAAACTCACATGTCAGATTTGCGACCCAACTGCTTCTGTGGAAGAATAACCTGCACCGAGTGTGAGTCGTTGGTATTTGGAATGGGGTGGCTCATAATGCATATTGCTCTGGCCACTTTGCCCACCTTCCTCACCTGTCAAGGACTAGGCTTAAAGAATGTTGCACTATGGCTAATAAATGTACAACAATGTTTTCTTACTAAAAAAACCCGTGTTACCCACATATCACACAGTAACCCAAAAAATTATCAGGCCACTTTAAATGGCAGTTGACCAAAAAATTAAAGTACAGCAGTATTGTACCTTGTTAGGCAAATAGGAAGGATCACAAACAACTTTCTTGCACTTGGCTGTTTCACCCTCTGAAGTAACACCACAGACCTTGCCTTCTTCATCAAATTCAACCTAACAATTTGTAACTTTAGTAGCGGTTATGAACCTAGCGGATTATACAATTTGGAGGGTGGGGTTCAGAAAACAAAATATGAGAAATGGTATAATATGGAATACCTTGCATTCAGGTTTACTCAACATGTAGGTTCCACCGTAGACAGCACTGAGCCGAGCAAAGGCCTACAAGATATGTTAGGGGTATAACGTTACACCTCAGGGTCATACTGTACTTGTAAAGTGAGTGACTAGATGCAAAGCCATTTTATTTTGGGACAAGTTCATATATACCCCTGAAAACGTGCTTAACCAACCAAAAAAGTTGGCATCAAATATACCAGTTCAAAATGCTTAAAATTTCATTTTTACAGATTTCATTAAAAACAATTTACTCTGACCATGATACCCTTCTCCTTGCACACCAAATCCGAATATCCTAATACAAGAATTAAGAGCAAGGTATAGATGCCTTAAACTTAGAAATGTTTATATTTGATATTATGAATATTTTGTTGGGTAAATGTGAATTATTCCAAAGTTTTAGGGGATATATGAAATTATCACTTTTGGTTTGTAACAAAGAAAGTAACATGATGACATAAACAAAAGGAACAAGTATCTAGAAGTTGTACCTGAGGAAGCTCGCCTAGTCCATACAAAGGGTAAATGTACGGTGATCCTCCTTGGAAACGTGCAAGTGACTCAGCGTAAAGCTATTGTAGAAATGAAATTTACAGATCAGTTGGCTCTCATTTAATTTACAAAGTGAAAGGAAGAATGACGGAAATTGACAAAATGTTTATACCTTCATTCTTTTCACTGTGTCCAGAGCAGGTTCATTCAAGTAACGATCATCTCTGTGCAAAGCTAAGGCATGGCCAATGAAATCCACAGTGTTGTCATCAAGACCATATTTACTGAAAAAATAAGATATCATTAGTAGCAACTTAGAAGAAAGGTGTTGGATTTTAATACATATTACAACAGCACATTGCTCCAACATATCAATTCTGTTTTCTTCTTTTTTGTTTGGATAAAAAACACCAGCAGCCATGCATTTCCCTTTAATTAGAATGAATAATGTCACTAATCTAATACATAAATGTTAATTATGCCACACTGAAGAACACAAAATACAGAAATCATGCATGTCATCTCCCGCTTGTAGTGAGCTGGTGCAAACACCAGCTGTGTACTAAGCCAACTGCTAACTCAACTGTAATGTTCAGGATAAGGCTGTGAAGTTATTTCATGTTTGGGCTAAATTAATACAAAATTACTTTCCAAAATTATTCGCTAATTTGGGTGGCAGATGATATGTTTAGAGAGTAATAAGCATATATTTTGGGAAGCGTAAATAAATGTTCAGACACTAATAACTTGTTTTCTTTATATATTAACTGCTTCCCATATTTTAAAGTTTCTCACCACATAACTAGAAATTTTATCTTCTGCTAATTCTTCTTCCAAATTTTCTGTTAGATCAGCTATAGTTTGTTTATGCCCAACACTCCGATTAGCCGCAACATAAGAAATGTAAATAGTACAATTAACTTTTCTTTATATTCAACTTTATATGTTCCTATAGTCTTATATCCACTAGCCCTACCCCTTCTCATGTCAATTACTTTCCAAAATTATTCGCTAATTTGGGTGGCAGATGATATGTTTAGAGAGTAATAAGCATGTATTTTGGGAAGCATAAATAAATGTTCAGACACTAATAACTTGTTTTCTTTATATATTAACTGCTTCCCATCTTTCAAAGTTTCTCACCACATAACTAGAAATTTTATCTTCTGCTAATTCTTCTTCCAAATTTTCTGTTAGATCAGCTATAGTTTGTTTATGTCCAACACTCCGATTAGCCGCAACATAAGAAATGTAAATATTACAATTAACTTTTCTTTATCTTCAACTTTATATGTTCCTATAGTCTTATATCCACTAGCCCTACCCCTTCTCATGTCAAGAAACTGAGGAGTTCTTTTGTTTTCACCTTATTTTATGAACCAAGTTAGTTAGATAACAAATTTGTTTTTACTACAACCTAGAATATCTGGTTGTAGCAATCACATAATCCAATTAATCCATTCCAATGATAAGGAGCCTGTTCTCACTTCAATTTACTTGTTAACCTCCAAAAGCTTCTATAGATATTCTGGAGGTTAACAACACTTGACTCGCTTCTATAGATTACTTGTTAATGAATATTTATTTACTTTAAAAAAAAAAAGAAGTCCAGAAGCATACGCTATCAGCTCTCTAGTTGTTACTCGTGTCAGATCCAACCCCTCGTGTGTTTTGGGATCATTCTCATTATAGTCCTGAACATAAATGAAAAACTTGCGAGCACGACGTTTCTCAAAAATGCCCATGAGAGGAGATTTGAGGGCCTCCATATCAGTAGCAGGAACTTTGTGCACCTATGCAGTAAGAATTACTTAAAATAGTATGAGACTTTATAAGCTATGGAGAAACATCAACGGTTGTTAAAAAGAAAAGAGAGTTGCAGAAATTTGATATAAACAATATACCTTTCCTTTATTATAGACAAAGCTGCCATCCACTGCTTTAAAGTACAGATACTTTGTGACATCAGTGTGAATGAGGACACGTACAAGAGCACCATTTGCCATTATAAACTTGCAGTACAAAAAAAATCATGTTGAACAATAACCAAGATAATAAATAAGTGTAAAAAATAGAGCCAAGAGAGAAAAAAACATCAGCACTATAAATACCTTGGGGATCATGTCCACATTGTAATCTTTACTAGAACCTAAGTGAGCTGGAGGCTTATCACTTCCTCTAAATTTCTTCCAGAGCTGTAGGTTTTCAACTGTTTGTGTTACTAGAATCTATATAAACTGTAGTTTATACCTTATATGTGGATTGAGGATAAATATTAAAAAAACAAAAACCTGAATAAGGTTGAGCGAGGTTGATTCTCCCCCGTAATAATCATTCCTGTCCATGTGCAAAACCTGATTCGACAGACGAAGCAGACAATAAATCTATTTGGACAATGATATGATCTTTTTAACTTGTATTAAAATAGATAATGTTTTGAATTCACAGACATATTCACTGCAGCAAACAAATTCTTTAATGAACATTAAAGTGTTAAACAAAGCCTAATATAATCTTGGGAACATATTCATATTTGCATCCCACCACTACAGATACAAATGCAGATGTATACATGATTTTGATTATCAACTTATGCCTTACACCACACAACAGTATAAAACCAGTTGGGCAACCCATGCATTGATCACGGACACCTATTTATTACTTCTAATAATTATGAGAAAAGTCAAGCAATAAATATAATTTCTGATTAAAAATACATAGCAGTTTCTTTCTCGTAATTTTAAGAGAACGTGTTTTTATTAGGTTAGAAGTCAAATACAGCTTTTTTTTCCTAGTAAAAACTACTGCAACAATATAACATATAATTCATCTAAAACTGCTGACTGGTGACATACAATTCAATCTCTATGATAATATTTGTAAGAGATGAAGGCATCTTTCGCTTTAAATATACTTTATACAAAAAAACATTTTTATATGAAACTTGTACTATATTCATACACCTCTTGTCAAAATTTAGAAAATCCATACATTCAGAGTTTCAGACAGTAGCGTTCATACGTTCAGATAAAAAGTCAGAGAAATTTATACTAATTATTGTATTGGAACAAATTATTATAGAAGGATTGTGCTGATTGAAGTATGTTGATAATTTATTACCAATATTGGCACTCTCAACACTTTGAAGATTGAGCACAAATACTGCCATTATTCACTTTAAAGTTTAAAATGCTAACTTGTAAAGCTTTATTCAACAAGCCAACCAAGTATAAACTGTATAGTGACTTAGTGAACATCACTAATGCTATTCCTACCTTGATTAGCATCTGCAGTTCCATTGTTGACGGTTAAGCCTTGTTAGCAACTAAGAAAAACAAATCTCAAAATTTAACTCTTAAGTTTAATCCAATTTACCTTATATTTTATTTGCATCTTTAAAAGGGAACAAAATATATCATTGTTCTATTTGTATATTAATCTCAGAATAAAAAAAATATATGACAAATCTAAACTTTATAACCATATCTTGTTGTGTGAATGAACAGTTGAACACCAAGGATTAAACTTCCATACTTCATTAGATCAGCAACTCTAATACACTTGATCCACATTGATTAATAATAAAACTAGCACATACTTTAAGCAAAGGAACTCAAACTTAAATGTTATCAATTGGCGGTTCAGATCAAATTTCATGCCGATTTAACACATTTCATTCGCTGCCAACTTTAGTATCAGTGCACAGTTTATTAACACAACAATACAATTACCAAAACAATCCAGTTACAAAGTACGTTACAACAACAATGAATACCATAACCTACATCCCCAAATTAATAGCAGAAAACTGCGTGCCTCTATTAACCATTTCAGATCAGATTATCCGGACTAATAATCAGTGCCTAATGTTGACCTCATCAACGAAACAAGTAAAATCATTCATGTAAAACAACAACGATTTAAGCATGACAGATTCGTAACTACAAATCATCAGCAAAAACGAAACAAGTAAAATCATCATGTAAAGTAACAACGATTTGAACATGACCGATTCGTAACTATAAATCATCAATAAAAACGAAACAAGTAAAATCATTCATGTAAAGTAACAACGATTTGAGCATGAATGATTCGTAACTACAAATCATCAATAAAAACAAAACAAGCAAAATCTATCATGTAAAGTAGCAACGATTTGAGCATGACTGATTCGTAACTACAAATCATCAATAAAAACGAAACAAGTAAAATAATTCATATAAAGTAACAGCAATTTGAGCATAAGAGATTCGTAACTACAAATCAGTATATATTAGATAACAAATGTCTGATTGAAGTGGAAACAAGCAGAAATGATACCTTGAGACCATCGACGGAGAGAAGACCGCTTAGGATGCATTCCTTGAGACCAGTTCCGAGCACAATGACATCATACTCTTCATCCATGGCGGATCGAATCGGCGATTGATACAAATCGTAATGTAGATCGAGTGAAGTAAACTTGATGGAAGTAGGGTTCCAATTTCCAAATCGAGTCAAAATCGTGTCTTCTGCAAGTTTATATATGTCACCGAACACACATGCTTTGCTTCGTGGGTGTTTTATTTAGATACTAGCCTATATGCCCGTGTTAACACACGGGCCGGAACTAAATTAAATATAACATATTAACGAAAATACTACCCTTTATATAAAATGAATTAGAATACATGATAAAAAGCCTGAACAAAATTCAACATTTATTACAAACATCTTACACTTATTTATATACCAATATTCGATGTATTTGAAACATTACCATCACTACCTAATAATCTAAAAATCTACACTTGTTTGTATACTAATATTTGATGTATTTGAAACATTACCTTACTACCTAATAATCCAGTACAACATATACAATCACTCCAATCAATAGCCAATTAAATTGATACTCTCATCTAAGTATTCACCCTTCAAATTTCATACAAAATTAGTCTTTTAATAATAATCTTAGCTACCCAACAATTATTATTGTTTATAAGGTTAATGATTCAACTATTGTTAGGCACTAAAAGGCCTTCTCAAATATGCTTTAAAATGACAATAGAATACAAGGTCAATTTCTGAAAGTCAATGGTGTCTTGATAGAATGGCTTGTACAAAATAACAATACTCACCCAAGATTTATAAGCAAATACATTATAATAATAACTCATAATCAACCCAACAAAAGACAGATACAAGTTAAATCAAACCCAAAAAATAGTCTTCCGTATGTGTTTGTTTGCTACCTCTAGAACTTGATCCGTTTAATTATCCAAATTATCATCAAACCATGCCTCGCACCCTGTAAAATTTTAGTAAAAGAAAGTAAAGTATTGGACTTTACAAGTGAAGAGGTTAGGTAACATGTTTATTGATCCACCAATCCCTCTTAGTGAACAGAAATTGAATGTGATGTGTTGAGTGGAATAAGAAAAACTTTTGCATCCAACAAAATGCCTTGAAAGAAATGATAACCTCTCAAGTTCAATAAACTAAAATCCATGCTAATACAAGAGTCACCTCATCCCAAAAGAAAACCACAAGTAAATTTGAAAATGTAGTGAAAAGGAAGTGGTAACATTATACATGCAGAATACAAACACATAAGCTAAAAGTAGCTCAACAACTTCAACCATTTCTTTATAAGTAATGAGTATGCAAAAAAGCTAAAAACAAAAAGTTAAATCCATGTAGATCAGCATATGATTCATGGGTGAGTTAAATCCAGGGGCAAGTGCAAACTCGTTAAAATCAAGTATTGCATATGTAGATCAGCATACTAAAAAGGTAATATGTAGATCAGCATACTAAAAAGTAAAAGCTCATAATATCATTCACAAAAATATAGCTTAACCCATTTGACCCATTAGGCCATTAAAGATAAAGCACACCCCAAATTGACTAATATTTTAATATATGGATCAAAACTGCTACCACTTATTGCTTATAAGAAAGATGGTATCTCACTTGCAAACATTCACAATAATTGAAAACAAACACAACAAAATATAGCCAAGGTTATATTAAAAAGATCACATGTGTTAAAGAATAAGCTATACATAAACAGATTATATTTAAAAGGTCAAACCATACACATCATGTTACAGTTGGCTTATTATATAATAGTGGCATGAGTTTTATAAAACTTAAAATATTTGCCTATACAGTTGACTATTTTTTCTGGTTTGAGACACTAAAAAAGATAAGCAAAATATACTTTGGGTATATGAAAAATAGCAAGGAGAGATATCATTGTTGGTTAAAGAGTTGAATGCATGTTTTGTGAAAGAATTCAAAATGGAATTTGTCTTTATAGTTGACCCAAGAGTGTTTGAATAAGTCTTTTCTGATTTGAAACGGTAAGAAGTCAGTTTTAGGAAAGCTGAAAAAGGTAAAAACGGTTTCAGGTCTTGGGTATAGGATTTGATACTTGTTTTGTGCAAACTATTAAAATACACAACTTTTACTTTGAAGAGAGAACTTTGAGTAAGTATTTAATGTTTAAATAAACATATTTGCTATTCTATGTTAAAACCAAATTTAAAGTAATGACCACTAATTGGACTTTCATAACCTAACATGTTCATCACCAACTTCATAAGTATGCATTATGTCACAACTTCATAAAAGTATATATGATGTCGATATAGTCCTGTTATTCAACCAATGTATAAGAAAATCTATTAGATTATTGCAAAATCATAAAATTATCTAACCTCCAACCATAAGATAGTATTAGTTAGTAGAAGAAAATCAGTTTAAAATCTCATTTTAAGCATAAGACAATATAACAAAAGCACTAAAATATGTTGATAGTAAAGATTAGAAGATCCTCAAAACAAAAAGGAAAAACTTAAACTATATTATAGCAAAAACCTAAGCTTCACCGTTTGAATGGTATCAAAAACACAAAATTGATTTGTAAACACAATCTTGTTCAAAACTTAAAATATAAAGGTTAACTTGCTTGTTAGAGTTTGATTTTCTGGACCATAACAATCCAACAAAGTTAGAACATAGGAAAAAAAACATATCTGAAGTAAAAAAAATACAAAAAAAGTCAAGAAAAATACCTTATAATCTTCTGTAGTTGAAGGTATGTATGAAAGATCTGGAAAAACATCAACATAACTGCATAAGCTAGGGTTTAAACAGATCGGAAAGAAAAAAACTTACCAAACACGAAAAAAACAAACCTTGCAGCTATCGGTAGATGAAAGGTGACGTAGGTGATTGAGAAGAAACATAGCAAAGATGCAACAACACCAATAGATGTAGATGAAAACCGGTGAACTGAAGACCAAATCCAACAGTGAAAAATTAGGGTTTATCATAGATTTCGAAGAAACAAAACATGAAAAACACGAAAAAATACCATTCGAACCTATGATGGAACAACAGATCTGTGAAATGGAAGAAGAAACACAAAAACATTCGCAAATTAGGGTTTCTTAAAGATAAACAAATATTTAAAAGATTTGGAATAGAAAAAACATGAAAAACATAAATTAGGAACAATGTAACCTTCCTGAAACCTTAAATCTGTGAGGAAAATGAAAAGTTTGTGAAGATGAGAGAACGGATGTTGAATCGGTTGAAGAAGAAAGGAATCAGAGGAGAGAGAACGGATGAGAGAGTAAGTAGATGAGAAGTATGAGATGAAAAGAGGGTTTTGTTACATCATTGTCAAAATGGGTCATGGAATGGTAAACGGGTATAACCCGCGAGAAAACCAGCAAGCAACGTAGACAATCTCCCTGTTGAACACGTCGCCTTTTACTAACGTGGCCACCCTCCTTGAGTGACACATCACCTCAAAATTGTTCCTTTATTATATATATAGATAAAGGTTAAAATAACTTGCAAGTTATAAGTTCTTGTCTCAGTAGTTACTCTTTGTGATCACTTACACGCCTCTTGGCTTTTGTCATGTTATCATTTCACGCCTCTCACAGCACGTCGAGTGAGGCGTGAAAAAAGACTCTATGGTTTGGTTTACACGTGAAGGGATTGCATTATGATTTTTTTATTTTTTTATTTTTATGTATATTTTGGTTGCATGATTTATTTCTACGCATGCATACATATATTCAAACAGACTGCAGTCTGCAACATACAAACATACATACAGCTTCAAAATTGATCCTTTTGGTTCGGTCAATAATCAGTATTTTTTTAATTTTTTATTATATGTTTTTATTTTATTATGTATTTTGAAGTTTTTTATGAAATAGTAATTTAATTTATGTATTGAATTTTTTAAAATGTTTAATTAAATAAATTGAAGATGTGGAGTGAAAGAGCATGAAGGGGTGAAACCATTTTCACCATTTGAGTGAAATGAAAGGCGAAAAGGTCGGTGATGTGGAGCTGATGTAGCGTAGAGGTGGAGTGATAGCGGGTGAGAGAGTACACCCCTTAGCCTTAAGGTCTTTTATTCAAGTTTCATTTGAGGTGTACACATACTATTTGGATTGATGACCAGTGGAATATGCTTTGTCTTTAGGATTCTTAATATGAGAATGTATCGGGTTTAAACTTGGACATTTGTAACTATTTATGGTGTAATTTATGAGTAATTTGGAAGGATGTGTAAATATATATGCATAATGAGACTAAATACATATATGTGATGCATACACCACCGCGTAAAGATGTGCGTGGCGTTATAAGTCATTATTGGGCATTATCTTGAGGGCTTCGTGCCCTTTACATGTAGCCTAATAATCTAATATGCACAAATATCTTACACATGTATTTTTTGAGTCTAATACACACGACATACATACTGATACAATTAGTTCACTTCGGTGTTTTTGCATAATTCATTATCTTGAGGGCTTCACGCCCGTCACATGTAGCCTAATAATCTAATATGCACAAATATCTTACACATGTATTTTTTAGTATAAAACACACGACATACATACTGATACAATTAGTTCACTTCGGTGTTTTTGCATAATTCATTTATATTTTTAAGTGGTTACTAGGGTTTTATTTCCTTTTAATTTGCAGTTTTAGTTTCATATGTGATGCATACATTTAACGATCAGCCTATATCACGTTCATGTCTAATCTAGTATATTAACAATTCGAATATATAGTGTATTTGCTGACGCCAACATGGCGTCACTCATTTTTTTTCTTTTGCATTTTTGGCGCCAAACTTGGCGTTCATGGTTGAAAGGTGCTGATGGCACTTGAAACCGAAAATTTTGATTATTGTCGTTGTTGATTGTTCTATTGTCACAAGCTTGTTTTATTGACCCATATTAAACCCTCGTGCAACACACTAGGTGGGAAAATAACTTGTTTGATTAAAATTATAAAAATTGACATTATCCTCATCTTCAGTCTTCATCCAATAGAAGTCATCATCTTCATTCAGGTCCAAGCACCCACCACCACAACTTCCGATTCAAAAACTCACCAGTCAACTACCACCGTCGCACGCGTGCACCTTATCCTCATCATCATCCAAGAACCTACACATATTTATTTTCTGCTCCACCATCTTGCTCTTTATTTCTCTAAAATCTGATGACATTGAAATTCCGAAAATCACAGTAGAGGAAAGAGTTGTTGGGCTCATTTGTCGAGGTGGGCTAGAACATTCAACAGTTGGCTAAATGGGGCATGATGCGGTGAGTGGAGCTCGAATTGCTTCCCAAAATGAGGGGCTATGGCTGTAAACGAACCGAACGAGTCTATGTTCGTGATCGTTTGTTAAGTTGTTGTCGAACTAACGAACAGTTCACGAACACATAACCAAACGAAAGATTATGTTTGTGTTTATTTGTTAAGAAATTTAAGATACAAAAAATCATTGTTAACACCATAAATGAACACTAACGAACAAAAATGAACAATAACAAACACAAATATATATATTAGGTTAAAAATTAAAAAAAAATCATTGTTAATACCAAAAATAACATATTATACATGTCAAAATACTTAGCAAGTTAGCATAACAAATTAACATCAGTTATCCAAAAATAAGCGAACGCTCACGAACATATTACCGAACGTTCACAAACACAAATGAACGAATGCGGACCATGGTCTTGTTCATGTTCATGTTCGTTTGTTTATCTTAACAAACAAATTTATTGTTCGTGTTTGTTTGTTTATTTAACAGACGAACATAAATGAACTTCTCGCCGAACGGTTCACAAACAATTAAACGAACATTTGGTTCTTTTACAACCCTATAAAAAGCCAAAGGGGGTGGCGTGGTGTTTTCACTGGCGCCACATCATCACTGCACCCACCACGACTGCACTCCGTCCGACCTAAGTAGACCATATACATGACTATACTATATTAAAAATCTACTTTTATTATATGACAATTCAAATTTTTGCTTCCGCTAATTGTTTTGTCTTCTATGAGTTTGAACTTTTTGATAATTTTCCACTTACTTATTGAAGAAACATACAAGCCGTCAGCCGTCACAAACTTCAAGGTTTCTATTTTACTATTTTTTTCTTAATAATTGATAATAGTAATGTATTCTATTCTATATAATAAATCTAAGTTTTTAGGGAGGGCTACTAAACTTTTTTTTTGAGGGGGGGAAATAAGGGGGAAACTTTTTTGGGCTCCAAAACACTCCTATTTTTAATAATTAAATGGAATGGAATGGTTACCAAAAATGGATAATTGGGGAATAAGAATTTGAGCGGAAAATTTGTTTGGAGGGATTTAATTTTGAGCTATCAATCAAATCCTTTAATTTCGAAAACTAATAAATCTCCACACATATCTCTACACGTAAATCACAAAATCGATCTCCATCCTTTAAAATCAATACAAATTGATCTCTAAACCTAATAATCTTTTACAATTCAACAAATAATTAGTTGCATCCTACACTAATTTTGCAGGGAGTATACCCATGTAACAGATTTAAGGTCGAGCTCCAGAGGATTAGAGATTGAAGCCCAATTGACATTTGTGAATTTTAGAAAGAGGTTATTGAATGACGTTTAGGTGATGTAAATCCATAAACTTTCTTTAGTTATGTAATTTCTTTTATTATTTGGTCGCAAAACATTGGCTTTTAGTGTTAAAACAAAAGATATAAGTTAAAAATTCTATTATCATCATCAAATGTTTAATCATCATTACTATTTTTGTAAATATTTTCTTACATATATATGTGGTATAAAACAAAATGGAGCCTAAATAGGTTAATTGGGTTTAACGGGTCAAACACTACCTAAATTGTAATTTAAACAATTTGCTTTAACATTTAGCAAATTAATGTTGAATTATCAAGAGTGAAAAGTACGGAAGGTCTAAAAGTTTTAATTTAGATAAAAATTAATGTTGTATATCAATAAGTCTTTGTGTATGTTATCAAATAATTGTTCTTTCATTTGTTATCAAACATTTGCAGGTTAGGTGTAATGTGATTAATATGTTATACGAAAAAACATTTTATGATTTCTTAACTATTACGCCTTAGGTTTTTTGATTTTGGGAAAATAGTTGTTTTCATTCGTAATCGTTTACTTCTTTATGAGCTGACTTTGACGATTACTGGTTGTTCAGGTTAGTTCTCTAGGTTGGATTTGCATTTTGAACACGATTTGTGTTTTTGACTTGGATATCTATTTTTGAGTTTAAATTATGGTTCTGATTTGTATTTGAACTTCAGTCTCGATTTTTGCTTCTAATCTTTATTTAGATTTTCGGGCATTTTTTATTGCATGAAATTGAGGTCAGTTTCGATTTTTGTTTCTAAAGTCAAAATATTTCCGGGTTTTTGTTTAACGTTTATGGTATTTTCTTGGGACACCTATTTTTATAATTTTCTTGGGACACTTGAATATATATTTTTGTATATGAAGAAGTTTTTAAATAGTTGAGCTATGATTTTATTTATTCATTAAATATTTTATATATTTGTTATAAAATATGTATCCATTATGTGTAATGTGATTTAAAAAGTTATTTTATTATTCTTTAAATAGTTTTATATTTATTTATTTATTTATTTTTTAAATTTATACCGTGTGTATACACGGGTGTTAAACCTAGTAACTCATTAAAGTACAAATTTACAAGCCAATTTTAATATATTTTTGTTTATTTAAAGTTAATGTTTGAAGCATTGACACCAAGTATTATAAATCTACGCCTGCATAACGCGTGGGTTGACCAAATGGTTTTAAGGAAAGGAAAGAAAAATCTAAACGTAGGCAATGCTTCTTGTACATTTAATACTTCAATAGACTATACTTTCACCAAAGACTAAGACGTTGACTAGGTTTTTTTTCCACAAACAAAATTGTGGGACTACTTTAATTATTAATAGTGTTGAAATAACACATTGCTTGTTTGATACTTCATTTTCATGGCTCTTAGCGATGGGTTTATGAATGAGAGAGAAGCCTTTGATTATAAGGTGTATATAAGACTGATAATAATGTATCTAATAAATTAAAGTTGTAGGGGACAACTTTTAGAGAGAATTTTTTTAATCTATAATAGAAAGTTTGAGAGGGAAAATATTAACTGAGATGCATGAGTAGATGGAGCTAGCAATATCATTAAAAATTAAATATTTACAAATTATAAATCTTTAAACATAAGAATAATGATTTTTTTATAAATATTATTATTTAACCCGTGTGTAACACACGGGTGTTAAACCTAGTGGAGTAATAAAAACTTGTTCATTAATAACTTTTTTTATATTTTGAGTGGGTTACTGACGGAACCACGACATCTAGAGATTTTATAAACAAACAGTAGAAGGATAAAGAAAGAAAAAAAAATATAAAAAAAAACTTCCTTATTTAAAATAAACTAATTAAATCCTATTAATAAAAGAATTCAACAATTAAATATGAATGTTTTTTATTCTTCATATTCAACACATAATAAAAAAAACTCTTACACAACAGACGTTGTCTCGTGAGAAAAGTAAACCTCCAATCACGTTCCTTTATTTTTTTTCAACCGTACTTCAATCCTAAGAAATTATTTCATACATGGGAGGCGATCGTAGGCGATTGTAAAATTCTATGAGGGTAACCAAGATTTTAAGTACATATAACATTAATATTACTTTTTAAAGGATGCACTATTCCCACCCTTAAAGGTGGACACGCCCATTGTTAACATCCATGTAAGGTCATACACATAAATAAAAAATAAGTGTTTTTATTGTGTTTTGTGTTTTACTTTCATTGTGTCGTCTTTTGTTGTATCAAAATTTACAAAACACACCATGAATGAAAAAGAAGACATAATAAAAATGTTGTTTTTTATTTAATTTTTCGTTTGATTCTTTTTTAAGTAGGATGACGTGAGAAATAAGCTCTTCAAAACACTTTTTTTAATTCGATTTAATTTGATAGTTATAAATTTTTTAACCCTTCATTATGTATTTTTTGTATCATTGTGTGTTTGTAACATTTTTACATGTTGAACGATAACTCCACACTTACTCAAATAATATCAAATTTGATATATAAATCTTAATAATATAACTTATTACCGTTTACTTGTGCCACTTTAGATACACTTTCTAAAAAATAATACCTCTTCTACATTTACAGATACAAAATTTTGTTGATATATAGACAACTAGGTTAGCAACCCGTGGTACCCACGGGTTGAAGAACATATAATTTTTATATTAAAACTGTGTTATTGGAGTAATTGAAGTTGCACAAGGATTTGCTACATTACAGGAGGCTAACGATCGCATTATGTTAGTTTCATGACAATTAAAAATGAACTTTGTTTATCTAAAGACAATTAACTTTGTAGATGAAATGCGTCACCGAATATTTGACAAGTATTATGAGCGCATTGAAAATAATATGGTTATAAATTATTACAAAGAGAGAATTTTTAAAAATGGATAACATAAGATAAAAACTCAAAATATAGCAAGATCAAATTCCTGTATTCAAATATGCGAAGCAAGGTCATATAATTGCAAAATGATTACATACCAAGTGAAACACGTGCAGCAGCAACAATATTCACATACTTTAACACTATATACAACTGTTTTGGTATTGACCTTGAATCCTTTCTTGTGATGAATGAATCCCAAAAGCAAAAATATGTTAGGGTAGTTGTAGTTCTCCACCTAGAATGATATAAAGTATATGCATTCCAACAGTACTTACTTGCTTCATAGTATCAGTAGTACTTGTATTGTTGAAAATAGTGGTTTAAAGAAGAATATATGAAAATATTGAGTTCTTAAGTGATAGTTACATACACCACATAATAACATTCTAAAAACATTCAATGATAGTTTAGCACTTAACCAGATTAACATTCATGTAACTAACACTATACCAAATCAAAATCATATAATCTCTGCTAAAGAAATAGTCGATAATACGCAAGAAAACATCTATCAAATCGAACTGTGCCAAATCAGATCGAATATTCATATACACATCAACTACTACATCAGTTGTAGCTTAATGTTTACCATGGAAAAATAGCCACTCTTTTCTACTTTAGCCACTAAAATTCCAGTTCCTATAAGATATTATGACTATGTAATAACTTTTCTAACTACACACAAGACAAATGCCACTCAATAATCACATGAAATAACTAAACTTATCAGTTATTCGTAAGGACCTAAGGTGTTGACCATGAAAACAATAACTATTAGCATGAATCCAAATCAGTAAATTACTAATACATGTCCTTAAAACCAAAAATCAAAACCAAACAT
This sequence comes from Tagetes erecta, assembly GCA_030867185.1. Lineage (NCBI taxonomy): Eukaryota > Viridiplantae > Streptophyta > Magnoliopsida > Asterales > Asteraceae > Tagetes > Tagetes erecta. The sequence goes on along the minus strand of CM061489.1, from coordinate 3,923,341 downwards.
AAGATGTATCTAAAACAAAATAAACCAAATTAAATTTCATTAAGTGTATAACAAACGTTTCTAGTTGGATACCTTTTGAATCACAACATACCAAACAAACAGATACATGAAAACGAAAACATGGTTGTTTCAAATCCAATAGACCTAATCTGCACAACGAAAACAAAATCAATATAACTGTTTGCACAAATCGATCTCTAAAGAGTCATTTCGTGTGAGTCTGAATCTGAAACAAATATGAAATCTGAATCTAAATCCAATACGTTTTGTTTAAATCTGAAGTGGAAACCGAAAACAAACCTGAATAAGTCGCCGCGGTGGTAGATCTGAATAAGTTCATCACGGTGGAACGATTTTTTTAAAAAAAAACTCAATTTACAAAGACTTAACCAATAATATAATTTCAAAGCCCTATAAATTGTTAATCAAAACTTATCGTATGAAGGAATGATCAATGAACCAAAATCTTGTGTAAGTGGTGAACAAAACCTTAAACGATGAAGAACACCTTTGATAAACCGGTGAATATCGATCGAGACATAGATGAATGAAGATTTGGGCGGATTTGTTGATCGAGAAATAGATGGAGAGAGATCGAGGGATGAAAATCAGAGAAAGCAAAGAAAGAAAAGCGGCAGGGGAAATTGAAGAGGAAATTAGGGTTTGAGATTTGGAAATTATGAGGAGTTAATGGGTAAACCAACTATTTAGAGGATCCGAATTAAACATTATGGGTGACCCATGGATCATCCGCGTGAGAAGAATGGGAATCAAGGAGGTTGTGACACGTAGCAGAAGCTGATGTGGAGAGGCTGAGAGAGCGACATGTGGCAGTGAGTTAGTCTTTTATTATTATAGGTAGATTATCGTTTTGTATTGACTTAATTATGCAAATGGGACCTGTGGTTTATACAAAATAACAAGTGTGGGTATTAAGTTTTTTTTGTTTCAAGTTTGGGTATTGGTCTTCTAACTTGTAACAAGTTTAGGTCTTAACACTAACAAAAGTTAGTTTTGTTGTTAATTTGAAGGGTAATTTAGTCTTTTCTTATTTAGGCACCATTTTGTACCTTATGTTTGTTGAGGGACTACTTATGTAAATATTTATTATTACAAACTATTTTTTTATAATACAAAACACTCTCTCTCATACACACATATCATCCCCTTTTATCTCTGTTGAAACCTAACGGCGACTATACACATTGAAAAATCCTACACCGATGACCACCTGGAAAATCAACTTGAATCAACTTGAAAAATCCACACCGTTGGATGAATTCCAGATTTAGGTCTTTCATGGCGGAATCTAGTAAGAGTTAGATTTGTTTGCTGTTAGAAAAAAAGAATCATAGTTTGATAGGGGACAAATATGGAAATTTAGGAAGTGAGGTTTGTATGCTCAATTTAAGATGAAAGGGGTCGAACAAGATGAAAATTTAGGGTTTTTAGGTATAGTGGGTTTGTCTGAAAAGGGTGTTGACGGTGTGATGAAGTTGGCCGATGGTAGTAGGTTAGGTGAATTTAGTGGTGAAGGTAATTGGGGTTTGCGGTAGATGACGCCTGATGGTGGTGGTGGTCGGCGGTATTTGGTAGTGTTTTGGACATATTTGAGCTAGGTGATGACGAAGAGGCAATGATGGTGATGGAGAACAACAATGATGAGCTAGGGTGGTGCATTGTTTAGTGTTGCTCGGGTGGTAGCGAACTACCGATCAAGGGTGAAGATAAGCATGTGTTGATTGTGTGTTTGGTGTGCCGGAGATTATGGAAGAAGACAACGTTGTAGGCAATTGTAAAAAAATATTTACATAAGCAGTCCATCAACAAACATAAGGTACAAAATGATGCCTAAATATGAAAAGACTAAACTACCCTTCAAGTTAACAGCAAAACTAACTTTTGTTAGTGTTAAGACCTAAATCTGTTACAAGTTAGAAGACCAATACCCGAACTTGCAACAAAAAAAACTTAATACCCAAACTTGTTATTTTGTATAAACCACAGATCTCATTAGTGTAATTAAGTCTTTTGTATTCCTCTATTATTATTAGAAACTAGTTTAGTGCCCGCGTTACGCTCGGAAACACAATTCAAGTGATGCTTTTAAGAATGTTCATGAATGCTTCATTCAGTTTTAAGACAAAACCATGGTAAAACGGAATACATGATATATTTTTAAAAATTAAATTTTTAGTATAGCAATATTATACTCAAATTAAAGAGAATAAAGTGCTTAGTTTTATGGTGTAGTTTATTTTTCTTAAAAATATCATATAAAAATGTTATGTATATTTATAAAACACTGAGGTCTTTAATTGTATGTTATTATTAACTTTATCCATAAGTTTCATTTTTAAACCCTATCAAACATAAACCGACTCACGTACACCCCTTGTAGTAAAGGGTTAAAAATATAAATACTCTTAAATTTTTCAGAATTCGTCAAAATATTAGGGGACCAGAAATGTAATTAGTTTTATTATAATAAATTTTATATACATGTTTTAAATAAAAAATCATTATTGTAAGATAATATCTCAAATAATACCACATAAGCTACAAACTATGAAAAATGCCACATAAGATTTTTTATTTTGCTATTTTATATAAAGATAGAACATTAGAAAAAGAAATACAAACAATACCGGACTCAATCACTCAAGTGGGGTGATTGATTTTAAGTCTGTCTATTTCGAGTGGAAAATTAAAAAAAAAAGTAATTATTACGAAAAGGACAATATTTTATTCAATATTTTGCACTATTTGTTTTAATTTTGAAATCTCCTAAGTACTCAAAATGGACACTATATAATGGTTCGATCTCAAAGCACAAATTACATAATCTGATCGAACCTTATGGCATTCAATCTCCTACTCTTTGGTATATTTCTCAAATTTCTCATTATCACAGGTCTCCCTCTATCCTCTATCTATCGATCTATTTGTGTGTGAGTGTTAATACATGTGTAAACTTATGTGCCAGTATATTTATGTATACATGTTAAAATTGTTACGAAATACGAAGTTTTGCTACATCACAAAAAAAATCATCAAATTATTCAACTCTTTCATTATTGTTTCATAATTCTTTTCAAAATCTCTAAAACATTGGTCTTGAGTTAAAAAAAAACTTAACGCCGATAACAAAATTTAACGACTTTATGTTGGTTGCCAAATTAATAAAAGTTGGGACCGTTATAAGATAATTCGGACCAGTAAAAATCAAAATGTGATAGTTAAAACCGCTTAAAATCAATATACGTTAAAAAGAATAATAACATGTGACTAAAAGTTAAACATGGTCTATTTTTCTGTCGTAAATGCCTAGTTATTATTATTTATTAAGTAGAGTATAAGTATCTCATTATTAAGGGTTATTGGATTTTAATAATCCGAACTTTAATGAATTGGCCGATATTAATCTCAACTTTAAAAATTCTCTGTGGCAGTCCCAACTTGTAAATTATTTTCCTCCATCGAACCTTTTATAAGTGTGACACAAAAATAGTCGGGTAAGGTTTTAATGAGACACAAAAATGGTCGTGTAGGTTTTTTTAGTATCAATTATAAAAGGCTCGATGGAGGAAAATAAATTACAAGTTGGGACTGTCAGAGGGAATTTTTAAAGTTGGAATTAATATCGGCCAATTCATTAAAGTTCGGATTATTAAAATCCAATAACCCCATTATTAATGATGTTGATCTTGTTGCAAAATAGATGCACAATCAGTAGGTGTGTGCAATGGTCGAGTCGGAAACAATTTGCCGTCTCCACAAGCTGTGGTTAACCTTTACCGAGCCAATGGCATAACCCGGATGCGAATCTATGATCCACATGCCGCCACTCTTCAAGCGCTCAGTGGAACCAACATCGAACTTATTCTCGACGTTCCCAACAGTTATCTCGAGAATCTTAACAACCCAACCGCCGCAACCAATTGGGTTCGAGACAACATCTTGAGTTACCCCAATGTCAGATTTCGATACATCGCTGTCGGGAACGAAGTCGATCCCAACAATCCCAACACTCGTAGATATGTCCCTTTCGTACTTCCTGCAATGAGAAACGTGCAAAACGCACTTAGAGCCGTCGGTAACCCACTCAAGGTCTCGACCGCGACATACACAGGCTTGCTAAAAGTATCATATCCGCCTAGCGACGGCGTGTTTCACGACAATGTGGTCGGTTTTATCCGACCGATTATTACATTCCTAGCTCAAAATGGTTCACCAATGCTGGCTAATATCTACCCTTATTTTGCTCATGTTGGTCCCCCTAAGTTGTCTGATCTCTCATTCGCATTATTTACGCGATCAACACAGGCTTATAACGATAATGGTCGAGATTATTTTAACCTTTTTGACGCGATGTATGATGCACATTATGCTGCTCAAGCACGTCTCGGTGGAGCCAATGTTGGGATTGTGGTGTCCGAGAGTGGATGGCCGTCTGGTGGAGGTGATGCGGCGACTAGGGATGTGGCGACTTTGGAAAACGCGGGAACTTACTATCGGAACTTGATCAGGCATGTGAAGGAGAGAAGACGAATCGAGACGTATCTGTTTGCAATGTTTGATGAAAACATGAAACATGGGAAAGAGACCGAGCAACATTTTGGGGTTTTTTCTCCTAGTCAACAATCCAAGTATCAACTAAGGTTTTAGTTACAGTTACGTGCACGTACGGTTTTACTTATGAGTAATAATCAAACAATGGAATTAAAGTCTTAATTTTGATGTTTAAAAGTCTTAATTTTAGTTACAATCATGATCCTAGTCATCGTCCATTCATATCCCAGTCATTGTCCAGTTAGACTTCGTCACTTGAAGTTGCGAATCTCTTACAAATTTCTTGAGTTCGCTATTTGAAGTAGCGAAGTCAATAGAAACAACTTGGTATTCTTTTTTCTCTCGTAAACAACTACACCATGTGAAACCAACTACTTTTCAAAGAAAAAAATTGTTTCCTTAATAAGAATCAAAATTGTCACTTACAACCAAAAATACGATCGAACTTCATATTCTATCAAGTTAAAGAATTCCAATTATGATCTCACGTTTGATCATTAAGGAAATGTGATGGATCACCCAAAATAACACAAAATAGATTATATTTTTTGTTTTAATGAGGCTTTTATAAGTGTAAGAGACACCCACTAGTTGGATTACAAGACGAATCTTCTAAGTGTGTGTTACGCTAGTTTTTGTTAAACCTTGATTGATGCAATGGCTTATGATCGATGCATTAAAAGATATAAAACTGAGATTGAAATTCCGCATTTAACACCAGTAGGTGTTTTTTGTTGTAATTGGAGCTTTCCCATTACTGCCAATGTAGCGGGGACTCAACATAACCCTCCTTACGAGTCAAGTTGATCGGAGTCGAAACCCGTCAACCAACTATTCGAAGTAAAAATGGACAGAAACTTTTAATCATGCCACGTAAAACTCTTAAACTCGGACACGAAGCCGAATGATAAACCGAAATGAGCGTCATTGTCATGTCTTTGAAAACTGTTGAAAGAAAGGTTCGATCCTTGAACCTTTCGATCAAGAGTGCTCTTCTCTTACGATTGAGATAACTTTTTAATGGTAATCAGTTATATCTAGTCTATTGAAATCATTGATAGCTCGAGCTAAGCAATAATAAGTCTTTTGTTAATTATCATTGCTTGTATTGCTTTGAACCCTTACGATTTGGCAACCTCGTTATATTACTTTAACAAAAGACAAGTATGTTAAAACAAACAAACAAATCGCTAAACAAGAATAGTTCTTACATGTACCAGTTGCTATAGTTTTTATAAATATGTAATTGATAATCGTAGAAAAAAGTGTTAGTAGAATATATGACACTACTTACGGATGTAAGTGAGGGTGTTAATTAAAAGTGATAATGACTATTGACCAATACCTAATAATTGAGAATAATAAAAATATTTAATAACACTAAAAAATGTTTGAAATATTGTAAATTGACTATTAAACATATGAGTATAAGACTGGTTAGTCTATACCAAGTAAACGGGTCAAATTATAGTCATTTATTTGTTAAATTTGAACCTCTTATTTGGTGGCCTATTTAAACTTTTAAAACTTAAAATGTTTAGTTCTGCCACTTGTTTGTATTAAAAGCTTTTTCTTCTTTCGTTCTAAATCCTATTAGATTTAGAGATCTATCTAGTAAATCAAACTTTTAAGGGGCAATTTTTGGAGGGATTTTTTTTTTCTATAATAGAAAGTTTGGGAGGTAAAATTTAGCTAAATTTTTCACCATGCAAGTTGATGGAGCCAACTACTTAAATGTTCTATATTTACAAATTGTTAAATATAATGGTTATGTTATAAATATATATTATTCTATATATTAATGTGGTTATCAACACCTAAAATAGATTAGCTTATTCCCTAAGTTTCCTTCTCCTATATATACATCGTATTGTATCTCTTGTATGACACACACTTGATCAATGAAATCATCTCTTCCTCTGTATTCTTCTACTCATATTCATATGCTATTAGGCTTGTTTTACAACACGTTATCAGCACGATTTGCTTTTGAGATATATTATCCTTCAGGTACGTCTACATTAATATGTTTTCTGTTCTTGTCTTGGATCTCTTAAAAAAAAAGAAATTTTTTATCCGTATTGAAATCCATGCAATTTTAGGTTAATTACGGATTACATTAATCATTACGAAATTAACGCTTTATTGGTTCTGCAAGTCCGTTTTAAGTTAATACTGTTATATTTACATTTGACTTGATTATTAAGGTATTGATTAATACTTGATAGCTAGATTCAGTTTTGGAATATGAGTTTTATTGGTAATGACTATTAATTTAGTTAACTCGATCGATATCTAGAAATTAATCCATATACTTCATAATGCATTATTTTATTGGTATCATATATATGACTATTTTACGAATTGATATATACAACAAGAATCGCGTTGATTATTGACCATGAAAATAAAAATTTAAATATATTTGCGTTTTATACCTGAATGAACTTGATAAAATTTTAAAGTTTGATTTTTCTATTTTTTTTCTTATCAGTAAAGTTGAAGTTAGTTTTCCTCTAATTTTCATGATTTATCATTTTATATATCAATAAATATTCTCGGTAAAGCTCAAAGTTTAATGATGTAATGTTCGATCAAATCTTGATAAACTAGCTTTGTTTATCAAATCTATTGAATATGTGTATGATGTTAAACTCCGTAGTTATATATATTTTGATCTCTTTTTACATGTAATTAGTTTATTGAATCATATGGTTCAAATGAATACATAATAGTTAGATGTGTACGTATAATGCGATTATATGTTTTTAGATGCTATAATATTTACGACTATTATATTATTAAATAAAGCAAAAGATATATACAAATAGTTGGTTTATTATTACTATTATATATGAAAGAGCATAAATATCCTTAGATATGACACCTGAAGTGTCATACTTTGTTGGATCAATGTTATGATCATTTGACAAAAGTTATAAGATTCAAGATCAAAGTTTTGACATTAAAGATATGACACCTTAAGTGTCATACTCTCTAATCTTATTAACAATTGATAAAAGGTCTTAAGATTCAAGATCAAACTTCTTACATGAAAGATATGACACCTGAAGTGTATTCTCATTAGCAAAAGGTCATAGTTTTAATGACCGACAGTCTTGCATGACTTGGACAAATATGAGTTCTCAAATGATGTTGTGTGAAGAGAAAGTTATACTCCATAATTCTCATTATTACTTACAGAATGTCGTAAGATTTAAGACTAATAAGTCTTGTATGATTTGGAAATATAGTTCTTCTCAATCGATTTTACGTGTAGAGAAGATTATTTATGAGTTAAATTGGATAAAATAATTTCTACTTGACATACCTTAAATATGCTCTCGAAGTAGCAATATTATAAATAAAGGTATTGGCGGATTTTGAATATAATGAAAAACCGTTAAACGTGTACGGCTTTATATCATCTCCTAAAGGAGTATGATTATATAATGATTATTATGAATGTCATGATGATGCTAATGATGAAATCAACCACCAAGTGGCAAAAGAGATTGGACATATGATAACATTACGGAATTGTGTAATTCTCTTGTATTAAAGAATTCCATATCCCTATATAAGAAGATTATTTGTAAATAAAATATGGTTAAAACCATTATCATGTGGCATATCTTTAATATGCTTATGAAGAAGCAATATGATAAAAAAAAAAGTTTGAACGGATTTCGTATTTGTATATCCGGGAATCTAATGTAAAAAATGTTTGGTTTTACTCCATTCCCTGAAGTGAATGTGAGTATATATACATTGAGTAAATGTTGTGTCTATGGATGTAGTTCAGAAAATTGTAATGATGTCCATTTTAATAATGAGATAGACCACCGCATGTGGCAAACAAAAGAAGTCATTACATGAGAACAAAATGTGAAAAAGATAAAAGGTATTATCCATGATAGCATGAGATGATAATATGTTGTTTCCTTCTATCTTCTACATTGTAAGCATATGTGCAACAAAATGCATAAACGATCATAAACTAGTAGTTTATAGATCATGATTATATTTATTGGCATGACCGGTTAGACCACGCCGAGTCAATGATGGTGTGAAATGAATTGAAGAACCAGAGATTCTTCATGATTAACAAAATACATTGTTTGCTCTTAAAGAGATATAAATATATACCAATTAAAGTGGGGTGTGAATCCCTATACTCTGGAAGTGATAAATGATACACATAACCTAATGGGTATACCATTTAGAGTTTTAAAACCGATGCATCGTCTAAATGGTTATTAAATTCACAACTTGAAGTTTGTGTATATAAGTGGCTTAGCTAATGAGATAGCAAGCACATTAATCCAGATTATCATATTAATTTTGGTATTAGTTCTCAAAATACTAATGATCATTGGAATAGGTGTTTGAACTTTTATTGCTTATATCCATACACAAATTGCTTTTGTTGAGTTGGCCACTCAATTGATTGCAAAGTTAATGATCATGAGAGCAATGTCATGTTTGTGAACATGTTATTTTATGTGTAAGAACATACATTCACATCAAGCCAACAAGTTATATCAGTTTCTCCCCATTTTAATTGGTTTTTGGTCAGAAACCAAACATCTACCATCTAAGATTTTGGGTTGTGCGGTATATTTTGTAACTATTCCACTACAACGTACAAAGATGAAACCTCAAAGGAGGTTGTAAATACATGTTGGGTATGAATCTTATTCCCAACATGAGGGGGAGATAAAAAGCAGCTAGAAAGTGAAATAAGTTTGAACGAATTATCTTTATATCATATTGATCCTCAAACTGATAATGTGAACTAGAAGTTCGAAGGATAATTCGTCGATTACCAGACATATTTACTGACCTTAAAAGAGTGACTAATTCACAAATAATTAGCTGCTAATGCTCCGATTAAGATTAGTGTCCTAGAAGGACAACTACATATATGTAGTGAGTCTATGGCACGTCTGAAGCGTGATAGACTAGTCGATTCCAAGAATAAAATCCTCGTAAATGGAGCAAATATTAAGATGGTTAAGTTGAGGTATAGTATAAGGGTCTCCAGAAGAGACAATAGACATTATGGTTCTAGATGAACCTCAGGTACCTGGATATGAAGAGATCTCAGTAAATTATATAATGTCTAAAATTGTATGGAATCGAAATAAAATCGACGTCGATGATACTTTACGTATAATTTAGCGCTTGAAAATATGAAAACAATGAGGATCAAGAACTAAGACTTGGCTATGAATGAACAGTTATTAATGATTGGCCAAAATGAAAAGACGCAAATAAGGCAAAGTTAAATTCTCTAATATGTTGGATATAAAATGGTCTTTTATATGAAAGCACTAAGCGAAAAGAATGATGGCACAATTGTTTTCGCAAAGACCTATAGTTGATTATGAGATGGCATGTTCTCTAGTGGTGGTTATAACGTCATTCCAACATCTCGCTAGTCTGGTAGAACAAATAGAGAATTGATATGCGTTGTATAAAGGTTGTGATTCACTTGATACATGTAAAGTGATGTGATGCACGTTCTCGAGAACAATATGATTGTTTTATACATATTTGAATACGAATACATTATTACACATCACTGAATTGATATAATTGAAAATTCGGATGAGTTTCTCATAGCAGTTGAGTACTTAAATTTTTATTGTGAAATAACTTAAGGATGTAATTATTGTGCCTAATAATCATTCACAAAATAACCTATGGTTATGATATCTCAACAATATTATGTACAAGAATGGTACATTATAGAATTCGGGAATGAAAAATTGTTGATGAGATTCTTACATATGATTCGGAAATCAATGCATAAATTCGGAAAGTTTATGTGCCAAAATTATTGATGATTGTATGCACATAAATAATTAGTCAAACTGAAAGAAGTTTGTGAAATATTATAAATGCGGGAAGCATTGATATCAAAACCTCAAAAGTCTATTCTATTGAGTTAACAAGATGAGTATGGACTAATATAGTTGAGTCGAATGTGGTATAATCGACCTAGTGATTGACTCATATGTAAGATATATATATATATATATATATGATATAAATGGTCCAAATTGTATATCATAAGTTGAAAATACCATCGTATCTAGTGAAAAGATGGAAAATAATTCAAATTGTTGAAGAAAGAATTTTAAATTAAAGATGGTAGTACAAATATTTATGTCTCGATTGGCATGTCGAGCATTTTTATATTGTTAAGTTTATCCTTCGTTCAAGTTACATCAAAAGGATATTAAAACTTACGGGCATCATATCTTATCAATATATATGGTAGAAACTATTGGTCAAGATATACCATAGTTGAATGCAATTGATGTGTTAGTATTAAACACGATTACACATATGAATTATTGGTAAGATATAGCTTATGTCCAACTAGAAGACGCTGGATTATGGTAAAACATATATTTTGGTTAAATCTTCGAGGTATAAATTTTGGGTTTATGTTTTACTAACCCATCGAAACAAGTTTACTAAGTTTTTGCAGATTAAATGAATATGGAAAATATTACGACATTTGCTTATGAGATGAGGCATTACATGAAGATTATAGAGTATTGCTCAACCTAGAAGAATTGCACATCAAGGGTTCAAGCAGAAACCATTAACAATAGAAGTTTTGGTCCATTTCATAGAAGATCAACACAAATCGTTTGACGGATATTTAAATGAGGGGGAGTCTTACGAGTTGCACTCTTTTTCCCTTGACTAAGTTTTATCCCATTGGGTTTTCTTAGCAAGGTTTTTAATGAGGCAACATAACCAATGCAGAAGCATCAGGGGGAGACAATAAGCGCCACACTCTTTTTCCTTAGCTAAGGTTTTATCCCACTGGGTTTTCCTGGTAAGGTTTTTAACGAGGCGACATCATCAAGCGTATTAGGTTGATAACCAAGGGGGAGTGTTATAAATATATATTATTCTATATATTAATGTGGTTATCAACACCTAAAATAGATTAGCTTATTCCCTAAGTTTCCTTCTTCTATATATACATCGTATTGTATCTCTTGTATGACACACACTTGATCAATGAAATCATCTCTTCCTCTGTATTCTTCTACTCATATTCATATGCTATTAGGCTTGTTTTACAACAGGTTATAATTTCTTTATAAATATTACTATTTAACCCGTGTGTAACACACGGGTATTAAACCTAGTTACATATGTGATTAACGGTATTTGTTGGTTGATAATTGGTGATTTATAAATTAGATGGGCTGAAGCTCATTTTTTTAGCACAATAACATGTTTTTGTCAAATTAATTGTTTAAATTAGTCTAGGATTTCTCCTCTTGCTGACATGGCAATGCTTTACGAGTTGAAACGTAACGTAACTGATACTTTTTTCTCGTGCAAACACGGGTGCAAGATGCGATATTTAAAGTGCTACAAAGAATCAAAACTTCCGTCACATGTCCCTTCTAGACAAAGTGGACGCCTTTGTGTTAAAAAAGCCCAAACCTACGTAAAAAAATCAAAGAGTAACATTAAAAACAAAATTCTCATAATAATCTCAAATGGTTGTTTTTTTTGTTTATTTACTATTCATGCTTGTGAGAGTTATTATTACTTATTTTTATTTTAAATATATATTAAAATTCACTAGCTAAAAGATGATGTCGCGTAATGCGGAGGTTGGGTCTCACATATGTGACTTCGTTAATTGTTACACGCTTTGATAAATAAAAAGTTTCATGTCTTTCTTGCACGTTACGATCAATGTAAAATCGTAATGTTTCAGATACTACAAGTAAAATTTCAATGTAGAAGGATTAAATTAATGAATTACAAAAATGACAGTTTAGTAATTTTGGAGGTCAGAAATTCGGAATCACTGACTTTAAAATCAGAACTATATGAAATTTGAAAACAAAATGATTTTTTTGTTGATATATGAATGTAAATTTTATGCAAAATCGAATTCAACTTATTCAAAGTAGAAACATACAAATTGTCATTGCGATTTCAAGTTTTAGTGTTTTTTACTATGGAGTATTTTCTTTTTCTTCTTACACGTTACAAAATGATGTTTCAAAATATTTGGAATTTGCCATTACAGCGTGCTTATTTCCATAAATGTATCACAATTTTTTTCTTCTTTTTATCAAAAGCGAGTTGTAAATAGTAACGTAAAACTCATCAAAGCAAAAACACGTACATACCAAAGTTACCTCAATGTTTTGTTTTCTTTTTTCAGTTAAAAATATGAGTTGTTTTATAAGGTTTTAAAAATCTTGTTCCAGCGTGCTTATTTCTATACATGTCTTAATGAAATATTTTTGAGACCCCAAGTTCAATGCTAATGCATGTACGAGGCATCGAAACCGAGTATTATAAATTTTTATGAACAAGAACCCTAACCAGATCTTCAAAATAAGCGAAATATGCATGTTGGAATGTTAGGCCGAAACCCATTGAGATTTGAGCATAAAAAATATAGTTAACAAGGCCAAAGTTTGACAACTTATAAAAACTTTTTTTTTTTCATAAAAACGGCATATTTTGGTAAAATTATCAATTATTTTATTTTACAAAATGTCATTTAATTTTATCAAACAAAAAACTAGTTTTTTTAGATAACCGGATTGTTAAAAAAAATATTACATAACTTCAAATTTGCAAGGTGAGTTATCTAACGTTGCAATGTGTCAAATTGCCCTTCTATTAAATTACTAAAATAATCCGTCTACTTTGACAATTTTACATTTTTAGCCCCTAACTCAGTTTTGATAAATTTACAGTTTTGACTACCTACCATACGTTGACATATTTATGACTTCGACTCTCCGGTAAAATTTAACTCTCGACCCCCTGTCCAGTCTTCAAAACTCAATTTGATGTCCAACCCACAACCCATATGAGACACATGATATTTAATCATGAATTAAGTTAAATTATGATTAGAATGATATTACTATATATTTATTTATATAGTCAGTTATAGCCAAGTATTGAGTTATTAATTTCAAATGTTTCATCATTGCACAAAACCATCAACATAGTTGATGATTCGGATGATTACGAGTACACGAAATAGAATACATAAATAAACTAACTACTATTGCTAAATAATCAAGTGAGAAGCAAGAAATTATGGAAAATTTAATTGTAAACCAAGGTTTTCAGCATCACTATTTTTATATCATAACAAAAATCCTCCAACAGTCTTATTTGGAAACATGGTCTAGGAAACAAAATGGTGATTTACTTCTTCTTTGTAGACATATGAGGTCTAGGAAACAAAATAAAGAATTTATTTTATAATGTTTAAGAAAAACAATCATAACTCGAACCTTAAAATGGTGATTTACCAAACTTTATTTACCTTGATAAATATATTGTAAATTCCTAGAGGATGTTTTAAGCATCTTGAAAAAAATTAATGGCAAAATATGAAAGATTAAAGGAAAAGATGAAAGAAATAAAAAAAATCTCACAAGTTGCTATTGAAAATTTGTTGTAAATATATGAAGTTCTTTGATAGATCGAGAGAGTTTAAAAAAGCTTTGAGTGATAAAAGTGATTAGAGATTTGGTTAGTATTTATAGATAACATTAGAGTTTAACATTAAATAAGTTAGTTAAGTGTAGGAAAATTGAAAATTTTAAATATAAATTGAGTGAAAACGAAAAATTTTCAATTTTAACCTCTCAAATTTAGTATTTTTGTCATTTATTAATTTGATCCGACCCAGTTCAACCTAAGTCAAGTTGAACCGTATTTTAAAAAATATTATATATCAATACTTAAATGATTATTACCAAATTTTTTATCCTCGTGAAAAAAATTATGGAAACACTACTAGCTACAATCCTAATGATACCATCATAATATGAGTAATGAAGCTATAAACACAAGACTCATCTGCATCACCTAATAATAAATCTAGTTTTTCACTAAATTAAGTCACTAAAATCCTTAAAATGGAACCGGTACCAATTATTTTTCTTAAAGAAAGAAACCGAAATTAACAAACAAAAATTGATGAATAGAACGGTTTATTTAAGCGTCACACTTTCCACGTCAGACAGGGTTTTGTTCACAAGTAACGTGTCTATATAAAACGTAACCAATTTCCCCAATTCGCTTCTTCGTGTTTGATTTCAAACCCTAATTGGCAATTTTCACCCAATCGAAACAACAATCAACCAATTCGTTTGATGATCATCAATTTCTTATTGCGTTGAAACGAATCAATCAATCAATCCTGTTGCCTGCACTGCGAAAGTTATAACGAACAACAAGTCTCCGAATCGTGATCGGAAACTATGTCCAATAACCTATGGGTCGGAAATTTGGCCCTCGGTGTGTCGGATTTGGATTTGAGGAAGGTTTTTGAGAAACACGGCGGTGTAGACGTTGTAATGTTTAATCCATCACGGAATTATGCGTTTGTTTATTTGAAAAATGCGGCGGATGCTAAAAAGGCGAAGGATAATCTTCAAGGTGTTGTTGTTCATGGAAACCAGATGAAGATTGAGTTTGCGAAACCGGTTGGTGTTATATTATTAGGTTTATTATTTGGTTATTTGTTATTATTGTTTTTGGATCTGATGATTTGTATTGTTGTTAATGGTATGTGGTTGATTTGTTTACAAACATTAGACATAAGTCACATAACAAATAATTATTACTGTTTTTCAAAATCAAACCTAAAAACTTTTGAAATTAAGCTTAGGGTTTGGACGCGTATGTAAATGATTAAGCTTTGATGTTGAGTGTTTGTTGAATTCAAAATTTTAAAATTGAGACGCAAAATAAGAAGCAGCAAAACCATTTGAAAACTTGCAAATTAAATGTAGAAACTACTGCTTAATTGATACAGTATTAAAAGTGCTTTTTGTCATTAATGATTTGATTAAATTGCTGAAGGCAATACTAAAAGTTTTACGAATGAGGGGGCTTCTCTAGGATTAGATGTTTGACTTGAAAGAACAAAGTTGCCAAGTTTTCGAATTAATAAAAACACCAGCCTTGAAATAACTTGCTGCGCCCAAAGGAAGAAAATTACTCTAATTGGGTTTGGTTGTATGCAATTGGAGAAAAGCTAATCTCATATTCTGCTGTCAGTCCTTGCGAATGGACCTTTCAGTTGATACGGGAATATTGTGTAGAGTGAAATTCAAACCCAAAATTTCTAAATCAAGTTTGTGTGTACGCATATTACAAGGTTTTTTATGAGCAAAACTATGCATGGTTGAGCAAAGCATGCATGCATCACTTTTTAAGTTTGTATTTGCATCTTCTATATACCTCCTAGTTTAACCATTTCATTTTGCAAATCGTGCCTTCCGTATAAAAAAAGGTCAAGAATTTTGGAACATAACCATACTGAGATCAAAATGCGGAGCAATATAATTCAGCTAATCAACTCTTTTTATTTAACAATGAGCAGAACTTAAAAACATGTAAACATCTTTTTGTCAAATTATTTTCTTAAATTAATCTAGGATGCTCTTGCTGACATGGCAATGATTTATGAGTTTAAAAGTAAACCAATCGATACTCTTTTCTTCCATGCTGAATTGCTGCAAGATAAGGTTTTTAATGCGCTACATACTAAAGCTGTTATGGTATGATTGCTCTGGAATTTCCCATTGCAAGCCGTTATGTGAAATGTGGACACAAACACAAAACATGATTCAAGTAGAACTTATACAAACATTATTAGATAACTCATAACTATTAATCTGGCTGGATAAAAGTTAAACCTTAAATTTTTTCTTTGTCACTAGTTTAGTTGTATGTCATCATACAACTAAAATGATTTTGTACTTTTTCCAAAAAATGTTGAAGTGTTTCATGTCTTGTCCAATGTTGATTATCAAATGCTTCATTGCTTATTTTATAGAGTTATCAGATTAGGTTTTCATAGATCTGGACTTCTTATGCATGCTTTACCAAAGATGAAATCTAGCTGGTGTGGTTAATTTGTCTTGCAGACCAGTTGTTTGTTGCTATAATTTCTTTAACCCGTACTTTTTCTTTAACCAGTAATTTCTTTCATAGATCTGGACTTCTCTCAGTATATTCTTTTAAGCTTTGTTATAATTCTGTGGCAGGTTAAACCCTGCAAGTGCTTGTGGGTTAGTGGTATTAGTACTTCGATATCAAAAGAAGATTTAGAAGAAGAATTTTCTAAATTTGGCAAAATTGAGGATTTTGAATTCCAACAGGATAAATGTTTTGCTATTGTTAATTATTTCAAACTAGACGATGCAATTAAGGCTCTTAAAGCTATGCATGGGAAGAACAATGGTGGAACTATGATTCGTGTGGATTATTCCAGATTGCATTCTAGAAGAGTAAGTAGTTTATTTCCTTTTGTAATCAAATGTAGGCACTGAAAGACAAATGTGCAGTACTTATATATTCTTATCACTTTTCTTGTTTATTTAACAGAAGACTCTGCCTTTAGAAGGTCCAAAATGGAATAAGGAACTTCCTAGTAATATCTTATGCATATCTTATCCTCCTGGTGTTCACATTGATGAACAAATTCTGCACAATGCCTTGATTTTATTTGGCGAGATCGAAAATATTAAAAGTGTTCCTTCAAGATACTGTTCATTTGTTGAATTCAGAAGCATGGAAGAGGCTCTTCGTGCCAAGGACGGGCTGCAGGGAAAACTTTTTAATGATCCTAGAATATCAATTACATTCTCAAGAAACGAGCCTGCACCAAACCAATATTTTACAGGAACCAGAGGCCCAAGGCCTGGTGCATTTGTTAATGAAATTCCGTTTCATGGGCATGTGATACCTCATGGTGTTGGAGGCCCCATTAGATCTATGCGACCTTTTGCTCTTCCAGATTCAAGTTTTGGTGGGCCCGATCCTAGTTTTGTCAATGCAATTGGTGATGTAAACTGGAGGTCATCTCCTTCGAGTCAGATGCTTTCTTCTCCATCAAGTATGCATCGGACAAGGGATGTTTTTGATTCAAGTCAAATTCAAAGGGAGCCCAAGAGGTTGAGAACTGATGACCGTGCTTTTCTGAATGATCAAATATTCAGAGGCTCTGACATTGATCGTACTGGTGTGGAATATATGTGGCGAGGCATCCTTGCTAAGGGTGGAACACCTGTTTGTCGTGCACGTTGTGTTCCTATTGGAGATTGGATTGGATATGAGATGTAAGTAATTCCTTTTCTTTATTTATTTACTAGTCTTCTTACAAATGTTTCGATACCTTGGCATTTAGAACTTTGAATGTGGCAACGATGCAGGCCTGAAATTGTAAATTGCTCGGCTAGAACAGGATTAGACATGCTGGCAAAACATTATGCAGACGCTATTGGTTTTGATATTGTCTACTTTTTACCTGATAGTGAAGACGATTTTGCTTCGTATACTGAATTTCTACAGTACATGGGTGATCGAAACCGAGCAGGTGTTGTCAAATTCGGCGATGGGACCACCTTATTCTTGGTCCCACCATCCGACTTTTTAAGAACGGTTTTAAAAGTTTCTGGTCCCGCTCGTCTCTATGGGGTCGTTTTAAAGTTTTCGACACCCACATCTGACGAAGTTAATGGTCCCACTATTAGCCAGCAACATGTGAACCGTCCACCACTGGTTACCGCCACATCAACCCCTCCAGCTGGACTTTCTTTAACACCTGAACTTGTTGCGTCTTTGGCTTCTTTAGCTAACGTCAAGTATAATGGTCAACTAACATCAGGGAGTGAAAGACAATTTCAAGGACAGATATATGAACAGGAAACATCCAATTTAACTGGCGATTTCATGCAGTCAAATGAAGTCAATGACCCTAACTTGGCAGTTACCAGAAACAGTTATGTTCAAGGTTCTTTCAATCTGCCCCACCACGAAGAGGTGCCACCTGTGACAACAAATTCCTATTTTCAGACTTCACAAGGTTTAGAATTTGCACCTTCGGTGCAGGTTACTCAGCAATACCAAGCTGAGCAGTCACATGATTTGTACACTGCGGGTAATGTTGTTACATCGTCAAGCCAGGTATACCATACTAATGTTTATGAATCACAAAGTGTAGTGCCAGGTCAGCAAAAGTTGGAGTTTGATGCTGATAAGGATAAACGGTACCAATCAACACTCCAACTCGCAGCTAACCTCCTTCTTCAGATACACCAGAAGCGGTCAGGAATGGAAACAGATGGCACCCATTAAGCCGCATTCTTTCGTCAAGGTATTACTGATCCTAATTTTCTTGTATATATGCTGATTTTTTAGGAACTAATTTAGATATGCATCCATTTAGAGTTAATCCTGCTCTGTCATGCTGTTTGTATATGTTCTCACTATTCCTGTCGAAGTAGTTGCTTTATGGGTAAGAGCATCATAGGCTCATAGCTTAGAACCACTTTTAGCAACCAACCATTACCTGGCTTCGATCATATCCATGGGGGTATTAGGAAATTTGAAGGATTAAAATATGTCGGTTTTTAAACCAATATTACTGCCTTAAAAACTCAACATACTTGTTCATTTCTCTAAACCCAGTCTTACTAGTATGTGTTTATTAATATTTTCACAAATACTGTACATGCATTACAAGTTGAAAAACATAATTATAAGAGATTATGTTTCGTGTAAACTAAAAAAAGTATGTGGGTTTTCTAAATAACTCTTTTTTAGACATGTAACACGTCGATATTTGTGAAAGTTCTTGTTTTAGACTTTTTGAGAGTTTTGTTGCCTAGAATGAATTATCCTGCTACTGATCTTGATGTTTCTGATCTGTTTAGTGTTATGATATAACTGATGTCATTTGTTATTGCAACCCACTTGTATTCACTAATACATGTTAGTATGTTACATACTTTCTTTTGTTTTAGTATTTAGTTTCTTCATTCCAGTGAGTTATATTCATTTACAAGTCAGAATATAGGATATATACAAGTTTGTAATATCTAGACATTTGCGTCTTAATGCGTTACCTGTTTTAATCTTTCTATAAATTCTACCATCTACTTTTGAAACAAGTGTTTAACCGTTGAAAAAATCAAGTGTTTAACAAAGCTAATCATAACCTCATTCACCTTTCAATTACAATCTCATGGTTTAGCGCTGAATCTTTCTTTAAACATGGAGCATCGACTAGTTTTGTAATAATCGATGATATGTGAACAAATTATGGAAAGCATACGTGGCGAATGATTAACCTTTTGTTTAATACACGATTAGCTTAATTAAGCAAGTTGCATATTCATATATTTTTTTATAATTATGAAGTGAATATTCCCGTCCAAACAAATGGTGTTGTGCAGCAGAGGTGCTAACTAGTTGGTTTTGGTCGGATCAAAACACTCTTTTTAATAACAAGTCACTATTCACGAAGTAATTATATAGTATTTTTAGCTAATATATGGGTGTATAAAGGTGCAGAACTGGATGTATACGAGTGTATACAAGTGCTTATACAGTCGTCAATTATAGAAAAAATCAGAATCAATTAGATCAATATATGTACGTTTTAGTAAATAATGTAACGTTACGTGTGCATTTTGTGGTGACGTTGACATGTTTGGCATGTTTATTGAACGGCGTTTAATTTTTATGTACTCGTCGTTAAAAAGGTAATAGACAAGGCAAATGAAGTATGGAATTTCTACATCGAGAACATACTTAAGTCGTATAATTTTGTATATAATGACATAAGGTAGATACTAAAAGGCTTATGGGTTAGCGTCAGATAACTTGGAAATGAACATAATGGTCGGTTTTGTAGACGTATTAAAATACGTATAGAGTGAGCAGCTCGACTGAAAGTAGGCTAGGTTAACTCAGTTGTAAATAATCCTATAGAATTTAAACCCTAATAATTTGTTTACTGATTCGGGATAAGTAATAGACGATTCGTTTCTTTAAAATATTACAAGTAATCAATGTGTTAAATAAGTATGGTTGGATAAAATTATTTTAACCAGTTCATCAATTTTAGAAAATTATTTTTGTCAAAAAGGTCGGGTCAAATGAATCTAAAAATGGTTGGATAAAATAGAATAAAAGCCCACAGGTAAAGTACAAAAAAAAATCACTAATAGAATAGTATACCTTTTTAGTACAATAGGCATGCAAACATTTAGGCTCTTTTCTTTAGGCATACAAAAAAACCTCTATTAAAAGTACGAATATCTACTCACATACACATGACATAATCACCCATTAGACATACAAACAAAATACGTAATATCTTTGCGGGTTATGGTTACATATTTAGTCTCGTAATCGTCAATTACCATCGTCATCATGCCATTTTCGACTAATGTGCACGATGTGCCGCTTGAACTCATATTCATAAGTTGGGTGTTGCTTGATTTTTATATCGGTTGACAAGTTTTAAAGTTTTGAGTTGTCGTCAACTTGTAACTTATAATGATTAATAATTTCGTTTAACGTACTTTTAGTACTTTTTTGTTGAATTAAATGACTAATACGGTTTTATGTATTTACTTAAAAATGTAGGGCAAAAGAAGCTAATGAAGAAACTCGAAAATGACATTAGTTGGGGACGACATAGTACGGTATTAGGTTTTTATTACTTCTATCTTTATTTGATGACAACAACTTTACATTTTGTACTCCACTTGTTTTGATAATTAGTGTATCCTTTTGGAAAAATTAATCTTTTGCCCTGGGATGACGTTTAAACCTTGACATAAGGTATAACCTTTCATTACATTATTAACCAAGTAATTTTATACAGACATAAACCTACACGATTATAACATGTATTGTTTGTGGCCTTAACATGTATCGTGTACTAAATAGATAGAAACGAATCCACTTGATTAGCTTTTGTGTGTAAACATGTATATATTTGTTTACCCGTTAGTACCTGTTAATACCTAATCAGATTTATTTATTAAAAATATATCATTTACCTAATATTTAGATCTCCGCCTAAAGCATTCATCGACTTCTAATTTCCAAAGACGAAAAAAAACTAATTGTTAGTCTCACACATCGCTCCTCCTAAAATCAATTCATCACTCAATCCGCCATCAATAATCTAATGTTGCAATTGTCAACCAATTCATTCTTCTACTCATTCAAACCAGGGGTAAACGGTATGTGTTTGTTCATGTTTTACCTTGTAGCTAGCAAAAAATCACGATTCTTCGTATCTGACTATAAAAATGATAGATCAAAGTCCTATGTGAACTTTCGTTTCACTAAATAGGTTCTTGAATATGTGTTTACAAACAACTCTTATCGTGTATATTTGATAATCGTATAGGTTCATTTCGTGCTGATGCAATGAACTTCATAGCGTAGATGATTATTCTTTCGAGAATAATTCACCCTTAAGTTCTTTAATATATTAGTAACCACTCATTTTCTCTAGCATGGGACGGTGAGAAACAAGGTTTTCTTATAGTTAAACCTTAACAAAATATGTTAAACCATTAATCTTTGGATTCTATTATTCTGACATCTTACTTAGATATTTTGATATCATTTATATGTCTATAGCCTTATACTATGCATGTAGCAAAGATGACACGATATTCGAGGTTTATTGATGGGATTGACAAAGGGCTATTTGTACATTTCATATAACTCTATACGAGAGGATTATACATCTCATATAGCTTAATACAAGACATGTAATAAAAAGTGACACTAAAGACGAGAAAAAAATCAAAAGATTCTACGCCTTGTATAACTCTATACATACCACCTATACCCTTAGATCCTGTATAGACTTATTATTATAAGATTTCTAAGATTGTTAAATCAAATATCCTGTTCTTTAAAGTTTACATCAATATCACATGTGATATGACTTAGACATTTCATTTGGCATTTTCTAATATTATTACTAGCAATAATACTATGTAATAGACATTGATCCAAAACACCTAGTCTTCTTCACTCTTTTTCTATCATCTATCGATAACCAAATCCATCTCCCCTCTCCTCTTCAAAGCACCGTCAACAATCGCTATTACAACCTGTCTTCTCTAGCTCGAAAGCTCACACGCCTAACACCACTTCTTATTCAACCATAAACGTGCAAACACTATCTCATTTGAATTATATTTTTCGAACGTAATATAATTTTAATAATCAAACCCCTAACTAATATGAGAGTTTGTATTTAAGTATTCACTAGAAATTGTTCTAAACTACATAAACCACTTGAAATTATACACATGCTTCCAAGTGTACAACATGTAAATAACCAACACCCAAGTTTAATTTTTATAACACATCTTGTCCATTAATAGTCATAAGTTAAATTAATTGTGACAACTACATGATTGCATGATATACTTGTAATTTTTCATCTTGTACAAAATCAGTGATACACATCAACCATAAATTGATCACCCTATGGACCACTAACCTGATATTTTTTCTTCATTTTCATGACAATGTATTTGGTAGCTTCTGTTTACTGTCACAGTTCTTCACATGAGATGCTCCCAAATATATTCTATTAATGTTAGTGATGTTGGCTTGTCTTTGCCATCATTTGTTTTGAAATTCACCACTTCACATATCTCTAAGAACAAATTATTATACATAATACATACTATGAAAGATGAAATACATTAACACTTAAATAAACACCGACACATTGACTAGAGAAGTGGTATTAAAACCAGTGTTGAGATGCAAATTTTTTACTTATTCTAATGGTCAAATTAACAATTCGTTTAATTAGATATATGTAACCGACCCGTGTTTGTGCGTGTGACATCGTCACAAGCGTTGATACAAAAAAAAGTTCATGTCTTGCACGTTATATAATGTAACGTAGTAATGCGTCACATATTAAAAGACGGAGATATACCCAAACAAAAAGGTCAAAATGGTAACTAAGTCAAAGCTGACGGGTTAAAGTCGTAAATATGTCAAACTAAAGTTGTGAATTGATTAAATCATCGAGGGTTAAATAATACTAAGTCAGTGCCGAGGGGTCAAAGTCGTAATATTAACAAAGTTGAGTAGAGGAGCTAAAATTGTCAAAATTACAAGATGAGTGACTAAATAGCAAGATCTCCACCGACTTTGTGGTTTGGTATTTAGGTAAACTAGATAATTAAAGGGGCATTTACATATATCCTATTCATAAGATCATTTATTACATATTTACCCACTCTTTAAATTCAATTACATATTTTCTCTTCCTAAATCACATATATTACATATTAACCCAATATCTTTAAAATAGTCTTTTGATTTACTATTTTACCCTTAATGATCTTCATAAATATATTTTTATATTTTCTTATGGTTTGTGTAAAAGAAAGGTAAATGAGTAATTTATTATGACAAGGGATATGTGTAATTAAACTTCAGGCTTTGGTAAATATGTAATTGAGGGGCTTAGGAATGAGAAATACGTAGAAATCTCATAATTGAATGGTGAAATTTCTTAAAGATAAAAACTCTAAATATCAAGACTAATTCATGCAATTCCCTTAACTACTAATATGTAAGTTCGGTGAACCTTGCCTATTAGTTCACATACTTTGGAATAATTACGTATTTAGCCCCCAACTTAACTTTCTTATGTTTATGACTTTGACCATAGATTTTAATTTATTATCATTTTAACCCTTGATTACTTAACCAATTTACAATTTTAACTCGCTCACTCTACTTTAAAATATTTACGACTCTAACTTCTCTGGATTTGATTTAGTTATTATTTTGACAAGTAACCTTTATTTTAAGTTTATTGTTGGTAATAAAAAAATAAAAAGAAATAGAAAACACATGTACGGAAGTCGGAAACGGATCTAATTGATATCCACAAATAAAAAGTAAAAACACAACCAAAACAATTGATACCCACCTATAACCAAAACTCATTTCTAGCCATGCAAATCAACCACAATGCTTTCATTTCTATCTTCCATTTGATCTCTCCGGCCTTATCTTCAAATCTTAGTTCATCTCACACCAAATTAATTTGCTCTTCAATTCGGCATATATAACGTACATCATCCAACTTCACGTCGATCTATCGTACGTACGTTTCATTTGTACGTAGCTAGCTAGCTACTTTGTGATTATTTGTTCTAACTGAAGATGAAGATTCAGTGTGATGTGTGTGAGAAAGCTCCCGCGACTCTCATCTGCTGTGCCGATGAAGCCGCGCTATGTGGACAATGCGACGTTGAAGTTCACGCTGCGAATAAGCTTGCTAGCAAGCATCAGAGATTGTTACTGCAAACGTTATCGAATAAACTTCCTACGTGTGATATTTGTCAAGTAATTTCATTGTTTTTATGCTCAAAACCGATTTTAGATGTATTTTTTTTTAGTTGGTGTAGTTTTCAAACGTGTGATCGTACAGCAAATTAAAATTTCTTTAGTTTATATGTGTTTTCTGAAACTCATTTACGAAAGTGGGGAGATTTGTGAATAGTATTCACGTGAATGATCTCTCCACTTTCTTGATTGGTTCTGAAAACACATATTAACAGAAAAAGAAATTGTAATTTCACTTTAAAATCGATCACATATATATTTGAAAACTACACCAATTATAAAAAATAAAATAAATTAAACTCTTCTATTGATCTATCACTGATACTTACAGGAGAAAGCTGCGTTTATTTTCTGTGTGGAGGATCGAGCGTTGTTTTGTAAGGATTGTGATGAACCGGTTCATTCAGCCGGTAGCCTTGCCGCGAACCACCAGCGGTTTTTGGCTACCGGGATTAGGGTGGCTCTTAGTTCTGGTTCTGCTAAAGAGACTGAGAAGAACCAGCAAGAGCCACCACCACCGGCTGTTAATGCTCCAGTTGTGCCGCAGGTGCTTCCCGTGAAAGCACCAGGGCAACAAGTTGCTGGATACGGCTCACCGGCGTGGGCTGTTGATGACCTTTTGCAGTTTTCTGATTTTGAATCCTCCGACAAGGTAATGATCGAATGGACACATATAAGAACAAGGGTTCAAATCCTATCGTATATATGTATCAAAACATCCTTAAAAGTGTTTTACATTCGTGTAATAAAGATACATTGTGTAATACATCAGTAATATTTTGTATGTGAATATTAATTCGTAGATTTTCTAGAATAAATTAATCAGACTGGCCTCTAACATATTGCATTATGTGGGCAGAAAGAACAACTCGAATTTGGAGAGCTTGAGTGGTTGACCGACTATGGCGTGCTTTGTGACGAAGCCGCGGAAGTTCCTCAACTTCCACCTTCACAGCCGATCAACACAACCTCGTTCCGACAAACCAAGTCATACGTCCCACAATACAAGAAAGCGAGATATGAAATGCCGTACATTGAAGAAGATGACGACGAGCACTTTACCGTTCCCGATCTTGGTTAGACTTGAAAAATATGCCTTATGGCCCTAATACTATGAGGACCAAATAAATATATGTTATGTAATTTCATGAAAGAAAGATGTTACAATTGCATGTCATAATGTTGTTGGGATGGTGAATTTAGAAGGATGCATGCTTGTTTTTAGATATGTATTAATTTCCCAAGCCGTGTGTTATGCATCTTTATATAATATAGCAAAACCAAAAAAGCTTATGTGGCATCATTTTAAAGCTTTTGGCTTATGTGGCATCATTTGAGAGTTTATCTCATAATAATGATTTTTTTATTTAAAATATGTATATAAAATATATTATAATAAAAGTAATTACATTTTTGGTCCCCTAATATTTTGGAAATTTCTGAAAAATTTTAAAGTATTTATACTTTTAACCCTCTACTACAAGGGGTGTACATGAGTCGGTTTATATTTGATAGGGTGTGAAAATGAAACTTACGGATAAAATTAATAATAATATACAATTAAAGACCTCAGTGTTTTATAAATATACATAACTTTTTTATATGGATTTTTTTAAAAAAATAAACTACACCATAAAACTGAGCATTTTATTCTCTTTAATTTGAGTATAATATTGCTATACTAAAAATTTAATTTTTAAAAATATATTCCGTGTTCCGATTTACCACGGTTTTATTGCAAAATTTATTGAAACGTTCATGAATATCCTTAAAAACATCACTTGAATGTTGTGTTCCCGAGCGTAGCACGGGCACTAAACTAGTGTATAATATAACATTAAAATGTTGCTTATATGCAACAGCCCAAGTGTGTGACTTTTCATATCATTTTCATGATTGATTACATATTTAAAGTCGGATAAGATGTATGATTTTTGTTTCTATTATAACAATGATCGATTATAGTCGTTTATTTAGAGTCGGATAAAATGTATGATCTTTGTATCTATTATAATTTATACAATTGTCGTTCTAAAAAAATCTATTGTTCATATTGAGAATGATCTACATATCATTTTGAGTTTTCTTTCCTTCATTTGAACTGATTAGCTGCTAGTCAGACATGCAAATTTCATAATTTTTTAAACTTTTGTCATCTAAATTCTCATTTGCTGTTTTGTTTACCATATCATGCTTCATATCTTGTTTATAGACTTTGTAGATTGTTAAGATTTCAAATAGATCATAAACATATTTTTAGAAGATTATTATAAGCGGTTTGCCTCTATTGTTTTTTTTCAAGCATTTTGGTGTATCTTTATGATGACCAATATAATAAATATACATTAATAAAGACATGTGAAAACATATAATTTACTTTAATCATTACATTTTCAACCGGTAGTATCTTTTGTTTAGTTTTAAATATCATTTATAAATGTCATTCATTGTAATAAAGTTTACTATTTTTATTAAAGAGACTAAAGGTTCAAATCTTAGAAGATGTCATATCAGTATCACATAATTTTTTACAATCCTTCAACTTGTATTAGTATTGTCGTTATGGTTGTTATCAACATTTATTCTTAAAAAGAGAATAATTTTTAGTGCATCATTTCATTTTATCACGGGTGTCGGGTGGTGACTGGTGACGACTCACAACCATGAGATCCACTCACCCTACCACAACTCATGAATCATGCCCACGATACATTAACGGTTGCATTCACACGTGCAGAAGAGAGCTTATGACTTTATATAGACCACCACGGCACCATGTTGGCCGTGGTGACCATGCCGACTAGGCTTAAAACACACCACAAATACTAATTACTACCTATAAAATTGCTTAAATTGAAATTTCTAAAGCTACTCAAACTAAACTAAACTAAACATAAACACTCTTTTGTTCATCAATGGAGGTTGTGGATGCATCAGAGGCTCTGAGGATACTCGATTCATCACTTTCTCGAATCAATTGGCGTCTCAAATCTTCTTCAAAGCGTCGTCTTCAAACAGGTGATTTTACTCCTTCAATTTCCACCTCATATCTGTAACAATCTTTGTTATTTTCACCTTAATTTGCCCAATTTTTGTTTTAGAAACCCTAATTCATCAATATCCTAGCATTAGAACAATTAGAGTTATGATGAGTTACTAGAACTGTAATTTGTAGCACTGGATCATTAATTATGTATTAGGATCATTCTCGTTTCATTCCTGAGTTTGAAAATTTGTACTGTTTTAGCAAGTGTTTAACTTCCATGTTTATATAGTTAAGTTATATTATTTCTGATCCATGTGAAATCAGTTTTCAAATTGTTCAAAAGTAACAGAGATGAGAATTGTTGTGATTGATAAAGGAACACAAATGTTATTTAGAACAACTAGGTTTGAGTTTGACCTCAGGAAATTTTATGTGTTTATCGGATTATCTCCGTCTTTGCAAATGCGTCGAGTAAATTCTATTCTGATTCATGAAATACAATGTGTTGATTTCTATGTAAGTTTACTGATAGAATATGGGCTATTTTTTTAGAGGATTATTATATTTTAGCTAGCAATTTTTATTTTTTTTAGGTATATTGGTTTTCACTGGTCCCAACTATCACCTTTTGTCTTCTACTGGTCCCAACTTTTAAATTGGTTGTCAACGGTCCCAACTTTTATCACGTTGGTAACCACTGGTCCCGGCGTTAAAATTTTTTTAACGCCGTTAAGTTTTTTCCAAATTCAAGACCGATGTTTTAAACATTTTGATCGGAAGGATAATACGTGTCGATTGATGTAAAAGTTTTCTCGAAAAGGCTCTCTGAACGATAAAATTTTTACATCTGATTGAAGCACCGTTAGATTTAAACACCCGATTGAAGCACTATTTCGTTGTTTGGAGCGCCGTTTTGAGGTAACTTTTCCATCAATCGACTTATATTATCGTTCCGATCAAAAGGCTTATAACATTGGTATTGAATTTGGAAAAAACTTAACGGCGTTAAAAAAATTTAACGACGGGACCAGTGGTTACCAAGGTGATAAAAGTTGGGACCGTTGACAGCCAATTCAATAGTTGGGACCGGTAGAAGACAACATGTAATAGTTGGGACCAATGAAAACCAATATACTTTTTTTTACATAGAAATAGAAGGTAAACAGGTAACAAGCTGCGCCGCTAACCCTTTTTGGATAGCAAAACCAAGTCGTTTAAACACTACATTCATGGACCTCGGGGTCATAACAAAGCTATGCCTAACCCGTTGGGCTATTTGGACATGAATTTTAGTGTGTATTTTAACAGATATTCTGGCATTATGCACGGGGATGAGACCGGTAATAATGATAGATTATGGTGGAAAGATGCCCGAATTGAGAGATCGAATATGTGGCTTTCTCAAGTTTAGCCAAGAGGTACAGTTCCAAGTTATATGCAACTATGCAACTAGAATTCTCCAGCTTGTTTGAATTGATTATTATCTTCGTGTATATGCTGCTGTTTTGTTGATTCTAAAATGTTAGTATTTTATTATGGGCAATTTTTGCATTAGTTTTAGGCTTTTAGCTTGTCTTTCGTGCTCTTGCAAATCAGGATTCACCTATCTTTGAGAAGTTACGGGTCATGGTTATTGAAGATATGTTATATTTGATACATGTCAGAGGGCTTGCCGAACTTATAAAGTTAACACTAAACAAAGAACTGGAACTGCATTTTGTTGATCTTGAACAGGATCCACCAAAGGTTATAACTAAAACTATCATCTGGATCTAGTAATATTAGTTCCTCTTTTCATTTTTCTAATTCTTTTTTTACATCAATTAATCCAGATGGTAACTGAGGTCGAAAAGATTTCAGTAGGTGCACAATTTATATCACTCCAGAAGCTGTTTTCTTCAGTCTTCTGTGATGATGCAAGAACTGATGATGTTTCTGATTGTCGTGTTCCTGTTGTTAATAATCAGCCTACTGAGTTCATTGATCTGAGTCATTTTATGCAAGATACACCCATCACTGTGCCAACATTGAACGGGTAATTCTTTACCTTGAACATGCAGTTGTTATAGCATGTATCTGAATCAAGAAACTAAGTTTTTATTACCCATAACTGACTTCCAACAAGCTAAACTAACATGTCGGTATGTGATCAAATGTTCCAACTGCTAAGTGTTATTCCAATACCACCTCTGACATGCTAGACTCTTTATTAAAATGAAGACTTTGAAAGATAAGTAAAATTAAAATGATGGTGTTTAGTGTACTATTTGTACTGTACATATTATATGTTTCGTAGGCTGTGTGTGCATAACATTGGAAGTTAATCTCGTAAGTAACAGTTAAAAACGGGTACATTGTTACAGGTGGCTTCTTGGTTACCCTGTGGTGTATATTTTTGGCAAGGACCATATACAAGATGCTGTATATAATCTTTCCACCAAATCACTAAATCTTTTCAACATTTATGTACGCAGGTTTGCACTTACTGTTCTTATCGTTCCTCTTATGTTTAATAGTGTAAGATAGCATATCTGTTATAATCTAGTTCTTACTTGGTATAATAAAAACTGTAGGAATGGTAGCTCCAGTAAAAGGCCTCCGCAAGAAGAATTAATGAGGTCAGACTCTTAAGTCCTTAGGTCTAGAACTTAGTCAACTATTTCATTTTCGTTTTGCTTCATTTTGTTTAATCTTGCTCATATTATATTCATTTAGCTTTCTCACAATTCTAAGTATGCAATTTAATTCTTGTGAGTTAACTGTTTGTTCACTAGACCCTCTGCCTATTCTCGAGTTGGTTAATGAATCAAGCTCACAAGTGTCTTTAAATCATGAATCACCCCATGTATTTTATTTGGCATTGTAATAATTAATTAAAGACTAGAATGTTGGATAAATAGGTGCCTGTTGGACTGACCCAGATACACGTCAAATATTGTTTAAAGATATGTACAACTTAGAGGTGACACCATAGGTGGGTGTGCGAAAAGGTAATTTTAACAAGTCAAACTAGGTCCGGTCGGACTGACCCGTAAGCATCTGTTGTCTTTCTATTGAATTATATATGGTCAATGTGTTAAAAACTTAGAAGTATAGTTATAAATATCATGTTATTAGAAGTATGTTGTAATATTTATTAATAGGAGAGTGATTTTAGTGGCCATAAGCATTTTCATACATTTGACTTATCAAAGTAGTTTGACCCGTTTTCAAATTCAAACGAGTCAAAATAAAAATAGACACATGCATGCCTCTCATTTCAGCATATATGAGCATCAATATACGATTGTGTAGTTTTTGTGTCTAAGCTAATGTTTGTTTTTTTCTTCTGGCTGCTCATGACAATGACGTTTGGTACATGAAATGATGAAAATGGCGATTTTTACACAAAATTGGTGGAAACAGTTTCTCGGTCCCTTTTGAACTGAGCATAGACGGCGCCAATGAAGCATGGGCAGCGGTGTTTTTGGCTCACATGAAGGCCAGGTGGGAAAGTTGCAAACACGTTTGGGAGTCGTTGCAAATGGAGGTTAATGCTACTTATCCGCAAGCAATTGCATTGTAAGTTTGTAACCATTGCTAAATTCCTTTTTCATGTTGAACTCGATTTTAGTATGTTATCCGAGTTCTGGTAGGTTAGTATTCACCATTTCAGTTTTTATAGCTGTATCCTTTTATGTCGAAAAAGGCAAAATAGTCATTTCCTATAATTAAAAGTATGAAGGTTTGCATTGCCTGTTCGTTGACGTGAGATTACATCGATGATGCATTTAGGATAGTATTGCTTTTGTAGAACACTAATGTTTTGCATACCAAATAAAATTCATGGTTTTCTTTGTGTGTCATGGTCTCATGGACAAGATTATGAATATGAATATGAATATATGATACATAAAAAACAAAATATAAAAAACCAACTCTAATATAACCAACAAACTAAAAAAACATTTTAGGAGTTTTGACTGTAGACCTTAAACGAGGAAAATAGTAATTCGCGTGAAAGTAACAAAAATATAACCACAACACCACAAATCTCTTTTTTCATGAATGAGTGTTTAACACTTTAATGGCATCTTCAAGTAGTGTTAGATGTGAAGTCAATTGTAGGATGGAACTTGGAAGTAGCCATTGAAACCAAATTTAGGAATAAATAAATTTCTCGTCTCATCAACACCTATGCTATGCTGCAACTCGTAAGTTCACATCTACTAGTAAAAAGAACAAATTGTGATGCAACAATTATCGTTGATTTGTAAAAGGCCCAAGGGGGTGGTGTAGGCCTCGGGTTTTCGGAGCTGTATTTGTGGGCAAAAGCCAACACAAGAACTTTAAATAAGGCTCGGTGGTTATGCATATAAACTAGAGTTGGTTTTGTTTCCACTCCTATGGTGGTTTACACAATAACGTGCGAAACATGAAACTTTTTTTATCAACGAGTGTAACGAAGACACATACGAAAGATCCGGCCGCCGCATCGCACGACCCGATCTTTTAGCTTGTAGTATGTGTCTCAATACTATTTCTAACACAACACTTTGTATTTTTGATATTGACCCTGATTTTGACAGTTGATACTTTGACCCATAAACTTTGTCTAGAGTAGGCTTACAATAATGTCTCATCTCTTTTTATTCATCATATTCAAGTTCATGACCTAAGTTAGAACTCAAGCACACTCTCCCAATAGGAAATCACTTACTCAAAAGCACCAACTCTAAAAAAACCTACTATATCAAAATTCGAACTCGCAATAAGGCCATAAGTTATATTGATGAGTTATAGCAACGTGATGGCCTATAACGCCTACTACACCGCCCCCTCCATGTTAGGGGAGAGGTGATAGCATCTTCCGTGAGCACCATCAAAACTTGTTAAACATAATTGAGTATTTTTCAAAAAAAATTTCTAACCTATCACACTAATATATCTCATCAACTGCAATAATCAGAAGCAATTAAAACAAACCCCGGGTCCAATAAATCAAAATGTAAGCTTTTGATCGCGAAGGTTTGAGAAAGAAAAAAGAAACCACCAAAACGACACCGTTGGAAACTAACGCTTCTGGAAACATCTCTTCTATAGCTATAAACAACAACACTTCACCCACCCACCCTCACTACAAATCGTCTCTAGGGTTTTGTTATCCATTTCCATTTTCAATCAATTCAAGGTATGTAAAACGAGCTTCAATCCAGTTTCAATATCAACATTGTTCTCCAGTTCATATATATATTTACCGTTATGAGTTAAAAGATTGCATTCATCTTTGATTATGCGTGATGATAATGTTTGATTGATTGATCTGTGCGTACAATTTGTTGCTTGTGGTTTTTGATGAATAGAAGATTGAATTTTATGTTTGATTTGTGCGTTGTAGGATATGGCTGCTGCTCAGTTAACATCCACATGTATCCTTCCGTCGTTTGAAGGTCTTAAGTCTTCAACATCAAAAGCTTCATCGGTTTCGGTTGCGGTTTCATCACCTTTCAGAAGCTTGACACTCCGATCAAGCCGTGTTATGGTTGTCAAATCCGCCACCACTGTTGCTCCAAAGGTAGCTTCTGCTTATACATTTTTCATAGTTATTGTTTGTTTTCTGTTAGGGATGTAAACGAGACTAGCCGAGTTAGAATGGGCTCGGTCTTTGTTCGATTAAAAACAGAGCATAGCTTTTATTTTAGCGAGCTCAAAATATAGGCTTGAACTCGCTAGCTAATTTGTTTGTAAACAATCGGCGAGGTTTTTAAACGTGCAAAGCTTGAGCTCATCCTAACTCGCTAGATAAGTCTTTTATTTCTTAAAAGATAGATTTTATTATTTTTACGTGTGTTCATAGATAAATAAAAGTTATTTTTTTTATAATTGTTTGCATAATGATACGCGACTGATGTAAGTTTTTATGCTTAATTTTATGATTTAAAACTGTTAGAATGACCATATATTTACGGTCTATTTAAATACTTTCGCATAATTTTGAATTATTATTTTATAGGAATTATAATTATAATTTAGGATTTAACTCAAATTCTAAAGAGCCATCTAATGAGCGAGCAACGCGTAGATTTCAAATGAGCTATATTTGAGCAAGCTTCGAGCAAGACGCAAGCTTTTTGAGCATTCATGTTTTCTTGTTTTCTGTTGATTTGGGTTTAGTGAGTCATCATTTGATCATGCAGTATACTTCATTGAAACCATTGGGAGATAGAGTGTTGGTCAAAATCAAGGCTGCAGAGGAGAAGACTGTAGGCGGTATCCTTCTGCCATCAACAGCACAGTCAAAACCTCAAGGAGGTGAGGTTGTTGCTGTTGGAGAAGGTAGAACGATTGGGGATAAAAAGCTGGAGATTGGTGTGAAGGTAGTTAGTTGATCAATCTTGACATTTGTATATCAAATATGTGCTTTTGGATAATCACAACTGACTGCTGTTTACGTGATTGTATTGAAGACTGGGACACCAGTTGTGTACTCGAAGTATGCAGGGACGGAGGTTGAATTCAATGGATCAAACCACCTAATACTGAAGGAGGATGACATTGTTGGTATCCTTGAAACTGATGATGTTAAGGATTTGAAGCCTCTTAATGATCGTGTTCTTATCAAGGTCAGTTATACTAATACTTAGAACAATTGATACAACCATGTTCATCGTTGATTTGATGTGTGTACGTCTTGTTTAGCAATAGTACAAAGATGACTCATATTGATACAATCATACAATCTTGTGATTATGATGCATGATGATAAATGATCACCATCTTAGTTTGTGGAATAAGATGAATAGTTATTTGTAGTTGTGATATTCAATTGATTGTTAGAATGATTGAACATAATGATGTGCTTTTACCTTTGTTGTAAAGACCCACAAGGTGTGCCCCTAGGCCTCTAGGTGCAGCCTTATCGCCTCGCTTCAAAAGCACATTTTAAGGCGTTTAAGTGCATTTTCATTTTTCAGGCCAAGTTCTGGCCAGAACCTCTTGAACTGGCTCTATACAAGCCTGAAATAAACTTAAAAACAGTTTAACTAGCCCGAAAGAAGCAGAAAACCCCTAAAAAGGTTTTTTACTATGCACATAGCCTAAAAAAGTGCCCTGCTCATTGTGTGTCTAACGCTTTCGTCAACCATGCTTTGCACCCCATACCCCTCCAAAAACCGAAAAGATTCAAGCGATCTCTGTTTTTATCTTTTACATTTTCATCAAGTTACAAAAATTTTGCTGATTTTGCATGCTTGACATTTGGATAAAAGGTTGAGGAGGCTGAGGAGACAACTGCAGGCGGCTTATTGCTAACACAAGCAAGCAAGGAGAAACCCTCCATTGGCACGGTGAGTTATCAACCTCTGCGTATAGTTTTTGCATCATAGATATTATATAGGCAATAAAAGATACAATTTTAATCTTTTTACTTATCAATTTGGGTTGTGCTTTATTCAAATAAAAACTTCAGCTGAGAGTAGAATGATGCGTATGTTGAAAGCTGTCAAATACATTCTCTATTATATCTTTCATTCAAAGATTAATATTACTGTTGTAATAATGTCAATCATCAGTAACCTGGCTGTTTTGACCCTTACCAGATAATGAACCGTTTTCCATTTGACTCGTTATCCAACAGACCGGCCCTTTCATATGAAAGATCAAGTGATGTAATATTTTATCATACCTTTGCTTACTACTAGTTTGTGGCATTTTGAAATGCAGGTGATTGCAGTGGGGCCGGGTCCTGTGAATGAAGAAGGAAATAGAACAGGCTTGTCATTGTCTCCAGGAAACACTGTTCTATACTCGAAATATGCTGGGAATGAATTCAAAGGGGCTGATGGTTCTGACTACATTGCTCTTCGTGCTTCTGATGTCATGGCTGTTCTTTCGTAGTTCCTACGTTTACGATTAAATTATGCTTCTCTTACAAAAAGATTAAAAAAAAGAAGATAACATGGCAATATGGCATTGCAATGTTAGCTTATGAGACGTTTTTTCATCTCTTTTATAAAGCAATCGGTTAGAGCTCTTAGATACAGTTACGCGGAGATTTAGTTTGCTAGAAATTAACTAAGTATCGCTTTCAAGAGTGATCTGATTCGTGTATCTAAGAACATCATGAGTCCAGCTCTACTAACGAAGGTATAAGTTTAACTTAAAAAGGGAAAAACAGTTTAGGCCTTGACAAAAACATTAGGAAACAGAAACCTTGAATAGACTACTTGTACAACACCGGTCCCATGTCTATTGGGTTGTCGGGTCCCTCTATCTTTTCTTCTCCACCTCTTTGAAAAAGACTTCTCATTGAGTCTTGAGAACGTAAAAAAAATCATTAACAAAACCATAATAAAATACCCTTTTGTCTGATATGAGCTCCTCACATCAACATCTTTCTTTTTCGATTGAGGAGGTTTATTTTTATTTGAACTACTTGCATACTCTATTTTTCTTGATTTAATGCACTTCTGCCCATGTTGAACATGCATGTATGTTTTGTAAATATCACCATCACACTTATTCCTATTTTCTTACAAAAATCCCTTGTTATTGAACTGGAAATTAAAGAAGCTAGCACACAAGTAATTGCTCTCAAAACTAATCGGAGCTTGTATGTGTTTTTAATTTCACTAACTTAAAAAACAAACTTACATGGAGAAACATTAAATAAGACTTATACCCACTATCAACTACATATCAAAACTAGGAGAAATACTAGGAATCACATACTCACTACTCCTAACAACTTTTACTTGGTCATATTAAGAATAAACTAAATATAAAATAACTTCATGAAGTCATGCACGTATAACATAGATTTAGTCAATGTTGTAGTTTAACACTTATTCCTATTTTCATACAAAAAAATCCCTTGCACCCATATCTTCAAGTCTCAAACATGATTGCTAGTGATTGATAATATTATCTTTTTTTTAAACTTTGAGTTTTCCAAAACTTTAGTATGACCGTCATAGGACTCGCAACGGCTCGTTCCACCCCAAAATGAATCAATTTCTTTTAAAGTCTCTTGCATCCGAAACACAAGGATCAAATCAGGAGAAAAAACAATCAATCTCATGTTTATGCATGCAAGCTAATTCTTCTATCTTTATGTTTAACCATCAAAACCTTGTTCAAGGATTTCACAACCCACCAACCTGGATCAAACGATAAACTTTTAATGCTTCCGGAATGAAAAATACTAGTAAATATCATTGTATAAATTAAAACGGATGCACCAAAATAAGTGGCGAGCATATATGGCATTAAAAAATATTACCTTGTGCGTCTAATACCCGATTCATGTTCAACGTTCATGCCACGAGGTTTTGATAGACCAAATTATTAGTGACATACCTTGTGGGATTAGATGTAACTTCAACACTTCTCCTTTACGGATGCATGTAGTGTTTGACGATTGGTGGACCACGAGGGCTTTACTCACACTACCAGTAAACCAAGTATACCAATCTACATGTATTCATCATACACACGAGAATCATAAATAATGTCGTCATTAGTAGGATGCTACTCATTCCCAGTTAACTCGTCCCTGAAAGGTTCCTCTGGTTAACCCCTCCCATGTCTACGATATCTCAAGATCTTGGACTTGTTTCTGAAGTTTTTTTTATCTTAAGATCCGGGGGGTCAAGATAGACACCATTGTTGCCTCGGGTGGCAATTATACAAATAGAAAACTATCTTTCCACTAGCACGTGGATCACCAATGTTCTTGTCTATGGCCGGCGGCGACTCTTCGAACACGAAAACACTTGCCTTCACGTAGAGCCATTTGAAAACCAAAGCTTTGAATCCACGGAATATCCAAATGAATTAAGAACGATTAATAATCAAAAACGATAATATAAACCAGAGGTTCCAAGAAGAACGTTATTATTTTTATTAATCAACCAAAACTAGTTCATTGGAACCTAAATAGTCAAAGAAACCTTATGAATGGAACTCACAAAGATAAACATAACTTTTGGAAAATAAGATAAAATTCTAAATTAAAAGTAGATAAAATTATATATCTCTGTCTATATATATATATGAAATAAATTACTACAAGTCTAAGATATTTCAGCCTAAAGAGATGAACCACTATATATCGATCAGCCAGCCATAGTGAGATTCAACTTTGATTATTATAAAAAAACAGGGAAGTCTTAACACATATAAAAATAAAGAAACGAAGTAACATATATACCCCAAAGAATGGCTATTTTGTGAGTTTATCTAAAATATAACATCAAAGGTTAAAGCATGTTGGGCCTAGTGTTATACCTCAAAGGTTAACATGTTGAGACCAGCCATACCACCTTGCGCCCCCATCAAGACGCTTAGGCTAGGATTGCGGTCAAAATTGGTCTAAAACTTGTAAAAACTAACAATATAAGTATATAACCATAGCCTGGAACATGCCAAAACCCGCCTAAAGCATGTCTACAAACCCCTAGAAAATGTATGCTTATATCGTGTGCATCGCTTAAAATTTAAGGGAGACTGAACCCTAGATGCATGCGCTTTGTTAAGTGAAACTAACGAGTGTAGATAGTATGAAATAGTTGAGATAACTAACCATGTAAACGTAGGCGGGTGGTATGTTTTTTGACATTGTGTATATGCTCTTCTGATTATCAAGTCTAATGCATGATGATCATTTATCTTACTATGTTTAGTTCCAGTAGGGAGAGGACTCAAAACTGTTTGCGGTTGTAGCGTTCAAATGATTGGTAGAACGATGAAACATGATGTTGTGCGTTGCACCCTATGTTGTCAAAAGCGAGCGCTTTTGCGCCTAGGTGACCAAAAAAAGCCCAGCGCAGGCTTTGCGCTTAGATTAGCGTAAATTGGAAAAAAGCGATGTTTGTGAAGAAAAAATCGGTTTTTCTAATTTTTTTTAAATCTTTTTGTTTTCTCTTGATTTTTTATTTATTTATCAAGAGCTGATTTTAAAGGATTTCATATAACAAGTCATATTTACTCCATATTTACCTAAAATACTAGAATTTTGCTATATAAGCTGCTGTTATTAGGTATGGTTTTTGACTTTTTGGTATTGATTTTGTTGTTGGATTTGAATGTTTGGTATTAGTAGTGATTTTGGTATTGGTTTTGGCATTAATTTCTATTGCATATATGTTTTTAAATTTTTTTCTATATGCGTTTTTTTTGTCTCAGGCGAGCGCTTTTTTTGCGCTTTGCGCCTAGGCCCCAGGCAAGGTCATAGCGCCCTGAGTGCGCCTATCGCCTTTGACAACATAGGTTGCACCCCATACCCCCCCAAAATCCGAAGAGATTCAACTGATCTCTATTTTTATCTTTACACGTATTTTCATCAAGTTACAAAAATTTTGCTGATTTTTGCAAGCTTGACGTTTGGATAAAAGGTTGAGGAGGCTGAGGAAACAACCACAGGCGGCTGGCTTATTGGCATGGTGAGTTAACAAACCTCTACATATAGTTGCATCATAGATGGTATATGTAATAGAGGTGACAATGTTGACATTTTTACTTGCATATGACTGGCTTGATTTGGGTTGTGATGAATCTCATATGGGTCTAATAAAAACTTGAACTGAAAGTAGAATTATGCCTATGTTGAAAGCAGTCAAATACATTCTATGTTCTAACTTCAAAAGATTTATAGTATTGTTGTAAAAATGTCAATCATCATTCATCACTAACCTGGCTGTTTTGACCCTTACTATACAACAAACTGTTTGCCCAAACCCGTTTGACCCACTAGCATGGAATGAAAATCCTATAAAACAAGCGAGGCTCCACGACACGATCATGCAGTGCACGAAAAGGGAACAAAAACCTCAAACAAGGATTCAAGACAGGACCTAAAGGATTTTAGTTAATCAAAAGTACAGAAACAGATAGCCCTAATTCAGCAACACAATTGCAAAAACCACTTTACCAAGAAAACAATAAGAAATCAACCCTTACATCTAAATCTATGTGTATGTGATTCGAGAAGCGAAAGAGTTAAACCTACAAAAACAGCTGACAATATACGACAACCAGATCGTTAACAGTCCTTTTAGTAGCAGCAGTAGTTATTAAGTGGAAACTAAACCTCTTCCATATCGGGAATCTCTTGAGCTACATCTCCTGCACCGTGATCCCATTGAAGGGTGGTCAACTGAGTTTCAACAGCTTGGCATCCTGCTTGGGTGCCATAGATAGTTACCGCTCTGATGTATCCCATGCCATCAAGGCGACGTCCTCTTATGGGACCAACCTTGATCCAAGTGCCAGTTGAACGCTCCACATCGATGACCCGCATGTCATGTTTTGCGAACACATCCATCGTCTATGTAATAAAACAAAAAATGAGAAATAAATATTAAAAGTCAACTTTAGGTCAGCCTTGTAATAGATTAGTAAGTAACAGAAAAAAAAAGTGTGTTCGTGTGTCGCGGAATTCACCTTTCATAGGCAGTCTTGATCTGCAAGTCATTCCCCCACAGCTCGATCGATCCAACCGTGACTTAATTGCTTTGCAACTGATGGTGATGTGATGATTCTTATCGTTGCATTAGAGGCTTGCAGTATCTCATTTAGTTTAGCAAATCTAGAAACGAGAAAGATTTCGATCTGCAAACATTCAAAGAAATGAAAGTCAAAGCCTTTATTGGAGAAAAGTCATCAGGTCAACCGAATACCCATAATGTCTGTGCACTTAAACCCAATAAAATCAATATTAACATATTTCAATTATTTACAAATTGCATGTGTGAACTGAGGTACGATAACAAAAGTAGCCAGTCTTTGTTGTTGTAATATATAATTCTTTTCAGTGACTTCTTGTTTATTATTCTTGGTGTACATAAGTGTATTTTAAATATATATATCTTGCCATCCCTTAA
This sequence comes from Tagetes erecta, assembly GCA_030867185.1. NCBI lineage: Eukaryota > Viridiplantae > Streptophyta > Magnoliopsida > Asterales > Asteraceae > Tagetes > Tagetes erecta. Next base: position 3,882,685 of record CM061489.1, on the reverse strand, counting down.
TTCAAGAGTGTGCAATTACAGTTCATTATATGGTATCATTAGCATAAATATGATCCCCATCTCTTCTCTATCCTTTTTATCTTCATCTTCTCCAATTTAACCTCCATGGTTGCTTCATCCTCCTCTGGTCCCACTATGTCTCTCCACTGTCAAACTCACCCCTATCAACTACCTCTTATGGAAAATCAAGTTCTACCATTATTTGAAGACCAAGATCTTCTTTCTCATATCGATGGCACTTCGACCATCCCGGATGCTATTGTCATGGTTGATAACAAACCCACTCCAGACCCTCTTATTGGGCCATGGATCACTGCTGATAGAAAGGCAATAATTCTTCTGAATGCTACCCTCTCTGAAGAAGCTCTTGCAGTAACCATTGGGCTAAAAAAGGCTCGTGACAGTTGGTTGGCTCTCGAGCAGGCCTACTACAACACATCTGCGGAACGAATTCATAACCTACGTGATGAACTTAGATGTCTCACCAAAGGAACCTCCTCTGTGAGTGAGTTTGGTCGCAAGTTTAAAAATCTTTGTGATCAGTGATCAGCTATCAGCAGTTGGACATCAAGTAACAAACACAGAAACATTGCATTGGTTCACATGTGGTTTGGGTCATTCGTTTGAGAACTTCTCTACAACCATAGTTGTCAATAGCGAATAGCGGTAAATAGCGACAAGTCACCTATACGCTACGTCGCGAATAGCGATAAATAGCAGGCGTTATTTGTGTTTAGCGATAACATAAAAGAACTTTTTTTATTAATTATATATAGTATTTAATATAATTTATTTTTTTTATACTTGATATGGACATGTTAGAATAAGTTTTAGGTCAAATATGATAAAAACACAAATATTAAGGGTGTAATATGTTAGAATAAAAGTAAATATGTAACCCTAATTCCCTAAAACCCTAAAGGCTAAAACCTTATAAACAGCCTCCACCTCTATCTAAATCAATTTTTTCTTTCTCTACTGCAAAACTAATTCCTACAATCTTCATCTCCATTGTATACCTTCATTTTTATCTAAAGTAAGTTTTGATTTATACTTGTTTTTTCATATTTCTTCTTAATTTCATCTTTTCTTCTCAATTTCTTCTCAATTGTGGTGGATGAAGATGAAGGGTTTCTTTGTTGTATACATGATACGTGGATTATAAACAGAAACCCTAACTTTCCTTTTCATATTTCAAAAAAAAAAAAAAAACCGATACTGTCGCTATTTGGTCGCTAAATGTAAATAGCGACCAACTGCCGCATCGCTATGTAGCGCGCGATAGCGACCGCTATCGTCGCTATTGACAACTATGTCTACAACTATTCGTGCTATCAAACCACATCCGTCTCTCCACGAACTGATCATCCAAGCCGAAAGTCACGAACTTTTTATCCATTCTTTGCATGGGAATTCCCCTACCCCTGTTGCCTTCACGGCTGAAACCAACCGCACACCACCCAACAACAACAAATCCAGGTATAGGGGTCGACGATCCACAGGTGGATCTTTTGGTTCCCTTGGTCGCGGTCGTCGCATACCTAACTGCCAACTGTTCCGAACTAGTGGACACTATGCTACTCAATGTCCAAATCTTGTTTCATATGCCTCGCAGATTGCTTCTAGTGAAACTGATCTTGCAAGGGTGTTTCATGCCCAGTGCCATGTTACGTCCGCCGGCCCGAACTGGTTTGTTGACTCCGATGCCACCAACCACATGACACCGTCCCCAGCACAAGTTCCCAATGCCATACCCTCCACCACAAATGCTTCAGTGATGTTTGGTAATGGTAATTCTCTCCATGTTGCAGCCATTGGTAACCCCTTAGGGGGTGTTTGTTTTTTAAAAAAACATCTGCAGAACCTCTGTTGTCTGCACCGCGCAGACCACGCGCAGACATTCAGGTCTGCAGAGTGTTTGTTTTCTGGAAGACATTTCATTAAAAAAGCTCTTCCCGCCCTTTTTTTGGTGCAGACATACATCCATGTCTTCTCACCTCTTCTTCCCTTCTCTTCACCTAAAATCCTTAAGCAAGAACAACACATACCAGCATCCATTCTTCCAGCCTCACCACCACCTCCTCCACCCCTCTTTTCTTCGCACCACCACCTGCGCCGTTGCCGTTGCCATCGTAGTCGCCGTCACATCCCTCTTCCCGTCGCAATGTCGCACCACCACACATCCACTTTTCTTTTTACAGGTACAAATTAATTCAATCAAAGTATTTCTCTTTACTGATTTTGAGATATGTGTTATTGTTTTAGTTTGATTTTGTTACTTTTATTGTGTTTGAATTGGTTACTTGACTCATCGTTCTTGATTAAAAGCTTTATATATGTACCCTGTTGCTTTACCCATTATTACTGATTTTGAGAACTTTGTGTTGATTTTGTTCAACCTAATCAGTTAGTCAGAGGAAGAATAGGAATCCATGTCCAAGATTTTAGTCAAGTGGTAATTTAGATGAACAAAGGGCAAGATAATTCAATCAAAGTGTTTTCCTTTACTCAAGCTTCATATATGTACTGATTGGAAATTGATGCATAGTTGTATTGATGTGCTAAAGATTAGAAAATTTATATCTCATAAGTTTTAAATTAGCTATTTGAGTTTACTGTGATATAGTTTCAAATTCAATTAACTATATATATTGATGCTTTGACTTGATTGAACCCAATATAATTACATTACAAACTCAAACTAACCCATATTTATATTATTGGGTTCATATTGTTTTGATGATAAGATAAGATAATTTCTTATGGAACATTGAAGATATAATATACTTGATGGGTTATCGAGCTTAAAGATAAGGAAAGGGTGAAATGGAGTTTTGTTTGGCCCTACCCTTTGTATTAAATTTCAATGTTGATTTAAGTTTGAAACTCGATTTATTTAAATTTCAGTTTATTTTACAGTCTACAGACGTTAAAAAACAAACAGTCTTCTTCTTGCAGACTGCAGAGGTTTGGTCCACCTCTTCTTCTACAGATGTCTGCAGATGTAGTCCGCAGACTGCAGACATTTTCCTGCAGAAAAAACAAACAGCACCTAAATTAAACAATAACATACATCTAAAAGATGTATTGGTGGTTCCAAATCTAATAAAACCTCTATTATCTGTCAGTAAACTTACTCTTGATCAAATGGATTAAGATGTTATATATTCTAATCTAAACAAATTAACAAACCCTAATCAAAACCAATTAAGACAATGCAGAGTGAAATCAAAATTGATGAGTGCAACAAAGGAGTTAGTGCTCACATCTTTTAGGCGGACACGATAAGTACTTTGACTGATATGTCGAGGAACATTCAGGACCGCATCAGATAGGGGTCCTGATAAACAAACACAAACACAAAAGCGTAATGTAATGTTATGTTATGTTAATGGAGTAACGGATGAAGTTGATCGAATTTAGTAACAAGTTAACGAAAGCATACCACCCCTAAACAGCTACATCTCCTCATCATCGTTCATCGCCATTGTTTTCTGACAACACACACACCACAATCAATGTTTCGTCTTCAATCAGAAGCTGTTGTGGCCTGTGTGTGAATGTGAGTGTGTTAGAAGATTTTAGTGGGGTTTTATGGTAGCTTCTTCCTGCCTACGTTTGGACAATTTAATCTGTCTAAAAATGAAAGTTTTACCGTATTATTAAGCCCTCATATTTTATTTGTTTTAGTTGTTTTGACATGTGACATCCACTCTTTTAAATGTTTTGCATGTTCTTTTAAGGTTTTAAATAGATTAGGGTTTTATACAAATTATAAACCTGAATACAATTACACATAACACGAATCTCCATCTCTTCAAAAAACCTCATTCGTTCTGCAACCCGCATCACTCCAACCCGAACATGCCAAGCATCATCTCATACACTTTTGACAAGAACAGGCTCGACAACGACCCGCATCGCTCGGACTTGAACGTGCCTAACACAATCATGTACACTTTCGGCCGAAACAGGTTCGATAGCAACTCATACCACTTTGACCCTAACGGTGTCAGTGTTGTCCTTCACATTTTCGATCGAAAAGGATTCGACAGAGACCAGCACCGCTGTCACTTGTATGAGCCTTACACTGTCCCACACGCTTTCAACTTAAATGGGTTGAAGACACCAAAATTTGTATTTAAACTGATCCACTTTAAATTGAGTTGATGATGCGTCTGGCTGTCACTTGTAGTGTTTTAAAACTCGTTTCCAAAAACCATCTCTCATTTGTTGATTTCCAACTTTTTTATCAACAGAAATTTGCACCTAAGATTTTGCCAAATTCTCCTCTTGAGTAGGAGTCCAAATTCTCGTCTTGATCATCATTAACGTGAATGTTTTCAAATTTTTGTATCTCTGATACAACATCTTGGTTTTGCTCGGCTTCATAATCGTTATCATCGCTATAGGTAATATAATTTGCTCGGCTTCCATGGCTATACCGATCCCTTGGCTGTGGCGTATTGAACTGAGCCCCAAACGGGTCGAAAGACCAGTTGTCTTGCAGTGAGTAATTGAATTGATGCCACAGTGCTGATTGCATTATCGGGAATTGTGTTGTTGTTGATGCATTTGTGGATAATAAGGAGGAGGGTCACTTGATCCCGAACCCCGACTCAAACCGGATCTTTTTTGTGATCAGCCTTGCAATGTTGATTTTCTTGAAGGATTCATGGTAACAATTAACTTGTGACGTGTTTGAGTATTTGAGATATAGAGCTTGTATTTTGTGCGATTTTTATAAATGAAATGAGTTTGATATATTTATAGTTAAAAAATGGATTTTTTCAATAAAAACAGGCTCCAAGAGCTATTGGTCAAGAAAGTGGGTGGGGTCATGTATATTACCGTTCAACGGTCAAGAAAAAGTACCAATATTGCAACCGATACTCGTTCCCATAAGCATTTGCCTGTAGCCCTACCCGCATACCCGACAGCAGTGTTGCCGCACAGGTTGACCCAACCCGCATCCCTTAACCTTACCCACACCCACCACCCTAAGTAATTATGCATATTTATGGTATTTGGACCTTTGGTACCATTTCTAGGTATGATTGGTTCTAAAAACCCGGGTATTAGAAGAAACGATGCATATTCTTGGTTAAAAAACCATACACTATGTATCGGTTATGGTGAGGTTTAGTTGTAAAGTATAACATTTTTCACCTTGTAAAACACATACTTAATAAAACTATTCATTACAATTTATGTTGTTCTTATTATATTGCTTCATGATCAATTTCTCAATCTATAAATCTTAATTCAAGAGTGTTGGTATTTATTCTTACATATTAACACATTGGTTAATATGTAGTAGTGGGTTCGGTTTGTTGTAGCGTTCGACCATGGAAGCTAACAAAACCCGTATTACAATCAATGATGAGATCGCGGATGACAAGCAAAATGGGCCTGCTGTCTTCATCAAGGATAACCAAAGTGACAAGCCAATCAGAACCAGTTCTGAAGCATCATTTTGTTTTTTTCAAATACACATCGAAGATTCATTTTCAGTTTTTTTTTTTCTTGATTGTTGATGATTTTCTTTTCACTTGCAGCTAGAGCAAACAAAAATACAGGGGAAGACATTCATTGAAGACCGATGTGAAAGCTGATGATCAATGCTACTTTCTAAAACTTGAAGGTACATAGCTTATTGTTGCCTGTGTAGACATGATTTGTAATCAATTTTAATGTTTATGTTATCACAGGTAATCTAAAATTTGAAGACGTGGTTGGTCCACACTCTTTGGACAACGTGACTAGAAAGGAGTTCTTGGTTCGTCTTTTAGATGTGCGTAAGCATCCTACATTTTGAACACATAGTTGGTCCAGATTCCATTGACGTTTTTTTTGTTATGCTGTTGTTTGTAGATCTCGGGTTTTCTTGGTGGACCAGACAAGACGATAAACAGAATTCGAAAGGCCTCTGGGCTACAATTGCCTTTATTTCTTCTCGAGAGCTCAAGTTCTATCTTCATGCATGTATGGAACTTTGGGGTTCTGCTGATCAAGTTGAAATTGCAGAACTGACAATTGTACGTGAGATCTCTAAGGTCAGACTACTACATTCAACCTTTGTAACAAGTATTATACTCAGTATCAATTTTGATTTTAAACTGTTCTTTGCAGATTTATAGATTTAAGGTAGTCCCGCCGATCCTAATGCGAGCACCTCTTTAACACAATGAAGTATATTTTCCTATAGGACAGGTGGTACAAAAACCTTATCTGAACATAAAACTCCAAGCTGTTATTTGTTTTTCATAACATCTTGTTACTTGTGTCTGTGTGTAGACTTGTCCCTTTCTGGACGCTAATTTGGAAGTGCTAAAATTAGAAGTGGAATCCGGTGCTTGGATTTTGGTTTGCTCTTACTATTTATCTTTAAATTTGTATTTATTGTGTTTTTCCCAATTTTCTCGTTTTTATGTGCTTGATGCATAAATTATGATTAATTTAAGCTATTTTGACCCATTGTATTTCCACCTAGTTCATTCTCGAAAGTAAATGGGCGAAACTTTTTGATCTGATTTTGTTTTGTTCCTTGTTGTTCAAATATTATAGTCAACTCGTTTTAAGTTACTAAGTACTAACAATGTCAATTATATGTAGGTGGACCCACTTGAGATTCCTGCACCACGACACATAACAATGAGAAGGCTACACATCTTTGGCAATCGTGAGCAAGTTTACCAAGCACTAATGATTGTTAACGAAGCACTCTTGGTGAGTTTTGTGGTTATTCCCCAACTTTTTTCAATAGTGTTTACCACATTCAAAACAAATCGTTTTTCTTTGTGCATCAAGAAGCATATAAGCCTATTGACACCGAGCCATCGGGGCTCGTACAAGCTGCTGATGAGCATAAGGATGTTGTCCTTGATCACCAACTGATTGATTCAAATGACTTTATAAAAGGTAAAAGTATTTGCTATAACATAGAATGTGTATAGAAATTGATTGTGAAGGTTTGAATGTGTAGAGCAAACCGTTGATAGAGGAAAGTTGAGCATGAAAGCCAACAAGACTAATCTCGAGCTAATTGATCATGCAACAATCAATGATGAGAACACAAACTTTACTGAATTTGATGTCTTCCTCAAGAAAATTCAAAGTGTCAAGCCGATGAAATCACCAATAATCAAGCAAAGGAATCAAACATGGGAATATGTAGAGCTTAACTGGCCCACACCACCGAGTTATCGCCCAACTTTACCAGCATACGTTCCTACCTCACATGATGTGTTATCGCTCAACTACACCAGCTTACATACTCACCCTTCAAATCCATATGACCTGAAACCTCCATCTTTCTACAGCCCTACTCCACCGAATTATAGCCCAACTTCATCAGCATACATGTTTGTCGCACATGTTTACATTCATTCTCCTCGTTCTAATTCAAATCACCACTTAACTACAGGTGTTAGTACTAAAAGGTAACTACTCAGTCTCATCTTTTGGTTTTATATTATGTTTCATGGTAGGGGTGTCGTTTGGATCTTTAGTTAACTGTTTGGTGGTTTAGTCTATATGTTATATGTATATATTAGGACCATTTAGTTATGCATATATGTTGCAATTACGGTAATCTTTATTATTCTAATACAAGTTTTATTGTTTTGAAAAAAAATTAAAAAGTCAGTTCAAACTGCCAAGCCGCTAAAAACCCCATAAACCGCCAAACCAGGGTATTGTTAGTTAATTGTTTGTGGGTTTGTTTTAGTTAGATTGGCAGGTGCCTGCGGAGTTTCGCTTGGTATTGATGGTATATGATTTGGTTCTCAGAGGACTCAAGACTCTGACTTGTTTGGTATTTGAGCCCTTAGATTGAGAAACAAGTCAGAGTCTTGAGTCCTCTGAGAACCATATCATATACCATCAATACCAAGCAAAACACTGCAGGCACCTGCCAATTTAACTAAAATAAACCCACAAACAATTAACTAACAATACCATGGTTTGGCGGTTTAAGGGTTTTAGCGGCTTGGCAGTTTGAATTGACTTTTTCATTATTTTTTATTTTTCAAAACAATAAAACTTGTATTAGAATAATAAAGATCTCCTGTAATTGCAACATATATGCATAACTAAATGGTCCTAATATATACATATAACATATAGACTAAACCACCAAACAGTTAACTAAAGATCCAAACGACACCCCTACCATGAAACATAATATATAACCAAAAGATGAGATTGAGTACTTACCTTTTAGTACTAACACCTGTAGTTAAGTGGTGATTTGAATTAAAACGAGGAGAATGAATGTAAACATGTGCCGTAAACATGTATGCTGATGAAGTCGGGCTATAATTCGGTGGAATATGGCTATAGAAAGATGGAGGTTTCAGGTCATATGGATTTGAAGGGTAAGTATGTAAGCTGGTGAAGTTGAGCGATAACACATCATGTGAGGTAGGAACGTATGCTGGTGAAGTTGGGCGATAACTTGGTGGTGTGGGCCAGTTAAGCTCTACATTTTCCCATGTTTGATTCCTTTGCTTGTTAATTGGTGATTTCATCGGCTTGACACTTTGAATTTTCCTGAGGAAGACATCAAATTCAGTAAAGTTCGTGTTCTCATCATTGATTGTTGCATGATCAATCAGCTCGAGATTAGTCTTGTTGGCTTCCATGCTCAACTTTCCTCTATCAACGGTTTGCTCTATACATTCAAACCTTCACAATCAATTTCTATACACATTTTATGTTATAGCAAATACTTTTACCTTTTATAAAGTCATTTGAATCAATCAGTTGGTGATCAAAGACAACATCCTTATGCTCATCAGCAGCTTGTACGAGCCCTGATGGCTCAGTGTCAATAGGCTTATATGCTTCTTGATGCACAAAGAAAAACCTTTAACGATTTGTTTTGAATGTGGTAAACACTATTGAAAAAAGTTGGGGAATAACCACAAAGCAAAACTCACCAAGAGTGCTTCGATAACAATCATTAGTGCTCGGTAAACTTACTCACGATTGCCAAAGATGGGTAGCCTTCTCATTGTTATGTGTCGTGGTGTAGGAATCTCAAGTGGGTCCACCTACATATAATTGGCATTGTTAGTACTTAGTAACTTAAAACGAGTTCACTATAATATTTGAACATCAAGGATGCAAAACAAAATCAGATCAAAAAGTTTCACCCATTTACTTTCGAGAATGAACTAGGTGGAAATACAATGGGTCAAAATAGCTTAAATTAATCATAATTTATGCATCAAGCACATAAAAACGAGGAAATTAGAAAAAACACAATAAATACAAATTTAAAGATAAATAGTAAGAGCAAACCAAAATCCAAGCACCGGATTCCACTTCTAGTTTCAGCACTTCCAAATTAGCGTCCAGAAAGGGACAAGTCTACACACAGACACAAGTAACAAGATATTATGAAAAACAAATAACAGCTTGGAGTTTTATGTTCAGATAAGGTTTTTGTACCACCTGTCCTACAGGAAAATATACTTCATTGTGTTAAAGAGGTGCTCGCATTAGGATCGGCGAGACTACCTTAAATTTATAAATCTGCAAAGAACAGTTTAAAATCAAAACTGATACTGAGGATAATACTTGTTACAAAGGTTAAATGTAGTAGTCTGACCTTAGAGATCTCACGTACAATTGTCAGTTCTGCAATTTCAACTTGATCAGCAGAACCCCAAAGTTCCATATGTGCATGGAGATAGAACTTGAGCTCTCGAGAAGAAATAAAGGCAATTGTAGCCCCAGAGGCCTCGAATTCTCTTTATCGTCTTATCTGGTCCACGAAGAAAACCCGAGATCTACGAACAGCAGCATAACAAAAAAAAACGTCAATGGAATCTGGACCAACTATGTGTTCAAAATGTAGGATGCTTACGCATATCTAAAAGACGAACCAAGAACTCCTTTCTAGTCACGTTGTCCAAAGAGTGTGGACCAACCACGTCTTCAGATTTTAGATTACCTGTGATAACATAAACATTAAAATTGATTACAAATCATGTCTACACAGGCAACAATAAGCTATGTACCTTCAAGTTTTAGAAAGTAGCATTGATCGTCAGCTTTCACATCGGTCTTCCAATGAATGTCTTCCCCTGTATTTTTGTTTGCTCTAGCTGCAAGTGAAGAGAAAATCATCAACAATCAAGAAAAAAAAAATGAAAATGAATCTTCGATGTGTATTTGAAAAAACAAAATGATGCTTCAGAACTGGTTCTGATCGGCTTGTCACTTTGGTTATCCTTGATGAAGACAGCAGACCCATTTTGCTTGTCATCTGCGATCTCATCATTGATTGTAATACGGGTTTTGTTAGCTTCCATGGTCGAGTTTCCTCTATACACATTCAAATTCTATACACATTTGATTGTTAATCAATAACAAGTACCAATCAGTTGAACACATCAATCATGTAAAATTATATACTCGTACATTAGATGTAAGAAACAAAATGAAGTGACTTGTTCTAAGATGAGAAAAAAAACATGAATATTCATCAGAATTAGTAAGTTACACATAAGCAAGATATGTGATTTTAGTACGAAATGGTCTCTTTTACATCAACCTCATTTCAACTACATAAAGCATACATTTAAGCAAGGTATGTGATGAGAGTATGTGATTTTACATCAACTTGATTTCAACTACATACAGCATGCTAAATCTAACCTAAAAACACAAAATATCAACTTCATTTGATTAAAACAGCTAAACTTGATTTGATTAAAACCCTAGAACAATCGGAATTGTGATTGTGGTGAAAACGATGAAACGATTATATATAAAACAGTCAATTACGGACCTGCTGCTGCTGCGTTCGTTCGAGAATTGGTAACGAGTCTCCTGCTCTCGATTTCTCCCACAAAGACACACAGTCACTCACCTAAAACTTTACCGAGCATTTTCATCCACATTATGATATGATATGGGCCTGTTTTACTTGCCTTTGTCTAGGCGTGTAAACGAACCAAACCCTCTTCATAAATGAGTCGAACCCACTACTAAATATTAACCAACTAGGTTTAATATCCGTATCTTACATACGGGTTAAATAGTAATATTTATAAAGAAATTATAACCATTATATTTAACAATTTGTAAATATATAACATTTAAGAAATTGGTTCCATCAACTTGCATGGTGAAAAATTTAACTAAATTTTACCTCCCAAACTTCCTATTATAAAAAAAAAATCCCTCCAAAAATTGTCCCCTAAAAATTTGATTTATTAGATAGATATGTTAATATACATACTAAAATATTATTATTACTACCTTTTTTTACAATATAAAAAATTGTCTTATTAATACTAAAATATAGTTTTTATTACTTTTTTTACAATAAAGATGTTATAATGAAGGCTTTGAGTGGTTATCTAACAAGATACAAGACTCATTTCACTCACATTAAGGCTTGGGATATTGTTAAATGCAACTGAAATGATTCTAACAACCGATGCTCGATCAAATTTCAAGCTCCTCCTCCAAGAAAAGAAAATCTACGGACTCCGAGAACGCATCAACAAACGACGATGCTCACACCGCCCATGTTCCCGACCTCAATGAAAACGCCACACCACCGCCACCTCATCGTCATAAGGGGAAATCAAAGAAGGGTGGTGAGAGTTCTAGCTAAGGTGGGTGGGTCAACAAGTTTACGAGGTACATGTCAAACAAATAAAATTGGTTAAAAAAATTTGTCACCTCCGCGACAAAAAACACTAGCGGAGCGTAAAACTGATGGATACACAAGAACGAATATGTTTGGAGGAAGAGTATGACAACGATTTTATAAAATTTACAAAATCACGCGAGCATCTATCGGGTGATATGTTGGAGCTAGTGTTGACCCGTAAACAAAAACTCGCCACCAAGCATTGTTGGACTTGCAACTTTTAGGTTTATTTTTTAAATGTTTGTCTTTTATTAAATGTTTGTCTTTTTTTTAGTTTTTTAAAATTAATGTTTTTTATTATACATTTTTAGATGTTAATTTAAGTCATTAAAATACTCCCTCCGTCCCATTAGAAGTGTCCACGTTTGAAAAACACAAAGTTTTAGGCACATTAAATGATGAGTATTTTTGTTGTCATTTGACAATAATACCCTTGACAATAAATATTATTGTGGGTCCATCATATTGTTTGTTTTATGTTATTAAGGGCAAATTTGGAAGTTTACCAATAAATTTTAAAAGTGGACACTTTAAATGGGACAACTAAAAAAGGCAATATGAACACTTCTAATGGGACGGAGGGAGTAAATAAATAAATAAAAAGAGTGAGGATATGAGGGTATTTGACACCCATCTAAAAATAGAGTGAGGATGGTTGTGAAGTACAGTATTCTGATTGATGGGTTGTGATTCATGATGGTAGTGAGAGCTCACATAAACCACTGCCACCACCTAAAAATTAAGTGTATCTCTGAAACAATAATAATAAAATCAAATTGATAATGTCATGCCTAATAAAAAACTAATAATATATATATATGTATATATTCTTTATGTGTTTATGACCTAATGTTATAAACATTTATATATTTTTGTAACATTTTAAGTCTGATGTCGTTAGTTTTTTAACCTAGATTATACACCACTCATGTGTTGCTTTAGCCATTTATGAAGCGTTAAGTTTCTGTAACAATCTCGGTTTTTTGGCCCGGAAATTTTTTTTAAAAAACCTATTGGGCTTGGCCCAACCATTATTAGACTTAGGCTCAACTTAAATAAGCCCAACTCTTATCTATCTAATAAATTAAACTTTTAGGGGGCAATTTTTGGAGGGAAAGTTTTTTAATCCATAATGGGAAGTTTAAGAGGGAAAATATTAAGTTTCATGCAATGAGTTGATGGAGCTCCTTAAATATTAAATATTTACAAATTACAAATTTTTAAACATAATAATTCTAATTTCTTTATAAATATTATTTAACCCGTGTGTAACACACGAGTGTTAAACCTAGTTAGTTATGTATGGAAGGAAATCAAAAACATTAAATCATCCATAATAATCTCTTCAAAAATTTCAATTTATCTTATTTACCTCTAAAATCAATGTGAAACGGAAAATAAACAGCGTAGCAAATAACGCGTCATAATTTACGGCCTACACTCATGCTTGCCAACCCGTAAGCTCGACCCGGTACATGAGTGTCACCATGAATTTTGCCAGATATTTATCATCTGGAATATTTGTATGTCTATTTTCTTACCTTTTTTTAATTAATTGATAGGATTTATTAAACACCAAATTTAAAAGCGTCGATATCTAATTTGGTATTAATAATGTATTTTTAGTCTAAATCTATTTGTTCAAGGCTTAAATTAGAATTAAAAAAATTTGTGTTTAAACAATTTGTGTTTCTATTTTCATATATCTTTCATGTTATGTATAAATTATTTTCAAATGTTATTTTTTCATAAAGTTTTACAATTTTGTTTTTTATATATATTTTCATCCGTGTAACACACGAAGCTTAATCTAGTTACTCTAATAAATTAGATTTCTTATAAAAAAAACACGTGTAATCTACGTAATATGAAATTTGAATCTCACAATAATTATAACTATAATGTAATCCACCGGTTAATATGTATAAAATAATATTTTAAAATTTAAATTTGAGCACTTATATTATTAGTTATAAACTAAGTATATATATACAGAATAAGACAAATATAATTATAAGAAAAATATATGGGGTAGTATTTGATCTGAATATGGTTTACAAGTCCTAGTCTTATTTGAAGGAGCGTTATGCTCGAGAAAACAACACCCAAGTGGTGATTGTAAGGATATTAACGAGGGAACAAACGATTCTAATTAGTTTTAAAACAAAACTACCGTGGTAAAACTGGAACACAAGATTAACAAAAAAAAAATTTACTATAACAGTATTATACTCAAGTTAAAGAGAACTAAATATTTGATTTGATAGTGTAGTTTAAAAAAAATATAAATTCACATAAAAAGTTATATATGCTTATAAATTAATGTCGAGATATAAAGTTTTAGGATATTACCAAGTTTATCTCAAAGTTTTATTTTTTAACCTATCAAATATAAATCGACTCATACACGTCTCTACTAAGAGAATGTTGAAATGTAAATATTCTTAAATTTTTCAAGATTTTACTAAATATTATGGAGCAAAATGTAATCAATATTATTAAAATATATTATTATAGATAAATCATAAATATATTTATATAAATACTTTAAATATAAAATAATTATTAAGAGAAAAACTTTCATAACATGCCTGTCATGTAAATTCTATTTTTTTTATATTAGAGATGTGATCACCAGGGCCGGTCCTGATGATTTTGGTGCCCTATGCGGGCCATGAAATAATGACCCCCTCCCCGAGCACCAACACACTAAGTCGCTACTTGGTAGTGTCTAGTCGCTATCTTTGCTCACTTGTTGAGTTGCTGCTAGCCTGTTGTCGTTTTAATTTACAACATCGACAAAAACAATAAAACATGTGAGTTGTGGACTTGTTGTGACCATATGGGCTTTTGGTGAAAGAACTAGGCTGTTGAAACTTGAAAGCAGTGGGCTTTTGCCTTTAGTGTACATCCTTAAGCCTAAATATAAGTTTTATAAATTTGTTTTTTATATAATATAAACTTTTTTTTTTAAATTTGGTGTCCCATTAGGCGAGTGTCCTTTGCGGTCGCACACGGTACACACCCTCAACGCCGCCTACGGTGATCACTAAATAAACATACGTTATTATTAAAAGAGTTAAGTGCAAAATGCACCTCTGTGGTTTACACCCAATAACACTTTGCAACCCCGCTTGAATATTTAGATCTTTTACAACCCTAGACTTTATATAGTGAGTCATTTGCATCCATTGGTTACTTTGATTGTTAGTTGATCGTTATTTGTAACGCTAAAATAGACCATTTACCTAAAAAATAAACATATTTATAACTTATGAGATCTAAAAAGTATTTAAGGAAGTGGATACGTCATCGGTGCCAATGGTTGTCCAACAGTGAGTTGTTATAATTATGATTTTTTATCGTTTCTAGGTATGATTTTTTGTATTTTTAATGCATTTCACTCAAAAGTATATATTTTTTAGATCTTATAAATTATTAATTTGTTTCTTTTTTTATATAAAGAGTCTATTTTACCTTTACAAATAACGATCAACTAACAATCAAAGTAACCGGGGGATGCAAATTACTCACTTTAAAAAGTATAGGGTTGTAAAAGGTCTAAATATTCAAACGGGGTTATAAAGTGCTATTGAATGTAAACCACAGTGGTGCATTTTGCACTTAACTTTTATTAAAACTACAACAAATAACATACATATAAAAATCAATACAAGTTATTTAGTCTCATGATGAGCCTCAACTAATGTATTTCTTTGGGCCTAGGCCAACAAACCTAAGCGTATACTATTTAAATTATTGTTGTATAAATAACAACAACGTACACGGCCCGCTTTTATTATAAGTTTTATCTACACTCGATCGATCGTTTTCAGCATTTTCGACTGTAAGTCTCGTATTCGTATTATGATTGATTGTAGCTAGGGTTTTAGGTTACATGACATGCATGCCTTTATGTAGTTGACATCAAGTAGCTAGCTAGTATATATGAAAGTTTAATGCATGGTTCTTGCTATTATATATAATTAAACCATGTTATATTGTATCAAGTTGAATAAATTATTTTTAATATCACGTAAAAGATCGGTCATATATACTTAATTAAATATATATTAATGTGTTTTATATATTATTGTTATACATGTTATATTTCACCTTTTCTTCATTCCAGATCATAATTGAAGAAATGGAATATATGCATGACAAGAAACATGATATCAAAGTTGATGATGATCAATGTTGCTACTTTTTGAAACTTGAAGGTAACAAACAAGTTTATAGTTGTTTTGAAACCCTAGCTTATAACTTGATTTGTTCAAACATGTACATTCTTCTGTTATCTATCTATGTGTATGTTATCACAGGTGATCATCTAAGCATGACTAGAAAGGAGTTTTTGGTTCGTCTTAAAGATGTACGTACGTAATATTTAAGCATCCAACTACTTTTGAACATGCACGTAGTTGGTCGAGATTTCGTTTACAGTTTTTTTTATGTCGTGTTGTTCATAGGTTCACGGTTTTCTTCATGAAGCAGACGAGAGGATAAAGAGAATTCAAAAGGCCTCAGGGGCTACAATTGCCATTATATCTACTCCAGAAGTCAAGTTTCACCTCCAAGCACGTATGGAACTATGGGGTACCGCTAATCAAGTTGAAGTTGCAGAATCGGCCATCGTACGTGAAATCACTAAGGTCAGACGTACTACTAATTTCAACCTAGCTCTTGGTCTTTTTAGTTTTGTGATTCTAAAACATGCATGTATGTTCATCTTTGCAGCTTTACGAAAACTCGTTTGTCCCGACTATCCTAATGCAAGCACCTATTTATTACTATGAAGTATATGTTCCTGTAGCGCAGGTACTGGTAGAAAAACCTTATAAAACTGTAAGTTGTTAGTTTGTTCTCATAAATTCTTGTTGCTTGTGTCTATGTGTAGGCTATTAAATTGTTGGGCGCAACTTTAGAAAACGTTGCGAAAGTAGAAGCAGAATCCGGTGCTTGGATAATGGTTTGCTCTTACTACTTAATTATCTCATAATTTTGTTCAGATTGTTTTCGCCATTTTTATCGTTTCTAATATAGTTGATGCTCAAAATCTGATTAAATTAAGTGATTTTGACCCGTTTCACTTTTTTTTTTAATTTAATTTGACTCGTTAGGGATAAACCACAACACAGTTCAATCATGACGAAAGTAAATGGGTCAAAAAGTTTGATCTGATTTTGTTTTGCATCTCAGGTGTTAGAAGTATTATAGTCCCAACTGATTTAATTTGTTACCAACAATGTCAATAATATGCAGGTGGATCCACTTGGGATCCCTTCACCACACCTAGCAATGAGAAGACTAAGCATCTTTGGCAATCGTGACCAAGTTTACCGAGCATTGATGATTGTTAACAAAGCCATCGTGGTGAGTTTATAGTTTATTCACCTCCTGTGTTTGTTACATTAAAAGCAACTCATGAAAGGTTTTTCTTTGAGCATTAGGAACCATACAAGCTTGTCGACACCGAGCCATCAGGAACGTCCTTACAAGCTGCAGATGAGCATAGAGATGTGGTCCGAGATCACCAACTTCCGGTCGATTCAAGTGATTTTATAAAAGGTTTGAACTTGTTTTAATGCTTAATGTGTTCTATTATACTGATTTATATTATCTTTCACTTTTTCTTCTAGGCAAAAAGGAAATGGAAGAAATTCATGGGAATATCAATATCAAACTTGATGATCAATGCTATTTTCTGAAACTTAAAGGTAACAAGTTTATAGTTGCTTGTACCGACAAGATTCGTAATCAATCTCTAAGCGAAAGAAATGGTTAATTTTCTCATTTGTCATCCCGTTTTGTTAATACAAGCACATTCTTGTGTTATATATGTGTATGTTATCACAACAGGTAATCTAAAGTTTGAAGACGTGGTTGGTCCAGACTCTTTGAACAACATGACTAGAAAGGAGTTTTTGGTTCGTCTTAAAGATGTACGTAAGCACCTACATTTGAACATGCACGTAGTTGGTCCAGGGTCCGTTGTCAAATTTATTTTCATTATGTGGTTGTTCATATATAGGTTTTTGGTTTTCTTCGTGGAGCCGACAAGAGGATAGAGAAAATTCAAAAGGCCTCAGGGGCTACAATTGCCATAATATGTTCTCCAAAACTCAAGTTCCACCACCAAGCACGTATGGAACTGTGGGGCACTGCTGATCAAGTTAATATTGCAGAATCGGCCATCGTACGTGAAATCACTAAGGTCATATGTGTCCACAAATTTAAAACTCTGAAACTGGTATATTTAGTTTTGTGATTCTAAAACAAGTATGTTAGACAATATAAACCGGTTTTGATTAAAACGTACATTGTTCTTTCCAGCTTTATCGAAATCCGTTTGTCCCGACTATTCTGATGCAAGCACCTATTTATCACAATGAAGTATATGTTCCTGGAGGACAGGTGGTAAAAAAACCTTATTTGAACATAAAACTCCAAGTGGTTATTTGTTTCTAATAAAATCTTGTTACTTGTTTCGTGTCTGTACGTATGCAGTCTCTTAAATTGCTGGGCATGAATTTTGAAAATGTCGTGAAAGTGGAAGCAAAATCCGGTGCTTGGATATTGGTTTGCTATCTACTTCTTAGCTTATAGTTTTGTTTCTATTGTTTTGTATATTGGTGGTTAAGTGTTATAGTCGACTCGTTTAAGTTGCTACTAACAATTCCAAATATACGCAGGTGGATCAACTTGGGAAACCTGAACCACGACGCTTGTCAATGAGAAGGGTAAACATCTATGGCAATCGTGAACAAGTTTACCAAGCACTAATGATTGTATTTAATGAAGCCATCTTGGTGAGTTTAGCTTTGTGTTTGTTACATTTAAAACATACAAATCGTTAAAGGTTTTTTTTTTTTGAGCATCAGGAACCATACAAGCCTGTAGAGGACAGTGAGCCACTAAATCGCCAACTTTTGGTTGATTCAAATGACTTTATAAAAGGTAAAAGTATTTGTTATAACATAGAATGTGTATAGAAATTGATTGTGAATGTTTGAATGTGTAGAGCAAACGATTGATATAGGAAATTTGAGCATGGAAACCAACAAGACTAATCTCGAGCCGGTTGATCATGCAACAATCAATGATGAGAACATGGATGATGACGCCCCCAATGTTGAATCGCATAACTGGTCTACTGAATATGATGTCTTCGTCAAGAAACTCCAAAGCGTCAAGCCGATTAAAACACTAATCAAGTCGAGGAAAAATGCATGGGACGAAGTAGACCTTCAGTGGCCAACACCACCGAGTTATCGCCCAACTTCACAAGCATACATCCTTACCTCGCATGATGAGTTATCGCCTAACTTTACCAGCATACATACTTCCCCTTCAAATCCTTATGACCTGAAACCACCGTCTCTCTACAGCCCTACTCCCCCGAGTTATAGCATGACTTCACCAGCATACATGTCTACCTCACCTATTTACATTCCTTCTCCTCCTTGTTCTAACCCACACGACCCCATAGGTGTGGCTCGTTGTCGTAGTTCTAACAGGTCAGTACTCATCTCATCTTTTGGTTTTAATTTAATTTTCATGGTAAACGGTTTGGCGGTTTTAACTGTTTAGTCTTACTCATAGGCATTCTTTATTTTTCTAACACAAATTTAATTGTTTTGAAAAAAAAATTGGTTCAAACAACTGCCAAGCATGAGTGTTGTGAGTTAATTGTTTGTGGGTTTGTTTTAGTTCAACTGCTTGGAACTCGCTGGATGCACCTGGGTATTCATCATCAGATGATGATATTATTTATTTGCGCCGCTAATTAACTCGTTTGGTGTTTCAAAGACTTAGATTTTTGTTTGGTTTGGTTTATTTATTTGGTAACTATTCTAGCACCATTGCACCAAAGTTAAGGATGTTTGTTCTTTATCATTTCTGTCACGTACTTATTAAAATCTTTGATAACAAAGCTTGTGTTTTTAATCTCATATATACCATACTAATACTTTGTTGTCAATCATCTCTCCACATTCTTTCAGTTCATCACTTGATCATAAGGTTCAAGTTGGTATATAAGTTGGATATGAAAGCTAGCTAATATTTGATCATTTATCATTACAGTTTATTAGTTTAAACAATCTCACAAAAGAATAAAACTAGTGTTAAACATCATAATACAATACATGATATGAATAATCAAACTGCTTAAACAACATTAAATTCACCACTAGCATGAACCTCTTTTACCCTCTTTTCATATTCATCTTCTTCTTCTTCTTCATCAACTTCTTCTTCCTCATTTTCACCGTCCTCCTCTGCTCCCCATCCAAAATACGCTACTGATTTTGACGATGGCGGAGGGTTTCTTGCCTCAGCTACTATCTTCATGATCTCGTCCACGCTTTGAAGTGAAGAATTCTGGTTGTCTCGTTGATAATAGTTGGATTGAGCCGATTCCATTAGCTCTTTCGGTAAATTCTTCAAGAACCATGGATGATTCTTTATTTCCTTCATTGTAATCCTCTATTTGATCATCATAAAATGTAACTTTTAGCACAAACTTAAAAGTTTTTTCTTCAACTTAAAAAAAATATAAACGCTTCTAACCCGTAAAGGATTTGCAACGAATATGCGAGATAGTAGATGTTTGCATTCCTGAGATATGTGAACATAGTCCGGGATCTTGTACTGAATGGCCATGATACGCTGCAAGTGATTAAAGAGCGATCATTGTTAACTCGTGGTTCGATCAGGTTGGGTAAGGGTCAAAGTTGTCTGGTACGGGTTATACATGTTGACCCTTAAACTTTCTTTTTTTTACACATTGCATAGACTTTTAACGTGTTAACTTGGGTTAAAATACTATAAACAACTTGTTAAGTTAAATATAAAAAGGTTAATTGTATTGATTCCATTGGTTTTTAAGCAGGCTTACTTAAAAGCCCATGTAAGCATGATAATTTAAGGGGTTGTTTAGCAAAATCTGAATCATAAAGTGTTGAATGGTTAAAAAGTCTGAATTATTACGAGACTTTATCAATAGGAGGGATGTTAAGGTAGAAATACAGATGAGAGTAAAGTTGGTATATGCTCCATTTAGTTCCATTCACCATCTTTCTATCTCTTAACCATTCAGCATTTAACTGAATCATTCAAATGATTTTTTTATGAAACAAACGCTCTGAATGCTGAATCTGAATGATTAAGCATTGAACTGAATCATTAAAAGGTGAAACAAACAGCCTAAAAGTCTTATACTTCTATATAACACTTGGTTTTTAAACAGGCTTAAACGTTTGTAACTGACTATTTTAAACTTTCATACGTCCATTTATATATAGGGTTATTGGATTTAATCACCTCCAACTATTGGTTATTGGCCGCTGTCACCCCCAAGTATCACTTTGGTCAATATAACTCCAAACTAAACACTTTGGTGTGTGTATCACCAAAAGTTAAAAAAAATTAACAAAAAATTAACCAAAAGTGACTTGAATTGGTTAACTTTTGGTGATACGGTGTCCGTAACACCAAAAGCTAACCAAAAAGTAATCAAAAGTTAACCAAAAGTGACTTGAATTTGTTGAATTTTGGTGATACGGACACCAAAGTGTTTAATTGGGAGTTATATTGGCCAAAGTGATACTTGAGGGTGACAGCGGCCAATAGCCAATAGTTGGAGGTGATTAAATCCAATAACCCTTATATATATGTCATAACTTAGTGGTGCGTGTTGAATAAAAATATAGAACCATAAATAAAATGATGTTATAAGAGCGATTGTGAATTAAATAAATAAACTAAAAAGCTTAATTTGACAAATAATATTGATACTTACAGTGATGGTTTTTCTGAAATTTTTTGGGTCAGAAGGATCTTCAAAAGGGTATGCTCCCACGAGCATAACATATAGTGTCACTCCACATGACCACACATCCGCCAACTACAAAATATATAAAAAAATTAATACAAACAAATATAAAGTTTATAAAACTTTGTTATTTTGTGTGAATGTGTGACGGTCTGTACCTTGCCATCATACTCTCGACGAGAAAGAACCTCTGGAGCAATATAAGCTGGAGTGCCAACGGTTGATTTGGGCCTTGAATGTAGAAGTGACGACTATATGAAATAAAAAAACACGTTAAGTAAGTGTTTCAGATCCAATGACGATAATATTCAACAGAAAAAAAATTATAACCTTTGAATAACCGAAGTCGCATATTTTAAGGCGGGGTGCTCGACTCCCGTCTAAAAGTGTATTTTCTAACTTTAAATCTCGATGACATATTTGCTGCACGTAACATTATCAAAATCGTAAATAAAGACGACTCGCTAATGCATAACACAAAATAAAAGTTCATAGTCACACGAATGTATATTAACTTTATATGTTGTAAAGTATTATTTACAAAGGGGAAATATAATGTACCATGGAATGGCAGAAGGAGACCCCAGAAATCAATTGTTGGAAGAAATACCTTGCCTGTCAATTTATTTTTTTTACAAATATATCAATAACTCAACATATATAAAAATATACTTAGAAACTATAAATAAATACATTTTCATACATTACCTGTAAGCAGGTAAAATACAATGAAATATAACATGTTACAAGTAATTATATATGAAATGGGTATTATCTAAAATTATTTACTACTTAATATATTCAATATATCCTCTTATAAACGTATAAAATTTAATAAAACCGAAATTTACCTCATCTTCACTGAATCGACCTGCGCTACAAATACGATCAAAGAGCTCTCCACCAGCAGCATACTCCATTACTATTGCTAGATGTGTTGGTGTCAATACGACCTATATGCATATTCAAAACTTAACTAATGGTTAACCGATAACTAACTAATAGAAATGTTCAAATATGCTATCATCACAAACATAAATATAACAATGATCATTAACTTAAGTGGTTAAAGTGAGGTATCTAAGACTCATAAAAATTGATAGCTCTTGGATTCAAGTCCCGATCGAGGTTTTAGGTTGGCCTAAAAGGTTTTCTCACCTAAGATGTGTTTTCTTCTGAAGGGTTGAGAGTGCTATCCCGGTTGGAAAACAGATAGGTGGGTCTGAAATTACCGTTTGAAAAAACTAACATTATATATATGTATTCTTTTCATAAATCTTTTTGAAATTGTTTGACTTTTAATTAGTATAAGTCAAAACATGACTTTATTTATGTGTTTACAATTGTGTACATATTTTTTTACACCAACTAACCGCTGTTAATTAGTAAAGCTAATGTGATTATAAAGCATATATTTTTATCAAAGTTCTGATATCTTTTTAGTAACTTGGTCCGGTAAAAAAACTAAAACATGATTATAATTAAACACTTGCAAAAATACATACCTCCTTAAACCGAATAATATTAGGATGACGAAGCGATCTATGATTGATAATTTCTCTAGCCACATTTTCATCGATCTGCTTCATCATTTGCCACACAATACATTAAAAAGTTAAACAAATAACACACAACACACTTATGATTAAAAATCCATACACAAACCTTTTGACCGCGCATAATGTATTTCATTGCAACAAGTTGTTTAGTCTCTTTATGTCTCATGAGCCTCGCCACCCCGAAGTTACCCGCCCCAAGATCCTTCACAACCTCGTACTTGTCCATGGAGACGACGGATCAGATATGGGCGGGTTGTGACACGACACTCAATCGTATGATACGTCTTTGTGTATATACACAAATGTTAATGTATATGACAATGTAAAGATACAATGTGTATATATATACATATATAAGTAGTGTTAGTGAAGATGGGGTCGAGAACACGTGGGAAGGAGACTTGGATATATAGAGGTCGGCATGGGAAGTCACATGCACTTCCACAAACTCCCATGACTTCAATCTTTAAATAATTGTGTGTTTCATATTTTTAATGTTAATTAAATGGTCTATTACTTCAACATTCAAAATAATTAACTTTTTTGAAGGAAAAAAAAGAAGGTATATGGCTAATTCTAAACTATTATTAGAAGGTGTTGATTCTGATAAGACATTTTCATTAAGTGGAGTTTCTTATAATTATAAGGGTTTAGAGTTTAAAATTCTGACAGTATAGATTGTGATGTATTTATTTTAGAAAAACTAGAAATTATTGTTAAAAAAGGTGTCAATAGTGTTGGGTTACTGATTTTGATTACAATCTAATTAACGATATTATTCTGAAAATATAAACTTAAATCACAAATTTGATTCTTTCACTGTGAATGCTCTTATATTTTCTATATGGATGATATAAACGATTAAATTATAATAATTTTTCCTAGCTGTTAATCAAAAGTTCAAAACAAGTGTGTGTTTAGTTCGTGAAAAATTGCCAAATGAGTTGGGATTAAAAAGAAGTTGATTTGGAATATAAATTTTTCAATATGATTTGAATTAAAAGAAATAATGCAATACAAATTTGAATTTGCAAGTCTTTTATAACAAAAACAATCTTAAAACAATTGAAATTCATTGAATTTTATTATCAAAAAACTGTGTGTAATTGTGTATTTATTTATTTCTAACCTCGTGTATCATTAAAATATACATTTATATTGACTAAGGGTTCATTTTCTTCCTTTTAAACGGCTCATATATATATATATACTATATTAATAAAGCTAATAAGTTAAAATAAAGAATGTTAAAAATAGAGTTTCTAGTACAATCTATACAAATCTATAAAATATAATAAAACAAACCATTCTTACCATGTGTTTCTCTTTTATTAAGTTTCCCCTTTAATTGTACACATGGCATTCTCTAACTACTCTTGTGATGATTTGTCATTCTCACATTCCACTAAATTAATTTCTTGCTCAATTGAAAATTGTTTTCATAATAAAAATCCTATGAATTAATTAAGTTAGCTATTTTTTGTTGTATAAGTTTAACTATTCTTAGTAAACTAAAGCAAATTATTGATGAACTTATGAGTTTTTACACAATCATTTGTCTCACATAGAATTAAAAAGTATCTAAAACCATTTATATATTAAATATATAAAGATGGTAAAATTACTAATAGAACTTCAAATGAGGTTACTTTCAAACTTTTGTTCTACAAACAACACATTCAATGTTGTGTATAAATAAAGTTAGTTAGAGACTTGTAGTTTGGATTTACATGAATATAAATGTTTAATTCTAACATTTGTTTCTGCTTAATTATTTGTAGTTGAATTGTGTAATTACAAGTTTTTTTTTTCAATTTATAACCTATTCTAACTCAAACCCGTGTAAGACACGGGTATCTAACCTAGTGAATAATATATCTAGTACAATCCAAGTTAGTTTGAGTGTTATGGCAAGTTTAGATCCACATAGTGGCCAGCCGTTATGGGACTTGACCCGAAATATACTATATGCTATTGTGACACAATTATGAGAGAGCATGGAGAAGTAATTGAGTATGTAGAAGTAAATCATAGTTGACTTTGAAATGTCATCCTCATCCTCATGGCATATTGGCATGTGAGATCATTTATCAAAAACATTTTGCTAAATTGACTCCTAAGATTCCATCTTTCACATGCAATTCATCACATGACACTCCTTCAATCAAAATTGATGACAAGATTTTTCTATCAACATTTACAATATCCCTTTATTCATTTTTTTTTCTTGAATATTTTGCTTTCATATTAAGGGAAGTTTGGATCTATCCTTTAAAAAATGCAACCCTAAATTAAAATTGAGTGTTTGATTCAAAAAACAATACAATGTTGTTCTTGCTAGGATTTATTTTTTCTTTCGAACGAAAAATAGCTTAATCGGGGTAATATCCCACCCCTGCAATGGAGTCCCCGGCAACGGCGCCATTTTGATCGAGGTCGTTTGGTCGGTCAAAAAATAAAGTAAATAGAGTTCTTATTCACCCTTAATAGTAAGGATAAGTAGGGTGTCGAGTCCACGAGGAATTTGTGGTCAATGTTTAATGTAACTAATCGATTATTGACTTGAAAGAAATAAACTAAACAATTGCATAAATGTAAACCTTGGGTTTTGATTGATTTGAATTTGAAAGCAAATAACTTTAAACTATGAATTAACTATGAATTAAAAAGGTAGTCATCCCCGGGATTCGGATTCAAAGATAATGTTAAGTTCAATTGTTTATGTTTTGATCATGAAAATATGACTTCTATGTAATGATAAATCAATTGCCAAACAATTACCAATTACTAATATTTATGAGTAGACAACGAAAATGTTGAAAACCGAAAACCAATCAATCAGTTTAGTAATAATCACGACAATCTCTAAACCACAGAGTTCATTTTAGAACATCAAATAGAAAACAAACCTAAACAAAGAACCAAACAAATGTCTTGGAAGAATCCTTCACCAGGAAATAACCACAATGGAATTAGCCGCTCATGCTTGTGAATTGATCTTCAGATTCGTTGTTAGAAGACATGATTGGTGATGGAATGATGATTGAATCGATTGGAATCTTGGATCTTGAAGTGGAGAATAGCCAAAATTCGTCCTAGGGTTCGTCCTTGGCTTAGAGGCCAAGGGATAATGATTTTTAACCTAAAATTCGACTTTTATCTTTAATTTCCGTCCCCAGTCCCGTAGCCTACTGAAATCTCCTGAAAACTCGTAGCCTACTGAAAAGGCAAAATTCAGATACTTGTTTTCTTTCACTTTTGGCCCTTCTGACTTGAAACTTGGCACCTAAGACCCCTAAATCACTTGTTTAACCTACAAAAACATATTCCAACATAGTTAAACTATTCTAAGTGATTAATCATATAAAAGCACATAAACATTAACATTTAAACACATAAAACATCATTCCAAACACCACTCATCACCTGCACCGACCAAACTATTTTGCCTTAACCGGGTTTACGCTGACGTTTGTGAGTGACTGGATGTTCGCTGGTAAAACCCCACAAGGTTCCGTCCTTCTAAGGGTGATTACCACTGGTCTTACCACCACCTAAATTAGATTTGAACCGGGTAGATCTAAGTATGCTTATTTTTAAGGCTTTGTCTATTCACACACCCTAAAATTCTATTCACACACCTGTTTTAAAATCAGGCGTCACGGATAGGCCTTGATGCGGCGCCTGAGTCACTTTTCTGTCAACGTCAACCGAGGAATGTCGTAAACGAGGTGGAATTCGGTCAAACCTGGACATATGCGCCGCATATATGACCTAGGCGCCGATGATGTTGTTGGTCGCATATATGACCCAGGCGCCACGCCGAGGGCCATGCGCGGCACGTAAGGGTGTTGAAGCGTGATTGACTACGTTCGAGGATGTGTTTGGGATAAGAAGTAACCCAAACGCGACGCCGAGGTTTATGTGCGATGCCTGAGGGTGTGGGAAATAAAAACATGAGGTGTGTGAATAAGATATGGGGTGTGTGAATAGGATGAACCATTTTTAATCAAGTAAAAAAAATTAACAGTATTTTAAATCAAGTAATGATTTAGCTATTTATTGTTTAAAACACCTTGAAAGTTGAAAAGGAAAGAAAATGTTAAGAAGGTGGATGTAAGTACGCATACTTTTGATTAAGTAATGGTTTGGTTATTTACTGTTTAAAACACAACACCTAAGAAAATTAATAATACATACATAGAATTGAGTTGCTCTTTGAATTTTGTTCGTCACCATGTCACTAAAACATCGTTTTGTGTTTCATTTGCATCATTACTAATAGCTAATTAGCTACTGACTTTGCTTTAATGACTCAAACCGATCAAAACTAAAT
This sequence comes from Tagetes erecta, assembly GCA_030867185.1. NCBI lineage: Eukaryota > Viridiplantae > Streptophyta > Magnoliopsida > Asterales > Asteraceae > Tagetes > Tagetes erecta. The sequence goes on along the minus strand of CM061489.1, from coordinate 3,855,278 downwards.
ACAATGTGAGTTTTCACTTTTTCTTTGTTTTAACGGGTTTTTACTCGTGTACATACTTTAGTTTCGTGCAATAAGCGTAGGGGCCAACTCCCATTCCAGCCCCTTGAAAGATACGCCTCTGTCTAGCGTTGTGTAATCTTTTGAATTATGTTTTGAAATTTCATTACTAATGTTATGCATCACTAAGCATATGCTTATATTTTGTATTTTTTTCACACACGGTTTTTCTAATCCAGAAAAGTTGACTTCTATAAAGTCAGCTGCTTGACTTTTCCTGTTTACAAGAAAAGTGTCCTTTTGGGATTTGTAATGTGGATAAGTTTATAGAAAAAATTACTTAGAAATTGTGTGCTACACTTTTTGGTGACAGGTTGTTCGAGATAACAAAGAGTAAAGAGTAAATGTATTCATCTTTTGACAATTGTGTTTTTTTAGGTTTCATGTCTCATGAAAGCATCTAATAATACCAGTAATAACTCATATAATTCATGGTATAACTTATTAGCCGATAATAATTCATATTAATAGTTTGACCAATGACACTCATAACTTTCACATTTGTTATAAAAAACAACATAACACAACCTTTATATACATACTTACACTTGATTCTCATTCGATTCACTCAGAATGATGAATGTGAACGAAATGTGGAAATATACAAGCAAAATCTAGTGTGAATCTCTAATGATTAAACTACGAGTGATCGTCTTGGTAACAAAAGCGAAAGTTAGGAGTGTCATTGGTCAGACTGTAAATATAAATTATTATTGGTTACATGTCATAGTTTGAAATATTAAAATCCAATCTATGACGCATCAATTCCATTAAAACAAGAAATCGATTTGACACCCTAAAGTAGTGATCCAAACCAAATTAAAATTGTTTTTTCCATTTATAACTCAATGATAAGTTGATTATTGATAACCTCAGCTCTTAGTGGGCTATGTCTATTGATCTTAGCCCATAACAAATCTTCATTACAACCCATTTAGTACATAAACTTCATAATGATTTACTTTACAAATAGAATTTTCTTTTTCTTGACGGTAACTTAATATCTAAAATTCCAACTTCCAAGTCTAGAAATTATGTACTCAATGCAACACAACTTTGCTTGCCCAACACATTGTAGTTCTCATGATATGTACTTAATGATTTACTTTACAAACTATTAATCCTAAAATATCTTTTGAAATATGTCAAAATTACACATCAAACTATTTTTATGAAAAGTATACATATTTTCTTATAATATCACTAAGTTTGAGTCTCAATTAAGCACAACAAGTGTGTTTAAAAACATTTTTAGATCCAAATTTTTTTTTTTTTTTTTTTTTTTGGACAGCGAAACGAATAAAGCCCGGCTACCCGGGGTAACCCAATGGCGAAAGGCGACCCCAAACGCTCTGCGAACACAGACAGCGCTGGGTAGCCGAAGCCCACCTATTAAACCAACTCCAATTCGGGGGAAACCCACTAGCCCGTCCGCCCGTAGGCACGACAACAAGCTAGCGGTAAAACCCGTTTGGCTCAGAGATCGAACTTATGTTGGCCACAAGTCTCCCTTCATTGCCCCCATTTGCCCCTTCCAAAGTGGTGGTAGTGAGACTAGAACTTGGGTCTCTTTTGAAGAATCCAAGCCTCTTACCACTACACCACATTAGAAGTTGCATTTTTTTAGATCCAAATAATTGTCACTTTTCAGTAACTTAGATTAGCATCAAGTTCATATACTATAATCATTACCACTATTAAAGGTTATGAAAGTTGCTTTTGTATTATTTCATACTTTTGCATGTATAACATAAATTTTGTGAAATTTTACTTGCTTTTTTTTTTTTTTTTTTTTTTTTTTGGTAAAACTTTATAACTTTTAAAATATTCAAATACTTGATGATTTACACATTATTCGTAAAAGTTATACCAATTATCGTCACTCAAGTTGTTCAGATGTGTATCTAAGTCTTTGGTTCAAATCTCATATGAGACAATGTAAAATTTCAGGTTTGTTGAAAGAGTTTTTCACTATGATGATTTCATTCGTGATGTTGTTATTGGGTAAGTCATGTTTGAAGCATTAAAATCAGTATGGATAAAAGTTTATTAAATATATTTTTAAGGCTATCTTCTAGAAGAATGCCTTTGACGAGCATAAACTTTTAAAACTAATTTTTATTGTTGAGAAACAAAACAACCATAATTTGGCATGAAGCCGAATTAAATAACACGCAAAGGGAGGGTGGATTATGATCCCATCAAATATGGTCACCCAAATCACATGGTGTTCAAAACTCCACTTTACCATCTCTTTTGTTTTTTTTCATTTATAGATTCAACTTGAGTTTCATCTTCAACTCCATCTTCTTCTAACATGTTAACATCCGGTGCGGTTTTAGCTTTATCCACATCATTGTGGCTCACCACAACAAACTGAGACATCGTATTGAAATCCTTATTTTGAATCATTTCTGATACTGCATAAACATGATTCATTACGTAAAAAAAGACAACATAACAATTGAAATCACGTTGATACCAAATTTTAAAAAATATATATCATCAACCGGTATAGAAAATATTGTCCATACAAACAATTATGTTCACACTGATCGAGGTTTTTATTCAATGCAAGAATTATTAAAAAAACTTAATAAACCTGATGTTCTTATCAATTAATGCAAATAGTGCCTATCAATGAAATTAAAATCTATACCTTTTAATAAAAGGGGGTTTTAGATGACACTTATCAATCATTAGAGGCATCTTGAAAATAGTTTTCCCACTCAAAATTTTATAACATTTTTATTAGGTGAAGATTTACATACCATAAGTAAATTAAATTTTAATTAATTTAAATTTAACAAGTTAATCAAATGAATTTTTATTTCCAAAAATATGTTATGATTTTAAATTCTTTGTTTTCAAAATATAAAAATCATATTAACTTTTGAATTCATTTAATTTCTTAATTATTATTTTTCCACATTTAGTTGTTCCAAATATATATTTTCAACATTGCAAAATGTAATGTTATTGATCAATGCATTTACATTGCTAAACAAAGTCTTGATAAGATCCTCGTCAAATATAAACATATATCTTTTCAATAGAAGATGATGATTATTGCTGTATGTAATTTGTTTTTGAGTTGTAACAAACATTTATTTAACTCAATAACATCTAACTTATTTTCAAATGCTTATTATTTCATTTAGATAACTTAAGTTTAGAATGTGTTCTATTCATAGGTATTAACTTGTATAATACATAAACACTATTTTTTAGGTGAATTTGAGAAGCGTTTTGAGTTTTTTTCTACCATCAACTATATTTCACAATTTTTTTATCTGTTTTTACTGCCATTAAATTTTTTAGAACATGCTTTGTGAATTTGAGACCTGTTTTTCTGCCATCATATTTGTTTAAAAATTTCACAGTTTTTTCGCAATTTTTAATTTTTTTTGCATTTATTAAAAAAAGATTGTCGCTCTTTAAGATTTTTTACAAATTTAGGAAAATTTTCACAACATTTGTTTTTCAATTTTTAAAAAGTTTTGTGAATAATTATTTTATTTATTTTATATAGAATGTTAAAATGTTTCGTGACTTCTCATGATAGTTAATAGTGGGAAAGTTGAAACAATTGTTTCTTGAAGTTGCCCTTGAAAAGTTAATGTTACCTATTATACAAGTTAATTACTTAGGATTGAATCACCTTTTTAAAGTTAAATTATATAATTGAAACAAAAAAAAAAGTTTGGGTGACCTGACTAGAACAAAAATGAAACATGGTTATTTTTCTACAAATTTACCTCTTTCACAACTATTTAAATTTATCTGTTTTTCATGTCTTTACCCGTGTAAAATACGGGCACTAAACTAGTTATAATTATAATATGAATAATACAAATCAATTGATGTAATATTGTTCGACTTTAATTAAAGACTTAGGAAGTTGGTAACTTGGTATGCTATCTTATAGATCGGTGGGAAGCAACAAACACTACTTTGAATTGCATCATAATAAAGAGTTGATTCACTGATAATATATACACTAAAAGTATCTTTTACACATATGTCTTATGTTTATATCAACAACATGATGCTATCAAATTCTTGATCCTCACTCAGAGATTTTTCTAGGTGCCTTTCAGTCTCACACAATACATATCATGTGTCCTATCTATGTTGTTTGAAGGTTTTGTTTTAGATGTATGATAGTGTTATAAGAGTTTGGGTTCCTGCAAAATAATATATATCTGATTATTCTTTGTTGTTAATCGTTGATTTTGAATATAAGTAGGCGTGCTGAGGCTGTCGCACGATGCGCGACAGTTGTTAAGTGTATAATTACTTTCTGCATACCCTACTAGCACCTCACAAACAAAAATATAGCACAATACAAAAAATCAAATACAAAAACAAAACACGAAAAAATAATAAAAAACAGCCAACAAAATAAACGCACTCATAACATTAACCAATAGCAATACATCTCAAACCACACACAAAACACTATTTCATGACATCAACCAATAACAACGTCATAACTCTTCAAACCATTAACCAATAACAACACAACACCTCAAGCCACAAACAAAACATCAACCAATAACTATACAACACTTCAAATCATCAACCAATCATAACACAACACCTCAAGCCACAAACAAAACATTAACCAATTATAACTATACAACACCTCAAACCATCAACCAATAACAACACAACACCTTTCAATATGAAAAAAAATAAAAACAAAAAAGGCCAATAACTATAAAACAACTCAAAACACTCACCAATGGCAATAGCACTCCTCATCCAACACTCAAAATACTATTGACCAATAACTAAAAAATAACTCAAAACACCCACCAATAACAGCACATCACTTCATCCGACACTCAAAACACTTTTATAGAGTTTCTCTTTCAATATGGTTAAATTTAATCTCGTATTCTTATAAATCACATATAATACCGTCCATCTCATAACCAAAACTTGTGTTTATAAAAAATTAAAAACCAAATGACTTGGTCCTTACTGTTAGAAGATAATTAATTATATCCGTTAAGATTGCTAGCTTGCTTTTAAAGTTGAATATAAACATATGATAATATTGACTTTCTTGTTTGAATTGTCACATGTTAGTAACATGTGTTGCCATGATATAATCAGGATTTGAATTTGAAATTTTACATGCCATGATAAGGCCCAACCTATCTTAAACGTTACTGAGTCTTTATTCATCTTCTTTTTCGTGACATGGAGAGATTTTTCAAGTTTGTTTCTACTATTTCATTTCATTCTCTAATATAGAGGAAGGATTAAATACAAAATTAATTTTTACGTAAAAAGTGTAAACCGTCTCATTCAAACAGTGTTTGAACCGTCTCATCGAGCTTTACTATCTTAGATTTTATGGTTTAACTTTTTAAGGCATTTTGTAGGGGAACTTACCCCCATAGGCCCATAATATAACCATTAAGGCATTAATTTTTTTGCATAAAGATCGGTGGAGATCTTGTTTGTTAGTCCTCCAACTTTGTCATTTTTTTCATTTTTTGTCCTCAAGTCAATGTTGACATATTTATGACTTTGACATATGACTTTAACGTATTGTCATTTTGATCCCTGATGACTCAGCTAATTTACAACATTGACCAATACTCTACTTTAACATATTTACGACTTTGATCTCCCATTTTTACTTAGTTATTATTTGACATCTAAATTTTAATATATCTCCGTCTTTTAACATGTGACAGATTACAACTTTACACCGTAATATGCAGAATATTATTTTTTCTATCAACGTATGTAATGAGATTACATACGCAAAATCCGAATGCCACATCATATGATCTGGTCTTATAACCAGTTCGCTTGTGTTGAACAACTTTATCATTCCATATTACCATATTATTATTATTAAAAGAATGTAAGTCTAGAGTCTAGACTCGTATGTTCTGCAATATATTGGAACCCAAATTAACCTAGCTTCTTGGTTATTTATCTAAGTAGTTTAATAATTTATCATTTATAAATCACGGTTAATACAAATGCAATTATCAAAGTGATTTAGTTGGAGTTGTAAATCTGGTTTTTTTTGTTGTATTTAAAGTCAACAATTCAACTTTCTTAAGCCTTATTTTCCAGCGGTATCAATCAATGATCCAGTTAATGTTGGTGAAATAAACATGTTTTACTCACAGACGATGGTTCAATCCTTGTTAAAGGTTGTTATGTCAATCTCTATGGGTTTTTCCTATGAGCATCCAACAAAGTTAAATGCAACATGCGGGTCTGGGTAAGACAACGTATATGACTGTCTGACTTGATTCAAAGACCCTATTTGACAGGGTTACGTCTCACTATTCATGAAAATCGGCATTAAAAAAATACAAATAGAGCTCTTCAAATAAACGCTATCATATATGGACATGGTTTTAATAGATACTAAATGCTAGAGAGTAACTATAAGTCTATAATTGCAACAATTTGCTTTTAATACAACTTTTTTTCTCTTTTTATTTTACTTTTATATTTTTATCGTATTCATCACTTGATTTAACATCTGATGCAATAACAATAATAATCGTATTTAAATTGTCCTTTTTATTTTTTACTTTTAAAGCAACCCAAGATATACAATTCTTTAAATAAACGCCAAATATATAGGAAAACTGCTAAAAAGGACATTGTTTTAACAATATTGAAAATGCTATAAAGAGTAATGACAAATGCAATAAAACTAGTATAAGGGCACGTCTTTACGGTTGCAGAGTCTCGATTTACGACTTCATTACACGTATTACAAATGTGACATTAGAATTTTGACATGTCATATGTTTTGGCACGGGTTCTATACTGTCTTCCTCATAGATTGGTTAAACACATTGTATCACTGATGTGCGAGTTTCGTTATAGAAATGTGTCATTCTTCAACCTTTGCTTGTTAAAAAAATAACAATCATATTTAAAAGTCCATTTTTTAGCAACACAAGATCAAAATTTGAATTGAAAAAGCACCAATTTTAAATTCAATTCAATTAGAAGTCTATTATCAAATTCATATCATGTTTGAATCCTGTTTTAAAAAGTCAAAGTTTACTTAATTTGATTCAGTAAATTAAAATATTCTAAATTCAATTCGTTGAACACTTTACTCTAGATGACAAATTATAATATTACTTCCTAGTGTAACTATTTATTTTGTGTTTATTGGTTTATTTAAGGGCAATTTAATAACTTTCGTAACTATTATCAAATCTACCTATTCTAATAATTGAGTAACACATCCACATGTCACCATTTTAACTACTCCACATAGGATTTTGCTTAGGTGTCATGTTCTAATTAATTTGATGGAGAATTTTTAGACGGGTCATGGTATGCTCCATATTCAAAATAACCCGATATGTTTAAATTAAAAATTCACAAATTATCATCAATTATCTCCTAACCCGATATGTTCAAATACAAAATTTACCAATTATCATGATCTATATATTAACCCGATATGTACCAAGTATCATGAATTATCTCCTAACCTGATATGTTGAAATAAAAAACTTATCAATTATTATGATTTATCTTAACCCGATATGTTCAAATTAAAGTTTTACCAATTATCATTAATTATCTCATAACTCGATATGTTCAAATAAAAAATTACAATTATCATGAATTATTTCCTAACCCGATATGTTCCAATAAAAATTTACCAACTATTATAAATCATATCCTTTATTGTAACATATGATTTTTTATATGAATATATTTTTAAATATCCAAATCGATTTAATAATAGATATGTTAAAAATAAATTTGATATGTAAATTGAGTTAAAACTTATAAAACTAAAATCCGTGTAGTACACGGGTACTAATCTAGTATCTAAATATATATTAGTTCAAAATATATTAGTTTTAATAATAAAAGTAACAATACATGTCTTGTACTATCTGAAAAAACATATAAACTAAACTAAAATAACAAACGATATTTTGTTTTAACGATTTAAGAGAAATGTAAAAAACTTTGCTTCTCTCGACAGTCATGGGTTATAGCTCTCTGACATTAGCAAATAATTATGATTACTTAAAAAATTTTTGGTAAAATCTGAATGATTAACTGCTGAATGGTTAAGAGGTCTAAACCATTAAGAGACTCTAACAATGCGAGAGATGTTAAGATAGAACTTCATATGAGAATAAGGTTGGTATATGCTTCATTCAGTTTCATTCAACATGTCTCTGTCTTTTAACCATTCAGCACTTAACTGAACCATTCAGAGACTTCTTTTTTAAACAAACGTTCTGAATGCTGAATGCTAAAGTACTGAACTAAATCTTTAAAAGATGAAACAAATAATCCCTTAGTATACTTAACATAAAAAAACTAAATAAATTAGAATAAAGTTACATTATTTTAAATAAACCAACAATATCCTATTAGTTTAGTTATTGTTTGAAAAATTGAATAACAGAAGTGGGACTTGAGTCCTCCTAATTTCCAGCTCAGCACTGACAGAATAGGGATTTGAGTTATGCCACATGTTGTATTTTTATTGGGGATCTGTGCTGGCACCACCGTCTCTTTTTCAAAATTTTAGATTCTTTAATTTACTGCCTTTTTTCATATTTGGTATAAAAAAATTGTATTTTAAACAAACCATATATATATATATATATAACATTACTAGTTTAGTGCCCGCGCTACGCTCGGGAACACAACATTCAAGTGATGTTTTTAAGGATATTCATGAACGTTCCAATAAGTTTTGAAACAAAACCGTGGTAAACCGGAACACGAAATATATTTTTAAAAATTAAATTTTTAGTATAGCAATATTATACTCAAATTAAAGATAATAAAATGCTAAGTTTTATGGTGTAATTTATTTATTTTATTAAAATCCATATAAAAAAGTTATGTATATTTATAAAACACCAAGGTCTTTAATTGTATATTATTATTAATTTTATCCATAAGTTTCATTTTCACACCCTATCAAATATAAACCGACTCATGTACAACCCTTGTAGTAGAGGGTTAAAAGTATAAATACTTTTATATTTTCAGAATTCTCCAAAATATTAGGGGACTAAAAATGTAATTAGCTTTATTATAATATATTTTATATACATATTTTAAATAAAAAAATTATTATTATGAGATAAACTCTAAAATGATGCCACATAAGCCAGAAGCTTTAAAATGGTGTCACATAAGCTTTTTTGGTTTTGCTATATTATATAAAGATTTAACGTACTTCTTTTAACATTAATAAATGTTTTAAACTTTCTAATTAATGAACCAATAACGCTAGAAAACTAATTCTGAAACATCAAGTGATATTTTATCAAGATTTATCAAAGACATTTTTTTCCTTTTAAGGATCATTATTTTATTTTAACTAGACTAGGTTTTCGATATTCAAAAAAGGGTTATAGACTTATAGGATAACTTGGACAAAAAAATGTGATAAAAATAATGCTAAGATGTATTTAAATAAAATGTTATTTATTTTTTACTTCTTAAACCCCTTCTTTTAGTTTTTTATTTTGTATTTGTTTGGTATAGAGTAATTTATATATAGGGAACACTACATTACAAAAATACGTATAACAAAATAAATATTTTACTTTTTTTTATTTTTAAATAACCTTAAATTTATAGAAAGTACAATACTCGTCTTTTATAAAACTCAAAATAGAATTATGAAGATATTAGCTTGAATCACCGTCACTAGAACATGTGTGATTTTGTTTAACATCCATTATATTTAACAAGAAATAAGAGGGATGACAACATAAGTGCAAATCATGCGTACTTCCTATTAATATACACATGCTTAGGTAAACACTATAAAAAACGTAAGTGAATTTATCTGGTAGTCTTCTATACACATAAGTTACGCATATGTATAAATAAAATATATAGAACTAAAAAACCAATTTTGTATTCTTCATCAATTCTTATCATGACTTCGATGCATAACTAATTCCAATAAGATAACGTAACAACTTCATACACATTTAGACATGAATAAATTATTACATGAAAAAAATTGTTATAAAATTACTATATTTAGATTTACTTATAAAATAACAAATACTTATACAATTCTTATCATTCATTAGTTAATTCTTAAAGGATTAGGTTATTTAAACACCACATATTTCATTTTAGAGTAAACTGCAGTTTTGGTCCCTGTGTTTTGATGTCATTAACAGTTTTAGTCCCACCTTAACAGTTTTGGTCCCTGTGTTTTTATTTTTTAACAGTTTTGGTCCCGAACACTAACTCCATCCAATTTTCCGTTAAGTCTCTCACACGCGCCCCGCATCTGAAGGGTAAAAATGTCAATTCTCCCTCTCTTTTATCTAAGTCATCATGTAGGTTAACATTTATATTCTGTCGTTTGTAAAAAATAGTGAGAGAAATGACATTTTTACTTCGATGTGTAAAAGACTTAACGGAAAATTGGATGGAGTTAGTGTTTGGGACCAAAACTGTTAGAAAATAAAAACACAGTGACCAAAACTGTTAAGGTAGGACTAAAACTGTTAATGACAACAAAACACAGGGACCAAAACTGCAGTTTACTCTTCATTTTAACACCCTAAAAATTTTATAGCAGTCATATAGACTTACATAAGACATATAAAACTCCCATATAGAAATCGCAGTCCCCGTATAAAGTTATACAAATCGCGTAGAACTCTATCCATCCTTTAAAATTCTTCTCGTATTCAATACAATAGTCACTATTTACATAACCCGATATAAAAATATAAAAAATGTAAAGCTATAATACGAGGTGTGATAACATTAATCTCTCAATAAAAATTAGAATTAAAATTGCAATTGGTTACAACTTACAATATTTAAGATGATACCTCATGATATAAAAACACACACTATCATGTATTATTAAAGACAAAAGAAGCCCCTGTTTCCAAATCCACATTCACACAAAACTTCAAATTCTAGTAATCAATTCCCACAATTGAGAATTGAGTAGAAAGATTGAGAAGCCAAATCTTGGTATCATAAGCCGGCAACACGGATCACACACACACGCAATAAACAAAGCCTTTTTTCTTACTACAAGTCTGCAATTTCAACAATCTTGTTGATTGATGCACAAATTCAATGATTCAACACTCTAACCAGGAGCAAGATCGCCTCAACTTCAGGCTTTAATGATCTCAAAAACTGAATCTTTATCAATTTCTTTCAATTAAGCCCCAATTTCAAGAAACTGATACATACCAGGTGATGTCAAAATCATGTGTTTGTTTTCAATTTTTTTTTAAATTTCAAGATCTTAGTGGATGTCTGACCCATGTGATTAATGCTTTTTTGCTTCTTTTTATGTTATATATTCTAGATCCTTGTGCCCAATTTGGCAATTTTGATAATTGACCTCTTGTCTCTGTTTTTATGATTTGGGGATTTTGTAAATTGTATTCAAATTGATATGGGTGTTTGGTCTTTAATGTGTCTGACAATCTTTTGAGCTTGTGATTGCAAAAGAATGATGATCAATGTGTTGATGGGGACACCTATTTCTGATATTTGCTTAGATAGGTGTTTCTTGCACGCCAAGTGTTTGTTGTTATGCCTCAATGTGGTTCTTTACACATGTCTTCATCATTTGGTTTAGTATGCAATTAATTTTAGGTTGTTTGTTTTGATTTGTGTTTGATTATTCACTTTCTTTGATTTGTGTAATTGTGTTAATGCCATGTCAAGTTGATGAATTTGGTGTTCATTGGTGAGTGTTTGATCCAGGTGATTATATATGCGCGTTGTACGTTGTGTGTTGTTTGATAATTGGAGTGTTTAAAGTCTTTCAGTTGTTTCTGTTTGTAATTTGGACTGTATTTTGGATGAATTTTAATTAAAGTTTTTGTTTTTTTGCAGGATTTTCTGTTTTGAGTCGTTTTCTTGAGCTCGTTTGCTGCAGTTGAGAGTGAAACAAGTTGATGTGCAATGCAGAGATCACGTAAAGCTCTTCTTTCCAGAAGAGCTTTGGGAAAGCCTAGTCTTTGGATAAATAACTTCTATAAGGTTTCTCTGTCACTTGCTGTCTTTATTTGGGGGCTTTTGTTCCTTTTGAATTTATGGATCGGCCATGGTGACGGTTATAGAGGTTAGTTACAATCATACTTTTATTAACCGTTTATCATACACCTTATTTGTCGTTGTGTAGAAGAAACTAGAGACGCTTGAAGAGAGTCCTTTTATCATAATCTCTATGAACGTGAATAACAATGCATTACTAACATGTTCTTTTACGGCATAAAATGTTAAGTAACTTGATTACCTTCTTGCATTGAAATGGGTTATGCATAGAGAGGATAGGAGTATAGGACAAAAGGTTTTGTAATGTTCATTCATTAACTAATTTGAAAGAGGAAAAGGAAACATAATAAGATAGGAAGAGTCGCTAATTCATATGCAAGTTATCTTTAATTATGGTCGGTTCTGTCGTCAGTTCTAGGCTTGATAATTATAATCGATTCTATATGTATTAAGTACTTGAAGTTTGTTATAATTACATATTGCAATTGCAACCCATTTACTTGTGATGGGGTAAATTTTGGGTGTGTTTGATCTAAAATGGATAAATTGGGTCAAATAATGGTTCAAACGGGTTTAAAGTCACCAATTTTTTTTAAATGCATACAACCTTCTAGACCGTTTTAATGTAATGTTTAGACTTTAGACTATGACTTTTAACATTAACATTTGTAATTACAAATAACACACTAATTATTTATAAAAGGTTTAAAAAGTGTACAAAAAAGTGTTTGCGGGTCGACTGAAGTCTGAACCCTATCATGCCCGTACAAAAGGGTGCTCGTTAAATTAATTGGCTGACTGGCAGATTTGCTACCACTAGTTATGATGGTCTTTTCTTTGACTGTGTCTAAGTTCAATGTTCCGTTGAAGAACATGAGATTTTAAAATTTAATCAAATGCATTAAATTATTGTTACTCACAAACATTGGAGGTTACTATGCATGTAAGTCTTCTCATATGAAGCTGTTTATCTTGTTTCATAGACGGTCCTGAATATCTTCAAGAAGGATTAAGAACTTGGGATGAATTAAAATGGGAGCATGATAAAGGATTATATTGCCCGTTATCTCCGGATGAATGTCCTGTAGAGCTAGACCTTGTAGACCTTATCAAACGTAATTTAATCTATCATGTTGATAACAAGGAGGACATTATCAGTCAACAACTTGAGGTTGAGAATAAAGACCCGAATCCTCTTTGGGCTGATAAATTAGAACCAAAGGGATCGTTCAAAAGCGAAAGATCAAGATCTGTGCCTTTAGGTCTGGATGAATTCAAGAACAAAGCTTTTAATGCAAAAAGCCGGCTTTCAAATGGTAATGTGGGAAGTATAATTCACAGGCTTGAGCCCGGTGGTGAAGATTACAATTATGCTTCTGCTTCAAAAGGCGCAAAGGTTTTAGCTTGTAATAAAGAAGCGAAAGGTGCCTCTAACATCTTAACAATAGATAAAGATAAGTATCTTAGAAACCCGTGTTCAGCTGAAGACAAGTTTGTGGTGGTAAAACTTTCAGAAGAAACCCTTGTTGACACAATAACAATTGCTAATTTTGAACACCACTCATCAAATCTTAAAGATTTTGAACTTCTTGGGAGTTCGGTTTATCCTACAGAAACTTGGGTAAAACTTGGAAACTTTACTGCTGGAAACGTAAAACACGAACAAAGATTTGTTCTTCAGGAGCCAAAGTGGGTGAAATATATAAAACTGAATCTTTTAAGTCATTATGGAACCGGGTTTTATTGCACATTAAGTTTTGTACAAGTTTATGGGGTTGATGCTGTTGAAATGATGCTAGATGATTTGGTCTCTGATCAAGAACAAAAGTTATTATCTAAACAAGGTAAAAATGAGCCAAAAGGAGGGGAATTCAAATCAAAACATGATCCACAAAGTTCTATCGGCGGTGAGGAACCCGAGCCAGTTTTAAATGAACCCATGGGTAAGCGTGCAGTTACAACAATTGAGGTGCCGGACCCACTTGCAGAAGTGCTCCAACAACAAGCAGGAAGATCACCTGGTGACAGTGTTATCAAGATTTTGATGCAAAAAGTTAGGCTTTTAGATGTAAATTTGTCATTGTTGGAGAGATACCTTGATGAATTAAACTCTAAATACGGATATATTTTCCAAGAAATTGATTCAGAGATTGGAGAAAGAGATGTCATCATGGAGGAAGTCAAAAGAGACTTGAGAAGTTTTCATGAAAGCAGTGAGGCCTTGGTACGTTTTACTATTCCTATTATTAACATCGTCATATTCTTATCATTATTCGACTCTTCTTATAGTCGCGTCCCACAAGAATTATGACATGTACTCTATATTCTTGTGTCCCATAAAAGGCCAGTGGTCTATGAAATTTTTACCAGTGCTATAAGTTTTCATGACAACATTTGCTTAGATTGTTTTATCGTTGTTCAAGGGCATTTTAGTCATTTACCTAACATTTAAACTTTTTACTACACGATTTAACGAGGCAAATGTGGCAGCTCTAATTGGATTTTTTTAAGGTCTAATAGTTTTTCTAGAATGATAAAAAGCATACAAAAATGTAATACTTTGCATTTGACAACTACTGCAGACTAAGCGGGTTGATGATCTAGAGTCATGGAAAACATCCGTGTCTGTTCAGCTGGACGATATCACAAAGAGCAACGCGTTCCTCAGGTTAAATTCCTTGCTTTATCAGAGTTTTTCAAGGGTAGTTTTGACAATTAACCTCTATTATCACGCTCGTAAAAGAGAAAGATTATAAAGAAACAAATGTTGTTTTCTGGGTTTTTTTTTTTTTTGCCAATGTTGTATTTTTATGTTTTAACTTTTAAGTATGTGTGAATGTGGATGCAGATCTGAGGTAGCAAAGGTGAGGGAGAATCAAATACATATGGAGAATAAAGGGATTGTTATATTTCTTGTTTCTTTGACATTTGGATTGGTAGCCATTGCCAGATTATTTCTGGATAAAGTTTTGTTTGTTTTATATGGTAAACATAGATCAGAAAAAACTAGTATCACAGGGGATCGTTCGTGGATTTTCCTGCTTTCGAGTTGTACGATTGTCATCGTTATCCTTTCATTATAAATCATTTTCGTATGTTTCTCGTTTTTGTTTATATGCAAGAGAAATATCATGTCTGTGACACTGTCTTGAGGTTTTGAAGTCTAAATTTTCAAATGATCAAAAGTTTGATAAAAGCATCATTTTGCCTTTGAAAAACACATATGAATGAATCTCAAAGTGTTTGAGGAGTTTTGTTTGCATAGTTCTTGATGTAAATGGTGAGAATGATTTGGGATTTGTTTATATTGGTTTTAATTCCTCCCCTAGTTAACATAAATTCTTATGTAATATAACACAACAAAAAAACTTATGTGATATTTTTTTAAAACTTTTAGCTTATGTGGCATTATTTAAGAGTTTATTTCACAATAATTATTTTTTATTTAAAATATGTATATAAAATATATTATAATAAAACTAATTACATTTTTGGTCCCCTAATAATTTGAAGAATTCTAAAACATTTAAGAGTATTATATTTTTAACCTTTTACTACAAGGGTGTATATGACTCGGTTTATATTTAATAGGGTTTAAAAATGAAACTTTTGAATAAAGTTAATAATAAAATACAATTAAAACGGTAGTGTTTCATAACATTTTATATATTTTTTTAAAAATAAACTACACCGTTATACTGAGCACTTTATTCTCTTTAATTTGAGTATAATATTGCGATACTAAAAATCTAATTTTTAAAAATATATCTTGTGTTCCGGAGCATAACGCGGGCACTAAACTAGTATATTATATCAAAAAAATTACAAAAAAAAACTTCTAAAAACTTGGCTCAATCAAAATCTAACACGTTTCCCATATTGTTTTATTATTTGTACCACTTCTAAAATCATATAAATAAATGTGATTTTAGTGAAGTCTAGGAACTTATTATTCATTTCTTTTACTTACATAAAACTTTTTAATATTAATATTTTGCTATCTAAAAAAATCAAGACAAAGTTTGTTCCTCGTTTACACTCCATTTTAACGTAAAAAAAATTGTGTTAGTAAATGAACTATTTGTTGATGGTCTTCGTCTAAGGAGTTAAAGTACTTAAGATCTCGTTAAAATGAGAAAATATTATGTTCAGTTTTGTGATAAAACAAGGGTTCAGATTAAGTCATAGACTCTTTCTCTTAAGACGAGTATTTTTCTAACGGCCTAGTCGAGTTTTAGAGTAACCAGAGCTTCCCTTCTTCAAAGACGTATCATTCAACGACCTTAAGATTCCGTACTCAAGGATCGCGTGTCTAAATGAGCTATTTTGTTACCTGAAGTTGTGAAAGGTATTTGAGCTAAACTGTGAAACCTCATCTCTCTACAAACTCCCAGAAGACTCGACGATTCGCTTTTGCGTCATCTTCACTCCACATCTCCTCTCACCATTGTCTCGCTCTTCATCAGGTTACATTTTCACCGTTCTTCGTTATCTCTTACGCATCTAAACCTGCATAATTACTTCAATCATGTGTTTTTGTCTACTTTTTTGTTGAATTTTTGCATTATTCTGCTTACTAAACCACCGATTGTTATGCCTTTTTATGTTTAAGGCTGCTTACTTAATTTTGATCATCGCTGTTAGCGATGAAACCCTAGAAACTTGTTCATTTTCATGCTTACTTATTAAGTTATTATATTGATGAGCTATTAACACTGGTGTTAACTGTTTAGTGATTTTGTTAAATTAGAATGGAGATGATGCATTTAAACATGTTAATTGATTGAATAGGCGTTTTTTATTCATTTTTGAGGATTTGCTGATCAGTGATCAGCTCTTTGCTATATTAGTTATGAATCTAGGTGTCTATTTACCTATTTGGACCTGATATTTTAGTTTGAAATTTCTCACTCTTATAAAAGTTAGGTTGTGTGTGATTGTTAATAAGGTCAGTTGATGTGTTTTTGAAGAGACCAATATGGAATTAGCAAGATAGAAAGGGTGCATTTTAGCACAAGTTGTTTATAAGATGATAATTATAGATTCACTTTTGTATCATGTATTGAAGTGTTACTGTTAACTACACCAATATGCAATGTGATTGACAGTTTAAACCTATTGGAATTGTGTGTAGTGAACTTCAAAAATCCAGTTTGGTTGAATCAAACTTTTGAAAGTTACTATTTTATGTACCCAATGTCATGAAAGTGGTTAGTTGTTTTTGTGTCACCGGTTTCTACCTGAATATGCATCCAACTTTACCTAAATGCATCTAACTTTTACTTTTAGCATTTTTTTACTTAAAAAGATGTTTTGTATAATCTATGGCTAGTTGGCCACCACCTGAAACCACCAAACACATGTCACCTTTCCACTCAATCAGCTCTTCTTATACGTGTTTTCCGGTCTTCATCATCACCTTCATAACTAGACAACGCTTCTTCCCCTTTGACCCCAAATCAAGAATTGATTTGGTCATTAGAAAAATCTACCAACAGTTGTGGCCTTGTGGCTAGTTTAACACGTAAGTTGTGTTTTAACTTTCAACCAGATGTAGTTATTCTTGGTTTGATTGGATCTTTCAGTTGTAATTATTTAAATAACTTTATACAAAGCCACTCCTAACTTTATCAGGATAGTTGATTGGATTTTTTTGAACTTCACTACTTCACTACACACATTTACTGAACTACAATAGGTTATAGGTGGCAGTACATTACATTGTGATGCAGTTAACTCTGTAAAGAATGATTGAGAATGTATGAATGCAATGCTTGTTAGTTAAATGATTGTGTGAATATTATGTTTGCAGTCAAGTGATTGGGTTAATATTATGTTTGCAGTCAAATGATTGTGTGAATTTTATGCTTCAGTCAAGAGATTGTGTGAATCTCACTGCTGCTACTTAAATTCTCAAATCGGATGGGCTTTTAAGAATGGGGTGGGTTGGGTTAACCCACAAACACTTATGCTGGCCATCTTTAAAAAAAATGAAATGCTTAGCGCAATAATCTTGATTACAAAAACAATATAGTAGTTAATCACAGTAGTATTTTGAACCTTTAGAGTTACGTGGTTGTAAGCATTAGAAGGACTTTCCAACTTTCAGCGAGTTTGACACATTCTTCTTTTGGTTAAAACTTTCTTTTATCCACTAATTTGATCAGTTTTGAGGCGAATAAAAACCCAAATCAACCAATTGGCAAGCAAGTGGTCCAAGTGGATGAAACTGTCACCTCTATAGAAATGCATAGAGAGACCTTGAGCATACTTGCAGGGGCCATTCTCAGTGACTACTCATATTTTGCTACATAAAAAAAATAACTAACTCTTATTTCAAGATCCATTCTAATAAGTTTGGATTATTGTCTTTTGCAGGGTGCTATAGCTTCTAGTTGTTGCGGAAATCATGGCAAAACATCATCCTGATTTGATCATGTGCAGGAAGCAACCAGGAATTGCCATTGGGCGACTTTGTGAAAAATGTGATGGAAAATGTGTGGTTTGCGACTCTTACGTGCGTCCATGCACACTTGTGCGTGTCTGTGATGAGTGCAACTATGGATCTTTCCAGGGTCGTTGTGTCATATGTGGAGGCGTGGGCATTTCTGATGCGTATTACTGCAAAGAGTGTACACAGCAGGAGAAAGACAGGGATGGGTGTCCCAAGATTGTTAATCTTGGAAGTGCTAAAACTGACCTGTTTTATGAGCGCAAAAAATATGGATTTAAGAAACGATGATAAACTACTTTTGATCATTGTAACAAGCATGAGATGAACTATCATCTCATTTATAAAAAATAATGCTTGTATTTGAGTGCTTATGGCTGTATTTTGGATTCATAAGACAATTTGCAGGTGGTAAAACACTTTTTAGATAGAATTTGTGGATTTGATGGTTTTTTTTCATGTTGTGACGTTTGATTGTTTGCTATGCTATATAATCATATTTGCAGGAGCATTTTTTACTATCTATTCGGTTCTGGGTCCGACCTTTAGTTAGTTGTTAATGTTTGATATTTATTTTATATGTAATATCTATTTTATTTAAGAACATCTCCAATAGTTCAATGTGAAAATCATGGACAAAGGTGACACTTGCTCACTTTGAATGGTGGCCATGGCAATGAACAAGAGTCTAATACGGATATTAGCGTAATGTGGTTGTGAGGCAGAGATAACATTTCGAATCTCACTTTTTACTCTGAATCAACCGATAGAGCCGCATTATCTTTTGTGTCTTGCTTTTGGACGGAGTACTATAGGTTGATTCGTGTGCCACCAGGTAATGCACGGTTTTTTAGTTAATTATGCATAAATTTCGGTGAGGCCGACTAGTGGGGTTTTGGGCGTCTTCATTTTGAACATCAAAAGTTTAATTTTTTTATTTATCACGTTTTAGTTATCTTTAACTCTCCGTACCTCCACTTAAGTTTTAGGTGTTTGCAATTTAGACACAAAAGCTTTAGAACATTTTTATGGTTTTTAAGTTTTTTTTAATAAAAAAATGTTTCTTATAACTTGGACACAAGGGTTTAGTAGTTTTAATTTTAAAATTTTGACCCCTCATAATGTATAGTTTAAGTTTTAATCCTGTTAATTTTTAATAATTTTATTTTCCTATAACAAGCTTCATTCGTTAACTTTTTATAAGATGCAAAATGCTCATCTGTAATAAAATTACATGTTAACTTGATATATATTTTTTTATAAAATGGATTTGTATTCAATATCAAGTATTTTTATTTGATATCAAGACTAGTAAATACAATTACCACCGCGATACCTTAATAAGCCTAAATAATTATAAGAAAAAAAATGTCACTGCCAGCCCCCAAAAAATGTTTTACATTTGATATTAAATTCAAGACGGGATTCCGTGCGCCAAGCCAACACATTCGAAAATTTATGTAGTTTTTTTAAGGGTGATACTATTTATACATCCCTTAAAAATAGTGTACATCCCAAGCAGAGGAACCATATTGAGCTATATGGTTCCTATTGACATGAATTGGGATCATATAGCCCAATATGATTCCCTTTCCTTTACCCACAATAAATGTGATCAGCTACCGGCCAATAACTCCAACCAAAACAGCAAGGGAACCATATTGGGCAATATGGTTCCCATTGACACCAATTGGGATCATATTGCCCAATACGATCTCCTTTACTCTACAAGTAATAAATTTGGCCAACTACCTATTAGTTGAACCAAAGCAGCAGGGGAATCATATAGGGCTATATGATTCTCATTGACACCAATTGGGATCATATTGTCCGATATGATTTTCATTAGTCCGATGAAGTGATTTGGTTGGTGAAACATTAACCCCATACGTTTCCTACTACCCAATACGATTCTTATTCATCCAGTTGTCACCTATAAACCCAACATTAAAGTGCCGGGTTTTTTTCAAACATAAAATCACAAACGGGTTTGCTAAAAATATTCGTATCTCGATGTCGTTTTTTGACATCAATTATTTATTAGCGATTATTCAAACCAGTCAAACCTGAACGAATCATACGTTTCGGAAAGTAAAATCGAAATCGGTGACGAGGGGAGGAAGACGTTGCATCCATTTTTCGTTGTAGTGACGGGTTTCAGTTGGCGAATCTGAACCAAGAGTATGTAGATGAACCTGAAAGCTATCCGTGGGGATTACGATCAATATGCTGGTGGCGATTGTTCAGAGTATTCGTATATCACATACCCTGCCCAATCGTATGAATGGAGACGGTTCTGTCAAATTAGGGAGATGAAGGTGGAGTGCATGAGGGGGATACATTAGGAAGCGTTAGAGACATGTGGGGGTGACGGATCATGTGAGACAGGTAATCAGAGAGGATATCGTGTGGGATCGTTTGTTTCGGGTTGGAGCTGGGTCATATTATCGGTCGTTGATGGTGAAGTTTCTATCCACATTCTGTTATACCCCTCGACCGGTTGGCCATACTCAGATTTTGATGATCAGAACTTGCCGAGGAGATACACTTCTGTCTGTTTGGCAAGGAGTTTCAGATGTCGCTTCGTCAATTTGCTATCGCAACTGGTATTTACAAAGAGGAGGAGTTGGTTCAGGATTTGTTTACCACCGCTATCGATCGTATGCCCGATGATCAATTGATTGTCTGGTGGCCCACCATCGATGACGGTCCATACCCTAGGGCGAAGGACGTCCGATCCTATGAGATTCGTGACCCGCTAGTTCGTTACTTGCACCGTCTCTTTAGCACCGTCTCTTTTGCACGTAAGGAATGTCGATCTTTTCTGTCTTTATTGATTATTCACTGGTTGTCTGTGCACCATCCATCTCTACATGGTGCAGTTTTGATATAGCTGTCTTGGGCTAATAAAAAACAAGTATTTTATTGACTTAAATACCTTTATAAACAAGTATTTTATTGTGACGTCTGCCCCAAACCATACCCGAATACCCAACTCGAACCCGGAGATTATCTATCTTAACGTATCTGTATTTATTTTCTTTCAGTGTAACGCTTTATTATTAAAGACATATATATAAATGTGTCGAACGTTACGTTATTCCCGTCTTAATTCAATAACCGTATTTACATCGCGAAATATTCACGCGTATCTAATAATTATTATCTATGGCAATAAAACTCAAAATATATATATAAATAAATATATATATAGTTCGTAAAAGAAAATTAGTAAAAACGTTAAGCCGAAACGCCTCCAAGTCTCAAAATAACATTCCAACTTCAAAAGCGAGCTAAAGGTATAAAAACGCCAAATATATATATTCGTTACGAATCAACGTGGTTAATTAAGTTAGTTAAAGAAAATATAATTAACTTTGGGCCAAAATCGTCAATTCTCAAACTTGTTTTAAAGGTTTAAGTTAATAATAAACCAGATCCAAAACCTCAGGGGCTGTATTGTAAAAAAATTAAGTTACAGTTTTAACCCAACCCCCCCCCCCCCCGTGTTTCCGGTAACCCTGTTTCCGGCGAGTCTGCCGGAATAAGCTTCATCTCCGGCGAGGCTATTTCTATACGATTTTAACACTTAAAAACCAGGTAAAACCACAGAAATGATCATATGCAAGTTTCGAACCCGTTATCACTTGTTAATTTCCTTCTAATTCACTAATCTAAGTGTATAATTGATTCAAAAAAAAACGTCAAAAACCCACTTCCTCCGAATCGATTAAAACGGACCAACACAACAAATTGGATTAATTACGTCGATCTCTTCGTTGGTTTGAACCGTTCCATAGCAGTAATTTAGCTTTGAACATCTAATTAATCGCCTCATTGAATCAAATTGATTTTTGAAACAACTCAAACCTGTTCCATCACTTTCTGATCAAATCACTTCAATTCAATCAGCAAAACCGGTCGCCTGAATCTGCTCTCCCTCCTTGCATACTCAATTTCATCACAAATCAGCAGGTAATCTATATGTAATCTCCATCTTGTTCGTCTCTGTTCATCTGCAATTCTTCATCTAAACGTGTTTCTAATCCAAATCTTTGCTAGGGCTTTATCTTCACTCATTGCCACGAGCAATCCTGCAAGTTGAATTGAATTAAAACAGTTCCTAGATATCATTTCAAAGTTCAAGCCGTGCGTTTCGTGTTCTTCACCTTCATCGCTTAATCTGATCAAAACCAAGTAAGTATTATATATTAAAATGATCACGATCCAGCGTAGATTAAAAGCCCTCTACCTATTTTGGATTTGATTCACTAGATTAAACGAATTGGTTGGATCTTGAATCTAGGGTTTGAATGTGAAATGGGTGGTGTTGGTTATAAAATGTTAAAACAATTAAAGAATCAATTTGATTAACAAAAGCGCGCCTGGTCCAGCGGATAGGGCATTGGTTGTGGCGCGTGTGGTCGTGGGTTCGAGTCCCACTGACCCCTTTTATTTATTTTTACCTTTTAAACCCCTTCACTTAAAAGATATATATATATATCTCAAACTTATGAACAAATACTATTTCAACCATAAAAACTAGAAAAGGGATTATTATAGAAATATATATTTATATCTCGTACCTAAATCCCCAAATTGGACTTTAAAACCCTAAATTGGTTTTGAAACCCTAAATCCCCAAATTGGACTTTAAAACCCTAAATTGGATTTTGAAACCCTAAATCCCCAAATTGGACTTTAAAAACCCTAATTCCCGAATTATATTTTGAAACCCTAATTTCCAATTTATAATTTAAAACCCTAAAACCCCAAATCCAAAACCCTAGAATTTCTAAGTTTTTGATTCTAGTTACTATATTATTTGTCTCGTTTCTAAATTAGGTTTTCCCGGTTAATTAGGTGATTCTAATATCTGGGCGATCCTCGATTCTATTTAGTTACTTTCTTGCGTTTGCTAGTATCTATATTATTCAGGTGAGTAAACTCACTCCCCTTTTTCCATTTTACTATTTTTGGGGCTGAAATACGTCTTTTACTATATTGCGTTTTCTATTCGTTTTCTAAAAGAGATCATACAAATATGTTAATCTAGTTTGGCCGCTGGATGCAATCTTATGTGTTAGTTAAAAGTAGTTTTATTGCTTTGTAATCCCACCGGTACAATGTTAGCGCTAATGGTTTGACAAACCCACCTGCTTGTACAACATCGATAGGTGATTTAAACCCGGTCTTTCTAATTCCATGTTTACTATGTCGAGATGCTATGTTGCTATACTATGTTGCTATACTATGTTGCTATGCTATGATGCTATACTATGCCATGTCCCTAAATTGCTAAATGATGACTTATATATCGAGACGGTAAACGACGGTTATTAAAAGTCATCATTATTTATTACATGAGTGGTTCTCATGACAAATGGCTAAACGAGATACTATGGTTTCTATTGTGGTTGGTGTGCTATTCTATTCTAGGGGTCCTGGTCGAGTAATATTACAAAATTACTATACATATGGGGTTGCGCAGCATATCTTGTTGATCTCGGATTTCAATACTATTACTATTCAATTGGGTTTTACTCACTAGCTTGTGTAGCTAACTTTATTTTCGCGTATTTCAGGTGGCGCGTGATTTTGGCTTGTTTCTTTGCTATTTCAAGACATAGGGACTTGGACCTAGAAATAATACTAAACTTGACTATTTCATTTACTGCTGTTATGAATTTGTCGTTTCGCATTTAAGACTTGGGTTTTGCCAAATTTATGACAATAACTATTAGACTTTAATAAAAGTAATACCATGCGCTTTGTTTACTACGGATATCCAATTCTATGACAGCCCGGTGTTTTCCGCCACCGGGCGGGGTGTCACATTTATCGTCTCCACAAGGGGTGGATGATCTAGACCAGTCATGTGATGATCTAGACTAGGGCTCGGTCCATACACAACACCATGAGTTTATACAGGCCAGGGCTCGGTCCATACATAGCAGCCCGACCCGTCCATATCATTCTCTTCGCAATATCCCGGCACGTCCATGTCGTTGTTAGCTTATATAGACTAGGTATGTTAGCTTATTTTTTCATTAATATACAAGCAATTTAATGTTATGTAATGCTCATTTTTTTTTTGAATTCTTATAGCATTCTGGAGCGTCATTTACTCAGCCCGACTAGACTAGACCAGACCGCTCTTTCCTATGTCCAACTTTTCCATGTAGATATGTTATTTTGTTTTTGATCTACGTACACACAATTTAATGTTAACTAATGAGTCTTTTTAATAAAAAAAAACTTTAAAAGCTCCCGACACATGCTTTACTAGGCCTCCTCCGGAGTTTACAGGTGAGGAGAACGAATTGTCTGGTCAGGAGTATGAGTATTGATTATTTGTTTAAACTTCCAGTATTTTTAGTGTTTATATATTTTGGATATTTTTGTTTTAATTAGTTATAATGTATGTATATGTTTAATTTGTTTGGATTTCATTACAATTTTTATAAACACAAAACCAAGGTCATTTATAATAAAAAAGCAAACTTAATTCTTATTAAAACAAACCAAGATCATTTTGTAATAGAAAAACCAACTTAATTTTTATTAAAAAAACCAAGATCATTTTGTTAAAAAAACCAAGATCATTTTGTTAAAAAAAACAACTTAATTTATGAAAAGTACTTTATAAAAACTAAAAAAATAGATTAAACATATATATCTTAATTGGAAACGTATTGGGTTATATGATTCTCTTGCTTACAATGGGAACCATATTGGGCAATATGATCCCTCTGCTCACAATGAAACCATATTGGGCAATATGATTCCTCTGCTCACAATGGGAACCATATTGGGCAATATGATTCCCTTGCTCACAATAGGAACCATATTGACCAATACGATTCCTATAGGGAATGTGCAGATAGTAAAATGGGATGTGTGAATAGGGAGAGCCTTTTTTTAAAGATCCAAATACAAAAGTGCATTAATAAATCACCATCAAGGCATCAATCAATATTGTTTGTATCAATTTTAAATAAAATATAAATAGTTACAAACTGAGTAGCAATAAAATAAAAAAAAAACAGCTAAATCTAAATTGAAGCAGAACAAACCCCAAACAAATCTTGTTCGTGATTTCATTTCTTCATCATTCAAAACCAGTCAATAATTCACATCATATCAAACCATTAGCAACTCTTCACCTCAAAACCCTTCTTCTTCATCTTCGATCTTCAACTCTTTCACTCTTAATTGCATCGCTTCTTAGTATTGAATCAAATTCCGGTACTAATTACAACCCTAGGTCGATTCATTTGTTATTGTTGCCGTTTTGTTAATTCATGTTACATGAACTGTGATTTAGCTTGCGGATCCATTGTTTTTTCATTTCTAGGTCTTAATTTTGAGCATTATGTATGTGTATAGTGTAATCTTTGATGTAACATGCTGTTGAATTTAACATTTTAACTAGTTTAAGTCTAGAATTTGTGTGCATTTTAGTGATTTTTTTTGTTCAACTGAATCAGTTTGTTATGAACCATACTTGATTTGTATTTGTATGCTCCTTTGAGAAACATTCAAAGGTGTTTATGAACTTTGTTTAGTGTCCACCTTTAGAAAGTTTGTTATGGGACCATTTGGTTACACGAAGAGAGTTATACGTAAAAGTGGTTGCTTTTTAGTTTTCAAGTTATAATTTCAAATATATATGAGTTAAATACTAGAATATCCACTTTTAGAAGGTTCGTTATGGGACCATTTGGTTGCACAAAGAGATAAACATGATAGTGGTTGCTTTATAGTTTTCAAGTTATAATTTCTAAGTCTTGTCTAAATTGATGCAGCATTTCTGAAGTTGTTTCTTCAACATAAGTTCAAATTACATAGCTTCTGATGAATGCAAACACTTGGTTATTTCTCCATCTTAGTTGGAGGTAGATGGATGAAGTTGAAGATAGATATCAAATTGCTATATTGAAACAGTAGCGTTGTCTTGTTGGCTGGCAATGAGCAGGTCTCCATCATTTTCACCAAAGACAGAATCCAATACAAATGTTGATTTTGAATCCGTACAACGGTGGATTGTTGCATTTTGCATAATTAGGTTTGATCTTGAGCAGGGCCAACTTATTGAAGAGTGTTACCCACCTGGCTGTCTTACCCCTGAAGAGGAACTTGATGTTGCTTTCAGTTCATTTCCTGATTCAGTTTCCCAACACCATAACCGATCAAGCATCCATGACTGCATGTTCTTCTTCAGAGTACAAAGACGAGGAAGTTTTCATGGTGAAGAAGTTTCCTCAGGTGAAAAAGTACCAAAAAGGAAGAATAGTAATGAAAAAGGGCGTGACTCTAAGTACTTGTATGGTTTTGTTTTTAATAGACAGAGGCATGATGAAAGACTAAAACGAGGTGGTGAACAAAAATCAGTAGTAATTTTATCACACAGCCCTTATTCTAGTTTATTTAAACCTTTATTACAAATTATGGGTCCTTTGTATTTTGACATCGGAAGGAAAGCTTTAGATTGTATTGCTGCTTCTGTGTCAACTTGGGCTTCACCTTTACCCGGTCAACTCATGGAGCTTCCTATAGGTAATGCTACACTAAAAGTCAACTTGCCGCCTGTTCACAGTTTATCCTTTGATGGTGAGGTGTCAATTGAAGAGTCTGCATCCTCAATGGCCCCACTTCTTCCTACAAATCAGTCAATCCCATATGGACTTTTTCACGATTCAGATGTGTTTGGAATTTTCAAAGGGATTTTATTACAAGTTTGGTTATTATGGGAGTTATTACTTGTGGGTGAGCCTATTCTAGTTATAGCACCAACGCCCCCACAATGTTGTGAAGCAGTTGCTAGTTTGGTTAGTTTAATTGCTCCCCTTTTTGTTAGTGTGGATTTCAGGCCTTATTTCACCATACACGACCCATATTTTGCTCATTTAAATTCACTTCAAGAAGGCGATACTTTCCCTCCAATGGTTTTAGGTGTTACAAATCTTTTCTTTCTAAAATCGCTTCGTAGTATTCCAAACATAGTGTCTGTTGGAAGCCCGGCTCCCAATTCGGCCCGACTCCCCTTTTCTTCACGGGCCTCTACTGGGAGAATTTCAGGCCGACCTGAAGGTTTTAATTTTCCACAGCTGAACTTAAAGAAGTTTTCTCCATCAAATTTGATAAATGCTGTTAAGTTAAGGAGAGATGGTCCACTTTGTCTAATGACAGAACATAAAGAAGCAGTTTGGAGCGGTTACGTGCCGATTACTAAACCGGACACTTCTATTCTGAACAGACTTGTTGATGCTGGGTTGTCACCAAGGGTAGAAGAGTCGATGTCAGTTGTTAATAATGAGATATTACGTCGCCATTTTTTGGAGCTTACTACTAATTTTTTAGCCCCGTTTGGCCCTTACTTTAGGGCTAATACACCTTCTGTGGGGTCATCTCCATTTGTTGATCCTCCTCCTTTACCTGCATTTGATGCTGATGAATTTCTTGTAAGTTTATCGACTAGAGGTCCTGGGAAATTTCTATCAAAGAGGATGAAATCTAATTGGCTAGATCTCTACAGGTAATAATCTTCTATTTTCATCATGGTGTGTCTTGTTTGCTGTTTTTTATGTTCTGTTCATCATTAGCTATTTAGCATTAATGAATTAATGATATTCTATAAAGGCATCTTGAGTTATAGCAACATTAAATATAAAACAATCCTTTGACTTTGTTCTTTTTGACATTAAGTCGTTTGACATTGCACCAATGTTAACTCAATAGAAACATGAAGTAGGGATAATTGCATAAAAGGTTCCTTGGTTGTCCACTTCACTAGTTTTAGGAAACCGACTTTCTAAAACTTGATATAAGGTACTCTGACTAGTGGCCAGGTAACGGTCAAAATGATGACCATGCAGCTGATGTTCAAAGTAAAGTTTAACCAGGTTGACTTTTTTTTCTCATGTAGTGCTGATGTGGTGTATATGTTAGGTGATAAACTTAAATCAATTTTTTTGGGAATGATCTATTTCTGGAACAAAATCAGCTTGTTACCCAGAACAACAATCTTACCAAAAGTTGGCTACCCTTTCAGCAATACAGTTTTGAGATCCTTAGTCCAATGACAATTTCGAAATGCATGAAGAAAACTTTCAATTCTTTTATTGGGTTTCTTCCACTAAAGTTCCAGTATAGCTTCAGTGTTTATGGGTATCTCCTGGTTACTTAGAATGTGTGTATATATTACATACCTTAGGTCATGATGGTCTATTTGGAACATTTAATTGACAAAAGAAGTTAGTGATAAGAACCGAAAGAACTGCTAAAATGGTAACTTGCATTGTGAAAACTGTGATAGGCACCAATAACATGACAGGTGACTTTGACATACATCTTTTTATGGTAGCTGTTTCTTTTTTGCATACAGTATCTCTGTTTGTCGTTATATGGTTTTCTTAATCAACTTCTTATTATATTGACACAAAGAAGTTTCATACCATTTCAGGCGGTTCATGAAAGGGCACAACTTCAAGCCATGGTTTCAAAGAAAACGAGCTGTGGCTGAACAAGAACAATACAGATTGTGGAGGCAAGCAAGATTGAATGCTGACATACAAGAGTTTATAAACAAATCTTCTGAGTTGGAAATTGTTGAAACATTTAATGCAATTGAAAGGCATCTTCTCGCTGAAATGCAGGCAAGCATCTTTGTTATACTTGTTTGCTCATTTTCTATTTTGGGTTGTTCTAAAAATAATGCTGCTTTTTGTTTGGGAATCTATCGGTTCAAACTTAACTGTTTACTACTCATTACAATGTATTTATGAGATTGATTGTGATTTGAAAGTTTTTTCAGTTATATTCTCTTCGTAGGTATTTGATTAATAGCATGGGACTTTGATTAAACTACTTACGAGCTGCTGCATTTTTTTGGCAAATAATCAGTATAAATAACAAGATTAAATTTGTTTATAAAGTTCAATATTAGAACGCTTCTGGTTAGAAGCAAGCAATATATAACCAATGATTAGTGGTATATATGCCTAAAAACATGCATAATCAACTCATTACTTGACACACGGCGTAGACATTTTTTCTCTCCTGGTTGTTTTTAAATTTTCCTGTGTCACTAGGTGACATGTTACTTACAGATAAATGATTGCATCTGCAACTAAGATTCATATGTAAAGAAATAGATGTCCAATACCAGGAACACAATTTGTTGTACGCAAATGATATTTATCATTATTATAACTTTCACCTATTCATGTGTAATCTTTAATTTAATCTTGTTAGGTGGTTCTGCCTATATATATTTTTCAACAGTTGTAAGATATATCTCTATGATTAAACAGATCCAATGAGGTCCTTCTAATTGGTTTGGATAATTCAACATTGTTTGTTACTAATTTTTATTATACCATGTTCTTTTCATGCAGCAAGGTGTTGATCATTCCAAAGCAGCCTGTCTTAAACTCAAAGGAGATTTGCAGGCGGTCTTCAATGTCCTTCCCAAAGACATGCAACACCTCCTGCTAATGAACCCTGACAGGGCTACTCTTTTACAATAACGGAAAAAAGAAAGAAAAATCTATTTTCTGATGTAAACATCCACTAGAAACCAGTATCTTCATCTTCGACTCAGGTTCAACCCATGATCTTCATGCTAGGTCAGTGATTACTTTTCAGTAACCATATAGTTTTTTTTATCTTATCATCTACTGACGCACCTTTTATTTTAACAGATTACTGAAGGAAAACAACTGTCAGATGTTCTGTGTTTCTTACAAGTCAAATGAAAAAACATGTTTAGGCTTTAGTTTTTTCGATTCAGGAGTTTTTGGGAAGGATTTCGGAATGTGTATTATGCAAATGAGCTGCCCTAGAACCAATTTCTTAGGTGTTGCCGGGTAACAATGTATTATTATACAGTAGCAGTCGAGATATGCATATTTGTGCTTTAGAAGTAGTCGTGTGTGTTCTGATAATGATTCTTCTGAAACCATTTGCTTTCCAGGTTAAACAATTTGTTGATAACATTTTCATTTTCAGTTTAGCAGTTTGTTTTATCTTTTTGTTACTTTATATCATGTTAGTGTCATTTTATGGGAGTTGTAATTATATCTATGGGTTTTGTTTTTTAAAAGAGTAATTTCGGCCTATGTGATATCCTTAAGCGGGCAGGAATTTCGGCTAAAAATGAGGCTCCTGTGAACTTTCTGACAGATTCGCTAGAGGGGAGATCTACTTTAAGGCCGGCTGATATTCTAGTGTTTGGTTGGACGGGGGGGAAACACGCTTGTGTGGACCTTACGGGAGTGTCCCCCTTGGTTGCGCTCAAGGACAATGGATTTGTTGCACGACAGGCAGCGTTAAAGGCGGAATCATGCAAGATTGCCAAACACGAGAAAGCCTGCCTGGATAATCAACATGTTTTTATTCCATTAGCATTTGACATATTTGACTTCCTAGCCACTGAAGCAGTGAACTTCTTGACTAGGGTTCAGCGGGTTATTCATAGCAATGTTTCGACACCTAAGGGCCAAGGTTACGTCTTCAGTATGCTAGGTTTTGCTATTCAAAAGGGAGTGGCGGCACAACTTGTTGCCCGTTTATCTGCCACTTTATTGTAAATTTTTGAAAGATGTTAATGGAATTTGAAAGATTATTCACGTAAAGAGTAAACAAGCAGAAATTGTGGATGATGGATTGAAGGGTCTGAATTGGCTAAAAAACTGCTGGATTGATCACATTCTTAGTCTAGTTATCAGAGCAACTCCAACGGTTGCTTTTATGCCTGGTCGGACGTCCTCATGGCAGGAGCAAACTGTTGGAAGCAAAGTTCGAACATCTCTTCATCCGGAAACCTGAATACCTTTCACATCATACTCACACAAACATATATATATATATTTTACACATATGTAATCGACACATTTGTATAGGTAACATTTAACAGTGAAAAAAACCTATTCACACCCCATATTTCTTTAGGGTGGGACACTCGATAATTACTGCAAATAGTATTTTGATGTGCGTTAAACTTAAATTCTTTTAGAACGGCGGTTGTCACAAAGGAAATACCGAACAATATGTGTTTTATGTTGTCTTTTAAATACTAAACTACTACTAATGTAATTCTATAATACATTTTATGATGTATGTTTTTATGTAGCTAAATAATTTGACTACATGTAGCTAAATATCTATAAAATATAATAAACCAAACCTATTTTTGCCAAGTGTTAATTTTTTAGCAAGTCTACCTCTTAATTGCACACATGACATTCTTTTAACCCATCACTATCCACGTGTCAACTTTTTAGCAAGCCTACTTCTTAATTGCACACAATGACATTCTTTAAGTTATCATTTTTTACTTTTATTATGTAATTACACGCAATTTATTTTCATTGATAACTTATTCTAAAACTGACCCGTGTATGACACCTTATGTGGAGCATGAATTAGAAGACTGAAATGTGGGTTTTGAGTAATAAGTAAATTTGCTATATATTTCATTTATGTTTCAAGATCTTTTGTTGGCACTGATGTTATTGCGTTGGTACTAATTGCAGCATTCTTACCTGGTACAAGTCATGATTTTTTAATTGTTATTCTTGACATGTCACATTAACAAGTGCATAAGTCAATTAAAGACTCGTTTGTAACCTATGACATATCATCAGGTATAGATAAAAACCGATTGTTTATCTGTTAACCTAATGTAAATTATTTTATGTTTCATCAATCTTTGTTTTAGAAATTTTTGTTTAATTCATTGTTATTCTTCATGAGTTTCTTTTGTATATCTTATCAACAAATATGATCTTGTTAATGATTTTTATTCTTACCAAATCCCGTGTTAAACACGGGTCTCTAACCTAGTGTTTTTATAAAGAAAGTAGTCGGTGCATGATTATTGTTTGTTGATGTTAATAATAACCCCCTTAATTTTTGGTAATCAATATTTTTACTCGTAACTTTTGATAATTACAATTTGGATTTTATATTTTTTAACCTGAAAACTTCACACCTTATCTTCTTTAATATTTCAATACAACCCCTCAATTCTATAAACTCTCATGTTTAATTAACAAAACTTTTAACTCAAATCCTCAACTTATTAATATTTCAACTTGTCCCTTCTAACATAATATAACACGGGTATTTAATCACAAACACATCATGCTGCCAACGAACATCATACGTTAATGTAACAATCTTAACCATGTAATGATATCAAAAACATAATATTATACGCGGATAAGTTTATCTGAGGTAACGTAACGTGTGAAATAATGTCACGTAAAAGTGAAACTATGAAATGTTAGAAGATAACGGGCAAGTCCATTACATGCTATTTGTGGTTTAAAACCAACAAACCAGAACAACCACCACCGGCGTGACAATGGCGACGAACCTGAAACTATTCTTATCCTCACAACCGCCACCGCATGGCCACCACCGCCGCGCCGGAGCTACTATCCTCAGCCACCACCACCTTCCAATTCCGGTATCTAACACAACAACTTACACTCTACAATCCTTTCGCTCTTCAAATTACAATTACAGTAAAAATCGCCGGAGGAGGTATCGCGTGTGTAATAACGCCTTAGACGTTCAATCTAAAGACGTTTCCGACTTCGAAGCAACCGCTATCGCAGGCCGAGATCGATTATTGAAGGTATACTTAGTTGCTTAGTTCAGTTAAAAGTTAGGACCATGAGTTTCTTCTTTTAGTGAAGAAATTAACTGCTCGTTCATTTCTGGAGGATTAAAGTGTGTTAGGATCGTACTTGATTGAAGTGTGACTTCTGAGTATTTTCTATCGAAACGAAAGTTCAATGAATTTACACTCTTCTGTTTAATATACATGATCCATACTTCGTTAGTTTAACTTCAATTTTGATATGTATTTGGGGAGAATAGTAGCTACATTTAACTATATTGTAGATGTTTTGAATCTAAAAGCTCTTTTGCTTAAGTTCTTAACAAAATCCATGTATACTTTTAGAATGGAAGAATTGGGCTTGACTTTGTTAGGAATCAAGTTCATGCAGAAGCTTTTAGCACACATGGGTACAAACAAGTACTCCGTATCACGCAGAAAAAAGCGGAAAATAAAGAACAAGGCAAATTATAGTGGTTTTGTTGGTGTGACCTATGTCCACTTGCTGCCACCAATGTTTTTTCTTTTGTTAGCTTAAGGTTACAGTTACAAAAAGCAGGGTGTAAATAGATGCTAGCTAAGCCGCTAAGGTAAGAAACTTGTTCACCAAGACACTAAGCATGGGCCATAAAACATAAAATTAGGCTGGAAAAGTTAATATGTATATTTTTAAATTAGAGTATTGTATTCATGATATGTTTCTATGTTAAAGAGATAACACTGCTGATAGAAATAGGGAACTCTGGTCTTGAATTTGGAAGATCTCTACTTGGCACTTGAAACTGAGTAGTATTTAATTTTATCTTAAAGGTCAACATGTTTGAGTATTTCCCTCTCTTTCTGGAACTGATGGGAGTGCTACCTAAACACCTATTTGGCAGTGGTTTGCTGCATAGTGAAACTGAAACATAACCTTTTTCTGAACAAGTTACCCAATATGTATGAAGACTTGGTTATCATAGGTAAATAAAGCTTTCAGGTCCCAAATTTGATTATTCGTTTTTTTGGTTCTGCCAATAGAATCATTTACATGTTTATGTATTTTGTTTGAGTCACATTTGTGCATGCATTCTTTCTC
This sequence comes from Tagetes erecta, assembly GCA_030867185.1. Lineage (NCBI taxonomy): Eukaryota > Viridiplantae > Streptophyta > Magnoliopsida > Asterales > Asteraceae > Tagetes > Tagetes erecta. The sequence goes on along the minus strand of CM061489.1, from coordinate 3,821,015 downwards.
TGATAGGCTTGAAGGAGTTTAAGCAATTATAGTTACGTCTTTTGGTGGAAGTATTGCATTGGCTAATTTGTGGATGGGTAAGATTCTAGTTTTCAACGATTTTTGAACATGTTATCTTTATTGAATTGCAGGTTCCCACAGAAAAAATTAGGAATTTCTCTATCATTGCACATATTGATCATGGCAAATCGACGTTAGCAGATAAGTTATTGCAAGTGACGGGTACAGTGCAAACACGTGAAATGAAGGAGCAGTTTTTGGATAACATGGATCTTGAGAGGGAAAGGGGAATCACTATCAAATTACAGGTGCATGTTCTTAAGTCATATACCCTTGTAGATGTTGAGTATTTCTACATGAAAATGAAGTTAAAAGAATAGCGTTTTATAAAATTCCATCTCAGTATTCTGCTAAAGGGCATGCCACTTGGTTTGCTACTGTTGTGAGCTGGTTGATCCTCTGTATGCTACTGAAACTAATTAAGATGTCTCCTTGTTTAATTGCCTACATGTTATGTCATTGCTGAAATGGCCATCTTTCCCTTTCAATCATAGATTATGTAAGTTCAAGTTTAGTTGATTTAGACAAACTACTTAATAAAGATTACAAATAAAGATCCTTAAAGCTAGTAATTCCACAGATTGTCTATCACACAAGATGTATAGTTAGTACCAGTAATGCGATATGATAAACATTGGGGCTTCTTGGAGGGTTATAGACTTATAATTGGAAGGTGGGGGTTTTCTTTTGGTAGATATTGGTATACTACACACCAATTTTGTCATTTTTTTCTCATAATCAAGAAAGGAAAAAATTTGGTAATTAGTTGTGTTTGGAGTTTTGAAACCATTTCACCATGTTATATGTGATACCAATTCGTTTATGTGTTTCCCTTCTTTGCCTTTCATGTATTTCCTACTAAATGATTTTTTGCTATTCTTTCAGGCTGCTAGAATGCGTTTTGTGCATAAGGGTGAACCTTACTGCCTTAATCTTATTGATACCCCAGGGCATGTTGATTTTTCGTATGAGGTATGACAAGACTTCTAATGTACTGGAATTTGAAGTATCAAGTTACACTGTTGGATTAAACTGATTGCGTGTTAGTATAAGGTTCAATTAGCAATTACTAGAAGCTGAGGATCCTATAGGTATATTTTAGGCATGTTTCTTCACATACATATCTCTTTCATAATTGCAAAACCCTGAGAAGTCAAAGTCAAATTCGGTGATACAGACTCACTAGTGTGTCCTTCCAATTTCTTAGCACTAACTACCTAAGTTTGGGGATAGAAATAAGAGGCACGCTGTTGTTGGTTGGTGTTCTGTTTGTTGAAATTCTTATTGTTAGTGAAATAGCTAGCAGATATCAATTTTTTATGTTTGTTTAGTATATGATCATTTGACGCGTCTCTGTCTGCCCTTTTTTCCCACTGCAGGTTTCACGATCTCTTGCTGCATGTGAGGGTGCTCTCCTTGTTGTAGATGCATCACAGGCATGTCTTTCAGTTTATTATACTGCTGGAATATTTTTAGCTGCGGGTGTGGTGTCACAATTATGATCTGCTTTAAGAATGTTCTCCTTGTTATTGTCAATAGTTGATCTAATCATGGTCAAATAACCTACTAGAAGACAAGTAGATGACATCACATATAAGAAACCTACCACAAAGACACTGTTTAATTAATCTTTCACTGAACCATTATAGAAATTATTCCTTTTCCCAATGCTTACTGATCTGGATAGAAATAATGCTAGATAGAGATAAAAACAAGAGCTGTCATGGAATTAACGAAGAAACAAAATTTTGAGAAAATTAAAATAAACATCTATCTATGATATCCTATATGATGCAACTAGAAGTTACAACAAGTCTGCAACATATATAACCTTGAGGGCCGGCAAGAGGCCATTGCACACACCAATAGCCAAAGGATGTTGGTCGACCTATTTCAATTTCTGCTTGAAGTCTTGCCACGATGTCCGTTATCATCATCATTCTTTAAAACAAATTTGAGTCTAAGATATATATCAAATTTACTGGTGCTGTTTTTTTAATGCCTTTTAGTCTTGATAAAGGACTGGAAGCTTTTACTCAATGATATTATCTTGTACTTCTACCACTGGTGGCAAATTGAATTTATTGTTAGCTCAACCTTGTATTGCAGGGAGTGGAAGCTCAGACGTTAGCTAATGTATATTTGGCCTTGGAAAATAACCTAGAAGTGATTCCTGTAAGTTGATGAGTTGATCAGAACTTATTGTTTGTTTGTCAAATGCCAGTTTTGTCATCATATACCTTGTATTGCATTACACCGCTAAATCTATTTTGCAAAGCATCATGTCAACATTAACAACACATGGTACAATGCTAAAACTGCGTTCCTGGTGGTGTATCATATAAAATTAGTGGTGCACAAATCACTTTCTTTATCACTGGTTTTCTTTACTGTTTATTTCTTGCTATTGCCTTTGAATTAATCAGGGTTATGATATTGTATTTTGTTATGTGGGAATAGCCTTTGTTATATATTCTACACCTCATGGGAGAATTATAGAAGACGATATAAAATTTAATGGTCCCTAAGTTAGGGATGGATGTTTTAACAGCCTTTAAATACTGACATCCATCATATTATATGACACTTCTTTTACTGTCACAGGTGTTGAATAAAATAGATCTTCCAGGTGCTGAACCTAGCCGTGTTGTTCAAGAGATTGAAGAGGTTAGTTTGCACGAGGCAGTAGTGACTGTTTTTGAAGTTGACGTGATTTTGCTCTAGGCTTCTAGGGTAGCTTCTTTAGCTGTTGCTGTTCCAATATAACATTAATGTCAACGTTTCTATCTAATTAACACGTGTTAGATTATTGACTCATACTGTTGCAATATTTTGCTGTGCCCTTCTAACCTTTGTGAATATAAGTTTGTATGAATTCCTTATGAAAGGTTATATGGTACTTGGCTACCTTTATATGCCAGGTAGATTGGCTGAGATATAAATATATCAATTTTGTATAAAGGGGTGACATGAGTAAAACCAAAGGACAAGTGAATAATTTTCTATATGAATATAGTTGGACGATAAAATAGAACAAAGAAAATAAAATTAAAGGACCTTGAAGAAGACCACAAAAGGAAATTGAGTTGATAAAACGGTGAGATAAGTTAGTTGATCAAAATCCTTAGCTTCTTTCGCAGTTTTTACTTAATATATGGCTACCTGTTTTGATATTACTTATGATAGACTGGCTTCTTGAGGAATTATCCCTAAAGGAATTGCATCTTTTTTGAAATTCCCTCCAATAATCTTGTTTGGAATATAAGGCTATGTTTACTCGGATTGCATAGTTGTGGTTTTACTATGATGCTCCAGTTGTCCTGAGAAATTTTTAGTCCACCCCTGGAATATAATGATATGTTTACTCGGACTGCATAGTACTATATCTTTACTTTGGAACTCCACTCTCTTTAAGTTGCCTTTGTTGCGCCTGTTCGTTGGAGCTACTTCTGCGTTGTACTATCTAATTCATTGTATTACTTTAACAGGTTATCGGTTTGGATTGCAGTGATGCTATTTACTGCTCAGCAAAGGTTAGTTAGTATATATATCCAATATCCCGCATATCTTTGACATATTTTAGCTTTGTAGAGTGCATATGGTCAATAGTAAACCAAGTTAAGTATGTTCTACAGTGTGCTCTTTTTTATTTGGTGAAGAAAACAAAGTTATTTAGGTTCTTTTTTTCTGGAAGAAGTACTCTTCTGACAACCTTACAAGTCATCCACTTAAAGTCATGTGCCTATTCTAGAGTTCTAGTTAACAGGAAATCATCGGCTAATATATTTGCTGAATATTCGCTTTGTGAAATTTTTTAAGATGGTAATAAGTAACATAGATACTCTCTCTTTGTTACAGGAGGGAATCGGTATAAATGAAATACTGAATGCAATTGTTCAAAAAGTTCCTCCACCACCTGATTCTGCTGGAAGACCTTTGAGAGCTCTTATATTTGACAGGTATTAAAACATTCAGCACACTTTTACAGGAATCTTGAGATTTGTTATTCTGTTAACGTCTACTTTTTGCTTAAGATGTGATATTTTTTCTACTATCATAATTTCATGGACTTCGTATTAACAGGAACAATTGTGAGCAACTATTAATATCTATGAATTTTGCAGTTACTATGATGCATACAGGGGTGTTATTGTATATTTTCGTGTTATTGATGGAACTGTCAAGAAAGGTGATAGGATTTTTTTTATGACTAGTGGGAAGGTAAAGCTACATTTTTCAGCTTGTCATTTTTGTAACTTTGTCATGATGTTTTATATAAAATACATTATGAGGTTTATTTTTCTTCTTTTATTTGATACATGGCATGATGCAGGATTATTTTGCTGATGAAATTGGAGTTCTATCTCCTAATCAGCAGCAGGTTGATGAACTGTATGCTGGTGAGGTAAGAAAACACTTTCACTGATATATATTCATAGTATTCTGTATACTTCTCTGTCTTGCTAGTTGTGCAAAAAAGTATTAGTCACTTAAAGCTTTGTGTAGTCTTTTAGAAGTTATCTTATGTGCGCATTAATAATATTTGGGGACACTAAATATTTAGAAGTATTAAATTGATAGTACACGTATATAAAACTTAACTCAAGAACGAGTCAAACTACTAGAAGCTGATTTCAAAACGTTATTGATTCAGGTGGGGTACATGTCAGCTTCAATAAGGTCAGTAGCAGATGCAAGGGTGGGTGACACTATAACCCACTATAGTAGAAAAGCAGAGCAATCTCTGCCTGGATATAAAGAGGCCACTCCAATGGTGTTCTGTGGCTTGTTCCCTGTAGATGCTGACCAGTACACCTCTTTTCTTTCTCACATTCCCGTGTCATTTTTTTTAATTCTTCTCTACAACTTCATCTATGGTACTGACTGGCATCATTGGTTATTACAGATTTCCTGATTTACGTGATGCGTTGGAGAAACTACAACTTAACGATGCTGCATTGAAGGTTAAGTTTCTTGACTTGAGCAGATGTTCATTTTTTGTATTGAATGCAAGAGGAAGACATGTTACTATATTTTGTGGAATTTTGTAGCATTAAATAGGTAAAAATGACTGCTGTATAATCGAGAGATTAGATCTATAAATTTATTAGGGTCCGCTGGTAGAACAGAATCCCACAATTATATGAATTTCTGAATTAGTTTTCTGATGTGCACTATGTATATATTACTCTTTAGAACGTCTATAGAATTACACCTTCGAACTTTAATCTATGCTATGTCCTTTATCTAAAGACAAGAAATACGTGAGGGGGTACAAGCCCAATTTGGTTCTTATCTTTCCGAAATCCAAAGCGTTTATTTTCCTTATATGAGTGTTGGTGTGGAATCATTACGCTTCTAAAGCTCTAAATAATAAACATTGTTACTGAAGTACTTCACATCGAACCAATTCTCAATTGGGAAACTACAAAAACTCTTTTCTTAGAGCCTAGAAGCATATTACATAATTAAATCATCTTTATACATTTTACATCAATATATTGTCAGTTTGTTTGTTGCACATCACTTGAAATATAGGGGTTTCACAGTTTTTTACTCGTCAATGCTACATTATTAATTATGCTGTTGTGGATCATGTTGATTGCCTAACATAATGAACCATCAGTTATGGCTAATCTTAGCGACTACCTACAGAATTTAGTATTCGCTTATGTCAGATTTGCTGCTTTGTGTGCTTGTCATCACCTCATCCCTGTATAATTGGTTAACACGCATCTGTGATGTTTGTATCTATTACTCACTCCATAATTGTTTGTTTTCTGTTATCGATGTTTTTCAGTATGAGCCAGAGACATCAAGTGCTATGGGCTTTGGATTTCGATGTGGGTTTTTGGGTCTTCTTCATATGGAAATTGTTCAGGTATGTTATGTCTTCCATTCAGGATCTTGATTATTACATTATGATGCGTTTTTTTTCTTCACGGATATGATAGTTTTTATTGCACAGGAAAGACTTGAACGGGAGTACAATCTAACTCTAATAACTACTGCACCAAGTGTTGTATACAAAGTACACTGTGTTAGTGGTGAAATTGTAAGTTCTAATTATATCTTTTTTCTCTCCACTATGTTCTCCTTAACCTTACCCCTGTGCTCTGATATATTTTAAGTTATAAAGAAACGATTCTTATAAAAGGGCACCATGCTTATCTAGGATGGGGATAAAAGAATGGCCTTAAATGGACCTACTTGATATATATCTTAAACAATATACACCATCATTATTTTGGTTAATATGTTTCAACAAAATTCAAATGAACTCTCTTTCCCCTCCCTTGTTTAGGTTGAATGTTCAAACCCATCAGCACTTCCCGAACAAGGTAAGAGGAAGTCTATTGAAGAGCCGATGGTGAAGGTTTGTCACTTATTTTTCATCTTTCATCTTTCCCATTTTACTATTGTAATATCTTGCACAACTTATGGTCTCATACTCTCATTAAATCTTGAGGTTTATCTCATATCTGCAGATTGAAATGCTAACCCCAAAAGACTATATTGGCTCACTTATGGAACTTTCTCAAGACAGACGTGGAGAGTTTAAAGGGATGAAATTTATTACAGAGAATAGAGCTTCACTCACCTATGAGATGCCACTAGCTGAGGTTGTTACATGGCATAAATTTGTGACCCTCTTTGTCCATAAGATGAGATATTTGTTCTATTTTTCAAAGAGGTGTACTACGCCTTGCCTTATGAGTTCTCTTTCAGAACCCCAAGTGTGATATATCCTTTTCGGTTTTCCAGATGGTAGGCGATTTCTTTGACCAACTAAAATCAAGAAGCAAGGGCTATGCTAGTATGGAGTATTCTTTTATAGGGTAAAGCTTTATTTAATTAACCAGATTACGTTCTTAATTATCGCACTTATCCACTACTTGTTTCCAAGTTGTCTCTAATCCTTTGATCTTGTAGATTTTACTGAAATATTAATTACCACATCATGCCCTTAAATGCTCTTTAGGATGGTTAGCTGATGTTGAATCAAATATATGCAAGCAATCAGGCCTACACATGTAGCATGCATAGCAGCATAGTGGTCTAGTGGCAAGTTGGATAATATAATTGTTAGCGTCACACTGGCATCCTCTTTGTTTGCTTACTTGATATAAACAGTGTCAATCCAATTTTAACACATAAAACTTTAAATAGCTTGATACGTTGCCATCATGTAACAAGGAATTACATGTTGAAGGTTATTTAAAAAAATGAAAGGGTGTATTAAGTTTTTAGAACCACTTGCTTAAGAAAGTAATGCTGTAGATCTGTTGGACACTTGGACTCTCAGATAATATAATAATATACATCCATCAAATGTCATTCAATGTGTGGTCTTATTGTGACTGCAGGTACAAAGAAAGTGATTTGATAAAGCTTGATGTTTTGATAAACGGTGATGGTGTGGAGCCTTTGTCTACAATTGTACATAAAGATAAGGTATTTTAGTCATTTTTCTTTCAAATTGGATCCGGAAGGTGAAAAGGATTAATTTCTGTTTTATACAATCGTCCTTGCATAGGCCGCAGTAGGAAAAAAACAGATGCAATTGCACTTTTATCATGAAATGGTCAAGGATGATTGTTATATTAAACCTGCACTTGACATTGTTGTTGTTTCTTGCCTTGTTAATTGGCAGGTTATTACGTTATCAATTTATTTTCTCTATATATAGGCATATTCTGTGGGAAGGGCTTTGACTCAGAAGCTAAAGGAACTTATACCTAGGCAAATGTTCAAAGTGCCCATCCAGGTAAAGGCTATCAAATAAGTTTAATGCTTTTAAAAGTTAATTCACTAGTTTTTTTCACTTTTTTGTGCATCTATGGAGTGTGGACAATGCTTTAATTTTTTGTTAGCTCCCAACGTGGGCATTCAAACCATGTAGAATTTCATCTACGGTATCATTAAGTATATTTTATTACTAACCAATGGGGTGGTGGCCCATTGGCAAAGGCAAAGCCTTTAATCAACAAAGGTCATGGGTTCAAGTCCTATACCAAGTTAAGAAATTTGCAGTTTAAAAAAAAAAAGAAAGGCTTACTACGTCTATATTTAATTATTCATCATCAAAAAGTGAATTTATTGAGCATTAGTAAACCATTATCTAGGAGAGTTGCCTATTTTTGGACTATATCTCGTCATATTGTTTGTTATATCATTTATTGTAATGTTATCTAACTTACAGTTAGATTTCTGCCTATTTTCTTTCTTGTCCCAACTTAAGTAAGTAGCGTGCTTGTTAACACTCCGTGTTATAAACTTGTTCTACCAGGCATGCATAGGTACGAAGGTGATTGCTAGTGAAAGTTTGTCAGCAATTAGGAAAGACGTCCTTGCCAAATGTTATGGTAAGTGTACATTCAAATTTTCTACCAGACATTCATAGCTGAATGTTTCAAGGGCCTCAAGTAACTTTATATGTCCGTTTTCTTCATCTTCTACCTCATATATCCTTCTGAAAACAAACCTCCTTCTTTACAGATTGATTTGTTTTCCCGGTATAATGTTTTCTTAATGTCTCTATAGGTGGTGACATCTCAAGGAAGAAAAAGTTGCTAAAGAAACAGGTAATTGTTTTTGTTTCATTTTTAGAAGTTTGTGTTCATCTAGTTTGACGTATGAGATATGTTGGTTGTGAATCTTAAATCTTATACTCTGTTGTTATTGTTAGGCTGCTGGAAAGAAGAGAATGAAGGCGATTGGAAAAGTTGACGTGCCACAAGAGGCATTCATGGCAGTTTTAAAACTGGAAAAAGAGGTGCTATAGTCACATACGCGAGTACGCGACACAATGCCTATGTGACAGTATGCTGCACCATATGTACATTGTATCTATTCTTTTATGGGTTTTACTACAGGTGCTTATGAAAGGGAAACAATACCAAATTTCTCTTTGTATCTTCTCGTTTCCCTTTTACAAGCCAGATTTTTGTTACACCCATCGGCTACAAGCTGAAGTCTATGAGTGCGTCCGATGTGTATACTTTGGTTCTTGTGGCTAAGCTTAAAAGTAGCAATCTCCAATTTGTATCAATCTTATTGATTTGTATTTAGGTTGATATTTTACGTCTATGTATCATGTTAATGACTTTCGAACCAATGAAATCAAATGCATCGAACAAGCAACAACTATATAAGCCTTTACTACTTGGGGCTGTCGAAGTTGAACAATGGTTATATGTGTATGGTTTCACATGGAGATACAACGAGATCGGGTTGCAAAGATACACCCCCAGTCACGCAACCTTAAGAAAAGGTTAATTGTCTAGAACTCTTGGCCAACTATAGTCTAATTCAATAGCCTTCCAACACCGAGCCAATAGCGTGAGTCTGTATGATAAAAATTAAAGAAACGCAAAGTCTAAAATATGTTATTAACAAATATAACATGGATGGGGTTGGGTCTAATGACAAAGCCATCAGTGTTAGTAGTGATTTTTCCCGTAAAGTCAAGAGGCCAAGTCCCATTAGTGATGAATTGATGTAAATTAATCCGAGTTTTTGTCATCATTCAAAGTGATAAATTGATAATCTAAACATTGTCCATTTTCCAATTATTTTTTATGTTTTTTAATAGCAAAAACAGATATGACTATTTTGACCCTGGAACGAATAAAGTGGGTTTCAACCGAGTCTAAAAATGTCTGAGCCCGGGTTCGAACCGGGGACCTCTAGTGTGTGAGACTAGCGTGATAACCGACTACACCACCCAGACACTTGTGTATTTGTTCGTATTTAATTCTTTTATATGATAGTAAATTTACAATCGGAATAGTTCATGAGTATCACGCCCAAGTTGTGTTTGTTACATGTGAAGCACAATCACAGTGGATAATGGATTGTGTTGCATAAGAATGATAAAATAGTTGGTATTTTAGAAATATATATCACCCATAATCATTTATTTTTGAGATAAACAGTATTAAGTTGAGTAAAAATAATTGGATTAGGTTAGATATCAGGTCAAAAAACATAATATTATTTATGATTGAAAATGCCATATAATAAAATCAAATAACACTCTAACTATCAATAATCAACCACTAATGGGTTCATAGCCATAGCCACCTTACATGACTATTGGCTAGCCTTTTCAAGAAGCCGCAGTTGACCCACCACCATTTGAGAGACCTACAGAGGCGAAGCTCCGGTTGACCCACCACCATTTGAGACCCACAAAGACGCTTAGGTCACTTACGGACTCGTCAATGTGGAAACTCTCTTCCTTGGAATTGAAACTTACACAAGCACAACCTTCAAATGTTAAATTAAACCAACACAACAACCTTAAATTAACGAAACCATGTCCCTCAAGTAAAAGAATAAGCCTTTAAACCCCTCTTATCGGCAAACTAAATTGAGGTAATGACACTATTTAAAAAACATCCTTTCATGATCGGTTCACTCACTCACACGATCTGACTTGAATTTAAAATGCAAAAAATTGCCATGTGTTCATTATTTATTGATCCTCTCTTTTTTTTAATATATATTTCATCCTAATTAGTTTTAGATACAATCTTGTTTTTTTATTAATAACCTCTAATAATTAACGTTTAAAAATCAAATAACACCGTCTTGATTAGTTTTTTCTTATGAATGCGCCGCTATAAAAAGCAATAAAAGTGAAATCTCTTATCTAATAACATCGTCTTGATCGGCTTATGAAACCATTAACCGAAACGAAAACCCATTCGATTATTTTTTAACTTTTAACACCTTCAGTCCTTCATATAACGCTTCTTCGGTCACTCTCAAGTCTGAGTCAAATCAGTTCACTCTTGACACGACGTGATCGACGATCACCAACCACCTGCTACTGTTCATATGCTGATTTCATTTTACATTACTTTGGTATGATTTCACACGCATTAATTGCTTCTTCACTGAAATTATGCCCTATTTTGTGAACTTACATGACGCATAATCACGAAATTGTTAGCTAGTTGGTTTATATTCACAGCATTTAAGCTTTTGATAGGAGTTAAATACAGCTTGTTGATTATGTATTTAGGCGATTCAATTGTTTATTGCGCTTCTAGATTTGTAACATTTTCTGTTTGAGTTGAACTTTGGTTTAGACATTGTTAGTTTATATTCATAGCAGGTTAGCTTTTGATAAGATTTAAATTCAGCTTGTTGATGTTGCTTTTAGGTGATTCAAATGTTTACTGTTCTTTTAGACTTGTAACATTTTCTGTTTGAGTTGAAAACTTTGATGTAGACATGGTTCAGGGAGATTTGACCTAAAAATTTGCTATTTATGGACATTATTATTTTTTTCTTTTTTCTTTTGAAACTTTTCAATGTAGTTTGCTTGCTTGTTGTTTAGATCTGAACCTATACATAAATGTCTTGTTTACGCTGGATATTAACCGCTCCACAAGTTAACCGCGAAAAAAACTGAAAAATAAAAAAATGTAAGAAAAAACCGGTTAGAGTGAATGACTGAATTAAACACCGATATTAACCGAACTGGTTAAAGTGAATAACCGATATTCTCAATAACCGAAAATAACCGGTTAACCGGAATTAACCAATTTGTGCACCTCTAGTGGGAAGGTTGAACTTGTTTGCAAGGCTTAGATTGTTTGTGTTCACTTAGTTATAAATAACTGGAACAATTTTAGTGTCTTGTTTTATATGGTTTTAATGTATTCTCTGTATGTACAGTTGTACTTAGGGCTGTGTAAACTGAATTTTGATTATTAAGTTTTCATAAGAAAATTTCAGTTTTGTCTTATAGAATCAACAATTAAGTTTATGAAGAGTTCATATGGTTATAAGTATGAACACAAACCATAAATCAAGTAATCATAGATCTGTTAATCAGTAACTGATGACTTTTTTCTACTTGCAGTGTACATTTGGTAGTTTATGAAAAAAAAAAAACGGTTTCATGGTTATTGAAACCTGAGCAATCAACTCTATGAGCATGGACAAACTGATCCCTGACTGCCCATACCCTGGATGCTTCTTTTGTGTCATGAAAGAAGGGAACCCAAACAAGCGAAGAACTAGCATCATGAAATTTTTCAGAGAGTTGCCTTCACAAGATGATGATGGTCAAGTTCTCCCTATTAGCGGCCTTTGGAACACAGCTATGGCGCATCCTAATGATCCGGAGTTCATTGAGTTAGGTATATTTGAATGCATGGCAGCACTTATTTGGAAGGGTTTAAAGAACCGCCGTTGGTTATCTCATGATCAAAATATCTACATACCTTATTACGCTGCACATATAATTGGATCCTACACTATGAACATGGAAGATTTTGCTGAAACTGCTGTCAATGCTGGCGTAATCCCACCTTTGGTTGAACTTCTAAGGGGTAGGTTGACTTGGGTCGAACAGAGAGTTGCTGTACGCGCTTTAGGACACTTAGCTACATATGCAAGCACTTTCCCTGCTGTAGCAAGTCATGGGGAGATTCTTGAACTTTGTATTCAATTAGCAATGAGTTCACTTGAGATTGTTTACTCTCACTTTTACCTATTTGCTGACAGAAGACTTAGTTACCACTGTGATCTCCTTACACGTGGCATGGGTGGTGTGGAGATGGAATCAAGAAAAGCCGAGGAATGGGCTAGTCAGTTACAATGTTGGTCTCTTCAACTTATAAACTGTTTTGCGTTCAAGCCTGAGTTTCTTTCTACAATATGCAAACCGGAATTTCTTGTAAAACTTCCTGGCTTGTGGGGTGGACTTGTTAATGAAACTTCACCTGCAGGTATTGGCTTATTACGAACAATCTGTCATCATAAGTTAGGAAGAGGACCTATTAGCAGCTGTCCTAGTGTAATTGAGGCATTATGTAATATTGCACGGTCATCAGATGACTGGCAATATATGGCGATTGACTGTCTTCTATGGTTGCTCCAAGACCCTAATACCTCTCATAAGGTAATTTTAAGACACTAAAAAATGCACTTTAAATACATTCCTTTATTTTTCGCAATACACTAGATTCTGGTAAAGGGTAGACGGTGGGAAGGCTTTTCCCTAAAGAGCTCTATGGACAAACTCTAATTTTGATAACCCCTACTAAGTGATTACATTCAAGATGCAAAGAATCTTAGCAAGTCATACAAAAAGTTTTATGATTCTGGTGTACCACTTTCTTTTAAAACTACTACTGATAATGAAATTGAATGATAACAACTGAGAGGGAATGGAAGGAACATGTTTAGAAGAGCATATGTGCTTTGCTAAAAGGTTTGGGAATAAGCTAATAAATTTGAAAAATTATGTTTCTTGTGTGATGTGTTATACTCCTATCTGTCGATCACTCGATCATATTAAGTATATAAACTATGTGATGATTGTTCTATTAGAATTACAATAGAAGAAAGTAAAGTGTCTCATATTGGGACTATGATATATATTTGCACCATTGATGACAATTGACACAGTCTAAATTTGCTTTCGATATATCATTTAGGCCAAACCGCTAACTATGGTTTTGAAAATTGCAAATCAAACTGTCCAGGTTGGTTGGATACTTGGATCAGCCGGATGGGGCAGAGTAGTTCAGTTTGGCAGTTTGAGCAGCTTGAACCGTTTTTTTCTCTCCTAAAATTATTAGTTTGCATTAAGTTCATAAAATTGATAAAGATGATTTATGAATATTATACATATGCATAACTGCATATTCCAAGAATGGAAAAAAGGTTATAATGTTATATCAGAAAGGTTAATGGGCAGTTCCAAATCATCAACTGAACTGTTAAAACTGTTTTTCCAAAGGGTAAACCGTGAAACGGCCCCTATAATCTTCGGTTGGTTTGCTTCTGTTAGAGTTATTCAGTCGTTTTAATTTTTAACGATTTATGAACACCCCAATTTTCATTTTTGTCGGTTATCAATATTTTCCTTAGGACAAACATTACGTTCATGATTCGTCTGTAACTCATAATAAATATTCTTATGCGAAGTGTAATATTCATTTAGGTTATAGAGAAGGCAGCACCTGCAGTTCTGGACCTAGCAGAAATATCGTCTCTTGGGGATCACAAAAAGCTTGGAGATTCCATTATCAATGTTATTCAAGAATGCATTCAATCACATGGAACCGGTCGGCATTCTGTTAGTAACCGAATAAAAGAAGACGTTGAAGAAATATTGCATTCAAAAGCGCGATTCAAATGGGAAAAAAGTTTGCCAAAAGAGGATCTTCATATCAAACAAGCTGCAGCATTGGTAGTAAAACTTGAAGGCAATTCTCTATTTTCATCAGGAAATATCTCGGGAGCTGCATCAAAGTACTCCGAAGCACTAGCCTTATGTCCAGTAAGATCTAAAAAAGAAAGAGTCGTCCTGTACAGTAATCGTGCCCAGTGTTATTTATTATTGCAACAGCCATGGGGTGCTATAAGTGATGCTACACGTGCACTTAGTCTTCATAATCCAGTTAACCGACATGCTAAAAGCTTATGGAGAAGAGCACAGGCGTATGATATGTTGGGTTTGGCTAAAGAGAGTTTGTTGGATGCTATTTTGTTTATAAACGAGTGCTCTCAATCAACAGACCCCGATTTGTCTTCTAGACAGAACAAAGTGCCTGATTATGCAGAACGATTGGTTAAAAAACAGATGCGTGCTGCTTGGTTGTTTAGGGATGCTGCTATTAAACACGGGGGAATCGATTTGGAGGCTGATGGTGGTGATGTTTATGGGCAAGGGACTGATGATTCTGAATGGGAAACTGCTAGTGAAAGTGATGCAGGAAATGATGATCAAAAAGAGTTTAGCAATAATGATGGTGAAATGATAAACATTCTACAAGAGGTATGGTTATTATTTATTATTTGGTTATATATTGTGTCTATATAGTTAGTACTTATATATTTATTATTTAGATTTATAATTATGTAACACATAATATATGCTATTTAGCTTTTCTTTATTATAATTATATAACTAACATAGTACGTATACAAGTAATAAGTTAGCTCGCGAATGATGTTCAACCTTAAGTTTATTTATTCAATAAGCTTTAGTTTAGGCTTAATGTCACTTATTAAGGTTGACACGATCCAAGCTCTTGAGTAACTCGGCTTGTTTACACCCATGATTATCTGTGCACATGTGCATAACCAGTGTTTTTATCAATACCACCTAGAATTGCTAATTCACCATGTCTATTGGGTGCAAGACTAGAACCCATGACCTTTTGATCCCACACATCACTTGTCACTAGGACCCGACACACCATCACCATAGATAACTGCGTTACATTGACATTTTGTTTGAAATATTGATTTGTTGCAGAAATGAAACATTGATCAGAATTTCAAAGATGAAACGGGTCAAAACCAAGATGTAGAAAGAACATTGTCATCTTATTCCAACTTATTCGACCCTAGTGCCAGGTTCACATGAAGGGAGATAACCCGTTACACTGCTTATATTATAGTGAGTTTTTTTTTTTTTTTTTAATTTCCTTTTCTTTTTTCTTGAAATGTGATTGCAGGTTACGAAAGATTGTAAATTACTATTATTTATTTATGTAGTTTCGGTGTGTATCTTTCTTTTGAGTGCAAATGTGTATAAACCCTCTTGGGATTTTTGAGCATTATAGGTTATTAAAATTTGTGAGTAAACAATGTGGAGCATAATTGTTATATTACAGATTTCATCTTTTTAACTTTCAAAATCATATGGACGATTCATCTTTGCTAAATCGTGACATTACATGTATCATTTGGTGTCAACAAGAAGTTATCTCTTTGCAGATTAATTCAGATGGCGAGTTTCATGTCATTATCCTTCTTATAGTCATCCTCTTCACCGCCATCTCGTTCATGTTTGTTGCTATCAACCAGTTTGATTAACATGATGATGAATGGGTAAGGTGATCAAAGTTATTTTAGACGACAAAAAGTAGCTCGAAAAGTTTAAAAAAAAAAAAAAACCAATCAATCAAATCAAAACAAGTGTAAATGCTGATTAAATTTTGAGAGAAACACGGCGGTTGAAAATGTGGAGGGTAGCCGGGTAGGCGGCTACTAGAAACAGGGCTCGTAACTGGCCACTAAAAGTGAGCCTAAGCTTTAGTGGCCCGTTAAAATGAAGCCTAAATTTTAGTTGGATGCTAAAAGAAAATGAGACTAAAATTTAGCAGGTTTTTATATTGTATTGATTTAATTTTTTTGTTTCTTAAGTTTTTTTGTGTTGGCTAATTTATACTTTCATTTCCTTAACCAGCAAAACTTATTTGGTATTTTTAACTGATTGCCTGTGGGTATATTTTTACAAAACAATGAGTCAATTATTAATATTTTTTTATAATCTTCCCTTGCTTCTAACATAAGGGAAAATGGTTATCATGACGAATTTGGTTAAATTATGAATTTCTTCAAAAATAATAATATGATCTTGAAGCTCAGATATTCATAACTCATTCATCATCTTTATATTTATAACTAGTTTAGTGCCCGCGCTACGCTCGGGAACAAAACATTCAAGTGATGCTTTTAAGGGTATTCGTGAATGTTCCATTCTGTTTTGAGACAAAACCGTGGTAAACCGGAACACAGCATATATTTTTAAAAATTAGATTTTTAGTATAACAATATTATACTCAAATTAAAGAGAATAAAGTGCTTAGTTTTATGGTGTAGTTTATTTTTTTAAAAAAAGTTGTATAAAAGTATTATGTACATTTATAAAACACTGAGGTTTTTAATTATATGTTATTATTAACTTTTTCCAAAAGTTTCATTTTTAAACCCTATCAAATATAAACCAACTCATGTACACCCTTTATAGTAAAGGGTTAAAAATATAAATACTTTTAAATGTTTCAGAATTCTCCAAAATATTAGGGGGCCAAAAATGTAATTAGCTTTATTATAATATATTTTAGGTTTTTTTACATATTTCCCTTTCCTAAGTCCATCAATTACATATTTACCCAAGCCTAAAGTTTAATTACATATATCCCCTTTGACATAATAAATTACTCATTTACCCCTTTTTTACACAAACTATAAGAAAATATAAAAATATATTTATGAAGATCATTAAGGGTAAAATAGTAAATCAAAAGGCTATTTTAAAGAAATTGGATAAATATGTAATATATATGGTTTAGGAAGGGGAAATATGTAATTGAATTTAAGGAGTGGGTAAATACGTAATAAATGATCTTAAGAAGGGGATATATGTAAATGCCCCTATATTTTATATACATATTTTAAATAAAAAATCATTTTTGTGAGATAAACTCTCAAATAATGCCACATAAGCTAAAAGCTTTGAAAAAGTGCCACATAAGCTTTTTTTGTTTTGCTATATTATATAAAGATTATAATTATACATTTATCTTTTTTTTAATTAAATATCA
Source organism: Tagetes erecta (assembly GCA_030867185.1). Classification (NCBI taxonomy): domain Eukaryota; kingdom Viridiplantae; phylum Streptophyta; class Magnoliopsida; order Asterales; family Asteraceae; genus Tagetes; species Tagetes erecta. Next base: position 3,803,589 of record CM061489.1, on the reverse strand, counting down.
ATTTTTTATATATTTATTATTACAATTTTACTCTGTTTCACTCACAAACACTTTAGAAAAATATTAAAATATTACAAGAGATGAACAATAATTTTAAATATACAGTTTTTCTCACATTCATCATCAAATTTTCTCTCGTTTACTCGTAACAACTCACAATCATTCCTTTAGATATAAAAACCTGACTCACATGTATTTGATGGGGGTTGTAAATGCTCTCATTTGTAATGGATGTTATTTTTTTAACGGCATAACGGACATGAGTTAGAGTATGATGACTACTATCATCCATAGATTCCTTGTGGACTCTTTTCTTTCTATTTACATTCCAATCTATGTTTTCTCAATGTAAGAAAAATATAAAAAAATTATAAACTTACTGATATATGTATTTAAGACTTACAGTTATTTAGACACTCATGTTTTTTATATGTACTACCATTTTCATACATACGACTCGTATATTGCGTCTCATATAAACCATAAAAAGAGATGATTGACTGATGTAACATAACACAACTTTGTCAGATGACTTTATACGACCCTTATTACTCAACAAAAAGTTGCAATTTGCTTTTGATAAAAAAATATTAGCATGTTATTAAAGAAATTACCCTCTCACTATACTAGAGTTGGTCTTTTAGCCTAACGACATGAAGAATAAAACTTAAGGTTTTATAGGTATCAGCCTGATCGTAAAAAGGTTTTTCTTATATTTTAGTGAGTTCCCTTTTGAAATTTTTTTGAACGGCTACCTAATACTTGAGTGAACACTGAGTTGTTAGTTTCAGCCTCTTAATGGTTTAGCAGTTAATGATTCAGACTGTTTATTTCACGAGCAGATGTCTAAATAGTTCAGATATTTGCCTCTGAATGGTTAAGTATTATATAGAATTTAAACGGTTAAAATCTATTATATGAATAGTTAAGAAATATAATAGCTTTTGAACTTGTTGGTTAGACAAGTCACCGGAGCAAGAGAATGGAAAACCGTGACGATCTGAACTCAATTCTGGAGTTTCTTCCGGTGGTTCTCCGGTCATCATCACTCTTCTGGCCATCGCAAGTGGTTGAAGCACTTAAAGCACTTTCTAAAGGTCCCGATCACAGTCAAGTTCACTCCGGCCAAGTCCTCTTCCTTGCTATTTCCGATCTCCGTCAATCTCTTACCTTATCCTCCGATGACCTAGCCTTTTCAACCGCTGACGGTTTTTCTCTCTATTTCGATGATGTAAGCACCTCTATAACAAACCTACCTCTTACCTTTCATTGCCATTTTTTAGTAAATGTGTTTTGATTGGTTATTGTGACTTGTAATGAATCATTCAAATTTGAAGAAGTTTGAGTGGCAATTAATTCAGAACAGTATTATCAGTTGTTAACAACAAAACATAACAAAGAGTTAAATACGTTTGAGGTTTATAGGTTTCGTGCGTTAAACAGGTTGACACGTTGCACACGTAAACGCTTAAGTAGACGCCTTCTTCACATGACATGGAGTTAAGTAGGTTTTGGTTTGAGCTTAACATGTTTCATCTCTTAAACTGGTTAAACACCTGCTTAATCTGTTTATGACAGGTTTGGACTTCTTTATTAGCACTACATGGAGTTAAATAGGTTTGGGTTTGAGCTTAACATGATTTGCGTCTTAAACACATTACATGCGATTATATTCATGTACACAGGTTTATGACAAGTTTAAATCTGTTTATTAAGGTGTTTGTGTTGGAAGAAAATGACACGGTTATCTTATCGTGTTTGTGTTTTGCACCCGTGTTAATTGTGTCGTGTCGTGGTTAACTTTTTTTGCTAACCCTCAATTATGAGGATTGGGGCCAGGGGGTGTTTTTTTTGTATTATTTATCAGTCAATCACTTGACATTTGAGAGTGTGTATGCTTTTGAATAGTTGATGTCTCGTGCTGAAGCAAATAAATGGTTTGGAGAGACACTTCCAGCTATGGCAGATTCTTTGTTGCGGCTTCCATCGATGCTTGAAGCTCATTATAAGAATGCAGACTCCATTAGTTGTGTGGATTCTAGGTATGGACTCAAAACGGGTCTTCGCCTATTGAAGTCACAAGAGGCTGGAGTAGTTTTACTCAGCCAGGTAAGAAACTACACCATTTGAGTACATTTACAAATGAAACACTTAACATAAGCTTCTAGGCTTCAGCCCTCTTTACATACAAGTTTAGGAAGTGAATCATATAGTAGTAATGAGATTATGAGAAGAATCTAAGTGCAACTTAGAAATGTGAATCAGCAAAAAGATATATTAGACAGGAAAACAAGTTACCGATTGCTAAAATACGAACAAGATGAGGATGCTCACGGAAAATGCATTTACCAATTACCTTAAGCTTTTACTCATCACCTAGATATGAATAACACGTCTCCTTTTTATTGATGAATTTTTCTTCCGTCCCTATATTAAGCAGTTTTTGTAATAGAAAAATATCGTTGCTGCATATTTCTAAATCTTTCCCCTTTTCATGCTTTTGGCTTTCTGTTTTGAGTATTAATGCTTTGGCAAATGATAAATCAGATTTAGTATTTGATTGTTTAATTAAAGGTATAATTTTATGATACAGGAACTAATCAGTGCTCTTCTTGCATGCTCTTTCTTTTGTCTGTTTCCAGACAGTCCTAGAGGTGCCAGTGATCTCCAAGTGATCAACTTTGATCGTTTATTTGCGTATGTCTTTTTATCACTTTCTCTTAAACCATTTTAATTTTTTACACATGTAAACCCTGTTTACTTATTAGTCTGTCAGAATAAAACAACGTTGTTCACTTTTATGATCAACGTTATGTGTTTGTCCAGCGTCTGTTGATGCTTTCTCATCTATGAATTTGTTACTTTATTTTACACATTTGATCTGCATGTTATCAGGAGCTTGTATGACAACTACAATGAAAAACAGGAGAACAAAATAAAATGCATCATTCATTATTTTGAGAGAATTTGTTCAAGTATACCAGTAGGCAATGTCTCATTTGAGAGGAAAGTGCTTGCAGTTGATCAAAATCATAACTACATTCCCCACCCAAAGGCTGAATCTTGGAGTAAATCTGTGGTCTCCCTGTGCTTGTTTGAGGTATGAACCCTATCAGAGTTTATTTACAGGCATATTTATCAGTTTGATTCTATTTTATACAGTGCGCTGTGCACCCATTTCTTGTCCAAAAGAATCTGTCTTTTACAGGAAAATTTAAAGAAACTCTTATGATTGTAATACATTTAGGTGGCAAATTCAAAGCATTTATGAACAGCCCATGTGCTCTAATTTTAACAGGCAAAATAAGAAAATTAGTTTAGAAGCGAACAGGTCAATTAGGTTGAAATTGCTCGTGTTGTATTTTAATGCATACATCTTCTTAATTCCTTTTGTTCAGAAGATCAGATTATTATTGGAAAAATATAGCTTCTGCAATCATCTTTGACACTAAGTACTTGTAAAAAAAGTAAAAAGTGTTTTAGTTCAACTCTACCTGACGTGTACTTAAGATTATATGTTTCAACCCGAATCCATCTTCACCCATTACCCAACCCTATTGTATTTTGATGCATGAATCCTTCCTAATCATTTTATTCTGAAGATTAGACTGTTATTGAAATAATAATATAGTTCTACAATCATATTTGACACTTATTATTTATAAAAGAATGTAAAGAATCGGGACAAAAAGTGTTTTGGGTCAATCCGATTCAATGTAGCTAAATTTATTTGTTTGTTCCCGAGCCTTTCCTCATCCATTTGGCAGCCTCTAGTTACACACCTTTTCTAGTATAGGAGTGATATTGTTAGTACATATTTCCACTCTTTGTCTTGCTCACATGTTGCATGTTATTTTGATTTATTTATACGCTTGGCATGCCGTTACACTTAAATGATTGATGCAACTTCTTTTCACATGTCTTTTATTCTGTATACCCTTGGCATCGTTCCCCTTTGCCTTAGAACCAATTCCGGACCTGCTTTAATCTGTTGATGAGTATAAACTCAAAAAAACTTTTGACTTTGTTGTTTAAATAGGCGTAGTGTTTAATTTCATTATTATATTTTCACTTTTTATTATTATGTTGGGAGCAATCTGCATTGGGCTTGCATGTTCTATTGTTTTGGGTCTGTAATAGATGGATGGGATGGTGGTTAACAACATTCTTTCATCCTTATAGGTTTGTAGTTCAGGATTAATTGAAGATCATTCCAAGGAAGCACTTGAAGTAGATTTTGCAAATAAGTACTTTGGTGGTGGTGCTCTATCAAGAGGCTGTGTTCAGGTTTGCTTATCTCTTATCCCTAATATGAAATCCTGAAGGCTTGCTACTCTAGAGTACTAAATTTTTAAATTATGTATTGTCCTTTGATCAGTGTTAAGGTGATCAATTATATTGTATAGTGAACTGTTTGAGTGGCTTTCATTTATATAAAGTAAATCTTGGTTATCGGATAGTCCTTCATTGGAGGACATCTTGAGGTATTGATGATTCGACTTATATGATGTCGTCCTTCTACACAAATCTTGTTTCCTCCATCATATTGATACTTTGTCAATTTGTTTGGTATGGTGTAAATTTATCTCCATTATTTTAAATTTTATAACATTATGCTCTTGTAATAATATATCCTAGGAAGAGATACGTTTCATGATCAACCCAGAATTAATAGCCGGAATGCTTTTCTTGCCTTGTATGGCAGATAATGAGGCGATAGAAGTTGTTGGGGCAGAAAGATTCTCTCAATATACAGGGTAAGTATCATCTAGTTGGTTTAGTTCAAAATTTACTGTGGCAGATAATGGTTCTTGTTCTTTTGTATGGTTTCGTGGTTGCGCCGTATGTTTCACATGACTGCATATTGATGCGTATATTTTTTGTAGTTATGCTTCTTCTTTTCGGTTTTGTGGTGACTTCTTGGATAAGAAAGATACTGATATCATGGGAAGACGTAAAACCAGAATAATTGCAATTGATGCTTTAGTCAATCCTGGAAAGAGACAATACAAACATGATTTTATTGTGAGGTATGCTTATTTTTATTTTGCTGGAACCTCTATAGATTTTTTTTATATTTATAAGTAACTATTTAATCAATGTTTAGACTTGATAACCTCATGTACCAAGGGTATGATTGTTTTTAACCAAGGCTATAAACCAATTTGTTACATTGATATCATTTTTATAACATTTTATTTATTTATTTATAATTTTGATTTCTGCTAAAAGATTAATGTGAATTATTTTATATCAACTAGGGAAATTAACAAGGCATTCTGTGGCTTTTCGGACCCTTGCAAGTCTCATCAATATCAGATACTACTCAAAGATGACCATTTTTCAGAAGCTGAGCTTGATCATGATCTTAAAAGCCTCGAAAGCAATTCAGATAACTTTTTGGTGTGAGATTCTACCTTTAACTGATATCTAATTTTTTTAGTGAAGGTGGTAGTTTCGGCTGATTTACTTAGTTACTTATCAACAAGACGATTAAGTTATAAAGGATCCTAATTGTTTAAGCTAAAGGGTTAAACTAAAATGGAAATGGGGTGAGCGGTATTGTATTCAAATGCATAAAGACCTGCTAAACCACTTTGTTAAAAAGGTTATATTATTTTGTAATTGCACATTATTTCTTTATGAAGCTCTAAAAATGTGTTTGTGACCCAAAACAACCCGTTTCTGTCTGCACTTATAAATCACTTGTGTTGGTCTGCACCCCTAGTATATCATCTATATTTATAATTATCATACATGTAAATGTAGTGTAGATAATAGGGCTTTTCTGGTTTTTTTTTATCGTATCATAAATACACTATTCTGCATCCTCCCTTAATCATCAACCAGACTATAGAACAGTTTTTTGTGCACACAAAAAATAAAACCGTCTTTCATTGAACAGGAAATTCGTCCGTCTGCAAACATCGAAGATGAAGTAGGTATTGCTACTGGAAATTGGGGATGTGGTGCATTCGGGGGAGACCCTGAACTTAAAGCTATAATACAATGGCTTGCTGCTTCTCAGGTAATAGCTCTCCCCTTCAAATATGTGCATTTTGGTTTCCACTTTTTATCTTTCAGTTTAAAAATAATGTTGAGAATTAATTTTGGGATCCATTATCATTGCATGGACGTCGATTGGGTATGTTCTTTTTAGTATTTCCTTTTCTCATATTTGCACACGCTAATAGTACCATACAATTTTATCCAGGCGTTAAGACCTTTTATAGTGTATTACACATTTGGGTTGGAGTCATTACAGAAACTAGACAAGGTAATTCCTTCTATATAACATTTTAAAGCATCCCACACATGATTGAATAATATAACACATAGCTCTTTTTCGTTTCTTTTAGTATTCAGTGTTAGTTTTGACCCATTAACTTGGAAATGGGTTGATTTAAGTTAACATTTTACATCTAAAGTGTCAGTCGAGTAGCCTTTTTGAATTTAGTTGAAGATGAAACAAGTTAAAGGAGTCAAAAGGGAACCACAATCTATTTAAATGCTTACAACCGTCTAAATCTCAATATTCAAAATTCAAAAATCTGATTAATACCTAGTATTATAATTATTTTAAAAAATTCAAAGAAAAGGAACAAAAAATTGTACTAAAAAACCACACATCCTAACCTAAACCCGTTTTGACCAGTCACTCAACCCGCCCATATTGCCATCTCTAACTTTATGCGCATGAACTCAAGATTTGGCAGCTTTAATCTCATATTTATAGAACAGTACCCTTTTTTATATAGCAATGACAAGATTTTATGGATTGTGGGCAGGTAACAAAGTGGATCACATCCCATAGATGGAGTGTGGGTGACCTTTGGAATATGATAGTTGAATACTCATCACAGAGATCAAAGAAAGAGACCCAAGTTGGTTTTTTTAACTGGCTTCTTCCATTATTATCTGCTGATGATCCCATGATACTGGATTCGTAGTGATTTCTACTAGTATTGTTGTATCAATATTATGGCGACAAAACACGAGCCTCTGCAATACTTTTACAGTCATAAATCATAATGTTAGTTTCAAAGTCACAGTTTCTTGGAAGTGAACGTGTGAGCTTCTTAGTAAGGGGTGTGCGGTTGGGTAGTAACGGTTGGACCCGTTCTGACTCTTTCCCGAGAACTGAGATTGCCAACTCCCAAATCCGGAACCTGAACCTTTTATGTCCTACATGGCTACATGAGTACACGGTTTGGTTTTGTACGGGTCTAAGAAACGGGTAAACGGGTCCAAGAACTAAACCGTTTCAGGGCCTACGGAAAATATAATCTGCCAGATGTGAAGTTAAACACACGTAAAAAGTGGTTGTTATTTTAAAAAAAAATGGTTGTTTGCATGTTTTATTCAAACCCTTTTAAATATATAAAATATATGGTGTTATTCAAACAGAAAAAAAGATTTTAGCTAAATAGAACCGAAGTAACTCCTAAAGCAAACCAAAGTTGGACGTAATTATTACTATTTACTAGATGTGAAGTTAAACACACGTAAAAAGTGGTTGTTATTTTAAAAAAAAAATGGTTGTTTGCCTGTTTTATTCAAACCCTTTTAAATATATAAAATATATGGTGTTATTCAAACAGAAAAAAAGATTTTAGCTAAATAGAACCGAAGTAACTCCTAAAGCAAACCAAAGTTGGACGTAATTATTACTATTTACTAGTCATCAACACACAAACATACACATCATCAAACCAACTTTTAAATTTCATATTTATTGTTGCGCGTTTATTATATCAATGTCACACCCCGGCCAAACGGGTCGGGTCATGACGGACTGATATCATAAATAAGCAGCGGAAATAATAAACTACATATTCATTAAACATAATAAAAGTTGTCCACGTGGGCATATTTCATCCCACTAATAGTTTTAAACAAAACGCATAGAAATTTAAATTGTCTAGTGCGTGCATATCAGTCTTAAAAACATATTAAAATAACTAGTGGGCTATCCTCCAAAACGTTCCAAGCCCTAACTTCAAATCAACGAGCTAAATAACTTTCCAATCAATTACCTGAAATACATACCCAAAAATACGTCAACATAAAGTTGGTGAGCTCATGGTTTAATAAAAGTTATGACACTAAAACAATATATTTTATGGTGTACGGTCGACAATATATGTAGCCAAACCTGTTCGGATTATACCCAACCCGAATACAATAAATAATAGTCCCCTAACCCAAAGTGGGCTAACGTGCTCTGCTAAGCACCAACGTTTCATTGAACATGTGGCGTAACGGTTTTCAACCTCAGTGGGGGGTATGCCACTGTACGCGGGGGATTCCCAAATAGTACTATTCACATATCAAAGGGCTCCTGCAAGAAGTTAATGGCTACCAAAAGTTGTACCAACGTTCGGGGACAAGTAGCAGATGTGTTACGCCATGAAAATCAGTTTATATAAACAAGTTTAGTAGGTATGTATCAGCCCCAAAAGTATTATATAAAAAGGGGGTTCATGAACTCACCTGTAGCTTGCTCAAAGTTTCTAAAGTATCGTTGGCGTGAGAGTCCTACCTCCTAGCAGGCTTCCTATGTTTAGTTTAATCAAGTTAGATTCTAAAATATATAAGTCTATGTGTGTTCCATAACGGGTGCGTTTGTCTTTCGGTTGTTTAGTCATTTTAGTGTTCTCGTTGGTTTGTTCTCGTTCTAACAATTAAATCCATATTGTTTCAGTTTAATTCAGTAAGTATTTAACTTATTTTTCATAAAAATCAGAAGGTTTGAGTGTTGTCGCTTTTAGTCCCTCAACTTTGTTATATTGACACTTTTAGCCCTAAAGTTAGGTTTTTGGTTATAACTTCTCATTTCTAGGTGTTTTAGTGTTGTGTATTGGTCTTATACATATTTTAAGGTTAGCCCACTGGTTTTAAAGTGTTTATCAAGTTCGGGGTAGATTTCGGGTTTACCGGTTTCTCCGGTTGCGGTAAAACGTTACGTGTCGGGTTGTGATTTGGGTTTTTGAGCTTATTTTGATCTTGGGCTTTTATATTAAGTTAAAGGAGTCTTAGTTACTGTAATATATGATGTTTCATGGTTTTTAGATGTTTCAATTATTTTCTACAAATTATTTTAGTAGTTGTCGGTTTACGGGTTTTTAAAATTAAATAATTTGTAAAAAATAATTGGTGCTTCCTAAATTGTTGAAATTTTGGTTATAGCTTATTTAATCAGTAACTAAGTGCTCTATAGTCCAAAAGTTGAGTTTTAAGGTTCGTTGGTCATTTTCGTATTTTAACGTGTGTGTAACCGACGTATGAACGATTTATTTACAAAACATCTTTTTAAACATTTTTAATCTTTAAAATACTTCCTTGGGTTATATATACTGTATAAAAAGTGGTATTTCCGATTAAAAGGTATTTTTCTAGTTTTTGTGCTTTTTATCATTTACTTGGTCTTTTATATTCAAAAATTTATAACAAATAGGTTAGGCTTATAAAAATTATGAAACTTGTTGGGATACTTATTTTTTATATATAAAAGCTTCTGGAATTATAAAATATTAGATTTTTCTTGTTTCGTTGGGTTTCGTGTTTTTAACGCGTTCGGTTCGGTTAAGATTACGCTTTATGCTTAGAGGGTCTTTGGTAACATTTTAAGTCTTAAAATAGTTATTTTATACTTATATGTGAGTTTAGGTTCTGTAAGTTTGGTCCAAAGTGCCCTTAATTATTTTATACGAATTTTTGTATTTTAATCCTATTAAACATTCAAAAATTCATAGTAATTACATTCTTTTTAGGAAAATTATGAAATTTATTTTCTAACTTATTTTTAACATATTTAAGCTACTGAGATAATAAAAATTTGGTATTTTTATATTTTTTGTATTTTCGTTGTTTTGTACGTTTTAGTTTCGGTTATTGTTCGATTTTTATGTACACCCATCAACAATCAATCATAATCAGTAATATTCACCTATACACATATTTATAACAGTAAGGTAACAAATTTTTGTATTTTTATACTCTCCACACGTTTTTGTGAATATTAGTGTATTTATCCATTTTTAATATTCAAAAATGCATAATAATTAATGTACAACTCCAAAAATCATGAAATTTATTTTGTAACCATATTTTATTATAAAGAAGCTCCAGAAAATATAAAATTATGTTTTCAAGGTTGTTAGTTGGGTGTTGTTGTTTTTCTCAAAATAAGGTGTATAGTTTGACTATTTTAGTCAAACTTGTATATTTTTGTTTAGAAAATGGTTTTATGGCTTTTTATACTTTTGTTACTGAAAAATAAGTGTTTGAAGGTGTTCAAAAATATATGGGAAGTGTTGGTATTCATTGTGTGCAAAAATGAACGTTTTGTGCACGTATAGTGCACTTTCGGGTATTTTCTCGTTACCTTGAGGTTGGGAGCGAGTGGGGGTGCACTTGGGGTGGTATGAGAGTCACAAGGGAGGCTGGAACTCGACTGGAACAGGGCTGGTTGTGGGCTGGTCTCGCGGTGCTCCTTCGCGGGTCGAACGGTTTTTGCTTCGGTTTGCTCGGTTGTTGTTTCTTTGGACTCGTGGCTCCTCTTGGCTTGTGTTTGATGTTGTTGGTCGACTTTAGAGACTTGTTGAAGCTGAGTTTTTGAGTTCTTGAGGTGGAGAGAGTATTTGATGGTTGGGAGAATGTTAGAGAGTGTTTTGGGTGTGAGAGTGAAGTGTGATTGTAAAAATGAAATGGATGTGGTGTGGTGTGTTATTTCAGCCGAAAAAGGAGGAGAGGGGGGAGAGAGAGTGACAAAAATCTTGTATTGGAGGTTGTGAGATTTTTAGGAGATTTTGAGGTGTGTTGGAGGTTGTAAGATATTGATGTGTATTGGTTGTTTAGGGTGGTGTGTAGGGTGGATGAGGTGACAAGAGCATGGGTAGGGTGGTCATATCATGCAAGTATTGTTTTGTTAAATGATTTTTATAAATCTTTTATTTTAATAAATTGGTTGTGTTGTATTAAGTTGTAGTTAGTGGTATATATATATATATATATATATATATATATATATATATATATATATATATATATTGTGTCATTTTTATTAAGTTGGTGATTTTAATTGTAAGTTGGGGTTGTAGTTTATAAAAATATGTGTGTGTATATATATATGTGTGTGGTCGTATGGGTGTATGTATGTGTATATATATACATTTGAGTTCTATTTTATAGTGTAAGTAATAATTGTATGTTGGTTGTATAAATATATGTACATATATGTATGTACGTAGGAAGGTATATATATGATGTGTATATGATTTTGGTAGTGTAAATAATAATGGTTGTAGGTGATTAATATTGTGTGTTGGTTGTAGGTGTAATTGTATATATGTGTGGGTGTTTATTTGATGGGTTGTTTGTCTTTGTATATATATATATACACATACATGTACGTATGCATGTATATAATTATATGTGTACAAGGTTGTGTGGTGATTATTAAGTTTATAAAATTGGTATCTTTATTGATTTGTTACGTAGCTATGTTATAAGTGTAATTTAAATTACACATCCTAACAATTGGTAATACTAAATGTATTAGTGGGAAAATGTCTATCTAACTCATGGTAGTAAAAATAAATTCCTACGCATACTCGGGTATTTAATATGACGGGTTTCGCCATCGGTTTTTATTGTAAACTTACATGGGCCAAGCCCATAATCTAAGTTGGGCCTAAGCCCAATAAGGGTTGGGCCAAGCCCAATAATTTAAGTGGGACCTAAGCCCAATAATAATTGGGTCAAGCCCAATGGGGTTTACAAAAAAAAAATTCCTGGCCTAAAAACCGGGATTGTTACAATCAATGTCACGATACTAGTAACATTCAAAAATCGAGTTGTGGTAACATTTCCAGAAACACACAAAGAATACCTCATTTAAATCGAACCTAACAAATTGCAACACACCTCTACAAAAACACAGGTTCACCGACATGATCTACTAGTCAGAGGACTTTCGTCTGGGAATGATCCTTGGTTTAGATTTTATGTCATAGGGCAAAAACGCACAATAACGCCCCCTACACCAATACGCGGGGGCGTTATAGGGCAAAAAATTCTCCAGGCGTTTTTAAGATAACGCCTATGCCCCACGTAATTTCATGCAACTTTTCCCACTTCTTTCTTTACCAATGATTGATGGGCATTATGTGAACATTATCCATTACACCTAATTGGGTGATAATGCCCCATAATGAAGTGTCATCCACATGTTAAAATATGCCTCAAAAGACCTTAACTATTACATATAGTCTAATAACAAACGGTTAAAACTCTCTTTCAGATGTTCGATTTAAGTATTAGTAATTCAAGAAAGCTGAATTTTTTTAATATAACACGTGTGATCTTACAAACATTTCATAACAAAAAATAAAAAATGAATGAAAAGAAAAAGGTCTTTAAAGAAAATCAAAAGAAAAAGATGAATAGTTACAAAAAAGGGTACAAAAAGTATCTTCACAAACATCCTCTGTATCTTCTCTTTCATACACACAGAGACTGCACAACAACGCAGATAATATAACAAACAAAACAACAAAATATCTTCACGGTCGCCGGAAAAAATATAAACACCGGCGAAGTTAATCGTCGGTGGAGAAGGAATTGAAGAAAAATGACATCTACGAGGCTATTATTGTTGCCTCTATTAACCACCCCTTCTACTGCTGCTGTTTCACGTCTATCTTCATCTTCATCTTCCTCTTCACAAATTACGTTCACCAGGAAACAGGTAAAAGTGTAAAAGTCTACTTTCGGTTTATGATTTATCTATTTTGATTGTTAAGTATTGGTGTTTGATTGCTTGAATTGACTGGTGAACTTTTGATGTGTGTAATAACATGGTTACTGGTTTGATTTTATGTTTTGATATGTTGGTTATGAGTTTCAATTTGTTTTTTCGACCACTTTATTCTAAAAGTTCTGATTTGTTTGATAATCATCTTCTTCAATTTATCATGCGGAACAAAGTATTTACTATAGGGTGATTGGTAGACGGACAACAAGTTGCGCCGTTACCTCTTTTGAATGCATAACCTAGCCTACTGAGTCGAAACATTATGTGATATTGAATAATCAAAATCAAAACAAATCTTTGTTTTTAACGGGTGTTTGGATGTCTGTTTTGCAAGTGATTATGTGATATTGAATAATTAGAATCAAATATTGCAGCTGTGGTAAAACAGGCTGTAGGAAATACTGTTAGGTTGTGCTGCTGTTTTAGTTTCTAAGTGCTCATTAAATTGTAATCATTTAAGAAGTTAGTTGTTAGAATTATTAGCTTTACATCTTTTGTGAAGGAAGTATAGACCATTGGTGAATTGGAATAAAGAGTTTGTTTTATCCTCAGATAATCAATTTTGCAGCTTTTATGTAATTTATTGTCCAAAACTGATAGTTTTACCCATAAATAATCAGTAATGAAGTAGGGCAAAATTTTTCTGAACACCCATTTAGTCATACTAGTTGATTGTCAACATGAGCCTGATAACTGATATTTGAATGCTCAGTGGCCCTCTGTTTTATAGTGGCTTCATGGCAAAAGACATCAAGGCATTGCTTGCTTAAGGATTGAAGATGGGAATGAAGTGAATAAGCTTGGTTCTGATGATGAATTTGGAACTCAAGTTCCAACCCAAGCCCAAAGCATTGTGGAAGGCTCAGGCACAGTTCTTGTCTCAGAATATAAACCGTCCCCTGATGTTGATTACCTACAGGTTTGTGTTATCTCGTGCCTTGTCTATTGTTAGTATGGTTAGCATGCATAGATTGTTACTTGGATAAGTCTTGAGGTGGTAACATAGGCGGGACAGGTAACGGGACAGAAACTTTTGTTTTTCTAGCTGAAAATGGGGGCTTGCGTTAACTTTAAACACATTTTGTCGAGGTTCGAGAATCTTTACTTTGAACAGTTGATTACCGATGCCATTTCATTAAGTTGGAAGGTATTATGCAATAAAATTATCTTTTATGCCGCTATGATCTGTTTTGCTTTTAGCTAATTTTCTGATTTTACCTGTTTAACTCGTTAGAGATAAAAACATAACCCAAGAAGGCCCATTTGTATGCCAATGGGTTGAGAATTTGATATTACTGCGTCTAGATACCTTTTATTGTTGAATATTAGGGTTGGGGTTCTTACATTCAAGTACGTTTTATTTTCTGATCATTCTAGTTACCTCTCAGGAGTTGTTAGCGATTCAGCAACAAGGGCCACGGAACATTGGCTTTTTTGGGACACGAAACATGGGATTCATGCATCAAGAGCTCATTGAGATTCTTAGTTATGCTATGGTCATCACGGTATGTGGATCCGCTTTTACTCTATCATTATACATTAGATTAGAGGTGGCAAGGCCAAGATAATTGGGTTGGGCTGGGTAGATAATAGTCTATATTGACTTTCAACCCATTTGGCCATTCCCTTTTTTAGATAAATTTTATGATATAACAAAATAAGGTAAAAGTGTAGTAGATACACAATGAGTCCCTCGTATTTTGTGGTAATGTTAACATGAAAATTTTATTTTTTGCAGAAAAATCACATCTTTACATCAGGAGCTTCTGGAACCAATGCTGCTGTAATTAGAGGTGCACTAAGAGCTGAGAGACCAGAATTGCTTACTGTTATATTGCCTCAAAGTTTGAAAAAACAGCCTCCTGAGAGCCAAGAGTTGCTTTCAAAAGTAAGACGTTAGTTATATGCTTTCCGTGCCTGATTTGTTTATAGCAAGATTTATGTACACCGATTTAGTTTTAGTATGCATATTTTGGCTAGTGGTTTTGGCTTACAATCTTACATATGTGGCAACCTTAATTTAGACTTTAGAGGTGTCACAATGGGCAGGTGGGTTGGCTGGGTACCGGGCAAATTGTGGCTTGGGTTAAACACCCTCCAAGTTAGCATTTTATTCTAATATTTGTTTACTTAATATGTTCGTTATCATGTAGGTTTCTTTTTTTGGGTTACCTTAAATCATCATTTTTGAAAGATTGGAAGGTTTTTACGGTTAAAATAGAGACGCTTACCTAAAATAGAATTTGGAGTTTGGTTATGCTCTTATGCAGTTGACCCCTTTGTATATGTTTGATTGTACATAATGCATGACAAATTGACAATTGAAGTATAAGTTATGCTGACCCTGTGTAAAATTAATTTTTATCTGTTTGCATAGTTACACATAAAGTATTAAGAGAAGCTGAAAGATTTTTGGGAAAAGTTACAGTTTCTCTTGCATATGCAGGTAAAAAATGTGATAGAAAAACCTCACAATGATCACCTCCCATTGATTGAAGCCAGCAGGTTTGTCAAATCTTAAAATGAACCACCTTGTCTTGTATTATATTTCTTCTTTTTAACATTGCTAGGGTGTGATTGGTTTTGTTGAAACCGATTTTCTGCATTTAACCCATCTGCCCAGCACAAGTTGTGTTTCACCTCGTCCCATTGGTTAACATGGCATTGATGGTTCCCGTGAGCGTTTCCTGATAACAAATTTTTAGGGTTACAAAAAAAACTACCCCTTTTGTGAATTTTTTACTCCTATTTCAGAAGTTATTCACGAGATTGTCTCATCGTATGTAGTGAACTTTTCAATATTCAAATTTGGTTACACTCAAAACAGCTTATTACAACTTCAAACAACAAAAGCACATTTATTCAATATCGCTCATAGCCTTTTTAAGCTATAGCTGATTATCTTATCTCCTTATTCAAACTAACCTCAAAAAGCACGGCCCCTTAGCACAACATATAAGCATCTCATAACGGGTCATGCTTGGAATTGAACAAACGCCACTGTGTTCAACTAAACTCTCGGGGTTTGATTTACATTACGAGATGATCTTGAAATGAGCTTTACCTGCTGCAGGCTGTGTAACATGGATATCATATCTCAAGTGCAGCAAGTGATATGCTTTGCTTTTCATGACAGCAGATTGCTTATGGAAACATGCCAAGAAGCAAAAAATCTTAGGAAGATTGTAACTCTTTTTTACTTGGATTGATTTATCATGTGTACACATCATAAGCAGCTGCATGCATACCTACTCATTTCTGCTCTGCTGATTTTTCTTTGCAATCATTATAGAGAAGTCAGCCCCTTTGCAATTTTTCTTTGTTCTTATTGTTTTATTATCAATGTTATTATTATTATTATTATTTGTTTGTTATTGTTTTTAGACAGTTTAAACAAGGGTGTAGTTATGTGCAACATATTCTTTCTTGTCCATATAAAAAACTGAACAATTTTGTGTATTTAACTGATAATCAACCCCAAACAATTTCGTATGTTTATCCTGTTAGCCTACAAGCTAAGTTGTTAGTATGCAAGATAACAGCTTAGCCAGTTTCTGTGACACGTGTCAGCCCCTAGACATGTACCTTCCATGTGGCTGTTTGTCAGAGACATCAGCTACGTTATCTTAATGACCAGATGTTCAATGTACCTTTCACGTGGGTTGTTTGTGTCATAGACGTCAGCTAAGTCGTTATCTTAATGACTAGATGATCAATGTACCTTCCACATGGTTGTTTGTGTTAGAGACATCAGCTAAGTCGTTATAATTTAAGCTGATAAAATTAGTCTAACTTTAATCATTTTGATAAAATTCACTAAAAACAAGATATATTGGTTTTCACTGGTCCCAGCTATCACCTTTTGTCTTCTACTGGTCCCAACTATTAAATTGGTTGTCAACGGTCCCAACTTTTATCAATTTGGTAACCACTGGTCCCGTCGTTAAATTTTTTTTACGCCGTTAAGTTTTTTCCAAATTTAAGACCGATGTTTTAGACCTTTTGTTTGGAAGGATAATACGTGTCGATTGATGTAAAAGTTTTCTCGAAAAGGCTCTTTGAACGATAAAATTTTTACATTCGATTGAAGCACCGTTAGGTTTAAACACCCGATTGAAGCACTATTCCGTTGTTCGGAGCGCCGTTTTGAGGTAACTTTTCTATCAATCAACTTATATTATCGTTTCGATCAAAAGACTTATAACATCGGTATTGAATTTGGAAAAACTTAACGGCGTTAAAAAAATTTAACGACGGGATCAGTGGTTACCAAAGTGATAAAAGTTGGGACCGTTGACAGCCAATTCAATAGTTGGGACCGATAGAAGGCAAAATGTGATAGTTGGGACCAATGAAAACCAATATACCTAAAAACAATAACCATTTTGGTAAATGTTGTTCAACTTTTAAGTATTTTGGAAATAAATTGAAGAATAAATTAGAAACGTTTTTTGAAATTTTTAATCACCATTTAAAAACAAATCCTGAAATTACTCCCTGGTTTTAATATTTTGCATGGCAATAAACAACCCTGGTCCGTACGTGTAGCCACATTCTTCGTTTTCATTTCCTATCTCGACAATCATCGATCACATTTCGATCTGTTTCACTTTTTGCTTCCATTTCCAAATCATGCACTAAATTTCATTTCCTTCAATCTACTTCCATTATCCTTCGAAATGAGCCGCCGGGGGTTAGATGACGCCGACGCTGATGCCTTATCTGCTCTGGCCACCGCTCCGCCACCCTCAACCTCCGGCAACCGCAAATCTCATTCTCAACAGCTCCGTACCAATACCGGTACCAACTTCAAACGTCATCCCAATCCGAAGCAACGTAAGCACAGCCTCGATGAAGCCACAATCACCGCGGCCATGGACGGATTTCACAATACTTGTTCTGATGACGACGCCGATGATTGCGACTTCTATCCTTACGCTACCATCGATAACGACTCGGATAACCAGTACTGGAATAACAATAACAGTAACAGTAATAATAGCAAGAGCATGAATAGTAATAATTGCTCGTTCACATGTGATGATCCGTTGCCCGAGTTTTCAGCTAGCGGTGGTGGGTCTGGATTCTTCAAAGCTCCGTCGCGATCCGCTGTGCATCCTGGTCGTCCTACGCCGTTGGAGCTGAGACCGCATCCGCTACGAGAGACGCAAGTAGGGAGATTTATACGAACAATCGCGTGTACAGAGACGCAGTTATGGGCAGGTCAGGAGACTGGAGTTAGGTTTTGGAACTTTCGTGATGCGTATGAGCCTGGATTGGGGATAGGGGGAAGGGCTAGACGTGGTGACGAAGATGCTGCACCGTTTTATGAGTCGGTGAATACGTCGCCTACAATGTGTTTGATGGTTGATTGCGCGAGTAAGTTAGTTTGGAGTGGGCATAAAGATGGGAAGATTAGGTCATGGAGGATGGATCAGGAGTTGAGTGATGACGATGCTCCCTTTAAAGAATGTCTTTCGTTTCAGGCGTATCATCGTGGGACTGTTCTTTCCATGGTGACTTCTTCGTATGGTAACTCGATCTTTCAGTCTCCTGTAATCATTATAGTTCAGTTCAAACCATGCTTGATGAGTGTTTAGATTCATGTTTTCGAACTGTATATTGTCAAAAGCGAAAAAAAAAACAGTCTGCACATGTTCAAAACAGCCAAATTACTTCTATCCAACGGCATAGAGACGTTGCACCCAAAGAGGCCCCGACACAAAACCTTTTTTTTAGGCATAACATTGTAAGCATGCATGATAATCAATAGTACAATATCATACCATAGCAAAAATAATCATATTTAGTAGTAACAAAAGGGGGAGAAAAATAAGTCGTAAACATCGCTAGGACTAAAGTAGCTACGACTAAAGGCACGATCTACCACCTATGACTAAAGACAGGCCTAGGAACATTCACATTTCTTACATGGTTGGGATTGTGCAGGTGATATTTGGGCTGGGTCTGAGAATGGAGTGATAAAGGTGTGGCCATGGGATTCAGTTGAAAAATCAATCTCTTTATCATCTGAAGAACGTCACATGGCTGCTTTGCTAGTCGAACGGTCGGGTATTGACCTTAAAAGTCAAGCAACTGCTAATGGTGTTTGTAGTATATCTTCGTCGGATGTCAAGTATTTGTTGTCTGATAATGTCAAGTCTAAAATATGGGCAGCTGGTTCTCTATCTTTCTCATTGTGGTATGATATCCTTTTGACTCTCAGCTTTGTTGCAGCTAGTATGAAACTGATCATTTTTAAACAATATTTAACCCGATGAGCAAAAGCAGAATGTGGTTATGGAAATATTAAAAACTGATTGTTGCGACTGCAGGGACGCTCGTACAAGGGAACTTTTAAAAGTTTACAATGTAGATGGACAGATTGAGAACCGAGTTGATATATCTTCAGAGAAAGATCAACCACTAGAAGAAGAAGGTAGTGTAAAAGGCGGTTCAAAATCCAAAAAAGAAAAACAAGGGGGTGGGTTTTTTCAAAGATCACGCAATGCATTAATAGGAGCTGCAGATGCAGTTAGGCGAGTTGCAACAAAGGGTACAGGTGCATTTACAGCTGAAGATGCAAAAAAAACCGAAGCCCTTTTGCTTGCATATGATGGAACGATTTGGACCGGGTGTTCAAACGGTGTATTGGTCCAATGGGACGCTAATGGAAACCGTTTGCATGATTTTCATCACCATCATTGTGCAGTACTTAGTTTTTGTACTTACGGGCCACGGATATGGGTTGGGTATGTGAGTGGTATGGTCCAAGTGATTGATCTTGAGGGAACTTTGATTGCGGGTTGGATTGCACATAATGGCCCGGTTATAAAGTTGGTAGTAGGGAACGGTTCGGTTTTTAGTTTAGCTACCCATGGTGGTATACGCGGGTGGTACATTTCATCTCCCGGGCCTCTTGATAATATTTTAAGGCCAGAATTATCAAAAAGAGAACATATGTATAATACACTTGAAACTGTTAAGATTATGGTTGGTACATGGAATGTTGGCCAAGGAAAACCATGTCAAGAAGCACTTATTTCTTGGGTCGGATCACAAGCTTCTGATGTCGATATTCTAGTTGTCGGCTTGCAAGAGGTCGAAATGGGGGCGGGGTTTCTTGCAATGTCAGCTGCTAAAGAAACTGTAAGATCTTTTAATCTCTTATATTGGTTTTTGACATTCAGCATGGAGTTATTGCTTTGACTCAATATAGTATTTCATTCTTATTTTGTATCTTAGCTACAATTGTGGTTATTTTTCTTTTATCATCAGAACAACATTGTTCTGCTGGTTTAGAAACACTTTGTAGTTTTTTTTTTTTTTTTTTTTTGGTATTTTACACTTATTGGTATGATGTCGAATGCAGATAGGTGTTGAAGGGAGTACTAATGGACAGTGGTGGCAAGATGCCATAGGGAAAGCTGCGGGTGAAGGATCAAGTTTTGAACGTGTAGGATCTAGGCAGCTTGCGGGTCTGCTCATAGCCATTTGGTATAACCTTCATGAACACACGTTCTACAAACTGATGCGAAAATCAAACTTTGAGAACAAGTTTTTTTTTGGTGTTTTCTTCTAATATTTCTAACTTTAGGGTAAGAAAGAGCTTAAGAACGCACGTAGGGGATCTTGATGTTGGAGCAGTTGCATGTGGCTTGGGTCGAACATTCGGTAATAAGGTAAGCATGTTTGTTCACTAAAGGCTAAAGCATCTTACTTCTCATTCTAGGTTGTAACTTCGACTCTTTTACGCTAGGAATCTTGATGAAAGGATTGATTCGAGTTATGTTTTATCTCTAACATAAAAATTAGTTAAACAAAACCAGGTCAAAAATTGCCCATACATGCTTGATGCATCAAAGCTACTAAAGCTATTATGTAAAAACATATTATTACTGTAATAATGATATCTATGTAATTTTGAATTTATTTATTAGCAAATAGTAATTTTGGAAAGTGTTTCGGGTCAACCCAACCCGTTTTTCACTGCTATCATAACATTTTGACCCATAATCCAACCCGCTCGAACAACCCATTTTCCCACCTCTACATTTCATGTATAAAAGTCTTGACATAAATTGGTCCTGCTATATTCATACCTTTTTTTGAAGTTATTGTCCTGCCACAACAAGGTTTCATCTTGATAAATTCTTTGCTCTTTGAACATTTTCTTAATATCATTGGATAGAATGTAACAGATGCTACAAGTAATGATCATGGTCCATATACTTTTGAACAGGGGGGCGTAGGGTTGAGATTAAGAGTTTATGACAGAATAATGTGCT
This sequence comes from Tagetes erecta, assembly GCA_030867185.1. Taxonomy (NCBI): domain Eukaryota; kingdom Viridiplantae; phylum Streptophyta; class Magnoliopsida; order Asterales; family Asteraceae; genus Tagetes; species Tagetes erecta. The sequence goes on along the minus strand of CM061489.1, from coordinate 3,782,484 downwards.
TTGTAAACTGCCACCTGGCTGCGCATTTGGAAGCAGTCAACCGTCGGAATGCTGACTTTAACCACATTTACAGAAATATCACATTCGGGCGATCAATCAATAATGCATCTGGTATGGCACGATACCTGTTTTTCTGTTGCTCTCTTGCCTTCTTCACATACTTATGTTGGGTGCTTTATTCATCCTTTGGCTTGTTATGGTTGCTCCTCAGCTGCTGTCTCTTCTACTGCCCAAACGCTCCGTCCCTCTACTGTAAGAATATAACAAAACTATATGCATTAATATGTTTGCATACGTATGTGAAAATCATTTGTGCTTTTGAGTTATGAATTTTTTTTAATCTCTACAGCCTTTGGCTATCAATCCTGATGAAGGGAAGCCAGATCTGGCAGAAGCTGATATGGTCATATTTTGTGGCGACTTTAACTACCGACTGTTTGGAATAACTTATGATGAAGCGCGAGACTTTGTTTCGCAAAGGAGTTTTGATTGGCTGAGACAAAAGGACCAGCTAAGAGCTGAAATGAGATCTGGGAAAGTTTTCCAGGGAATGAGAGAAGCTCTAATCAGATTTCCTCCAACTTACAAGTTTGAAAGAGGCAAAGCAGGTTTAGGAGGTAATATTGATGAAAAATACAGGTGGAAAAATGGGAAACTGAACGGGTCAAAACAGCTCGGGTTGACCTAAATGATTTTTGCCCAAACTTATAGAACGATGATAGTGTTAAATATGATTACAAAAACTATACTATTTACAGTAATAATATAACTTTTTTAATAACTCTAAGAGGTTCTGTGCATAAAAAATAGACTTTAGACTCGACCTATTTGACCCGTTTGTGTTGTTTTCTTCATAGCTAATTGTTTATTTTACCTGGTTGAGTTGTTAAAGATAAAGCATAGCCTGTATCAGCTCACTTTTAAGTAATTCTGTTGATTTTGCCACCAATAATGAATAGCTTGATGCAATGACAAAAATGGGCTGTTTTGTCTAAACTTATATTCATCACTTGTGAGTACTATTATATATATCAAACCAAAGCATTTACAACGAAGTGGCAGGTAAACAAAAGCATATAGTTTTTTGCATTAAAAACTATATTGTCTATATAGATGGCCTTTAGCACTTTTCTTATTTACATTTTACCCATTGGATACATGAAAGATATAACTTAACCATAATCGACCCATTTATAAGTAAATTTGTCAAAATTGCCACCTCTAATGAGACAGGCTATGAAAAGTTGCCTTACTGATCTTATTTTTCAGGATACGATTCTGGGGAGAAAAAACGCATACCTGCATGGTGTGACAGAATATTATATCGAGACAATCGGTCATCACCAACATCAGAATGCGGTTTAGCATGCCCGGTTGTTGCTTCAGTTTGGCTGTAAGTCTCTTTGGGAAACTTCCCATTTTCTGCACCACATTTTAGTTCATAAAATCATATTTATTGTGATGACATCTATAGGTATGAAGCTTGTATGGATGTAGTAGAGAGTGATCACAAACCTGTTCGCTGCAAATTCAAAGTACAAATTGCCCATGTTGATAGATCAATTAGAAGACAAGAATTCGGGAAAATATACATGTCAAATGAGAAAATAAGATCCATACGTGAAGAATTACGTTGTGTTCCTGAAATTTCACTCAGTACAAACAAGATAGTTCTTCAAAGTCAAGAAACACATTCGTTAACAATCACTAACAAAAGCAACAAAGACGACGCCATTTTTCAAATTTTATGTGAAGGTATGACTGCCATTACTGATGGTGAAGAACCAGAGTATCGACAGAGAGGCTCATTCGGTTTTCCTCGGTGGATTGAGGTAATCTAAGCAACTGCTGTGCTGGATTTTGTCTTGTTTCTTTAGGCTTTTCTCAAGATTTGGTTGGGTTGACTAACCAACCCAAACGGGCTCGGCATAATTACAGATGTGGGTCAAAACGGGTCGTCAATGCTTTTTGTCCAGTTGTTCAAACTAGTGTAATTAATTATGGTAAACTGGATATAAAAAATACAAACTATGACTCATTGGCCGATAATAATTCATATACCTCCCTTTTATCATCAAGGGAAGTACACTTGACTTTGTTAGAAGTGTTGTTGGTCAAATTCCGAGAATAGATACTATCAGCCAATGGTCATAGTTTGGATTATTAAAATCAAATACAATGATATAACAATATTACTTTTTTGTATATAAAGTGATTAATGACAATGATCTGTTAACAAACATATACCGGCTGAATTGACCCATTTTCATTTAATGACTGAAATTGTGATGTAGGTGATCCCTGCTGTAGGCATAATAAAACCAGGAAAAGCAGCAGAAATATTAATACACCAGGATGACACACTTACCTCAGAAGACCAAGACGCCCAACAATATTGGCATTCTGAAGACTCGTGCGACAGATTAGCCATCTTATCAGTAGTAATTAGAGGCAGCAAATCAACTGCAACAAATAGTCATCAATGTCATGTACAAAACCGTTATTCTCCCAAGGATATAGTGCGCCGTGAACCATCAACAAAAGGTCATGGTTCTAAAAAACATCAAACTACGTCACATCATCGATCTTCCACTAAACATTTTGATAAGTCTGATGATCATCATCGAAGTAGACATGAACATTAAATAATTAAACTAGCTAGCTAGTACAAATAGAAAAGAATCTGCTGCTACTTGATGTAAATACTATATGCTGATGCAGTGCCAGATTCCAAGATTCTTTGTGTTGTTAAATTTTGTGCAATAGATAGGTGGTTAAATTGTAATTTTTCTTGTTGAACTAATTATTCGATTATGTAGTGCAATCATGCAAAAAAAGAAGATTTTGACTTTCTAGGTTCGGGTCAAAATGATTTTTGACCAAAATGAGATTGGGTTAAAACGGGGCGTTTTAGGAAAAAGAAGTATCAAAATGGTTCCGCCAACTACATTTGTTTTTATTGGCAGATAGTGGCGACGGCAGGTTGTTTGAGTTAACTAACTTAATAAGAGTCACTCCTTTGATATTGATTTCGACCCATTTCCTTACAAATGGGTCTATTCTAGCTATACTTTGTCCCAAATTAATCAAACGGGTACAATGTAATAAAAATGTTAACGAAAGGGAATGGGTCCATCTTGACAAAATTCAAAAATTTCAGTGTGACTTGTTTTGACCCGTTACCAGACCCTATACCCGATCAGTTTGCCACCTGTAACTTCATCGTCGACCAATCATGACACACAGATTACTTATTAAAAAGGAAAGAGAAAAATACCAGTTTTCCAATATAGAAATTTTATTATTTAATATTATATACAAGCATAGCGGTTCGTCTTTTCATTAGAATTTATTACAAAAAAAGCTGTATAAACTCACAGGACGTCGTCCGTGTACGAGTCCTGGTTTGAATCACTAGTAGCTAGGAAGACCGCAACTATCCACTCTTCGACTGAACTTGTAATTCCAAAAATACCCCTGAACTCAGTTACTTTTAAACAGCATACATTCTCTTGTATCTCTCACTGTACATCTCAGAATCAGATGCCATTGACATTGAAAAAGAATGCGAATGAGTCTCAGCCCGTCTTATGTTCCTCAACTTAGTCTCCTCGAGCCGATGCCTCACAACACAATAACACATTGACCCGATTGTAGTCAACATAATTGTAGCACCAATCACAGTGGCATAAATGGCAAGCCACCTTTCATGAGTTCCCACAACCACATAAGTCAGAGAAATAAAGGCGATCGATATAAAAAGACACGCCAACCACATAAGTTTATTAATGACAAACACAAGTTGTCTCTTAGCCTTCTCTTCAATCACCACAATAGATGTCTGAACCACCACAACTGCCAATGAGATGAAAAGGGCCAAACTGTCAAACAAAAAGAACAGAATAAACGCAGCATTTTTTGCTATATTGGCTTGCCCAAGGGTAAAACGGTCTGTTTTCTCCTCAACATATTGACCCGGCACAGTAAAAATAGCTGCAAAAGCCACTGTGGCTATAAGAACCGCAACCACAGTGGCTGAATTTATGGCATTGTTGAGCCCATTAATGTGGAGCTTTTTCACCTTTTTTGCTATCTTGCGAACCCTGAATCCGGTTTGACGAGTCTGTCTGATTTGGGATTGAACATCATGTTTTATGTCACTTACTGTTTGCTTGAGTTGCTTTGCAGCACTAGGTGGTTTTCCAAAGTCTTTAGAGTGAGCAGCCCCTGCTTCTTTTAAGATATCAACAATTTCTGTAATTTTCATGTTTTCTGCAATGTCGAGAGGCGTCTCTCCGGCCTTGTTGACTGCATTCATGTTGATGTCCTTAAATGATAGCAGGCATTTCACAATCTAACAGTTACAACAAGTCAAGAACAATCTGTTATATATAATTATTATTAATAGTAAAGTACAACTTTGTATATCTTATTGTAAACCCTGCAATTGGAGGTGGCAATTTCTGCGCGTTTAATTTGCATGATTAGATTTCAGTTGTGCTTATCTCAAGCGGGTCAAGTCAAAAAATTTAGCTTGAAGGGTAAACAAATTGAAAATTGCCCAAAACTATATAATTGATGCAATACAACCTCCTAAAAACTAGTTTTATTCAAAGATTAGACTATTATTGTAATAATATCATGTCCATCTAACCCGACCCATCCAGTTATGACCTGTACTAAAAAATAACTTGCTTCAACCCAACCCCGTTTCGACTTGTTAACCGAAACCGCCCATCTTGCCACCTCTACTTGCATTGAGTGGATAAGCAAGTTGCAAGGTTGAAGGAAAAACCTTAGTACGGCTCTTTTTCGTTGCGATATGAAGAGGTGTATTCCCCTTATTATCTTCCAAACTCAAAACAGTTGGATCGGGTTTAATTAATTCAGCCACCATATCCATATTTTGGCCCTTAACCGCCATATGCAGAGCAGTTTGGCCTTTCTTATCAATCCTGAAACCAATACTTGGATCCTTATTCAATACAGATTTTGCAACTTCCAAATGACCCATTCTTGCTGCAGTATGAAGCACAGTTTTGCCATTGTTTCTGGCTATTTTGGCAAGATTTGAATCGGTATCAAGAAGAAGGTTGACCACATCAATGTGGCCTTGAGCTGCTGCTGTGTGTAAAGCGGTTGAATTGGAAGAATCTGTAGTCATAACCAGATTCGGGAAAGAACTCAGAAGTTCCCTTAAAACTTCTGCATGATTAGACAATCAGAATAAGTTCAAATCAGTAATGCAAGGTGTGAATAAACTTGCCGAAATTTTAAGGTTCTGAAAAAAATCATTACCCCCCTCCCCCAAAATTATGTTAGAAAGAAAATGACATGTATATCACGATTTAAAAAGAAAAACTAGCCTCAATATTTGTCTAAACACCAATTTAGGGGGTGTTTGGATTTGCAATTAGTAACTTATATTACATTATAACGTAAGCCAGGCGAACGAGTGCATCTAATTAAATAGTTTTGGCATCAATTTGATTCGGGTCGAAACGGGTAATTTAAGGATAAGAACTTATCGGGTTACAAATTTCATGCAAATGCCCTTTTGATCCTTTTATCATAGATTTCTTGAATAATTAACATCTGCCAACTACTCTGGCATTTATTACAGCTTTTGATTATTACAATATCCTAAAGCATTCTGAGTATTTAAAAGTTAGAACTAATTTTCAAATATAAAAAAAAGGTAAAGCATACCTATATGTCCCTGTTTGGCAGCAATATGAAACGGATCATAACCGTTATTGGCAGCGATGGAGGCGGTTTGAAGATCAAGATGTTTCAACAACTGAGCTACAACATGAGAATGCCCATTTTCTGCAGCAACATAAAGAGGTGTTTCCCCTTCTTGATTTTGTTTCGATAGCGCATCAAATCCAAGATTTTGAAGGATTTCTAAAACTTTTGTTAGATTTCCTCCCCTGCAAGCCAAATGAAGCATAGAATCCCCTCGTTTTCCGGGTGAATCTTTAGTTTTTCGTCTGTCAACACCAAAACTCATCTGTCTCACCATGGCTGTTCTGAAACTCTTCTGTTTTTCCATGGCGGAAACACGAAAACTAGTCTGTTTTTCCATCTTTCCCAACCGAAAACTAGTCTGTTTTTCCATAACTGTTAACACCCACAACCAAAAAATGAATCTTTTTAATTAACTACCAAGAAAAACAACAATTTTCCATGTTCCACAGTTCCGGTGTGCACAAACCTTAAAATCTTGATGGAAAGTGAATAATCAAGAAACTGCAAACGGATTAACACCAAAAATCAATGTTTGAATCTTTTGCAAAAGCAGACATCAAAACACTTCAAAAACATCAAATTTCAATGTTCCAAAGTGCAAAAAGCCCGAAAATCTTGAAGGAAAGTCAAAAGGGGGTCAACATACAAAAGACTGCAAATCAATAAAGACCCATGAACCAAAATACCAAAAATCAAATCTTTTTTTATGAATTAATGATCAACACTGTTAAAAACACTATATTCTTGATGGAAATTGAAATGGGTCAAGATGACTGTAACTGAAAGATGGAAAGTCAAAAGTGGGTCAACATTCAAGAAACAGCAAATCAGTTAAAACCCATAATCCAAAATCAAATCTTTTTTATGAATTAATGATCAACACACTTAAACACTAAATTCCCACTTCCTAAATGCAACCAAAACCCTAAATTCTTTATCAAAAGTGAAATGAGATGAAAAGAAATGCAACTGAAAATATGAAGAAAAGTAATGAATGGCAATATTAATATATTATATGATTTGAGCACCTGAATCTAGAAGGTTGTTTATGAATTAGGCAGATGAAAAGGAGATATGGCAGCCATTAGATGTAACATCCAAGAATTGATGAAGAAGGATGATGGCATCTGAAAGTGGGATCCACGTGGCATATGATTGATTGGTGTTTTAGACCCACAGCAGCCATCAGTTGATATAAAAACAAACAAAAAAACATATAATTTAGACAAAAGTTGTTGCAATTATCATCTAGATGATGATTAATGGTGGATGATGGCCTGCAAAGATAAAGATGAACCAATAAAATAATGCTATGGAGTTAGAATATTTTAACTCATGGTTGTAGCATCTCAATATAATTATATGCATTGCCATCTTTAAGCTGGTAGTTATTAAATGATCCTAAAATCAAATGAAAATTGGAAAAAAAAAATATTGACAGGTTCAACTAGTGGACTAATATAAAGATGGTCCATTACTAGTCTTGTTAACATGACAATTTTCAGTTCAATTACTGGTCTAGTTACTAAACATTTATATAAATTGTTTATTTTAATTAATTTGGAGAGAAGCCAGTGCACTTCTTGTGTAATGGGACAAGGTAATTAATGATGGAAGACTTGCAACGCAAGTTTGATGATTGAGCCAAACGGATTTTTATCATTTATTCTTTGCAGTGTTTCTGGGAAGATAGTTTACAGGTTTAGTGGTTTTTCTCAAACTGAAGGTGGGTTTTTCCCGAATAAGTTTTAGTGGGCTTGGGCTATCCAGATTGTGCTAACATGATTTATGAGGTCTCATTTTATCATTGGTTACCCAGGATACCCGGTCATTCGTTTCACCGTCCAAAAACTAATTTGGTGGAAAATGACTTAATCCTAACTACTTATCAAGTCGAATTGTTGTGTTTGAATTGTTGAAAGATGGGATGCTAAAACCAAAACACTAGTCAATGTTGGTGGTGGTAGAATTATATGTGAAATTGTTATGACTGCTTTTATGTATAACTATATATATATTCACACACGTGACCCTTTTTGTAGCATATAAAACGTTTATTTCATTATAAAAAGTGTTACTTCTATGTTACGGTGTAAAGTTTTATGTCTCATACGTTACGGTGTAAAGTCATAACACGTGACATATTAAAAGACGGAAGAATATCCAAACTTAAAAGTCAAAATGATAACCAAGTCAAAGCCAGATGATCAAATTCACTAATATGTCAAAATAGAATGAGGTCAAAGTTGTAAATCCATTCAGCCATCAAAAAGTAAAAATGCTGATAAGTCAAAATCACAGATATGAGTTTTAAAGATAAAAAAAGTTGACGAGTAAGACAGTATTTAAGCAAAAAATATACAAAAATCCCAATTAGACAATTAACACTTCCCATAAAACACTACAACTAAACACTCAAAATCTCAAATGCAAAGCCAGGCGATTCAAATACATTTTTCAGGCCACAGGCTCGCTCTAGCAACTCCGACAATTAACTTGCTCTAAAAACAACCCGTCGGCTTCATCACGCCGGATGTTTTTCCTCCTGCGTTAACGCAATACGCAGAAGCTGGAACCTTGTTCTTAAATGTTAAATTCACATCTTGCATTGTGATTCCCTTGCATGGATACTTTTTACTACAATCAAATTTTACTGCCACTTTAGTCGCAGATGTCCCGTGTACATTTTCATATTTAACGTTGTTTATTTTCACACCAGAGGCCTGTAACAGTTATAAAAAATAAACTTTTATAAAAACCGATCAAAATACATAAAAGGATTGCAAAATGAATATAACAAATTTACTAAAAAAATGAAAAATAAAAAGATTAAATTACCATAACTAATATATTATATATTAGTCTCAAATACATAATATTATAAGACTCGTTTATTTGTTAGGAATAAATTTGAGATTTATTTTAGGCGACATATTGGGTTAAATAGATCTTTGACACTTAATTTGTGACTAAATTCTAGTCACAAATATCATCGTACAAAATATAGTTTTACCTGGTTGGGACAATTCTTGAGACCGGGACAATAATTTTGGTCGATAACAATCGGATTCTCGACGTTTGTCATCATGGCATTCTGAAACAAAACGTCGTTCACGAACCCATTGCTTGGTCTCGCCCATGACTTGATCCTTAAACCGTTATCAGCATCCTTAAAATTAACTCTTTTCACCGTCACGTTCCGTACACCTTGTTCGTTCAAATCCTTACCTAAACTTCCAATGCTGTAAAATTGTACAAACATTAAATCAATCATCAATATCACCATTAAGTTACAAATAGTCAAATTCCATCACATATATTATTGTGGGTCACGTGCCGTTAAAAAGATCATACACTGCAGTTTATCAAAGTGAACTAAAATTTCACTTTCAAAACTACAGTTTAGGATCTGTTAGAAAAATATATGGTGATTTTATTATTTAATATTTATATACCTTATACCATGACCAGGTCCACAATTGACGTTTTCGATCCATAGATTGGTTGCACCAGGGCCAATGGATATACAGTCGTCGCCAGTGCTGATTGTCGAGTTAAGTATGGTGACTTCAGTGGACAATTGGACGTGAATGCCGTCGGTGTTTGGACTGTTCCACGGCGCCATAACGTTCGCACCCACCATTTTCACGTTGTTGCAACCATTTATCACGATGTGAAACATTTGACTGTTTGTTGAAGTTAAATTGTACACTTTTACATCTTCAGAGTTTATTATTGCTAAACTCTGCATCATTGTTAATTGACAGACAATGTTAATCTTAATGATCAAATTTATGCCACATTTAGAGTGTAGTTTTTTTTATTTAAAAAGGTTTAGAAAACAATGTTGCCTTAACAAGAGTACTCAACAAAAAAAATATAATTCTTTTTATTTGTTTTTACTATAATTCGTTTAAAATGTAATTTGATTTCCTTAAACACTTCAATATTAATTTACTTGTTTTTAAAATCAAAACACTATCATTTTACCTTTCGATATAAACAAAATTTTATGTTATTGAAAACCTATTCATATTCAAAATAAATATTAAGACAAAAAAAATTTTTATAGAATAAAATTGTTAAAATAGAAAGAAAAATCCGCTGCTAGAACACGAACGCAACCAGTGGTCAATGGGGTTCGTGACCATGCAATAAACAGGTTGTCGTGTATTTTTCCTAAAAAACCAAACTGGTCACAAGACTGTTTGCGACTCCAAATGCAGTTGTAAATAGCCGGTTTTCTTCTAATGAGCTTGTAAATAACCGATTTTCTACTAGTGATGTTTATTAATTAACTTATTAAATAAAATAATGAAGTATATGTCAATTATATGAATTATCAAAACAGAAAAACAATAACAATTAACAATCAATTCATATATACCGTGGCTCCATCAGGACAGTTTTTTGAACTAGACAACTTACAACCCCACAAAGCAGCACCTTTAGCATCCATAACACCACCAACAACCGTAACCCCATGAACATATTGTAACCGCAACCAATACTTAGCTTTTCCAAGAACAAAATAATTCTTTGGAGCCACTAATGTTCCATCAATCCGAATAGTAACATCACCGTTTTTACACGGTCCCGAAAATTCCATCCCTCCAACCATGTAGGTTCCTCTAGGAACGTACATGGTTGCAGGCTGGTCAGAGCCACATGCACGTGACCATGCGGTTATAAAGGCATTGGTTGAGTCGGTTTTCCCGTCGGGTTTTGCTCCTAGTTTCTTGACATTGTAACTCGCCGCAGCGGCGACGGTGGAGATGATAGTGATGATGGTGAGGAAATATGAGAGGATTTGAATGAGGTGTTTTGACATTTTTGATGAATGTGAGGGGTTTGAAAAGGTGGTTTTGGTTGTATTTATGGTGGGGGTTTTAGAGCTAGTTTAATTAATCTTTTAATTAGTAGTAATAGTATCAGTTAATGTAATGGGATGATACATAGGTACGAAGTTTAAGGGATGTGAGGAGATCATGGATCGATGCTTGTTTAACGGACCAGATGAATGTGGAACATGTCTTAATTAACCTTTAGTTAAATTGTTTTAATATTTTACATGCATATATATAGCTACATTTGTAAATTTCTTTTATGTAAAATAAGTAATTTGTAATTAACTTTTTTTCGAATTAAAGCTGATTAATTTTTGTCTACAGTCTACACATAACAATATGTATTGCGTTTTAATAGTAACTTTGAAAACTATTTTCATTAAAGATCTTTATAATGAAAAGAAATGTAACATAAGCCGTTTTTAAACTATCAAGTAAAAACGGATATAGTTTTTCTAGTCATGGTATATTTATGTAAAGTATTATTTCATATATTGGACTAACTAGTTATGACATGATCGATGCGTACGATGCGACACTCAAATCTCACGCATATGACTTCGTCACAAACGTTAACAAGGGTGGGACCTACTATGGTGGGTAGGGTTCAGTTAATTGCCAAAAGCATCGTTAAAGTTGTATCATTTAGGTTTCTCACAAACGTAGCCACATATCGGTTTTACAAAAGGTCATCGACCTTCATAAATAGAACTGAATACAATACAATAGTCAAGAGATTCTCTCCATTGTCTATGAAAAGCTACTATAGTTGACATCACCCAAACTATTTATTGTATAGACTTTTTTAACGTAATGATAAATTCGGGTCTAATGACATGTCTATTTGTACTTCAGGTATGTCCATAGCTCAAAAGGGATTTCAACAGTTCCAAGAAGAAATCGATCAGCTCATAAAACCCGTTGACTTGCATATGTCTGACATCATCTGCTAATGGTTTTAAGATTTGTCACTAGTAGGATTAGAACCTGTAACCTTAAGGTCACAAAGTTCTTCACCACACTAGCAACTGGTTCAAATGGCCACCGACCATGATAAAAAAAAATTATATATTCCATATAACTTATGTCAAAAGTATACATTGTCACATTAAGCGAGTTATATGTTAATTAAACCTTATATACGACTCTTAGTCTTATCACTTATGACCTTATGATAGGCAAACTTATATGGGAGATCGAGGAAAAACACCGTAGGGTTAACGGAATCGAGTCGGGGTGGAAGTGGCCCTGGTGCGACGCCGATGGCCACACCCGCACCCCCACCCCCCTTTGGCCCCTAACATTAGAGTGTGAATAGGGGTTTCTTCAGTGAGTTAATCTTCGAGTTTTTTTTACCATTGATGTGGTCCCTACCCCTCCAACATCGATTTTTTAAAGGATTTGGGTTTTTCTTTCCGGATTTTGGTTTTTCTTGCCGAACCTGGGTCGGATTTTTTATTGAATGGAGAAGATGAGGTGCGGCGGTGGTGGTGTGTGTTTGAATCTGAGTGAAGAAGATGGTGGTGCTAGTGCTGCAGTGGTGAATGAGGATGGGAAACGAAGGTGGGTCTGCTATTTCTACTTTTGTTTGAAGTTATAAACTTAAAACAATATGATTAGGGTGGATTCCTAGTAAATTGGAGTGTGTTTAAGGGTGAGTTAAGAGTAATGTAAAATAGTGAAAAAGTTAGGGGTTGACTCCCCCACCCTTATAAGGGTCATATAGCAGCCATTTATGGTTATAACACGTTGAGATGTGACGAATAGTAAGTGATGATGTTCATTTAAAAGGTTTTCTTATTTATAACAAATCTAGGTAAACTTTAAAAAAATAAAAGAAAAAAAGGTAATCATATATTTAACTAGGATTACATAGCGCTCGTGCGTGACGCGAACCATCTGTATACTGTTAAATTTCCGTCTTCAAAGTGGTTAAAACTATAGACGGGCTAAAGTTAACAAAAAACAAATGTCATTTAACTTCAAACAAACTGCACACAACATCACAATGAAAATACATCTAATCCGGTGTTTTCAATGGCGGATCACCGTCCCTCTCTATAGAATCTCATAACAAAAAGACACCACCTATACTACTCGTCACCATCCGCCATCCACCGCCACTGCACCATCCATCGTCGGTTGAAGAAATAAAGAAGACGACGGAAGCGGCCTGAAAAGACAACATACATATATGGTATTATTCATTTGTTTCGGTCAGAGGGAAGCCCACAACCAAAAACTCTTGTCTGAACACCACCTCTGAATCGTTTAGATTTAGAGGCCGTTCAGACCTAAACAAACACGACATTAGTCAAAGTGATTGGATCCCTATATCAATTTCATACTACCATAAATTCGTATTGCTATTTTCGTCCTATACGTACAAGCCAAAGTCTTTGTATCATACGTGGTATTATTCATTTGTTTGTATACACACATAAACACATACCCTCACGACTCAGTGAGCCGAGTCACCGAGTCAGACGTTGACAAATTTTCAACCCCATTTCTTCTTCCACACTTTATCTGCAATTCAATCTTCCACTAATCATTAATTCAGTTCCAATCGTAAAACCTTCAATTCACCCCTCTTCATTGCATCATATCATGCCCTAATTTCATCAATCTCACAACACAATCAAACTCATCATCATCAATCAATCAATCAATCAATCAATCATCATGGACAGAGCATCACAACTAAAACGTGGGATTTCCCGCCAATTATCATCAGGATCAATGATATTCAGTTCAAAATTAGCATTCGACCGTCAAAACTCATTAGATCCACGATATAACAACGCTCGATTCACTTTTGGTCGTCAATCATCACTCGATCCGATTCAACGTACACCTACGAAGGATGATCTTACTCTTCCTGGAACCCTAGATTCAACCATGCAGTTACTGTTTGTTGCGAGTAAAGGAGATGTTCAAGGTGTTAGGGATTTGCTTGATGATGGTGTTGATGTTAATAGTATTGATTTAGATGGTCGTACGGCTTTGCATATTGCTGCTTGTGAAGGACATGTTGATGTTGTTTTGCTTTTGTTGAGCAGGAAAGCGAACATTGATGCTCGTGATCGTTGGGGCAGTACGGTATGTATATAATTCAATCATGCTTACTTGATCAAGTTGATTGAATTAGATGAATTGATGAGTTTGGTTTAGTTTAGTTTTGATTTCATATTTACATGATTAAAGTTCCTAAATTGCTTTAGTGTTTTACTAAACTCACTCAACCAGTAAAAGTCAACTTTTTTTAACGATAGAGTTAGTAGTTAGTATCAAGTCAAGTTAGTAGTTAGTATATTAAACGTCTTTGCCTGGATTTGAATCGAGACCTCACCTCCCCATACCAGTTATCACGAGACTAAGAGATCATTGGCACTCAAAGTCACTTAAATTAAGGCTAGGCAAGTTAAAGTTATATGAAATCTTGTTTTTAGTTAACTTGAAGTAGGAGGTAGCGGTGAATGAAAAAGATTTACTACTCAATAACAAAGTTTCAAAATTGTTAAGTTTATGTCACATTGAAATAATAATCACTAAATGGCAACCAAAATTCATATATGTTTCTTTTGCATTACTTTATCTCAAAAAAAGTTTTAACATGTATAAATATATTACATAAAATTGGAGCACCTAGTGAGAGTTGAGTGACCTTAGAGGTGGAACACTTGGTTAGTAGTGTATCACCCTTTTGAAATTTGTTACTTGTTTGTTTAAATTTTAAGCAAATCATGTTAAATTTCTTCAAAACACATGTTCTGTTTCTTTTCATGCATTTGATGCAAGATTCTTCATAATATTAGTTAATATATGATATTGAGGTGGATTTGTTTCTTGGTTTTTCGATTTCTTGATTATCTAACCTTTTTATTTCCATCAATTTTTATCATGACAGCCAGCTGCTGATGCCAAGTATTATGGAAATGTAGAAACATATGATATACTGAGGGCTCGTGGAGCCAAAGTTTCGGTATTTTACAGTTACCATGTTCTTAATATGTTGATACTATATAATTCGGAATAATGTTTTGAATAAATATATAATTTTGTTAGAAAACAAGAAAGACACCTATGTATGTTGCAAATCCTCGAGAAATTCCTGAGTATGAGCTCAATCCTCATGACCTTCAGATTCGCAAAGGCGGTAGTGGCTCAAAGGCAAGAATGATTTCCTTTTAACATAATATGTTTTTAGTTTGGGATAACAGGAGATGCGGTTAGATGGGTGGGTTTAGGAACGGGTCAAAAGGGGTTCATGTTGAAATTGTTAACCCGCACACCTTTTTAAAATCTCCATTTCTGAGGAAACACTTAATGCATTAATCATATTACAAAAACAAGATATTAAAATTTTAATCTAACTTTTGTAATGATTTAACAGGCTTGACCTGTTTTTCTGTTCCCATTTTAGCTAATGTTTTTTCTTTTTATTTTACCCAATTTGGATGAAAAAGTTTAATATTTTTTCCTCTTTTCTTTTTGTTTGAGCCTGGTGTACTCCTTTTGTTATGTTGTTTTAAAAAGCTTATGAACATGGCTGAAAAATTATGCATTATCTGACTTTTGATGTATTCTGTTTAATGATTTATTGACTTTGATTCATGATCAGTTTATATAAGTCACCAAGTTATCTTTATATATTATATATATTGGATACAAGTCTATTTTAATGGCTCATTTTCTATGTCGCAAAATTCACTTTTGGGCATTTTGATAGGGAACTTATCAAGTTGGTAAATGGAACGGCACAAAGGTTTCTGTGAAGATACTAGACAGGGATAGCTATTCTGATCCTGAATTCATGTATGTGGGCCATGTGGCTAGAATTAATTTTTTCCATTTGTTAATGTTATTTTTGTGATCTGGATGAGATGTTGATTCTATACATGAGTGTAAAAGATTTAACTATAACACACATGTTTCTTATGATGCTATAAGTATAGAATCATAAGACACTCTCATCCAGAGGTGGGTAAATTGGTGGGATGGGTAATGTGTCAAAACGATTAATTTTGAATACGGGTTGGGTTGACCTGGAACTTTTTCCTCCCACTTTGATTTTTTGTCATTGTATTTGACCTATAAATATTGAAGGTATGAGTGACAATTAGATACTTCTAGCTTGAAAGGGTTCAACAGGTCAAACATCTCCTAATTTGCTTTTGCAATTTGCAGTTCACACAACCTCGTAATTTTCTTTATATAAAGATCATATTGTCATTGTAGTAATTTGTTATTATGGTCCTATTAAACACATCAGTTATTTAAAAGTAAAAGCTTGTGAAACGCGTAATCAAAGTAAAATCTTGGGTCAATGCAAACTGTTTTGACCCGCAATTAAAGGTCACCAGTTTTGATGGAAACCCATTTCGATCCATTTCCTGATCTGCTCAGCCATGGTATTATGGCTCCACATTCACACATTGCACTTTTTAACTAGTAATGAACTCTTGTTAATTCATATACAATGCAGAAATGCTTTCAAACATGAGTTGACTTTGTTGGAGAAGGTCCGGCATCCTAATGTGGTTCAGTTTGTTGGAGCTGTCACCCAAAGAGTACCCATGATGATTGTTTCTGAGCATCACCCCGGGGTAAGCCAAAGAAAATCAGAAAAGATAAAAATTAAAATAAGCAGTCTTGATTTTATAATAACATTAAAAGGCATGAATTCATGAATTATTCAGGGTGATCTTAGAACCTATCTTCAAAATAAAGGACGCGTGTCACTATCTAGAGCTCTTCAGTTTGCTCTTGATATTGCCAGGCAAGTAGAATATCAGTCTCTTTATGTAAATTTAATTCATGTATTTTATCAATTGCGGTTTTGTTTGATTAATTGCTCAATTTGGAAAATCTAAAGCCAAAGAGCTTAAAGTTGTCAAGAGTAAAATCAATTGTTCACAACATTCTATTATGTTATTATTTATGTAAAGAGACCCAAAAAGGCGTTTGTGGGGGGAATCCAACCCAACACAATCCATTTTAAGCCTCCCTAAGTTTACCTGTTTGACTCGTACCCAACACGCTCATTTTTCCTATTGCACGTGCTTCTTATTTGACACTTCTCACTTCTTGATTAATTGTGATTTTGTAGGGGAATGAATTATCTTCATGAATGTAAACCCGACCCAGTCATTCACTGTGATTTAAGGCCAAAGTAAGGAAACTAATAAAAGTTGACTGCTCTATAACATGGCTTTTATGAGTTTGTGTTTTGTGTTGTCTAATAACTGAAATTTTGGAAGGTGCCAGAAATATTTTTCTGGATATTGGAGGCCAGTTGAAGGTTTCAGGTTTTGGGTTAATAGGATTCTCTAAAATTTCACCAAATAAAGCAAGATTAGCACGGCCCGTTGCCATTGATCATACAAGTAAGTTCTAAAAACAAATAAATTTTCTATTTTGCAAACATATATAATCCTTACAATAGAAAAGTGAAACAACTTTTAAGAATTATCAATTAAAGATTGATTTTTGAATATTATCCAAATCAGTAACTGAGACCTTCCTTTTGATTGTAGATTTATATATTGCACCAGAGATTTATAATGATGAACCATTCGATGGAGGTGTGGATGTGTACTCTTTTGGCCTTATTCTGTATGAGGTAACTTTTTCTAGTCTCAAATACATATAGATAGATAGCTATTTTAAGTTTCAACCCCTTTATGGTAAAAAGGTTGACCAGTTGACTTGATTACCACTTTATCTAACGGGTTAAATGTGCAAAAGTAATTTCTTTAGCCAAGATGCAAACGACTCAGATGGACCGAAAGTGTATTGACCTAAAATTCCAAAATTAAAAACTAGAACTTGGCCCATTTCAACGGTCACGTAAAAGCTACCCGTGTTAACTCTTACACAGTACACCGCGCATTTGACTACATATGCTATAAAGCCGTATATTATATCGTATAGTTGTACACAGCTCATTGCGTCATCTATTCATTTGAACTATTAGTTATTTAGTTTCTTGGTGATTAGCAATTTACTTATGATATTTATATCAACCTTGGATCTTGATTTTGTTTATTACGGGATTAGATGATGGAGGGAGTCCAACCATTTCATCCCAAGGATCATGATGAGGCCGTTAAGCTGTTGTGCGTAGATGTGGAGAGACCGCCATTCAAGATAAAATGTAAATATTACCCTCCAGAACTAAAAGAGTAAGTCATTTTGTTTTGTATACAACATCAATCATTGCTTAAGTTGTCAAAGTGGCTATGCAGTTATCTTTTTATTTCTAATCTAGTACATGTGTATAAAATGGTAGTGGCAATATGAACGGGTGGGGTCAGTAATGTGTTTGGGTCATAACTGGTATATTTTTCGCTGGGCGGTTAAGGTTGGTTTGAACTGAATGAAAACATTTTCTCCAAAGTTTTATAAATAATTAGGGTATCAAATAGAATTAAGATGGGCATACTGTTTTAATAAAAATTTAACTTTTTGAATAAAATGATACAGGACATACAGTTTTAATAATAATGTGACTTATAAGTAAATGGGTCGAAAGTTCCACCTCTAAAAATAGCTTTGAGCTTTCTCATTATTTTTTTCATTTTTTTCTAGATTAATCGAGGAGTGCTGGTATCCAGATTTAGCTATAAGACCAAAGTTTTCCGAGATCATTATACGACTTGACAAAATTGTCAAGAATTGCTCCAAACAAAGACGGTGGAAAGGCGCATTTAAGCTCCCATGGTATGGTTCTAGTTTGGAACACTTTAAAGTTTATGAATCTTGGTTTAAAAAGCATGCCTAAAGCGTGAGGCGATGAGAGGCGACGCCCAAAAGGCCTTAGGGTCTGGTGGCGGCGCTTCTTGCACATGTAGGTCAATATCAGGACCATTGCTCTGGAAATATAGAAAACGACCAAAAGGATAAAGAGATTATGAATAATGTACGGCTAACATATATAAAAAGAGACGAGAAACATGTAGCCTCCTAAATCGTTTTAACGCTCCTAATTAATGTTTGTCTGACTAAAGGACGTAACATATGGCAAACTCTTAACAAGAAGGTTGATCTGTGTAATTATTGAATATTAAGGATAGAAAAGGTGCAAGTTGGTATATACTTATAGAACGAAACCTTAACGCCTGAGAACGCCTCACACTTTTTAAAACAAGTTATGGGTGCATATTTTGCACAAAACAAGTGATAAATAGAACATATTGGATTTATGTATCACCATGTTGTGTTAATTAAGGTTAGGACATCTTGTTGCAGGAACTAACTATGGTTATGGAGCCTATGAATGTTGAACATCCGGCTGGTGAAGAGGATCAAGCGGCAGAAGTTTCATGCCCAGGTATCTACAGCTGTGTATGTGTATACATTCGGCCGTAAGCATAATCTTCAGAGTTAGTAAATTGGAATCCTTTTTTTGCGAAGGTTGTCGTATATTAAAAGTTGATAATACGTAGTATATACGTGTGATATAATACGGGTCGTTTTTTAGTTCTCGTCCACTCAAGAACATCAGCAGAAGTTTAGTTTCATTGTAAAGTGTAAACTAAATATAACACTGTCAACTGTCAACAAGTATGTTTCTTGTGTGAAACATACACATATGTATAAAAGTGAGAACCACATTTAGGCCAACATGTTGTTTAGACCATCAAAATATGATAAAGTAAAGTAAAAATATCACAAAATATGTTTTTTTATGTTTTAAAATGGTACAATATCTCATGAATCCTAAATTATGAAAGCTAGTTTGCAAATTATATTCAATGTAACTATATTTGATGATAAAATTTATTACAAAAATACTTGTTTGAAGTATAACTTAATAAAATATTGGCGACTAATACGTGCACATTGGCATTCATTCATTACGGTGGAATATATAACTTGTAAATTGCACTTATTCCTAGTGGTTATAGACAATAGTATTGTTTGCTTCATCTACAATTTTACTTCATACTATTAAGTACTAGGTTTAACACCCGTGTGTTACACACGGGTTAAATAATAATATTTTTAAAATCATAATCATTTTGTTTAAAAATTTGTAAATATTTAATATTTAAAGATATTTTGCTTCATTAACTCATGCATGGTATTTCATATATTCCCTCTAAAACTTTCTTTTATAAAAAATCTCCCTCAAAAGTTGCCTCTCTAAAACCTTGAATTATTATATAGATTAACTCAGACACAGGTTGGTGATATTGGGCTTATGTAACGTTGTGCCGGGTCGTCATTAGCAATGTTATATCTTGAATGGCAACATTGTATCAATGTAGATTTTAAAATTTGTAAAAGGTAATTAACCTGTAAATGTGTATCGATCAACGTAAAATAATATAAGGTATTAAGAATTTAAGGTGTGTAAAAAAAGTAAATAACTTTGATTGTGTATAAAAAACTCAAAACATTGAGAAATTAACAAGGTGTGCCTCAACAAAAATGTGAAGAACTTTGATAGCGAATATGAAAAACTTAAAACATCTTTATTATTGTTTTAGGTAAAAAATCATATAATTTCAAATTTTGAGGAAAAAGCTCAAAACATCCTTCGTTATTGTTGGATACTTGGATGACATCCTCATAAATTATAAACAGAAAACCATGTAATCTCATTTTTTTAAACACGAAAGTTACGAAGCAATTCCTTAACTTTAAGAGTAATACTTCACGACCTATATTCTACGTGATTATGATTTGAACATCTACTTTCTTTTTTTAAGACATACCAGTTAACCATCAACGTATCCCGTTGAACACTACTTTTGATTCTATTGCACTTTCAGATAACATGTAAACTAGCATGACAAGATGTTAGGATTCTAACCAAATGATTAGTGTAACACGTTTTAAAAGATGTTGAGACGTGTTTTACACAAGTGATAAAAAAAACTAATTTTAATCACCTAAAAACTCAACTCATAACCAAACGATAGCCAACACACAGTTACATTATATTTGTATATGTATCTACATTTAAAAGAAATCAAACACAAACTAGAAGGAACACAAATAAATTTACAATAAAAGATGTCTCGCTTAGAAAATAAATTTACAAACTATAAGTGCAAAAAAATGTTAAACTAATTACATACAACAAGAAACAATATGATTAACACATGTAATAAAAATGAACACAGTAACATTAAATCATCGTGTCATTTTCATCAATTTATTAAATATAATACGATAAATTAAAAAGTCACTAAACATTACATTTACAGTCAGTAATATGTAATGTCTTTCAATTACAATTCTCCATGTCTTTAAACAAAACCCAATAGAAGGTTAATCGTAATTTATGTAAATATACATTTCATTATTTAGAAAAATAAAGAATGATAAATTTAATCAGGTCATTAAACATACTTTTAATCATATCATAAACGAGTCCACTTGCTTAAAACACACCTATTTTTTAAAAAAATTCACACTCAGTTTAAAAGTTATATCGTGTCGTATTTCCGTATTTGTGTTAAAAGTTATTGAGACCAAATGTGACATCAAATGCACAAACATAACAAGAAAAGACTCTCTATGCCCACACATTATTTTTCTATCCCCACAAGACTTAAGCGTCGCGTTTTGCCCATTAAATTTTTTTTTTGTGAAATAATTTTTATTTAAAAAAAACTGTGTTTAGTTGATTATTTAAACATTTTTATAAAAAAAACACATGTTTTTTTGTATTGTTAAAAAGTTGTTGCTTGAATTAAAAAAAAGTTAACTATTTAATATACAAACGTTAACTATGTTGTGAAACAAACATTATTACACATGTTTTTTGGGTTGTTTTTGTTAAAACGTTGCAGTTTAATTTAAAAAAAACATTAGCTATTCAATAAAAAAACGTTAACTATGATATGAAACAAACATTCAAAACAAACGTGTGTTAACGTTTTTTATATTAAATAGCTAAAGTTTAACTCTTCAATATAAAAATGTTAACCATGCTTTGTGAAACAAACATTCGAAACAAATGTGTGTTAACACTTTTTATATTGAATAATTAACGCTTTTTTATAATAAAAAACTACTAATTTTTAACAAAAACAACCAAAAAAACATATGTATTTTTATAAAAATGTTAAAAAAGAAACCCAAACGTTAATATAAAATAACCCAAACAAGACATTTTTTAATAAAAATAAACATTTAGAAAAAAAAGCTAAACGCAAAGCTTTTCCCATAACACGACGTATAATGTTGACTTAGTCACTATACACGGTGTTATAGGCGTAACATAACTCTTAAAGGGTGTGTAAAATAAAAGAGGTGTACGAATATAATCACCTAAAATGAATCCTTATATAATATAGCAAAACAAAAAATCCTATGTGACATCTTTTCATATCTTTTAGCTTATGTGGCATTATTTGAGAAATTATCTCACAATAATTATTTTTTATTTAAATTATGTATATAAAATTTATTATAATAAAACTAATTACATTTTTGGTCCCCTAATATTTTGGAGAATTCTCAAAAATTTAAGAGTATTTATATTTTTAACCCTTTACTACAAGAGGTGTACGTGAGTCGGTTTATATTTAATAGGGTTTAAAAATGAAACTTATGAATAAAGTTAATAATAATATACAATTAAAGACCTCAGTGTTTTATAAATATACATAACATTTTTATATGATTTTAAAAAAAGTAATAATAAACTACACCATAAAACTAAGCATTTTATTCTCTTTAATTTGTGTATAATATTGCTATATTAAAAATCTAATTTTTAAAAATATATCATGTGTTCCGTTTTACCACGGTTTTATCTCAAAATTAAATAAAACATTCATAAACATTTTTAAAAGCATCACCTGAATTGTGTTCTCGAGCTAGCGCGGACACTAAAGTAGTTATGCATAAAACTAAAAGTAAAACTAATGAGTAGGAATGGGTACAATTCTTGGAGAACACTTTATCATCCAAAAGGACCAAAACCCTTAACACCTGTTAAAACCCTCTCTTTCTTCTCATCTTCTGCTTAGTGATATTTAAGATTGGTTATTTGAAGCAAGGAAAAGTTAATAAATCACTTCACCATCGCGCCGTGCTCTGAATATTGATCAAGGTATAATATCTTCATTCTCTCTATCTATCTTCTAACTATGCAAACCTACAATCATCTCACCTGCTAGTTTTGTTGTAATATCTGTTCTTCTCAATTTGCTCGATCAATTGTTTCGATTTCATTTGTTTTAGGTTACAGTTTCGTTCGACGTTGTTTGATTCGTGATGTTATGTGTTCCAGATCGATTGATGACTCGTTATATTTGATGTTAATCTGTATAAGGTCTAATGTGTTTTGAGATCTGTAATCGTTCGTTTAGGTTAAATGTTTATGGAGAGTATGTTTCGTGCTAATGATCTTATGTTTAACGAGCTATTTTGTTACTTTTCTAGGTTCAAAATGTTTGCATTTCCGATTGAGAACTACTGATGTGCTTGTGTTCTGGAAAATTTATCATCGGCTGTTTTTAGCTTATAGAATTTGATTGTTAGGTGTAATGAAGTTATTATTACGTTTTGTTGTTTTACGAACTATGTGGTTACTGTTGCAGGTTAAACCTATTTCATTTCGAATTGAGATCTATTAGTGTGTCTGTTTTCTGGAAAATTTATCGTTAGCTGTTTTTGAACTCACAGCATTTGATTGTTAGGTGTAATGAAGTTGTCATTACGTTTTTTTGAGCTTGTTTTTCTGGTTTGAAGTTGAAACCTACTTTTTTTTACCTGAAAAGGTGAAGCGAGATATATTGAACTATATATGACTATGTGGTTTATATGATATGAAATGTGAACAGTTTTTGTTTAAAGTATGTTAGTTTGCCTTACTATTAGAGTGTTTGAATATTGAACTGATACGATGATGTATTTGAGATTGTTATGGCAGGAAAGATGAATCTCAACAATATGAAGGTACCTAAGATGCCCGATGGCCGTGGAGCTTCTGCATTGATTAAGCTTGGAGCTGTTCTTGGTATTGGACTGTATGCTGCTGGTAACAGTCTGTACAATGTGGAGGGAGGACATCGTGCTATTGTTTTCAACCGAATAGTTGGTGTCAAAGACAAGGTTTATTTCATCTATAGGTCTTATCGTGCTTTTTATGCTTTCATCTTCAGATATCGTGCTTTTTTATGATGGCCTGAGACTTTTGGATTTTGTATGTGTACTGCTTAGCTACTAATTATGCACATGTATATACAATGCTCTATTCTATCCCTGTCATGTTATCTATGTCAATATATTTGTCAAATTGACTATTGCATTTACAAAAGTTGTAATGTAGTGACTGCTTCTAATTTAGTTGTATAAGGAATAGATGACCATTTCTATTTAAGATGACAGGTTCACCTTTCACTGGTCCTATCTCTATTTTTGTTGTTTTCCTTATCCACATTTTTTAAATTTTATATCCTCTTCTAAGTTGACTGAAAGAAACAGCTATCATGAGATGATGTCTTTGATTAACATTGTTTATAATTTGTTTAAGGGGCTGTATTGGATTGATATAAGTAAGCAGGTTCGCTATTATGTTGTATTCTATGCTTGAGTTTACTTCTTCAATGTCTCAGTGCAAGTTAGAGGCCATATATTAGATTTGTACTTACTAGATACCATTATACAGTTATGTTAATGGTTTGATTGCCAATATGCAAGGTCATGCAATACAAGTTAGTCAACTATGCTTAAACCTCTTATCCGTCAAGCTTGAAGTAATGTTATATTCTATGGACCTTAGGTTTCACTTGTCTTGCTTTTGGTGAACCAATAGATGGTTGAGTCTTGTTCCTTAAAACCTCTTGACACTGTTTTAGCACCTTGTGAGTCTTAGTGGTTTTCTACTCTTTTAATGATTTTTACACACACATTCTTAGCTGTTTAGTGCAGCCATGGTTTTATATTTTTGACAAAGTTTTTCCTTTGAAGATGCATCACTCTCTATCAAGAGTCCATGTTTAAATAACTTTTCATGTTATAGTATTTATGAGTTATGACTATACTAACAGTTTTGTGTAATAGTTATGTGTGGTTATGTAACGTTGCAAATACATAATTTCGTTGTGATGGTACGCTAAAACATATGAAATATGTTGCTTCATATCTTAATAAGATTTTAATGATTAGTCTCATCGATTTAACATTTCTTTTGCTCTATAAATGATCTTCACAAACACCACATATCTACTTCGTTGCATGCTATTTGCCAATTTCGTGTACATTTCTCTATATCAAAATGCTTTAATGATGCAAATACTATAATTTTATTGAACTTTAGTTGTATTATTTTACTAAATGCTTACATGTTCAATAAATAGGTTTATCCAGAAGGTACTCACATCATGATCCCTTGGTTTGAAAGACCAGTAATCTATGATGTTCGCGCACGACCCCATCTTGTTGAAAGCACTTCTGGTAGCCGTGATCTGCAAATGGTATATCTCTGTACCTACTATGTATCATTGTTTCTATCAGTGAATCTGTTTCTATGAACTTTTTAAGTATATATTATGGTATCAGACACACATATGTGGAGTTTTTTTTGCTTTCTGAATATTAGTTGAATTTTGTGAATCAGGTAAAAATTGGTCTTCGAGTGCTCACTCGTCCTGTTGCTGATGAACTGCCTGCTGTTTATCGAACTCTTGGTGAGAATTATAACGAGAGAGTTCTGCCTTCAATTATTCATGAAACATTGAAAGCTGTGGTTGCACAGTATAATGCTAGCCAGCTTATCACTCAGAGAGAGGTATGCTACTTACATCTTGGCATTTATTTGTTATATCTTCACTAAATCCTTTAGCTTTGTGTAATCATGACACATTTTGATGTTAAAGATATTTTTAATATCAACTCGTTTAAGCTTTTACTTCAGTTGGTATATTTAAATGCTAGAGATCTTATTGTTTTACTTTTTATAACATCCCTTCTTGAGGATGTTTGCTTTTCTTCATGACTCTTAAACACCCCACCGCGACCCCCGTTTCCAAAAATACACAATCCTGGTTTATTTAAACTTACTAGCTGTGTTTTTGGAACCGGACCTAGTTTGGTTGTCTGTTTTGACTGCTTACATATGAACCGGGTGGCTGGACCAGATATCAAGTTTTGTAAAACGTTTATACCTTAATAATTTCATTTTCTGTATACTTTAGTTTTCTGTAATCCATATTTTAGTTGTTAAGTCTTAACATTTTGTTCATATTGCAAATCCACCATAAATACACAGTACTTTCATATTTGTTCTAATTTAGATATTTATAAAAATAACTTTAGTTTTTGTGTTACTTATGACATCATCCAGTTTTTTTAAATCCGATTCGACTGGTCCGACTAGTGGACTTGTAACTTTGTAGGACCACTGGGGCTTGCTGTTTGGTTTGTCGGGTTCAATAACATTTATGGATCGACATTGCTCATCATGCCCGCATATGTTCTTGTATTTTTTTTGTCTAGACTTGGTATTAGGAGTATCTTTTTTATTAACTAATATTGTGAGCACTTTTATGGACCGACAATGAAGTTTTTTCTACAAGTGGCAGCATTTATATAAAAAATTGTTTGTGTAGGCTGTTAGTAGGGAGATAAGGAAGATACTGACAGAGAGGGCTGCCAATTTCAACATTGCTCTGGATGATGTTTCCATCACAAGTCTTACTTTTGGGAGGGAATTTACTGCTGCAATTGAAGCCAAGCAAGTTGCTGCACAGGAAGCTGAGAGGGCCAAGTTTGTTGTCGAAAAGGCTGAGCAAGACAAGCGCAGTGCTATCATCAGAGCACAGGTAACACTTTCTCTTTTTTTTTTCTTCTTTTTAACACAGCTTCAACAACAATCAAGTGGCCAGAATGAACGGGTTGGGTTATGGGTTTAAACAGGTAGTTTTTTGCTGTAACATTTCTTTCTCCTAAGGGCTAAGATATTAATTCTTTAAAAGAAAAGAAGTGTGACATTTGATTAGAAAATCTAGTAAAATATTCAAATTAAATGTTTTAGGAGAGGAAGTGGCGTTGGATTACGGGTCAAAATGGGTACCTTTTTTGCTATGAGTAGTATTTTTCTCTTCCAGAATTTTAAAGTCTTCTGTAAAGTAATTGTCGTGTAAAAGTATGGTTACAAACTTGTCTCAAAACTTCATAATAAAGGTTTCTGTGAAGTCTTTGTTTATGTGTTTTAAGGGTTAAAGATAAAACACAACTCAAGGAAAATAATAATGACAGGGAGAAGCAAAAAGTGCACAGCTGATAGGTCAAGCAATTGCCAACAATCCAGCATTTATAACACTGAGGAAAATCGAAGCTGCTCGTGAAATCGCAGCAACAATGGCCAATTCCTCTAACAAAGTCCTCCTGAATGCTGATAATCTCTTGCTCAACCTTCAGGAAATGAGCCTCGAAAAGAAGTAGTAAACCCACCAACACCCATGGTACGGCTATCTTTTATGGTTTTCTAGAACCCTAAAGTGCCCATTTTTGGTATGTTTCATTTAGGTTGAAAGAATTATGTATTATGACATCTTACATGATGCTAATTGATTGGTTTATTAAACGATTGTATGCACTTGAAATAAACTATACACATCAGTCTAAGTTTGTTGTGCACGCGAACATATTTTTCTATTTCACGTCCTTTGGGTGTAATGGATATGTAACACCCCAACCCGGAGAGGCTGACGTGTCACTGTCACAGTAGTCAGAACAATAACAAGATTCTATTAATACTAAGTAATTGCTTTACAAAAGAAAAGCTACAAAGTCCTAACTTTTTATCATCAAATCTATGTCTCCAAGTTTTATAAAAATCTCTACTCAGTTCTCTAGCACTCTTCACACATCCCAAAGATCCCCTTGAATACCTGCCATATAACAAGAAAACACCAAAAAGAAAATACGGCTGAGCCAAAAACGCTCAGTAACGGAAAGAACAATAGTAATAACACGACTAAAGAGTAACGATTATCAGAGTAACAACGGTCAGCGGAAGCAGCAAACACAGATACATATGAAGCATAACAAATCCAGAACAGAAACCATACGGTTAACTAATAAAACTTATCTGAAACAAATACTGAGTCACATATGCCGTATGGCCAGAAATACCCATCGAGCACAAAACAAAACTAATGGTGTAAACAAACCCGTCGGCTTGAGTACTGTGAGCTGTATGTGGGCAAACACCATCACTCACCAAAACTGAACAAAACAAAAGTCTAGGATCGATCCATACGCCTCCCCAAATATCACTCATCGAGTGCCAGAAATATGGAGACGCCGTGAACCAGTCACACCGTCACGGAAAGTGCTACGTCATCGAATGCCCCAATGACGCACCGGCAGAATCCCTACCGGAGGCTAATTGCTCGGGTATCAGAGTCAAACAAATAACTTTCACAACAAAGTCTAAACAAATGGTCTAATGCAAATATCTATAATGGAGCATGCAGTAATGAGTACAATATAATAAGTACCACATGCGTGTCAAATCAAAATATAGGTTTCAAAACAAATTAACGGACATGTCAAACGGTTCGACTCAAAAGAACAAATGATACTATGAAGTCAAAGTAAACGAATGCGTACTAAAAATAACGAAAACAAGAATTATACTATGATGATTGGGACACAGAATCCGTACCTTAGCCAATTGAGCACTTGAAAGGCAAAATAATCAGTCGTCGTTAACTAGTACACGAACCTACAATTTGTTATAAGACTAAGATCACTAGTTCTTTGGTTTATCAGTTTCCGACGATGAACCCTTTTTTTTCTGTTAAATATATATATTTAGCTTATATTTAGCTTAGTTAGAAAATAATAATTAATATTGTTTAAAACTGACTTTGACTAACCCATATGCATGCACGTTCCCTGCATGTATACTTTGTATGTATATGCAAAGCACACACCCCACATATATAATATATATAACAGTTAGCTTTCTTCACTTTAAGGATTTTGAGGCTAATGGATTAATAAGCATCCAACTTATTGAACTATTATTCAACTAGTTTCTTTTTATTTAAAGATACCTATGACGAAAATAACATGGTCCTAACAACCAATTGATACGGTGTAAAACAGAAACTAAAGGATCGATATCCGATAGGTATTAAAATATAATTCGTGTTCAAATAGTTTTTTTTTGTTCTTGTTAACAAAGGAACCCAATCGCCGGACAATTACGAATAACATGTTAAACGCGTAAAGCTTATATGAAGTATAAACGAAGGATCGGAGTTGCTACCTGTAGTCGATATATTAGTGATACGGACCGATTACAACAGCTTGAACATCTTGAATAATAGTTGAACGGAAACGACTTGGAAGGCTGCAACGTACTAACACACAACGAGAACCGCAGCGGTTCGGTTGGTCACCGGAATTAACTTGGACATAAGTCGACAACACTAGTAGAGTTTATGTGATTGAGTTTTTCATGAGGATCAATAGAAGAGTTTGAGGGAATATAAAATGGTAGATACAACGTGGGTTACATCCCAATATATGCGTACGGTTTGTTGTAGATATTTTAATTTGAAAATGGGTAGATAAGGTACATAGTAGGATGATAGTAAATTGCTAGATCAAATTTAACTTGGTTTTGGTATATCAAAATTTGATTCGCTTCCAGCTTTTTAATTATTTAGTCCATTTATTATTTAATAGTACAAGTATCATTTAGGCAAGTTATATATATATATTTTTTCGGGTATTATATTTCTACCCTCCTTATTAAAATTTCGTCCTCGAAATTTCTAATATGAATCATATAACGTAACCTAACCTCATGTGACTTCAGATGTACTATATCTCACAAATCACCAAAATAATAACTAATAATTCGAACGATTCTGATAGTGAAGCAAAACAAATAGCCAATAGCTAGTCTGGTAACTGAAAGCATATAATTGGGAACAAAACAACTTAGAGTCTCGAATATCAAAAGCAAATGAAATGAAATACTAAATACTTAATATTAACGGAGTCAGATTGGAAACAGATCACATCTTCTATCTTGCAAGTGACTTGCTCAAGCAACAGAGCAATCTAATGATCAGAAAGGCATGTTGCTAAAGAATAATAAGTCTTAACACACTTAGTGAGGCCTTATTCAAACAATAGAAATCTAGAAGCGCACATATGTACTGTAAATTCACGGTTAAGTTGATCAAGTTTAATCGTCAATTTACCTTACAATTGTGCTCTAACTATCCTTCCATTATGAATTCTTAATGACTTTGGTACGCTTACACGAAAAATGGATTCATGGTAAACAATACATGAAAAGGATGCTAAACGCTAATTAATAACTAACATGAAACTAACATAGACGTGTTAAGCTTAACGGAATATATAACTTAGGTGAAATATCTACTGAAGCATATGTGGTGGCAAGGTTTTTGAACGCACTGATAAGTTCATCTAATGTCATACAAACTTCAAGCGTGTCACTTATCATTTCTAGAAGTCATATCCTATGTCTAGAGCGATAACAAACACGTAGATAGAATCATTTAATTCATCGTATCGGAAAAACTCATGAAGCAAAAAGGTACTAACTATTAACGAAATAAGGGACACTAACAGATATATCTAAAATCATCTAGGAAGAGTAATGAACATCGATCAAAAGGCGAGATCTTATCCCAACGTCTACCCATTTCCTCACAAGTTTTATATTAAGGTTTAAGTTTTCTACAGGAAAGAGCCTAGGCTCTGATACCACTCTGTAACACCCCAACCCGGAGAGGCTGACGTGTCACTGTCACAGTAGTCAGAACAATAACAAGATTCTATTAATACTAAGTAATTGCTTTACAAAAGAAAAGCTACAAAGTCCTAACTTTTTATCATCAAATCTATGTCTCCAAGTTTTATAAAAATCTCTACTCAGTTCTCTAGCACTCTTCACACATCCCAAAGATCCCCTTGAATACCTGCCATATAACAAGAAAACACCAAAAAGAAAATACGGCTGAGCCAAAAACGCTCAGTAACGGAAAGAACAATAGTAATAACACGACTAAAGAGTAACGATTATCAGAGTAACAACGGTCAGCGGAAGCAGCAAACACAGATACATATGAAGCATAACAAATCCAGAACAGAAACCATACGGTTAACTAATAAAACTTATCTGAAACAAATACTGAGTCACATATGCCGTATGGCCAGAAATACCCATCGAGCACAAAACAAAACTAATGGTGTAAACAAACCCGTCGGCTTGAGTACTGTGAGCTGTATGTGGGCAAACACCATCACTCACCAAAACTGAACAAAACAAAAGTCTAGGATCGATCCATACGCCTCCCCAAATATCACTCATCGAGTGCCAGAAATATGGAGACGCCGTGAACCAGTCACACCGTCACGGAAAGTGCTACGTCATCGAATGCCCCAATGACGCACCGGCAGAATCCCTACCGGAGGCTAATTGCTCGGGTATCAGAGTCAAACAAATAACTTTCACAACAAAGTCTAAACAAATGGTCTAATGCAAATATCTATAATGGAGCATGCAGTAATGAGTACAATATAATAAGTACCACATGCGTGTCAAATCAAAATATAGGTTTCAAAACAAATTAACGGACATGTCAAACGGTTCGACTCAAAAGAACAAATGATACTATGAAGTCAAAGTAAACGAATGCGTACTAAAAATAACGAAAACAAGAATTATACTATGATGATTGGGACACAGAATCCGTACCTTAGCCAATTGAGCACTTGAAAGGCAAAATAATCAGTCGTCGTTAACTAGTACACGAACCTACAATTTGTTATAAGACTAAGATCACTAGTTCTTTGGTTTATCAGTTTCCGATGATGAACCCTTTTTTTTCTGTTAAATATATATATTTAGCTTATATTTAGCTTAGTTAGAAAATAATAATTAATATTGTTTAAAACTGACTTTGACTAACCCATATGCATGCACGTTCCCTGCATGTATACTTTGTATGTATATGCAAAGCACACACCCCACATATATAATATATATAACAGTTAGCTTTCTTCACTTTAAGGATTTTGAGGCTAATGGATTAATAAGCATCCAACTTATTGAACTATTATTCAACTAGTTTCTTTTTATTTAAAGATACCTATGACGAAAATAACATGGTCCTAACAACCAATTGATACGGTGTAAAACAGAAACTAAAGGATCGATATCCGATAGGTATTAAAATATAATTCGTGTTCAAATAGTTTTTTTTTGTTCTTGTTAACAAAGGAACCCAATCGCCGGACAATTACGAATAACATGTTAAACGCGTAAAGCTTATATGAAGTATAAACGAAGGATCGGAGTTGCTACCTGTAGTCGATATATTAGTGATACGGACCGATTACAACAGCTTGAACATCTTGAATAATAGTTGAACGGAAACGACTTGGAAGGCTGCAACGTACTAACACACAACGAGAACCGCAGCGGTTCGGTTGGTCACCGGAATTAACTTGGACATAAGTCGACAACACTAGTAGAGTTTATGTGATTGAGTTTTTCATGAGGATCAATAGAAGAGTTTGAGGGAATATAAAATGGTAGATACAACGTGGGTTACATCCCAATATATGCGTACGGTTTGTTGTAGATATTTTAATTTGAAAATGGGTAGATAAGGT
Source organism: Tagetes erecta (assembly GCA_030867185.1). Lineage (NCBI taxonomy): Eukaryota > Viridiplantae > Streptophyta > Magnoliopsida > Asterales > Asteraceae > Tagetes > Tagetes erecta. The sequence goes on along the minus strand of CM061489.1, from coordinate 3,750,244 downwards.
ACATAGTAGGATGATAGTAAATTGCTAGATCAAATTTAACTTGGTTTTGGTATATCAAAATTTGATTCGCTTCCAGCTTTTTAATTATTTAGTCCATTTATTATTTAATAGTACAAGTATCATTTAGGCAAGTTATATATATATATTTTTTCGGGTATTATAGGATATATCATTCAAGGCGGGTGATCGTAAAAAACAGGTTACATATACAGCCTGTTGTAGGTAAATGAAGCATTTTAACCGTTTTATGCATCCAAAATTTGGGAAATTTAACTGAAAAATGAAATACGTGTGAAACTTGACCCGAAAATAACATGACCCGTATCAACATACTCATGTTAAAAGTTGCGACGCCCATTGTAACATCATTTCCAACACGTAACAAAAGAAAAAATAAGAATATTCAAAAACTAATCAATAGGATCCACACACGGAACAAAAAGAAAAATAAGAATATTCAAAAACTAATCAATAGGATGGGACAATTCTTGGAGAACACTTTACCTTCTAAAACCCTCAACACCGGTTAAAACCCTTTTTCTTCTCATCTTCTGCTCGTTAACACCATTGCCGCCGAGCTCTAAATATCAAGGTATAATATCTTCATTCTTTCTATGCATCTTTTGATTTCGCAAACCTACAATCATCTCACCTGCTAATTTCTATTCATCCGGGAGTGGTGAAAATGAAGGTCTTAGTTGTAGTGACAACGGTCAATAGTTTATAGTTGAAAGTATTAAAATCTAACCATATTTTAAAAGTCCATACTACCCATTGTCATATATACGACGGTCAAACACTCCACCCTATCTATACTATATATAATGGAGATTGAAAGGGTATTTTAAGATACCCAAAAAATAAGAACACATACAAGTGTTAATGCATAGTGTACAAGCCAAATTAAGGGTATTATGGTACTTTTAATTTTAATTGCAAATTATCCCCTTATTTTAATTACACTTGAAACCTTCATCTTTAATCAAATTATGTTTAATTAATTTGTAGTTTCACTTTTTCCCCTCACTTATAAACTTTTTAATTCTTTTACGTATTTCCATCATATATCTTAAACTATGATGTTTTAAAATTTTCCGTAGGTAACGATGCGACCTCCTCATTATTGTCGACGTTTTGATTTTTTTTTCAATATCAACATGTGAATTAAAATGTAAAAGTAGTTAATGCTTTAGTATACAACTATTAATGCTTTTACATAAACTTGGTTAGTTGATTTAAGATGTAGAGCAGATTAATGCGTTAGTATACAAAATTATATTTTATGTATTTTCAAATGATCGTAGCTAAAAAAGAGAAATTATTATATATTAAAACGTTTACTTTTTATTCACCTCATATTTCTCAGTGATTTGTTGCTTTTTTGACCAAATTAGAAAAATTCAATGAAATGTAACAAAAATGAAATTGTATTACTAACATTTTGTTTGTGTTGTTCTTAGATTTTTTAAGAACTGTTTCACGTTTTTTGTTTGGTTTTGGAATTTAAACGAAAATTTTACAAGTTTGTTGTGACGGGACCTTACGATAATATAAATGTAGATTAAAGTGTACTTGCACATTGTGAAGGAGGTGTTAAAGTTTGTAAAGCCTGGTTTCAACAACTTGTATATTATTATTCACCTTCTAGGAAAGTTTACGACGAAATTTTAGTTACACTTTTTTCCCACTTCCTACATGATTATAATTTTTTATGTATTTCTATTATATCTTTTAAAATATAATGTTTTAAAAAAATATGAAGGTACCGTGACGACATGCTATTTTTGTCAATGCTTCGATGTTTGTTTTACCCAAAATCATTAAAATGTACAAGTATTTATTGCTTTAGTGCACAACTGATTAATGTTTTGACCAAAACTTAGTTCGTTGGTTAAGTTGTCCAACTGATTAATGCGTTCGTGTAAACATCAAATTTTAAATATTTTTATGTTGTTGTACTTATGAATTTTAAATATTTGAAACGGATTGTAAACATCACACGAATTTCATTCATTAATTAGTTATAAATATTATCAAATTATTATGATCATGTATTATTGTAATTAGTTCCATATAAAATTAACTAGATTAGTACCCGTTTACTATACGGGATTTTGGTTTTATAGGTTTTAACCAAATTTATATATCAAATTTATTTCTAACATAGATATTTAAAAATATTTTCCTAGCAAAGCATATGCTATAATAATTGAGATGATCTATGATAATTGTAAAACTTTTATTTAAACATATCGGGTTAAGAGATAACTCATGATAATTGGTAAATTTTTATTTGAATATATCGGATTAAGAGATAATTCATGATAATTGATGTATTTTTAATTTGAACATATCAAGTTATTTTGAATGTGAAGTATACCATAACTTGCCTTGAAATCCTCCATTAAATTAAATTCGAGTGTGACACCCAAGCAAAACTCTATGTGGAGTAGTTAAAATGTTGACATGTGGATGCGTTACTCAATTATTAAAAATGTTTTTGGATTTTAATATTCCCAACTATGGGGTATTGGTCGTTGTCACTCCCAACTAAGACCATTTCTCACCACTCTCAACTTAACATTACACATGTTGTATCATTCGCGTAGTTAAAAGTGTTATATTTATAAGTTGAATGGAAAATAATTTAATAATTATATATATCCCACCAACACTAACTCCGGTCACCACCTCCAGCTCCGGCCACCACCACCGCCAACTTTGGTCACTCTCACCACCCAGATCCGGTCACCACCACCCAGCTCCCACCACCACTGTCACCGCCACTATTATTACTCACCACCACACACCCATGCCATCTCCTTCAGTCCTACAACCACCACCATGATTTAAGTGGTTATATGGATGAAATGCTTGCAACTTTTAAACCAAATCAAACTTTGTTTGAACTAAAGAAGAACAAGAAACAGAGGAGAGTGATTCGGGTAAAAGCTTTTAACTTTTAAGTTCTAACCATGTAATTATGCAATTCATAATGAAGTAGATGTTTTAGTTGGAACAATGATTCCAGTTCTAGATTCTTGTGATGAGATGGTAATCTTTCAATTTGCTTCAATTGTTGTGTTTCTTGTTTGACAATCTCATATTTCACCGGGTGGGGGGAAGGGGCCATTATGTGTTCTTAATTTGAAGAATTGATGGAATTCAATGGGCATCAATGAATGCTCGATTATAGTGGTGGTTGTAGGACTGTATGAGGTGCAATGGGTTGGTGGTGATGAGTAACAGCAGTGATAGTGACGGATTGATGATGGTGGTGTGTTCCAGTAGGTGACAGGTTATGGTGGTGAGAAGGTGGTCGATCGAAGGTGTACATGGTATTGGTGGTGGTGACCGGAGCTAAGTGGTGGTCGGAGCTGGCGGTGGTGGTGGCCGAAGCTGGTGATGGTATCATGGTAGTGACCGGAGTTGGTGGTGGGATATTATATATATATATATACATATATACATATATATATATACATATATACATATATATATATATATATATATATATATAAATATATATATATATTAAATTGTTTCCCCTCAAGTTATAAAAGTGACACTTTTAACCTAAACATTAACGGTGTTAGTGTTTACTAACGAAGGGAGTGATACAACAAGTGTACTGTTAAGTTGGGAGTGGTGAGAGTGAGAATCTTAGTTGGAAGTGGTGAGAGTGAGACTCTTAGTTGGGAGTGTGGGTCTTAGTTGGGAGTGACAGCAATCAATACCCCGTAGTTAGGAGTATTAAAATCCAATAACCCTTATTAGAATAGGAAGATTCAGGAAATATTGTGAATATTTATTTGACTCTCATTTTCTTACGTATCTACTTATTGATTGACACACTACTCTTTACCCCACTCTACATCCAACACGTAGACAAGAACCGTCTACTTCATCGCATCTTTTATGCTCCAACCCTCTTTACCTCCAATTGTTGCTCTAGATGATTTAATTTTAACATCTGATTGAAGCGCCGTTCGGGTTTAAACACCAGTCGAGGACCGTTTTGTCGTATGGAACAATTGTTCAAGGTAAGGTTTACATCAATTGACTCGTATCATTATCCCGATCAATATCCATAAAACATTGTTTTGAAAATCAAAAAAAAAAATGAAAATAAATGTCGACGGCCGTTAAGTGCACTTAACGGCGGACCACTAGAGACCATAAAAGTTGGATTCAGGACCACTGAAGGGAATAAACTGAGTTGAGATTATTATCGGACAATAGGTGTTAGTTTGGATTTTTTTAGGCCAATTTGCCTTTTTTATTACAAACTTTGTTATGAGAATGAATTCATAACAAATTTCTAAGTTGTTTTTAAAAAAAATACATATTTTGTTCAAATTTATAATGTTAAGGGACTTTAATGTTTCAAATTTTTTTAAGAGACTTTTATGAGAAAAAATATAAAGTATGTTTGTTTTTACATGCAAAAATTATATTGATTTTTTATGGTATTTGCCAATGTTTTGTTAATTGTTCTAGGTTTAGGTTCACTATCAGTATTGACTGAAAGATGGTGAGGATGATGATATTTCCATTGAAGAAATCCAATTTGGATAACATTCTTCCGTCAAGGCATGAGCCCACGATATGGACAACGACCCCTACAATATGGACAATGACGCATGAATTTACACTTTCCTTAACCATATGGATCTCTAATCATTGTTTAACACTTATATTTTCGTATTCGTTAGAACTTTATTGAATCTGTGGTTTCTTCGACTACTTGATAATTTCAATGCTAATTTTATAGTAACCCGACATGTGTAATACTAATGAAGTTTATCAATCACCAAGATGCAACTAACCTAAAATGTTTTCAAAACACAAACATAATACACTTTAGTAAAATTACGTGGATAGCAAAATGTCACACCCCCTACCGATGGCGAAATCCTTAAGGCGAACAAAGTGAATAATCGTTCATAGCTCATGCCAAATATTACACGAAACACCCAGCGACAAGTGTCGCCGGCAAAATTATACCCGCTGCATCGCGCGGGTCCCTACTAGTGTAAAGAAATAGATATTAATAGTATGTATCGTCTTCTTCCGTCATCTTATTTTTCTTAGAGCATCACCTCCGTTGGACTGTAGCTTAGTGGCCGGAAGTTTATCTACGTACTTTCTTATTATGTTTAAATGCTCAATCGCCGGATATATATATACAATGTTTTTTTCAAAAAATTGATGCCTCTCAGAGCGACGGTTCCCTAGACGGTCTCTCACCCCGCCCCCTGATTAGCACATTGCACTTGATCTAAAACAAAAGCAGCCTCATGTCCCAACAGATTTGAAGGATCTTTTGCTTGTTGCAGCAAGCAAAAAAATACATCTTATAAAACTGATATGCCATGAAAAAATCAAAACACCAAATACAAAATGAAGGCCACATCCATACCAAGTTTAAGCCATTGATTTTCAACCAATTTTATTGTTAATCAACCTGATGAAATAAAAAAAATTTAATGTGTATGTAAAACATCCATTTGCAATTTAGTAGAGAAGAAATATAATATTATGTCATCTGAAAATTATAAGAAGTTAAACGACCTAGAAAATGTTAAAAAGGTACCATTATTGTAATGAAAGGTATTCTTATGAATCCATTAGATTTTACAAAGCATCACTAATCCAACTCTATTAGCACCACTAATGCAATGCATAAGGGACATTCATAAAGTAGCTGCATTTATATAAAAAAAAAAGGAAAATGTTAATGACTTATAAAATAGTTGTGATTTTAAAAGTTGATGAATTTACTAAAATTATATATTATAATTAATAAAGTAGCTTTGATTCATAAAGTATGTCTGTAGGTGTGATAATTTAACTCACCAAAATGAATGTATCATGTATGTCATCAAAATGAGTGTTAAAAATAAATTGGTTTGGAACGTTTTATGTTGCAAATTTCATCAAAATAAGTGTTGGGAAACAGCAGCACCTCTAGGGGTATGCTTTCGTACATTTTTTTTACATTTTAACATTATATATAAAAGTTTAACCTGATAAAATGCTATGATGTTAGCTATATACTATATGATAGTTTCTACGACATTAGAGCTTTACATGCAACATAAAGATAAAAGTTAAGAAACAAAATATATGCTCAATAATATATTTGATAAGTTCTTTTGCAAATAAATACACTTCAATTGACCTTTTAACTGTATTAATACAAACGATCGATGTATTTGACTAGTCATTCACTTTAGTAATAACATGTTCTAAGACTATTTAGTGTTTTTAGCCATCAAATTTGATCGTAAGCTTTAGTCATCAATTTCTTTTGTAAATATCCTTTTTTTGTTGGATAGAGTTTATTTTATGTTATACCAAGAAACTTCCACATCACTATTCAGATTTTGTCAACAAGACTTTTATTTTTTGTTAATAATTAATTTCTTTTACATTTCATGCCTTCAAATCTTCATATCATTTTATAAACATCAAATCTTTATATTTTTATCACTATTGTTACATGTCTTGCACAACATGCTACCCTATTAAACTTAAACCCCTAATAAAACTTTAATCCTTCATTTCCTTAATTATTATTTCTCACCTCTTTGCTCTCATAACAACACTGTAAGTCAATTAATCTGCTGATTGAAATGATAGATATTATTTCACTCTTTTGATCTGTTCTTCACTTTAGGTTTCATTAATCTTCTGTTAATCTCTTTACATAGCTGTATAATCGTCTTCACAGCTGTTTTTCTACATCGTTTCGTTGAATTTCGTCGCTTAGTTTCACTTCTGATTTCGTATTTTGATCCTTGAATCGTGTGGATAACGTTGTGTTTGTTTTAGATTTTGATTTAGTTTCTGTTGTTTCTAGGTTGCAGGTGATCAATTGGATGAACTAGTTCTCGCAAAGCTGAAATTATTACGCGTAGATTGCGGTACGTTTTCAGTTTTCTTCTTATGATGTATTGTTTTCATTTCGTTTGCAGCTAGGTTTGTTATTGTTTTGAATCGAGTGTGTGTTGTTGCAGGTTTTGTTTTTGTTGATTTGTGTGTTTAGACGATGGCTTCTAGAGCGATTTTGAGACGTAGACGGATTTTGTCCGATTATTTACATGTTTCTGGTCGTTCGATTCAACATCTGAGCCATGGAATCGGTACTACATACTTAGAATCGCGTGATTCGAGCTCGAATCGAAGTAACACTTTCAGTGACTTGAGCAAAACGAAATTTGATGATGCATACTTTACAAGGCATGGAGATATTAAGAACTTAACTGCATTGGGATTATTTAGGGCTCAGAAGTTTCATACCGTTACAGGACATGAAAGATTGGGAAGTATGTTGGTTACTAGGTTTAATTTGGTATCACAGTCTTCAAGTTTTGCTACAGTAGCCACAGCGCCTAAACCGAATTTGGGTGGTGATGAGGAGGATAAAGAACTAGTTGCTAAAAAGCGCAAAGAAGCATCTCCGGAGGAATGTGATCAAGCTGTTGAAGGTTTGACCAGTGCAAAGGCCAAAGCTAAAGCTAAGCAGGTTACTGAATCTCAGAAGCCTGCTAATTCGATTTTGAAAAGAACTTGGGCGATGCTGTTGGGGATTGGTCCAGCTCTAAGAGCCGTGGCTTCTATGAGCAGGTTTATATAGTGTTATACCTATTCATATTATCTGTTATCTGAACTAAACTAACATTTAATCTCCATTTTATATTGATATATTTATTTAGGGAAGATTGGGCTAAGAAACTTGTTCATTGGAAGAATGAATTTGTTGATACCTTGAAGCATTACTGGTTGGGTATCAAGCTCCTTGGTGTTGATGTGAAAATCAGTTCTAGATTGCTTCTTAAGCTTGCTGGTGGGAAGAGTCTTTCTAGGAGAGAGAGACAACAACTGACACGAACCACAGCAGATATCTTTCGGCTAGTTCCTGTTGCTGTTTTTATTATTGTTCCCTTTATGGAATTTTTGCTGCCCGTATTCTTGAAAGTCTTCCCTAATATGCTGCCTTCTACCTTTCAGGACAAGATGAAAGAACAGGTGCTAGTTAGTTTGTTACATCATGTTAATTCATTTATTAATTGTTAGAACCGTACCATTTAGGAAACTTAGATTCGGGAATATTAGCTTTGACGCTAGCGATGGCGATACTTCTCTTTAAATAAGTCCTTACCTTAAATGAAATTGTTGATTCACTTCAATGAGTAATTATAATGCTTAAGTGGCCTGATTATGGTTACCTGTAGGAAGCACTGAAAAGGAAGTTAAATGCAAGAATAGAGTATGCAAAGTTTCTTCAGGATACAGTTAAAGAGATGGCCAAAGAGGTCCAAAATAGTAGGAGCGGAGAAGTCAAGAAAACTGCAGAAGATCTTGATGAATTTTTAAGCAAGGCAAGCTTGACATTATTCAATAATTGTATATTTAGTTTCCATTAGAAAATGCTTATATTTACAAACTGATATACAGGTCCGAACAGGTGCTTCTGTTGCTAATGAGGAAATTTTGGGATTTGCTAAACTGTTCAATGATGAACTTACCCTTGATAATATCAGCAGGTCGGATTTTAGTCATTTGTTCAGCAGTATTACTTGAGTATGATATCATTGATGGTACTAACTTATTGAAATTGTGCTGTTGTTAGGCCTCGCTTAGTGAATATGTGCAAGTATATGGGAATCCAACCTTATGGAACAGACGCTTATTTGCGATACATGCTGCGCAAAAGATTACAATGGTATAATTTATTTACCATATTCTGCCGGAATGTTGGGTTGTCCTAACATTTTTAATTTTGTCATCTTTGTAGGATAAAGAATGATGATAAGATGATTCAAGCAGAGGGTGGTGTTGATGCTCTTTCTGAGGATGAACTTCGTGAAGATTGTAGAGAGCGAGGCATGCTTGGATTACTTTCAGTGGAGGAAATGCGTCAACAGGTTTTTTTAAACACAAATGCAACTTATTTGGCAATTATTAGTGAATTAAACCTAAAAGTACATAGCTATTTTGTTCCAAAGTAATTTTTAAAAGTGGAGAGTACTTGATATAGTTGTGTACACGTGTTTTGAGTTGGTCTATATTTAATGAAGCAATTACACGGAACCTTGACATTAGTTGGTGTTACAATTTCTTGGGAAATAATATAACCGGATGACACCTAATACTGCTCATGTTGGAGCATATATGCTGACAATTATATAACCTGTCACATATTCGATAATCTAGTTTCTTTGTAATTGCTTTGCCAAGTTATAGGCACCGTGCTCTATGCTAATTGTTTTTTATGTTGTCCTTAATTTATGATCCTAATCATGTTTTTAATTGATCAAACAATGGTCCTAATGGTTAGATGGTGTTATGTTATTTTTATTAGTTGATTTTTGATATTTTAGTTGACGGTTTAACTTTGTTTTTTTACCAGATGTATTTTAGTTAAACTATAATTTTTCATCCTTTCTACTCTTCTTGTGGTTGTTCTTAAATGCATGTGTAAATATCTGTGTAGAATTTTTTTATGAGCTTTTTGTAATCCATACGCCTAGGCCTTGAGGGCACATCACATCTTAAATAACACTGATATAGCTGATATAGGGGTGTAATTTTTTATGTAGTTCTTGTAGCTTTTGTGCTTTGTAGCAAAATGGTGTTTTTAATTCAAGTCATCCTTTTGTGCAGCTCCGTGATTGGCTGGATTTGTCTCTTAATCACTCTGTCCCATCTTCTCTCTTGATTCTTTCAAGGTAATTGTGGAAAATCATCCTCCAAACACCCACCCCACCATAAATAAAAATAAATAAAGGATCATAACACTAATTAAAGTAATGTTGAAAAGAATAAAATGAATTAAAATTAATCTCATGATTGTTACAGAGCCTTTACTGTGTCTGGAAAGTTAAAGCCTGAGGAAGTTGTAAGTGCCACAATTTCTTCATTGCCAGATGAAGTTGTGGACACTGTTAGTGTTACGGCCCTGCCATCTGAGGATTCTGTTTCAGAGAGGAGGAGAAAGTTGGAGTTCCTTGAAATGCAGGAGGAACTCATCAAGGTTCTAATCTCTTCAAAACAGTTTTTATTTGGTTTTTCAATCCTATAGCATCTTAGAGTAGAGGTGGCAAGATGAGCCAGTAGGTTTAACTTGACCCCCAAACAATTTTTTCTCATTTTCTCAATAAAAAGTTAATCCGTTAGCTATGATCACCACAAAAGTCTATATCTTTAAATGTTATCAATGTATGCGTTAAAAACAAACTCTGGTGACTTGTAGCCCAATTAGTGATATCTTTATTTGACCCACTTAAGAAAAAAACACAACCAAAATATAGACATTCATAAGTAAATGGGTCATGGGTGGATATTTCCAGTTCTAAATTATGGAGTTGTAAAAGTCCTAATACTGTGAGCTACACAAGAATCGGTCTCTAAAATTGTAAAACAACTTCATTGCTAATTTGCTTTACCATTATTATCTTAACTATCACAGGAGGAGGAAGAAAAAGAGGAGGAAGAGCAAGCCAAGATGAAACAATCTATCACTAGCGAAAAGGATGTGGCATTAGAAGAAATGATCAATGCAACAGCTTCAGATACGCAAGAACAAGCTAGAGCAAAAGCACTAGATAAACAAGAGCAGCTTTGTAAAGTCAGTGAAGCTTTGGCTGTTTTGGCTTCTGCTTCTGTAAGGATTAGGATCGTAAAAGTTCTTGCGTATGAGTTGCTGCATACCTATACACTGAGAAGTAACTGTTTTTTTAATCGTGCAGTCTGTGAGTAGGGAGCGTGAAGAGTTTTTGAGGCTTGTTGACAAGGAGGTATACATGCATCATGGCTCTACCTATACACAAAATGGACGGGTTGGGTAACATGGCAAACCAAAATGGGTACTGTTTCAGTGTTTTGTACTGGGTAATGTGCATTAAAAGTTTATTTAGGGCGACTTTTGACCTGCTTAAGATTAAACACAACCCAAATTATCCAAATCTGAGTTTCGTCACATTCACAAGGTAATGGGTCGAACTGGCCACCCTACCTCCATGTCAAAAATATGTTTCACCATGTTGGACATTTCATTTACAGATTTTTTTCTCTCTAAACAATACTGTTTAAAACTAATAAACCTTTTGGTTCCCTTAAGTAGTTAATATTCATAAGTTGGTTTATTGCTTCTGAATGGTTTATTGGAACCACATGTTATTGCGGTGCTGTCATGGGTGTAGCCAACTGCCAAGACACCATAGTAATTCATATATTTTCTTTTTGAAGATAAATTTGTATCATAGCATGATGGACAAAGAAGGAACCGATACCGTAAAGGCATATAAAGCTGCCCATGAGGAAACCGATACTTCTACTGATGAGCATGTAGCTGATGAGGTCTCTTCAGCACTCATAAATAGGGTAAGATGCTCAATTAACTGCTCTTGTTTGTGTTAGGCCTCAACTATGATATAAATTCCTTGGCTAATATGTTAATTGTGCTATTTCCTTGGTTGTGGGAGTATATATATGTATGATTGTAGATATTAGCTTATGGTATGTGATTTACCATCTAATTAGGATGGTTTATCCACGCTTGTATTTTGTTCGTATCTATTATTAAAGTTCGTTGGATCCCATTTGGTTTGACTCTAAAGGCCTTTGCATATATGATTTATACTTAGGTTGATGCTATGCTCCAAAAACTTGAGAAAGAAATTGATGATGTAGATGCAAAGATTGGAGATCGTTGGCGAGTGCTTGACAAGTAAGTAGTACTTTTGGTTATGCCACCAATCCTTCTTTTAACTACCTTGTATAAGTTGATGGCATTGCGACGACTATTCAAGTATATATATATGTAAAATTACGGATATTAGTTTTTAAAGCAACCATCGGTATTTGAGTATTTGGACGCTTTATATTCAGAGTTGTATTTTCCTCGTTATGTTCAGCTACTACATGATTTTTTTACCTGCAGAGATTATGATGGAAAAGTTACACCTGAAGAAGTGGCATCTGCAGCCATTTACTTGAAGGATACTTTAGGCAAGGAAGGGGTTCTAGAACTCATCAGCAACCTTTCCAAAGATAAGGGTTAGTAATCTGCTCTTCCGAATACTAGTAACGCTCATCATCTTCTATAGCATCTAGGGGCGTTGATGGTCTGGTTATGACAAAATTCTAGGCCAAACTGCTAACTACGCTTTTGAAAAACGGTAACTGAAACCGACTGGGTTGGTTGGGCCGGTTTTTCCAACCATGAACTGTATATATTGATTTGATTTGATTTGATCTGGGTGGTTTTGTCGGTTTCAAAGGTTAATGAACTCTTGGGTAGTGATTTCCAACCCATTTACATATATTTGACTTATCCGGGTTATGTTTTGGATCTAGTGGGTCAAATGGTTTAACCTAAAATTCGTAATTTGGAAGACGTTCGAATTGTATTAGAATGCATATAATCTCCTAAACCACTTCCGTAAATAGATTAATTATTATTGTAATCATGTTCAGCATACTAATCTATAAAAATGCCATATTTGACCCATTACCCAACTTGTTCATTTTATAACCTCAACTTTGTTTCAAGTTGCTAATGTTAGCAATATGTACAATGGCTAAAACACGGTTCGTTGCTTGTTTATAGAGGGGAAGATCCTTGTGGAAGACATAGTGAAGTTGGGGAGTCGGACGGAAGATGCTGAGTGATTTTAAGCAAGCTCTAGACCATGGTATTAGTTGGAACCAAGTATACAGCACTTATAAAATTTTGGATGTTGTAGAGGCACCAGATTCGATTATTATATTGTAGGTATTGAAGCGTGCTAATGGCATTTTTTACGTGGCCATATGTTAGAAAGATAGTGTTGTAAAAACATAGTAAATTCCAAACATATAATCGTTCATATATTGTGTGTCGTACATTGATCTAAGCTTCCTTGTTCGTGTATACTGCCTCAAACATCTAACTGCAGTACAAAATACAAAAGATCTAAATCTAATACTATGGATGTGTATGTGTATGGTTCACAAGTAAATTAGTTGAATCAAAGCAATTGGGTTGCGTTAACCCCTAAGTTCGTCCCATGTTTATTTGTTTTTGTAAATGTTTAAACGGGTTACAGAGTCACAACAAAGCTTTATACAAATATGAATATCGTTTGTGTTAAAAACTTAAAAATGTTCTATACAATTCTTACAAAGCTACACAAACTTGGGCCTCAACACACAAGCGCCACAAGCAAAGAGTTTGGAACCTGACTGGCTGGTTTGTAACGGAACCAGAACCGGTATGGAACCAACACTATTCGTAGGATTGACATCTGTTTGTAACCCTGTTTAAAACCTAAACCGGTAACAAGCTGAACTAATCATGTTCCTATTCAAAAACCTCTTCCAAACCAAAACCGGTTTGACCAAAACCGGTGTTGGCAAGCTTTGACCCAAACCGGGCCAGTTTTAAGCAAACAGGATTGGTTCAGAAATTTCGACACCTCAGTCCTTAACGCCCTAACTCAACCATCCTCAAGCGGAAATGATTATGGACCGTCCACACTCCGGACTCCGCTAGCTATTTTCGAGCAAGACACAAGATGTGAACTTTTTGAACACCAGTCACCAGCATTTGAGTTAGAGTCAAGGCCCATACAAACAAAGGCCCATTCAAGCCTTTGAGCTATAATTCTGTATAATTTGTATACCTACTAATAGGAAGGTGGGTGCTTTGCACCGGCCTCTCCCGTCATGTCGCGTTTCAACTTTTTCGTACTTTAACGTATTAACGGTTTTAATCCATGACTTTTAACGCATTGACAGTTTTAGTCACCGATTTTTACTAATTGTCATTTGAGCTCCTGATGAGTTTTTGACTTTGATCTCTTACTTCATTTTGACACATAGTACGATTTTTACTAATTGTCATTTTAGCCCCTGATGAGTTTTCGACTTTGCTCTCTTACTCTACTTTGACGTATAGTACGACTTCCATCGTTTTTTAATATGTGACACATTACGTTTTTTCGTCGTGACGTACGGGGCATGAGACTTTTTTTTTCAACAAATATGACAAAGTCAAATACGCAAGATTCGACTGTGTGACCCAGCCGCTGCAACGCGCGGCCTAGTGTTAAATCTAGTTCTAATTTCTAAATTCAAAGGTCGGTGACATCGTGTCACCGACCGATTCACCGTCTTATTTTCTTATTTTAAATTTTTACGTATTTGCGAATTTGACCTCCCGACTTTTATATGTTTACGGTTTTAACCTTCGACTTAGACATATTTACGTTTTTGACCATCGACTTTGATTTGTCACTTTACAACTTTGAACCGTTACTTTACTTTGACATATTTACGCTTTTGCTTCCCAACTTTGACATTTAAGTCTGGGTATTTTTCCGTCTTTTAATATGCGACTTTACATCGTAACGTACGAGACATGAATTTTTTTACGTGTTTATAACTTTGACCATACTATTCTACTTTGACAAATTTGTGACATTGACAATGCCATTTTGACTTAGGTTTAATTTTGGCATTTACACGTTTGTTATATATACGTCTTTTAATATGTTACGCATTATGACTTTGCACCGTAACGTGCGAGACATGAAATTTTTTTATCAACGCGTATGACGAAGTCACATACGCGAGACCTTACGCGGCCAGCGTAGAAAGCTAGTTCTCATTCTATGAAGCAATTCATTTGAAAACAACACCAGCTAGGTACCTTCATACCAGCAATTCTCCCAATCTCAACACATTCACTGGTAACAACATCGATCTCTCGATTGATTATTCTGCTCATACGATCTGTGTTTACGGTTTTTGATTCCTATTTCAGTTTTCATTTCTTCTTCTTTTCGTGTGTTAATTGTTTCGGATTGAAATCTGTTGAGCTTGATTTCGATGTCGATTTTGAGCCGAGTTTGGTGTTATCAACTCTAATCGCGTGTATATGTACTGATTTTAAAGTTTTGTATAATTGTATGAACTAGAAGACGATTTACGATCAATCTCGTATGAATACAATAATTCTAGGGTTTTAATATGCATAGTTGGATGCATTTGCAAAAACTTATGATTAAAAATATGTTGATTCTGAGCTGGATTTAGCTGAATATTGGCACAAATCGAATGTTTATATTTGCTGATTTGAAAGTTTGATATGAATGAGAACACGATTAATGTTCAATCTCCAATGAATACAATTATTCTGGGGTTTCATTTCGTATTGACACAAATCGTGTGTGTGTCTGTGTTCTTGATTAGTTCTTTGCTATTTGAATAGTTGAATATGATTTGGATTATAGGATGCATTTGAAAATGCTTATGGTTTAAAATTTGTTGATTCTGAGCTGAATGTGTATTGACACAAATCACGAGTTTGTATGTACTGATTTGAAAGTTTTGTATGAATGAGAACATGATTTATGTTCAATCTGTGATAAACATAGTTATTCCAGGGTTACTATTGGAACCTGATATAAGTATACATGTGTGTCCGTGTTCGAGTTTGATTAGTTCTGTGCTATTTGAGTTTGATTGGATAATTGAATGCATTTGCAAAAAGCTTACGATATAAAATTTGTTGATTCTGAGCTGAATATTGACACAAATCGCATGCTTATATGTACTGATTTGAAAGTTTTGTATGAATGGGAACGTTGTTTATATTTAATCTGTGAAGAACACAATAATTCTGGGGTTATAATCGGAAGCTGATGTATGCACACCTGCGTGTGTGTTTGGAAGCATCTGCAGAAGCTTATGATTTTGATTTATACATTTATGGCAGATATGAAAAATCCCAAACTATTGTATAGCTCGATAATGATGCAAGGGTTTATTGTCATTTCCCGACAATACCGATCAAATCCAAAAGTAGATTTGAAGAAGCTGAGGCCAATGATTCTCAAGAGGATCGAGAATCGAGCCAAAGATTATCCAGTGAAAGCCATGATTCCTGTTGCTTATAATGTTCTTAGATCCCGAGCCCTTTTGATACAAGGCGTATCAACTCTTCTCCAAGTAATACCTATCTGGTCTTGCAAGTATTCCCCATCTCTCAATCACTTTTTTTTTGTGTTCCATAGTTTTTTGTTCACTTATGCACCTTTTGATTGACTTGCATCGTCAATTTGTTAGATGGATTTTTGGTCAGGGGTGTCAATCGGGTTGGGTTGGCATATTGATATGGATGAACCCGTATGTGAAGTTGTGAACTGTATATTTTCTTGTGTTAAAGACCAGACACACTAAAAACATTGCAACCCGTTTATTTGGACATGTGGGTTGTGTTGAAGTTTCAAACGGGAAACCGGTCGTAATGGATTGTATAAAGTTGTAAATGGGTTTAACCGTTTATAAACTGGTTGGTGGGTTGAACTTCTAAGTTATATATATATATTATATATTTATTTTGGTTCTAGTTTTAAAACGATTGATGGGCCGACTTGTTTAGCTTAGTATAACCCATTGACGACTTGTTAGACAGACTAACCCAAATGCACAGTGTTTATTAAACAGGCTTAACTAGAAAACTTAAAACGTGATTCAATGTCCGGCATTGCCACCTCTGATTTTTTAATGTTTTGCAGATTTTGTCCAGAAGTGTATGTTGGGGAGAAGGGTCATGCAATCAAGACTTGTCGTGGTTACAAACGTCATGCCAAGAATAAGCTTCACGAGTGGATTAGAGGGGGCATAAACGATATAATCGTCCCAGTGGACACTTTTCATCTAAAGAAGACATTCCAGGATGTAATAAAACACGATGAACGCTTTGATTACAAACGTGTACCTGCGGTTATTGAACTATCTTTACAAGCAGGTGCAGATCTTAATGCGGAAGCACTATCTCCAAACAAGTTTCAATGTTTAGATGGTGAATCTTTGTCAAACGATGATTTGAGGTTAGTAGCTTTAGGAACTTTAAAGGCATGGGAGGCGGTTAGATCTGGTGTCCAGAAGTTGTTGATGGTTTATTCAGCTAAGGTTTGTAAATACTGTTCTGAGGTTCACGTGGGGCCATCTGGACATAAAGCCCGAATGTGTGGTGTATTTAAGTACGAGGGTTGGCGTGGGACTCATCTTTGGACGAAAGCTCAAGTTGATGATTTGGTTCCTCCAAAGATTGTGTGGTTCCGTAGGCCTCAGGATCCTGCGGTTCTTGATGACAAATGGCGGTCTTTTTATGGACATGCACCTGCGGTGGTTGATTTGTGTATAAAGGCTGGTGCTATAGCACCACCCAAGTATTATTGCATGATGAAAATGCAAGGATTGCCAGCAGATGTTCCATTCAAAGAGTCAAAGTTGACTTTTGGGGTTGATTCTCATGGTGAGCGCGGCGTAGTTAAACGACCATGAGGTTGAGCCGCCTAAGCCATGTCGACTGTAACAGTGTAGCATGCACAGGCATGGATGCTTTAGTAGGACACATCAACTATAACATCATGCATGGCAGCTTTAGCTTCGGCGTACACCTGATGTGGCAGTTGGCTCAAATTTTTTCCTCACGGACATAATCACTCAATGTAAACAGTGGAGCTTTGGTAACTTGTAAAATTGAAAAAATTCACGATTTTGTTGACATTGTGCTACTCTATGGACCGCTTGACATGTATATGCATTCGTTCAAGCTGTTAAAACTATAAGATAATACACCATTTGAGGGTATTGGTTATTGAGTTATAGCCCTAACTAAATAATTGTGATTCATAATCTAGATGAAATGCTTATATACAACAAACAGACCCCCAATTACAGAGACATAACAAACAAGCAAATGGGTTATGGCACACCTTGCCTTTGTTCTCAATCAAACAATCTTTTAAAGTTCAAAAGTCCAACTCTACAGAATGCTTTACAATACACATCAACCAATTCAAATCACCTCCAAAATATTGTTTCCATCCGTGTCAAGATCACACTCTAAGCACCAATACATACAAAGTACAATACACATATATACTACGAACGGGAAGGGGGGAAGCAAGAAATCAAGCCGATGACAGAAAAAGATCAAATTATACAACCACCTCAGATATCAATATTTGGACTTGGAGGGGTAAAACGGTCATTTTACATTATTTGGAGGGCGGCCAATGAGCCTGCATTGGTCTGGAAGTAAAGATGAGACGACTTGACCAGAGATCCGGAAAAGTTCACCATCGATTCCACAACCGTTGTGTGTACTTTTTCCTGGTTTCAGCTTCACAGACTTGACCTGCAAGACGATAATGCTGTTAATTCACATGCATATTCAGATTAGGATAGTGTAATTATAACAACCACATAACATAGTATTAGCAATTTAGAACTTTAACAAGAGCTAAATGATTTAACCAAAAAGGAAAACAGTCAACCTGGTTTATATTCATCCAATATGTTCAAAAGTCATTGAACAGAATAGTTTAGGTGGTCGTGTGCATAGGATATATACTTTTAGCAAATTTCAACCTGTTTGACCCATTTCCGTTTTAGCTGATTTTTTTATTAGCTTGTGACACCACCAAGTTGACTCCATTCATAACTAAATCCATAAATGGGTTGAAATTGACAGCTCCAGCTTTTGTTCATTAGCTACAAACAATTCAATATACTATCTACACAGCAACTATAATTCCAAATCTTAAGCAAGTGGTAAGAATGATATACCTTTACATATTCAACATAAGGAAGAGAGAGGTGTCGGCCCATCTGTAGACGTAAGAAGAATCTCAACAACCTTAGTCTTCCACTTCCATGAACCAACAATAAATCCATAGTGTTATCATCATGCTCTGCTTTTGGCGCTACCACCTGAGAACTCAAACTTTGAACTGTTTTACACGAATGGTTGCAAACCAAAATACCAAGAAACTTTCCTTTCTTAACAACCCAATTTTCTTCCATTCTAACCCCGGTTTCAACCCTTTCTCCACTTTCAACATCTTCTGGTGGGCCTGGCAATTCAATCGGGTTTTCCATTTCCCAATTGGGCTCAGTGTCCCATCTGGGTTCCGCATCCCAAATTGGGCCTGGATCCGACAATGTTGATGATATGTCCTCCTTGTCATTTGCTCCTGGATTTCCCCATGAAGATCTAGTAGGATCCTATCATCAAAGGTATAATCAGAATTTATGCACCAAATCAATCTCCGATCCTATGCCCAAATAAAAGCAGGAACATATAGTTCTTGTTAGGTCTAATTTCCTAAACAACAATGTTCTCATGATCAAACTGATCGGACCAGGAACAAGGTGCCTAACAGAGTAACAGGTCACTTATGCTATCTAAATCGTTTTCACCTGAACCAGTGAACTGGACTGGTCGAACCCAATTTTAACTTATTTTTTTTCTTCAAAATCTCCTTTATCGATTACTTCCCATATATCAGGCTCCATAATTTATTTATTGAAGTATTTAATAATTGCAAACATATACCAAAACGTAAGGTATTTTCATATTTTGTTTTACATTAGATATACATATATAAATAGTTTAAGCTTCTATAATATTTATGAATATCATCCAACTCTTAAATCAGGTCCGACCATTAAGCCAGAAAGATGACATGTTCAATGTTTGGTCCAAAAACATTGCTAAATAGGCATCCAACTTCCTCAAACTTCTGTTCTGGGTTAAAAAGGTATAAAACTTCGCAAGTTTTTATTTAAGTTAAAGAACTAGTAAACTTTTCCAATTTTATGCACTAAATCAAATCAACAATATACGTTTTTGTTAGGGCTAAGTGCATAAAAAACTGCAAGAAATATCAATTTGTCCTTCCTATTTTGGGTAAACAACTTTCACTATTTTCTCTATGGAAAAAATACTGAAAGCTTACACCTTTTCATGCATGGAAAAAAATACTATGTTTCCCAGGCAGAAATTGGATATATATATAACATATATAAGATGTTTTCTAGTGTAAAAAATATGTATTTAGAGCATAAGTGTTAACCTGTGATGATGTCAGACCAGTCCACCCCTTATCATTCCTTGACTTTGACCGTGTTCTTGGCCAATTTGAGGTTGATGAAAGTGGTAGCTGAGGATAGATGACTTCTGGATCTGATGTCACATTGCTTCTACTACTTGAGAGCCGTTTTGATTTTGAGTCAATAGCCCGCACATAATCAGATGGCTCGGTGCTACTACATGTTGTATCCATCTCGATTCCAGAACGATCCGGTGTCATTATCGAGTCAATACTTGATAAACTAGAGGCTCTCGGGATGCCTTCTCTACTTGATCTCCTCATGACATCTGTATATAAATCTGACATGTCTACTGTATCTTTGTCGGCTAAGGCTTGTCTTTCTGGATCATTTTTTCCTCCAGATGCTGGTAAATATTCGAGTTCATAGCTGTATTTTGGTAAGCATAGGAACTTGAGGACGCCAGCAACAAAATAACGCAGAGGACCGAAGCGTTTCTGGTATTTTTCAGAAAGTTCCAACACTGTAACATTTATCAACATAATAGTTATTATACTGATCACTTTATGTAGACAAACAACGCATGTCTGGTGCATAATATTGAGCAAGTTCGAGATTGAAATTTGTAAGTGTTTGGGTTGGCTTATGTTTTATCTCTAGGCAATCAAATGGGAAAAACAACAACCTGACTAAAAGGGAACAAGTCAAATGAGCCATTGGGGTGTACTGCCATACAGGTTGAAAAATCCCCCAGAGTGGATGTTTATTGCCTACTTAAAAGTACGTCCTAATTTTTTTATTAAATAATTGAATAATCTGGTGATAGTATAGTTTTTGTAATCGAATTTAATACACTAACTATTTATTCTAAAAGCTTTTGTGGGTCGAACCAAACCCGGCAAATTGCCTGTTTAAGTTTTAACCTATTAAGCAATCAGCTTTTTTTGCCGTCTCTAAATTTAATGTGTAAGATCCACGCCCATCCCCCATTGGAAAAAAGATATACCCTGCTAATGATACCGAATAAATTATTAATAAGAAGACTTAAAATTCATGCATCAGCAATAACATAATACAATAATACATATGTAGCATGGGCCACTAATTAATTACCAAAATTTCTTTTGCAAGCAAATGAAACTTAATCTATAGGCCTCAACAATACAATACCTAAATATAATCTTTAGATAGCAACAGGGCTTACCATCACTAACAAAACCGAAGTATGAAACTGTCATTCCAAAATGAATGCCACCTGTTTGAATCCATTCGACAGCAAATACATCTGTAGCAGTGAGACCTCCCTGGAAGATACAAGTACAACACGTATTAATATTAGCTCCATCGGGGGGTATTTTCATTGTTTTTATTACAATTTATCTTTCAAGTTGTTAAATCAAGGGAGATTGAAGAACCATGCAAGTACGCAACGTAAAAAGCCTTTTATTCTAAGCTACTTGTTAAATCAAAGGAGATTGAAGAACCATGCAAGTACGCAACATTAAATCCTTCTATTCTAAACTAGATATATAAAATTTTTGTTATGTGTTGAGCAAAAAATAAGAGGTGGCAATTCCAACCCATTTGCTTTCGAATGGGTTGGATTTGTTGTTTTTATCTCAAATGGGTCAAATCAAAAGGTTAAGCTAAATGGGAATGGGTCAAGCACGATGAAAGTTGCCCCATGTATATCTTTAGGCATACAACCTCCCATGTCATTTTATTCACAGATTGATGACATTGTTTTTCTAGTGAGAATCAGCTCATTAATTATGTATAAAAATAGACAAAAAAATGTTAGTGGGTCAGATTGACCCAGGACGTTTTGAACCATACTAAAAGCGAGCCGTTCCAACCCTTACTCATTACACAACCCACCCATCTTGACACCTCTATGATTTCCCATGATTTCTAACTAGTCATGTTTTTCTTCTCTTCTAATTCTTAGCACTTCTATTCCACCAAGCAGGTTCATACAGTGTTAGTTATGCACACTGCGCATCCAATACTTAGAGATTTATTATCCGTGCAACGCATGGCTGATCTTTTTACAAGTGTGTCCCCTCAATTATGTACTCTCATATGAGTTGAGAATTAGGAATACATTCATCTGTTTTTCATTAGGCAAAAAAGAGCACGTTTGAACTCAACCTTTATGATCATATATGACCTTATGTTTGACTTGAAACCCACACTAATACCATGCATTACCTTCACTATAGCTAGTGCAGCAGAAACCGGATCCCTAACTCCAAGAACAGTCCAGACTAATGAATTGTCAGAGCCAGCAGGTATGATACCAATTGGGATTGAAATTCCTTCTTTCTGATTATCTCTGCAGAGAAGACCATTTAGAACCTACATGAAAAATAAAATCATGTAAATGAACTACCCATAAGAGGATATTATTTCTATGATTATGTCCACCAAAATGGAACCATATAGGATCATACTTCATAGTAAATATATTAATATAAAAATTATCTTTAACTTTTTAAATAAAATGACTTAGAAGGTTGCATGCATTATGAACACACTTTGGGCAACCTTCGACCGGCATGACCCCACTTGAACCATTTGATGTGTTTCCTTATAAGTTAAACTATTATTCACCTATTTGGCCCATTTAAGTTAATACATAACCCAAATTAAACCGTTCATAAGTAAATGGGTTAAAAACTGCCAGATCGGCTACTCTTTTTTTGTATAAATACATCTACTGAAGGTGCAGAACGCTAGAACATATAGATATAAAGCATGCATATTATAGTAACTTGTAAGTTGGCCATCATGATAATCCACGTTTTAAAAGATAATCATAATCTCCACTTTGAAGTAAAGGTAGCAATTTACTAATGACTAATTTAACCTGAAAAAACTCAAAGCTGATTTCTTGCATATCAGTTTTACTTTTACCAAGTACAAGTGTACAACTATAGCTCTTGTAAATCAAACAAAAAAATGAAAGTTGACACTTCTTCGTTCAATTAGAGTTCGGAATATGACATCAGAATAATCTAACTTAGGCAAGAAGTACAGATAGACACCCTACTTTTATCGCATTAGAAGACTCCCTTTCAATTTCATAAAAAATTACTCTTAACAGTTCTGCGCACTTTAATAAACTGTACTTTTTCACTCTGTAAGCAACAGTAGCTGTTCACTCAAGGTGATGTGGTCAACTCTGATCACACATAAAGTCATTATAAAACTATAGTGCCCAAATCTGATCAAGTGAAAATAAAAACCAACCTCGTTGACGATACCATCACCCCCAACACATATAATTCCTGGTATAAGGTACAAAAACACGAATGGATTGAGGATTCACAAATTAATCTCCAATAAAAACAAAAGGATTGCAAAAGGCTATAGAATGGCTACCATCAGGACATGTGCTAAAATCAACATTGGAAGCTAGATTTCTAGCATGGCCAGCGGAGGTTGTCTTGACTACCTCCAGCTTAAACCCTGCAAGCTGTAAATGAAAAATGAAATAAAATTCCCATGAATAAAACTGAATTCCAAATGATTTGTTGAAAAACTTGTTAAATACAGTACATAATCCATAATAGTGGAAAGAGTCCTAAAAGAATTTAGGATGTAGAAATTTATAGTAAAACCATACTGAGCCTGCAAACTGGATACAACTGAAGGAAGAATGAGGATCTGATCTTAAATCTAGATTGAGTTCATAAGCATAGACTCCTATATGACATGTTTACAGAAGAAAGACAAATTTGAGAAAGAACACAGGGATAGAAAATAGTACTTCTTATACCATTATCTACGTACTGTTTGGTCTCTTGTTGCCTGTCAGGAATCACTGTGGCTATGGACTTGACAGCAGGATGAACCCCTTGGCGGTTTGAGACAAGCCTAAATTGTGGGGTTTCATTGCTATATTTGAACCCTATAACTAGCAGCCAAACACACATATAATAAATCATATCCCTTCATTCATTCGCATACCTATCAACCAAACACCACCCTAATGTCCAGTCAATTCATTGATCTTTGTAAAGCACACGTATCACCAACACCATCGGTAAGATGGACCTCAAATCAAGAATGTCAATTAACTAAAAGATAAGATGTTTCTAAAGATCAGAGATTCCAATATACCTTAAATATCGGTTCAACCAAATTATGGAAAACTTTGCTAGAACGACCACGTCCAGACCGTGGATTTAAGATGACAAGCATCCTAGGCGGACTTTTGCTTTTAATACGTGAATAAGAAAAATCAGTATCTGATATTTCAGCATCCTGTTTCCTTGAAGATGCCAAAGGATGAGATGAACAATTCACAAAACAATGCTGATCTGCAAATCCAGTAACCCATTGAAAAGCTTCATCTGGAGTAGAAGCCAAAAAGCAAAAGTCCTTTCTGCTTCTACCAGATTTCGAAAAACAAGAAAGGCTGTATGAAGACCGTTTTATAGGGTATGAATGTACTATAAAATGTCTCAGACCATAGTTGTAGGACACCTGCATAAGTCATGGGTTGTGGAGTTAACTACAAAGTTCCATATGTGATAGCAAAGGGTAAAAAATAACTATTTTTTGTAGCATTTTTAAACGTGTTAAAATATTTTCAAGTTTATGGAAGTTGGAACATAAAAAAAACTTTATACGCATAAGTGTATAGAATTACAAACAAAATCACGCCCGTAGATTATAATATTGGAGATTGAAAAGAAAACCACACTTAAAAAGGTATAGATTAGATAAGCCAATTAATTTGCACTTACAAGTTTGAAATTTTGGCAATATGCTCACATGTAGAGTTCAAATCAGTTTCACAACATTTTGAAGGGTAAAGATATAGAAGAAAACTGTCAAAGGCACGAGTCTCCAGAAAAAAAATTGCAGTTCTATAGCCTATTGAATGTCCAAACTCCGAATATGCCCAAAACATGTGTGGAACTGATTGATTTGTTGTGGTGAATATACTAAAAACTAAGGCATGAAAAACGTTTTTTAGTAAACTTACTGAAATGACATCATCAAGGCTTAAAACACGAGAACCCCAAACCAATGCCTTGCTTGTTAGTTTAGCATCAACAGCATCTAAGTGAGCAAATTCTGTCGAATTTTGTACGTCAGTGGCTTTAATTGTCTTTCTCTTATCCAGAACTAGCTTTCCAGAAATAACTTCATATCCCAACAAATCAGATTGCTCATCCGCAATATCAATCCTGTGTTCTTCCCTCTTTTCTTTCTTGGAATCATCACTGCTGGCACTGACATCATTCCGCCTTGAAGCTTTATTTTTAGTACGTTTTTCGGGAAACACAACCGGAGATGTTTGGAGACCCGTTGATATTTGAGGGCAACAATTAAGGTGGCGAAGCGCTTGTTGAGGGGTTCTTAAAGAATTGCTCTTGGAAAGACCACCACTGTTCTGCATGCCGTTAACAGTGCACAAAAACGGAACGCAGATAACACTGGCAACCGTAGTTTTGTCTTAGCTGTCAAGTAAATGAATGGTCAGAGTGAACCATAAGAACCAGCATAACAAAAACAGTCAGCATGCTTTATAAACCTACAAAAGTATAGAATATTATAATATAATCAATAGATTTAGAGATCAATGAGAAAACAAAAAAATGTCATATCAACATATGCTCACCAAAAGATAGGTGTAGGAAGCTAATAATTACTTCTACAGTCCCGTAAAAATTACAACAATTCATTTTGAAAGTTCGTTCATAGAATTCGCTATTTCCTTTCTGTAAACCTTTTAATTTAAAGTTGGCAACCATCATCAAAATTATTAGTTTAGATCCACAATATCTCCCAAATTTGACACCATTAGGTGTTCCTCTACTACTCTAGTACCCCCCCCCCCCCCCCTCTTATACACAGTTCCTCTGCAGAATCTTAAACATCAAACAAAACCAGAAAGACGGAGAGTCAAATCAACTGCCAACTTATCATACATCACTTGCCAGTTGTCTACATGTGATAACTGATAACACATCATGTCCCAATAAACTTCCTTATGGCTATGCCTACACCAATTGAGTAATAAACAATCCAATTCAACTATTCAAGGGTTTCTAGCACTTCCACAACATATATTTTACTGCCAACAAAACCACTAATTCCAGTAAGACTAACTTAATCATGCACAACTTTATCTAACAATAAATTTGCAACACATTAAAGGCCAAAATTGAAACAAGTTCAAAATCTCAACGTACAGAACAAAGTTACCAAGCAACAAACTACCAGCGAGTACATACAATATACTGATAAGGCTATGAGAAACAATCCTTGAAGTAGAAACGGAAACATTAAACATGAACACGAACATAAACATCTTAACTCGCAATTCAATCAGACACATAAACAATGATACCGGTGATATAATTATATAATCACAAATTCAAAACTGAACGCTGAATCAAGTGTGCAAAACTTTATCTAACAACAATTTCGCAACACACCAAAGGCCAAATCGAAACGAGTTTAAAATTTCAACGTACGGAAACAAGTTAACAAACTACCAGCGATTACATACACGGAACTAGATAAAATAATCCTATAAAGTAGAAACGGAAGCATTAAACATCTTAACTCGCAATTCAATCAGAAACATAAACCATAACTCTGGCGATATAATTATACAAACACAAATTCGCAACTCAACCAGATCGAGAACAAAAACGCAAAGTAGCAGAAGAAAAAGTGAAAAAAGTACCGAAAGTGAAGCGATCGGAAGTTAATCGCGAAAACAGGTGAAGTAAAGTGAATAGCGGCTGATTGAAGCAGATGATGTGATGAAGTATGAAGAAGTGGTTGTGAATGTCGGTGGACGGTGGCGATTGTCAACGGAGACGGTGGTGTTAGGTCGGAGAAAATGAGTGGGAGAATAATAATGGATTGTGTTGAAGAAGAAGATCGACTGTATTATGATCCAGAAACAATTCCACTCAGAATAAATTATTGTTTATTGTTATTTTTTTATTTCGGTTATGTTTTTTTTTTTTAAATTTGTTATCACTGTCTAAAGTAAGTTTTTTTTTATGAAAAAAAAGTGGAAAAATAATTAAAGTAGTGATGAAGTTTATGAGGTTACACGTAACCATCCGCTATATTTTCTGTATCTAGATATCATGACCACCCAATACTCATCGTATGTCAAGATTTATCATGCCTTCATCGAGTTTTTTTTTAATTCTTATTTCACATGTCCAAAAGTTGCGTGACCATGGTCACTTTTGAGGGGTTACGCTTTTAGTGGTGAAGCCAGGATTTGGAGCTAAGGGGGGCCAAATCTTAAAACGTTTTGTTTCGGGGGGTCAAATCTTAAAACATATTGTTTCGAGAGGGCAAAACCCAATATATATGAGGGGGGGTCAAATCAACTACCGACCAACAAACCAATGTTTCGAACGGTAAAAAAAATTGAGGGGCGTGACCCTCCCCCGTCTATACTATGCTTCGTCAATGTACGCATTGGTCACATGGGGACAGTTATGGTGATGAGGGTGTGATGACTGATGAGTTATGGTGATGAGGGTGTGATGAGACATGACGGAGGGTGGTAACTGGTAAGCGTTTGTTAAGGCTTATAACACATAGTCTTATATATATTAAAAGTCAAATGTTTTTAATATTAGTATCCTATATAATAAAAGAAACAAATTTCATCCACTTATCATATTAATATTAAGCAACACTTGCCACATGGCAATTTATTAAACTATTTTTGCCACTTGGCTTCGTAAAGTAACACCTCAAAAATATACACGCAGGTTTACTTTTACTTAATTAAAATCTGAAACCATGCGGATCTTTTGTTTGATCTGGAGAAACCAAACCACACAATTAAACCCATATTATGTAATTTCAAACATATTTTTAATTGACGGCTTATTTTAAAACAGTCCCGTGTAAGACACGGGTATCTAACCTAGTGTTATTAAAAAAATAAACTTCGTCAATTGTTTTTTAACAGGAACTCTTTAAAAAAATTTGTTTGAAAGTTGAGATCTCTACCAAGAATTTTCTCAGTTGGATGTTTGTCGGCCAATCAAGATGAACTTTTGAATTTTTAAAATCCAACTTTCCTTTGGAATAATAGATTTTATAGCTTCTACACACCAATAAATGTCGTTGTAGCACACCACGATCAACCTATCTTTTCCAACCCAATATTCCGGCCGCCGTACACCATCATCTTCATATCCATCATCATCAAGGTTTCCGTTAAGGTGATCGATGGTGTCATGTTTAAATGATGGTGACATTGGTCATTGTGACTTTAGAAATAAGAAATGTTAGTTGAAGACTCAAATTGAACCAAAGTGATATGATTCAAGGGTTTGGGGTCCAGGGACGACGTAAAATGTCGGAATACATCGTATACCTTGCTTTATGAATATCATTTAACTATTTTTTAGTGCAACAGTTGGTTATCTGGCTATATGTTACATAACTCTATTTTTCATATAATCTAAACGACATTTGATAGTTTTTTGTTCGTGTAAAAGTCCTTTTAACGAATAAAGATGGCTACATAGGGTAACCCAATGGCGAAAAACGACAACATATTCTCTGCGAACAAAAGTAACTTTGGGTAGCTTAAGTCCGCCTATTTCGGGGAAAACCCACTAACCCGCCCGCATGGGGATGGGGGTGGGGGTTCAGGTTTTTGGGTGGGGGTAGAGAGGGTTTAGGTTTTTGGGTGGATAGTGGGGTGGGGTGGGGTGGTTAGTTTTTTGTTTTTTTTTCCTTTGTTAAAATATGTGGCCCAGAATTGTTTCTTAATTCCCCGGTAAAAAAAAGGTTCCCATAGAACCCTCCTATATGCATATACATACACACACATATATATAGGGTCAGAATTATTACAAAACATCTTTTAATCACGAGAACAAAAAGAACAATTACTGACCGTTAATCAAATTAATGTTGCGTGTTATATATGCTTAAAGCTTTCTGGTTCCACGTACAACACTAGCTGCTACTCCGTGTCTTGGTGCCTCTTTTATTGGTTGCGAGGATCTCAAGGTTGAGATGAAGACAAGGAGAGACAACGACTTAAAGGTGAAAATGAGGACTCGAAGGCGACTTTATATGGTTGTGGTAGTGGTTGAAGATAACTGCAAGGAATTGATATGAAGATGAAGACGACGATCTAACAGTTCTATATAGTACTAGAAAAGGAGGACACGAGGACTAGTAAAGATATGATTCTGGTAGTAGTTGTTGAAGATGATGTGGTGGGGAGAGTGTGCATGTGTGTGAGTGTGACTATATATATAAACAGATATATAGTAAATGATCAAGAGTTAGGGGCGAAGATGACTTTGGGTTAAATTGGGTCCTGGATATTGGTTGCAACCCCAATTAATTACATGATAAGATTAAGATGCCTAGCTAAAAGTTACTCACCATCACCACTTTGAATATCTTTTCAAACATTCCATGTAATGAAACACGAATATATAATATTATATTAATATTTATAGATTAAGTTGCAATTTATAATATTAACTATTCATTTCTTCATCTATGATCACTAGATTGAGGTTAATTGGGAGGCTTAAAAATACAATATTGAAAAAACATGGAAGTAATTTGAATATTGATTTTGGAAATATGAATTATAAACTGAAAATTATTATGAATCTCTCTAGTAATCAGAATTACCTAAACGTATAAATTACAAGATCGGTGATTTTAACCTTGTAAATTATAAGTTTGTCATCCATCATATTTTACTACTTTGCACATTACTTTGTCATATTTTCATGTTTTTTGGTTAATCTATGGCGTGACTTTTCCTCGGCATAGAGTTTTTATAATATTATATATTTATGTTACCTTTTACCGACAACACTTTTGTCGACAACTTTTTTCCTTTATATGACAAGATAACGACAACGAATCTTTTGCCGGCGAAATTTCGTCGGCAAAGCCTAATATGACCTTTGGCAACAAAATTTGGTCGGCACATGGGATCAAAATTTCGTCAGTTCTTAGTTGTTGTAGTGAATTCAAATGTCATTTTGAACATGATAAAGTGTTTGGAGCATAGGAGTAAAAATTAAGGTTTTTAAAGAGCTAGCATTAATGCAATGTTTAGCACATGAGTTTGAGGTTTGATCAGACTGCATGGTGCTCTAATATATGGTTGGTCTATATTTATTCATCTTATAGCAGTGTAATACAACTCTTGTAATTGGTATTAAGGTATGTTATATGCCGTTTGAAAATGACATGTCCAGTGAACAAGCAGCCAGATGGTGTTGGATATTCAGTGATTTGAACATGTACGTTCATAATGATTCATAATATCAGTACTAAAACCTCAAATTGCAAAAACATACAACACTACAAATTCTTCTTCTGAAACTTGAATCTAAAGGCTTAGTATGGCGTTTGATACAAACAGGGGGTGGATCTTTGTCCATAGCACTATAGCAGGGGTAGCCCCCGTTACCCCTCAATTTGTACCTCGTAGTGGATTTTTTTTAACGTTTCTGGATATAACACTACCCTATAATGATAAAAAAAATTAAGCGCATACTCCTGAGATTTTTCTCTGAATCCGCCATACAAACCTTCCCATATCTTAAACAACTAGTTTTAACTGTTTGATTATACTCCTGCATTTAGAAATCTCCTCAAGAGTTTAGAAAAACCACGAATTGACCTACAGAGTCATGGTTTTTTTCTTTGGATTTTTATTATTACTACTTACAAGTTTCTAAAAATGTTAAATAAAATAAAATGCCTCAAAACATATAAGGAATTCAATTTCATATTGAACACAAATTGTTGTTACAACAAATAAAAATTTACATAATATATTGCTAATTTGCCACAACACAACACACTATATTCAAAGACATATACATAAGATAACTAGCTAGCACTTCAGCCAACTATATATCCCTCACACTTCATCTTATTTCTATTCTTCACACACATGATACAACAAAACACAATCAAAAGACATATATATTCAAATAACTTACACTTCAATCAATCAACCTGAACCCTCAGGATTTATCTTACTTTTATTCTTCATATTCTTAACCGCTTTTGTGGCTGAACTCATCATATACTCGCCCATCATTGTCGAAACATGCTTCTTTTTTGGAGGCGCAATAGTTGCAGCTTTCACCTTCGTTGAACCACCTGATCCCTTCATGTTTTTCGGTTGGCTATTTTGTTGTTTTTTGTCTGCCATTGATCTTTTTTTGTTAATCACAAGAAAATATATTGTTGTGTATCAAACCAAATAACCAATTGAATTGAAAGGTTTATATGTTCGATTATATATATATACAAGTAGAGTTTCCCACATCCCTAAGAATGATTTGTGCATTGCAAATTCCTAGAACTTATGCATTAACTTTCATTGTTGCTATGGGGTAATTACATAGTTCGTGTTTTTTCAAATGTCATATGTGAATGTGTGACAACGTAAACATATATGTTACATTACCTAAAACTTATTCTTGAATTTCATTTGTTTTGTAGGGAAATTTTCATATATTGTGCTAGCTTAGATGAATGCATGTTTAAAATCAATTCTTAGTATGAATTATCGCAAGTGTGAAATGGGATAATTAATTTCATGGCTTTTCTAGTGATTTATTGATGATCAGTAGTGTGAAATGGCAATGTGGTAATTAATGAGGGGTTGTCATGTTAAGATGGGTGGGCCTAATGTGGGTTGCATATATATCATATAGGCTACATGGTTATTTTATATCAGTTCCCACCTAGTTTTTTTTGTTTTTATGTAAATAATTTGTCGAGAAAGATTTATTAAGGAGTGATATAAAAAGCTACAAATCTTATAAAATATAAGAGTAGGGCATGATTAAAGGTGTACTTAATTTAAAAGACTAAGAAAGATTACGGGCTTGACTTGTTTTATAATAGTTCCTCCGTCCCATTTTAAATGTTCATCTTTCCTTTTCTGGTAGTCCTAGTTTAAATGTCTATTCCAAAATTAAAGGTATAATTTCTAATTTTACCCCCTAATTATTTAACATAAAATCTACTTTATGATTAAAAAACAAAATACTTTAATGGCATTATTGTCATTTTATAGGTTAAAAATATATAATAATCCACGTTTCTTAAACTTTGTGTTGTGGGTCCCATAACACATAAATTGGGACGAAGATATTAGTTTTTTATGATGGATGCATTAATTTTAATTGTTGTGTCAAATATAACAGATTATTATTGTGTCAAATGTTTTTCATCATTGTGTTATATGTTTTATAAATCATTTTGTGTTATTTTTAATTGTTTTAATGTTGTGTCAAGTACGTAGTTATTATTCTATCATTGGATTATATAAATTTGGTGTTATATCAATATTGTGTTTTTTATAAGTCGTCATTTTGGAAAAATACAATGACAAATAGAAAAGACATGATGTTCAGAAGAAAATACACATTGTATGTCGTTTGCACCTGATTTTTCTGTTTAGTTTATGCACATAATTTATTGGAAAATATTTTATTAACGAATGATTAAAAAAATATGAACTTATAAAATATAAGGGATGGTTATGATAAAAAGGATATTTAATCTAAAAACTTAAGAAGGATTATGAGCTTGACATGTATCTATTTATAGTTAATCATCGTGTATTTTAATCTAAAGGTTTTTTGTGTTAATTTGTTGGTGTATTTTGATGTATTTTATAGCTGTTATTTTATCATTGTGTTTTACATGTTACAAATACACATCAGTGTTATTTCAAGCGTTTTGTCTTTTTTACTTGCATTGTGCCGAAAATGTTATTTTTAACTTTCTTATATTAAAATCCCTTGAATGATAACTTTCTTATAACTCGCTCTTATATTAAAATCATTCGCTCATTTAAAATCATTTCTTATATATATATTAAGTTCATTGGAGAAGATCATATATTGCGAGAAGAAAACTAAATCACTATAAAACTTATCAATGGATTAAAATTTTTAAATAAATTCAAATCCTGCATACAAATGTGTAACGTATATACTAAAAAAATTAGTAAAATGTTTTTTACGTGTGTATTTTTAGCGTTTTAAATTTATCTATACATGAATTATCATGAATTATCTCCTAACCTGATATGTTCAAATAAAAAACTTATCAATTATTATTATCTATCCTAACCCGATATGTTCAAATTAAAGTTTTACCAATTATCATTAATTATCCCCTAACTCGATATGTTCAAATAAAAAAATTAACAATTATCATGAATTATCTCCTAATCCGATATGTTCAAATACAAAACTTATCAATTATTATTATCTATCCTAACCCGATATGTTCAAATTAAAGTTTTACCAATTATCATTAATTATCTCCTAACTCGATATGTTCAAATAAAAAATTAATAGTTATCATGAATTATCTCCTAATCCGATATGTTCATATAAAAATTTACCAACTATTATAAATCATATCCTTTATTGTAACATATGATTTTTTATATGAATATATTTGTAAATATCCAAATCGATTTAATAAGAGATATGTTAAAAATAAATTTGATATCTAAACTTAGTTAAAACCTATAAAACTAAAATCCGTGTAGTACACGAGTATTAATCTAGTATAAAAATAAATATGTCATAAAAGTATATTTGCTATTTAAAGGACAATGCGTTGTTGTGAAATTAAACATTAAAAACCCTGAAAGCTAATTTTTCAAAATAAACGAGCATGATCTATTTTATAAGAACCTAAAACAAAAGTAATAAAAGTTAATAAGAGAGCTCCCCACATCCATCAATGATGTGTACAAGCACTTCCTAAAACTTAATACATAACCTTTATTGTTGTTATTCAAGGGTCAAATTTGAATGAAAGTACGTGTTGTGTGCGGACACGTGTACGTGTAACATTAATATCTTGGAACTTATTCTTAAATTTCATGGTTTTTAACTTATTTTAGGTATAATTTCATTGTATTTAGATGGACATTTCTTTGTAATCGGTATTAGTTACATATCTTGGGTCAAATGGTCATGAGACCATCCGCAATAACATGTTTGTGGGGGTCGTTTTTTGGCCAATTAATATATGAAGCCGTTTGCCTATCTTACTAGTTGGATAACAAAGAAACAAAAATAGTATTTTTATTTTAAGAATAACTAGGTTTATTTTCGGGCCGCGCGATGCGGCGGCCGGGTCTCGTTGATTTCATGACATGTTACACTGGTGACGTTAAGATTTTGACCTTTTGTACGCGTTACAACACAAGTTTCTTGACATGAGTCATGCGAGTCATGCGTTGCTGCGACATAGTTTTTTTACATCATAACACGCGTTAACAACTTTTTCGACTTCAAACCGTACGTCACGTTGTGACGATGAGAGATACAAAGGTAAAAAGTGTATAGTCGATAATAAAAGTTGTAAATATTTCAAAGTTAAGTATGGGGTTAAAGTTGTAAAATGAGAAAAATTAAGGGGTTAAAGTCGTAAATATGTCAAAATTCAGGATCCAAACCGTAAATAACCAACAAAATTAACTTAATGGCAATTATGTAGTTTGATCAAACTTGAGGGGCTAAAAGAGAAGGTCTCACCGACCTTCTCTATTAGAATTATATATAATATAATATATGGGATCCTTTGAGATATCATTCCACATGCATGTGTGGTTAAGCAATTTTCTCCTTCATCGTCCATGATATATAGCACACAATGGATTGTGATGTGATGTTACTAGCTACTTTCTCCGTTTTATTTTAAACTAGGATAGTGCCCGCGTGACACACGGCTTTGAGTAAAAAAGCTTTAATAAAATATTTTTTTAAAACACACGTAATATATGTAATATAGAATTTGAATCTCATTAGGAATATAACTATAAAGTAATCCACCGGTTAATATGGATAAATAAATATTTTAAAAACTTAAATTTGAGCATTTATATGATTAGTTATAAACTAAGTAAATAGATACAGAAAAAGATATATTTGAATATACGAAAATATATGCGGGTAATATTTTTTTACCCGAATAGGGTCCATGAGTCTTATAGTCATAACGAAAGAAGCATTATGGTTTGGAAAACAACACCGAAGTGGTATTATAAGAATATTCATATGGACATGAACGGTTATAATTAGTTTTGAAACAAAACCGTTGTAAAACAGGAACACAAGATTTGTTTAAAAAAATTGTTCGGTTAGTATGCCAATATTATACTCAACTTAAAGAAAAATAAATGCTTGATTTTATAAAGTAGTTTTTTATAAAATATAATTTCGTATAAGAAAGTTATTTATGGTTATAAAATACTGAAGTATTTAATTGTAGGCAATTACAAACTTTAACTCAAAGTTTTATTTTTATACTTTATCATATATAAACTGACACGTTCTCACCCTAGTAGAGGAGGGTTGAAAATATAACTACTCGTAAATTTGTTAAAATTGTACTAAATATTAGGGGGCCAATATGTAATTAGCGTTATTAAATTATATTATTATAGATATATACATAATTTTTTTAAATGTAAAATTATTATTATGAGATAAAGTCTCAAATAATGACACATAAGCAAATAAGCCCTTCAACAATGCCACCTAAGCAAAATCGATTTTGCTTTATTATATTAGAGATGTCTATATTTTTTTATTTTCTCAAATTAAATATCTATTTAAAAAATAAAAGTATAATTTTCAATTTTACCCCTAACTATTTAACATAAAAATTACTTTATGATTACAAGACAAAAGACTTTAATGACATTATTATCATTTTATAGGTTGAAAATATAAAATAATTCAATTTTTCTTAAATTTTGTGTTGCGGGTACTATGACACTTTTAAAATTTATTTTTTTTATGGTGCAAGTTGTATTTCACACCGAGAGTGAGAGTTGAGTCGGTATAAAAACTCGGGATGCATGAACGAAACGCGGGTTACTTAGAGGGATTGACACGGAATAAGTTGTTTAGATTGTTAGAATGACTTAGATTGTAACAAAACTATACTTTAATAGTGATGTATTTAATAAACATTTATTTTAACGCTACTGGTGACCAACATATACACCATGAATGGGTAGATATATTTCTTCACCTCTCATTCTAGGGAGATTTCTCACATAGGCAGCCTTCACGCAACACAATACACACGCATCCATGACGTAATGTTCACACGCGGAACAAGAGCCATATCATCTCTCGCGTTGTACAACACTTGGTAGACATTATCCTAAACTAGAGGTGCACAAAACAACCGAGTTGGAAACACAACTAGTTAAAAAAAGTAAACCATAAAATTTAAAAACCGGTTTAAAGCTAAGCCGACCAGTATCGTTTAAAATCTTTTCTAACACAATACACACGCATCCATGACGTAATGTTCACGCGCGGAACAAGAGCCATATCAGCTCTCGCGTTGTACAACACTTGGTAGACATTATCCTAAACTAGAGGTGCACAAAACAACTGAGTTGGAAACACAACTAGTTAAAAAAACTAAACCATAAAATTTAAAAACCGGTTTAAAGCTAAGCCGACCAGTATTGTTTAAAAACTTTTCTAATCAGTTAATAATTAAAATAAAGTGGCTAAAACTTAAACATACGAATTCGAACATATCCCAACTATAAACCAGAGAAAACATACTTTTATTACAAAAATATACAACAAATCAACAATAAATTAATATAGTACATGGCTTATAATATAGGCTACAACACATATAACATAATTAAAATACATAAACATACAGATAACTTGCACTTCAATCAACCTGAACCCTGCCCTTAAGGATTTATTTTATTTTTATTCTTCACACTTTCCATTTTGACAACACAACTTCCTATACCCTCACCCATTCTTGTCGAAACATGCTTCTTTTTCACAGGAATAATGGTTGCATCTTTCGACTTGGTTGTTCCACTTCCCGAAGTGTTTTTCGTATTTTGCTGCTGTTTGTCCGCCATTGTTCTTGTTTTTACAAAGTTTTCCCCAATCGATCACAGCTAATTATCGTCTCGTATCAGACCAAATTATCTTATGCAATTATGATATGTTAGATTGTATATTATATACTAGTATAGATCTCCCACATCTTGTATTTGGGCCCTAGCAGGCTAATATCCTGGAACTTGTACATAACTTTCATTGTTATTTTCGGGTAATTAATTTGATAACATAGTCTGTACGTGTGGCCGGCTTATTGTTTTAACTATCAAATGTCAATGCGTGTTGTTTGCAAACATGCACTTTTTATCAACGTACATCCTTGAACTTATTATTAAATTTCATGGTTTTTTAGGAAAAATTTCATTGTGTCTAATTAAATGGGTGTTTTGTAGTATGAAAGTTATTTCTAGCGTCTTAACGCTTGTAAGCATGTCAAAAAATAAGAAAGTATATAATTTCAATCTTAGAGGGGGTTATAATGTAACTTTTCAAAGAGGTTAAGGTTTTTGCGAAATATAATTTCAATCTTTTATTTTTATTAAAAGTATAGTTTTTTCAAATAAAAATTTCATTTCTTATTTGATGTCCTTGTTTGGTTTTTAATATGTGTAAAAGTTAACACCGATAGCATTAAAAAAAGGTTCCGGAATGAAACATACAAACATATATATGGTGGGTTCTCCAATGGTTTAATATATATGCATGAAACAAAAGATGAAAAGAAACAACATACAACCAACTTCAAGTCAATGTGAAAGAAGGATGGACTTTCTCAATTTCTATTCTAACAATATATATGTTTAAAATGAATTCAAAAGTCAGTGTGAAAGAAGCTAGAATATATATGGACTTTCTTATTTTCTATTTTAACTATATATTATAACTTTGTAATATAACTTTGTAATATTATTTGGCAATTTGGTTGCAAATGGCTATTTGCCACCGATTTGCGACCGAAATGATGGTGACAAATACCCAATTTTGTAGTAGTGTATTATGGTCGTCACATATATAACATTTTCTTGTTTATTTTTAGTGTCAAAACCCGTTAAAAAATTACTTATTTTTATATGTTTGGATCACTAAATGGATACCCATGACCTATTTTTCATTTTAATTTTAACTATTTTAAAGTTAACATTATATATTTTAACTTTAAATAAAAATCACCAAAAACTCTTATATTATCGTAATTTAAATGCTTAAAAGTTAAATTTAGTTTAATATTTTTATTGTTACCGTTTTATCCGCGTAACTCGCGCGTAATAACCTAGTCTACCTATTCTAATAATTAAGTAACTCATCCACATGTCATCATTTTAACTATTCCACATAGGATTTTGCTTAGGTGTCATGTTCTAAATTAATTTGATGGAGAATTTTTAGACGGGTCATGGTATGCTCCATATTCGAAATAACCCGATATGTTTAAATAAAAAATTCACAAATTATCATCAATTATCTTTTAACCTGATATGTTTAAATACAAAATTTACCAATTATCATGATCCATATCTTAACCCGATATGTTTAAATTTAAAATTTACCAATTATCATGAATTATCTCATAACCGATATGTTCAAATAAAAAATTTATCAATTATTATGATCTATCCTAACCCGATATGTTCAAATTAAAATTTTACCAATTATCATTAATTATCTCTTAACTCGATATGTTCGAATAAAAAATTAACAATTATCATGAATTATCTCATAACCCGATATGTTCAAATAAACACTTACCAATTATTATACATTATATCCTTTATTTTAACATATGATTTATGATATGAATATATATTTGTAAATATCCAAATCGATTTAATAAGGGATATGTTTAAAATAAATTTGATATCTAAATTTAGTTAAAACCTATAAAACTAAAATCCGTGTAGTACACGGGTACTAATCTAGTGTATATATATAGATAGAGTATGTTTGTGTTTAAGATTTTTTATTATTTAACATTTTTATGTTTGTATAATTGTTCTACCAATAAATTACGAAGCTCTACTGCAAATAAATTTTAATTCATCTACCACGTACAATCGAATTAATCTATAACAAATATACTTTTGAAGTTATACCCGGAAAACATTAAATCCTATTTGATTATTTAATAGGTCAAATAAATCACTTTTATATATACTTGCTAACTAGGATAGTGATTGCCCCACATGATACGGGAGTCGGGTTTCACGTATATGACTTTGTCACACTCACACGCGTTGAAAAAAAAATTCATGTTTCGCACATCGCGGTGATTTGGTGAATGAAGTTTAAAAGGGCATACATATACACAAAGTTATGGGTCAGGATGATAATTAGGTGATAGTTAGGGGTTAAGTTGTAAAAAAATTAAAGTTGAAATGAGAGGTCAAATGTGTAAATTTATAAAGTATGAGGACTAAAACTTCCCGTTCTTTTCCGGTGCACTCGCTTTATATCTCCGACACACAAGGAAGGACACGGTGGGAAGCAATGCTTCACCAACATTGTGTTTTACTATCTACGTGGCAAGTGGCAACACATTTTGCAATTTTTTTCTATCAACAATCACTTTACCATAAGGCATAGCCTAAATCTAATGGCACAAATTCTCTAATGTATGTACGAAAACCCAAGTGGTATAAACGAGATTATGTTAATGTTAAAGTGTTGCATTTAAATCCATGATTGCTTCAGTTTTCGATCGAGTCGTGCAAAACTGTATTACGATAGTCGATACGTGTGATTTTTTAAAGTATAAATTGTATAATTACACGAGTTTTGATTTAAGTGTTTCGTGTAGTCCTATATATAAATTATGATAAACATGGTCACACGAGCATATCAACGTATTTTTATTACAAAAACATACTACAATTAATCAACAAATAATTACACTCTAGTACATGGCTTATAGGCTAAAAAACATACATAATTCAAACACATAAACAAATAGATAACTTTCATGCCCTTCAATCAACCTCAACTTAACCCTGCCCATTAAGGATTTATTTTACTTTTATTCTTCATATTTTTAGCCACTTTGGCAACAGAACCTGCTATACACTCACCCATTCGTGTCGAAACAGGCTTTATTTTCGCAGGAACAACGGTTGCAGCTTTTGCCCTGGTTGACTAACTTCTTGTCGTGTTTTTCAGGCAGCTATTGTGTTGTTGTTTGTCCGCCATTGATCTTCTTTTTACAAAGTGTTCCCCAATTAATCACAGCTACTTATCGTCACGTATGAGACCAAACTAAAAAACATACATGTTAGATTGTATATATGCGCGCGCCTAGTCGACTAATATCCTGGAACTTGTACATAAATTTCATTGTTGTTTTCGGGTAATTTGATTACATAGCTTGTGTGCATTAGTGTTTTAACTATGAAATGTCAATGAGTGTTGTTTTGCAAACATTTTTTTATATGTCAAAGTTCTTAAATTTCATGGTTTTTGTAGGATTAATTTCATTGTGTTAAAATAGAAGCAAACATCACCATATATATATGAACATGAAATCAATCCAAATAATAAATTAATTAAATGAAACCTTACATGATTTCTTGAACACAATAAAATCAAACTAAAAAACTAGATACAAATCGAATTCAATTCACCATTGCATCGATCTAAACACGAAACGGGGGTGTCCACGTCTTCGAATCCTCGGCATACACCTTCTCACTGTTGTGTTCAGCTTCAACAAACGCATAATACCTCAAGAAAAACGCAAGTGTCAACACCAACCATTCCAAACAAAACATCACAACACAAAGACCACCCGCCATCTTCAATATCACCGCGGCATCATCCTCCCTCACATACGACTTCAACGCGCTCAAGAAGTTGGAAGTTGTTGTGAAAATCAAAACAGAAACAGAGCCTTGGAAAATGGCAGTGAGGACTGTTGTCATCATGTGGGCTGCGTACCATTTGTTTGATCCTGCAGAGACCGCGTTGCAGCCGGAGATGGCTCCTGCGATAGTGATGATGTGGAGGAGGACTAAGAGTGCCCCGGGGAGGGACGGGATGAGGCGGAGGGAGAGAGTCAGGAAGATGCAACTCGAAGCGGAACCGAGGAGGATGTAGTTGCAGATTAAGAAGAATTTGTGGGTTTTGATGTGGGATTGAGCGTTGGTTGTTAGACCCAAACCCATTTTTGTGTGATTTTTTTTGAGTTTTGGTGATGGTGGTGGTGTAATTGAGATGAGTTTGAAGACAGTGTTTTTGTTGAGGTAATGGTGTTTGTGTGTGTGCTTATATGTAGGTATATTTAACGGCTAGTTTTGACATTTAACATTCCAACGGCTAGTGACTTTTGTACTTTTTTGCTGGATTGTTGATTTTTTTTAATTATTTTTTGAAATATATTATTTTTTTCAACGAAAACATATTACTTGTTTATCATATTAGGGGGAGGGAGTGGTTGATTGAGGGAGTGGCGAGGAGAAGAGGTGGTGGAGAAAATAGAGCTCGCTCACGAGCTTTGGTCCTCGGCTGGAGGCAAAACGAAGGGAGAAGGTGAGTGCCGAGCTCCCAAGGTTGACAAGGTTGACACCGGCTCCGGCGAGGAGGTGACGAGCTCCCACCTCGTCTTCCTCCTCGCCACCCACTCCGCCCTCCCTTAAAAAATACAGAATTTAAAAACAAAATATATCATGACTATCGTCAACGACTCGGTTCATTCTTTCCTATTAATAATGTGACGGGTTTTGTACTAAGAACAAGGAAAGATACAATTGTTAGCTGTACATACATGCATTTAAAATGAAACAAATAAAGCAAACGTAAAATCCCTAAAAGACCCTTACAACTATTTATCACTTTAATTTGCTCTTTCAATATATACTAGGTTGATTCGGCTCGCTCGCGCGTTACGCGAGCATATTTAGATTATGGTTTGGGTGTTTTGTTAATACAAGTTAATAATTGCATTAATTTGTTTCTAATACATAATCGTATCTATAATGGGTCATATCTACATGGCTAATTGCCTGTCTTTTGATGTATAATTGCTTCTGCTGTGGGGCGCGCGTGTATCTACAAGTTTATAAAACATGTTTTAAATGTATGGGTGGCACCCATACAAAAGACTGCATTCAATAATAAAACCGTAAAAAATAAAACTAACGAAAACAATATTGTTTATAATGGGCTCAGAAGATTTGTGAATCAACTTTTGAATCACTAACCACATCGTGAATGCACCGTGACTGCAGTGAATTTGCGGGTATAAACCGACAATCCACACCAAATTTGCCACGCCAACGGATTACCACTATCAAATTAACACGACCTTGTCACTGCTTGATTTCTTCATATCCAACAATTTTAAAAACCAAATCTTTTAAGCAACTATAGATTCTCATCACTGCTCAAGGTTCTTGTTCAAAACAAAGATAAACCACAATCACCAACAGATTGGGTTTGTTAGCAAAATCACCAACACAGTGAGTTTGTTAACCCATAGCCTACCCAATATCACCATCAACAGTAAAATTCCCAGATAATTATGGTTATTAACAAAATTAAGCCACATAGTAGTCTTAGATGAGCTATCATTCATCATCATCATCGACTGAATCACAAACAAACCATAACTTGGCAATAAAAAAGCCTTGTGCTTATTGTTCGTTTCCACCCCTTTTTCAATATAAAAGAGATGTTAATAAAGAACATCCCTCAGATCTAACATGCATTAGTTTTCATCAAACATCGAACACAGATCGGAAACTATGGGTAGCAAAACAACCACATAAATTTGACAAACACCACCCAAGCATCTCAAGCTGAGATTGCCATAAAACGGCTACCAGAGTGAAAGAGGCACCGATGGTGTATTGGTGTGAGAGATGAAACATTCAATACAGAGATCGAACAATAAACGTAGATCGGAAACCATAGCTAGCAAAAAACTATAGAAATTTCACAAACACCACCCAACCATCGTAACCCCATCTACACCGACAAGACAAACCTCAACGAAACCCCAACAACAACAATCTACTGGTCATCGTTCCTCACAGGTCTCAAGCTGAAATTGCCGGAAAAGGCTCCGGAAATGATTGTCGGAGAGAGAGAGAGAGAGAGAGAGAGTAACAAATGACGTTAGATGAAACCGTGAAGAAGTGGCTACGTATATACGCAAGTTCAAATACCAAAAATACCCTGATAACGTGTAATACCAAAAAAGCTCTCATGGTTACTGTTCATTTATACTGCTTTTTCAATAAAAGGAGAATGTTAATATGTATTCTGAATTTTAAGGAATGACTTTACATAGAAGAAAGTAAATTTTTAGTAAGTCTTTAATTATCACGAATCAATTCGATACCCACAATTAGGTATTGTAAGCCACTTTAAGCTAATAAGGGAAAAAGGATTAAAATCGGGAAATGGGGCTAGCTGGATTTCTCGCAGTTATCCAAGATTTTCATTGTTTGAATAGAAGGTTCGTATTGTCAGACTTATTTGATCTAATAAATTGTTATTGTTTTTATCGAATCAATCATGAATTTTCTAGGATACTATTTAAGATTTTATCGAAAACTTACATCAGGTCGCAAACACAAATGCTAAAAGAAAAAAAAACATATGACTGGCATAACATCTACGATTGGATTAAAAAAGCATAGGCTTCTGGCAATTTGGCGACACATGACATTTTTTTTCTACTTGAAAGGGCTTTTATCGGGTGTTGTGACGGGGCTTTAACTATACTAAAAGAAAAAAAAACACCTTATGATTATTTTCTTCTCCCTTTCACACCCGTGGTTATCACTATGCCACCAATGCCCCTCCCATGCTAGGGTGTTGTGCGTTTAAGCATTTTGTGTGATTGATGTGGTAAAGGTTGTCATACCCTAATAGT
Organism: Tagetes erecta; assembly: GCA_030867185.1. Lineage (NCBI taxonomy): Eukaryota > Viridiplantae > Streptophyta > Magnoliopsida > Asterales > Asteraceae > Tagetes > Tagetes erecta. The sequence goes on along the minus strand of CM061489.1, from coordinate 3,706,549 downwards.
AAGAGTAATATCTCATGACTAAAATTTTCTAATATTCTATGGAAGAGAATTTTCTTGTAGAATAAATCTCTTAGAAAAATTATAAATGTTGCTTTTAAAAAAGAGAGAATTTAAGGTTGAGTTAAATGCGTTTTTTCTCCCTAAAGTTTGACAAAAAAAATATCAATTTTCTCTCTTTAACTTTTAAATAGTCATTTATCTTCAAAACATTAATATTCGTTTCATTTTACCTAATTACTTACAATATGCTTTACCCCTTACATTTTAATCTTTTACTTTCTTGTGATTGGCATGTTGGTATTTTTATAAGGATAAGATAGTGGTATTTATAAAGTTCTCACAAGTCACAAGAAACTTATTGAACCTGTTAAAATAAGTCATGTCACTATATTAATGTTCATCTATTTGCACCTTTTTAGAGTGATAGTGATCCTCTCACAAGGATCAAAATTTCATTTTTAAATTTAAATAAATATTAAACAATAATATACATAAACTTTTAAAATTTAAATCTAATAATATTTTAATTAAATAAAATTAAAAAAGTACAACTTTGAAAAAAACTTAAAATAAAAACTAAAAATCCCGAAAAACATAAAATCCTAGAAATTACAAGTTTACAAGGCCATTCCCATTTATCGGCCAAGTCACATTTCATTTCCGTCGTTGTAGTTTTATTCGGTTCTGTCAATTGCTCGTGAGGCTCGAACTCGATTGGTCTCTACCTCTTGATTTTCTTGGGTTTGTGGGGTTTGCAGGTTTTCTTTCCACGGTTCATGAATGTTGAAAATATCTGTAACAAATATGTTGAAATGGAGTGTTTTTTTAGTGTTTAAAAATTAGAGTTTTTGTAATTTTCAATGTTATTAAACCGGCCAGTCTGACCGCGGCTGGACCGGTTTTTTAATCCCGGTTCAGTTAGACACATTTTGGTTCGTGTTTATTAGAAATTGTTTGGATTATATTACTTTTGTGGTATAACTTATCATTATTGAACTTATGTTGTGTTTAAATTAGAATTCTTATGGTATTACTTTGATAAATATATATTTCATCCAACCCCTGTCCAATCCTGCTCCGGTCCGAGCGGTCCAACTAGTAAAATTATAATACTGGTTTAGTGTTCGATCCGGTTTTCAAAACACTGGTAAATTTGAAATGGATATTACCGTTTAAGCAAAGGTCATTTTAACGTTCAAATTTGGCGACCTCATAGACGAGGACAACACCTCGTTTCATAACTAGACAAGCTTCTGGTCCTCGTTGGCCTCCTCGTCTAGTACCGCATACCCTTACATTCCTGTGTAATTTGACCCTATAAAACAAGGATCCCAAATCAACAGCAAGTAGTTCAAATGGTTAGTCAATTTCATTGTATCTTTGCCTAAGTTTTTCCATTAATCTCTAATTTCTTGTTAACCTTTGCAAAACTTATGGTTTATGAGAAGAGACTGCATTGTGGATTGTGCTTAGATCTGTATGTGTCCAAGATCAGTTGAAGTTATCTCAGGGCTGGCTACTAAAAGCGAGGAACGTATGCTAATCGGAACAAGATGCTGAAACTTGTTTTAGTTATTAGTCGGATGTTGTTTTGATTTTGTTTGGACCGACGTTATTAGATTATTTCAATGCACCAAATGGTTATATGTACTTGTTTCAGCATATAACAAATCAAAGACTGAAAAAATTAATTGTGCACTAAATAAATGGTTCTAGTGACTCGTTTAACTCAATTAACAAATCAAAGACTAAAAAAATGGCCCATTGACTGGTTTTTGAACAATAATTTCCAATTCACTCAGATGAACACCAAGTTCAAATTCAACAAATAAATAAATTAAATCAATAGCAGCTACATACACAACACAAAATAACTTCAAACCAACACATAACACGACCCGGCCTTTTAAACATGAAAAGGCATCGTCTTCATCATCGAATCCTCCGCGGTCACCTTCCCACCCGTCCGACCACCTTCAACAAACCCATAATACCTCAAGAAAAACGCAAGTGTCAACACCAACCACTCCAAACAAAACATCAAAACACAAAGACCGCCCGCCATCTTCAAAATAACCGCGGCATCATCCTCCCTCACATACGACTTCAACGCACTCAAGAAGTTGGAAGTTGTTGTAAAAATCAAAACAGAAACAGAGCCTTGAAAATGATGGGTTTGTGGAGTCTTCACATGGGCAGCCGGCCCTAACCCTAATTAAGTTAAATTAGGATGGTTTCCTAATTTATGTTTTCTTGTTCCCAAAGTAATTTACCCTAGTTTTATTGTTATAAATAGATGGGTAGGGCATTTGTAATTCTAATCACGAGAGCAGAGAGCATAGCAATAATAAATCCTGGTTGCAGCAAAGTGGACGTAGGTCAGTCTGACCGAACCACTATAAATCCTTGTGTCTCGTGTTCATTACTTTTCTGCAGTTTGATTGTGTGTGTGTGCAACCCGATCCTAACAACTGGTATCAGAGCTTAGGCTCATTACACACGGGAGAAACACAACGTGATCTAGGGTTTGTATCGACGGCGGTCATAGCCGATAAAAATTCCAGCCGATCAAGAATTTGTCAATCCGTTTTAGTTTCTTTTATTTTTCCGATCGATCAGTGAGCGCCGTTCAAGAGGAAGAAAAGAAGAAGCAGCAGCTTTATTATTTTCTTCTGTTCACACTAGAAGAAGAAATAAAATACACGTACTGCTAGTTTGAAGCAATTAAAGTATTTTATTTTGTTTGGTGTGTGTGCTCGTAAAGCAAGATAAGAGCAGAAAGCCATAACAAAAAATTTGGTTGCTTTTTTTGGTGTTGTTTTACGTCGTTCAACAAATAAAAGAAAAGGGTTTGAGATCAGTTTTTGAACGGTTGACTAGCGCGTACCGTTTGTGAAACCAAAGAAACGTGAAATCAGGTGTTTTCGTTTTCAGTTGTTTCAGTTTCGGTTTTGTTATTCGATTTTTGTTTTTTTTTTGTTAGTCGTGTTTGAGTTTAACATGGCAGATGACGGGAAAGTTCAAATCGAAAAGTTTAATGGTACGGATTTTAGCTGGTGGAAAATGCAGATTAACGCATTGTTGGTTCAAAAAGATCTGGAAGTTGTGTTAACAGGGGTTAAACCAGGAAAGATGGAACTTGAAGACTGGGAATCAAAAGACAAGAAAGCTAGGGCAGTCATCACTTTATCGTTGTCGAAGAACGTGGCCTTTAACATCATGAAGGAAACCACAGCTAGTGGCATGATGAAGGCACTATCCAACATGTACGAGAAGCCCTCGGCAGCTAATAAAGTTTTTCTGATTCGAGAGTTGGTAAATACAAGGATGAAAGAAAGCAGTTCAGTTACAGAGCACATCAACAAGTTGAATTCGATTTTGTCCAGACTTGAGTCAGTGGATATCAAATTCGAGGATGAGGTTCAAGCTTTACTATTGTTATCTTCATTGCCTGATAGTTGGTCTGGAACAGTTACAGCGATTACTGGTTCAACTAGCACGTTCACTTTTGAGGGGATTCGAGATTTAGTTCTTGGCGAAGACGTCAGAAGAAGGAATTCGGGTGGATCTTCAAGTGAACTTTTGAATGTAGGCAGGGGAAGGAAGACTAACAGAGGTAATGGGAGCAAGAACAGGAAAAGGAGTCAGTCTAGGGCTCGGAATGATGTGACTTGTTGGAATTGCAAACAGGTGGGACATTTCAAGAATCAATGTCCGAATGAGAAACAGGAAGCTAACACTGTAGAAGACAGCGAAGATGACGATGTTTTAATCTGTAGCGTGGAGAACAGTGTAGATTCTTGGGTCATGGATTCAGGAGCTTCTTTTCATGCTACCCACAGCAGTGAAGCATTGCAGAATCTGAAGGAAGGTGATTTTGGTAAGGTAAGACTTGCGAATGATGATGTTCTTGATGTTACGGGCATGGGTGATATAGATTTAGTTACTTCAGTCGGTTCTAAGTGGACTTTGAAAGATGTCAGGGTCATTCCTAGCTTAAAGAAACAGTTGATTTCAGTTGGGCAGTTGGATGAACAGGGACATGAAGTTAAGTTCGGGAATGGGCAGTGGAAGGTGGTGAAAGGTAATCTTGTCATAGCTCGTGGAAGAAAAAGGGGTTCGCTTTACATGGTCAGTATACCGTCTGAGGGAGGTGACGTTCCAGTTCAGAAGAAGACCAAAGTCCGGTTCACAGAATCTCGTGGGCAGAAGAAGGTTTGCTTTGCAAGCAAGAAACCTAGAGTCACAGAGAAGATTCAGAGTGAACGTGTATGGAAGAGTTCAGGTAAACCAGCCAGAAGGTTTTGTGACAGTGGGAGTACCGGCCGGGCTACAGTTACAGTTCCTAGAAGACAGTGGGTTAAAAGAACTAATATTCCATATGATAAAATCTCTCCAGAAGATTGCTTGCTGAATATGGAGAGTGTTATTTATTCTCAGGATGTTTCGGGATCCGGCAGTTCGAGCCAGTGGGAGCCGGTAGAGACAGAGAATGGGTCAGGGGCAGACTTAGCCATGACTGATGAGTTGGAGCTCAGGGGAGCTTCAACGGGCCTTCAGGTTAATTGATGAGAAGGCGGATGCAACCAGGAAAGTTGAGAGAAATTACAGAAATGCCGGAACGGAGCGCAGTTCGAAGTTTATTGAAGCCTCCAAGTGGGAGATTGATGGGTTTGTGGAGTCTTCACATGGGCAGCCGGCCCTAACCCTAATTAAGTTAAATTAGGATGGTTTCCTAATTTATGTTTTCTTGTTCCCAAAGTAATTTACCCTAGTTTTATTGTTATAAATAGATGGGTAGGGCATTTGTAATTCTAATCACGAGAGCAGAGAGCATAGCAATAATAAATCCTGGTTGCAGCAAAGTGGACGTAGGTCAGTCTGACCGAACCACTATAAATCCTTGTGTCTCGTGTTCATTACTTTTCTGCAGTTTGATTGTGTGTGTGTGCAACCCGATCCTAACAGAAAAATGGCAGTGAGGACGGTTGCCACCATGTGGGCTGCGTACCATTTGTTTGATCCTGCAGAGACCGCGTTGCAGCCGGAGATGGCTCCCGCGATAGTGATGATGTGGAGGAGGACTAAGAGTGCCCCGGGGAGGGACGGGATGAGACGGAGGGAGAGAGTCAGGAAGATGCAACTCGAAGCAGATCCGAGTAGGATGTAGTTGCAGATTAGGAAGAATTTGTGGGTTTTGTGGTGAGATTGAATGTCACTTGTGAGACTCAGGCCCATTTTTGTTTTGTGTGATTGGTGATGAGAAATTGAGATGAGATTGGAGAATGAAGAGGATGTTTTGGTTGTGGACTTGTGGTGATGATGTTGTGTGTTTACATATATATATACAGGGTTCAATGTATGAACGATGTAATGGCCGTTTTGAGTTATAACGGCTAGTTTTTGCTGGATGAGTCTCCAACGGCTAGTGCCTTTTGACTTTTTTGTGCTTCTTTAGATGATTATTAATCATAGAAATTGTAAAATTGTGGCTATTGTCAACGACTCAAATCCTTGTTCAAGTGTTTACTAATCTATCAATGTGTTTTATGATTGATGTTTCACCCTTGTTAAAAGGAGTTAATGAGTTGAGCTTTTAACGCTGCTTAAACCATGTGTAACGAAGACTTTTTTTTAGGGTTTATTTAGTCATGTGGACGTTGTCTACTGATTGGACAAAAGGCATTATACCAAAAAATAGTTTGATCATTACTCAGTCATTTACATGTTTAATTTAATTTATATTAAAACATAATAACAAATATAAAAAAATAGTTCATTTTAATAAATAAAAAAACAAATACGGTTTAAAAGAATTTTAAAAAATAACATAAAAATAGTATAATCAAGAAAATTCATATTTTTCATTGATGCGTTTGATTAGGGCAAGATGGAGTTCGCATCGTGCTCCCGGTTCTTTCGGGATTGGTTTTTTCAAAACCTCTAAATCCAGTTGGTACCTAACATGTCTGGAAAACTATGACGAGTCGCATGGTAAATGTATAAAATTGGTACGTCGTGAGCGGTTGATCTACGCAAATATTCTTTCACATACAATCTAATAACACTTTCACATAATTTTTTAAGGCTTTCACGTGATGTTCGATCTTACATATTTAGGTGTTCATCTGAAAAGTTGAGAACAATTCCATAACTTAACTGACGGATTACAGATGTTCATTTTTGCAAACTCAAGAAGCTTGTCTTATGTCTTTTGTCGACCCGGGTTTGAAGGTAATCATTGTTGTTTTCCATATCCACGACTACTTTTAAAAATGTTCATCCGAAAACGCTCCTTAAACATCCTTACGTTAAATTTCAGACTTTCGGAAAAATAATCAGCAACAAAACAATCATGAGACTCAACATGATCGTGTTTTTTAATGTAGGTTCTTGACGAGCTTGCAGTGTTGCGAATATTGCTAGATAAAACAAAGTTGGAAACGAAAAGATACATGCAAAGTTACGTTGTTCACAGGATTCATTCGAGTCATCGGAATATGATAAAGACGTTGTATCTTCGACATTGGCGAGCTTCTAAGGGACGGGGGGAGGGCCACGCCCCTCCTCACTTTTTTCCGTCTGAAGTGTTGGTTTGTTGGTCAGTATTTGATTTTATATATATATATATATTGGATTTGACCTCTCCAAACAAAGTGTTACAACCTTTGGCCCCTTGGCTTAAAATCCTGGCTTCGCCACTTATCTTCGACTAGTAAAGGGTGTAACTTTTTTAGAGTGTTGAGACATGTTTGAGTGATGTTTATGGTTGAGTTTGTATAAAACTTAATTGAGTTTTAAAATTGTTTGTGTTTCTGGTTTAATATAGAAACTAGCCGTTGGTTTGCTGGCCCATATAATTTAAAAAAAAAGTGTGATATTCTCGGTGTGAGACTCGGGGAAAGGTCACCAAGACGTTGGTATCAGTTCTTCAAAAAAAAATTTTTAAAGGTCAAATATTAAAAAAAAATATATTTACAAAAAGGGTTATTGGATTTAAACACCCCCAACTATTGGTCATTGGCCGTTGTCACCTCCAAGTATCCCTTTGGCCAATAACACCCCCAACTAAATACTTTGGTGTCCGTATCACCAAAAGTTAACCAAATCACTAACGCCGTTAAGTTTTGCTGACGTGGCACGGTGACGTGTCCTATCTCTGCTTATGTGGCACGGTGATGGTGGCCAATGATCAATAGTTAAGGGTGTTTAAATCCAATAAGGCAATAACTCATTATTTATCTATATTTAACTAAGAATTGACCTGTGTCACGTGATGCGACGACCGAGTTTTAGTTGGTGCATATGTCGTGTCATATTTGTGACTTCGTTACATGCGTTACGTTATTGATTATCTCATGCACGTTCTGGTGTAGTATAATGCCTCGTACCTTGCAATGTAACATGTCAAAGTAATTAAATGCTTCCAGCACCAGCAAGAACAAAAAGGGAGAAAGGGGGTCGCTCTGTCTCGATCCTCTTTGATCAAGTGAACTTCCGAGTAAGCGACCTATTTAATAAAATTGATGACTGGGCAGAATTAAGACAACATTTAATCCATAAACACCATAAAAGCGGAAATTTATTTATACCATTATATTGTACAAAAAAAATCCTATTTAACAGTGTCATATTGGATCAAGTCGTCATGATGTGCATTGAACATCTACACGAGGGCTGGATATTTTTGTTTTTTTCTTCTTTTTAAACTTTTCTTTCTTTGTATATTCTTTTGTTTTAGTTAGTTTTTTTAATTACTTTGATGGCATTACGTTGCAAGGTACAAAACATAATATTACACCAGAACGTGCATGAGATAATCAATAACGTAACGCATGTAACAAAGTCACAAATATGACACGACATATGCACCAACTAAAACCCGGTCGTCGCATCACGTGACACAGGTCAATTCTTAGTTAAATATAGATAAATAATGGGTTATTGCCTTATTGGATTTAAACACCCTTAACTATTAATCATTGGCCGCCATCACCGTGCCACCTAAGCAGAGATAGGACACGTCACCTTGCCACGTCAGCAAAACTTAACGGCGTTAGTGATTTGGTTAACTTTTGGTGATACGGACACCAAAGTATTTAGTTGGGGGTGTTATTGGCCAAAGTGATACTTGAAGGTGACAACGGCCAATGACCAATAGTTGGGGGTGTTTAAATCCAATAACCCTTACAAAAAGGTGATTGAAAGCTTCCGGTGACAAAAGGCTCTTGACGGTACAAAAGAAACTAGCCATTTTAACACTATTTCTCCAAATTAGCCGTTATAACCCAAACGGTCATAACACAGCTCATAACTCATCCCTTTTCACCAATTATATAAACACACACACACCATTTCCTCAACCAAATCATCATCTTCAATCTCATCTCAGCTTCTCAACTCCCACCACCAAAACTCAGGAAAAATCACACAAAAATGGGTTTGGGTCTAACAACCAACGCTCAATCCCACATCAAAACCCACAAATTCTTCTTAATTTGCAACTACATCCTCCTCGGTTCCGCTTCGAGTTGCATTTTCCTGACTCTCTCCCTCCGCCTCATCCCGTCCCTCCCCGGGGCACTCTTAGTCCTCCTCCACGTCATCACTATCGCGGGAGCCATCTCCGGCTGCAACGCGGTCTCTGCAGGATCAAACAAATGGTACGCAGCCCACATGATGACAACAGTCCTCACTGCCATTTTCCAAGGCTCTGTTTCTGTTTTGATTTTCACAACAACTTCCAACTTCTTGAGCGCGTTGAAGTCGTATGTGAGGGAGGATGATGGCGCGGTTATATTGAAGATGGCGGGTGGTCTTTGTGTTGTGATGTTTTGTTTGGAATGGTTGGTGTTGACACTTGCATTTTTCTTGAGGTATTATGCGTTTGTTGAAGGTGAACACAACAGTGAGAAGGTGTATGCCGAGGATTCGAAGACGTGGACACCCCCGTTTCGTGTTTAGATCGATGAAATGGTGAATTGAATTCGATTTGTATCTAGTTTTTGAGTTTGATTTTCTTGTATTCAAGAAATCATGTAAGGTTTTATTTAATTAATTTATTTATTTGAATTAAATTTGATGTTCATATATGTATTTTTACTTAATATTTTCCACCATGGAGATGAGAAATAACATGATTTATGTTTGTCCTTGTTATTCAATATAGTTTGTAAGCTCATTTTTATATTTTTTAAGAACCAAACTAAGGATTGATGATTGTAATTGCTTAGATGATGGTGGTAATTGATTTTATAAGTGCACCAAACATAGATAGTTAGACATATCATTTTAATCAATTAAATACCTATTCTATACTCATGCATTAATATTCTTAGACAATAACATATCAAATATGTGAAAATAAAGTACCATTGCAGTAATTTTGAACACATCATACCGAGTTACATCCACCACTATATTATATACACGTGTGTTAAAATCGGCCATTGAATCAAAATTTTAAGCCTTTTAAGGCTAAAAAAACCAGCCAGATCATTATATAGATACTTGCCAAAACTAATCACCATCAAACCTACAAGAAACACCATGACCTACCCTGAACCCCACAAGGTCTTTTCACCTTGTTCATCATTAATAAACAAACGAGAGGTCACTAAACAAAAGTTAAGCTTGAAGGGGTTTTATAACATAAAGCTAAAATACAGGGTAAAAATCATAAAACTCTAAAAGTAAAAGTACCTGAATTACCATATATCAAAAGTACTAGAGAAAAAAAAGAATTGCAGCAGAGATAAGGAGGCGACGTAGCAGTAACCTAACGTCAAATCGCCATCGCCACCGTCACTACCACCACCACCGTCAGTCGTGGTCTCCGATGTATCTCACCGGCTTATTTTATTAGGTATCTTCTGTTGTTTGTTCATATCTATATAATGTTCATATCACCGTTACTTTTGTAGTATTGATTCTTACTATGTGAATCAAATCCTTCAATACTTCATTGAAGTAGAATTGATTGCTGGTCGATTGAGTTTCTATCGATTTGAACAATTTGAAGATCAGAAATCGCGATATGAATTGCTGTGATGACTTTTAGGGTTTCTAGGGTTTTAGGTTTGATTAATCTATATTGTGTGATACATGTTGAATTTTATTAGTTTTTTTTGGTGCTCATTGTTATTGTTATTCATATTAATTGCAGGATTAGGGTTTATTGAAGCTTGAGAGTTAAGCATCCTGGATTTTAGCTAGGATAGTGCTAGTTAGGGGCATTCTTTTGCAGGGAGTTTGTATCTGGCATGATGAGAAAGCCTACAGGGCATAAGGAGAAGTACTCGATTAAATCTGAGATCTCGAGGACTTACTCCGATGATGGTACGGCTGCACGAACACGGCCTTTTAGTTTTGATGACATAATGCTTAGAAGGAGAAACAAAAAGCAATCTGATAGTGTTGAAGATCAAGGAGTTGTTTTAGAGATGGTCTCTGGTCGTGTTGAATCTGATAGACACAGGCGCAGGGATTTTGTTGATAACAGCGAACGTCTTGGTTCGAAGGAGCCTTTGAAGGTTAGTTCACGTACAAAAGAGAAAGTAATGGAAAGTGAATACAAAGAAAGTCATAATAATTATAGAAGATCAAAGATTGATGATGATACTACACGTGATAGTAGGAAAGAAAGAGGCGTTAATGAGAAGAGAAAGAATCAAGATAGGCCGACTGATGACTTTGACCGTGAACACCGAAAGATCTATGATGATGGTACACGAGATAGTAGGAAAGAAAGAGTCGTTCATGAGAAGAGAAAGAATCAAGATAGGCAAATTGATGACTTTGACCATGAACACGGAAAGATTTATGATGATAGTAAACGAAATAGTAGGAAAGAAAGAGTCGTTCATGAGAAGAGAAAGAATCAAGATAGGCAAATTGATGACTTTGACCATGAACACGGAAAGATTTATGATGATAGTACACGAGATAGTAGGAAAGAAAGAGCTGGCCATGAGAAGAGAAAGAATCAAGATAGGCCAACCAATGACTTTGAAAAGAGTTATGACGATAGTACACGGGGTAGTAGGAAAGAAAGAGTCGATCATGAGAAGAGAAAGAATCAAGAATGGCCAACCAATGACTTTGAGCGTGAACAAGGCAAGATTTATGATGATAGTACACGAGATCGTAGGAAAGAAAGAGTCGATCATGAGAAGAGAAAGAATCAAGAATGGCCAACCGATGACTTTGAGCGTGAACAAGGCATGATTTATGATGATAGTACACGAGATCGTAGGAAAGAAAGAGTTGTTCATGAGAAGAGAAAGAACCACGATACGCCAACCGATGACTTTGAGCGTGAACATGGAAAGAGGTATAGTAAGGATTATGCAGTTAAAGATAGGGATAGAGGCAGATCTGAACATGTCAGTAAGAGATCTCAAAATGTATATGATGATATTGGGAAGAAAGATGAATCAAGAAAATGGCAAGATCCCGCTACTATAGAAAAGAAGCAAAATAAGTCAACATCTGAATTTCACCATGAAGACTTAAAGTCAAGAAGCAAACGGTCTAGGAGTAGAGAGCATGAGAGAGACAAAAGTAAAAGGTCTAGATCACCCTCACCAAGGGGACAAAAACAAAGATACTATGATGCACGAGAGCATGAAGAGCTGTCCTCGCATTCTTCAAAAGATGGGAAAAAGGTATCAAACAATGGCTCAGATAACAAGATTAAAAGACATGATGCATCTACAAGTGGGCTTGGTGGTTATTCACCAAGAAAAAGAAGAAGTGAGGGTGCTATTAAAATGCCTTCTTTAAGTAATCGTTCTCCAGAGAAAAAGACCGTTGGATGGGATTCACCACCTGTTAAGATGGAAAGCAGTTTTCCTTCGTCAAACAAAACCGAATCGTCTAATAGACATGACGTGGCTAGTTTGGGTCAACCCCTCACTCCAAGCATCCCCAAGCCAACTTTTGGTGTTCTTTCTAGCTTTCCTGCAATGATGAATGTCTCTGTTGACTCGATCCAGCTCACTCAAGCGACAAGGCCTAAAAGGAGGGTTTACGTAGAAAATCTACCAGCTTCAGCCTCTGAGGCTGCAGTAATGCAATGGCTTAGTGGTTATCTTCGACCATTTGGTCTTAATCATGTTCAGGGCACAAGTCCTTGTATTAGCTGTATTGTAAGTATATAATTGCTGTCAAGATATGCATTTCAAATTTTAGTATTTTTGTGCCTATGAAAAGGAATGGTGTTGAAATTGTTAATTATCATGGCTTCACGGCAGGTGAACAAGGAGAAGGGCCAGGCGCTTGTAGAGTTTCTCACACCTGAAGATGCTTCTGCTGCCCTCAATTTTGATGGGAAATCTTTCTCTGGCAACATTATTAAAATCAGACGCCCAAAAGACTACATCGAATCAAGTGTAAGACTGACAACCATGTTTACTTATGGTTTATTCATGTGTACATGTTGCGTATCTTACTTATTAGCATGTGAAGTTAACATCTATAGAATGTTGTCTCTATAAATGCAAAACGGGCATAGTTCTTTCGGAAAATGTCAGAAAACCTCTTTAAACTTAATAGAGTTCACATATATATCACTGAATTTTATCTTTATATGCTATGATCCTTTAACTTACAAGCCTCATGAGATGGTCCTTTTTATAAAGTTCAGGGGGCTAATCATGCAACATGTGACCTTTTTGTTAGATTTTTGAAGTTAAGGAATTAATCATGCAAAAGGAAGTTTCTTTGATCGTTAAAAAGGCCTTTTTTTTGTTAAGTTCTACAGGTTAATGGATTGAGTCTTTAACAAAACCCCCATTGGGTTTTTATCCATCTGCTTCATTATATTGACTTTGTTTAACTAAAGTTTGTATAGCTCTTATAAAGAAGTTATTAGCTCACAGATAATGATCAGTTTTCAGGGGTGGATATATTATTTCCAAGACCGTCCATCTCAGTGTGTCTAGAATGTGTCAATTTGGTAGTCAGTTGTGTTATTTGCAGGAGCAGTTTAGAAGAATAATTTTAATTTTTGTATTAGATGTCTACCAGTACATAGTGCCCTTATATAGCTAAATGCTGATTCAAGGTCTTGGATATAAAGGAAAGTGTGTCAGTGTGTGTTTAGAATGGCAATGAAAGTGGCATTTTAGTTTGTAATATTTTACTTCAATAGAAGGATATCTAAGTTTCAAGCATAAAGTTTTATAAATACTTTGTGTTAAGTTCATCTAGTAGTGTAAATCAGCAGATGTTGGTTAAGGATTTACAAGATAACAAATGGTGACAGTGTATGTCGAGTTTTAGATGAGAAGCTTTGAGGACTTCCTGTTTAGTTAGTAAAACTTATATTATTTTAGTTTGCTTTATCATCTATAATATTTGTTTTCTCAAATCACCCAACTTTTGTTACTTATAGCATAGTTATCGGAGTTCATTAAGTGTGGATAATCTGTTTGCAGTGAGATAATCGTTATAACTATGTAAACAGATGATGATTATTAGCATTTACTAAGGTAGAAGTGTTCACTTGGGCTCTAATATAAGCCTGCTCGTAGAATGGTTTTATTTTTTTAAATATGGAATAGATTATTTACATGAAAATTAAGCAATAGACAAGACAAATACGACTATTTTAAGACTTTGTGCCACAATTTGATGCATGGCTATGAACTTGATCATATGCTAACCAGTGATACCTTCATGTGACTCACGGTCATGTCTCAAACTATGCTCTTAGTTTTAAGTTTACACGTAGACTCCCTTTTACGCCGTATATGTGGTTACTTTTCGACAAAAAAACGTAAGAAGACATATGCGAGTATTCCTATAAAATGCTCATTTAGAGGACTCAAGACAATAAAGAGGTATGTAATGTCACACTAAAGTACCATGACGGTCTACAACCTAGTTATAAAGAATTTTTATTGCTTAATGTTTCTTTTTGTTCTGATATTTTATTTTTTCTTATAAAAACAGCACAATAATGTCACCTATGTGAATGTCTCCTTCTCGTAATATAAGTTAACATTTAGAATTTAGACCTGCTCTCTCTTTTTTTTCTTCTTATTTGTTTATGTGGATAACAAAGCTATTTAAGAATCTACTAGTTTGAAGTAATTTTGTACTTCAAATTTCTTTAACTTGTTATATACTTAGTGAATACAAGTTAATGATATATTGGTTTTACCTAAATCTAACCTAATTACTTCATTTCCATCATATTTTGTAATAATTTGTTAATCATCTTTTCTTTAGAAGATAATTTTTCTGACAATCATGTTGGATTCTTAAATAGGCTGTTTATGTTGGGTATATCATAATTCACGATGATGATGAAGCTGACTCCTAACATAAGAAGATTTCCAGGTGTAGTGTAATATTTTGTTTTTCAAGACTACAACCAACTTTTACTAGATTGGTAGTATATATTTCTGTGATTGCAGGAGTCTCTTAAAAAACTCAGTACTATAGTAGTTACAGTTGCAAGGCTCAAATGGCTCTTTTGTTGGCTAAGGAACAACGACTAAGGCGCAACAATGATTACTTTTAAGACAGTATACGTAATAATTAGAAAATTTAAATATAATAAGAAAATGTTAATAATTAGTAATTATCAAAAGTTTAGAAGTAATAACAAGTCACACAAGCATTCATTGGTCATCATTAACAAAACTATCTTCTGTCATCTTTTAAGCCATTGAAGTTGAAGGTTGTGGAGTCTTTGTTGCTTGTTTGTTTCCTATAATGTTAGTGCTCCCTACATGACCGGCTAACTTACATTTGCTACATCAAGTCATGTCGAGTGATTATCAAAATTCCTCTTTGGTCATCTTTTTAGTCAATCGCTATATAGCCTATATGTAACTTTTTTTTTAATCACGATGATTCTTGAGTGATTAGTTGTATTTGACAAATACTAGGTCTTTTAGCTTCTTCTGCTCTATTAGGTTTGTCTTCATAGAATGGATCTTGATAAATTTTATGAAACTTATTCTAAAGTGGCAAAAAGAACTTCATATAATAGAGATACTTACATGCTCGTATTGTAGTTTGATGTTGCCTGGCTGGATCTATTGGTTTGGTTGCTTTGTTGCTAATCTACAAGATACGCTATGTGTGTCACACGCTTTGCAAGTGGGGTCACACTACAATTGGGGTCATTTTTCTTTTATTTGTCAATGACGAATCACTTTGAAAAGTTATTTTCCAAGGAAAACCCTCGCAAGGGAGTAAAAGAATGTGTTTATAAATGATGGAGTCAATCCTTAAAGTAGTTATCGTACATAATCAATATGTATCCTGACCGATTGAGGCAAACTAAAAGTGAAAATACATTTCTGGCAGAATTACACATGTGGACACTAAAAACACATACACAGAATTGCACATATTAAGCTTTTTTTTTTCAGCAAGACCTATAGAAATATGCCTAACATTTTTTTTCCACAAAAAAATTGATTCAATATCAAACAAATTTTTTTACGCTTCTTTGCCAAATTTGGATTAATTTATACTCTTAGCAAGATTGTCAGATAAAAAGAAATAGACCAGTAGTACTAAGTATCAACTCTGATTTTCAAAAACATAACTAGATACCATTATAAATGAAAAGCACATACATACACATGATTTTCAAATCACCGAATTACAGATTATATGCCTACTGGATAACAGGAGTAGGACTACTCTTTCCTATATTAAAATCCTAAAGTTGTTTCAAATTCAGATACATTCTGTAAACAAGAAAAAGATACATTCTCTTAAAGAACCCTTCTAACGGTAACTGTCGAGAATTAAATGAACTGCCGCATAGGAGTTGAGGAGAAGAAAGGACTAAAGGGGAATAGGGAATCTGAACTTTAGGTTTATTAGTTTATATAACTAAGTTAATGTCGCAACAAGCTAGACATAATAAAAATCACAAAAACTCCTATATTTAAAGCAACCACTTGAGGTTGCCTTCCCTGGCTGGGCACATAGGTCTCACTTCACTTGAGCCCCTAGGGACGTGCCCATTGTGCTTTTGATTACATTTCCTGGTACACATTTTTCAAATACATATTTTATGGTTCTCTATAGTACTTTGGTCTTCTGTATCATTTGTAGGAATATGAATGGAAACAAAGTTAGTTACTAAACACATACTAGGTGTGAGGTATAGGGATGTTGAAACTCATGTATGCAAATATTTATTATCACTTATGTGTAGAAGACATGATTTTGTCTGCAGTGTTTATTTTTTTTTACAAATTTTGGCTTGAGTATTTTCTGGCATGCAATAGGACTGGCAGATTGATACTGAAGTTGTTTACACGTACTTATATTTGTAAATCTTCCAGTAAAGATATTCTCTCCCTATATATTTTTTATATTAGTACGGATAGTTATTTGCTCATGTTGTCACGCCACATGATAGCATATTTAAATATCGAGTGGTTGTTGGTAGTTAAGTTTTGGTTGCTGAGGTTACTATTGATGTAGCAGGTTTTCAGACAGTTGCTATTTTCATGCAGACTGGTGTATTGGAGAAACCTGTGGCTGGAGCTGTTTCAGTTAAAAACATTGTCGAAGACTCTCCTAACAAGGTTTGCTTGTGAAGCCATCAAACTTTCTTTTATATATAGTATGTTTTAGTATCATATCTTAAACATGTGATTTCTGTGATATTAAATTTTGTTTGTTGAATTATTTATTTGTTTAGTGGGTTGTCACATCAGGATCATGGTGTTGCAAGTTACATTTACCTAACTTTTTTTTAAGTCTTTTGCAAATTATACATTATTAAGGTTGATGATAGAGTTGCCAACTTCGACCTATTTGCTTATGAATTTGTTGATTTGATTTACGTGCTTATCTCAAACGGATCAAATGGGACAAACATAAAAAGTGTAGGTAAAAAGGGACTTGAGTGGGTTAATAGGATCGGAAGTTATAAAAAGTGTTCTTTTTAATACATACAACCCTCTAGCATACCTCTAATTTCCTGCTTATTGTTGCCTGTGATAAACTAATATGGTTTTGTCCTTGCAGATATTTATAGGTGGGATTTCAAAGGCTATTACATCTGAAATGGTAAGCACCTTTCCTTTCATTTCTTGTTTTTCATTCTTCAATATTCTTTATGAAGCATCTAAATAGCTGTGGATTATGCTTCATAGCTCATGGCAATAACTAGTGCTTTTGGACCTCTAAAGGCTTACCATTTTGAGGATAATGCACATCTTCACAGTCGATACGCCTTTGTTGAGGTATAGAACCATTGTTATATTTTCTATGGATAGGTCTTAATCGATTGCATCAATGCTGTTGTATACAGCCCTATTCGTATTTTTATTATTGCAAATCATATATAATACTGTAATTGTGTTTATTGTTTTGCAGTATGCTGATCAATCAGTGACTCTCAAAGCATGTGCGGGCCTTAATGGTATGAAGTTGGGCGGGCAAGTCTTGACTGTAACTCAAGCAACTCCTGATGCTTCATTAGTGGTACACAACCTCTCTTTTCCTTGATATATGAAATAGGTTTTTGTTCTCTACTATTTGTTCTAATTTAGAGGTGGGATTTTTGACACATTTACGTATAAATGTCAGTTTTAGTAATGTTAATTTGTAGCAGGTCAAATGAGTTGAATAAAAAGTTTTTAGAAAAGGAAACGAGGTTGAATGGTTTGAACATATCGAATGTCCTTTCAAGCATATTTTGAGCGCATACAATCTTTAAGTAATTTTATGTAAAAACCTAGATTACATACAAACAAACGCATCAAGTGAAATCCCAACTCAAAGAAGGCTATTGGTAGGGTTTGAAGAGGGTAGGATGGGGGCAGCCTTTCTTCATTCCAAGAAGATAAAGAGGCTTCTCCTGTTGAGACCCGTGGCCCCAAAAGCTATTTCTTGACATACAGTTTTGTGTCCAGCAGAAAAAAAAATGCAAGAGAGGTGATTTGTACCAACACTTGTGTCGTATGGCATATGCACATTGTATATTATAAAGTTGATATGCATGGCAGTGTTAGTGTACATATCATCTCTCTAATTTCTGATCGTAATTAACCCACTAACTAATATATAAAGAACTTAAAAGGACAAACGTGTTTTAAGTCAGCCTCACACATATCAATCATACTGATATTGACCCTTTAACCAAGAGGATTGACTAACCTGTTTTATCACCTGTAAGCTCTATGCTTTGGATTTGAAATCTTTAATGACCATAACATCATTAGGGAAATCAGGGTGACCAACTTTTTTACGGAACTCCAGCGCACGCACGAGCACTTCTTGAGAAACCTACACAAGTCCTAAAACTCAATAACGTGGTACGTTTTTCCAAGTTCGATGTTGAATATGTTTTTATATCTTTCTATTATTGTTTTAAATACTTACTATTCTGATATGCCTGTTTTCATTACCTGGCATAGCTGGACCCACACAGTCTACCATCACTTTCCGAATCAGAATTGGAAGAAATACAGGAAGATATACGCCTAGAGTGTGCCAGGTCTAATACAACTATATAAGCACACTTTTTTCTATAGCTCTTAAATCACACTGATTCGAAGAGAAGCCACTCGTTTCTAGTACAGGTCAAAACAGGGCGGGTTTGATTCATCAGCTAAAACTATCAATACTTTTTTTTGAATTTATTTTAAATATTGAACAAGTAATTTTTTTTGGTTATAAAAATATCATCAGAATTTTTTTTTTGAGTCATTCTCAACCTGATCTGACCCCTTTGACATGTTAGTTTTTTTAGCTATATTTTATTTATTTAAAAATTTTGATCTGTTTGAGCCAAAACACATCCCAATTTAGCTCATTGATACAAGTATATGTCTAAAAATGTGTAGGTTTGGTATGGTCAAATCAATCAATATCATCAAGCAAAGAAACATACCCGCAAGCTCAGAAACAGTCGAACTAAATGAAGAAGCTAATTCCATGGCGGATGGAGTAATTAAAGAAGCTAATTCCACAGTGGATGAAGTAACTAATGAAGCTAATTCCATGATGGATGAAGAAACTAAAGAAGCTAATTCCACAGTGGATGACTTAACTAATGAAGCTAATTCCACGGTGGATGAAGTAACGGAACCATCATGCAGTGATAAACCACAGCAGCATGAAGAACCTGAAAACAACTCTCATCATGAACCTGAAAAGGTAAATGGGACCGGAGGCATTATTGACAATAAACATGAAAACAATACCGAAAAGGAGGAAGCATGTAATACAACCATGGGTGATTGCATTGTAGAAAACCAAAACTTGGAGAACTTGAAATCTACCAATGATACCGAGACAGAAACTAAATCATTAAAAGCAGAATCACACAATACCATAAAAAATATATCTAATCTTATCGATGCTTTTGAAGTTGGTTGTGTATTGGTGGAGTACAAAAGAACAGAAGCTTGTTCCATGGCTGCACATTGTTTACATGGCCGGGTTTTCGATGGAAGAAGTGTGAGTGTGGAATATGTTGCATATGATGATTATTGCACCAGGTTTCACAAATAAGCCTTATATAGCATCTTCAAGTGTATCATTTTCGGCTAAAGGGTCATTTGATCTTGATGGGTAAGTTTTTAAGAAGGCTTAGAGATGAAAACAAAGAATGTATTGTATTGTTTCAGTGGATCTTTTTGTCAGTTTTACATGCCTGTGTAACATTTGTTTTCAGGGAGTTAGTTAGTTGTGGTTTATGGTTCATGTGGCAATGCCATGTCATGAGTAAATTTGGTTATGGCTTACTTTCTACTAAGGGTGTAAACGAGCTCAATTGAGCTTAACCTCGGCTTGGTTAACTTTAAATTGTTCTAACTTAAACTTTGCTTGTGTTGGGCTCATGTTTAGAATAGTTTAATACTAATTTTTTTTAACACTACTTATTTAATTTCAAATATTTATGTATGTTTTTATGTATACTTGCTATTACTTCTTAGATTATATGATATAATAATTGTTATATTTATATAAATAACAAGCTTATATTTTTTTGGCTTAATTCGTTTAATAATAGCTTTTGTAACGTGGACTTTTTACACATGGTATATATACTAGTTATGCTTAAAAAAGTAAACATGTGCTACACTTGGGGTGTTATACACTTAGGACGTGTGAAGGAAAAACGACCGGGTTGTTTGATAGTCTAATATAAAAGTTAGATAAAATTAGCTAGGTCTAACAAATGGTGTATTTTGGCATAATGTTTATATATTTGAATTGTTTTCCTAATATTTTAGTAAAAACTTTGTAAACGGCCATGCTTAATTTTTTATATTTTTTTTAAAAGAACTTGACAAAAAGTAACAACCACTTGATGAAAACTATTTTAATACGATACTTAACCTATACGTCTTATCTATTTCATATCCTAGTTTGTCACTTGAAACTTATATATTTGTCTCCCTTGCCACTTTCGGAATATGGATAGTGTAGTTTTGAAGCTTCGTTTGGCAAGAGCTAATAAATATGGAAAACTTTCACATTTTGTGATGCTAACATGTTCTCTTTTTAAAAAGTTTTATCTAAGGAAACCAACAAGTATGCAAGTAACTCAAGGGTCGATCGCGATTGCAAGACGTAAATCATATAAATCGTGCATAAAAGGCATAGTTTGGATTTGATCATTTTCTATAAAACGTGAAGTCGCTCTTTTTTAAAAATTATCATTAATTTAATATCAAGTTTGAACACACAAAAACAAAACACATAATATATATAATACAACCGCTATATGAATGTAAAGCTGAAAATCGAAAATCAAGAATAAGTGATATACATATTTTCTAAGTCAATCATATAATTAAAAAGGTCACAAAATTTTAAAATTTATATGTTGTTGTGATGTTGTAGCTAGTCAAATTAATCTAGTTGTAGATCTTTATGTGACCAACCTATGCTGAGAATAAGTATCTTGTTTTAAGAGAAAAGATGGGGAAATAACATATATACTAGATACAATTGTAATATTGTATCACATGACCTCTAAATTTTAACGTGTGTGTACGTGCAACGTGAGAGGCACCGTTCGATGGGTCAATTAACTTAGAGCTTAATAAAGGGACATCTTAACACGACTAAAACGGATTACATGCAGCTACCGGAGAGTCGATCAGGAGGAAGCGACCAAACAATTGAAGTCATCAATAGTTGTTAAACGATGCTCTAGCCGAGTATGAGTTGCATGTGTGAGTGTAACTGATCTAATTTTGTCAAACTTTCCTATTTCGTGCCATGCATGTGGCTTCTGAGTCTTTGCTCTACTTAATTTCTTGCTCATAGCATAAACCTATCTCCTCAGATGACTTATAATCTGACATTACGTAGTTTCTTTTCAGTTTTGACCTTAATTAGGATATTAATAAGTGGTTAAGTATCTTCAATTGAGACTTGCAAGTCACATCACCCTAAACCAGATCCTATAATCATATACGTATCCTAAAAACCGACTTTAAATGCTAAAAACTTTATAAACTTACTACATTTAATTTTTATTAACTTTTTAAGATGTTCAACAAGTTTCACATACAATAAGTATCACACTCAAGAGTCAAGACAACTTGACTTACGCCTACGTTATTACTTATCTTATCATATGTTATATCATTGCAGGTTACCCAATAGTATATTGGTATACTATGTTATTCTATTTTCACTTTTTTTCATTTTATACCACCTTATATATGATAACCTAGTATGTTTCATTTGGATTATGTTTTTTTTCTCAGATCATACTTATAGTATTTTAGTATTCAAATATTTGAATCACAATATGTTTGAAATCAAATAGATGTCTTAATGAGAGTGATCTCTTTATATATCGTTTTAGATAAAGAAAATAGTTACTATCATCTCATCTTCCTCAGACCCGACTCTGACTATACTACAAGCTCATAAAAAAAAAGTACATCAATTATAAAAGATGTGTATATATATATATTAAAAATTATTTTTCATTTTGTTATATCATATATTCTTTCCAATGTAGTCAACCGTTAGTTTGACGTCGTTGAACAACACAACTGAAAAAAATTATAAAAGCTTAAATCACAAACGATCATTCATCAACAAAACCATCCCCAATTTCACAAAATCATCATCATATAACAACCAGATCGTTAACACCAACAACAACTACAACCACAGTCAAAATCAAACAACAATTCCGATCACAGTTTCATCTCAATCCAACGAACAAGCTCTGCAGGATTCACAACACCTGGTAATAAGTAACCTCCACTATCACTTTTCATCATCAACAAACTCGTTAGTTCTCTATACCTCTCGTTTTCAATCACCTTCGCCGTTTCAGATCGATCGATTTTGTTACCTAGCACTGTTCCTTTCGTTAGAAACTCAAACGCCATGTAACCTGCAACGAGCTTGTTGTTCGATGAGTTCATTTCAAATCCTTTCGTTGAAGTTTTTGTCGGAACTGCCGCACGCGGCGGAGGTGGTGGTGGCGGAGGATGACGTTTCGACGGAGGAAGTTGTTGATGTTCTCGATCCTTACGCTTTAATCGTGATGCTGATGATGCTCCATGAGGTAATATTCCGTACTGTCGTTGTTGTTGTTGTTCATTCATCGTCTCAATATCTTCTTCTTCTTCTTCTTCAAATGATTAACTAATTTGAAAACTGAAACTGAAACTGAAATTGAAATTGAAATTGAAGTGATAACAAATTAGAAACAGAGTAGGTGTAGAACGTAATTAGATGTAAACTGAGGGGCAAAATCGTCAATACGGAAAGTGAACATGAAAATGAAATGAAATTTAGGGTTTCGTAAGAGTATGATAGATCTGGTACATAGGCGATTGGTGTGATGAAATTAGACGATGACGGAGACGACGGTGGACGGCGGAGGGATGCGGTGGAAGGAGACGGTGGTAGGGCGGTGAGCGGTGGTCGGAGAAATGGTGTAAGATGGGGGGTTTTTGTATGGAGATGAGGTAAGGAGAAAATGGGCGTGTGTGTGTATATATGTTGATGGATGTAAAAAAAGGACGTTAAGTTTGGATAAATTACGAAATGTTGCCATTTTAGAGGAGCGGGATTTTATTTAGTGGCAACTTTGTGATTTTTGAAGATTATAGGGGCAAAGACTAAAGAGTAGAATTGCTTGATTTATTAATATTTGTGTGTTAAGACAAAAATTATTTTATATTATGTAAAACACTAACACATATATTTTCTACTTTATATTAGTGCATCCAATAGAAAGAAGATTTTATATGTACTTTGTCACACTCCATTTTAGTCTTATTTTCTAATAGTAATCAAATGTGGTTGTATATATGTACGAAGAAAGATCAAATACAAAATTGATTTTGCCTAAAAAGTGTGAGAAGTGACTTAAATCACATCAAAACTGGGTCAAACGAACTCCGTTTGAGCTCTATCAAGCGACGTTGGAACCGTCTCGTCGAGCTTTATCATCTTAGCTTCTAGGGTTTAACTTTTAGGGTTTAGCTTTAAAATTTAGTTTTTACCTTAAGGTTTAGCCTTAGGGTTTAGCCTTGAGATTTAGCTTTTAGGGTTTAGTTTTTAGATTTTAGGCTTTTATATGGATGGGGTGAGGGGTTTAGATTTTTAGGGGGTGGGTGGGTGGGGTTTAGGTTTTTGAGGGGTAGGGGTGGGGGGTTTTAGGTTTTTTGGGTGGTGGGTGGGTGGTTTTTAGGGTTTTTAGAAGGTGCGGGTCGAGTGATTTAGGTTTTTAGGGGGTGGGGGTGGGGGGTTTTATGTTGTATATAGTAGTTAAAGTATGTATAAATAAGCGCATTGTGTGCTTGTATACCCGAAATAAAAAATAGGAACTTGAGAATGTATATTGAAATAAAGATGTCAAACTATAATATATTTGCAATTTTAAGAATATGACGTAGATGTGGTCAAATAAACAAAACACCGCATGATTAGTATGTTATAAAATAAGCCTTTAAAATTTTCAAAAACCTAAGTTAAGAGTGTTAGATAAAATTAATTCTAACTTCGTTTACGTTGTTAACTAAATCCAATAAAAAAATAAAAACTCAAACTCGACTGTTCATATCAACGTGCGTGCACGGTTCGAAAGAACAAATCGCTCCTTGCTAAGATCCAAGCTAAAGTCAAATTTGTTTCGTCTTCGACGGTCCACGGTGTGTTATTTCTTTGAAGTGATTGCTTGGATTCATAGTAAGGCATTCATATAACAAAAAAATAAAATGATGGCTTTGTCTAAAAGAAAGTGTTAAAAAATAAAACAATGGTTTTGTGTAAAAGAAAGTTTATAAATGTTATGTATATATAGAGTTTAAGTAACAATTTTTTAAATTTCGCAAACGCTCACAAAGATGCAACCGTAAAGACATGGTCATACTTTTTGTTTTTAACGAGTTGACACGTATAGTCGTATACTTCTAACGTTCCACTCATAGAGGTGTCAAAGGGCGTTGGACTTAACAGTTAACACCTCTAAGCGTTAGTGTATATCGGACAGCGTTAGGAAACACCATTAAAAAAAATTATAATATGATTTCCTATTAATTACATATTCAGAAATTATGGTGATGATGATTAAAATAATCTGTCCTGATGGAGATCACAAAAAGGGAGCATATGTCTAAAATTGTGATATACCCACACCCATATGCTAGACATACGAATTAAACATCCTAGTTGGAATTTGGAGATTAAACATCACATCTTTCAACACATGAGTGTCATTTTAGTTAAATTTTGAAATCTAAAACCTTTACACATGTGTATAATTGTATATGTTAGTCTAAATCACATAGTCCTGTTTTATGACTCGGTACTCGGTACCCATTACATGATCTTGAATTTAATCAATCTAGCATCAAAAGACACATAAGCAGCTCAAAATGCTAAAACTTTTGGAAATAAATAACTTCCTGTCTTGAAACATTACATATAAAAGTAAAAAAGAAAAATAATTAAACAGCAACAAACACACACTTGGTGACAAATATACATTACAGAAACTCAAAAAACCATCAACAATAATACCTAAACCAAATACTTCCAATATGCAGGGCGGTCTCTTGATATAAGCAGAGCTCGTGATCCCATATAATCGAATGATGGACAATATAAGTTATCCGGCCCAACAGTCTCTCTAACTCGGTCACCACTTACATGATCACTTGCTGATGGTTTCAACCCATCATCTTTCAATGCATCAAACACAAACAACCCTGAACCACACACGCCCATGGTTATATTCGAGTTACCCCAAACTTGTGTTATGGCTTTGTGATGTGGGTGTGCATTAGAATCAGGCAAAATGTAGGTGGTAAAAAGCTTCTGTTTGCGCAAAGAAAACTGTTGAATTTGAGCAGTGGATGGTAGTTTTCTAATGGATGATTGTGTGCTACTGCAACCAACATAAATGGAGTCGCCACGAGAGAAGACCGAGTGGGCATTGGTCCCATATTTGGGAATCTTGAAACCAATTCCTGATGGATGACGGAAATCTAGTATGTTTATGGATTCTGAAGTGCAGAATACACCGTCGTTCCCTTCTGCTTCTGATGAACTTACTCTGTATTGCAAATTATTACATGGATTAAATACATACATACATTCATACATTACATGTTAGACCCGTTTGAAATAAAACACAACCCCAATCAACATATTCATAAGTAAATGGGTCAAAACTGCCAGCTATTAAAAAAAACAATAAAAGACTTACCTTTGGCGAACACCTCCACCAAGCTCAGCATCAGTATTATTTACATGAAGTGCTGTAATCTTTTTACCATTAGAAGAAACAGAAATTAGTGGTTCAGGGGTAAGAGACCCAACATCCCACAAAGAAACGTTATCTGTCTCTGCTAAAACCACCTTTCCCCTGTTTCTCCATTGCAATGGGCTTGAATTCTCCATTTCTAAAACAAAACTTTGCACATCCCATTTCATTATATGCTCTCCATCACGAATATCATATATCCTAACGCCTTTCTGGTTACTGGCTGTTGAGATAATAAGTGGACCGCAAGGTTTATACCACCATTGCCGGTTTTCTGGGGCCAAAGTTGTTAAATCATGTCTTCTGTTTAAAACATTGTTGGTTAATGGAGCAAGTGCTGTTCTTGTATTAGTAACTCCATCTTCTATGTGAAATGATTTTATTTCTTTGGTGTAGAAGTCCCAAGAGCAAAAGCCTGAATCCATGCTGTTTCCAGCAGATGCAGCCACAACATACCTTCCAGAGCAACCATCTGCACCCGGTGCACGAACTATCCAACAATCTCTCCAGAGATTAGGTGAAATTTCGGCTGGAGCCTTGTAAATGGATTTCTCCTGAAATAATAACCATTGTTGCATTTAGATAAAAGAGTTTACTGTGACACACCACACTAGAGAGAGCACAAAATTGACACATAATCACATATGACTGGTTGGAGGTTAAAAAACCCAAAATTGACAAACTCATAAGTAAATGGGTTAAAAATACCAACCTTATGTGACATACAAGTTTTCATCATATTATTCCCTATACAGTACATAAGTAATTGGCATAATTACACTGACAGACACATATCAAACCGATGTATAACAAAAGTTATACACGGTCACTAAGCCTACAAGTGTAACATTTGAGATTCCGAGACCATTAGGAATGGCATTGTAAAATCACTAGCCTACTTTCTAAGGTTCCAAAGACGAAAAATAGGATATCTAACAAATAAGGCTATTGAGATTGATGCCTTGACGGATGGCATCCCTACTTCAACCATCCTTTAAAGGGGGGGGGGGGGGGGTTTGAGTGTGGGTTTAAATCAATTATCAAAACTTGAATTCAAAGTGTTTGGCAAAAACCTATCATGATTCAAGTTTTCAAAATATTTTTTATTACAATAATCCGATTTGGAAGTTGTGAAAACATTAACTACCTCAGAGTTGGCAACGTCATAGAAGGTGCATGAACCATCATCGTGAGCAAGCAAAACTGACTCTCCCTCTGATACAAACCATCCACCTGTAGATGTCTTGTGCCCGATCTCATTCAACTGATTGTTGAAACTATCGTCTATCTCCTCTACATAGATCATCACCGCCTTATTTTCCTCTTCATCACATTCTTCAAGTGTTTCATTAGCTGTGAGCATTGTCTCAACATTACCTTTTCCATCATAAGTGTTTGAAGAATCACACCCTTTAGAATTTACAGTTTCATCAGTTTCTTGAACTTCACATATCTCCAAACCACCCCTGATTGTAACTTTAGACTCCCCTTTACTCAACGAGTCTGGTAACAAAGATGCAACACATTTCTCATCAACTGAACTTAACATTTTATCCTCCTGTTTTGTTTCAGTAACAGCTACACCAACATCGGTTTTGACTGTTTCATGGCTTCCAGAAGGTGCTTTTAGTGTTGCCCGGTCTCTGAGTAACTTATGATGAGGAAAGAACCGTGCTTCTAATTCATCAGTATTCAATCCCTTACCTGAGCTTTTTATCGCGGTAAGCTGCATACTATCACCTTCGCTTACCTTGCTTAAACCACTTTTCTCTTTCTCACCATTTTCACCACTCACAACATCACCCATCGCCTTCTCAATTCCTGCAACAGTTTCTTGAATATCAGAAAGCATCAATTTTGATGCATCCGGATTGTTCAAATCCAGCATTTCCTTTGTTCTCTTAATATCCGACGCTATCCTCTTAACTTTTTCTTCCAAAAACGCAAGCTTCCCGTGTAGTTTACTAGGGTACTTGATACTCAATACTGAACTTGTAATATCTTTTGAACCATCAGAACTATTCCCTTTAATTAACTTCCCACTAGAGTTACTAAAACTCAAACGAACATCATTCTCTTCACTTTCATTTCCATTTTTAGACCTTAATCCACAAGATTTCGACTTAAATTTCTCAAACAATTTAACACTTTCCAAAACTTTCATAACAGAATCAGAAATGCATTCGCTCTTCAAATCCACTGGCTGCAATACCACCTCTCTATCACTTCCATTTTTAGGCAAAACTATAGAAACCTTAGCAATATCATTTTGATTTTTCAATACTTTCGGCTTCAATTCTTTCGAAACCTCACTGTTTTTATCCAAATCCACAAAACTAACTTTCGAATTCATACCTTTATTCTCAAAACTAGGTTTACAAGCCACCTTATTAGAAACCCTAGCTGATCTATCAACACTAACACTTCTCTCATTTCTGTCAACCGAAACCCTAGAAACCCTAGCTTTATGTACATCAGATGCAATCCTATTAAACTCAAATGGACTAGAGCTTCTACCTGTTGTTCGCACAGAACCACTCGTCGACCATCTGCCACGCGCATCCACCGTATCGGCGCGTGCAATCGGAGGAACAAACGGCTTTTGCGGCTTCGCCGCTGCACGTATCCGTGAACTGGCTCTGCAATTGCTACTGTTTTCTTTTCCGGTGGACATGCTGATAGAACTTCCGGTTTTGCAGATGATTCGTTCCGATACCGGAGTTGTGCTTCTGAATGTTTTTGGTGGTGGAACGATGGTGGTTTTGGCGGCGGCGCTGGTACCAGCGGTTGCTTTTGGCCGGCGTACGGCGGACGTTGACATTGTTCGATTGTGATTTATTGCTAAGTTTTTGAGATTGATGTGAGTAGATCTTGTGAATTGTGATTATGGTTTTAAGGTTTGAAGAGGATGAAATTAAGCGGGAAATGTATATTGGGTTTTGATTTTGAATTTTTCATTCATGGTGTTATGTTTGATGATGACGTATGTCTTATTCCACCGATATTCCCACGTGACTTTTTTTCCTGTTAAGTTGGTTTTACTTTGGCAATTTTTTAATTTTAATCTATTTACCCACAATAATTTTTCCTTAGAATTTTTGTTAGGGTTCTTAACTTTATACGTTGTTTTTTTTATTTTTTCTCATTAAACTCGTGTTAAAAAAACTTAACTTCGTTAGGTTTTATGTGAACTTTAAACTGATATTTTAGTGAGTTTGATCAGAAGGGGATATGGATCGGTTGATGTAAAACTTACCTCGTAACAGTGCTTCAAACGACGAAACAGTGGTTCAATTGAATTTTCGAACTTCC
The DNA here is from genome assembly GCA_030867185.1 of Tagetes erecta. Lineage (NCBI taxonomy): Eukaryota > Viridiplantae > Streptophyta > Magnoliopsida > Asterales > Asteraceae > Tagetes > Tagetes erecta. The sequence continues at coordinate 3,677,493 of CM061489.1, read as the reverse complement.
AACTAATTAAGGCGATCATCGTCCTAAGCACCATTTCAAGTTAAGTTTATATCAATTGACTCATATCATGATATCATATTTCCAATCAAAAGTCTAAAACATCAGTTTAGAATTCGGATATAAAAGACATATAGTCACGGGTCTCCTCCTTATCATATGAACTTTCGGGCTCCTCTTTCGCTCTATTTTTTTCTCAACATATACATACACCAATACACTTGATTATACAAGTGACTAATCATATCATGAGGACTCAACTAACTTGAACGTTAGAATGCCCTCGAGGCTAAACCTCTTGGGGTGACCTTTCACGAGTGTTTAGTTGTGATTGTAGGTGATAACCATGTAACATAATACGTACTACACTAGGTATGATGGTAGATGTGGTTGGTTCTGTTTGTTTCTTCTCCATGAAGCAAATTGGATCAAATGATTACCGAAATATGTTTCAAAAGAGGATATAAAAATGTGTTGTAACCTATAATGAAAACAAATCATTCTCTTTTTATTGAAAAAAAAAATGAGCACTAAACAATGGGTATTTGGGTAATTTGACAAGGTTTTTATACACACGCTGACAGTTTGTTCTGACTCACGCATGTATACCAGGCAGTTTGCCCTGACTCATGCATGTACAACAACCACGTACCACGCGCCTGCTTTCCTTCCATGTTCTCTTTCACCTTTTCTTTCCTAGTCGATTTTTTTGCCCACCATTTCCTGCATTAATAATTTGATCTACCACTTGTTGTTTAAAGGTGTAATATTCATGCTCCTTTACTTCATCTATTTCTTTGCACCCATTAAGTGATACTTATTGTTTTACCTCATCAGCGTTGCATACATTGGATCTGTAAATTCTCATATACGCAAAGGAGAAATATTTGTCTTTTGTTGATTAACGTATGCTCGTTATGTTATTACTTAAATATTTAGTAACGAGGATGTTATCATGTTATGTATATTCTTATGAATACCATGTCGCGCACTGAGTCTGAAGTACGTGTCTTGGAGATGCTAGAGATGCTATAAGGCACGTCATAATGGCATGGATGGTGTGGCATCGCGTATTCACATGTGTCTGAATTAATCATATTATGAGCTTTAAGAATAAATAGTAAAAAATAAAAAAATGTACAAATTCAATAAGATATATTACAATTTCAATAAAAAAAATATATTCTTATCCTTCTTAGACAAAAATTAGTTTTTACTCTTCATCCACAACATATCACTCAGGTTAACAATCAACCGCTACACTTCTCATCGTAAAAATACAAGTGTGATCATGGATCATCTTCTAGTGGAATGCACATAAAGCAAATTTTAATCCTATAATACAATATAATTTGTTACAAGTCATGTAAAGATGTTGAACATGTTGTCTACATGTGTTCGTAGGTTTCACACAATGTTTTCTTATTGGTCGTGTTTTAGACACCTCTCATTGTAGTTTGACTCGTGATTCTATTCATTGGCATTACTTGTCGAAGACGAATCTCGGGTTGATGTTCTCTTTTTCCTTCGGTTCTTTTTTGCCCCTGAGTCTTGTGACTCGGACTCGGTGGTCTGGTTTTTGTTCCTCCTACCATGACTAGTTTCATTAGCAATTTGTTTCTTGGATTGCTTCGATTTGCCATGACGATCCGAAGTTCTCTTTGATTCTGTATTCATTTACAATAAACGATCTTGAACTTAAAAATTAACTTGACACTGCATATATTTACCAGCATATGATAACTTAAATTTATAATATTTTAGTTAACGTATGATTGATTAACCCAAAACCTATGATTTGTATTGATATTTTCTTACACTTATGGTCAAACATTTCTAAAGATTGATTAAGAACATTGAGACACCTGATAAAAAAAATGTAAGTGTGACATTGTTATTATTGAAAAAAAACTATATACTATATATATATACTATTTTAATTTGCAAGGTTGGTTGGTTCACCACCAGTCATGTCTTGTTTAATTTACTTGTGGTTGGTCCATACAAATTTAATTGATTTTTTAATTTTAATTTATTTATGGGATTATCGAGTTAATAAACATGTTTTTTTTTCAAGATTAAACTTAAACACATAGTTGGATAGGTTGCTACGTTGGTGATAATTTCTTAGGTTGCATGTTTGCGTCTTGTTTTTGGCATTTTTTTTATATTTTCACTTTCCAGAGTTTAAATATTTTCTTAAATTGTTAGGTCATAACATCATGTTAATTTTACCGTCACACAACAAGGTTTAGTTTTTTAGTCTAAATTTTGAATATTTTCAACATCCCCGTCATACACACGCGTATGTGCAGGATTGACTTACTTAGTTCTATACATGTTAACTTTTTTCAAGATTGGACTTCGTTGTCAGAACACATGACATCTAATAATTAGTTAAACATGAAAGCATACCTGATGCTCCGCCACTAGAATTTGAAGAACCTTGAAAGTCATTCATCTGTCATAGAATAATACTAAAGTAAGAATATTAAAAAAAAGTCTCTTGACACATGTGTCTCATTTATGGGGGTTCGAACTGAAAATAATCGAAGAACCGAACCATAAAACCTGAAGAAGGTCTATGATAGTAATAAAATTTGTCTTCGTCTTATATAATAGATCAAGGAATTACCCAGGTAGGAGCACTGGAAGAAGGCCCATCACAACCGATATGTGCAACATGTTTAACATCCGTAGGCGCACCAATTTGTATTTCTGGTTCCTTTTCGTTATCCGCCTCTGTTATTCCAACAAATTCATGAGTCAGAACACGAAACACATAATTAAACAAATAAAACTCATCAGGATTCCCGATTAAAACACATAAAAATGTACCGAAAATTTCAGAGATGTAACGTAGGCCTTTCAATAGACCTTTCATGGCCGTGTTGATGATAACTTTTCAGTTTTTTCTTATATACAGGAAGATTCTCATCTTCAAATATAATGATTTGTATCCTTATATGTTTAAATCGTGAAATAAATTACTATAAGATGTATGTATGTAATTTGAACACGAAATGAGGAACTCGTAGGTCACAATGTGCCAAGATCGAATTTGAGGATCGTTCCCAAAAGGACAACAAGAAATTAACTAATTTTTTTTTGAAAAAACCTATTATGAACAAAAGTTTAGTAAAATTGTAAACTGGGAAATGTTTTGTTGTCTATGGATGTCAACCATGAATGGACCCATATTTTAAGGGAACCACAAAAATTTAAGGGCATTAAACCCATATTTTGGTTTCCCAAATATCTAGGTTTTTATTTGAAATTTATATAATAGTATCTTAGAGTTCATGTATTATACAGTAAAAACTCCATAAATTAATACTTGATTATTTAATAAACTCTCTAAGATAATATTTTTGTTGGTCCCGACTCGAGGATATAGTGCTAAATTAATAGTTCGCTAAAATTATAAGATAATACATTTTTATAATTTCTTTATACACAAAGAGTGAGGGTAGTGCTGACCCGTAAACGAGAAATCGCCGCCAAGTATGGTTGATTGGTTGGACTTGCAATTTTTAGGTTTACTCTTTTAAATGTTTGTATTTTTTTATTAAATGTTGTCTTTGTTTTAGTTTTTAAAAATTAATGTAATTTGTTAGTTTTTTTATTTAATGTGGTTTTTATTATACATTTTAGTTGTTAATTTAAAGTCATTAAAAATAATAATAATAACTAGTTTTATTCAGAGCGCTCGCGTATTTACGCGAGCCTTATTTTGTGCATTAGTTCTTATTGTCTTGTTTTGAATCGGCTCAAATTGTAAAACCGAGCGCGAGCCTTTTTTGTCAGCTAAGATTGTAAACCTAATCATCACCGCTGGAACACAGGTGTGTAAGTTATAAAACCGTTGATGATATTACTTATTAAATGTGAGTTTAGCACTTCCTTAACAATGCTCGTAAATAATTTATGCGCGAAGTAACCGTAATTTGACCAAATTGTATGTAAATAATTCATAATGCATAAAACAAATAACAAAATGGAGTCTTGTGGAAAACAAATAACAAAAAGTTGTTGCTCAAGGTTTCCGTAACTTTTAATTTGTTAGTGTTATAAACAAATAATCAAGACAATTATAATGAGCTTAGAATCAACTATTGAACCGTAAGGCAACTCGATGTGAATCAACTATTGAACCGTAACTTTTAATTTGTTAGTGCTATTTTGACCGGATTTGTAATCATAAATTCATAATCCAAATCCGTCAATTCTATATTTGTGAAATCTTATAAATGATTGTGATTTAATTATTTGTTTAGTCTGAGAAAATTATTCTTAAACAGATTATCATTTGACTTTTATTAAAAAAAGTACATATAAACATGTTATACGTACATGTCGTGTGACACGAGTCATATCCTTAAAAATATACATTTCAATACGCATATTCCTTAAAACCTTGCAAAAATTATTGTTGAATACGTACATTTTGGGTAAGAGACATTTTTTTAATGATTTTGGTCCATGTTCAATTGTTCACAAAGTATGCTAAATGTTAAAAGGTTGTTTTCATGTCCATGATTATGTACTAACTATACACGCAAGTGCTGATTATAATTCAAAACCCATATTTCATGCCATGATTTGTGGATAAAATCAATTCTATATATAATAGTCAATTCTACTCTATGTATACACACACACATTACATATAAAACGTTTAAAACATATTGACTTAGTATGTGACAAAACAAATTTAGCATCTAGTTAAGATTGATTTGAAGTTGAGCTTCGGTTATATGTCATTGCATCAATCGCTGTTATAAAAAAGAATTGATTTAAAGTTATTATTGGCTAGGAATAGTAAAAGTGAATTCATGATTATATTTTGGCTGAATAAATAGACGCAAATACCTATCGTTAAAAAACCAACAACATACACGTGACGTGACACGTTCTAATTTCTGTTTGCAAAAGTTATTATGTACTAAAACTGTCCTATATACATGAACATGACTTATTTGTAAATTCGGTTACTTGTAGTAACAACAAATGTGTTATTTTATTCTATTTTTTTCTATACTTGTCTAAATTTGATAAAACATTAATTTATGGTATAAGTAATTAAGTACTTTGGCAAAGTGTTTTGAACAAAAAATATATGGTATATTTTGGAAAAACACTTTTCATTTTTATAATAGTTTAGTATTTTTTTAAAGTGATTATGAATTGAGAAAATAAAAAAATAATGATAAAATATATAAAATTTATTATATTTAATTAACATTAAAAAGAAATATAATAATTTTTATTGTAGTTATAAACAAACAAAGTTAGTAATGAAATGCGAAAGCTTATTTCTGGAACTATGCAAGGTTATATTCTTTGATATGTATATATTTTTATTTTCCTTTCTTATGTATACTTTTTCAAAATTATTTATTTTTTAATTTTCATATAATTTTTTAATGTCACCAGCGTGATGTGTGTAACTAAATTACAAACACATTGCGTCGCATATGAGCATCACACGTTAAAGTCACTAACTAAAAAATGTAACAAAATCAAACACATGTTTAGTCACACACGTGAGTCTTACATATAATCAATGTTTTCATAACCGGACCGGACATCGAACCAGTCTTCTTACCAGTTCAACGGTCAAACAAGTTGAACCGGATTTAAGGACCAGATGATTTCATAAATATTTTAAATACAAATACTATAGAAAAAGATTAAAAAAAAAAATTCGGTTCAACCGTCTGCTTTTCCGGTTTGGCCGGTTCTATCCGGTCCGACCGACCGAGTCACACGAAAAGCGGTTCAACCCTCTCAACCAGACCGGTTTCAAGCTCGATTTTTCATTTCAGGCGGTCCGATCCAGTTTTCAAAACAATACATATAATGTCATCAACATAACACATATAACAAAATTAGAAACACGCGTTAACCAAATAACTTGTAAATAAATATCCTACTATATAAATATTGACGCATTAACGTCTTTCATAATCCCTTTCCCCCTCTGTTCTAACCTCTACACAAATAACATCACATTGAAGCGTACACAAACGATTATGATACGAATAAAAGATCGGTTATGAAATTTGCATCGATTAATCGGTGATAAGGTAAACTCTGGTTAGCTTAATTAGATCAAGACTTTGTTTTCTGTTACGATTTATGATTTACGTTCATCCTTTTGTGTATGTGATTTTGTTCATTTCTATATTGTTCCTATAATTGATGAATTGCGATTGATACACATGGTGTGTTTGTGATCTTCGAACATTTTGAAGCTTATTTATGTGTATGTGATTTTGTTCATTTCTATATTGTTCCTATAATTGTTGAATTGCGATTGATACACATGGTTAAATTTATAATTTTGATTGTTTAGGGTTTTGATCAATTTAGTTCTAATACTGTAGTTTAACTGCAATGTTTTTATTCTCTGATTTTTGATACTTTGATGTTAATTTAGAGCTCAATGCTTCATAGAGCGTTCAAATAGTTTGAAAAAGTGCGTTCGAAAGCTGCTAGTTAATTTATAAGCCGGGCTAGCTTGTTTAAAGCCGTTTAGAAAACCAAGCCAACTCAGCTAAGCTCGCGTTTAACTTTAGCCGGCTTGATTTTGGCTCGGCTTACTTATTTTTAACTATATATATATAATTGTTTGTGAGTCGTGAATGCTTTTGACTACTGGCTAGTCTACATGTCACTTCGTGATAATACTAGTTATAAATTTTTTTGTTTGTATCTTACTTTTAGCCAACATACCCAATAATAAATGTTGCTCACTTGCCAAAACTAACTCTACGGGTGTTCAAATAGTTCGTGACTTGAATCTCGCTCTAAAGGATCTCAAAAAACCTGCTTGAAATCGGCTCGTGAGCCAGCTTGGTTTGGCTTGTTTACAAACCAAATTGAGCTGATCCGAACCTAGCTCGCCTATATCCGTGAACACCCCAATGTTTTATATTTTGCTGTTTAGTTATATGCTTTGACATGCACAGTTGGTATTTTTTTAGTTATGAAATTGAAGAACACATGTCTAACGTCTTCAAAATGTGCATACACATACATACCTACTCTCTTTGAATAAGAACAAAAGGTCCTACAGTAACCTAATGCTTTCAGACATTTATATTTGTTCAGATGTGATATCATATATAATTTATCTCTAATTGTACTATCTAGGGACCCATGCTAAAAGAATACATACAATTCTTTGACTAACTTTACCCTTTATTGTACTACCCTTTTGTTTGTTGATATGTTACATCTAGCATGCATTATGATAAGCTGTCATTAGCAATAGATAATTAATGTTTAATAATAACGAAATCGTCGGTGTTTGCATATTTCTTAGTATGATGTGTGATGGCATAAAGCAACTGTAGCAATATGCTTGATGTTAATTGTAATGAACTAATGGTCATGTTTGTTTTTTTTTTCTAGCTGAATTGTCAACTTAGTGATTTAATGTTGCTTGCCTTTTTTTGGACATTGCATTATTTGTATATTGATGTTTTTTTTAAATGTTGCTCTTACAGAGAGGTGCGCGAGGTTATATATATCATAGTCCATGTTATGATCATAACAAAGCTAGTTAGAACTCAAACAGGAATGATTTGTCCAAATCAGTTTGTTAACACCCCTTTTAATCTGATAAGATTGGTGCCGAAGAAAAAATCTGTTATGAAATTATGAAACCAAGCCATCTTAGTGTAGATACATATGGGCATGCTTAGTACTGAACCCGTTTTAAGTAGAGAACCATGGAAATCACATAATCACTTGTACATAATATTGTCTACATGGTTAAAGCAACATGTACATGTGTTTATGCGGTTCTCATAGTTCTCTACTTAAAATAGGTTATAAATTGAACAAATCTGTATATGTGCTTATATATTTTGTTTACGGTGTCTGTCAGTTAATACCCACATTCTATCAAGACAAAAGGAACAGAACCGACTTCTTACGATGATGCAACATAAGAGAAGTCCGGTATCTATTGAGCAGGGGAGTCTGACTTCTTTGACACCAAAAAAGCACAAGGCTGGTTTGTCTATTTCCTCCAAGGTTTCTTCATTCTCTGGCTCTACACCCTTGTCAATATCATATCTTATCTCCTTGCTATCTTTTGCATTATGTGCTATTGTGTTATCTCTAATCGGTCACACGGGTCAATACAGTTTTTTTAGCCAAAAACAAAAAGGGAAGAATGTCATCCACACTGAGTGCTTACAACGTCTTATATCGCTTATTTCAGATAATTAGACAATTACTATGTTAATTAAGTTTTGTTAACACGATAATTGTTAATTAAGATAACAGATAAGAAGTGTTTCAGGCCAACCCAACTAGTTTTAATGCATACATAGAAGTACTCGTGTTGAACAAATTTGTTTTTGGTCCATTATCAGGCATCTGACCCGTCCATTTTCCCACATCAGTCTCACCCATCATGTCCATTTTTTCTGATGTGTGATTGTGTGGTCCTAATGCTTTAATAATTTAATCACTAAAGATTCCATCTTTTTTGTTTTGTTATTATTAATAGGAAAGAAAAGAGAAGTTTGGTGACAGGATCGCAACCCTTCAACAGCTTGTCTCGCCATATGGCAAGGTAAACTAACGAACAAACAATAGTACACAGTAAAATCCTAAGGTTTGGGGAGGGTGAGACAAGAGCAAAACGTTCTTCTATCCCAAGAGATAACGGCAAGATAAACTCAAATCAAGAATTCCAAAGTGCCAAACGAGAAAAGTATAATCATTATTGTTGTTGCATACAATGAAATAAAACATAACAAACAAACATACCCATTAAAAATCTTACCAAACAAACATACCCATTAAAATCTTACTCTAACAGTGCAACGAAATCTCCAGCTCAGTACAGAAACATAAGTTGTCTATTTATTGTTCTTGATATGTTCCATGTTTTTAAAAGTTTTCTTTTTGTAAATAAAATGTAGACAGATACAGCTTCAGTACTTCATGAGGCAATGGATTACATAAACTTTCTTCATGACCAAGTCAAGGTATGCCATGGCATATATTTATCAACTGTCAGAAAACCAAAAATCTTGAGACAATGTTCTAAAATACAAAATAACTTACAAGAGTTGTACACTCAAACAATAAACTGAGAAAGATTATAAAACCTTAAGACACATGAAAAACATGAAGAACGGATGTAAATGAAGAACACAACTAGGTGATGATAATGGTATCAATTTAGAAATATTGCCAAATCTTCATATTATTCTGAAGATGATAACGATGATAGATGATGAACTGATGAGCTGCCAATGATATGATGTCCACAATGGAAAAATGTAGTTTGCCCTAATTCCAAGTCTCCAACGGCTATAAGCCCATGAGTTTATTTCTTGTTCTAGCCCGGTTGACCTTTTTTGCTCCAAGCCCACTAACAATATACAAACACAAAATAAATCAACAATAATATAAATAATATTCCAACAAATGTTTGATATTGAATTGATGTATAATATATATTTTTAACATCCCCCCTCAATTCAATAATCAAACAAACAAAACAAAACAACAAAACCTTTATTTATAAAATGGTTATCAGGCAAGTTGCTATTTTTATTTTATTTTTTCAAAAACTGCATATCATTTATAAAAAGAACATTTTTTAACTTTAAGTTTAACAAGACATAATAATAAGGATTAACTTAAAAGGATGAGATAGGACATAATACTTCCCTGTTCAAACAATATGCCCATGTAGCCTCCTTTTAGGCTTTTATGATGCCAAAATCTACAGCTTACTAAGCCCATCAATATTTGTTTCAAACACTATCAGAATTTGCTCCTTGTCAATAATGATTATTCGATATACTCCAGCAAGCTTCTTATAATGTAAACCTGTCTACCAGACGAACACACCAAAAACAATTGCTTGAAAAAAGAAGCGTAAAGACACTCAGAACCCTTGGAGTTGTCTCTTCATGTCCACACTTGATTGCAAAAAAACACATTTTGAAAAAGATCTTTAGTTTCATAAAAACAACCTCAATCGAAACTCACTGGGATTAGCAACCTCATATGAATCCCTGGTATACTATTTTTCCTTTTTTTATCAAATTAGAACCAATTTTGTTGACACAAACAAAATCCCTTTTCTTTTGTAACAATAAATTGCTAATTAAATAGCAGACATTGAATGCACATCCAAACAACAAGATAACACTTTGTCCACACCTACAAAATGTTTGACCTTTCATTTTGAAGAACCAAATATGAACACACAAATTATAACACTTCAAAATGTTCCTTTTTGTTTTTAAACAATTTTTTGTATGAAAAACATGAATACAAAGTAGAGAAAGATTTAATCCACATATAAAAACAGGTCAAAATTACAGCTGAAAGTTAGTAAGGATAAATCATTCAGCAAGCTGCATTTTTTTTTAATAAAACAAACTTCCTCCAACAAAGCTATCCAAGGAGAAATCTTGATCGAAAAATGAACTAAGTTGCAAGCAAGGCATTTTGAAAACATTATGACTGTTTCATTTGGAAACCAAGATTCAGTTTTTTAGAAAGGAACATGAATGGCTGTCTATTTTGGAAAAAAGACTTTGTTTACAAAAAAAATATCCTTTTTCTTATAATACCATAAAAACAATTTCAAGCTTTGTAATAAAATTCAAAGTGAATACTTAACATCAAGTACTCGTTTAACAGACAAGTGTAACAATTTCCACTTAATCAAACAATCAACTTTATATTCATCATTGATGAAAGGCAAACTTTGAAAACGCCACAAGGCTCATCACCACAAAAGGGATTATTCATACAATGCCACATACAAATCTGATTAAGCATAGAATTTTATGAATTTTAAGACAATATATGTCACAACACATATACCAACTTTCTATAACAGCACAGGAAGAAAGAAATCAAAAATCTGATTTAGACAGAGGAATCATCTGATTCACTAAGACTATCAGAAACATATCTGATAAGAAAGCTAAGAAACCACACGGCTTTTAAGAACTCAGAACCATGTTGAAGATAAGACTTTGTGAAGAACATAAAGACTAATTTGACTTGATCAAAACTTTTACAACTTTACAAGAAACATTTACTTGTAAAGAACATAAAGACTAATTGAATCAAGCAAAAACTTTTACAACTTCACAAAAAATAAAGAGATATAAGACTGAATCATAAGATTCAAAAAACAAAGACTTTGTGAAGAACATAAAGACTAATTTGAATCAAGCAAAAACTTTTAGCAACGGGGGCGGTGAACTTCTTGACCAGGGTTCAACGGGTCATTCACAGCAATGTGTCGACCCCTAAAGGCCAAGGGTTTGTTTTCAGTAGGATAGGGTTTGCTATTCAAAAGGGGGTTGCGGCGCAACTTGTTGCTCGTTTACCTGCCACGCTATTGTAAATTCCAATGGATTGTTTAAATGAATTGCTTGTTGGCATTACAATAAAAAAAAAAAAAAAAAAAAAGCAAAAACTTTTACAACTTCACATATAGACAGAATCACAAGATTCAAACAGAAAATCTGATAATAATAATAATAATAATAATAATAAGAATAGCATAAGCTATATCAGACAAAAGGACACAGCTAAACAAGTTCCGATTGACCACAAATCACATGACACCTAGTTCAATCACACAAGAAACATGATTTGAAAACAGATGATTCCAAAATATTAGTCAAATGCAATCATTTGAAGTTAAACACAAACACCAATGTAAACAAAATTTTTCATCAAATATTTTTCAATATGCAGTCAATTACTTAACAAAAGAGTCAAGTAATAAGAAAGCAATTGGAGCAAAGAACCACATTAAACGACCAACACAACAGTTTCAAATTTGCTTCTTAAAAGAATTCAAATAACAAGCATAAAAGAGAATAACAATTAATTTTTATTTTTTCAATAAGAAGACATTTCAGACCTGAGCTATGTGGTAAAAAAACATCAGAACATGGATCCGAAACTCTATTTGCACCAACAAAGACACCATATAGCTCGAACAGACAGAAACGGCAAGCGCACAATTAGAAATTACCAAGACCGGAGCATAAACATTAAAAAATGCAACTGATAACGAAATGCAAATATTGGTGCAAATAGCCGAGTCCAAATATGGTTTTTGATACATTTTTTGAAATGAAATAAATATCATGCAAAGTCATTTAGACATTGATCAAGACAACCGAATCAGACGCACCAAGACAAAGGTCATGACTTTGTAAAATACATCACAAAGATAATAGGAACACAAATATCATGTAATGACATCCTTTAGAAAATAGGAACACAAATAAGACACACCGATGAAACATTTGTCACTATGGTCATTTTAGATTAGTTTAATATATTGTGTTTTCATTTTTGGACCAAGATCTATGATCACAAAATTAGTGACCAACACCTTTGATAAACAGTTAAACAAAAATAATGATCAGAACATGCGAATAAGGTTGCAACAATGACAAGAAACAAGCTCTTACGAACAGCAACCGAATACAAGCATCAACGATGAAAAACAGAGACAACATGGACGACTCTTTACCAAACAAATTCATAAATGATTTGAACACATCGTTTCCAATAAAAGCCACATTTCACAATTAATCCCAACCATTGCAATTAGATTTTTTCCAACATAACATACACGTTCAAACAACTTGAGAACTATTACATATAACCAACTAAGTTCCCAAGATATAAGACCAAAGTTGAAATAAAATTTGACGACCTAGACCAAACAGAAAAACTACATCGACGGGTCTAGAAAGAGACAAGAAAGAACAATTAGCAGACAATACTTTTCAAAAAAGACCTAAAGATATGATATTTCCAAAATATAGAATCTTACTTATTAAAGTTCCAGTGATACCCATTGTTCTAGTATTTTTTTTGCCATGATTGATCATAGAGCATTTAAACCTTAATAATCCAATAAGTTTGTATACCACATTGAGTATTACAGAATGATTCAAAAGATAAACTTTCTAACCCAACCTAGACCTAAAACACACAACCAGAAGACACAATCAATTCAACTTGAATCCATGAATACACACAACTAACAATATGTAAATTTAAAAACACCCTTTAACACATAATTAACCAACGATTCAAAAACTGACAATCTTAAATGTGCAAGAGATCAGAGAGCAGAGATGAGATCAGCCAACAAAAATCACTACAACATAACAACTCAATGCAACACATAAGCACATTGCAGACAGTAATGCCCCAAAATAAACTTGCCTAATCAAGTGCCATAATCAGGGACTTATAAGAGTACTTACAGTGCAAATGAAGACCCTAAGGCTGCCTATAAAGCAGATTGATGACAGAGTATAGAACAATGAACCAGAGACTTCCTCTTTAAAGATTGATTGGATTCTTCAACATATGAAATAATCAAGAGCAACATCTGATATCAGAACATCCAAAGAGCACAAGTACATGGTTTTGATGTTTTTTGAAGAAAAAAAAACGAAGAGATTCTTGCACGCCAAACAACATAACAGGTCGCGGGAAGACAACTGAGTCACAGACTCAGATTTGTTACTAATTTTTTTTATTTTTATAATCAAAAAATTGCAACCAAGCAGACCGGGAATCTTGTTGACATAAGAAGAAATCAAGCGTAAAACGACAGAGAGAGGAGCCATTTTAAGATCAGAAAACGATTAGAGCTCAAGACCATACACTGATGAAGAATACCCTCCAGGCTCCAGATCTGTGTTTTTGAAACACGAACCTACCCAAATGCAAACAACCAGCGGAAGACTTTAATGACTAGAGCTCGCAACCGAGCTCTGATACCATGTCAGAAAACCAAAAATCTTGAGACAATGTTCTAAAATACAAAATAACTTACAAGAGTTGTACACTCAAACAATAAACTGAGAAAGATTATAAAACCTTAAGACACATGAAAAACATGAAGAACGGATGTAAATGAAGAACACAACTAGGTGATGATAATGGTATCAATTTAGAAATATTGCCAAATCTTCATATTATTCTGAAGATGATAACGATGATAGATGATGAACTGATGAGCTGCCAATGATATGATGTCCACAATGGAAAAATGTAGTTTGCCCTAATTCCAAGTCTCCAACGGCTATAAGCCCATGAGTTTATTTCTTGTTCTAGCCCGGTTGACCTTTTTTGCTCCAAGCCCACTAACAATATACAAACACAAAATAAATCAACAATAATATAAATAATATTCCAACAAATGTTTGATATTGAATTGATGTATAATATATATTTTTAACACCTATCGTTGTTTCTAGCAACCACATTTTGTCTCTAGAAATGCAACGTTTAACCGTCGAATTTGTATTTGAAAAATATGGAAAACTCATTGGCCCGACAATCAATATTACTAATATATTTTTGATAAATACTAATGAACTTTTAGTTTTGCTATCTTATATTAAATTCTGTTTCAGGTGCTGAGTGCTCCTTATCTTCATCCAACATCTCTGTCTCAGGTGAGAACTGATAGCTTCTTAACCAATTTCAATCGTCTTCGTTTTTCTGTTTAACCCAATGTCAATCCGAGTCATATTTACAAGGGTCAATCTGTTTGTAAATAATTGATAATGAGTGAAACTGAGAAATTTAGAAAAAAAATAGTTATAAACAAAACGAGTTAAATGGATTTATCAGCTCCTGAGTTGCATGAATCATCTTTAAATTTTTAAGGTTGATTTAAAAAGCTAGCATTTCTTTGATGATATTAAAGTACTAATAATTTGTAAAATTAAGAAAATGGTAAAAAACGTTGGCAGTTCAACCTGATACATTTAACTATTGCTGAATGATTTCTTATAAGGAACCTTCAATGGGTGCCGCAGTTGTAAGCACTTGATACCCTCTAGTCGTCTACTAGAGGTCTCAGATTCAGATCCTGATTCTTGTATTGCACTGGTTTATGCCATAATCCCTCGAAGGCCACCTACGTATTGTGATTTGTAGGAATTAGAGTCACATGATTGCTTTTGAGGGTTGTATGATAGGATATATTGTGATTTGTAGGAATTAGAGTCACATGACTTGAAAAGCAAAGGGTTGTGTCTAGTGCCTGTTTCGTATACAATTGGAGTTGCTAGCAGCAATGGAGCAGATATCTGGGCTCCAACAAAGACCACATCCTCACAATCATAAAGATTATCGTAGAGTGTTTATACAAATATATAATGGCATAAGCATATAGGATATAAAATATTTATAGAGGAAAAAATCATTCTTGGAAGGTTAATATATGAATGATGAGGTGTTGCATATTGTAATGATCTAAAATGGAGGTCAACATATATATGATATGAGTTATAAGAAGCATATCATGCAGTTATTTGCCATTTCAATGCATCATCTTTGATTTTCATGTACATGTAATACAAAAGCATGTGATGCTTTTAATTATTAAAGACATTAATAAAGGTAGAAGTCATGGACCATTTATTCAAACCCAAGAACTAAACACAACATAAGCTCTTGATTCAACATGCTGAGATAGTGTATTTAATGATGAACGATTGCCGGGATTATGGAACCCTTTCGACCAAACATTTTCTTCTCACCAGCAATGGTGGTGGTAGCTGCAGCAGGACCAGGTGCTGCTGGTAGTGGCGCTAGCAGATTCGCCTCGATGCAACAAGTAACAACATGACCTTGGCAGCATGCAATGCCTTCCACCTCCACTGTCATCATCCCTAAAAATAAAAACATAAAACAAATTACAACGAACCCGATATGCTTGTTACTGCCTGCCATGTCGGATCGTCTTCTAAAGATCTTTCTTGTTTGGAACCTTGGTATTTGTATGTATGCATTTGGAACGTTGGTATATATACGACAAGTCTAAGTACTAAGCACGTGTTCGTAGCAGCTAATCGATGAGATCGTAGAATACTAAGCACATTGATTTGTCCATCATGTGTTGTCTTTCTTTTAAGGTAACATTAACATTTTCAGTATGTATTGTTTCTACATATACGGCTTGAAGATGATTCCCTGGGCAGGGTATTTTAGACTTTTTTTTTATAATTTCTGGATAGTTTAGGATTTTGATAAACATTTCTAGGCAATTTTGAAAAAACGTTGAACAAACATTTCTACGCACGTGTTTTATTATTATTTTTTAACAAGAATTCCTATATTTTTTAAGATAAATTCATCAAAACATACTCACTGTGGCATTTAAACTCAAGACATGATGCTTTAAACTCCAAACGAGACAAAAGTTTTAACATAAAATTATAGACAACTAAATTATGCATTGATAAAGCGTATATAAAAAAGAAAATGATAGGCAAATTACATCACACATTCATTTTTTTAACTAGATTTAAGACTGGCTATGTGTTGCAGTGGCTAGGTCACACAGTCGGGTCTTACTATGTGACTTTATCACATGCGTTGATAAAAAGTCTCATGTCCCATACACGTCACGTCGCAAAACCGTAATGTGTTACATATTAAAAAGCGACGAAATATCAAAAGTTAGAGGTCAAAACGATAACTAAGTCAAATCCAGAATGTTGAAGTCGCGTACTATATGTCAAAATATAATAAGAGATCAAAGTCGAACACTGTCAAGGGGCTAAAATAACAATCAGTAAAAGTTAGGGATTAAAACTGTAAATACGTTAAAAATCGGGGATTAAAAACATAAATACGTCAAAATAAAAAAAAAAATACATATACCAGACATCAAAATCATGTTTTGGTCTATTTAGTCCCAAAATAACACATTTTGGTGTAATATGATTCTGTAACCATATATAACTAACTGATCTCATGCATGCACGCACGTTTTAATGCTCATTTAAGTTTACTAGTGTACTAGTCATCATAAGTCAACCATGTCTCTAACATAAAAATAACTTGTTACGACAATATGGGCCAATGATACCTTTACGTAACTAAAACAAACTCACTAACATGTCTCAAAGTTCATTAGTATACTTATACTAGTCACCATTAGTCCATTACTTTGACAAAACTCAAACAAGAAAGACCACAAATCACTCTACACGTATACATCTTGTTTTTATTCGGTTGATTACAAAAACTACAACATTATTTTCATCGATTTCTTCAATCAAACGCAAGGCTGACATCCTTATAAGCATGAGCCAAAGAAGGTGCGGGTGCACGAGCTTTGGGTTCCTCACTGGCACCGCTCAGAGTGGTGTCCCCGAATTACAGTGGGTTTTATGGTTGTATCATGGCTAGGGACAATGGGAACAAACGAAACAAACGAGATAACCTAAACGAATGGATATTCGGATACGACATTAATTATAATTCTTTACAGGTTTGGGACGGGTTAGTGGGTTTCCCCGAATTACAGTGGCGAAGCCAGGATTTGAAGTTAAGGGGGGCCAAATCTTATTAACGTTTTGTTTCGAGGGGCCAAATCTTAAAACGTTTTGTTTCAGGGGGGCCAAACCCAATCTATCTAATAAATCAAGGTTTTAGGGGGTAATGTTTTTGAGGGAATTTTTTTTTATAATAGGAAGTTTAGGAGGTAAAATTTAGTTAAATTTTTCACCATGCAAGTTGATGGAACCAACTTCTTAAATGTTATATACTTACAAATTGTTAAATATAATAGTTATAATTTATTTATAAATATTACTATTTAACCCGTGTGTAGCACACGGGATCCATTCAAATGAGAACACTTTTAACTTGAGAACAACTTAGGAACCGCTTTAACTGTTGTATTTTCTATAATATTAATTGATCAAAATGCTTATAATTAACCTAATTTTAACATCTATTTAAAAAATATATGATTTGTGAAGTCGTTTGTTAAAATGCATATATGCACCTAAATCACTTGTACACAAACACATATTGTGGGTGCATATATGCATTCTAACAAATGACATGACGAATCATATTTTTTTTAATAGATGTTAAAATTAGTTGAATTATAAGCATTTTGGTCAATTTATATTACAAAAAATTCAACAGTTTGACTCCATATATGATTCGTTAAAGTTGTACTTTTTGTACTCAAGTTAAGAGGTGTTCTCATTTGAGTGTGCCTCTGTAGCACACGGGTATTAAACCTAGTATATATATATAATCAACTACCGAACAACAAACCAACACTTCGGCCGCAAAAAAGAGGGGGGCGGTGACCCTCCCCCGTCCCAACGATCCTTCGCCCCTGCCGAATTAGAGTCGGGTTTTCCTCGAAATAGGTTGGCTTCGACTACCCAGCGATGTCTGTGTTCGCACAACGTTTGGGGTTGTCTTTCACCATTAGATTACCTCGGGTAGCCGGACTTTATTCGTTTCGCTGTAAAAAAAAATAATCTCATACTACCTACATTGAAACCAAACATATCTAAAATAATTTAAAGATAAAGTTTTAATAAACGGGTACACATAATAACTGCAAGGAAACTGTAAAGACGACTGATATGAAACGCGATTTTACAATCAACTACAAGACTGAGGTTACCAAAACTCGTCCGACAAGAGGTGGCAATTGCAACACATTTAGGCGTTTAGTAAATACAAACAAGTGGATTTAGTTAACTACCGACCTAATAGGTCGAACAGTAGGAGGAGCCGAATGTTACAAATGATACTAATGATACTGTTATCAATTCAACTAAAATTCTAAATGTTAGTGTTTAAAGACCCACAACTGTTTCTTGTTTGGCAAGCAAAGCATGTGTATACTACAACATTTATGTACCTTGACTACAAATTATTAAAAAAAAAACAAGAGTATTGATTTATTGAATGTACATGTTTTATCTAACCATAGACTGTAAATGAAGATACAAGATTTGGTTCCAAACATCAGGGACTCCGGGCAAGCACCAATGGCTGCAATCTTCGCCTTTCGACGCGCCACCACTTTTCCTTCCATAAATTGACGGGTGACCATCGATTCTGTAATCCGACAAACGCGTTATGTTCAACAATTTGACGCGTGTTTTCATCTGATTTATAACCTCTTCAACTATCATATTTTTTTCTGGATGGTCACGAGTGGCAGTTCGGTTGAGGGGTCTAGAAGCTTCTTTACAATGACCGCCTGCGTTCCATTCACCTCCATTGAAATGTGTAGGGGCGGAAGTTCTAAACACCACTTTTGTTTTTCTTGGATTTATGTATTTATCGACCCATGATGCCCATGTCATCATGGATTTTCTGAAAGCCGTTGTTGCATCAAGACGAGGGATAACGTTATCACCTTCCTGAAAGTAATTGACCCTGTAAATTATAACAGTAAATGTCAAGAGTTTGATGTTTTGAAAGAATGTCAAACCATAAAACCTTTGGTCAAAATATGTGTTGAATGTAGTTAAAATAATGGTTTATAGTTAAAATCATCATGTTTTAAAGAAAGTTGTTAGTAAATCTTATCTAAGGCATCTAAAAGTTGATAACTAGTTTGACTTTTTTAAGGAAAGTTAAAATCAAACTGATTTTTTCGAGTTGAAATGCTCATTCGACACAAAAATTGGTATAACCGCAGTAGTATTAGGAATGTGTGTGTTTTAACAGCAAACTCACATACACCCAATCCATCTACAAGAATTTTTTTGTTTGATTTTTGAATTCTTGATGAACTCAATAAAGTCAAAATTAAGAAAGATGTTCTGAAGTCAATCTTTACCTTAAACAATAAAGTTTGAAACTTTATGATATAATAAGCATGTTCTAAAGGATGGATCTCAAATTAATTCATATTTGGGGCATTTTAGAACCTTCAAGACTTTCTTAGCATAAAGAAACAAAATTTAACAAGACAAGTTACTATAATGATGTGTTGGATATTGTGAACTAACCCGGATCTTGTTTTGTAATGGTTCCACCAATGCGCAGTGTTAAAGATCAAAACATCGGCTCCTTTCCATCTTGATGAACCTCTATCAACCGTATCAATCCTCAACGTCTGCATACGCTTCCTGCCAACTCTTGCCTTGCCCTCATGAACCAAGAAATGGGAAACATAGTATTCAACCGTGCACTTGTAATCCTGAAACCAAGAGATCAAACCGTACAACATGAGTATCAAATTCACACGTGAAACACAAGAACATTGAAACAAAGTCACAAACGTAATTACCACAAATCTGAAACAATAGTTTCCTTTCTCTTTGGTGATACGCCGTCCATGAGTCTCGTATACTCGTTTTGGATCTTTTACGGCACTCATTAATAAACATAGCATGGACTCCCACTGATTTCGGTTGATAGAATCACCAACAAACACTAACCTTTTTCCCCTAATCAATTCCAACATGTTTGTTGCATTGAACCTATATTGAATCAAAGAAAATGACAATCAAACACAAAACTCTAGATTTTCTTATGGCAAATTTCATGTTTGTTAAACCCATAAATCTAGGTAGTCGAAGTCACTAGGTGCACTCAAGGAGCAAAGGGCGGGCCATAAGCCTAGGCAAAAGGGGCTTAGAAAACGAGTCTTTTTAAGCAAGATGCACGGTATAAACGAGCCTGATTTAGTATGTTCAAACCAGTTTTAGGTTGGTTCCATCAAACTGGTTTTATCCGTTCAGACCAGTTCAAGGCTAGTTCCAAGCCATATTTAGATGTTTCAGACCGGTTTTAGCCCGTACAAACTAGTTTTTTTAGAATTTGGCCAGAATCCTCGCTCGACTGCCTTGATGAACATAACTGTTTTGGTGAACCGAGCCTTCGATCCCTAGAAAAAAAAATGGGGCCAGAATCCTCCCCATTTTTTTAGGGTCCTAATTTAAAAATAAGATGCATATAACTATATATACAATTTGGTCTTTGGACTTGAATACATAAAAAGTTCCAAACTTTATTTCGGTTTCATATATTCATTTGAGGCTTTATAGCAAGAATTTAAGAAAAGTGCCTTAATAGGCCACCATAAACACCTTTGACTACATAGTCATAAATGATCATACAAAATTTATTATTTGCCATTGATAGCACTAACTAGATACACACCTTCAAAACACAATCAATGACAATCATTTCCAAGTGAAAAAGACTAAAAACTTCTAACATATATACACAATCATTAACAAGTGAAAAAGACTAAAAATTTAAAGAACACCTCACCTTGGCATGTCACAATCTTGAGGCTTCCACCTCCACTTCATATAATCTTTATCCAATCTCCCATTTCCCTCACAATCAAACCCTTCATCTATAAAAGGACATGTAAAACTAGAGTACAAAGAAAAACCCTCATCATAAACCCATTTCCCCTTTGTAACATCACACACTTTCTCCCCTTGTTTTCTCCCAATCAACTTCAAATTCAACACATTCACATTCAAACTACCATTTACACCTTCAACTTGGTGTAAATCAAGATTTGGCCCTGATTTTCTTCCCAAATCATTAAATTTCAATGAAAGGTTGAATTTTTTTGAATCTTTTGATACATTCAAAGGCTTGTCAAAATGGGTTTGACTTAAATCAAGATTTGGACCTAATTTCCTCCCCAAATCATCAAGATTCAATTTTTTTGATAAGTTGAAAGGCTTGTCAAAATGGGCTTGACTTAAATTCAGTAAAGTTTCCAGTAAGGGTGAAGTTGAGGTCAAGTTGATGGGTTTGGGGACAAAAGTGGGAACAGACTGAGTGAAGTGGAAATGGGATTGTTGAGTGACGATTAAAGGGTCAGATTTGAAAACCCAGAAGGAGAAAAGTGTTAAGAAGATGATTGAGAGAAAGAGTGTTGAAGAGAAGATGAAGAATTTTGTGCGTTTGAATGAGAAACTGCGTTGTTTCTCCATGGATGAAGATGAAGAACAGAGGACATGAGGATGAGGATGAAGATGAAGATTGAACCGACAGTGACAGTGGATTGAAGCAGGTAATGGGTTGTAATAATGGGTAATATTTTTTTGTTAAGCTTTGTAAAAGATGTTTGAATTAGACTAGTGGCAATCACATGCACCTTGTTCGTCACATAGTCATTTAATATTTCTTTTTCAATACTATCGTGACTCGTGATGACTAAATTCTTTTAATGATATAAAATCTTATGTACAAGATTTTGACGCTCAAAACTTCTTCATTGTGGAAATATAGCACAAATTATAAAGTAAAATAGATATAAAATGTTCAAAACTTATATCATATGTGTTTATAGAACAGATTTATTACGGTGTAAAGTTGTAATAAGTCAGATACTAAAAGACAAAAATGAGTGAGTAGTTCAAACTTATAAATTAGCTATATCATAAGAGGTTAAAATGAGATATATGTCAAAGTTAAAAGGTCAAAAACGTATGTATGTCAAAGTTGAGTTGATGAGTTAAAAACGATATTGTATGAAAATTTGAAATAAAGTTAAAAAAATTGGTGGGGACACTTGAAAAGATAGTGGTAAAAGTCACCGAACTTCTCAACTAGAGGTAGATTGTCGTTGAAACGAAAATTCTTTTAGAAATAGTAATGATCAATAAATTTCTCTATATCTAAAAACTTAAACTTTTATCGCTTTTCAAATATCATTTTAAGTTTCAATGGTTTTCATGAATTCTACTAAGCTAATGGTTTTTTTTAAGCTAATGGTTTTTTGTTTCTAAATGGAGAAATTGTATATATCTCCTTTTAAACTTGCAAAATTATATATTTAATTAAAATATAAGTTTTTAATCTAGCTAATAATTCAAGGTTTTAAGGGACAATTTTTATCTTATTTTTCTTTAACGGCAAAATTTTTTGTTATATAATAAGAAGTTTGAAAGGGAAAAAAAACAAGTGGAATTTTACACCATGCATGAGTTGATGAAGTTAAAAGTTTAAATGTTAAATATTTATAAATCTTTAAAACATAATGGTTATGATTTCTTTATAAGTACTATTATTTAACCAATGTGTAACACACGGGTATTAAATCTAATACACAATGTATCATGCTTTTAAAGTATGATTTAATAAAGGTATATTGGTTTTCACTGGTCCCAACTATCACCTTTTGTCTTCTACCGGTCCCAACTATTGAATTGGCTGTCAACGGTCCCAGCTTTTATCACTTTGGTAACCACTGGTCCGTCGTTAAATTTTTTTAACGCCGTTAAGTTTTTTTCAAATTTAAGACCGATGTTTTAGGCCTTTTGATCGGAAGGATAAAACGAGTCGATTGATGTAAAAGTTTTCTCGAAAAGGCTCTATAACGATAAATATTTTACATCCGATTGAAGCACCGTTATGTTTAAACACCCGATTGAAGCACTATTTCGTTGTTCGGAGTGCCGTTTCGAGGTAAATTTCCATCAATCGACTTGTATTATCCTTCCGATCGAAATGCCTAAAACATCGGTCTTAAATTTGAAAAAAACTTAACGGCGTTAAAAAAAATTTAAGAACGGACCAATGGTTACCAAAGTCATTAACTCTTCCAATGAGTTGTTTCGATTTGAGTGACCAAAATTTCTAAAACTAAATGACAGATTTTGAGTATAGAAGCTTCTAAAACTAAATAATCAAAATCTATATTGTTTCAATGTATGGGATTAATGAAACTAAATAAGGTGTGCGCTTTGGTTATCATTTTTTTATGTTCGTTGATAATTGTTAGATTTGTTCCTCAGGTATGCTTTTGCTTTTTAGCCATGATTTTAGATATGGTGTACATGAAAAAAAATGTTTTCTTCCATATTATCACATGATTTGAATTGTAGTAGGTGTTGTTTTTGGTCATTTTATTGCGTTTATGACCTGCATATTGGGATGTACACATGTTGCAAGAAGAACATGGTGTCATGCTCATTTACTTGACAATTTTAACCATCATGGTTAGGGAGCAATGACTTATCAAATGTATCATATCATTCATGTAATGATGTATATAAACTAGTACAGAACTGAACCACATGATAAGAGGTAGAGATAATTGTTCTACAAATTGCAAAAGAAGTTAAGAAAAATGTTCAGATCGGCGTAATTAGATAACGTCAAGAACCAACCCAACGGACCAATCAAATTGATGATATCAGCTTCAGCTTCTCCTTCAAGAATTCAAGTATGTGTTCACGCTTCCAGTTGTCGATTCTGCATAAATAACATCAGCGTGAGGTCTTAAAAGTTTCAAGCAATAAGCCCAATGCAGTTAACTTCATTATATCCTTTTGAGTTTAGAGAGCATTAAGAGAACATTATTAGATGAGGCAATTTGACACTTGTTTAAGAACGAGTCGATTTCGGTTAAACTTTGTCCCTGATGGGATGGATGGGTAAAACCAAAAGAATAGCTAAAAATAAACAGGTCAAATGGATCCAATGTCACTCGAAGAGTAAAAAATGTTTATTCGGCATGGCTCCAGTGTCACTAAATTGTTTTATTTAAACATCTACAGCATTATTATTAATCAACTTGGCAGGTACATAATTTACCCGAATACCCGTTACCCATACACCTGGCACCTGTTTTGGCACCTCTAACATAACGAAAGCTACACTAGTCACCAATGACCAACCAAAAATAGACAATGGTAGCATACCCCATACAGCCAGTCAGCCCCTACAACTATCTAACTATCTTATCCACCCTCCCGAAGGACAAATGTAAGTATGTAACTAATTATGTTTCTAGAAACATGTTGATTTCAAATGACATCAAACCCCTGATAAGAGACTATATAGTCAACAAGGTGTTGATGATAAGAATACACAAAACTAATCAGCAAACACACCTTATAGTTTCTTTATGTTGTCCAGCATCATCTAACATGATCAGCTTTGGTGGCGCATTAAATGAATATTGAACTTTGACAGATGGAAACTTTTCCTTTTCATCTTCTATGAAACTGACAATCTCTGGATAGAACACGAGCTTCCTCATACACACCTCCAGAACAGCACCAGAGTAGATAATCTGTAATCCAAATGTTAGACAAATACTTCATGAAGTGAAGAAATAGACCTACAAAGAACAATTACAGTCACATATTTTTGACCGTTAAAGTAGACACCGGTGAAAAATAACTGGGTAAAAGCTAAAACATGCTGGCAGGAAAGACATTAAACCTATGTAGTCAAAGGTGCAAAAGGCGAGACCATAACCCCTTGCATCTACCAAGGCGCTCAAGCGAGGACTCAGACAAAAGCCTCTGTTGTCAAAAGCCCACAAAGCGCGCCTAGGCTCTCATGCACAGCCCAACGCAGCCTTTATGCCTTGCTTTAAAAGCACCATTTTCAGGTGCTCATGCATATTTTCAAGCTAAGTTCCTGCCAAAAATCATCTAAACATGTCTGAAACAACTACACTAGCCCTAAACAATACTGAAATCACCTAAAACAGCTAAACTAGTCCAAATCAAGCTTAAACAAATGGTATTTTTATATTATGCTACTCGCTTAAATAACCCTTGTGCTAGGCCCAAGTCTCACACCCTCTGCTCCTTGATTGCACCTTGCACCTTCGACAACTACGACCAAAACTGGTGTGAAACATCTAAAAATGGTATGAGACATCCAAAATTTGGCCTGGAACATGTCTAAAGTAGTTCAAACCAACCTAAAACAAGCTCAAAAAATGTCTAAAAACCCCTAAAAATGGTAGGTGTGTGTCTTGCTTAGAAAAAAGCCTTGTTTTTAAGCGCCTTGCACCTAGGCTCAAGTATCACCCTTCGTACTTTGAGCGTGCCTGGCGCCTTTAAATACTTAGAACAAAACACAACCAACATCAGAAGAGTGCAAATTTACGGTCCAGTTGGCTAGACCGACGGAACAAGATAACATAACAGAAAGTATAGAATTGCGACCTTGCTGGTAGAGTCATCTGAATCCTCAATACAACATTTTCTGCAATCAGATAGCAGTTCTGCAATCAATCAAACAAGTACAAATCAATTCAATTTCACCAATTTAAGAACCAAAAAATGCTCTAGATAACAATTCACAGTTCATGAGTTGCAAATAAAGCCTCAAATACGAAATCAACTCAAACCAAATCCAAATCTGAATCGTCAACAACAAAAGCCATCGAAATGCAACAAAATTAACATAAAAACCTCTAATAAGCTCGCACAATAATACAGTACGATCATTCAATTGCATCGAAATCACATGAATCAATGTAACTGTAGAGGAGAAATAGAAACAGAACCTTGATCCTTGACGTAATCGGCAAGAGCATTACAATCGGAACAAAGAGCGAGACCTGTAAACCCTAGATCCTCACACTCCTTGGAGCTCAGCTGTTGTGCTGTTGAACATGCGAATAACAATAATACTGCAAAAATCAGTTTCTGCATATTTAACGATCGATTGATTGTACTCATTGACACCATTGATTTGATGAATGAATAAAATTGTTTTTGTTTGACTTGAACAAGATGATGAAGCTTTGCTTTTATTAGTCGTTGTAAATACCTCATTCATCTCTTCGGGTAGATATTCGGACCCGGGTCCTTTAAATACCCGATTCACCATTGTTATTTTAAAATAATTTTTTTAAATACATATGTTTAACAAAATTTCAAAGGTTACGGTAACTAATAAAGTCCGACTATCTTAGGTAACATAATGACAAAATGTGACCTCATACGTCTTGCATGCACCTATATCATTGGGTAGCCCAAGTAAAATGTCACATGTTTCGGCCCACACGTTTAAAGGCACAATAACAAGTTAATAGTAAAATTCATTCGATTCAGGGAT
The DNA here is from genome assembly GCA_030867185.1 of Tagetes erecta. Classification (NCBI taxonomy): domain Eukaryota; kingdom Viridiplantae; phylum Streptophyta; class Magnoliopsida; order Asterales; family Asteraceae; genus Tagetes; species Tagetes erecta. The sequence goes on along the minus strand of CM061489.1, from coordinate 3,650,835 downwards.
CGAATCTTGTGCTGTCGTGTTAGAAGTGATTTGAGAATATGATTTAGGTATACATATAGTTAGAGAGGGTATATGAAGTAATGGTAACACTTGAGTATATACATAATATAAATTACAAATAGGACTCATAAATATTGGTTATATACCCATATACTTTTTTTATTTTAAAAAGTTGAATTATGTAAATAACCTTGAATTATTTAAAGGAAAATTGGATACTCTAGACTTCTTTACAATAAGATCTCACTACCCACCCAAGCATAAATGCAAGGGGAGACACCACACCAGTACAACAAGTCTATCACATGTAATGAGTTATTGAAATGACATAAAAGTTGAAAGATATTCAAGTGGTGATTAGGGGTGTAAACAAGCTGAGCTACTCGCGAGCTACTCGAGATCGGATCGATAAAAAACTCGAACGAGCCGAGCTTTTTCGAGCTCGAGCTCGAGCCCGAGCCTAAGAAAAAAACTCATTAAGCTATCGAGCCCGAGCTCGAGCTTTACACATCGAGCTCGAGCCGGCTCGCGAGCCTTATCGAGCTTTTTATTTATATGTTTTTTTATTTATTTTATAAATATATATTATTATTAGTTAAAATATGTATAAATTATGATTAAAATATATAATATGTATTTTGTTATGTATAAAATATATATTATTAAAAGTTTATATAAAATTAAATATAAAAAATATAAATATTTAAAATTAAAATAATAAATCATCAAACGAGTCGAGCCCGAGCCGAGCTCGAGCTTGAGAAGTTTGTGACGAGCTCGAGCTTTGAAATTAAAACTTGAATCGAGCCGAGCTCGAGCTCGAGCCTCGTTAAACTTAAACGAGCCGAGCTCGGGCTCGGCTCGTTTACACCTCTAGTGGTGATAGTGGGTAATAGCCTACTAATAGGCATCGTGTCACTTTAACAAACACCATTTCGCTCATATTTCATGAAAAAGAAACAAAATTGCATCGAAAAAAAGTAAAGAAAAACATACAAAGTATTAAAATAAAAACTAATAGTGTTTGCAAAGATGGTCGACAAGTCCGACTGAAGCTCGTGTGTTTAAGTCTCGTGTGTTTTGTTGTTATTGCTGTTCGTTAGCTTCTTCAACCGGGACATGCTCATACTCTGTTATACACTTGATGTATTTTTGGTTGAATGAATTTGTATATATCTTGGGGAGGGGTATACATGAAGAACATTTGTAAGAACAATGTTTTCTAGTAACTGGTGTAAAACTCAAATTTGTATCATTAAATAAAAATCACATAAACCAAACATGCAACTTTTAAACTTATAAGTTAAGGTTTCTTCTTTCATTTGATCTTCATAAGTTAAGGTTTCTTCTTTCATTTGATCTTCCCTCATGCACTCATACCATTCTGTTACACCTCACTGTTGTCAGTTAAATTTTTAGAAGCACTCAAACTACATTGTTAAATGATATCACCCATTTAGCTATTATAATCTATAGATGGTGTTTTGTATGTCTGCTCCGAGGTGTAAAGCTAAATGTTTCTAGAGACGAGTAGACGGAATAGTGTAGCACTGACACAGGAGTGTGAATAAACAAATTCATTATAGCAACGAGTGCTTCAGCATATGCCACACCTTGTTGGGTGGTTCGTTCAGTCAATCGTATAGTCCACCAGAAAATGTCATGGCGTATAACTTGTCATATGAACACAACTCCGTTGCCTCATCATATGCAAAACGTCTGGTTGTAAATAAAGCCTATGTGGTCGTACGTGATTCGAGCTCGCCTTTTGAGACCTAAACGACCTTGGAGCACCTCGCACTTTTTGTAAACAAATATGCTGCTCTAACTAATATTTTGAATCAAAGAAAACAGAGTAGTACAACATGGTACAACTTCCAAACCTGTACATACAACAGGCCAGCTGAAATTAACAAGAAATACTGGTCTTTCACCTTTGCAGTGCGATTAATGATGAGAAAATAAGTTCTTCAATGAATATGCTGACAGAAGTGTGGTATTATAATGATGCTAACATAAAACAAAAGCAGGAGAAGCTTTAGGTAAAATAATAATCCTTACAAGAAACAAAATGAAAGCAGGAGAAGAAGCATGTGTATCAGGTAAAGCATAGCGAAACAAATGGGGTGACAAATCAAACGAACGATTTATGAGATTTTTATGCATCTTTAATACAATTAAATGGGTCGGATTGACCTGAAAACACTTCTGTCTTTTCTTTTCTTAAACTTCATTTACAACATGATGCTTTTAGTATGATTTAAAACCTTATATTGAATAAAATGTTTTGTGAGGTTTTATGCATTGTCAATACACTTGCTTCCTACCAAGATTCTACCGTTTGTTATGCGTTGGGTGCCTTTCAACCCATTTATCATTTGAGCAAATACTTAAAATTTGCCAACTTGACCCATTAAACAAGCTACATCCCAAACCCAAACCGACCCATTTACCTATGGTTAATGAAGGAAAGGATGAACTAGGCACATGAAACCCAAGTGTGTAATAGCACATATCCAATACTTGAAGAAAAGCATACCATTCCCTACATCAAACATTATCAAGCATGCACCCTATGGATAAAAGCATACTGGAAGTTAAAACAGCAATATTATAAAGATAAAGACTCAATTATAAAAGAAATAAGTGTTAGGTCAACATAACAGAAGCATAACCAACAAGAAAAAAGTCAAAATAGAGATTACTAATGTTTGTTGTCTTCTGCAGCTTTCTCTTCCTTTCCAAGTGCAACGACTAACTTCTTCAAAATAGCTTCCACCGGCTGGTGGGAATTCTCAACCGCCTTCGATATGGGCTGCCATTTTTCACCATGTTTCGGTTCTGCGGCTATGCATTTCTTCAGGACTTCCTTCTGCTGATCCTCAGTTCCATGCTGCAGTTCAAACTTATAGAGCAAAGCCCAAAAGTCACCAACATCAGGTGCAAGAGTGACTGCGCGGTTGAGCCAAGTGCGCGCTTTGTCCACCTTCCTGTCATGCCAAAACAGTTTACCAATAGCAGCTATAACATGTGGATCGTGTTCACATTTCTTGTAAGCATCAGAGCTCTTGGTTTTCCTTTGTGGTCTTGGAGCCATTTCAATGGCAGCAGCCCATAAAATACCGCTATTGGGGCATTCTTGTAGCGCCTTCGCCATTAAAATGTCAGCTTCTTTTTTAGAACCATGTCTTGACTCGGCTCTAATTGCAGCCAACCATAATTCAGGGTTATGTGGGTTCCTTTTTCTAGCCATTGTGAGCACAGCCCGAACTTTACTCAGCCCGCTCATTCTTTCTTCAAGATTTGCAAGTGAGAGCCATAGAGGAGTCGAGTTTGGGCACTGTTTTAAACCTGACTCGTATGCTTCTTTTGCTTGTGAAAAATTACCCAATCTTTCCTCGAGCTGACCCATCATCAACCATAACTTGAAAAACGATGGGAACAACTTCAACCCTTCATCAAGAAGCCTCCTTTCTTCTGAACTGTTCCCGAGTTCTCTCTCAACAATAGCAGACTTCATCCATACTCTCTCGGTTCCACCCCGTTCACGAGCTTTAGCAAGAAGCATGCGGGCCCGTTCAGGCTCGTGGTTCTCAAACTCAAGCTTAAAAGCAGCAAGCCAAATTTCTTCAGACTTCGGAATAGCAGCATACGCCTCCTGAAGAATGTGTCTTGCTGCAGGTACATCCCCAGCAAGCCACTTCTCTTTAGCACCCATTAACCATAATACCTCCGCTTGAGGTGTGTAAGTAACCGCTTTACGAAGTAGAGCATCAAGAGACTCGCGAGTGCCATGAGCCTTCTCAAGTTGGGCTGCTTTAAGCCATACACTTTTCTTTGATTTAAAAGCAGCAATTGCACACGCATAGATTGCTCTAGCAGTTTCAATCGAACCCCTTCTCTTACATTCTTCTGCATCAGCAACCCATGTTGCCTTACGGTCTTCATCTTCCACCCCAATCCCAATAGTATTACTAATAATTGCATTACATGTTGCCACTGAACCAGCCCGTTCAGCAGCTTCAGCCTCCTTCATCCAAGCTTCCCGGTCAATTTCAACCCCTTCTCTCTGTAAAGCCCGAATACCCCTTTCAATAATTTTCCCAACCATGGATGTGTTTCCATTAGCCTCTTCCAATTTCGCTGCAGTGATCCAAATTGCTGGTTCTTTAGGAAGCTTCTCTCTTGCCTTATTCAATACCTTCTTCGCCGCATCATACTTCTCCAATCTAGCTAAAGCAAGCCACAGTTCTACATGTAACGGGCAACACTCAACCGCTCTTTGAAGCAAAAGCTTCGCATCATCTTCATTAGCAAGTTCCACAACGGCTTTCCAAAGCCTTACAGAATCAGGAATGTTTTCAAGACCCTTCCTCAATACCCTACTTTTATTAGCATCATCATGTTCAAGCTTTGCAGCTTGCATCCAAAGTTTAACCGAATTAGGAATTGCTTTAACACCCCTAGCTATCACAGCCTTAGCTTCATCAGGATTTGCTAACCGACACGCCTCAATCCACACATCCTCATTCTTCGGACATTCCTCACACCCTTTCTTGATCAAATCCCTTGCTGTTTGAATCTTCCCCGCAACTTCTTCCAATCTAGCAGCTGCAATCCAACCAGGCGGATGTTTCGGATTCGTTTGAATCACAGATTTCAACAACAATCTAGCTTTCTTAATATCCGATATCTCAGCATCACTAGTAATCTTCATACTCTTCAAATCTGTCAAATACCCTTTCGGATCAACAACAGTCAAACCCGAAACAGAATCAGAAAGCCTATCCAATTTCAACGACAAAACCGTCCCTCTTCCTTCACCAACCGCAGTCAAATCCGGCGTTTGAGCCCAAGGCGTCTCAGTTCCACCCGCAGCCCTACTTTTCGGATCCAACGCTGTAACATGCTCCTTTTCTTGCCTAGCTTTCTCAAGCAAAGTATCCGGAACCGGTACAAAACTCTCAAATCTTTTCTTCTTATTCCTCAACGAATAATCCCCAATTTCCGGTATACTATCCCATTCCGCAGCCGATAACGTCACTAACTTCCTTTTCAAATCAGCAAACTGTTCAGTAATTTTAGGGTTTGAAGCTCTATACTTCTCAATCTCTTCCTTCAACCTCGCTTCCCTCCGATCCTTCCTTCTCGAATCCATCCGCTTATCAATCTCATCCCAAACCGCATCCGCCTCCTTATCTTCCTCATCATACTCAGCAGAAGCAAACAACCCAACATCATTCCCTTCAAACTCATCAAACTTCTGATTCTCATCATATCCCTTATCTTCAGCCTCTTCCTCTTCTTCTTCCTCACCAGGACCCTTCCCGCGGCCACGCCCGACACCAGACGGACCTGCAGCACCAACAGCAGCTGCAGATCTATCTGGTAGATCAGGCGCCGCACGGGCAGGACCGATATCAGACCGAGTAGTGAAACCGGTTGCACCACGACCTAATCCGGCTACATAATTGGGTGGTGGACGTGTGTTGAGAAATTCTAATCGGTTTTTTGGTGCTACAGGGGCTTGCATGATGCCTAGTAACAAGAACAACAATAGGAACTGAAAATTTGAAATGGAGATTAACAATTACTAAAAACAGAACACATATACAATTATAAACCCTAGATGAAAAGTTTTATGATTTACCGGTGTTGTTGGATCAAATATAGGAATTGGAAGTAGCAGTTTGTTGGCGGTGGTTGTAGAGGCGGTGGCCGGCGGTTTTGTGGAAAACGGCGACGGTGATGGTAACGGTGACGGCGACGGAGACGGTTATTCACTTATTTGTGTGTGTGTGATGAAGAGGATGATGGGTTATGCGAAGGGGGAAAAAAGTGATATATTCAATCTTATAAATTTTATGTTATTCACTTTGTTTTTGTTGACGGCAAGATGGGACGTTTTTGTTAACACAATCAAAACCAACTTCACTATGTGATATTTATTTAGATTAATGTATACGACTACTTAATAAACATAGTCACAATCATACAACCAACCAACTTAATTAAGGTTTATGTTTTTGTTAGGTTCATTATAAATAGAATGTTATGTATTCATTTCTATTTTTAGTACCTACACAATTTATACTCATGTCATTGAATGAATACATCAGTCTCTGATTATTCTTCAGTTATCTTTGTTCATTACAATTGCTATTTGTGTTTTGAATGATTGATCGTAAGTTCCTATTACACATATCGAACCATTTGAGCTCATCATAAAACTCACCAAAAGTTGGCTTAACACAAGTTCTTGTACATGGGTTAAAAAAACTCACTAAAAAGTCTAAAATGCCTAGCCCTTTGATCCTATACAAGTCGTACAAGTCAAAGCAAGTTGGGAATTTTGATGATAGGGTTGGGTTGTCCAAAGATCGGATTATTATTCATTATACTACAAATGTCGAAACTACGTCTACGACAACAGGTTTACAGGCCATATCCAAGGGTCAAGTAACGAGGATGCGTGGGTGTATTTCTTCTTTGTGGTGTGTGTATGCATATATGTATATAAGTATATTCTAAAGATATCATGGATAGATGTAGGCAACTTTTTATAGGAAACCAAAAATCAACTATAGGTTACATGGTTTAAACCATTTCACCCTTATAAATAAAACATAACCAAATCTGAGTTACTTTCAAAAGTAAGCGAGTTATCACCTATCAGGACAAAGTATCAATAACGAAAGGATTACAAAAGCCCAACTACATACAACACTTGAACCACGAAACACTCAGTTTAGCAGTCATTACTAAAAAGAAAATTTTTAAAAGTTAAGAAATATTTTGTGTATGGCGAGGTTATTCGTTGTATTATACGGAAGAAAGAATTTGTGTCGTCGCATCGTTGACTGTGTTGGTGTTGGAGTTAATACACGAACGGGCCACTTCTAGCATTAGTTCCACCTCTTTCTTATACTGCATAATATATACAATTGTGTGGGTTAATTTAAATTCGTAGTTAATGGTTAGCTTTGTCCATACAAGGGTCAAGCCATACCTCACTGATAGCACCTGACTTTATTTTAGATTGCATTACACACCATTTCTTGAAATGCACACCTGTTAACTCAACCAAAAGAAAAAAATTTCATACACAACCAGAAAAGGATATTTGCTTCTTACACTGAAGTCAATAATACTAAAGGTAGCGATTTTGACCCATTTACTTATGTGCCCATGCAAAATTTTGGAAAATAGCTAAAATAAATCAAATGAATAGAGCGGATGCAAGAGATAAGAGTTCAAATCCTATAACGTGCAAATATAGATGGTTTATAAAAGTAGATTAGGAGTTGGTCCAAAAAAATTAATAGAGCAAATCAAAAGTAGCCCAAATATGTATTTATATTTTATTAAAAAAACTATTACATAAATAACATACTATCTGTAATCATATTTGGCATGCTAATTGTTTAAAAAAAGCTAAAAATTTTGAACAAGTGTTATGGGTCAACCCGATCCAACCTTTTTTATTTGTACATTAGCCCTTTTGGCCCATTGCCTACCTGACCCCGCCCACTTTGCCATCTCTAGATAGTTAAAGAAACTGGTAGCAAGATCAGGCATACCAAAATTAAAGATTTCTTGATATAGGCATATCAAATTACCTATGCATTAGCACATTTCAGTTCCGTGTAGTGGGTCCCACACTCCCACCTGTTCGATGTGAGGATGGAACCCACTAAATGGATCATCAGTATAATTGGTATCTAGAATGGAACTTACCCACTTTAACATCTATAGTGGATGAGGATTCGGATGTAGTCACAACCGCCCATCTGCAGTGCACCTAATGCAACACAAATTGTGAACTTTAGTTACAAGCAAAAATATATATCATGTAAGTTGCATATATTTGATAGCCTACCAAAAGCTAAAAGCATTAACTGGTTTTTTTGCACGGCAAACTCACACTCTCCAAAATTTACTCCTAAATCTACACACCTAAAAGCATTAAATGACAACTGATGCTGAAATATACCTCAAAGTATGATCCAAATGGAACATCATGCGCCTGTTGTACAGTTTCAAACACCTATAAAGAAAATTAAAAGTAAGATGTTAATGAATTTTGATCTCTGAGCTTTAATAAAAATAATTACTCACCAGAGATTTTTTGTCAGCAGACAGCAAAACGTGCTGCCACTCTGTCATCGCTGTGTCTGGAGGACACATAGGACTATTACAAAGGCATCTAAATGTAAGTTCTCTGACTTGACCATCATATTCTTCAGCAGAATGCCACTGACCAATCTACATGTTCAAAAAGGTAAGACATATAGTTAGAAATGAAATAGGATAAAAGTATATTAAGAAATTGTAATCTATAAATGAATATAACAAAGTAAAATGGTATATATACATTAAGATTGGTATCCTTCCGGGCTGAACGGTATTCACTTGTGAAATTTGAACCATCGCTCAACAGAACGTCAAAAAATTGTTCAGCAGTACTTGCAAAAACATCCTGAGTAAATCTCAAAATATTTCATTCAATAAGATTAAAATAGGCACTCAATGAAAAGAGTAATGAGTATTTTGGTACGTTGTGTATGTTGGTGAGAACATCCTCCTGAACAAACGGTTCGTGTTTTTTCAGCACACTTTCTTCTAAAACCTTAGTGGGTTTTTTGTGAGTTAGAGAGCTACTGCTTGCACGTAATTCTGAGTGTTGTTGCTCCTGTAATTGTAAATGCGTGATTATCAAACTATATCATCACCAATCACTGTGATAACTTTATAGAAAGTTTTTATAATATGAAATTCTAAGTTTTTGAATAAGGCGATTGTAATGGTTGTATTCATTAAAAATCCAAGTTGACCCATTTCTCTAAGTAAATGGGTTGGAGTTACCACTTGTACAGAGCAACAAAAACATAAAAACACAACTAATCATAGAAGTGGCAGTGTAAAAAGTAAAAACTCCAAGGAGAAGGATTAACAAGGTAAACCTTTTTCTCAGCTTCAACCATTGAATGGTAATTCTTAGCTGCACGTTGTAAAGTTCTTATTGCATGATTTCTGTTCCAAAATGAAGCGAACATATATCTAACTCTACCTGTAATTATATCAAATTAATTTGGAAAATAGTGAGCCAAAAATGAATGTTATTTAAAATGGAGTAACAAATAGCATGTAGGATAGATAGTTACATCCTAAATGCGTATAGAAATTGGCTACAAGTCTACAATGACCTTTTGTTTTCTTTTCCATTCCAAGAAAAAGGGGGCTACTCAAATTTAAGAAATAATTAATTTCGGGAATGTTATACCTGGGAGGACTATTGAACCCTAAATGATTGAAGAGCTTTGTTACACATCAAAATTCAAATGTAACCAAGCAAATGGAATTGTAATTAGTTAAACCAGTATTAATATCTTCCACTGTCATAAAGTGACGGGCAAAGCAAACTATTACCTAGGGATACTCATAAGCAAATCAACCCCATATACAAGCTTACACACACACACACATACATAAGCTATTGAAATGTACCATCTGGACTACGCAAAGGAGGAGCCCCATGTCCACCAGCACCCATGCGAAGAACTATCGTTATAGCAGGATTAATGACAGCATGTTGACTCCTTCGTATCTGCAAAATGAAGGCATTACCGCATTAATGTTGCAAATTTTAACACTAAACACTAAAATCAAGCCCAAAAATGATAGCAGAGACTACAAACCTCATCTATATCACCAAAAGGAATTATCACCTGCAAAATGGAGAGAAGATACATGGTCAATGAAAAAAATGCTTGAACAGAGACCTGCTAGCATTGATATAGCAATACTAATACGCCAACTTTCTTTCTTGTTTCTGGTCTACGTGCTAATAATCTCCATACAAGACTTAAAAACAGAGATTATGATGGAACAACAGAAATACGGAAGGCAATTCCAATCGAAACTGAAAAGCTTTTGGGCAGAGGTGTCACCCAGGACGGTTTGGTTGGTCGGTTAACTGGTCACATGGGCGCTTTTAGTGCAGGTTAAAATGGGCCAGGGACTCAGGGCGGAGTGAACTCAACGTTTTTGTTTAATTCTATATGGATTTTATAAATTACTAATTTGCTAAAGACGGTTATGAAAACATTTCAAATATAGTCTAACTTCTTGAATAATCAACTTGAAAGTGCAATTTGAATACAAATAGTCTAACTTTTTGAATAACTAAACTTTTTGTATTTTTGCGCATTTGTGATAAAATATAGCCCAAATAGACACATTTAAAACTCCCACTTACTATTGGAGGGCAACAAAAAAGGCGCAACATATCAAAATAAAAAGGAGAACTGAATGGCATTGCGTATAATACAGTAAGATATGAGTGGAAGCAGATATTATGTTAAAGAAAAGCAGATTAACCTTCAGTTGCTTGGAGAACACATTAGAGTGGAAGCATATATGCCAAGCTGAAACATACATACGACCATGATACAAGAATGATCTCTCCATTGCACATGAATAGCTATGTTCCACAATCTGAAACATACAGTAGCACTGTCATAGAAACTTATGGAGGCGGTTGTAGGCTTGTTGCTGCATCTTAAAGGTTTTACTAGGCTACTAGCGGTGGCAATTCCAACCCATTTACTTACGAGTGGGTCCTTCTGATTATGTTCATATGTAATTGATCAAACAGATAAATTCAAAATATATAGCTAAAAAGGAAGCATGTCAAATATGTCACAAGTCACCCGAAATGTAATTTTAAAAGCATACAACCTCATAAGCAATAAATATAAAAATAGATTCTTACTGAAATAATATTTATATGTAATCATATTTTAATACAATAATTTTTTTGTAAATATTTTAATAGCCGGGCAAAAAAGTGTTGTGAGTCACCATGATCTGGCCCTACCAATAGTTACCACTTTTGACCCATTACTTGACATGTGCATTTGTCACCTCTAGGTCTTACATTAGCATCGGATCAATTGCAGGTGAAGTGAATAAAAGAAAACTATATAAACTAATAGTTAAAAGAAATTTGCCTCGTCTGGTAGAAGATCAAATATCATCTGCAAAGGCCCAGGTTTCTGATGTACCACTATTGGCCCTTGTTTGTATGTCGAAATCCGTCTTCCTGGATTAGCACCAGCATAGCCCTTTAAACCACTATAAGGTAATAGAAAAATGAGAGATCTTTTCAAACAAAACATAACGTAGGCTAACAAATCTTTATGCAACAAAGAATTGTCCGTATGGCATAAAACACCCAAAATGCTACCTGGAAGAGTTCGTGGAGAGATTAATTGTTTTAATTTGGAGACAAACCTGGAAGAAATAGGTATACATTAAACATCTTTAATCAGTCTACTTATAGCAAAATTATAATTTATTCAAGACTAATATTATAATTACCTGCCCGGGGGAACTACTCAAGGGATGCCATACTGCACCAGTTTGACCTTCACTTTCAACAGGAATTGTCACCGAACCAAGTACGGCGCTCTTCCAAATTATATCCCAGTCATATATTGACACATTAATCTGTCCAATATCAAGTAATCAGTACTATTGGAAACCAACTGCAGAAAACTGCTTGCTTTAATGGCTCTAAAAATGAAGCTTTTGAGTTAGACATAGCAGTGGACAATGGGCAGGTTGAGTACCGGGTCAAAACGGGTTCCAGTCAGAACATGTACATTTTAAGTACATTTTTAAGTATGGGACGAAACAGGTCAGGCCAGGCTGGGCCAATCCACATGCGCCTTTTTGTATGTTCTTTCTTTATAAATAAGTATTGTGTCAAACCTCATCATGGAAAGTATAATATGGCATTAATGATCTAGTTTATTCTAATAAAATGGTTTATGAGGCTTTATACACTTAGAATACAAGTTAATTGCTGGATCTTATGTATCAAAGGGTTGCCATAAAATTTGGAAAACAGTGATATTTCCATTTTCCTATATCTTAAATGGTCAGTATGTACCTTTACAGGCAGATCATCAACAGAAAAATTGAATTCCTCGCCCCACATCGGATTTCTTGAACCAGGAACCATTGAGCTGCAAAATTAACATGAATGAAGATTACTGTATTCCTGACATAAGCAACCATAGCTGCAAATTTATGAAGATTTACCAAATCTGCAAGTATTTGAACATAATACAGAACCACAGTAACAATTTAAAGATATCGAGATAGTTCCTATCCTTTACAAAAGGAGTGTATGATTATATTGTTTTCAGTCTAAAGTTCAGTTAACTACAGATAGAAGTAACATCAAGCAGTATCAGCTAGCAGATTGGAGCTGATAATTGCTATTTGCATGATTGCAAATTCAAAGCATTGATATAGAAGGAAACTATATAATTGCATGTACAGCACCAAGCCTCAAAATAAAAGGAATCGACTAGTCGTATCAATTACCTAAACCGCTTTTCTGTACCACAAGTGATGATTGCATAAGGATCTGACATGCCATTCAGATTAGCACCGATAAGATTCTTCGCTGCTAACAGTTCCACCTATCATGCCACAAATCAGTAAAAAGAAATTCAATAAGAGGCCATTAGCCATCTGGCTTAATGGAAAGTATAACACAATGGGACCCTTCTAAACACAGGAAAACAGCCATAATTTAGATTTCGAAGCATTAAAAAAGCAACCCAACTTGGTCAAATCATTATTTATTTCAAGCAACCATGTTTTGAATAAAGATGAATAGTCAGTAGTCACTGTATAGGACGACTAGTTATGTGCAAAACCGTAAAAGATATAACACAAACTTTGAGTTCTGTTGACCATTTTGAGCTTCACTCTACTCTAGTATCAAAATATTATAAGATAAGTTCATTTGGAAATACCTTTATAATATAAGCAGAGCCGCCATTAGTGTCACCCTTCAGTTGATCTTTCTACAAAATAATTGCAGAAGTGCAAGTTAAACAGATAATAAGTGAAAGAACCAAACTTTGCATTTCCAGAGAGCAGGAGGTTACTCCTTTATAATAGCAATTGACTTAACATTTCTGTACGCTAATGATATTGATATGTATACCATACTGCTTACCACACTCCATTAGAACAAAACCCTAGGTCCATACTGTCCTATATCTCTCTGTTCCAAAGTTATTGTCTAATTCTCTAGAACAAAGTTATTATCAATACACGCAATACATCACGTTAACCTGTGTTGTTTTCTATTTCATGACAAATTGTACAAATCTCACTGAAAATCGGCACAATCAAGTAATCAACACACTCTCACACGCAAATTACGTAGCCTACCAAACACGATCACATAATTCACATTCAATCAAAACAATGTCACAGTATAAACTACAAACAACAACCACAATCGCTATTACAGTACTACAATCACGATATCATTTCAAAATTAAGACAAATTACCTTCTCCCTATCATCAACAGCATCACCAGAAACAACAGATGAATTATCAAAACCAGATCGATCACCGGCGCCAGTGTCACCGTCGTATGTGAAGAACCAGTAAGCAGCGATGACGAAGACCGAAGCGGCGACGCTCACTTCAACCTCCCACCATGACGGAAGCAAAAAATCAATACTCGTTTCGGTGATCATTTGAGATGTATGTGTGAGTGTATGTATAGATTGCAAAAAGTGATTTGTGATTGTAACATAGAATGAAAGAATTTAGAGATGTGTTAGTGTTGAATGATCTTCCATTTACAGAGATCAAAGAGGATCAAATTGAAACGAAATGTAATGATGAAATGAAGACGATGAATTGGTTTGAATATGATCGAAGACTTAGAAATAAATAGAGTTGCATTTTTTTTATTTTTGGGTTTGATGCTTTATTTTGGAAGTGTTATGAAATGAAAGTGGATAAAAAAGGTTGTGTTTAACAACAAAGCTATTTGAAGTTTAAAGTGGTAAAAGTAAAACCTTCATTTTACTATTATGTTTTTAGATTATTGGACTTTTTACCTTCTATTATTAGATTTTTCATATGATTACATTTTGTACTTCTGGCTTTGAATGTATAAATTTTTAACTTTCGTCTTTTAATTTGTACCATAAATTGTTTTCTTCTGTAAATTACTTTTTGGGTTTTACATCGTAATGTGCAAGTGTTGGTGTTATGTTTGATATGGGAGACAATATTATTTTTTAAGCATGTAACGACGCGACTATGTTGTTGCAACGCGCTAGAGGTCAAAATCTCAATGTCACAATCCTTTAGGACTATACACCGTGGTGTACAAGACCTAAAACTTATTTTTTACTTACACATGACTAACGTTCAACGTGTGAGACAATATTAGTTTTTACGCGTGTAATGAAGTGAAGATGCCGACGCAAGGCACGACACCGGTCAAATCCTTATGTCACAATTGTGATACGTGTAAAAAAGTTATAAATGTAAGACTCGACCACCGCATTACACACCCTGACATAAATCTAGTTCATACGAAAATTGAGATGGACTCGGTAAACAATGGACTTTGGGCCAGAAGTTGGGCCACTATTGCAATTATGCAAGAGGCAAAATTTCAATTTTTCAAGGCTTCTGAACAAATTAAATTTCGGGCATAAGATAGACAAGCGGTGGTGTCGGACTTGATTATTAATTTATTATATTTTATCTTAGTATAACGGTTATTTTGTTGTGCCAACCGATGTTTTAAGAAAACTTAAAGGGTATTTCAGCCTCTCGGGTTTGTTTTTAAGTTTGTATATGGGGCAAAAACTCTTAACTTTTGACTTTGTTTTGTTAAAATCCTTAAATCTTTTTAATCATAAAATCACATAAATTTTAATGTTATTTTATTTTATCAAGTTTTTTTCGTAAATAATTAAACTGAATCAACTGCTGTAACAATTTTAATATTATTTGAGGGGTCACCTCTAGGGTCTAGCTCACCGCACCAATTGGACCTAAATTTCGTGGACCATAAACCATACCAAGTTACCAACTACCAACATGGGAACAAATGTAAAAGCAATATTGGTGTCATTACAAATTTACAATTACAATAGTGAAGAAAAAAAAATATTAAAAATATATTCTTTTAATACACCAAAGTTAAAATTTGCTAGTAACTTTTTTTTTGGAACCGCAGTTGCACCATCAGTTAACCGGTGGCTCAATATATAGTAATTATAACTTAGGGGCGTGAGCGCTCCAGTTAATTGTTTATTCGGTTATGAATTTTTTATAGGCCTAATCGTTAATCCAACCTAATCAGAAAAATGAATTTATTTATTTTTTTGGTTTTCTTTAACATCCTAAATTGATAATAGCAATTTATAATTGTATATCATACTAACAATAATAACTAAATCTCACTTGTGACCTAGCGGTATGATGACTCTGATTCTTCATAGGAAACCCAAGTTCAATCCGACTAGTGTCATTTTGGGTATATTATAGCAATGAAGCTTGTTCCAGGCTATCATTTGTGCCCCAGCCTAATGGTTTTACGTGACATGATTAAAGGTTACTATCCGTATTTCTCTGGATTAGTTGGTTCGAGTTCAACTCCGATCAGATTGATCCGTAAGGATGGTTGTGGTGAGCCCCTCGCTACGTTCGCAGTAATGAGGGCGCCCCAATGCCAATGATAAACGCTTATTGGTTTTGAGGTGAGGTTTCAATCTTGGTCATTGCACTTCTGAGTGTATCTGTCATAAACCATTGCACCAACTGTTAGTTTTTAAAAAACTATAAATAACCAATAATAATATATAATGATAATTTAATCTACAAGTTTATGTTAAATATCATATGTCTATGTCATTGACTAGTTAGGACAAAATTGAAAGTGAAGTTTATTTAGGGAAATTATGTTAAAAAGAGATGCTATCACTTACTATGATGAAAATAGTGACTTTAAAAGTCTAGATAGTATGATTTTGCTTGTACTCTACTCATTCATTTAACACCAAGAAGTTTCATCCTTTTAACATCGAGAAGTTGTTGTGTCAATGTTCGATCTATCCCTTTCTAACATTTAAAACACAAATTAATATAAATCACACCTTAATTGCTTTTCACAAATGTATTAATATCCACTTGTTTATTTAAACCTTACAATAATTTAAGCTGTGTATTATCATTTAGAAATAAAACACGTAAACCTCTTAAATATGATATAGATGTTAAACGAGCATTCAATTATTTTTCACAAGATAACCTGATTTTGTAAAATTAAATTATTGTTATAATAATGATGTTATAAAATCACTACTGTAACTAAAAATATCTTCTCTTATAATAAATTGCTAACTAATGGCACCATATTGTGCCACTTGTCAACACCACAATCACTCAAATAACTTCACATTATATCATTTATATTTGTTAACTTTTTCATTACTCATTTCTATATAAAATTATATAATTATTATATTTTACCGTTCAACCCCGTGAGTATTCACGGGTGTTAACCTAGTAATTATAATATACACGTTAATGAAACAATAACACAACTCTAATTTGAAAAAACATTAACAAAAAACCATGTCTATTAAAACAATAATCAATGATGCACTTTCAATTTAGAAAATGTTTGAATCACATGTATGATGGAGCAATAATTAATGATTCAAATATTCAATTGAGATATTTAATGAAACTATTTAAAAATAATAGCACATCTTCAATTTAGAACAATAATAAACCCGACAGAAGCAAGGTAATACGTATACAAGAAGGAAAATTGAATACTTTGTTGATACTCGACAGATTATCGGGTAATATTTATACTTGACAGAAGATTGAATAAATCTTTTGGGTTTTGATGCTACGTCTAGTAAGTACATATGTTGTTCGACATATATGAGAATGTGAGATTATGATTGTCGCATATCCTATAAATATTAGGTTTAAAATTTAACCCTTCTTTTTCACGGGTTCACAGGTATACCCTTGAGACCCACAGTTTGACCCGACCCAATCTGACCCTTGACTCATATAGTGCATAAATACAGAACCTTAAACCGAGATCATGTTTTATAGGTACGTCAGTTCTCTTGTTTCACGGATCAATTCCTGAGTCATTCACAAGTCTACCATGCTCAACTCTAAATATCATTCATTGTTGTGAACAAAAATATAATATTGCAATTTATGTTTTTCCATGATTTGTTAGACACCTACACTCCTCTTTAAAAGTGTAATACTTAGACACTTTTTTTTGTCAATATTTCAAGATCACGATATTTAATATGCATGGCTAATGCAAGCTACTTTTCAAAAAGGAATTATAACAAGTCATGAAATAAGGAGCTGACAAAAGATCTTTCGTTAACATCCACTATACACCTAAATATATTATACTAAAATGTGTGATATTCATCTCACATTTTTACTTTGCACATTGAAGCACCACAGTTACTAAATTTATGTAAAGTCCCCAAAGAAAATTACAATATGCACTCTCAATTTTAAGTGAGGTTATTATTTGAGCCCACGATGACGTGTTTCAGTATAAATGTCGTTTACAGTATACTATTGCTTGATAATATACAAGTTACTGAATCACAAATGTACAAGTTCTTCAAAATATTGCTTTTGTTTTGGATATCACGATTCACGAGCATCCCCCTCCCCTGAAACACATGTGATTATACCAGTGTCCCAACCTTTTTTTACGTTTTAACGCCCCCACAACAAAGAGTGCATTGCGTTTACTAGTTATGTACAACCCACATGTGTTTTGTCATATAATGTTTATCGTAATACTCTCATGTAGATATGTGTTACCCGTGTTTTTTATATAATGTTTATGGTAACACTCTCGCGTATATATGTGTAATATATTTTTTTAAATGGTAACTCATACACTTACTAAATCTTACTTTTAAATCCACACATTTTGTTAACTATGGAACTTAAACTCCTCACCTTTGAGAAGTGACACATTTTTCAAACAAATGTAACACGACCAAAGTCCTTTCAATAGAGTTTTCCAAAAAGAATACCACAATCAAAAGCCATTTTCTTAAGTATTATTAATACTATATACTTAAAGGAAAACAAGTTCCATAGTTAAGTTTTGGCTTCTCAACTTTTACCGTTAACTTGTTTGATGTTACAACTTTGGTCCTTGTCACCTTGGGTTTTTAGTAACTTTTTGTTCCTATCAAGCTTCATTTGTGCCGTTTTGTTATAGAAGAAACACATCGTACTCACCTCGCTTTCTTTTTGATTATGGGCGGCCTTCAGTTTTCTTGTCACGGTCCATTAGTTACAGCTAGATGGTCTACCGTTGGTTTTCGGAGGCGGATGGCGGCAATGGTGGCTATAGTGGTCGACATGGGTGTTTTCCTTCGACAAGGAGTGATTGATTACGCGTTGACTCTGAAGGTAAATTGGATCTCTTTGTACACATTCGCAATTTCCTTCACTCGACTTTTATTACTGTTATCGATGGTGGTGATTTGTCAATCCTGATCTGTGTGGCTTTTTCTTTATATCGGCTTGGTTTAACCCATATCTCCATGCATCACGGCTCACGCAACGTGCGAGGTTCATATAAACATTGTTTGATATACACACATATGAGCTACCACTCTACCACATCAACAAATATGAGGACGTTTTGGCTACCAAATTAGATTACTAATCTTCTAACTCAATAAAGTAATATTAAAAATTGCATTATTTTACACAAAATAGTCTTACCATTTCACTTAACATTCATTCTATTAACTACGCAACATGTAAAAAGAGAACTTTAAGAATGGAAAATTATAAGGCCATTAGCAGTGAGGCGAGATAAAGAGGTCAACTAGGCCATTTGGCATTTTTGTGAAGCCACTCATAAGTGTGCTTTTCATATTACTCCGTAGTTTTTTAATTTATTTTATGTATATTGGTTTTAAACATCGATAACTATCATCTTTTAGTTTTTGTCGGTCTCAATTATTGAATTGGCTGATAATGGTTTTAACTTTTATCACTTTAGCAACTAACGGACTGCCGTTATTTTTTTTAATAACAGTAAGTTTTTTTCGAATTCTAAACTAACATTCTGGGCTTTTTATCGGAAGGAGAATACGTTCAATTGATATAAAAGATCGATACTCAATGATTACTACCAGATTTCTAATCCGAACCAAGTCGAACCGAATTGAAAAAATATTATATATCGATACTCAACGATTAGTCGATTACTATCAAATTTCTAATCCTTATGAAAAAAATTTCTAAATACACCACTACTTTTAATGACGTTTCATAAGCCGGTGCTAGCAAATCTTCATTAAAAAAACAAATACTTAAACAAAATCACGTAGATGAGCCGTTCATCGTATAAAAATAATCATTTAAATAATTAAATCAACTCAAAACATGTTATTAAATTCATGATCACCGGGAAAAATTTTCCACAAAGCAACTGAATTGATTGGCGGACGTATATTCCACGCGCCGCCATGATGACTAAAATCAACAGTGCACTAAACATAGAATCTAAACTGAGGCAATATTATTGTCAATGATGATGAAAAAAGAAGCTAATTTAAGTCTACTATGTATTTTATTCTTCCAATTTAAGCAAAGTTTGTTGAAGTTGGCAGCACGGCAGGTTCACTAATAATCAAGTGGGTAAACTGCCAATTCGACCCCCATCTTTATGATATAAGCCTTTCACTTTCGATTATTTAAACTCAATTGTACCAAAACAATGATTTGTTTTTGAAATCATTAAAGAAAACAATTGTTAATTGTAAAGCCATTAAAGGTGATAAAGATGAACAAAGTGGTGAATATTATCATTGCTTTTGAGTTTTAATCACTCTACATCGATCGTGTTTCTGTCAATTGATCGTGTTTTGAGTTGAATTGATCGAATTTGAAGCGGATTTTAGTTTCTGGAAAGGGTGTTTGGATATATTTGGGGATTTTTTTTTATCGTTAAAGGTATGAATTTGCATGTGCGTTTAGATTTTTTGGTAATTTGTATGTGATCTGTTTTAGTAATGAAGTTTGTCTCTCAAATTGATTTGATTGTTGAATTTTGTGTGTGGGGTATATGATGCACATAAGGTGTTTGATGAAATGCTAACATAGGATTTGGACTCATTTGGGAGTAAATATATCATTATCATATATGTATCCACCTTCAGCAGATGCTTTTTGTTGAGTGGTTAATTTCTGTTTTTTGTGATTATTATGCTGCAAATGATCAACCCATGGAGATCTAATGTGCTTTGTTTAGATAGAATTTTGCATGAATTAAACAGCGTTTATCGACACAGTTTGTTGATCTGTATGATTATTATGCTGCAAATTCACAAATTCTTTTGCCTTTTTTTCATATATTTTGACCATCTTTATTTGGTTTTGTTGTTCATCTTCCTTACAGGGTGAAACAGTAATGTAAGAAACTCATGGGGAGAACTGGGAGTTGGTTTTCTGCAATTAAGAGGGTTTTCACATCCAACTCAAAAGACAAACTATCAAATGTAAGTAAAAGATTGAATATTTATGGTCTTCGCTTATGGGTATTGCATCTTTCATGAATATGTTCAATTAAAACATCATTTGTACATTAAAAAGTTTCGAATTTGATTCATTTTCTTGTTTCTTGATTTCTAGTGATTGAGAGTTTATGGTTTTCGCTTGTGGGTATTATGAATTTCATATATATATTCACTTTTTGAACCTCAAAAAGGATCAAATTTGATTCATATACTTGTTTCTTGATTTCTAATGATTGGTCCGGTCATAGGAAATAGAGAAGAGAAGATCGCACGAAAGGAAGGGGCTAGGTAGATTAAAACATGGTGAAAGTAGGTCATTCGTTCCTCTATTTAGAGAGCCAAGCAGCATTGAGAAAATCTTGGAAGAAGTTGATCAACAGTTATATTATATCGGTCATCCTGCATCTGTCGAGCAACCAACAACCTCACAGCCGTTATTTTCAGGCAGGCCTGGTTCTCCTAAAATTAGTTATCATCGACCCGCTTCTCCTAGGACAGTTTCCCCTAAGAGTTCACCTCCTAGAGTTGTTCAAAGGCGAACAAATGATATCAGCTATAGACCTGAACCAGCCCTTCGACACCACCATCATTCGGCTACCATAATTCAGGCTGGTTATAGAGGTTATATGGTAAGTTTTCTAACGCGTTGTTTCATGTTTGAGTATCTCTCGGAGCCGTCTCTTTATCTCATGAGATAGAGGTAAGGTTTGCTCTCATCTCATAATTATTTTTTTCTAGGCGGGGGTGTCAATTTGTACATGCTTTTTAGGAAGGAAAAAAAACTAACTTATTTTCTCATGAAGAGATAGCAAGGAGTATAATTTAAATTTCTCTTATCCAAATATATCATTTTGGTGATAGCAAGAAAAAAATAACAAAACGTTGTATTTTGATTTTTTTTAGAAGTTAAATGTTACAAGTCATAAGAGAAAAATCAAATTATATAAAAGTAAGCATTAGATTGAAAAATTAAAACAATTCAAACCAATGATTTGACACAACCGCTCGTGTAAGGACCGAGCCTCCTGCCACCTCACCCACATCCGCTGGTTAGTTCAACTAGCGGATCACCTAGAACAAAATCAACTTAAATTTTTTCCTAGAAATCATCACAAGATTGCCACCCCACTTAGAACCAAAAAATATTTTCCCTTGCCCTACTGTATGTGTAACACCCCAACCTAAAAATGGCTGACGTGTTACTATCACAGTAGTCAGAAACAATAACAAAGTTCATAATTATTTATGTTTGTTTGTAATTGGTTGAGTATATCGTATAGGCGAGGAGGAGTTTTCGAGCTTTGAGGGGTCTCATGAGGCTGCAAGGCGTGGTAAGAGGCCAGAATGTGAAGAGACAAACCGTCAACGCCATGAAACAAATGCAATTGTTGGTGAGAGTCCAAACTCAAATTCAGTCACGAAGGATACAAATGGTAGAAAACCAAACACACGAAACTGGCAAGGACCTAGAGAGTTCACTTGGCCCTTGGAACTTCAGTAACCCAGTAAGATTTCCTCTATTTATATTTCACGTGTCGTTCGATGGTCCATAGGTTCAACTGCATGCCATGGTTCAGTTTGGTTGGCTGGTTTATAACCGTAACCAAAATGGTATAAATTAAAAGTGACTTGCAATTTTGTTAAAACCTGATCGGACCGGCAGGACCAGGAACCAATCCCCTTGCTTGGTTCACATGGGTTGAACCACTACTGGTTGGACCATATGGTTTTTAGTACTTTTTTTTTTTTACTTTTTTTGTACATGGACTGTTTGTACACTAATAAAAAAGATGTAATATTTCTGGATATTGAAATAAAATATTTCCCAACTCGTTTATCAAATATATTATTCTTATGTAGATGATGAGATTTGAACTTGAGACCTTTCATACCATGTCACCTAGTGTAAAAAATGTTAATGTTATACTTAATCCGCCTTTGAGTAAGGTTCGACGGGTCTGACCGACCGATTTGATTAACTATCCGTTTATGAAACATTGGTGACTTATGTACTTGGTTTGGTGTGGATGCAGGTGGAAAGAGGTGATGGACATTGGGATGATAGCTTAATAAGTAAAGAAGAAAAAGAAGCAAGACAACAAAGAAAAATGGAGGCCATGATCAAGAGAGAACGAGCCGTGGCGTATGCATACTCCCACCAGGTACTTTCAGATAGGGGCGGACCTATGCCCATAGCAGGGGTAGCACCCACTACCCCTCCCTCAACTTGTAACCCATAGTGGAAAAAAAATTCTGTTACGGTGGAATTTTTTTTAGCGTTAAGATTTTTGTCTAGATCCGTCACTGTTCTCAAAAACCACTGTTTTCATGATCGGATTGGTCGGTCATACCGGAACGAGGCACTTAACTGGTCCTGTTATACCTATTTAAATCGTTATAACTTCATCGGGACATGACTGGTCACAAATATTCAACTTTTTTTTAAATCTGTATTTATTTCATATTCAACTTTTTTTAAATATTTTTCTTTAAATATGTATTTATTTCATTTTAGTCTTTAAAGCTGTAAATCTATACTAAAACATAAGGAATTTTTATTTTGTTGTTTTTTAAATTACATATATACTTTTAATACTTATGATCGGTTCTTAAGTATGGTCCAACCAGTGGAACGGTAAGACGATTTTGAAAACATTGTTAAAACCCTTTCTCTCCGTCGTTAACCTTAAGTTATCCAAAATCTCACTCTTTTACAACGATTTTGATATATAGTTATGGAAAGCGACGCCAAAATCAGCTCAAAACGCAGAAAGTGACATCCATTCGGGCGGGTTTCCATGGTGGTGGAACTGGTTAGAACGCCAACTACCTTCCAATGAACCCGCAAAACACCTTGAGTCCACACCTACACCACCACGACCACGTCCATATCTTGATCACATGACCAGTCCACGTCCTCAATCAAACATCTTCAAACAAACTGGTTTCTCACTCGAGAATCTCGACACACTTACACCTAGGTCATCAAAATCCACGGTCCCGACTCGGGCTCGACCTCTTATGACCCCAACAAGAACCCCACCGTCAACAACCCCAAACCTGATGAAATACTCCAAACCAAAAGGTGGTGCTGCTCGTTCACCTTACCCAATGAAAGACGACGATAGTTTAATGAGTTGTCCACCATTTTCAGTCCCGAATTACATGAGCCCCACTGTTTCGGCTAAAGCCAAAGCGAGACCAACTAGTAGCCATAAAGACCGGTCCACAGGCACTGCAGCTAGCGAAACATCATCAAAACGAAGGTTTTCATTCCCCTTAACGCAAACCATTGGGTCGTCGTTCAAGTGGAACAAAAGGTCATCCATCAAGGATTCGACGGCATCGCCCGCTCCGAGAATGTTGGAGAAACATAAATCTCCAAGATCTATTGGGGATATGAGCATTGATTCTTCTACTTCTATGCCAGCTGCTTTTGGCAGGAAACCATTTAACAGATTTGTGTGAATTTATCATCTTTTTTTTTAAAAAAAAAAATCTTGAAACCTTTTGCTTTATATTTTGGTGGGTTTTGAGTTTTTTGTTTGAATGTCTTTTATCTTTTGGTAAAATGTGTGTGTGATCAACCATTTATTGGCTGAATACAGAATGTTAATATGTTAATGTATTATAATGAACAAACATCTGTTTTCTGAGTGTAAATGTTGTTGATGCTTTAAGTATGAACTACGCAAAGTCCCAGCAGCACAGCACGTTCTGTATACAGCAAAGAAATTGACGGGGTTGGGCGCGTAGAGAGAATGGTATAACGGCGAGTGCATTGAATTATAAAATTCAAAAAGTTTGGAGTTGTCAGGGACATTAATGTGTTTAAGGGCACGTTTGCTTTTGTTATGCGTGCTGGTACGATGACACTAGGGTGTTTAACTTTGACATTGTCTATTCACACACCCTAAAATTCTATCCACACACATGTTTTAAAACCAGACATCACGGATAGGCCTTGATGCGGCGCCTGAGTCACTTTTCTGTCAACGTCAACCGAGGAATGTCGTAAACGAGGTGGAATTCGGTCAAACCTGGACATATGCGCCGCATATATGACCTAGGCGCCGATGATGTTGTTGACCGCATATGTAACCCAAGCGCCACGCCGAGGGCCATGCGCGGCGCATAAGGGTGTTGAAGCGTGATTGACTACGTTCGAGGATGTATCTGGGATAAGAAGTAACCCAGGCGCGATGCCGAGGTTTATGTGCGGCGCTTGAGGGTGTGGGAAATAAAAGCATGGGGTGTGTGAATAGGATATGGGGTGTATGAATAGGATGACCCATAACTTTTTAAGTAACAAAGAAACCTATAAAGATGCGGATTGGTTTGTTACGTTAAATTTAGGCACGTGAAGATGATATACATTAAAAACACAAAAGAAAGGAAAAAGAAATAAAAAATTTAAAAACGTTCATGGTGTAATTGAAATAGAAATATTCCGATATAAGAATTAGGTTCAAATACAAAGTCTAAATTTCCTAGAAAGTCTAAGAAGGAATTTGGACCATTAGATCTAATATTAAATGAAGATCAATGGCTCATAAACACAAGGTGGCATAATGGTAAATACTTAGAACTTTAAATGGTAGGCTAAGGGTATATTAGTCTTGTCTCATTTTCAAATTCCACCATTCTTTTTAAATGTCCATAACTTTTACATACGACAATACTTTTTAATAAAAATTACACCAAAAAAACGAGCGTTTTTTTTATCTTCAAAACGCATATAGTATTGATATATAAAAAACGAATTTTTTTTTGAAGTTTCAGCTCATTGTGTTATATTCGTTAGGTCATTGTGTTATATTTTTCAGCTCATTGTGTTATATTAGTCAAGACATTGTGTTATATTTTTCAGATCGTGTTATATCCGTCAGGTCATTGTGTTATATTCGTCAGGTCATTTTGTTATATTTTCATCAGGTCGTTGTGTTATATTTTCGTTAGGTCGTTGTGTTATATTTCATCAGGTCATTGTGTTATATTTTCATCAGCTAATTGTGTTATATTTTCATCAGGTCGTTGTGTTACATTTTCATCAGGTCGTTGTGTTAAATTTTCATCAGGTCGTTGTGTTATATTTTCATCAGGTCGTTGTGTTATATTTTCGTCAGGTCGTTGTGTTATATTTTCGTCAGGTCATTGTGTTATATTTTCATCAGGTACTTGTGTTATATTTTTCATCAGTTCGTTGTGTTATATTTTTTCATCAGGTCGTTGTGTTAAATTTTCATCAGGTCGTTGTGTTAAATTTTCATCAGGTCATTGTGTTATATTTTCATCAGGTCGTTGTGTTATATTTTCGTCAGGTCGTTGTGTTATATTTTCATCAGGTCATTGTGTTATATTTTCATCAGGTCATTGTGTTATTTCAGATCATTGTATTATTTCATTAGGTTATTGTGTTATAACACAATGACATGAATAAATAACACAATGACTTGACAAATAACACAATGAGCTGAAAAACGTGAATTTTTTTTTTGTTTTTTATATATGAATATTATACGCATTTTAAAGATAAGAAAATGCTCGTTTTTATGGTGCAATTTTTTTAAAAAAATAATATCATATGTAAAAGTTATGGACGTTTAAAAAAATGGGGTGAAACTTAAAATATAGAGACATTACCATCTTTACCCTTTATTCTAATTTTAAGGGAGTGACACATGTCATCATCTCATGGCTTCTTAGACTTTCTAGGAAAATTGGACCTTGTAGTATAACTCCACTCTCCGATATAAAGTATTTTTTTTTACAAAGTGAGAGAAGAACACGATGGTAAAAAAAGGACACAATGACCTATTTAAAAAATTATAACTCACAATATAAATTAAATTTCAAAAAACGGTTTGAAGACCTTGTTCCCCACGTCACCCTCTTTAAAAAAGTAAACGGAAAAAAAAAATAAAATAAAAAAATTTCGTTTTTATTGTGTTTTTATTACAAAAGACAATGAAAAAGGGTATTTTTTATGTTTTAAAATTTTTTCATTTATTTATTTTATTGAAGGAGGATGATATGGGGAACAAAGTCTGAATCACTTTTTTGAAATTCAATTTAAATTGTAATTTATGAATTTTTAAAATATTTATTGTGTTTTTTTGTTATCATTAAATTATTTTCACACTTTGTATGATAACTTCACCCAAGTAAAAAGTTAAAAATCTCACACTTTACATGATAACTTCACCCAAAGTAAAAAAAGTTAAAAACTTCGATTGATATTTTTCATTGTATAAAAGTTTAGAAAAAAAAAACTTGTTAACAAAATAAAGGAGAACAAACTGGGAATGTTCAAACTTGAGGGGCTAGTAACGTATGCGGGAAATTTCGCCACCGATATTTGATTGATAGTTTATAAATTAGAAATTTTCAACTTGGTTATAAATAGAATTTTACTCTATTTTATTTTTTTTTATTTGTTTAAGATGCTTTGCAAGATACAACTTAAGGTTAACAGGGTGAAATTAATTGTTTTGATTTCATACGTAAATTTTTGGTGTATGTTTTTTACGATCAAATTTAAAGTAATATAATTATTTGGTTTGCAATTTGCATCCCTAACCTTTATTAGAAGTTTTGGTTTTTATAAGTCTAGGAACTTAATCGTGTACATATATGAAGTCCAAAAACTTAAATGTGAAAGTTCATAGTCATGGTGTCTTTAAATAAAAACTTGACTTGTATATTTGTTTTGCTTACGGTTACACATATATTTAATGTTGATTGAAGTTTCAACTCAAATTAATCAATAGACTAGCTAGTATTCTATGTTTATAATGATAAACTGATTGTTGTTAGAATATACAAATAAGGAGTGTTCTAATGTTATGCTTAAATTTTGTCAGGGATTAATTCCTTAATTCTGTCCACATCAATCAAAATTATTACTTTTGTTCTAATAATATTATTTCACAAAAATAACATTATTTCTTTTTATGAATATGTGTATAGTTTAGTATTTTTCTTGTTAGATTGTGTATCTTTAAATTAATTGGAACATGATTCCGACATTGGTTTGTTTTTATATATGTTCTTAAATGATGGTTTATTATGACTATAAAAACAACATATATTAAAAAAGCCCACTCTTGTGCGTAAAAAGAATTGTTCCAAAATCTACATTTGAAAAATAATATTTGATCTAGAAGTTCAGAAATTGAAAATGAAGTTTTGTTTGAGTAAGAAAGCATTTAAGTATATTATCAATATATACTTGTTATACTACCAAAATAAAACAAATCAGTTTACATAAAACGAATCGATGACATAATCATGTTTATACATATTATTTTAAATGGTTAGGTTGTATTGTAGTTTAGGTAGACTATTAAAATTGTTGCCTATGAACTAGAAATTACTTAGGGCGTAATAATTTAAATCAGAATGACGGAAGAAGATTATGTCTATTGAAATCTGGAACTACAAGAAGACACATATTGTTTGATGAATTGAGAGGGTTAATGGGTTCAAAATGAGGTGTCTTGAGGGGCGGTTTAAGGTTTTTGAAGATTTAAGATGTAAATAATTTTGGAGGCGCATATATGTTTTCGGTTAACATTTTTTTTCATTCGTCACTTTTCTCCTTTGTCCAACTTGCTTGCGTTTTCTTAATCGATTTATGTTCAATCAAAGATATTTCTAGGATTGGTGACATTAATTTAGGGTTAATTCAATACTCAAAATACAAATTTTAACCAAATAAGCAAATCACAATATCAAAATATTCAAAATTATAAGTCTAAGCAAATAAGCGAATCACATTATCAAATTGTGATAACCACATTCAAACTCGTTTTGAGAAACAATCAGACAATCTTAATATCTAACCATCTAAACAAATCATATATCACTGTTGGAATCGGTATGCCCAAGAGACATATTAAATTGATGTGGCTAGTACGTTATGATCCAAGTCGGGTCATACCCAATGACAAGCTAGACAAACACCGGGATATTTATTTTATGACATGATCTAAAATAAATATCAACACTTAGAATATTTAGAAATTGGGTTTCTAAATATTTGCACTTATGTTAAAAATAAATTATATGGATGATTTATGTTATGAGAGAAAGAATCTTCTACAATGTTGTTTAAGTTGTTTAAATAACATTTAGGAGATATATTTTGCTACACCTTGTTTTAAATAAATAAAGAGAGAAAGATATTAACAAAAAAAAAAATATAACTTTAAGGTGGGACCCACATGGGCCGCCCCCTTCCACCTTGTCTCTCTTTTTGGATTTGTTTCTATCAAGGCATGCAAAAGATAAGTTGAGTATCTTGTACTCAAACTCCTATTGTCTTTAAAAGAGATTACATAATCTTTCTACAAAATAAGTGCAACATAAGAAATGTTCTTCTCCTCCCTTTTTCCCTTAAAAGTTTCGGCCAAGAACAAAAGGCAAGAAGGAAGGACATTTACAAGTGTTAAATCCTAGCAAAAGTGGTGTTTTGTTGGAGGCTTGAGGGTATACAAGCTTGAGGTCTTCTCATTTGAAGATTTCCATTCAAGAATATCATCTTCTTCATCTCTTCTTCATCTCAAAAGGTAGTATTCTAAACACCCTATGGTTGTGTTTGATAGTATGTGTTTCGTATATGGATCCGGACTTTGGGTTTTGCATGTTAAACGGGTTTAATAATCAACATATTAACAAGATTTTAAACTAATAATCCGCTGCGTTTTTATATAAATTGGTTTATATGAACTTTGATAATCTTGTTAAAACCCAACAATGGTATCAGAGCCGCTTATACGAATACATGCTTCATTAGATCTAAAAATTTCGGTTTTCTTGGTGTGTTACACCCCATGGCCGAAACTTTTGGGCCTTGGTTCCCTTGGATTTTCAAGATAATACTCACATGCATATGATTATCTTGAAAGTTTAAAGTCATTAAAATGGTTAGTTGCTTTGTTTGGACAAAACCCGAAATTTTCGGTTTTATATATTTTAGGCCGAAAATTTCAAGGGTTCAAAGGGAACCATTTTAAACTTATGTTAATACATATTTGGATATGCTTTTGAGTGTTTCATAACCTAGCCATAGACCTTGTGCATGTATGATTTTGTGTTGTGGTTTGAAATATGCAATATGGTTGTAATATTAGTTAATACTTTATTTGGGTTTGTAATTTATTTATTTATTTCATTGATTTGTAATAATAAATAGATTAGGTGTAATTCCATTACTAGAAAAATGTATTAGGATATATTTTTGTAATTGGAAGATGCATATGGACTTGATTTTGGCTTTGGGCCTTAAAGGGTTTTATAGCCCAATATGGGATTCTAGCCTAATGACCCAAACCCAAGATTTGTAAGCCCAAAAAGGGGCTGATTTGAAGGCCCAAATGGAAGCCCAAATAAATGAAGAAACACAACACAAAAGATGGATACTTGAAGCATTCGGATGCGGGATCAAGTGGGAGTTCATCATTTCATGCCTTGTGTCATGTTGTCCCTTAAGAAAGACCTTTTTGGCACACTTGTTTCGGTTAGCAAGTGTAGCTAAAATTAGTTGGCTATGGTTATGGACTCATATATGGTTGTTTATGCATGTTTGGTTATTATGATATTGTTTGTTATGATATTAGGATATTGATAACTAACAACTATAACCGACAAAACTTGCATCATTTTGATTCCTTAGAAATCATTAAGTAATAAAATTAATTTTATCAAAGGTTAATGATTTCATAATAAAATGGGTTTATTAAAAGGAATTTTGAAATTTGGTTTTCAACTAAGTACCATACATTTGAATGCATGCAAATGAAAGGTACACACTTTGTTTTCTCATCTAGAATTTAGAAAACAACAAAAATCCCTTTTAATTTTTGGAGGAACAAGTTTAACACCATCCTTTTATACAACACTCGAATCATTTGGGAACTTGATGTGGGATAAAGGTCACCTAACCACATTGGAGAAAACTTGTGAGTTTGAGGTGGGTTTGCCATATTTATGGGATAAAGGTCACCTAACCATTTGTATGTGCAAATTCACACGTGTGTGTAAGTAGGACGACTTGAAATTGGAAGCCATGTGAATAGGGTCACCGAAGCATGGCGTTCAATGGTGTTGATGGGATTAAACATGCCAACTAAACATAAGATGTTTAACCGATCCCATAAAGCTAGAAGTTGCAAAGGGTTGCAATCGTCAAACGTTGACTACCTTGTTAATTCAAATAATAGGATAAAGGTCACCTAACTACTATTTGAATGTAACGTTGGATTCTAGATTTTAATCATTAATTGTCCAAGAGACACAAAAGGGTATTAAAGATTAAAATGTATTAATGATATTGAAAATACTAAATGTGAACTTTGTTAAACTATGTTGATGGCCGCAATCAACAATCCACCTAATGCAATTATCCCACCTGTGCATAACCTATCACTAAGAACCATACATAAACAAGGATCGTCTCAATTACAAAATTTCATGGATTGGTATCGAAGCATGAGAATTGTTCTCAAGCAAGAAAAGAAATCCTACATTTTAGACGATCCTATTCCCGATGAACCTAGTATTGACGATGAAGATGCCTATAACGAATGGGTAAAAAGGCTTTACCGGTTCTCATGATCAATGACGGTCGTTGCAAGAAGAGGCATCACCCGGAACCTAAGGCAAAGGTTGCCAAAGGTAAGGGACAAGTCAAGGGTAAGTTCAAGGGAAAGGCGAAAGCGGAACCACCCAAACCCAAGGATAAGAAGCTAAAGGTTAGCTCGCAAGATCCGTGCTTTGGTTGTGGTGAGATAGGACATTGGAAAAGGAATTGTCCAACCTATCTCAAGGAGTTGAAAGCTAAGAGGGATGCGGAGCAAACCTCGGGTACAACTTTCATGATCCATATTGATCTTGATATTATTTCTTCTAACACATGGGTATTGGATACCGGATGTGGAACTCATATTGGCAATTTGTTACAAGGGTTCAAAAGAAGTAAGCTTTACAAGAAAGGAGATACAAGTCTCTACATGGGCGACGGAGCAAAAGTTGTAGTCGAAGCCCTAGGAGACTATGTTTTAAAACCTCCAAGTGTTTTGGAAGTAATTTTGAACAATACTTAGTATGCTCCTAGTTTGACTAGGAACATTATCTCCGTTTCTCGTTTAAGACAATGTGGTTATGATTTTAAGTTTATTGACAATGGTATTTGTGTTTTCATGAATAATGTCTTTTATTTTAAAGCAATGCCGTCTAATGGCATTTATGAATTAGTTCATGAACACACATCCTTTGATAACTCGTTGTACCAATCTAGCACCAAGAAACTCAAAGTGGATTTGAGTAAGACCTATCTCTGGCATTGTCGTCTTGGTCAAATAAACAAGGGTCGCATTCATATACTTCAAAAGAATGGTCTTTTGAAAACAAATGAAGGTGATTCATTTGACAAATGTGAATCTTGTTTATTGGGAAGGATGACCAAGAAGCCCTTTAGTGGAACTAATGAAAGGGCGAAAGATTTATTAGGTATCATACATACGGATGTATGTGGTTCTTTTAAGACAATGACAAGGAATGGTGAAAGATACTTCATTACCTTTATCGATGATTATAGTCGTTATGGGTATGTGTACTTGTTAAGACACAAAGATGAAGCTTTTGAAATGTTCAAAGTCTTCCAAGATGAAGTTCAAAATCAACTCAAAAGGACCATCGAAGTACTTCGTTCGGATAGAGGAGGTGAATACCTTAATGATGCTTTTCAAGAACATCTTAGGAGTTGTGCAATAATCTCACAACTCACTCCACCCGGAACACCGCAACATAATGGTGTGTCCGAAAGGAAGAATCGAACCTTATTGGATATGGTTCGATCTATGATGGCTAGAAGCACATTACCTCTATCATTTTGGGTTTTCGCATTGCTCTCTGCAGCCCATATTGTAAATATGGACCGGACCAAGAAAGTGGACAAGACACCTTTTGAAATATGCAATGGAAGAGTTCCATCATTATCATATTTAAAGGTATGGGGTGGTGAGGCTTATGTCAAGAACAACACCCAAAACAAATTGGAAAGCCGATCCACTAAGTGTATCTTTGTAGGATATCCCAAAGACTCTATGGGATATTATTTCTACAACGCAACCGAGCAAAAGTGTTTATTGCTCTAAAAGTTGAGTTCTTGGAAACTAAATTCCTTACGGAAGGAACTAGTAGAACGGTGGAACTTGATGAGGATCGAGATCCACAAGCCGATACACGTTTGGTTGAAACTAGCATTCAACAAGGGGTTGTTGAAAATGATCAAATGGGTGATCAAGACACACATAACGTTCGTAGATCTGGTAGAAATAGTAATCCACCCGAAAGATATGGATTTTTCATGAATGGATTCTATGTGGTAGATTCAGATGAACCCACCACATATCGAGATGCAATTGCACAATCCGATTGTGACAAATGGCTTGAAGCCATGAACGTTGAGATGCAATCCATGCATGACAACCAAGCATGGGACTTGGTTGAACCACCGCTTAACTCCAAACCGGTTGGAAGTAAGTGGGTTTTCAAGAAGAAAAACCGATATGCATGGAAACTTGGATACTTACAAAGCAAGGCTTGTAGCAAAAGGTTTCACTCAAACTCAAGGGGTTGATTATGATGAGACTTTCTCACCCGTGGCAATGCTAAAGTCGATTAGGATATTATTTGCCATAGCCGCATATTATGACTATGAGATTTGGCAAATAGATGTCAAAACCGCTTTCCTAAATGGACATCTTGAAGAAGATGTCTATATGATCCAGCCCGAAGGTTTTGCCAATTCACAATATCCTAATAAAGTATGCAAGTTAAAGAAATCAATCTATGGATTGAAACAAGCATCTAGAAGTTAGAATCACCGTTTTGATGAAGAGATTAAAACCTTTAAATTCATCGAGAACGCTGATGAGGCTTGTGTGTATAAGAAAGCTAGTGGGAGCATCATCACTGTTGTATGTCGATGACATACTACTATATGGAAATGACATTCCAACCATGCAAAGTGTTAAAACTTGGCTTGGAAGTCGTTTTTCAATCAAGGATCTTGGTGAAGCCGCCTATATTTTGGGAATAAAGATCTATAGGGATAGATCAAGGCGATTGATAGGTTTAAATCAAAGTGCATACATTGATAAAATCTTGAAAAGGTTCAAGATGGAAAACTCTAAGAAAGGTTTGGTACCTATTCCAAGAGGAACAATATTGAGTGCATCTCAATGTCCAAGCTCAAAGGATGAGCAAGAGAAAATGAAAGGAATCCCATACGCATCTGGCTATAGGATCCATCATGTATGCAATGATATGCACCAGACCGGACGTGTCATGCGCTTTGAGCATGACAAGTAGATACCAACAAAATCCGGGTAGTAGCCATTGGATGGCGGTTAAAAGTATATTGAAATATCTTAGAAGGACTAAAGATATGGTTCTAATATACGGTTCTGGTGGGAAGGAACTCGTTGTAAAAGGTTACACAGATGCGAGTTTCCAAACTGATCGTGATGATTCTCGATCACAATCGGGATACATTTTCATTATGAATGGTGGGGCAGTCTCTTGGAAGAGCTCAAAACAAAATGTGGTGGCCTCATCCACCACAAAATCGGAATACATAGCCGCCTCATTACCGACCTAGGGGTGGTCCGTACCATTCAGGACCCCCTAGAGATCTTTTGTGATAACGAGGGTGCGATTGCTTGAATCAAGGAACCTCGTAAACATCAAAAGACAAGGCACATTGAGCGGAGATTCAACTACATAAGGGATGAAGTTGAAAAGGGAAAAATATGTATCCGTAAAGTTCACACTGATCAAAACATTGCGGATCCACTCACGAAGTTCCTCGAAAGGCCAAAATATGTGATTCATACTTGTGCCTTAGGACTTCGATATTCTAGTGATTGGATTTGATCTACTTTGTATTTGGATATCGGAACAATTGTTATTATGACTCATTCATATGATTATGGTTTATGATTATGACATTTTGAGTTGTGTTCCTTTTAGCATGTTTAAATCCATGAATAAGTTAATTATTCTAAATGTCCGTAGTCGATTGTATTTGTGGGAACAAATATGAAAGTAAGACTATTATGAACTTGGATTGGTGGATATTCATAAGGCATGAATATAGAGCAAAGGAGTTGCTGCCATGGTTCATAAATATTTATGGGATATAAATATTGGACTGACCCGCTCTCAAATATTACTACATGGAGTCTTTGTGACTGATCACAAGTAAAAATTTGAGTAAAGGAGAATATCAGAGTATCCTCTGACCTGAGATACATATTGGGTCTTGATATTCACTGAGTCTTATACTTTGACTTAATTCTTTGTTGTTCTGAAACATGACAACACATAAGACTAAGCTCAGGTATAATTCTAAGTGGATGTGAGAGACGTATGTAATCAAGATGGAATTTGTCCCTCTTATTCGTTGAGAGTGAGATGTCTAAGGCCTGCAAAGTTAAATCAACAGAGAATGATCACTCTGTGTCTCTGGATTTGACATGACATCTGAGACAAAAGGATAGATGATTAATTCACCTAAATCAATTCAAGTAAGGAACTTGAAGGAGATGATGTTATTGAATGGCACTTAGTCATACGTATTAGGGGTAGCAAACCGTTGTTAGGCGGTATTTGCTGCTTGCATCAATTTTCTATGTAACTTGTGCAAGTGGGAGATTGTTGGAATCGGTATGCCCAAGAGACATATTAAATTGATGTGGCTAGTACGTTATGATCCAAGTCGGGTCATACCCAATGACAAGCTAGACAAACACCGGGATATTTATTTTATGACATGATCTAAAATAAATATCAACACTTAGAATATTTAGAAATTGGGTTTCTAAATATTTGCACTTATGTTAAAAATAAATTATATGGATGATTTATGTTATGAGAGAAAGAATCTTCTACAATGTTGTTTAAGTTGTTTAAATAACATTTAGGAGATATATTTTGCTACACCTTGTTTTAAATAAATAAAGAGAGAAAGATATTAACAAAAAAAAAAATATAACTTTAAGGTGGGACCCACATGGGCCGCCCCCTTCCACCTTGTCTCTCTTTTTGGATTTGTTTCTATCAAGGCATGCAAAAGATAAGTTGAGTATCTTGTACTCAAACTCCTATTGTCTTTAAAAGAGATTACATAATCTTTCTACAAAATAAGTGCAACATAAGAAATGTTCTTCTCCTCCCTTTTTCCCTTAAAAGTTTCGGCCAAGAACAAAAGGCAAGAAGGAAGGACATTTACAAGTGTTAAATCCTAGCAAAAGTGGTGTTTTGTTGGAGGCTTGAGGGTATACAAGCTTGAGGTCTTCTCATTTGAAGATTTCCATTCAAGAATATCATCTTCTTCATCTCTTCTTCATCTCAAAAGGTAGTATTCTAAACACCCTATGGTTGTGTTTGATAGTATGTGTTTCGTATATGGATCCGGACTTTGGGTTTTGCATGTTAAACGGGTTTAATAATCAACATATTAACAAGATTTTAAACTAATAATCCGCTGCGTTTTTATATAAATTGGTTTATATGAACTTTGATAATCTTGTTAAAACCCAACAATCACAACATGTGAAAAGTCATAATCCAGGTTTGAAATGGATTGTAACAAACCTGGTGGCGATGTGAATGCCAATGATGAAATTCGTGGCCTAGTAAAACATTGTTATTAAGTGACCTAGAAATTACTGACGTAAAATTTTATGGCTTTAGACTTAAACCTATCTTTTGGATAACTTATAAGCCGTCATGATGCCCCCGTCATATGGCCATGACGAGCTATAGTTAAGGTAACGTTGTTTTGATGAAATGAAAAGGTTTTAGAGTACGTATATAGTGTTACCAAAATGTCAAAGGATCTTTTTAAATGTACATATAATTGCAATCACTCATTAATACATTATTAATAGGCACTGAAATGAATAGTCCTATGTATCACTCTCCTTGCTTTTGGTACTACACTACTATGCATGTAGTTGATAATAATAAAGTCACTGAGAAAAAGTTATATCAGGTGTGGCAACCCATTTCTTTCTCTTTCTTTGCGTGCACACAAGAGAGAACAGCAAATCCATGCTTTAGAACCAAATCCAAGCTTCATGTATCATCATTACCCTCATGCTCCATAACTAGCAGTCTCTTGATTTGTAAGTTCTTCCACTTCTTTACAGTTTATGGTTGTGTTTTTTTGTGTTTAGATCCTTCATGGGATCTTATTTTCCTTTGATTTTTTTAATATTCTTTCTACGACTTTTTCAAATACCGAAACCAGAGAAACCCAGCATTTTTTACTCAAAAGTTGTAAAATGATTGGGCCGCACGCCAGGTGTTCGATATAATGTTTCAATGGTTATGTTTGTGTTTGGAGTGTCAAAATCAATTCTTAGTTTTAATTTGATGTGCAGAATGAAATTCTATTATTGGTTTTAATTGATGTGATCATAAGATTGAAGATATTATATCATATTCCTAACATATATTGATGGACGATGGTGTTAATTTTAATCCGCATATAGAACCATATGTGTATAGTTTATTGTGATTATAATTTGTTATAGGTGATTTTGCGTATTAGATTTGTTTGGGTTTAAAATCACATTTTTTGGGTCTTATAGTTAGTTATCTAGGATTCTTTGACATGAATTTGATAGTTTCTTTATCTTATTTTTAACAACTAATACATTATTAATATGTCTTTAATTTCGTTCATATATGTGTTTCTATTTGTGTGGATAGGTTAATGGAATTGTTGCTTTATTTTCTGATGTTTCTCTTCACAAGTTGTTTTTCGTTATGATATAGGATTTGTTTTAGGGTACTACTTTGGGTTATGCTATAGTTTTTGTTTGTTACTTAATTAGGCTTAATTTTTTTTGTCTTTTGTTAATTGTGTGTCTTTCTGTTATGATTCTTTGTTTTGCAACGGTGTTTATGCTTGCTTGGGGTTTTTTTTTTTTTTTTTTTTTTTTGCTATTGTTTGCTGGTATGTGAATTGGTTTTTGTTGATGTAGTTTCGGCTTTTTTAGTGTAGCTTATTTTGGATTGTGCTTTAATTATTGCTTTGGTTGCAGGTTTTAACTGTTAAACTTTTGGGGTTGTTGGTATTGCTTTGATTTTCTCTCACGAAGCTATTCTCTTTGGTTTTCATGCATCAGGTAAGTTTATGGTTCTGAATATCTTAATATGGGTGTTGTTGTAAGATTGTTTTCGTATTTACGTGCTCAGTGAAAGCTTCCACTGTAGTTGTTAGAGTTATTAACTGTTGGTGGTCGTTATTATACCTATTAGGTTTTATCTCAGGTATATGCACGCTTGAGGGCAACACTTTTTATTGGCTAAAAGAAAGATGCATGTATGCATATCTGTTGCGTACACATTATGTTGGTTTAATCGGGTTCGTTCGCGGGTCTCACAGAGTCATAGGTTGAATGAGTTATTGGTCAACGGGTCACATGTCAATCAGAGTGTGTTAAATCTGATTTGGTGAAGTGTTTGATCAAATGACTGGGTGAATTACGTGGGCATATTAATTTCAATATTATGCGGACAACATGGAATGAAGCCATGATTATTTTTGGCTTTAGTTTAGTTAGTTTGTTATTTTATTTATCTATTAAAGAGTTAGTTTTAATTAATTGTAAATCATCCTTAAAGTACTTTAAAGTTCAATATACAGAAAGCTACGTAAATTGTTTGTGTTATGAGTGTGTGTTTCAAGGGGCCTGAACCAACACTTTAGAGGACTTAGAGGAAGAGTTGTTGGAAAATGATTTTAATGCAGTGTGAAACCAATATTGGTTGTTTAAACTCTGCATAGGTGCTTAAATTTGATTAAGCATGCATGTTTTATTTGTTTGCTTTCGTATGGTGAGGGTTTTTCATGAAAGTCGCCGTTTAAAAAAAAGTATGGTGAGGGTTTGCTTATTTGTTGTTAGAAATGGTTGAAATGGTCCAGGCCAAACAAGCATAGATTTGGTTAAAATAAAGGATTACTTGAATGTGCATTATGGGTTTTCTAGAAGTTCGTGTAGTGAAATGGGTCAAACGGTCCCCTTAAGGCCTTAAATAGGCATAGCTTCATTTAAATAGAAGATTAATTGAATTTCAAAATATGTTATCTTAAATGGGGTTTCAATGCCTTTTCTCTTGAAATATTTCTATTATATGCATGTATATAAAGGTAAACGATAAGACTGGAAACATAGAGACAACCATATGACATTGACAAACACATAACTAGAGGATGAGCGATTTGTTTAACATTTGTGCATTTGTTTACCCGTATCTAGGTACTGAATCAAGTGGTTCAAAGAGGCGCAACACGAAGGCCTAAAAGACAACATCGTCAATTGCAGCAACAACTCCCTTTTGCATAAGCCTCTGTATAAATATGTATATCTTTATGCTTTGCAAACATCATGACAAATAGCGGTAACAACCACCCTACCTATGCCTATATGTGTCTACATTATATTTTCTTTTGCATGTATTTGGATACATAATAAAGCATAACTTTTGGACACAACAACTTTAACCTATTGATGTACATCCCTTGCATCTAATATATCTTTTGCATATATGTGGATGTGTAATGTACCCGCACCCTACCGGCTAAAGCAAACGCTAAAAGTCGCGCAACGCGCGACTGGATACTTCTAGTTTATATGTTTTTCATGCGGCACGCAATTCACAAAAAAGGAAACATTTGTGTGTGGTTGACATAAAGAAATAAAGAAAAAGAAAATAGAAATAAGTTTCGATAATATCAAGGTAGATGGGAAGAATATGCAGGGAGTGAATTGGTAAATATGATGATAGTAAGGGGGCAAAGTGGAATATATATTGTCACTTTCATTGCAAATTGGCAATGTTGGCCACCCCCTTGTCACTTGCTTGGCTTTTGGCCGTTTCCCACAACAACTATTTTAGATCTTTTTCTTTTTACATTTTTACCCCCCATTTCTCTCATATTTTCATTTTACAAAAATAAAAGTCCAAATTAGCCATCCAAACACATTAAATATTTATCAATGGTTAAGGAGATTAGGAACAAACTCTTAGGGTACGAAGATATAGACTTTGAAAAACATGAGCTATTTATTAATTAGATTTAAATGATTTTGGTTGCTACATAACATAATGAATATTTAAATATTAGAAACCTAGAGTTATTATTAAAAATAAGTGTTTAACTCTTTATTACATGTGAAAATGGCAATTTGAAAATTGGGTTAGTCATGGAACTAGGCATACTACTAGTTTGTTGGTATAACCAATAGAACCTACAATACATCATTTAAAACCGAATGATATCGTATTGAAACTTAGAATTATAAAACTATAGCATGAAGTTTAAATAATATATTATGATGTTATTTAACTTTAAAAAAGTAAACTAAATTATTAACCCTTCCAAAAAATAATATAATAAAAAGATTTGATTAAATGAGAGGTAGTATGTTTAAATCTTGCAATCTAAAAACAATATCGAACTCTCACACAAAAATACTCAACCACTAAAACGGTTAAATCAGTTGTCATAATTAGGTCAACACTTTGACCCATGCTAACTAAATTAGCAACTAGCGAGGTTCTCATTCTTCGTCCAAGCAGATCAACCGTTTAGCATGCTCTAGCTTTAATAACAGTAAAAAAAGTCATAGATAATAACCATGTAATAAATGTTTGGTAAAAATGATCATATGACTTGTTATACCCGAAGGTGACGCAAGAAACCTTGTGAATGATACATGAAGGAAAAATTCAAACAAACTCTACATATAACGAGAAATGAATGGTGATTATTCATGCAACACCAACGTTAGTAAAAATTACGAATGAACGACACAATCCCTATATACCTAAAGAACAAAAATCAAAAAGTACATTTCGTACGACAGAAATAAAAACACGAAGTGTAAAGGTGTAAGTAATGAGAAAATTCAAGGGCATTTATGGAATATATCTCAAGCAAATGGATTCTCTATAAACCTTGGCCTTGCTATTGTACACTTGTACCCCATTTCTCACTTGTGTGGAGGAAATAAGAACTTGAACAACCGCAATCACACACACACACACACACTCACAAACACACACATAAACACACACATAAGCAACAACATCATCACTCATGGCGCTTCGATTCACTCCGACGACGATGCAATCTTCAGAGATGTACCGTTCATTAGCTCTTCCTCAAACAGCAAATCTCAGATCTCCTAAATTCACCATGGCTTCTACTCTCGGATCCTCAACTCCGAAGTAAGCAACATTTACTTATCGTATTTCATTCAATCGGACCGTTTATTTCATGTTTTGCTTACGTGATATGAGTTATGTTGTTAATTTCGTTTCAACACGGAACTAGTTGGTTCATTTCGTATGAAAACGATTAGTAGATTGACAGATACGACAGTGAAATGTTCTGATTGCGATTGAGTGTTGTTAATCACGTTTATGCGTATTTTTCTTTTTGATGATGATGATGACTTGTGACAGTACTGTTTGTCTAATCAAATTTTATGTGGATTCATAATTTCATAGCATTTGGATGATTGAATTAGATGTTTGTAAATTGAAACCTGTTAGTTTCCAAATCTAAAATCCTGTATATGTTTTCAGTTTTTGTAAAAGCTTGCATTTCACTATTTCAGCAGTGTTTATTTAAAATTATATGCATTAGTCAGTTTTCAGCCTGCTTATAATGTCTTTTTCTTTCATTGTCTATATGTGACTTTCAGTATTGTTAGTTATAAACAGTTTAGGAGTTGCTGTTTGGGCCACAAATGCTTTTCTCGTTAGATAATTGCTTACTATGTTTTTTTTATCAATTTCATGGAACGCGTACCCTTGGTGAATTCACATCCAGTAAAGTGTATT
The DNA here is from genome assembly GCA_030867185.1 of Tagetes erecta. Classification (NCBI taxonomy): domain Eukaryota; kingdom Viridiplantae; phylum Streptophyta; class Magnoliopsida; order Asterales; family Asteraceae; genus Tagetes; species Tagetes erecta. The sequence continues at coordinate 3,609,459 of CM061489.1, read as the reverse complement.
TGAGTGTTCTTCTGGGATGTTAAATTTTTTTGCCAGTTACTACTCAACATTGTTACTGTTTGTTACTGAAACAGTTAGAAGCTACTTGATCCGAGTGTGTAGTAAATTCTCAAGATTTTTTATTACAATCTGCTTATATGCTTTACCTCACAATGTGCAATCTTTGTAACATGGCTAGATACTCAAGGGTTTACTGGTTTTCTGTGTGTAATTAGTGAATTTGTTCTTCATCTACATATTTAAGCTGTATAAAATTATTATTTCTAATTTCTTTTAATGATTATAATATCTTCAAATGAGTCATTGTTTCCTCTTCCTGCAACCCTTTATTTCTTTTTCGCCTATATTCTTTGTAATTTGGTAGGTGGTGTAAGTTTGAAGTTTTAGTAAACTGTTTCTGCTGGTAGTTAAATTGGCCAGCTACTTCAAGAAGCCCTCAATTAAGACAACTTGTTGATAATCTTCTTATCTATCGCTTGAATTTTTCATGAACTCATTTAGTTGTTAATTTTTGCACATTTTGCTTCTGTTTTCTGTTGCCTGATTCTGTTGATATTTGATTTTACTTTGGTTGGATTATGTTCATGCTTCATAAGTTACTATTAAGTATTAACCGAGTTGTATATAGTATTGGGCCTAAATTTTCCCTTTCACTTGATGGACCTTCACTCTTCATCTTAGATGACTTCTGAATATGTAGTTATCATTCCATCTTTTGAACTCTTCCTATTTCTTACACAGGGTGGAAAGTACCAAAAAGCCATTTAGCCCTCCACGAGAAGTTCATCTTCAGGTGACACACTCTATGCCACCACAGAAGATAGAGATTTTCAAATCCATAGAGGGTTGGGCTGAGGAGAATATATTGGTTCACCTAAAGCCAGTGGAGAAATGCTGGCAACCACAGGATTTCTTGCCTGATCCTGCATCTGATGGTTTTGAGGAACAAGTGAGGGAATTACGGGCTCGTGCTAAAGAGATTCCCGATGAGTACTTTGTTGTCTTGGTTGGAGATATGATTACAGAGGAAGCACTACCTACGTACCAAACAATGCTTAATACTTTAGATGGTGTGCGTGATGAGACCGGGGCTAGCCCTACACCTTGGGCTATCTGGACCCGGGCTTGGACTGCTGAAGAAAACAGGCATGGTGATCTTCTCCACCAGTATCTCTACCTTTCTGGACGGGTTGACATGAGGCAGATTCAGAAAACAATTCAATATCTCATTGGATCTGGAATGGTAAGTTCTTTTCAGTCAGTAAAATTTTGTTATAAAAGTTATTTTATTTGTATTTCTTCATCTAACAATTGTGAATAGGGGCGGAAAAAATGAGGGGGTTGGATAACACTTTGTAATGGACAATATTTTTATAAAGGTTGGAATGGGTTGGGCTGAGCTGACCACATTTTGTTCACTCTCCTAAAAAAGTATATAAATAAATCTTAAATGTGATGTATATAACTTATAAATTTTCTAATGAAGTGATTTAGTAAGTGATTTGAATTAAAAATACACTTTGAGTGACTTCTGACCCATTCGATCTGCTTTCTTTAGCTACGTTTTTTTTATTTCACCAATTTGGGCCATCAGAGATAAAACATAACATGTTGCTAACCTTTTACTTTTTTTTCCTCTAAATCTTATCCACTTTTTTTTTGTTCGGTTGGCATTAGTATTAGATGTGTGACAAACAGAATGCTGATTCGGGCAGTGTCTGGTTATGGAACGGATCATAATGGGTTTGGGTTAGAATGAGTAAATATTTGGTACAAATCAAAAGGGCCTTGATTAGGCGTGGTTCACCCGAAACACTTTTTTGACCCGTTTTCTAGAACTTTTTGAATTGATTTTTATATATGACCACAGTAAATACATATCTATATCTATATATATTATAGCCAAAGTTCATTTGGTGGAGTGGTTGGGTGAGACTTGGAATCCCTAGGGACCCAAGTTCAAATCTCACTCTCTACTCATTTGTTATGCAGCATGGCAATGAAGCTCAAACTTGGGGTAACCTAGGTTCGAGTCTGAGTGAAGGGTTTTACATGGAAAATTTAAAGGTTCATGCCGTGATTTCCCCTTGAACGGTTGGTTACCTAGTTTTCGACTCTGACCAACTTGGCCCGGCTTAGGGTGAGCTTCTGTTGCGATTGAATCTTTGGGGAGTTCCACTAGGCCGCTTATAAGCGCCTTTACGGGGGCAGACCGGAACTTTGAATCAGTCAGTGCACTGCACCTTTTGAGTGCAACGGTCTTACCGTTGCGCCAATTGTCGTTCTAAAAACAATCTATATATATTATAATATTAGCAGCGATTTAGTATGTTCTTTGCATCAACTATACACTTAAGTCGACTCTCGACCCGTTCCCTTTTTAGCTATGTTTTTATTTTACCCATTACACTCTAGAAATTGAACACTGCCTACAAGTAGTTCATAAATAAATCCATAAATTACTGCCTCTGATTGGTATCTACTACTATCAAGTGACATTTGTGATCTATGTATTTCCAGGATCCACGAACCGAAAACAGTCCATACCTCGGGTTCATCTACACATCATTTCAAGAACGAGCCACCTTCGTTTCCCATGGAAACACTGCCAGACACGCAAAGGAGCACGGGGATTTGAAACTGGCTCAGATCTGTGGTATAATTGCTGCTGATGAAAAAAGGCATGAAACGGCCTACACAAAAATAGCTGAAAAACTATTTGAAATCGATCCAGATGGCACAGTTCTTGCCTTTGCTGACATGATGAAGAAAAAGATCTCCATGCCTGCACACTTGATGTATGACGGGAAAGACGACAATCTTTTTGACCATTTTTCAGCTGTTGCACAAAGACTTGGTGTGTATACCGCCAAAGATTATGCAGACATTTTGGAATTCTTGGTGGGTCGGTGGAAGGTGGCGGATCTAACCGGTCTTTCTAGTGAAGGACGTAAAGCCCAAGATTATGTGTGTGGATTGCCGTTGAGAATCCGTAGGCTCGAGGAGAGGGCTGCAGCACGGGCCAAAGAAGGCCCAAATATTCCTTTCAGCTGGATTTTCGATAGACAGGTGAAACTTTGAATAATGAATTGTAAGTTTCTGTTGCTTTTTCTGAGTAGAGGTTAAAATCTATGTTAGGTGTTTGTTTCGTGTAGCGATTATGTTTTTTTTTCTTTGAATTTGGAATGTGTTATGTGCTTAAAGCTGTTGCTTGTTGGACATATTATAGAACTTGTTGATTGTTATGCCAGTTTTGATGTTGATGGTTATTGTATGTATTGTGTTGTTAGTTGGTTCATTTGTTGGTTAAGTCGTGGTGGCGGTGGAAGATCTAGGAGTCGTCATCACTCCGGTCGGCCCGGTTATATTGTTCAGGATGTTTGGTCACTAATCAAACCAAACAGACCCTTAGTGGCTGTTTGGGATTGCTTATTTGGACCAACTTATAACTTATTAACTTTTGGAAAAGCTAAAAGGAGGTTAAAAGGTGTTTGGCAAATTGAAAGCTGTGAGGGGAAAAGTTAATAAGTCAGTACCTACTGACTTATTAACTTCTGGTAGAAGTCAAAAGGAGTTTTAATAAGCAATCCCAAACAGCCCCTTAGTGTTTTATGGTTTATGATTTGATCTGGTTTGTTTTCTGGTTTTCATATTGTACTTTTAGTTATTGTTACTTATATTGATCCATATAAAGTCAAAATCCTACCTTAACCAGGAAATATTAGTTTACAAGGGATAATCTAGTAATAAAATTGTATGTTCCTATAAATGATTATGGGTTCAAATCTCATGAGTAGCTCAAAACAACATTACTGACATGTCATGTCTCACCAGCCACTCACATGTCATGTTTGAATAAATCCTAAGTGACACCACATGTACTGTTCACCAAATCTAATAGAAACATTTTGTTATGTAAACCCTGGCCCCTAGGTACCACTGTGCCGCTTCTCGCAAAGCATAATAACACATGATTTGCATTAAACACGAGATCACAACACCAGAAAATTGTTGTCGTATTTACGACATCACTTGTTGCCCTTGGATCTCGCCAGAAATGTAAAAAAAAACGGCTTATATTCCTCTTTGACTGCAAACCTTGCTCATCACCGTCTGTTGTTGCCGACCGATTGCCTTAACTCAAAAATAGCAAAATAGTTCAGAAACAAAAAGAAAAAAACTATTTGGAAACTAAGGATACAAGCTACATATTTCTCCTCATCCTTGACTTGTTACTATATTATGCAATATGCACTTTACTACACATGTTGTCGTGGTCACATTTACCATAGTTAAGTATGTAAGAACAACGTTTGAGTTTATGATGACACTATTTTGAAGATAAAAAGCAGTGGATAGAAAAACCTAAAACGCCAATGGGGTTAGTGGCCCATTGGTAACATAAATGTGTTAGGAGCATTAAAAAAAAAGAAAAGAAAAACCTAGAACCCTCATTTCTTATTTTTTAATTTTTTTAAGTGAGACTTGAAACCAAGACCTCTTCATTTTTATATGTCTTGGGTACCTTATCTTAATCACTTGAGCTAAGGATAATTGACTGTAATTTTATTATTAACCTTAATACATATATTTAAAAGTTTACTTTTTTTTAATATACGATAGAATGGTAAACTTTAAGCAACTATCAATGTGGTATGGTAATAAGACGTTTAAATTTCTAAAAGAAACCAAAATTCTATTTTTACTGGAATCATTTTATGAAAAACATTGGGACAATGAAGAGATACTTGTGGTAATCTTTGAACCGAACGAGTTTAACCACTATCTTATTGTCGTGTCTACAAACAAATGAGGGAGTTGAATTGAAGACGGTTTTTCTCTAAAATAAAAGGCATGGGTAGGGATGAGATCGGGACGGGTACCGGTACCGCCTAGTACCGGTACCGAAGTTTAAGAAAAGTGGGTACCGGTACCGGTACCGAATTTAGCGGGACGGTACCGGTACCGGTATTTCGGTACTGGTACCACGTTGGTCCCGGTTTCATGTTTTATCTTTTTTAATAAAATTTATTCGCTTATTTCGGTTTAATTTTATACTTTCTAATATAAATATACTATAATATACTTGAATATAAGAAAAAGAAATGAAATATGAAAATCATATTAACTTCATTAAATTTAAAAGTTGATAATCTAAAAAATATTATAAAATGACTCAAAGTTGTAAAGAAAACACTTTATAACATTAAACATGTAATACACAACATCTCAAATTATTTAAAATATAAAAAAAAACTAGTTTTTACTAAACCGGTACCAACGTGGTACTAACCGGTAAAGTACCGGTACCGCCTAATACCGGTACCGAATTTCAGGAAAAGTGGGTACCAATACCGGTACCGAGATTGCTAAGTCGGTACGATACCGGGACGAGACGGGTACCAGTACCGATACTCGGTATCAAAAGCTCATCTCTAGGCATGGGCTACCCAAAGAAGAAAACTATAAAAGGTCTAGCTTGAAAAAGGGGCAAACGCCGCTTATCAGAACCCTTGATAAACCCTTCACAAAATTCCCCAAAATCAAATCACAAAAAAAAAAACTTGGAAACAAGTTAACAATGAATCACATCGATGCAGCAGAAGAACGAATTGTAACCGAGAGATTGAGGCAAAAGCTCAACGAAGTTAATTCGGCTGCTCAATCTCAGCTCAATGTTGTTCAGGATCATGTCAATTTCACTCTCCAGGTTTAAATCTTACTCGCATAAAAATCATCATTACGATTGCAAAAGTGTTTGTTATGAAGTTTGATTTGTGATTATTGATGTATTTGCAGAAAGCGTACTTTAGATGTGCGCATGAGTGTTTTGATAGGAGGAGGAAGCAGGATGATATAAGTATGTGTGTTGAGAATTGTAGTGTTCCTGTTCTTCAAGCTCAAAATCTCGTCGAAAATGAGATGGCTAAGTTTCAGGTACTTTTTCTTTACTTATTCATCCTGATTGTGGATTGTGTATGATTTTGGAGTTTTGGTAACTATGTTATGGAATTAGTATGTTATGGCATGATGATAGTTTGGTAGTTTATGTGTTCTAGTGCGAATCGGAATAGCTAAACTTGTTCTCTTATTTCCACTTTAAATTTGGTATGATCAGAGTGATAGGTTTTAGATTGACATTAATAATAGAATTCATAATCAGCGCGTATGTTTTGTCCGTGAAAAGCACACAAGCCTCTCATTCAGACAGACACAAGGTAGACCTTTCTATAGGCGCGAAGGATGCTAAGGCTAGCGCTTTAGATATTGAGAGTTTGAAACTATGTTTAACTGTTTAAGTACTTTTAACCATTTTGTTAGAATTAAGTTTCTTAACTCCTTTTATATTCTTGAGTATTATCAACGACATTAATGTCATTGTTTATCACCAAAACTAATTGAATTCTGATTCTCATGCTCATTTTAATGATGTGCTTCTTATTCCTCTTCTGTGGGTTCTTCAAGAGAACCATACTTTAAATATTCTAAAGCCACTGAAGTTGAAGGTTGTGATTTTTACGGTTGTTTGCTGCCCAATGCCTTAATTCTCCAGTTCTTCCAACCTCTCCAATCCCACTTGCATTGGCTGCATCAGTTCAAGTCATCATTATAAAAAAGCGACTTTCTTTACCTGATTTCCCACACTGCTAATTGCTATCAATAATGCCATCTAAGGGTATACGATCCTAGATTGTCTTTATCATGTTAGTTCTTGTGTTTGATTGTATTTGACAAGCATGGGGTCTTGTAGCTTCTTGTGCTCTAACCAGTTACTTTTTTATAAACTTCGATCCTAGGAGATAGAATGGCCGAGACCCCGGATCAGAAAACCTTTTTGTTACTGTACAAAAGCACATATAACAAAGTATATGTTACTAATAGAGGAGAGAAAAGGTACAAGGAACCATCTAGAAAGTAATTCTACCCCGGATCAGAAAACCTTTTTGTTACCGTACTAGGCCACTATGAGGGGTTCATGCCAAAACCATCTCAATCTCTCCTCCCTTATTTAAGTGATGAAAATATATAATCTAATTAAAAGACTTAAATGCTCAATTGTACTTTTTGGACACACTACATGTCAAACTAACCAGCAAGAAAAACTCCCCTTGTTCAACTTCTATGGCTTGATAATTATAAGTGAAAACTCATGCGTGCAATTAATAAAAAGATGGATTTGTAACTCCTGCCATCCATTGCATGTTGATACTTTGACTACTGTGATTTTTTCAACATTATAATCGTGTTTATACGTCTATACATGGTTGTTGAAGGTGTGTTTGAATGATGAAACATGTGCCATGTATGTCAAGCTTTTGGTTTTATAAATCCATATCCATTATATCTTAAAACTTGACATTATTATGGTCTAATTCCCAAATAATTGTTGTACATCTTGTTTCTATAGTTATCAGAAAGATTTGCAACCACCTTATGTCCTGTCCTGTCATTGGACGCATAAAAGTGGTTCATATCATCTTTAGACAATGCATGAATTCTGAAATGTTAACTTTCGGTTGCATACAGGAACGATTGAATCGGTCGCTTATGGTCTGCCAAGACAAATTCGAGTCTGCAAAACTCCAAAAGATCGGAACTGATGCAACAAAGGATATGGAATCATGTGTTAATCGGTCGATTGACGAAAATATCAAGTCGCTGCCACATTTGGTTGCAAAGTTGAAGGCCTCTCTTGCCATTGATCCTGCAAATTAGTAAAATCTGCATCTTACAATAATTTATAAAATGCATCTTCTGATAATTGTTTTTGAAAATGGAAATCTAGGAACCTGCCCAAACATTTTTTAGTTACAAGTAATTGAGATCGAATTTATGTTAACTTTTCTGATAATTATATGTTGCTGTTGTTTCGGTTGAACTAGTTAAATCGTTGATGTGAGATTTATTTTGAAAAGTTAATGTTGGTTACTATAATTATAACTATTATTATTATATAATCCAATTCATATAAGAAAAACATTTAAGAAGACATACTTTTTTTACACCTTATAATCTAATTAAACAATTCTTAATAGCCCCTTGGCGCTTTTTTCACCACTCTTTTAAGCATAATGAGGTCTCATACTGTCGCATACACATAATACCCCTTAGAGAGAATTATAATTATACACGGGGTTTGATTACACATGATCTTAACAATAATTTGAGATAAAGTTAAATATTGTTATCCAATAAAACTCAAAGACATAATTTAATTTTTAAATAATTATTTTTAGTCATGAGATTACAAATATAAAGACTAAAAACTAGTGGACATGCTAGATAACTGTATCATATAACCTAAATAAAAAGAAAATATACGTAGGTATAATTCAGACTACAAATAATAGATATGCATATTTTAAATAACAGGATAAAAATACTCATAACAAATCCATAACAAATCTCGTACGCAGACATGTATCCATGTCCATTAAACTCAAAACACAAAAATATGAACCTTAGGTTTTAAGTTTACACACGAGTCGAGTCGGTTTTCCAATCCTACATTTATCCTTTAAAAAAACAAAAATAATAATAAAATATTTTATTTGGTTAAAATTGGGACATGCACACACCACATCCAACCAAGTGGAAACCCACAACCAATCAAACAACTTGGTTAGATTCTCATTTCCCACATCAGATGAACCTAAACAAACCGGTCTGAACCGGATTGGCTAACATATCAACCAAAATTGAGCCACAAATCACATGTGGTTCTTGATGCATCATCAAACTAAAGGTTCTCAAATTCACACCAAACCCACAAAAACACAATAAACACACAAACAAACCAATTCTCATCACAATTATCATCTTCATGGCAACATCATCAGTTAATGCAACAGTGTTTTCATCTTCCTTTTATGGAAGCTGGGGAAGTTGCATAGCTGGTGAAGACTATTCAACCATGTTGGTTAAGACCACACCCAACGTGGTTCGAGTCGGTAAGCCGTTACGGTCTGGACCCATGATGGGTAATGTTAACGAAGGGAAAGGGATTTTCGCTCCATTAGTGGTTGTCACGCGTAACATTGTTGGAAAGAAGAGGTTTAATCAGCTTAGAGGAAAAGCAATTGCTTTACACTCACAGGTATCATACTTGTTCTTGATACACTTTTGTTTTTATAGTTTTATCAAATGAAATTATGAAATATGTATGTTTTTGATATTGGATTTGTATAATATTGGGTTTGTAACTTTGTATAATATTATGGTTGAAATAGATGTGGGTCAAAAAGTTCTATTGAATTATGATCGCTGAAATTTATGTAAAATCATTAGTTCTTCTTGAAAATCAAACTGTTGTTGCTGTTAAAAAAAAAAAACTCCGTGTTAAAGGAAGATATATTTCTTGTTTTGCCCGTAAGTATTATTGTGAGCGAAAATGAGTCTAAGATCAAGTGTGTATATGTGATTATTATGCAAGTGAGATTGTCATTGAAAATTTAAGATATAGTTAATAGTTGTGACATGATGATTTACATGTAAAATGTCATGTTTTTAAACGGATAGTTTGACCTCTAACACTAGGATATGATATTTGCTAATTTGATAGCGCAATCGGATTTAAAACATGAGCATAACCTTATGAGTGAACTTGATGTTTAGGTGATCACGGAGTTCTGCAAATCGATAGGGGCGGATGCAAAACAAAGACAAGGGTTGATTCGATTAGCGAAGAAGAATGGTGAAAAACTTGGATTTTTAGCTTAAGTAGTAGTGTAATTTGCAGACAAAAGATTGTAACTTTAATGAGAAAATTGAATTATAACAATATGAATGTTACAGTAGATACTTGATATGTTTTTTTTCGCTCTTTGAGATCCTTTAGAATGTAGACTCCGGTGCTTCGATAGTTGGATGAAAATCTAAACCTTCAAAAGTTCGCATAGTGTTAAATGCATATTCCCCTCTAGTAAAGGTCATGGGTTTGAATATTTTTTACATTTTACATTGGTTTGCTTTCATAACTTTTTTAAGTGACATGCCCAACACAAGTTACGATATGTTTTTACACCTGCGTTTATATTAGAGATTAAATAAATACATATTTAAGTGTTTGGCTACATACTAAAAAGTAAAAACCCATATCAGTTTCCATGATGAAGTGGTTGTTTTTTGAAATCATTTTACAATAAATTTAGTTATTTAGAGCTCAAATATGTTAAATAAAGTTGAAACTTTATAAGGCAATTGGTAGATCATGTTAGGCCTAAGAGTATGGTCATGCTCAAAAGATACTACAGACCAAAATAGAAACTAAAGCTCAATATTTAACACCGGTCTAGCCGAAAAGGAACCAGGACTGTCTGATCATGGGCATCCGCTATTCTCGTGTGATTAATGGCGCTTAAAATAGCCGGTTATTAAACTAGAATCGGTTAATTAGTTGAACCGGCCCGAGACAAGATCCTATTATTAGGAAATCCGTTTGTAATCGATCCTAATAAAGACGGGTTTGGGATTAATTGTAGGTTTTGAGCAGTGCTAAAACATTTATTAGATAGTGTGTGTTACATACTTACATGCTACCTTATGACATATGGAATGTGCAATATGTCATATGAAGGTTTTGAGCAGTGCTGCTCGGTTGGAAGCCTTGTGGTAAGAGTAAAAAACTCTTTGAAAAGTGTCTAGGTTTAAACATAACTAGTAGTAATAGTTTGAGTGGTTCAAAATGTGGTATTGTTTTAAAAGAAAGGCAAATTGGCCTAAAATAATCCCAACTAACAGTTATTGGTCGAAAATAATCCGAACTCAGTTTATTCCCTCCAGTGGTCTTAAATCCAATTTTTTTGACCTACAGTGGTCCGCCGTTAAGTACAATTAATGGCCGTTAACTTTTTTTCTATTTTTTTCGAATTTCAAAACAAGGTTTTATGGATATTGATCGGGAGGAGTATACGATTCAATTGATGTAAACCTTACTTCGAACTGGTACATCAACTGACTCGTATTCTCGTCCCGATCAAAATCCCTAAAATATGGGTTGATGTACACTTAACGGCCTTACTTCCATTAGCTTTTACTTTTGAGCTTTGTGCTACGCACTTATAATTTAATTATACACATGCCAGTTTTAAATGTAAACACAGAAGAAACGTAGGTACACGTGGACGTGTGGAAAAATACACGTGGAAGATCCAGAAAGAGAGTAAGCATCATCTCCATGGACACCTCAAAGCGGTGATAACTAGTTTAAGACCAGCCAAAATCATCATCATCGTTCAGATGAACAGAACTAACATATACAAACTAAATAAATCAATCAATCAAGAAGAAAAAGATATGGCCGGAAAAGTGATCGGAAAAACCGACGGAATAGCGTTGACGACGGAGGCCGATTGTCAACCGTTGACTCATGAGAGGACAGTTCGTACGGACTTGGAAACTCATCTTCCTAAACCTTGTATGTTTGCTTACTTTAGTGTAGAAGAAAGAGCATAGTTGCATACTTGCAATTGAACTTTAATTAATTAATAATAAATTGATGCAAATGATTTTCAGATTTGGCTCGAGCATTAGTAGCACCTGATACCGAGCATCCAAACGGAACCTTGGGACACAGACACTACGATATGAGTGTTCTCCAACAGCATGTGTCGTTTTTCGATCGAAACAACGACGGTATCATTTACCCTTGGGACACCTACACCGGTATGTGACATGTCAACAAATCATACATTCATACTATTCATTCAAATTGCATTTGATCAAAACTTTCTTAGCTTCATATTACTATTCATCACTTGCTTCAACTCATTTGTTACAATGTGTTTAAAACTTCGTTCAGGTATGCGCGAATTAGGGTTTAATGTGTTGATATCGATTCTAGCCACAATGTTTATCAACGGTGCGATGAGCTATCCCACTCTCCCTGTAAGTTAATGGTGTGTTATTTACGTCGAGATAAGGCAGACTCAAGGCCAGCCCGTTATAGTAAAAAATAAGTCCTTAATTTAGGTCTAGTTTTTCATAGGCCCCAAATTTTAAAACTTCAATATGCTATTGCGAATTCAAATCGATTACAATAAAAAATCATCTCACACGCCGTTTGCAATCGAAAATCATCTCGGGTAAAAAAAAGCTTTTTAACGATAGGCCTTCAAATGTTTTTCGCTTTAGGCCTTAAAAAACCTCAAGTCTGCCCAGACCAGCCCTGGGCAGACTTGTGTCGCTAGCTTGTAGTTACAATCCATGCGTCGGTTTATTGATGTGTGTTGGTTGTAGGGGTGGATCCCATCGCCTTTCTTCCCCATTTATGTGTACAACATACACAGGGCGAAGCATGGAAGCGACACGGGGACTTACGATACAGAAGGAAGGTATATGCTAGTCTAAGCACGCGTACAATTAGACGATGAATATTTCACTATTTTTCGCATTAGTGAGATATTGAACATGATATTGTTCTACGTTTTGCGGAATGATATTAATCCATTTTGATTATATTACATTGGAGGCGTTGAAAACCCTTTGATTTGATTTGATTTGATTTGATTTGATTTGATTTGACTTGTAGATACATGCCCGTGAACTTTGAGAACATGTTTAGCAAGTATGCAAAAACAGTACCCGACAAGCTAACATTGGGCGAGATATGGAACATGACCGAAGGGAACCGGCTAGCATTTGACCCCTTTGGATGGTTAGTTCAAACAAACCCAAATCCTTATATTTTCTAAGCTATATCTTTTTGCTCGATTCAGGCTTACGGGTCAGGTTGAATTGGTGCAGGACCGCAGCCAAGTTGGAGTGGGCGATTTTGTATGCACTTGCTAAGGACGAAGAAGGTATGTTGTCTAAGGAGGCTGTTAGGCGGTGCTTCGACGGAAGCTTGTTCGACTATTGTGCGAAGATGAACCGTGCTGGTGCATACGCGAAGACATATTGAAAATGACTGTAACAGTGATTAGGCGGTGTTTGGGACGTGTGTTTCTGTTTTAAATTGTGTAACTATATAGTTTTTGTGGTTTGAACTTGGTTAATATATAGAGTAAATAAATGTCACATTGTGGATAGTGGTGGTTTATCATGTTTGATGTTATGGTGATAGTCTATTTGCCTAAACTGGGAACTATTTTTTCAATAAATAAAATAAAGATCATATTAACTTTTTTTTACCTCTTAACACTAATCATGTTAACTTTTTCCCTTTTAACGTTACTATTGTCCGCTTAACATTAAACTTGTTAACCTTTTCTTTTAACATTAAATCTAGTTAACCTTTTTCTCTTAACATTGAATTTGTTAACTTTTTCTCTTACTAAGCACTAATCTTGTTAACTTTTTTTAACATTAATCCTATACCCACCCGTAAATTTTTATTTTTTAATCTCATATTCAATCTCATAACCATTTATCCGTCCCCGTCCTTGTCTCAAATAGTCAAATGTCTTAAGAGTTTCAAATTTCAATGGCTTGTCTCAAATAATCAAATGTCTTAAGAGTTTCAAATTTTCCCTTGAGTTTGGGTTTAATTACCATCCCTACACTCGGCTAGTGTAATAAAAAGTGACTTTTTTCAAGACCAAACCATAAAAAGGATTAGAGTAAATTACTAATTCAGCCCTATCGTTTGGCCATGTAACCCTTTATATAAGCGCTTGATAACTTTTTTTACCTCTTAACACTAATCATGTTAACTTTTTCTCTTAAACGTTAATATTGTTAACCTTTTCTTTTAACATTAAATCGAGTTAACCTTTTTCTCTTAACATTGAACTTGTTAACTTTTTCACTTAGTAAGCACTAATCTTGTTAACTTTTTCTTTTAACATTAATCTGGTTAACTATTTCTTTTAAAATTAAACACTAATCTTGTTCACCTTTTCTTAACACATTAATTTTGTTAAAATTTTTCTTAAAAGCATATTTAGATCTTTCCACATTTGCAATATCAAAATGCAACTTAAAAAACAAGTCTACTATCTTAGAACTTAAGAGAGTATTTCCATAAATGAATTACACAATTGTCAAATTAGGGTTCTAAGATGTTCTCGCGAAATTAGGGTTCTAAGTCGTTGCAAGATGGTGCGGAACAATCTGCGGCATTCATGGTACATCAACAACGGTTGTCATGGACAGGCACCCTCAAATCAGAGTTGTCTATGTTGCGGTGGTCCATGTGTACTGCAATTCATAAATCATAATCTCTGTTTATATTTCCAATCTAATGAAGAACAATTGTTTAACAAGGGATCAAGATCAAGAAGAGTTTTTACAAAACTGGCTCAAACAATTGACAAACATAGTACTCTTCACAAATTAAAAAACTAAAAACAACTCGCCAATTAAAAGGCTTGTAGAAACCAGATGTAGCAGATGTGAGCAATAAAAATAGCATCCATCTGTAACGAATGGTCACATGTTACTTTTCCAGACGTGTAACAGCATCAAACAATTAAAATGTCTAGATACTTGACTAGCCTGGTTAAATATTTCATTCCCTAATAAAAACTAAAAACACAATAAAATCCAGTTTTAAATGATGTGAGATAGAAATTAGTAGACAAACAGATGGAAAAAACTGTTCATCTGTGGAAACCATCTCTACGGTTGTCTGGCCGCTGCCCGATTCAAAACCAAATGAAGCGTTGTTCGACAACCGACAATCGATCGACAAAACAAACTCAACACAGAGAAGAGAATCAGGCTTTTAATTTACGCATTGTTGTGTACAAACAGAGATGCATATACATGAATGTATTGCTCTATTTGCACTAAAATATAACAAATGCGATTAAAATCAAACTAATTTACATTAACATACATCGCAAACGGATAACAAGTTACGCTACAAACAAAAACTATGAAATGAAATAAGAGCAGCTCATATCAAGTGTAGGTTTAGAGATCTCTGTCATCGAAAGATGTTAAAAGAGAAAAATTAAAAATTTAATTTTATGAACTTGTTTTAGTATGCCATTAGTGCCATCTCTGCACCACAATACTTAAGAGGCGGCAACAAGTTCATCAAATCAAAAAATTTTTCTCTATAAACATCCCACTAGAGCCCTCTCTCTTTATAATCACAGCCAAACATTTCAGTTTCACAATTAAAATGTTCAGTTTCACAATAAAAATTTAAAACTCTTTACAAATCGGCATTAAAATTTGACATTTATCAAATCAGTTTCAGTTCTCAAAAACAGCTTAAAAGATAAGCAACTTTTATAGTGAAACAAAATCATTTAAAAGAGTCAAGTGCATAAATAATTCGTGTTAAAATTCAGTTATTTCAGTTTCAAAAACTGCACTATGAATAACCGTGTATAAACAATCAAAATCCTGTAAAAATTTCGTTAAAATGTAAAATTTCTTAAAATATTTAAAACATGAGCAGCTAAAAAGCATAAAAACAAAGAACAAATAAACGTATACGAAATGTAGATCCTAAATGGAGCAGATATGAGCAAAATAAACAAATCCAGATCTGTAACGATAGGTTCAATTGATCTTCCAAACAAGTAACGGCGTCAGCTTTTAGAAACAAGTAGACACCTGACTAATGTCTGGTTATGAAAACACATAAAAAAAAAATTTACAGTGATGCAACAAAATGTAAAAATGTTTATGTAGAACCTAAATGGAACAAATGTGAGCATAATGAGCAAAAACACATTTGTAACGATAGGTTCAATTTTATCTTCCAAACAAGTAACGGCGATCTACTTTTGAAAACAAGTAGACACCTGACTAATGTCTGGTTATAGAAATTAATAACAAAACATTTTTGAAGAAATTTTAGGCCAAAGATTAAGGTTTATGTATACCGTAAGTACAAAAACACGTATCGGAGCTCGGGCTCGCTTTTATTCACCGTAGCTATAACTGTGTCTACGATTAATTTTGGGCAACAAATTCAATCGACGTTGATGAACTGTAGGGGGTCGTTGAATATATAAACCGATTCGACATTTTTTATATCATTGTGCAAACTAGGGTTTAGATGCTGGTGTATATAGAGTGATACGTTGTTCTAGGGTTTGTGTTTCAGATTTGGGCTTTTTTTTACACTAAAGTGGGCTGAATGAAAAGTAGTGAGCATGTTGCCTATAGAGCCTGGAGGTGCATAAATCGGTAGGAACCACAGTATACTATTAGGTCGATACATCTTAAAACGGGGTACGGAGATATGGAACCCTACTTGATGAACCATGTGAGGGTAAGAACCGTGCACGCCTTAAAATTCTTTTCTAGGCTTGAGTTTGCGTTTTCACGTGGGGTAATTAACCAATTAATCATACATATATTTATACTAACGTGTGCACCTCTAACGGTGACCTCTCAAAAAACCAACGTTGCACCTACGGTGACCCCAAGTACAAACTGTCCGCTTAGAGTTGCACAAATCGGGCATTCTCAGGAACCGGTTATGGGTATGATCGGTTCCTGAAAAAAAAGTTATTAAAAGAAGCCAATTCGGAGCCCGAGTTTGGTTCTTGGTTGAAAAACCATATCCTATGTACCTGTTCCGATTTAATTCAGCTCTACGTCCACCCTTATGGAAGATTTGTACAAAAATGTTGTTTTCCATCAAACTTTAACAAACATAACTATTCAGGATTCAAGTATAATCGGTAACCATACTACACAAATAACCAAAAGTCAACAAATTATAGACTCAGAAACGGAAACAACATGGACTGCTTGTGATTAAAGCATGCCCATAAGCGGATCATGATTATAAAATTAAAACTTGCTGATAATCCTTATATAATATACCAAAATAAAAAAATCCTATGTGGCATATTTTCATAGTTTTTAGCTTATGTGGCATTATTTGAGAGATTATCTCACAATAATGATTTTTTATTTAAAATATGTATATAAAATTTAATATAATAAAACTAATTACATTTTTGATCCCCTAATATTTTGGAGAATTCTGAAAAATTTAAGAGTATTTATATTTTTAACCCTTTACTACAAGGGGTGTACGTGAGTCGGTTTATATTTTATAGGGTTTCAAAATGAAACTTATGGATAAAGTTAATAATAACATACAATTAAAGACCTCGGTGTTTTATAAATATACATAACCTTTTTGTATGATTTTAAAAAAATAAACTACATCATAAAACTAAGCACTTTATTCTCTTTAACTTGAGTATAATATTGCTATACTAAAAATCTAATTTTTAAAAATATATCATGTGTTCCGTTTTACCACGGTTTTGTCTCAAAACTAAATGAAACATTCATGAACATCCTTAAAACCATCACTTAAATTGTGTTCCCGAGCGTAGCGCGGGCACTAAACTAGTAATATAATACAAATATAATGAAATAGCCATTGTTACTACTAAAAAAAGAACATATTTTACAACATGTAAAACAAAATGTGGTCGTGCCGGAGTGGTTATCGGGCATGACTAGAAATCATGTGGGCTTTGCCCGCGCAGGTTCGAATCCTGCCGACCACGTTTTTTGTTTTTTTATTTATATTGTGTAGAAGAGATGTTATAAACTTTTAATAGTGATCTCCTTCAGTTTGCTTAGTTGTGTACATTTTGAAATTGAATATGGTATTAAATACTCAAACAAGTTTATTTTATTTATAAAACCATAAAAAATAGGCTTTAATATTTAGGTTTGCTTAAGTTTAGTGAATTTTAATAAAAAAAAGGCTCAATAGCTCATGTTGACCCAACAATGTTAGTTTAAATAAAATCAGAGTTAGTATTTACTTTGTGTTCTTTCTTCTTCATTTTTTATGCAAGCAACCAGTTTATATGACCTCGCCACTAGCTTGAAAATTTTATTTTCTAGAACTTTGTTTTATTAACTTTAATTACTCTCATGAAGATGATTAATGGTATACTTTTAATTGTTCAGTTACATCTTAAGTACAAATTGTAAAAACAAATGACAACGTGCATCAAAATTTAAGTCTTAACGCCGACTATACTACCTATCAAATACGTCCGCTCTTACAAATTATGATCCAATAGCCAATAATATCTTGTAGACCCATAACACTTCATTTCACTTTATTGGCCGTAAAAAATGTCATAATTTTAGTGCAAAGTTTGTATGATTAACTGATTTCACTTAGATAAATGTGAGAAAAAAATCTCCTTAATTTATTTTGGAGATGTGGCAATGCAAGTCTATGTGACATTTCATCTTCCCCATTTATTTTAAACCAAGTCAAACCACAAGATTAGCACACTTTTACATTTTTTTTTGAACGGCAAAATTTTTTATTAGAAAGGGCTAAGAGCTAAAACCCCAAAATACAAGATAAGAGCAAGCACAAAACAATTACCAAAATAATGAAAAAGTAAATCAGCCTGGGTCAAATAAAAATTCGGACATCCAACCCGGTGCTTTGTTTCTACTTCTCGCCCGTAGCCATAAAGAACATGATACCATAGCTTCGATGAGGATTGCCTGCATCGATGGTCGCTTGCTATTAAAAGTTACCTTGTTCCTTTACATATTTATACTAGATTTCACGTGGTTTCACTAAGATAGATATGAAAAAAAATGGCTCTTTAATTTATTTTGTAGACGTGGCAATGCAACTGTATTTGACATTTTAACTCCCATTTCAAACCAAAGATTTGACTAACCATTTGAATATTTGATAATGCACCTTACGGTCGTCGTAATGTTTTAACTGTGGCAATCAAACTATAAAAATAGAGTTCTTTTCTAAAAAAAATATAAACTTTTGTTTTTTTAGGCTGAGATCATAATAAACTAAAATGTTTAAGGATTTAGAAAATGGACCTATATATGTTAATCACATAACACTTAAAATTTCATATTCAGGTTATGATTCTACTATAGACTAGAAATTTCTTAAATGATGAAGGCATGATGCAAT
This sequence comes from Tagetes erecta, assembly GCA_030867185.1. Lineage (NCBI taxonomy): Eukaryota > Viridiplantae > Streptophyta > Magnoliopsida > Asterales > Asteraceae > Tagetes > Tagetes erecta. The sequence goes on along the minus strand of CM061489.1, from coordinate 3,590,615 downwards.
TGCATTACTTGTTAAACATGTAAAGATGAATATGTAATTTATCGATCTACGTGATATTATATTAGCATGCACAAATACAACCCAAGATATAGTTCATGTAAGCCTAACAATTCTCCCTAAAAAATCATGAAAATAAACACAACCTTCCTACTTACAAAAGTAAACCTAGCCAAAAGACACAATATAGACTTGTATATAAAATTGGAGCAGTTGTAGCCTTAAAAATCTACATATACACAGTTTCAACCTTAAAAATCAATATTTGTAAGGAGCAACTAATCAGGTGATGAACATGTCAACCTTCACATAAACTGATACAAGGGATGAGTCTTTGGGCTAAACAAAAAAAAATGGAGAAATGACAATCGTGATCAACCAATGAGGTTTCAACAGCTAATTCCTAAAAATGTTTTTTTTCCTTCACATGATCCTCCCGTAATTTTCAAAGTTGGTCAAAATGAGTGTTAATAAAAAAAAAAAAACTGGATCAATCTAGTCATTGTCATGATTTTTCCATTACAAAAGACTACAATAAAGATGATGGCATGCACACTTTGTAGAAAAAAATTTCCTTTTACATGGTCATTACAACCCTAGTCTGATTTCCCACAAATCCATATAGTCTTTATGCACTTCAAAACCCACCCTTATATAGTCATATGATATATATATATATATATAGTAGTCTGTGTATAGTTCATACATGATTTATAAATATATTGACGCTAGACAAAATTTGCTTCTTGAAACACATACTGTATCATTCCCCATCTTAATCTCTGTGCATTACGCATTTCAAGAACCGATTAGGTAAGGATATACTTTACTTTAACAGCCGTAATTTACCAGGAAGAAGATGAGATGAGACGCAGTTGGAAACCGAGCTGCAAAATGGTGGCAAAATATATGGCGCTATGCCCGTCTGCAAAACAGAAGATATGAAGGAAGATTAGCATCTGGTTCCGTGATGATCTTGAAGATCAATGAATTAAACACTAAGTTGAACAATAGAATTGACAAATTGGAATAATCCAAATTATCACCTATTCGCGGATAATAATCCATATTGGCAATGACACTTCACACTCAACTAGGTTGTCAAGTGCAATCTCACTCACATAATCATAATAGATTTTCACCTGATTTCGCTTACAAGGAACTCATTTCGCTCATAATCTTCCATAAGTTCCATTTGAGCGAACTTGAGTGGACATCAATTGCAAATCTGTGATGATTATGTGAGCGGGATTTTCTTTGGCAGAGTAAGTGAAAGTTGTAAGTATCATGGATTATTATCTGCCAATAAGTCATAGTTTGGGTTATTGAAATCCATTTTTCCTATAGAATTTACGAAAACAAAAAAGCTGATTTCTGATACAGGTCTTGGTTTTTATATGAACTTGCATGAGTAGGATGGAATAACTAAATGACTAAATGGTATAATTTCATAACAAAATGATAAACTTATAAAAGAAATATTCATATCCATTAAATATGCATTGGGTGCCTAAAAGATGTAGACATTTTGAATATCGATACATGATTCGGGTCATATTAGATGCTAAAGTGGTCAATGGTCATCTCAAGTTCTCAACTATAACAGTGGTAAATAATGGCTATGGAATTCAACGACCCATGTTAACAAGATGAGTATATTCTAAACTAGTTTGGAACATCTTTTTATAAATCGTATTAAAGAAGATGGAAAATGAAATATTACCTTAGTATGTTGTGCATCAAAGATCTGCATCGAGATATACGCAAAAGCAAAGATACAACTTGAAATTAACTAGTTACAAATGGCCAGTTGTTCCGTCCATTCACCAGCTGCACCATAATCAAGACTAAGCTCCCTCAATGGAGGAATGTTTTCCATAGCAAACAACATAAGGTGAGGATATAGAATATTCAAGTGATCATATATCACTAATTGCACAAAAACATTAGGGCATGGACTATGGCTCATGTAACAAGCAACATTTCTCATTTTAGAAACATCTATTGCAAAATCCAATGGCGAAACTAACGGATACGAAGGGCGTACATAATCTGAAAAAACTTGAGAAAGATCCCCCCATTCTGCCCATCTGTCACCAAACCGACTTGGATACACTAAACTATCTTCCCCATTCATGGTGAAAACACGCGCTTGGTCTCTTGTAAGAACAACACCAGTATACTCACAAATAAAAGAACCAGCTTGTATAAAATCTAGCGACCGAACTCCCCAACCTGTTTCCATTGACCTAAACACTTCAAATGTGTTCCTCACACCCTTTTGACTGACCCTATTCAAACAGGTTGGAGGGCAAGAACAGAACGGGCCACATTCAATGATTAATGGTTTTCCTCTAACAAGACACCCATTTGAATTATACGCAAATTCACCTCCATTTTTCATAGCACAAATGCAATTACCTGTACATCCATCTACACAATCACACCCACCACCATTCCTCACACTGTGATACACAAAAGTAGGGAAAATAGTTGTAACTTGATAATCATAGTGCATCGGCTCATCACTATCATCAATGTCATTGAATAGAAAAACTGGTACCTTTTCTTGGTTTTTTGAAATATCTAAACTAACATATCCAACAGGCCTCGCCTGCAACGGATTTAACTTAATATTCTCAGCAAACCTAAGAATTGCACTGCCCATTTCGGGCTGACCTTCCATTCTAACAAGTTTAAACTTATACACCCCGAAACCCGATTTACCTATTTCAAACCAATATTCATCAATTTTATATATCCCATCATAAACTAAAACTTTATCACCAGCAACACCCTTATATTTAAACCCACGAACAACACGTACCTCAACACCGTGATGCATACTTCTTTCCATACCAAGATTCCCACCTTCCAATTTCTGATGAAAAAATTGTTTCCCATGCTTATCTTGTCCACCATGACCCGTATAAATAATAACATCACCACTATCTTCATCATCTTCATATCCACCTGAAACAATCACACTAGTAGCAATCGGTTCACCATTAGCGCTTTGTTTCGAGCTTAAGTAATCAATCCCAGCCTGAGTTTGACCATGGATCCCCAAAACACACAACTCCATTCTATAACAAAACACATCACCAACATTAATGCCTGGAATCGGTCCAACAATTCGTTTATCCTGATTCAACCAAAGTCCTCTATCCTTCATCAATGTAGCATTCTTCAAATCACCCCGAACTCGATGCGGTCGCCCATCCATAACCGACCTACGCTTTTCCTCTTCCATCAAATGAATCCGTAACGAATCATACAATATCCTCGTCTTCCTCACCAATTCACGAAAATACCTCTCGTCCTCAATCTCGAGATTTGTAACCCTAACTAACTCAGCTGAACGAGGTGGATACTTTCGTCGAATCGAACACTCGACGTTTGTTAACTGATTCTCTTCAGGAACCGGCACTATCGCTAGCATATCAGGATCCATAACATCAACATCGACATCTTCATTTTGCTCATTAACATTACGATTATTTTCCCCTAAACCACCATTAAACTCAGATCGATTACCGTTTTCATCTCGATGTACTGCAATCACATCATTCAACTTAGCTACATGTGCCATCGGACTAAACCTAGGGTTAGGGCTTTGAAAACTACCTGATGCAAGTGGCGAGTGTAATAGATCATCACAAGGTTCGACTTTAGGCTCCATTTTTGGTTTTTAGGGTTATGAAGTTGCAGTAGCAATTGTATAGCAACTGATTGTGGTGGTGAAGATGGTGGATTGAGGATTGATCTGGTTACAAAACCAGATCAATCGTGTGATCGGTGAGTGAAATTAGAACAAAAGATTTAGCTGATGACCGAAGTGATTGTAATGATTAAGTGATGAAAAAGTGAGATTTGGTGGTGTTTTTTTTCCCCAAAATTGTATAACAAAGTTCCTGAAAATGTGAAGATGTCATGATCGGATACTATGGGTTTAAATATTTTATATCGTCATCAAATGCTTACTTCACATTTTTAACTAATGGAGTGGACTAAAACCGTAAATTTGTATGAAACTAATGAACTAAAAGTGTAAAAAACAAACTATTAAACTAAAATTGTGAGTTTTAACAAACCTCATACACCAAAATAGTAGTTTTACTCTTTTTTTTAAGACAGGAGGATTATAATTTATATTCAGCTCAAAGCACAAGTTACGGTGCCTAAAAATATTAAGTTAGATTTTTTTCCTGCTCTGTTTTTCTTTGGGTATTTTTTTAATTTGCTTTTTATATTTGAAGACTTGATGTTACCTTTTATTAATTATTTGTATTGAGTCTTTAATCGTTGATAAGACAAAAAAATTATAACTAACGTACTAAGTTGTATATTTTATAGACATTGGTGAGCGAAAGACGAAAAGAGTGGTTAAACGATTTTAGAAAAATTATTTGAGTGGTTAAAACCACTTACCCACTTCAAGAGTATTTATTCACTTCCGCACTCTCACAATCTCTAACTACCACCCACTCACTTGCTCACCCACTCTTTAACTAACCCACTCCCCTAATCTCTCCCACACACCCACTTACCAACATTGTGATTCTTCCACTTTCGTTATAGAGTTATAATAAGAAATGTTTGTGATGATCCGCCTATTAGTCCCTTATCTTTAGTCAATTTATTACTTTTACCTTTATATTCCCTCCGTCCCATTTTAAATGTCCAAATTTCTTTTTTTGGTTGTTCCAATTTAAATGTCCATTCTAAAAATAAAAATCTCATTTCCAATTTTACCCCTAATTATTTAACATAAAATCTACTTTATGACTAAAAGACAAAATACTTTAATGGCATTTTTGTCATTTTATAGGTTAAAATAATATAATAATCTACTTTTTCTTAATCTTTGTGTTATGGGTCCCATGACATCTAAATTGGGACGGAGGGAGTATTAACTTTGACTCGATGACTTTAGTTTAATTACATTGATCCCTAAGTTTGGATATGTCATAATCTTTTAATATATATAACTCACTACGACTTTACATTGTAACGTTTAAGACATGAAACATTGTTTTTTAATGTGTGGGACAAAGTCATATACGTTAGACCCGGTCATATAACTAGTTAGAACCTAAGAGATAAATTTAGACTTATCCTATAATCATGATTAAAAAAACATTTAAGAAATGTAATACCGTTCAGTTGACATAGACCCACATTGTTTAGTAAAATTAAAATGAGGATGAAACATCAAGATTCAAGAATTATCGGGATAACTGAGTTGGTAGAGCATATGACTGAAAGTCCCTGTGTCATATGGTTCCTAATACGTGACTAAATTGTATGAGTCTCAACTCTACCATTTAATTGATATTAATAAATAGAGAAAACGCAACTTCGATTCTCGCTATCCGCCTCAAATGAAGTTATTTATTTACTGTTAGTCGTCATAATTTAGTGATTTTGTCATTCTTCGCTTCCCTTTTTGCTAAGATTAGCATAGAAGCATGCCACTAATGTGAGTAGAGCCAAAACAACAGTAATATAAAACACAAAACATAGCTATCCCTACTTAAAGTTGATATATTTACAACTTATCTCTTAATTTTGACTTTTATCGTCTTGAATTCTTACGTAACTTACAACGCTGACCCCTACGTTAGCATAAAACACAAAGCAACATAACTATCCCTACTCAAACTTGATATATGTACAACTTCGATCAACCTCTTAACTTTGAGGTTCATCGTCTTCAATCCAATATAAGTTGACCCTCACCCTACTCTACCTTGAAATAGGTACGGCTTTGACTTCTAACGAGTGAACCCCAACTACTCTTATACTTGAGATATGTACTACTTCAACACACATGCTTTTTGAGTTGATTATTATTGTCTGTATTCTCTGATAAATATATATACACGTCTATAAATAGATCATATTAAAGCATTTTACTGTAACATACAAAACATAAAACCAACTCACTTAAACCAACTCGCATATGGCAAGCTAGACCGGCCTCTACTGCAGCCTATCACATATCTAGTTACTACTATATGACCTCAACAGTTCGCAAACGTCGTTCGTTGTTTTTCTATTAGTAACAAAAGCCGCACAGCCATATATTAGAAGTTGCAAACGTCGTTCAGAGAAACAAATGATTTGTTTTAACAAAAGCCATACAACTCATTAAAAGTTAGAGAACAGGAAAACGATACATCCCAAAATCAAAATCTACACAAACAAACAAAAGCAAATTAAAACCCCTTAACAACATCAACAACAACAACTCGTTACATTTTAGTTACAAGCTAAAGCTAGCTTCAAACCCTAGTCCCACCCACTGGTGCCGCGGTTCCTTTATAGCCGGTATCCGCGGGATGTGTCCCCATTCCATAGTCAGTGTCACGGTATCCTGGTCCGTAACGGCTGCTGTAAAGTCCAGCATGCACCAACAAAACATACAACAGCTCCGTGAACGCCAAGATTATGATAAATGCTTCCACCATCTTTAGCCTCCACCCTCTATGGCCTCCTAAATTTATTTCCTTACATGCCAACCTACAACATTATTTATTTTATTTTTAGAGACCAAATTGTGTTACTTAATTCAATGTTGTCAAATTTAATTATCTCCAAATGACTCATTTTCAGGGATGTGAGTTCATATATATTCTTGTGAACAAGAATCAAGTTGAGTCAAGAGGTGGTATTTACTATTTAGGAGCAAAGTTGATTTTTAAAAAGTAAAATAGATTGGTGTTAAAAAAACAAATTTAGAATAAAATTACAAATTTAAAACTTGTACGCTAAAATAAATTTCTTTTGTTTTGACATAGGTATATAAGTTTTTGTCAAAAATAAAATACTAAATAGATCACTATTTAATCAATTTAAAAGAAATGAAAAATGAAAAAAAAAACTGACAAAGTTACGCAATTCATCATATAGGAAGTAACTTTTTCAAAAGAAAGTAACTAGCAAGTGGTATATAAATAAAAAAGAAATTATGTAATAGTAACTTAGTAAGTTGGTATAAAAATAAAGAACAAACCATGTAATTTTATCATAAAAAAAGTACGAAAATTTAAACCTAGTACAAGGTATATATATTTAGTTTTTGAAACAAATTAAGAGAAAAAACAATATAGAAAAATCGTCAAAAAATAGTTCGCATATCTATCTTTCTGGTTAATAACCGAGCTGTCAAACAGGCCGGTTATTTTTATAAAGAGTGCTCTCTTATAAATATCCGGTTATTTTAAGACTATATAAGTACAAAAGAGGAGTTTGCAAATATGCATGCATGCATTAATTACCCAAATGCGAGAACAGTAACAGCCCATGCCACCAAAGAAGAAGATCCAGCAGCTGCTAAGCTATCATTTCTCCACGCCCTAAGATGGTTACCACCAGCAAACTTTGAAACAATTCCAAGAACTGAAGCCAATATCGCAAACTCCAAAAAAAACTCCGTAGCACCATTTCCTCCAAAACCTACAAATCACTTTTACGAGTTAAAATCGTTTCATCGTTTTTCAACAAAATTAGGTACATGTTGTTCTCTCAAATCACCAAAACAACCATTGTTGTACCGGTGGTTTAAGAAAACAATTAAGTACCTAGTTCAGCCTAGGTCTAGAGGCTAATTAAATTTCATAAGACCTACAACATAAAGTTTAAAAAAAAATTAAGCTGACATATTGATAAAATTTAATGCGTTAAACAAAAAGGATGATGATCATCGACTAACATATGCTTACTTGGGTGGTATGTTTGACCGTTAATGAACCTGTTGAGACACCAACTAGCAAATCCTAAGGTAATAAAATACATCACCAAGTTAAGAAACAACAATGGTGCCGCCATGTTTCTTCCCACTGTTTGTGCCATGATTGGCAAATCAAATCTTCAATAACTGCTGCTTCTGCTTTGTGTTTAAGTTTCACCCTTCACTGAAAATCAAAGTTGAGTTGAATTGGTGTAAAAGAGAATGTGTATGAAGAATATTATATAAGAGGAATAATGGCGGTGGTGTTTGTTGGTGGCAGATGTAGTGATACGTGTCAATTAGATCAAGATTTGCGCTTTTATTTACAGGTGTCTTGACACGTGTCATGTATTGAACTGTGAAGTGGGTTTGTGAGAGTTATCCTTGCTCCTGCTTTTGTTTCAAGTTTGGATAATGTATGTAATTAATTAATAATTAGTTTTTAATATATAATTTGTTTACGGATTCGGTTTTTTGTTAAGATTTTGTTGGAAATTGTGAACTTTAGTACGTGTTATATTTTAGTAACGGCTTGAAAGATAAGTCTTCACTTAATTACTTGTTGATATTTGATGTTTTTCTCAAGTGTAATTAGGTGTGAGTAATTAGCATAATGCAAAGTTGCTAAACTTACGAATTTCTTCATTTCTCACTTAGATGCAGAATTGAGTACATGTCATTCTTCTCGCTTTAAACTCTTCTTATACACACGAATAAAGCTTAAGAAACTTGTGCGTGATTTGAAGAAGTAGCAACGAAGTGTCATGGTGGGCGTCAGTTAAGATTTTTGATTGCCCCTTTGGTTAATGTTATTTTTCTTTATGCGTTGTTGATTTCCCAATTTGATTTGGGTTTGGGCACTTTGAGGTTGTGGTTAATGGCGGCGTCAGTGTGAATGATTAAGTAATTATAAATAAGTTGTGCTTGAAATTGAAAAACTACTAAGTAGATAATTAAGCTCGTGCTATCTAAAGTTAAACAAATTAAGTTCATGGTTTGTAAAACTAAACAAGTTAAACTTGTGCGTAGACGAGTTTGAACTCAAGTAAGATCATTTAAGCAACAACAGCGCGCTCATTAGTTTTTAAGAGCTGTGCGAAATCAAACCCTAAATTGGCTAATTCGTTTGTCACCTAATCAATTAGTTAAACTCAAGAAAACCACTCAAAACTTGAATACAATAACTTTCATACCAAAACATATTATGGGTTATAGTATATATAAAGAGGACAACCCTAGTCCCTACCTGACTAACAAGTATTTTTACTAGAACACAATTAGATTTTCCTCCCAACATAGCGATTAACTAATTATATCTTCTAAGCTACACAATTATAAACTAATTGTGAAACCAGGAAATCATCCAAGCCGACTTGCATGGAATGTATTTAGGGCATCCACGGGTGCACCTATATTAGTCTCACAACTAAAAGACTTTGGATTTAATATTGTAACAAACATGTTATAACGTATTTATAAAAAACTATAAATTACTTAAATAAAATTATATTTTACAAAAAAAAAAAAACTCAATTAATTAATAAGTTTTAGGTACTAAAATGAAAATAGTGAACAATAATCTTTTTAAGAGTATATTAGAACACTAGGTTATCGACCCGTGGGTACCACGGGTTGAAGAACATATATTTTTTATGTAAAAAAAAGCATTCAACAAAGATTCAACAACAAATTAGTGTAGACAATTTATTGGGGCAATATTTGAACCATTATCTACCCTGCAAAATAACTTACAAAACCTAATCATACAAATCTCTCTTATAATAAATTGCTAACCCAACTCTCCACATTAAGCCACTTGTCACCATCACATTCTCCCTCACAACTTAAACGGATCTGGATACTATCCATTTATTAAACCACCCGTTTAACCCGAGATCCGTTTTTTAAACCCGACTTAATATAACCTAAAGTTTCATCTCATTTTTCACACACAAACACCGTTAAGGCGCCGCTCTCATCTGTGATTTCAATTCACACTTCGATGATTCGCTGCAATGTTCCTCAAACTCTCCAACCATCATCAACGTGATTCAACCAGTTTCAGGTAACAGAGTTTTGATTCACATTGAATTTAGGGTTTAGTTAAATCTTGTATTTCATAATTGGGTTTTTTCAATGTTCTTACGCCGTTTCCAAGTTTGCATCAATCCTACTCTCCGTTGATCCTCGATTGTTGATCCAGGTAACTTTTTCTTCATATGCTAATGGTTTTGATTTCGAGTCCAAGGTTGATTGATCCCGACTAACAGTTTTGTTAAACTCTTTCGTCGTGTGTTTGCTTCAATCGATTATACATCTTCAGTCTTCATCTTCATATATGAACGATAGTTTCAATATTTTATGGATTTTGATCATATCATGGGTATATGTTTGATTCAAGATTCAAGAGTCAACTTGTGATATAATTTTAAAAAGATGGATTTTTTTAAATGTGTTACTACTTTCGTTTGTCATTGATAAATCTTCGGTGCAAGATGTTTACAACTCAAATTTGCTATTCAAGGTGATAAATGAGAAGACAACAAAACGAGAATAACCAGAAAAAAAGACCATCAATGAACGTATAGGTAAGTAATAATTGATCTCTTCAAGAAATTGATTCGATTATTTAAACGGCTAATATACTTAATATTATTTCTTGGATTAATGTATTGTCTCTTTCATTCGCTGTCCACATGATATTATTTGACTTACTAAACTCAAATTTCAGGTAATTAATTTCTGAAACCTTGATAGTGAGGGGCAATTTCTAACCATTTGCTTTTGAATGGGTCGATTTGGGTTGTGTTTTATTTCAACTGGTCATATATGGTCATATAAATAAATTCAGGTAGAAAAACAAGGGGGTCAAATTGGCTGAACGAGTAAAGTTTATCACTTAAAGTCTATTTTTAATGTATACATAAAAAAATTCTGGTCCATTTTGACATGCACAGGTTTTACCAATTGCATAACAGCATCTAACACTAAAAATAAAAAAAAATGAACAGCAAAGGATTTGTTAATGATGCTTTGTATCTATTAGGTGGGTTATCACCTGGTGTGAATAAGTTATTTAATTCAATTACCTATTAGGTTTGTAATTGTTAAATGCATCTAATGCTAGAGTTTATTATATTTAGTGAATGTATTAAAAAACAATAAACTAGCATTTAACTTTCATTTAATCGTTGTTGCTTATTTGAACATTTTATTATGCTTAGTGTGTTTCTAAAATCATATACATACCATATATATTTCTAAGTTGCCCCTATTTTTATTTCATCACACTGTTGTGCAGCTTGGGTATCTTGTAGGTTTATATGGGATAGATTATCCACAACTTAAAGAAACAATGGTCTAAAAGGTAAGGAGTGCCGCTAAGGAACCTTCTCCAGGTAACTTGCATATTTGTACATACTGTTATTTCATAATCTTGTAGCCTTCATTTTACGTACGTCTAAACATTCGCCCTGTAATATGAATCAGGTCGTTGGAAAGAAGCTTGATATTGAGATTCAGCCAATTCAAAGAACAAATGGTTAAGATTCAGCCAATCTTGTAGCCTTCATGTTACGTATGTCATCAAGTTAACTATTTTGGTTTTCTATGTTTATATTGTGGATTTTCTTATGGGACATTTTGTGAAAAATCTTGCAGGCCAGAGAATTGCTACTTGATCCAGCAATTCATGAAGAGTTTACATGTTTAAGGGTGAATGGTTCGACACATAGTTGTTTCTGATGAAATTGCATGAACAGTGTTGAATGATATATCTCTGATCGATTTAGAGGTTCATTATAGAACATATGTTGAATGAAAAAGCATGAAACAACTTAAGAATGTGAATACTGCCAGAAAAGTTGAATAGTTTGCATGCAAAGTACTTTCAGAGTTCAGACATTAAATGAAGGTTACACAGACCACAAAGCTTAAAGCTCAAAGAACACATCTCTAAGTTTTTAATAGTTGTTTCTAACGCCTGTTGGTATTGCTCAATCAAAACCCTCTGCTTTTTATTGACAAAGTAGGTTTTTATAAAGATATTATAATCATTATGTTAACCATTTGTAAGTAGTTTATATTTAAAATTTTTGATTCTATCAACTTATGCATGATAAAAATTTCCATTCAATTTCTCACCCAAACTTCCTATTATTAAAAAAATATTTCCCCTTAAAATTAGTCTCTTAAAATCTTGATTTATTAGATAAATCTATAAAAAGAATCTTTTAGATATTTGTAACTTTATTTATGCATTTATGTTACTTTTGTTAAATTTTTAATCATAAATATTTTTTGTTGTTCAATCCCGTGGGTACCCACGGGTGTTAACCTAGTAAAATTTATATTACTACACTTCAGAATTAGAAATGTATCTATTCAAAATATATAAGTAAGCAAATTGTTTAACACAAAGGCAAACAATGAATAGGATCAATATTAATGTTAAAATTCTTTATTCAATACTGAAAGAAAGAATCCAAAAACAAATATGAATAAATCACCAAGTTGTAAACAACAATTCCTATATGAATAGATTTGAGAGGAACATTAGGGCACCACGTGATGGCTTGTAAGTTTAGAAAATAAACAGGGAGAAAGCGATATTTCATCAAACAAATGATGATCATGATATAAATCGGGAGATTATCCTACCCGAATGTGAGAAATACTATAAGAATCGATGGCACAAACATAAATAAGTTGTTCCATAATAACCATAAAGTAATTTTTGTCATACCTGATGACATTGTTGTTGATATCAAATTATATTTTTCTCAATCTCTAGCATTTCTTGTCTATAGGAGATTGAAGCATCATAAAACTCGTATGAAAACAAAAGTTGGAATGCTTATGTACTGTTAAAACCTTTCTCAATCTCTGCCATTTATTGCCTATAGGCTTTTATAAAGTTGTTGTAAAAGTTAGTATTGGCCTTTTTAGTAAGTCAACTTACCAAACACAACCAAGAAACAAAAACATGCAAAATCAAAGAAAACAAAGATGCAAATAGGTCAGTTTATTGCACTGAACTTGATGAGATCATGTTAGTTATTATTGTAAATTAAATATTGATATTAAGGTTATGTAAAAGCAGCTCAAGTTAGGATGTGTTTGAACTAAGGCAAAACAGGGTCAAATTTCTATGCTACCGAGCACAAGAGTCAGATGACTATAGTGTTGTTTTATTTACACAAGAGTCATAAACTTCTATTAGTCATAAACAAACTGGATCAAAACCTTAATAAATGGGAACTTACAAATTCGAACGAACTAATGTAAGATGGAAACAAAAATACAAATACAGTTGATTCGCATAAAACTTGCGATTCAAAAATAAAATCAAACATAAAGCAACAAATGCTTTCTTGTTCTAGGTTAAAGCAGACAAACAAAGATAAAAATTAACACCATAACTCAAATGCACGATGATGCCTGAGTGATGAAAACGAACCTGAAATGTTGTGACGAAAAATTAAAACTGGGTGCTCTAAATCAGAATTGCCATGAATCTGAGAACAAAAAAGAACACATTATCAGTATTACGAATCATGGGTCCCGACTCGAGTTCAAAAACATAAGATATACTGAAGATGATGAAATCTCAGTCAGATGAATCCATCCTCGTAGTAGCCAAATCCATATCTTTGAATATTGAATCAACAACAAACTTGTAGCAGCCAAATCCATATCTTTAACAAATAACAACCATGTTTGATCTTGATACAAAAGATATACTGAAGATGATAAATCTCAATCAGATGAATCCAACCTTTAACTTTGTCACCTTAAATCATAACATACAAAAGAAGACCATAAATAGCAAAAAAAGACCTATTAAAAGTAACAAACATCGGATTGCTATATGTGACGTGTTTTTGTCAAACAATCTTAGTTGTTGAGAATAAACAATTAAATATCACATTTTTATGAACATATAAATATCAAATCACATACCACTCATGAATACCATATTATTCAAATCAAACACTAATTTCAATCGGTGACGATGCATAATTTCAATCTTGAAGAACAACATCTTCACTCTAAGCCTCCTAAATAAATTCAATAGGAAACAATATATGCCTCAAATCACATATCAATCATAAACATCATCATATTCAAATAAGAGAAAGCCTTATATTTGATTTTAAAAATTTCAAATCATCCTACTAAAGTAAATTAACCTGCAAAGGGTTCCAATCATGAACATCATCATACAAACTTGAACGACCAGAGAAACAATAGCAAATCGATTTGCTTGAGCAACTACTTCGATTGAGGATTCTGGAAATTAATAAGCAACAATAAATGATCGAATGAAACAAAAACTGATAAATAAGAAAGCTTCAAACAGAAACCAAACTCCAAAAACCCTAATCAATGATGAATCGAATCAAAAAGCAAAAACACAAATTCGGATGAACATGTTAAAGATTTGAACAGAAAAACAAATCGAATATACCTTCAATCGATTTCGTTGTGCGGCTTTCATCATCAATCGATATCAAGAACGAATGAAGTTGGTGCCCGACGACGACCGATGTAGCCATGGAGGACACGATTCTAAAGAACAGATCTTCTACTGTTATCAAGATGACAACTATTGTCAATTTATGGTGATTGTCGATGGTGGTGCTTGAGATGAAAAACACAAGAGAGAAAGAGGCGGAAGAAGAGAGGCAAGCTAGGGTTTGTGGCAATTGTCATATTTTTCGGGCAAAGTTAACTTATAATAGATCCGACGGGTTATGCGGGTCAACCTAATGGAGCTCCGCGTGAAATTGTGAAACTTAACTTGGTTGTGACACATAGGATTGTATGATGTGGCAGTGAGTTGGCATGCCTCATAGATCGACATGTGGCAGTGAGTTAGACATGTATTAGTATAGGTAGATTCTAAAAACATATTCACAAGATCAAGAGGCTCCTTTTAGTTAACGAAAACTCGTGAAGAGTTTCACGACTCACGAGTTGTCCGAGGCTCGTGAGCTTGTGAAAATTATAGGTGTTAAAATCAAAAGAAGGAAGAGGGCATATCAGTACCATTTCATTTCATTCATCATCTTCGTTGCACACAATCACACATGTTTATAAAATCATCATCATCTTCTCCTGCTCCTCGTCATCTTCCCCAACTTATTCATCTCTTAAAACAAAACCCCTCTCTAAAACAAACCCAACAAGCCCATGCTCGTATCTACTACATAGGTCTTGATCAACACCCACTCATTCTAACAAATCTCATCAACGCCTATTCTCGTTCCCAAAACCCTCTTCAATCCAAAACCCTTTTCAACTCAATTCAACTCAAAGACACATGTTTACACAACACATTGATCAACGGATACTTAAACAACAATCTTTACAACGAATGTTTCACCGTTTTCAATACCATGAGTCATACCACTGGTTCCATTTCTTCCCCTGACGAGTTCACATTCTCCATTCTCGCTAAAGTTTCCGGCGAGATTAGAGACTTGCTCGCTGGGAAATGGGTTCATGGGAAGTGTGTTAAACATGGGTTTGTAACAGAAGCTGTGATAACGAACTCATTGATGTCAATGTATGGGAAATGTGATCAAACTCATGATGCACGTAAACTGTTTGATGAAATGCCTCAAAGAACTGTTTCTTCATGGAACATAATGCTGTCTAGTTTTGTTAATGATATTGAAATATGGGAGTTTGTGAAATACATGTTAACAGAAGGATTAAATCCTAATGAGTTTACATTCTCCATTTTGCTTCCATTGTGTGGAACCAAATTAGGTTGGTTTGATCATGGAAAGGAACTTCATTGTTACATTATAAGAAATGAAATGAAGTTTAACGTCGAGTCGCGTATGCAACTTGACTGCTGTTTAATAGATATGTATTCACGACGTAGTGCAGTAAGCTTGGCACACATCATATTTGAACGAATGAGGTTTAAAAGCGTGTTTTCGTGGACAGAAATGATGAATGGTTATTTACAGAATGGGGATCCTGAAGAAACCGTAAATTTATTTCGTAAAATGCAAAGAACGCGTGGATTAGAACCTAATGAGGTATCTGTTTTAACTCTTCTTCATGCTTGTAGCTTAATCGCAGGATTGATAGGAGTAGAGCAAACGCACGGGTTTTCTGTTAAAAAAGGTTTTGTTGATCACATGTGTTTATGCAACTCGTTAATAGATTTATACTCCAAGAACGGGGTTTTAGCCTCTGCAAGAAAACTTTTTGATCATGATTGTCGGTCTAAAGACGTGATTTCATGGAGCTGTATGATATCAGGATGTGCATTACACGGGGAAGGTGAAGAAGCGGTTGCTTTGTATGATAAAATGCTTACAAGTGGGATCAAATCGAATGCAATCAGTGTTGTTGGTGTTCTTTCTGCTTGTAGCAAATCAGGTCTAGTTGAAAAAGGGCTTGATGTTTATAATAAAGCAATAAGTGTTTACGGGTTAGAACCGACTGTTGAAATGTGTTCTTGTGTGGTTGACTTGTTAGGACGATCGGGTCAACTCGATGAAGCGTTGACTTTTATCAAGGCGATGCGTTTAGAACCTGGACCGAGTGTATGGGGAGCTTTGGTTAGTGGATGTGTGGCTCATAATACAAACTATGAAACTAGTGTTTTGGGTTATAAATCACTTATTGAGATTGAACCTGACAAGGCCTCTAATTATATCGCGCTTTCGAATCTTTATGCGAGTTTGAAAAAGTGGGATTGTGTGGCGGATGTAAGAAGAATGATGAAAGAAAGAAAGTTGATGGTGTTACCTGGGTGTAGTTGGATAACAATAAATAGCAAAACTCATAGTTTTGTAGTTGCTGATAAAATGCATCCTACAACTGACAAGATCTATCAACTATTGAATGAACTCATTCTAGTGATGAAAAGACCTTGATGCGTATAATTTTAAAGATGCTAACTCAATATGTTGATATTCTAAGTGCTGAAAATGCTGAAGTAGTTTTATTTAATGATGAAGAATTGGAAACTTGTCGTGACATTTGAACTTAGAACTTATGATAATGATGATTTGGTTTTATTTTAGTCTTAAAGAAACAAATGTCATTCAACTTCAAATAAACATAAAGAAACAATTGTAGACAACACCATCACAATGAAACACATCTAATCTAGTGCAGGCAGTGACAAATCAGCGTCTCTCTCTGTAAAATCCCATAACAAAAGGAAACCATCATACATTACTCACTACCATCTGCCATCCACCGCCAACATTCATCATCGACTGAAGAAACAAAGAAGACGACGAAGGCGACCAGAAGCAGCAGAACGACGATAGTCGAATGAGCCAACAAGAGAGATAAACAAAAGATGAGCATGTCTTGTTCCAAGCATACCGACCTTTTTTACTTAACATCACCCAAGCTTCGTGATATAAATATCATAATGCATCAACTTCTCCTTAAGTACAGACGACCGTAATATAAAAACATAAATACCTTCCTTAGCCATGTGATAAGTTAGCTCTTCCAAATTCTATTAGTTAAAAGATAAAGGACTTTTTAGTTGATATGCCATGGAGGGTCACCATATAACATGTGATTTGCCTCACGGCATACTACATTTGCATTATTTATTTTGGTAACCATAACAATTCGTAACCAAAAGACTCACAAAACCCAACAACATAATGCTAAGTTGCTAAACAACAAGATCGGATACATTGCGGTTTGCATTGGTCATGTTGTTGGCCTTTACGTGGTTATGTAAAAAGCTAATAACGTCATAGTTTGTAGTCATCTAGCCTTTAAAAGGTTATTTCAAAGAGACTAGTAACAATACAACTTAAACATTAAACCAGGGAATCAAATGCTTACGTTTAGAATATTTAACTTGTTTTTTCCTTTAAACAGAAAATAAATAATATACTAATAAGGGACTAACTAGTAGCTAAAACCCGTTGAGTCAAAACAAGTTCAAAACAAAAGATAAATAAACAACAACTAGAGATACATACTACGCCATCATTATTTATCCTTGTGATGAACGAAAGTTTAGTCACCTTCATTACTTCCTCCGTCCCATTAGAAGTGTCCTAGTTTGAAAAACACAAAGTTTTAGGTACATTAAATAATGAGTATTTTTGCTTGTCATTTGACAATAATACCCTTCACAATAAATATTATTGTGGGTCCATCATATTGTTTGTTTTATGTTATTAAGGGCAAATTTGGAAGTTTACCAATAAATTTTAAAAGTTGACACTTTAAATGGGACAACTAAAAAATACAATATGAACACTTATAATGGGACGGAGGGAGTATTTCACATAACACTTCTTCGCGATCGACTTACTTGATCAAAAGAAGCTTTATTCTGATACTCCCACACGGTTTAACTTGTCGTCTTAAAGGCCGCATGAACTGTATTTTTAAATCCCACACGTTTTAACTTGTCGTCTTAAAGGCCGCATGAACTGTATTTTTAAATCCCACACGCTTTAACTTGTCGTCTTAAAGACCGCTTGTATTTTTAAATAAACTAGATGTAATCGTCGGCTCGCACGCTGCGCAAGCCCATATGTTTCTAGTTAGCTCTTTATGTCTGGTTTGCATTTGTTAAACATAAACCGTGACAGTCACATCAACTACTATCTAAAATGCACAAAATCCAGATTGTTTACATGTGTTTTCAATAGATACACTTCAAGTTGCACAAATGTTGGCGTCGTCTACCCATGACACCATAACAACACCAACTATCGCCGCCTACAACCATCTAATTTGCCCGACCAAATTGCTACCATCGTCGAACCACTCCCCTATCCATTGCTAAGCGACCCATCAAATTTTTTTTCTTTCTATCTCTCTCTTTCTTCTCTTCTCGTTGTTCAATTCCAACAATATTCTTTGATTGTGAAATAAAATTTTTTTAAGAGGGACTTAAAATGTAAACTATAAAAATATTGTGGTAAAAAAAAGGTCAACTATTGAATTTCACTAAAATCATTAAGAGGGACTAAAAATATAAACTATAAAAGAGTATGGTAAAATTCAAAAACAAAAAACTTAACTATTGAATTTTACTAAAATCATTTGGTTTTAATATTTTACTCACAAATCACAATACCAAAATGTCCATGAACAAACTTCAAGGGGCCATTTATGTAACTCACCTCACATATACGATACCAAAAACTGAATATCATCATCCTATTTCCGATACCCTAAACCGAGAACTTTCGAGAGAAGATGAAGCCGATGCCAGTGGAACTGTTCGGAGAGATGGAAGATCAAGCATCAACGGTGGCTATGGACGTTGACGACGTCGAAGCACTCGATTTATTTGGAGAAGGTCCTCTTGCCGCCATGGATCATCATCGTTTAACTGATTCTGATTTCTTCAACTCATTCGAAGATGATTTCGATGACGCTGATATCAACTGATGCTAATTGTTCAAATTTGTATGCTTCGTTATGGTGACGTTTGTTTTTTGATTCGTATTATCATGTTCTATGCTTCGTTTTGTGTATTAAGCTCTTAATCGGATTGTTAGTTAATTGATTGTTGCTTAATTGAGAGTGTGAGTTTTGGATTTAGGTTTTGTGCGTATATGTGTATTAGATGTGTGTAAGTCTGTAATTGGGGGTGGTGGTTTAGTGTTAGGGTTTATAGCTTGCAGTGATGAAATTGGTTGAATTGATTATAATCATGAATGTTTGGTGAGGGAATCTGATTTGTTCTCCTTGGGATCATATCATTTAGGTGGCTTTAATTAGACTTAGTTTGTAAACGAGCCCAACTGTGCTGACTCAGTTTGTAAACGAGCCGGGCTAAGCTCAGCTTTGTTTGTAAACTGTCCGAGTTGAGGTGGCTCACGAGCTGAATTTGAGCACTTTTTCAAACATCTCAAGATTTAGTCTGTTAACGAGCCGAACTGTGCTGACTCAGTTTGTAAACGAGCCGGGTCAAGCTCAGACTTGTTTATAAACCGAGTTGAGGTGGCTTGCAGGCTGATTTTGAGCAGTTTTTTAGTGGTAATTTGAACATCTCTAGACTTAGTTTTGGCAAGTGGGTGGTATATATTATTGGTTATTTAAATAGTCTTTTGCATCTTTTTTTTGCCAGTTAGAGGTAAGGCTTGTGAGGAAATGATCTTAGTATTATAGGTGTTTGTATTTGCTAACACTTGCTGGCTGCACTCCTTTCTGTACACATCATGATTCATGTGTGTTTGTTAAGAGTTGGATTGGGGGAAATCAAGTTTCATGGACATGCTTCGTAGAGGTTGATGATGTATTGTATACTAGGTTCTACCGCTGTATTCCTTATAATATACGACAGTTATTGTTTGATCACTGGATGTTTATATTCTTGTTAGTCACAAAGTGTGTGACAGTAATTGCAATACTAACCAAGACTTGCTCGAAGACGGTTGTTTCAAGACTATTGTTTTCTTATTTTGGGGAATTGGTGTAAGGTTTTGCATTTTCTAGTGTCCCAAACACAAGTTCATCAGTTTGATTGTTTTTTGCTGTTTGAAAGACTCGGACATCAACAACTTTGGCAATCGCATATATGCCTCTTAGGGGTTTAGGATTTAAAGTTTTAGCATGTTTTCTTGATTGGTGTTGTTTTAATAGAAGTTATATCCCTAGGACCTGCCTAGCAATAGAAATGTTTTCTTGATGGGTGTTCTTTTAAGTTTTTGCCTAATGGTGCCAAGGTGTCGGTGATGGATCCTTAAATGGTGAGGGTTCTAGTCTTGTAGGCATTTGTTGTAGGCATGTGGTGTAAAATCGCTATTAAATAAGTTGTTTAATAGCTTTGACGTGCATATCATAACTGGTAGTTACCATGCCGGTTTTTAACGAGACAGTGATGTCACCAGCAAAGAGGGTTATATAACGAGAAAGTGACGTCATGTATAACATTCTCTAATCTGTTGATAAAGCCAGTAAATAGGTTGATTGGTGAACATGCATTTTGCACAACCATCAAGTTGGAAATTTAAATTCTGAAAAAGTTATAATGTTTATTCATAACTCAAGATCACGTAGACGTAGTTGTTTAAACACTAGAAATCGTATCCAGTTAAGACGGTGTGTATGTTAACCCAAGACTAGTCCTAATGTTATTTTACTGAAGGTTTAAATGTCTTTCATAGATACAATGTAAAGGTGAAGGAAATTGTGGATTTTGAGCGAGGCCTACTTATGTAAGTTATGATTTATAGAGGCGTGAATCAAAAAAGATTTTTTTTATAATAATCGCAATTACAATAACCCTAACATACGAAGAAACAAAGAACTGGACCGACATCATTGAGCGGCAACAATCTACCTATTCTAATAATTGAGTAACTCATCCACATGTCATTATTTTAACTACTCCACATAGGATTTTGCTTAGGTGTCATGTTCTAAATTAATTTGATGGGAAATTTTTAGACGGGTCATGGTATGCTCCATATTCGAAATAACCCGATATGTTAAAATTAAAAATTCAAAAATTATCATCAGTTATCTCATAACCTCATATGTTCAAATACAAAATTTACCAATTATCATGATCTATATCTTAATCCGATATGTACCAATTATCATGAATTATCTCTTAACGTGATATGTTCAAATAAAAAACTTATCAATTATTATGATCTATTCTAACCCGATATGTTCAAATTAAAGTTTTACCAATTATAATTAGTTATCTCCTAACTTGATATGTTCAAATAAAAAAATTAACAATTATCATGAATTATCTCCTAACCTGATATGTTCAAATAAAAATTTACCAACTATTATAAATCATATCCATTATTGTAACATATGATTTTTGATATGAATATATTTGTAAATATCCAAAGCGATTTAATAAGAGATATGTTAAAAATAAATTTGATATCTAAATTGAGTTATATCTATAAAACTAAAATCCGTGTAGTACACGGGTACTAATCTAGTGTGGTAATCATGTCCAAATCCGAGCTAGCAACTTGGCTTGTATTTAAGTCTTCGTGGTTCGACTTCTTTGTCTTTTTAAATTTTATGATTCTTTAGGCTTGGGTTCATACAAATTTTAAGTAATTTGTTACAAAAAAAATAAATTGCAAAAGTGTTTAGTATTAGAGTAGGGAACCTTTAAAAACTAATAATAAGAAAATAAATAGATAGATTTGGGCATGATTTTTATATTTTAACAAACTCATAACTCTATTTCCGATCAAACTATTAGCATTTCATACCCGCCTTGATAATTTATGTGAGCTCATTAAATCAAATCAACTCGAGTTGAATTTGTTGAACTCTTTGAGAAATATATCTTCAAGGGTGGTGCAGTGGTAAGCATCTGATTCCTCTCTAGCATAGATCTCATGTTAAATCGTGTTTTCACTACTTTCTTGCCACAATCTCTTTAATACCACCTACCCAATGAATACAATTCACTCAATCTCGTTGGTAGTATATCACAAACAAATCTTATAAATTTATCAATTATAGATTCTCACAAACACCATAAAGAGCTTCTAGCATACTAAGTGCTATCAAGTTGTGCTCCAAATGCATTTATCCTCAAATGATTACAAGTTCAACTCTAGTAGCCGTTTTATAAAAAAAATTGTTATAAAACAATTCATTGCATTTTTAATTATTTAATAATAATAATAATAATAATACTAATTTTTAATCATAAGTAGAGAGAGTATATAAGAGCTTAGCAAAATAAAAATAAAAAACAATCGTTTCCGTTATAGTTGTTAGTTAGACCGAATGAGGAAAAAGAAACCCACAAAGCTCGGACAATGCGATCACACACACCAAATCAATCTGATAAACTTAGGGTTTCGATCACGGAAGATGCTAAAACACGTCGGAAACGTTGCCGGAGCTTTTTCATTTCAGAGATCTCTCGCTCTTCATCGCTATTAGTCTCTGCAGCGTTTCCTCATTGAATTCAAAATGTCAAAACGATCATTCCGTTTCCATATTTGTTTATTATTGGTAAAATGATTCGAATAAGGTTCTGCAGAATTGTATTTGTTTGATATCGTCAGATTTCGACGTTGTAGTTCAGAAGATCGGAGGTGTTTTCGCCAAATGGTACGTTTTCCTTAACCTGATAACATGAGCCCTTATTTTTGTTGCGCTGGTGCTGTTAAGGCCTGTTTATGTATATCTATGCTACACGTTTGAAATGTTGAGTTGATATTCGATGCCATTGGTGGCATGGTGCTATGAAATGTGCTGGTTGTTGCTTTAGCAATTGAATATGTGTTAAGAGCAAATTGATGAGGAATGCTATGATGAAACCTTATTTTTTTAGTATATTCACTTGATTATCATTGATTCATTTTATATTTAATCATAGTTGATTTTTTATGCTTATGTTAGCTAACGTTTTCATTATAACATGAGTCCTAACTTTTGTCACGGTGTTGCTGTTAAGGCCTGTTTATGAATATCTATTCTACGTGATTGAAATTGAGCTGATATTAGACCGTCATTGATGCTATGAAGTGTGCGATTGTGCATTAATGTGTTGGTTGTTACTTTGTCAATTGAATATATTCTGAGATGATATCATTGAGGAATGCTGTGCGGGAAGTTTTGTTATAGTCTTTTCACTTGCTTGTCATTGATATATTTTGTTTAGCCTAGTTGATCTTTTAAGGCTTAGCTTATTTTATCAGTTAGTGTTTTTATTATAACATGAATCCTAATTTTTGTTACGGCATTGTCGTTAAGGCCTCATTATAAGTGTCTATGCTACAACTTTCAAAATGAGTTGATAATGGATTGCCAATTGGTGCTATGAAGTGTGTATTGATGTGCTGGTTGTTGCTTTATCAATTGAATATACTCTGTGAGGAAATCGATGAGGAATGCTGTGTTGGAACTTTTGCTTTAGTATTTTCACTTGATTGTCATTGATCTATTTTGTTATCTGTCTTAGTTAATGATTAATAAACATTTTTCATGTAGTCTACTTCAGCTAATATCATAGTTGGATCACAAGTTTGGGTGGAGGATAATGAGGTATCTTGGATAGATGGTGAAGTTCTAGAAATCAATGACAAAAAAATAAAAGTACGATGCTCATCCGGAAAAGAAGTAAGTTTTTCCTTTATTGAGTTTATGCTCTTAGACTTAGGAAATGATACAATTTGGGTATGGATTAAGATATTTAATATACCAAATTTGACCAACTTACTTTGAAACTCTTCATGTTTTTTGCTGATGCAATTGTTACTATAGGTTGTAACTACTGTGTCTCGTGTGTATCCAAAAGATCCTGAGTTCCCCGAATGTGGAGTGGATGATATGACAAAGTTGGCTTATCTACATGAGCCTGGGGTTCTACAAAATTTAAAATGTCGATTTGACACGGATGAAATTTATGTGAGTGCATATTTAGCTTATATAGATGCTTTATTTCGTTACCAAGACTAAGTTCTGGTCACCTACTGGTTTTCTAGACTTACACAGGAAATATTTTGATTGCGGTGAACCCTTTCAAACGAATACCAAATATTTATGACAAGACTGTGATGGAAAAATACAAAGGGGTAGCTCTTGGTGAACTGACTCCACATCCTTATGCTATTGCGGATATGGCATACAGGCATTCTTTTTCTTCGTCTTCCTTATTGAAATTTATTAGTAAATGCTAGCTAAAAGGGTGTTACAGGTCAATACGGGCCTAGCCAGACCGTGTTGGCCTAGTTTTATCAATTGAATATACTCACCTTTTTAGTGTTTTATAATAACATGATTTTGTAATCTATATGCATTAGAAAAACACCATAGGTGCGTTTTGACCCATTTTACTAGCTTGAAGTAAAGTGTAACCCGAATCAACCCTTTTGTAGATCCTGAGTATATGGCTCGGAATTTCCCATTCTAGTTATTGAGTTTCAAAATTATATTTTATACATGAAGAATAAGGACCTTTTCAAATGCAGGCAGATGGTTAATGAAGGAATAAGCCAGTCAATACTGGTCAGTGGAGAAAGCGGGGCAGGTAAGACCGAAAGCACAAAAAATCTTATGCAATATCTTGCTTATATGGGAGGTCGGACGGGAGCTGATGAAAGGAGTGTGGAGCAAAAAGTTCTAGAGGTATGCTATATGTATATAAAATTGCAGAAATGTTATGCATGGTGTCACTTAGAGGTGTCAATTCTGAGCCATTTAGTTATGAATGAGATGATTTGGGTTATGTTTTGCCTAAAACGGGTCAAATGGGTAAGATTTGAAGAATTAGCATATAAGACCTTGTTTAAAACAGGTTGACTGTCGTCCAAAGTGGATTTTAATGCATAATCTCCTAACTCAGTTTATGATTGCTGAAATAATAAAAAGTTCATGATCATATGTGACAATTTAGTTATTTATAGTAAGCTTAATGGCGTTTGACAAAACTTGTTTCAAGTCACCCCATCCCATTTTTGTTTCTACTTGTTTTGGAAACATTTTTTTTTCCGGTTTGGCGGTTTTGAAATCATGTCGACCCTCCCATTTTATCAGGCTACTTTCACTAATCAATTGCGGGTATCATTTTTCTGTCTGGGACTCTGGGCATGCAATCACACATTAAAAGGAAACCTGTTTCATTTTCTTACCTCACCTTTTCAGTTTTTTCTTTTTGGCAGTCTAATCCAGTTTTAGAAGCATTTGGTAACGCCAAGACTGTCAGGAACAACAATTCAAGGTTTATTGAGGCTTTTGTGGAGAGATCTCCAAATACTGTGTTTTTTGGTTAATTAACTTTATCTAACTAAAATTTTATATTGTTGCAGTCGATTTGGTAAGTTTGTTGAGCTCCAATTCAACGAACGGGGAAAGATATCGGGAGCTGCTATAAGAACTTATTTGCTGGAAAGATCACGTGTTTGTCAAGTTTCCGACCCCGAGAGAAGTTATCATTGCTTTTACATGCTCTGTGCCGCACCACCTGAGGTAATCAGTTATCTGCAAAATCAAAATCTTAATATTTGTGTGTATACTTTCTGAAATTCATGTACCTCATGTATTAGAAGAGTAGAATCACACAGTGAGTAGATATAGTAATTGAGATTTTTTAATATCATTGGCCAGTATGTCAATTATCTTTTAGCTGGATTATGCTTCTGAGTTCATATTTTCTTTTGCTTTTCTGCATCATTCACTGGTGCATTTTTCAGGTGACTGAAAAGTACAAACTGGGAAACCCAAGAACATTTCGTTACCTTAATCAATCAAATTGTTATGAGCTCTCAGGAGTTGACGAGTCTAAAGAGTACCTTGCTACAAATCATGCCATGGGTGTTGTTGGGATCAGTTCTGATGAGCAGGTGTTTATTAAAACATGTGATATTTTGTTATACTGTATAATATTATGTGATCTAAAATGTTTTTTTCCCTTCCAGGAAGCGATATTCCGTGTTGTGGCTGCAATTCTCCACTTAGGGAATATTGAGTTCAATAGAGGGAGTGAACCGGATTCCTCTAAACCTAAAGATGATAAATCTCGACTTCACCTGAAAACTGCAGCTGAGCTTTTCATGTAGTTAGTCCTTCTAATTTTTTTTCTATTTACTTATATTTTTAAAAAATTATTTCTTGTAAAATAGACATGTTTGGATTAGGTGTGACGAGATAGCTCTTCAAGAATCTTTCTGCCAGCGTGTGATGGTAACTCGTGGCGAGAGCATAAAAAAGTCTCTCGATCCAAATTCTGCAGCTATCAGTCGAGATGCTTTGGCAAAAATTGTTTATTCAAGATTGTTTGATTGGTAAGTTTTACCTAAATAAAGTGTTGTTACATGTAGAGGTGGCGTGGCTTGTGTTTTATCTCAACCCGGTCAAAAAAAAATAGCTATAGGGAAAACTTCAAATGGGTTGAACGGGTCAAACAAGTTGAAAGCCCTGAAAAAGTCTGCTTAATGTATACAACCTCCTAAATGCCTAATTCTATGACTTAGAGTATTATTGTATAATATAGTTATTGTAATCATAAGTTATGCATTAACTAGTTATAAACTGGACAAAAAAATTTGTGGGTCAACCTGGCTGTACCCATTTTTTAAAATGGCTCGTTTTGACCCATACCCCTTTTAACCTGTTACCCAACCTGTTTGATTTGCCCATATTGCCACATTACCATACCTTTTTTTGGGGTTTATAGCTCAAGATCTTTATTGCATCTCCCAGGATTGTGACCAGGATTAATAATTCTATTGGTCAAGATGCAAGTTCGAAATTCTTGATCGGGGTTCTGGATATTTATGGATTTGAGAGTTTCAAGACGAACAGGTGCTTAACTGGTATGCTTTTGGTTCATCATGATAGGTTAATGGTTCTATTAATAAATGCCTCTAGATTTGATTTGTGGCTGATGATGACTTGCCTAAAGTTAGCTATAGATTGATTTTAGTGAACAAATATCTTGGTTACTCATGGACATATAAACGTCTTAGCTAATATGCTATTTGCAGCTTAATCTAGGTTCTGATTTTTTTTTCTGTTTGTTTAACATAAACTTTAATTGGCTGAATGCAGTTTTGAGCAATTTTGTATCAATCTGACTAACGAAAAACTTCAACAACATTTTAATCAGGTTTGTTTATATAAGCATGGCTTAAAATGTTTTAAGCATGTGTTTGTAGCTTAATCTGGGTGCTGGTAAAATGTTTTTTTTTGGCAGCATGTTTTCAAGATGGAACAAGAAGAATATTCCAAGGAGGAAATCAATTGGAGTTATATAGAGTTTGTGGACAATCAAGACATTCTGGATCTCATTGAAAAGGTCCGTTCATGATCACGTTTTGGTTATATCTCTAGTAGGTCAAACAGGTAAAATAAAAATATATAGCTTAAAGGAAACAACCTCAATGGGTCGAACATGTAGAAGGTCATCCAACTGTATTTTATTAATGCATATAACCTTTTAAATGATTTTATTCAAAACAAATTTGTAACTGTTATTTGTAAAAAGATGTATTTTGGATAAACAGTGTTTCGGTTTGGGTCAACACATGTGCAGTTTGTATGATTTTCTGTATTCATCTAATCTAGTTTTTAATTGCTTCAGAAACCAGGGGGAATCCTTGCTCTTTTGGATGAAGCTTGGTATGTATGCATTTTGTACGAACAACAAACATTTATATATATCTATATGTATATGTATATATATATTTAATACTTATTTATGTTACTTAGTAGTTCACGGTGAAAGATCACTAGTTCAAATAGAACCACAAAATAATGTTTTTGTCCCGTGTACTTGGGTAGGTGACTAGGTGTTATGCCATACTTTGTTAAGTAACAAGCCATCTTTTATGACACTTGAATTGCAAAAATTTACTGTTTAAAGTTAATAAACTGACCTTGCCATGTCAATTTCATGCAGCATGTTTCCAAGATCCACTCACGCTACCTTTGCTGAAAAGCTTTACCAGACATTTAAAGATCATAAACGTTTTAGCAAACCAAAGCTATCAAATACAGGATTCACCATATGCCATTACGCTGGAGATGTATGCATATTCATTTCCTTTTATTGCATAGTAATAACCAACATAAATAAAAAAATATTGTTAGGGGGTGTTTGGTTGTGCACTTTGAAAGTGGGCATGTGAGATTCTGACCAGATAATCAATTGTAATAAAACGTGCTGGAGGAGAGAGTCTTTGGATGTGATTTTTCTGACTGACATTACAAATATCAGTTGTTTTGAGTGTTTGATGATTAATAATTATTAAAAAATTAATACAAAAGATGACCCATAGAGTTCATTTTTGTGAAAAAAAGAAGTCACTGGCTTGTGAGATTAGAGAGTAAAAGTCTCAAGTTATTTATCCTTTGAAATCAGTTTGGTTGCAGCTTTTATGAAACTGATATCATAATAATTAGATAATCAGAAGTAGAGCCTGTCTGTCCAAACTCCAAACATATAAAACTTATTATTGCTACTGCAACTCGCAATGATCAGATAATCAACTTCAAAATTTATATCCAAACACCCCCTAATATGTTTGTATCTAGAGAAAATGCAAAATGTTTGATATTTTTATTTATTTGAAGTACTTTTGCTTTAGGTCACTTATCAAAGCGACTTCTTCTTGGATAAAAACAAGGACTATGTTGTTGCTGAGCATCAGGCTCTCATGAATGCTTCAAAGTGTTTCTTTGTATCAAGCTTGTTCCCACCTCTTGCGCAAGATTCATCTAAAGCTTCAAAGTTCATATCAATTGGTTCCCAATTCAAGGTCCAACTTTTTTTCTAGCAGTCCAGTAGTCCACCATTATTCTTGCACCTTATATAGAGCTGACGAATTTGAACCTTTTACTTATGAACGGGTCGATTGGGGTTGTGTTTACCCTAGCCATGGGTTGAAAGTCACCCGAAGTATATGTTTAATACGTACAACGTCTGAACTTTGAAGTCATTTTGCTCAAAGATGTAGCTTATTATCGTGATCATTCGATGTTTTTGTAATAAAAAGTTTCAAGAAATAGAAAAAAGAGTTTGCAGGTGAGCCCCACAGGACATTTCAACATGTTACAAAGTGACCCTTTTCAACCTGAACCTGTTTTGACTCATTACCTGCCTGCTTGACCCACTAATATTTCCACCTCTAGTCTTACAGTTTTTCTCATCTTCACAGCAACAATTGCAAGCATTGCTTGAGACACTCAGTCACACAGAGCCGCATTACGTACGCTGTGTCAAACCAAATAACCTTTTAAAGCCTGCCATATTTGAGAATCAAAATATATTGCAACAACTTCGGTGTGGGGTAAGTTTAGCATTTCTTGGATTTCATTTATCCAATTTTATATACATGGTTTTGGCTAGTGAGACACAAGTCATGTTGTTTCAGGGAGTTATGGAGGCAATCAGGATCAGTTGTGCGGGCTTCCCTACCCGTAAACCTTTTCATGAATTTATAGAGCGTTTCAAGATCCTTTCACCTAATGTTGTAAACCTAAGGTACCATTATCAAGTATAAAGTATGCCGTATTTCTTTTGGAGCATAGAAGGCTAGGGAAAAGGTCCTAGCCTGAGCCTGAAAAAGTCCGCATTCTTTTGGCCCCGGTTAGGACTGAAGGTTGCAATAATTTCTAACGTTTTATTGAAAAGACCTGTTAGGACCAGTCTTGGGAAAGCCCGGTATGAGGACCTCGCCTTCTTAAGCCTAGTATGGAAAAATTAATTTTTTCCATGTAATTTTCTGATTTTCGTGTACTATGTATTATTTATTTTATGAGTTCAGTTTCTTTCACATGTATAATTGTATAAATGAAAATTAATACATTTTATGCTTTATAAAACTAAGCTTGAAGTATTGTTTATTTTTTAATATTCTTTTTGTTCTTCATTAAGTTAATTGCTAAAAGTTTTATTTCTAATTTCTTGTTTACTGTAAACATTTTAATCATGATTTTAATAACAAATATTATCTTGCATTTAACTGTAGTGATGAGATAGAGGCTTCAAAGATCTTATTAGAGAAGGCGAACCTTGAAGGGTATCAGGTACTTGAAAGATTTTCTTTTAAGTTGCAGCTGCAGGTGCTAAGATTTATATGGTGTTGTAATTCTTACAGGGGCAATGTTTCTGATTAACACTCTTGCAGATTGGTAAAACAAAAGTGTTCCTGAGAGCAGGACAAATGGCAGAAATAGATGCTCGTAGAAGTGAGGTTTTAGGAAGATCTGCTACCAAAATCCAGACAAAATTTCGCGGTTATTCTGCGTGCAATAAATTTATCTTGTTACGATCTTCAGCAATAGTGATACAAACTATATGTAGAGGTATACATAACTATTACCTTTCTAGTGGTACTATAAGCTTGAACTTTGTGAGTGGGCTCAATTTAAGAATTTTCAAAACGGGCCTGGTTGTCCCACACCCATTAATTCCATCTTTTAAATAATTACTATGATTTCAAAAGCAATATTTTATCAACGATAATATAAATCTTTTAATAAGAACGATTAAGGAGGTTACATGCATACAAATATATCCACTTTTAGCCATATTTATTTTATTTGATCCATTTGAGATAATCATATCCAAACTGGCCTATTAATAAGTAAACTGATCAATTGCAACATATCGCTTCATTGTAATACATGATTACAGGAGAAGTTGCACGTTTTTGCTATGAGCGTCGAAGGAAAGAAAGGGCATGTTTGAGGATTCAGAAAAATGCTCGCATGCATCGTGAGAAAACTCGTTACAGATTTATGAGTTCTTCAGTTATTTTTATCCAAAATGGAATGCGTGGCATGGCTGCACGCAATGCGTATAATTTTAAAAGGCAAACAAAAGCAGCAATTGGTATCCAGGTATATTGAGTTTTATTCAGGAAGTAAGCATGTTAATTAGAGCTGGAAATACCAATCCAAGCACAAATAAAAAAGCCAAAGCACCCCATTTTATGTAACTGTTTGCCAGTTCGGGTCAATTTGTGCCATAAAAAGGTCTTAAGAGGTTGAAAGGACAAGTGAAGTCAAACAGGTCTAAATGGGTAACTGAGGGTGTCAACTAGGAGGTTGGACACTTAGATTGAAGTGGCGGGGGGTGTCATCTTCTACTTAATACATACACACATTATAAAATCATATCTATATATTTACTGTAAAAAATATAACTTTTATATATTACAAATATGAATATATTACCAATTTGACTTAAAATTTTGTTTACAGAATCATATTACCATTTTTATAATTGAATAACAAAGCACAAAATAGTCAATACCAGATTTCATATTACCATTTTTGTATAAATATGTTGGTTGTTTTTCGAAAACTGCGCATTTGGACATAAACCTGTTACCAACACACTCATTTTGCCACCTCTAATTTTCATCTCATATTCTTAAACCAATACTGCTCCATAAAATGAATATGCAGAGTCGATGCCGCCAACATTTGGCATTGCGTCGTTATTTAAAGACGAGGAAGGTAGCAATTTACGCACAGTCTGTTTTAAGGAAAGACTTGGCACGGATAGAATTAAGGAGGCTTAAAAAGGTGACTATATTTTGCTCAGTTTTCTTCTCACATTATAGGCTCTAGTTTTATATTGGTTTACATCACCACCATGTTGTTGTCGTACCTTTTCAAGTTACTTTTAGTTGCACCAAATTCTGCACATTCTTTAAATTTTTAACTTTATGAAACCTTAATGTGGAACCTTATGATGTGAAAACTTGTTAACATAACATTAATTTGGAAGTTGGTTTCAACAATCTTTTCTCTGCACACCATCAATATGTATTTTTCTAGGTTGCAAGTGACACTAGTGCTCTCCAAGATGCCAAATCTAAACTGGAAAAGGAAGCCAAAGAACTGGCCATGCGATTGCAAGAGGAGGAACGCACTAGGGTAACAATACTTTCAATCAATGACTGTAATTTAGTAACTAGTGGGAGGGTCACACACCGTTGGGTAATGGATCACAACGGTTTTAGGTGGTCATGAAACAAATTTTGTTGAAAGTTTCAACATTCTGCAGATATTTAGTGTCATATAATATACAAAAATTATTTTGTTTAAATAATGATCTAGTTTTTGATGAAATGATTAAGGAGGTTTTGGGCGTTAGTGGCCTGTTTCCTTTTTAGCTATTTCTTATTTTATCTGTTTAACCCATTATAGATTAAACCCAACCCAAATTGCCACCTCTAATATTTTGTACCATATCATACTCAAGTTTAGCCAGTAAATCTAGGAGGTTTAGTTTAAATCTTGTTTGTGTTCATATATAAATAAAGAACTGTGAGAGCCGGATGCACACTTGTATCTATTGCTTTAAATGTGATACATGAGGCAGTTATGTAACCTCATAATAGTATCTCTTTCTCTCTTCCCTTATATCTGCACACACGTACAAGTGTTCCTGCGGTCTCTGCTTATAATGGAATTTGTATTGAACGCGCTTGATTGTATGTATAGTTTGCATATTCTCTGGCCATAAGAGTAAAATTGTTTAATATAATGTGGTCTTGGGTTTGATTTATATTTTTTGCGGTTGTATGGGTTTCCTTGACTTAAACAAATTTGCTAATTAAATGGTGTCATGTAATTTCATAAAAACTTGTTTAATTTCTTGTTCTCTTTTTGCATACACTTGTTTAAGTTCTTGATGTAAGAACCTTGGAATAAGATGTTACGGAAACCAAAACTTTAGTTTTAACCTTTTGATTTCTTTTGTTTTTCTTTTAATGTTTAGTTTTCTTTCAATTTCTCTAGGCCGAAATGGAGGAAGCTAAAAAGCAGGAAAGTCTGAAGCTACAGTCTGCTGTAAAGGAGATGGAAGCTCAATTGGTGCTTCATACCTTTCTAACAATTTGATATTTTGTTCTATTTCTTGTACACAACATATTAAAAAATCATTACAAAATTTAGCTTTAATTTATTTATATTTGTTTATTTTTATTGTTTTAATGCTTCTAACTTTTTTAGGCTGATATGGAGGAAGCTAAAAATAAGGAAAATGCAAAACTGCAGTCGGCCATAAAAGAGATGGAAGTTCAATTGGTGCTTCATTATGTTCCAAGAACTTTTAATTCTTGTTACACAAAAAGGAAATTCAGTTTTCTTATTGATTCTTCATTTTGTAAGCTTTTGATTGTTTTGAATACTTTCACTTTTTGTAGGCTGATATGGAGGAAGCTAAAAATAAGGAAAATGCAAAACTGCAGTCTGCTATAAAAGAGATGGAAGTTCAATTGGTGCTCATTTTGTGAACACAAAGCATGAAATATGAGATTGCCCAACAAAAACTAAGTTTAACTTATTTTTTATTTTTGTGTACTTCCAAATTTTATAGGCTGACATGGAGGAAGCCAAGAATGAGGAAAAGTCCAAATTGCAGACTGCTATAAAGGAGATGGAAGTTCAATTGGTGATTATACCTTTTTAATACTTGTTCTATTTCTTGATGCACAAAACACAAGATCATAGATTACATAAACCATAACTATAGCTAGAGATTTTTTTATTATTAATAGTTTGATTTGCTTGTGAATTTTGTAGGCTGATATGGAGGAATCTAAGAAAAAAGAAACTGCAGAACTGCAGTCTACTATAAAAGAGATGGAAAATCAATTGGTACTGCATAATAATTTTGATACATAAAGCAAGAAACAAGAGTATATTTAAAGCAAACCGTTAGTTTTGACTTTTATTTTGATTTATTTGTGACTTTTGCAGGCTGATATGGAGGAATCTAAGAAAAAAGAAACTGCAGAATTGCAGTCTGCGATTAAAGAGATGGAAATTCAGTTGGTACTACATAATACATTTGAGACATAAAGCAAGTTATAAGAGATTATAGAATGCAAACTTTAGTTTTTGCTTTCTCATGTGTCTGTTTTGATTCAAATTGCTTTAAAATTTTGTAGTCTGATGTGGAGGAAACAAAAAATAAGGAAAGTGCAAAATTGCAGTCAGCTATAGAAGAGATGGGAGTTCAGTTTCAAGAAACTAAAGACCTTCTTGAGGCCACAAAGAGAGAAATGGAGCAAGTTCGTGTTGCTGGCAATGAGAAAATAGAAACACTAACTACTGACAATGCGAAACTCAAGGTCAATTTTTAAATCAAACATGTCTTTTTGCATACTGTAAAATTGTCTAGTGTTTTATATAACCTTTCGTAATGTTATTTGTTGAATTCATTGTTTTGAACACTCGCAGGATGTGGTTAATTCATTGGAAATGGAAATGAATGAAACACAAAAGAAATATGAAGAGGAGACCAGTAAGTTAAATGAAGAGAGGTTGAAAGAGGCTATGGATGCAGAAGCAAAGATAATTGATTTGAAGATTGACATGCAAAGGTTGTATTTTGTATGAACACTTTATTATTTCAGTTTGAAGCCCAGGAAGTAACTTGCTTAGTTATCTGCTTTTGTGGTTCTTCTTTAGTCTTCAAGAAAAGATTGCTGACATGGAAGCAGAGGACCAGATTCTAAGACAAAAGGTGAGCTAAAACAGCTAACCCTTTATCCCAAAACACTACCTGGATGTTTCTCACACTCATATCTAATAGTTAAAAGCGATGATGCAGCTTTGAAAACAAAGATACTTAGTCTAAAGGACAAGTGTTTAATTTGCAGGAACGTCAGAGTGGCACTCCTTCAAAGAAATTTGATAGCAACTTGACACAATCCACCATAGGAAGGGAACGTGTATGTTTTGACATGATTTTTAGTTTTCACATACATTTATTATGTTTTTATTTAATTTAATTCACCCTGCATTTCTCGAAATGAAGAATTTGGTGAGAACAAATATCTAAATAAGATAAAACCCAATTGAAGACGGATTGCTGCTATCATTTGTTTCTCCTATTAAATTGACACCATCTCCTGTTTTCCATGCTCACACCATTGATACCAACCGATGTCCTACTGAATTCTTGCTATATTCTTCATCTGTTGCTGCCATTTCTTTTTCAGGAAACCATCTCGGTTTCACACTCATGTTCAACTTGAGGAGTGTTAGAGATACAGTCTCTTTGTGATTTAAAATTTCTTGATGCCTTAGTTTAGCTTGCACTTACTTTCCTAACTTAGCCCAGCTTTGTATAAAAAATAAGGTCTTCACCTCACAGTGGAATATTAAAAGTATATTCCAGGTCTATTTCACATCAACCTGCAAGGTTAAAATGAAAATGTAACCTATTAAGAGCCAAAAATAATTTACACATCATAATGGAGTT
The DNA here is from genome assembly GCA_030867185.1 of Tagetes erecta. Lineage (NCBI taxonomy): Eukaryota > Viridiplantae > Streptophyta > Magnoliopsida > Asterales > Asteraceae > Tagetes > Tagetes erecta. Next base: position 3,555,198 of record CM061489.1, on the reverse strand, counting down.
TTAATGGTAAATTTACATCATCTAATCATATGTTTCAATATATAGGAGCTGGTTGATAATGTTATGACAGCTGCTACACAAGATCTTGGGTTTTCTCAAGGGAAACCAGTTGCTACATATGTTATATACAAAAGTCTTTTGCACTGCAAAGCTTTTGAACCAGATATAACTACTGTATTTGATCGTATTATCCAGATGATGGGTTCTGCAATAGAGGTCAGATGTTCAAAATTTGGCATAATATCTTGATTAAGTTTACTATTGACATCTATATAACTAATGGCTGAATCAAGCTATATTATATTTTCCAGAAAAGTGAAGAGATTAAACATATGGCTTATTGGCTCTCTGTCACATCTACATTGCTGTTTCTGATTCAGAAGACTTTAAGTCCAAGTCCTCCCAAACCCCAGCAGCCAACATCATTATTTGGAAGGATGACCCAAGTACTCTCTCTTCCTAAATACAACCACATTTTCTGGTAGGCTGGTTGGGTAATGGGTCAAAACAGGTTCAAGTTAAAAGGGGTCACTGTTTTTGTACAGCACAACACCACAAACACTTTTGTCCATTTTTATAAATAATAAATGTGTTAATTATAATTACAAAAACACTATTATTACAATAATAATCTTAGTTTTTTAATAAAAGGATCGAGGAAGTGTATGCATTAAAACTACACTTCTGCCAACTTTCAACGCATTGGAGATAAACACAACTCCTCGAGATTTCCATCTCTAGGGATTTTCTTTTGTGAATCACTTGTATATTGGAAATTAAGAGGGTTGGTTTTTGAAGAAGTGTTCATATTGTTTTTTTACAGTTTATTGTTACTACTATTGTTATATATGTAGGGATTTCGATCAGCATCCATCATTAGTATAGTGGTCCATGTGGAGGTCAAGTACCCGGCTTTGCTTTTTAAGAAGCAACTTGCTGCTTATGTTGAAAAGTTATATGGGTTTATTCGTAACAACTTAAAAAAGGATTTGTCACAAATGCTTTCCTCTTGTATCCAGGTATAATATGTTATACTATAAGTTCTCTTGTTATTAAAAGGCATCATATTATACTTAATTATTATAGTTTGTAAACAATCCAGGCACCAATAATATCAGATGGTAAGTCTTTTCCAACTGATTATTGGGACAGCATCACCGAATGCTTAAATGGTTTGCTTGGTACATTAAAAGAATGCTACGTAAGTATTTTTTTTTTTAATTCATATTTAAGTTACTGATGACAATTATCACTTGTACACTCATTGATTAACCATCTCAGTTATAATTTTTCAGGTGCCAGTAGTCATTATTAAGAAGATATTTTCTCAAGTTTTTTCTTTCATTGATGTACAGCTTTTCAACAGGTAGAAATTATGTCCTCAATAGCTAGAAAGACTGACTACAGATGGCAAAATGGACGGTTGGGGTGACCCGAAACACATTTCGTCTAAAATTACTTAATTAAAACTCAGCGTCAAATATGAATATCATGTATCATGTTCCTTTAGTACTAATGTAATATCTTAGAATCAAACGGCTTTTGTCCCATTTGACCAGTTTCCTACTCATCTATTTTTTCCCGGATAGAGATAAAATATAATCTGAATCGATCCAATATAAGTAAAGGGTTCAAAATTGAATGCAGCCTCTAAGTCTGACCATGTCAAACTAGTTACCTCATCTCTTAAATCGTACTTTTACATGCTACCTCAGCCTTCTTCTACACAAAGAATGTTGCACATTTGCAAATGGGGAGTATGTGAAAGCAGGATTAGCTAAATTAGAGCTTTGGTGTTCTAAAGCCACAGCAGAGGTATGTATTTACATGTCTTCACTATTTTGTTTAGAGGTGACAAGATGAGTTGGTCAGGTGGGTTGGGTAGCAGGTCAAAACAGGTCATCTTTAGTACAGAATGAAAGGGTCGAGTTGACCTGAAAAAAAACTTTTTGTCCAATTTTATGTATCTTATTACGGTAATAACCTAAATCTTTGAATAAAGCAGTTATCGAGTTTCAATAGTTTGACTTTTTCAGCCCATTTGACCAGTACTCCCTTCCACTAATTTTTTTTATGGGACCGATTTGAGATTAGCACTCTGTTCCCGAGCTTACTTAAGGATAGAAGAGAAGAGAAAAACAACCCCATACGACTCATTCATAAATAAATGGGTCAAAAATTGTCACCTCTAATATATTTTCTTATTTGAGTCAGAGCCAGTAGGCCTAACCACTCATTGAATCAGTATGCAGGCTCATCATCAAATGAACTTAACCGTGTAAGACAGGCAGTTGAATTTTTGGTATGTCTTAAATTATTTTTGTTATATCCTTTTTTTTCAATTTCCAGAAACGGTTCTTCCAAAGTAGAATCTATTTATTCTCAGAACGATAGATGTTTTAATGATCATTCATCTGTCCTACCATATACCATATGTGACATGATTTATTAATGAATTCAACTGTCCAAGCAAGCATTTTGAACACAAGTATATCCTGGTTTTTTATTCACTCTTTACCTTTTCTTGTCAGGTTACACAACAGAAGTCCAAAATTTCATATGATGATTTCACAACTAAACTATGTCCTGTAAGTCTCCCATTGTGTTTTTCTACATTTTGAAGTGACATGTCTAACTTAAGTTGCCATTTGGTATCAGGTTCTAAGTACCCAACAACTTTACAGACTTTGCACTTTGTATTCAAATGATAATGATGACACAAATAGTGTCGCGCCAGAAGTAAGTATACACCTATTGTATTTGGTTATTTATTTCCTGGCCACTCAACTAAATAATAATCGCCTTTCTACAGGTCATTTCCAAATTAAAAGTTCTAATGTCAGAGGACTCCAATGATCCAGATCATGACTCCTATTTGTTAGATGACATTTCTGGGTATACACACATGAAATGAAATATAATTCATATTGCCAAAATATGAACAAATAATTGTTTTCAACATGTGAATAATTATAATTTTTTTTTATTTGCAGCATGGCCTTCCCAGTTGACGAAATTAGTAAATCCATTAACGAGAAAGACTTTTCAAACATGAAACCTGGCAGTGAACTCCTTGAAAAACCCGAGTTTAAATTTTTACTGGAGTAAGGCTTGTGGGCCTATTCGCATTGCTTCTATCTTTGGTTACTCATTTGTGATCGGGTCATGAAATATTCTCTTGGAAAATGCATGAAAAGAACCTGACCTGATCCAAACTAAGGAACCCTGGTGATCATCCATAGGATCGATAACACAGGAGATTCACTATTTTCTCGAGCAAAATATGCTACACAAACTTGTTCCAGTCTGGATCTTGTTGGGTGCCTCAACCAACCTTTTTACCTCCATACACCACAACCAAATTTCTTGCTTTTGTACATAGTCTTGTTGTCTTTGATCAAGGTCTTTCAACAAGATCATGGGGTCTGTTCGATGAAACATGATTTCATCCATTGCACCAGCTATTGGCTCTATGGTTCAAACTAAGCCGACAAACGTTGTAGTGAGTTTATGGACCAATCAAGTGTTGGGTTTACGACTTGAGTTCCATACCTACTACAAAAAATTCTGAGAGCTCTTCAAGAACATGCGGAATGGAAAGCATCAAATGGATTTGTTAACCCGCAGCCAGCCATTCGAGAAGTTGTGGTCAAGCTCTCTTATGCAGGAAGGGTTGAAGATAGTTTCCCCTGCAGAGCAAGAAGTTCAAAGTAATGCAATTGCAGTTGTTTATTTGTCAATATGTTTATTATGCAACTCAACAAAACTTTGTTTTTGATGTTCTGTTATGGTGGTTCATATCATGTTGCACCATGAGCATAGCAAATTATATGCAACTCAACAAAACTTTCTTGAGCAGATGATCCTCAAGTAATGGAATAATTTGATTTAGGCATACTCGTCACAAAAATCTTAGTTTTTGATGTTCTGTTATGGTGGTGCATATCTTTGTTTTTTTTTCTTTTTTGAGACATTATTTTTAAACATGTATTCAAAACGAGTGGAAAAGGGTGGTAGAAGCTTTTTCATCACTACATCAGACCCTATAAAAGAAAATGTATTGTAAAATGGCTGTGCGCATGAGATATTGTGAGAACTTCCTAAGTAATTTTGATAAGCAATTTCAAATCAATGCCAGTCTATCAAGCCTAGTCCTGACATTAACCGACTCCTCACACACAAGCATCAGCCTCAACAGCCCTAGCTCGAATATTTCTACACATCTCCCTCATGGGTGCCACTATCAATACACCACTTTTAACCTCTATACATGACGAAAAGTGCCATATGCATGTATGACTTTTGTTAGTGGCATGTGAAGTCACATCAATCACTTACGTGTCAATATGACACATTATATAGTAATACAAGTTATATGATATGTAAAAACATCACCTCATACGACTCATATATAACATTATGGCTCATATGATGAGTTGAGTTTTTACTAAAATAATGTTGATGGAATAATTATTTACCGAGGTGGTATTATTGAAAAACTAATTCATAAAATGGAGTTTTGTGAAACTTTTTGTTTATCACTTTTGATCTCATAAAAGTTTATATTTATAAAAGGTTCTTAAAAACGATCAAAGAAAAAAGTTACAAAAGAAAAGAATGAAAAAAAAACACTTTGTGTTTTATGTCTCATATAATTTCTTAAATGTCGCAGCTTTTTAATTTCTTTTTTATAAATGTGTTTCTATAAAGTCTTAGTTCTTAGCATAGTGGAGTTATACTACAAAGTCCAATTTTCCTAGAAAGTGAGATGATGACATGTGACACTCCCTTAAAATTAGAAGGAAGGGTAAAGATGGTAATGTCTCTATATTTTAAATTTCACCCTATTTTTTAAAAGTCCATAACTTTTACATACGATATTATTTTTTTAAAAAAATTACACCATAAAAACGAGCATTTTCTTATTTTTAAAACGTGTATAATATTCATATATAAAAAACAAAATTTTTTTTTCACGTTTTTCGCTTGTTGTGTTATTTGTCAACTAATTGTGTTATTTCTTCATATCTTTGTGTTATAACACAATAACCTAATAAAATAACACAATGATCTGAAATAATGCAATAACCTAATGAAATAACACAATGATCTGAAATAACACAATGACCTGATGAAAATATAACACAATGACCTGATGAAAATATAACACAATGACCTGATGAAAATATAACACAACGGCCTGATGAAAATATAACACAACGACCTGATGAAATTATAACACAATGACCTGATGAAAATATAACACAACGACCTGATGAAATTATAACACAACGACCTGATGAAATTATAACACAACGACCTGATGAAATTATAACACAAGGACCTGATGAAAATATAACACAACGACCTGATGAAAATATAACACAATGACCTGGTGAAATTATAACACAACGACCTGATGAAAATATAACACAACGACCTGATGAAATTATAACACAACGACCTGATGAAATTATAACACAACGACCTGATGAAAATATAACACAACGACCTGATGAAATTATAACACAACGACCTGATGAAATTATAACACAACGACCTGATGAAATTATAACACAACGACCTGATGAAAATATAACACAATCTGAAAAATATAACACAATGTCTTGACTAATATAACACAATGAGCTGAAAAATATAACACAATGACCAAACGAATATAACACAATGAGCAGGATCTTCAAAAAAAAATTCATTTTTTATACATCAATATTATATGCGTTTTAAAGATAAAAAATGCTCGTTTTTTTTGTATAATTTTTATTAAAAAATATTGCCGTATGTAAAAGTTATGGACGTTTAAAAAAGAGGGTGGAATTTGAAAGTGAGACAAGACTAATATACCCTTGGCCTATCATTTAAAGTTTTAACTATTTACCATTATGCCACATTGTGCTTATGAGCCATTGATCTTCATTTAATATTAGATCTAATGGTCCAAATTCCTTTTTAGACTTTCTAGGAAATTTAGACTTTGTAGTTGAATCTAATTCTTAGTTCTTAACTTTTTTTTAAGATGTATGTATAATTTTAGAAAAGATTAAAAATAATTATAAAAATCAAATAAAAGACTTTAAAAACTATAAAAATAAACAAGTTGGTTTCGCTAGACTGTTTACAAATCTAGTTTTAAATTGCACAAGTTTTTAATTATTTTATCGTCATACGGTCTAGAATACTTCTTTTGAATACAAAATTTGAATTCGGTTTTTGGTTCGGTTTTTCAATATATATTGTTTCGGTTTATGGTTTGGGTTTTAGGTAGGGGTGGCAGTTCCCGACTTCCTGTCACAACATGAAACACTTAAACTCACATATTAAACATGTTACATTTAACCGACTTACATAAAAATCCCTAAATTTATAAGGCTTAAAGTTTTTTTTACACGAATATGAATATGGATAGGTCATGTCAGGGTGCATAAATCAACTCGTCAACCCACGACACGTCAGTCTGTTAACCTGACACGATCAATACCCCTAGGTTTAGGATGTGGTAAAAGGTTATGTTGTTTGAAATTTAGGCTACATGCACGAACGTAAACAACAAATCAAATATGAAAAACAGATGTTATTTGCTTAAAACTTAAAAACAAAAGCGCTTATATATAAAAATTGTTTTTAAATGAAAGAAGCATAATAAATTTTGAAAGACTAAAATTGATTAAGCGTTTAGAAAAAATATTTATTTAATTAGTTTTTATAATCTATGAAAAGAAACGTTCAAACACTAGCTTGTTTAATTAATTCTATTATAAACATAAATTTAAGGATACATTTTTATCCAATGCTGTTAAGAGTAAGAAACAAAAAATTATAAAAAAATTAAAAATAACACCAATATTTTTTTTTATGTGTTCAAACATAAAAAGTTAAAAACAACAATTTAATAAATACTTTTTCATAACACTAATTTAATAAATAACTTTTTCACCAACGTCATTTTAATAAATAAAAAAAACTCATGATTAGTCGGTATAACACACATACAACATATTAGTAACTTGTGTAAAAAAAATTTAACTATTTCACGAATTGGGCACGTCATTAAATGGTTGTGTTTAAAGAAAAGAAAACCTTGAAACACCTAACTGATTCACGTTTCAAATCCATAAATTAGTTGTCATTCATTCCTTCTTCATACACTTAATTGTCTAATTAACAACATCCATTAATTGATTCATGTTCAAAACCCGGCCCCTATCTATCTAATAAATTAGAGTTTTTAGGGGGTAATTTTTTAGAGGGAAAACATAATTTTTTTATAAAAGGAAGGTTGAGAGGAAAAACTGAGTAGGAGAGTTAATAAAGACAAAATTTTGTGGTTAATAATAATTTATAAATTTTTAAATATAATAGTTATAATTTTTTAAAAATATTTTTATTCAACCCGTGTGTAATACACGGGTGTTAAACCTAGTTTATATATAAATTAATCTCACTAAATAATCCTCCAACACATAAACCTTCAAATTAACAAACGATGACCATGGAGAAACGCGTCATGATCTTCTTGACCGCATTGCTTTTGATTAATGTAGCAACAGTTGCATATGGTTGTTTGTCAGGTGGTTGGATCGTCAATTAATGTCATCAACGATATGATCAATACCAAAGAGATGATTCAGGTTCATTGCAAATCGAAGGACGATGATATTGGCATGAAAACATTAGGATTTAATGAATCTGTTAGCTGGAAATTAATTTTGTGAGAAGATTATTAATTGCTCCTAGTACTCTTTACTTCTGTCATGTTTATACGGCTCAACATCAAAAGGTTTTTGAGGTGTTCAATCATACCATGAGACCGTTGTGTCACGAGCAGGACAGTAGTAAAGATGATTATTGGAGATGTAGTTGGTTGATTTTTACGGATGGGATTTACTTGGTGGATCGGAGCCAAGGAGAAGAAAAATATATTAAGATGTATGATTGGAATTAATTAAAAATGGGATGCATGCATACCCTAAACGTACTTTTTTTACTTTTATTATTGTTATTTACTACTTAACTATAACCCCGTATGTACGTGTGATACATGGGCGTGTTAAGCTTTACATATAATTGATAATTGATATAGTACAATAATAAATGAAATGGGTTATTGCATGCATCAAATTAAGCTTGGGGATGATATAAATTAATTAAGTTAATTAATTGTTTAGTGCCGTTCTAAAAAAAATTAATAATCATATCCATTGGCCGATGATAATTGATAACACCTAGCTAGCCTATATATAGATCACTAGCACTTGTAACAAACTTCAACAGTTTAAGAGCAAACCAACTCTCAAAGCATTATATATTTACAATTTGATTAATTCACTCCTTTTCGTTTTATAAGAAATGTATGTTTCCCTGTTTCCTTCATAATTAATAATCATTGTAGACTAACATCTATCACTTTTATCGACGTTTTTTATGGCAATTTTCATGAATTGTGACGGACGTAACCCCCGTCACATGGAAGGTCCCTAAATCAAGTCAGGACTTTAACAAAGTTCATAGAAGTCTTTGACTCTTCTACTTATCTTCATCAAAGTTCATCTCAACATACATTCTCCATTAACTTTTCCTTTAAATAAATATTAACAGGTGACTATCTTGTTAACAGATCTTTAACATGTTAAGAGACGATACTTAACGTGTCTTTATCGGGTTAACTTGTTAATGATACGGCACATGGTCAAACACAAAACATGTTAATTCCGTGTCGTGTCGTGTTATCGTGTCCGTGTAAAAAATTGTCAGCCCTACTAGCATGTGGGTAAAATTAGAATGTTTCATCAACATTAAGTGGGTCATTGACATGTACCACTAGAAAATAAGGCTTGTAGGAGTTGAATCTGGGAACTGGGACCTTTGATACACCAAACAGCAATCTTACCACTTCACCCAAATCCCTTTAGATAACGAAAATAAAAGTTATGGATGGTATTACTTAAATTTCAGTATAAATGACTGTAAAGTAATAAATTATTAAATCAAATTCTACCAATGTCGATCATAATAAAAGTAAAAAAAAAAAACTCTTCTTATTTCATGACTTAAGTAGCTTCGACATTACAACTTGTATCAACTCAAAGAACCAAAAGTACAATTCAAAAATTAGGAAAAAAAATACATATCCTGTGACCAAAACCAACATACCTAGTTAGATAAAAACACAAGGTAGCATGATGTGAACAACACATCGATTTTTGTCGAGGTTGCACGACACAAACACAAAAAGTGATGATGAAAAAACAAGTGTGTAATTTAAAAAACACGCACACGCAAAAAATGAGTGAATGGTGAAAACTGAATTAATATTAGTGAGAGGCTCGCTAGCATTGGTGACCCCTACGACACTTAAGAACACCAGCATCAGCGGTAATCGCAGCAACCATGCTAGATGATTTAGCTCCTAAACTTGAGGCTTTAGCATAGCTTGAAGATGCATCAGCCCCAGATGGAGTGAAATAAGCACCATTAAGAAGTAGATCACCTTCTGATCTCCAGTTCCATCCATGCCATTTACTTGGATCAGTATCCACCCTCTTTGTAACCTGTTACCATTCAAAATCAACATAATAATTTAATGCAAATTTGCAAAGGCTACTGATGCGTTATTTATATAATACTAATAAAAAACGTCGCTAGGGACATTTTCTATTGTCCCTCCCTCTAATTTCGTCATATTTACATATTTGACTCGCATACTCAATTTTGACATATATACCACTTTAATACAATTATCATTTTAACCTTAAATTCTGAATATACATGCAGTTCTGAACTTCATTTTTTAATATGACACATTACATATGTACCTCTTTTGCAAAAGGATTAGCAGGGGCAAGGTATCTATTGCCTTGGCTATTGATGGTGGGGCCTCCACTACCACCAATGGCATACATCTCCCAATGAGTATAGTCATTGTTTACCACATGAAAATACCCATGCCTGCATCTGCAATTTTATTTTTATATATGAAAAATATAGTCATATTATTAGATACATTAATAATCTGCATCTGCAGTGGCCTTATGTAATACCTTGGCATCCTCTGAATTAAACCTTTACCAAAATGGTTATAGGCAATAGTAACTTGCATCATCTTGTCTCTTACATAAGAGTCACTATGCCCCAACAGCATCACCTATTTTAATTATAAAAGTAATTGTCACAATAATTATACTACAGAATTAATTAAATAAATAATCAAATGTATACAAAACCTGGGTTCAATTTATACAATAATAATAATGGTTTACATAATTTCATATGATGTGAAGATTTACTTTACTGACCTCATTGTGGTGAGCAAAGTGGTTATTAGAAATGGTAATAGCAGTTGACCCCATAACCGCATCAACAAGCCCATCAGCACAGTTAGAAAGAGAGTTATGATCGATCCAAATATGACTTGATCCAAAAATAGAGATTGCATCACCATCAGCCACTGTTCTCCAGCCGTAATGCGAAGGCGAGCTTCGAACCAACGCGTTACCAGTTCGTTTACAGTCATGAATATGCAACCCATGAATAATTACATTAGTAATGAATTGAAGAGTTAAACAAGCTCCATTAGCTATGTGCACATTGACTCCACGGGCATCGATGGTTTTGTAACTGTTCATGATAAGTTCTTGCTTTAACTGGATCACCATGTCACGTTTGAACACGATCCAGAGAGGTGCGGTTTGTATGACAGCGTGACGGAGGGTGCCGGGACGTGGGTTGACAGGGTCGTCGTCTCGGGAGTCAGTGACCACGTAAAAACGACCTTCGCGGCCCCCAATAGCGTTCCGTCCGAACCCAATGCCACACTCTGCTAGGCGCTTACGGTTGCGGTGCCAGTTAGGGTCGCATCGCCAACAGTCGTCAATCGGGTTACCTGTCCCACATGAGAAGTATCCGAGTTTCCTTCTCTCAGTGTTATTTTTCATGCTCCTACACATCAAATGTTATTAATATTAGGCAAATTGGCCTAAAATAATCCCAACTAACACCTATTGGCCGAAAATAATCTCAACTCAGTTTATTCCCTCCAGTGGTCCCAAATCCAACTTTTTTGGCCTACAGTGGTCCGCCGTTAAGTACACTTAACGGCCGTTAACTTTTTTTCTATTTTTTTCGAATTTCAAACCGATATTTTAAGAATTTTGATCGGGAGGAGAATACGAGTAAGTTGATGTAAACCTTAGTTCCAATTGTTGCTCCAAATGGTTTAATTTTGATATCCGGTTAATACACCGTTAGGTTTTAAACACCCGATTAAAGACCGTTTTGTCGTTTGGAACACCAGTTCGAAGTAAGGTTTGCATCAATTGAATCGTATACTCCTCCCGATCAATATCCAAAAAACCTTGTTTTGAAATTCGGAAAAAATCAAAAAAAAGTTAACGGCCGTTAAGTGCACTTAACGGCGGACCACTGGAGGCCAAAAAAGTTGGATTTGGGACCACTGGAGGGAATAAACTGAGTTGGGATTATTCTCGGCCAATAGGTGTTAGTTGGGATTATTTTTAGCCAATTTACCTTAATATTATTAAGAAAACTTAAATCAATTTTAGAACAATTCCGTAAAATAAAAAGAGATGGAATGACACGTGTTATTATCTGTCATCGCATTGTCATTATTAAAATCTAATTTTTTAATGATAAATTACCGACTTCTGAATTACACCCAGATATATACATACCAAGATTTAAACTTAAAATTTTTTTAAAATAATACTTTTAAAAATAAAACCTTTACCACTAGACAACTAACCCCAATAGTCACTAAAATCTACTTAATGTTATGGTAAACATACTTTTATCGTGAGCTTTTAGCTCTATATGTCATTTAGACCTATAAAAAGTCGTACATAAACGTATATTAATGTGTGGAATAAAATCAATCAAATCTAAAAAGATATTTACTATAACTTTATTAATCATGGTGAAGATTTTTTCTAATTTTCTATTATATTTTATACCCATACTTAAGTTAAATGTAATTTCGAGGGAATATGGTTCGATTTCTCAAAATTCAATCAGCATAATCTCTTCTCTTGTATTTTTAAGTGACATGTATCTTAATTATGATTTATCATGACTAAATTATACTCATGTGTTAATGTGTATAAGTAACTCTTCAAACGTACACAAAGATACTTACATTTCAACAAGGGAGACCACCTCTTCTGGATCTTGAACTGCATTTTCATTCAGTGCTTCAATCTCCTTTATTCTGCCTCCACATAAAACCCAAATCAGATTTCAAAAAGCAATATACATTTCTGTTTCAATCTTCTTCATCTCCAAATGTAACACAAATACACCATTAGGGCTCACAGAGTCGTTACAGGAAACAAAATTTTAGTGCCTCTCGTTTTTTCCCTGCCTTAGTTTCACAATTTAGGTATCATGTCATCATTCATACCCTAGTTTAACAATATAAGTTTTGTCGATATATTTACATCGAAATAAAAGAGGCAAATGAACAACAAGTTGCGACGTTTCCTGATAGCAAAATTAAACCGTTTAAAAACATCGCATACTCCATTAGACTCTGGAAGAAGAAAACGTATTTGACAGTGAAGCAATTGTAAAGAGGCAAATGGACAACAAGTTGCGACGTTTCCAGATAGCAAAATTAAACCGTTTAAAAACATCGCATACTCCGTTACTCTAGAAGAAGAAAACGTATTTGACAGTGAAGCGATTGTGTTTTACAGGAAAAAAAAAAAGAGACGACTCCCTCTCCCATCAAGCTATAAGCAATTAAGCATCACATGAACAGGGAAGGCGTGTGGAGGGAACAATAGTGGGTCACTCACTCACATAAAGTGCTCTCACTCTAAATGAAATGTGTGTTTTTCAGTGTGTGTGAGAGAAACATAATAGTGCAAGTGTGCAACTTTTATACAGTTATAACGGTCAAAAAGCAGAGAGAGAACAAAAACAAAAATTAACTGAAAACGGTTCTTCGAATCCGAATCAGAACAAATGCAAAGCAGGAACCAATGAATAAGAACAATTCCGAACAGATCAACGAGAATAAACGGCTCAGATCTCAAACTCCAGTATCTCAACGGTTGAAATTCGTTTACGTTTCAGGTTCACATCACCAATAAGCATATTCTGCACTAGATCTACTAATCTAGGGTTCATAACTCTTTAAACAAGATGAATAATCAAACTAAAATAGCGTGAACTAAAAGCTATTCAACTGAATAAGATTGTTTTTACCTTTCCGCCATTGATGAGTTATACGAGCTCTGGTTCTGAAACTTCTCTGTTTTCTCAATCCTGTTTATCACAATAACACAAACCGTAAGCTTCTGATTTAGCTCAAATAAACCTAATTACAACATCTAACAAACAAAAACTCTGTAAGTTCAACCTAAATTAGCTTCAAAACGTTGCGTTCGTTTCGAAATATTGTTCTTCTAAATTCAAAATCGCAAATGATGATAAAAACTGACGCTATAAGTTGCAAATACACACTATTGAGCTGTATGCAATTCCGATAAAGCAAAATCGTAACAATGAAAACTTAATTATTCGTAAAACATGTATACAATTGAGCTTCAATTTCACAATTTCTTAATCTAAACAACAATAAACACGTAATTATTCGTTAAGCATGTATGCAATTGAGCTGTAAACTCACAATTTCGTACTCTAAACAGCAATGTAAACCTAATTATGCGTAAATCATGTATGCATTTTAGCTGAAAACTCAAAGTTTGTACTCTAAACAACAATGAAAACATAACTATTCGTGAAACAAAATCGATACCTAGGGTTTACGGCGACGACAACGGTGGCGATCAACAGCGTCAGAAACAGAGATGAAGAAATGGCGAACAATTTGTTGTGTAACTTCATTGTGATTACACACATTCAATCTCCTGAGTTCACCGGTGATGATAACTTTTGTCACGCGGTGTTTGTGCGTGTTTCCGGTGGGACGATGGAAGTGAGAGATGAATGTAACCGCCTGATATATTTATAGGCTTAAAGCATAACGGCCGTTGTTGATGTGGTCCCTTGTTTTAGTTAAGTGTAAATATGGAGTAAATTTGCATACATGGTTGCCTGGTTGGTTTGAGTAAAATAATCAAGGTATGTTGAATCTCTTAAAAAAATGTAGATGTTGTAAATATATTTATTTTTTAGATTGTTTATAATAATAAAAGAAGTTAAAATATCACAAAATATAATCAAGTTTACTCATTGTTTTAATTAAATATTTTAAATTTTTTTTGTCATTTTAAAGTCTCTAAAATTTCGTAAGTGTTCTAAGGATTAGGATCAAATGAGAAGACTCATATATTGCAAGAAGAAAAAGAAGAAACCTAAATTACTAAAAAAACTTATCAATGGTTTAGTTTTTTTAAATAAATTCACTTTTTTAACATATGTATTTTTAGCGTTTTAAATTTACCTACACATGTGTAAGTAACCTAACTTACACATGACTTCCACATGTGTAGGTTTAACAAATAAACGAAATTTATTCAATTTTATTTTTTGTATGTCAAAGTTAATGAATAAATATTGCATTTCTATCATTTTTTTGTATGTTAAAAAAGTTTTTGGTTGAAAAAAATGATGAATTTAGCTATTTCTTTCACTTCTCGCAATATTTGCTCTTCTCAAATGAACCCTCCCTAATGTTCTAATTGTATTTAATAATTTTACAAATGTTTGAATTTTTTAAAATTGAATTGGCCAAAATGAAACATATATAAATTGTGATTATTAACAAGTGAAAGTTTTTTTCCTGTTAATTTGAATTGAGATCTAAAAGTGAAGACTAAGATTTGCAATTTTATAACCAATTTCTATATTTTTTGAGTTTAAGTCATTTTGAATAAAAACAATTACTGGATAGTATACAAAGTTTATACATATTTCATTTGAATAACTCAATTTTAAAAAAATTCAAATAATCATAAAAACTATTAAAAAAATTTTAAGTATTACTTCGTAGTTGGAACTGTTATCAAACTTGGTTACGTTTTTTTTTATAAAGTTGCCAATAATAATGATAATAATAATAATAATAATAAATATTTTAATATAAGTTTTATAAAAAAGGTAATTGGAGGGCAATTGGAGTTTCTTTTCTTGCATCGTACGGTTGCTAAATGATATTATTATATAGTATTAACTAGACTGAAGATCGGATTGCGTAATGCAGCGGCTTGGTCGCGCGATCATGTTTTTTGTATGTAACTTCGTCAACCGTGTTGATAAAAAAATTTCATGTTTTGTATGTTACGGTGTAAAGTCGTAATGCGTCACATATTAAAATAAGAGAAATGTCAAAACTTAGAGGTCAACATGATAATCAACTCATATTCGGGAGCAAAAATCATAAATATGTCAAAGTAGAGTAATAGATCAAAATTATAAATTGACTAAGTAATCAAAAGTCAAAGTTGATGGTCAAAATCATAAATGTGTCAAAGTTAAAAAAATGATTAGCGAATAAGACGGTGACACGTGCCGGTGTCACCGAACATGAAGTTTAGAATTCTGTACAATATTATTTATATGTTTTTCACATTAACTATAGGTTTTTGATAAATGAAAAACCGAGTATTTTTATATAAAAAACACACCTTTTAGAAAAACATTAAATACAATATTTTTATAATTAAACCAATACCTTCCTATGCAATGAATACGACTAAGGTTGCTCACTAACCCGCAAGTCGAGCGAGAGTGGGCTCATGCTCGCAAATGGTTGACTTGTAAATTTTTATCAGTGAGTTTAGTGTTAGAAGGTTCTCAAATTTTAATAGACCTTGTCATAAAAAAAAAATGGAGTCTATTTGAAGGTTCGGCCTTCGGGTCGGGTATGCTCATCACATACTAACAATACGATACAATAAATCAATAACAAAACAAAAAATATAAAAAAACGATAATCTTTGCAATTGGACGTCATGGAAAATTCAATATAAACTATATGAATTAGAAGTTAACAACTTATAATAATCAGTAGTTAAAGTAATACAACCACTATATGACTTGTTAGGGTAAGGCTTCTCAAGGATTTTAGTTAAAAATAAATACGAAAGTAGCATTAGCAATATTTGAACTTAGAATCTTTATGCTAGAAATTTTGCTAGGAGTCTTTTTAATATATATGGGTTCAATCCAGTATTTTTACGTTTTACTTTTCTGTGAGTTTTTAATATTTTTTTCCGTACCCTTTTGACTAATTGTCTAACCTATTTTATCAATTTTACAATAACAGTTATAAAGGGTATGTCTAAACCTAATTGTGATTGTAGTTAAGTTGATGAAAAGATACAAGCTTCCTAAGCTTTTGCTTTTAAGTTTTAATTAACTAACCCATGAGTTTCCATGATTTTGTTTCATTAATTGGTGGTAACTTTTTTTTCATGATACCTTTAAATTGAAGCAACAAAGGGTTGGTCAGAGACAGTAGTGGGCCCATGCTTGATATGTTGTACTTTATGCTTAACATGTGGTTCTTTATGCTACAAATGTTGTACCTTGTACTCACTGCACCTTTAAGATAAGAAAGGGAAAAGCGTGAATCTTGTAGGGTTGTGTTTGGTAACTGAAAATTTGGTGGTCTCGTTTTGTTTTTTAACCTTTATTTAAGGCCTTGTCTATTCACACATCCTAAAATTCTATCCACACACCTGTTTTAAAACCAGGCGTCACGGATAAGCCTTGATGCGGCGCCTGAGTCATTTTTCTGTCAACGTCAACCGAGGAATGTCGTAAACGAGGTGGAATTCGGTCAAACCTGGGACATATGCGCCGCATATATGACCTAGGCGCCGATGATGTTGTTGGCCGCATATATGACCCAGGCGCCACGCCGAGGGCCATGCGCGGCGCATAAGGGTGTTGAAGCGTGATTGACTACGTTCGATGATGTGTCTGGGATAAGAAATAATCCAGGCGCGACGCCGAGGTTTATGTGCGGCGCCTGAGGGTGTGGGAAATAAAAACATGAGGTGTGTGAATAGGATATGGGGTGTGTGAATAGGATGACCAATTATTTAAAGAGAAAACAAAATTAGCAAATATGGTAAAACTCATAAACACATAAAAGAAATTAAAAGAGGAAAAAGAAGACTTGTTACTTTTTTGGTAAATTTGGATGGATTTTATATTGTTTTTACATTTATTTATTAAAAAAAAGTAAATTAGATGACGTAAAAGAGAAACTATAATTTATACGTGATTGACAATATAAACTTAATACACATTAATTCAAAATGGGCTAACCTTATGTTTTTATATTTTTACACTAATTAGTTTTTACTAATAAAAATAACAGTTAGGAGCTTCTAACTTGCATGCACACTTTAAAAGGACCGGGCTTCAGTTTTTAGTCAAAGGTTTAAGGTGTGATCGTGTCTGATTTGACATTGTTGAATTTGGGCATGTGGAAACCCGCTTAACCCATTTGGCTTATGCAGACTAGATTGCTAACCAATGAACTCATTGTTTTTAATTTTGCTGTTAATTAACAAACCTCTAACAGTTTAATTGAGTTAAATTGATCTCATATGGTTTACTATGCAAATTTTGTCTATCTT
Organism: Tagetes erecta; assembly: GCA_030867185.1. Lineage (NCBI taxonomy): Eukaryota > Viridiplantae > Streptophyta > Magnoliopsida > Asterales > Asteraceae > Tagetes > Tagetes erecta. The sequence goes on along the minus strand of CM061489.1, from coordinate 3,537,607 downwards.
AATTTAGAACTTTGAATGATTGAGACAATGGCAAGATTATAATCAATGGAAAATTTAGAGTAGCATTGAAATGGCAAACGAGAAAATCAGTGTGTAAATGTTGACGTTTTCAGGCATCTTATGTTGTGTCGTGTCTAGTCTATAGAGTATCATTTAAAAGGAAACAAGAAAATCTGGGTGTAAGTTTAGAGTATCAATGAAAAGGCAAACAAGAAAGTTATAATTAAATAACGTTTTTAATTATATCATGTTGTGTCATGTTATTCATTTATAAATAAGTTTAGTACATTTTATATAATATTTTATATAACCCACACCATAACTTTGAGAATGTTATTTTGTTCAATTTGCATACATTGTTTGTAAAATTAAGAAAAAACTATTTTTTTTATAAATGTTACATCGATGATGGATCAATGCATGTAATTTATACTTGATAAATGTCACAATGTTATTTGGCCAGTAGATTCTTTCACTTAAGAAACCAGGTGACTTTTGAATATATTTTTTTAACAGCCAACTGAATTATATATAAAAAAATACTAACAAGAAGCTATATAACATTATTCAAATACAACGTACGTTAATCGAGCTACAAAACTTTTATATTGTATCGTGTCATCAAATTAATTTCCAACAATAAAATCCTAAAATAACTTCAAAACCCTTCAACGTCATTTTCTTTCAGACTTGTCGTGTAACTGTCCGAAAATATAGAGTATCACCGGTTAAATACGGCCAAATAGATGTATGCACATGAAGTGACTTCAAAAAAAAGCATTCTCCCCTAAATCACCGGCTACTAATTACGTATCCACTAATCATTTTTCATCTTGAACAATCCACTAGATGTGGAGCAATTTGTGGGAACAAACAATCCACACCGTTGATTCATCACAATGTGAATATTATATTACATTGCCAAATTCTATAGTATCATTTCGCATGAGGATGATGGGTTGTATGGTGACAACTAAATCATAAATCCCGTTGGTAAATTTTTTTTTTTTGTTTTTATCAAAATGGGACAAAAAAACAGTCTTCAATTCGACTCAATGTTGGTAAATAATTGTAGCTCGATTAACGTACGTTGTATTTGATTAAAGTTATTTATTGGTTGGTAATTGGTATAAAAAAAATACTCAACAAATATAGTCAAGTGGTTGATAACATAAAAAATTAAATAAATAATTTTGTAAAACAAAATGAGGCAAGGAGTATGTGGCACTAGTTAAAACACAACAATGCTCAATGAGCTAAACATCCGAAATTTGTTTGTTGGAACAAAATTAAATAATCTTTATTATGTTATTATTAAAAAAATTGTTTGTTGTAAGTTTCGTCCGATTATGTTGACAATTTCGAAGTAAAGTTATAGGGTTTCAGCTACTAAAATTGAATTTCCATTTATCGTAAGGGTCACTCACTTATTGAATGAAAAAGAGACTCCCACCGGAGACTCAAGTCTCAACCTCGTAAACCTCACAAGGGGTGTTGCCCCTTGGACCATGCCAAGGTGATAACGTTGGTGTTGAAAATCAAACTAATCTTTGAATGAGAATGCAATCTACACCTTCTAACTAACTGGTATTGATATTCAAGACGTTTTACCTTCGGTCTCAAGTAAAACTAATTAAATATGAAAATTAGGCGATGTTAAAACCGACAAGAAACAAGATAAACATGATAATCCTAGATTTCTAGTATCTTTAGATCCTTTTCATTTTCTCACACATCTTATTTTCTTAATGTATCATTTATGACTTAACATGATAAAGTGGGTAAAGTGTAAAAGAAAATATGAAAAACGAATAAAATGAAGAAAATGTGGAATAAGGTCAAAATCACAATTAAAAAAAACATGGTATATGTTCGAGTCTTTGAGCAAAATATAAAACAACCCTAGCTAAAACACAAAGAATATGGATGAAATCTAGTTGTTCTATACTTCTACATTTGTTACGTACTTATATGACATTTGTACCATTTTCTTTTGTTTTTTATCCAGTTTATCTGTCTTGTGTAAATTAAAAAGAACTTGTGTGGAGAAGGCAAAGATGGGAGGAAGCTTGAGCCACGAAGCAATTCGGTTCCAGATTTGTTGGTACCCTCGCACACAGTAAGGAGATGTGGCATGTCTTCATCAATATGAATGTCACGTCTGCTAATTGCCAACATGATGCCAAACGAACATATTAGTCTTCAAAAGGATCCAATTGTTACATCTATATTTAAACCGGATATCTTCAGCCGAACGGGCTTGAAGGGGGTTTTTCGATTTGTCATATTGTATATAATTCTAATAGAGAAGGTCGGTTGGACCTTCTCTTTTAGACCTTCAACTTTCATTAAATTACAAAATTGCCTTAAGTTAAATTTTGTTAGTTATTTATAGTTTTGACCCTGAACTTTGACATATTTACGACTTTAACCCCTTGGTATTTCTCATTTTTCAACTTTGACCCCATACTCAACTTTGAAATATTTACAACTTTTATCTTCGAATATGCACTTTTTACCACTATATCTCTCACTGTCACAACATGACTACGAGTTAAAGTCGAAAACGTTGTAAACGCGTGTTATGATGTAAAAAAACAACGTCGCCGCAACGCAAGACTCATGTCATGAAACTTGTGTTGTAACGCGTGCTAAAGGTCAAAGCCTTAACGTCGTCAAAGCCTTAACGTCACCAGTGAAATCAACGAGACCCGGCCGCCGCATCGCGCGGCCCGGAAATAAATCTAGTTTCTTTGATATTGAACTAGAGAAACACGGGCCTGTTTGTCAAGATTTTGGGGCTGGTGTTTGGGCTCCTTGCGTGGGAATTGGACAGAGTTACAAGGCCCATCTCATTTTATTTATTAGTCTGAACTCTGAACTCTGAAGTAATAATTTATTGATTAAACAAGTCGCATTAAATATAGTTTTTCTTATATGCATATATATAACTCACGTCCACAACCTAGTACCTACCTAAGTTTACTCTCTCATTACATTACTTTAATGCTTTTATCATTTATATTTATATTTATACTAGTTTAGTGTCCGCGCTACGCTCGGGAACACAATTAAAGTGATGCTTTTAAGGATGCTCATGAATGTTCCATTCAGTTTTGAGACAAAACTGTGGTAAAACGGAACACATGATATATTTTTAAAAATTAGATTTTTTATAGCAATATTATACTCAAATTAAAGAGAATAAAGTGCTTAGTTTTATGGTGTAGTTTATTTTTTTTAAAAATCATATAAAAATGTTATGTATATTTATAAAAAACCGAGGTCTTTAATTGTATTTTATTATAAAGTTTATCCATAAGTTTCATTTTTAAACCCTATCAAATATAAACCGACTCACGTACACCCCTTGTAGTAAAGGGTTAAAAATATAAATACTCTTAAATTTTTTAGAATTCTTCAAAATATTAGGGGACCAAAAATGTAATTAGTTTTATTATAATAAAATTTATATACATATTTTAAATAAAAAATCATTATTGTGAGATAATCTCTCAAATAATGCCACATAACTAAAAGCTATGAAAAGATGCCACATAGGATTTTTATGTTTTGCTATATTATATAAGGATACTTTCTAAGATCTTAGGTCGGTGCTTTGCACCGGTAAATCACGAGTCGTCACGTGACGTTTTTTTAAATGTATTTATGGTTTTAATACTTGATTTTTACTAATTGTCGTTTTACCTCCTGATGAATTTTTTTACTTTGATTTTTTACTCTACTTTGACATATAGTACGACTTCAATATCCTGGATTTGACTTGGTTATCGTTTTGACATCTAACTTTTGATATTTCACCGTTTTTAATATGTGACGCATTACGGTTTCGCGACGTGATGTACGGGACATAAGATTTTTTTATCAACGCATGTGACGAAGTTACATATGCAAGACCCAACTGCGTGCCTCGGCCGCGCAACACGCGACCCGCTCTTAAATCTAGTTATGTACAAGGATGTAATGGCAGTTTTTATACTTCTCAGCGTATCATTTATATAACCTAAAAGCACAATGTCGGTTGCCATGTACTAGATTGTATTGCGTGCGTACAACTCCTAATGCATAAGCTTTTGATCCACGCCATTTTCTATCCTTTCTTTTACCTTTTTTCTAATTCATTCTCTGAATTCACTTCTCCAATATAGAAGAAGGCGAGCAACGAATAAAGTGACTAATCGGTAATCGTAGAAGATTTCTTACTCCATACATACCTTCAATTGAAGGTGCCGCCGGAGGGTGATCGAAGAAGAGAGGAGGATAATGTCGCCTCTTCGCCCCATTGGAGGTTGGTGTTTTGATTAACCAACTACGATATATGTTTCTTAGCATCTAATCCGGTTTACTTAGAATTGGATAGGTGCCTCCGTGTTTTGATCGTGTGTTTTGCTGGAGGAATTGTTTCTTATGGATGAGTAGTTTTTAAGTTTTATGAGTGTATGTAAGCTTGATTATCTCAACATATATAAGTGGTTTTCTAGCCTTCACATAGAAAATGAGCAGCGTTAGTGACATTTTATATCAATCGTGTTAGTCAGTTTGAATCAATACACTTATGATCAAGGACATGTATTCTAAATGTACAAACTACTAATTAGTTTTGTATTATTTGCTTTTGAGATTCAATTCATTTGATAGCCACATTTGCGTGATTAGGAAAGACTATATGAACTACTAACAATGTTTTCAAAATTGTTCAAATGTTGATCTTTAAATCTACAATGTTAGTTATGGCTGACCAGTTCTGAACCGACTCATTCTTGCCTGAACTTTTCTGTCCCAAATTGCTTTGACCCGTTTTTTAAATTAATTTAACCAGACACGATCATTTTGTTACATATTTGATTTATGTATAGGTTCACACCTCACTTTGATAAGAGGATAAGAATTAAAGTACAAGATTGATTCAGATTGTGTCTGGACATTTGGTCTTTATATGTATAAATATAAACAATTGAAAGTCCACTCTATAGTATAAAAAGTAAATGTATAAGCAATTTTAACTCACATTGCAAGTCCACATATTCAAGTGCACAGTGATCAGAACACAGCCAATTTAACTTTGACCATCCCAAAGTTCATACGATATGTGTTTGTTTTCTCATTTCTGCTTGCTCTTATTGCTAACAATATTTAAACACCATGTTCACCATCTAATATATTTATATGTTAGTATGTGTCTATGTGATATGACATGTTGTCTCACCTTTTGGAATATAAGTAACATCCATTGGTACAGGTAAAAACCATAACCTTTGGTCTAAACTCTAAAGAATGATGCATTTCAAGGTAATTTGTATAATTGTTTGATTTTTTTCTCTTATAGTGCATGTTCTTTCTTCCATTATATTGAAATAGTTGTTTCTTAATTTAGATACAACCACTAGAACAAGACAAGAAGCAACTGGACAACAGAAGCACTCCTGCACCAATGGTGGCATAAAAATCATGTTTCAAACCAATATTGTATTGTACCACCTGAACATGATGTTTTAATCCATATATAACTACCGTGTATATATTGTACTACCTAAAAATGATGTTTTAATCCATGTGAAACTATTGTACTACCTGTTAACGAAATCCAACCGATAAGAACATCACCCCGCCGCAACGCGCGGGGTAACTGTTCTAGTATGTTCTAAAATGAAGATGATTTAAGAATTTAAAATATTTCTCGAGCCGTATCTTGCGTTATAACTTTGTTACACGCGTTATATTGTTGTAATTAACGTGTGATGTAACTTTACACGTTTTTACTTTATCACACGTTATGTTAGTAATATTAAAAAAAAAGTTAAGAAAAAGTTGTAAATATAAAAAGATATAGTTTAAAAAAACATGATTTAGCATGATCATCGAATATGCTCTTACTATATCCCATTTCTTTAACTTTAACGACATAAACAGCAAACTTTAAAGTTTAAACTCACAATCATGATATTGAACCATAAAACACTTTATCCCTTTCACTATGTACGGGTTGTATGCTACTGTTCTTCATCGCCTGACATTTATCACGGTGGTGATGATGACAAGTGTTTCAGGTCACATACCCACCACCTTAGATGGCCCATTTAAGCCCGTGACCCGAAAATTCGACCCGAATCTTCGTATGGGCAGTGATGATCTACCAATGGATCATCCCAGATTGAAGAAGAATGTGAGTTCGAATTTTCCAGAACAAATTGCTTTGGCGATTTCATCCCCAAAATCTATGTGGGTTTCATGGATAACTGGTATGATTTTGTTAAGTTGTTTCAGATTTGTTTATTGTTCTGATTAGGGCTGTAACAGAACCGAAACTAAATTTTGTTTATGTTCGTTTGTTTGTTTAGAATTGAACTTGTTCTCAAATTATATTGTGTTTTGAGGATGAATATGAGTGACGAATGGCTGAATCCATCATGCGACTTACAATACGCGTCGCGCTCTATGTTTGTTGGGAAACGGGCTCATGTGTCAAATAAGAAAACGAACTTGTTCATGAACTGAAATAAATTAATATATAAATGTACAGCGATCCATTCTAAATCAACATTATGAAAAGAACTAATCTTAGTGGTTGTTTGTTGCATTAGTGCACTAATAGTCTAAAGACCAAACCAATAGTTGCATACATGCATGAAATATGTGCATTAATGCACAATGTACAATAACCAATAGTATTAGTTCTTTTTATAGTTTATTTCAAAATGATAGTTTTTATTTAAAAGTGCTTTATACACAATTAGATAAAATAATAATTCTATATGGAACATAAATAAACTAACATGAACGAACATAAAATGAGAAATTGCCGAATGTTCACTAACGACACAACCTTTCATTCATTTAAATAATCAAACATAATTCCTTCTTCATATTCGTTCGTTTATTAAACTAACAAATGTGAATGTGAATGTTAATGTTAATGTTAATCTTAATGTTAATGTAAATGAACTTCAGCCGAAAGGTTCATGAATGATTCGTGTTGATAGTTTTGAGATTGATTTTGTTGTTGTTATAAAGGCGATGCACAGATTGGGAAGAATGTGACACCCCTTGATCCATCTAGTGTGGGTAGTGAGGTCTGGTATGGGAAACAAAGCGGAAAATATTCGAAGAAACGAAGAGGGGTTTCCATGATTTATAATCAGTTGTATCCATTTGAGGGACTTGATAATTACACTTCTGGAATCATTCATCATGTCAAGATTGATGGTAAGAGTTTATTCCCATGTTTATTTCAGGTCTATGACTCATAGCTTAATATTTAATGAAGATTTTGAATTTATGTAATGAAGGTATTGAACCTGGTTCAACATACTACTACAAATGTGGAGACAGTTCTATTCCAGCTATGAGCAATGAGCATGTTTTTGAAATGTTACCGTTGCCCGGCCCAAATTCATACCCTCGCAGAATTGCAGTTGTAGGGGATCTTGGCCTCACAGCAAATACAACCACCACAATTGATCATCTAATTACAAACAACCCCTCTATGGTTCTAATGGTTGGTGACCTGAGTTATGCGAATCAATACCTTACAACCGGTGGCGAAGGTGCACCATGTTTCTCTTGTGCATTCCCAGATGCCCCTATTCGTGAAACTTATCAACCGCGTTGGGATGGATGGGGAAGGTAAATTCTTATTAATTCTTTAATATTCATACTCTTTATGCTTGATCAGGATAATATAAAAGTGTTAACTAGTTGCAAAAGTTTGACCAAAATGATAACATTTGATCAAGTTACAAGAATGACATAATTTGACAATGTTTTTAAATATAAAGTCCAGGTTCATGGAGCCCTTAATCTCTAAAGTACCTATGATGGTCATTGAAGGCAATCATGAGATCGAGCCACAAGCCGCTGGGATCACTTTTGAATCATATCTAAAACGGTTTTCAGTTCCATCTAAAGAATCGCGCTCTAACACGAATTTCTACTACTCGTTTGATGCGGGGGGTGTGCATTTCATCATGTTAGGAGCATATGTTGATTACAACAGAACTGGTATATAATTAACACTCTTATATATATATTGTAATTAATTTATAATGCTAGTAGTGAAGTCAGTGTGAATATTAATATACATGGAATTTTCAGGTGCGCAGTATGCTTGGCTTCAAAAGGACTTGAATCGTTTAAACCGCTCTGTAACACCTTGGTTAGTAGCCGCGTGGCATTCCCCTTGGTATAATAGCTACTCGTCACATTATCAGGAATTTGAGTGTATGAGGCTAGAAATGGAACAACTTTTGTATCAGTATCGTGTTGACATCGTATTCTCTGGTCATGTAAGTTTAATATGAACTAGAGGTGACAAAATGGACGGGTTAGGGGGTTGAGTCAAAACAAGGGTTGGCCGGTGATACCTTTTGTCTAAAAAAGTATATTTTTCTGGAAATATTAGCAAGGAAAAAAATGATTACAAAAACTTTATTATATCAATAAGAATCTCATCTTCAGTATACACTGACTCCTTAGTGGTTAAGTGGTATACCCCACAACAAGAGGTGCTGGTTTGGTTATGGTGTATTATTTTCGTAGAAAATCTAAGAAGTGTTGTTCAGAGAAGAAAAAGTATACACTTTGGGAAACTTTTGACCCGTTTCTTTTTAATTACTTTTACCTTTGTAATATGCTAAGAGATAAAAGAAAACACAGATTGACCCAAATAAAAAGTAAGTGGATTAAAATTGTCACCTATGATGTAATCTTCAGGATCCTTAGGTTTTTCTTACAATTGATCACAAAGTTGCAACCTTTGGTTTTCAGGTGCATGCCTATGAGCGAATGAATAGAGTGTACAATTACAGTTTGGACCCTTGTGGGCCCGTGTATATAACAATTGGAGACGGTGGTAACATTGAAAAGATTGATGTGGATCATGCAGATGAACCAGGAAAGTGCCCTTCTCCTGGTGATAACGTACCCGAATTTGGAGGGGTTTGTCATACAAATTTTACCTCTGGTCCTGCAAAGGGCAAGTTTTGCTGGGATAAACAGCCCGAATGGAGTGCTTATAGAGAAAGCAGCTTTGGACATGGCATTATTGAGGTAAGAAATAGATAGACAAGTTAAATCATGTTTTACTTTAAGTATTTTAATATATAGCTACACAAATTGTTGAAAATGGTTCTGGATCTTTGTCTTTTTATAGCGTATGTGTGTCCTAAATAATGGGAGGCAATTTCATGCCATTTATATGGAAATTTCGGTTTGTATTTTGTTGATATTGGGTCAACCGGGTCAAATGAGAAACTTAACTAAAAATGAAACATGTCAAACTGGGAAAAGTGGCTCTTAGTTGTCTCGAATGCTTACAGAGTCTTATATTGTTTTCTTTCGTAGCGACTGTCTTATTATTTTCATAACAAAGTTTTGCAGTCATATTCTAATAGTTTAACACACTAGTTGTTTACAAAATACAATACGGACAAAGAAAAGCACTGCTAATAGTCTACTAATCAAGGCCAACAGTTAAAGGTGACAAACGGGTCAGGTTGACCAGCAACCACTTCATTTGACTCATTTGCCATGAAAAATACCAAATCTACTTACTCGTAAGCAAATGAAGTGGCAAGCGATGACCTGTCACGGTACATTTGCTCCCAAAGTGTTTAAATTTGTCTTCAGAACCGATTTTCTGATTGCTGTAAGTTGAAGTCATAGTAACAAGTTTTTTATAGTAAATAGATTCTGGTTGTGTTTATTTGATTGTTTAGGGGTAAAATAGTTTGTTATGGACAGTCAGCTTTATGCCAACCGCAACATAACACATTATTAAACCGTTCTATTCAGGTTGTTAATTCTACATATGCACTGTGGACATGGCATAGAAACCAAGACATGTACAAGGAAAACAGCACAGGCGATCAGATCTACATAGTTCGACAACCCGAGTTGTGTTTAGTGTCTCCACAGGTAACACCTTAACCTTGTTTTTTGTTTGTAAACCTTTGATTGCACCCGAATGATGTTGTACTTTGATGTAGCAACGCCGTCACACGATTGCAACGGGATTTGGAGTTCTTGAGTCACATTGTTTGTCTTCTTGTTTCTTGATGTTTGTTACTGCCTTTATATGTCTTTACATTTTGTAACAATTGTCACAAGTTTCTCAATGTCCACTCTTATCAGTGTATATTTTAATTTCTCGTTTGGAACAAAATTTGGGGACATAATTTGGGAACTTAATCTCTGGTTTGAAAAGTATTTTTATCAAAAGTTGCTCAATGACCGTTGTTCTACGGATCAAACCGGATTAGCTCGTGTAAAATCTTATTCAATGGGCAAATTAGATTTTAATAATGTAAACCATTATTTACTATTTACTAATAATGCATTCTCTATCAGTTTGACCAATTATAATCATAACTTAGTATTTTTGTTGTCAATGACAATCCAATAGCGGAGTTAAAAAAATACTTAAACTTCATTTCCAATTGATTTTGTACACACTGACAATTATGGAGGAAATGAAAAAAAAATATACAAGTGGATTTGAGTTAAAACTAAATGCAAATCAAGTATCAATGTACTATTGTTATAATACTAAGAGTGCTTTAAACAACAAAAATGAAAGTTATGATTATTGTTTATTAAAATTTAGTGCAAATCAAATATGACACTTAACCTTGACACAAAATGCTTGGTTGAGAAAGAAACTTGCATTTCGACATTGGAACATCTACTCAAATTCACAGGCGGATTCATAATCCCAAAAGCCACCACATTTGACTAAACACATAAGCCGGTGTACCCTAGCCACCCGATGTCCTAACTTGAATTATGCTTCATTAACCCTTATACGAAGAAGATCTAGATCAAGAAACTAAAACAAGGTTAAGACGCATAAACCAAACAAAAGGTTTTGGTAGATCAATAAAAACGAGAACATATAATTTAACATTCTCGCACATCAGGAGCATTGATATTCTCATGGTTTAATATTCGTTAGAGTTACTATCAAAAGGCTTGTATGATAAATCATGACTGACATAGCCCATAGGGTATTAAGACTCAAGAGGCATAAAGTTACATAAATTTTTTTCCGACTATTAAATTCTGTTACTACTACCAGGTTACAAAAATAGTTATTAGATGTAAAAACTAAAAAGGCTTAGACCAAAGCGAGATTCCCAAAATGTGCTTTTTCATATGTGAGTTTGGGTGCGGTTTTTACTGAGAAACAAATAAGTAGACTAGAACAATATCACATCTATCATATCTTTAAAAATCTATAATCCGAAGCGTGATCATATAATTTCGTAAAAAAATGAGATTTCCTTTAAACAACAAGGACTAAAGTCGTAATTCCCTTCATATAAATACCAACAAAAGAAAAATTCCAACAAGCACAAAGCTACAAAACCATCTCAACAAACCCTAAACCATTTCGCAGTTTTCATCTTCCTCATTCATCAATCCACAAACCATAAACCCTATCACTCTACCAATGGAACCAGAACAAGAAATTAGCAAAAAAGCCGCGAAAAAAGAAGCTGCAAAGGCCGAAAAACTCCGCCGTAAGCAGGAAGCTGCGGCGGCAGCCGCCGCTGCGTCCGGCGTCGCTGGCGTTTCAATCGACGGTCCTGATCCACTTGCTGCCAACTACGGCGACATTCCGGTGAAAGATCTTCAATCGAAGGCGGTTTCCGGTCGCGTGTGGACGAAAGTAAGTTCGCTGTCAGATGAATTGAAAGATCAGACGGTGTTGATACGTGGACGAGCTCAGGCGATTCGTGCTGTTGGGAAGAAAATGGCGTTTTTGACTGTTAGAGAGATTGGATATACTGTTCAGTGTGTGTTGACTGTGGCTCCTGATGTTGTTAGTGCTCAGATGGTGAAGTTTGCTACTGCGATTAGTAAGGAATCGTTTGTTGATATTGAAGGTGTTGTTACTGTTCCTCCTGAAGCCATTAAAGGTGCATCTCAGCAGGTAAATTGCATTTGGATTGTTTTTTTATTGATTTGTAGATAATTTAGATGTTTATGTTGATTTGAGTTAGGGTTTAGGATTTTAGATACGTGTTTGTAGGTTAGATTGTGAAATGTATGTTATTGATGGGGATTATACAATTGAATGTTTGTAGGTTGAAATTCAAGTGAGGAAGATTTATTGTATTAACAGGGCTGCTCCTGTGCTTCCTATTAATGTTGAGGATGCTGCGAGAAGTGAGATTGAAATTGAGAAGGCTTTGGAGGTATATTATTAGGAAGTTAATTAAAATATGCTAAGTTTTACTTCTGTGTTAGATTTCATCAACTTTACATTGTTTCATATCAAGTATGTTGAATGTTTTTACTGGATTATGCAGGCTGGAGAACAACTTGTTCGTGTTAATCAGGATACTCGTTTGAACTACAGGATGTTGGACATGCGAACTCCAGCAAATCAAGCGATTTTTCGTCTTGAGTGCCAAGTGTCAAATGTATGAGATCTCTATATTTGGGTGTATTTGTTTGCGTTTTTAGTAGATGTTATCTGTATGTGTCCTGGTAATAAATGGTTAAAAATATAGATAAAAGGAACATGTCAAATGAAATGGGTTGAAACGCCCCCTGAATGCATTGTTTATTCATTCATGTTACTATATAAGTCTAGGAATTACGGAGTACATTTTTATAAATGTTATTTATTTTTAGTAATCAAATCTACACAGTTAATTTATAAAGTATTGCGCAAAAAGTATTGCTGTTTTAACTCTTTAACTAAATGGAAGTGGATGTTTTCTGCAGTTGTTTAGGCAGTTCTTACTGAATGAAGATTTTGTCGAGATCCAAACACCAAAGTTAACTGCAGGTACCAGTGAAGGTGGTGCAGCTGTTTTTAAACTGGAGTACAAAAAACAACCAGCATGTCTTGCACAGTCGCCACAGCTTCACAAACAAATGGCTATCTGTGGTGATTTTGGGCGTGTTTTCGTGGTTGGTCCTGTCTTTAGAGCTGAAGACTCATACACACACAGGCATTTGTGTGAATTCACAGGTCTTGATGTGGAAATGGAGATTAAGGAGCATTATTCCGAGGTATTGGCAATTGCTTTTAATATAACGAAGTTCAAGATTCGAAAAGGATTCTGATGCTTGGATTCATATATAGGTGATGGATGTTGTGGACCGCCTTTTTGTTGAAATGTTCGATAAGTTGAATGAAAGATGCCAGAAACAGCTAGAAGCTATTGGGAAGCAGTACCCTTTCAAACCTTTGAAAGTATTAAAGAATTTTCTTTCATTTGTATAAATTACATATCTGGGGCTGTGTTTTCGTTACATCTACTTATGTTTCAATGGTGATGTTATTTACTATGCAGTACTTACGGAAAACTTTACGACTTACCTTTGAAGAAGGGATTCAAATGCTAAAGGTTGGTAGAATAACACTCTTCATTTACTTATGAATGAATGGGTCTATAGACTTTATGTTACATATAGCACGTAATCAAAATATTAAGTGAATAAATTGAACATGTTGTAAACACACTAATTTATTGTTAAAAAGGTAAAACGTGGACAAATTATTTTTTGGTCAATTTAGTCTGACCTGACCAGTTTTGCTGGTGTTGCATTTTGGAAAATGATTCAACAGGAAGCAGGCGTTGAGGTAGACCCGCTTGGGGACCTTAACACAGAATCAGAAAGAACATTAGGCAAACTTGTATTGGAAAAGTAAGTACAATTCTCCAACTCTGAATTGCTGATTTTGCCATCTTTAGTAAGTTGGTGTTGTTTGTATATTTTAGATATTTAGTTGCTATTTTACTGATATATAATAGGTATGGAACTGAATTCTATATACTACACCGCTACCCTCTGGCCGTTCGACCTTTTTACACAATGCCTTGTCCTGACAACGAAGCGTATAGCAACTCATTTGATGTTTTCATCAGAGGCAAGCCTCCATAAAAATACATATAGTTTGAAGTTGTACTCAACATCTGCAAAACTCGCACATCTCAAACTCAATTTTTTTGCATTCTATTCAGGAGAGGAGATAATTTCAGGAGCACAACGTGTTCATGTACCTGAACTTTTGGAGTCACGTGCAACACAGTGCGGGATTGATGTCAAAACAATTTCGTCATATATCGATTCCTTCAGGTACATTTTCTTTTCTGTTGCTTATTTACTTTTCCATCTCAGTAGGAAAATATGCTCATAGCCTCATATAAAAATTTCCAACTTCTTTGATGGTCAAACTAGAGGCCTTAGTAGTTAGTACTCAAACATCAAGTTTTGAAATTGATAGCTAAGTAGTGAAAAGTGCAAATCTTTAATTCTGTTTTTGATAGGTTGGATGAACCCACAAACCTTTTTTATATATACATATGGTTCAAAAGCTGTTATTAAAATAAAAACATTTATTAATTTCTAGTTTAACATATTAAAATCATTTTTTACACTTCTATAAATGTAACTTTCCATCCTCTCATTTTTAGTCTAATTTATTTGACCCACTGGCTGTTGGGAATAAAGCTTAAACTCAAATCAACTCATTTCTAAGTTAATAGACTGACTGACTGAGACTAATATTATTGCTGTGTTTTGAAGGTATGGGGCACCGCCACATGGTGGGTTTGGAGTCGGATTAGAACGTGTTGTGATGCTCTTCTGCGCCCTTGACAACATTCGTAAAACATCACTCTTTCCTCGTGACCCACGAAGGCTAGAACCATAGGTGGCTATTTGACTTTGCAACGTGGGGTTCTCTGACTTTTCTGGTACTTCAGTAAAAACAATATATTTTTTTGCCATTTATATGCGTTAGAAGGTGTTGAAGGCTGTTAAAACTGTTTTTTCATGCCTCTCATGTACGTTCAAATTATAAGCTTTGAAATGTGGAATTTGATGTTTTTGGTTGTATATGCCTTTTTCAAGATAAAGCTTCTATAACACCATGATATGGTATGTTCATCTATATGGTTACAACGCTGAGTGCGTCTAGTAACCGCAAGTATAATTTGAGTTGACTTGGTAAATACATATGTAACCTTTTTTTATATCAAGTCAACTCATGTTTTAAATAAGTAATCATCAAGTCAGCCATATGATTGTCACTCTACTCGCTCTCACTAATGTAAAGGTTACTGGCTATTAGATTTTACATAAATAAACAAGCTGTAATGGTCAAAAGCTTCAAACCAACAATGCTCGTCTCCTCAGCTAGTATGCATGCTAAAATCAAACCAAATCGGCATGTTCTTGGAATCCTTGGACTCGTGTTAGGTGAGTGAACCGGTGCATCTCAACAAGACAAACATATGATAAATTTAAAAGCATGTTTTGGTGTGTTTTTTTGGAATCACTTGTTTACCTGAATGAGACGAACCTATGATATAAAAAACTGGTAGAAATCGTAGCATAACTGGTGAAAAACTGTTTGATGCTTGCCTCTTGTTTTTGACAAGTCTAATTCCATGACTAAGGTTTAATTTGTTTAAAAGCTTAAAACCATCCCGGTTTTAACTTCAAAACATGTGGCTTATTGGAGACTTGTTCTTTATCAACTTGCTTGACCGTTTACAACTGGTTTTTTAAGAAAACAGTTGTTCCTCTTTTTCTTTAGACACCAAACCCTCTATTAGCCATTTGAATTATTTCTGATAAGGACATTGCTAATTTCTTTTAGGCTTCTTCTGAATCTACCTCTTTAAACAGGATATACATGCTTATATGATAGTGAAAGGGTACGTGCAAGTTTATATGGGCTGAAAGGACATATATACAGTTGTACACATGCATAAATACCGAGCCGTCTCATTATCCTAACATGCTCTAAATGGGCTTGTGCTCGGCTACAAACAGGCCAAACCGTGCCGTGCCATGCCATGCCGGCTCACGAGCCTAACTTGTTTATCAAAGTGAAAGACTGAAAGTTAATATTGTTATAATGTTATGTTTACACATGTAAATATATACAAGGTTGAAAAGTCAAGAACTATAAACGTCTTTTAAATTTTTATACTTAATCAATAAGATGTCAAAATGACTATATCTATGATCTGTTTAAATAACATGTCAATATTTTTTGTTGATATTTTTTATAAACTATAATTTAGTCTATAATTTAATATATTATTATTTGTATAATAAAAATTTATATCTTTATTTTTTAATTTGGCTATTGCATGTATCCCCTTATAAACTTTCAAAAATTCATATTTATCTAAAAATGCATTGTACATCATGCATTAAAAAATATTTTGAGTTAAATGTAATTGTTCATTTTTATCTTTTATATAATATAGGAAAATGAATTTTACTTATGTGTCAACTATTTAGAGTTGTTTTGCTTACTTGGCATTATTTGAGAGTTTCTCTCATAATAATAATTAAAATATGTATACATAATCTATATAATATATTATAATAAAACAAATTACATTTTGAATCCCTAATATTCAAGAGAAACCAGAAAAACTTAAGAATAGTTACATTTTCAACACTTTTTTCTAGGGTGTGCACGAGTCGGTTTATATTTAATAAGGTATATAAACGAAACTTAAGAATAAATTAGTAATATAATATAATTAAATACCTTAGTATCTTTTAACCATTCGTAACTTTTTATACGATATTATTTTTTTTTTTAAATTACATAATAAAACCGAGCATTTAATTTTCTTTAATTTAAGTATAATATTGCTACATTAAAAAAACAGTTTTTAAATAAATCTTTTGTTTCCGTTTTATAACGGTTTTGTCTAAAAATTGATTGGAACCTTCTATGCCCATGAATATCGTTAAAATCATTTGGGTATTATTTTCCTGAGCATTGCGCAAGCACTAAACTAGTAGGTGTATATGTAAATCCCCGAATTTATTTTAATAAAAAAATTCTCTCTTTGTTTGGTGATAAATAGTCGTTACAAATAATTTGATCTCTTACCCAATTTCTTTATTTGCGCTTTGCGGTGTGTCACAAGATAAAACGAATTGATAATGACATGTTAACCAAATTTTTCATGGATTTATTTCATCTTTTTTTCTTCTTATGTTTAACTATAAAATCAAATATCCAGTGTCGTTAAAAATATCTTTTATTTTATTCTTAAGAAAAAAATGGTTCAACGATGTTAAATGTTGATGGTGGCTGCATACCAACGACGAATTATTTTTGTAACTGCATTTCAAACTAAACAAAAATTCATATTTTTCCTAGAGTTTCATATAACATTTATTGCCCGTTTACCTGTCACTTTATTGTAAATTATTTGATGTTTAATATATTTATTTTTATGCAAAAAAATATATATAAAATTTCATTTTACGATATCATAATTTGAACTCAAAACCAAAAGGTTTAGAAGTCATTGAATCTTAAATTTAGGGTAAAAGAAATTAAACTGATATAATTGTATCTTTTATAGTTTTATATATAAATTAAGAGAGATGCGCGTTTTTAACGGGAATCACATTCAGTTAAATTTATATCATTTGTTTATAACAAAACTTAAATTTTTATTATTTAAAACAGATATTATTTGAGTACTCTTATACCATAAGATTATGAGACTCTTTGACTATTTTTAAATAGATAAGTGCTGAATCAATAAGAGGTTTGAAGTTTGAACCATTGAGTGTTAAATCAGTAATAAGTCTAAACCATTAAGAAATGATATATTGCTTAACTATTTAAAGACAAACGTCTAACCAATTCAGATAAGAGGTCTTAACTATTCAGACTCAGTATAATGTTTAATAATTTAGAGGCAAATATCTCAACCATTCAGACATATGTTTGTAAAACAAACAGTCTAAACCATTCAAACATCTGAACCATTAAAAATGAAAACTTTACTTCTTACCGGCTCAATAATTTCTTCCTCTCCACTTCACAAATTACAACACCTTTTCACATTTTCTTTGATGCTTTCTCTTAAAGTTCATTATACCTTTCTAACACAAACAATTATACCCATTTTCCTTCAATCAATCACTAAGTTTAATATTCTTTAACAATTCTGTCACATCTTTCTCAACTCCATCATCACAAACCTCTCATTATGTTCTTCCCACATCATTTTGTCTTGATCTAAATCAATATATTTCCACTATAAATTTCACTTACTAATTTATCCTAATAATAATTTATCCAATGGAAACTATAGATATTGCTCCATATTCCCATAGTCCTATACACAAAGCAGTACTAACAAAAGACTACACCAGCCTAAAAAACATAATCGCGGGTCTCCCACGGCTCATACAGCCGTGTGAAATCCGCACAGAATCCACCTCGGTTTTAGAAGAAACCAAGGCGGATGTTATTTCTGCTACAATTGATAGGCGGGATGTCCCTAACAGGGACACCCCGCTTCATGTAGCTGTGAAAAACAGTGATGTTACCGCGACTGAAATCCTTATGCGCGCTGGCGCTGATTGGAGCTTGCAAAATGCCGACGGTTGGAGTGCATTACAAGAAGCTATATGCAACCATGAAGAGCTCATTGCTAAGATCATAATAAAACATTATCAACCTGCAGCATGGGCTAAATGGTGTAGAAGGTTACCAAGATTGTTAGCAGCCATGAGACGAATGCGTGATTTCTATATGGAAATAACGTTCCAGTTCGAAAGTGCGGTGATCCCGTTTGTTTCCAGGATTGCTCCTTCTGATACTTACAAGATCTGGAAACGCGGTGCAAGTTTGAGGGCGGATACGACGTTAGCCGGGTTTGACGGGTTTAGGATTCAACGAGCGGATCAAACGTTTTTATTCCTTGGAGATGGTTCAGAAGACGGGAGAGTGCAGCCCGGGTCGGTTTGTATGATTTCACATAAAGATAAAGAGGTGGTCAACGCGTTAGATGGTGCAGGCGGGTTAGCCACTGATGCAGAGGTGCAGGAGGAGGTTCAAGCCATGGCTAGGAATGGTATATTTA
Source organism: Tagetes erecta (assembly GCA_030867185.1). Lineage (NCBI taxonomy): Eukaryota > Viridiplantae > Streptophyta > Magnoliopsida > Asterales > Asteraceae > Tagetes > Tagetes erecta. The sequence goes on along the minus strand of CM061489.1, from coordinate 3,518,711 downwards.
GGCCAGGGGTTGATGTGACTCAAGCGGTTCTCGTGCCACAGCTGACGTGGCGAGGCGTAGAGAAAACAGAATGGGTTGGGAGTTGGCAGGGCAAAGTTTATGATATGCAAAATGTTGTTGTGAGTATAAAGTCGCGGAAGGCTCTCGGGGCTAAACCTGATGATGAGTTGTTTGTGAATTGTAACGAAAACGAAACGGATAGTGAGGGGTTTAATGAAGTTTTGACTTATGCAGAGCGCGAGCAGCTCAAAGAGGCGTTAATGATCGGCTCTTTGGATCGAAAGAAGGAAAGTAACAAGAGGGTTATCGCGATTGAAGATGGTTTTAGTCATGAAACCGAGTGTAATAAGCACGAAAAGGTAACGAAAGGGTGGTTTGGTAGATGGAGAAAGCGGGATTCAACGAACAGTCAAAGTCAAAGTCATAGTCAAGTCAATAGAGACGAGAGTAGAAAAGTCAAAGGCGTTGGGAGGAAAAGAGACGGGAACCACGAGAACGAGTATAAGAAAGGGTTGAGACCCGTTCTATGGCTTTCGCCTGATTTCCCGTTGCAAACCGACGAACTATTGCCTTTGCTTGATATTTTAGCGAGTAAAGTGAAGGCGATACGTAGATTACGAGAATTACTTACCACAAAACTTCCAACGGGCACGTTTCCGGTTAAGGTATGCTTTGCTTTGCTAAAATGTGATGATGGGTCAGGTTGGGTTGATTTGGAGACACTATTTTGATTTAGGTAACATGCCAAAACGATTTACATACACTTTTTTTCATGTTTTGTTTTATAACTATGATAGTTAGAGAATATTACGCTATTGGTCCTTATGGTTTGGCTTTTTAACTATTAAATCTAAAATAATTCTATTGTCCTATTATGGCCTGTGGTTACATTTTTTAGCCCTTCTAGACTTCTTGTTCCTAGTGTTATTTTTTCTATTATTTTTTAATTGAGTTAATAGCCAAAATGGTCCCTGAGGTTTATTAGATTTTGTAGTTTTGGACACTTTTAAGAATTTTTGCATAAATAGTCCCTACAGGCCAAAACCTATTGCTAAATCGGTCCACGACACTAACAGAGTTAAAAAAATTCTGTTAGTTGATTATGAATTGACCAAAATGCCCCTAGGGACCATTTTGGCAATTAAGTCTTTAAAAAAAATACAAAAACCCCACCACCACTTATTCTCAGTCACCACCTCCACCACCACTACCACCACCACCATCTTCAAGTCAAACCTGAGGCACAAAAACGTAATTTACATTTTACTCCAATAGTCATGTAATGTAACTTTTAAAGAAAGCAATATTGGAGTTATTAATATGTATGAATAATATTTTAAATATATTTTAAATGACTATTGACCCGTTAGATAACCAGAAATAATATTTTTTAGATGGTTGTGGGGTTAATCAACGTTTTTATGCTAAGAACGGTTAGACGCTTTCAGGTTGCCATTCCCGTGATCCCCACCGTACGAGTATTGGTTACATTCACAAAATTTGAAGAATTACAGCCGTTGGATGAATTTTCAACACCACCTTCAAGTCCAACAACCACACACCACATTCTCCCAACAACCATAAGCTCGTCGTCATCGTGGTTTCAATGGATCAAAGCTCCATATCAACGCACAAGCTCATCGACCAGCGTTTCAACTCCATGTGTAGATAATGTTCAAGACCCGTTTGTGATTCCTGCTGATTACACATGGATCACACCCGAAGAAAAGAAGAAGAAAATGCAGGAAAAGAAAAACTCGAAACCGAGTAACCGGGTTTAATGATATGATGATTTGGTAACAATAGTTGATTATGAACAAAATTATGGGCCTGGGGTATAAAAGGCATCAAACAAGTTCACCCAAAACCCCAAATAAATATTTGAAGGCCGGGGATTAGATTATATATATGTTTTGAAGACGGAGATAAGTGTCACATAAGTAAGCTCTCATTTTTTTAACGACAAATTAGCAGTTACTATTATCAAATAATGCTTTCACTTAATAATATTATTTTAAAATAACTATTAATATTAATGGCATAAAAATGTAATATGGGTTAATATAAAACATCATATATAAATTCTTTACATGATAAAGATTAATAAAATACCTTGAAAGATGATATAACTTTTAGAAATATTCATGTACAAAGTCATTTTTTTTTGTATAAAGTGCGAGAATAACACAATGATAAGAGAAGATTCAATGATAAAAAAAGACACACTGACACATTAAAAAAATTACGACTCACAATATAAATTGAATTTAAAAAATTGTTTTGAAGACCTAGCTTGTTCCCCACGTCGTTCTCATTCATAAATAATAAACGAAATTTTTTAAAATACGTTCCGTTTAAATCAAAGAGTAATAATGTTTTCTTAAACATATTATGTTTGTATATGTAAGAAGGTCGTATATTGAATGTGAATCTATCTAATAATTCAAAGTTTTAGGGGGGGTAATTTTTTGGGGGGGATATTTGTTATATAATAGGAAGTTTTGGAGGTAAATTCCATGCATTAGTTGATGGAGTAAAAATATATACGATGAATCTGTTTTTAATAATACATTTATAATCATTTTTATTTTTGTTTCCCATTCAATTTTTAAATTTAAAATATCTAAAAAATTGCTTACATAAATAAAAATTATAGAAGATGAATTGTTTTTTAATGTATTATTTAATTATTGTCATTTACTGAAGGATGCTTAATTTAGAAAACTATCTATAGATACATAAATATTATCTATTTATTAAAATGTTTATTGCATTATATCAATCTGTTTATAAATCAACCCGTGTGTATACACGGGCATTAAACCTAGTCTATTTAATATTTCAAGGTTTTAGGGGGCAAATTTTTAGGGGCAAATTCTTTTTGTTCTATAATAGGAAGTTTTGGAGGTAAAAATTAAGTGAAATTTTGAACCATGCATGATTTGATGGAACAAAATCTTTAAATATTAAATATTTACAAATTTTTAAACACAATAATTATGATTTTTTTATAAATATTATTATTTAACCCGTGTGTAACACACGGGTATTAAACCTAGTTGAAATTATAATTCTAGTCATTTACAAATAAATAAAACAAAAAATTGGAAAAAAACCTAAAATATTTAATTCAATATACAAGATTTTATTTGAAATCTTAAAAAAGTAAATGATTTTAGATGAAATCTTATAAAAGAGAAAACTATTATGATTTATTATAGACATAACTTTTTGGTATATTGGTTTTTACCGGTATCAATTATCATATATTGGTTTCTACCAGCCTTAACTATTGAATTGGCTGTCAACGGTTCCAACTCTTATCACTTTGGCAACCATCGGTCTGTCGTTGACTTTTTTTATCGCCGTTAAGTTTTTTTTTCGAGGTTGAATCGTCCGGTATAACCCAGCCTAACCGATTAAATCATTTCTAAGCTCAAGCCGATATGATTAAAAAACCATTTTTTAAAACATTGGATTATTGTTTGATTCTAATAATACTAAAGTACAAGGTCGGTTAGATCTTGTATTTTAGTCCTCAAAGTTGGGGTTATTTACCATTTTAATCCTCACATACATTTTGAACATATTTATAAATTTGACCCCCACCTTTGATATATGATTTAATTGCATATTTAGTATTTACTCCTATAAACACCTCTAAATGCATATTTCTCCAACTTAAAAAATAAATTGCATATATACCTAATGTTAACTAATTGTCCTTATTAAAAATGAGTATATTTGCAAATTAAAGTTGTTCATAAGGGGAAATATGCAATTGATTTTTTTAACTGGGTAAATATACATTTAAAGTGTTTTGGAGGGTGAAATATGCATTTAGCCCTTGATATATATACGACTTTCACTCTCATCTTCACTCAATTTATAACTTTGATCTTATACTCAACTCTAACATATTTCTGACTTTAAACAAAGTCATCCGGTTTTGACCTAGTTATCATTTTGACATTTAAATTTGAATATATCTCCATAGTCATATAAACAAAAACCAACTGTCACATCACGCGACCCGACCCTATATCTATTATTCTATTTGCGTATAGAAACTAGTAATAAGTTATTATAAAAAGTAAAAAGTATGCGACAATAAACCCAAAAAATGGGAAGAAAAAAAAGGCGGTTAAACAAAATAGTGACAAATAAACAAGCTTGCTCCCTCCACCGATTCAACAACCAACAAAACCGAATGAACCTGGACCCTTTCACGACCAAGTTCATTGTCCCCACAGTTTATCATCTCTCAACTTCACCTAAACCTCAAATCCTCCATTGTTACACTCATACAACCAACACACAAATCACCTTCAATTCAACAAACACTTCGCAACCGCTTTACGAGAAACGAAGAACAAAATTACACCTTCTCGATCAACAAATGAAAGGTGCCAAGAGAGAGAATAATGATGATGAAGAAGTTGTTGATGTTGCGTATCGTGTGCTTCATAAGCTTCCATCTGGTGATAGTTTCTATGTTAGAGCTAAATATCTTCAGGTATGTGTTCAGTGTTCTCGTTTTGATCTGTTAATTTGTGTTTTCGACATCTTCGAACTGTTTTTATATGAATAATTATGTATCTAATTTGGAACGATCGATCGATCACTTGCGTGTTTATGTGATTTGAATGTGTTTTGTTTCGTTTTGATTGTGGTTTACACTCGGTTATCTCGTCTGATCTGTTAATTTTCACATCTTCGATCGAGCTGTTTTTCTGTGAATTATGTATACAATTTGGAGCGATCGATCAGTTACGTGGAGTTTGTATTCGTTTTGATGATATTTTACAATTAGGCAATTATATCGTCTATTCGTCTGATCTAGTGATCTGCTACTTTGCATTTTTAACATCTTCTAGCTAGTTTTCTGTGAATTATATATGCAATATGGAACGATCGGTTGTGTGTTTATGTATTTTTAATGCGTTTGTTTTGAAGATTTGATGATTATATTATCAGATCCAGTTATGACAGTGATAACTTACACATCTCCTAATTCTGTTGATAAATTTACTTTTGACCAAAATAGAGTGGTCAAACTATTCAACCGTTGATTTGATTTTTCTACTAGATTTTGGAAGCAAATGGAGGAATAATATGCAAAATTGACAAATACATGAAAATTTATGGTTTTTTTAGAACTGCCAACTCACACACAAATGACACAATGTTTCACCATTAGCGTTTGACAAATGACTTCATTGGCTTGGTTATATATTTCCAGCTGGTAGAAAAGGATCCAGATGGAGCTATAGTCCTGTTTTGGAAGGCGATTAATGCACGAGATAGAATTGATAGTGCCTTAAAAGACATGGCAGTGGTCATGAAACAACAAGATAGAGCTGAAGAAGCAATTGAACTTATTAGGTCCTTTAGGGGACATTGCTCCAAACAAGCCCAAGAATCACTCGACAATGTCCTGATCGACTTATACAAGGTAATTAAAAACCGCTTACAAGTTGTGACTATGTTTTTGAACTTGTATTATATAGGATGAAGTTAATTCAGAACACTAAAAAAATGAGATGAATAATGAGAACAACCCTAAATCATTCAATATCTTTATTAGCCGTATTTATAAAAAAATACTCCTTTAAAAGGAAACAAGTCAAACTTCTAATAATGTGTTTAACCTAAACAGTTAATAAAGTCTATATATTTTGTTCATAGTGAGTTACTTAATTGGTTTGTAGAAATGTGGCAAAATAGAGGAGCAAATAAAACTTCTGAAGCAGAAGCTTCGGATGATATACCAAGGGGAAGCATTCAATGGAAAACCAACGAAAACAGCTCGTTCTCATGGAAAAAAATTCCAAGTTACAATCAAGCAAGAGACCTCAAGGATACTGGTAATAACAAGTTAGCAGACAAATATTAAAAACTTGTGACTTTTTGTTAATAGACAACTATGAACGAACGGGTCAGAAAGGAAGAGTAAATCTCCTAATTTTCCCTTGGGACGAATGTGATGCAGGGTAATTTAGGGTGGGCATATTTACAGCTAAAGAACTTTGAAGCAGCAGAAATTGTATATCGCAAGGCTCAAGAGATAGACCCTGATGCTAACAAAGCTTGCAATTTGTGCCATTGTTTAGTCAAACAAGGTAGATATGAAGAGGCCAACACGTTTCTTGGAAATGTTTTAGAAGGCAGGCTTTTGGGTTCCAATGACCCCAAGTTAATAAACCGGACGAAGGAGCTGGTTCAGGAGCTAGAGACATGGCGGTTAGCTCAAGTGAACCCTGGTCCTAGCCAGGGGCTAGTAACTTTGGAAGATGCTTTCATTGAGGGGCTTGACCAGTTGATGAACCAATGGACACCAGTGAGATCAAGAAGACTCCCGGTGTTTGAAGAGATATCAACATATAGAGATCAACTAGCTTGTTGATCGTTTTGAATGTGTGCTTGTGAGCCAATAAAGAGTTGTTGATAGGGTATATATACAGAATAAGCGACCTTGTAACTGTGATGATGCAATGTGTGTGTTGTATCAAGTCGAAATGGTCAAGGGAAGTTGTATGAATGAACCATTCCCTTTTTGTGGCGGAGTAGATGATTCTATCTACAGCTATGTGTGTAAAGTTGGCTTTGGCCTCGTTGTACTGTAAGATGTTACAGCATATTAATAATGCGGATGGTTTACTGTAGTGAACGGACTCTAGCTTTAAAGCAACTACTGAAATTGCAACAATAACTTAACTATAATATCCTTATAGCATTCACAATGCGTAGAGAAGTGACAACTGTCACGTCTGTAATTGTCATCTTAACCCTTATACCAAACAACTGACTTTATTTTTAGTTGTCGGACCGGTGACTTTTTAAGAGGTCACACGCTCTGAGCTTATTGCCACCTACGCATGCTTACTATGGAGTCTCAACTCATGTACACTCAATGCATCCGAAACTCGCTGAGTTGAACAGTTCTTATGACTTATTATTACCATGTGAGTGGCATGTGGACAGAATGCTACGTGACAGACCTAAGGTGTCCCGGTCAATGATGAAGGCCGCATTACGCTTGTCTTCCATGGACAAAAGAATTGAGCTATTGCCCATGTGGAAGGACACACAAACATTCAAGGGTAGGGTCCTTCACTTGCAAAATGCAATCTTGATCATCTACAAGGTGACCCAATTAAAGAAGATACAAGGAAGATTATATGTCTTCATCATCTACAAGGGACTGTGATAACCCATACAAACAAGATGTTTAAAAGCTGACATGACAGAGTTTTGTAGGATAATAATCAATTTTATAAATTTAATTATAGAATTATAACATGTACATCAGGCATAAGAATGCTTTAAAACTCCTACATAGCTCCAAAAAGACAGGTAGGAGAAGAAAGAAAAAAAAAGTAGCCAATGTAGTATACACATGTGATTAAGCCCTGCAGAAAAATGAAGTATTTGGTGCCCTTTACCAACACCTTATGTTATTGCAGATTGAGAGAACAACCATCAGAATCAAAAGAAGGACAATGCTCGCAACGATCATTTTGATCTTCATATTCTGAATCCACATCTTCCTTTTCATCTTGGTTCCTTGTTTCTTGAAATCATTTGCCTAAAACAAGAAACAAATTATTGAAAAAGATGTAGTCTGTTTAACTTAATCCATCATCAAAAGATTTGTGACACACAAACCTGGTTGCGAAGGTTGTCAGTTTTATCGACCAATAGTTCAATCTTCTCCCCACGATCAAGAACCTGCACATGACATATTTACTTTGTAAACAAGATGAATCAGAAAACTTGTTAACTTTGAACAATCACAAGCTTCAAGCAAAGTATTTGGTGCAATAGAACAATAAAAAAATGAAGAGTTACATACACATAAAAAAGATCATGCTGTTTTAACAACATAAGCCTTTGCTTATTGAATATTTGTTTGATAAAGAGATTGATTTAAGTCTACTGAAATTATACAAAAAGACACTTATGAAACCTTACAACTTATAGAGGTTACCGCTCACCACCTATGCGTCACTAGTGACCACTATTGCCGCCACACATCACTGCTTATTCCTGGCGTTTCCACTAATCGTCATGGCATGACACACATTTTGATACTTTTTTTTCTTTCTAAACTACTCATTTCAACTCGAGTCCAATTTGGTTGTAACACATTTAAATTCGAACCAAATTGATACTTCTTTTTTTAGGCCTGGCAAAATTGACCCATATTAGTGGTTTTGGGTCATTTTGGGCTATTTTTTGTTTCATGTTGGGTTAGTTTGGGCCCTTTAAAACACATTAATGGGTTAAAATTCGACCCAGTGGGCTGAATAAAAAAATTCACGGGTCAGAATGGGTTTCTTAAAAAAACCTACGGGTCAGAATGGGTCAACCCTAAAAGTTCATCTCATCAGCCGACTCAAGCAATTTGAACGGGTTTAGGGTTCTTCGATTCACCTCATTCGTCTCCGGTGACCGTTCTTCATCTCCGGTGAACCGTTGTTCATCTCCGGCGAACCCTTCTTCATCTCCGGCGACAAAGTTCTTCTCATTGATTTAAACGGGGTTAGGGTTTCAATTGATTCATCTCATTCATCTCTGGTATACAAGGTTTTTCGTCTCTGGTGAAATTTTTGTGAGATTGTTTGTATTGTGTAATATTTAGGTAATTGTGGTTTTGTTTGAGGATGTGGATGCTACTTATATGATGTGTTGCTTATTGTTAATTATGGTTTTAGTCTAACACGTTTAATTAAGTGTTTGCCTGTTGCTTGAAAATCTCAATTAGATACCATGTTTGATTTTATATTGTCTATGGTTATTGTGTTTGTATGCAGCAGGACATGAGGTTAAGTTGAATTGTAATATATGAATGTTAGAAATGAACAGTTGATTGCATCCTACCATAGTTGTGCTATGAGTAGATAGATTCTATTAAGTTGATTTTTTTTACCCGACCCGTTCTGACCCGACCCGTTTTGACCCGGACCCATCCTGAACCGACCCGTTCTGACCCGTTTTTATAACAACCCATCTTGACCCGGACCCGTTCTGACCCGGACCCGTTCTGACCCGGGCAGCTGACCCGACCCGACCCGCCCGTTTTGCCAGGTCTACTTCTTTTAAAAGAATAGCTTTAACGTGTAAACCGACCCCACTCGACCTAACCATTAAGCCAGGCTTAAACATATGTATTCACCCTACTAGACGTCTAAGTTAGTCGAGACTCAAGATTGATATTTTTGTCGAAAATACCTTCTCGATGTTGTCCAGCATAACTCCCTTAACTTCAGAAACCTGTGCTTTCACCTTAGCAATCTTATCAATCTCCTCAGGATGAGCAACACAATATTTCATCTGTTCCTTCATTTTTGGTCTAAAATTCACCAAAGTGTCAGTAACACACAAGAAAACAACCCCCTGTCGAAAATAAACAAACAGTGTAAGCTACGTACCCAAATGACTTGCTCAGGCTTTTGGCAGCAGCAGTTGAAGCTTTGCCTCCTGCGTATTTCTTATTAAAATCGTCCTTGACACGTTCCAAGAACCCCATGGGAAGTGTCTTACCCACAGACTCGACTGCAACAACACAAAACGCTGCGGCAACCAACAAAGATGACGTAAATCCATCATTTGTCCCACGAAATGAACACATTTTGGTTTGTCCCAACAAGTTGAACATATTTGCGTCAAAAGATTATTTTGATAAAATTATCAATAACAAAAAATCCATGTCAAAAAATTATTTTCTTATTTTTTAACGACAAATTCACAAATATTCTAAATCTCAACCGCAACTAATTTACATCAATCTGTCATAATTTGTCGTACACAAACTCTAATGGTTATGTATCCTTTTTATTTATAACCTTTTTCATACTAAACATCAACGAATTTACTATGGTGGCAGGTAAACGAGCAACAAGTTGTGCCGCCGCCCCTTTTGAATAACAAAACCTTGACCTTTAAGTGTCGAAACATTGCTATGTATCCTTTATCATTTTTTATTCTCCTATATAAATAAACCAACTATTTCGAAAAACCGAAACCAAATTGTTTGGTTTATCATTCCTTGAAACGATAGCTACCGATTTGGTCTATAATTTTTTGAATGATGCAACAAACGCAACGAACATAATAGAAAAACAACTCACTATATCCATTATCCATGAGGTAATTAAACGTATGCCCATCGCAATCATACGTAAAACGATTATTGTTTTCAGGCAGTTTTTGAAGACATTGGCTTGCAACGGTGGTGAAATTGCCTTTAAACTCGGTATATTCCGCGATGATCACCGTGCCTCTAGCTACAAAGCTGTAGATCAGGGATTTTTGCCCCATTTTTGGCTCTATAAAACCCTAACCTCAACTAAAATTTCAGAAACCAAAACGTTAAATCATCAAATTGATATAATCAATCGATGATACGTTATGGTGATTTGAAACGATGTGAATTGTGATTCGGTTTCAGGAAATGAGGGTGGGGAAAGCTTATCATAAATTTAGGGGGAAAAACAATGTTTATGGTGATGGTTTGTGTGTGTTTTTGCGGGATTTTGTGTGAAAGATAAATTATTCAAATTTCTGAGGTACGCATTGTAATTTGTATGTCATGTTGGGTAAAAAAAATATGAGTTAGTTATAGATGTAGTTGAAAGGAAAATGATGAATATGACCAATAAAAAAGTTATTATGGAAGTTATAAAAAGGTCTTGTCTATTCACATACCCTAAAATTCTATCCACACACCTGTTTTAAACCAGGCGTCACGGATAGGCCTTGATGCGGCGCCTGAGTCACTTTTCTGTCAACGTCAACCGAGGAATGTCGTAAACGAGGTGGAATTCGGTCAAACCTGGACATATGCGCCGATGATGTTGTTGGCCGCATATATGACCCAGGCGCCATGCCGAGGGCCATGCGCGGCGCATAAGGGTGTTGAAGCGTGATTGACTACGTTCGAGGATGTGTTTGGGATAAGAAGTAACCCAGGCGCGACGCCGAGGTTTATGTGCGGCGCCTGAGGGTGTGGGAAATAAAAACATTGGGTGTGTGAATAGGATATGGGGTGTGTGAATAGGATGACCCTAAAAAAAACTCTTTACTTTTTTATGAACAAAATGTGTTTTTCGATCTTTTTGGTAGTTAATTAATTTTATAGTGTTTGGTAAACCTGTGTGTGGCGTATGAATAATATAGGCTATAAGAGACCATTGATCTCATAAATGCTTACGACTTGATGTGGTTGCTTGTAGGGGGAAACAACTACCTTTATTTTTCGTCGTTGATACTAGCTTGTCTAATAACGCATTTCAAGTATTGTTCGTCGTTGGTACTAGCTCGTCGTTGATGCATATATGTTCACAGAGTATAAAATACACTTTATTATACCAACAATAAAAATACAAATAATGATATAAATGCTATACAGTTTTTTTTAATATCATGCCCTACAATCATCAACAATAGATGTCTAAAAGATCAATCACTTGAAACAAACCAATAAAAAATTCTAAAACGCTAATATTAAACATGAACACTACAATCGAGTTATGTATTAACTAATATTTTAAGACTCGGTTCGGTTCGGCCGGTTGAACTGGTCGCATCGGAATTCGCAGATGGCACCGAACCAGTGAATATATGTCTTTTTTAGCACAAAGAATCGACTGGTTCGAACCGTTCAACCGATTGAACCGGGATTTGGCCGGTTGAACCAGTTGGATCGAATAGGAAAATTGTTTTTTTTAAGTTGGTTATGTTTTTAAAATTAGATCATATTTGTTTAAACTCATAGCATTAAACTTAAATGTTTGTTTAACATGATTAATGTGTTTGTGTTATGATTTTAGAACTTAAAATAGTTGTGTTTAAAAGACCAACTTATATTTGAATTCATATACCTTGAAAAATATACCTTGACTTATATTTATTATTTATATCATTTAAAACCGATTCAATCGATTTGACCAGTAAATCAGTAAAATGACTTGAGTCACTGTCAGATTTGATATGAGAACATTAGTTCACAAATCTCTACTTATCGTATTTAGCTTTTATAACACAATCTTATCAAGCAAACCACACACATCTCTACTTAGTTCACAAATCCCGCCATTTTCCTAACTTTCCCGCCAATACATACATCATCGCTCATCACACCTGTTTGACACACACAAACGCAGATTCATTATTCATCTACACCGGACCTTGAATCAGAGATGGAAATTGACGCATCGGAAGATCTCGGATGGCTAGAAGCCGATTTAGATCTGCACGAAGAGTATCTCGATGAAGATTTAGATATCGAACCACCATTACCTGACGAAGAACCATACATCGCCGAAGAACTTTACAAACATCCACAACCTGAACCTATAACCAAACCTAATTCATCAATCAACGATAATCATAAAACCGGTTCTGAAACCGAGTTATTGAAGCCGAAGAAGCGATTAATAAACCCTAGCTTAGTTGATAGTATCGATGTTGACGATTTGGTTGAAGATAAGCGGTGCAAAGTTGATTCTACTGTGAATGAAGATGACGATGATTGGATGCGGTATTCGCCGCCTCGTAAAGAAGCGGTTGAAGTTGTTGTTGAGGAAGAAGAAGAGGAGAGGTTTATTTCGCGGTATGCGACTGATATTGATGGTGATTTCATGCCTGTGACTGGACCAGATGGAGATAGGGTTTATGCTAAGTTGATTAAGGAGGTAGATGATAAGTTGAAAAAGTTGGAAGTGAAAGGGCTTTCTAAAGGTAGAAATTGTTGAATTTGCTTAGTTTTTTTGGTAAATTGTGCTGATTAGGTTATCAGACTTGATTCGGTGATAGATTGGTTTAATTATGTTGGTTATGTCTAATGGCACTAGACGTATGTAATCATGTACTTAATCATGATGGATTAACTGTGCAGGTCTTATACTGGAACCTATAAGTGTTTTAATGCAGAAGGTGGAACAAGATGAATTGCAAAAGGTATGCTTGCTATATATTTATGCTCACCCAAATCTCAAACCATAGTTGCCATCTATTCTTACATTTGGAACACTTTATGATGACGTTTAGAGGATACTGATTACAAAAGGGCTTTTATTTACTCACAGATTGGTTGTTGTTTGAATTAAGGATGAATAAGCGATGTTATTATTAGTAAGTAGACAAAAAAGGCAGAACAAGTGGTGTAAGAAAGGTTGTTGAACATTTAGTGTATGTTATTCACTATCACCATGAAAATATATTGAAGTCTTTTGTAAACTTGAGCAATTTTAGCTACCCAACATTGCTGCATATAAATTTGTTAGTCATTCTCATCATGGAACTTTGTTCTGAAGCCATAGTTTATTATATTATACTTATTAACAGTTTGAAGATAAGTGATTTATATGACAATATATTTTTAAATAAGATGTTATCATTTCTAAACCTTTTTAGGATGGATTTCCAGATGCTATGTTTGTTTCTTTTGGTTAATGATACCATTATTAATTGGTAGTGTAGTTTTTAGTATTCTCTGTTTTGAGGTTTTTAGTATTCTCTGTTTTGAGGTTTTAGTATTCTCTGTTTTGAGGTTATCACTTGTTTTCTTTGGTTTGGTTTTTGTTTAAAACCACACAATTTGTAACAAAAGTCTGGCAGGTTAGTGTATTGAAGTGCTAAAACCTAGGTTTAAATTCCAAAAGACTTTCAATTGCTGTATCGTATACTTACATGACCCTTACTACTGTGGTGTGAAGGCTTTGAAAGATAGTGTCTCTAGTCAGAATGATAATGATCTTCTGGAAACACCAGTGGTGACTGAACGACTGTGGGTGGATAAATATTCTCCAAGTTCATTTGTGGAGCTTCTCAGCGACGAACACACAAATAGAGAGGTACACGTGCAAGACAAAGTGTGCAATGTCCTTATTACGAACTTAAAACTGTTGGCTCTTATCCCTTTTGTTGTTGTCAGGTCCTTATGTGGCTGAAGCAATGGGATTCTTCTGTTTTTGGATCTCAAGTTAAGAGTACGACAGATGATGTTTTGTCTGCTTTGAAGAGGCATTCCTCTGTTTCTCAAAATAAAAAAGCTTATAGCAAGAATTTTTTTGGGAGGAACAAAGAATTTGTATCTAATAGTGAAAAATTTGGAGAACACAATCACGTTGACAAAGAAAAGTATGAATCTCATGCTAATCAGGAACTTCATAACAAGAGGAGCAAGGATTCGGGCCCACCAGAACAGAAGGTAACCTTTAGAACTTATTTGATACTGTTTTTAGAGGCTGTTATTATCATCTAACCTTTTTGACAATGTGACATTCTCTTGCATGGGATCATTTTTCTTCCTCATGTGAGTTTAGTCTTTCATCGATAATTTTCATATATACAAGATTATATAGTTCTTAGAATTTTTGTTACAGCAATTTATAAAGGGCTTTACCTTCCAGGTCAAAGGGAATATAAGACTAAGCAAGTTAATGAAATTGAAAAGATCAAGTTGAATAACCTCTTTTGATTTTATTGTCAAGTTGAATTGTGCTTTCACACTCCAGAATATTTATATTTCAATCTTGGTTCTTATATCTCCTTACATGAATTGTCCAATCCATGCAGATTCTTCTACTATGTGGTGCACCGGGGCTTGGGAAAACAACACTTGCACATGTGGCTGCTAGGCACTGTGGGTACCGTGTGGTGGAGGTTGTCATCTGTATTTTCTGGCACATGCTGAACACAGTTGGAGTATTAATCATATGGTTTCATTTATATATCATACGCTTAATTATCTGGCATGCAAATAGAAGAATATAATTAATTCTGTTCATCTAAAGCAGAATAAGATAGCCTGTTTATTTGAAAGTCGAGTCATGTAAATTGCCATGGCAGTGCTGGATACATATAAATCTGTGGAGTGAATTAGTCTGATGAACAATTTTTTCAAATTATTTAAGTACAGCAATGATATTGGATCATGGTTTAGATTCTGAGTGCGGCACTGTCACATCTGTTCTGTTGACAAAGTCCAGTATGTCTTGAGATAATCATTAATTTGATTCCTAAAGATTTAACCTTTTCCGGGTAATTGAAATGTATGAAGTCCTTTTGTTTAGTTGAGTACCAAGGCCTCTAGGATGCTATTTGACATGGTAGATGTTGTGAAATTTGCATTAACCATTTGTGCCAGTAAAGTTAAACTCGATGCTATAAAAAAGAAAATGTAAGTTTGTTATGATTAAGATGTTCTGTTGACAAACTCATTTGTTTATACCTACATAGCCTGAGTAAATTCTTGATTCTTGTACTAAGAAATAAAAGAATCATATTCATGTAATTGGCTGGGTATCATGTTATATGCAATATGCACTTATCATAGCTATTGTTCTACAGATTAATGCCAGTGATGACAGGTCAGCTTCAACAATTGAAACAAAAATTCTCGATGTTGTTCAGATGAACTCTGTCATGGCTGATTCAAGGCCAAAGTGTCTAGTAAGTTTTGTTTACTATACACAGTGCTTTTACACTTTCCTGTTCTGGGTACAAAGTTTGAAATGACTGTTTATAGGTAATTGATGAAATTGATGGAGCTCTTGGTGATGGAAAAGGTGCAGTGGATGTAATTTTAAAGATGGTAAATTTTGCTTTTTCTTGACCTAATACACATTTTATTATTAATCATGGACGACACTAAGAAAGAAGAGAAACTGCTCATACATTGCTTTATTGTTGGACCTACATTCTAGTGTAATTATGTATCTCTTTGCAGTGGTTTTAACCCTGCAACTGATTCTAAAGAAAGTGAATGCAATTGTATGCCCAAGTTTACGACGGATGGTGTTTAAAAATCAATATTGTTTTAAATAAACTTTTGAGTTGTAACTTTTTTTTATGTTCCAGTACAAAGCAGAAAAACATACTTTGGGATGTTTCATAGGCTTCAATGGTTAAACATCATATGTGTCTGTTGGACATGGAACTAACAGTTGTTTGTTAGCATGTTTGAAATTTGTATGCAGGTATATAACTTCTATATACATTATCTATACCCCTACTTATTGCTGCATAAATCCCACAAGGACAAAAACTTTGTAAAGTAGGATGGATAAACTTGCATCAAAGAAATTGTCTGATGCACTGACAATACTCACAAGTTAATCACGAAACTTTAGTTGTCTCAAAATGTTTTTAACCTTTGTGACTTGTCTACATGAATAGTAAGCTATTATTCACGTGTCCTGTTCAGTCCTTGTTTTTTGTATTTAACCAATATGAAGGTTAAATAATTTCTGGTTCAGTATTCACATAAGGAATATTATCTGGCTAGATAAATACAACTGTTGAAGGTTTGATTTTAAGTAGTAATGTCGCAGTATTATCAATGCAGGTATCTGCTGATAAGAAGTCTGAAAGTGGGACAGATAATCTTACCCAATCAGAAAAATCAGGAAAGACATCCTCAAAGAAAAACAGAAAGGACACACCACTTCTAAGACCTGTAAGATCAATTAACCGTACTTGACTATGTGATAGTCTGATATTGCTTGTTTGTATTATATTTATGGGTTGTCTTCATATTCAGGTGATTTGCATTTGTAATGACCTATATGCACCTGCCTTGAGACCGTTGCGGCATGTGGCAAAGTAAGCCTTCTTTTCAATCTGTTAATCTGCAATGTAAAATTTGTCCCTTGTTATGCAGAAGTCAACAGCAATGCAATCATTCAGGCTAAATTATTGAACATCGTAATTGAAAACCACTTTTAGTGCTCATAATTGAGTGGCAAAGAGTTCTTTAGTTTTGATAGTGATCTGCTGATCTAAGGCTTTTAGTATGTGCTCATTAGGAAACCTTTATTTTCTTGAACTTTGTGTTTGCGCTGTTTTTGGTTTTTGTTTCATTGACCTACCGAATGTGCTTACACTAAAAATATCCACCTTGTCAGTTATCACATCTTTTCTTATTCTGATGTACTAGTTGGTGCAACATTTGAGGCAGTTTAACTTGACAACAAATTCCTACATTTTCAGGGTTCATGTATTTGTTCAGCCAACAGTAAATCGCATCGTGAACAGGTGATGGTTCATTACTATGTTAGAATGTTACACAATTTCGGTTCTTAAATATGAAAAGGGTGACATTAGCTGAAAGAGCCAAGTATGAAATGCTAGCCAAAGCATAAAGTTGACTAATATGTTCTAGTGTGAGCAGTTGACATTAGTCAGATCTTCGTAATCTTTTTTTATATTACTTATGCACCTAACACAGGTTTTTTGCCAAATATTTAGGCTAAAATATATATGCAATAAGGAAGGAATGAGGACTAGTTCAGTTGCACTTACTGCATTGGCTGAATACACTGGTAAGTGATTTGTTTCTTATTTATATAATCTTTATCCTTTTAAATTTAAGTTTTAGCTAAATTGATAAAGCCAACAGAAAAGTCAATGAAAATCTTTGAAGTTTCAGCAGATAAACATGTCCCAACTTCCATTAAAGTAGTTAGCTTGGAACTCACGACACTATCCTTATGACCTTATCATTCTATTTTGTTCTTCTTTTTAATGCGTGTGATGCTTAGGGAGTTGAGGGTGTTCATCGGATTGGATAATGGTTTATTTGGATTGGATTTGAAAATTCATGAACCTATGCGAAATCCAATCCGATTAGGCTTGGAGGTATTCTTATCCAATCTGAGTCTATTTGAATAAGGATTCGGATCGGATTCAGGTAGTTAGAATCACAATGGAGCATACAAAACTGGAAAGTACAAATTAGTCTTGAAAACAATTTCAAAGTTCGTACTTCAAAAATTAGTCTAAAACTCTAAATAAATCCATCATGATCATAAAAGTTAAAACATTAATTTTTCGTGCTTCAACAAGCACACCAGCATGCTCCTTATCAATGCCCAAATTCAGAAAGTTGATACAAATATAAGTTTGCAAGTGTAGCATATGAATATGGGAATTGATATGTTTCTAACTATTAAACAAGTTCTAGTGATGCGACTTGGCATGAATTTGTGAGAAACTTAGTTATGGATTTGTGCCATGGCCCATGTGGCATTAGGGAGATCTTTAGACTAATCTTTAGGAGGATATATCATTATTCTATAAAATATAAGGAACATACATCAGTTCATCTTGATTTGCATATCTGATAAAATTTTGCTTTGTTCTTAGAATGTGACATAAGGGCATGCTTGAATACTCTTCAGTTCCTTAACAAAAAGAAGGAAATGCTCAATGTGGTATGGTGACTTGAGCTTGTTCTTCTATATTGTTACACATACAAGAATAAAGCTCTTTTGGCAGCTTGCTATCCATCTAAAAACTGTTTTTCTTGATCTGTAGTTGGACATCAGCTCTCAAGTGATTGGTAGGAAGGATACATCAAAAACTGTTTTCGATATATGGAAGGAGGTGTGATTCAGCTTTCAGTGATTATTTCTTGTTAGCATCTGTTAATTATTGACATCATTACTCAAAGTTACTTGTCATATTTTTTTTGTATTTAAAAGATTTTTCAGAAGAGAAGACTGAAGGGGGTAAGAAAGTCCATTGATGGCTGTAAAAGCACATTTAACGAGTTTAATTCTCTTCACTCTCTGGTTTCTAATTGGTATGTGGAAATATTTCAAAATGGTGATATCCTTTTGAATGAAGTTCTACATCATTTATGTTGCTGATTGATGACTTTTCAGTGGCAACTATGATTTAATATCAGATGGGATCCATGAGAACATTCTGCAACTAAATTATCATGATCCAGTGATGAGAAAAACTGTAAGTTTTTTACTCCAATTTGTATGATGATTAACTCTAGACAGCCAGTTATAGTATGTCTTTGCCTTAAGTAATTCACATTATTCAGGTCAAGTGCTTGCACAGTCTTGAGGACTCGGATATTTTTCATCAATATCTTATGCGTACACAAAAAATGTCTCTTCTAGGTAGTTACATTTCTTATGTCTACAAGATTTTAATATATCCAGATTTGAGGTGCAGTTTAAATAGCTAATAAAATTTAGTTTTCTTTTTGCAGTCTATCAGCCTGCTATGGCAGTTGCTATACATGGTGTGGTATCTCAAGTCGAAAAACCTAATATTCAGTGGCCAAAATCTTTTCATAGGTATGTCAACTAAGATAGAGCTTTGTGCTTTTTAGAAAGACCGGTTTCATAATTTTTTTTTCTTTTTATTTAAATATACAGGTACAGAACATCACTCATTGACAAAGTGGAGGCATTGCACACATGGCACAACAAAATATCACCATGCATCTCAAGACACATATCTACCAAATCATTCGTTGAAGACTTGGTTTCCCCGTTATTGCATATTTTGTCACCTTCTACTTTAAGGCCGGTAAGTTACTTGTATTCAACTCTTCATTTTTTCGTTTTTTAAACTAAGGACCTTAATAACCAAGTAGGATAGTAGCATCTAGAAAGACAATATATTTACTTGGGGTGGCAAAATAGACGGGTCGGGAGAGTTGGGTAATGTGCCAAAACAAACAGTTGTTGGCACTCAGATTGCTTTTGGCCGACTAGAACACCTATTTACCATTTTTTTCTAACATTTTTTTAGAAATGGTTAGTATGTTTTCAATATGATTATAGGAGTTACATGCATTTACAAAGCATGTACTGATCATCAGAGATTTTGCTATTATGCATCACATTTTTTAAGACTTTCAACTTGTTTAATCCCTTTGACCTGCTCTTTTTTGTTTATTTTAATTTACCTATTTGTTCCATTCGAAATAAAACAAAATCCAAATTGACCCATTTATAAGTAAAAGGGTTGAGTTTTACCCCTCTAGTATTTCTAACAGCTGTCAGAAATAGGGGTGTACAACTGTTCATTTCTGTTTGGTCAGTTTAGACGAAAATTATAGGTCCAACCTCGCCTAAACCAAACTGGTTGTGTTGGCTGGAGTGCTGGACACAGCTTTAAAATTTTTAGTTTGTTTTGAATTTTTCAAAATGATAAAGATGGTTCATACTCATACATAACTTCATATTTTAGATGTTCTAAAAATATAAAATTTAAATGGCTGTTAAGTTCCAAATCGTTAAACCCAGTTTTTCAAATCGTAAACTGTGTGTATAAATCTTAAATTGGCTGAACCAACTTATTTTCTTTGGTTTGGACATTTAAACCAATTTCAATGGTTTATGCCATAGTCCGAAAGTTAGTTAGGAATTGCTATCTTGTACATATACCTGTCATGTTATGATTCACAAAAGCTATGGTTGATGGCTCATGTGCTGCCTTTTCAGGTGGCGTTACATTTATTATCAGAAAAGGAGAAGAATGAATTGGCTCAGTTGGTAAGGACCATGGTGTCCTATGCCATAACATACAGAAACCAAAAAATTGATCCCTTACCCGGACCACAAAGAAATGTAGCCTCAACGGACACCCAAAATCTCTCATTTGATCCCCCGATCGGTGCCTTTGTAAACTTTGAGGTTAGGGCTGTTCACTTTGCATGACAACATCTGAACTGTAATTTTTTTATGATGTCTGATTCACAGTACTTTGCTGCAGGGCTACATATCTAATTATTTCATTCTTGCCCCAGCTGTGAAGCAGGTTCTATATCATGAGGTAAGCATAAGCTGTTCTTACTTTACTCCTGTTGTTACTACATTTATACAATTTAAGTTAGCAAATGCTTTGTATGCTTCCGTGTGTCAGTAAGAGTGTTTATTGAATCGGTTTTCGGGTTTTGTTGTTTTAAAAGTGAATCCAAATTAAAATTTACAAAATTGATTCAGATTCAAAAAGTGGAATTTGGTTTGAATTAAGGCTGATTTGACTCGAACTGAATTAAGAGAAAAAAGATATATGTTAAATGGTATATAAAATAAAAAATATACATATTTATAGAAAAAATGTATATATAGAATCAAACTCAGATATTTAAATTTCAAATAGTTGCTGACTCGATTCAAAAAACTGAAAACTGAAAACTGAAACCTGAATGCCAATACCTTGAAAGGACCTGAACCTTGAACATTTGGCTCATGACAACCATTTTATGATAATGTTTCAACCTTCTAATTGTAGGTTGAAAAGCAAAAGATACTGCAAAATAGCATCAACAGATCAAAAGATGGAAACGAAACAACATATCTTTCTGAGAAACAGAAATCTAGTAAACCTGACCGGGCACTAGAAAACATTGGAAATATAAGCAACCTAAAGAACCCGTCTGCTCCAAACCGAAGTGAAACACGCTCTCCTGCTAACACTACAACCTCTGCTTCAGCATCTGGTAGAAGTGCCACGCCATTAAAACCCTCAGAAACTACTAAGAAGCGATCAAGTGGCTCCTTCAACTTCTTTGACAGGTAAAATTTTCTTTCTCCATTCTAAACCTTAATAAGTTTCTGCTTACAAGGTTTATTTAAAGACTACCCAACAAAATTTTTTGTTCTCGTGCCTGATAAAAGCGAGACTACAGGGTCGGCTCAAGCCATTTAAGGACCTACGAACCTCTAAAGTTTACATATTACTATTTTGACTTTTTTAACAGCTAAACTACAGTCTATCGGGGATAATGTGACTCAACGTTAACTTTTGTTGCGGTACAATCTCACTGGTATAATCATCATAAATATAAAATTGATTATCTATGATGATTATGTGAGTGGGATTGTCCTTGGCAATGGAAGTGAAAGTTACAAGTATCATTGGTAATTGTTAGCATAGATTATATAAATCCAATTTTACTTTTTAATATAAAGGTTACCTTTTTTTTAGTTTTAGTGTTGAGTATTTAAAATCAGCTTAGTAAAATAGCAAAGTCATTCAAAGTGAGTGTAGTAAAATGTACCTAAAGAGAGAAACGATGCCTTAAAAAGGCGAGGTCTATTGTAGCTATTGCAAGTATTACCCTGCAGCCCTAGCAGCAACGTCATTACAAGCTGTGGGCTCATTCTCATCATGTATATGATGCTTGCTATGACTAGAAACTTGTTTTATTTCATTGTTGGAAGTCAAAATTATTTCACACGGCTCATAGTTTTTTGATTCATCTGTAAAACCAGGTTCAGAAAAGCAAGCGCCAATGGTTCTCAAACGACAGAAACTGTGAAAAAAGTTCCAGCAACATTGGAGAGGGATTCACGTCCGGTGTTATTCAAGTTTAATGAGGTAACCAACTAACCGTCCAATATTTCTACCTTTCTGGTTTTAGTAGCCATGCTTGATCAGATATCTTTGTGTTAATGCAGGGATTTACAAATGCAGTGAAAAGGCCAGTTCGCATGCGTGAATTTTTAATGTGACTAACATATTTCTGCTGGTTTTGACGGTTCTCTTTTCAACTACCCTGAAATTAAATAGAAATTTACTTGTATCTATTGTTGCTTTGCGTTTAGATCTTAACAGGAATGATTCGCGTTTAAAAACTCAAAAGTTTTATGATTTATATTGGTCGTCTAGTTTTGATTACAAATACTAAGGACATGATCTAGTTAGTGCTAGCAAAATGTAATGGTATCCAATTTCTTCACAATTTGAAACAAATATTGAAATCCTTTACTTGAAGGGATTTGAGGGAATTTATTAGTGTCAATTCATTTCTTAATTAAAATGCATTAGTTGCAAAATTCATATTTAGTTTTAACAAATTTTACAAACTAATCATATGATATAAATGCGAGTTCATTGAATTTACGACTGAAATCTCGGATGATGGAAATATACTTAATTTGTTGGCCAAACTAGTATTCATGAGCCCTTTGCTGGAACATGTACCACTGATGGTGTAAACTGTAAAGGTTGATTATTGCGGTTTGAGTTTCGTGCCATGGTTCAACACAACACAACATGTCAATGGTCGTTGCAATGATTCAACCGCAGATCGATTGTACCACACAGCATGCGAGACTCGAAAAAAGCAAACTCAAGTTGAAGAAACGAAGTTATCCAGAATAATCACCACTCTAATCGACTTCTAAATCTACACCACTTGTTCACGCCATGGCTAGAACCTGCAACATTAACACACCAGGTGACCAGCATACAATTGGTCCAAACTTCCAAAAACCTCAGTTTTTTCAAAATAAAATTAAACAAATCTTATTGTTATTTCACTGGGGCTGTTTGGCAACATCTGAATGAATACGTGCTGAACCAATAAGAGGTCTGAATCATTAAGGGGCTGTTTGTTTACTTCTTAATGGTTCAGTCCAGTGCTTAACCATTCAGCATTCAGAGTGTTTGTTTCAGAAAAAAAAGAGCATCTAAATGGTTCAGTTAAGTGCTGAATGATTAAGAGACGGAGAGATGCTGAATGAAACTGAATGTAGCATATACTAACTTTATACTCATCTGAAGTTCTATCCCAATATCCATCTCATTGATGGAACCTCTTAATGGTTCAGACCTCTTAACCATTCAACACTTAATGATTCAGATTTTGCCAAACAGCCCCTAAGTGCTGAATCAGTAAGAGATTTTAACCATTAAGAGCTAGTATATTGTTTAAATATTTAAAAGCAAATGTCTAACTAATTCAGATAATAGCTCTTAACCATTTAGGTGCTATTTGTTTTTTCAGAAAAAGTCTGCGCATCCTCTTATGTCTGCGCCGCGCAGACCACGCACAGACATTGTCATCTGCAGACTGTTTGTTTTTTCGAAGACGTTTCATTAAAAAAGGTCTGCACGACCTCTTCCTGGTGCAAAGGAGAGTTAAAAACCTTCACCTAGTACCACCACCCACTGTCTATCACCACCATCACGTCTACCACACCACCACCACCACTACCCACCATTGTCCACCACAACCACCACCACCCAACATTGTCCACCACAACCACCACCACTATTGTCTACCATCACCCACCGTCCCCCCCACCACCCAGGGTCAACCGCCGTCCCCCACCCACCACCATCCAGTACCACCACCACCGTCCCCCCACCCACTATCCACTACCACCACCACCATCCACCACCACCCACCATTGTCCTCCACCACCACACACCACCGTCCACCACAACCACTACCACCACCCACCACCGTCCACCACAACCACTACCACCACCCACCATTGTTCACCACCACCACCCATCATTGTCCACCATCACCCACTATCCCCCACCACCCATTGTCCAACACCGTCCCCCACCCACCACCATCCACTCTCCCCCACCACCACCGTCCCCCATCACCATCACCTCCACCAGTTTATTTCAGCAGACTGCAGAAATTAAAAAAACAAACAGTCTTCTTGTTTCAGACTGCAGATGTTTAGTCCACCTCTTCTTCTGCAGATGTCTGCAGATGTGGTCCGCAGACTGCAGACATTTTCCTGCAGAAAAAACAAATAGCACCTTAGACTCTGTATAATGCTTAATCATTCAGATGCAAATGTCTTAACCATTCAGACATCTACTCGCGAAACAAACAGTCTGAACCATTAAGAGGCTAAAACAAACAGTCCCACCCTCTCTAATTTTTTGTACGGAACTTCTCTGTTTATATCTGGCTTGTCTGTTCCAACATAAATTAATGGAAAATAATAGTGTCAAACATGCTTGATATTAATTACATTCTACATGTTACATCTTCCTATATTCTCTCGTATAAACAAATAAAAATCTTTAATTTAATACAAATTTTCAACTACATAAACAAGTCAAGAGAATAGATCTAGGAGTACTAAAACCGTAGTTGAAAATGATCAGGTGGTGGTTTTGTTGGTGGCAGGTGGTGGCTGCCACCTTTCTGTACCTGATGTTAACCGCAACTCCGGTGACATCGCAACCAGAAACTAACCTTCTACTTAGATCATGCAGCCTTTTAAACACTAGTAACACAATAAGTTTCTTTAGCAATCTTAACGACACCTTCCGTGAGGTGCGAAGGCAGTTGTCAGATAATAAGACCTACTTTGCGACAGCTGAGCAAGCTCGCAGCTCAGCACCCGTCTACATGATGGCTCAGTGCAGGCTGTATATGTCAACGAGTGATTGTCTCACGTGTTTTGATTATGCATCGTCAACTATACGCGCTTGTGCAGCTGCTGATGGTGCCCGGGCTGTTCTTGATGGCTGCTTCCTCAGGTTAATAACTATTTGAGTAAACTTCGTTTTGCCTCCCTAAACTTACCAATTTGTCACCGTTTGCTACATCTAAATTGATTTCATCAAAATCAAACGTTAGTCAGTCCAATGTGTCCCTCACATGGGGGCACTTTAGTCTTTTTCAAACCTTTTCTTTTTCTCTTGCTTAAATGAGTTTTGGCTTGAAAATGACTAAAGTGCCCCTCACGTGAGGGGCACATGGACCGACTAACGTTTGCTTTTGACAAAATTATTTCGAATGTAGCAAACTGTGACAAATTGGTAAGTTTAGGGAGGCAAAACGCAATTTTGAAACTATTGTATGCAAACCGTTATTTTAGGTAAACCTCAGGGAGGCAAAACGTAATTTTAAAACTATTGTATGCAAATTGCAAACTGTTATTTTAGATAAACCTCATAGACGCAAAAAGAAGTTTACTCTAACTACTTAATATATAATCTCAATATGTTATAGCTTGTTTTGCCTTATGAAGTAGGATTAATAGTTGTTAGATCTTGTTTGTTTTGTGTCTAAACAATAGTGTTTAGTTGTTTATCCTCCATAAATTTTGTTCATGTGACAAGGTGGTGTTTGCAAGTGTTTTTAAGGAGATGTTTATTATTTAAAAATTAACAAACAAAACTAAAAATTCGCGTACAGGTACGAAACTACTAATTTCTTCGACGAGGCAACACAGCCAGGTAACGTTGGTTTGTGTGGAAACCGAACTGCAGTTAAACCGGCGCGTTTCCAAAGCGCGGTGAATACACTATTATCAAATCTTACAATCGCAACACCAAGAATCAAGGATCTGTTTGCAGCGTCCTCGAATAAAATTGCTGGTAGCAATAGAAGTGTTTATGCTATTGCACAATGTGTGCCAACACTTGAACATAATGGTTGCAAAGCTTGCTTAAAAGTGGCTTATTCCAACATAAGAAACTGTTTACCTAATATTGTTGAGGCACGCGCGCTTGACACTGGCTGTTTTATGAGGTACTCGAATAAACCATTTTTCTCCGACAACGAAACAACTGTCCTTACTCCCTTTCTTGGCAAAGGTATGATATCCTAACTCTTTAAGTATCTGCTTCATTTTACACAATAAGTGAATTTAAGAAGAAAAAAATGTTGTTGAGAGTTGAAGTGGCCATGTTATGTAACATAATTTTCTTTTTATGTATGAAAGGTTCAAGCAATAAAAAAGCTATTATTGGAGGAAGTGTTGGTGGTTTAGTGTTGATCATTCTCATTGTTGCATTTATACTTATATCATGTCATCTATCAAAGAAGAGAACCACCTCAAAATGTAAGCACTATGAGTCCTTTCGTTGTGAGATTTACTGACGGATCACTGACTTACGGACGTGTCCTTCGAAATTCAAAAGAGAAACGGTTCTTTAAGTTTTTGCCGAAAAATTTATCTACTGATCTACTGACATATCCCATGAATTCAAGAATAAAAAGAAAAACAAATTTTTAACTTTCGTCAGAAAATCTCATGAAAATCCATCAGTGATTTCCGACAGACTGTCACCAACGAATGACACATCTACTGATGGACTCGTCCATCAGTGATAGTCATTTGTTTTGTAGCGAATCACATTTTCCTTCAAAACTTTTTGTAAACTATGCATCTACAAGGTCAGTTAGATGTTTGCTTATTCCAACTGAAAAGAGATACAATGAAGGTAAACTATTTTCATTTACCAGGTAACTCCTCTCAAGGACCATGTGATCAACTAAAAGATCCGGTCAAGTATCGTTACAACGATCTTAAAAAGGCAACTAACAACTTTAACATCGATTACAAACTTGGAGAGGGAGGATTTGGAGACGTATACAAGGTACGTTTATTCACACCAAACCCCGAATGAACCCTTATACGGCGAGTATATATAATAACCTTGTTTTTGAACTTACATTAATCTGTTTTGGTAAAACATCAAATAGGGTATGATAAAGAATGGGAAAGTAGTAGCAGTGAAAAAGCTAATGATGGAGTATAATGGTGTGAAGGAAGCATTCGAGAGTGAAGTACGAGTCATTAGTAACGTCCATCATCGCAACCTTATACGTCTTCTTGGAGTATGTAGCGACGGACCAGAGTTGCTTCTGGTGCTAGATTACATGGAAAACGGAAGCCTTGTAACATTCTTATACGGTTAGCCGCTTTTATGCACAATCTATATATGACCATTTAAGTTATATATGCATATAGGTCATGTTATACATTAGATGATGTTAGTTTTTAATTTTTTTATTTTGAATATATCAGGTGAAAGAAAGGGGACGCTTAACTGGAAACAACGTACCGACGTTATATGTGGCATTGCAAAGGGTCTAGCGTATCTACACGAACAATACCATGTGACGATTATTCATAGGGATATAAAACCTAGCAACATTTTACTCGACCATGAATTTCAGCCAAAAATTGCGGATTTTGGACTCGCTAGGCTTCTACCGGAAGATAAAACTCATATTAGCACTAGACTTGCCGGAACTTTGTAAGTCATTGTACTATTGTTGTACAATCCACTGCATTAACCCTTTGATGTATTTAAGATGCATATAGTTTTGAATCATAGTGATGGGATTTTCATTATTCTATACTAACTAGTTTTTGACCTACAGTGGATATACAGCACCAGAATACGCGATTCATGGACAGTTATCTGAGAAAGCCGACACGTACAGCTTTGGCATGGTGGTACTTGAAATTCTCAGCGGAAAAAAATGCAGCGACGTGTTGGATGAGTCTCAACCAGATCAATACCTCCTTGAATATGTAAGTCCAAGATGAATATATGGCATTAAACAAGCTAGCTAATTAAATTATTTGATACTTTTGCTAAATTAATGCGCGTTTTTGTGTTATGTATATATTCAGGCGTGGAAGTTATACGAGAATCAGATGCCGCTAAAACTTGTTGACGAAACACTTGACCCGAGTGAGTATACAGAACATGATGTGAAGAAATTCATAGAAATAGCATTGATGTGCACTCACTCAACGGCTTCCGAGCGGCCAACAATGTCCGAAGTGTTGTTGCTTGTCAATGAAGGATTAAGAATGCAAAAACCACCAACTAGAGTGCATACTAATGTTCCAAACTTAACTCTTGAGAAAGATGATCCCTCGTTTGCTTCAAGCGTTACCAATGCCGTTGTCTCGATAACAGAATTAGCAGGTCGCTAATTCAATAATACGTGATAATGTACCTTGTTTCATGGATGCTAGGAGTTGTGTAACAAGTTCTGTTGTTGTATTCATTTTGTTTAACACTAGTGATATGTTTAAAAAAAATGTTGCTTGAATTTCTTTTAATAATGTGTACTTTTTGTATCCTAGCTTCTTGCTAGTGAGTGTCATATTGGTTAATCTATTCAAAATAATTATAATTTCATGTCTTTTTGTTCTATATGAAAGGGTTAACTATATCTTGAAAATGGAACAAAAAATATGCATAAAACTAAATCAATTCAAAGCACTATCATTTCAGACCATTTCCATATAAAACAGGTGAATTTTGAGTGAGTTGAGCATGAATTAATCTAATGTAAAATATATTTAAAATTTGAAATAAAATAAGTATCTAACTATGTTTAATACTCCCTCCGTCCCATTAGAAGTGTCCATATTGCATTTTTTAGTTGTCCCATTTAAAGTGTCCACTTTTAAAATTTATTGGTAAACTTCCAAATTTGCCCTTAATAACATAAAACAAACAATATGATGGACCCACAATAATATTTATTATCAAGGGTATTATTGTCAAATGACAAGCAAAAATACCTATCATTTAATGTGCCTAAAACTTTGTGTTTTTCAAACTAGGACACTTCTAATGGGACGGAGGGAGTAACATTTATCTATGATATTATTTAATTACCATAGGATTTGTCAAAGCATGGACACATATTATTAATGACATATATCCATCAAATTTGAGTTACTAATGAACACATTTATAGCTAGCTAGCTAGAGTTTATTCTAACATTATAACCATGAGTATGTGCATTACTACATAAAGATAACAGAAAACTAGAATGAAAAATCATATTCGGGTTAAGCCACGTGTTCAACACGCTTAACTAAAAACATATTTTATGACAGTTTCATGTTCGTCTACCAGAGTACAACAACGTCAGAGGGCCAACGAGTTTGAGGATTACATTGCGCCTTCTCTAGTAATCTTTCATGGAATAGAATAAGATAATACTTTGCATTTCTAAACGAACAAGAAATCTAGAGCTCAATCTTTAAACGTCAAGGATCCTCTTCTCACTTAAGACGACTAATTAACCGAAAACAAGAATGCGAATCATGTTACTTTGAATATTAGATAGACCGCTTTCGTTATTTTCGTCAACAAACACCATATATCACAAATAAGTGACGCAATTATCTTTGTCATTTAACTGGATCTAAACAAAGTCTAAGCCACACTAATCATCAATGTTAATTTATCATTTGGTAATATAAAGTTATAACTAAAATATTTACGTCTAGGTTGTGATGTATTTATCCTAGAAATCTATGAATTATTCAAGACAGTAAAATAGTAAATATAGTTATCACAACAAAACGAGTTTCCGCTTACCTAAACTAATAACTATAGAAAAGCTAACTTAGAGGTACGTGTCGTGTATTCGTGTCCGTGTATAAAATTACGAATCTTGTCATCATGGGACAACGTGAATCATATATATAATTTTACTTTTGAAAATTAATTTGCACGTACAAATAGTTGTGTTGCATGCAATAATTCATTATTTTGAGTTGCATATTGAAGAGGTATCTTTCTATGACTGTAAGTCCACTACTAAGCGTATAGTAATATAAGCATAAAAAATGATTTTGCATGTGAAACTTATATTTTAGATTAAGTCAACGATGTGGCGGCTAAATAGAAAATGTTCATACAAATTAATAAACAATATAATTATGCGTTCAGCATGTTAATTGGCGGTTAAATAACCAAAGAGAGATCGAAAGTCAATGATGTGAAGTTCATGTGACATATATATATATATATATGGCAAATATTAATAAAAACACACTCGATGCATACGATCTAGAGATGAAATATTTAGTCACAGAGAGTTGATCTTAAGTTACAACATTAAAAATGATAATAAATCAAGACACTTTGATGTGTCACTAACTAGAGTAATGCCCGCGTGTTGTCGTGGGGCATGTATCCAATACTATTGAATAACATTTTATTGAGTGTAAGGTTACGTTTTAGGTTATTATAAATGTAAGTTTCGTGACTGAAATATAAATTTTTAATTAATTTGAAAGTTTTTGCTTAAATAGTTTAGGAATAAAAAAGAAACAAAAAAGTACAATTTATTTTCAGTTATATAGGACTCGAACTCATGGGGACTCGAGGCTTGACACTATTAACCCACCAGGAGATGGTGTTTGATCAACCGTCTTGATGAGACAATCAAAGAAAAGTCTTGTAGACAACCATTGGTAATAGTTGTTATACACTTATACTAATACGTCTTGTAAACGTTTTTTTATTCATGACTTGATCAATATAACTAAGTCAGCAAACTTTTTCAAATTAATCAAAGAGTTAAGAGTTATGCAACTTTATAAAAGGTATACATGAAATTGCCACTTTATAATATGGCTAGAAATAAGGACCAAGTGAAACTAAACCAATCTATACAAGCTAGTAATTGTTTTTTATAAAATGATTTTTGTGATTTTGTTGATTGTTTAGATACCACTTTTGGTATATATATAAGAAAGATAACTGTTTAACCAACGTCTTGTGACAATGAAACCGATAACTAGTGATTACGGTTTGAAAATATACTACCACAAAAGGACCCCCTACGAGGGGCGGGTCAACTGCATCAAATTAAAACAACATAAATGGCCCAAAAGCGGAAGACATGTGACAAGTTCAATGAGATATGACCGACTGAAAATAAAAATCGCAATTCAAATGAATTGCTTGAGAAATTCGGTTGCCACTAATCTTCCTCTTGTGTTCACAGACAATTTCAGTTCACTTATCTCTTTATCAATATCCTGCAAATCAAGTGAAAGTGTAACCAATATAAGTATGCGCCCAAAAAAAAAATTAAGACAAAACTGTAACTTAATAGCATACATGTAACACAAAACATTTGTAAAAGAATGGTTTAAACACTCGTGCAAAAAGCGTTTGGGTCAAACCGACCTGACCCATTTTCTGCCAAACCAGTTACACAGCCTATCTGACCCACCACCCATAATCGCTTTGGTGAAATGGGTCATGAATCTTTTGCTACCATGGAAATCGAATGAGTATAAAGTCAAAAGGTAATAGTAGTAGTAAATTGAAATCTTACTTCCATGAATTGGACAATGAAGTCAATAAGCTTATGCTTCTGCATCTCTTCACAGTGATAATTAGTGATAAGAAAACTAATATCATAACCCTGAAAGAAAAAGAAAAAAAATCTCCACATTGGCACTTATTATCCACAAATGTTAATAAATAGCACTAAAAACAGTCTTAGTAGATGAGCAAAATAGATTGAACATTGTTAGTGGCTTTTACCATTGCTCATCATAAGAAACAAGAGAAAATCACTAAAGCATCCATTCACGTTCAGTGTGTTATCCCTCTATGCAACAGCAATTTTACGCATATGAAAATATGAAATACGTGAAATTTTAGTTGTGTATCTACTTCTACTCACCTAAACCCTAAAAAATTCATTCTATACGTGAATAATAATACATACACAAATAAAAATACATACCTAAACCCATTGCGTATCACACTAGTTTAAGTCATTACTAATGGAAGAAAGCCTGATACGCAAGTAAAAGTATCTCACGGCTAAATGCATAATTTATTTTGACATGGCTATACATGCATAACACCCAAAAAATGACTATTTACGTGGCTTTCTCTGATAAAAAAACGGTTTTGTACATCAATTATATCCTTCAAGTAATACTCATTCTTGATTCCATAAGCACAATATTATGAATCCGGATGCAACCCAAACTTTCAGTTATTTTTATCAAAATCACAGCTCATTCATGTAAAAGGTGCTACACACCTGGACTGGTTTTCTCCTTAAGACTTCAAAAGCTTCCGCCCTCATTGATAAAAACCGAAGGAACTTTTTGGTTAGAATGTTTTCAAGCTCGTCTGCCTGCTTTACCTATATGTGAACCAGACAAGAAAAATTGATATCTTTATTGGTATAATAATAAAAGTAAAATGTTAAACTAAAAAACCCCTATATCAACAATCAAAGTTCAATAATTTAAAAACAAACTAAGTTAATCGTAAATGATTATAGTAACCAAAGTGGGATATTTTGGCAACTAAAATTGTTGGGTATGGAATTTAATTTAAAAATAGGAAAATGATTAACATAGCCCTATTGCTCTAGGGAGATAATGGTTAAAGATTTACTGCAATTACCTTGAGGCTTATGCGCAGTGAATTAATAGATGTTTCGATCAAACATTTTTCAGCCTCATTTCGACATATGACAACCTGAATTGGAAGTATCAACGTTAAAATGATAATAAAATAAAGATCTAAATAATCAACTCAAAAAACACCAATACTTATAGTTTGAATGAACACATCCTCACATGAGTACATCATGAAAGTTCACAAATGCCAAAGATCAAGTGTCATTAAGTTTCTAAACTGTTATACTTGGCTTACGGTTCTAAACCAGGTAACCAACTACTAGTCCACAATTCTTGTGAAAATGATATAAATATCATATGTTCAAGGAGTGATATTAGACCAATTGTGTAAATGAAAATGCAAAAGTAGAGCCATTGCTTTTGACATAAATTGTCCGAAATGTTATTACAGGGTGCCAATTTTATCAACAAGTGCAAGTTCTAAGAGAAAGGATGAACAGCGTGTTCTTACAGGATTGAGTAGAAGTTCCGGACTGGTCCTGAAAATAAAAAAGACAACATTAAACGTCTTGAGTTAGCGTATAACTGACATAAATATGAAACAATATAAAGTGAGCATCAAAGGCAAACAAAGTCATGAATCAGTTACATACTTCATCTCAACTTCAGGCTTGTTATGCCTTTCAACTTCTTGACAAGGAAAGTTCTGCAGAAAAATATAACAATATTAGACAAAGACGTATACATTCAGACTTAAAACTATCAGTTGAACAGTCATGCCAAACCAAATGATGGCCTTGTTGTAAGAAACTAAGAATACGGGTGCAAGATACGTGCAGGCAAGCGTTTTAAATAATAACCAAAAGGAAGAAAACACATCCATAACTGTATCCACACGCTTAGAGAGAATATGATATTATCGAACGAGAAAATAAAAATTTGGTATAAAACTGACAACTATCAAAGTAAAAACAACAATTGGGAAATTAGATTGGATCTAGATGCTAATTACACATTTTAACCTAACCTACAACATTTAGCCATAAATTTGCATACCTGCAAACACATTGCAGCCTCTAGAGTGTTTCGTATACAGGTCAGATACAACCTCACTGAACTCCCCTGTAAAACACGAAAACTTAATTACTACAAACACAAATACAAAATCATTTCACTCTAACATTCATTTGTTGAAATAAAATCAAATCAAGCAACCACAACCGTATTGAAACAAAAATCGTATCTGCATATTCTTCGATTTAATCAAATGAAGTTGGATCAGATGAATTCAATGAACCTAGGGTTTTAAAAAGTGAAATTGATGATCGAAAACTTACCATAGATTGAAATTGAGTGAAAATGAAATGTGTAAGAAGAAGATGGATCAATTCTCCTTGATCTCACATCCAAAAACAACAATTATAAACAGAATTAAACGAACAAATGAAGTTATATAATGATCAACACTTTTTTGAAAAAAATATTCCGACCTGCCGGATTCGAACCAGCGACCTAAGGATAACAGCACCAACTACAGTCCTCCGCTCTACCAACTGAGCTAAGGTCGGTTTCATGTCTATATCCTTCTACTGAAATAAATGTATGCATGTATATCTATACATATAGAAAGATAAATACAACTTTGGAACATGTTTGCGTGCTAATTTCTACGTGTTAGATTGAATAATCACACATGGATGTAATTCTCACGCAAAAAGTGTTAATGTGTAGCATGATAATTTCACATCTCAGTTATAACTTACATAATAAATTTTTACATTTCGTATAAAAATACATGTTTGTATTTTAAACTTTTCATATATATATATATGTGTATTGTTATGTGTGAATTTTCTTCCAATTTTTAGTCCCAATCATACAATGTTACATGACTACAATTTGTCTTACACATGTAGTTTTTAAAAGATTATGACAGAAACCAGTTGAAATACAAATCAAATCTAAAATCTTGCCTAAGAGAAATTAGTCTTTTACTGTTCTCTCATGCTTAAACAAGGTTTGTATGAAACTTTTATGATCATGCTTATCCTGTGACTCTGAGACTTGATTGTAGACTTTTATTTAAGACCAAGCGGTATACAAATATGATGTAGTATTGTAGCTTAGTTGTTGTGAAGGTCGTTTTTAAACTGCCTTGGCTAGGCGTTAAGGGGTGTTAAAGGCTTGGTGCCTCAAACCAAACCATCTTTATAGGTCTGGCCTGCTTGATTTGGCGTTTTTCATAACCATACAATATTCATCAAAACCACCTGCACTAAACCATTATCACCCTTAGATCACACATCACCTATGTGATAATGCAAAGCAGTTTTTCATCACAGATTAACATGAAGCCAAGCTCAATATATAGTTACCAAACATTCAATCCAAATAGTTCACCAAGACACTAATAACAAAAAGAAAAAAACAAAGAGTCTGTAGTACACACTTGTGCGCCCCTCAGCATTTGACCTTTGTCCTGACTCCTGACAATGAACACAAGCGAGAAAAAAGACTAAAAGACGGTGTCATAAATGGGATCAAAGAACCCCAAAGAACGGATTATTTATGGCACTGTTCAACTCTGTCCCAGCTGAATTTAGCACTGCTCTATCGATTTTGTCTCTAGCCAAAAACAAGAATTCGTCCCCTTCAATCTTTTCAAATCCACATAGCTCAAGAAACTTAATGCCACCTTCCAATTTCCCAACTCTTTCCTGTTTAGATCAACCAAAACCATAAGTGAACGTGTATTAACAAACTTCCCAAATCATATAAAAAAGGTTTGCGGGTCAACTTGCACTGCAAGTCTGCAATTAGCATGTTTCAACCCAAACTGATGGGGGCAAGTGACTGTTACGCACTGAAACCAACGCAAGAAACAAGTCATGTCCATCTTAATATTCCGTAATCATTCATTATGTGTTCTTGAATGGGGAGTAATACAACAACTAAAAATTACTAATTTAAAGTAGTAATGTTAATGAGTAAAAACATAAAGCAGAATTGGCAATGGTGTTCTGACCTGAAAGGCAGCATTACTAAGTCTGATCTTGCGAAATTTCTCCTCATCTGGTTTAGTTGCAGCGTTCTTGACATAAGTCAGGAGGGTATTGAATGCTGTCTTCACTTTTGGCTCGTCATCCTAAATCATTTTATACAAAAATTAGTACATAAAATTTTCAATAAAGCAGATAAATTTTTTATTAAGAATGCCTAGCAAAACTTGGAACAAAAAAATTCAGGTCAACCCAAACTTCATATATAAAACGCAGCCATCGGTTAACAGGTGAATGACAAGATTACAGACTAAAATGTCATACGAGAATTAGCACCCTCCAGACGGTAAAAAGAAAGACAATACGCAGACAATGATAAAATCTGATGATTTGTTTACCTTATTGCTCTGCTTTAGAGATCTTAAACACTCTCTCATCTGCTCTGCTTTTGTAGCAGGCCTGATGGGCAAAGAGCTCTGTAACAAATACCAATAAAATTCTTGATTTTTAACATGTTTTGGATTGCAAATATTCCTACAGAAAAAGCTGATAAAACTATGGATGCCTGTAGATCTGAGCTAGAGATGGCAAAATTCGATTCCATTTACTTATGAGAGGATCGGATTCGGGTTAATTATATCCCTGATAGTCAAACGGTAGGAATGAAAAGTTGCCCAAAAAGGAAGTGGTCATACGGACATGCTTCGCTAAAAGTATATTTTTATAGCATAAAACCTCCTAAACTTTACAGACGAAAAATGTTTGGTCCAACCCTGACTAGCACCAAAAAATTGTGTGTTTGGACCAAACCCATTTTTAGGTGTTGCCCAAACTGCCCGCTAGCCCATTTTGCCACCTCTAGAATGAACCAGTAAGAAATGTGCAATTTTATAACAGCTTTTAGGTTGGAAGTAAAAGGCGATAAGTCTTTAATCTTGAAATTCCATACCAGAATAAGTTTATACAGGGAACAAAGACGGGGATACCTTCTTTTCTTCAACTACAGGTGGAGGAGGCTTTGAAGCAGCGGGATCTTCTGCAGGTAATCCAAGCTTCCTCCTCCTTTCCGCCTGTACAACATACAGTCATACATAATATTAATTTAACATAAAAAGATACTAAGATTAAACTCATAATGTGTTTTATAAGCTAAATAAGTGTTGGTTATCATAAAAAATCATTATTGTAATTAAAAATTGTATATTATAGGTCAAAGAAACATTTTCAATACCTTATCTTCTTCCAACTTCTGTCGGATTTTTTCTCTAGCTCTTCTTTCCTCCTCTTTTTCTGCTTTGCGCAAGGCTATTATTCTGCAACATTTGGAAAAAGAAAAAAAAAGGTTTACAGCCAAGCATAAAGAAAATTACTCTTGAAGAGAGATAAAAATAATTACGATACCGTTTTCTTTCATTTTCTTCCTCGATACGCTTTGCTTCAAGTAGTTCCTTACCAATTCGAATTCGCTCCTACAACAAGTTAATACTATGTTAAGTGCATTCTGATGATGATATAAATTTGTATGTGAGTACAGCCACGGGACACTCATGCAATACTCACAATAACTGTTGTCAATTGAAAACTTACAGAAATAAAGTGGGTATACACCTAAAGGAGAATATACAATGTCATCTAAAAGAAACAAGAAAAGAGAAAAAAAAAACATAAATTCATATGATTTTTGGGTACATTTGAATGCCAATTCTTAGCTATGAATCTATGATACCATGTAGTATGTCATTAAAATTCATATGCATAATATATTTTCTTTGTTTCAATCCAAGTATATAAGGAAGATAACTGGTGGAATGTTCAAATATGTATCAAGATACTAGAGATAAGTTTGTTCTTCTTGGTTGAAAGAAAATACAACAGTCAAGTTGAATGATACGATAATAAACATACCACAAAATAACAATCACTCCAGATAACAATCAAGCAAATAGTAGATTATGCATTTAACAAAATGAAGATAACTCGATTATTTATCCTTATAACAAACAGATGATTACCTTCTCCCTTTCTCTTTCCATTCTCTTTTCTTCCTCTTCTTTCTTTTTGCGAGCCCGTTCCCTTGAATATAACAAGGACCGAAATATGAGTATAAAGTAAATTAAACAAAAATTAGATCACAATCATGGAAGGTAGTACAACAAAATTCCAAACTATTTAAGGTAATATTAACAGCTGCGTATCCTAATTCCTGTCTACAAGCTAATATTAACAAAATTCATACTATTCAATGTTCTTGTAATGTCAATAACTGAGTAACTAAATTCCTGTG
This sequence comes from Tagetes erecta, assembly GCA_030867185.1. Classification (NCBI taxonomy): domain Eukaryota; kingdom Viridiplantae; phylum Streptophyta; class Magnoliopsida; order Asterales; family Asteraceae; genus Tagetes; species Tagetes erecta. The sequence continues at coordinate 3,480,956 of CM061489.1, read as the reverse complement.
TACAAGCTAATATTAATAAACCCAAATGATGTGGGTATCAACTGATTAAGCAAGCAGCATATGAAAATAAAAAATACGATCATACCTTAGCTCTTGTGCTTTTGCTTTTCTTTCTTCAGGAGTGAGAGAAGGCTTGGGAGGCTCTGATTTACTCTTGGCAGACACCTAGCAGAGAGTATTAATGTAATATAATAAAACTTGGTCTGAAAATAATATATTGTTTTTGCACATGATAATAAAGTATATTAATGCATAGTGCTGTGACTTTGTTTCTGAAACTGTAACTATTATATATTTCATCAATGCTGCTTCCAGAAAATCACCAAAAAAACAGAAACCCATGAGGCACAATCCTTAACAAGTAATGCATGCAACAAAAATTAATAAACTAATACTTGAATAAAGCATGTTCACTGGTAGAAGTTCACACACACATGACAAATGTGAGTGAGGTGTGAGAGCAAGAAATCAAAAATACCAAAGGCATCTGATCTATGTCAGCATCATCCTCATGTTCAACAATCCAATTTGCAGCAGCCTCAAGACTCGAGTTACCTGGAAACGAATGTGTTAGAAGGAAACAATACCACCATTATGAAAAAAGCCAAACAAAGTATTACACTATTGCATCACAAGAAGGATAAAACTAGATTATATAAAGTGTCGTTCGGTTACACATTTCAACCTTATTTATATATTCAGAGTACATAAGCATAAATAGAAACAATCTAGAAAGATACACCGAACCAAGAGGTTAAGCCCACTCACCAGAAAAATGAAGAGCCCGCGTTGCCCTTTCTTTAGAAAACCCCATTAGCTCAAGCTCCTCTAGTAATTTCGAATCAACATCAGGAACAACCATTTCTACAACATACATATGTGAGAAACCAGACATTAGACTAAAAACTCGTGAATGCCAAAACCCAGAAAGACAAAAAAGCCACTATACATCCATTCCTCCAATATGAAGAACATCACTACTCAGATAAAGATGCATGCTTATTATAACTAGTGGAGCAATAGTTTATCTAACTCGAGATTAGAATCACGCACAAACTATGTTGTCAAAACCCTCTGGGCAAGCGCCTAGCCACTCATGGAAGGTGAGGTGCAGGGAAATGCCTTTCGGCCCATTCAATCGCTCCAGCGAGGTTCCATCAAGATTCTCGCCAAGACTCCGCCCAAATCCCTTAAATTCTTACAACCTTCTGCAAATTCCGTACAAACTTGTTTGAAATTCAAAAACGTCCGTGAACCAGACTAAACCAATCCTAAACAAGCCTAAAACATGTCTCAAACCCCTAAAAATTATATGTTTATGCCATGCACCTTGCTTGTCTCTATCCCTCGCTTTCTAAGCACCTTGCACCTAGGTCTAATGCTCACCCTTTGCGCCTTCAAAAACTATATGCACAATAAGAAACCATAGAACCATCTCTCTATATAACAAGATTCAAACAATTAACCAAACAACCACCTCTTATTTTCAACAATCTCAATCAAACTTAACAAAATAAACCATAAAGCTTCAAAACATTAACAACAAAGGTAACAAATATCCAATACCCTCAGGTTCACCACTACTACTAGCACTAGCATCGACCATATCAACATCATCACTGCTCTGATTCTTCGCAACCTCCAACACAATCGGCTTCACCGTCTCCGACGTCTTATCAGCAAATTCCGTATGACCAGTCCTCTTAGTATGCAGATCACTCTCCTAACAACATAAAACACCAAATATCAACCAATTGATACACAAATCAATCAAAAGTAGATAAATCGGTACCGTTTTGGATCGACATGGTTTGCCACAAGTGGAACAAACTAGGTTAAGAACTGGCTCGGTTGATTCAGAAAAATCAGTGTGTTTGGTGAGTTCTGCGTGCTCTTGAGCTTCTTCGACTGATTTGAGTAAAGCTCCGCAGTCACCGCACTTGAGTGATACTCCGGCCATTGTTTCGCCGTCGACGGTGGCGATCTCCGGTGCGATTTCACGGTGATTTAGGAGGCGATTAGGATACACGGTGGTTACGAAAATTGGGAAATTGGTTTGTGATTCGTTTACCCGTTGTTAGGCAAAGTATAGGCTTTTGAGTTTTGTTTGTGTATATGCTAAATCATCTACCCGACCCGACCCGACTCGAATAATTCGGGTTTGTTTCTTCCCCAAGCTATTAGCCATGTCACTCTAGTTTAAAAACTGCATTTTACTCCAGTTTAAAAACAAGTACCTCAGTGACGGATCTAGGATAAAAATTCAGGGTTATCCTTAAAAAATTTTTTGACATACATTCATACAATAATAAAAAAATTAGTGTACATTTATATGATAATGAAATTTTTTTTTGTCTACTTTAGTATTACTAGTAGGGGCCCGCGCGATGCGGCGGGTTGCGATTCGGTAGGGCCGACATTGTCGGTGGTACTCGTTTCTAGGTGTTTTTTTAAAACCGTTCTTTTTTTTTAATATGAATCGCAGACAACGGTAATATTTAACAAACAATTATTGATACAAAAATATCTAAAATCTTAAAATAAAAGCTGAAAATAAAACTCCATTGTGAAGTGCTTGCATTAAAACGAGATGAATTTAGTCGTATAACTAATAACTTAACATTAAAATTAACACTGAAAAAACCATCGAGCAGTGCTTAAATAAAACCTTAACAAACTTTAAATATATTATGGTGCCTATATGTGGTACTTGTTTTCATAGTTTTCGTTATTCATACAACATATATTTTACAAAAATTTGCTATTTTTTTTCTATGCAAAGTTTTCAGATAAATAATATTTTGCATGATTGTTGGCAATATAAGTCGTAAGGCTTCCACGTAAAAGTTGAAAACTAAAGAAACCATTAACTAATAACGCTATAAAGTAATAATTAAACATTAAAATATGAAATAACTAAAGAAACCATTAATGCTATAAAGTAACACATACAAGTTGAAAACTAAAAAAATCTAATGTGAACCACTTGTATTACTTGTATCATTAACAGATCAATTTAGTCATTAATTTTACACATCTCAATAATGCCAACTACATTGTTCCACCAATATTCCTCATCAAGAGGCGCCCTATGAATTTCTTATGTATCTTTGTCTCTGACTGCTACATCTTTTGAAGGATGAGTTTTTTGTATGCTCTCCTTTTTTACCGGAACATATGACATCTTTTGGTCTTTTTTTTAAGACATGAGATGCACTCATCAAACACATAACATCAAATCATATAAACGTGAGTAACAGAGACTAAAAACTAACAATTAAAATGGATGAAATGCCATAGCAGATTAACCTTTTCAGTTGAAACCAATTTCAGAACATAAAGATGACTCTTACCAAGACCAATAAATGCAAACCGATGTAGAAAAAAAGAAGAGAATCTCATCCTTACTTACAAGTGATATCACCTAAGATACCATTAGTTTAACTAAAACAATAATAACACAAAAGACCTATACCATTACCCAATAATGGTTGTCCATGAAACAAATACTAAAAGTTATCGTTGCTTACTAAAAGTACCATTTAAGCCTAAATTGAACATCATTCAGCAACAAATAATTATCAATATACACTACCGTTAACAATGAGAGCAGTAAATGAATTATTAGGTTGGTGGTGAAGCTTGTTTTGGTGTAGCTTACGTTGATCACTTGACAACATCAACCATATTAGTTTGTGGCCACATTTACCACTTAACTCCATATCTTTTTAAAAAATGTTGTTTTATAGAAGATTATTTTAAAAAAATAAAGCGTATTAAACAGTTTCTATAAATTCTAGGACCAAATTGGTGTCATAAATCTTTTTTTTTGCATCTTTTAAGATGTGAGTTGAGCTTAATATGTTATTGCTCATAGTAAAAAAAAATCAGTACAAATAAAATCATAACACTATATTTCTCTTAAACAGTGAAGAAACTTGAAGTTTTATGAGGGGGGGGGGGGGTCGGAAAGTCACGAGGCTGGTAATTTCTTCTATCGCTATGTTACGGGTTATATGTCCGGGTCGGGTCAAACAATAAAAACTCTAAATATCTAATCATTCTTCATTCATTCAAACAAAGTTTTCTTACACAAAAAAAGTGGACAATAATTTAACAAACACACGTAAAAATTATTTAAAATAATACGAGGAATGATGAGTACTTGATATGCAGGAACATGAATTACAACTTAGCCAGACGACCTTTAAGCTCTTTGAATTTATCGATTATGGATTCTGAATCAAACAATTTACAAAATTCATCAACATTTACAAATTACAATCATAAACCCAAAATAATGATTTACAATCTTAAAATTAAACATTTGCAAGTGATATACAATTATTGATGGCTTTATTTGTTAACCCTTAAATCACACATTATCTTTATGATAATGCAAAGCAATCATCACAGATTATCATGAACCCGAGCTCAATATATGGTTACTAACCATTCAATCCAAATAGTTCACCAGGCCAGTAATAACAAGAAAAAAAATAAGTCTGCAGTACACACTTGTGGACTAACAAAGATGTTTCGAACCTGCTGTGATGTTTAAATCTTTCTTAGTACCTTCTAAACTCAGTAGTACACTACAAAGATTGAACAGGTAAAATACTAAACTACTAATCACAATTTAATCCTCATCAATTTTAACCCTAAAACCCTAATTGACTAATTGAAATAAAAAAACCTAGATGGATGGAATGAATGGCGCAACACTCAAGGGTGTAGAAGGTTGTCTGGTGGATGACAATAGTCAGTAGTCGAGTAATGCAATGAATGGTGAGGTAGCAGCAGGTTGAGTAGAGCAGGGGAGGATGTCGAGTGCCAGGCAAGGGGTGTGAACTGTGAAGTCTGAAGTGCTGTTTGAAAAAATAGAGGGTTTTCAACTTTCAAGTGCTGGGCACTACTTGGGCTTGTACATAGTTTTTAGAGGGGCCTCAAATTAATGTACACAATATTTTTAGAGGGGGGCAACCCAATATATATATGAATTATAAATACGAAATCTTGTATACTCGCTACTTCTAACTAAAGTTATGCCCCAGCTCTTAAAAGAGCATGTTAGGAGACTTTCAACATACAAGGGCTTATCCTTTTTATTGTAACCTTGGCTTTGGCATAGTTTATGAGATGCAAAAATACAAAATTAACCAATCTATGAAGGACAAAAGAACACTTCATTAAACATATTAAAATTTTATGAACAAGATGACATACCTTCTCTACCTTTTCTTGTTGTTTCTTCATCTTTTTCATCTCAAACTCTTTTCCTGACACGTTACAACACAGATAAACTTAAATCTTAACCTAGAATAACACAAGAATACCACTACCAACTCAAAACCATGAACCAAAATCTCTATATGTTCCAGTTTCGCATAGACATATTAATAAAAAAACAGTCTTCAAATCTACGAGCATGCTTGATAAAATCCAATAGAAGTGCAATAACAAAAGTTGATGTGTGGAACTACCTCAAATTTCCATGATTGCTTGCCTTAAAATCAAACAAAAATCCATGATCTATGCTTAGTAAACAATGTGAGAAGAATAAGAAAATAGGAAATATGATTAATGTCAAAGATAAGCACTGTTGACAAAATGTGTATGAAAAACGATGATACCATTAATTCCAAACTCATCCAAATGATTGGCCAAAATTGCATGTTACCTAGAAATTTAGAAGTGCGAACATGAAAAAAAAATCATATCAAACACCCGAATCAACTTCTTCAAACCCCAAGTTCGAAATGCTTACCTTGTTTGTTCAACTGTAATGAAACTTAAACTTACAATTTCAGTAACAAAGCTAGCAAAAAACGAACCTAAACAAGTCGGGATGTCATCCGAAATGTATTCTTAATGCATAGTTGCACACAACCTCCCGAATTGTATTATTAATATAGAAGTGTTTTGGGTCAACTATGGTCTATTTTGAACAAAAGACCTGGACTAATCAAAGAATTACCCGGTTTGATACAAAAGTGTTTTGGGTCAACTTTGGCCGGTTTTAAACAAACGATCCTGATTAATCAAAGAAACATGGTATAAAAGTTAAAATGCCATGTTAAAAACAAAAATGTGTCAAAAAATAATAAATGCAACGTCTTCTTTAGAGCTAGGTTTAGTCAGAGTGACTAAAATACATTTGACCAATTTTAGTTTAAGTTATTTTTTCATTCTACATTTACAAGTCTACAACAACTGATCAATTTAAAATAAAACACAAATTCAAGTCAACTAACCCACAGGCCTAATACGTGCAACCTCTACCTTAACTTTAAAACCATTAACTTTTTACTGTTATATGCAACTTAATTTTCATGCAATGAAAACACACACAAAACAAAAGCTAAAGAAAAAACATAAACATACCCAATACATCATAGGCGAGTTCTCGAAAACTGATATGCCGTCGAACCACTTTCTCGCAGTGCTCAAGAACCCGAGACAAGAGATAATAAGAGTAGAAAGTGAGCAACCCCATGATGATCAAGCAAAAGAATCCAAGACCACATCCCAGCCGTCTGAACACGTATGGTAGAGTCAGTATCATGGGTACCACGATGGCGATCGTGAGATGATTCCCAACATGATACCACTCACCTGATAAACAAACACACTCAGTAAATTTAACAGTAAAACTAAATTGAATTTAATTTTAGGATTGGGATTAGAGTAACTGAAATAAACTGAATGATATATATATATATATACACCTTTTGATTCAAACACGAATGTTACACCTGCTGCTCCATGCTGGAATGTTTCGTTTTCCGGTGACGGAGGGGCCTCTGTTTTCAAGAATGATAAGCTAGAATTATCATGTATGAATGTATATATATTCTGCAAGTGTGAAATTTTTTTAGGTGGCATGTAAAGAAAGAGACGTATGTATATTTTGCATTAGATAGATTGAATTATCTTGAATATACCTAAAGTTGAGCATTGAAGGTTATGGTTGACAACGAAACTGCGATAAAGTTAATACAAATCTAAATATATAATTTTTAATATCATATAATTAATAGTTATATGTCATATAAGTAGGTTGATGACAATACTACTTGTATTTATCAAATGGTGATCACCAAGGTGCTTTAATAGAGCTTTCAGTGGATATTAGGTGGGAAGAAATCTAACCTGTACAATGGTCAAGCAATTTTTTCCTTATCAACTACTTGCATTTGAAAATCACAAACAAAAAAACATGTAAATGGGTTGAACACATAAAATGCTTAATATGCAACTCATTTTCGTCATGTCATTATCAAATAGGTCAAAATTACTCAAATTTATTGAAACTAACATCATCTTCATCATCATCATAAAACTGCATAAAGTTACCAACAAGAAAGACATGCTTCCATAAATCTCCCTGCAATCTAAAAAATCATCATAATAACATTAAATCTACATTCAGTTTATGTAACCTAACAATCCGTTACAAGTAGATTGTTTTATTCATTCAAAACACACACACATATATATATGTTTCATCCCTACACAAAATCACCAAAAAACATGTGAATCAAGCTTAAACTTTAATCTCACATGACAATTGAAGATAAAATAAATCGAATCAATATGAAATAAAGAATCATACGTATGGGTTTATCGTTTCTTCTACATCAGAGGGTGATTTCGGAGGAAGAGTTCAAAATCTCAGGAGAAATATTCCTCTATGTCATCCCTCTTGAACACTACATCAAGCTTAAACTTTAATCTCATTCCGATTTCTCTTGCATATAGTTTGAGAGATAACTGATAATGAGAGAGATGAAGATGATGGAGTTGGAGGCGAATGCTAGGGTTTACTGAGAGAGCGTGTACTGAGGAAGATTTCAACGGGTTATTTCGAAAATTAAGGACTTGGGTTAAATTAAACTTAGGCTAAAAAGACCTAATTACCCCTGAAATACCCCTGAAAGTGTTTGTACATTATGCATTAAACAGCGGTACGTGGTTGACAAGTTAGGTATCTTTCCAATCTGCTTTATAGATAGTATAGATATTTTAACAATATGTCTCATTTTACCATAATAATAATTATTTTATTGTATATCATTAGCGATATCCTTACTTTTATTTGGTTATTCTTAAATATTATTAGCAATATTCGAAGTTCCATCATTATTTTATTTAATACAATTGCTTAGGGACAACGACGGAACCAAAAGCTTTTAAATGTAGGTTATGCACTATTTTTAGTTTTGTATGTTTTAATCACTTTACCAACGTTTAATTTTAAGAGAGCTAGAGAGTCTAAAATAGTAGTTTAGAAAGAAACCGAAACCTAAAAAACCATTAACAAGTTAACATTTAAATGGTTATAAAAATAATACATGCAAAACTATAATATCACAAAACCAAGTACGTAGATATAAAATGCGTTTGAAAGAAATTTATTTTAAAAGCAAACAATTACAATCTTTATATTTCCTATAACAATATTACAAAATTAGCTATAAAATGAAAAATCAACATAAAAGAATTATTTAATACGCTATATTTGGTTATATATTAAAATATTTATAATAGTAACTAAAAGTTCATAGTATAGTAATACTTAAAACAATTACTAATATATAAAATAGATTACAATGCAAGGGACCTACAATGCAATATGTATAAATACTTATGTCCACCTCTGTCACTTTGTAAGTCTCGAAAACCACAAAGTAAAAGAGTAAATAAAATAAATATTAAACTATTTAATCCTAAAATCCAATCATTACATCTTCTTCCTCTCACCTCTATTTCCAGAACTCATTCTCACTGGCCGGAGAAAACTCCGATGATGCAAATTTTATCGTCTCTCTTCTTTTAATTCAGCCTCTTCTTAAGGGGTATCCTTACAATCATACAGAGGTATCCTATAAATAAAACGAGAAAAATATAAAGAGATTTCCACTACGTCGTAAAATTTGAGTCGTTAGTAGATCCGCCCTTGAGTGTACATACATGATACACCAAAGCCAATTTCTATATTGGTCAATGGTCATGTAGGGAAAAAAAAGGTTATATTACTTTTATTATATTTATCCGAATATCAACTGTCTGAGTTTCATTTCAGTTAAATTGTGTGTAACTGTTATTACCTATCGTATGACTTTCTTCCCATAAGCAAAGAAAAAGGAGTAAGGACAACGTGTTGTTCTCTCCCCCGCGTATCTATGATCTATATGATTTCTAAGAACGTCAACTCATAAGACATGTATGATAGGCTATGTTTTGTGTTCAGTAAGCTAGGTTTTTCTATTTAAAAGGGGTGGCAGTGCAACATGCTGTCTGTTTACGTGTCACCTTATTGTAAATTTCTTGTTGTTTTAATTTGAAATCATTTATAAAAAAACGTATGATTAGTGAGAATATTAATCAAATGGACCATGCAACGCTCATATAATGTATAGGTGGCGTGTATGGTTTTAAGAACAATCTTATAAACAATTTACTTCATTTATTCCAAGACTTCAAACATGAAATTATCACATATAACTTAACTAATAACTTAACTACGTTATAAAACCATATATTGCACCGGTCATTTAAGATTTAGAAAATCACACAAAATTGTAATTATTTTAAAACAAAATCACTGATTAGATTTAAACCATATCAACTAAAGCGAAATAAACAAATAAGACGAGAAAAAAATCGTCTAGGTCGCAAAATTGTTATTATGTTTTTTTTAGAATGGCGATATAGATTCAAATAGAATTTCGACTTCCAAAAACTTGGAATGGCCAAACAACTGTTAGCAGATAATTAGCCTTGTAAGTATAAATACACAATTAACTCCATTGTATCAAAGTATAACTTATAATCACATTTTCTAAGTTTCATAGTTCCAATATCAAATCATTGGTATCTGATTTCATTCCCTTGTTGTTATTATAAAGCAAGGATGTTTCTAAGTTCTAACTTGCAAAGGGTTGACTTTCTACAGTCAAACACAGTACCTTTTAGCCTAAAGTTTATCAATTTCTTCCCATAGCAATGTCCATAAAAGTTCATAGCTATGCTTATTATATAAGTGCTATATAGTTCATGTTTTTTTTTAATTTAAAAACAATAATCCATAAGAAATTTGGATTGTCAGTTATCATATATGTGACTAAATTAACTTACTTTTGATAAAGGTTGACTTAAAAAAAATACAAATACACACTGCATGTCCCTTGTGTATTAAAAAATAAATATCATATTCATTCAAAACAATACAAATACAGGCCATAAAAAATTTCATACATAGCATGTCCCTCAGACAAGCCCACAAGTATATGAAAAAGTAGAAAAAAAGGTAAGAATCAAAGGAAAATAAACAAAAATCATGAAAAATAACATAATGCTGCGCGATATGATTGTAAATAACTTAGAACAGCATTGCATATGTGGCAACGAATATTGAGAATATAATTGGAATGGTTGTGAATCTTATTGAAGTTGCGTCTGAAGAACCGTTGTTATCTGTTGATGGCACAGTGTTTGTTTGGGTGCCTGTATCCGAAGGGGATCCTGGAGATGATGAAGGCGTTGTTGTTCCTGAAGGAGAGTTGGTTGGAGTAGCAGCTGCTGAATTCAAAACCAAGAACAATGAATAAGTTTGTAAACTTTAATTGGGTGGTTTTGAAAAAATGGGAAGTTATGAAACTTTATAAACTAGAGGTGACAATCTTGACTCGTTTACGTGTAAATGAATTGATTCGGGTTATGTTTATCTTTAACGGGTCAGTCGCGTCAAGTAAAAGATTAGATGAAAAGTAAATGGGTCAGTTGTGAAAGTTGCTCAAAAGGCATATTAGATATGTAAAACTTCTAAATGCTTGTATTTTATAAATAGATTATTAATGAAATAATGTGTTTTAAGCATTTTTTATAGACAAATAAATTATAAAAGAAAATAACAAATCACTAGTTGAATATAAACATGCTAAGTAAATGTTTAGATCATTACCATCACATTGACTGGTTGGTGGTGTTTGTACATTGCAAGCCTTAGGCAACTCAAGAGCTTGAGTTTGGTTAATGTTAAGTCCCAAAGACGAGCCACCACCGTTAAGAACTTGACACAGACACTGTGGCTGTGACCGGACCACACTAGCCAGTTGGGTGCAACATCCTGATGATGGTGTTGATGTGTTACCCGAAATGTAGTTCAGGCATGGTGACATACTGATTAAAACACTTGTGCACCCTGAAGATTGAGCCATTGAGCCTCCATATAATGCAGCCATTGTGATCACTAGGATCATTAAGATTGTGTTGGTTTTTTGGTGTTGTGCCATTTGGGTTTTTGTGGGATTTTGGTGTTTTTAATGTAATTTGGGTTGAGAAAGAAGAATTGAGGCTGTGTGTTTTTTTTGTTTGGGTTGAGAGTATGGAGATTTTGTGGTTATATATATAGGGGAAATGGTATGACTGAGTTAACTTAGGACATGTGAAGATGTTGTATGTAGGTAACCTACTTTTCCAACTTTAGCAAATAGTCACCAAATGCAAAAGGAAATTTAAACTAAAAGAATATGATGATTTCTTACACGTACTGAGATTAAACAAAAATAGTATTCGCAAGTTTGTATCAGTCTAAGGTTGAAACCTAGCTCGGGTATATTTAGCTAAAGCCTAAACAGGTCGTATTTAGGTAAGCCTGTTGGGTTGACGGTTAGTCTTGTTTAACCCCTTTATATTTTTAGCATTTTAAAAGTTATTTATGTAATATGTCAAATTCAAAAGCTATAAAGGAAACAAATATCATGTTTTATAGTTTGACCGTAATTACACACATTCCTATATTTTGTTGCAAATTTAGAGTACTAAATAGAATTTCAGGTTACATGTGCTCGTTCTTGTCAGAATAGAATATACGTTTTATTTCAGGTGTAAAGTTTATGATATGTTATGTTTTAGTTCATATCAGGCTTGACTCGCGCCAATCCACCAAAAGGAAAAAGCAGAGAATGATGGTATGATCCATAGAGTGCAAGAGACATGAAAGAACCTTATCTTAGTGAAATACAATTGAAATAGTTATAGTTATATTAATTCTATGTTTTAGAGTTTGAACAAATAGAATATTGTGGGACCAAAACAAATTTGATTAGGTATATAGATGACCTGCTACTTAACCATACAAATGGTATCGGTTAAATAACCACCAAACTCTATAAACAAATAATTATTCTGGTTGAGAACGCACTCACGCAAATTAGAAAATTACTTAAATAAAATTATATAACAAAAACTTGACCCGTTTGAGTTTGACCAGAGATTGGATCCAAGAAAACTTGAGATGAGTTGAATCCATTGAATTTAATTGATGTACACAGAAAAAGATCAAGAAAAAAAATTCTAACAACCATAGAACTAAGATTTTATCCCCAATCCCCAATCTTCAATCATTGTTCATTATTTCCTTCCATTTCAAAAGGCTATTATTACATGGTACAAAACAAACAAACATAATTACACACCACTCTATCCCATTTCCTATCTAACACTTTCAAGAAAACCAGAGAAACGATATTTTGCTAAAGAACGCGTTTAGAGGTTGGTCTTGCGTTTACCAGATGCAGAAATACGTCTTGTAACTGATCGCATTGTCACAAACTCCTCTGCAGACGACGGGTGTATCCCCACCTGAAAAAATAGACTTTTTCAGTTAAATGAGAGAAGATCATGAAAAGTAATTTATAGAATCGGCCTAAGCTAACCGTGCTATCAAATTGTGCTTTGGTTGCTCCACATTTGATTGCAATAGCAATGCCCTATAAAAGTATGAACATCATTAGAAGTGGTCTTGCTGGACGCATTATAGTAAGCTTAAACACATTCTCTACGGATTATAAAAAAGATTTGTTCATAACTAATGATTCAAATATGATTGCAAAAATAATATTATCAGTAGTAATCTATTTTTTTTATTACTAAGAGGTTTTAATGCATTTGCAATTTTTCAAGAGGATTAAGCGTGATTATATCTACCTGCATGATTTCTGGTGCATCAGGCCCACACATCGAGGCACCAATAACTTTATCGTCCTCGGCACTGACTATAAGCTTCATCAGTGTCTTCTCTTGACGTCTATGAAGATTCAAAACGCAAATTAAAATTAAAGTTGACACACATCATTAGAAGTGGGTAAATCAGCATGCTGGAAATGGATCAAAACGGGCTTGTGTTGAAATGGGTCAGAATGGACCGGGTGAAAGTTGAGCCTCAAGACTCTCTTTTCTCCAATTTTAAACACAAATCTATAAACTATAATTTTAAAAATTGTAAGCATTAAAAATTTTGTGATTTGACGCGCTCGAGATCAAACACAACCCAAACCAACTTGATGGCAAGTAAATGGGTTGAAACTACCACCTCTAAAATCAACACCGATTATAAAGAAGTGGCATGTGTTTACATACCCAGAGATGGTATTCTTCATAGGATTGAAGGTTGATGTAAACACCAAAATGTCTCCATCGACCTGCTGTATGGCCTGTTCTTCACTTAGTCCAACGACAGATAGAGGCGGTATGCTGAAATGAAAAATAAACCTTTTTATATTAACCCAAAAATTGAAATTTGCATATTATCCCTAAAAAGAAGGAAATTCAGAAAGATAATCTGTTTACCAGAACACCGCACAAGGTATATTGCTATGATCAGGCATGCTAGGTTCATTACCGAAGACGGTTTTCTGTATGTGATAAATTAACCAAATTATGTCAGGAAAACCAGTAGATTCATAGTAAAACTTGAGAGATAAAAAAGGCTGAAATCACATACAGCAAACATATTTCCCTCCATCAACGCAACAGGAGTAAGATTCATCCGGTTTGTAACATCACCTATGGCCCAAATGCTAGGCACACTGGTGCGAGAATACTCATCGACCTGCAAAAAAATTAATCCCAAACGAACTGTTTTCTTATTACTTGCATTCTAAGCATCATTAAAAGAACTTAAGGAGATACAGTAAAAGGGAACCTTCACTGCTCCTGCTTGGTCAACTTCAACACCTACAGCTTCCAAATTTAATCTCTTTGAATTGGGGATCCGGCCTGTGACCAACCAAAAGAATGTAAGAATTGGAATAAAACCCGTGTCATGATAATTCCACTAAAATGGTTTAAGGTTTGGGAACTTGTAGGCATAATGTTTAGGGTTTAATATCAGTCAACCAGGAAAAAATACTACAATTTAGGCATCACATAACAATGTAAAGGAGCTATGTAAAAACATTGAGTCTAATTAGCATGACTATCTTTCATAAAAGCATAAAATTACCAGTGGCAAAAAGTACAACATCTGCCATTAGTTCTTCACCATGATTTGTAGTAACCTTAATGCCATCCTCTGTTTTGACCAACTGAAACATATGTATACAACTTAAATCAACTGAAGATTCAAGAAAGTGAATTGGTAAAAACGTATAAGCAATAATTAACTAAACAAATATTACCCGTGTCAAATTTGTCTGTGGGTGCAAAATAATGCCTCTTCCTTCAAGATTTCTTGCAACTAGAGCTCTCATTTCATCATCAAACCCCCTGTAATGATAATACCATTAAGATGGCACTCTTGGAAAAGTTTACAGAAAATTTTGAAAATTCATCAAGATGAAATCAATTATTTATAATAAACAAAGCTATAACCTCAATGGAAGTGCCTTTCTGAAACATAGATTCACAGTGGCACCCATCCCACGCCAAATTGAAGCAAACTCAACAGCAATATACCTGATTGAAAAAAGAATTGTCATCTTGTGTGGATGTTAAACTAAAAATGCACAAAAATTACAATATGGAAAAGTCAACACTCAACATACCCTCCTCCAAGAACAACAACACGCTTTGGTAACTCATCCAAGCTCAAAGCCTCATCGGATGTTATAGCCAACTCCTATTTGACCAACACAAATGAAGATTAGAAAGATATAGTATTATAGATAGAAATCATTGGATGCTTAAGTACTCAAATTAAGTAGCCAGTTTCTCAAAACTCCAATCAGGAAGCAAAATGTATCCTAAGTTTTTACCTTCCCAGGAATATCAGGACGGTGTGCCTTACTACCAGTTGCTATCAGTATATGTTTGGCTGTGTAGGACAGTCTGGTGCCATCCAACTGTATCACTTCTACTTCATTGGGGCCCACAATTCTTCCCTCCCCTTCAAAAAGTTTGACACCTGCATTTGAAAGTGTGCGTTTGTATGCCCCATTTAGCCTCACTATTTCCTCAGTCTACAATGAAGAAGATATGATGATGAAATAATATAAAAAGACCATTTCAACTTATTTACTTATAAATGAGGGATCCAGGTTATGGTGCATGAAATGTACTTTTAACACACAAAACCTCCTAAGAGTCAAGCATTTCTACTATATTTCAAATAAATATATGTATCGTCTAGTCACATTCAACACGCTAAACAGTAAACATATAAAAGAAATTCGAATTTTTGGACAGTAAGGGTTTTGGGTCAAACTGACCCCCCACCCACTTCAACTTGTACAAAACATTGCTCATTTTACCCTCCTCATTTGACCATGTGACACATCCAATGAAGATATTACCCTGACAGTTGCACTTCATATCAGAGAACAATGCCACACACTTGTGGAAGAATAAAGGGTAATCATACAGGAAGTCTATACCTCTTTCGTGTCAAGTTGGCATTTATATCACCACAGTTCACTATCCTATGCTACTTAAAAGAACTGAAATTTTTTTGCCACTAACTATCCAAACAGAACACTTCCTCCTAAGATTGTGATTAATGAACGGCCCTCATTTGATTGGCTAAGTTGATCATGAGAAGGAAGTTCTCAAGAACAAAAGTTGGCAGTACGGTGAGTGGATCTGATACACAACTTTATAAGAACACTGCAAATTTCAGTATGCAATTGTCGCATTCAGAAACCAAAATGGATAAAGCATCTTGAAATTCCATACACAGAGCAGGCAGTTTTATTTAACAAGTTCCAGTATGTGAGGGAAAACAATCTAAGTAGCAACTTATTAATGATCCTTCATTTTAATTCTTCGCTTCTGAAAAAAGGAATCAAACGCATACTTAAAAATGAATAGAATTGTTCAGTCTCAATATATTAACTTGATTCTCCAATTCAAATCCTGCAATAACATTTATAAGAAATTCAACATACATGATTCGGATCTTCCACATATTGAGAGGTGTGTAGATGAATGTTTCATTCAACAAGTACATATTGGTTCTTGTTAGAAAACACACAATGAACAAGAGGGTTATATAACAGATGATGTTAGTTGCTAGCATATGATAATGGTAAAAAAGCTAAATTTATAGAGGTTTTAGTTAACCCAGGTAATTTGATGACAGGGGAATAAGCAGGAATTAAAATGGGCAACAAAAAACTTTTTACAACAAACCTTCTTGTGCAGTAACTTTTTCCAATCAAAATCAACATTCTCATTCACTTGCCAGCCATACTCCCTTGCATCCTACACGAGTTGAAACATAAATGAGTAAAACTATTTTATCCCTTCCACGCTCCAACTTACAACCAACATCAGTTTCAATTCTATGTGAACTTTGTCTCAAATTCTCACTGACAATTAGTGACTTCATACCAACAACATAGCCTTAAATGAAAAACTCAACACATAAGTAACCCATCAAACCACCATATTCAGTAGCTCATAAAAGAAGCTCAATCTCACCTGAATTTCAGGCCCAAAGTTTGCACCATAGACCAAAATCTTTTTAGGAACACACCCACGGATCACACACCTGTGAGACACGTAAACATTATAACATGCACCACTAAATGAACTGTCTAACACTGTGATTCCCAATCATCCCAAAACAATACCAAAATATATGTAAACAAACAAAATATCAGTACAGAGAGCATTCTAAACAAATATTCAACAACTTACGTTCCACCAACACCTCCAACGACTTCCGAGCTAATTGGATGAAACGGTAGCTCGCATATCCCAACCTTGCAATCAGATTTGTAGAACATAGATCAACAATAACCAACAGCCAATAACCAAAAACATTCATAATCAATCAATAAGTTATACCTTAGCTCCATACTGAGCTGAAAATCTGGAAGCCCTAACACCACCACTACCAGCCCCAATCACAAACAAATCAAAATCAAACTGATTATCTTCACTAACATTACCAACATCTCCATCAATCAACATCTTCCTTGACATGATTAGGATACTAAACACACATAAAAGCACACAAGGTATCAACAATCGATCAATCAAAACTAAAATATCCATTTCTTATACAATAATCAGCCACGTCGTAAAACTATAAAAATTAAATTAAGCTCTAAAATCAGATCCGTAAAAAATTACCACGTATAACGATATACGCCTATAAGGCTATAATTAGCCACGTAATTTTCGGTCGTTTGATCAAATTCGATTTCGAATAAGATATGAAAGAAACTGATCTTCAATGATCCACTAATTAGTAGATGTATGTATTTATATTTGACGATTTTACAATACAAGTATATGTGAATATATAAATTGCATAAACATACAGACTAAATAATGTAATTACTTACACAGATGATGCTTTAATAAGATATATACTGGATTTGAAGCTTCGAACGATTCACAATTTCGTTTGTAAGATGAAATCAATCAATCAATCATTCAATGAATGATGAAAATAAAGTGCGTAGGTTTAAGCCTACCTTTATTAAGTAGAGATTTAACTTATTGTTCAGGAGTTGAAGTGAATTGATTGAATGAGAATTGGACACGATAGAAGAAAAAGTTGCAGTTATTGATGAATTTGAGACGATGACTTCAGCAATGATGTGTTTCAGTATACAAAAGTGCAGGGTTTGAAAAGGTAGTGATCATTGATGGCGGAATGCAATTTGATGTTGTATTCTTCTAGAAGAGGATTTGGGTTGGGACCAACTTCTAGAAGAGGATTTGGGTTGGGACCAATTTTTCGAAAACCATTCAGTAGGGGTAAGAATTTCTGACACGACTATATAGCCGGCATGAGTTCGGGTAGGTTGTGTTCGGGTCGACTTTATATTGTTATTGTGTATATGTTTTGTTTTGTGAGATGAAGTGTATTTGTTGGGTGATTCATTCTAAAAATTAAAATAAAACATAGAAATTTATGTAAGATTTCATAAATAAAAGATGAATGCTTTATATTTATTTGTATTTTTTGTTGTAGAATAGTAATTTTAAAGTTATAATATGTGAAAAAATTATGAAAATTTAAAAAATAAGGTCGTGTGTTGTGTCAATCTGCTAATTTTTGTGTCGTTCACATGTTTGACCCGGTGTTTGGGTTTAGACCGTGTGAAATTTTTTGGGTTTGGCTTGTGTTATTTTTTAGATTGGCTTTTATTCGGATCGGATCATAACATGTTGATACTCGTAGCATTTGGTGGCGAATAAATAGCTTATGACATGTTTTTCTCCTCGGAAAATTTATGTTTTTTTTGAAAAATTTCCAAAATGTCTTTTTTATTAAAAAAAGATATAAAATGTTCATTTTGACTTTCTGAACAAGATGTCTACTCATTAAAAGTCATCCGACTATTGTGAACTGTTGTATTTTTTTATTCACCTTCTGCAGACTAATAACATATAAGATAAAAATATACTTTTAATTTTGATAAATAAAAAAAAACAATAGCTCCGTCCCCCTTTGGAACTAATGTAATGGCGAAAAAACAAGTAACTGACCACAAACAGTAATAACAAATGTGGAATTAATCTTTGTTTGATCAAAATTTCCCCGACTTGTATGAACTTGCGAGGATGCGAACAAATAGGATATACTAAACATTCAAATTTAGCGTGGGAAAAATCACAACGATCCAACGGTTCAATCTATGGAAAACAAACGATCTCTCTAGCTAGGTCACAAAGTGACGAAGTTCTTTCTTAATTTTCTTCTCTATCAAAACTCCGCTCTCCTTTTCAAGTGACTAGCGAGTACTTAACAATACTCGCAGTGAAAACTTTTCACTTGTTCTTTTATTCACCCTAACTGCCTAACATAAGGTAATGGACCATATAAAATGGGCTATATATTGGGCTTCCTCGTTGGACCCGAACACCCAACATGATTGAGATCTAAGAACTGGCCTATAAAAAAATCAAAAAACAAAACACAGAGACTAAATCCTATTTTAAAACGGTTAGGGTTGAGTTAAACCAAGCATAACTCCAATTCTTCGATATAACTTGAAGCACAATCAACTTCTGTGTGGACAAAATTGTACATCCCTATAAGGCCGTGTGTAGTATCCGTGTGATGATGACCAAATAATATTGTCATATGGGTCAGTGAGTGTGATTAAAAAACATGTATAATGGTTAGTGAGGGTGATTAAAAAAGAGGTGTAACATTTAGTGACAGAGAGGAAAAAGTAAGAGTATTATGTGGTATAACTGAAGTGAATACAATATTGTTACACATGTAACTAATTACCTCCCTGAAGAACTCTATATTCAATAATGTATAGCATGCATCAATCAAGACTTGTAGACAAAGATAAGAAGAAAGATGAATGCAATGAAGAGTTGTAGCGATCAAGATCGACAAACATACATATTATTGCAAACTGTATATTTAGAGAACAATTGACTGCAAACCACGTGTAGGGAATCATCAACAACTTGATTTTGATGTTTTATAGGGTTCAATTGAAGAAATCGATATGATTAATCAACCTTAATAATTCTAAACTATTTTGATGAACAGTTGATTACAAACCAGGTATAGAAAATCAACATCAATGTTACTTTATTTAAACTTTTTTTTAACTTACCAATACTTTAATGCATGTTTTTTTATGATTTAATTTTCGAACACCGTTAAAACACTTAAGAAACATGATTACTATCGAGAGTAACTTTTCTCTAGAGTATTTATAAATTTTCAACCTTCAAAATTTGAAAATTATAAAACTAAATTTTAATTTTTGCTACATGACAAGTTACTCCATTTGGACTTTCCAATTGGTGGGTATCATTAAAAAACCAAGTTGTTACATTATTAAATTTAACAACATTGCAGTCTCTAATTTTGGTGTAATATAGAAACATGTTTTGTTGGGATGTGATGGCTAGTTAGTGTTTGGTTCTTTTGCCGTCCGAATAATATTAATATTATTATTTTATAGGTAAAGAATTATGTAATGTGTAATATAATATAGTTACCTCGTGTGACATTTGTCAAGCTTGTGTATATGATTCACGTACTTTATTATACTTGTGTGAGAGTTGTGATGGAGTAAGTTCGAGAAAAGCGAAGCGATGAAAAGAGAGCGAAAGGGAGATATTTGGGATTTCGAGCACCAACTACCCGCTGCTGGTGGTGGTAGTGCTCATACTGAGAAACTAATACTCGGGTTGGACGGTGGGACTACTAACACAATATGCATATGCATGCCTATTGTCGCTTTTACTCCAAACCATTCTCCACCTGTTTATGCTCGTGCTGTTGCTGGCTCCTCCAATCATAACAGTGTCGGCGGTATTTATCTCTTATATCATTATTACTGTTACTGTTACTGTTACTGATAGTGATACTGATACTGATACTGATACTGATACTGATACTGATACTGATACTGATACTGATACTGATACTGATACTGATACTGATACTGATACTGATACTGATACTGATACTGATACTGATACTGATACTGATACTGATACTGATACTGATACTGATACTGATACTGATACTGATACTGATACTGATACTGATACTGATACTGATACTGATACTGATACTGATACTGATACTGATACTGATACTGATACTGATACTGATACTGATACTGATACTGATACTGATACTGATACTGATACTGATACTGATACTGATACTGATACTGATACTGATACTGATACTGATACTGATACTGATACTGATACTGATACTGTTATCATTGTCTTTTCGTTCCATGAATGTGACGTCTGGTCCATCCATGATCAAAGTGATTGACCGGCTCAAAATATGCGACAAATTAATCTGTCACAGGTTTTTGACAGACGTGATTGTGTCGCAAAACACTCACTTTTCTAGCAATGAATGAAAGTCATTGTACGCATTAAAAACAAACTGTGCATGATTTTCAACTCGTTCGACCCATTTGATATGTTAATGTTATACAAAATAATATGATTTAGGAAGATTTTAATTCTTATGGTATTTTTTGTAAACAGAAACTGCTGCAAGGGAGACACTAGAACAAGTTATGGCTGAAGCTCTTTCAAAAGCAGGTTGTAGCAGGTCTGCTGTTCGCGCTGTTTGCTTAGCCGTGTCGGGAGTTAATCATCCAACAGATCAGCAACGGATATTAGACTGGCTCAGGTCAGATAACACTACATTTGCGTAATATTTTGTAAAACTGCGCGCACCACAGAACTTTAATTAATCATATGTTTTGTGTTTTTTACTGTTTCCATATCTAACCAGTGATATATTCGCGAGCGACGTTGAATTCTTTGTTGAGAATGATTCGGTGGCAGCTCTAGCTAGTGGAACAATGGGAAAACTTCATGGGTGTGTTTTAATTGCTGGTACTGGGACCATTGCTTATGGATATACTGAAGATGGGAGAGAAGCGCGTGCTGCTGGTGCAGGCCCGATCTTAGGTGATTGGGGAAGGTATGTATGTGGTGCACGGTTTAACTTCTTAATTGGTGCCACAACAACAGCATTTCATGTCATCATATATACGTGTGCGTGTTTGTATTGAGCTTATGGCATGAGTCATGTTTATTTGTAGTGGATATGGTATCGCTGTCAAAGCGTTGACATCAGTAGTAAGGGCTTATGATGGGCGTGGTCCAGAAACAATGCTTACGAGTAGCATCCTACGCCAACTCCAACTTTCTTCTCCGGATGAACTAATTGGGTATTTTTATTTTCGAATTTGTTAACTTGTGAATGGGGGATTTGGGTTACAAGTTGGTTGTAACGGGTCAAACGGGTGAAATCATAGAACCAAGTCAAACGCGCACAATGTTGCAAAAGTATTGAACAAAAAGTATAATTTTGACCACCCATCCATTTGCCACCTTCAATATATAGTGCTCAATCCTTGCAGGTGGACATATGCCGATCCATCATGGGCTCGAATTGCAACTTTAGCGCCTGTAGTGGTATTGTGTGCAGAAGCAGGTGATCAAGTTGCAAATGATATATTACTTTATGCTGTTGAGGAGATGGCTTCAAGTGTTAAAGCTGTTGTTCAAAGACTTGGATTGTGTGGTAAAGGTACATACCTCAACCAAAACTTTTTTTTTTACCCTTTTGACCTAACTGAGATTACATGTAATCAAGTGCATTAATAAGTAAACGGGTCAAAACTGTCAGTTGTACGATACATTATGGTTACATTTCAAGTATCGTATATGTATAGTTTACATTTTCCTCTTGTTTGGCAGATGGAAAGGATAATTTTCCTCTTGTTATGGTTGGTAATGTTCTTGAAACCAATAGGAGGTGGGATATTGGAAAAGAAGTAATTCGTTGCATCGTCAAGGACTTTCCTGGGACACGTCCAATTCGGCCAAAGGTACATGTTATAAGTTATAACCCATAGGAGCATAATCTTATGTTTTGGCCAAAGGTACATCTTTTTTCAATGCATACAACTAACAATGATTGGTTAAAAAGTTTACACTATTTCAACCCGTCGCTAGTTTAAACTATAACTCGTCAACCAACCAGCCTGCCTATTTTAATTGGCTATTAGTTAGCAATATGTTTAAATTGCCTCTTTTCAGGTGGAGCCTGCTGTTGGAGCAGCATTGCTTGCTTGGAACTATCTAATAGAACAATATCAGCCAGACGTAGAGTAGAGAACAATTAGGTTCGAGCCTAGTCGCTACAAAAATTGTATATTAGCAAAGGAAAACCACAGAAAACCAAACGATATCAACTTAAACGGTCGATCTTCTATCGTGTGATGGTTGTGATATTATTTTTAGTCTTGTGTTTACACATTTTTATGTATTGATAAAAGATGTTCATGCTATGTTTCGTATTATAATTTATATATTTTGTAACTAGTGTTTGTGAATGAGAAATGGTACTTAGATCATTTTGTTTCCCCGTATACGCATTTGCTCTGTGACATTAAAGGCAATGAATGAACTAAGCTGGCTCTCTAGGTCACGAGTTTGTATCCTTGAGCTGACCAAGTTTAGTCACACAGTTTTGTAACATTAATTTGTTGTGAAAAAATATTTTGTTTCAATCTTACAATTCAACAAGTGGTTTACAGATGATTAGATGTAGAATTTTACCTATTCTAAAAACACATATATCAACAATAAATTACTGAGGTTTACAAACAACCACCAATATGTATTTATTGATAACTAAACCATATACATTTAATGGCAATCATGCCTACGTCACATTCTCACCTAAGTTCTATATAAATATATACTTCTTGAGCCATATAAAACACATACAAAACTTGCAAACATTATGGCATCCATCATGCCCCATATTTCATATATTGTGCTCATAATCATAGTTGCTAGTAATCTTTTAACCATAGCGTACTCGTCAACTAGTATAGATATGCAGTGTCCGGCAATAAGAGGTTGATTTTTAACCATGACGTCTATTAGTCTCTTAGAATATTTGACAATTATTTCTTGTATTTGCTTGATTTATAAAGTACTGGGTGACTTGTTTAGGCACAGAGAGAGTGAATGGCCAGCGTCGATATAACTGCAAAGATTATTGGATGTGTGGTTATCCATGTGATCCGCCAGTCTGCAACACCCAATGCCACTATAAGCATCCTGGTGAAGCGTTTGGACATTGCATGCCCGATGGTTCTTGGGTTTGTAAATGTACTTATACATGTTAAATCTAACACGTACGTACTTTTATGGTGTTAGATGTTTTATTTCATCAAATATAAATAAAACAAACTACTATATATATCGCGTGAACGTTCTTCCCCACCTAATCTCTGAATTCGATCCGTTGCTTCTTATTTCATAATTGAATTCAAGTCGTAATCATTTCACTACATTAATAGAATCGAGCGGTTAAATCCTGAATTCGTTTCCGTTTTGATTGTGCTATATCGAATCACAATATCAACCATAACGAGTGGATACTAATACACAATTAACATAATAACATCTCGGCAAGATACCGAATAAATACATAACACCTTATTACCGGCCATCATGTCACATTGAAGAATATTACAACAATTACATGTTGTGTTACAACAATTACGTACGTGCACAGGTTAATTTACAATCGACCAACAATATGTATTTACTTCATTTCAATGAAAATCATTTCTCTAGGCATGTCAACATTTTTATTCAGTCACTTGACAAAAAAATGGGAGAATTGAAATTTTTATCCCTTACGTGCAGGACATTGTATGTGAGAATTAACAAAGAATTGGTGGAGTTAGTGTCTTGGATCATTTCGTTAAAAATAAAAATCACAAGAACATAAGCTGGTAAGGTGAAATTGAACTTGTTAAGAGTATTAAAAAACATAAACAAAACCGCAATTTACTCTAAGTACGTATTTTGTTCTACCAAATATGGCATCCATCAAGCTCCTTGTTGCTCTTGTGCTCACAGTCACAATTGCTAGTAATCTTTTAACCATAGCAACCAGTATGAAGTCGGTAGATCGAAACGAAAGGTTTGCTTCTGACGTTTGTACTGTAGTCTGTTAGAAATTTTGATGATTACTTCGTGTGTTTGTATTTTTTTAAAGGCAAATTGGCCTAAAATAATCTCAACTAACACACACGAGAATAATTCCAACTGAGTTTATTCCCTCCAATGGTCCCAAAATCAACTTCTTTTGCCTGTAGTGGTCCCCCGTTAAAATCCCCTAACGGCGTTAGATTTTGGGTGACGTGGACTGCTGAGTTGGACGCTTTTAGCTGACATGTATTAAAAATGTTGGCAAATTGGCCAAAAATAATCCCAACTAACAGTTTTTTCTCCAAGTGGTCCCAAATCCAACTGAATTAGGATTATTCTTGGCCAATAGATGTTAGTTAGGATTATTTTAAGTCAATTTGCCAACATTTTTAATACATGTCAGCTAAAATCGGCCAACTCAGCAGTCCACGTCACTCAAAATCTAACGCCGTTAGGGTATTTTAACGGGGGACCACTACAGGCAAAAGAAGTTGATTTTGGGACCATTGGAGGGAATAAACTCAGTTGTGATTATTCTCGGTCAATGTGTGTTAGTTGAGATTATTTTAAGCCAATTTGCCTTTTTTAATGAATTCATCATTAATGCGTTTAATTTGTTCGCTATAGTGTGGTGGAACTGAAGTGTCTTATTTTGTGTTTGTTTAGGCACCAAGACAATGAATGACATACCTCGATTTACCTGCAAAGATTATCAGTCACTTGATCCATGTTATCTGACCATATATATCAATCAATGCCGCGTGCTCTATGCATATTTTTCTCTCTTTAAGGCTCTAATACATGTGATCGAAACCTTATAGAGAACTCGAAAGCTAGCGCTTTCTTTGGTCAAGCACGAGCTCTACTAGGAAAATGCATTGGATAAATTGGGCAACCATTATGGCTCCAAAAGACATGGGGGACTTGGGATTGGTTCTCTTAGATCAATGAATCTTGCTCTTCTTGGTAAACGAGCAAAAACGGAGAGAAGTTCATTATGGTTCATAGTCATCCAATCTGTTTATCTATCACTGGTACGTGGAAAAACATTACGCCTATTAACAAAGATCTGTTGAACTTTAGAATGATCTTTATGCACAATGGGGAGGCCGGAAAACATTAAAAAAACACGGTACCTCATTATTCTACTTTTCGTCTCCCAATTTTTATTGCTTATTCACATGTAGGTTGTTATCACATATTACTTGGTATTTTTTTTATCTGAAATCCTTTAATAAATAACTATTAGCAAAAACGTTATAGTATATATAATAAAAAATCCAGGAGTAAAGGATCTTCTATAGGGCGAGGGGGCAACCCTATAGGGGTATTTAAAGATGGAACGTTAAAAAAGGTTGGATGTCCCTCACGAACTTTCTAAACGAGCTCAACCATAACGAGTGGATGCTCAAGCACAATTACCATCTCGGCAAGATCTTTTTCTTGATTTATCGGCGTTAAATATATAGCAAGAGACATCTGAATTTCCTCATGTCTTTAATTAATGAAATTTAGGTATCCAAAACAAAGGTAGCGCACCAGGGCTGGTCCTGTGGATTTAAGTACCCTTACGAGCCGGGGAAAAATGCTCCCCGAGCACTAACGTATTAATGTTATATAAACTATAATAAATATAACAAAAACAATTCTATTATACATCTAACTTTCTTCTTCTTTGAGTTTTTTTTCACTAACTTAAAATACAAAGTGGGCTGTTAAATATTTTTTAATCTATCTAACTATACAAGTATCTAACCATTCTAACTATCGGAAGCAGAAAAATTTTCTTGATGGATTGAAATAGTAAAACTACATATATGCATACACGACTAATTTTTTAATGAATAAAGTCTAGATTTTTTATTACACCTAAGGCCTTTAATACAATTGAGCCGACCCGGGTCAACCACAACTACCGTCTCGGCAAGATCTTTTTCTTAATTTATCGACGTTAAAATTATAGCAAGAGACATCCGAATTAATGTCTTTAATTAATGACATTTAGGTATCCCAAGAGAGGGAGCGCACCTTATCCTTGTTGGCCCAGACGGATCAAACAATCAGATCTAACAAACGAACAAACACGAACACAAGATATTTGGGGAGACAACCCGTGACTCTTTTTATATAATCAAACGAACTTACAAGAAGAGAGACAAATAAAAACAATGACCTAGATCCATATTTATAGTTAATACTAAACTTACTCTCCAAGATACCTAAAACCTTTCATAAACCTACTACGATTCAATTAACTAAAATAAACATACTTTACTTAAATAAAACATATTAAAAATAAACCTTCAACTTTACTATTATTTCAAGATTAACCTTTATTCACCCCTTAATCTTGAATTGTCCCGCCAAGGTCTTCAATTCCTAATAGCACTCTCAATTCTTCAACTCTAATCATTGGTCCGTCTTCATTCTTTCTTTTCAATTGTCTGTAACAAACTTGTTTGATACATTTCTCACACTCAGCATTCAAACCATCCACATTCATCTCAGATGCACATTCAATCTTTACGTTCTTCTTTCTCACTTTTCTTTTCTTTCTTTGCATATACAAACATACTTGACAGTCCAACTTTGACCTAAAATTCGCAACCGGGTTATTGGGCTTTTCTTTCTAACTATTTTTTACCGGACATTATTGGGCTTTTCTTTCTAACTTTTTTTTCAAACCTTTCATTCGGTTCAAATTTTTCATCAACAAATGCTTGATCATTAACTTTCACATATGTTTCTACATGTGTAGATTTGTGAATTGCATCGTTCCTTTCATTCATTACTCGATTCTTTCTTTCATCAGAAAGATCACTAGCAAGCTTCTTACTTCGATGTTGCTTGCTAACCTTAACAGTTTCTTCACCTTCAAAGACGATTGAGTTAGGAATGTAGGAACCGTTCGCATAAAAAATCAAAATTACTTCTATTGATTCAATTACAATACAAAATCAAATAAATCAGTAAATTACAATACGAGAATTACAACTGAAATAAAGAAATAAATGAGTACATAAGAAGAAAAGAACAAGTGACCGAGGCTTCGTGTATTGACACGGGTCCCTTAAAACAAATTCCGAGTCTCCCAAGAGAACTCGAATGTTTCCCAGGGTACAACGGCCGAAGCTGTATGTACAGCCGGAGAGGACTCTACCACCCGAAAATGCACTTTGAGAAGAAGAGAAAGTTGTTTAACAATTGGAGAAAGAGAGAGCTCATGTATATGATTTTGGTGTGTGTTCAAGTCTCTTTCACAACTAGGTTCACCCTAGTGTTTATAGTGAGCCAAAAAGATGAAACATAATTGTCATCTTTACTCAAAAGATGTAACATCCACTTGAATGCTAAGTTTAATATTCAAATGAATTCAAGTCAAATATGTAACATCATAGTCTTGAATATAAATTGAAACAACAAATAATTCAATTTATTATTTAGTTTTTTCATAAAATAATTACTATTTTGTTTTTATACAAAATAGTTCCAACAATCCCCCACATGAAAAAACAAATTTCATTTTGCTAATGTGAAAAACACATTTTCACATATTTCTCCAACAACCCATACTCTCTTAATATCAACATACAATTTCAGCGGTTTAATATTGCCGGATAGGTAGTGGTTAACTTTGAACCTTCCGTTGTGATGCATACTTAGCCTCCTAGTGGTTTGGTAGACGCGATGTCTTTGAACCAACCACCATTTATGTAGACGACAATACACATTACACAATACTATTCCTGGTCTGGTCAACCCCTCATTGTCGTGTCCATTATGGTCTTGGATCACTAGCCTGGTTCTGCAAGAGCTCTAGGATTTGCGCTCCCCACAAATCCATTCGAAGCGACCCCACTTCTCTCTCACATAGGTGATTATCAAAATCATTAAAAGCATTAAGGTTATAATGATTTCACTAAATCAATAACCATTTGTTATACTTATCCTCACATTATGTCACTGGTCATTATTGGAATGGGCTAGGAAGTCTTAAGGTTAACTCCCTTTATTGAGTTCGGGGAACCCCCACAGTGACCGTAGTTTATGCAATTAGGTTGTCCTATTGAACCTAGATCTTGGGATCTCCAGTCACATAGGTTAGGTTTTCCTTCGCATTCACTTATCTCATGGGCTTTAGCCATATTCCAATTAACGACTTGAGTACTCACTCTCTGCTTAAGCCTTTTATACGTGGGTTCACAATGCTATCTTTTGACTTCACATAGTCAATTTTGATAACCCCGTTGAGAGTACTTGCCGTACCTTATTGTGTTTACGTAACAATTTTTAGGTCCTATCTTTTGAACCTTGGGCTCCGATATAAATATCTTTTCTAGACACCCCCACACTTTTAAGTATTTGTATGATGGTTTTTCTTTCCATCCATATCTCGTGAGGGTTTTCATCCATTTTTTTGTGAGGTATCTTATTAAAAGATAAATGGCCGCATGTGTGATCTCCCCTCACATTTTCGAGTTATTAAATAACTAACGAATGATTTATGTAAAATAAATCGGGTCTAACATGCTTGTTAGAATTAAGCGATTGCTTAAAATCGCCTTTAGAGCTTCATATTGTTAGACAATAAATTATTCTAACACGATCGTTAAATAGAAATGGTTACAAAAACCATTTTTAGCCTTATGTGTTTATAAAATAAACACCCAAGTTAATCTCATACTTAATTAGTTCTAATTTAATTTCATACTTAATGAAATTTAGTTTGATTATAAACATGTTTCTAACACATTTGTTAGACATAAATGATTACAAGAATCATTATAAAGCTTTGTATGTATATATAATATAAACATTTTCTAACACATTTGTTAGACATAAATGATTACAAAAATCATTTTAATGTTTTGTATGTATATGTAATATAAACATTTTCTAACACATTTGTTAGACATAAATGATTACAAAAATCATTTTAAAGTTTTGTTTGTTTATAAACATTTTCTACTTGATTCTACACATAAAGGATCACAAAAACCGTTTTCTCTTTTTCCCAATGTATGATCCATATCTACAACTTAATAAGAACAAATCTTAAAGTTCATATTTCATTCAACACGAAAGAAGACAAAACTTCATAACTTAATATTTATTACTTTATTAGTCATAACTAATATGACCCAAATCCAAAATTCTTAAATGTCTTTAATTAAATAGTCAACACATAGTTAATACTTTTTAATTATATGAAACTTACTAGAAATTTATTGAGGTTTCAAGTCTTTCAAGTCATAACTAATAAAATATTATAACAAACAAAATGTTATAAAGGCTTTAAAGAGAAAACAAATTAAACACAAAATCCAATTGTAATTTATTATTTTTTTTTTGAATCACAAAATTAATCACACAACAAAAGTTTTATGGATGAAGTAACAAAAAACAACCTTTGAAAATTAAACAAAACACTTACAAAAACCAACAAATGGTAAAAAATTAACCAACTTTCTTTTTTTTAAAGCTAAAAAAAATAACCAATTCTGGAAAAGAGTCAAATGTAAGTTCTCTAAGTCCAACTTTGAGAGACTTACAATGACTATATATATATATATTTTTTAAATACGAACGGTGTTTAAAAAAAATTGTTTTAAGATTGTAGGAACCGTTCGCATAAAAAATCAAAATTACTTCTATTGATTCAATTACAATACAAAATCAAATAAATCAGTAAATTACAATACGAGAATTACAACTGAAATAAAGAAATAAATGAGTACATAAGAAGAAAAGAACAAGTGACCAAGGCTTCGTGTATTGACACGGGTCCCTTAAAACAAATTCCGAGTCTCCCAAGAGAACTCGAATGTTTCCCAGGGTACAACGGCCGAAGCTGTATGTACAGCCGGGGAGGACTCTAGCACCCGAAAATGCACTTTGAGAAGAAGAGAAAGTTGTTTAACAATTGGAGAAAGAGAGAGCTCATGTATATGATTTTGGTGTGTGTTCAAGTCTCTTTCACAACTAGGTTCACCCTAGTGTTTATAGTGAGCCAAAAAGATGAAACATAATTGTCATCTTTACTCAAAAGATGTAACATCCACTTGAATGCTAAGTTTAATATTCAAATGAATTCAAGTCAAATATGTAACATCATAGTCTTGAATATAAATTGAAACAACAAATAATTCAATTTATTATTTAGTTTTTTCATAAAATAATTACTATTTTGTTTTTATACAAAATAGTTCCAACAAGGAAAACATGCCTGAAGATTCGCCATCTTCTCTTCTTCCAAAGCAATATACTCTTTCTCTTGACTCAACCTTTCCTTTTCTTCACTTTCCAAAACGATTTGCAAAGCTTCTTCTTTCTCTGCACTTTCCTGAACTTCCTTGTTACGTGCTTGTTCTACTTGAACATTCACATCCAACCTTTCTTTCTCAATGATCTCATCTAACCTTTCTTTCCCAACGGCTTCTTGAGATGCTTTTTCCTCTTATTCCTTTCGTACTTGATCAACTCCAAGAAATCGGATCCTCAAAGCACGCATACTTCCTTAGCGTCCATGAGTATGCCAACTTGTACCAGAACATCTTCCGGTAGGGTTTGACATATGCACCCCAAAGTTGTGTACATCTTTCTTTCATCTACAGCTACACCGACTGTAGATTCAATAACATTCCAAAATCCATACTCTTTCAAATATCCTTCTATCTTGGTCGCCCATTCTTTGTAGTTTGATTTTGTCAATACTAGAAGTCCCTCATTCATCATTGTGTCTTTCTTATCTTTTACCTTCTATGGCTTGCTCTTTTTAGTTTTAGAATTGATTCCCGCGCCCGAAACAAATCTCTAAAAAATAAGCAAACGCCACCAACTTTCTTTCTCCTTCTTTGTTTCTTTCTATGCAAACATATGATCGACGAGCCAAAAACTAGCTCTGATACCAATTGTTGGCCCAGACGGATCAAACAATCAGATCTAACAAACGAACAAACACGAACACAAGATATTTGGGGAGACAACCCGCGACTCTTTTTATATAATCAAACGAACTTACAAGAAGAGAGACAAATAAAAACAATGACCTAGATCCATATTTATAGTTAATACTAAACTTACTCTCCAAGATACCTAAAACATTTCATAAACCTACTACGATTCAATTAACTAAAATAAACATACTTTACTTAAATAAAACATATTAAAAATAAATCTTCAACTTTACTATTATTTCAAGATTAACCTTTAATCCTAATGATGCCTTGTTGAGACACATATTACAACAATTATATGCATATATTACAACAATTACATGCATATATTACAACAATTTCATGCATACATTACAACAATTACATGCATACATTACAGTAATTACATGCATACATTACAGCAATTACGTTACTAGCGACCAACAACCTGTATTTACTGCACTTTAACGAAAATCATTTAATTATGCTCACGTCACCTGCTTACCTTATTTTCTATATATATTTACACATTTGAAACACATGCACCTACAAACAATATATATTCACTATTTTGTTCTACAAAATATACATGGCATCAATCAAGCTCCTCATTGCTCTTGTGCTCACAATCACAATTGCTAGTGATTTTTTAACCATACCAACCATGATACAAGCGAAAGGTTAGCTATTAGCCATGACATATATCAGTCGACTATAAATTTTGATAGCATTAATTTGTTCGCTAAGTTATGGTGGAACTATAGTCTTTTACTAGCTAGTGAGGCTAATAAAGTGTCTTATTTTGTGTTTGTTTAGGCACCAAGACGATTAATGACGCCAAACATCACCATAACTGTCACAAAAAATGGCGGCTTACTCCATGTGTTACATCAGTCTGCCACGATCAATGCGGCTCTCACTATCGGGATGGAATTGGATCATGCCTTCCTCTAGGTGTTAATATTTGTGAATGTATTTATTCATGTTAAATATAACGCCATATATCTTTTATTTCATCTCAAGTAAATAAATAAAACAATTAAGTTATGACGGCATGTGTTTAATTTTCACATTTTGTTAAAAAAACATCATCATCCTATATATGTTTGAAGTTGAAAGGATCATGCATGTACGTGTTTAGTTTTCTTAAAGGACAACATGTGCTAATTAATTTTCTTAAATTATTATAACATGCCTTACTTTTATGGACTTATACTTTGGCCACCAAAGTTTTTGGTGGTTTCGATTGTGTCCTATTCAACCTCTTTTAGTCTCGTCATTCTCTTCATTTCACAATTTCTTTCCGGCCATTGAAAATGGTTTTTACCATCATCGGTTGTCGTTTCTAATTATTATTGGTGGTGGTCGCTCGCTGATCAGTGTATCGTTGGTGTCTTCGCCGCCTCTCCATGCCGCATTATATGTACCTTTGATGCGGCCTGTTGGATGGGTTCGATCTATTCCCACCAAAATAGGTGGGTTTGGGTTACCTAGTGTAATCTGTGTTCGCAGAGTGTATGGGGTCAACTTTTACTATTGGATCGTCCCGGATAGCTGAGGATTTATTCATGTAAAAAGTATTTTATATAAATTTAATTATTGTTTACCTTTTTTTAACTCATGGAAATTAATTTCAATATTGGAAGCTAGGATGTTAATGCATAGATTAATTAGTAACTTACATGTTTGGCCATTTTCATGCTATATTAAGCCATCAATACTGATTGTACCATATGGAAATAACACAAATATAACCAAACCTACACACTCACACACAGACATACGTACATAGGTATATTTACATGCATACATGGCACACAAGTCGTTGAACTATCCATGATGCATTATAAAACTCACCAGTCACCACACTCGTGCAACTGCCCACGAGTGTGGATATATCAGGTCATAGGAGTGCGATGTTCTGCATGCACTCTCATGCCGCTGGCGCTAGATCACCTCCATATGGATAGACCTAAATTAAATCACTCAGTCATAAGTTCATAACCTTAGTTGAAGCATTTAGTTCAAAGTGTTCAACCATTTACCTGGTGAAACCTTGTAACTATTTCCTTTCCCGGTATAGATAAAAAAATAAATAAATAAACCACTGGAACGGTAGAGGGAAACCTTGTAAGTATTCCCCGTTTTTCCACATTGCCACTCTCATCGGCCTAAAGTCATGTCGGAAAAATTGTTCGTTTGGACCATCTAGCTAGCTAGCTAGCTATATTCTCATCAAGTTTGAAGAGTATAGTACATATATTGATTATACTCACATGTGCTAGCTAGCTTGTCGATTAAAAAAGTACGTAACAACTAACAAGTCACGATCATATCATCAAGAGGAGAAGACTTTAACATATCTACCTAAAATATAGTTACTTAAACCAAAAGTGAAATTACATATTATAGTGCTTTGGAAATTGCTGATTAACTAGAAAGGAATAAACTTTATATCGCAAAATAAGAAATAAAAATTATCTACAAAATTAGCATTAGCCAGGTTTAACGAAAATGTAAAACATGATGACCATTATAAACAGGAAAATCGGATTTTAAAAATCTCAACTGAGAAAATTCTTGCTATAGATCCCAATTTTTAAACATATTTTTTTAAAGAGCCCTACTTAAAAAACTTTTAACGTCGTTAAGTTTTTTTCGAATTTGAAACTAATGTTTTAGGGCTTTTGATCGGAAGAGGGATACGAATCAATTGATGTAAAAGTTACCTCGAACGGATGTTTCAAATGATCAAACGACACTTCAATTGATGTACCATTTAGCGTATCATCAAACCGTTTAACCGTTTAGAGCACCGGTTTGGAATAAATTTTACATTAATTCATTCATATCTTGCTTCCGATCAAAAGTTCTAAAACATTAGTTTCAAATTCAAAAAAAAATTAACAGCATTAAATATTTTTAACTGAACCTCTTTAAAAAAATGTTTGAAAGTTGAGATCGTTAGCAAGACTTTTCTCATTTACGATTTTTACGACCAACAGGATGAAAGTTGGGATTTTTTAAATATAATTTTCCTTATTATAAATACACACCATTTATTGATTTATAAGTAAAAGATTTATCTATAAAAATTTAATGCTTTCGTTAAACATGATGCTAAAGGTAAACTTGATTTATTTTAGTCGTTGCTTTAAAAAAATACGCACCATTTATTGATTTATAAGTTTTACTTCTTTTCATCCCAACGAACATCATTAAAATTTGTACTTCATGAAAAAACTGATCAAATAACTAAACCTTTGCCTTATAAAATGCTCTATATCCCCATAACAAATCCTCCAAGTACTCATTCAACAAATAAAATGGTGTCATCAAAAGATCAAAACTCCATTTACGACGTCAAGATCTCCACGGTCTCGGCCGGATGCATTTCTGGTCACAACGCGATCCAAGAGCTTACTACAATGGACCTAGCCATGAAGCTTCACTATCTCCGATTTGTCTACTACTTCAAATCCCCAACTTTTGATGGTCTTACCATCTTGAAGATCAAAGAAACTATGTTTGATTGGTTAAACCACGCCTACATCCCTTGTGGTCGATTGAGAAGGGCCGAGTCAGGTCGGCCCTTTATCAAATGCAATGATAGTGGAGTACGAGTCATTGAGGCTAAGTGTCATCTGAGCCTTGATGAATGGCTTGAGTCTACATATGAATCGAGACACAAGGTTATGGTTCCTAACCAAGTTCTCGGCCCGGATTTGGCCTTCTCACCATTGGTTTCGATACAGGTGTGTTGCAAATCTTTGTATATTTTACTTAAATGTGACTTCAAATATTTTTTGTATTACTACGTCACATAAATTATCCTATACACCACACAACTTATAAAACACTCGTTGTAGTTCAACTAATTAATTTCATTGGTAACAATGATGTCGGCTGATACGCTTATTTAATTTAAATCAAAACTATAAAATTATTCTTGAGCTCAAATAACACACTTTAAACTGTAATAACACACTTTAATACCTAACTATTTGTTGTATTTTAGAATAACTACCCTATAAATTAAAAACTAAATACCTGTCGCCGTAACATGGCTCCGCATCTGTGTAGTAGGTTTCATAATACAAATAGTACGTACATATGTAGTATACAGGGCCAGTCCTGAGGAGTTGAGTGTCCTATGCGAGAAGGGGAAAAAAGGCCCCCCGCCCCCTTAACCCGAAGCACCAACGCAGTAATTATATAAACTAAATTTGTAACTAAAAAACAAATGTTTGATAAATAAACATAAGATCGAAAATCAAAGTATTCATATTAGTGAATTACGTTTTTAGCAGCAGTGGGCTTCCAGCCTTCATTAATCCATAATCCATTTGATTGTGTGAGCTTTTAGATGTTTAGTTAATTAGTTGTAGGGGGCTTTAGACTTTAAGTGTGGGCTTGAAATCTTTGCTTAATTGTTACATGACTATTGACTAAATATAAGTTTTATAAAAAAAAAATTTATATAATTATTATTAATTTTTTTTTTGTAAATTTGATGCCCCTGTCAAACGAGTGTCCTGTACAATCTCACATGACGCACACCCTCTAAGCCCCATCTGGTACTATAGTACGTATTTGAATTTATTATTCTAACTTATAAGATTTGACATTTCATCGAATCTATTTTCTTTTCAAAATTTTTAAGTACATATTTATGATCCAACATGATTTTTATTAATGAGACGTGTAAAATGATCCATGTTATGCCTTAAGTTCCTATTAAGTTTTTTGACTTGTCGATAAGTCATTACCTAAGTTCGAGACTTAAAGACAGAATTCAACAATTTATTATTAGTTTGCACTTTAGACAGGGCCGGTCCTGTGAGGCAGGGTAAGGCAGACGATCACCTAGGACCCGAGTGCTCGAGGGACCTGAAATTTTAAAAATAAATTCATCAAGTTCTTTAAATCTTGGTTAGAGCATATTAAAAGAAATTGACAATTGCTGTTATGTTTAATTTGTAGTACATTCACTATTAAAAGTTTAGCCAATATACGTCGGTGAATATAGAAAAGCAAATCTTATTCGGACCTTTCATTTAAAATATTCTGGTTACGTCACTATATATGCATGCAGTTAACCCGTTTAGAAATAATATAGATAGAATGTAGCCAAGTTAAACTAGTTATCGTTTACGTTATTTAGTGATCTGATTAACACATTCAAATAGCCTCTTAAAAACCGAACTATAGGGGCCCATATTTTAGACTCGCCCTGGGCTCATAAAACTTACAGGATTTATAGAACCGACTCTAACTTTAAAGACTCAAACACAAGACCATATTAAAAAAACCCCGGTTAAAAAATCCTTAACCACTAGACCAGAGGCTTAAATACAATGACTATATGCTATCTAAGTTTTAACTTTTACTGATGTATTGTGCAGTTAACCGACTTTAAATGTGGTGGCAAATCGGTTGGTGTTAGTTGGTCCCATGTGCTTGGAGATGCATTGTCGGCTGTGGGCTTCATCAACTTATGGGCTCAAATCATGGCAGGTCATAACCCGGCCCAACCACTCACTAAAGCCCAACAAAAAATCCACTTTTTCGGTTTTGAAAGCCCAAACCCAAGCCCGGATACACTTTTGACAAAACGGGTTGACCCGGTTGGAGACCTTTGGTCTATTTCAAATCCATCCAAGATGGAAACATTCTCATTCTACATTTCATCGTCCGAGTTGACTCGGTTGCAAGCAAAGATATGCGGAGAGCAAGTTGATGAACAAATTCCGGTTTTCGAATGTATTTGTGTTGTAGTTTGGCAATGTTTGGCAAAAGTAAGAAACGGGTCGGGTCCAAAGGTTGTGACCATATGTAAAAATGACTTGAGAAACCGACAAAAAGGGATCATCACGAATGAAAGCCAAACCATCGGTTTGGTGAAAACAGATGCATCAGTAGAAAAATATACACCAATGGAACTCGGGTCCCTACTTGTGAACAAAGCAGACAATGAACGACTAAAGATAGAAGAAACGATGGGGAGAGATGACACGCTTCCGGATTTTCTCATTTATGGAGCGAATCTGACTTTTGTGGATTTGAGTGACGGTTCGTTTTATGATACGAAGGTAAGGGGACACAAACCCATTTACGTGAACTGTTTTATCGACAACATTGGTGATGAAGGCGTAGTTTTGGTTCTTCCAACATCGAAAGGTTGTTCTGATGGAAGGATGGTAAATGTGACGTTGCCGGAAAATCAAGTGCTCGAGCTTAAATCGGTGCTTAAACAGGATTGGTGTATCGCATAAATCGACTATGATTGTATGGGTTTGCCCTAATTGTCTGGTTAACAATCAATCTTTGCTTAGAATAATGCATGTATGAATATGAATATGATCCCTTGTCTAGGTTAATAATGTCTTGTTGATTTATATGCTATCCAAACAAATATGTTCCTATTGCCTCCAAAAATCACATAGTATTATACTACATTGTTAAATCAATATAACCTTTTTCTTTACATTACAAGTAACGAATTTCGATTTAACAAATGTAACTAGTTAGCTTCGTTGGTGACCTTCTGCCCATACGACTAACATCCGGCTTTCACATATTCAGAGCGATCATAACGTGTGATCAAAACTTCTTTCTAAACTTAACCAACCGTAAACGCACCACACGACCTCATCTCAAACAAGCCAAGTAGCCAACACCCAAATCACCCATTATTTTTACATTTTTCATGGGCTCAACTACATTTTGATCAAGCCCTACTGAACTCATGTTCGAACCCACCAACTTGGTCCGACCCGTCCCGGCCCAGCCCAACTCAACTATCTTGCATTTGACGTGAATAGTTTGTATATTACAAAATCAAAAATTGTGGTGAAGCTATAACACCTCAAACCAAGTTTCTTTTACACTCTCAAGTTATGTAAGAGCATCTCTGGACTCACCTAAGCATTGCAGAAGCTACCAATGCATTTTCCACCTCAACCCGTTTGAACTCGAACCCGTCATGGAAATGTTCCATTTTCGACTCAGGTCTGAATATTTTCTTCAAAACTGATCAACCCCAGTCTCGTACTCTCATCAGTGTTAGAAAGAATTTGTGACTATAATAGCCCGACGGATGGATCATATCTCAAGAGCTTGAGCACGCGTTAAAACTGTGTTTTGCTTATTAAAAACCAACTAGTAGGGAATAACATATGGTAAAGCGCAAACATCAGCAGATACTATGTGCCTAGCTTCAGACCATACCTGGACCTCGGGCTCATTGATTGGCGGTTTCTTGGATGTGGGTCTGGCTTTGCTGCTAAGTAACCATTCTTGGTCATCAAAACTGCACCACTGGTCTGGTCTTGGAACCGCGAGTATTTGGTTCAAGTATTTGGTATCAGGGTGAGGCGGTTTCTTTTTTGGGATAGGCAATGGCGGTGGTGGCACCTTGTTAACAGCTGCAGGTGGTGGTTTAGGTCGGGCCAAAGGTGGTAGTGCTGCTGCTGCTGGTGGTGGTGGCGATGGTGAAATGGGCGGTGGTTGGTGGTGGGATGCCAGAGGACTCAGGATTGAAGGTGGTGGTTTGGGTGTGGATGGTAAGGCTGCAATGTGATTAGGTTGTGGCTTAGTTGTAGGTGCTGGCGGTGATTGGGCGGCAACATGGTTTGTAATTACAGGTGGTGATTTTATGGGGGAGGGTTTGGACGGAATATGATTAAAAGCAGCAACTGGTGGCTTTTTAGCAGGAACTGAAACGGGTTGAGAAGTTATCGTGCCATTGACTCTTTGACCGCCTTTACTACCAACCTTCAAACTATTCTGTAACGCCCCTTGCTTATCTAACAAACTTGGGCTCGGGCTGTGGGAGAAGTCTAGCTTCCTTCCGTTTTCTGGAGAGATGTGAGGGATGGGTCGGGCCATCTTGTTTGGCCTGAATTCGTTCTCTGTAACGTAATTCAATAATCAGGTACAAACTACCAGAACATGACCTTAGCTTCACATAATAGGGAAATAGAATGAAATAACAGTGCACAAAATTTGTTTTTCATCAATTAATGACAATATTACATCATACAAGGTTAAAAAGTACATAAACTGTCATATACCGGCTACCATTAAGAAAATCATTGGCTATGAACATGTAATGAAATAAATAAACAGAACTTGTCACGGTAACAATTATAACCTAATCGAATAACTCATAAAGTTCAAACCTTGGAAAAAGATGCAGCTTCATAAGAGAGATCCAAATATCCAATGTGAAAATTTAAGGTTTGCATTGAACAAAATAATAAATCTTGATAAAAAGAAGGTGGCAATTTCGACCCGTTTGCTTATAAGTGGACAAATTTGGGTTACATTCTACCCTAAATGGATCAAATGGATGAATTCAAAACTTCAGCATTAAGTAAAAAGGGTCAATAGCATTACTTTAAAAATATAGTTTTTGTAATAAATTTGGAACATAAGTTATTTACAAAAAGAAATAAAAAGAAGAAAAAATTCATTGATTGTGGGTTAACCCGGCCAATTCAGACCCGAGTATTGAGCTGTTACCCTGCCCGGCCATTTTTTCTTTTGTAGAAAATCGTAAGTATAAAAGAAAGCAAGAAAACTCACCATGGGAAACACCATTTATCTCCATATTTTTCCTTTTCTTTAAGCTTCCTTCATTACCTACACCTACAAAACCATTTTCCAATGGGTGCGTCGATGGGTTATTAGCAACAGCAACTAAATCATTCTTCATAATATGTTTGCTCTTAGCCCTCTCAGCTTTCTTCTGCTCACCTTTTTCCTTTAATTTCTCCAATTTTCTCTCCTTTTCCATTTCTTTATCCTTCCCTTGTTTTTGTTTATCCAGGTCTTCGTTTTTCCATTTACCATCACTTCCTTTTTCTTGCATTTTCTCAATACTTTTGCTATACAAAGGTGGCGGTGTTGCACCATTAACTCTATTCGGAATCACCACACCACCACTGAAACCCGCCACATCCATGACCACATGGCGCCGATCTGTCTTTTGCATTTCAACTTTGTTAAAACTATTTTTTCTACCTTCAACAAGAAACTGGTGGCTACCCATTCCTTTTTCTTCATTTCTTATCCTTCTATCCAATTCTTGCACAAATTTAAAATTTTCGGGATCCCCAGCCATAATCTTGTTTCCGACCAAATTTCCATTTTGATGGGGAAATTGTATTGATGGTTTCTTGCCATCTGTGGGATTAATTTTCTCTTTGTTTTGTTCATTGCTATGAATTAATCTTTCCCCATTATACCCCTTGAATCGCCCATGTATATTTTTCTCATCTGGGGTACTGGTTTCACTCTTCTCCTTATCTTTCTTCTTGTCCCGGTGTTTATCTTTTTTCTCTTTATGTTTCCCTTCACCTCTATGTTTTTCCTTTTTTTCTTTACCGTCTTTTTTCTCCTTATCTTTTTTATCCTTCTTATGTTTTTTCTCTCTGCGCTTTTCCTGAAATGAAGTAACAAAATTAAAAAGTGTGGAACAGAACTAAGGCAATCACATACAAAGTTCAAATAAGAATTTAAATTGTTAAAAAAATTATTATCATTCATCATTTGCAAGTTCAAGTACTTCCATTTTAATATGTGCCAAAATACTAAATCAGATGCAATTGAACTAGCAACTTGTGTGCACACTAGCAAGTCTTCACAGTTGACTATTAGAAGCTGATAGCCCCTTTAGTTCAAGTTAAAGACAAAAACTTCAGAAAATTGTCATTACGATCTCTCTAACTTCATAGCTTCATAAGAAAGATTATCCTACATCAGTCTGCATTTGTTGATAGCCTACTATAATATGTAAGAGCATTTCAGAAATAACTAGTAGTTCAAACTTTATGCGTGTCAATATGCACAGGTCAAAACAGTGAGGCAGTGTATATACGAACGTAGGCACAAGAAAAGTTCTACTATGGCTAATTCTTCTGTTATTTTCTTCATCAGGCCTATCAACAATTAAGTGAGAATATATCAAAAGCTCTCTGCAATAAGAGAGACATGAAAAGAAGATTTTTTCCAACATCAAATTGAAAAGTCAAACTTCACTTTCCAATGATGATGATACCATCAAGAACCATATAATGCCATATAACAACATCACCATCAAAACTACAAAAGTGGTGACAAGCAAAGAACTTTTTCATTCACACTAACAACACAAGTCAATATGCATCTTTACACCAACCATGATGTCAAAATGCCGTGTATCAGATAAAAAAGCAAGACAAAGCTTAGGTTTTGTCAATAGCTAATAAAGTAAACTCACACTTTGCATACAAGAGCATCGTAGTAGCAACATTCATTGTCATATTTTCTACAATCACCACTAACAATATACATATAGCAAAAGGGCATTATCGACAAAATCACATAACTTGGTTTCTAGCAAATTTTGTGAACGATACTTTGATCACCCTTGATTTTCGTCTACATATCAATAAATCCACAAATGGACAACAGCAAGCATTTTCAAAAAGTCACAACTATCTATCGGTAGCGTTACCTTCTTCAACAAGGCGGGATCATCTATTACGGGCTTCTTCTCATATCCCGGCGGTGGAAATGTAAAGCACCGAGACATATCTCCAACCAAACAAACAAACAATCACCACCCGAAATATCAGTAAACAAAACCCTTTTAATTACTTTGAACACTAATTGTCCCAACATGAATGGGAACCAATAACTATTTTTCTCTCCATTAACCATATCCTTGCACTCATTTCCAGTTTCAATATCCTTCTTCCATCAACTTAAGTTATCACCTTCAACAATACTAATACAAATGTTCTTTAAACATGATCAAGCATCACTAAAGGGTCATCAAAACCCTAGCTTTGATACTGCAAAAACAAGATCACAAATTTCTTATAATCATAGCTACTGATGCATAGTGCAAAAACTCAATGTAAACTCGATCGAAACCCTAATTATCGATCTGAGTTAAGAACAAGAAACAAAAACCCTCTAAATCTCAAACCACTACGAATCAAAATAAAGCTCCGATAGCAAAGTTTCAAATTTCCAATCGAATAAAGTGACAATAAATCTTCAACAACTATCACTTTCAAGAAACGCTTTACAGCTCGAATCAAACAAAAAGATAGCAACTTTGAGAGAGATGAAACAAAGCGTTGATGTATCTAATGAGAATTGAATCTTCCGATCAATTGTTTATGTGAAATTGTGATGAAATTGTGTGGTTTTTGTTATGGATTTGGTGTAATTAGCGTGTCTGAAAGTAGCGTTTTATTTTTTTTGGGTTGTGTAGAGAAGGTTTTTGAGGAGTGATTTGATTTGATTTGATTTGTTTTTGTTTGTTGTTTTGATGATTACAAACACATACAATAGTTTGTTTGTGAGACTTTGCCCCAATAAAGATATACAATAACTAGTCTTCATAATATTGGGTTTCATTATATATTATATTCGGTGTTGTTTTTTTTAGTCATTTAAAACGCTTCTATTAAAAAATATCTCTTTTCCAACTCTACTCGTGTTTGGAGTCAAATTTGTCTATGAAGTTTTTTAAACAACGCCTAAAACGTTTTTTTACTTTGATTATGCTGCTAAAATTGAGGCGGAGAGAAATGAAGACGTCATTCTCTTTATCACCACATACGGTTTAAATTTGTAACATGTTACGTGAAATTGTAAACCCTAGAAAATCTATGGGTTTATAAATTCGGAGGTTTCATTTAGCCTCACATTCATGGTTAGACTGCTCACAATTAACCTCACCATAAAATTGTAGAGCCGATGAGTTATAGTCGGCTCATGGATGTTTTTTATGTTGTATATCACCATAGTCAAGGCTTTTTCTTCGTATAAATCATTTGTGATCATATTTACATTGGTGTACTTGTTT
The DNA here is from genome assembly GCA_030867185.1 of Tagetes erecta. Classification (NCBI taxonomy): domain Eukaryota; kingdom Viridiplantae; phylum Streptophyta; class Magnoliopsida; order Asterales; family Asteraceae; genus Tagetes; species Tagetes erecta. The sequence continues at coordinate 3,437,444 of CM061489.1, read as the reverse complement.
TCATTACAAATAATATGAGCAATATTCTTACTTTAAATAATTTTACCCTTGTTATATTAACACTATTTTTTTTCTACGATTGCTCAAACCGACTTTTGAAAAGTATTTAATCTCACATAACAAAATTGATCATTAATTGCTTTTAGTAATTTTTTTACCAAAATAATAATTTAGAGTTACACTAGTAAAACATATAAACTAGAAAATAATTAAAATATAAGCATAGTCTTGACTACATATTCAGTATTCAAACTTTATAAACTAGTCCAAAATAGCAATAATAATTCATAAAATTTAAAGCTTTGCGTCTTCAAGCTTTGGGCTAGAAATCCAAAAACATAATGGTTCTTATTCGGCTTATTTGGATATATCCGAATAAACCCGAATTCAAAAATTTTACTATCTGAATTCGATCTAAATTTCAGATCGATTTTTTGGGTTCGGATTACGGTTTTATTCGAATTTTAGATTTTTTAACACCCTCAGTTAAAATAACAATATTTTGAAAAACCCTAAAAATTATTAACTTTTAAGGTAAATACAAAATTGTAGCTTATATTTATTTTAAACAACTCATTATTTAAGTAGTGTGGTAAAGTAAACTAATTTCAACTCTAAACCTTTTAGTTTTCTTTGTTGAGATTGGTAAAATTCAAGGAAGTAGATAGAAATGTATGCATACTAGAATTGTACTTGGTAACGAACTAGATTGAGTGTTAGGTCTTTGAGTCGAAATATGTTACAAGTCCCATCACTATTTGATGGTGAAACAATTGGAGGCATGTGAAATGCATAATTGATTTTAGCATGTTATGCTACTCTTATATATAAAACATAAAATAGGAGATCATTTGGATAAGTATAATTTATGTGAGAGATGAAAAAGTAGAAATAACGACATAAGAAGACTAATATCAAACAATACAAGATTACTAACATGTGACATGTAATAAACTACAAACCGTCAAACCGAAAAAAAACAACCATAGAGAACTCCACAAAGCCGCTTATAAACGTTTATAAGGAGGGTATTTAAGGGTTTGAACTCTAATATTACATAGTACTTTTAAGTGCAACGGTTTTACCATTACGTCAGCCATCGTTGTAAGAAAAGCTAAAAATTAAGAAGAAAACATATCATATGTGGTTTTTAACATATCTGTTAAAATATACATTTCATCAATCAATTCAATATTCAAATATGTATTTTATTAACGATTGTCATGTGTTGTTTCTATAAAGGTTCAAGTGGGCTACTTCACTTTATGGACTTGCTATGGACTAGAGCCTATCATGTATGGACTTGTGCACTTGTGGGCTTATGTTACCGTTGCAGATTAGGGCAAGAGGCACACATGACGTATGCATACTTAAGCTGTTGCAAGAAGAAAGAACAAGATGAAGACGGTGTCACAATGTAATCTTCTTATGCAATTTTGCTATCATCTCCACCATACAGCATCCATCTTTGTTCATCTTCTTCAATATAGTCTAGGGTTTTACCCGTGCACCAAATCATTTAGTCGCCTACTCTTCTACACGTTCGACTTTTATATGGTGAAGGGTTGAGTTCTAAATCTGCAAAGGTTGTTGTCCATTGTTGGTATGAATCATCTTAAGGGCTTCGTTTATCATTGTTTCTAGATGTGAGTCTTTTGTAGTTTTGATTTTGTAATCTTAACTACTTGTAATTTAGTCATGTTGGTCAAGTTATGGTTCAGGAGTTAATCACAGATTTACAATTGAATCTGTAAGTTGTTTAAGTTCTGGTGTTCAATTTCTATTTTACATGTTTTTTGACAATGTCAATTAAAAGACATACTAAAGAAAATCGGTCTTATAAGTTAATATTACATATACCTTTCTATCTTATCAGAATAACAATTTCATGTTGTCCTTACCAAAACACTCTTTTTTTAATAGCAATCTAATCTATGTCAGTGGGGCTTAATAAACGAAAACCAAGATTGTTGTGATCTTCGGTTCGATCCTGAGGGCGACTACTGGTGGGCTTCAGGCAGGTGGGTTTTCCCCGAAGTGGAGATAACTTGGGACACTTAAAGGATCCATACGGCTGGGTTAAGCCAACTAGCTGGCGATGACCTTCTGCCATTGGATCACCTCATATACAGAGTACCTAAGCAATTCTCTATTTGTTGGCCGTTTAAGAAAAACAAAATCATGTTAAAGTGTGTTGCTTTCCATCTACCCTCTCTCGGGTTTTCGTTTGCACTTCAATATACCATCATCATTGTTCGTTTTGTTCGTTCTCATCCAAAAGCTTTTAATAGTACTAGAAAACCAAACATTTACGACAACACGTTTTAACAACTTTTATGTTAACAAACCGGTTGCAAAATCTGACAAGCCGGTGGAAAAACTAATAGGGCTTTATTATCATAAAAAAAATCATAATACAAAGAGAGGAACCAGAGCTATAAATAGTCATACAGATATCCAATACAGAATAACTTATTATGCTAACATTTTTATCTACTAAAATGAAAAGCCAGTAATCCAACAGTACCATTTAAGAAAAATCCTATATATATATATCAGTCGTGGACATAAAAGACGTTTTGCGCGTATTGACGGTAGATGGGAGAAGAAGTCCATAGTTAACTACTTGTGCTAGGGTGGTGGCAATCCCAAGATGCAAGATGAATGATCTTCGGAAAGTTTTCACGCTAGCAACTAAAAGCAAAACCGTAAGCTCTTACGGTCAAAACAGATAATTAAGTATTATCGACATGGTTTTTTTCACTGCATCAACGAAAAACGCACACTTGTTTATTTAGCTATCTACTCGGCATTTCTCATCAAACTCATAAACTACTAATAACCAAAAAAAATAAAAAATCCAGACTCATATTTTCAAAAAACCCAAAACACATGTCATTCACTTTCCAAATCAAAATTGAATTCTCCTCTGATCACGATTGAAAAACAGTGCTTCAATGAGCTCCATCAGCTGATCAATACACAACCCCCACGGCGGCCGATAATCCACGTGTGACACACGTATGCGCCCCGCCACTGATTGGTCATGCCCAGTGTCACTTGGAACTGCACGGCGGCAGACTGGGCATATTTTGTTGCACAAAAGCCATTGCTTGATACATTCACAGTGGAAGCAGTGGCGGCATGGCAGTCGCATGATCTTATCACCTGCATATAGATTGTCCATGCAGACAGTACAAGCGGTGGTTCGCGGTGGTCGGATTTCAGACGAGAATCGTTTCCTTTGATCACACCCCTCCATTAGGTTCTTTGTTGTTGACTTTACTTGTTTGTATATATGTATGTGTGTGTATATATATACACATCTGTCAGTGTGAATGTATATATATTTATTGTGTTACGTGTGTATATTACTATATGTTCTTGCTAAGAAATCTTCTTCCTTATACTTGTTTCTTATCAGTTCTAATTTTTTTTATTAAAATTTTACGACTAACACATTTGGAAGAAAGAAGATGTGGCCTTAGGTGATTGGATGAAGGCTATATATAAATATGTAAACATGTTATACCGTGTAACTTCCGAGGACAGGTGACGTTGTCTACTTGGTCAAATGTATTGCTTGATTTTAGTATAAGAAAATTTTCGATTGGTTTTATTTTCTACAAACGTACAAATTTCACTCGGAAAATGTTTCATGACCATGAAACCGGACCGTTGAATTCAGATGAAATGCAATTACCTAAATGGTATCTAACCGGCTCTTTTAGTGGAGAGGGTATGCATCTTTTGAAATAGTTTCTTGACCTGTTTTGGAGTCATTTTAGTCAGGGGTGTTTTAACGGTTTTTGACCGTTTTGGTTTGGTTTAACCGGTTTCAATAGTAACTAGTTCCCAACAGATTCGGTTGTCAGTTTCAGTTTGCAAACTAGATGTGCACCTCTGCCTAGAGTTTCAGTCTGGAGCTTACAACTTTGGATTTGTCGAACCAGGTCATATTAAACAACTAACTATCATATTTTTATATAGGTTTTGCACCCAACCATTTTAACTTGATCGACTGTTATACCAAATCACTTGCACGCCTCATCAATTTGTACCCAACGATTAAGCACCTGTTTTTCCGGCCTTGCCATATATGAGATTCTAATTTAAACTTGTCGCACGAGGCATCCAAAACTTACAAAAAGGCCCGTGTAAGAAAGCATTACATTTACCAGTCAACTTACAAGATCAGGTAAAACGCTTGCCTAAAGGCTTCAACATGTGATGTTTTTTACAATAGGTGTTGCTAATCATCACTTTAGACTAATATATAAAGGTTTGCTTACATCTTATTCAAGCTAAATATAAAATTCAGTTGAAAGTATTGTACATATATAGACGAATATATAATAGTTTTATACAACGTAAGACAAACCTGGGGAAGGTCATAAGTTCTTTCTCAAAGAGTAAGATTTTGCAGGTTCCTCGAATTCCCATAAGATCCATGTCTCGTTCTTCTATCTTCTTGTTCATGTGATGGCATCGACCTCAAATTCGAGCCTGTATCCTCAACATCCGAAGAACCTGGTCTTTCGGTTAAAAACTGCTCCCAAAACACATCATTAATCCGAGCCTGAACATTTGCAGGTGCTGCATTATTAGTCTGACCATCATGTGAGGAAGATAAAGTCACATCTTGATCCTGAGTTTTTCGAATACCATCAAATGATTCAGGGATTGTATCTGTATCTTGAGACGGGTCGATCTGAGATACACCAGATGCCAAAGTGAGATTCAATTGACAGGATAAATGGCCCTCGGGTTCTTCATTGGCATCTAAACATGGTCCGGTTTTTGGCATGAAAGACGAGTCCATGTTAAAACCAAATGATGTGCAAGTATCTATCAGCTCTTGAGGCCCGCCAGGTGTCATCTCATTAGTCCTTGTACCGTCTTCGGTTAATATGATTTGTGGACTTCCACCGTCTTCATTTGAGCTTTGAACGCTGTCAGAAACTAAATTAGCATCTGAAACGGCTGGTGATAACTCGAGCCTCAGTTTGTTTGAGAAATCATGCTGAAAAACATTCCCAAAATCAGGTCTAGATGGGCTGTGATTGTCTACAAGACTATCTTCTGGGGAAACCTGAGATCGGGGCAAACGTCTTTTCTTGTTATCAGATGAAAAATCAACGGATTCAAGTTTTTGAACAAGGTGTTCCACAAATAAAGGATTTTGAGCTGCTTTCTTTAAAAAAGTCAGCAGGGTCTCCTGTTTTTGTTCTATATTGTTGACCCGTTGAGTAAGGTCTTCGAGTTGAAGTTTTGTAGTGGGTTGATGTTGTTTAAATCTCAAAACATTTTTCTCAAGAGAATTTTTCTCACGTGTGAGTTTATCAATTTCTTCCTCAAAAGCTGCTCTTTCAGGATCAACTGTTAAAGATTGAGGATTGCTACTGTGGCTGTGAATCGGTTTTCTACGATGAATGTTTTTCAGAAGGTGTTTCTTATCTTTTATAAATTCTTCATTAGCGAATTCCCATCTTTCGGGATCAATCTTTCTGAAACCCTGTAAAACAAAACCATTTGGCATTATTGATTATAAATTATAATTGTAAATCCATCAAGAAGCACGGTATCTGTATTCTATTAACATAACAAAAATGAAACACATGTAAGCCAAACTTCACAAAAGAAAGTCCAAATTAGAAAGTTGCATCTGAAGCTTTACTACCTACACTATGAGTTAACTTTCTTCTGAAAATATTTAAGGGGGAACTTACTTCCTTCTATTTCCTTTCACACACAATTTTGGATTTTTATTTCCTTTTCTGTAATCATAGTCTTGAATTTCCTTTTTTGTAATTAATTACTACTTACTCATAAGTCATACCACATCCATATAAGTATCAAGTACACTTTCGTTTCATCAACTAGAATTAGATACCTCATGCCACACCTATCTACCTATTATGACAATGTGTACAACATGCAAATTTACCAACAATAGAGACTATGGATTCTGACACTTATGCCCAAATCAGCATATCATTTTAAAGTAACAATAATGAATGAACCACAATACATATATTCATGTGTAACGCGCACCAGATCTCTGTAGTATATCAAGCAAGATATACATAAAAGGAAAATCAATTAAACATGTAATCTGAAATGCACATGAAACATACAACCCACAAAGAACATGAAGCATACAAAGCAGAAAATCAGATTAGCTTTAAGGGTATCTGAACAAACCTATGAAATGCACATGAAACATACAACCCACAAAGAACATGAAGCATACAAAGCAGAAAATCAGAGTAGCTTTAAGGGTATCTGGGACAAACCTTTGTGCCAAAACAGGCAAATTTGATATGTTCCTAATAATGTACAACTACCAACTTGTAATTTAAGGAATCTAAGGCACAACAAGCCATCTTTAGATAAAGAATCTACCTAACATGACAATGTGTACAACACCTGCTAGAACTTAGATACCATACCTATCTACCTATGATGACAATGTGTACAACATGCAAACTTACCAACAATAGAGAGTTAGAAACTATAGGTTCCAGATTGTATCTTATATTTGCAAACATATGCTTGAATCAGCATCATAGTAACTTTACAGTAATGAATGGACCCCGGTACATATATTCATGTGTAACGTGCATCGGATATGTATAGAATATCAAGCAAGATATACATCAAAGGCAAAACCACTAAACATGTCATCAACTAATTTGATATACTCTGAATAATGGACAACTACGGACTACCAACATATAACCTCCTAAGGAATTTACGGCACAACAGGCCACCTAACCACCTTTAGTTAAAGAATCTAATACTGAAGTGACCTGAACAATTGACATCCTGACCAGAACTAGATAAATATATCTCAACTCTGACAAGTGAACAAAATATCTTCATTTCATTACTTATCACCAACAACATGGGATATAAAAACCTGGCCTTCTTCTCTTTATCCTCCATGTTTTCTCCACCTAATTAGGCTACATATCTTGATGGCAACACAAGGACCAACAAACTCAAAGGACTTTCATGTCAATTTTAGGAAATTAGGGGCAATCTGCCATACTTTAATTTGGTTTCACCAGTACACACTAATCAACATCCGTAGAACTACTAGCGATAGCGAAACTAGCGTTTTCAAGGCACATGATCGGTAAACAAATAATAACCTCATTACTACAAAGAAAAATCACTCAAAAATGCATTATGATAATTCTCTACTAGTCATACACCCAAAACTTCCTCCAAAGCCTGGTATACATAGATCTAACCCTAGACACATTAGACTGTAATAAGAAATTAAGAATAGCCAACTAGGCTGTATCCTTCTTGAACTCTACACACTTATAGATTCAGCTTAATAAATTAGCTCCAACATTCTTCAAACTCAATCCTAAATTTTCTCAACTAATTTATATGTTTCAGAAACAAACACCTCTAGATCGATCAAATACCTAACGAAAACAAATGATCTACACCAATTTAGATGCAATCAGGTCAAACAAGATCTAAACAATCCGTCAAAACAAGCTGATAAAATGTAAATGGAATCAAAACAGCAATCTCTTACACAGGTATTCAACTGTCTAATAAAGCTATAGAAACTATTGTAGATCAATAACACTACTAGTAATAGCTAAACTTTCGTTTCTTCAAACTCAATACTAAATTTCTCAACTAATTTGCATGTTCCATAAACAAACACCTCTAGATCAATCAAATACCTTACAAAAACGAGCGATCTACACAAATAAACAAATCGAATTGCAATTAGGTCAAACACGATCAAAACAATCTCTTACGCATGTATTCAACTGTCTAATGAAGCTGTAGAAACTGTTCTAGATCAATATAACACAACTAATTTCTACGTTTAAAAAACGAACACCTTTATATCGATCAAATACCTTACAATCGAGATGCAATTAGGTCAAACACTGTTTGATCTAAACAATCCGTCAACCAAAGTAATAAAATGTAAACGGAATCAAAACAGCAATCACTTACATAAGTATTAAGCTGCCTAATGAAGCTGGAGAAATTGTTGTGCTTGAAATACGTCGGTAACAAGTGTCGAGCAAACTCAGGAGGATTCCAAACAACGAAACTGTTACCTTTTGTGCTCCATGATACTATTTCGTCCGTCACGGAATCATCAACCATTTCATACGTCTTAAGAAGAAACGGCGCCGGTCCTCCACCGCCTCCGCCACCGACGCCGGAGACGGATGTTGTTTGATTTCCATCCATTGTTTACAGTCGTAGCAGATGAAGAAATTTGAAAACCCCCAAAATTGAAAGTTGAAGTTGTTGACGATGAAATTGGTGATGAATTGATAGTTGACTGTTTACCAGTACCAGATGGTCTTGTTTCGATAACGAAACGACGCCGTAGTGTCATGAGAGTTGACTCTTGGCCCCTTTATGTTTACACTGTCACAAACACTTTTAACATGACTCGTTAGTAACAAACTAACAATAGCACATTTTGTAAATATAAGATTTTTTAGTGGTATATTTTCTAAAATTATAAGAATTGCTGATAAAAAAGCTTCTTGAAAGTTTGATTGCCCATTCAAAATAAAGAGGCATGCATAATGGGTAGTTATTGATAACTTTGACATTATTTTTAATTGGGCAGTTGTTAAATAACAGTCTTGCGTCATAATGGTTAGTTATTGAATAACACCCTTGTGGGGTAACAGTGAGTTACTCGATAACATATGGTTGATTAAAAATATAAGAGGAATATGTTTCAATACTTAGCCATTGTAGTTAGAAAAGAAGGGCATCAACGCTTGTTGTTGCATTAACGACAACACCGAAAACGCCCAAAAACTGTGACCAACACGATGTAGCCGGCATTGCTAGCCCCAACCACGCCCCATTTTCTTTTGAACGCCGGTTATATTCGACAAGACACACCCCATATTTAGTACTAGTGTCAATGAATCCATTTGTGTGTTTGAACAGTAACAACTAAGTATTTAAGATCAATTTAGAACAGTCACCAACAATATTTCCATAAATACTTCCAATAATCACTAAAAATCATTCCTAAACAAACTTACTAAAGTCCTAACAACATTTTAAGTCCGGTTTCAAACATAACGCCTCGCTAATACCGCGAATTATTCAACGACTAACGAGATCTCAATCTCTCATATGCGGTATGCCTGCAGTTATGTTCACCTCATAAACTGGGCTCCCATCAGGGTTTATCAAACCCCAGTGTCTTTCAGTATTAGGACCATATTTTTGGTTCTCATCATACAATGCATATATAAAAGTTGGGATAACCTCCCCGGGTCGGGCCGGGGTTCCAATACTCGGAACCGCGGCCAATTTTCTTATAAGATTGTTGTTGTACTCGGCTGCATTCTCTCTGTTTGCACCCGATTCACCCTCGTGTGGCCAGCCGGTTTCAGAAATCGCAAGCAACACATCATCATACCCGAGTTTGGTCATGGCGTACACAACCGAGTCAAGCATCTGGTCAAGGAGATTCGTGTACACCAGCCCGCTTTGCGGGTCAGTGTAGTTCTCATTTCCTGTTCTAAGTAAAGCAAAACCAAGGTTTATAGCAGTTTGATTCCATACTTGGCTTTCAAACCAAGTAACATACGGGTAAACGTCTACGAAGAAATACGATCTTGTCCCGTTTAAGTATCTCAGCAACGGGACCATGAGTTCTCGTATCTCGGGTTTAAAACTTCCATTTGAAGGTGGAAATGTTGTTTCCATCATGTCCATTGCAAGAGGTGTCCCAATCTTAATGTTCCGGATCCCTTGTGCTTTTATCGTGTTCTTGATCCGTCTGATCGCGGGTAACACATCACGCGCTAGCTGCATATCTTCCGGCGTGTTAATGGATGTGAAAACTTCATTACCAACAAGCACGAAACGTATTTTAGTACCGGGATAATGAGCTAAGACATGTTCATACACCCATTGGTCTGCAAGGTGTTGATTTGCAGCAATGCCTGATATTTCATCATTTGCAACTGTGATTGCAACTTCAATATCTTTTCCAGATAACAAATTGAGCGTTTCGTGGTCAGCGTCATAGAGTTTGACCCGACCAATGCTCATGTTTTGCAGGAGTTGGATTGATTGAGCCGGAGACGGAAGATTGCTTCCTAAGTGCCCGTAGTTTATACCGATCCTGTTCGACACCGCTCCGCCTGCAATCACAATGTAAAAGATTCAAAGTTAGTATCATGACCAAAAGCTGTGACCATTAAAGTTTGTTGTTATAACTTAACAAAAACTGTATAAAAATGATACTTGAAACTGCAATGAAACAGAAGAAACAGAGGAAAATAAGAGCCATGTTTGATGTCTATATGTTACTGAATTAGAGATTGAGATGATATGCATATATATGTATGTGTATAAGCATATATACACACACACAGATTGAGACACATGAAGATAGTGTTAAAATAAAGAATGGCTGTTCAACTTCATAAGTTTTGTGAATTGTTAGTGAAAATGATCTTTGAAAGAGGTATATTTAGAATTCATAATATAAGTTAGATTATTATTATGCCTAATTAGCACTATCAAAACCTATATCAATTGATTTAAATATTATTAAGATCTTCGTTAAGTAAATAAACGAGCATTTGTTCATGTTCATTCATTGAAAAAATATAAACAGACGGTTCAAGAACAAACCTGAACGAAGATTGCAGATGAACGTTAATAAACATAACAGAATGAACATAACGAGCATAACAGATAATATAAGTAAGAATGTAACCAAAAAAATAAACGAACATAACTAAACATATACAAGTTAAAAAGCTTTAAGCTTTTTAAAGACATACAAACATAACCGGTATCAAAGTAACATTGAAAGCAAAAAGATACATTTAAAAAAAAGGGAAAATGTTGTGCATAAACTTATGTACAAATATGTAAATTAAATGCACAAACATAAACGAACGTTCGCACCAAATCAATATTCATTCATTACAAACATGAACGAACTTCAACCAAATGATTAATGAATTGTTCACTGGTTCATTGACAAGCCTATATAAAACCCTAGGGACGTCCAAATCCACGAGCATTAATGCAACAATAAGATGATGAAAATCAACTTCAATAATTCAATTGAGAGTTTGAGACTGATAATGATGATCGTACGAAGGATGAAAACAATAAAAATATGCAAATGAATCGATTGATTACTTGTTGTTCGAAGCTAAAACAAAGAATGAAAGAAATGAATATAATAAGGGAGGAGTGAGTGGCTCACAAGGAAGGAGGGAGATACACGAGCTCGTCACAAGAACCATACCTTGTCAAACGAGATTGAAAACAAGGTTGTAACCTAGTGAACGAGCATCATGATTTGAACATGATTTGAATTGTCCTTGTTGGGAACCTTAGGAGGACCATTCGCACCCCAAAGAGGTGCAAAGAGATGAGAATGAGTGTATCAGCATGATATATTCTGATTGGTTAAAAAAGTTCTTTGTTGGAACCTTGTGAGGGTCACTCCCTCCTCCATAACTTAACGTATCATGTTGTATTTCATAAGGTTGTGTGCAAATAAACAAGTATGATGATCAATTGATCTTAGAAGCTTCTGAATAACAACCGAGTGAGATGTTGTATGTTTCAACACTACGAAAAGAAGACGATTTGGGGACACGAGGGGATTGGGCGGGGGAACTGGGAGACAAGCCCGAGCCAGTTTGAATTTGAGCTCGGCTTGTCAAGTCAAATTTTATTAAAAGACCACAGCCACTAGCAAGATGTTATGACCGAATAAACAAAAACAAAACATCCACGCCCGTGAAGGCACTACGAAACAAAACAAACACAACTTAAAGCGCCCTAAAGGCTACAAACAACCAATGCCGACCTAAAAAGGATGAAAAAACCAATTCTACTACACAACATATCTGCATCTAGCACGAAATTTCAACCAAAGAAATGTATTAACCTTAATCATCTCGACCACCTCGTCCGGAGAGATGGACGACGAATTAAATATAAGACCGTTCCTAGCCATCCAAATTTACCAAAACGTTACCATTAAAATCACCTAGGTCTTCCCTTTTAACTCATCTGACCCATACTCAGAGTTGGGATTTAATAGTAAAATATTTTCGGTTAGTGATGTTTTCTTTGAGGTTAAGGAGGCAAGTTTTATCTCTAATGGATTGATATAGTTTTAGAGAACATTAATAAGGCAACGGTACTTAAAGATGATTAAGCGTTAAAAAACAATTTAAGAAATTCTATTAGATGCTTTTTAAAAGCTAGAAATGATAAAATAAGAATTAAGTCGTAAAATAATTTTAGACATACATTTTTCTTGTTAAAAAGTAGTTACAACTAAATTTATGTGGCGGGCCGCGTATTGTGGCGGATGAGTTTCACGATTGTGACGTGTGGTGCCCGTGAATGATGTGCTGCAGTTTTGACCTCGTTACACTTGTTACATTGTGGACATTAACGTCATTTGACATATACGTGTAAACATGACATCACAAAAAAAAAACGAAAACGTAATTAAAAAAGCAAGAAAAAACAAGTAATAAAAATTAACGTAAAGTGGTTCAAACTTGAGTGTTTCGTTAAAGAGCAAAGCACCTACCAATTGGCTAATATCTTATTTTGGTAACTAACTTAAATGTCAAATACAAAGATACATTAAGTGAAAAGGAATGAAACAAAAAATATATGTCTGGTGTGACTCGAACTTGCCAATCCAGCCACTTTGTTTCTATAAGTTTCAAAATAAATGTATTTAACCTAATAAAATTTCCGTTAACTAATCTCATGATGACACATGACAATCGGTGTTAAAACCACCAACCCTTTACTTTACAAGTATATAAATAAATCAGTGGTGTTTATTTCAGTCATTTACTAATACGTATAAATCATTTGCTAAGATTGAGGGCATCACATGGGCTGATCGGTTGGTGAACAACTACATTGTAGTTGACCCACACAAAATAGTATACTTATACATAGTAGAATTTAATCTTGTTCTTAGGAATAAATGTTTCGGCCGATTTGACATAATAACAATTATAATTGATTAACTGACTTAAATATATTTTTTTCTATGTTGGGTTTCTTTGTGGATATATTCTTAAGCGAGTCAAGCGAGAAGCGTCAAACTTGATATGAAAGGTTGACATAACACCTTAAAAAGACTCACTCGAATAATAAGATAGTTTAAAAAAATCAATAAGATAACATGTAGTTTCAACACCGTTAAATAAAATAAGGCACGTAATAATGTATAAACCAATTCAGCAGCAATTTAGGGAGTCGTTGGCACAATGATTGGAGTCGTTATACATCATCACCCAACCCATGTGCAAACTTAGCTTTATCCTTCACTAAACAACTATAAAACATATAAAAAAACCTAACTTTTTATAAAATTGACAACTGAGATGTCATCTACCCAACATGCTTTTATTCCTCTCTCAAACCAACCAAAAATATATTCATATTGCCTTTTCAACCCCATAACCTCATCATAGAACAACCTTATATCACCTTTTTATTATTCGAATTTTATTCTAAAAAAAACTATAATAGCCTTCACAACACAAGGAAAATATTTATAACATACATCTCTTGCAGTAAAAAATATTTAAAAATCCAGCTTTCACAACACAAGGAAAATAATATTAATGACAAAGAATTAACAAATCAAAGAACTGAAATAAGTAGGACAAGTAACTGTTTCATCTTTTCTTTACAAATATAGGTTAAAGATTGATCTTTTTATGCTAACGACAATCTGATGTACCGAACGTGTCTGCAAGTTCCGACGGTTTAGAGGGAATGCTTGACTGCGTTTGACCGAATGAATCATCAAACATCGTAGAAGTACCTTCACCAGCCTGCAATCTTTGAAGAAGTTGAGGAAGATTCATACGTTGATTATTGCCATAACCCTCATCTTCATCCGGAAGTGAGGGTTTCCATTGTTCGACAAGAGGAACCAACACATTAACTGCATGACCCATATCAGGTCTTTGATGTGGCTCACGTGCAGTACAGTGGCCCGCTAGCTCGGCCACTTTGCAAATGCTTTCCAGGGTTTCTTCTTCGTTGGTGTCTAGAGTTTGGTCGATAGCTTTTGTTATGTTCTCTTTGGAGATTAGAGCCCTGCGGAACCATGTCACCAAATGACACTTGTCGTTTGGCAAGGTCTCGTCCAGGGCTCTTCGGCCTGTTATCAATTCCATTAACACTACTCCGAATGCATAAACATCCACTTTTGTAGTCACTCTTCCGGTAGCTGTTTGTATCAAGGAAAAGTCGAGGTTAATTTAGAATTCTTTAGCAAAACACACTAAATACATGTTTTATAATTTTTATGTGATTTTGAACAATATAGTAGTAATGAAACAAGTACAAAACAAGCTATTGTGTTAATTATAGTACTCACCAGCATACTCGGGTGCAAGATAACCAAAGGTTCCAGCAACTCGGGTCTCAAGAGAGTGCTTCCCATCAGGCGCATTTTTCACCAACCCAAAGTCTGCAACTTTAGCCCGCATGTCATCACCAAGAAGAATATTAGACGGCTTTAAATCTCTATGAATAAAGCTTTGTTGGGCCAAACTATGCAAATACTCGACTCCCCTCCCAACATCCAAAGCAATAGTAACCCGTTGTTTCCAGTTAAGCGGGTTGGTTTTATATTCCCTCCATTCAAACACATGTTGGCTTAGAGTTCCTTGTGGCATGTACTCGTACACCAAAAGCCTCTCGTTGCCATTAATACAATATCCAAGAAGTGCCACCAGATGCCTGTGTCGAACTTTTGTTAATACTGCAATCTCAGCTTGAAATTCTTTCAATCCTTTTGTCCCCATTACACCCGAGTCCATTCTTTTGACAGCTATTTTAGTCCCGTTAGGTAATTCCCCTTTGTATACGACCCCAAATCCACCTCTTCCTAACACATTATCTTCACCGAAATTGTTGGTGACTTCTCGGAGCACTTGAATAGAAATCACAACATTACCACCTTCAAAGACCGATACTTCAGCACCGCTACTTTGACTTTGTAGTTCATCAACTCTATGAACATTCGAATTACCGGCCATCACACTAGCTTTAATTATCTCTTTACCATTCTCAAGATCTTGAACTTTCCCGGGCTTTTGGTTCTGATTTTTCTTCTTAACATAACACTTGTAAAACACAAACACTAAAATCACAACAAAAACAAGAACACCAATGACAATCCCGGCAACCATACCGCTTGAAACCGAATCCCCTTTTGTTCTCCCACTCGAACCCCCACCCATGCTACTAGAACCCGGCCCAGACCCGGTAGACACATTTTGACCCAATAAAGGATTACCGGTACGCACAAACTTCACCCTTGCTGGAAAAACCGGTATTGGACCAGAAAGATTATTATTCGACACATCAAGAAGTTGAAGATCCGGTAAAGACGTCAAACCCTCAGGGATCGAACCCACAAAATCATTATCATTCAACGATAAACTCCTCAACGAAGTCAAACTCGCAAACGCAGGTGAAACAGTACCCATAAACCCCTGTTTCCCAAAATTCACACCAGTCACATTCTTCCCAGACGAATCACAACTAACAAAATTCCATTTCTCGCACGCATCATTCCCTTTCCAAGACTGCGCCAACGCCATTGGATACCCAATCGCTCCAGCAACCTCAAGAAGCACAGTCACTTGCACATCACAAGGTCCAGGCGTAAACAAACAAAAACTATTACTATCCTCATCACTTCCTAACTCAGCAACAACACCACTATTAAACACAGGCAATGGACCTTGCAACCTATTATTCTGTAAAGTAACATTAACCAACTTACCCAACCCCATCAAACTTTCAGGAACTAAACCTGTCAACTCATTATCCCTAAGCTGCAAATCAAACAAACCACTACAATTCGACAGATCCGGAATCGCTCCACTAAACAAATTCGCTTGCAACCATACTTGTTCCAACTGAGTCATTCTACTAACAACATCAAGCCTACCAGAAAGACCTACAGCCTGATTATTAAGCCACAAGTTCCGAATCTGCGAGCCCGCAAAACTCGCAGGCAAGCTTCCAGTAAGATTATTATAAGATAACCTAAGATCCTGCAAGTTATGCAGTTTTTCAAAAACATCCGGAATTGTACCTGTGATTTTAGCATTACTCGCCTCAAAACTTTCTAAATTAGTACATTGACTCAACGTATCCGGTATAATCCAAGGAGATAGATCTAGGTTATCGGATATGCTAAAGCTTTGTAAATTAATTAGACCTGTGAAAAAATCAAACGGAATTGAAGTGAAATTGTTACCGTCTACGATAACTTGTTGTAGCATAGTGAGATTGGATAAAGTAGGTAAGTCACCGGAGATTGAGTTACGTTGTACGGCTAGGGTTTTGAGTTGAGATAAATGGTTAATGTTTGCAGGTAAGGTGCCAGTGAGGGATTTTGAAGCGAGGTTAATGGATGTGACACGATTAGAACTGTCGCATGTGATACCGTCCCATTTGCAGTAGCTTGTAGTGCTGGTCCAGGTTGATGGAGCAGGGGAAATGGAAGTGGAGAGTTTTAACATGACGTCTGAGTCGTCGGAGAGTGTGAGTGATGTGAGGAAGAAGAAGAAGAAATAGAAGTGGAGAGTTTTAACATGATGATTCATTGTTGGAGATGGTGGCCGGAGTTTGTTTAATCGGCGGTGGCCGGAAAATGGAAATGAATTTGGTGTTGTAAACAGCTTTTACAGGTGAGTGAGGTACTTATGTTTAGGGATGGTTATAATAAAGTCCTCGTGTTTGAATATGTTACATTTTTAGCTCTATTTATTGACCAACTATTAGTCTCACGCCCCTATATAATTTGACACCTTATGTACGATGAGTATAGCCTTATACATATCGTATATGTTTTTGAGGTTGAAGGTTATTCGATGTGTGTAGGTGTATATGACCCTTTATATGTTTATACGTTATTTATAAGGGGTTGTATAGCCTTATACGCATCATAATTTTTAACTTGGGACAATAACATACTTTTTTCATCTAAACTTATTTATTTGTATATATATATACTTAGCCTAAAGATTTATTTTTAAATTTTCCTTAGTTGTATATATACGCAACTGAAAAATTCAATTGCAAATTTCCTGTTCTAAATCTTAGTTAGTTACGAATTTACCCATTTTGATTTATTTTATTAAAAATAGTTTATACATTGACTATTTTTTTGTTTCGATACAAGTCCTAGTAAAAGTGTTCGTTAGGTCTGTTAGTTTTTATAGCGTTACGTATAATATAACTACGGTAAATGTATAAGTATGTTACTCAATCATGTTATGTAAACACACATGAAAGATCAATAATTACACACAACTAAATGTAGAACGCGAAGTTCCAAGATATTCAATGTGGAGATTACAAGTGGCAAACAATATTTTAATCCAAAGTCTAAGCTTAGCAGTTTAGCACAAAAACCTGACATGGTGTGGTAAAATGTCACCGCAAGTTCAAGTCAAAACTTATTATATATGAACAAAGTGGATTAATGTCAAAAGAGGTCGTTTTTATATAGTCTCAAAATAGTCTCACTTCTTTGTAGTTTTGTTAAATCGCCAGCCCTTTTATCTTCTAAAATCATGTACGTAAATTTAAACAAGCATAAATTGCCTTATGAATGATCTCCTTATGTTAAAACATGCGACATTTGTCCCCACAATAGTGCTCCAACGGTAAGGAGTTGAGAATCTATTGTGGTGATTTGGGATTCAAATCCTAACACCGCATAATTTACTATGACACATTTGATTTACTTCCCTCAAGTTGGTCATGGGACCGGCCGGTGAGGGACGCCCAGTAGTGGTGTATATCATTATTTTTAAAATGTGCAGAACTTACAATGATGTGTCGCCTCTTCTTCAACCCGTCTAACGCTCTCTCAACATCATTTCTTGATCATTCATCAGTTTTTTAAGATACCATATTCAATATCATGTTCCATATCCACCACTATTTGGAGATTTTTGTGTTAATTAATTAAATCTTTTACAAGCTCATCACAATTTCATGACCCGACTTCTATAGTTAGAACTAACTAATCTTAAAGGCTTATTGTTAATCTAAAAATACGATCAGACTGTTAGGAGGCCCAATACTATAAGTGACAAGGCCCAAAGTGTTGTCTGATATAGAACTTCTATATCAAACAACACTACAACCACTCTAGCTTTGTCACTTATAGTATTGGGCTTCCTAACAGTCTGATCGTATTTTTAAATTAACAGTAAGCCTTTAAAATTAGTTAGTTCTAAATAGCTAATAAAGGTATTTTCTTAATCTAAAGCAATGTCTAATTCCATTGTACCTTGCTTAAACCTCTAACTTGATATTTATGTTTTCTTTAGCTTTTAAATAGGGTTTTGAAAACACTATATGCTTGCTTTTATTGGAAATATAGAATAAGTGCTTTGAAGGAAACACAACTATTAAGTACTTATTATATATAGACCTCCAAAATCATTTTGAACGTAACTAGCCAATTCATTGGTAAATATATATTCATTTTCATTAAATTGTTGACTTGTCTATCAAATTCACATGGCTATTGGAGAACTGTGCACACTTGCCCAAGGTCAGATATAAATGATATTTTGATTTTTGAAGACTTTTTACAAATTTCAGCTTTTCTTTGTTTTTATTTTTTTCAAATTCATCATCCATAAAGTAAAATGTATCAGGGCCTTTGAGATCAACATCTGAGGCACCACCTGCTCACTACATTCTCAACATTCAACAATTTTCTGCATTGGCAAAACACGATATTGAAAGATATGAATCAAACGAATTCGAAGCTGGAGGCTACAAATGGTACTTCTTTTTCTTGCTTGTTTACCTAAATTAGTATGCGTTGTAAACAGAGCTGGATCAACGTTTTTTAGCCTAGAAGCGAACTCTAAAACCAGGGCTCTTTTTAGCCCAAAAGCGAACTATAAAAATATAACATTTGCGGGCCCTAGGAAAGTGAAAGCCCAAAAACACTCTTGCTTTATTTCACTTCCCTATGAGCCAACTTAGTGGCTTAGGGGCTGTTTGACAAAATCTGAATCATTAAGTGCTGAATGGTTAAGAGGTCTGAACCATTAAGATGTTCCATCAATGAGAGAGATGTTGGGGTAGAACTTCAGATGAGTATAAAGTTAGTATATGCCCCATTCAGTTCCATTCAGCATCTCTCAGTCTCTTAACCATTCAGCACTTAACTGAACCATTTACCATTCAGAGGCTCTTTTTTTCTGAAACAAACGCTCTGAATGTTGAATGCTGAATGGTTAAGCACTGAACTGAACCATTAAGAGGTAAACAAACAGCCCCTTAGTTTAAGATTTGCATTAACATTTTTAACCTCTAGGAAATTGGTGATTCGCCCGAATGGCAACAAGAGTAAAAATGCAGGCGAGTTCTTATCGGTATACCTAGCAATGGCGGATCCAAGCTCACTCGCGCCTGGTTGGGAGGTCTACGCGACTTTCAGGATCTTTCTACTTGATCAAAACAATGACGTTTACTTAAAACTTGAAGGTAACAATTCTTTGAATCATGGCAGGACAGGCGAATAAGTTGTTTTGAGTAATATTTACATGAATGACTTAATGATACAGACGAAATGACTAATGGAAGACGATTTCATCGGTTAAGGAGAGAATGGGGCTTTGATAAGTTCATTAGTCTTAAAGAATTTGGTGATTCTAACAATGGGTATCTTCTTGACGACAACTGCGTGTTGGGAGCCGAGGTGTTCATTCGTAAAGAGAGAAGTAAAGGCAAAACAGAGTCGTTATCCATGGTGAAGGATGCAGTTACCTACAAACGCACATGGAAGATCAACAACTACACAAAACTAAACGCCGAATGTGAAAGTTCCAACATATTCAATATCGGAGATCACAAATGGTAATTAAACAATGTTCTTATGTATCCCAAATCTAAGCCTAGCGAAAACAGCTAGACATGGTCATGTAACATGTAATTTGACACGTTGTATAAGTTGAGTTGACCTGAATGAACCTAGCTATATATATGTACAGGAAAATACAACTATATCCTAATGGAAAAGGCGGTATTGGCGGGTATATATCACTCAAACTGGCTCTTGCTGATCCTGAAACCCTTCCTTCGGGAACAAAAATACTCGTAGAATTTACTCTTCGTATGTTGGATCAACTGGATACAAGGCATTACTATGGAAAAGGTAAATATGTTGATTGCATCATTAAGTTAATGTTACGTTGAGTTCGATATATCACATTGTGTTGATTGTAAGCTCGAATTCGATTATAACTTGCAGCTAGCTACTGGTTTAGTGCTTCGAAACCAGAATGGGGTTGGCAAAAATTCATTACACATGGGACGTTCTTTCAGACGAATAGAGGGTTGTTGGTAAAAGATGTTTGTTCTATAGAGTTGGAGCTTGCCATCAATGGAGAGACAAGTGTGTTTGGATGAACTAGCTGAGGTTAAGTTGATACGATATGTATATGTTCAGTTTGAGAATAATTAAGGAAGTGTAAATAAATAACGTACAATGCATGGTTCATATGTTTCCTTAAATCTATCAAAGTTCAATTATATTGCAAAGTGATTAATTTAATTTACAGTTGATCAAGTGATTTTTTATTTACCTTTTTGTTTTCTCTATATTTATATTTATTAATAATATTAATTAATACTTTGTAGTTTAAAAACTTTATTTATAATTGATTTAGACGATATGAAATTCAAAAACTTTTATAGCAAAAATGTAATTTGGGTATAAAACTAGTGATGTTAATAAGACTGACGATTTGTTGATAACATCTTGTCTTAAACATTAGGTTCTTAGTCAAATCATGCCTCAAACGTACACTAGGTTCTCAGTCAAATTAGATAGCGAATATGTTTTGATTTATTTATATAAGAAAATGTAAAAATTGTATGTAATAGTGTAATAGTAGTGTAAAAATGCAAAGGAGAGAAGATATAGTAATTAATTAGTTATTAGTTATCTATAGAAGTATAGAACACTTGTCAATAAAAATGTAAAGGCGATCCCATTCATTATTTCAATAATGATAAACTATATAACACTAGTCAATAAAAAGTTATCTTTAATATAAAAAATTAATCAAATCACAATGCCGGTATTGACATTAATTTGACTTTAAGACCTAAAAAGATAGTAATTAATTAGTTATTAGTTATCTCAACAAATGAATAAAACAATTGTGATTGAAGAAAAAATGTCACAAAGAACCAAAAATCACCATCTCAAATCACCATCAACTGAGATAACGGTGACAACGTTCCAACGTTAAACAAATTACCCCAATTCTCATCCCACCCCACCATAAAACTTAACGGAGTTAACGGCGTATTAACTGTCTCCATCACCTTCTCCTTCTTCACAACCACCTTCATCTCATTCCCATCTCTCATTCTTTTCCGGCTTCCACGTAAAGTTTCCGATTCACATGTTTTCGTCGTCGTCGTTTCTTCAACCAAATCCTCGACGTCAAGAGGAAAATTCAAAATCGCCTTCGAACCACGCATGCGAAAAGCTGCTCTATCATACGCCTTTGCAGCTTCAACACCGGTGTCAAATGTCCCTAACCATACTCTAGCCCCATTACGCTTCGGGTCTCGAATCTCCGCCGCGTACTTTCCCCACGGCCTACGTCTTACTCCTCTATAATGCACCTTCACCTCTTCTACTTTGGTTGAGGGGATAACAAACTCTTCTTTGTTATTATTATAATTGGTGGAAACTTTTTCTATCATGACGTGTTTTAACTCGTTAGGTGAAAATAAAACTGTTTGTTGACAACTTGTATGTGGCAAAGCTGACAATATCTTGTCACGGTTTACTTGGGATGCGTCTGTATTGATTACAAAACCAGAAAACTGGACGTCTTGGGAGTCGAGATAATCGGAAACTGATATATCAGATTCGGAAATTGACGGTTGGGAAGTTGAAATAGGGGAATTAAGGTTTTCGTGTTCGTTAAGAAGATGATGTCTGATGAAACTGAGAGCTGTTAGCTCATCAAAAGTCGCCATATATTAATTGTTGTTGGAAGTGAGCTTGAAACAAGAAGAGTTGCACAAATTAAGATATTGAGTGAGAGTAGATGAAAGAGTGAAGTGTATTTATTTATATACCCAAAAATTGGAAACAGAAACTCATCTTCTTTGATAGGTTCTTGGAGGCTAAATGGAAGGTGTTGTGTGGATGCGATTAATCTTAAAACAAGAACTATATGTATTATTTTACTAAAAAAATGTTATACTTTCTTTTTTATGTACTTTTAGACCGAGACAAGTTGGATAACGACGTAAAGATGGGAAATTAAAGGGTTAGTTTGTTTTAGTTTTTTAATGGTTTAAATGTTTGAATAGTTCAGTATTTAATGGTTTAGATTGTTTATTTCATGAATAGATGTCTAAATGGTTCAGACATTTGCCTCTGAATGGTTAAACATTATACTGAGTCTGAAAGATTAAGAGGTATCGTTTGAATTGGTTAGAAAAAAAATATTACTCCGTAGCTCTTAATGGTTATTAATTCAGCAGTTAATGATTTAGATCTCTTATTAATTCAGCACTTATCCATTTAGAAGTTGCCAAACAACCTCTAAATAAATATTCCAACGTTTGAAAAAGTTCTTAATTAAGTCTTAATGTCAACATGATACAAAGAAAACTACAACATTGCATAAATATTATAACACATTTTTTTCTTACTTTTTACTAACTACATAGGTCATTTGAGGTTTATGTCTTTTAGGGACTGTTTGGCAAAATCTGAATTATTAAGGTGTTGTTTGTTTTTGCAGACAAAAAGTGTCTGCAGTCTAATTTCATCTGATTTTATTTCTACAATTGAAGATGTGGTCTGAAGATCTGTAAGCTGAAAATATAATACTGTTTGTTTTTATAAACTAGATATCGTATGCATAAACTGAAAATATATAACTGTCAACAGGTGGCCGATGAGTGGTGGTGGCCGGCGGTGGTGGTGGTGGGTGAGCGGTGATGGTGGTGGACGGTGGTGGTGGTGGGTGAACGGTGATGGTGGCTGGTGAGTGATGGTGGCATTAGTGAGCAAGCGGTAATGTAGGCGGTGGTGGTGGTGGCCGACGAGGATGGTGGTTGGTGATGGTGGCAGCCAGTGAGTGGTGGTGGTGATGGTAGGAAAAGTCAAAATGGTTTTGTGAAGATGTTTTAAGTAAGGGATCCATAGCTTTTTTTAAAGATAAAATAAGTTGAGTTCATATCTGTTTAATATAAAAAACAGTCTTCAAGGGTAATGTCTACGCGACTGCAGACATTAAGCCCCTTGAAGATGCATGTTTGAAGAAAAAATAAACACCCCCTAAGTGCTGAATAGTTAAGAGGTCTAAACCATTAAAATGTTTTATCAACGAGTGAGATGTTGAGGTAAAACTGCATATGAGAGTAAAATTGGTATATGCTCTTTTCATGATTTCTCTGTCTCTTAACTATTCAGCACTTAACTGAATCATTCAGAAACTTTTTTTATGAAACACACGCTCTGAATGTTAAATCTGAATAATTAAACACTGAACTGAATAATTAAAAGATGAAACAAACATTCTCTTAGTTGGTCATTAAAAGAAGTAATATGTGTATCATGGGAAGAACCAATGAAGTTTTTATTTTTTTAACAAAATTTAGAGGTTTTTATACATAAAATTTGTCTCTAGCAAAGTTGAAAAAACCTATAACTAACTTAGTTGCGGGACTCATCTCTTCCCACAATCCCACTAACATGAATTGAAATTCTTGTGTATACTCTAAGAGGACTGGTTGTGAAGATAAAGAAATAGTGTAACTATGTATTTAAGCTCCCACTAACACGACATGTTGATTTTACATATAATAATTGGTTGTCCACAACGTACAATAGGTTATCATTAATAACTTGAGACGACCTGCATGTCTACAACAGGTTATCAATAATAAATTATATCGATATAGGATCGATTTTATTAGAGACAGGGTGATCGACAATTCTTATGAGTCTCAGTCAGTTATTCCGATTCATTGTGTCACTCGTCATTGTCTCAAAGATTCAACTATGTTACGTTCTTGTGCGATACCAAGACCATGATTGTTATAAGATTTTCAGTATAGATCATAGATCATATATATCTAGGAAGTAATTGATGATCATTTGATTAAAGGTTATGTCATTTGATGTCTACTTTACATGTAAAAAAATCAAGAATAATAGTCAACATCTCAAATAACCATCAATTGAGATAACGGTGACAACGGTCCAACGTTAAACAAGTTACCCCAATTCTCATCCCACCCCACCATACAACTTAACGGACTTAACGGCATATTAACTGTCTCCATCACCTTCTCCTTCTTCACAACCACCTTCATCTCATTCCCATCTCTCATTCTTTTCCGGCTTCCACGTAAAGTTTCGGCCGATTCACATGTTTTCGTCGTCGTCGTTTCTTTGATCAAATCCTCGACGTCAAGAGGAAAATTCAAAATCGCCTTCGAACCACGCATGCGAAAAGCCGCTCTATCATACGCCTTTGCAGCTTCAACACCAGTGTCAAATGTCCCTAACCATACTCTAGCCCCATTACGCTTCGGGTCTCGAATCTCCGCCGCGTACTTTCCCCACGGCCTACGTCTTACTCCTCTATAATGCACCTTCACCTCTTCTACTTTGGTTGAGGGGATAACAAACTCTTCTTTGTTATTATTATAATTGGTGGAAACTTTTTCTATCATGACGTGTTTTAATTCGTCAGGTGAAAATAAAACTGTTTGTTGACAATTTGTATGTGGCAAAGCTGACAATATCTCGTCACGGTTTACTTGGGATGCGTCTGTATTGATTACAAAACCAGGAAACTGGACGTCTTGGGAGTCGAGATAATCGGAAACTGATATATCAGATTCGGAAATTGACGGTTGAGAAGTGGAAATAGGGGAATTAAGGTTTTCGAATTCGTTGAGAAGATGATGTCTAATGAAAGTGAGAGTTGTTAGTTCATCAAAAGTTGCCATTTTTGTTGGACTTGAAGTGAGCTTAAAATTAAAATTAGAAGTAAGTAGAAAAATTGAGGTAGAGATTTTGAAGATGAAAGTATAAGATAGAGTGAAGTGTTTATATATGGAGATGATGATTGATCTTCGTGTGTAGGTTCTTGGAGGTTAAATGGAAGGTGTGTGGTGCAAGTGGATTTATTTGGATTATTTTTTTAAATAATAACTACTTGTATTATTTTATTTAGTATTATACTTTTATAATTATTTATATTATTCCCACATGTTGAAAAGGACAAAAAGAGTAAAAGAAAATATAAATAAAAAATATTATTTTGAACGGCAATAACTAAGATAATAAATGGATGAATATTTCAAGGTTTGTAAGTGGTTGATGAAAACGACAAATAAGGATCATGCATTTGTTTAACATTGCTTCATGTGAACATGAATAAAAAGATTTTTTTTTTAATTTTATTTAGATTGGATAACGTTATGACAATTAGGTACATATGGTTTTGGTAATTTGAAACCGTTTTGCAAATGGGTTTTAAATTTTAATAACTAAATCATAAATATAAATAAATCAGTTAACTAGCCTACATTATTATTAAAATGTAATTAACACCCTAAAATGATAAGCCGATAATTAAATAAAACTACAGGGTATTTTTATTCTATTAATTTTTTTTTGGTTGATAAAATAATATGACGGAGGAATGTGTATTATCCATTTGGGTGTAAGTTATTGTGTAATTTGGGTAAAAGTCAAAGAGGGTCAACAAGAAAATTTGGAGGTTGGTCAACAAAGATCAAGTGGGTGCTTGGTAGCTAGTCAAATAAGGGTGATTTGGTGAAGATTTAAGAACCTTCATCATTTGCATGTGAAATCAAATGTAGATTATGAGAGAAGCAATATTGACTTCAACCTTTATTAGAAAGTACCAAAGTTTCATCCAGTGTTGCGATGAGACACGATTTGCATAAGGATAAGAAATCAATGCAGTTAGATATTGAAGAGAATGGTATAAAGTTGGCTAAGAAAATGAAAGGATATTGCTTGCGGAAATCAAACCAAGCCAACCAAGTTGTGGTTTCGTGATGGAGCCACACGCTTAGGTGCGCGTTGACCCGGTGACAATAACATGCTAGGAACTTATTAAGTCATTACATTTTGTTTTTGAAGATTGAAAGAAATAAAGAATGGTTAATTAACACAGACGTTAAGAAAAGCAATAAACGAAAAAGTTTAGAAAAGTAAAAATAAAATGTAAGAAAGAAAAGAAAAACAATGTGTGAAAAGACAAGAAAAAAGTAAATGTTAAAGAGTGGGGATCGAAACCACTTATCCAAAATCTAAAAGTAACATCTCATTCAACACAAATGACTATACAAAATTGAAAATGAAAAAAAAAGAGAAAAAAACTCGAATTCCAAGACCATTTATAAAGTGACACGTGGACTTTTACACCGACACTTCTTTTTAAGTGTTATGTCAATATTTAAAGTTTGAGTTTAACTTCAAAAAAAAAAAGTGTCTCATGAAGTTTCAAAACACATAGACACATAGTGGACCAGTTCTTGTTCATAGGAGATGTGTGTGTAGGTGTGTTCATATTAGATTTTGAGTCATTAAAATGTACCAATTCTGATTAAGCAGGCATTAGTTACAGAGTTGAGTTTGGGTATATGTTTCTAAACTAATCTTTAATCTAGTAATTTAGATTGTTTAGATGGCTACATGTTGCCCAAAACTGTTCCAAACATGCAGATGCAACATATGTTGGTTGCCTATAAATTGGTCTTTGATGATACGCAATGCGACTTGTAGTGTTATGTATAGTGACTACATGTGTCAATGATCAAACACAATAAAACCTAAAGTTTTTATACCTTTTTGTCTTTAAGATCTTCTGCTCAAACATATAACCTTAAAATTTCAATACACAATAGACATACTATCATCTCATAACTTACAAACCTGTCAAACTGTATATCTCATGGTGATCGCATACTCAACATACTCATCTCGCTGATTAGCAGCCTCAAATGATACCAATTAGTCAATGATCATGACCCCATTTGTATCGCAAAACTACTAATCAAAAGATTGATCTCAATGCAAGGGCTACACTAATTTGTGGTGGACTGGTGGGTAGCGTAACAAGTCAAAAGGGGTCGAATCAGTTTGGGTTGAGCCATAAACACTTTTTTGAACTCTTTTTAATAAGTAGATGGGATTATGAAAAAAACCATTGATATAGGAGGATATATATATACATAGAATAAATAGACTTTGGATGAAAAAATAAAGACGTTAACATCATGCAAGGTATAATTTGAATTAATTTGGTGCAGAAAGATGATATGAGGACTTGAGAACCATGTTGATCGCACATCAGCAATCAAGGACTTAGATCAGTGATGTTACAAAAAGAATTCGATCAGGTGAAATACATGCCAAAAATGAAATATATGCCAAAAAAAACTTTTTTTTTAAATTAATTGTTCGTTGGTGCTTGCAATAGTGAATTTGCCAGACATTTGGTTGTAGTTATTGTTAATGTGATCTCGATTGCTTTTTTTTTTTTTTTTTTCTAAGACGATGGAGGTGTGGTGGTGGTTGTTGTAATGGCGGATCTAGAACAATATTTCAAGGGTATTGTGAAAGAAAATTTTCGTTCAAGGTTACCATAATTTCCATTCAGTGATATTCCAATACTTTAAACAGTAAGAAAAAAGGCTATCCCAATACTTAAACCGGTGAAAATTACACATCACAACGAAAGTTGAGGGTATCCTCATACCCTTGAGCTCTATATAGCTTCGTCTTTGGTGGCTGAGAGTAAGTAATGGTGGTGGGGAGGTTTTTGTTTTTTTTTCAAACAAGTTAATTGTTAAAATGGTCTTTAAAGGCATTTTAGTTATTTGACATTGATTTTTTGTAAATATGTTAGTGTCGAAGACTGATTTAGCAACATGTTTTAACATTAAAATTTTTAAAAAAAATGTCATTTAAAAAAAAAGCAACCAAAAACACGTACCATTTTGGAAATTAAGTCTATCTTAAAATAGCAAACACCATTTTTGTTAATTTTAGCAACTATAACATCAACATTCAACACACCCATAAAGATTGGAGCAAAGATTAAAATCAGCCACTAACAACACGCCATCATCATCATCATCATCCCATTTACCCGCTCTCAAATCATCTTCAATTCATTTCAATGAAACTTTCACTCTCTCACTCTGTTCAAACCAAACCCATGCATATTATATATACTCTGTTATCAGCTTTTTTCATTCAATCACATCCTCTCAAATCATATCCAAACACCCATTTCACACCAACCCCACATTTCAATCCTCAATCACTTTCATCTTTTTGTCTGAATTTGAATTCACTTATATACATAATTGTGTCATTGGATAAATGGATGAAAATTTTGAAGAAAATATGGATCAAGTTGAAGAAGAGGAGGAGATTGGAAATGATGGATTGAAGAAGAAGATTATTAAGGAAGGTGATGGGTATGAAACACCCATTAATGGTGATGAAGTTGAAGGTAATGTTTTTTATATTTTGTAGTTGTTAGTGTCACATTGATGAAATTAGACTGATTTGATTATATATGTGGAAATATACGAGCAGTTGTTTAACGGTTCGGTTAATGATTTATTCGGTTATTAATAATTTTTTAGCCTAACCAATAACCGAATAGAAAAATATGCCTAACTGATTTTTTTGTTAGGTTATCTGTTTAAATTGGTTATTTTTAATTATTTGGATAAGCGAACCAAATAAACCAGATTTTATGTAAATTGGCTTGGTTTTTTCGATTATGGATATGATTTAGATTTATTTTATGTTTACGGTTTTTTAAGGGTCATTGGCATATTTCCTCCTCTAAACTTCATTAATGGCGCATATACCCAACCAAAAAATTTAATTGCATATTTCCCCTTATAAACATTTTTAATTGGCAAATTTACCCAATTTTAATTTGCTTTATTAAAAAAATTTATGTAAATTAGTTTATTATTGCATTTTTACTAGTTCCTTATGGATTTTTCAAATGTTTTTTAAGTTTTGTTTGCGTTTTTTTAGTTATAAATCTTGTCATATGCACAAATTAGGTATATATACAATTTAACTTTTTACATGAGAATATATGCATTTAAGGGGTATTTACAAGGGTATATATGCAATTAATCCTTTTTTTAACACCCATCAGGGTAGTTGTTTGATTTTACATTATAATGTAGTGTTTCTAATTGATGTTTTTTTTATTTGGTAGTTCACTATGTTGGAAGTTTACTTGATGGAACTCGGTTTGATTCGAGTTTTGATCGGGACGTACCGTTTAAGTTCAAGCTCGGGCTCGGTAAGAGTGGTTATGAACTATTTAAGTAATAATGCTTTATAAAAAGCTCAATAAAAAGTTGATAAATTTGTTAATGCTTTATCAACTTAAAATTGAGTACTGAAATTAATCATGTTGATCAATCTTGAATTAGTTTCTAAACTGTAAATTTGTTATAAACCTTACCCTTTAGTCAAATTATGTAGCCTTTTGTGTTTTTCTGATGATATGCATTTATGTTACAGGACATGTGATCCAAGGATGGGATGATGGTATCAAGACGATGAAAAAAGGCGAAAAGGCCCTTTTCACAATACCTCCTGCACTCGCGTATGGTGAATCAGGATCACCACCAACCATCCCTCCCAACGCGACACTTCAGTTTGAAGTCGAGTTGCTCTCATGGACTAAAGTGAAAGATATATGCAAAGATGGTGGTATTTTGAAAACAATATTGACTGAAGGAGAGAATTGGCAAACTCCAAAAGATCCAGATGAAGTTCTAGGTACATTTTTGGTTCTTCACATGTCCTTTTTTGATCTTTACATGAATGTTTTTCGACAATGTTTCGTGACATGGGTACTTGTCATGCAGTCAAGTATGAGGCCCGTCTTGATGATGGAAGTTTAGTTTCAAAATCCGAGGAAGTTGAGTTCATTGTGAAGGACGGTATGTCGTTTTTGGCTTAAAAATCACTTTTGTTTCTTTAGTGATATGTCATTTTAGTATGGGTCAAAATGGGTTGGGTCGTGTTTGCCCACAAAATTTTTGTCTTTGTGCAGGTTGTTTCTGTCCTGCTTTGTCAAGAGCTGTGAAAACTATGAAAAAAGGAGAAAAAAGTCTCCTTACTGTGAAGCCACAATGTGAGATATTTGAGCTATAATAAACACATAATGTCAATTGTATATGCATCAAAAATATAATCTTGATGGCATATTTCAACTTTTTTGTTTCGTCCAGATGCATTCGGGGAGAAAGGCAGGGAGCCAACATATGGTGATGAATGTGCCGTGCCACCAAACAGTTCCATCCAAATAACACTCGAGTTGGTTTCATGGAAAACTGTTTCTGAAGTTACAAGTGATAATAAGGTTTTAAAGAAAATCTTGATTGAGGGAGAAGGTTATGACAGGCCAAATGATGGCGCGGTTGTTCAAGGTTTTCTTTTCTTCTTTCGTCATCATAGGTTGAGTTAGGGATCAAAATGGGTCCGGGTTGAAACGTGTCGTTTTTGGGAGGGGTCAGGTTGGGTTGAATCTAAATGTTTGAAAAAAACAACTGATTCGGTCTTGTTTTTTTGGTACTATTAATATCAAAAGTTGATATTCATATAGATGTTTTTGTTGGTTGATATAGTGAAACTGATTGGCAAACTCCAAGATGGAACTGTCTTTTTGAAAAAAGGGTATGATGAGGTGCTGTTTGAGTTCAAAGTAGATGAAGGTGAGTGTCATTTTGGACCTGTTAGTAATAAAATGATTTCTTTTTGATAAAAAATGGAAACAAGTGAACTAAAAACTGAGTTTTGGGATTGATTTTTTATTACAGAACAAGTTATTGATGGTCTTGATAGAGGCGTAAAGACCATGAAAAAGGGTGAAGTATCAGTGCTAACTATTCATCCAGATTATGCATTTGGTTCGAACGAATCACATCAAGAATATGCTACTGTTCCTGCAAACTCTACCGTGTATTATGATGTTGAGTTGGTTTCATTTGAAAAGGTATATGGAGCTGTTTATGACATTTGTCAGCTAAAGTTTTAATCTTTTTGTTGTTTTTGAAAAATTTGTGTGGATAAACAGTTGAATCATTAACCGTTGCTACTGCAGGAAAAAGACTTGTGGGAACTAAATACACTAGAAAAGATTGAAGCTTCAGGAAGAAAGAAAGAAGAAGGGAATATCCTTTTCAAGAAACAAAAATATGAGAGGGCTTCGAAGAGATACGAGAAGGTAAAACGATTTGAATTCTCTTAGCCACAATCTATGTTACCAGTGGCGGAGCTTGAACGATTAAACAGGGGGCGAAAAAAATTTAGAAATCTTTTAGGGGAACAAACTCAATATGTATAAAAAGTTTTAAGCTACCAGACTAAAAATTAACACTACTGACGAAAAAAAGAGAAAGGTGCCCCCTCGGGCGGCGGTCTTTACTATCCTCCGCCCGTGATGTTAGCAAACTGCCATATGCTTTAAGGTTGCATTGATTGTGTTATTAGAGTATTGACCAAAAAAAGTCAACTTTATGCACAATGTACTAGCATAACTCAGCTAATCATATATTTTTTTCTATGACGCAGGCTCTTAGTTTCATCGAATACGATTCTGCTTTCAGTGAAGACGAAAAACAGCAAGCCAATGTGCTAAAAATCAGCTGCAATCTGAACAATGCTGCCTGCAAATTGAAATTAAGAGACTACAAACACGTAGTAAAGCTCTGCACGAAGGTATTAGATGCTGACAGCAAGAACGTTAAGGCGCTTTACAGACGCGTCCAAGCTTACATTCAGCTTGTGGATTTGGATCTTGCAGAGATGGATATCAAAAAAGCACTTGAAATTGATCCTGATAATAGGTAACCATTGTCTTCAAGATCCTTCAAATAATGATCAGCGATC
This sequence comes from Tagetes erecta, assembly GCA_030867185.1. NCBI lineage: Eukaryota > Viridiplantae > Streptophyta > Magnoliopsida > Asterales > Asteraceae > Tagetes > Tagetes erecta. Next base: position 3,405,385 of record CM061489.1, on the reverse strand, counting down.
AATTAATAGCAAGTTTGACCCATTTACTTTTGAATCAGTCGATTTGGGTTCTGTTTTTATCTAACACAAACGGGTCAAACGGGTTGCTCAAAGTTTATTTTTTAATGCATACAATCTTTTAAATCGTTTTAATTCAAGAATTATTATTATTATTGTGAAAATATTGTTTCTGTAATATTGTCTGTCACCTTTAACTTTTGACTTTGAAATAAGTCAAGAAACATGTTATGAATTTGCTTTTTGGTACCTTAAATTGGTTATTTGATCAGGGATGTGAAGTTGGAGTATAAACTGTTGAGGGAAAAAGTGAAGGAGTATAACAAGAAAGACGCGCAGTTTTATGGCAATATATTCGCGAAAATGAACAAACTAGAGCACCTTAATTCTACTGTAAGTCATTATCTATATAGCTTTATGCTATATTTTTCTTCAAATCAGTTTAAAACTTATACACTTGAAGTTAAAAAAGACTAATAATCTAGTGAGGGTTTTGATCTGTAAACATTTGAATATAAAGATCACAAGTTGTTAAGTGTGTTTATTTTTTTCAATTTATTGCAGAATGGAGCAAGGAAGCAGGATGTTGTGTCCATGACGATTGATAGCAAGGCGTGACGATTGGACATTTGCCCGCTTTCTTGATCTTTAAATCATATATCGCTAATAACGACTAAAAACGCGTTTAGCTATTAATACTATTGGTTACAAGTGTTTAGTTAGTTGAGGCTTTGTGATGAAATTTTGCAGTGTCATTGAGAAACTTGATTAGTAATAAGGAAATTTTGCAGTGTCTTGAGATGCATGGGTAAAAGACAAAAGTATAAGAATAATTGCTTGATGAACATAAAAGAGGTTAATTGTAGTGAAAAAATATTTTAATCTCATAGATAATCATTTTGTGTTATGTACACTTTAATTTTAAGCCACCATTTGCAAGTTGAATTATATTTATCTTTTGGAGAAAAATGTATTAAGTAATTAAAGTAATTTTAGACTCTACTTTATGAGTAATGATTACAAATTTTTGTTTCTTTACTTTCCCTCTTAATAAGAAACTAATAGTTTAACAAGTTAGACGTTTTACAACGTCTGAACGGTTAATTGCTAAACCAATAAAAGGTCTGAACTATTAAGTGCAGAACTAATAACAGACTAAAACAAATAGTCCCTAAGATTTATTCTCCTTATGAAATACACGAGTTTCTAACATAGTTTATTGCCTCTCAAATATTACATTAGCAAATCTACAAGAAAGAAACACAAAAACCATCACAGATTCTCGTAAGTCGGAGAATCTCGTCAAAACTCTAGTAACACCTCACGACACCGGTTGCAAAATTAATGGCGACGGTGCGAACTTCACCAATTGCTTCGAACGAATCCATGGCTTCACCACCACAACCGCCTCAAACACCTCCGGATCACCATGACTCGTTTTCGAAAGTGCCTCGATTTTCAAATAATACTTCATTCCTGACACCACCTGCTTTTCCGCCTCCACCACTTGCGAAAACCTCAAACCTTCATCAGCATTCGTCATCTTGCTATGCCGCAATCGGTTGTATTCGTCCACCGAATACCTCCCGATCTCTTGTATCTTATTGTTTGATTTCACATCAAGTACCTAAAAGAAATACTTGTGTCACAAGTTATGAACCTAAACTTTTTTTTTTTTTGAAAGGCTATGAACCTAAACTTTTAATTATCACTATCCCAAAGTTTTGGTAACTTACGTTATTTTCATTCAAATATTTTTTCCTCCTAAATTAAAAAAATTTGTCACTTTCATCTATATTAATCATGTTAATTTGGTTGTTATGTGATCATCATATTCACCCTGTATGAGGGGCATATATGTCAATTAACTTGGCTATGACGTTTAATTTTTAACCAGTTAAATGCAAGTGATGACCACTTAAAGAGTCATATCAACAGGTTAACGTGGATGAAAGTGACATGTTTAATAAAATGATGAAAATCACACAAACTCAAAAAAATTAATTTTAAGTTACAAATAATTTTATTAGACTCGAATACAACCAGGGGCGCGCGGAACTATTAAGGCATGGGCCATATCCTAGCTATGACTTAAATTTTCATGCATAGTATAATATCTTTCAATTTTTACCCGGTTTTAGAATAGCGCTGAACAATTAAAATCATACACCTGAGCTATAATATTAAAAAAATAATGATATAATTTATTTGATTAATATTCGTAGTTAGAGTATATAATAAAAAGAAATTCATTACTATATGAATTTACAGCTAAAAAAATTTCATTATATTATATGAATGTACTATAAAAAAAATCCGGGATACCCTTTAGCTTATGAAGCTAGCTCCGTCAACTAAATTAAAACTAACTAAAAACACGTAGTCAGTAAGTGCGACATCATTATTAATCTTCTTCGTAGTTAGACAAAGTTAACACTAAATAACATTACCTTGGTTCTGGCTCCTACCATTCCATTCACTTGAAAACTAGACATCAAAATAACAATTGCAAAGGTGATTTTGGAGAGACTTGACATGATGATGTTGTTGTTGTTGTTAAAATTGATTGGTTTGGAAATTTGAGTGGATGGTTATGTAGACGAATGAGTGAGTGAACACGTAGCCGGTGTGTCATTGTCAACACCATCGACGTGCCGCGTTTTCAACAAATTTTGAACAACATGACAAAGCTTGCACAACTATGTTTTGTCCATCTCTATTTCTTTCATCAATCTTTTTTATTTATTTCTTCGATGACAAATGATTCGTGTTTATCTGTTTTTAAGATCCAAAAGAATGTTACGTATGTATGTTTATTGTTTTTCATATTTATATCTGACAATCAGCATTTGATGGAGTGTTTGAGGCGAGACCAATTAATATTCATTAAAGACCTAGGTTTGATTCATTCTTCTACTCGTTTGTTCTACAGTAATGGAGCTGAGTGTAGGAAGACCGGGATCGATCTTTGTGATCTCTGGTTCGTCTCGAAGGCAACCGGGGTTTTACCTTTGAGTAGGTGGGTTAGTTTACTGAAACTAGAGATAACTTGAAATGCTTAAGGGTTCCAGACCAGCTGACAATGATCTTTTATCATTAAGTCACCCGTATTAAGTATCTATGTAATTATCTGTTTGTTGGTCGTTAAAAATTATTTTTGTGTGTGTGTAATTTGAAGTTTTGGGTCTGTCGGATTAAATCAAGTCGTGATGGTTAATCTTATCCGAACTATCTAAAATTATTTACTTTTTGAGTTCTTTTAATATATTTGAATTTAAAAGTATTTTTTTAAAGATGACAAAAATAAATAATATATCTTACATCTCGGGTCTCTTTCTAGGTTTAATTTTGATAAATTAACAAAACAAAAAAATTTGAATAAAATATAAGAAGATAAGATATGAAAGAAGATAAGATTTGGCATCATACATATTTAGGAACTATGGTCTAGTTGTGTAGTTACGTAAGATGGTTACATTTTCTTTAAAGTATAAATAAGAGTTTAAAGAGTTTTGTGATAGTGTGGCTTTGTGTTAATTTGCTTGTTCAATACAAGGAAAAAGGCGCGAGTGTGTTCACTCATATAGACGTTGTCATTTTACTTATTCTCGAGTCAATCATCAAAGACGACATTTTCTCCATTATAGATGTTTTATGTTTCATTTCGAAAACGTATAATATTTTGAATTACAAGTGTAGTCTAAATCTTCCCCATATCATACTTTGTTTCACTTTGCATTAAAAAAGCTTATACTAAATTGTAATTTGTAATCCTTAGTCATCATCATAATGTACATTGGACAAGCATACAAAGCCCGATACATGTAACATTTTATAAAGAAAAAAATGGGCCTTTTTAAGTGTTGAAGGGCCAGGTTTACCCCTTGAGGCCTTGACGCATTAAACCGCCTTTGAAACAAGCGTTTTTTTTTATGGTTGGGTCTGAGTTGACGCTAAACACTTTTTTTCTCTCTGAAAGTTCTTTTTTTATAAAAATATTATGTCAAGTCTTTCTAAAAAAATCATATTATTTCAATAATCTTACTATAGTTATAGGTGCTAAAATCTTGTAGGGTGGGTAACGTGTCAAAATAATTTTTTCTTAATATATTTTAGAGTTAAGTGCAATTTGCAACCCTGTGGTCTACATTCAAAGTCACTTTGCATCCCCTTCTGAAAAATTAGACCGTTTGCACCCCTATGGTTTTTAAAGTGGGTCATTTGCACCCCTCACTAACTTTTTCCATTAGTTGATCATCCAAGTAATGTTTAAAATATTATTTTACCCCTGTTTACACCATTTAAAACTCCCTTTTCAACTCATTTTAAACTCCCTAATCAATTTTAGAACAAAACCTTCAACCCAATTAAAACTTTATTTTTCGGTTTTTTGTGATTTTGTGTACAAGAACATAGCCAATGTCTAAGAATATGGGAAACCTAGGGATGTAAATTGATATAACAAGTTTTTAAATGTTTAAAAGTCATTTTTACCCTTTCAATTAACACTCAACTAACGGAAAAAGTTAGGGAGGGATGCAAATGACCCGCCTTAAAACCATAGGGGTGCAAACGGTCTGATTTTTCAGACGGGGATGCAAAGTGGCTTTGGATGTAAACCAAAGGGGTGCAAATTGCACTTAACTCTATATTTTAAATGTGTGGCACACGCAAGAGGCTAAACAAGAAAAGAAGAAACCTTACAAAAAGAGATTGAAAGTTTTGAAAGAAAGAACATAAGAACAAAGCAGTATCAGATGTTTATGAGTTATGACATGTCAAAATATGAGTTTAACAATGCAAACGATAAAACAGGTAAAAAATACAAGGAGTTTTAAGCTTTAGCCTGATCATAAACATGTTTAGTAAAATATCCGAGGCAGGTTGGGTAACGAATTAAAACGATTTTGGACTGGGACCTGTGTGTTTTAAAATAATTGATTCTCATTTTTTTCTAAGTATATAAGATAGATCTAGTCACAATGGACTTCTATATTACACACTATTACTAGTTAGACAAAATACACATTGCATAAATTTGTAGCAATGATGACCCATAATTTGCATAAATAGTTTTATGAGAAATTTTTTGCAATGTGCATATTGGTTGCTTGTTGAATTTTATTGTGGTGAATGCTCATTCTTGCACTTGAAGGAATATGATAATGCTTTTGCTTTGACACAAAGGGAGTAAATCACCCCACTCATATTGACCATTTTACCCTTTTATTAGGAAATGGTTTTTAGGTGTCATTCATGACAATTGGTGTTGAAATAGTCTTTGTAGATCTAGTCTATGAGTTGTTAGAAGTCAAATGTTCCCCTCATATTTTATTAGTACCTCAAAACTACTACACTAAATATACAAAATGTACATTGTACAAGATTGTTGTTTCAAAGCATATGATTCTCCAAAGTACAATGTGCATGTTGATAAATGCATGTTTTGATTAGCTATTACTCAAACGATAGCGTGGGTTCAACTTAGATTTACATTGTCTAACCAAACTAGACGACTTTATGTCCATCAAGTGAGAAGTAAACCAGACAATAATGAAGAACAATATATACGAAACCAGTACAAATAAAAGCGGCTTGTTTAGTTGTTTATGTTTAGTTGTTTAGTGAAAGAAAGAGACATAAAGTAAGGAGAGAGGGTGATTTGTACCTATATAAGCTATGATCATTAATGACAGGCTGTTAAATGGATCTTTCCTAATCATAATCATAAACAAATAATACCCCACATGTAAACATCTTCAATCAATCTTCCCTGACTATTCCCTTTAATTGTAACTTTGGTTTTTCTTTGTTGTATTTTTACTTAATCATCAAACTCATCTTGCTTTCTTATGACTTTTAGCCAATGTCAAAAGGGACATAATGTTGACTTTTCTGTAAAATATTTAAAAGATTAGTTCTTTCAATGTATACCCATCAATCTTGCCCAAATCAGTTTTAGAAAAAGTAGGCATTACTTCTACACCACCAAGTATGTTGATGTTGTTTAAATCGTCTCGTTTAAGAGAAACTTGAAATTCCACACGCATAAAGTATTTCTTATTTACAAAAAAAATATTTAGCAATGGTCCAAAGTTACTTAACTGATTACCTGAAGTAGGTTGAGTCGTCCCGCTTGATTGTCAGGTATACCTTAGCTTCGACTATCTAGACATATCGAGATGGACAATCTTGCATCAAATATTTCAATGTTAATGTCATTCTTCAAGAAATTTGGTTACAACTAATTATGTGGTATTTGTCAAATCAATGTGGCCAATATCCATCTTTTCTACTTTCATTCCTTTATACCCTACTTCAAAAGTACCACCTCATCAACCAAACTATGATTGATTGAAACTTTGTTAGCATAACTCAAAGATCCTAAATTCGAAACCATCTAACAATTGTAACACGTTAAGTTAATTACTTGATACGATTTAAAACGCTTGAGCCTATATCATAGTTGTAACAAGTTTCTTTAATGATAAAAGAAAAAAAAAGAAAGAAATGAGAGTGTGAACTAAGGAAGATTCAAATGTTGAATTTTGGTAGTATGCTAAAGAATTTGTGAGCCAGGCTTTCAAGGGTTGTCTATCTACCAAAAGGTATCTTTCTACATCTAAACACCACTACTTTAAAGACTATTTATCCAAAAAGATTGTCAATTAAAACAAGCCTTTGATTCATTGGCCATTGTTAGATCTTCACTATAACCAACTTGGGTTTTATTCCCATTCTCAATCCCTTGTCTTTATAATATTTTCTTGATGATTTAAATTTGTAGACGAACGTTAGTTTGTGTTAGTATACATGTAAGAAGCACGCACTCATACATATTAATGACATGACTGTATAAAAATCGTCGTGGTTAACATTATAGATTATAGTGAGAACCTATCATTGCATACCGAATTTTTGTAGTAAAATGCGCGCATGTTATATAAATGTAATGTGTAGTCACTTTTTAAACATATAGCTAGAAAACTTTTTTTTTTCAAAATTTACATGTGCAAGAGTCATTGTTGTGGTTACCACTAAACCTGTTACATCTTGAGACTGGGCAAGCCTCTATCTATGGTCCACACTACCAAATTCAAGAACAAAGGTACAATCTTTATTGCATAAAGTACCAAGTATTTAAAACATCTTTGGGGAAAAAGATTCACTCTCTAAATGCTGTCATTCCATGGTAGAAAATAATGAGTGGAATTAAATGGTTGACAATTTTGGATTTAAAAATGGATTTGTTCTTAAATGTCCCTACTTAACAGCTGGTTTACAATCAAGAATATGAAAATCAACATCTAATCTTTATTTTAAAGGTGCCCTTTTTTTCTTATTGTTAGGTCTCTCTTCAAAATCAGCTTTCATGCCATTGATTATGACACTTCTTAAAGAAAGATCACAATCAAGAATTTATTAAAAAAAATAATCATACTTTTTTGTGGGGTAGCAATAAAAATTGAGAAATGTGTAATTTGTTAAGGATCTTGACAAAAATCCCAATTTGTTTAAGTTATTCGCATAATCAGCGGCGATAAAGTACTTTTTAGAATTACCTTATCTAGGTAATATATTGACATATCGTGGGTCTTTTAAGCCAGGATTGGCTGACCCACATGACCAGTGACAAAATGACGGATACGAGATAAAAATAGAACTTGTTGAGGTAAACAAATATAATGATTATATATATGACAATGTTAAAAAAATATGTGAAGGAAACAAGGTTGTAGCCTCTTCCCATCAACCCTTGCACCATATTACAACATCTTACATACTTTACTCCACAAACTTATAGAAATTAGACTTAGCATTATACAAACAATTCTTGTAAAAATAAGATATTAGGTGAAGATATATGCCTTCTTCCTTTATCTATACAAATGATCTTCTTGCTTAATTGCCTAAATAACTATGTCAACGAATTTGGTATCATAGCTCAACTTTCATTTGGCGCGTGCTCGTTTTTCCTGTATCGAATCAAAGAGTTCATACATAAGTTTATACTGATCTTTTAGATGTTGACTGTCTTGGCGAAAAAGTCAACTCACCATGGAAGTTTGGTTCTTGATTTTGGCTGAAACCCGTCTGTACAACACTCTGAAGATCGTTTTCCCAGAATGCCGAAGCCTGAAATGTCCGGTTTTAACTAATTAACAACTGAAACTTTGCAATATAAGACATTTTTGGTTATTAGAAACAATCAACTTACTTCACCAAAGCCATTAATCTGTGATGACTTCATGTTTGACCCATGCAGCTGCATCATTGCTGTCAATGGGTTCTCTGGACCGTCATGAGCCATGGCATAGAATGGCTGAGCCAATGCATCCAAATGGTTCATGGCATGAGTCTGAAAACACCCCAAAAATGAATTAAATCACTTGTAAATTCAAAGTTATATAACGCGCCCCTCGTGAAGAAGGATTATGAAAAACTTACGTCTTTAGATAAAACTGTTTCTGCGTTCATATCCGTTCTATAATTAACAGTTGCTAATTTCATTGACAAGAACTGCACAAATATAAAGAAAGTTATTGTCTTCAATTTTATTCACATTATACGAATTTATGCAGTATGCTAGTATATACCTCTACTTGTCTTTGCAACGACTGTACGTAGTTTATAATCTCATCAAGCATAACAGCTTTTCCTGTCACCTTTAAACCAAAAACCCCATCTCAAATTAACAACCAAAGTTATAATAAAATAATGTCAAAAAAGTTATTTCTTTTTTTTTACCTTGTTACAACCAGGGACAAGACTTTGAAGGAACTTCATTCTCTCACTGATCTTTTCTCTTCTGACCTGAAATGCCCAAATGACAAAGCATGAGAAGACGAGTATCCGAATGGAATCAAAAGAAGATTAACGGAATGTAATTGGCATACCCGTTCGGCAAGACTATGACTATCTGTCGCTTCACCCCTTCTTGCTCTTACATGAATATAGTCCTTTGGTGGCTCTGCTTGTTTTGCATTTTCCTTTGTTTGTTTCTGATTTCCCTCTTTTTTTTCCTTTTCAATTCCATTCCCTTGTTCATCTGATTTGCTTCTTTTTGCATCATGTTCCCCCACAGTCTGCAACCGAAACAAAAAATCTTTAATTTCACACAATTTTTCAAGATTATCAAAATAAGTTGTCAAAAACACAAAAGATCTTTAATTTCAAGATTTCAAGATTAGCATACATGTTGTCAAACCGTTCTTGCAAAAGTCGCCTAGGCGCGATTTTTACAACGATGAAGTCAAACAGAACAAAAAGTTTTTAACTTCACACAAATTTTCAAGAACATCACATAAGGTTATCAAACAAAACAAAAGATCTTTAATTTCACACAATAATTCAAGAAAATAAAAAATCCAAAATAGGGTGTCATCAAAACAGAACAAATGAATTAACTAACCTTATTTTCTTTAACAGACAAAGTACTTGAATGGGTTTCTTTTCCTTTCTCCTTAGAAATAACTTTCCTCTTTCTACCATTGGAACTTATGTTTTGACTTTTAATTCCAATTTCCACATTAATGTTCTGTTCAGACAATGATGATCCCTCCATAGAAGTATCCAACTCCTTGTTATCTATACTCATAGACACCCTATTGGCTTTGTTATCAGAAGCCGAAATCGCACTCGAAAATTCAGCATTTTTAAAAGACTGATTGCTTGAAAACTTTCCTGTTTCCACAAAACAAGACAATCTTGCAGCTCTTTCAACAAATCCAGGATCTGCAGGAAATGGAGCAAGTGGTAATGGTAATTGATTATTCCTGGGAATTGAAGTGTGATGATGATGATGATCAAGATTAAGTTTAGGTGGTGAGTTTAAAGGTGTGTTGTAACATGATGTGTTAGCACTAGTGTTTCCAGAGTTACATATGGTTCCTAATCTACCAATAAGTTCTTTAAGAACCACATTCTCGCAGCCCGGAATTGTGATTCCGGACTGCGAGTTAACCGGAGACGAAACAATGGAACTCAATGCAGATTCAAAGGGATCGCTCTGATCCAATGAATGATCCCAATTGCTATTGATGTAGCAATTGGGAATTTGTTCACTAACTTGTTTTTCAATTTCAAAGATTGAGTTCCAGGAATGTGGGATACCAATTCCATTGTTAAAGAAACCATCTTTTTGCATTTTTGAAGCAAAAGATTTGACACAGTAGCTGGTTATAAGGTTTTGAGTTGATATATCCAAATGGGTGTTTGTTTTTGGGAAGAAAGATTGGAACTTTGAAGATGATATTGTGGGGAAGATAAAGGGGAGTTTGTGTTGGAGAGCAGTTGTGTTGTATTGTGTTGTGTATTAACAGAAAAGCAGAAACAAAAAAGGTGGAAAAAGATGGGAGTAGGAAAGTGAAGAGGAAGCAATGCATTGGAGATTAAAAAAGAAACAAGATGCTCTTTCACATTTTTTAATAGATTAAATAATGACTCAAATATTTTTTATTATTTTTGCTCCTTATTATTTATATTTTAATAAAAACTTAATGGTCATATATGTGATTATAATGGAAATGTGAGATGAAAAACTTACTTGGAAGAAAACTATATAATACATAAAAACACATAAATAGTTCTCTAATTATTATTTAATTTATATTAAGGCGTTTTGAGTAGAGAGGTGATTATAAACTAATAAACAGTAGAGAGAGTGTAAAGCTGGTAAAGCTTTTTTTTTTTAATCTTAAGACGTAAAATGAAGTTAATCAAATAAAGAAGCTAATCTTGATCTGGACAATATGCAAATGGGTTGTTAAAGAGAGGAGTAATGAATGATTCGAAAGCGACTTGAGTCGAGGTTGAGCAAAAGTCTTTCGCTTCAATGACTGTGACCAGGATCGACGTCCATTATTAACAACTCGACGTTAAGTTAACAAACATTTTTTTCCACATCCTCGGTGGATGAAGAGATGAAATGGTCCTGAACCACAACATGTCTTTCTCCATTTCTGCTTTCCACCACCACTTATAAGTAAGATCCTTTTTAGCTAAGCAAAATATATACAAACCACATATATATATATAACTAATACAACTTAGGGTTAAATCAACATGAACTAAATTAGTCTAAATCCAAATAATATTACTGTAATTTAAAATAAACTGTAAAAAATTATTTATAATAGTTTATATCATAGTGCAATTAGCATAATATTTTAATTTAGTTTAATACATATGTTACATAAAAATGTTATAGCAACAGTTTATTACATGTTGTCAATACAGGAATACAAACAACATAAATTTAAGTCCAAGAAAGGGTAATGTTTTCAATCAAACAAACTTGAGTTCTCTCAATTTATGAACCAAAACTTTTTTTTTTGTCATAGATCCGCATCGCTCGAGAGGGTACCAACATAACTTGACTGCGATCATGTGGCTCATGCCCATTGAGGCTTTAACTCTTTGTCAACATCATTCTTGATCCATCTTTGAATTGGTTTTAAGACAAAGAAGTACTGTCGAGATACACAATATGGGAGATTAGAATTGGGCTAGAGATCGCAAAACGATTAGAATAGTAGGATGGCAATGTCAACCAGTTTATTTGTAAATTGGTTGCTTTGGAGTGTGTTTATAGCAAACAGGTCAAATCAAAACATTTGAAAGTAACCTTCTAGTTTATTTTTTCTCTCAAGATTTTGATTATTTTTGTAAGCAGAAATAGCATAGTACTTAAATAAAACTTTTAAATGGCAAAAGTGTTTATGGGTCAGATTCAAAAACTTACTTGAAATGCTAGGATTAGGGGAATGAAAAGCTTCCCTCTATCATTTGGATTGGGTCCATCGATCAACTTCTGGTCAACCAGTATGCTTTTGCTTTCCGTCAACGCGACTTCTGTGATTGTTTCAACTATGCTAGGAATCCAAGCAGTACCATTTGGAAGAATCTGCAAGCCCAAAACATAACCAACAATCAATGAATCAACTATGGAAGTTAGAGGTGGAAAATGGGCGGGTAACGGGTTGACTAGCAGTCAAAATTGGGTTGTGTTGGATTGAACTGAAACACTTTCTGTTCAAAATCTTCACATTTTTCATAAACACATACCATGTCAAATATAATTACAAAAGCAAGAATTTTCAATTATAATCCAACTTTTTGAATATAAGGATTTTGGAGCTTTTACGCATTCAGAGTACATTGAGCGACTTTCAACCCATAGCAATTCTATTTGACCCCACTCGAACCGGCCCATTATTACATAAATGGTGAAATTTCCAATTTTAATGCAAGTCAAAAGATAAGAGAGGCAAATGACAAACCTTTTCATCTTTCCCATTTTTATTACATCTGCTGCTGTTCTCAACTAAACCAACAGGAATAGAAATGCTCTACAAGCACATCAGTAAATTTATTAAAATGTATGTGTATGTGTTGTGTGTGTGTGTAAGTGAGAGTGTAATGTGGAAGAGATGATGCACCTGGATATCTTGTTTGTTGAGCCTAGCACCAAGATGTACAACCTTGAGAAGAGCTTCAGATCTTTTTGACATAAACTCATTATAAGTTAGACTATCTGGAGGTGATACTTGAGCATGTGTGAGCACCAAAATTGCTTTATGCCATATTTCTTGACCAAAAATATTACTTATGGCTTTCACAACCTGCCCATCTAATGTATCAACCCTATATGCATCTAGCCGGTCTACATAAAGCAAAACATCTATCGTCTTGTTCAAAAGAAACCTGCATAAACAGCCATTTAAGTATACAAACCAATTGGGTATCGTTACTGAAATAATAAAACTTTGTAAGTATATTTGACACGTTCGCTGCATAAAAAGGGTTGAATACCTTAGACATAAAATCTCAGGTCAATCCAACCAGACCCATTTTTACTATGTTTAAAAAAACTACATACTTTGATTTGAAACCATTCTGACCCATTACCAACCCGCCCATTTGACCATCTCTATCAAAAGCCAGTGAAAACAAAGATGACCTTTTGATGATCTCAAGGGCTTGGTCATTGATATATCCTCCTTCAACAATGCCTGGTGTGTCAATTATGTTTAAAGTAAACCCGGAACGCTCACGTGAAACCATTGTGGGTCTTGGTGCTTCAGACTAAAAGATCATTTGAGTGAATAAATAAGCAATTCACCATGTAAAATAAACAAGTATAAATTAAATCTTCAACAGCTTTTGTCAGTAAGAAGGTACCTGGAAGGCACTAACTGTAACTGCTCTCTCACCGATGATCGAGTTCACGGTTGAAGATTTTCCAACTCCACCTTTTCCCATTACAAGGATTGTCAATTTGTTCCTTTTCTGCAAAAATTATATGAACAGGAACGTAAGCGTGCACATCAAAATTACCTTAACTATGAACACATTCTCTAACTTTCTGTAACTTTTAAAGCTCTATGCTACCTTTTCTTTTAGTCTTCCCAACAATTCAAGCAGCTTGTCTTGGGTGGCAGGAGGGAATTGCTGAATCCCGCTCCATTCACGAATCAACTGAGACGCCATGAAAACTGCAGTGTTCGTAAGTTCAACTTGGTCATTTAACTTTCCCTAAAGCAGGAGCTTTTTTACACAACCTTGAGCTTTAAATTTATAAAATGAACTTTTTTCAATACAACTACACATAAAAAGCAAGTGTGTCTATCGTGTAAGTAGTATAGTGTCGGTAAAAATCAAATATGAACTCAAGAGATCCATTTATGGATTGAAGCAATCATCCAAAAGCTGAAATCTCCACTTTCAAGAGAAGAACAAAGAGCTCGAATTTATCATGAATGAAGATGAACCTTGTGTATTGCTATGGTCTTGCTACATAATGTAACATACATCAAAATTGCATTCAATTATGTGAATTAGCATACTCATATTTAGAGCAATCAGATAACAAGCGGGCTAGAAAAGGACCCAGCTTAAAACATCATAATCTTCTATCCGCCTAGAGTTACAATGCCCATAAGATAAGGATGAAAACAACGTAACAAGCCAGACATTGTAACAGACATACGCGGTTTGCCCGACTCTTAGGCCCTAATTCTAACTTATTGACACCTTATCCCCAAGTTTTCCTACTTTTACCAGTTTCTAACTTTCTATATCACTTGTAAAAACTTACGAATTGTGTTTTTCGCTAATTCACGCGTTTATCCGGTCATTAATTTCATAAATCTGTGTTCAATTTTCATTCCAAAGTCAAAATCCCACTACTACAATATACAAACAACAGAAGTAACATAACACTTGAAACAAAACCCTATCAAATCAAGTCTATAGTATCAAAACAAACCTAATCCATATTTCAACGTTAATCACTTCAATAATCCAAATAAATATGACAAATGCAAACTCAACACGTATAATTCGAACCAAAATTCAGTAAAACAAACAACGATACAGCATTTATTAGTCGTAACATGTTGTACGTTCATACGCAAATTTAAGACGGTTATATAATGTGAATTTTGGCAAAAACTGAAAGTGTGAAAGGTAAGTAACAATGAAATGTAAAAGGAAGGAAAAATGAGACTTGGCGGTGACCGGAGACGGAGGAGAGAGTGACGCCGGAGTGAGTCGATGGATAACCCTGTGAGCTACCAACTAGATAAAGAAGAAACTTCTTTTGCCATTATAAACCCGTTCGAAAGGGTATTTTGGTCAAACTAGAAGTTAAGATTTGTGATTAGGCCGCGTTAACGTGGTTAAGTACGTAAAAGAAATGTGTGAAGTTGTGACTTCTAGAGGTCGATACATAGACGGAGAACAATATTAGGTCTGTATATTGTGATGTAAAAAATACTAATTTTTAGAACAACGGTTGGTACAACGACTTATGACCGATGCACTCAGAGATGTAAGAATCGAAATCGAAATTACGTCTCTAAATTAGGTGTTTTTCGTCGGCATTAGGGCTCCTCCATTTTTGTTGCGAACGCAGCGGAGGCTCACCACAACCTCCTTACTAGCCAAGTTAATCGGAGTCGAAACTCATTAACCAACTGTTTCCGAAAAAAATCAGACAGAAAGCTTTAACCATGCAATGTAAAATTAACATTGAGATGAGATATTTGTTAACTCTGAACTGCCAACTAGATAAAAACTTACATTAGCAATGTAAGTTTAGGCTGGTTTTGAGCTCAAACCAAACAAAAAAACGAAATATCGGTATTTGAATTTCTTTTAAACCGCTCTAATTTGTTTTTTTTACTGTATTTACAACTTTTTCTATTCATTTTGTCATTTGAACTAGAAAAATAGACCAAAATATATGTCTAAGAAAGATTTATACATCATAGTTTTTACATACACGTGACTGAAAAAAGATTTACGACCCAAAATCTTTAAAACTAAATGTTCCAAAATTTTGAACATGTATAAATACTTGTGTATACATAATACATACACATAGGGGTGTAAACGAGCCGAGCCCGAGCTCGTTTAGGCTCGAGCTCGGCTCGTTTAAGTTTAACCAGGCTCGAGCTCGGCTCGATTCAAGTTTTAATTTCAAAGCTCGAGCTCGAGCTCGTCACAAACTTATCAAGCTCGAGCTCGGCTCGTTTGATGATTTATTATTTTAACTAGATTTATATAGTCTCTCGCGCGTTGCGCGAGAGTTGTTATGACGGCTTGCAACATACAAAAAATTACCATGTAGCATTACAAATGTTTCATTGCAGTAGGATACAGATTTTTCGACTTTTTGCTAATTTTTTACAATACATACAAAATATATCGGCTATGCTAGTGAATTGCCAGTTATATATTCAAAATATATTGCATTATAGTTAGAAATAGTTGATGTAGTTGGACATTGGTGACCAACTTGCAAAACCCAAAAAAACCCACCTAGTAAATGAGTCAAAATGTATAAAAAAAATGCCCAAAATGCAAAATTCACAAAAACAATGGTGGCCAAAATGAAAACATTATTCATGAAGTTTTGGTAGTCAAAATGCAAAACCGACAAAAACAATTTTGGTGGCTTAATGCAAAACCCAACAAAACAATGTGTTCAAAATGCAAAACTAAAAAAAAACACTTTTGATGGCTAAATGCAAAACTCACAAAACATTTAGTGACCAATATGAAATGCATGACAACAATTGTGGTTAAAATGTAAAAACAAAAAAAATCACTATTCATGAAGTAAACCGACAAAAACAATTTTGGTGGCTTAATACAAAACCCAACAAAACAATGTGTTCAAAATGCAAAACTAAAAAAAAACACTTTTGATGGCTAAATGCAAAACTCACAAAACATTTAGTGACCAATATGAAATGCATGACAACAATTGTGGTTAAAATGTAAAAACAAAAAAAATCACCATTCATGAAGTTTCTAAATTATTAATAATAATAATAATAATATATATAATTTTATATATATTTTTTTATTTTTTATATTTAATTTTATATAAACTTTTAATTATATGTATTTTATACATAACAAAATACATATTATATATTTTTAATCATAATTTATATATATTTTAACTAATAATAATATATATTTATAAAATAAATAAAAAAACATATAAATGAAAAGCTCGATAAGGCTCGCGAGCCGGCTCGAGCTCGATGTGTAAAGCTCGAGCTCGGGCTCGATAGCTTAATGAGCTTTTTTCTTAGGCTCGGACTCGAGCTCGAGCTCGAAAAAGCTCGGCTCGTTCGAGCTTTTTATCGATCCGATCTCGAGTAGCTCGCGAGTAGCTCGGCTCGTTTACACCCCTGATACACATGTGTTTAAAGTTTAAACCACATATCAGTTCTTTTGTGTTCTAAAATCGGTTTAGTTTTCATCCGGTTGTGTACAAGCAAAACCTTAACTAAAAAAATGATTTTTAGGAAAAACACAAAATCAAACCATTGATTTTGAATGGGTTAGGATGTTTCGACTTTTAGGTCAGTTATACTAGTTTCATGCTCGTTTATGTTTTCGACTATTAACTTTATGTCTTTGTCATTTTAATAGCGAGATATCTAACAAATGAAAAATCAAACTTCCAATAAATTAAGAATCTAATCATAAATATTTGAGTTAAGTTAAGCTCTTGATGTTTCAAAATTCAAATTTGTAACAGAGATATAATAATTAATAATTAATAATTATACATTGTCACATGACAACAACCTTACGATTGCTCCAACGTCCATCCTTATTCAAAGAATGTAGATTATACCAATTGATATATATATATATATATTAAGTGAGAAGGCCGGTGATGACCTTCTCATTTTACACATCTCCCTCCTCAACTTTCTATCTTACACCTCACCCCCTAAACTTTTTAATATTTACCACTTTAACCCCTCAACTCAACTTTATATATTTACAAGTTTAACTTCCTAACTTTGACTTATAATCATTTTAGTATATGAAAACTTAACCGATTTACTACTTTAACCTCATTTTCTTTGACATGTTTACGACTTTAACCCGTCAAATTTGACTTAATTATTATTTTGGACTCTAATACTTTGACATAATATACTAATTTGGCTCTCCGACTTTGACGTTTAAGTTTAGATATATAGCGTCTTTTATAAGTGACGCATTACCACTTTACATCGAGGTGACAAACGTGAGACCCGGCCACCGTAACGGGCGGTCGGCACCTAGCCTAGTATATACCAAATATGACTAATAAGCATACACCATTAGTAAGACTAACAAATTTCTATATAATTAGTTCTGTTTAACCACATACTTACAAAACCAGCAGCTATCATCACCAAGGTTCTAAACATTCACTATTGCTAGACCAAAACTCATCTTCCTCAGCTAGATGCAATGAATCAACACTTTCAACTTCATCATCACAGTCATCAGATTCAAACAATTCATCCAATCCCTCCATAACATCATCATCAATCTCATCAAGACTGTCATAATCTTCAACACTTACTGTATTTCCATAATCAAAACCGTTCTTAAAACGAACCCGTCTCTCTCGCCTCATCCGTTTACCTTCCTTAACCAAACCCATTAACTGATCTTTTATAATACAAGATTCATCTTTTTGCAAAAGTTTACCCTTGTCATCATATCCTTCCACCAAGAAAACAGAGTCCCTTTGCCCCTTTAAACTCACATAAAACAACTCAGGGTGCCTTAACAACATACCTCTCAACTTATTTGACAAACCAAATTCTTTTCTGAAATGAGTCAAGTGATCAACTAATGTTCTTTTTTCAACCATCATACCCAATATCTCCCTCACCACTTCACAAGCTCGCTTCTCGGCTTTAATCGATTCTTTCGGGAATTCACCAACTTTCGTACGGTACGGACACACGTCTGTTATCTCTCTAAACTTAACCAAAAACTCCTCATGATGTCTTCTCACATTTAGCCCTCTACGAAGCCTCAAACGGTTAAACTTCAGCGGTCGGTCAACTATCAATCCAAGTGGTTTGACTTCCGTAGTTAACGGTTTAGCCAGACTAATGTCACATGACACGAGCTCAAGTGCACGCCCATAAGACGTATCAACAGTTTTAAACTTGTCTGGGTGCTCGTTACAAAGGCGGGACCGGAAGTTAGCAGGGAGGCCCAGATCGGGGCCGATGTGGACCAGTTTTGACAAAAGAAGCCTGTGATGAGAAGATAACATTAGAAGTTTTTGAAGCTTGTTGGCTAGGGAGTCTGACATGGCGGTTTTGAGCTTTGATTCTTGACTAGCAAGAGCTGCTGCAGCTGGAGTGAGTCTAACACAGAGTTGAGGAAGTGTTTTTGTTGCATTGAATGGTGTGGGAGGTAAAGGAATAGTGAAGAGTTCAAAAATAGTTGGGTAACGGTGAATCATAGATACAAGTGACCGAGGTTTTGACAGTGATAAATAGGACCGGCATTTTCCTAGGATATGAAGTGGCATGTAGTGTTTTGGTTTAGACAGAAGTAAAGTTTTCAACTTTTGTACAAAACGGATTTTGTTCTGCTTTACAACGTGTTTATCTAGTGATGGATCGCGAACATGTTTGATAGATGCAGCAATTCTAAAAGAAGTGTTTTGTGATTTCCATAATTGGGTATGATCTGTTTTACGGGATTTATGATTCAAGAGAGAAATTGAAGGAAGGAAATCTGATTTGGTACAAGTTAAGGACTTGTTACCTGCAAATGCAACAACATGAGGGAGAGACAATTCCATGTTAATTACTTCAAATCCTGCAAAAAACAAAACAAAGTTTTACATTTTGGGAGAATTGCACCCTTGTTGTAAATGATATATGAGCATATAGAACAATTGCACATCACACAATCAAACAAACTTCATCTATTTGCATCATAATTTATCTAATTAAGCTGCATAAATGATTCACATCACTGCACATAACACAGTCGAACCGCATGGGTGATTCTTCATTAAAAAGTTAGGCAAGGTGTAGAACAAAACATCGATTATGTGAAGTAAGCGAGTGTGGCTTTTCATCAAACAGATGGTGGGCAATTAACCCAGTCACACTCATAACATAAAATGATCAAATAGATCATGGTTAACTAACTTATAATCCCCAATCTGGGAAACAAGTGAGTGAGACTTTTCATCATACAGATGGTGGGCAGTTAACCCAATCACACCCATATCATAAATTGACCTAACAGATCATCAATATAAGATTGTGGTTAACTTATAATCACCGATTTTGGAAAAAAATTAAGTAAGGCATTTCATCAAACAGATGGTGAGCATAAAACAACCAAATTAATCATCAAGATAAGACAGCGGTTCTGATTAGTAAACAACTAACTGAGCGTGGATTTTAATCAAACAGTTGGCGTGCAGGTAACCAATTCGACCCGAACATAATACAACCAGCATCAACATAGATTTTTAAGCAGTTTGTGAGCGTTAAAGAAGAAATTGGAAAACATTCATCTTTTGACGGTAAATTGCCAAAAAAAAAAAATGCTATTCTCAGATGCTAATTTCAACAAATAAATGGCAGAAACGACACTAAACTTGTAAAAAAGCAGTTTTTTTTATAGTTTTGGAACTTACGGATCAGAGGTGATGAGAGATTGAACTGAGAAAATGAAACACAGAAGATAATTTCAAGGTTTTAAAGGGAAAAAAGGTGCGTTTGCCGGGAGTCGAACCCGGGTCTATTGCTTGGAAGGCAATTATCCTAACCGTTGGACTACAAACGCCCATTTTGTTCTTTTTGTTAGAAAATAATATATACCCTTTTGAAAGTAACAACTATGAAGTAATAATCTTTTTTGAACGGCTAGATCGATGGACAGATGAGTCATCATGTGTGAAACTGTCAACCTAGGTTTGATATGGCTCAAGTATGACAAGCACTAGTCCATAGTCGAGAACCTTGAGACCTCCTATAAGCCACCTCTTCTAGAGGGGTGTAGAGACTAGACGTCCAAACCCCACACCAATCAAAGAGCAAACCATCTTACATGTAAAAGAGTAAAACCCCTATCCATGTCAAGTTTTTACTATTGTTCAGTACCACTAGACCAAGACCTAATAGTAATAATCTTTTTTCTGAATGGTCTGTTAGTGTTAGTAGTGATTTAGATATGGGTGCTTTGTGAAAAGATAGAATATATTAAGTCAGGTAACTACGAGTAAACTTATCATAGCCATCTTATATTTGACTTTAAAAGTAGAAACGAGAGTTTAGTTTAATTTGAGATTTTCACAAGATATGATAAATCGTTTCCTGTTATACCATGTGTAAGAAGTTAAAGCATAATAGCTTTTTTTTATATGGTCTTTTGCCCTTGAAGCTAGGTTTAAATGTGGTTACTAATAAAGATTAGTTGGCTAGATACTGAAATGGATTTTTATATCTACACCTAGTTACATCTCATCACAGCTATATGCACCAACAAGGGTAAGAATGTATCAATTTAGGTGGTATCTTTAAGTAATGTTTCGGATTTTAAAGGTATATTGGTTTTTACTGGTCTCAATTATCACATTTTGTCTTCTACCGGTTCTAACTTTTATCACTTTGGTAACCATCGGTCCGTCGTTAAATTTTTTTTAACGCCGTTAAGTTTTTTTCAAATTCAATACCCATGTGTTAAGCCTTTTAATCGTAATGATAATACAAGTCGATTGATAAAAAGTTACCTCGAAATGACACTCCAAACAACGAAATAATGCTTCAATCGGGTGTTTAAACCTAACGATGCTTCAATCGGATGTAAAAATTTTATAGTTCAAAGAGCCTTTTCGAGAAAACTTTTACATCAATCAACTCGTATTATCCTTCCGATCAAAAGGCCTAAAACATCGGTCTTGAATTTGAAAAAAAAAACTTAACGGCGTTAAAAAAAATTAACAACGGGGACCATTGGTTGCCAAAGTGATTAAAGTTGGTACCGTTGACAGCCAATTCAATAGTTGGGACCGGTAGAACACAAAAGGTGATAGTTGAGACCAATGAAAACCATTATACCGATTTTAAACATTTTAATGATCAGTTTAAGTAACAAGTGCTCAAGATTTACTGAATACTAGAAAAGATTATTTGAATAATAAGGCCACAAAACCTTTGATATAAGTTAACTCACTTATCTTAGTTCTAGTCCGTTTCAATTCCAGTTGATAAATCTATTCAGGTCTTAAGCTATAAACATATAAAACCAAGAAACATGATAAAGTAGGCACATATATTAATATGCACGTAACCATAACTGTTTTGAAAAAAAAATATATACCATAACTAATCAACAAAACCCATAAAAGAAATTACTATAAAAATGAAGGGAAAACACAAGATATTCATCTATTGTCATTCTTTTCCATCACCTACATAAGGTACAGGGTCCTGGATACCTAAAACTTCTAAATGTGTAGTAGAATTATAGCTTTATAAGGCAAAATCTACATTATACATTCAAATATAAAGTGGTCATAAAACTTATAACCACCAATCTTAAATCCTTTCTAACATGATAATATACAAGTGTCATGCTTGATGCTTCAGCACACGTGTTGTCTTGACCAACTCGTAGTTCATTTGGTTCTCCCTTTATCCATAACGGAAGTTGGTGTTGACCATCAAGGGTAGCTCGTGAGGTGGGAACGTTTTGTTTCCCATACGGATCAACGGAAAAGTTCTGGGAAAGACCACATTATAAATTTTGCAAATATGTCGGTTTCCAAGAACTCAATATGAGCAGCTCGTCCGATTATTGTATTTAAGTTTCTTCCTTGCAATGAAGTATCAAAATTCACGTCACATCTCATAAACGTGCGTTGTTCAGAGGAAGGTGTGCGTATTTGCTCCAAACAGTTGTTGAGCATTTCATGGAAAATCTTGCCACGTCTTGAGTAGTCCCCTGATGATGATTGGCACATCTCGATTCGAGCAGAATGGTAAGGAACATAACCATCCTGAAACGAACCAAACGCGTTTACTCGTGAGTAAACAGTGGGAACCATATGTGTAATTTCTAAAAAGAAAGGACCAAAGCTGCGATATGACCTTAGCAATAGGACCATCCGTGCACTCTAGTAAAATAAATATGTCGCTACTTGCATAAAAGATAAATACTGGAAAATAGCGAGATGATGTATATACCTGAGGAGATGATAGCAGGATTATGTTCTTGAAACTTTCCAACGTCTTTTCCTGATGATATAATAACAGGAAATGGGATTTTAAACCAAATTAAAAGAAAAAATTTGGAGAACTGCAAAAAAGAAAAATGACCCTGAAATAAAGTGTTTAAATTCAGAAGTATAAAATGTACCTTGGAAAGATTGTAAAAGAAGGTGTTTTCGAGATCTATGTCATCGGTGAAAGTCAGCTGATGAATGCAACGAGTATTCTTAAGCTTCTTCAACAGCCACAATCCAGAATTGAAAAGAGAATTTGAACTGTAGAGATATCCTAAATGTGGGCCAGATACCGAAACGTATGTATGCAGGTACCTATGGTATGGTTCCATGATGCTCTCTGAAATTTCAAAATTCTAGAACCTTAAGCATTATAGAGATGGCCATTTCAACTTGGGTTATGCTTCACCTCTTAATGTATTAAATGTGTAACTTTTAAAAACGGAACTAGAAGTGAAACGGATCAAATGGGTAGAAAAAGACCCCAAATTTCTTAATATCTAAGATTGCTTTATTAAAAACTATAGTTTTAATAATATATCTATGTAATATATCAGTTGTTACAAAATTCATGAAGGAACAAGGGACAACCCTTTCAACATGTTACCTGCCAGAGCGGTTCTTATAATCACATTTCCAATGGAGTGCCCAACAAAGCTAAGCTTCACATTTTTTAAGGTGCCAGATCTCGAGGCTTTATCCATCTTTTTCTTAACAAAAGCAATGACTTCTTTGGCAAGTCTTAATCCCATATCCCTGAAGTCTTCAGAAGTCTTGTCTTCATTAACTTCTGACATTAAAAACTCAACTTTTGGATCTATTAGAAGCCATTGATTCCGCACAAGCCGTAAATCCAGATGATGCCCCTGCTTATGTCATCAAGAATTAAATTTTCTACACTAGCAAATAACACCATCACCTTTTACACAAAATTAACATGCATGACTTGCTATATTACACATCTAAGAAGCTTTTTGTTTATTATGCCATCTCTCCCAACCCAAAGAAAAGTGAACGTAAAAAGAGAAACAATCACCTATAAACCAAGAAAATTTTTCTATACATAAAATATTTTAGGGGTGAAAAATAAAAATAATAATACAGACAAAAAACAGTCGTGTCGGAGGTCGTTAAAAGTGCCTGGCCAGGGTCGGGCACTCGGGTCAACGCTAGATAAACTTGGTATTATTGTGTATTGATTGAATAATAATGAAGATACAATATGTCCTATATATAAGAATAATTAGGGCCGGCTGATATCTAACAAATGGGCCGGTTAACCTAAACATATTGACTAATATTCCCCCTCAAGCTAAAGTCGGGGAACTACTTTAAGCTTGGACTTCAAAAATAGAAAACGTGCAGATGGCAGCGGCTTTGTAAAGACATCAGCAATCTGGTCGTGTGTTGAGATGAACTGAACCAGTAACTTTCTCTGAGCAACTTTTTCGCGCACAAAATGAAAATCAACTTCCACATGTTTTGTTCTGGCATGGAAGATAGGGTTAGCAGATAAGTAGGTGGCTCCCAAATTATCACACCATAAAACAGGGGCAGAATGCATCTGAACACGAAGTTCTCTCAAAAGTGTTTCAAGCCAAATAAGTTCGGCAACTGTATCTGCCAAGGCCTTGTACTCGGATTCTGTAGATGACCGAGAGACAGTCTTCTGTTTTCTGGCAGACCATGAAATCAGATTTGAACCGAGATAAATGGCATATCCCCCCGTAGATCGACGGTCATCTGGGCACCCAGCCCAGTCTGCATCAGAGAAGGCAGTTAAACCTGCAGCATCTGTGTAAGCATGCAAAATAGAAGAAGAGGATCTGGAAATTAAGAGACCATGATCAGCGGTTCCATGCAGGTATCTGAGAATCCGTTTAACAGCAGACCAATGATTTTCAGTTGGTGAGTGCATAAATTGGCAAACCTTATTGACTGCAAAAGTGATATCAGGTCGAGAAAGTGTAACATATTGCAAAGCACCGACCATTTGTCGATACTTGACTGGATCACCGAACAAAGGACTGTCATTAAGAGAGAGCGGAGTGCTGGTGGTACAGGGCGAGGGTACTGGTTTAGATTTGGACAAGTTTGCCCGTTCCAACAGCTCATTGATGTATTTTCTCTGTGAAAGGACCATATCCGGTCCTTTGTTGGTCACTTCAACACCCAAAAAATAAGATAATGATCCCATGTCTTGAACGGGAAAGGCCTGACTGAGACGATGTACCACCTGGTTAATAGCCTTGTCATTGTTACCTGTCAAAATAATATCATCAACGTACACTAGCATGTACATAAATATCCCATTGTGTGAATAAATAAACAGCGAGGTATCCGTTTTGGAACCCCTGAAACCGAGGGACAATAAGACAGAAGAGAGTCGTGCAAACCATGCCCTTGGAGCCTGTTTGAGACCATACAGAGATTTGCGTAGTAAGCATACATGGTCTGGCTTTTGGGGATCAATAAAGCCCTCAGGTTGTTTGAGATAGACTGTTTCTTTCAAATCACCATGTAAAAATGCATTTTCTACATCTAGTTGTCGAAGAGACCATTGTTTGGTGACAGCTAAAGAGAGAACCAGCCGAATCGTTGTTGGCTTGACGACTGGACTGAAGGTTTCGTTGTAATCTATACCAGGTTGCTGTTTGAAACCTTTAGCAACCAGGCGCGCCTTGTAGCGCTTAAGAGCCCCATGTTGATCCTTTTTAACTTTATAAACCCACTTGCAATCAACAACATTTGTGTTCGGAACACGAGGGACCAAAATCCATGTACCATGACGGATAAGAGCAGAGTATTCATCCGCCATTGCCTTACACCAGTGAGAATCTTTGTTAGCAATGGTAAAGCTGGTAGGTGCGATGTCTGATGTGGAAGTGTGAAATGAGGAGGGATTATGAAGATTGGCAGGCTTGGGTTTTGGGCGAAGATGGGCTGGGCGCGGTCGTGGGGGAGGGGATGTTGGTTCTTGAGTGGTTTGTGTGAGGGGTGTAGACGACGAGTTGGTTGGAACAGATTGTTGGTTTGTGGTGGTAGAGTGTTGTGTACTGGTGCGTTGGGTGTATTGGTCAAATGCAGAGGGTTTTGGTGTGGTTCGACGAGAGAATGTTTGAACTGGTTTGGTGGTGGGTTGTGTAGGGTTGGACGGGGCAGTTGGGAGTGATGTAGTGTGTGAGGGGTCGATGGTGGGAGAGGGGACAGATTCGACAGGATAAGAGGAGACATACGGTTCAGGAGGTGGTGAAGGGGTGGGTTCGGTCTGTGTAGGGAAAAAAGGAAAGATATTTTCATGGAACCGAACATGACGGGCAATATATATGCGTTCGGAAATAGGATCAAAACACCGATAACCGTGACGAGATGTGCTATATCCAAGAAAGACACACGGCGTAGAACGAAGGTCCATTTTGTTAGGATTATAAGGACGAAGATGTGGAAAACATTGACAACCAAAAACCCGAAGAAACGAAAAATCAGGTTTGTGTTTAAACAGGTGTTCAAAAGGAGAGATGTGATTGTTGGTGCGTGAGGGCATACGATTGATTAGGTAGACCGCAGTTTCAAAAGCATAATGCCAAAAACGTTGAGGAGCATTAGATTGTGCCATTAGTGTGAGGCCAGTTTCCACAACGTGACGGTGGCGTCGTTCAACAACGCCATTTTGTTCACTGGTGTGAGGGCAAGAAAGGCGATGTATGATGCCAAGAGAGGAGAAGAATTGTGAGAGATTCCTGAATTCCCCTCCCCAATCGGTTTGTACGGTTTTAAGTTTTGTTGAAAATTGCCTTTCAGCCATAAAAACAAATTGTTTGAAAATGCCAAACACATCAGATTTTCGTTTTAAAGGAAACAACCACATATATTTTGAAAAATGATCAACACACAGGAGAAAGTAGTTATAACCATCAAATGAGGGTACAGAGGCTGGACCCCAAACATCACAGAATATTAAATCCAAAACACAGGTGCTTTTATAATCAGACAATGATAAATTGAGTTTGGAAGATTTTCCAATGGAACAAGAAACACAATTAGAATCAAAAGTCTTTGTAGAAACAGGTAAACAATATTTAGAAAGCATGGTATGGAAAAGTTGAGAGTGTGGATGCCCCAATCGTTGATGCCATGTGGTTGTTGTAGCACGAGTTGTTGAGAAAGCAACTTTTGAAAAAGACTTGCCATGTGGAAGGTTGAAGGAGTAGAGTCCACCGTCACTTGGACCCGTGAGGAGGGTAATGTGTGTATGCTTGTCCTTCACAGCAAAGAAAGTTGCATGAAATTCAAAATAGACATGATTATCTTGGCAAAATTTTTGGACAGAAAGAAGATGTTTTTTGATATTAGGAACATGAAGGATATCTTTTAGGTAAAAGGTTTTGTTTGGTGAGGAAATTTTAGAAGAGCCAATGTGTAAAATAGGAAGAGCCTTACCATCACCAACACGTAGATTGTCATCACCGTAGTAAGAATCAGCGGAGTCAAATCCTGTCATATCCGGTGCAACATGGTTATTGGAGCCAGTGTCCGGGAGCCAGGAAGTAGAAGTCTGCGAACGGTAGTCGGCATAGTTGGCAGAAGGCTGTCTTGATCGTATAGTGGACGGGTCTCGGTTTGGGCACTGAGATGGCAAGTGCCCTATGCCACACCTGTTACAAGTACCATAAACAGTGTTTTGGTTAGAAGCCCAACTAAACTGACCTTGACCTGGGTTGCGGTTGTTGCCTCCTTGATTACGGTTGTTGTTGTTTCGGTTGCCACGACCACGAAAGCCTCCTCTGCCCCTGTTATAATTGGATTGTCCTGATCTGTTTGAATAAAAAACTTGAGGTGTAGTAGTTTGAGAACTTGTAGAAGGTTGTAGTTGAAAGCCAAGACGAGCAACAAGTTGCTGGATGGCTTGAACAGTGTCATTAGGGACAGAAGATGGATTGGTTGTTGTAGCAGCCATGGTGGCAGCAGTAAATGCTGAGGCAGAAGAGACATCAGCAACAGGTTTCTGGATCATGAAATCATGATCTGCAAGTAGAGCAGGAAGTTCAGAAAAAACGGTTGTAAACTGCCGTGTAAGGAGGCTTTGTTTGATGCCATTGTATTCTTCACGAAGCCCTGCAATAACTAACATAACAAGATCTTTCTCAGGCATAGGATGTCCAATATTCGACAAAGCAGTGGCATAATCCTGTGCTCTAGTAAGGTAGGCAGAAGATGTTTCGTCTCCTTTCATCTCAATCTTTAACAATTGTGTTTTTAAAGTAAACTCTCTTGATGAAGTATTTGGAGAATAAGCACGTTCAAAACCTAGCCATAGGTCTCGTGATGTGATGCCTTGCACGTGCTGATAAGAGTGCTCAGAGACGGTTGAAAGGATCAACATACGGATATGGGCGTCATTAGCCAGCCATGTTGTGTAATCAGGGTTAGATTGGATAGTACTAGTGGTTCCTTCTTCTTTTCCAGATGGTTCAGTAACGGTGATGGTGGGGGCTGGACATGGAATGTTTCCATCAACATAACCGAACAGGTTATGCGTAGTTAGGAAGGGCTGAATCATAAGTTTCCAATGAGCATGATTTGTAGGAGATAAAAGGAAACCGAACTTGTGAGAGTTATGTGCAGTTTTGTCTGTTGTGGAGAAGGCTGTGATTTGTGTTGACATGATGAAAAAAGGTAACAGGTCGGCTGTTATGGTGATTTTTGTGTGTAGGGTTTGAATGGCGGCAGGAGTAGGGTTAACCCTAGCTCTGATACCAAGATAAACTTGGTATTATTGTGTATTGATTGAATAATAATGAAGATACAATATGTCCTATATATAAGAATAATTAGGGCCGGCTGATATCTAACAAATGGGCCGGTTAACCTAAACATATTGACTAATAACGCTCAAAAGCTCTTTTGTTTGTTGTTTTCTAGAATTTTCATAGAAAAATATTGCTTTGAAGTTTAAATATGATTAGAAAAGACATACGGTTACAAAGACAATTTAGTCTTTTAAATACAATAACTAGTGAGGTTTTAAGGATCTTAAATGCGATATGGGATTAAACCTGCTTAAAACCACCCTTTTCATTCTAGCTAATTTTCTGTTTTTACCAATTTGACCCGTTTACCTACAGATGAGCCAAATTGTCATATCTAAAACTAAAGTCAGAATATGTAAAGAGCATATCATGCCTGAAAACCATGAACAAAAACGGCAATCTTCAAAATACGCCCCTTTTGTTTACTGCTAGAGAAACTTGAGTCAATCTGTGGAAGCATGCCATTTGTATCTTTTGTGTCCATGTTTCTGAAGTAAGTATTTCCATTTGGTGAAAGCAACGGTGCATTTACTACACGTTCCACGATAATAATAGGTATTCGTGACGGATCTCCAAATATTTGAAGATCTTGAATTGAACTATTATTCATCTGAATATAATTGAGAAAAAGGTTAAAAAATCTTACATACGGAAATAAGATAATGAAGCTTTTGAAAATGCCAACTCACCCTCATTTGTGCTATACTACGACGGTGGAGCTCAGCCCGCATTGCTGCAGCCTGGGAAGGCTGACAATAAAAAAAAGAATCATCTTAATGGTCCAGGTGTGATTATTGTATAATCACTAGTAATAAAAAGTAATCAAGTGTTTGACAGGGTATAATAATTAACTAGTGACATGATGAAAAAGATAACTTCGTATAATGTTAGATGCTTAAATATAACATCATATATCATTCCAACAATTATCTTTCTTTCATGACAAGATTAAAAAATGAGAAATGTAGATGAAAAATAAAACAAGTGTTTGACAGGTTATCTTTCTTTCCTAAAATCAGATTATTCAGATAATCAGTTTTATAAAAAGTAAAAAAGTGTGACAACACACAAAAGGTAACAAAATTACATCTTCGGTTATCTTCCGGAGAACAGGCACTTTGCCACGTAAACCGTGGTATGACAAGTCATCAATATCACTTCGGGTGGATTGGTGTGGCATCTCAACCTTTGCGTATACCATCCATATTGACCATTCAGCTCTACGATCAATAGCCCATGAGTTACGCAGATGATCCAAAATCTTTGTTTTATTTGCCCTGAGGTGCACCAAGAGATAAGAATATAAGATTATGAAAATCACACTACCACACACACATTATGTAACGCGCACCTTCTAGGATATAAAAAATCGAATAGGTGCAATATAAGCACATGAATTTCAAAGAATTCTCAAACATTCTTCATTTATATGCACTTGAGAAACAGAAGCAAACCTGTGGAACTTTAGAAATGTGCTCCATAAGTAGAAGATCTGATCTCCAATTGAATGAAAAAGACGGTAAAGTTCATCATGTTGGAGGGAATACAGATACTCACTCGAGACATCAACGGTACCGTCTGGGATCTGTCAATCATACAATGTCTACGGTCATGTAAAAAATAGCAACATATTTTATATTATATACTTAATATAATTATATAAGATGCTTAAAATGGACCAAAAATATAGTATATTATCTAAATAGACAGAAAAATTGCATTGCATAAAATTGAAATTGACCATGCAATTAACCCTTTCATAAGAAACACTAGGGTAATTTAATATACTTGTTATAATGGCTGAAATAAGAAGCAGCTCAAATAACAAATAAACAACCTTAGGAACATTTTGCATGCTTTCGGATACTTGTGAATCAGCATTGACAGTCTCAGTGTTCACTTCCATAGAAGCAGACAATAGCTTTGTGTCATCATGTAGGGAAGTCAAACCAGTCAAATCAATTGTTTCATTAATCGCCTTACTAAGATTCCGTAGCTCTTGAAGTAGAATTGCACGAGAAGTTAAAAATGACTTCACAAGCAAGACCTGTTTCAGCAGGATGTGTTAAAAAGGATTCTGACAAATTGAAGTTGAAATATGTGATACAAAGTAGCTCATCACAACAATTAACATCACATTTAAGTAAAAACTAAAATAAAGAATCCAGAAAACCTAAGAAAATGCTTACTTGATTTGCCTTGTCATACTTCTCACTGGCAGTTTCTTCATTATTATGAGAATTGCTGCTAGAAAAGTGATACAGTTAGTTTGTCTTGAAATATTCGTTGTGATAGAGGCATCTTTGAGAATCAGAAATTAGTATAGTTGGCAAAACAGGCAGTCGGCAGGTCAGGTTGACCCACAAACGCTTCACGTCATTTGTTTATAAATAGCTCATGTGCTAATGATAATCATAAAGGCTAACCTATTACAATAACGATCTGATTATTTAAAATAACTATTTCACTTGAAAATTGGTATTGTTTTTTCCTCTCCTTGCATATAAAGTGTTATTTACCTCTCTCAAAAGGATTTAGGAGGCAGTAAGCCTTAAGAATACGCTTTGTGCGACTTCGACGAATGTGAACCAACTATTTTAACTAAAATCGTTTTATTTGACCCATTAGGGATAAATCTTAACCCAAATCAACTAACTCACAAGTAAACATATCAAAATTGCCACCTCTAGAAAATAGAAATCAACATACAGTTAGATTCTTGACTGCAACAAACCTGTGTTTCTTCATAGTGTGAACACCTCCTTTCAGTAAGCTGATGTGCACACTCGTATCAACAAGCACAGAATGGAAAGCATCAAAATGAACAGGACAGTATGAATGCAATCCAAGAAGAGCCTTCGGTGGAATTCTGAATTCATGAACAGCAGCAGGGGAAATATCTGAAGAGCCCTGCATATTGGAGCTGCAGATGGAGCATTAAAAACACTATATCTACTAAATATTTACAGAGATGAGCAGCATATTTTGTAAATACATGGTGAGTGGGCATTGAAATAAAGACATTCCACAAGGTTAATCTATTATGAAACTAACCCGTCTTGCAGAACAGGTGCGTACAGAAGCTCAAATTTTAGAATTACAGCAGACGTTATTGGACCCTGAAGATTTAAAAACTCGTCAATAGGCAATATTACAAGGTGAGTGTAACAGAACTCTGTCCGTATTCATTTCACTAAATTAACCCACGTGTGTAGAGAGAGAGAGAGAGAGAGAGAGAGAGACCTCAAATTTACCAAGAGATAAGTTGAAAGATATCATGACTGATAGAAGAATGTCCTGTCTTGCATAACGAATCCGGAAAGGCTGTGATGAAAAACTATGGTCAGTGTCATCAATGTTCCAAACCCCCAAGGCATCATCAGAACCAAGATCAGGAGCTGCAGTTCATACAAAAATGTTGCATGATATTAGCTTTTGCTTGTCTCCTGATAACAAGCTGAAGAGAAAAATCATTACAGTGACACTTATTAAGTAGCTGTAAGTGATTGTAGAACCATCTTATAAATTAAATATGTTAAAACGTTATATTTGTCATATGTGGCCATTCTAAATGAAATTATGTTGCACTTTGCACAGAATAGAAGTTCAAGTGTTTATACAGAAGTTCACACTTCACACCGTTAATTATTTTTTCTAGCATTCTATCTGGGCTCTGGCAATCCTAATACAAGTTTCAGTTAATTAGATATTTAGATTAATTTTGTAAGATATAACTTTCCATGATATTGAACCTGCGTGAAGCCCAAAGTAAACCCAGACCCTTACATATGAATCTCAATCCTAGCATGGTGCATTGCAGAAAGAAGTTGTCTCTTTGGCTGTGGTCAACAGCTACTAAACTACTAAACATAAATACTCCTTTTGATCCTTACATTCATTATATCGCATGAAATGATCGTAGATTAAAAATGAGTATGGTATGCACATGCCTTCATTACTAACTGTATCTTGGTATTCCTACCTCATTTCTGATAATAAAAGTGAATGTGCCAAATTGTGTAAGATTCCTCGTCGTAGTTTTGTTATTTCATATTTTCATGTTCATGTGCACCCTGGTGTTGTCCTCGTTATATGCTCATAGAGAGTGGCAAGCAAATTAGCAAAAGAGCAAACCCCTCTTTCTTCTAAAATTGCCTATAACTAGCTCCAAGTTAGACATTATAGGCATGACTTAAAGATATTTGCATGTGTTTTCTTCCACTTGATAGAATTTTGAGCAGAAATTTCAGCATAATGGAACTAAATCTAAACTGGACCAAAGAAGAAGGGATATATGTTCCAATCTATTGTACAGTTAAGTAGCCTTATACATCATGATGCTACACAATACTAAATTAACTTTAACAAATCAAAGATAAGTACATAGACGTGCACAATGAACTAAAGAACAATGTACCGTCATACTGAACCACTCTTGAAGGAGTACCCACTGAAGATGCATAATCACTATCTTCCCATCTCATTGTAATCCTGATCTGATACCACCTGTAAAAGATGCATTAGTAGTTTAGTACTCTTTTGTTTTGCAATACTGCACAATTCCTAAATATAGCTACATTTGACTCTGCACTCGATCAAATCACACTAAACTGACACAGTTTTCAATAATTCCGAAACTTCTAATCAATCCTTACGCAAAAAATACCATAAATCAAGCAAAATATGTGTTGACTTAATGATTTTCGCATCAGTGTTTGAGATCAAAGTCAGCTATCAAAGTTAATTTCATACTTTCATAAATCTATCAGTAGTGAAATCTCGGATCATATATTCATGTTATCATAACACCTACCCTTGCTGAAACAGGTCTAGGTTATGAAACCTATGAATATAAATCGCAACTTCATGAACAGCCTCCAACATTGACTTGCGATTTCTAGCACTCCAATAACGTTCTCTCGGTAACGATAATAGCTTCGCATCGGCTTTAGGTTTAGCACCTTTATGTTGATTGAAACCAGCTATTAACCATTTAAAACGACGGAACATAACTAACGATGATCTCTATTGTATACAGTACGATTTGCATCACTTTTGTTCGATCAATTCTGGATCAAATAACAAACCGAAAACCCTAAATCGGAGATTTTTGAAATCTGAAACAACAGAGAGTGGCTGGTGCAATGAGTTTGAGGATTTGTGAGTGTGTTAGGTGTGAGATCGTGAAGCAGACGATGACGGCGGCGCCGGCGACGGCGATAAGTTTCCGGCCGGCGAAGATGGAGACTTTGGTCTGCTCACGGGAAGAAGGTTTTGATCAAATCTGGTAGCTTGTGAATTTGGAAATAATTTAATTTCAATGTGATTTTGAATTATTAATTTAATTTAATTTAATTTGTCATAATTGCTGTTGTTTGAAAATAACCTGCCATCATAAATGATATACTGTTGTAGTGTTGTGTAAAAGCAAAAATCCTGTAACATTATATTGTTCCAAAAAATTATGATGTCTTTTTTCAATGTTTATAGATTTTAAGAATATTCGGTTTTACCGTTTCTAACTATTATTTTTTGGTTTTATATCGGTCTTAGCTATTAAATTGGTTGTCAACGGTCTTAACTTTTATCATTTTGGCAACTTGTCAACGGTCCGTCGTTATATTTTTTTACCGCCGTTAAGTTTTTTTTTCCAAATTCAAGACCGTTGTTTTAAGTCTTTTGATCGGAAGGATAATACAAGTTGATTGATGGAAAAGTTACCTCGAAACGGTGTTTTAATCGGATGTAAAAATTTATCGTTCAGAGAACCGTTTCGAGCATACTTTTACATCAATAGACTCGTATTATCTTTCCGATCAAAAGGCCTAAAACATCGGTCTTGAGCTCGAAAAAAACTTAACGGCGTTAAAAAAATTAGCGACGGACCGTTGGTTGCCAAATAAATAAAAGTTGAGACCGTTGACAGTCTATTCAATAATTAGGACCGATATAAGCCAAAATGTGACACTTGGGACTAACAGAAATCACTATGCCTAGATTTTAATACTAAAAGCTATTGGGTGTGTCCTGGTAATTTATATTGACAGTTTTTCTTGTGAAACAGTTACACTTTCAAACTTGTATTTTTGTTGTCGATGAAAATCCAAATGACATAATATTCACATATTTGCATTTGACTTTCACATACTCGATTTCATTTAAGTGATGATAGTTGATGAAATGATGAAATGTCCAAAGCTAAATCATGTGAAAATCAAATGTTGATCTATGATGATTATGTCATTGATCATGCTCTTGGTAACAAAAGCGAAAGTTGAAAGTATTATTAGTAAAATTGTCAACATGGATTATTAACTTTTAATGGGTGTGTGGTTAAAAATTGCTAGAGTTTGTTATGTTAAAGAGAGGGTTAGAAATGTGAGTTATTTCTTTTGAGATCCTTAAAAATCATAAATTTAGTTAAACATGAGTGTTTCTAGTGGAGAGCCTAACGGTGAAATGATGTATTTTTTAATCAAATGGTTATGAGGACATCTTGCATAATGAAAATATTGTGTCTTGTAAAAACAAAATTAAAGACGTATGATAAATTTCATGATTTTTTTTGTTTTGCTTGTCGTACTTATTATATAAAGCAATTTAATGAATTTATGACCACTTAATGTGTTTCAACGTTTGCCGGTTCATGTTACCAAAGTTATAAACTAAAATACTTAAACTTCATATATTTTATTAAATAATTATCATATGTTATTAAATCTAGTTATTGACGCCACAATAACAGCTAGTCATTTGCATCCAAAAATGGGTGTTGTCGAGTTTAAAGCTTTAGTTTTAAATTAAACTAGGTTTCTTTGCCGGGCCGCGCGTTGCGGCGGCCGGGTCTCGCGTATGTAAAAGTCGGAGGACAAAAACGTTGATAAAAAATTCCATGTCTCGTACGTTACGGTGCAAAGTCATAATGCGTAACATATTAAAAGAAGGGTACATAACAAACGTAAATGTCAAAATTAAAACTAAGTCAAAATGGGATTGTCAATGTAAGAAATCTATCAAAGTAGAATAATATGGTCAAAGTCGTAAGCACGTAAAAAAATTGTCTCGTATGTTACGGTGTAAAGTCGCATATTAAAAGACGGAGAAATACCGAGACTTAGATGTCAAAGTCGGGAAGCAAAGCCGTAAATATGTCAAAGTAAAGTAACGGTTCAAAGTTATAAAGTGCAAATAAAAGTGGATGGCCAAAAACGTAAACATGTCAAAGTCGGAGGTTAAAACCGTAAACATATAAAAGTCGGAAGGTCAAAATCGTAAATACGTAAAAGTTAAAAATCAAAAAATAATTCGGCGAATCGGTCGGTGACACGTGTCGGGACTCGGGTGTCACCGACCTTTAGAATTAGAATTATATAGAATATATAACAATTTCTCCGTGTGTTGTGACGGAACATGTGTTTTATAGGACGATGCCAGTGCAACTATAAAATCAACGTTGTTAAGTAGCAAAATAGGATAGTGACATTAACATATGTTTTATATTTTTTTTTGAACAGCAACACCTTGATTTTCAAGGAGAAATACACCACAACTCGTGGTCAGCAGGATTAGAACCCCTGACCTAGTGCTCCTAACACAATTGTGTTACCAATGGACCACTAACCCCATTAACGTATGTTTTATATACAACCTACTATTCGAGCCTGAAAAAGAATAAACAAATGCTACTTTCACAAACCTTCACACTTGACTATGCAGTGCTAAAAAAATCATATAACCTTTAAGAAGTTTGTTCAAAAAAAAGAAACACAAAGTCAATTACTATGACCTAAACCCTGACAACACAAGCCTGAAACCGCCATGTCACCCTCTCCGACACCCTCTCATATTTAAAAAACGATCGACACCATCACCACTAACCAAAATTGACACCATCACCACTAACCACCATCTTCTAAATCGACAACACCTTTCTCTCTTTTCATTGCTAATGTATCGCCACCGCGAAACCTACCTTGTGTTTCTGGCTAAAGACACATCACCACAATATCTAAGACGGTTTTCCGGCTATATTTGATTCACCTCGTCACTTCTCTATATTTCATTTTTTTTGTGTAGAATCCCTATTCTAAATCGTAGATATGAAAAAATGAGACGCAACGAGGGTGTTGTGGTGGTTTGAAGAAGGTGTGTGGCAACAGTTTTCACTAAAGGTGCCTAACGAGCGTGTTGCGCCACTGATGGTCTCCGGCTGTGGCATTGAGTTTTGGTTAAAGGTAGGTGTGGACACTGGTGATGTTCTTCGATGACGGCGTCGAAAAGTTTACGGGTGACAAAAGCAACGTGGGTTGGAGAATGTTGTGTATTACATATTGCAATGTCTACCAACATATTCCTTTTAAGTTATATAAATTGCTTATGGGATTGGTTATACTTTTGTGTTTGGAACTAGATATATGAACCGGGCCACGCGTTGCGGCGTCCGAGTTTCGTGTTTGTGACTTCGTCTCACGTGTTGATAAAATAAAATTCATGTCTCGCACGTTATCGTGCAAAGTCGTAATACGGGACATATTAAAAGACGGGTATATAACAACCGTCAATGTAAAAAATAAAACTAAGTTAAAACCGAATCGTCAATGACAGAAATATGTCAAAGTAGAGTAGGAGGGTCAAAGTCGAAAAAAAATAAACACATAAAAGTTTAGTCAAAAGACCAAAAGTATAAATGTGAAAAACGAAGAATAAAAGACAATTAAAAAAGTTCTAAAAAACATGCTAATGGCAAGATTTGCACCCGCGCCATTTAATGGTAACAATCACTTTTTACCCACTTTAACCGCTCAGCCACAAAAGTTTTTGTTGTCTAAGGTCAAACAAAAACGTATATATCTACAAGAAAAGTCTGAATTTTAAAAAAAAAAACAAAAAGTTAAACGGGCCAATAGAAAAATGCCACGTGGTCGGTGGTGGTTGGCCGGTGCCGCCACCGACTTTAACAAATAGTAGGTATATAAATATAAGTTTTAAAGCTCAAATCATCACAGAATTGTTGTTCAAAAAAGAGAGTTTTAAACTTAATTAAAAAATTGTTTTTCTTTTAGTTATATAAAAATTAATATATTTATCACTTTAAATTCAGTTGATAAAACGATAATCTTAATTATGTAAATTCTATAAGTGTTCCTTATGTTAGTATAAAATTTAAAGGTTTACAATGTTTTAATATGATAAAGCCGGTTTTTTAAGTACCTGTATGATGGATCATGTATCAAACTAAATTTTTGTTTATTGATAAATGGATTTTTTTAACTTTACATAAAACAAAAATTGTACTTATTTAAGACTTAAAACTTAATGATTTGTTTCGTTTGCGAGCTAGATTGAAATTCATTTCATTTCACATATTATTCGGTTGTTAGAGACTTATATTACACTCTAACTAACTTTTACAAACAAAGACTCCTACATTTTGTAAGATACATACATTACATTATTACAACCTACACGTACTCTTAGGATTTAAACCTCTAGTTTTTGCTTTGAGATACATCACTTAATAGCTAAAATCACCGATTAGCTAATACCACCAACATATGCTTTGACATAAGATTTGAACACACACTCCTTCATGAGAAAAATATATCATTTACAAAATATTCTCGTAAAAACACATATGAATTATCCATCACGAATCTTTAGTAGTGAAGATTGAGACGATAAAAAAGTTCAAAAAGTAAACCTTTTTTCAAAATGCTTCGAAAACAATGTATTACGCATGTTTGTACATAGATCTTAAATGCTAATAGGATTAGTGGTTTATTGATAACACACTTATGTTAAAAGCATTAGGTTTATTTACTTCAATAATTTATCCGATGGTCAACTTTAGTATCCCCACGACATAAGGCATAAAGGTATACCTACGTCTAAATTGTCAAAACACACATGATTGTTCATGTGACATTGTTTTATTCAATAATTGGAATGCCTTTTAACAGAAGGACATTGATTGGAACCTATCAACCTTCCAAATTGTTTCATGTATGTTTTTATATCTTTAAAGGTTGGAACTTTTATACAACTGTTACATCTTTTTCAAATCTTCATGTATATAAAACCTTAACTTCAAATTTGAAGACATATGTGATTTTGACTCCCTGACTTTGACGTATTATTTTTACCCCTTGGTGACCTATCCGGTTTATAACTTTTAACTTCGTACATTACTTTGACATATTCATGACTTTGACTTAGTTGTCAATTTTATTACAAAGTTTGGATAAATCTCCGTCTTTTAATATATGACGCATTACGACTTTACATCGTAAATAAACTTTTTTTATCAACACATAAGACGAAGTCAAATACGTGAGATCCGACCACCGCAACGCGCGACATGGTTATTATAGCTAGTTTATGGTTAGCAATATATTATTCAAAAATGCTAATATGTTTATTTAGAGATTTAAAGGTTATTGGATTTATAAAAACAAATACATCATTATTTATAAGCATGAATAATTTTTTTATACGATGTTGTTTGAAAAAATAAAGTACACCATAAAACCGAGCATTTGATTGTTTTTAATTTGAGTGTAATATTGTTATACTACAAAAAAAAACCTTTTTTAAATAAAACTCGTGTTCTGGTTTTACCACGGTTTTATCTAAAAAATGATTGTAACCGTTCGGGCCTGCATGAATATTATTCTTTAAATCATCGCCTGAGTGTTATGTTTTGAGCATAGAACGGTTACTAAACTAATGTTTTATACTAGATTAGTATCCGTGTACTACACATATTTTAGTTTTATAGGTTTTAACTCAACTTACATATCAAATTTATTTTTAACATATCTCTTATTAAATTGATTTGGATATTTACAAATATATTTATATAAAAAATCATATGTTACAATAAAAGATATGATTTATAATAGTTGGTAAATTTTTATTGGAACATATCGGGTTAGGAGATAATTCATGATAATTGTTAAATTTTTTATTTGAACATATCGAGTTATGAGATAATAATGATAATTGGTAAAACTTTAATTTGAACATATCGGGTTAGGATAAATCGTAATAATTGATAAGTTTTTTATTTGAACATATCAGGTTATGAGATAATTCATGATACTTGGTACATATCGGGTTAAGATATTGATCATGATAATTGGTAAATTTTGTATTTGAACATATCGGGTTAGGAGATAATTGATGATAATTTGTGAATTTTTAATTTAAATATATTGGGTTATTTCGAATATGGAGCATACCATGACCCGTCTAAAAATTCTCCATCAAATTAATTTAGAACATGACACCTAAGCAAAATTTTATGTGAAGTAGTTAAAATGATGACATGTGAATGTGTTACTCAATTATTAGAATATGTAGATTTGTATTAGTTTCTTATTAAATAAAGGGTTTAGTGGAGCCACAACATGTCTAAAAAAGGGCTCCATTTAAGATTTTAACAAATTGATTTTGAGACATTGATGAAGGATTCAACATGTTTACACCTAAATAAAAACCACGATTTAGCATGCACTATTTTGTCTCGGTCACCTACGATACTAGAGAGTGAGAACTAAGAAGGCATGCTAGATTTAAGTATCGTCAAATGATGGCTAACCACATTCATGTTACGTACCTTATTCCGATGATAGTCGTATTCATAGATTAAACACACCTAATGCGTAGTATATAGTAAAAATAAATATATAATATAATTAAAACACCTCTTCAACCTAAAATTAGAATTTGTAGCTAATGATATGCTGCATAACTTTCATGATGAGTTGTTGTGCATTGAAATATGGGTTTGAGATTCTTGTAAGAACAAGATCAAGAAACGAACACAAGATAAGAGACAAAAACAAGGTTTGTTGTAAAAAACAAGAACATGAGAAGTTGGAAACTTTGTTAAGATAAGAATATGGACAACATGATAACATATCTTGTTGTGAAAACAATAACAATATGTATTTTTGTTTTTTAAAACAAGATCCGGACACTAGGTCCAGACATGAACAAAAGTAAAAAAATCAACAACATAAATAAGAAGAGGATGAACAAGAAAACAGTTTGAAACATGACCATCAAGACAAAAAAACAAAACACCACAAAAATAAACCGAAACATGATTACATGAACTAAACATAAACAAACCAACTTCAACAAAAAAAATTAGTAATTGTACCAACAGAAAAAATATGACATAGATCTGATGGGTCACACTCATTAGAGCAAAATGACACGTGTGTCAAAAGTAACAACAGTTGAGAGGCTTTCGCAATTCGTAGAGACATGTCCAACGATAGGTTAGCGACAGAGTAATCTAATCGAGGGTCTCTGATAGTGATGGAAGCAACAATAAGATGGAATGATGTCTCGAAAAAATATTTATAAAATTGGTGGGATATCAATGATATGAAGCTTAAACATACATACATACATACATACATACATACATACATACATACATACATACATACATACATACATACATACATACATACATACATACATACATACATACATACATGTGTATATAGAGACGAGAGGGTGTCCAAACAACCGTAAGGGTGTTCAAATAATAATAATAATCTTATTAAAAACCTAATAGTTTTGAATAGTAAACTGGGGGTTTGTTATTTCACCACCTCCTATTTCCATATATAAATTATACTCTCTCTTTTTCTTGGTCTATAACCACACTACTAGCGTTCCCCCTCCACCATGGTAACCTCCGGAAAACCAAGAACCACAACCGCACATCCGACGAGTGTGGTAAATCAAATGTTATTGATGACCAGATGCTTTCATTAAATTGAACATTGTAAAATAACTCTATTTATATATGATGACAACATGCAATTAGTCATCCTAAACTCTAAACTATACACAACGAAACAAGTACGTCAATATCTCTTACATTTAACAATACAAGCTGATAGAATTTAAGACGAGTTAATGTCGTATTCTACTCACCAGAGCTCTATAGTGTTAACGTCACAAATTCAAATCCCATAAGCATAAAAATCTTGTTGTCATTAATAAAAATTCTCATTGAGCTTTTCAGACATATGAAAGTCATACATGATTTTACAAGCTAGTCGGTTTCCTCCTAAAACGAGTTAACACCATCATCTAGTGTCATTAACTTTAATGGCTGAAATCAAGTTTAAGGCGCGAACATATCCGAGGGTGGAAGGACTGCCCACAATGTGAGTTTTTCACAACTTGGGTTCCTCTAATGAAATTAGACCAACTCACTTTACATTTTTTCAACCTTTAAAAACCTTTGGGACAAGAGGCACTCCTCACAAGATTTAGCTCATAACGTCTAATTAACCCTTCAACCTATTTACTAAATAACTTAAATAATTAAAATTAGCAAATTTACAGTCACTTGAGAAGGATGTTTATACTCTAGTGACTCAAGTATATCATACATGCAACTCAAGTCACGCAACAAACATGGTCCAACCCTATTCTTTTACGTCACCTCCAACCTCCGGAAGTGTCCCCTCTAACAAACGTCACCACCGACCAATCCACTCCTCACATGGCCTGATATGCTCATCTTCTTGTTGAAGCGTGGCCAACTCGTCATTGCCCTAAACCATGAAGAGGCATGACATAAGATATGAATTGTGATTACGATTAAAAAAATAATATATTGTACTTTTTGGAAGTTAAAATAGTATTAATGGGTCAAAAATAAGAATTATTAATGTTTTGAAAAAGTGAAAATGAAAAGTGAAGGAATACTGAATACAAAAAAATGATAAAACGAAGGAAAATAAGAAAAAGAGAAAAATAGAAACATGATTCAACAGAGCACTTATTCACTGCATGTCAACTGGCTATGCAAGTTTGGAACTTAATTGGATCATGGTGCAAAATTGGGACGATTTTTGCTTTCTCCACAAAAGACATTCACCAATTACACAATCATAAGGCTGGATCGAAAAAATGGAAAAAAGTTTTAAACGCTATCATGCTTATCACATGGAAAAAAGTTTTAAGGGCTTGCAAATGCAACGAGAATTGTTGATGAGGTAAAAATTCGGTCATTTTTATGGATTGGCAAACAGGCGTCACAAATAGTTATTGACGGGGATCATTGGTCCTCTTTCTCTCTAATGTTGTAATTTATTTTGTTTTCTCTGTGTAATGTGCTCCTAGCCACTTGCTAGGTGGTTTTTATCATATCACTGCCGTTCAAAAAAAAAAAAAAAAAGTAACATGATTAATGATTGGCGGTAACATGTTAATAAGCATACACCCTATCCCGCTAGAACATTACACATCCATTTGGCGGGACAAATCTCCCCAAATAAATTCACCAACACCAAGAAAAAAAGAGGGAGAAAAAACGATGAAAATTAGGTCAAAATCAAAATCAAAATCAAACACCAATCGAACGATGCTCACCGGACGTGAAAGCTTAATCAGACTAATCGGAAAACGCCGACGCTTCCTCCCAAATCGTCAATCTATTCTATCAGATCCATTTCAGGTCACTTTTTTTTCTTCTATTCTATATATTTATCCATATTCAATCATAGAACAATGGTTACAGTCGATTAGTTACGTAACGTTTTGATTGGATGTTGTTCACTTGTTTGTTTCGTGTTCAGATATATTCGAGTGTTGTGAGAGATGAAAATGAAGCAGTAGAGTTGTTAGAGGATGGTGGTGATAAGTTGAGCGAGAGTTTGGATTGTGAGAAGGTTATTTGTCCTGTTTGTGGGAATAAAATTCGTGGTGGAGAGTATATGATCAACTCTCATTTAGGTATAACTAAAGCTTGTTGTGTTTTATGATTCACCAAAACCTTGTTTTGATATTTTTTTTAGTGTGTTTTAAGATGTCTATACTCTAAAGTGAGATTTTTGTAAGAAGTGTGGGTAACAATCTTGGCATTTGATGAAACTAATTTAATTGTTGAAATTTGCATGTAGCAGTTTTGTATACTTAAAAAAGGACCTTTATACTTAAAGGTTTCTAACATTGTGCGAAAACTGTGTTGTCATCATACTTACACGATGTTGTTATTGTTTTTTGAGTCTTTGACTATGTTTTGGTGTTATATATTGAATTTACATGGTGTTGTTATCGTTTCTTAACATGCTGTTATGTGGATTGTGAATTTACATGGTGTTTGTTATTTGCTCAAGTCTGAAAGCATGTGTTATTATGAGTGTGTAGTTATGCGCCCTGCTTTGTTGATTTGAGGCGCCTAGAACCTAATTAATA
Organism: Tagetes erecta; assembly: GCA_030867185.1. Classification (NCBI taxonomy): domain Eukaryota; kingdom Viridiplantae; phylum Streptophyta; class Magnoliopsida; order Asterales; family Asteraceae; genus Tagetes; species Tagetes erecta. The sequence continues at coordinate 3,361,774 of CM061489.1, read as the reverse complement.
AATGGACGCAAATACCCTCGCTCATAAAACACACACGTGTAGCTGTGTACACATGCCACCCACTTATATTGCCTCTTTTTGTAAAAAAATACACTTTGTACAGGAATTGCACTTTTTTACACATTCATGATTTATGTATCTTATGGATGCATTTGGATTTAGATGCATGTTTGACAAGAGGGACCAAAAGGAAGTTAAGCCAGCAGACGCTTCTTCAATTCAACTTCTCTCCCAAATCAAAAGCAAAAATTGACCCGAGCAATTTGGATGATACAAAATCTGACCCTACTTGTCATGACAAGGATGTAACAGAGTTGAGCGGGGTAGGTATTGAGGAAACTAACAGCAATACATATGAGTCTTCTTCAAGTTCAGACAATGTTTCACTTGCTTATACAGATGGTTCAGAAGAAAATCTGGTGAACGGGGACAGATCCACCAGGGGTGGTTTGGCTGTAAATGATGATGGAAATGACAACCTTCTTTCAAATCTTTCTGGGATTGCGGTCTCTGATATTGACAGTGCCGATGCAGATGATGACTTATCAGGAAAGTTGCTTGCGACCTTTATTGTTGGCCGGAGGTTTAGTGAAGAGGAGGAATTACATACAGGAGACAGTATATTTCTTTGTAGAGATCCTGAAAATATTAAGGACCCTAATGCTATTAAGGTTAATTTTTTTGATGACAATTTACATTTTCAGTTGATCAGTTCATGTGTGTTGTGATATTAACGTATAACATAATAACATTGACTTTGATCCAGGTTCTTTCTGCAGATTCTGGATACAGTAAAGTGCTTGGTTATATACCTAGAGAGCTAGCTGAACATATGTCAAAGTTAATGGACACATTTGGCATAAGCTTTGAGGTACAATAACATTTTTTATGAATGCTACTGATATATATATATATATATATATATATATATATATATATATATATTTATGAGCACTAGATTCCTGACTTGAGTGCTGGAGCTGTTGCACTTGGTAAAACAACCTGTATAAATAAGGATTTAAATGATACTTTACAGTGATTGTATTGTAGGGCTGCATATTGTCGGTTCCTGAACAATCTCGTGCTGTTGTCCCAATTCAAATTTGGTGTCAAGAGAAGATTTTGTTTAGTGATCTAGAAGGTGAAAAAGTTCAAGTTTTGCAGTCATTATGTAGGCATGTTGTAAATGTTGTCAAATTAAGTGAGATAACTCCCCTTGGCATGGTGAAGTACCAACAGAATTTTTGCTTGTTGATACAAGAGGTTTTGAGGACGACTCCTCATGTTTTCACACATGATGAAAAGACCTTCTTAGGTGCCTATTTTATGTAGTGTTGTTTAACCATTTCCTTGTTTTTGTAGAGGTTTATTACTAATGATACCTTCATGTATGTTTTGCAGAAAAATTCTTTTTGCTTTCTAATGATAGTCAAAGGCTTTTTATACGTCTTTATACACGCAAAGGTATGTTACATTACCTCTAAACATTCCTTTTTTATAGTTACCTATATGCCTATATCTATGTCATCTTATTGAATTATTTTCCTGGTTAAGGAAGGTCATATAGTATCATTCTGAATGAAAGAATATGCTACGTGACATTTCTCTCCAAACACTGGAATGATAACCGGTCTTTTAAACGAGGCAAACTCAAACATTTACAGACACATTATTTTAACTGCGTAGCCTTGTTTAAGTATGGGATTGTTTTTTATTACTCGAGTGAATCATTTTGCTGCTTGAATGCATTGGCTATAGTAAAATTTAAATGTGTGAAAGAACAAAGGACATAAACACTAATTGTGAAAGACACCTTGTTTTTATAACAATATCGTGATCAGCCTACTTAGTTTCTTGTCTGCTTCTTTTAACTTTTGTCATTTTTACCATAATTTTGGTTGAAGTGATTACCTCATAGGAATAATAGGATCAACTGACCGGGACTTCTATGGCAATAGTTTTCTTATGATATTAAACTACCGACTGCCAATATACTCAATAACTCTTGTTTACTTGTTATGTTACATGCCTCCACTTTGTTCTTGTTGTTAGCGTAAAAACAATGTGACTGATATGGTAATTCGTGAGTTAAGATCTGTTTTAAAAAAGTAATTTTCAGTTTTGGTGATTCATAAATCCCTCACAAGTTATATGAATGTTTGTTTCTTACTTCAGGGCCATGGTTTCGGATGTCTAATATATCTTATACTGAAATATTGGATAACCAAATTGCAGTGAAGGAACTCTCTGGTAATTAAATTTTTCATACAAAGTACTTATAGGCTTATAGCTTCCCACCTTCTTCCACACTCAGTAAGAATATATTCAAAATATATTGGAGTATGCAATGTTAATAAGGTTCTGTGTTTTGTCATCATGCAGATTCAGGTTTTGTCTGCTCCACTGAAACCACAAGTGAATTACACAAAGATGATTTCGAAAGAATTTTGAACATTCTTACTGTTAGTGAGCTGCGGGAAGTATTAAGTGTGACCAATAAGGTCTGTGTTGCATGAGATTACTGAACTGAAAATCTATTAATACCATTCTTTAAACTGGGTCAATTTATGAAACATCTTTTTCTTCCAATAGTTATCTAGTTTTGATTTCTTAAGATTGTTGGAGCATTCCGGAAGGTCCCTCCTAAATATGGTTGATACCATAGTTGTGCTCCTAAAGTCAAATACTGGCTTCTGATGACCACACATTAAGAGGACTACTGTGTGGACAGATACGGGCCATAAATTGTTTACTATCTAATTTTGTGCTTCCTCTCGTTCTATTTAAAAATATCCAACTGGTATATGGCTATATGCTGGCTTTTTGTTTCTTTGTGAACTTTGTTATAATGGAATGCAGCTCTGTTTATGATTTTTAAATTTTATCACTTTTCAGAAAAGCAATCATAGTTCACGCAAGCAGGAGTTCATTTCTGTACTTCTTTCTGCATATGGGGATGGATCAAGGTTTTATGATTATTTCAAATTCTCTACTTCATTTGTATTAAACATGTTTCTTCTATTAATCACAATCATGCTTGCCGCAGCTCATTGTTATATAAAATGGTCCTGGAGAAGACAGGTTCCTGCATACGTATTTCTTCAGCAGCCGATTCCTTGATGTGGCGTGTTGAGGTAAATGTATTATGACTTCGCATTAAGGTGGCATTTGGTTTGGAGCCACGAATCACCTTGGGATTGGGTTTTACAGGTGGATTGGGAATCAATGTCTAAACGCATCCCTTGGTAGGTATAAAGAGGCTTTGTGTGTTTGTGGTCTTGTGGATATAGTTTCTGATTTTAAAATCCATGCTTTTAGATCCTGCACCTTTTAGCATTTGTATTCTCATATTCCCAAGCCAATGCATAATTTTTACTAACATACCCTTTTATGCTGTTTTTTTACAGAGGCTTTTCTTCTGTAACGGGGAGCAAGATCTGTCAGCTTTTTTACTTGTGGATTTAGGAATCGTGAAGTATCCAACTTACAATTGTATTGTCACTGACCAAATGTTTTCTAGTCGAAATGATTTACTATCTTACGAGGAGGTAATGCTTAGATATTATTTATTTTTGGTCGCATGTAGCTTTTACCTGACTAAAATTGGTTGTCAATAGGCACTTGAAGTAGCACAAATCATGGATGAATCTCTTGAAGAAGATGACTCATCAGCGGTCTTGAGGTGTATTGCAATATCTACTTCCCGCATATCCAGTTATGCTGCAAAAACAAATAAATTTTCATGCTTTTCAGCATCGTGGGTCTACTCCAAAGTGGTTTTTTTAGGTGTTTCCTTTCTTGAGTCTGAACGTAGGTATGAGCTCTAGTACACATTTTCATAGAGGTGGTAACTTTTTCCTAGAGATTTGGATGGATTCGGATTATGTTTCATCTCCAACAGGCAAAACCAAAATATATGAGTTCAAAAGAAAATGGGTTAAAATGGTTGAAATAAATTATTGAAATAAATTAAATGCTATCATTTGCTTAAAAAAAGTTATGTATTGTATGTGATTGTAAGGGATGAAATACTTTATAATTTATCAGGTATACTGATGCAGTTGATTTACTTAAGCACCTATTACTTAACTTTGCTGAAGATAGAAGAAGAGGTTATTGGACATTGAGGCTCTCAATTGATTTAGAACATCTTGGCCGGGTCAATGAGAGCCTATCTGTTGCTGAAAGTGGATTAGATGATCCATGGGTCCGGGCTGGTTCAAGAATATCATTGCAAAGGCGTGTACTTCGATTAGGAAAACCACCAAGACGGTGGAAAATTCCTAGTTATTCAGAATCCATTAAACGAAAAATCCCCGAGGTTGTTACTTAGCTTACATTTTCAATCTAAATTTTGCAAATGTGCCAAAACGGATTATGTTTTGTGTTTTAAAAAAACTGTGTTTTGGTTCTGGAGTCTTTCATAAACTGGATTCTGCTTTAATACAGAACCGTATAGAAAAATCTGTCGCTTTTGAGATTGAACCAGTTTGTGTATGCTCCTTGGTCTGATCTGGAACTGAACCAGCTCTAAACTGGACTCAGACCAAAACTGAACCATTTAGATCGATCAGGTTATCAGCTCCATTAATTTTTATTTTCAGTTTTGAGTCTGTTTTGACCTGATGCTAACTCCTATTAGTTTTAGTTTCCAAACATGAAGTTATTGATGTCTACGAGATTTAAGATTCATTGTTTGCTCTTAAATTTTCTCTTAACAAGCCTCGTTGTTTGGAGCTATCATTTAGGTTCATGTTCAAGGTAGGCCACTCAACTGCAAAACCGGGACAAAGAGCAGGTTTTATGGTGAAGATGGAGAACAATGTGGAGTAGAGGAGCTTGCTCTGCAGTATTATGCGGGAGAAGACGGGGGTGGATGGCAAGGTGTTCATTCTGAAGGTGGAATTTGGCTGACTATTTTTGGGCTTCTTATGTGGGATGTCATCTTTTCGGATGTGCCAAATGTCTTTCTTACCAGATTCCAGGTACCAAGATACAGTTTATGGCTCAAATTTTTTTTTATCAACTGTATATGTTGTGCTGGTACTTAGTCCATGTCTATTCTTGTGTTCGTATACCACTTTATTAGAATTTTTGAAATTGGTGCTAAAAGTTAAACCATGTTCAATTCTCTTGGCTAAACTTGTAGCGAGAGGTGGCAGTTTTAAATTATAAATGGATCAATCCGGTTAAAGTTTTAGTATTTAAGGGGTTGAAATGGTAAAACAAAGTTGAAAGGAAACATGTGATATATGTCAGATGGGTTGAAAGATGGCCAAAGTATATCTTTCATGCATAACTTGCCAAATTGTTATAATCTGAAAGAGTCCGGATTATTATCCTAGCAATATCATTTATGTAATCATATTCTACAAATGAAAGTACAAAAAAACCTGTTTTGACTTTTGACCCGTTACACAAACCTTATATGATCTCTTTTTTTTTTCATTTCTATTGCAGACTTCGCCCTTAGATTTAGACACAGATTACTTTTATGAAGCCAGAAAAAGCATCATAGAACCATTATTATTAAAGATTCAGGAAGGCATGGCAGAGGAAATCCTCATAACTTCATGGGAATCTCATTTTGGAACATCATGTCGAGGCGTTAATTGGAACCGACACTCGTTAACTGAACTTCGAGCAGTTGTGAGCTGCATAGGTAGCCGTTGCATGGCAACCATCTGTCGCCACCTGGCTCAAGATTACCGAAGTTGGTCTAGTGGCATGCCGGATTTACTATTGTGGCGGTTCCATTCAGATTATAGTGGTGAGGCAAAGCTTGCTGAAGTTAAAGGACCCCGAGACCGTCTTTCTGAACAACAACGCGCATGGCTTCTGTTTTTTATGGATTCTGGTTTCAATGCTGAGGTTTGCAGGGTCAATCCTCCAGTTTCCAAGTAAGATGATTGGATTATATCTTTTTTTCCAGGGTGTTTGTGATTTAGCAGAAATTAATTAAGTTCGACAAACGGAAGCAAATAGGCTGGGTCTGGTCTGGTCTGGTCTGGTCGGGTTGGGTTAGTACCACATTGTTTGGCTGATTTGAGAATGATGAAAACAGTGTATCTGGGTCGGGTTGGTACCACTTGTAATGATAACATATATACATACTTGTAAGTTGATGTTATAGTCTTATAGACGAATTTGATGACTGTATAGTTTATTTTGATAATTTGCTAGAGTAAAGTCTGATAATTCATATTATGCCTTATTAAATGTTTATGCTTTACATTATTCTGATCGTTCCGAGGGTGATCTTGTTATGTTAAATTTATGTGAAATTATTATATTACTATTTTTGTCGGGCACCGTATACGTTAGCGGCTTCTTGAACCCTGTTTGTTTCTGCGTTAAACTGTCTTTTTCTTTCACATTTTTCTCCACGCACACATATTGCAAATAAACCTTAGTCATACACCCACATAAATGTTCACATATATGATATGTATGCATACAAACACTTGTATATAAAGAGAGATCAATGTGATGTAAGAGTAGTGAGAGAAGCACACAATAGAAGCTTGATAATCTTTAGTTTATTTGTCATCTTTGGTTACAATGAAACTTCATAGTTCAAACTTGTGCTTGGCATATGTAATAGTGTTGGAACTAGAAACTTGTGAGTCGTTTTAAAAAACATAAGAAGTTATTTTAGTTGTCGGGCGTGCAAGAATAAGTATATGAATTGACATTTTTGTACTTGACATGAAAACAAAGTTTATTCACAAGTGAATAATCTACGTGTAATCAATCATATAGTGTGAAAACAATATACTACATAGACTTGCACAAAAAAAACCGGTTCCATACCCGACCCGGCGGGTTGGACCCGGAACCGGTTCCGGTTCGGCCAATGACATTGAGAGTTTTGATATATTGGCTTGGTGGAAAGAAAGGGAAATGGAATTTCCGGTTCTTTCCGCCATGGCCCGTGATTTACTAAGCTCCCAAGCTTCTACGGTAGCTTCGGAATCGGCTTTTTCTACTAGTGGCAGGGTAATATCTTTACGGAGGACCCGACTTTCTCCGGAGGCTGTGGAGATGTGCATTTGTCTCAAAGATCACTTGGACGCGATTGATCGCAAACAACACCTAACGAGCTTAGAAGACGACATCGAACCGGAGGCAAAAATACATGATGAAGAGGTTGAGGAGGGACTATCAACCGGAATATCCGATGAAGAACTCAAAGAAGACGAAAGAAGAAGAGGAAAAAAATGAAGAAGCTTAGATTTCAAAAATATATATATTGACTTTGTTTAAAAATAGTAGTTTTTTTGTATCGTAACTTCAATATCTTGTATTTGGTTAACTCTTTTCACTTGAAATAAATCGTATTTATTTAGTAACTTTATATTGTACGCAAAACAAAAAAAAAAGTAAAAAAAAAAAAAAAAAAAAAAATACACGTAGTACCCGGTTTGGACCCGACCCGGGTAGGAACCGGACCCGAACCCGACCCTACCCGGTTCCACAGGGTAGGGTTTTACCCCCACCCTACCCGGACCCGGTTCGTACCCGGTTCCACACTGTACCTGGACCCGATCGGGTATGGGCCCACCGTACCCGGTTTGTACCCGGTTCCGGGTCAAAAAAAAAACCCGGTTTGTACACGTCTAATACTACATGAATGTGAAGACATTCTTGTTGTTAATGCAAATGTCACGATATAAAAGCAATATCTTCTTGCTAGTAGTTGTGTTATTTCAATAAAATTTTGTTGTTAAAAAAGTATATGACAACATAAAATACTTGTGAATGTAATGACATTTAGTTATTTACATCAAATACAATATTATCTTAGAGAGTTTATTAAATAATCGAGTATTAATTTATCGAGTTTCTACTGTAGTTTAGAAGTAGAAATTGATAATACATGTATGTTTTTTAAAAAGAAAAAGAATATATAGTACTTTCTCCGTCCCATTTTAAATGTTCATATTTTTTTATTGTCTTAATTTAAATATCTATTTCAAAATGAAAGTATAATTTTTAATTTTACTTCTGAGTATCTAACACAAAAAGTTATTTTATGATTAAAAGAAAAAAGATTTTAATAACATTATTATCATTTTATAGATTAATAATATATAACAATCATTTTTTTTAACTTTATATTGTTAGTCTCATAACACTTAAAATAGAACGGATGTATAGTAACATTTTTCACTTTGTTTTAAATTTTGTTTTGCACTTGAAAGATAAGAGATGAGATATTAGATGTGGATTTGACGAAGATATGTGGAAGGTTATTATTGGATGGATGCGACATGAAGAATATGAGCAAACGTGGCGTTTTCAAAACAATATTTTGTAACTAAAATACTAATAAAAAAAACGATTTATAAACATCATGGGCTCTTAATATTAAAATTTTTATTCATTATCATCAAATTCTAATACGTACGAGATAAGTCACGTCATTGCAAAAACTCTTCGGCTTGATTTTTATATATTTTATCTCTAAAGGTTTGAACGTTTACCCAAAAATAATAACAAAATGAATTAAAAGGTTTTAAAATTACATCATGGGCCGTTTTGTTAGTGTTATAACTAGCCGTGCACAAAAAAAACCGGTTCCGGAACCGACCCGATGTATCCGAACCGGAACCGAAACCGGTCGTATCCGAACCGTAGGGTACACATGGGTTTCTGTTTCTCCAAGAAAGTGGAACCGTACCCGGAACCGAACCAGAACCGCTGAAACCGGTTCCACCTCAACCCGGTCAAAACCGGACCCGAACCTACCGAAACCGAAAAAAACCCGGCTAAACCGGTCAAAACCCGGTCAAATACCCGATCATACCCGGAACCGAACCCGACCCTACCCGGTTCTTGACTTTGTTAACCAAAACCGGAACCGGTTCCTAAAAAACCCGGTTTGTGCACGGCTAGTTATAACTAATCGTATTTTATGCCCTTTAGAAGAAAGACAAACGATGTCACTTTTGTGGTGATCGAAAGGTGTTTAAGTAGTCATACAACTTCAATTTATGGTTTTATTAGGGGTGTCAATCGTGTAGGGTTGGCGGGTTAGCGTGTTGAAAGACATCGGGTTGGCGGGTTGACGGGTTGAATTATGCAACCCTAACCCGACCCATATTTCTATTCGTGTCAAAAATGTCAACCCTAACCCGGATAACAGTCAACCCAGTTATGACCCGTTTAACCCATTTATCAAAATAAACGTAATAAATTTATGAGTTATAAGTGAGTTATTGTGTAAGTCGGTTAAGAACAACATGTTTAATATGTGATTTTACGTATAACAACAAAGTATATTGGGTTTTAATTAAAAAATATTATAAGTACCATATATTTACTTAAAATCATAAACACTTTATTCAAATCAAATTTATTTATAATAAACAAAAATAATAATAAATGCTTAGCTTTGAAAATGTAAAGATAAAAACTTAAGTGGTAATGAATTTTTTTTTATTATGAGTACTAATACTAAAGATAAAAGTAACTTAACACTCATTTTTAGAAAAGAAAAAAATAAATGAACTAATTTTGAAACCTAAATGGGTTGGCGGGTCAACCCGTTTTTTAAATGTTTCAACCCGAAAATGACCCGTTTTTATACGGGTCAACCCTAACTCAACCTGTATTTTTAAACGGGTTATATTTGCCGACCCAAAACCTGATTACTTTCGTGTCGTGTTCGGGTCGTGTTTCGTGTCGTGTCGAGAATTGACACCCCTAGGTTTTACCACGAACTTGGTAATAAAAATCTTATCTTTTTATAATGAGTAAATTGCCAAAAAGGTCCCTAAGTTTGTACCATTTCGACCACTTTGGTCCTTATGTTTTTTTCTTGTCATTTTGGTGTTTGGTTTTGTAAAAAAATGCCATTTTGGTCCTTCCGTCAACGTTTTCTGTTAGATTTATGTCAAATGACGGAAATGCCATTATTTATTAAACTGCCGTTTTGGTCCTTTTCCAAACTACTTTCTGCCATTTTGGTCATTTTCCCAACTTCTATCAATTTGGTTATTTTTTCCAACGTCGGTCATTTTAGTCATTTTTTAAACTTTCATCTTTGAAATCATCTCCACCTCAAGCAATGTGATGACAACGCCCCCACCATGACACTCTCTTCCACCGTAGAACATTATATAAACATAAACATAATGCTAAACACCTAAAGAAATAAAAAAAACCGATGACTCAATTAAAAAAAGAAAACGCTTGATTTTAAAAATATGTAATAATCACAAAAGATATACATAATTTCAAATCTAAACATTATTGTTTATTAGCGTCGGTCTCAACCTCGGATAGAAGAAAAGAAAATTTTAAAATAATAACATTTAAACAAGCTAAAAAGGGACTCAAAATTTACTTTGTCTAAGGATCCAAAAACGATTGAGTCGTCTCTGCTCCCCCAAAGAAGGGAAGAAAATAGGTTGCTTAGTGGTGGTGGTCGGTTGGGAGGTGGACGAAGGGAAGTGATATTCGATAAGATTTTATTTGGATAGGGTGTGTAGCGACCGAGAAGACGGAAGGAATGGTCAACGGAGGTGACATCGGTGGTGCGTTATAGAAAAGACTTGCTCAATGATGTTGTGTTTTATAAAATTATTAATAATAATATTAATAATCAAATTGTCATTTTGGTCCATGAAATATAAAATAATTGTTATTTTAGTATTTGGTTTTGTAAAAATTTGTCATTTTGGTCCCTGAAATGTAAAATGACTATATTACCCTTCAATTTAACGGATAAATTTAACGGACGTTGACGGAAGGACCAGAATGACAATTTTTTACAAAAGCAAACACCAAAATGTCAAGAAAAAAAACATAAGAACCAAAGTGGTCGAAACGATACAAACCCAGGGACCTTTTTGGCAATTTACTCTTTTATAATTGTTTTCTTTTTCTTCTAAATTTGATTATTGTGGTAATTTTATCAGTATACATTTTTTTGGTAACTTGTTTTACTTTTACCGTTTGCAAATGTTTGGGAGCTATTGACAAGAGGTGTTTAGACGCTTAGCTATAAGTTAATTAGCTAAAGTGAAAACCATTCTTGTTACTTTGATATTGCATAATTTATACAATATTATAACACATTTTAGGAGAACAAAGATGTCATTTTTACAAAGATGTCATTTAATCACCTCCAATTATTGGTTATTGGCCGCTATCACCTTCAAGTATCACTTTGGCCAATATAACTCTCAACTAAACACTTTGGTGTCCGTATCACCAAAAGTTAACAAAAAATTAACCAAAATTAACCAAAAGTGACTTGAATTGGTTAAATTTTGGTGATACATGTCCGTAACACCAAAAGCTAACCAAAAAATAATCAAAAGTTAACCAAAAGTGACTTGAATTGGTTGACTTTTGGTGATACGGACACCAAAGTGTTTAGTTGGGAGTTATATTGGCCAAAGTGATACTTGAGGGTGACAGCGGCCAATAACCAATAGTTGGAGGTGATTAAATCCAATAACCCTTATGAAATTTAATGATGTAAACATTCCATTTTTTGTTCAACTAAATTATCGAAATCCTTTTTCATTTTATATAAATTCTTATTTACATAATTTATGTAGTAACAGGAGCGGCCTTAGTAGGGGTAAGGCGGGCGATCGCCCAGGCATGGGCCTGGAATTTATTTAAAAAAAACATGTTATATGCGTAACTAAACATTTCTCAATGGTGTTATACCAAAAAAGCCTAATTTACACCCATTAACAGCACCCAATTTAACTAATTACCCACAACCCAATATCATAATTCATAAGTCATTTTGATACTTTAAACAATTAGAGAATTTTGCTACAATATTTTTCTCTATTTATTGTTATAACACCTATTGTCGTTTTATATATTTTTGCTAATTAATGTAATTTGTTACGAGTTATTAGTTTTAGACTTTACGGGCAAAAAATTATATTTGCCTAGGCCCAACAGATTTTGTGTAGTAAACCGTTATTAAACCTTCATTTACCAATTGATTGTTCAAACATTTTACCAATGCGTGAGTTAATTTGTTGTGTTTCTTCACTTTCGTGTTGCATCGCGCGGACAACCTCTATTTCATATTTACATGTACATGAATATCACTATATTATACATTTATAATTCTTAAAGATGCCTATCTTTTCAATCTTAAACATAATGCACTTACATGTGAATATATACCTATTGTGTCCTGTCAAAATATGAATTACCACACACAAAACTATAAAGTATTTTTTAACTAGGGGTAATAATTTCATTGAGAAAACTAGCACGAAGCTAGAGTATAACCAAAGTTGCAAATCATTAAAAACCATTGAATCCTAACCAACTAGACCACTCTAAATCATGCATCTTGTCACGATTCTTTACCCAAAGATAATTGAGAATCTTGATTTTGTTGATGATTGTTGAAAATCTGATTATTTTAGGCTTTCTAAATTTTGAGAACAGCTTCCATAGCTTTTTGTTTATTTAGCCTTCCTGCAATCTATATTGTGATGTGTCTAATACTGATTCCAAAGAACTTGACGGGAATAATGGGAAGCATTAAGTATCAACCTACTTAAGACCACACGACTCTAGCAATAAGCAAACATATGTCGGGTGACCTCTTTGTGGTCACCATCGAGTGGACATATAATAACAATACTAATCATGGCTCGCACTACATTCCCAACATCACGTCAATTCTAGAGTCATCCGCAAAACGTCTTGACGTTTATTAAAAACACTTAGGATTTATAAAGCATCAAAGTTATTACTTCACTACATTAAATATGTTATTACAAATCCATTAATCTTTTGTTAGTTTTAAAATTTTTTTATTAAAAATGTTCAATTGGCCATTTTTACCTTTTCAGAGAAGATCACGAGTGAAAGACGTGTAAAAACAAAGTGCGAGGTTCGGATCAATCGAATAAATATTAAGGCATGTCGAGTTAGTTAGCTTTCTAGCATTACATTTTTTAAGAATCATCAACCACAAAAACATCAAATGCGTGTTTTTCGTTAGTTAGCTTTCTTGCAAGTCTCGACAGATATAACACTTCTTCAATGTAAGAACTCCAACGAAAGGAAAAAACAACCAACTTATTTTAAAACAATCAACGTAACAAACCAACTTATTTTAAAACGATCAACGTAACACGAGTAATAAAGTCGCTTACGTTAATTGTGATGATGTGAAGATAGGCAGACATGTGGGGTTTTGGTTTTCATTTCCCCTTTTCTTTAACACACACAACACAACATCAACACACACATTCAGCTGATTCACACTTCTAATCTAATCTCTGTTGCTGAAATCAAGAACCAAAAAACGATCTTCATCACATCAGGTATGTCGTACAAAACCCTACCTTTTTCAATAATTTATGCTCCTAATTCACACCTTTATTCACTTCTTCTTTTGATTTCACTCATTCCCCTTTGTTTTCGATCGTAAATTTCACCAATTTCAGTAGGGTTTTCATGTTTTTGTTCGGTTGATTGATGAATTAGGGTTTCTTGATCAGCTCTTTGCACTATTATACTTCTAATTGTAGCTATTAAGTTTCATGCACACCAAGTGTTTGATTTTATGCCTCAATGTAAGATACTGTTTTTCGTTTCATTATTTGTTTATATGTGTGTTGTTGTAAATTGATGATTTTGTTGCAATTTAGCAGAATTAAGCTTGTGAATTTTGTTTTAGAGTTGGTTTTGAATTGCTATGTTTTTTAAGTAGGTTAATTTATTGTTGAATTTGGGTGGGTTTTTGATAAGGAAGTAAATTGAATCTTTTTTTGGCTGTTCATTCATTTTTATAGATTTTTTGATGAAGAAGAAAATATCTTGACTCGTGCTTGATTGGATGCGGCATCACGAAGCTGATTACATGGCAGAAGAAGGGGACATGTCAGATTTTTTTGATGATGTGGACGAAGGAGAAAACGGCGCTGGAGATCAGAATCTTGATGATTATGTTATGGTTAGTGTAACTTCATTCTTTTTCTGCTATTAAGTTACCAATCTGTACATGTTTAATTGTAGTTTATTCCTTAACTTGACGTTAGATGTAGTGTTATATGCTTTGCTATTTAAAGTTTTTTTATGTTTAATAGCTTACAAAGGTAACGGATACTTCCTCTGCTCAAGCAAGAACCGGGAAAGATATTCAGGGCATTCCCTGGGAAAGATTGAATATAACAAGGGAAAGTTATAGACGTACAAGGCTCGAACAGTACAGAAACTATGAAAACATTCCCTTATCGGGTGATGCTGTCGATAAGGTAAAAAGCTGTTGAAAATATTATATAACTATATTTAAAAATGGTTGCTTTTTTCCACTTTTGATATCATGGCAACTGCTTATGTGTGCAGATATGCAAACAAAAGTCGAAGGGTGGTAACTACTATGAGTTCTTTCATAATTCAAGAGCAGTGAAGCCTACAATCCTTCATTTTCAGGTTTGCACCAATATATTATGCTCATTTAATCACGTAATTTCTATTAATCAGCGTGAAAAACGTGTCTGCTATTTTAAAACATTGTGTATTGTGTACAGCTAAGGAACCTGGTATGGGCTACCTCAAAGCATGATGTGTATCTCATGTCTAACTACTCGATCATGCACTGGTCATCATTGTCACAAAACCTAACAGAAATCCTAAACTTTTCTGGGCACGTAGCACCTACTGAGGTACATTATTTTGATTTTAAGTTTCCTGATATATTTTGTAAATTTTATATTCTGCTGTGCTAATACTTATTTTGGGCCCATAGAAACATGCTGGAAGTTTGTTAGAAGGATTTACACAAACTCAGATTAGTACATTAGCCGTCAATGATGATTTTCTAGTTGCAGGAGGCTTTCAAGGAGAGCTTTCTTGTAAGGTAATTTGATCAAACAAAACTTACTTATTTTGTAAAAAATTTAAAATTTCTCTATCTTGAAGTGTATTCAGTTGGAGCATATGGTAAAAATTGTAAATCACATAATAGTTATATATTGAATCTTCATTTTTGTGATTGTATTTTTGGATTACTACGAGTGCATGCTGATTTGGAATAACTTTTTGACCTGTTTTTCTTTGTTTCCAAATCTATGTTACTGGGGCAAACAATGCGAAACAACAAACTATTTTAACTAGAAGCCTTTAAATATGTTTTCTTCCTTGTATTGGAATGTAACTATGTTAATCGGTCACGCAATGAATGTAGTTACATTTTTTTTTTGGAAAGCGACCAGCATATGATTCTTGCTTGTGTGGCTTCTGGAGCTAAACAAAGAAAGACCGTCTCAGAAATTTTAGGAATTATTATATGAAGACTTCTTATTGGTCCAATTAGGTCTTAAGTTAATATTACAAACTTTTTTCTGTAAGGATTATGTATCTTGAACTGCCATGAATTCTCTTTGGATGGAAAATCAACTAAATCCAAAAGTATCAATGAATTAGTGAATTATTCACTTTTGTAGTAAAGGTGATTGACCAAAACAATTTGAACCAAACCTAAACTAAATCTAAGGGAGCACTATAATATTAAAATGTATCCTATACACTTAGTTCACGTCTCTATTAACTATGCCAGGTAATGGACCGTTTCTACTATTTGATTTGTATATGGAATCACTATGAACTTGTATTTTGTATTAAGTTTGTCTATCTACATGATGCAGAGATTGGATAAACAGGGAGTTAGCTTTTGTACGAGAACAACTTATGAAGAAAATGCCATAACAAATGCTATTGAGATATATGATCCCTTAAGGTAACTATGAATTTTGATATAAATGCACACTACAAAACTTATTATTGTTAGTGTATTGACTTATTTATTACTCTTGTCACTTTGTAGCGGTGGAATGCATTTTATGGCGTCAAACAACGATTGCGGTGTGAGGGAATATGATATGGATGGATTTCAGCTCGTGAACCATTTCCACTTTCCCTGGCCCGTGAATGTGAGTTTCTAAAAGTGGCTGGGATAGGCGGGTGGGGTTTTGCCGTCACAAGTTAAAATGGGTTCCAGTCAAAACATGCAATTTTTTAGCACGAATCAAAACGGGTTGGGTAGGGTTCCGCCTACCTACAAACACTTTCTCTTATTTTTATTTTAAAGTTCCATAAATAATGACTGTGTTAAGCATTATTATAAAAGATTTTACTTGCAACAATAATTTGGAATGTTTTATGTGCTTGAACACATTTCGTATGATTTTCATCGTGTCTGACATGTTTCCCTTTTATTAAAATTTTTTAGCTGACTCATTTGACACATCTAAGATAAACATAATCCAAATCGCCCCATTTACATAATTTTTTTGGTTGCAGCATACATCCTTGAGTCCAGACCGCAAACTGATAACTGTAGTTGGTGATCATCTTGATGGATTGCTTGTAGACTCTACAAGTGGAAAGGTAAGAACTTGTGTATATAATAATAGTATCATAACCCGTTTTTTATTTTCACGTATTTTTTGTTCAAACAATGACAACTCATAATGTCTTGGCAGATGGTTGCCACGGTGGCAGGCCACCTGGACTACTCATTCGCATCCGCATGGCATCCTGATGGTAGAATCTTTGCTACCGGGAATCAAGACAAGACCTGTAGAGTATGGGATTTAAGAAATCTTTCAAACCCGGTTTCAGTTCTTAAAGGCAACATGGGCGCTGTTCGATCTGTTCGTTTTTCATCAGACGGACAGTTTTTGGTGGTTGCAGAACCGGCTGATTTTGTTCATGTCTATAACACCAACTTAAACTATGAAAAGAGGCAAGAAATTGATTTCTTTGGGGAAATATCGGGTGTTTCTCTTAGTCCTGATGATGAAACACTATACATTGGTGTGTGGGATCGGACATATGCGAGCTTGCTACAGTTCAACAAACGACATAAGTATGCGTATCTTGATTCGTTTGTGTAGATTGTCGTGAAATAAGTCGAGTTTGTTTGTTTATGTGTTGTTGAAAGAGACTAAGTACCATCTTAGACTCCATGAAAGAAAATGTATAGTGAAAATCTTTGAAGTTGAGAAAGGCTTGTTGACTGTTAAGTTAATGGTGGCTTATATTATGGCAACTCTTTTTCGAGGTTTGGTTAATGATCTCTCTATTTTCTTTTATGTCCTGGACCAACAGAACAAAAAAAAACTCTTTTCTAATAGTGATGCATTCACCTCTTATGAAAATTAACATATTGAGGAGATAAGTATATGTTTTGTTATAATGTTTTTGTAATGAAATTCGAAGGTAGAGTACACCATTCAACAAATATGCAGTTGAGGACCATTTACCAAGTATAACTGTAGTCAATTTGATCAATAGTTTATAACCAAAGATATGAATGTTCAACACTTTTTTTATGTAACAAACAAGTTAGAGATTTTGTAGGATAAATTCTAACATATTAGTATGTTCCCTTGAAGGGAAGAATGTTGGAACACTTGATAACACTAATATTGAAACAGCTTGATTCTTCTACCTCGTTCAATTTTTTTCCGTTTGATCGGATGATATTGAACCCCGTGAAGTAAATCATCGCACCTACGGTCCAACCAATTGGGAGAGAATCAATAGATTCCTTTTCGGGAGCGATTCATCCTTCTCGAACGCAGCATACAACTCTCCGTTGTACTGCGCTCTCCAAGTGTGCCTATTCCCCCTTCTTCCTTACCATAGCAAGTCTTTGTGAAAGAACTCTGATTAGAAGAAAAAGGAAGGCGTTAAGAGACCCTCCTGGCCCAACCCTAGACACTCTAAGATCCTTTTTCAAGCCTGCTCCCATTTCGAGTCAAGAGATAGATAAATAGACACATCTCATTTGATTTCAGCTTTCTCCAGACCTCAGGGAAAAGCATGAAAAAAAGGCTCGAATGGTATGATCTCTTTGTCACCCCAAATGAAAGGGATGGTTTATGGATGAGTGCTCTTGGAGTAGTCGGTCTGGCCATGAACCTACGTGCCTATGATATTTTGTCGTTCCATATCCTGCTCTGGCACACATATACGGTCCAGAAAGAGTGGTGCAAGATTTGCTGTTTTGTTTATGATCTATCTATTGGTGAGCTTTGTCTCTGAAATGATTTAAAACACTAATGACAAGTTAGTAAATTGGCAGGGACTGAAGTGACATGTTTGTTAGTTAGCCGTTAAAAGTCATTTAGGTTGTTGATCTATCTATTGGTGAGCTTTGTCTCTGAAATGATTTAAAACACTAATGACAAGTTAGTACTTGTAAGTAGTATGATGCGATAGATTGCATCATTCATCCAACTAGAAGTGTTAAGTTTTGTTCTTGATTTCATTTCCATTTCTAAGCTTGCTTAATCGGTAAAAAGTAGAAAATCATCATCTTATTCACACAACAAACACGGACAAATTCGTTTAATTCACTGCACAATTACAATTCGATTTGATTCTCATTGTTAAAAGGAGATAAAAGACTTGGTAAAAAGGACAGAGAGGGGTTTCAAGTCATGTTTCCTATAGGAGTAAACGAAACACGAAAGCTTTTTTAACTCTTGGAATGTATTTCACCCAAGTATTAGTTGTATCTCCTAACACCATATTAGAAATGGTCATCAAGTGGATTTATGATCTATGCATGATTATAGATTTTGAAAATATATATATCAAACATGAAGCATAACAGAACCAAAAATGTGAAATAATCAATGTTATACATCAGTATAAAAAAGGGGCAAATACTGCTATTATATTAATAAAATCACTGAGTATTACAATGTACACATATTAAAAAATGAAGAGATACTGAAAGGGGGAACACAAGGCAACAGATTTGGAAACCTAGTGTCATTTATTTAACGAAAGGCGATATGTGAATTGATTATAAGCTGAACATTTAAGTGAAGTATGCTAGATGTGTGAACTTAATGAAGGAGATAATGGTTAAACAAATTGAATAAAAGATTAACAATCTAATAGTGATCTTACTGGCTGTTTCCTGTGAATGTTTGATTAATATGTTCATTTAAGAAAGAACTTCCAGATTTCTGTGTCTGTTGTTACTTTAATTAAGTGAGCTCCAAAAATACCCTCCTCGTCTAACAGACTCCTCAATTGTCGTGTCGTGTTGTTGAAGCCAACATAATGTTTTTTTGTGGCGACAAATAATACTCCATAAGGAGGCTTCAAACACTGCGTAAAGAAAACCCACAAAGTTATAAGTGAGACGCATTTTGTGCTATGAACACTAGGATATATCAGCCTATTGACTGACTATTTTGATTAGTACTAAACCTAAAGGTGTCATTTTGTAATATTGTATGTCATCTGTAAATATAAGTGTCTTGGGCTGTGTTTAAACCTTCTTTCAAATATATGTGCTTATCCGTTTTCTCCGAATTAAAAGTGGGAGAAAGTAACAAAACTAACCTTTTTAATTAGCGAATAGAGTTTTTTCAAAGAAGCTGCTGAATTTGGAATAACGGTCATCAATATGACATCATATCCTCCTCCCATATCTGTGTCATTAGCACTCTCCCACACTCTACTTCCAGAAAGCCTCCTTGATTGCCTGGAGGAAGTTTCATGACCATTGATGCTACCATCATGACTGCTACGTGCATCCATAAAATCATCCTCTGAGAAGCTTAGGTTCATTGTTGGCGAAGCTTCTAGAGCATTGTTCTTCACAACAGACAAGACTCCAGATAGTTCTTCCCATTCTCCAGCATAAAAGTGAACTATTGGAGAAAGAATATGCCTTGATGGGGTAAGGGGGCTTTCAGGCTGTTGGCTCTGTCTTTCCCGAGCCTCCTCAAGATTGGCCATCACATTTGGGATAGTTGTGCATCTTATAGTTTCTGCACTCAAATCTTGAAAGTGTACGGTTGAAGCTCCCTGCAATATGTTACAAATTTGAGCTCATATAAAGAAGTTTTTATTAGTTCTGCAGTATAACACTATGATTGAGTTTTAATGTGGAAATTTCAAGTGTTAATCACACACAGACACCCAATGAAGACAGGGAAAATTTAGAGTTCAAAATTTGTAAATTGGGAGGGTCTGGTAATGGTTCGATTTGGAACTGTCAAAATGCAAGGTTGGGTTCATTGAATTTCTAGAACTTTTTTGTCTATTTTTTAGTGTGGATAGATAACAAATGGGTTAACTATGATTACAAAAACAATAGCAATGGCACATTGAATCTTCGAATAAAATGATTAAGGAGGTTCTATGCACTAAAAATAGACTTGAACAGACCTTCAACCCATTCAGCCCATTTGACATGTTCCCATTTAGCTAACTTTTAGAATTGACCCTTTTCAGACATAACAAAGCCCGAATTTACCCATTCATAGCCACTTGTAGGAAGAATTGACAAGAATAAGAGCACAACTTATGTACCTTCAGACAAGCAAAGATCCCTGGGACTCCACAGCCGCAACTAAGCTGGAAAAACAGAAAAGAGAATAATGATCAATTTCATAATATAGAGTACATTTGAGGACTCAATTGTAAAATGGTGTCGCTATCATAGGGTGATCTTCATGTGGTTTACAGGGCAAACCAAATAATTTATGAAATGTAACAGAATCACAGCCGTCTACTCCCATGTCATTAAGATGCCGAATGCGCATGTTTGAATAACAGAAGCCAAGAGGTGGATTCTAGGCTCAAAATTTTATGTTTTTAGTAAAAACCAAAAGTGTACCTCAAGCACCCTTTTCCCTCTAAAGCTTAACTGTCCGTCCTTAATCTCATGCTTAAGAGTGTTAACAAGATCCAATGAGCTGTCCCAGGATTTCAAAGATGCTGCAACAAATTAAGTTAGATTCTAAGAAATTCATATATATCCGAAAATGTGATCATATTGCTACAAATCTATAGCACTTGTAACGTTAAAAGCAGGGCAAGATTGTACTTACCATCAGGTTTTGATGAAATTAACTCTGAACCTACAATATCTGAGACACTAACTCTTCCCTGCATGAAAATCAATGGAATGATTAATAACAGTCTACTTACAATTAAAGTATCAAGTCAAATCTGTTACTAATCAGTAATCACAAATCCGATCTATATTATATTCAATATACCAAAAGGTCAAAACAGAGTCAACTTGGTTACTATCTCAACAAATATTAACTCACATTCATGTTACATTATGTTAGACTGCTAGATTCTGAAGAAATAGTAGAGATGGAGAATACATTGGCCAACTACCGGAAGCCAATTTCTAATGTAGCAAGGTAATCATGATATCTTTGCACAACACCAAACATTCAGAAACATATGTCACAATAACCCATGAGAATTCTTCTTCCATGCTGGTGTAATTATTTAAATATCTAATCAGCCATAAAGGGAGTTATCTAGTGAAAATTATCAAGAACCTAATAAATTAGCAAAACTAATAGCTAAGATAAGAGAACAAATAATGCACCTTCAGGGGGTTTACTCCTTGCCAATCCACGTTCTCCCCAGCATATCTGTAGGGATGTCCCATCTGAAAGCAGGGGAATAATATGCACTTGAATATTTAGAGTAACCGAAAGTCATATTATTCATATAGTAAAACCTGAAAGTAACCAAAGTACCTTAGATGGTATAATTTCAACAGCTGGTGAAGGATGCATCTCCTTAACAGATTCAAGGGACATACTATTGCCTACTCGATCATGGGGCACCAAACCAGGCAAGCATTGCGTAAACAATGATGGTGCACGCATTTTAGAAAAATAACTAAAATATATCAATTATTTCAAGCAAAACCTGTAATTTAACCACCAGCACTTGATCAGGATATTTAGAAGCATCGTAGAAACAAAATTCAATGGATATCAAAAGTATTTATATCGAAATGAAAGAACTGCTATTACTATACAACCCATTGAACCACTACCTCCCAATTAAGTTAGACTGTAAATTAGTGTTTAAGCTCTTCCTAATTCAACTTTTCAATCAGTCAATTTATTGATCCATCAATCGAGCATCAAAGCATATTTAAACAAAATCTCAAAACAAACAAACATGGCCTCCCAATTAGACTGTAAATAAGGATTTAGGCTCTTCCTAAATCAACTTTTCAATCAGTCAATTTCATTAACGGATAAATTCAGTATTCAGGAACCGATCAATCAATCAACAAACCATAATCAAATAAAATCTCATAACAAACACACAGAATTATCAAAATTTAATGAATATCAGATATCTAACACAGACACACATAAGCAACCCACTGGTAGCCTCAGACTGTAAGTTAGGGTTTAAGCTCCTTCTAAATAAACCTTTCAATCGGTCAATTTCATTGACGGATCAATCAATCAATCATCAAACCGTAACAAAACAAACAGCTTATCAAAACCTATTAACGAACAAACACACCTAAACCACAATCAGCTAACTGAAACACAATCCTTAGATGCAGAAAAACAACGAATTCAACACACAAAAGAGGATAACTTCAAGGCACGGGATCGATAAACAAAGAACAACTTATTTTTGCAAGAGAAAACTCACTCAAAAATAATAATTCTCTATAGATCATCCATACCAAAGCCTATAACCAAGCCTTATATTTATAGTTTGAACCTACACTTGTTAGACTATAATACAAATAGCTAAACCATGATTAATTCCTAAATATTAGGGATTTGACCTAACTAACTTGTCCCATACTATTCAAACTCTACCGACTTGTAGATTTGGTTTAAGAAATTAACTCCAACATTAACCTCATCCTAAATCAACTTTTCAACCAGTCAATTTCATTAACATATAAATTCAGCATTCAGAAACCGATCAATCAATCAACAAACCATAATCAAACAAAATCTGATAACAAACAAACAGAATTATCAAAATTCAATGAATATCAGATATCTAACACACACACACACATACAACCCACTGGTAGACTGTAAATTAGGGTTTAAGCTCTTCCTAAATCAACTTTTCAATCAGTCAATTTCATTAATCGATCAATCAATCATCAAGCCGTAACAAAACAAACAGCTTATCAAAATCTATTAACGAACAAACACACCTAAACCACAATCAGCAAACTGAAACACAATCCTTAGATGCGAAACAACGACGAATTCAACACATGAAACAGGAAAAATAATTAAATACACACACATACATACAGTCCACTGAACCTCCACCTCCCAATCCGTGTACACTATAAACCACTAAATTAGGGTTTAACCTCTTCCTAAATCACCTTCTCATGTTTCAAATTTTCAATCACTCAGTTTCATTAACCGATCAATTAATCATCGAACAATAATCAAACAGTAATTAAACAAAATCATAAAACAAACACACATACTTATCAAAATATACGCGATTAACGAACAGAAACATACCTAAGCAACAATCAGCGAGCTGGATAACGAACAAATTCAACGCGGAGAAATGAACGGGGATAAATAATGCAATAAACAGGTGTAATTGAAGAGAAAAATGTAGGGTTTGTTCAAACTTCAAAGGTCAAAAGAAAACAAACAAAAAAACGAAGAACAGAAGCTTCCGTATACAGACTTGCGTTTACGAATGGCAGCTGGTGTGAATATAATAATTTAATCACGATTTTGTCCTTTGACTTTTTCAAATGGGGAGAGGGAGTCAACGTGGTGAGTGTGGTTTTGGATGTAGATTTTGAGGGAATGTGAGGGTAGTATGGTCCATAGGTTTTGTGGTGGTTGAAGACGTTTTGGTTGTGGTGTGAATGGAAGAGGAAACGGGAAGTGTGTGGTTTAGGTCACGTGCATGGCACGGGATTGATGTTGTTAGGTAAAGATGATTATGAAGTTTTACTAAAACTGTTTTAGTGATAATAAAACAATAGAAGACTTAAATATAAAAAACAAATATATAGAAAAGATTATTAGTGCATTCACATAATCACGTTCACAAATCACAATGGAAGGAATAAAACGTATATGAGTGAGGTTTTATATTTAGGGTAATTGGGAGTGAAAGAGAGAAAATTTGATTGTGAGGGTGATAAAAACCTTATATTTAAAAAACTACCGGTCAACTTATAGTATTTTAATATTTTTAAAAGTGGTTGTGAATGAAGAAGAAAGAAATTGTAATGATAGATGTATAAAATTATTATTATTTAAATAGGAGAGGAAAAATATGGTGTTTTTTAGTGTAAATTTAGATATAGAGATGCTTCTTCTGCTTTGAATACTCTTAGTGTCATATCTATGTCTCTACCTTTCCGCCTGAGCATCTTTAACTATGAAATTCTTTTACATTCACAACACATATTGGTAGTATTTTAGACAGATCTCTTGTACACGGCTGATGAGATTTTACCACCCTCATTTTACCACTGATTTTGTTTGTTTTGTCTCCTAAAAACATAAGGAGTTGTTTTTGATTGCCTAAGTGAAAATTTCCTAAGATGCCGGTCATCCTAAGACTGATAGTTGTTACTATCGGAGCACCCTTTACTATAAACTTCTACTCTTATCCATAACCACTACGCCAAGAACACGTTGATATTAGAGATTTTTGAGCCAATGATCTTTCTAGTTCACGGCCGATGTGAGATTTGTATAGGGTGTTACAGTGAGGATTAGAATCATTGTAAGATACTAAATAAAAAGGAGTGAGTTGGATTTCCTCGCCGGGTTACACATAAAGCAATTGGCTCACTGAGTACTCTGAATCGGATGACAGTATATCATAGTCTCTCGTATTATGCTTAAACTCCTTCTCGCCCTACCCTATCAATCGCTACTTGCTAGTGGCTGATCACCACAAGATGCTTTACCTAGTTTTTCTTATTAATATCTTTCCTAAGATTAAAACCTTAGTCATTTTGAACACCAAGCTCTTATACAAAGTTTTATTATCACTACATCTCACATAAATGATTTTACTTAATTTGTCTTAGTATAAATAAAACATATTTAAATCATTACTGTAGTTTGTTATTCTATACACGTATTCATATTTGCAATAATTAGTTCTAGAAACATGTACGGATACAAAATAAATTATGCCTACTTTAACTTCATAATATAGTATTATTCGTACATAAACGTTGTAAATTGTTTAACACAAACATGGATCCAAAATTAACAAATTATATACGTGTTAATCACAAAACCATACATCGAGTAATCTTTGGTCCCATTTAATTTAATTTAAAAGTACAAAAAAGAAACTAAATTTGCACCAAAAAAAATTAGTTATTATCATCCTCAAATAAATTTAATCAAATAGCTCGTACTTGAAACTTGTGGTAATACGATGGTTCATAAGTTCTACTCAGTAAATGATGAGTACTTGACATATTAAATCTTATTAAAACTGGTTTAACCAGTGACAGGTTTCGTAACCGGTCCAACAAGAGCCACGCAACTTTTATTTCAAGAGTATTAAGTTATATAATAACCGGTCCAGCATCGGTTTCAAGGCTAATCCAGCCAGATTGACATGCTTTGTGACCGGTTTAGTAAAGCATCGAGTCATTGATCAATCCAACCAGATTTACATGTTTCGTGACCGGTTTAGTCTACAAAGCATTGCCTACCACTCTAGATAAGAGCACCATGGGCTCAAAACTTGAAATAGCATGTGCATATAAGTTATAAACAAAGTTTTTCTATAAACTCAGTTACAACAATAACAAGCCCCACTTTAAGTTGCACAAATCATCCACAAATCACCTCAATTCAAAAAACAAGAGTCAGTCTACATCAAAGAACCACGAACCAGTCAACAAGACAAACCACCATGAACCATGTACCTAACCATAGCTTCTATATATACACCCAGCACCTGCATTACAGTTGCAATCTTCCGACAAACCAGTCCTTTGATCTTTGCTTCAAGGGGGTAACTTGCAGTGAAGTTCAACTGACCACGAGGGATTATTGAGCAATTTTTATCGACTATTGTGACACATTTGGCAAGAAGTGGCGTTCTTTGAGTTCATATAGGTGCACTGATCGCACGACCAGCCAGTTGAATCATCAGTTCGGCCCCTTATAGACCCTTTACCCTTTGTCCCTTTTGCCTTGCTTGTTCCTGCAGCATTCTTTGAGCTACTTGTTTTGCTTGATGCTCCATGTGCATCCACGTCCGCTAGACCGTTTTCTAGTGCTCTAACTAAGTTCTCAAAGTAGTTGCGTGTGACACTGTTGCAATGTTTAGCCATAAAAATTCAATACTTCAAGTTCATTTCAAAGGTCTTCCGGTCTAGCAGTACTAAAGTGTTCAGATAAAGCCAAAAGGTGTCTCTCCCTTAGTGGTTGAGGTTTCAAGTCCCATGGTAAACAAAAGGGATAGATTTAGAAAAAAAAATAGAGGGTACGTGACTAAGTCGTTCTAAAAAAAGAGGTTAAAAAGCCATTTTTGTCATTTTTACAATATGACATTGTAAACATTTGACTATTTGAGAGCAAGCTTGTGATTTTTTGGCAATAAACGTCAAAAATGAAACCCTTAAGTACATTAAATGACTATATTAGTAGAGATCAAAGCAAAATGACCAATATGGAACATTAGTTGAATATGTATGAATATAGTCCTTCAAAACTTAAAAACCCCTTGCAATTAATTTTTAACTATATCTAAAGTAAAGCAGTAACTTGGTCCCCGCAAACAAAAATAGAGTATAGCCCCTTGTGGTTTTAGAAAAATGAGGCCTAAACAAGAGGGCTATATCACCATCTACTTATGAAGGGCCCGATATGGATTGTGTTTTGTCTCAAACACAACAAGCGTATAAAACAAGAAACAAAAAAGTTATTGAAGCGAAATTTGTCAATTGGGTCGAATGTCATCCAAAGTGTTTTTCTAAATTCTGCAACCTACTAAATTGCCCTTTCCCCTTGTAGCTAATTTTTTTTATCCATCATTAAAACACAGCCAACTTACAAGTAAATAAGGCGAAGTAATATAACTGAACCATGACAAAAAGCTAAGACAACAATTACCTGGTCAAACCAGCCAATTTTGTTCTGAAATTGTTAAACTCATCTTGAGAGCCATCTTCATTAAGGTAAGTATTTAATTCCTTCTCTGCACATTGATGAAGCCTTTCTAAACCAGCCTCTGCCTCACCTGCGGGAGCAATTTAATCCCAGAATGGTTACATGAAGAACACAATGTAGT
This sequence comes from Tagetes erecta, assembly GCA_030867185.1. Classification (NCBI taxonomy): domain Eukaryota; kingdom Viridiplantae; phylum Streptophyta; class Magnoliopsida; order Asterales; family Asteraceae; genus Tagetes; species Tagetes erecta. Next base: position 3,334,690 of record CM061489.1, on the reverse strand, counting down.
GCATAATACTGTGTGTGCAAAGTGAGAATTTCTGCATACCTTGTAAGTACTCAAAAAACTGTCTTTTTGCAAGTTCTTGCTCAGGTAAGTAATACCCGTATGCATAGGTCCACTTTAACACTCGTCTACATTCAACTATCTGCAAAAAAAACGTAAATCTCAGTTGAATAAAATTACCATATAAAAGGATTTCTAGAACCAATAGCCAATACATCCAGAACAAGAATATATTAGCTGTATATGGATAAGAAGAGTGCAAAAGAAGTAGAAGCATGTAAGGGTGAAAAAACACATAATAATATCCTACAGATGGCAAACTTTTATAAATGAGATGATATGGGTCATGTTCGATCTCAAATAGGTCAATTAAAAAAATAAATGGGTTAAACAAGTCTAAAGTCATACAAAAGCACAATAACATAGAAGCATATACGAATGCAAAGAACAGATGATAATAGCCTAGACCTAGAGATGACAAATCCAACGCATTTTATGAATAGGTTGATTTGGGTAGCCCATAAAAGGTCACTTTAATGCATATGACTGACTGACAAGAGTTCATAATAATTAGTGTAATAATACTGTTTTTGCAATCAAAACACAATTGAAGTGCTAATTATTTGTAACATACAAAATAGATGTATAAAGAGGTGTTAGCCAGTCAAACCCAATTCGACCTTGCAGTATCGACTGTAAAAAAGACCACTTCAACCAGAACCTGGTTTGACACATTCCCAACCCAACCGTCTTGTCGCCTTTGAGATATCCTCTGAACTGATACTTAAAAGAAGCTAAGCATGAATACAATGGAAGAAACAAAATACATGTTTAGCAATGTAAGACTATGCAAGGGAACAAAAAGATCAAAATAACATAAAAAATAACTGAGAACTTAAAATGTAAAGTATACCTGCAACCAAGCTTCTATAATGAACTTCAATTGCGTCTCAGGTTGGCACTGCTTCTCACTAAGTTTTGCAAGCTGAAAAACAAAACCACAAGTAAAAAACGAAGCAATTTTAAAACATATATCAGCAATGATGGCAAGAAATCAACAAAACACCAGAGGGTAAGATTTTTTTCTCCGAAAAATATAAAAGTGTGTAGACCTAACACAGTAACACCCCAGCCCCTTATAACTGAAAAAAGAACCCGGCGGTCAGTAAGCAGGACAAAGGCTTACACCTCAATCTGTCAGATTGCTACAATGTTTGACAAATTCGTTAAAAGAGGTAAAGGAAAAAAGCAAAGATGGTAGCATATTGAACAGATGGTTTCATCTCAAGCAACCATTAGTCCTATATATAGAGCCAAATGCTGATTAGTCCTTTCAACTCTGCATCAAACTCTATCATAAGTAGGGTTGATTAATTATGGTAGACAATAATAGTTCTCTTAATTAGGTAATCTACATATAATATTAACATTCGACGTTTTTTCATGCTAGATTTTATTGATAAAACCCTACATCTAGAGTATTGCAAGAAAACCTACATCTAGAGAGTTCGACCTACTACTCAATGTTACCTGGTTTAGATATGTAGGACTCACAATATAATAATCTAAGATTAGATTATTATCAGTCAAATAAGACAATTACATAAAACGCTGATCTCCAATTTATCAAGCTAATTATTATCATTGTCTATTAGAATAAAATAACCATAGTTAAAAATTTATAATCATGCATTAAGTCAAATCCTAAACTGATCAAAGTTGCTATGACACCATTTGACCTTAGAAACATTGAAATATAGAATAGGAGTTTAAAATAATGAAATAAACGTATAACTTAATAATCTAAATAAACTTATGCATTAAGGTTCCTTAACCTCTCAGAAAAACTTGGCTGTTTAGTATCCGTACCTTTTTAAGTAAAATATACATCTAGCAATTATACTTAAAAGGCAACAAAAAGTTACATGTTAAACCATGTAAGCCCATAAATAGAACTCTATTGCAGCATACATAACAGCTAAGTAGTGCAACTTTCATCTTCTGCAGTTGCAAATTTCTAGAAGTATCAGAGTGACTTATATGAAAAAACACCCAAGACACTGAATTGAAAAAAAGAATTAAAATATTTAAGCCAAAAATTTTAGTCTAAGAAGAGCCACGCATAAGCTATAGATTGTGTATTCTGATATCTGTATTACCTCTTAAGTAAACTCAGCTACCAAGTATAGTTACAGGAAAAAAGGATATATATATATATATATATATAAAGTATTATATTAAATAGAAGTTCAAGCTCAAGTTCAAGTTCAAGAGCTTGATTTCTATAAATAGCTCGATCAAAGCGGTTGATTTGCTCTGGTTTATATAGTTCATCTGTTTCTAATGGTTTATGAACGCTTCTAGTTGGATGTTAACCTCGATCTTACTGAAGAGATCTACATCTGTACCGGTCCTGGAAGTATTTATAACCAGCATTCCCAAACAAAATCTACTGTACACTTGTATTCTATATCGCAAGATACATGGCCACAAAGTGAAAAACAATCAGTGTATATAAACTTACATGAACTGTTTGCATCTGATGCAAGTCCGCAAGCGCTTTTTGCCTCGACTGTCATTGTGAAAATTAAAAGGTTATAACATCCATACCTAAATCTACATACAATAAAAGTGCATTCATTTTGAATAGCTATAAATATACAACATGCAAAAAGTTGAGAGATCGCAAATGACAACTGCAAGCACATAAAGGTTCTCTTACTGTTCTACAAGAGAGCACAATGATGTATGGAAACTAAAACAGCTAAGTTAATAAATTCCTATAGAATAACACGCCTTATATAGGTCTAAAAAAATAAAGTTCAATTGGTGCAGTGTGCATACCGATTGATTTGTAGCCCAGCGTTCATAATAGTGAGTGTATCGCTCTAAAGAATTCTTTGCCATCTCTCTTCGGCGTTCAGATTCATCATACTGCAAGTGAATGGAAATGCAAGATGCCAAGATCAACTGTTAGATCTCAAAAAATGAACATGAAAAATCCTGAGTTTTTACTGAATTGAAGCAATATATAACAGTTACTTACAGCTCCCTCTTGCTTTGCAGACTCATAACGATTGCAAGCATAAAAACCACCAGTTCTCTCTCCATGATCCGACCATTGGCCTAGACATAACCTACATGAACAATTATTTTAAAAAATATATCACAACTAAGAGTACAATAAGTACATCAAACATAAATGAACAAAAGTGCACTAATATTGCCACATAAGTGGATTGGGTTTAGAAATTAACCAAATGGAAGTACTAGAGGTGATGGTTTCAACCAAATCAGGTCAGACTGGGTTATGTTGCATCTCTAACAGGTCAAACGAGTACATAACAAGCTTGATCACCCTAAACCCCAAGTATATTGACTCCATAAAAGCTATTAAAACATTTTTTAGATATACTTTATTTATATTACAATAGCATAACTTTTGAAATTATTTGATATGCATACTCTGTAGTCTGTATAAATATTAAATATTAATGGATTTTAAAATTAGATTGCTCAGTCAAACTGACCGACAAGTTTTGACCCATTTAAACCAGTTACCCAACCCACTCACTCTGACACCTCTAAGATACACCAAAAATATATGTCTCTCAGTCTAGAAAAACTATATAAAAAAACAATTCTTACCAGCAAAATTCATATTTGCAAGGGGGATTGCAAGTCATGTGCATACAACCTTGATTTTTCTCAATTGGACGTTTACACTTTGGGCAAGGCTTAGAATTAGCAAGAATCCTGAAATTCATCACACGAACGTCAACAAAACGTTCTAAAATACGACATTCAACATATGTAACATTTACCAATTCATATTTTCAGACTCTGCACTGTTTTTCATTATCCACTTGGACACGGTTTCACAGTCCACAGGGCGATGAGCTTCTTCTGTACACTACAATGATAGCAATAAATAAGAAACTTTGCCATCTATGAAGCAAAAACGCCATGCTTAGACTTGGTAAAAAAACTAGAAAGTCATAACACTCACATTCCAGCAAAAACTGTATGAGCAATGACATGTTACATCATAGCTTCCACTTCCAAGATCAAACTCAATGGCACAGTCACAGCCAGGAGCAGGGCACCACTTTGTCTATCAATAAAACGAATAATAGAAATAATATGAATCGCAAAAAATTACACTTTTCAAACAATTAGTAGCAATTTTTGAATTTCTAAGGAGTCACAAGACAAAATGAAAGCCTTCCTTTGTTAAAAAAATTATTTTTATATATATATGAGTACAAGCCTATCTGATTAGGTAGAAAAGAGTAAATAGGTAACAAACAAAAACAGGATCTATTTATCCAAGCATTAAAAAATGATTATCAGATAACCAGATACAAAACACAAATTCAAAGTTTCAAACAACACCCTAAAGTGTAATGCTTCTTTCTTTTGTAACTTTATTTGATAATACTTCATCACTTTGCATAATTATTGAAAGCAAACAAGTCAAATGTATACCTTTCTATTGTCCTCAATATAAGATCTGAGAAGGTAACGTTGATATTTCGTCTTATCTTCGTCTGAAGTCAACATGTTTACCATGTCCACACCAACAGCAGCACCACATGATGGAATGGGACATCTTAATGTCAAACATCCAGGACCATCATTGATAGATGTACTAATGTAGGCTATAAAAAACATAAAACATGAAAAATCATTATTCCAGTTGTAAGTTGTAACCATGTGATAAAACAATAACTTAAAATAACATCAACATAACTTATCCACCAAATTATGCAGATGACATGACCAACTGTGAGTAGAAAAATCAGGACTAGATAACCAATAATAGTAGTAAGATGGTTTGTAGTAAATTACATTCAGATGTGCATGTGTTGTTTAAAGTTTCAACAATCAGATGTTTTGGTGTTGTTTGGCAATTGCTATGTTAAAAACGTTGATTGATAGAATGAGTAGAAAAAAACATCTTTTTTTTTGTAAATTATGACTAAAAGTCTGTCAATTTAGGTTGAAAAAAAGGTGGGCATGGACTTTTACTTTACCCTTGAAATTCTTTTGTTGCAGTTAGTTGGTTGACCCACAAATAATCAGAGCACAATCACTATACCCAACATCAAGAAATGAATAATGTGATTTCAAATGTCAATGTTCAAATGCTCAATACCAAATGCAAATCCAAAACACCCCAAAAAACAACTGGCAGAATTTTTTCATGTATCAGAGTCTCAAGGAAGCAGCTTTATTTCAAGTGAAGCAAAAAGGATCTTGAGTTAAAGAAGATGCTTTGAGAACCAATTAATTCGAAGAATTAAAAAAAATCAAACCTGTCCAACATGTATTACAAAAAGGATGACCACAAGCAGCGGTGCTAATCTTATCAAGTAGATATGATTCAAAGCAGATCCCACAAGGCAGCTTCAAAATATATATGATGTATGAAGATAAGAACATATTTATACAAATAGACAATATATATATATAAGACTTGAACAATGAAACTAAATCTTTTAACGTAACATACCTCTCTGGCTTTTGTTGGCTTGTAAGTTGTCTTGTCCAGCAAACCAACAGCTTTTCGAACTTTATCTTCATTAGCAAACCATGCTTCGTGAACGTTGCTAACATTCCTGCAGGATGCCACCAGAGTAACCAAAATGCCAACATTCTTAGGCTAACAGAAATCCAAAAACTTGCAACACTTTACCAGTTATAACGGCGCAAAAGCATGCACGCAGAATCTCTTGAAACTGATAGAACTGAACAGATTCTAGTGATATCGTCTTCTTGACGTTGCCGTATATCATCTTCTTTCAATATAGTAAAATTTTTCTGAAACACATAACAAAGTATCAACCAATTATCCATTCATGTCTTAAAAGTGCCACCTTTCCAATAATCAATTTAAAAACAGGCCTAAGAATCAGCAAAAGAACTTAAATTTTACTAAAACTAGTAAAAACAATAATCAGAAAGCATAATGTGCTAGAACCATCCTATCATGAATCAACCAATTCAATAGCAAAATGAATCAAATAAATGTTAATAATCGTTATCACAATTAATAATATATACATATATACATCCAAAATTGAATTCACCTGTTGCCGACTAATTAATACGTCATCCGAATCATCAGAATCGTTATGCAAAAACTCATATCCAGCATCATCATCATCATCACTATACATCGCATCGCCGCTATAATAATCTTCTTCGTATGAATCAACATCGTTCGCATCATGCATATCATCCTCTGAATCCATCGTGAGAATAAAAAAACCCTAAAAATCTATACAAAGCGATGCACAAATTGCAATTTGCAAACCTAGGGTTTTAGGCGGTGTGATTATAAATCAACTGAGTATACAAGTATGATAAATAGGCGTTTCGAGAGGTGTATTTGGGGGAAATTGGTGATGAATTGTGGGATTTTAGGGTTTTGAGTTATGAGATCATGTTGATTGAACAATAACTTTGTAACAGGTTTGATTGAATTTCGACTTCGCTTTGATTATTGCGATCGTGTGAACGATTCACAAATTCAATGTTTTCATTGGATCGAGAGTGGTGAATCAATCGTCGCGTAACAAATGAGTCTGTGTTAGGGTAGGATGTGGTATAGAACAAACCATGTCAATGTGTTTTGGTCATGTTTTGTAGAAGGGGAGCATGGTCGTCACCGGTTGACGTAAGATCGTAATGGTAAGGTGATATGAGTTAACGTAATAAAATTTTTATTCCTGTATGTAATCTTTTTTCTTTGTTAATTCATTGCTAGTTTTTAATAAGATATCCGTTTAAAAAAAGGTAACGTAGTAAATGATGGAAATAAGAGTGGAGTTATACTACAAAGTCCAATTTTTCTAAAAAAACTAAAAAGCCATGAGATGATGACATGTGGCACTCCCTTAAAATTAAAAAGAAGGGTAAAGATGATAATGTCTCTATATTTTAAGTTTCACCCCATTATTTTAAACCTCCATAACTTTTACCTACGATATTATTTTTTTAAAAAAATTGCACCATAAAAACGAGCATTTTCTTATCTTTAAAACGCGTATAATATTCATATATAAAAAACAAAAAAAAATTCACGTTTTTTAGCTCGTTGTGTTATTTATCAAGTCATTGTGTTATTTATTCATGTCATTGTGTTATAACACAATAACCTAATGAAATAACACAATGATCTGAAATAACACAATGACCTGATGAAAATATAACACAATTACCTGATGAAAATATAACACAATGACCTGATGAAATATAACACAACGACCTGACGAAAATATAACACAACGACCTGATGAAAATATAACACAACGACCTGGTGAAAATATAACACAACGACCTGGTGAAAATATAACACAACAACCTGATGAAAATATAACACAACGACCTGATGAAAATATAACACAACGACCTGATGAAAATATAACACAACGACCTGATGAAAATATAACACAATTACCTGATGAAAATATAACACAATTACCTGATGAAAATATAACACAACGACCTGAGAAAAATATAACACAACGACCTGACGAAAATATAACACAACGACCTGATGAAAATATAACACAACGACCTGATGAAAATATAACACAACGACCTGATGAAAATATAACACAACGACCTGATGAAAATATAACACAACGACCTGATGAAAATATAACACAACGACCTGATGAAAATATAACACAACGACCTGATGAAAATATAACACAACAACCTGATGAAAATATAACACAATGACCTGACGAATATAACACAATGACCTGACGGATATAACACAATCTGAAAAATATAACACAATGTCTTGACTAATATAACACAATGAGTTGAAAAATATAACACAATGACCTAACGAATATAACACAATGAGCTGAAACTTCAAAAAAACATTTCGTTTTTTATATATCAATATTATATGTGTTTTGAAGATAAAAAAACGCTCGTTTTTTTGGTGTAATTTTTATTAAAAAGTATTGTCGTATGTAAAAGTTATGGACGTTTAAAAAAGAGGGTGGAATTTGAAAATGAGACAAGACTAATATACCTTTGGCCTACCATTTAAAGTTCTAACTATTTACCATTATGCCACCTTGTGTTTATTAGCCATTGATCTTCATTTAATATTAGATCTAATGGTTCAAATTCCTTCTTAGACTTTCTAGGAAATTTAGACTTTGTATTTGAACCTAATTCATGGAAATAAATGAACGAGATAAAGAAATAATCAAAGGAGTTAATTTTTTTAAAGGCGGTTAGTATAATAGAAATTGTATTGTATCCAGGTCAAATAAAATAAATGTTAACGCTTTTTATTCATTTTTCATGATTTCGATTCGTTATGAGTAGCTAACTTGTTAAACTACCTATTTTTTGGTTGAATACTAGATTATTTGACTGCTTTCAAGTTCAATTTATCATATAATATGAATCCTATTGCAAAGATTTGTTTAATTGTGGTTTATGTTTTGTTTGCATGATAATTTGATGATTTTCTCTAGTGATTTTGTTTGAGTGGTATTGTACTATGGTGATATTTGGTACAAGAGTATAACTGAATGTTATTTATATTATTTTGGTATTGTGATCGGTTGTGGTTATGCTATAGATGGATAATCACATTAACATTTTTATTGTTGGTTTATATTAGTGGTCTATCAATCTTGAGATCAAAGAGGTAATAGGTTGATGGTTTTATCTTTTGTCATAGTGTGATAGGATTAGTCGCATGAGAGTGAACTTTGCCTTATCAATGTTGATTATTATAATTCTAGGTCAAAGTCCAGGTTACATGGGTTTACTCGTTTAAATAAAGGGTCGTACGCGACGATATCACATGTATTGTGATTGTGGAGACCAAGATGCGAGACATCATTAGGGTATATTAGCATTACAGGTTTGGTGTGAGCTTTACATGACCTTTAAGATCATCTAGGTGTGTTTATATGACCTATGAGATGTTTACCATAGCTAAGTGGGGTATAAGTGTCATACTCTTTAGATATGGTGTCATATAATTAGTTATTATTGAAGATAGTTGAGTTAGTCAATAGGATTACTTTCTAATATGATTACAGGGAGCGTACTTGGTTTTTCTTATTTCAAATTTATAAAAAACTTTAACCTAGTTTTATTTATCTCCAAGAGAATATTCTGGTATGATGTGTTGCAAAAAAAAATATTGGTTCAAATCAAAGGACATGGGCATCCCTGAAAAGGGTGGCATGGGCAAACCGCCTAGGACACCAGAGTCTAGGGAACAAAAAAGTTAAATAAAAGTTATATTGTATATCTTTATAACACAGATAGTTAACCCAACTGATTTTATACAGTTAAATTTATTTTGACTTATTTTCACCAAACAAATTAAACCCATGACCCATTTGACATTAAACTAATTAAAAGTTCGTTTTTTTTACAATCTTAATAACTATGTTAAATTTTAATACATTGATTTTGGTATATTTATTGATAAAACATTTATTTTCATAAATACATCAGTTTGTATAATTTAATTCATTTGGACTATATTTTTTTTCCGCCTCATTCAAAACACTAATATCCTCATACCACCCTACCTAAGGACGGTGCATATGTAGAAGTTGTTAAAAAGAGTTTAGCACCAATTTAATCTTCTATATAATAAATCAAGGTTTTAGGGGGGCCACCAATGTTGTTTTTGAGGGGAAGAATGAGGGGGATCATTAGGAGAAAACTTAAAGGTGTCATCTTTTAGTTTTTATTTTAATTTTTTTAATTTCATTAATAACCAATTTTGTTATTTTGGTTTTTCAAATGTAATTTTAAAATTAAAATATTAAAAGTTTTTGTTTGCTTAAAAAATATAAAAAATGAATATGCTTTTTTTAATTTATTACCAAATTATTGTTACTTATTCATTTATGTGTAATCTAAAACATCATTTATAATTACTTAAATATTATTTAATTATTAAAATTTTTTATTATGTTATATTAACATGTGTGTATACACAGGTATTAAACCTAGTTATTACATAATTTTCCAATATCCACTAAGTAAGAGTTCTAAAATCTCAAAGGCAAAAGGTTCAATTGGGCTTTAATTAACTTGTTAAATAATGAAAGCCCAATATTAACAAGGACACATTTGCGGTTTTTGAAGTAGTACACGTGTGAAGATATTAACGGGTCCACGACACGTACGTCGCGCCAAACAATTTTCCAGCCGACATCTAGCCAACAACCAATAGTGAGCAGACATGTGTTTAGCCTTGTTACAAATCGGAGTGCCGTGAAAAACTAACTACTCCCTCCGTTTTATTTTAAATGTCCAAATTTTCCTTTTTGGTTGTCCCAATTTAAATGTCCATTTCTAAAAATAAAAATATAATTTCTCATTTTACCTTTAATTATTTAACATAAAATCTACTTTAAGAGTAAAAGACAAAATACTTTAATGACATTTTATCATTTTATAAATTAAAATAATATAATAATCTATTTTTTTTATCTTTTGTGTTGTGGGTGTTATGATAATTAAATTGTTGGGAGGGAATAAAGATTAAAGACACGTGGTGAAAAGTTTGGGACACATGACATCGACGAAGTAAAGACAATTACGGCCTATTAGATTAGATGTAATAATTAGGTCTCTTTTAATTATTTTTTGTCATGTGAACAAATACTACGTAATTGGTATTACATTAAAAAATGTGTAATATTATTTTTTAGGTTTTATTTAAGATAAAGTAAAACTAATAACATAGAGAGTATAAAATAAAAATAAGTAATTCACTTCAATAAGAAAAACGATTAAAAAACATAAAAATAACAAAATCATAAAAATATATATTTTTTACTTGTTGTGTTTGATACAAGCGAGGTGAGATTCATGTCGTGCTCTTGAATTTTTTGGGATCGGCTTATCCAAAAACTACAAATCCAACTGTATTTGACGTTCTCTTTTTTTCCTCTCAAATATTATTTTTTGCTCTATTCTTGTTCTTCCTAATTCGATTATAGCATCTAATTGATACTCGTAGAAGACAACGATGCGACTTTCTTGCTATTCCTTTTGGCTTTATCTCTCCTGGTTGGTCGTTCTGGTTGCTCGAACTCTTCTTCAGTCTTGTTCAAGTCAATACATTATTGTCGGACATCGGAATACTGAATTGCCGGTTCGGTGGAGGAATGAGTTTTTGACCTCTTCGACGCCTGACCCGGAACCGTAACCGGGTTGATCATAATTAGCCATTGTGGAGACTTTCTCAAAAAATTCCACATGGCAAGAAAAAAGGAATGACACTTTTGTACCATGATAATCTTCTATAGTTGTTTTTTGAATGTCGGCATTGTTTTGTCCGCTACCTAACCATCAAAAAGATGTTAGTAAACACTATTGAATATTGTACAATCATACTCTTGAAGTTGATTTCCCTTCATTTTGAGGAAATCTTATCCTCCGTACGGTAGCCTAACGGTTTACCGATTAACTTGTTAAAACTGAATCTTTCCCCAAAACACGCTTTTGTCTTGGTGGTTCGCTAAAAAATAAAAATATATTATTAACAATATTATTAAAAAACTAGTAACATACATTATTTAAAAAAATATATTTACCAATGATAGGATCCTCAAAACTGCATAGCCAAGCACGAGCCAAACGAAATTCGTCCTTAACTGGTCAAGCAACATGTGATTTCGGTGCCCTTGGTTGTCCCGGCTCTTTCTTCTTGTGTGACCGTTTTTAGGTTGTGACGATCCGGCATATTGAGTTGGAGTCGATCTCTTGAGTCGGCAGCGGTTGAGGATGACTTCTTCCAAATTAACGGTTTCTTGATTTATCCTCATACCCATCATACCCATATACATGCCCATCATATTAAAGTCCATATCCATACCCAACCTACCCATATTCATTGGCATGTTTCGAATGTAACAAAAAATGATAGAGTTCAACATATCGTTAGGGTCGTTTGTTTGGTTTTGGTTTGTACCGGTTCTTTGAGGGGTCGGTAACCTGGATTGTTTGGTGATCCGAACGGGTCATTGTATAGAAACATTCTATGTAGAATATAGAGTGATTTAATGTAGAGAATGGGTAGAAAATGAAGAGTAGAATGTTGTGAATTTTGGGTTAAAAGTTGTAGTATTTTAGGTTAGAAATTATATTCTTAAAAAAGTAAAAAATAAAAAAAAAGATCCGATGCACACTACCACTCAACGGTTACGAGGCGTTTTCCGGTATTATTTTGGGCATAAAATGCACACTACATGTAGCCTTATAACTTAAACTATGTGTAACCATATAGTCCTTTAAAAAACATTATCTAACATGTATCACGCAACTCATCTAAAGCCTTTATATAAATAACATGGTGTAACTTTTGTTCGTTAGTGTTTTTATGTTTACCTTACGAGTTTTTGTTTGTTTATAATCATGTTATCTGTAACAAAGGAGACATATAGAAGCTTTAAAATAACACAATTATACATCTAAGTCAAAATGAAAGGTATAATAATTTGTTTAAATTCAAAAAACAAAATCAAAATCTCTGTTACAGATTAAATTTACAAAAAAGTAATACAACCTTTTAAATGAAAGGTATAATAATTTGTTTAAATTCAATAAACAAAATCAAAATCTCTTTTGTAAAAAGTTTCATGTGTCGTTGATAAAAAAGTTTCATGTGACTTTGTCATACGCGTTGATAAAAAAGTTTCATGTCTCGCACGTTACGTAGTCATAATGTGTAACATATTAAATGACGAATATATAACAAACGTAAATGCCAAAATTAAAATTAAGTAAAAACCGGATGGTCAATGCCAGAAATTTATCAAAGTAGATTAGTAGAGTCGAAGTACTAAACACGAAACAAATTAATGTTTCATACATTACAATGTAAAGTCGCATATTAAAAGACGGAGAAATATCCAAACTTAGAAGTCAAAGCTGGGAATCAAAGTCGTAAACATGTCAAAGTAGAATAACGGTTTAAAATTGTAAAATGACTAAGTCATATGTCAAAGTCGGGGATCAAAAATGTAAATAAATAAACACCAGGGGGTCAAAATTATATATATGTAAAAGTTTAAAATAAATTAAAAAATACTTTGACGAATCGATCGGTGTCACCGACCTTCGATGTTAAAATTATAAACAACAACACAATTATACGTCAAAATGGACACATGTAAATATGTAATAATAATTTTAGGCATTTTTTCCAAGCCGATAACTAAGGTTTCCTGAAAATATCAATCATGACACGTTAGGTACGTTTGTGGGATATTGATCCTACACAAAAAGACCAACAAAATTATTGTACCAAACACAAACTACATTATAATAAAGTGTATTTTGTTGCATTTATCATGACTTCGGTATATTTCTTCATCAATAAAATTGAAGTTTAACAAAATATTGATAGTAGAAACTCGGCCCGATTGATACAAGTCCTAAATTCTTTTTGGCCATTTAACAATAACAATTATGATTATCATTTCGTATTTTTGTTTTCTAGCTAATTAACGTTCTTTGAATCAACATTAAAAAAAAGATAATAAAAAGAAATAATTTATTTTGTAAAACTGATAAAAGAAATCCACTTAACATTAATAGAAGACGGTAAACTATTAATGGGGTTGGTAACTCGTTATTAACTATTTTATGTTTTACAAATATCAAGTTTGTAGTTCAAATCTTGCGGTGAACATGTTGTGATGAATTTATCATTTAAAATTTAAGACTTGTTAAAAAAAATGTAAACCAACTAAACCGTTCATATTAAAAGTTATAAATACCCAAGCTTCATTGGCTAACATGGTTAGTGACCTATTGTTAGCACGCTTATGTCTAAGTCACCAAATCCAACATTCTAGTTTCAGAAAATGTAGGTTTGCAGTTAAAAATACTAAGTTTCATTGAGTGTGAGCTCAAACTTAACTCGAAATTCAAGTTTGTTTAATAAAGTCGTCTAAACCAAACTTCATACAAATTTGACCAGAGCATAAACAAATCTATTAATTATAGGTATATTGGATTCTTCTGGTCCCAAATATCACCTTTTGGGTTTCTAATGGTCCCAACTATCACCTTTTAGGCTTTTGGGTTTTTACATGTCCCAACTATTAAATTGGCTGGTAACGGTCCCAATTTTTATCACTTTGGCAACCAACACTTTGTCGTTAATTTTTTGTAACGCCGTTAAGTTTTTTCAAATTCAAAACCGATGTTTTAGGCCTTTTGATGGAAGGAGAATACGAGTCGGTTGATGTAAAAATTACCTCGAAACGGCACTCCAAGCGAAGAAATGGTGCTTAACGGTGCTTCAACAGGATGTAAAATTTTATCGTTCGAAGCACCGTTTCGAGATAAATTTTACATCAATCGACACGTATTCTTCTTCCGATCAAAAGGCCTAAAACATCGATTTTGAATTATAAAAAAACTTAATGGCGTTAAATAAAAATTTAACGACAGACTGTTGGTTGTCAATGTAATAAAAGTTGGGACCGTTACCAGCCAATTTAATAGTTGGCACTGATAGAAACCAAAAAATGATATTTGAGACTAATAGAAACCAATATATCTTAATTATATAAATTTTATAATTTTTACTTGTTATATATAATCTACCTATTCTAATAATTGAGTAACTCATCCACATGTCATCATTTTAACCACTCCACATAGGATTTTGCTTAGGTGTCATGTTCTAAATTAATTTGATGGAGAATTTTTAGACGGGTCATGGTATGCTCCATATTCGAAATAACCCGATATGTTTAAATAAAAAATCACAAATTATCATCAATTATCTCTTAACCCGATATGTTCAAATATAAAATTTACCAATTATCATGATCCATATCTTAACCCGATATGTTCAAATTAAAAATTTACCAATTATCATGAATTATTTCCTAATCCGATATGTTCAAATAAAAAATTTATCAATTATTTTGATCTATCCTAACCCGATATGTTCAAATTAAAATTTTTACCAATTATCATTAATTATCTCATAACTCGATATGTTCGAATAAAAAAATTAACAATTATCATGAAGTATCTTTTAACCCGATATAAAAATTTACCAATTATTATAAATCATATCTTTTATTTTAGAGTTAATTACATAACTAGGACCTGTGGTATAGGCAAAATAACAAGTTTGAGTACTAAGTTTTTTTTGTTGCAAGGTCGAGTATCCATCTTTTAATTTGTAACGAGTTTTGGTATTAACACTAACATACGTTTGTTTTTCTGTTAAGTTAGAGTGCAATTTAGTCATTTAACATATAAGGGACTTGTTATGTTAAACTATAACTTTGTGAGGTGCAGTTTGTAATTAGCTATAAAACATAAAACCCCATCCACCCACCTTGTTGACCATATTATGTCTCTCAAAAACTTCTGACCACCACCACTATTGATCATTACCATCGTTTTGTCTTCGTCGCTAAAGCTGGCCACAATCACCGTCTCTTCGTCACCAACGTAGTTGGGATCTATCAAGGGTTTTCAAAGTTTGGGCCACCACTACCAAATCAACTACGGGGAAGCATGAATCAGTTATCCAAAACTGCATGTGTGATCGATTTGAATTAGAGTATCGTCTTGATTACAACGACGAGTTCACATGGGAGGTTGTGGTGGATGGGTGATTATTGGGTGTTCGTCTAGTATTAGAATGAGTGGAAAGTGGTTGAGATAAACGACAAATTTATATTGGTGGTTTGGTGGTTATGTTTGGTTTCCGGCGAGTGCATTTTCTCCTAGTATAGACAAACGAAAATGTTAGTGGTGGTGGAAGGCAGTTTGTTGGTGGTGGATAGAAGGCAACAATGGGTAGGTATGGTTTGATTGTTTGAGGTATAATTTTTTTAAGTTTAGACTAATTACGCAATTGGTCCCTAAGTTAAAACAAAGTTAATTACATAAATGGTCCATGTAGTTCTTCAAACCTTAAATGACTAAAATACCCTTCAACTTAACAGAAAAATTAACATTTGTTAGTGTTAATACCTAAACATGTTACATATTGAAAGATCAATACCCGACCTTGCAACAAAAAAAACTTAATACCCAAATATGTTACTTAGCCTAAACCACAAGCCTTATTTGTGTAATTAACTCTTTATTTTAACATATGATTTTTTATATAAATATATTTGTAAATATCCAAATCGATTTAATAAGGGAGATGTTAAAAATAAATTAGATATCTAAATTTAGTTAAAACTTATAAAATTAAAATCCATGTAGTACACAGGTACTAATCTAGTAATAAATATATAAGTATATAACTAAGCAGCTTATGAGTTAAAAGTAAACTCATATGATTTAAGTTGTCTAAAACTTTTAATACAAATTTGTAGCGACTTTATCCCCTTTCTTTGATTTTTATTCACTCGTCCTATCTTAAATACTTGTTACTTCGTTATTATGCTTGAAGCAAATTAAATAATGTAAACTAGACGTGTCATTAAAAGATACAGGCTGACACAAACACCTGCTATTATGATATATGCACGTGTTACCTTTTTAATTCATGCAATATTTGAGTAATAAAGCTTATTGTAAAATATAAATATAAATCTAACTTTAGAAAAATAATAAACAATTTGTTTATTTGTTATTTATATCTAAAACTTTTGTTTTACACGTATGTTGTTGTACCATTTTTTAATTAATCACATCCTCTCACATGCAATATCTCATGAATCAATAAAAAATATCAACTAAAATGCAAAAAATATATAAAACACGCTCATGGTATGTGTCCACACGTATTGCAATGATTGATTAGTATTTTTTTTTTGTTTTTTTAAACTACAACTATAATTATAATAAAGACGTATAACTAACAAGACGTCATGACCAAAACCAAATACAAAACCCACCAAAACAAACCAAACTTACAACGAAAATATACGAAAAGAGAAATTACACCAAGAATTAATGTCACGTTAAATCCCTCAACCTCGTCTTATTTTTCAACCAAGCAAACGTATGAAACTTGATTTTATCCATCACACTTGACACTGTCACTTGCTTATCGCCGAAAATAAAATCATTTCTAGAAGCCCAGATAAGCCATAGCATGGCCAACTGAATCGAGTAAATAACATTCTTCAAGTCACATGCCCAAGTTCAAATTCGGGATCACATTCAAAGCCTCTTTAATTGGGGTACCCAATTCTAACACATAACCGCACTAGCAGCCAATCTCTTTCCATACTTGATCTGCAAATGGCCATTCCCACATCACATGATTAGCCGTTTTTGCTGCCCCGAAGCAAAGGGAGCACTCATCGAATGTAAATTGACCCCTCTCCTAGCTAACACCACTTTAAAGGCAAACTTACCATCGACACGCCACCCAAATGATAATATACCAGGGTTCAAAAGACAAAGAAAGAAGATTGTTTAAGCATCATGCAAGAAGTTAGTGCAACAAAAAACAATTTTTACCATTTTCTAATTATTTGTTAACGTGAGACTAACCCGGCCATCTGATAAAGACTCATGCTTTTTACATTAGATCATCCCGAGTTTAAATTCAAATGAGGTGATTTAGTTTGAAGCAGTTTAGGAATATAAGTATGATAGATTGAACTAAAAAATTAAATATCCCTAACCGTAAGTAAACGTTTTTTTGGGCTTAGAAGGGATTTTAACCATCAATCGTTAGTTTGACCTCAAAACGTTTCAGAAGTTTAGGAATAATTTGGGCTTAGATGGATTTTAACCATCAATCGTTAGTTTGACATCAAACCGTTCCAGAAGTCAACCGATTAGTTCATAAACAGTTTTCGTGTACATGATTATAAGTAAACATTAATCATTGCAAAATTCATTTGGATACAAGTTACTATCAAGCCTAGGAGTGAATTCCACCAAGTGGTTTGGAAAAAATAGTGTTGGTGGTTCATCAAAATAGTGATCGGTGGGTGGTTGTTGCTTTGGGGCATAAATAATTTAGCTAATGTGGTGACTAGGCCACGTGATTCGTTGGCCCATGGTCTCCAACCTCATTCTCATATCTTCATTCAATATGTTTGGTTTGACATAATAGTTTCATGAAAGACTTTATAGTAAAATCCATTCATCTTCACCATGTGTACATTGTGGACTTGTAATTTAAGACCCTCAAATGTTTTGTGTTGTATGAAAATGATAGTTTGTTGGTTCATTACCCAGTCATGTGACATATCTGCCTAAGAAAATCACAGGAGTTAATGCAGCTCATCGGGTGGCTCAGAACTGAGGTCGTGAGGGTTCAAACTATTATCTCCGCCCCACGATCGCGAGAATGCTCAAACCCTGGTCTGAACGCCCTAATCTTAGACGTGGGTTGGCCACCGCTGGTAAATTACCTAGGGTGGGAATGGAAAAGTCATCCTAACCACTATTCGTTTTATGTGTGTATTAGGTGAGTTGTGTTTGACATGACACATTTAACATGATTATTGAGTTGAACTTGACGTATAAGAATTTATGACGTTTAAGAATTTATGATCATTACAAAACCATTTTATTTTCAGAACTACAGAATCATAAAATTATATAAATGTAAATTAATTCTGATGGTATTAAATTGTTTTTACATGTTTGTATATTAAACAATATTTTACTATAAAAACACTATAACTTTTACATATGTTTTACTTAAACATAACATGTCTGGATCGTATGAAATAGTGTGTATGTATTATACGATAACATATATACAAGCATTGGACCATGTTGTCGATGTTGACTAGTACGTGTATGGTTATGCATGTGGATTGTATTTGAAGTATAAAATATGTCCTTTCGAATTTGGACCACCAACACAAGCTCAACCTAATTGTTTATGCTATAGCGACATTGTTGGATAACTCTTGTTATATGAAAATATCTATTGAAGTTTTTGATATATATGTTTTTTTAATAATTATCAACCTTTCGAATATGATTTTCGCAAGAAAAAAAATCAAAATAGTGTTTTTCTGACATGAAATAATATGTATGTGATTTGGAGACGAGCAAAGACACATGGACCAACATGTTTAATTTGAAACGTGTATCGTATACTTATATTGACATGTTGAAGCCCTAGAGTAAAAAATGAAAAGACTTTACTTGTTGTATGAGACTAATAAATGATTTTTTTATGTAGTGATGCATTCATAAGATTCAATGAATACACTACATGTAAACATACATGTATTCAATGGTAAAGACATGTAAACATACTTATGTGAACAAATATATCGGTGGTGATGGTGATTGTTGATGGTGATTGGTGGCGCTTGTGGGTGGTGGTGGTTACAAAGGTTGAAAATAATAATAACAATAATAATAATAATAATAATAATAATAATAATAATAATAATAATACCAATTGGTCCGTACTTTTTAAAGGGTTTTTTTTTTGCGAAACACTTGTGCAACTATTATACTTGTGCAATTATTATGTTATTCTCACAAAACCATAGTTGTGTTGCTGGATGCGTGAGTCAAGTGAATAAACATATACATAAAAATACAAGGACTCTGGAGTATGTTTAGATGCGTTTTTGAAGATTTATAATGGTGGTTGTGATGACTTATCTTTATTTGACTATATTTTATATCATTATCGTACTATTATTACTATTATTGTTATTATTATTATTAGTAGTAGTAGTAGTAGTACTAGTAGTATATATTTTTATTTATTTGATATAAAAAATATAGGGTGTCATATTTTAAATAAGGTATGTACATAAATAGCCCTTAAGCTTGTAAAAACTTCAAATTTACTTAAACAACCCTGAAGTTTATAAACCTAATATCTATGCACGTAACAGAAAAACGTTAATAAAACTAGTGTTAAAAGCTGAAATAGTAAAAAATTTAAACGTCAGAATTTAATCTCTTAAAACTTTTAATTTTGGGCCAAAATATTAAAAGAACTCATACTTAACAAGTGTCCGCGTAGCATCATTTAATTCGTTAACACTTCACTTCTAGTTCACACCCTACTTTAGACTTTTAACCCCAAATTGACACTTCACTAACTACACATCTATAAAAACCCATCACCTTCAAACCAACTCATTCACATACAAAACAATCCAAGAAAATGCAAAACTCTTATCACCAATCAAAACCAACACTTTCAAAACCTCAATTTCAACAATCACGACACCATAAAAAGAATAATCAAGTGTTTCTTCAAGGGTATGTTGAAACATCCAATGAAGAAGAGATCACGAGAGCTAAGAGTTTGACGGATGATGATCTTAAAGAACTTAAAGGGTGTTTGGATTTAGGATTTGGTTTTAGCTATGATGAGATTCCCGAGCTATGTAACACGTTGCCCGCGTTAGAATTGTGTTATTCGATGAGCCGGAAGTTTCTTGATGAGCAACAAAAGTCGTCGGAGTCGCCGGAGACGCTTTCCGGTGGGAAAGCTAGTTGGAAGATTTCTAGTCCCGGTGAGAAAAACAAAATAATTTATAACATATAACCTTTTGATTATTTATTTTTTTAAAGTAATTTTTCGCTTTGTAGGATAAATATAAAGGAGAAAGTTGGAATAAAAAGTTCATATATTGTTCAAAGTGTATGAACTTTATCACGCAAGAGGGATTAACACTTATGTGAAAGTATTACGTATTGATAATTAAGTTATCATGCAAGGTTATTCTTGAGTGATAATTACATCTATACGTGATAATTTCACACATATATTAATTAATCTCACGTGAAAATTTCACTACCATATTATACAAAAAAAAATGAAATTTTTATTTTAAACTTTTCCTAAATACAAAGCGTGTGATCTACAATATTTGGATGAACGTTATTTTTTAAACGTGAGACATACCAAACTACTTAACTAGTTAACTATCAAGATTCAAGATGCCTCTTCAGAACCATTTATATATAAATGGATCTTTAAAGTCGAACCTACTTATGTGAGATGCAAATCCGTTTAATCATAAAATCATACGTTAACTTTTAAAAATTAACAACCAATCGCATATATACCCGTATAAAGTTTCAACATGTAAAATTCAATATTTTCTCAAATCAAGTTTAGAATTCTACAATTAAAACTTATTTTTGAAAAAAAAATAATAAAAAATAAACAACTTTTGATTTTACTTTAACCTAGTTTTAACATCGGGCCGTGCGTTGCGACGGCTGGGTCATACGTATTTCATTTCGTCACACGCGTTGATAGTAAAAGTTTAAAGTCTCGCACGTTACGATGTAAAACCGTAATTTGTCACATATTAAAAGGTGGAAATATATCCAAACCTAGGGGCCAACATAATAACTAAGTCAAAGTCAGCTGGTCGAAGTCGTAAACATGTCAAAGAAGAGTAAGGGTCAAAGTAGTAAATCGGTAAAATATTCGTAGGCTAAAATGGTTATAAGTCAAAGTAGAAGGTTAAATTTATAAATATGTTAAAGTTAAATTTGAGGGTCAAAGTGATAAATATTAGATAGTTGATGGGGTGAAGTGTGACTTGAAAAATTCAAGGGGGGTGAAGTGTAATTAGAGAAGGTCATAACCGACCTTCTCTATTAGTATGTATATAAATATAAATATAAATATAAATATAGTTAACATAAAGTAAAGTTCGTTAAACACGGTAAAGTGATTAGATTAAAGTGGTTCTAAACCAAATCAATTTGAAGATTAACCACCTTAAACTTTGGCCAACCATAACCTTCAATAAGATAAGGAAGCTACTTCACTGTTTGGGTTTGAGTTTCTGTGACTAAAAATAAGTTGTTTTGCATAAGCACCTTGAAGTCTAACTAAAAATAATTGCTTTAAAGTCGGCATACACATTTTGAAAATAATAAATTAGAGAATCAATTTTAGTATGCAACTATGTCAAAAGATGCATGAGATAAAAAGTTACCTAAGTAATCCCAAGAGATTGCTTTTGGTGTATTAGCGTGAGGGATGTCATATTAAAAGTTATCTAAGCGAGAAACGTTACGTGTTTGCTACAAACGCAAAACCGTTTCTCATCATAAGATAATCTGATGTGATAGGAAGTCATTTGGGTTATAAACCCTAGATCATACATTCGCATTGGTTTCGGTCCATAATATTTGACCCCCTTGAGGTCCAATGTCCTCGTTGGTCACGATTGGCTCTCTCTAGGCTACCACTCCATGGGCCACCACTCCGAGTTTGACTCGGATACTATTATTACAATCTAAACAGTATAACTCATCCAAAAGACTAATCTGATGTGAGAATGAGTCATTTGGGTTATAAACCCTACATCAATTGCCTATACAACCGATGTGAGACGAGTTCCATACATTTGCAATAGTTTCGGTCCATAATAGTGTTATATAGTATTTGATACTTATTTTCTATAATTATTCGTATGTAAAAAAAAGTATTATATAAAAGACTGGGTGGAGCAAATTCACTTAGATGGAATGACTAGCTTGGGCTTGACATTTGACTCGATACATGCAGGTGATGATCCTGAAGATGTGAAAGCCAGACTGAAATTTTGGGCACAAGCGGTTGCTTGTACAGTCAAATTATGCAGATGAGAGTAACATGTACCTCGTGTCGGGTTTAACAACAACGTTCAACTAAGAACAAAATACTAGTACTAATTAAAGCGTATATAAAGATGGAAATTCGAGTTTCGATGGATTTGTTTTCTATATTAAGATTGTAAATTGTAAGAAAACAAATAGTCAGTGGATTTTGTATATGATAATAGTCTTGTAATTATTATTATAACCGATAATAAGCTGAAAAAGCTATTATGGGATTTGCTTATCGACTAACTAGTATTGTTAGATATGGTTTCATCGGGTTTGATAGTAGTTTTGAATCAAGTTAATAAAATGTGTTTTCTAATTAATTTATTTGGGTTTACATATTAACATGTATAACGTAAATAAGCATAACAATTTAGTTTATTTAAAATACTTTTACGACTTTATGTCATAATGTGCGAGACATAATACTATTTTTATATCCATATCTAACAACATTATTGTCAGGAACATAACAAGGATAGCAGAATCACCAACGTGTCAACACGTAGACATCACATGGTAACGTAACTATTGTAAGGCGCATAACAAAGCTACAAACGCAGTGCCACCGCCGCACGTTTCAAACTAGAAATGTGTCAATTAAGACCCAACTGCTGCATCACACGACCCAAGCCATAATATCAGTTAAAAAATTAGGAGAAACTTTTAGACAAATCTATTCGTCAAATTAGGTTTTGGGTTATTCGAATTAATATATTCAAGTTGGAAAAAAGTTTACAAACTTAAAACAAGTTTTAAAGAATATATTAGCTTACATCCCTCTCCTATAAAACTATATGAAGTATACGTCTCTTTAAAAACCTTAAAATTTTCTAATATCTCGTGTCATATTTACTATACACCTCGTATAATAAGACTATTAAAACCGTATAATAGGTGTCAAAATATCCACTTGCTTGTATAAAATATAACCTTTTATAACACAAACCATCAGAAACCCTGTAAAAATGGTTTAGGTGATGTACTTTATAAAATATGAAAGTCTTAAGTTTAAGTCCTATTACGTCCACCTAAAACAAACAAAATGAAATTTCATATCGAGTAATTGAGTTTCTCACATAAAATGTGTTACAACGGTAAAAGAAAATAAAAATGTTCCGGGTAAACGATAGTCGAAAACCCCTTAAAAACATAACTAACTTGAGGTTCCAAGCATCGTAACCCCCTTTCTCCTTATAAACCTAACCTAAGTTGAAGCCGCTTTCATCTTCTCACAACACAACACAATACTCTTCCTGCTCATAGTTTCACAATCGATCATGCCCCGTACCACAACCAGTCAAGCTCTGCTTGACCTCGAAAACAACGCTCACAGTTCTTCTTCCAAAGGTACACTATCAATTCTCATGCTAAACAGTTAACATAACATCATACATCGTTTCATTACTTTATGTACAGAATCATCGCTTCTGGTTTGCAAAAGTGGAGACGATGATCTGTTGAAGAAGCTCGAAGCTGCAAAAACGAAAGCTTATTCAGTTCCTGATACTAAACCTACAATTGCCGCTCCTCCTCCTAGCCAAGGTTACTTTTCATTTGTTTCGTGTTTGTTTATATGTGTTTGATGTCGATGATTTGTTGCTAGATTTGTGCATATTTGTTGCTGGTTAACCGTTAATGTAAGTTTCAAAATCAGGTGCTCAATAGTTGAGGACCTGAGGTACATGAAGTTGAATTTGTGTGTTATGAAGTAATTTTAGATGTTTTTTAGGTTGATGCATGATTTGATTGATTGAATACGATTTTTGATGTAATTTGTTGCTGGTTAATGTTGATTACAGACTTAGTTGCTCAACGATTGTGGTCTAGGAAGATGATATATAACTATTATGTTTGTTACTGTGTTATGAAGTGATTTTAGATGTTTTTAGTTTGATGCATGATTGATGGATTGATTGTTGATTGGATCTGGTTTTTAAATTACACAGAGATGAACATATTGATAGCTTTCAGCACATAATAGCGTGTAGCGAACCAGTGCTTAGGTTTATTGTTTCTAATTTGACTAGATGCTGATATTTTGATGCAGTTTGTTGTTTGAAAATGATTTTCGTGCTACACAAAGATGAATGGACTGATCATCATATGCACACGTTGTTATGAGCTACTTTGTTTAAGTAAATCAGTTTATTAAGCCATGCTGTAACAACAATGTGATGGTTTATCAGTTTATCAAGTCATACTTTAGAGCAAACAAGATGCTCACGATTTTTTCATTGCTTTAGTTATGAGCAAAGTGAGAGACTTTTTAGGAGTCATGGCAGAATCTAATAAGAAGTTGCAGCAAGACGCAATGGTATGCATTTTAACTTTTTATTCATTGCTTGATAATTTGTCTGTATAGACATTTACCAAATTGTGCACATTTTTGTACAGAACTCCAAGAATTTCGATATTGAGGCCCTCACAGGGGATGAATCAGAATACATTGAAATGGTACGTAAGCCTTTATTGGTAACTTATGTAGTCTTTTCCTTGAAACTTGATAAAAGATTAGTTATGCGCTCTATGAGTTTCATGGTATTAGAACCTCAAAGCTCTTGGTCCTGTCACTGGGCTGGTCTTGATCTTGATTCAAGTTTATGTGATCCTTATGTGACCATACGGGTTGATTCATTTAAATATTAGTTTTGAGGAAGTAATTTTTATGTATTGGAATTTAGCGAGGGTTTTAAATGTTCTTTTTTATTGTAATTCCACCTAATGCAATTATTGATTAATCGCTTGCTATTTTTCATTTTAAAATGTAAAAGACTGACGTCTTAGAAATTTGTTGTCTTATTATGTGTTATTATTCTGCAGGTAAAAAAACTTTTGTGTTACTTATAGTTACAAAACTTCTTAAGAGTTTGTGATTTTATCAGAATATTGTAAGAAAAACTAGATAGGTCAATGTGGGTTATGATTCATCTATATATGTTAGCTGGAGCTTAGGTCACATTAACTAATGTGCGATATCTTAATCTACTTAGTTGGGCTCGTTGCCAGATCAAAATCGTAGCTGATGACCCATGTGGCTTATCGACACCACATGACACGCCTATCATACATGACACCTAAAAAGTGTTTGTGGTCCTATTTCAACCCGTACGGCCGTACTACATCTTCTACCCAGTTTCCCACCTCTAAGAAAGCTTGCAATTTGGAGTGCATATTGTATTAATCGGATATTTGTCACTTATTAATTTACAGGATTTAATGCTTGGTGTTGCTGAACTAAACACCCCTGAGGCTGTTGCTGCTGCTGAATCCGCCATTCATGGTTCTCAACCAATAATCTCTCTTGATGCTAGCAGCAGTGAATCTGAATCTGAAGACGACTCTGATGACAGCAGCAGTGACGAAACTAACAAGACGACCCGATCTCCTACAAAGTCAAACGGTCAAACTCTTAGTGAGAAATCGACAAGTGCAATGTCTGAAAATGTTCAAAAAAGAAAACGATCAAAGATTGTTGAGCTCTCATAGCTTAAATCCTTTAACCCTAAGGAAGTGTGGTGAATTTTTGTAGCATTTGCATGATATATTGCTTTGGATTTGAGAAGTTTAATATTCTATATTTATGATTATGTATATGATGCGAGATGAAAGAAAGATCTAGCTGAGTGCTTGAAAGAGTAATACATAAACTGATGTTGTTTAATTTATCCTTTGTAGGATATAATACATAAACTACAGATCAATCAATAGCTCCAGTTCCTGGTGTCTTAGTGGTGCAAAAAACTGTTTGTGAATTGAACAGGCAAACGAGTCAAACTGTATCGGTTTGTGAATTGCACTCGAATTACACTTGGTTTTCACTAAATTTCTATGTATGTTTTCTTATATCGTTGGTAATTTTTAAGTTTATTAAAAACTAAGTGTAAGCATGTGAAGATTATAGTTTTAAGATCGTTTTTGGTAACGAAACTAAAATGGTATTATGGATTATGATAGTTTGTCTTCTTTAAGTCCTTCTGTGGTTCGGTTTACCAATTATCAATGTACGGATTAAAAACCTTAACACATAATTTTAACCGACAGTTATTCGTTTTATAAGGGGCAAATGGGAGTAATGAAGGAGACTCGTGGCAACATAAGTTCGATCTCTGAGCCAAACGAGTTTTACCGCTAGCTTGTTGTCGTGTCTATGGACAGACGGATTAGTGGGTTTTCCCCGAACTGGAGTCGGGTTATAATAGGTGGGCTTCGGCTACCCAGTATTATCTATGTTCGCAGAGTGTTTAGGGTCACCTTTCGCTATTAGATTATTTTGGGTAGCCGGACTTTATTCGTTTTGCTATAAAAAAAATTTATTAGTTTTAGTTTGAAGACTTATTATAAACCTGGCCACCGGATTTGAAAATAGAACCCCAATGCATGTTCTATTTTGAACATCCCCTTCATCTCCCCCACACAGTAAAACACAGAGCCCTTCATCCACCATAACCATGGCGGCGTATCACTCACACATCCCTAATTTCTTCTCTCCGACCACCACCACCGCCGCCGCCACCAAACCAATCCACACACTCCTCCATTTCAAACCATCAACAACTCCACCACCAACCACCTTCAAACTCCACTGCTCTCACCGTCCAACCTACACTCCAAGCCACATCCCAAACCCTAACTACATCCGCATCTTCGACACAACTCTCCGCGACGGCGAACAATCCCCCGGCGCCACAATGACCACAAAACAAAAACTCGACATCGCTCGTCATTTAGCCAAACTAGGCGTCGACATTATCGAAGCAGGTTTTCCTGCTTCTTCCGAAGCTGATTTGGAAGCTGTGAAGCTAATTGCACAGGAAGTTGGAAATGTGGTGACGGATGATGGACATGTGCCTGTGATTTGTGGTTTGGCGAGATGTAATAAGAGTGATATTGATAAGGCGTGGGAGGCGGTTAAGTATGCTAAGTTTCCGAGGATTCATACGTTTATCGCGACGAGTGAGATTCATATGAAGTATAAGCTGAAGATGTCGAAGGAAGAAGTGATCGAGAAAGCGAGGAGTATGGTGGCGTATGCGAGGAGTTTGGGGTGTGATGATGTTGAGTTTAGTCCTGAAGATGCTGGAAGGTACATTGTTGGATATGATATTGTTGTTCATAGTTGTTTGCATGTGCATTGTGAAGAATTTGTATATTATTTTGATTAGAATTAAGGTGAATTATCATGATTTAGCCTGAATTTTCTTTGCTTAGTAGACCAAAACGACTTGGGAAGAGCAGATTAGGCAGGATGTGTTGTGATTTGTTGGATTGCACATATTTGAGGACATGATCATTGATGAGGGTTTTTGGAGTCGAAGGATGAAGGCTTGGGATTTAATAGGAGGGCCGTTGTACTTCACGTTTTATATCTAGTATTACGGTGTTTATAGTTAGTTTTATGCATGTCTTTAGCTATAAGGTGCTTGTAGTCCTAGGGATGAATTTAGCTCTAGGTGTACCCCTAGACCCTACTCTACGAGTGGGATTTTACCAAGTTCGTTTGTTTGTTAGTTCCAATTCTTCAAAATTGGTTTGAGTACGTTTAGGATTTTTTTGTGCAATGTGGATGTTGTGTTGTGATTTATGAGTGATGCTGTTTTAAACTAGTCATTTTGCAAACTGATCGTGTGGTTGCAAAGTTTTCAAATGAAGAACCACTGTAATGATGTAATTTTATCCATTTATGTTTAAAATTACTGGTTTTTGCAAATTGTAGTGGCTTTTTTGAGTTTCCTGACTAGAAAGTGTATGAAACAGCTATTTAAAATAGGTACTTATTTGTTAACAGATCGGAGAGGGAATTTTTATACGAGATATTGGGTGAGGTTATTAAAGCAGGTGCAACCACTCTTAACATACCTGATACTGTTGGTTATAACTGGCCTCGTGAATTCGGGCAGCTCATTGCGGACATAAAAGCCAACACACCCGGCATTGAGAATGTCATCATTTCTACCCATTGCCAGAATGATCTTGGACTTTCTACTGCTAATACTTTGGAGGTATGTTTGTAGTTTTTAGTTTGTATTACATTCTTGTGCTAATTTAGTAATTTATGTGAAATTTAGGGGGCTTATAATGGTGCGAGACAGTTAGAAGTAACAGTAAATGGGATTGGAGAGCGAGCTGGGAATGCTTCTTTGGAAGAGGTGAGTGTAATGTATTAAATATAAATCAAGCATTTTTTTTAAATCTTAAACGTTTCTTTAGTTGATCGATTGCTCCTCTTTTATTGATATAGGTGGTAATGACTATAAAATGCAAAGGAGATTTATTGGGCGGTCTATACACTGGTATCAACACAAGACACATTGTCATGGCTAGCAAGATGGTATGTATCAAAGTTTTTCTCTATTGTCTTATAAATGATTTTAAAAATATAAATTCTCATTTAGTGTAATATTGCTGTTTAGGTGGAAGAATACAGTGGGCTGCAGGTGCAGCCTCACAAGGCTATTGTTGGTGCTAATGCTTTTGCTCATGAAAGCGGGATCCATCAAGATGGAATGCTAAAGAACAAAAGCACATATGAAATCATGTCCCCTGAAGATATTGGACTTTATAGATCTAATGAATCTGGTCTTACACTTGGAAAACTTAGGTATTCTAAATTACTGTTTGTTTACTTATTATATTTGCGTCGAGTTCTTGAAATATACCCGTCTAATGATTTCCAAATATTCTTGATCAGTGGACGACATGCTTTGAAAGCTAAACTTTTTGAGGTAGAGTGTAGTTTTGAACTCTGTATTCTATTTATATGAAGTAGCTGATACCTTTATTGTTATGCATCAAACTTATTTTATATTTTCTATTTTCTATTTTCAGCTTGGTTATGACATTGATGGGAGGGAACTTAATGATCTCTTCTGGCGGTTTAAATCAGTTGCTGAAGTAAAAAAGGTCATTACTGATGATGATTTAAGAGCGTTGGTATCAGATGAGGTTTTCCAGCCCACTGTTATTTGGAAGTTTGGAGACGTACAGGTATGCATAGGGTCTCACTGCATACATACAGTTTTTCTTTCTTGAACTGGTTGGAACTTATTAGAAATTACAGGTTACATGTGGGACTTTAGGTCTTTCTACAGCAACAGTTAAATTATTAGATAATGATGGCACAGAACACGTTGCCTGCTCTACTGGAACGGGACCAGTTGATGCTGCTTATAAGGCTGTTGATCTCATTGTGAAGGTTTGAATTCTGCGCTTATAATTTTGAATATTGCATGTTGCGTCTATAATTGTTTAGGAAATACATCTAGTTATAGCGATTCTAAGTCGCGCTAATCCTGTATTGTTGTTTTAAAAAAATGTTCTGCTTCTGATTATCTTATTATTTTAGGGGCAGATAATCATTTTTCAGTAATCAGTTTTCTACAGCTGTCACAGAATATATAAAGCGTAAAATTAAGTTATTTTTATCTCTTATTCCCTTTCAAATAATTTGAGACATTTACACCTTTACACAAAAAAATCATGTTTTCTTATATCTTTTTGGTCATCTTTCTAGAGTACAAGTTTGGTTCTCTTTTCTTTCAGACATTACATATCTGTTTCCCATCGTTCATCAATAAGTAACACTTACAATCCTTTTACTAACAGACAAGCCTTTCTGAAATGACCCCTATACCTCTTTACTTGGGCAAAAAATACAAATGACTGCAATCCAAAATTGTCATTTCAGATGAATATAGTTGACTTTTACGAATGGATAAAATGTGTTATTGATGACAATGTATCATGAATGGAATTTCTGAAAAGAAATTATCAAACTTGTAATACGGACTATCCGTGTATTTGTTCTTTAAACAATTCAATTTCACACCCTGACATATGGTTCTGATAGTATCTACAACTAGTTAATTACATGCGATTTTAATATATATCTTACAGGCTCCTGTAAAACTCCTTGAGTACTCGATGTCAGCAGTTACAGCTGGCATTGATGCAATAGCCAGCACTCGGGTTGTAATTTCTGCAGAAGACCATTACACAACAACTCATTCTTCTGGAGAGCAAATTGCACGGACGTATAGGTAAGAAGTAACATTCGGGCCCAGATGCGTATTTGCTTACATCTAATGGTCGTTGGCTAGTTGCTACTTGCTAGAGTTTACATTATTTTTTACGAGACCGGAAAACTGTCATTTTAACTGTGAGACTGTATATATTTGTTGGCAGTGGAACTGGTGCATCCATGGATATTGTTATCTCCAGTGTCAGGGCTTATGTCGGTGCCCTTAACAAGATGTTAGGGTTGAAGAAGCACTCAACAAGTTCATAAATTGGTATGCAATGTTTTCATATTGTTAAGTAATTTTGAAATAAATTTGAGGAACTGTAGCTTGTATGTTTTTTGTACCAGTTTTGATGTCATTGAGGTTGTTTAAATTTCATAAAATGCTTAGAAACTCATCTGACAGTGGATTAGCATTTATGTTAGAAGCCAAACACCTAAAGTTTAGGGTAAACTTATAATATCTATAACAATATAACATAGTGGTTAGCAATGTCGCAATAGTCACTAGGCCCTCTGTAGTCGGGAGGACTTGGGAAGAACTTGACCTAGGCAGAGAGTATCATGGAGTATCATGGAGTATTTGGTTTTACAACATTGGTGGTTAGCTTACTAGTGACTTTTAGGTCACTTGATGCGCGCTATGAGAAACAAGTTTTCAAGCTTTGGAAACAATAATGACATTCGGGGATGCTTTATTTAGTCTTTTATAACAATAACACCCTGTTTTTCTAATTTACAGTATTTTATCCGTAAACCCCAAATTGCGGTTCATTATCCGTCAAACTAAAGATGATACAGAAGCTAATTGGTCGTGGTTAACATTGATAGCTTACACATTTTATGAACAACATGCACAAATGGATGAAAATGAGCTTTTATGTAGTTAATGATGTGAAATTTTACCGTAGTGTTTTACAGTCCATATAAACCCACGTTTAGTGATCAAAAGATTGTTTTGCATTTTAAAAATGTTTCACTTTTAAAGTATAGTCATCATGACTCCTAAGTGTGAATCCTCCACATGTTAATCCACTCATATTTCATGGCCATAAAAGAAATCAGGATCATATTTTTGGTGAAAAAAGCAAAAACCTGTCTTTATATTATATAATATATAATGAATGTGTAGTAAAATTATTTTTTATTTCATATAATTATTAAACTAATAATGTATTAAATTAACTATAGTTAAGTTAAGATTTTAGTGGCCAAAGGGGACCAACTCATTTGGTAGAGATTTTGTGTCTGATGGAATTTAGTTTAATTTAAAATTATCTTTAACATAATGGTATCATGTAATTTAGTTTAATTTAAAACAATATAGGAATAGGAGTATGTTAGATTGTTAAAAAAAATAGTAAAAGATTTCAAGGTCATTAAATAATTTATTAAAATTTAAGATAGCCACTTTGAAATTTGTAATTGACCAATAATATATGATATCATATGTAATATCAATATCAATATATATAACTAGGTTTTTAACCGTTGCCGCGCTTTGCGGCGGCAAGCTCATAGAAGACCGCATTCTTATAACATAGTATATGCGCATTAGCCTATTAACACATTTTGGGGACTAAAATTTGACATATTGGCATGGACCATGTATCTTGTTGACATCTTGCACAACTTGAAATTTTGATTTATATTTACATAGGGGATTAGGCTGCATATAATAAAATCTATGACCTTGGATGCATGTTGGCATATGGCTGCATAGTGCTACTTCTATTGGTCATGTTTTCAATTGGTTATGCAAAAACTTGGCATTAGTTGTCGATGTTCAAAAGAATTTCTTTTAGATGTCGGAAAGGATGACCCAAACCTTTAGAAATAATTGCGGATGTCAAAAGCTCAATTAGGATTTTTGAATGACAACCTGGAGAGGGTCATTGTGTAGGCCCTTTCACCTTCTTGCTTGATTCTATTCCTAGAGTGTCAAATGGTATGGCCATAGTTATATTGGTCGTATAAATTGAGAGGTGTTTATGTTCTTTATATAAGGTGTTGTGGGTATTCAACGCTTAATTATAACTTCATATGGACATACTTTTGTGCTCAAATCGTCATGCAAATGTTCTGGTTCATGGAGATTGAATTTCCAATTCAAAATAAATCATATAGAATAAGCTCCAAATTCACATAAAAATTCCATTTAAACCAACTATAATACGAAATTAGAAGTTTTGTATTCCTAATTCTTAACATATGACAACATGAATCAACCCTAAAAGCTTAATTTGAGTTATGCGTTACTCTAAATCCAAACATCAGTCTTTGGTTATGGAAAGGATTGTGGCTTACAAATTACAATCTTAAGGCAAAAGACATTTTTGCGTGGACAATCATTCCTATAGTAAAACACCATACAAAAACAAAGTCAATATAATCGTCATAGTAAATTGGCATAGTGGTAGATTAATAACAGCAGCACACCCCAATTTTGCAATCACCTTTCAAAACCTTCCATTTCAAAGGTGTGTAAATCCACAAAATCCTTCAATAAACCAGTGACAAAATTTTCAACTGAAAATTTGTATTCCCCTTGATCATCCTACGAAAGAACAAACAAAAAGAAATTGTATGTTTAGTAATAGAATTAATCTCAGGTACAACTTCACGGCTTGGAGAACACCTCCATTGCCCAACCGTATGCACAAATTTGCTAATCCATGTACCATGCCTAAATTGGTATATATGAGGGTCTATTAAATCAATAACAAAACCCTAATGAGCAGCACCATTCGTCCTAAATCTGGACCCCTCGTAACAAAGCTATTGCCATCCATCACCACAATCACCAGCCATCGCCGGTTAAATCCCTGTCGCACCGGTATAGCCTCCGCTCGCCACCATCGCTCACCCGCCAGACGCCCCCACAAAGAAATTACACGGTGAAGATAACACGCGACTCATAGTGTTATCGTTATCTAATTTCACAGCTCCTTCTTCTCTCAATTTTATGTAGATCTTTTTCTCTCTTCTCGTGTTTTGAGGAAGATGATGGACCATTTTTAGTTGGTGAGGAGACCCACAAACAAAGTTACTAACACAATAGTAGTACATCATGCAACAAAAATAATACACATATTTTACTGTTCAATTCCATCTACTTTCAATAAAAAGGAGAATATGTTAAAACAAAGGCACAACGCATATTACAACTAATTCTTATGTCACAAGATATTAAGTTTATTAATTGCAAATACTAATTTAATGCAAAGTGGACTTAGATATGAAACATGGTAAACAATAAATTATAGTTAATTTTTTTTATTTAAATAACCCGCTTAATAGGCTTATATATATTGTTTAACACTAATAGATTAAAGATTATGTAACATTTTAATTTTTAACTACCCATAACCTAGTGTCTAGTGGTATGAAGTTGCCCATGGAAAAAATGACGTGGGTTATTTCTCATTTTTTTTAAAAGCAACTCATAGCATTTTTTTGATAAATAACATCGCAATCTGTCAATTGCAAGATTTGCACTCGAAACCTAATGTTTCAAACAGATACGTTTCAAATGTTTTCTTACTTAAAAGCATTTATGTATTAAGTACATAATCTTTTTTCTTATTTAACATTTATAGCTCATATGTATTAAATACACTGCTTTCTTTACATACAACTCATATGTATTAAATACGCTTAGTAAGAAAATATATTAATTTTAGCAAAAAAAATGTCTGAGTGACATAATTAGAACAAAATGGAAACTTGATTATGTTTTTTATAACATTTAAAAAAAATGACATGGGTTCAAATCCTGTGGAATTAAGTGGTAAAAGATTTTTGTTTAAAAAATGTAACCAACTCACTCTACTCCCTTCTTTTTTGTCAGCAAGTTATTTTATTTTTTTAAAAAGCAACTCGTAGTATTTTTTTTTTAAATACATCACAATCTACCAAATGCAAGATTTGCACTCAAAATCTAATGCTTCAAACACATACGTTTCAAATATTTTCTTACTTAAAAACGTTAATGTATTAAATACACAATCTTTTTTCTTATTCAACATTTATAACTCATATGTATTAAATATACTTTGTTTTCTTATTATACAACTCATATTCAATTATTTAAAAAAATTCAATCTGATTAAGAAAATATTTACTTTTAGCTTGAATTTTAAAAAGGGCAATAAGCACAAAAAAAAGTGCCGAACATATGCTTAAATAATCAAAAGAAACGGCATAAAAACAAGAAAAGTGAAGTTACCAATTTATGTGTCCCCAATCTGTGCGGCTCTATACAACCAATGGCAAACACTCCTAAAACCTTTTGGACTTGTTTACAGCCATTGATTCAATTCATTTTTTAAAACTGGTCAATCGTTTCCCCCTATTTAACATCATATCATTGATGTTGACTTGCTACTTCCCTTAAAGCAATCAACTTTCTTTCATAACATCAATATTTCTTCATTTTCCAAACCTACCCACTTCAATTCCCATCTGGGTGTTTTTAATTCTCATCTGTTTTTCAGTAAATCTTGAAAAAGTTCAAGATTTATAAACAAAGTGGATTGGAGTGAATTTTCTTGATTTTTGGTGTGTTGTTGAGGTTTCTTGATTTGGGTTTTGTTGGATATTGGTGTATTATTAACATCAAATTATTGATGTTGACTTGCTATTTTACATTAAATCAATCAACTTTCTTTGAAAATATCAGTAGTTGATCATTTTACAAACCTACCCACTTAAGTTCCCAAATTGGGTGTTTCAAATTTTCTTCTGTTTTAGTTTTGTTAATCTTGAAAAAGGTTTAATTTTTCAGGTGTTTTTTGGTTTTCTTGAAATTGGTGTCTTTATTAACATTTTCATAAATTCTAGAAAAGAGTGAGTTTTTTTTAATCAAAGCATGGTTAGTATGAAGGAGATTGTGAGAAACAAGACAGTGGTAGGTCTTGTGTTGGGACAAATTCTTTCACTTCTTATTACATCAACTGGATTTTCATCATCTGAGCTTGCTAGAAGAGGTTTGTACTTTCATTATCTGGGCTTCATTTGATTTCATTTATTTTATTTGGGACAAATTGAGTTTTTCCATGCTTCTTGATTTTTTTATTTGGTATTTTGGTTATTTTTATAAAAGTAATGATATTGAATTATGCAAAAAGGGGTTTTTTGTTGTATGATAAAAAAAAGTAAAAAACTCTTTAGTAGGCTTATGTGAGATTGTGAGTACATTAATGTGTTATTATTATTATTATTATTATTATTATTATTATTATTATTATTATTATTATTTTATCATGTGAAAAGTCAAGGTATTTGATGCTGCTAGTTGTAAATTTACACTGAGTTATGCTTTGATATATGATTCACTTTAAAGCAGTCAACTTTTTTTAGGGGTGCTACTATACTTACACCACCTTCGAATCTGTATGTGGACATGTCGAAAAAGGGTCATCCGGCCCGTCTGATCTCTAACAGCGCGTCAATTGTTTGTGTCAGTCACCAACTCATCCAGCCTGTATATAACATCAGCGCATATAATTAGTCACTATAAGATGTCAGTAGTGTGTGGTTAGTACTTAGTAGGTTATTGTTGTGCATATAACTATCTATTTTGGACAAATTCAAATATGTAAATACAAAAAGAACCACTTTCTAATTTTCCATAACAAAGTCTTTATAAAATGTATGTTTTGGTCCTCTAATTCATACTGTCTGTTTTTTTACAAAGGATCATTGTATATTTATACATATACTTAATACTTCTGCTAAAATGTTTAGTATCTGATGGTATACATTCTAATTTGTTTCTTATTTTGTAACTTAGGGATCAATGCACCTACTTCACAGTCTTTAGCTAACTATGTGATGTTGGCAATTGTTTATGGAGGAATATTAATTTACAGAGGAAGTGGGCTAAAGGTTAGTTTTTTACTTATTTTCGGTTGGTATTTGTTCCTTGTTATCATAGCTTTGGTTTTTCCATTGTTTTAGTTTTTATTTTGACAATTCTCTGCACATGTGGTTAACGTTTGATGATTTTTTTTTCCATTTTATGTAAAACTTTGCAGGCCAAATGGTATTATTATTTACTTCTTGGACTTGTAGATGTTGAGGCAAATTATCTTGGTAAGAAACTAACAATTCTGTAACGATAAGGGTTATTTTTTCTGCTCTTGTGAATCATAAAAGAAAACGAAAAGCATTTGTTGTCGGTTTCGATCGGATATTTGACTACATTTAAAGTTTTTGTTTAACTATGTTCCATTAGATACCACATTTGCAATTCAATTTGTAGATTATCAAAGAAATTCAAGTATATAAATGCAAAATGTGTTAACTTTTTTTTTCTTGTGATTTATAGTGGTGAAGGCGTATCAGTATACATCAATAACAAGTATAATGCTGCTCGACTGTTGGTCAATCCCCTCGGTCATACTGCTGACATGGCTCTTCCTAAAGACAAAATACCGGTACAAGAAAATTGCTGGTGTTGCCATCTGTATCGCTGGTCTTGTGCTCGTTATTTTCTCAGATGTTCATGCAGATGACCGCTCACGTGAGTATATTATACCTTACGTTTTTTATGAAGTTTTTTTTGATATTTTGATTTTTTCTTTTACTATCTTAGCTAAATACTTGTTTATATTTTGA
Organism: Tagetes erecta; assembly: GCA_030867185.1. NCBI lineage: Eukaryota > Viridiplantae > Streptophyta > Magnoliopsida > Asterales > Asteraceae > Tagetes > Tagetes erecta. Next base: position 3,297,492 of record CM061489.1, on the reverse strand, counting down.
TATCTATGTATTACGTTCTCAGAAAGCGGAAGCAACCCTATTAAAGGGGACTTTTTGGTGGTTGCGGGGGCTACACTTTATGCTGTCAGCAACGTTAGCGAGGTAAGAGTCTTGTTTTTGGTCAAAAGAATACCTTATCTACTCAACTGTCCTTGATGTCTATCGACTAAAGTCTATGTTGTAAAAAACTAGTTTCGTGAGAAATATTAAATGTATTTGTGCTTGTGCAGGAGTTCTTTGTGAAAACCGCTGATAGGATTGAACTTATGGCAATGTTGGGACTCTTTGGTGCTATCTTCAGTGGTATTCAAATGTATCCTTACTTGCATCATAATTATTAACTAGATTTAAGACCGGGCCGCGCGATGCAACGGCCGGGTTATGTGGTCGGATTTCCTATATGTAACTTCGTCACATGTGTTGATAAAAAAAGTTTCATGTCTTGTACGTACGTCAAAAACATAATGTGTCACATATTAAAAGACAAAGAAATATAAAAAATTAAAAGTCAAAATGATAAACATGTCAAAACCGGAGGGGTTCAAGTCATAAATATGTCAAAGTAGATAATGGGTCAAAGTCGAAAACTGGTTGGGTCATCAGAGACCAAAATGATAATTAGTCAAAGTATGGGACTAAAATCGTAAATATGTCAAAATTAAAACAAAAGTTTAAAAATGAGTAGATGACTTTTTTGTAATTAACTCAAATATAATGACTAATTACCAAGGTCATAACCGACCGACCTTGGTAATTAGTAAGTTTATAAATTTACTTATATTTGTTAATAACTTAATATCTTATAGTCTTTAGTTTATAGTTCCTTTTGGTTGTTTTTGACATGTTACCTAACCAAACGCGTATGTTCTTCCACCTCTATATGGATCATGTCTTGATATGATTAAGCATCGTTTGATATTTATTGTATTATGTAAGCAAAGTGACAGTGTGAAATTGGGAATTGAGTTTTTTTTTCATGTTTGTTGTTTCCTTAACAATGTCAATAGAAGCATACTTGAGCGTGAAGAGCTCAAATCCATCCATTGGTCTGCAGGATCGGTAATTTCAACGTCTCTTTATGCACACACAAAATTATTTACTTACATACCTATGTATATATGCATACATAAATAAATATATGGATGCGTACAAATACGAATTATGATACATAAAAGATCAATGTCACATCTTTCTGCCTCTCATAACAACATGGTTTTTGGTGTGAAGAGTAAATGTAAAATATTTTTATCGTCTTTTATGAAAAGGGTATTTTGATGTTTGACAAATAGACAAAAGTAACCTCTATTAATCTGCAATTAGACGTGTAATTAACAAATGGTTAATTGTATTGTGTTCTAAACTGAGATGTTTTTATTTGTTTGACTTTTTAGTTGCTTCCTTACACGGGATTTGCAGCTGCAATGTTTCTGTTTTACTCGGGTGTTCCTGTTTTGCTGAAGGTAACGGCTGAAAGAATTTGGTTTATATGTTTAGAAAGTTTTCAAGTTACAATTACTAGTTTGTTGTTTGTAATCATGTTTCTTTTTGTTGTTTCAATTGTAGATGAGTGGATCTACAATGCTAAATCTGTCTTTGTTGACATCTGATATGTGGTCGGTCTTGATTCGTATATTTGCATACCATGAAAAGGTTTGTACAAATGCTGCATTTAAACAACTATTTGAAAATAAAACTTAGTTTATAGTTTGCAAGGTTTGATGAATTATCTATGTTGACTTTGACTTTGACTGTGACCATCAGGTCGATTGGATGTATTTCGTAGCCTTTGTTGCCGTTGCTATTGGGCTCGTTGTTTATTCAGGGTATGTGTTTAATTTTCTTGCTATACAACTGTTTGTATTTTCACATTCATCGCATTAGACTTGCTTAATAAAATGTTGACCCTTAGTAGCTATTGAAAAAGTATAACGTTTGACTTTTTTACAATGTTTGACTTGCCGCAGGTTCAATAAAGAAAACAATGCAGATGAAGAAGCAGAACGAAGCAGATATTTAGACGAAGAAACGGGCGTATTGAGTTCAAATAAAGCACATTTAGTAGCTAGTAGCAGCAATTGCAAAGATGATGATGATGAAGTGATCAAGAAGATTTGATCTAGAAGTTGATTTTTTAAAGTATTTTGATGAAGAGCAATACTTATAGCTTATATTTATTTTTACCATTATCAGTGAATTTAAGGAATTATAGTTGACGTAATAGGGGCTTAAAGTGCATATCACTTGAACACAGATGAAGAACTTATTTAAAGATATAAATTAATTGCATTGTTCTCTTGATTAAAAAAAAAAAGCATACCACATAAGTGAAATAGAGATATTTATTGGCAATACATGCTTCACAATCAATAAGAAACAAAAACTGTTCTATGAGGCAACCTGAGTTTGGTTATATCCTCAATGGTATACAAACTTCACAATACCTACAAGATCAAAAGCATTATCACTATTACATGATATAATCATACATTTAGGTGAAGTTTGTCATATAAGTAAAAAAGATTGCATCTTTTCATCACAATAACTTTTTCGCGCAGTTGAAATGATCTGTAACTCTCAGGAAAGGCAATGGTTACTTTGAGAACATCTTCGAAACAAAATTGTTCCCTTACCGTTCAGTTTATCTATAACCACCGTACGGCTGTTGACCATAACCACCACCACCACGACCTATCATTGGGTTGTAAGTTCCAGGCGGTAGATATCCGCCTGATGGTGGTTGCATTTGGAACTGGCCCATCGGCTGGTTCATGCCTCCATAACCTGCTCCATAGCCAGGGGCTGCACCTGCACCAGGTGCTGCCATGCTAGGACCCATCATGGGGTTCGGTTGAGGTCGGAGTGCGCCAGCATTAGCACGCCCAAGTCCAGAACCAGAACCCATGGCCTTACCCATGGTTGTATTTGATGTAATTAGGGTTGCGCTTGGTTTCTCCATTCTTTTCTCCTTCCTGTTCAAGGCTTCAAAGTCTACTCCAATATCAGACAATGGATTTGCTTTAGCTGTTCATACAAAAAGATTCATTATTAGCATATGTTTAACATCAAATTTAGATCATACCGGGTTGGGTAAGAAGTCATGGCCCGGTAATATTTTCCAATCTTTTTTTCAATTTTAAAAACTATTATTTAATGCTGAAACTGTGATTAGCTTTAGTGGGCCAACCCGAGCCATGACCCATAGTGAAATAAGGAATGAAGCAACTTACATCCAGCTATATTCAGGTTAACAAGCCCACGGGTCAACGTATCAGCCCAAACAGTGGATTTAGTCTCAAACTTGGCTGGTTCTTGAGGAACTGTCACAAGAGCACCTGTTGAAGCAGTGAGCGCAGACCCAGACTGAGCCTGAGGCTGTTGGTAGAAACTTGAAGTGGCAGTAACTTGAGCCACAGGTTGAACCGGAGCCGATGAAACATGAGGTTCAATGCCCCCGTATAAACCCTGATGTTGTTGACCATTGGAACCGGGATAACCAGAGCCCATTTGAGATGGAAAACCACCAATACCAGAGGGTTGACCACCATGGGGCGCAAAACCAGGCTGTGGCATAAATTGGCCAGTTTGAGGTGGAAAGCCCTGCTGTGGTGGAGGTAGACTATCTTGATTCAGTGTTGGTTGACCCCCTTGAAATGAAGGTTTACTGGTTTGTTGCCCAGGTGGAGCTTGAAAACCTGCTTGTGAAGGTCCAGGTGGTGGCAGGAGATCTGCAAGAATATCAATATTTTGATCAAAACCGCCACCATATCCAAAGTTATTGGCAGAGTTTGGCATCGAGGCAGCTAATTGTGGCGTTTCAACACTTAGACTGGTGGCAGATGTTGACTGGGGTGGGGCTGAATACCCATCTGTCGAAGAGACGGCTCTAAACGGACCGTCACCAAATGGATCATCAAATGGCTGCACAGAGAACATATTAAACAAGTATTAGAAAAGGCGTTAAAGTAAAAATAGAGATAAAAAGGGTATTTTAGGTATCTGAGTTTGTGAAGCACACCTGATTATGGCCACCTGCTGAAGATGAAGCCAGAAAGGTTTGACTAGGCTGATTTGAGTTTGTGAAAGCATCAGCTTCAGAAGCTGGATCCGCAACAGGAACGAGGGCCAATGAGTTCAAAGAGAAAGGGTCTGATGAAGAACCAAAAAGATCTGTTTCAGGACCGACCGATGTTGGTGGTAGTGCCGCTGTTGTTTATACCAAAATTTTAAATATAAGTTCAGGTATGAAGAGTCACCACAAATGAAAATGGTAAGATTGGGACGGAAAATTTAGTGCTTTTAACCTGGAAATGAGCTGAAAGAACCACGAGGATCAAATTCATCAAACCCATTAGTTTCATTATCCGGGGTGGCTGCAGGTGGAGGTGTAGCGGCTACTGGTGGTGGAGCAACAGCAGTGGCTGCCAGCGGGCTGCTGGAAACTGCTGTTTCATGACTGGTTGTTACAGGTGTCGGGGATACAGATTTCGTCTCTCCATCCCTTCACATATTGGAAAAACATCAGAGTAGATTCAGAGCAGAGCTGGATCAATTCATCAATCCAAAACACTTTTTTTCCAACTATTTGAAAAAAAATTGTACAGATTAAATATGATTCTAGATTTTAATATGTATCTGTGATAATCCTAATTTTTATAAAGGAATTGAGAAGTATATGCATTATATTTTTAAAAAATCGTCACACTAATCAACCAATTAACTAAGTAAATGCGTTGAAATTGCCAACTATACGGATAAGACTCAAAAGGTGTATCCGTGTATGTATGTAGACCATAAATTATACCTCTCACTATTAATGGGGCTACGACCATCAGCCACAGCATCTTCATAACTAGGAGGCACCCCAAGATTTTGTTCAGGAGATTTTTGCTCAAACTGCCTACCCCAAACAGAAAAATTACAAGAATAAACACTAGAGTTTCATTAAATAACTAAATGCAATTATTGGTTACTTAGAATCCTACAAAATAGGCTGTATTTGAAGTGCTGTTAATTGAAAGAAAAAATAGATGTATGGTGGATAACTAAATTACCTTCCATCATGAGACTGATCCTCACCTTTCGCGTTGCTTTCTCTGCAATTAAACAAAACAGAAATGAATGTGTATCAAGGAGTATGCAAGAGTGACCATGGGTACCCATAAAATGAACGCAAGAAAACAACATGCTATATCTTGTTAGCAGGCAAATTCAGGTTATATTTTATTGCTAACAGGTGAAACAAAATCCAATTGGCTTAAATGATTTTTAAATGTCAAATTCGTCCCAGGTGTCTTTTTAATGCATAAAAATTCCTAAAACTTTTTAATCATACTTGACCCTTATTATTTATAAAAGATAACAACTTGGACAAAAAGGTGTTTTGACTTTTGGCTCAAACCAATCCCTGCCCTTTTCCAAATTGTACCAAAAAGAATTTGTGTTTTTACAAGAAACGGTTACCTAACCCACCTAATCCACTCTCTTGTCATCTATTCCAGGACCATATCAGGTTTAACGCAATCAATCAATCATAACAACAAAAAATATACATGTACCTAGAAGAATACGGTCCATCATATTCATAGGCTCGTTCTCTGTCTCTATCAGAGCTTCTACTTCTTCGACTATAGCTGTCACCATCAACACTTCTTCTACCTCGATATTCATCATCCCTATGTTGATCCCGACCATAACGTTCTTCACCATATTGATATCCAATATCTCTTTCTCTCCCATACCCATCCCCATTCCTGTCTTCATCTCTACTTCCATAACGACCTTCATATCGATTATCATCATAACCTCCCGCACCCGGATAAGATCCGGGCCTGTACTTAGCACTTCCTGATGTGTTGTGAAACCTGATTGGAATGTTACAATTAAGTCACAAGAAAAAAACTAAATAACATAGCGATCATCAATTTTCTATTCTTATTTAGGGGGGTGTGTGGATGTGTTTTCTGTAAGTAATTACATTATTTGGAATAATTATAATCAAATCATCAATATACTCAAATTTTAATATTTATTCAACTCACTTGTCCCAGTTGGCAGCAGCCTTTTCCCTAACTTCCTGTATTCTTTCTTTATCATTCACTAGAGCAAGAAGATTTTGTGACTTCTTCCTTACATTGTTCCCCTGATCCCTACCCGTATGATCAAGATACTGAAAATCTGACAGTGACTGCGTATAAAAGATTTACGTATCAGTTACTAGTAAACCATAAGATAATCTGACAATAAAAGTTACCACTTCAAAAAAGATACCTTTATATGGTAAGAACGTTCCCTAATCTCATCTATGACACGCTCCGACCCGTTTGCTACAAGGTATTCAAGAACAGTCAAACCCTGGTGCAAAAGCAAAAAAGTCGAACCCGCGTTACATTTTCTGCTGAAGATTGAGCATAAACAGTAAGACAATTCACCATCAGTTTTAAGTAGAGGTAGCCTTTTCGACCCATTGAGTTATAAAGTCGCCCAGAGTGTACATTTAATGCATAAAAACCTCCAAAACAACTAACATTAAAAATAAGATTATCATAAAAATAAGATAACCTTTGAAATAAGATCTGACACTAGTTATTTATAAAAAAAATAGTTTTCGGACAGAAGATTAATCTGTCTGGAACTAAAATTGGCTTGTTACCCAACCACCCATTTTGCCACCTCTAGCTTAAAGGAACACCATGTAGACATGATTTCACATATGAGCGTTTCAAACCTTGTACACATGGCGCCAATTTTTCCCAGTATCATTCATACGCTTCCAAATCACAGACATGATCATTTGGTATTCATACCTGCATATGCATAACCGTAAATTAACTTTTCAGCGCAAAAGATATATTTAATAGTTCTCAATTTGTAACGATATATGGCGTAATGACATAAATCATACTGGTTTCGTGAAGCCATTGCGATATCAGCAAGAAGCGATCCATGGGGACCCCACAACTCGTTACTGGTAGCATCAAGAACCTACAAAATGAAGATTGAAACATTAATATAATTCACACATAAATTACAAGGGGAAAGAAAGAACTTCACCTTCTGTTCTATTGAAGGAACTTTAAGAACTTTCTTGTTAACCCCTCTCTTACTGCATGAAACCAATTATACATACATAAAATCATACATAATGAGACTATAATTTAACTAAACTTATTGGAAAACAAATTGAACTTACATGTCCCTGACAGTTTGATCAAAGGCCTTCTTCATTGTCCTGAAGAAGGATGCAAATGCTCTCTACAGTCCAAAGTCAGACACAATACAAATTATTCAGATTCAGGGGAAATCAGGAGACTAAGAACAAATATTCCTCAAAAGCAACTACAAAAAAATACAACTTGTAGAAAATACTTACTAAACTATTCATCATAACTTAAAATCTATTTGAAGATAATCTTAAAGCATAGGCTAAAGTTAAAGTCATAGTGACATGGCTATTCACAGCATGATTTTGGTATAACAACAAACATATTCTAGTTGGCGGTATTAAAACCATTGTCTCCTAATACTGGCCTAAATTAAGAAGATAAAACTTCCGAACAAGGTGCGGTTAATCCAAATACTTCAAATATACTAAAATCCTACTCAAGATTTGAAGATAATCTTAAAGCATAGGCTCAGTTAAAGTCACAGTGACATTGCTATTCACATCATGATTTTGGCATATAACAACAAACATATTCTAGTTGGCGGTATTAAAACCAATGTCTCCTAATATTGGCCTAAATTAAGAAGATAAAACTTTCGAACAAGGTGTGGTCAATCCAAATACTTCAAATATACTAAAATCCTACTCAAGATTTTATCCACATATCGGAAGTTAAATTGCGGAATATATAAAGGATTGTTTGGATGTGTGTTTTCCATTTATCGAACTCCGATTCTTCAAGTCACTATAGTCACTTCTAAAACTCACATCAAAAGTCAAAACACAACCACACATCCAAATAGCATCATGATTTTGTAATTATAACAATTAGCTTGAATAACTTAACCTTGGGTGAAAGAAAGGTTACTCAAAAGTTATGTGGCTTCAAATACAAGCAACCTATCATGAATTTTTAACATTCAACCCAATCAAGTACAAGCAAAAACAGCATAATCATTGATTAAACTCTCCCACGCTCACAATCACACTCACTAACTCAACATACCAATACAAAACCTAACCAAGGACAATACAACAGCAACAAAATCACAAAACAGGAACACAAAACTTCGAATACAATGTCCAAACATAAACCTATTCGACACTGTAAACATCATCATCAACATCAACAACATATGAGCTACACATACCGACTACGCATGATCAGAAACGTTGAATTTCAACATAAATTCAAGGAACAAAAGGAGATCTGGATGAACTAACAGATGAATCATGTAGGAGAATAGTGTTTCAAACCTGATCAAACTGAAGCTTGCAGATCTGAGAAAAGCAGTGTGATGAAGAAACGAATGAAATTAGAGTAAAAAGCGCATAAAATCTGCAAGCAATTATTGAGTGGAAATTGGATCCAAAAGAAAAGATGAAAATGGTAGAGGCTTCGATAGTGTTTATGCTTTATTATTACTGGCGACTGAATAATCTATGCAACAATTTAGGGAAGAAAGAGAGAGTGAGCAGTAATTATTATACAATAACTTCCGACTCGCTAACCGGCCAGTAACAGACTGTCTCATACCCTGTCTCATACCCAGGACACAGGAAGCAACGTCCGTGCGTAAGGGACGGCACGACTCTGACTAGCATTTTGTTGGTTGAAGGTACAAGACGTGGGATTCGAATTTGAGTCATCCCCACCTTCGTTAATGTGATTACTTCCTATTTTATATCCAACCAACTCATCTACACACTATACGACAACGGTAATTGTGTATTTTCCAAAAGAAATTGATTTCTTTTAATTGTATTTTGCTGGTTAAGTGAGTATTAAGTTTTTTTTTACTTTCTTCATACATGTTATGTTGATAGCATAAAGATCTCACAAACAATGTGTTGTGTCTTTTTGGATTGAAGTGTGGAATATGTCATTCAACAAAAAGTATGTTGAGAAAAAATGAAATAAAATGAAATTTCGTTGGCCGATAAAATGTTGTCACGTACCAGGTTGGCGGACTTCTCCATCGATTATAATCATGGTAATTAAAATTATATATAAAATTAAGCATTTATTAAAAAAGTAAATATTTAAGGTATACTTATATTGTTATATAATCATACTAGGTTATTTCCCGTGTGTCACACGGGTTGAATGTTAACAACGTAAAAATTAAAATAATTGTTACTTCTATAAAGTTAAAATAATTACGATAGTAATTTCTTATAACTCATACAAGTTTTCTAATATATTCCATAACTTTCATAAACACTATTACATATTTCACTTAAAAAATATTATAATAACAATTAAAGATAGATGTTAAAAAGTTCTAAACATGCTAAAAAACATATAATATGATATAGATCATCATAAAACATGAAATGAAACTTATTCACTATCGCTTGTTTGGTTGCTTTTATAGGAAAACATATATTGATTATCAAGTATCAAATCAATTTATAATATATCAATAAATTAGATTATACCCCGTGTGTTACACGGGTTAAATAACTAAAATATGTAACGATCATCAAACATAGTAAACAAAGAATTATATCAAGACTAAACATTACATTATAAATCATTAGCACTCTAAGTATGTTCTCTAACACCCTCAAAGAAAAAAAACACATAGGAAAAGTTAAAAGGCAAAATATTCTCATAAAATCTTGTCAAAATCTTGTAAATGAAAGACAACTTGTACCACTAAAAACATAGGCTTTGATATAGAGCTAAAAGATCACCTAATTCTCTATAAAAAACAGTGAGTTTAAATAATATTTAATACACCTTTTTACGTTCTTACTCAAATACCAATAATCAAGAAATATGCTACATGTATATTTGTTAGTTAGAACGTTTATTCCATTACAAAAGTTATATTCCGTTCTCAACAAAAGTTAGCTCAATAAATGTTAGCTAAGCTAATAAATATGCTAATGAATACTCTATTATTAAATTTATGTGATCAACTTGATGAACATCTTTATTCAAATAAGTTGTTAAAATTTATGACATATTCTTGGAGTGAAATATATCAATATATATTTTGGTAATGATAAGTTTACTAAGAATATGATAGTTATTTTTGTAATTGATATGGAAATATATTAGTTTGATGGGTTGTATGTTGTGCAATAAAAGGAGGACTAAATGTGTAATATAATTTTGAGCGGGAAAAGATGCTAACAATGGCTCCATTACATGCCATGTGGCATCCAAAACCCTCTTTTATTAGAAGGTATAGATGTTACAAAGTCGTTTACTCTAAATTTTACTTCAAACAAATATAAGCAATACGCCAATACAATGAGAAGTATAGTCAATGTTTTGGCTAAGGTGAAAATTATAAACAAACATGATAAGTAAACGGACACGAGTCTTGTCTATAATCTATATATATCACCTTGATTAGGCACATGCAACTTAAATAAATTTTATCCTTATTTATTATAATAAATATATAACACGTGACAAGCTACTATATAAATTATAAATATATAATAAAAACATGTGTATATGTATATAACAGAAATTTTGAATTGACAAACAAGTCAAACTTGAACTTTGAAAAGAATTTCTTATACGTCAAGTTTGAACTTTTGAAAATTTGTGAAACGAAATCAAAACATAAATATAACCAATAATTTACGAGCGACATTTAAACCGAAGATTTTCTCTATAAACTAGACCTCATCTTTTGCTAGTGCTAACTCTCAACAATTGGTATAGTAAATATAAAAATGTCACATAAACAATGAATAACCCATGACAATATTCTTAAAGAATACTGTAACATTTGGCCCGATCCACACCCGATCCAAATTCAAACCCAAACTCAATCGGATATCCATGAAATTTTTCCGTTGTATCATAAAATAAAAGTAATTATATCTTGTTGATTTATTAAATTATTACATTTAATTATATAATATAATCATTAAATAAGTTGATCAAACACTTTGGAGGCTTCGTGAATACATTTAACATTCTTATCCTGACCTTCTTATCATCCATGCTTCAATATATAATCATTAGGATATTGTGTTTTGAAAAGCTTAGATAGCAAGTAAGAAGCTTTACATGTTGGATTCTTAGTTACGGCATAAGGTGACTTTCGGGTGACTTTCTTGCCAACCTTTCTTCATTCTTGGGCTATCACTTTAGATCATCCAAAGCTCTTAGATATACTTGGTATACTAAGGAGTAAGTAGGTTCAATTGGCAAATCAATCCGAGCCCAAACGAAGCAGAAATCACAAACAAAAGTTTGAGAACGTAACCGTTGACCCGCACCAAGATCCAAGGTTTAAATTTAATTTTCGACATCATGAATGCTGTATTATTCTCTTCTATATGATAGTACTCTGAAAAATATGAACGTAGGCGAAAACCGCGTGAGAAACGGAGTTATAACGAAGCGGGAATCGCGAAAACAAGTTTAGCGTTTACTGTTAATTTACAAGACGCGATTTTTCCTACTTTGAAACCGTCCCACATCGCCCCAAACCTAAATTTTTGCTCATTTTCACACCTATAAATACCATTGCTTAGTTCCTTATAGCCTACAACTCTTAGTTTGAGTCTAAACAAGTAGAATAGCCAAATTTTGGTGGTTCTGCAAGTGCAATATCTTTTTGGGCGTTGTGTTTAGTTTCTTATTTATTCTTTCGACGAGGAAGTGCCGCCCTACGAACTCGTCTCGTTTGTAAGGCTTCTTTGAGGTAATCTTCTTTTTTTTATTTTTAGAGTCATTCATTTATCTTTTTCTTAGTTTTGTTAGTTTAATTTAGGTTGTTAGTTAAGGAAAAATGCCTTTAGGCTTGGTGTAGCTTTGTAGAAGCTCAACGAGCACAACCTATCATGTCTATTCATTTGACTATTCCTTAAGATGTTTACCTATCCATATTGCCTTCGTTTGATTAGGTTGAGTCACGCTTGCATTCGAATCGTAAACCTATTCATTTGAGTTGCTGTCTGATCATATACGTTCCAATCCCAAGACATCCAGCGTGATACGACTGTTCATCTTGAAGTTTCTTTCATCATACACTAGTTTGTTTTAGCACCATTGAGGTGAGTATTCATAGCCCCTTTTTAGTTTTCTTTATTTCTTTTTGGGGTGAAATCACGTGACTTATACTATAAATCATTTTTTATTCATTTTTATTCATTAATGTTCATTTCATTCATTATACTTATTTTATTCAATTCAATTCAATTCAAATTCATGTTTATGTTATTACTTGCATTTATGTGTTCATAGCTTGATAGACACTTATAGCACAATCATCAATTTATTCAAACCGACGGTTATCAATAATAGATCTATTTGTCTGACAAACACACCCCAATTAATCATGCTTTTGCTCAGAGGGTGATTGTAAACCGGATTCATATGCATTTGCTCATTTGTGACTTGATCTGTGTGATTTTAAGTCTGTTTAATCATGTCAGTAGGTTTGATTGTGAAATCGCTTTATCTTGTATGATACACTTTGCATTATGGGTATTAACATCACATGAGAATTGAATTTCTTTATTTATTTTATTCATTTTAGTCATTCCAATCATTTTAAATCAATATATTCATATGTACTCAACCCTATGTTACTCACCAGCTAAATTAATTAGCTGACATATATTTTTCACATGATTTCAGGTTATGCAGCTTAAGTGTTTACTTCAAGTGCTTCACATATAGGACATGCTTGGACTTAGTTAATATTTAAATCATTTAAATGTATTATTTATTTATTTGGAGATTCTGTGTCTTGTAATAAATGCAAAATTTGATTTAATAATATTTAAACTATTTTAGTTCCATGAGCTATGAACAATCTATTCACTATCGTCTGCCCCGAGGTTTCCGCCATCGGTCGGGGTGTGACAGATTGGTATCAGAGCCATGGTTATAGGGAATTAGGTTATTAGAAATGGAATGACCTAGTCTATAACTAAGGACCCAAAACATGAGTCATCTCATGTCATTAGTTGTTAATTCATGTTATTTGATTACATGTTTACTTGTTTTCACACATGTTATGTTTTATATATGCCTATTGTTTATCTCTTATCACAACTAATACAACTCTTATTATCAATCATATGAACTTCAAAACTCTAGGGTTTACGCCTAATCCGAATTGATTTCCTAATCGATTCTCAAATTAAAATCAAGACTTTATTCATTATTTTCAAATTACCCCTCAATTTTCAAATACAATATTTTTATGTATGGTTTTCAAATCTCGTCAAAGTGTAAGTCTCGTAACTGAACATGTGCAATACTGGAAGAGTGGGTGCCTGTACCTCGAGTGTTCTGTCTAGGAAAAGGTATTCATACAAATCCAAATCAACTGATGGATCCGTTACCTTACCTGGGAACCCTCGGGGTGAGTGTCCGCTTATAGGTACTCATGTCTTCATTAGAGTTATCGTGGACCTACTACTTTGATAGGTCAACGTATTCGTGCGGTTTGTGAACTAAACGTCTACACTCGGAATATCTCAAGATGATTTCAATATCTCGTATTTTCAATAATTTCTCAAATTATTTCTAAACTCATTGTTTTAGTACAAACTCATTATTAAATTTCAATACTTATCATTTATACATAAATTTATCATCAAGCCCTCTTATAATTCAACTAATCACAACATTACCATCAAATACACATATAATACATAAATCATAACTTCATCATTCAAATTTTCTTATAGTTCATAAACTCATTATCAAATTCTCATATAATCTATTTAATCATAAAGTATGGTCAAATTCACATATAATTAATTTAACCCATAAAAACTATTCTCATATAATTATATATAATTATGCAAATTCAAATTCTAATGTATTTCATTTTCCTGAATTTTTCTATTTACTTGAATTATTTATACTATTTATAACACGTATTTATTTAAACTTGACAAAAAAAAATTATTACCATCAAATTCACATATAAGACATAAATCATAACTTCATCATTCAAATTTTCTTATAATTCATAAACTCATTATCAAATTTTCATATAATCTATTTAATTAAAAATTATCGTCAAATTCACATATGATTCATTTAACCCATAAAAACTATTCTCATATAATTATGCAAATTCAAATTCCAATGTATTTGATTTTCTAAAAATTTTCTATTTTACTTGAATCGTCTATACTATTTATAACACGCATTTATCCAAAGTTGACAAAAAAAATTTTTTTTCCATCAAATTCACATATAATACATAAATCATAACTTCATCATTCAAATTTTCTTATAGTTCATAAACTCATTATCAAAATTTCATATAATATATTTAATCATAAATTATCGTCAAATTCACATATGATTCATTTAACCCATAAAAAAAAACTACTCTCATATAATTCTGCAAATTCAAATTCCAATGTATTTCATTTTCCAGAATTTTTCTATCATTTATACTATTTATAACACGCATTTATCTAAACTTGATCATACATGAATTTGACTTCCTATGATGCTATCGAAGTTTATTTTACATATACCTAATTATCTTAATGCTTATGAACTCGACTTACCATGAACTTGGTTATCTGATATATAGGAAACTTAGATTCTTCATAAACATGAATTTCTATAAATTTGTTTAACTACAAACTCGATAATTCATGGATATGAATAATATTAAATGTATTAAATTGGCCACCTAAATTAATGAACATTGATCTTTCCATCATCTAAGAATTTAATTTCAAATGAACTTGAATATTAATGATTTTTCTCAAACATTAAATCAGAACCTACGTACATTATTATATGCGTATTTAGAAGTTTTGTGTCCCTTCACCCACGCATGACATAATGAATTATGAGAATCATGCAAAAGCTTGTGTGATTACGGGTGCACACGGAATTACAAAAGTTGGTGCATGGAACTCATAGTAAGTTTTGTCGTGTACTTTTGGGCAATGCGACAAATGTGATGTGATAAGAGCATGGTGGATACGCCGTTGGTACTTCCTATATATAAGTGGTCTTGTCACATCGTCAAATGAAGTGTTGCCTACGTCTAGTGAAGTTTGTGTAGCTTCTGGACCATGACCCATTGCAATTTAATCTTAAGAGTATTTTTATTCCATCTTTCATTGATCATTATTCATCATCATCTAGTGCTCAAGTTGGTGATTCAACTTCTCGAGGTTGACATATTGTTGTTCAACTCGAGGGAGCTAGATAACATTAGTACATATATTATGGAAAGCGCATCAACATGGACATCTTTTGAAGATGTGCCACATTTTATTCATATTATTCATTTTGATCATTTATTCACTTTACTAATCATGTTATTCATTTATTCATTCATTTTATCAATCACATTTATTCACTTTAATCATTTATTGTTTTTTTTACCACATTTATTCATTTTTATCATTCATTCATTTTGTCAATCACATTTAGTTATTCTAAACATTTAGTAACGTTTATTCATTTTACTCGTTTAATCATTTTACTCTTGATCACACAAGCGAAACTTTTACAACATTTATCGATCATCTTAAACCCTATTCCATCATTATCTTGAGTAGCAATGAATCACTATCCTAACCCTTCGTTCAATTACGTTCATCTAAACTCATTATAATTCGAACAATATTATAAACGACACTTGATGATATTAAATGAATTAAAGAAAATAATTCTTATCATATTATCTCAATTAAATCCTTAGACAGCGCATGTGAGACATGATTATGTTTTGAACACGATCGTGATACACTATTAATTCTTTCATCAAAATTAACGTTAATCAAATTTCGGGACGAAATTTCTTAAAGGAGGGGTGACTGTAACATTTGGCCCGATCCACACCCGATCCAAATTCAAACCCAAACTCAATCGGATATCCATGAAATTTTTCCGTTGTATCATAAAATAAAAGTAATTATATCTTGTTGATTTATTAAATTATTACATTTAATTATATAATATAATCATTAAATAAGTTGATCAAACACTTTGGAGGCTTCGTGAATACATTTAACATTCTTATCCTGACCTTCTTATCATCCATGCTTCAATATATAATCATTAGGATATTGTGTTTTGAAAAGCTTAGATAGCAAGTAAGAAGCTTTACATGTTGGATTCTTAGTTACGGCATAAGGTGACTTTCGGGTGACTTTCTTGCCAACCTTTCTTCATTCTTGGGCTATCACTTTAGATCATCCAAAGCTCTTAGATATACTTGGTATACTAAGGAGTAAGTAGGTTCAATTGGCAAATCAATCCGAGCCCAAACGAAGCAGAAATCACAAACAAAAGTTTGAGAACGTAACCGTTGACCCGCACCAAGATCCAAGGTTTAAATTTAATTTTCGACATCATGAATGCTGTATTATTCTCTTCTATATGATAGTACTCTGAAAAATATGAACGTAGGCGAAAACCGCGTGAGAAACGGAGTTATAACGAAGCGGGAATCGCGAAAACAAGTTTAGCGTTTACTGTTAATTTACAAGACGCGATTTTTCCTACTTTGAAACCGTCCCACATCGCCCCAAACCTAAATTTTTGCTCATTTTCACACCTATAAATACCATTGCTTAGTTCCTTATAGCCTACAACTCTTAGTTTGAGTCTAAACAAGTAGAATAGCCAAATTTTGGTGGTTCTGCAAGTGCAATATCTTTTTGGGCGTTGTGTTTAGTTTCTTATTTATTCTTTCGACGAGGAAGTGCCGCCCTACGAACTCGTCTCGTTTGTAAGGCTTCTTTGAGGTAATCTTCTTTTTTTTATTTTTAGAGTCATTCATTTATCTTTTTCTTAGTTTTGTTAGTTTAATTTAGGTTGTTAGTTAAGGAAAAATGCCTTTAGGCTTGGTGTAGCTTTGTAGAAGCTCAACGAGCACAACCTATCATGTCTATTCATTTGACTATTCCTTAAGATGTTTACCTATCCATATTGCCTTCGTTTGATTAGGTTGAGTCACGCTTGCATTCGAATCGTAAACCTATTCATTTGAGTTGCTGTCTGATCATATACGTTCCAATCCCAAGACATCCAGCGTGATACGACTGTTCATCTTGAAGTTTCTTTCATCATACACTAGTTTGTTTTAGCACCATTGAGGTGAGTATTCATAGCCCCTTTTTAGTTTTCTTTATTTCTTTTTGGGGTGAAATCACGTGACTTATACTATAAATCATTTTTTATTCATTTTTATTCATTAATGTTCATTTCATTCATTATACTTATTTTATTCAATTCAATTCAATTCAAATTCATGTTTATGTTATTACTTGCATTTATGTGTTCATAGCTTGATAGACACTTATAGCACAATCATCAATTTATTCAAACCGACGGTTATCAATAATAGATCTATTTGTCTGACAAACACACCCCAATTAATCATGCTTTTGCTCAGAGGGTGATTGTAAACCGGATTCATATGCATTTGCTCATTTGTGACTTGATCTGTGTGATTTTAAGTCTGTTTAATCATGTCAGTAGGTTTGATTGTGAAATCGCTTTATCTTGTATGATACACTTTGCATTATGGGTATTAACATCACATGAGAATTGAATTTCTTTATTTATTTTATTCATTTTAGTCATTCCAATCATTTTAAATCAATATATTCATATGTACTCAACCCTATGTTACTCACCAGCTAAATTAATTAGCTGACATATATTTTTCACATGATTTCAGGTTATGCAGCTTAAGTGTTTACTTCAAGTGCTTCACATATAGGACATGCTTGGACTTAGTTAATATTTAAATCATTTAAATGTATTATTTATTTATTTGGAGATTCTGTGTCTTGTAATAAATGCAAAATTTGATTTAATAATATTTAAACTATTTTAGTTCCATGAGCTATGAACAATCTATTCACTATCGTCTGCCCCGAGGTTTCCGCCATCGGTCGGGGTGTGACAAATACAAAATTCACCCTTCTTATGACAACCTAACTAACGATACAACCATTTCAAGACAAAATTCCTTGGCCCTGTGAACTTTTGACTGCAAATCAAAAGGTCCATTCTTAGCATTTCGTTCGAATAGATTGTCATATTTTTGGAAAAGAAGGCAAACCATTACCCCAAAAGGTCCATCATGGCTTCTTATCAATAACTAAAATTACATGTGGTACATGTGTAATTTCTTCCTAGGATGACTGTTTGCTGACACCAAGAATTTGTTTGGCATCTTGTTTAATCATAATCTTACTTCCTCTACGCGCACCATAATGTAATGTTTCTTGACAACCTGTGATTTTGATGCATCTCCAGCATACCAAAACAAAAATAGATAAATGCTCTAGTTTTAGCATGTAAAAGACAATTTTTGAACTCCTTAATGTTATCATAGTGTTACTACATCAATTATTTTAAAGCAATAACAAGTGAATGTTTATAAAAATCCCTATTTTGTCTATTTCTCTAATTCTCTGTGTGATAAAAGTTTGAAGTTTGTTCAGCTCACATGAGTTAAAGAGTTAACGAGACTTTAAATAGTTAGAAACTAACTATAACTATTATAATTATATATTTATATGTTTGATGCTTGATAACACATAAATTGTAAACATACTTCGCATATCTAGTATTTATAGAATCAACCCGATCCGACCCGTTTCAAGTTTTCAACCAACATCAATGATAATCTATTTTGACCCGAACTTTTCCAAGCCAGCATTAACACTTTTCCACTCAGCATGCATATTTGTGAGCTTTTCTCTTTATATGATTTGTTTCTTTGTTTAGAGTATGCATATCACATGATTGCATAAAGAACATATGGCCAAGTGATCTAATTCCACAATCCAAAAAAAGGAAAAGTTACACCACTCCAAAAAGTTAGTTGGATGCAATCATGCATCTCAACCCATGATATATATAAAGTACCAATAACTTCAAAAACATTATTGAGAGTTGGCAAAAAGTAATATATCATGAAGTGAATTGCTATAAAAGGGTACAAAATCATATAACAAAATACATACAAAAACTAGGATTAAATAAAAAAGAACTTAGAAATTTGTGACGTTTTTTTTAAAATAATAAAGTAAGCTATTTATATATAAATTATATTAATAAAGATAGATTTACATGGAAATAGAAGGTAAACGGGCAACAAGCTGCGCCGCTAACCCTTTTTGGATAGCAAAACCAAGTCTTTTAAACACTACATTCATAGACCTCGGGGTCATAACAAAGCTATGCATAACCCGTTGGACTCGATTAAGTACCTCCACAGCCTCAGGTGCAAGAAAACCAAAGGTGTCAAACGCAAATGGAACAAATACGTGTTGGTTGTCAATGCATGCTTTCTCGTGTTGGTTGTGACGTTATAAAATTCCTAAACTTACTTTGAAGCGCTTGACAATAAGCTTGAACAAAAGCCTAGAACCCATAACAATCAAAGTTGTCGGTATCTTAGCGGCCTGACGGTGTATCTATTACATAGAAATATTATACTTACGTATGTGTTTCATTCCTCCATGACGTCCTAACAACCCAGAGGCCTTTAGCATTTAGCAAAGTAATGCTATGTAACATTCTCAAGTTTTCATAAAATGGTGGAGAAACATGTCGTGTTGGCTCAAATGGGGTGCTTTAAATTTGCACCGCTATTAGCGACCAAATGTTACATCTAGGGTTGCGTTCTAGATACAATACAAGTGAATAGTGAATATTTAGGTTTGTGTTATTTTTAAAGAGTTTTGTGATCTTGTCGTGTTACTAAAACTTAAAAGCACTTCGTCTTAAAGTAAAATGCAAAGGGTTGCGATCTTTTTAAGCTCATAAAGTTTCTGACAATTTCGAAAACATGGAGAACAAAGACACGAGGGACATGTAGCCAAATTAATGTTGTCTTAAAATACTATTTCCCATCATGTATACAAATCGACAATACACTAAGCCAACCATCATGTATTTTTAATAGTTTGTATTATTTCAATCATTTTATACTCGACTATAAACGAATCAATGTTTCAATAAACAGGTCGTAAACTATTCGGTGGAAAGTTCATTTGTGTCCGTCCGTCTAATAAACAAATGAACATGAAAAAAATTTTGTTCCTTAAGCGAAATGAACAAACATGAACAAAAGATATATTTATATATCTACTAACAGGGAAGGTCGGTGCTTTGCACCGGCCTCTCCCGTCCCGTCACTTCACGTTTCGACTTTTTCTTACTTTAATATATTAACGGTTTTAATCCTTAACTTTTAATGCATTTACTGTTTTAGTCCCCGACTTTTGCTAATTGTCATTTGAGCTCCTGATAAATTTTTGATTTGATCTGTTACTCCACTTTGACATATAGTATGACTTTTACTAATTGTCATTTTACCCCCTGATAAGTTTTCGACTTTGCTCTTTTACTCTACTTTGGCATATAGTACGACTTTAATATTGTTATCGTGTTGACCTTTAACTTTTAATATTTCATCGTTTTTTAACATGTGACACATTACTTTTTTCGCCGTGACGTATGAAGCATGAGACTTTTTTTTCAACACATATTACGAAATTAAATACGCAAAACCTGACTACTTAAGCCGACCACTACAATGTGCGACCTGATCTTAAATTTATTTCATGAGCATCTATCTAATAAATCAAACTTTTAGGGGGCAATTTTTGGAGGGATTTTTTTTCTATAATAGGAAGTTTGGGAGGTAAAATTTAGCTAAATTTTTCACCATGCAAGTTGATGGAGCCAACTCCTTAAATGTTATATATTTACAAATTGTTAAATATAATGGTTATAATTTCTTTATAAATATTATTATTTAACCCGTGTGTAACACACGGGTATTAAACCTAGTTTTGTAATATGTTAGACGTAAATTTGGTTCTACAACAACTAGCGGGTTCATGTCAGTATTGAACCATGTCATTTTCCCCTTCAATTCTTCGTTCACCATCACCAACACACACATATCTCACGCAAACACTTACTCGAAGAAGATAAAAATCAACCTCAAACATCGATCGAAGGTTCATTTTCTTCAAATGTAGCTTAATATACGATCCAAATTCATGTGTTTCCGCAATTTGATTGGTTAATTGAGGCGAGATCAGGTTTTGTTATATGATGCTTTGTTCTGAATTCAACACTCACATACAAACATGGCTACGTGATTACGATAACATTCAATCATTCGCCGTCGTTCTAATCTACATTCAGGTCTATTCTCGATCATCATTTTTATTTTTTCAGTCGGTTAGTTAGGGCAGTAAACGAATCGACGGCTTGTTTTGATTTGTAAATGAGCCAAACCGAGCTGACTCGGTTTGTAAACGAGCCGAGGTTTGGTTTGTAAATGAGCCGACGAGCTACCTCGGCTTGTTTTGTAAACGAGCCAAGCACCGAGTCTAGCTTGGCTTGGTTTGGTTTATAAACGATCCGAGTCAAGCTATAGCTGATTGTGAGCAAGTTTTCGAGCGAGATTATAGCCACAAGTTATTTCAATACGTGTAGACTTAGTTTTGGCAAGTGTATAACAATATTATTCGGTATTTTGGCTAAAATTGGGGTATACTCATAAACTTACATAATTATCGAGCCAGAAGCATCCACAACTCACAAACAATTTATATACATACATGTATATAATTAAACAATTCGAGCCAAAGTTGAGCCAGCTCGAGTTTAATTGTTTAAATGAGCCGAGTCAAGCTGGCTTGGTTTTGTAAATGTTTCGAGTTGAGCTGGCTCGGTTTGTAAATGAGTTGCTTTTGACCGAGCTTTTTCCAACTTGGTTAGTACCTGTTAGTGCTCTGCATTGTGGTTTCGTGTTAGAACTTGAATTTATGAGTTATGAGCTAGCATTTGTGTATTAATTGATGGAAATTGTATTGATGTTTGAAGATTGTGTGTGCTTTGATTGGATCATTGGGGGCATTGTATAATGGAGTGTCACTTATAAATGTTGGGATTGGGTTATTTGCTCTGGTTGCAATTGAGAGTAACAGCCAAAGTCTGGGAAGAACTTATGCTGTTCTTTTGTTTTCTGCAATTTTGCTAGACATGCTGTGGTTCATCCTCTTCTGTCTCGAAATCTGGTTAGTTTTTACACTTACTATTATTATCATCCCTTCATGTTTGAATAGTTTTTTTGTTTTAATGACTTGAAAGTTAATGTGTGGATAAATAGAGAGATGAAATGCTTTTGTACGTGCAGGTAATCTTGAAGTAAGTAGTATGAAATGGTTTTCTAGTCGTAATCCGGTTTAAAGTATGTAGTCAAAAGTGAGATAGGTCCTTCGTCTTAGACTTTTAGGTCCCAAAAGCTGAGGCACGAGGCACGCACGTCCCACGTGTGAGGTAGTTGCTCTATATGCAACCAAAAAACTTTACTTACAACCAAAAGTTGTGTCTTTCTTATTTGTTTTACATATCAACTTTTTTTTAATCAAATAAACCTTTTGTAATTTCCTCATCACTTTGGTTGTTTTACAATCACTTGATATAAATTTTGGCACCTAGAATCATTGGTATAGCTTGGTGATGTAGTTTGATATAGATTGTACACTGGAGCAGTACAAACAATCTCAAACATGTTATGATGAAAGTTTTCCCGCCTTTGATATTTTCTGCCTGAATTTCATTAGAAACAGGCCAACCTTTCTTTGTATGTATCACATAGTTCATAGATAGATGATAGATACAACAAGAACCCACAGTTATCATTTTATCTTTTGTCCTAAAAAGCTTGGTGTGTATTGCAGGTACATATCTTCAGAGATTTATGGAGAATTTGTCATATTTTCAGTGAGACTTTCTTTATTAATGCAAGTTATTGGGTTCACAGTAAGATCATCATCCTCGTTACTATGGATTCAGATGTATAGATTGGGGCCATCACTTGTAGATTGTACAGTTCCTCGTGATGCTGACTTGGATTCGAGGAGCAGTTTTATGAGTCCTATCACCCCTCCTCGCGTATTTAGACCTACTAATGGTTCTGTTGGTGCCATCAATGATCCAGGATTCTACTCATCTCCTTTATCAGATAACCAAGATGACGGATCTTTACCTTCAGTAGGTGTTATTGTTCACTTGTTTCTATAGTTGGCAAGATGAACGGGTCAGGCTTGTCTGGTAATGTGCCAAAACAGGCTCAAGTTGAAATGGGTCAGATTGGATGAACCAGCAAACACTTTTTATGTTCATTTTTCTTGTGTCTTATCTCTAAAAATAGACTTTGGACAAATTTTAACATGTTCCCCTTTTAACTAACTTTTTTGTTTGACCCGTTTGGGATAAAACACAATCCAAGTCGACCCATTTCTGTATAAAGTTTTGGATGATTTCATGTGAATCTGTTTATTATTTGTAGGGTCATGACCATCAGATTGGCATAGATGGGTCTCTGTCTGATCCTCTGTTGAAGCCACCTACAAGCAAATCTCTTCGGCCTAAACGCGTAAGCCCTGCTTTCGTTTACACACTCTTATGATCATATGAATATAATGCTTTTATGGTTCCTTTCTGTTGGAACTTGAAAGTGAAAGTTCAAAATGAGTTTAATGGAGCCAAACAATATCTTTCTAAAATACTCTTATAAATTATTGCAATTCTTTCATAAAGAAACATATCCTCATTACATATAATATACAAGTAAATTTGGTTACCTAAAACCCTACCTTTTTAACATTTCGATTTTTTTAATAAACAACTAATTTGCTAATTATGATTACAAAAGTTCCAATATTTCAACGTTCATCTTCTTGACTCAAAGGTTTGTTGTGCAGGAAAAGAGGATAGTAACCAGGCTGGTGAGCCTTTGAGCTACAGACTATTTAATATATAATTAATTTTGTTATTATTATTTACCTAATTAAGGTTCATTCTAATATTTTTATGTTCGTGAATAATTTGTGGTAACATTTCAACATTTTGTTATTATTATTTACCTTTTGAACCTAAAACCCACGACACACCTCGGTAAAGAGTTATTATATTGTTTTACCTTAAAGTAACCTAGCATTTTTTAAATAAAATTTAAATTAAAGACATTAAAATAAAGAAAAAGCATAATTTTCATTGATAAAAGATACATAAATAAAGGAAAAAGATAACAAATAATTGAAAACCGTTGGATAAAATGGTGCTTGGAACTAGATGATGATGATGGTCGACAAATAAAAGAGTAGAATGAAAATGGAAGAAAAAGCATAATAACATTGTGTCTTTTTATGTTGAGTAGATGAATTTTAATAGTATAAAAGAGTAGAATGAAAATGGTGCAAAGTGTTGTTGAATAATTGTTAATTTACAATGTAATAATAGTTCATAGTTGTTTTAAATCCATCAATTGTTGCATTTAAACAGTATTATTAAGCATCAGGTTCATGAATCCACTAGACATAGCCGAAGTTACTACCCAAAGCAAATTTGCGGTACGTGTTGCTGCTTACCAGTCTGGTCTGAACCTAGGCTCAACGACATCCGCCCTTATGCATGTTTGAATTGTATCTTTGCAATTCGGTATGAATGATTGATTGCATTGTACCTTTGAAAAGGCAAGTCTCAGATAATTAAAAATCAAAGAAGATTTTGTTTTTCTATTTATTTTATATAAATACTTATACTTAAACATTATTATATACTCAAACCTAAAACTCATATATAACTTAACTGATAACTAAAATATTATATTTATTTTTTCTATACTAACATAAGAATAAATAATCTATCACTAACCAGGCATGATAGTTTTTTTTATCATCCGGCTCGAGCAACAATAGCTTGTGTGTATAGGTACAAATAAAGGAGTAATTTTAATATTTATTTTTAAAAACTACGATTTATATAATCTTTTGTTAAACCACATATATGCATTTCAATAAACAATTATACAAATCATATTGTGTGTATAGATACAAATAATATGGGTGTCTATATGCATTTCAATAAACAACTATACAAATCATATTTTTTTAAACATATTTTAAATTTAGTTAAATTACAAGTATTTTGGTCAATTTATATTATAAAAAAAACCCGTTAAAACGGCTCCTAAATTGTTTATTAACAAAATGATTTTAAAGGTCAAGGTCATGCTATACGTGTTGCATGCCGACTAAAATGCTATTCTTTAATTACCTATGAGGAGTCGTTTACATATGAAAAGAAGTGGTTAAGGTCTAAGGGAGTTGGGCCCTTTGCATGGTTAAGGGGGAACACCCTTGAAAATAGACAGTTTTGTAATACACAAAGGTATGTAAGTTGAGTCAAACATGTGTGGCTATGGTGCACTATTGTTATGTGTCTTGACTTTTGACACATGTTTGAAAGAGTGTGTTAAGTCATTATAAATGCGTGTATTTCACATATATGAAACAATACGTCAACCGATTACAATGATGTGTCTAACTATTAAGGTTTAATTCAAGGTTGCAATAAGTTTTGTCGCAATAGACTCGTTGCAATATGTTTATAAGCTTTATAAAAGTATGGTTAGTTTTAAACGATCTTAATCTCGTTTTTAAATTGATATAATTTCAAATACCAGATGGTGTATAGACTCATTGAATTTATATATTCATGATCAACTTGCTGATCTGCTAGATATGACAAGATCAGGCCATCAACCATAGTTCTTTTATTAACGACTCGTCAATATTTGATTCACTTACTTTTTGACCATGCATCAATTGTACCATCAACCCGGGTTTTTAACGTCGATTCTTTAACTTTGATTGGGACTTAAACCCAACTAACTCATTGTTTGACCATGCATTGATCGTATGCCTTGTGTTCAATTTTCCTTGATCAATTTGTTATGATAGTTTTATATTTTGAAATTTTTGCATATATATGATGATACAAGTAATTATACTTAGAGTAAACTGCAGTTTTGATCCCTGTGTTTTGATACCATTAACAGTTTCAGTCTCATCTTAACAGTTTTGGTCCCTGTGTTTTTATTTTCTAACAGAAATGGTCCTAAATACTAATTCCATCTAATTTTCCGTTAAGTCTCTCACACGTGTCCCACATTTGAGGCATAGTTATCAAAAGCCATCGCTTTGTCGCCTAGTCCACTAATTTAAGCCAGGCCCATCATTTGCGCTTTCAAATCCTAGGCAAAAAATCCCACCAGATAGCTAATATTCAATTGTTTTAATTTTATTTTATTTAATCCTTATTCCTTACCAAGTAATTTTCCGGATAAAAATGGCTCTAAAAATATTCCATTGTTATTTATGGCTTCTCTATGTGTTGTTCGACCCTTAACCGTCTTCAATCATGTATGATTTCTTCAATATAGAAATTACTTTTGCACTTTTTGTTGAATATTATGGTATTGGAAATTTTTGGTATTTGAAGGATGTGTTAATCTTCCATTATCTAATATATTTTATATTTTTTTAAGTTCGCTTTTTATTTTTCGGGCCCGCGCTTTTTTAGCGCCTCTCGCCTAGGCCCAAGGCCCAGCCTCTCGCCTAGAGTGCGCCTCGCGCCTTTGATAACTATGATTTGAGGGGTAAAAATGTCATTTATCTCTCTTTTTTATCTAGGTCATCATGTAGGTTAACATTATTGAATGTTAAAAAGAATGGTAGAAATGACATTTTTATTCCGTATATGAATGAGACTTAACAGAAAATTGGATGAAGTTAGTGTTCGGGACCATTTATGGTAGAAAATAAAAACACAAGGACCAAAACTGTTAAGATGAGACTGAAACTGTTAATTATATCAAAACACAGAGACCAAAACTGCAGTTTACTCTTATACTTAACATAAACATCATTTGTTACACTTTTATAACCATCAAAACTCAAAATAGTACACATGGATAATTATATTTTGTAGTTACAATAACTAGACTTAAAAGTATTCATTTGAACATCTTAGAATCAAACTTTCAAATATCATATATAGCTTCTTTGTTATATGTACCAAACTGCTACCCAAATCCACTAATAATTTGACATACAACAAACAATGATCCAGACTAGTTGATTGAACCTAGATGTTGATATGTAACCAATACTGAAAATGACATTCCACTCTACCTATCCAACATATATCTACCTCATGCCCTACAAAACCAGGTATGATCATCTTCTTCCCTAACCTAGCTACAAGATCATTATTTGCACCAAGTTATTACCATATATGTTCCAGCGTGTTTACCTTCTTATAGAAAGTTTCATATAGTGTGTGTATAGACCAAAGGTAAGCATCCTAGAGGCACATAAACTAAAATACACCAAACTACTCATTAACTAGCGTCTTTAACCAAAGTGTCTTTGGTCTAGAGTTACGCGAGTGTTAGAAAAAGGTGTCCCTCCCCAAGAGGCCAAGAGGTTGAGGGTTCAAGTCCCACGGTAGACAAATGAATAAAATTAGTGGGTGGGTTGCCGATCAAAAAAAATAAAAACATAAAAAATTAACTAGCACCGTTTGTTATCTGATAAGGTCTGGTAAACATTCAAACTTAACACTAAATTGATAATCAAGACAACATTAATGAAGGAGAAACGGCGTGCAGTGTGCATGAGGTCCTATGATACTAATCAAATTGAGAATGCAAGAATCGAATGATGAGACTTTAATAGCAAAACAGTGATTATACACCTACGACTGCATCTCTTTCCTACTAACGGTAGATAATGTGAAACTAATAACGGAGGGCAATGAGATTGAATTCACAATCCCATATCAAAAATACCTACAGCAAGATACAATAACAGCGCAGAGATTGAGTAGATCGCTCTCTATGCAGATTGCAGGCACCTTATACTGAACCTAAATACCTATGCACATAAAGGAAACCCTTTATAAGCAACCTAAAGTCAGTATCGATGCACATGATAGCTCAATATAGAAAGAGGGTAAAGCATAAACACAAATGCAGCTCAAGCACTAACTATAGCTGTTGAAGACGAAAGGCAACCTCAAGGTGCATAAAAGCAAATACTTTTATAAACGGGTCATATAGTATAAAAATACCATATTTAGGGGTTTTAGTCTTGTTTTAGGCTTGTTTAGACCGTTTCAGATTGATTCCAAGCTTGTTCAGGGCTAATGTAATTGTTTCAGGCCACTTCAGACCATTTTTTGCCAGAATTTTGTGGAAATTAGCTTGAAAAAACGCCTCAACGCCTAAAAATGAGCCTTTTAAAGCGAGTCGGCAAGGCTACACTGGGCTGTGTCTAAGGGCCTATACGCACAACTTGTGGCTTTTGAGGACAAAGCCACTAATAATCGAGTGACAAGATTCACAAACAAACCAACAGGATCATAACAAATGGTATAAACATCAAGAAAGATGCAGGTACTTGATGTCAAAGATCAAGGTAAATTGTAATCATCGTATGTTTCTTTCATTTGATCATAACTTGATAAGTAACAGTACTTGTTAAAACATATAAGAACCCTTTATTGTAACATATCAGCATATATTATTCTATCTAAAAGGAAAATATGACATACTTATTTTTTGATTCTTCTAATTCGTTTCGCCCCCCACACCTCCAATCTACCAGCAGGACATCCACACGGTGCTCGAAAGATAAGAACAGTCCTGCCATTAACAGGCGCCATCTTCTTCAACTCGGCTTCAAGCTCCTTATGATCTTGCCCTAATTCCAATGGCTTCACATCATTATCAGCATTTCTCCCTGTTGACAAATACCTCACACACTCTTCAGATTCAAGCTGAATATCAAACTCAACCGCTTTACGCAACCCCTTGCATTTACGTTTCCCACATTTCCTTGACTTAACTTCAAGTATCTCCCAAGCAGCGATCGTGGCAATCACGCCACTGAACGCTGCTACTGCTCCGATCACATAGGCGATCGGGGCATCAGAGATTACTTCCTGAATAATTTCAAACACTAAAGGCAGAATCTGAACAGATTCATGATATATAATATTGATATATGGTATGATTAGAAAACCTAATGCTCCGAGAACCAGAATCAGCATAAGAATATCTACTGCAGCGAATGGAGATCGATCACAAAACGGATGCGATAAAGGATTAATCGAACTGGAACTGTTTTTGCACTTTTTGTTGTTTCGTGAATGATTGTGGTTGTTGTTCGTTATCGTCATGTTCTTGTGTTGTTCGAAAGCTCGGCAAAATTCAATCAAACTACGACAGTCAACCATCGGCAATCTCATGTTCTAAATCAATCAATCTTATCTATCTCGATCTCTAAATCTCAAATCCTTATCACCGACGAATCAATAGATCAAATGATTCAAATCCAAAATTAGGTCAATAATTCACCTTAATTTGACGAAATTAATAAATCGATCGAACGATTTTATATCCTACGATCTCAAAGCTCAGGATTAGTCTCGAATTCAGAACGGAACGGAACGAATCAATATCAAATCCAAATTAGGTCACCGATTCACGTTGATTTGACGAAACTATATAAATCGATAGAACGATTATAAAAGCTTACGATCGCAAAGCTCTGGATAAATCTGAAATTTGAAATTGGAACGAATCAATTTCGACGAACGAATAAACCAAATCCAAAAATAAGTCACTGATTCACCTTCTAATTCACCTTGATTTGACGAAATAAACAAATCCACAGTACGATCTCAAAGCTCTGGATTAATCTGAAATTCGAACAGAGCTAATCAATCTCCAGGAATCAACAAATCAAATCCAAAATTAGGTCTCTGATTCACCGTGATTTGACATGATTATATAAATCGACGGTATACGATATCAAAGCTCGATCGGAAGGAGTGGATATCGATCTTCAATCAGGCCTGCAATGATGAAACGATTGAAATGATGAATTAGTTAAATTTAAAACAAAAGTGAAGGTGATTAAGAAATTATCATAATCGATGATGAAATGATTAATGAAAAGAGGAGAAGATCGACCTAGAAAATGATGCGAAAATAAGCGATTGAGATTGAAGATTAAGTCAGCGGATTTGCAGGTGAAATATAGTTGTGAGGATGCGTGGTTTACGAGGATAGATCGGGACCAAGGATAAAGATAAACACGGCTCTTATTATGTTCGTCTAATCATTCAAACACTGAACTAAACCATTAAAAAGTAAAATAAATAACTGTTAAGACTTCAACACTCACCAACAAGATGTAAGAAATACCATATATTATAGAGGATTCGGTAAAGATGGACGATTGGGGACTGGTCAACGTGGGCTCAGGGGATATGTGAGATTTGATGTAAGAGAATCTAACTACTCCACTAAAGGAGAGTTAGCAATGATGTCACGAATATGACGTGTCAATCATTGAGCCTATCCACGTCTATCAATTTCTACAAATGATGATGTCACAAAATGCCCAGATCCGCTTTTTTGTTTTTGATTTGCTCCATTGCTCCATTTCAAAACCCGTTTCATTTGAAATTCAAAATAGATCTATCCCATCTTCAGACTTTCAAGCTTCCTCTCCACTCTTCACCAAACTCATTTCTCCCTCATATCGATCTACTTCAGATTCTATCGTGAACTCATAGTCAACCTTCCAAATCTTCTTCTTAAAATTCTTCACGACAACAAAAATCCAGGTTTGATCAGTACTTAGATTTACTTCTTTGTAGAATTTTGTATTTGATTTATGAAGAAGTAACTTTGAGATGTTTCTGGTTATTGTTTCAGGCATCGCCTAGATAGCGGGTACATTTTCTTTCTTTAAATTTCTGACGTCGATATGTTCTTCGGTAAACCCTAATCCTAATATTAGTAACCGACCATGATTTTTTCTGCATTTTTAATCGCCTTAGTTTTTATTGTTTAGTGTTTATCGTTAGCTATGAAAACCCTAATTATGGTGGATCTGAAACCGGTTTAAATCCTGATCTTTGTTACTGTTTTTGTTCATGTTTGAGTTGTTTGTTTTTTATTTTTACTCTTTTTTTGTTCATGTTTGAGTTGTTTGTTTTTTATTTGGGCTACAGATTCCCGGTGTGAGTTTCTCTTTTCCTATTTTTCAATATGATTTTCTCTCATTCTTGGTTGAGATACATTACGGAGTTTGGTTTGATGTATTGACTAAGAGATTAAAACCAGTATTGTCATTTCTACAAATTAAAGCCAATAGCATGATGCTTGTCTTGATTTTATATACAGAATCGTTTATGACTGTGCTGCTTTTTGCTTCACCTAACATAAGATAGAATAATAGAGTCACAATTGCAACCTGTTGCTGATCAGTTACTCTACAAAAAAGACAAATATGTTCTATTGATTCAAATCAGATAAAGGGATAAGAAATTAATGTGAGTTTTCTAATTTTTTTTATGGATGATCAGAAAGAATTGAGATACCAAATGAAAGGATTGGTCATTTGCTTTAAATTTTATCTTTTGTGTCATATGTTGAAGTATGTATCATTTCTTATCTTATGTGTGATTTTGTAATGAGAAGGTCGGACTACCATAACCATATGGTCAGGTTGTGGTATTAGAAGTTCAGACTACCATATGTTCTAATAATGAAAGCAAATTGTTTTTAAATTGTTATTCTCTTTAGTTTTGCAGGTTGTGGTATTAGAAGGGATGGATTGGTGGTGCAAGAATGGGTCATGACTTTGAAGGTATGTTGGTAGTTTGTTACCTTAATCTATTAGAATCAGTTAAGTTAGATGAAGCAGTATTTTTAAACATTTTTCGTGTTAATTAGATTATATGGTTTACCTACCTGCCATACTTGATATTTGTTTGTGCATGATTTTATTTATTATAAGTGTGTGCATTTCAGGTGTGGCGGACTAATGTGAGTGCTAAAACAGAAAGATAGAGATATGTTCCTGATTTGAGGTTTCTCTTATGCGTCGAGTTGTGTAAAATCCTACATAGATGAAGGTAGTAATCTCAACTTTCATTACAGTTATCGATTTCATAAACCTCTGTTTCATTTCATAAACCTTTGTATGTTTTCGATTTCACCATATCCTAAGTGTTTCTTTTTTTGCTTGAATTGGTGTTTTGATTTCTTACAGTTATCTTCAACATAATCCTCAACGATCCAGGTATATTTTGCTTGAATTGGTGTTTTGATTTCTTACAGTTATCTCCAACATAATCCTCAACGATCCAGGTATATATTTGTTTGATTGTTTACTTCTCTGTATACATGACATAAACCCTCAACTTTGTTGATTTCACCTAACCCTAGAGGTTTATTTTGTACTTTATATTGTGGTTTTATTTCTTAAATACCTCTCCGCAACTTTTTGGTTACGTTTGTTTCAAGTTTATTTCTTACTATTTGGTTTGTTTAGAGTTTATACTATCTTTAGTTTTTTTTGCTTTTATGCAATTTTTTTTAAGAATGGATGCATTTGTTTTTTAAATCATATTTTTAATTTCTTTGGTTGTAATTGTTCATGTGTATCTCCTGTTTTGATCTCATTTGTTGGTCTTTTGGCTTGTAAGTTTGTGTACAATCGTTGAGATGATTTTTTTTACCAAAGGGTCATCTATTATTCTTTGTTATGTTTCTTTTAGGTTTTTTCAGTTTGGTTAGTGGCTTTTATTCTTAGTTTATTTTGTTTTATTGGTATTAAACAATGGATTCATTTTGATTTGATTTCTAACAGTTACGTTTTAGCTGTTAAATTTAAGTATGTATGCATTTGAATTCTACTGTTCTCATGCTAAATGATGTACTGTTTGTAGTTTTTGTTATAGACTTTCCAACTTGTGTACTTTTGATTTTAGTAAATATTAAAGTGACCCGTTTGATCTTATAATGGTACTAATTCAGTTGATCTTATAATGAGCTTGCAAAGTTTCAGGTACTTCAAATAATTTTATTTCTTATATTTATTTTAATTGGTCGATTTATATTATGTTTTATCTCTAACGGGTCTAACGGATAAAGATATAACTTGGTGTTAGGAATCTAACTTTATATATGAACCCTTAATACTTTTATTTTGATTTGTAGGTGTTTTGTTTTGAATCCACTTAGAAATTTATCATTATGTCATATACTTTGTCAGAGAAAAAAGATTTATCATTATGCCATAGACTGATGAGGGAGGTAGCCATCTACAAATTTGTCGAGAAAGTTATGCATATGGTTCAATTCTTGAAGAAGGTATTGATTGCTTTCGAACATGTATTTTTGCAGCTTTAAAAAGCTTTTCATATGTTTGTGTACATTCTTAAATGCCTTTGGTTGTTTCAGATTATTTCCACTTTGATGTTATGCTTTATCATCATTTTCATTATATGGTTTACCTACCTGCCATACTTGATATTTGTTTGTGCATGATTTTATTTATTATAAGTGTGTGCATTTCAGGTGTGGCGGACTAATGTGAGTGCTAAAACAGAAAGATAGAGATATGTTCCTGATTTGAGGTTTCTCTTATGCGTCGAGTTGTGTAAAATCCTACATAGATGAAGGTAGTAATCTCAACTTTCATTACAGTTATCGATTTCATAAACCTCTGTTTCATTTCATAAACCTTTGTATGTTTTCGATTTCACCATATCCTAAGTGTTTCTTTTTTTGCTTGAATTGGTGTTTTGATTTCTTACAGTTATCTTCAACATAATCCTCAACGATCCAGGTATATTTTGCTTGAATTGGTGTTTTGATTTCTTACAGTTATCTCCAACATAATCCTCAACGATCCAGGTATATATTTGTTTGATTGTTTACTTCTCTGTATACATGACATAAACCCTCAACTTTGTTGATTTCACCTAACCCTAGAGGTTTATTTTGTACTTTATATTGTGGTTTTATTTCTTAAATACCTCTCCGCAACTTTTTGGTTACGTTTGTTTCAAGTTTATTTCTTACTATTTGGTTTGTTTAGAGTTTATACTATCTTTAGTTTTTTTTGCTTTTATGCAATTTTTTTTAAGAATGGATGCATTTGTTTTTTAAATCATATTTTTAATTTCTTTGGTTGTAATTGTTCATGTGTATCTCCTGTTTTGATCTCATTTGTTGGTCTTTTGGCTTGTAAGTTTGTGTACAATCGTTGAGATGATTTTTTTTACCAAAGGGTCATCTATTATTCTTTGTTATGTTTCTTTTAGGTTTTTTCAGTTTGGTTAGTGGCTTTTATTCTTAGTTTATTTTGTTTTATTGGTATTAAACAATGGATTCATTTTGATTTGATTTCTAACAGTTACGTTTTAGCTGTTAAATTTAAGTATGTATGCATTTGAATTCTACTGTTCTCATGCTAAATGATGTACTGTTTGTAGTTTTTGTTATAGACTTTCCAACTTGTGTACTTTTGATTTTAGTAAATATTAAAGTGACCCGTTTGATCTTATAATGGTACTAATTCAGTTGATCTTATAATGAGCTTGCAAAGTTTCAGGTACTTCAAATAATTTTATTTCTTATATTTATTTTAATTGGTCGATTTATATTATGTTTTATCTCTAACGGGTCTAACGGATAAAGATATAACTTGGTGTTAGGAATCTAACTTTATATATGAACCCTTAATACTTTTATTTTGATTTGTAGGTGTTTTGTTTTGAATCCACTTAGAAATTTATCATTATGTCATATACTTTGTCAGAGAAAAAAGATTTATCATTATGCCATAGACTGATGAGGGAGGTAGCCATCTACAAATTTGTCGAGAAAGTTATGCATATGGTTCAATTCTTGAAGAAGGTATTGATTGCTTTCGAACATGTATTTTTGCAGCTTTAAAAAGCTTTTCATATGTTTGTGTACATTCTTAAATGCCTTTGGTTGTTTCAGATTATTTCCACTTTGATGTTATGCTTTATCATCATTTTCATTAGTATGGCATCCGTATGTTTGTTAGAAGTTCTGTAACATTCAACTAATCATTTTCATTAAGCTATGCTATTACTCTTCCTAACAGAGGGAAGGTAACTTGACCCAAATTGTTTATATAACTTGCCCCAACTAATCATTTAAGGAAAACCCGTGTGTAACACGGGTCTCATATCTAGTCTATATCTATATATCTAATAAACAAGGATGTTTGGAGGTGATGTGGCAAACATTTAAGTTGGCCACGTTAGTATGTAATGACGTGTTCAAAACTTAATGTGGCCACGTTTTCTTATTGAAAGCGGGTTATACCCGTTTTGAAAAAAACCCGCCCGTGTTCTTTTGAAACACATTTCAAAGTTCTCTTTCAAGATCTTTCATTTTCACAACCCTCTTTCTCTCTCTTCGTTTTTTCTATTCTCTCTCACACACTGCCTATTCTTCTTCTACCACGGTTTTTTGATCTTACCGATTCAACATTCATTTCTACTGCTAATCAGGTATGATTCCTTGCTATTTTCGTTCTCTACATGTTTTATTATGTATGTCGTTACTCATTTCATTCTTTGCTTTTCAAAAAATGAAACCCTAATTTTTACTCAAGTCATCTTCTTTCCGTTTTTTAAGATCTGTTACAACCCTAATCTACATATGGTTTTGAGTTTCATTTTTCATTTTTTTTTGTACATATTGTAGATTTTAAAGTATTATCATGTTTTTTTTAAGTTTCTTACGTTTTTACTTTAGATCTGTTATTTGTTATGTTTTTTTCTTTGGATCTGTTTCCATCAATACTTTAAACGTGTATTTTCAAGCATGAATGTATAAAGTGTTTTTGTTTTTTTACATATTTTGTTTCAGATCTGTTAAAACCTTAATCTTTTATTTTGGTTTATTGTTTCATTTTCCGTTTTTTGGTACATATCTGACATTTTAGAGTATTTTGATGAATATTTAGTAAGTTTCTTACATTTTTAGAGAACGAAATGTTATTTCTTTTGTTCTATATTTCGATTTGTTACTATGTTAGTTTTTTTGTTCAATTTTTGTACTATTTTTTCCAGAATTTTGTTTCCTGTTATTTGGTTAAAGATTTGTTTTGGTTTTAGTGTTCGTTTCACTCTCTCTTATATTGTCCAGATCTGTTAATACTGTAATTTTTACTTTTGGTTTTGTGTTTAATTTTCTGTGTTTTTGGGAATGTTAACTATTTTTGATGTTTTTGGTAAGTTTTTTAAATTTTTAGTTCAATATGTTATTTGTTTACTTTTGGCTTGGTGTAATAATGTTTTAGTTCTCAAGTTTATGTGTTGATTTGTGGCCAGGTTGAAGAAATAATTTGTTCAATCTTCTCTTTCACACTCTCTAAAACTCTTGCTGCTGTCTTGAAGGTCATCTATGGTTTCCTACGCACAGGTTAGCTGCTATTGTTGTTTGATTTTATTCTACAAATCTTTTTTTTATTTTAACGTCTTCAATCTATGATTCGCACACACACAAGTAGTTGTATCTGTATCTTTGTTTTAATTTCTTATGCATTTGACCCGATTTAAGGTTTATAATTATTTTTTGTCTACATGCTTGGCAAGAACAAAGTTTTAATTTTTCAAGTTCCTATTTTGATTTGTTACCATGTTAGTGTTTTTGTTCAATTTTTGTAGTTATTTTTTCCAGATTTTTATGTACGATTATTTGGTTAAAAAATTATTTTGGTTTTTGTGTTTATCCATGGTTGTACAGGTGTTGCTCATTTTTGTCAACAAATATGGTAAACTGCTAAAGCAATGTGAGCATACATCCACTTTTGTTATTTTTAGCTGGTCTGGAAAAACAAACGGGTCCATAAAACCCGGTTTGAAATATGAAAACACAAAGTCAATTAGTTTTGAGTGTCATTGAGTTGATTGAACCATCCACCATCCTCTCTCTCTCATCTGTTTGAGTTTGTTCAGAAGATTGAAACCTAAAATTGATTAAAAAATCCACCATTCTCTCTTCTCTGCAACATTGTTTGAAAAACCCTAATCCATCGATTCGTTCACCCTCTCACCGACTCCGATGGTAACCACAGCATCTACGATGTTCCTCAGCCAGAACTTGAATCAACCAGATAACATGTAAGATCTGAAATCGATGTTTAAAGTCTGTAATTGTTGTTTAAAATCATTTTTGTTCATTTGTCAGTGGTTTTTGTTTCGTTTAAATCACATGGTGCTTGCTTGAACATGTGTAGGCATTTTTTGTGGCTCCTTGATTGGGTTTTTTTGGTTGCAGCAAAAGTAAGTTTGTATATAATAATTTTTTATTCAATTTTAAGTTATGTGATTTTATTTACTTAAACATGGTTCTTGTACCTATCCAAATAAGTCAATAAGTTTGATTTGCTTCACATATCATCTACATAATAATGTTAAAATGATGAATGGTCTTTAGTTTTATGTAGATTTAATTTCAGGCACAATCTTTAAATTTGTAGTTGTTGGCTTTGATAAGAAGAGGGGGCCAAATTCATCTAAGAAAGAAGTAAGCTGATTGATGCATAGCAACATAGTCTTATAGCTTATTTTGATACAAGTTTTAGACCAGTATTATGTTTGACTAAACAATGCTTACTAGGTTTGCAACCAAAGAATTGAAGGGTTAAAAGACGGGAAATGTTGACGGTGATAACTTAAACTGGAGCTCAAATTCAACAACTGGTGTGATTCATCAATTGGTAATATGTAACTTTTTTTTACATTTGTTGGTAATGAAAAAAAAGGTTCTGAATTATTATGAAAACTTGACATGGCCAATTTCCTGTTTAATTCAAATCACCAAATCTCTTTTGAAAGCTAATTTAGGATGTTATTATCCTTTTTAAATGGTAATAAGACATCAAACTCATCAACTTGTGCTTTTTAACCATATTGTGGTTATGTTTGGTTAACATATTTAAGCATAGTTCAAGACTTGTCACCAAAAAGAAAACCTAACTCTCTACCCAAGTATATATTACTAACCGTTTTCATCTTTTCAAGTTTCCTATTAAGATTTTTTCAAACCACTAATAAGTCAACAATAAAAGTTAAATTTTTGTTTTCAATATCTTTCACCAAAGTATTGTTACTCTCTCTTATCAACAAATCTGATAATTCTTGGTTTTATTTATTTACCCAAAATGTCATATTTGCTTATGTTACTTTTATTATGTTTGTGTTTTTCTTTTTGCTTAGGCTACTTCTTTTGAAATTTCGTTTACATGGTCATTGGTGCAGAGAATATAATATAAAGTTAGGAGACAGAGTAGTGTATCTCTAGGTTCTAAATTCACAAAACATTTCAAATCTACATTTTACTTATTCAAATTTGAATAGTCAAAAGTCAACTATAATGACAAATTTACAAATCTTATGTCTTTCACAAAAGATTCATCAAACTCTCTAACCAATGAATAATATGCTTTTCCCTTTCTTTTACATGCCCAAAATAGTTTTCTTACTTTTTCAGCTTTTCAAATCACAAATCCCTAGACCTCTTTTCCACCATTTTTTATCTCTAAAACTCATACAAAATACTTAATACATAACACACAAACTCTTTGTTTGTTAGAAAGTTTATAACTTCTTCATGATTTGTATTTGTTTGTATGTATATGCGTTTGATAATTAGTCTAATGCACTCTTACCGAGTCCTTTTAAATAATTACATAAACTTAAAGTCAATATAAAAAAAAAACATTTCTTGCACACAAAATGGAAAACTCTATAACCAATATACCTCTTATCTTTTTGTGAATTTTTGTCAAGTCTTCTAGCCTTTTTAACTGTATAGTTATGCTCATTGAAACACAATAGAATTTTCCAAACTATATTTTTTCAACAGCCCCTTTGGTTATTTTTAAAACATTCTGCTTATTATGGCGTCCATGTTTAATAGTTATCATTCTAACTAATGTGTGGTATAATTGTTGCTTGCAAGGAGCTTTTGATTAAGGGATAAGGGAGCAGGTTGTGTTACCTCCTTGGGTTATCTCCCGCTCATGTTTTTTCTCTTATTGTAGCTGGAGAATATTTGGACAAGATAATTTTTTTAGTTTATGTTATCTCCCGCTCATGTTTTTTTTTTCTTATTATAGTTGAATAATATTTAGACAATATAGTTTTTTAGATTATCTTAGTTCCAGATTTAATGTTTCTTACTAATTATGTGGTAATAAAAAAAATTTTGAGTACTAAATGATCTGATTGATGTGTTCTTAAACACGTCACACTACCAGTTTTTTTATTATGACCTAAAACATGATCAGCAATTTCTTAAATATTAGTTTATTTATACAACTTGTGTTTCATGGGTTTATAAACAAAAGAAAAGGGTAGTCATGGTTTTTATTTGAGGAATCGGTTTTTAGTCAAGGTCAGTTGTATTTGACATTAAGAGTTTGTAGATGTGACGACTTCAAAATGGTTATATTAAATAGTAATGATAATGTTTCAAATATCATTTCAAATGTTGTATCTAAGAAGTTTTTAGAGATTTATAATTTGAAATAAAAGTTTTATTAGATTATGTCCTTATTTTATTGTACATTAAAATTTAATACATTTATAATTTAAAATTATGGTAATTTTATTAACATGTTTTCTTATAATTTTTTTAGCCACCGCCCGTGTATAACACGGGCATATAACCTAGTAACATTATAGATAGAAGACTATTTAGATCCAAACTATTATAAAGTTTAGTATAATAGAGAATGCTAGTTGTATTTTGGACTTCAATTGTAATTTATGCTGATTACTGACTAGTATAATATTTTACGTCTTACAATGAGTTTTTCAGTGCTGGTGTGATGTCGATACCAATAAAAAAGCGGCTAGCAAATCGTTGAGAAGTTTTGTGTTCGAACTTTTAAAGTGTTATATATTTATTTACAGTAAAGATTTTAGTGAGATTATTTCTTAGAGTATCATCTTTTTTTTAGTCAGTTTTGTAGTTAAAACTTGACTACGTCAATGTATATATTGTTACATATTATATTAGAAGACAAATAGTAGACTGCATTAATAGATTTATAATAATATTCTTTTAGTAAAAATCATGTTGAATAAGCCACAACCTTTGAATCATTCCACAACAAAAATAATAATTTGAGTCTTTGATCCATGTCACATTCGGAATAAAAGATCCCTGAAACCAACATGAAAAGTTTTGTTCTTTTGTTAATATAAAATTAAAATATATGATTAGTAACAAAGTTATATTATTTATAATATATTTTAGGTATTTTGTCATTATTGATAGTTTTATTAGTGAAAGGCCTTATAAATTAAAGAAAAACTATTAAGGTATACTTTTATATTTATTAGTTTGCTCTACTATTTAAATTGATTCCAAACATGGTTAGAGAAAAGATTAAAGAAACTGTTTTACAATATAGAAAAAACATGAATGACAAGTATTTTTTTCTTCTTTTTAACTTAATTTATACATGTAGACTGATAAAATAAGTATTTTATTTACGGTTTCTATTATTTTTGTGTCTAGTATATGATAGTTCGACGTTGTTTTATACATTTTATTTATAATAGTTATTGATGTGAGATAACCCAGACTTTATTAAAATATATTGCCCTTTTGGGTTAAAGTTTTACACGTAATAGATTACGGGTTCCAAATTATGCACCGAGCGATTTGTCATCTAAAAAGTAGGTTTTGTCTTGAAAATGGTCTCAAGTGCATGACTAGTGATGACAGATTGATGCAAGTATGTACAAGTTTTTCTTTGGAACATGCCAACATAAAGCATCAAAATTTTATACTTCAAAAATAAAAATACACTGATAACACATAAAACAGTGATCCGTCCTTAATCTAAAATACACACTTCAAAAAAGTCTATAAAATCGATCGTTAGCGTGATTAAAAGAGTCAAAAACATATTTGTTAGGATTGCATATTGAGTTGATAATGATCAAAAGTCAAAATATAGAAGGTCAAACAATGAAACAACTCAACAAGACAGCCTA
Source organism: Tagetes erecta (assembly GCA_030867185.1). Lineage (NCBI taxonomy): Eukaryota > Viridiplantae > Streptophyta > Magnoliopsida > Asterales > Asteraceae > Tagetes > Tagetes erecta. The sequence continues at coordinate 3,256,606 of CM061489.1, read as the reverse complement.
AATAATTGACTCAAATTAGGCAGTGATGATTATACGTGCGGTATAAACTATAGTCACTCTAATGTGTGTACACGTGGTTGTGAGTTCACACGTGTCAGCTTTATAGGTATAAAAACCCATGACCCCCTCCCTAGTGGTATCCGACCCGATAAAAGAGTATCCTTAAAGATTATAGACCATATTCATTTTATGTATTTTTATAGTCTATGTCTAATTGTCTAAACATTCTTGAATTCGTGAATTCGAACATCTCGGCTTCATGTTCAATATGGGATATAATAAGTTTTTTAGATTGATTTTGGGAGTTTTTTTAACTAATATAAAACTTTTTTTTTAAATAAAGATGATCAGGTGACCCAGTAATTTGATAGTGATTCAAATTATCACTGATAAAAACATTACATCAAAATAAAAGCTAATGAAAGCTAATAAAATTCACAATATTTATTATTTCTAATGTTTTAAATCATAACAAGAAAAGTAAAACAAACAAACAAAAGAGTAAATAAATGTAAGCTCAAGGTTTGAACCCATGTTATTCAGTTCAAAGGAGACGTGTCTAAACAACTCTTGTTGCTCAAACTTTGAAGTTTAACACCCGAAAGAAACACGGTTAACCCCTAAAAATAGAAAAGAAACTAAAGAAAAAATTGTTGCAGACCAATAACGTCATGACAAGTGACATGACGTTAAAACTCGCCAACCATACTTTTTTAACGCATAGTGAATGACATGTAATGAGTAAATACTTTATTTTTACATTTGTGTTCGAAACAATTGAATAAAAGTTATTTTGATAGCGACATAGTAAGTTTTTAACACCACTACTTTTGATTTAAGAAAGACATTAACATGACGTTGTCATATTTTTGGGAACTTTATGATGTTGATGTATCATCCACTAAACATATAAACGTTTTGGTTACGGATGAAGAAACGATCACTTGCTTATTGACAAAGAGAAAGATTTATGGTCAATAAATACTTTAATTAATTGTATTATTGATGGCGTGTATAGGCGTACAATTTACGTAAGTATTAATACATGGTGGACCGGTTAAACTGAAAACTGAAACCACTGATTTATTATTTCACTAGGTTTAATACTCATATGATACACGAGTCTATTTTAATAAAATTAGTAAACATTAGAATAAATATTTAGTTACATTACACATTCTTCTTCTCTATGCATATGTATGCAAAAATTCTTCTTATATTGAAAATACAAATAATTAAACAGTAACTTGAAACGGTATTTGGGGGGTTTTCACGTATGAGAGCTATTTAGGGTTTTTGATTTATTTATTATGTTAGTAAACATTGATTTATTTATAGTTGTTTATGTTCACTCATTAATCTTTATTTGCGTGTATTCATTCATGCTTGTTCATGTAAGTCATTTTTTTAAATTCTGTTAGTTGTTAGAAGTTATTATCATCAACTTAATATCACCAATTGTTGTTGTCTGTATTTATACCCGAAACCTTCAGAAAGACACTCTCACACTTTATCCTTCACAACAAGAGTCAAGAGATCATAGGTAAATTAATGTGTCACTTACATCCGTAGCTTGCATTTGTAAACATGACTCCTAGAGAGTTACAAAATTCTGTTTTTGTTATCTTATTTCTAAATGTTTGGTTACATGTTGATTCAAATTTAATTACTATTATTGATATTAATTTTGAATGGTAGTTTAGTATTTTTCAATTTTTTTAAAAGTTTATAACTTTTATATAAATCATGTATTTAAAAAAAAAACAAAATCTACATCATAAAGTCAAGTGTTTTTATCTTTAATGAGTATTTTTATTCTCTTATTTATTACAATTATATATTAAATTATTTGCCTTCGAACCCGAAGCGCAAGTAATAGGATTTGAGATGGACTATAACGAAATCGTGGTGGAGACTGGAGAGCACCCAGTTCAAACCCCACCGCCTACATTGCTACTCATGTTCAATGCAAATCCAACGTGTTTCATCCCCAGCAAACAAGCGTTGTCTCCACCGAGCGAGGTGGGGAGGGGGTCACCAACCTTCTTGAAAGTCTTACCAGCTGCACTCAACATCAAAGTTCAAATCAAATTTATGAATGGATCAAAATGCCTAGATTTTGAAAACTATCCAAGAACTAAATGAAAAAGGGTAATTAAATGTTTTTACAAGCAAGGTTCTTTGAATCATTTTGGCCCTTTTCTTAGGTCTTTGAGGAAATTTACACCCTTTCATTGCCATAAAGTCTTCTTCTTTCTCTTTGCTTGATAATGTAGTGAACAGTTTCGGCCAATCAGTCTTTTTAGTATCTTTCTTTGGCTCCATTGTTAACACTTTCCTGCTGCTGCTCACATCAAACCCAATTCCAGTTGATCCACGTGTCGTATAGTATCAGTCTTCCTTTTCGGGTGATGATAATGCTGACATTATTTTTCTGTTGGCAACCATATAATACATCTATCATAAAGCAAGGACACAACCCACATAACCCATATGTTTGATGTTTCTATCTTTTTTGTGAAAATTTTAAAAAGATTCAATCAAAAACATCAATTTCTTGATTGAATTGGAAGAAACCCATGTGGAGTTGTGGATTTGCATACAAAGATTACAAAAATGAAGACAAAATTATCAATAAACCCCTGCAAAGTAGAGCTGAAAAAAGCTATAGATCTATGGTTTTCATCATTCATCAACAAAATACAAGATTAAGAGCAAGTTGAGCCAGATATGGCGTCAGTAATAAAAAAAATTGAGCTGGTTTTTATAGAACTACAAAAATGAAGTTAAAAATTTTAACTTTATATCAAAAAAATTTACAAAAACAATATAGATACAAAAAGTGTAAAATAAAGAATAACCACATGAAGATCTATACTAAATGCAGTATCAAAAACTGCAATACCCTGCATTTCATAATCATTCAAGATGAAAAAGTGAATCTTTAAACTTGGTATTTAAAAGAAAAACAAAACACACCATTTTAGCTATGAAGCCTAAAACTTACAAAATACCCAATATCAAAAGATAATAGATAACTATAATTAAAGTACACCACTACACCCACATGAAGACATATGCAAAAACTGGCACCAAATCTTTCAAATCACTCTGCATTTCTTAAAGACATAAACATCCAAGAACATACAAAAATGAATCTTTAAACTTTATCTTTGAAAAGAAATGGAAGCAACCATTTTAGCTATAAACACTAAAAAGTAATAATACCAAGAACAAAAGGTAAAAACAAATATACAATATAAGTATGCCCACATGAAGATCTATGCAGAAAATAGTATCAAATCTTTCAAATCACCCTGCATTTCAAAATCATTCAAGAACATGACAATTAAACAAACCCTCTATGAAAATTTTAACAAAGAATGAAACTTTATCTCTTATAGTCAAGATATTCAATAGTTATTTTTATTTAGCACCCTATTTCTTATAAGCTATAAGAAGTACTTAGAAAAAAAATTACTAACAAATATAGTATACCCACTTGATAATCTATGATAGAAACATCCTTAGATCTTCTAGAACACTCTGCATTCAATAAACCAAACAAAACCCAAAGTACAAAGAATAGAAGATAAAGAATTAAAGATGATGCAAGGATTAAAGGTTAAGAATTGTGTGAATAGAACAGACAATTGGTGAAGAGGATGAAGTTTCAAGGATTTTGTTATCCAAATCTGTTCTTGTTTGAGTGAGAGTGTGAGACAGTGAGTTGTGTTTGACAAGAAGAGAAGGGGTTGTGATTTTTGCAACATGATCTAGTTTTAGGTATAATTTCATATATACCCCTGCAAAGTTACATAATATCATATATGCTTAAAAGTGTTGTATATTATGCATTAAAAACTTGTACTTTGAGTACATATGATATTATGCAACTTTGTAGGGGTATATATGAAATTGCCCCTAGTTTTATTATTATACTTTTTGAATGATTTGTAGATCAGGGAGATCAACGTGGACCGTTGGATGTAAAATGAACAGTTGGTTATGGCTTTTTTAGACTTAAACTAATCTTGGGGTTAGTATGCTGTAGGGGTGTTTATGGTTCGGTTTGAAATCATGAAATCGCTTAAACCGGTTAATGGTTTTGGTCGGTTGGCTTTGAAATTTTTAAACCGTAACAAACGGTTTGGCTTGCCGTTTTTATCAAAAGCCGATCGTATAAAACCAAACCGGACCGTATGTTTTCAATACATTTTTTATATTTTACACATGTATGTACATAAACTTGATTACATTTATAGAATATCCTTATACATTAGTAACTACAAGAAGCGTGTCATTTTTTACAAAATTTGTTACAAGTTTTGTCCTCTACACTAACAAGTTTTAACTTGCTTATGTTAGTCGTGTGTAAGATGACTGACTACCTCGTCTTAAAAGACGAAGTTTTAAGATAGTGATGGTAGTGGTGGTGGTTGTAAGATGATCACCTTGCCATAAGAAGTGTTATTCTTATCAATCAAACACCCTAACCTCTTATCGATTCAAACGTAACATCTTAATAAAATCATTAAAAGCCTACGAAGGGCTGTTTGCGTATTCTAAAAATTAATAAGTTATAAGATGCTCTCTAAGTAAGAATACGCGATCGTAGACCGCCACGAACATTAGCTATTATAGATCTATCTAATAAATCAAACTTTTAGGGGGCAATTTTTGGAGAGATTTTTTTTATAATAGGAAGTTTGGGAGGTAAAATTTAGCTAAATTTTTCACCATGCAAGTTGATGAAGCCAACTCCTTAAATGTTATATATTTACAAATTGTTAAATATAATGGTTATAATTTCTTTATAAATATTACTATTTAACCCGTGTGTAACACACGGGTATTAAACCTAGTCTATCTAATAAATTAGAGTTTTTAGGGGACAATTTTTTAGGGGGAAAACATAATTTTTTTATAAAAGGAAGGTTGAGAGGGAAAATTGTGTAGAAGAGTTATAAAGACAAAACTTTATGATTAATAATAATTTACAAAATTATTTATAAACTTTTAAATATAATAGTTATAATTTTTTAAAAATATTTTTATTCAATCCGTGTGTAATACACGAGGATTAAATCTAGTGTTTAATAATCTTGTAAAGAAGGACAAAATGGTAAATTGAAGTAGGCCGGCTAGGGACGATGCAAGGCTGGCGGGATGTTGTGGAGCCACATTTGGTATCAAATCTTCTTATTATTATAATCCAGTATCCACTATACTATATTTCCTCCTCCATAGATCGATCACCATTTCCACCGACAGATCGTAGATCAATTCAACTGACTAGAAATGAGGGAGATCATTAGCATACACATCGGTCAAGCTGGAATTCAAGTCGGAAACTCATGCTGGGAACTGTACTGCCTCGAGCATGGCATTCAGCCCGATGGCATGATGCCTAGGTTTTTTCTTCTTATTCATCTTAATTTTTCTTCATTTTGAGTGTATATTGTGTGTTTGTAACAATTTCGTTTAGGTTTTGGATGAATTTGTTGTTTGTGGAGCGCAATGAGCACGTTTACATTTTTATGTCATTTTTCGTACATATCTGTTTCATTTCCATTCGTTTTGAGTACATATGTGTGTTTGAAACGATTTAATCTAGGTTTTGGATGAATTTGCTGTTTGTGTAGCGTAATGAGCACTTTTACAGTGTTATGTAATGTTTCTTACGATTTACATTCATTTTGAGTAGATCTCTGTGTTTGAACGATTTAATTTAGGTTTTGAGTGAATTTGCTGTTTGTGCAGCACGATCGAGTACATTTACAGCTTTTATGTAATGTTTCCTAACGCGTTATTATATTTCCTTTCATTTTGAGTAGATTTGCGTGTTTGAAACTTTGAATTGGTTTCATCTAGGTTTTCGATGAGTTTGCTGTTTCTGAAGCTCAGTCGAATACATTTACGGTTACAGATCATGTTTATGTCATATCTGTGTTCTGATTTGTTTCTGTTTTTATTTTAGGTTTTTGTTTGTCTTTAATTTCTACTTCCTTTTATAATGCTGATGGTTCAGATTCTATTTTCATTTGTTGATTTAAACTATCATTTGAGTGGTGCTTTGATGGATCTGAATTCGTGGTATTGTGATCATCAGAGCATGTTTTTAGGGGTTTTACACTCTTGGAAACGGAAATCTATCTGATTAGAGGTTTTTGAAGTGATTTCAACTAGGGATCTAAAGCTTCATGTAGATTCTGATGATAATATCTGTCTACAGAGAGATAGAAACTGGATAGTAGATAGATCGATTATAGATCTGTGTTTGAATTGTGGTTGACTTTCTTGGTTGTAGATCTCCTTTTGAATTGTGATTGACTTTCTTGTAGACGTTTTTTTGATTGACTGATCGTCTAATCGTAATGTGGTTGTGTGTTCTGTTTTCTTGTCTTCATAGAGTTTTGCTATACATTATTCATAATTGTTTTCTTTTTTAACTAATACTACATGCCGAAACTGAACCGGCAAGTTCTAGATTCAAGACAAAGTGTGATAGTGGATATAAACAGTTATGCAAAACTTCCTTTTTTGTGACTGAGTAGGCACTATTATGCAAATGTTGTTTTCAACTGGAGTAATAATATTTGTTTTATTTTTATTTTCTTGCAGTGACACCACACTTGGTGTTGGAGACGACGCATTTAATACGTTCTTTAGCGAAACTGGGGCAGGAAAGCATGTTCCAAGAGCCGTATTTGTTGATCTTGAACCAACTGTCATTGATGAAGTCAGGACGGGGACTTATCGCCAACTCTTCCACCCTGAGCAGCTTATTTCTGGAAAGGAAGATGCTGCTAATAACTTTGCAAGAGGGCATTACACAGGTATCCTTTCGAATTGTCTGCTATATTTATCCAGCTATAAGAAAATTCAATGGAAAATGTTTGCATTTTTCAGTGGGAAAGGAGATTGTTGATCTATGCCTCGATCGAGTAAGAAAGTTGGCAGATAACTGCACCGGTTTGCAAGGTTTTTTGGCATTCAATGCTGTTGGTGGAGGTACTGGTTCTGGTCTTGGGTCCTTGTTGTTGGAACGCTTGTCTGTTGACTATGGAAAGAAGTCAAAGCTTGGGTTCACCATCTATCCTTCTCCGCAGGTACCTAAATCTGCATTTTGATCTAGATTTGTGCTCTAATCATATAGTCACAATGAGAAGTGGATAACAAACGATAGAAATACTTACTTTTGTGGAATTCACTATATATTACAAGAATCTTATAGCAACACCTGTGGATATAACCAAATCATTGAACTGTAAATATAATGTGTCTGACTTAATGTTCCTGAAACTATTTTTTTGTTTAAGATTATCGATTCTTTTTTTTTTTTTGTAGGTCTCAACTGCAGTTGTGGAACCCTACAACAGTGTTCTTTCTACACATGCTCTACTTGAACACACTGATGTGGCAGTCCTCCTGGATAATGAAGCCATATATGACATTTGCAGGAAATCATTAGACATTGAAAGACCTACGTACACCAACTTGAACCGATTGATTTCTCAGGTTATATCATCATTGACAACTTCCCTCCGATTTGATGGAGCTATCAATGTTGATATTACTGAGTTCCAGACCAACCTTGTGCCATACCCTCGTATCCATTTCATGCTTTCCTCGTATGCACCTGTGATATCAGTTCAAAAAGCTTTTCATGAGCAGCTCTCGGTTCCTGAAATCACTAATTCAGTGTTTGAGCCTGCCAGCATGATGGCCAAGTGTGATCCTAGGCATGGAAAGTATATGGCTTGTTGTTTGATGTTCCGTGGAGATGTTGTTCCTAAAGATGTTAATGCTGCTGTTGCCACAATCAAAACCAAACGCACCGTGCAGTTTGTTGATTGGTAAGGAACCAAACGCACCGTGCAATTTTTTTTTTTTTGTGAAGAAATAGCGGGTCAATTATCCCTCGGTCTGAAAGTTATTTGATCACCTATCTATTTTGATTCGTTCCAAAATAATTGTCAACTTCCAGAAAGAGATAGTCATGATTTTTAATACACTCATTTTATCCTTAACATTTCATTAATCTTGAAAGTTCTCCAAATCAACTGACATCTTAAATGCATTAAGGGTCACTGGTATTGTGCTTACTAAAATTTCATATGTTGGTTCAATAACAGGTGCCCAACTGGTTTCAAGTGCGGGATCAACTATCAAGCACCAACAGTTGTACCAGGTGGAGATCTTGCCAAGGTTCAAAGAGCAGTTTGCATGATCAGCAACAACACCGCAGTTGCTGAGGTGTTTTCACGCATTGACCATAAGTTTGACTTGATGTATTCAAAGAGGGCATTTGTTCATTGGTACGTCGGCGAAGGAATGGAGGAAGGTGAGTTCTCAGAAGCCCGTGAAGATCTTGCAGCTCTGGAGAAAGATTATGAGGAAGTTGGCGCTGAAGGAGTGGAAGATGAAGGTGAAGATGAAGAGTATTGAAGTGGTAACTTGTTTGGGACTATAGAGGTGTGGATGTTTGATTTTATTTTGTGTAAACCATGTGTGTTAGATGTGGATGATTGATTTGCTTTTGTGATTTATAAACTCTATGAACAGTTGAACACCCCACTACATCAAATTATCAAGTAGAATGCAATGATCTTTCTACACACGTGTTATCCAAAGACCGGATAACTTTTTGATAAGGCTTATTGTTGGGTGAGGTTGAGAATATTGAACAACTTCATAGTACCTTTAAGTGAAAGGTACCATGATACAAACCCAGCTCCCATTAAGCAGGTCCACATTAATTTCGGATCTAGATTTGACCCAGTCAACCATGATATTGAATATGGGGATCTAAAGGGATGAGTAACATTGAAAAGTTGGAGGGAGCTGAATGATTGGAGGGTAGTAATTGCCTATTAAAGTTTACTTATAAATAGTTTGATCTAGTTTTGAGTATTACTTGTCTTGTTAATTTGAATCTGAACTTTGTATTTGGAGATTGCCTATCTCGAATCAGGCTTATCAATTTCAGTATCATCTTTTATTTCCTATTTCAATAGTTATAATCTATCATTTGGTTCCATTGCCGGGAATTGAAGATGGTTCATACCAGGAGCAGCACTGATGGCGGTGGCTCAAATCCTCCAGACCCAGTTGCTACTCAATTGGCTGCTATAGCAGCAAAATTGGAAACCATGACTTCACTGCAGAAGGATGTGGCTGCTCTCAAATCTCAAGCTGAAAAATCGCATGGTTCAAGCAGATTTGAAGATGGAGAATCCTCCTGGAACAACCAACACCGACCCCGAACGAAAATTGTGTTCCCTGCTTTCAACAATGGTGACCCCCGTGGGTGGATATTGAAAGCAGAAAAATATTTCAGGTATTATCAAATCCCTGATGACGAGAAGGTTGACATCGCCTCAATGCATCTTGAAGGTGATGCATTGGATCTGTACTCGTGGTTATCAACAGACCAGCCTCTCACATTTTGGGAGGAACTAACCCATGCTTCGCAAAAACACTTTGGGCCAGCAGAGTTTCAAAACCCTGACGAGTACTTGTGCAACATCAAACAAACTGGTACGGTTCAAGAATATAGGCAGGAGTTTGCTAAGAGGTCTGCTCGGGTCTCTAACTGGCCCGATCACTGCCTCTTGGGGGTATTTCTCAATGGGCTAAAGGAAGAACTGAAAGCGGATGTTAGGATCCATAAGCCAAGAACCGTGTATAATGCCATGAGCTTGGCATTAGAATTTGAATCTAAAATGAACATCAAATCTGAACAGCAAACAAAGAGTCATGCAACCATCAAATCAACTCATTCAGCAGACCAACCCATTGAAACCCAGACGCCACAACCTCCTCTACGTATTTCAGACACAGAGAAACAATCCAGGTTCATAAAAGGGGAGTGTTTTCGTTGTGGGGATAAATACGGGCCTGGACATCGATGCAAACCAGGAAAGTTTCATCTCCTAGAAGCAGCCCCCACTAGCGCCAAGGAAGAGGAACAACATTTTGATCAGGAGGGAATAGCTGAAATCAGCCTTCAGGCCATATTAGGGAAGACCCACACACCAGCCATGATCCTTCACGGTACCCTAAACACTTCCAGTGTACTCATTTTAATTGACAGTGGGTCAACCCACAATTTTATTGCAGATTCTTTGGTTCAAAAGGTGAAACTACCCACACAAAGTGTGCCACAATTTGGAGTACGGATTGGCAATGGGGACGTTGTTAGTTGTAACCGTGTGTGCAAGGATGTTGTGTTACAGATTGGAACTCTTCAAGTCATCCAAGATTTCTATCCGTTCTTGCTAGGGGCAGCCGACATGATCCTAGGCATTCAGTGGTTGGCCACTTTAAATACAGTTCAAGCCAACTGGAGCAAAATGTCTTTAAAATTCACCATTGCGGGTCAAGACTACAACCTGCAAGGCGTGCAACCGAAAACCCAAAATTCTGCAACATTCCAACATCTTTCCATTGAACCAATTTGGAAGAGTTCAGGTTGTTGGACACCTCCATTCCCCTCTCCTCGACTTGAGGACAAGTCGTTTCCACAGGCGGGTAGTAGTGATACAAACCCAGCTCCCATTAAGCAGGTCCACATTAATTTCGGATCTTGATTTGACCCAGTCAACCATGATATTGAATATGGGGATGTAAAGGGATGAGTAACATTGAAAAGTTGGAGGGAGCTGAATGATTGGAGGGTAGTAATTGCCTATTAAAGTTTACTTATAAATAGTTTGATCTAGTTTTGAGTATTACTTGTCTTGTTAATTTGAATCTGAACTTTGTATTTGGAGATTGCCTATCTCGAATCAGGCTTATCAATTTCAGTATCATCTTTTATTTCCTATTTCAATAGTTAGAATCTATCATACCATCAACGCCTCAACAGGTTAATTCCTTTACACAAAACTTAAATTTGATTAATTCATAAAATGTGATGGTTGGCAAGAAACTATCTAGATTAGCTAACCCTAGCCGATCAAACACAATGAGTTCAATCAAGTTTTGATTTTATTATTTTCATATGATACAATTAAACAAACATACCCCGTAAAATCTCACTCAAAAGTAAGATTTGAAAAAGGTGAAATGAAAGCAAGTCTTACGTTCACTCATAGGATAAAGAAGGCCTTTCTTGGAGTAGGATAAAGAAGGCTTTTCTTAGAGAGACGCACGGTTCACGAATACTATCCGTGTTTCATTTTTTCCCTATAAAACCAAGTAAAAAACAAACAAATACAAAAAAAATGTTAAGATAACATCCACATGACAAAAAATGCGCAATATGAACATTAACCATTACACATACTCTGAGCAACCAAAAATAAAAAAAATCGAAAACATATAAATCTACCACAATCACTAAAACTAAACTAGTCAAAACTCACAAAAACACTACTAACAAAGGCATAATAAATGCAATAATTTGTTAGATCATGTAAGCGACGTGGCAACCTTGGTGGCAGTTATAAACTGTGTGGCTCCAAACCTTTTAAACCTTCCAAATGCTCAACAACAATCAATGACAATTGGCAAACAACACACAGTGACCTGAGCTTCACACAAAGCTCAATCAATGGCAAACACCACTACTTCTTCTACACTCATATTGCCCAAATTCACACACAACCACAACCTTACATCTCCAACATCATCACTGTTCCGGAAAACACGTGTCCATTCGATTTCAATCACTTCAAAACCGAGAACAACGATATCGATTTCATCATGCTCGATTGATAGCTCTTCACTTGAATCAGTCAAATCAATCAATCCTAAAGTTACAGTTGAAACAAGGTATCGCCAGTTTCGTTCGTTAGGATTTTGGATTTTGTAATTTGATTTATGCATGTGTAATTGATTGGAAATTAGGGATTTTAATGAATTTGACTTTAGTTGTTTATAAATCTATGGTGATATTAACTACAAGGATGATTATCTGGTTTCAATCTAAATGCTTACATATATTTATGAGCTAAAGTAAGTTGATTTTTGTTTGTGTTGTAGTATGTGGAATTGGAAAGGCTATTCGATTCGGTATCAATGCGCTGGAAACAGTGGCCCTGCATTGGTTTTGGTTCATGGATTCGGAGCGAACAGGTCCATCATCAATTCATATTTTGCTTCTCATCAACTATGTAATATAGGTATTATTAACAGCATTGTATCACTAATCAAATCTAGTTTCAGTTCAACTTTAATATACTTTTATTTTTGCCATTTTCGCAAAGTTTTATGAAGCCTTGTTTGTTACTGCTTTATAAACATGGCTTAGGTTGTGATTTGTCCTTTTATTAGTGATCACTGGAGGAAAAACATCCCGATTCTTGCGCAGTCAAATAGGGTATTTGCAATTGATCTTATTGGTTATGGTTACTCTGACAAACCGAATCCTCGTGAGCTCGGAGACACTCCTTTTTATACATTTGAGACATGGGGTTCTCAGCTGAACGACTTTTGTACAGACGTAGTTAAAGACAAAGCATTCTTTATTTGCAATTCAATTGGAGGTTAGTAGACTCATTTATCTGTGAAATCTATTCATAGGAGATACAGCGGCTGCTCCCAGTAGTATGTCCAGACACGGACTTTAGATTATTTTGGTGGTTTGTGCAGGACTTGTTGGTCTTCAGGCAGCAGTGACCGATCCAAGCATCTGTAAGGGGATCATGGTTTTAAATATCTCTCTTCGTATGCTTCATATAACAAAACAACCATGGTTTGGAAGACCCTTGATTAGATCTTTCCAGAACTTATTGAGGTTAGTTTTCAAATCAAAACCTCGTTTGTGTTTCCTTACCCTGTTATTTGACATTATAAACGTTTATTTCAGGAATACTCCTGTGGGAAAATTCTTCTTTCAAACCGTTGCCACAAAAGAGTCAGTTAGGAACATCCTTTGTCAGGTTTGTATGTATATATGTGTTAAATTCTAACATATAATTATACTATTTGTAACTTTGAGTAGAGTGTTTAGTTATGAGCATGATTTCATGCAGTGTTACCATGATACTTCACAAGTGACTGAAGAACTAGTTGACACAATTCTTCGTCCTGGTCTCGAGCCTGGTGCAGCTGATGTGTTTCTTGAGTTTATTTGTTATTCTGACGGCCCGCTTCCAGAAGAACTACTGCCTCAAGTAAAGGTAGAATCTTTGTAATAACCCCCTCCCCCTCTTCAAGAAGTTAAAACTGATATGCTTATACTTGTGCAGTGCCCTGTGGTGGTAGTGTGGGGTGATAAAGATCCTTGGGAACCCATTGAACTCGGAAGAGCTTATGGTAATTTTGACCCGGTTGAAGATTTTATAGCCCTCCCTGGTGTTGGTCACTGCCCTCAGGTACCTATAACCACCATCTCTGCTATCCTAAATTCCTAATTATCATTCTTAACAGACGTTTTTAGGTGAAAATAACATTAACGCAGTGATAAAAATAGATAAGTGAATTGTGTATCCTTACGCCCTCAACTTTTTAGGATATTGGGATCTTGGTATCGAAGCCTGGCAAAATGGGTGGGTTGGGTAGGTTGTATAACATTGCAAAATGGTTGAACACATATGTTGAATCTTTTTGTATTATGATCCTGCTTGATTAAATGTGATTATATGTTATTATGTTGTGCTGATGATTTATCCCTTACATGTGTGCAGGATGAAGCACCTCATCTAGTGAACCCGTTAATTGAGTCTTTTGTTGCACGCCATGCAACGGTGAAAAGTTAGTTATATGTCGATATGCTACATTCTTTACTTGTTAATTGACAATGAAAGAAAATACCATTTTGTTTTAGGAATTGGAGGGTAAAATTTTACCTAAAAATACACTTTTTGTACCAAAAGAACTGCATTCTGTTTGTATCAAACACGCTTCTTGGCTTGTGCACCAATGATCAGTTGATATCAAGATCACAAACCTACTTAAACTTATGACTTGAATCAGAAAGTACCAAGTAAATACAACCCAGCAGACAAGATTCTTACAGGCTCTATTGACAAAATGTTATATTGAATCATCTGAGTCATCAGTATCGCTTCTTTCAGGCTCTACAGCATTAGTTCCAGCCACTGAAACACCTGATTTTGCAGCTGGTGCTGGTGGTGCTTTTTTCCTAGCATTGCGACCACTATCGTCACCAACTTCCTCTTGCTCAAACATTTCCGTATGTAATACATATGTTAAGCAACATACAAAAGTGGACATCATTTATCTCTAACAGGTCAACTGGCTAATATAAAAAAAAATAATAACAATAACTAAATTAGGAGCGGGTCAAATGGGTGAAACGGTTGAAAGTTGCCATAGTTTCGAAAAAACACTTATGGTGAGAAAATGCCCCTATAGTTTCGAAAAGACGTAAAAATACCCTTGCGTTGATCAATGTATAACCCCACATACATGAACAGGGAAAAAAAAGGGGGGGGCATTGATAGATATGTAGGGCAGCTTCAGTGAAGCCTTTTACTAAAATGTATTTTTATCAATATGCAGCATGAGAAAAAAATACTTTCCAGTTGGTTAGCAACTTAGCAAAGTTACGTGGGAACCTGTGATTTGCGGTAACGGGTTCTCATGATTAAAAAAAGTAACATGCCGAAAATTTAGTAAACCCATGAGCATGAAAGGATATCAAAATTTTCAGCCGTTCCACCGTTCATGATGTTCAGAAGATCTTTTTCTACTCTCCGAACAAGTTCGGGCTGCAACAGATACCATATATGAATAACATAATCAGTCCAATCCCCATTTTTACACAACATATACAAAAAGTATATCAGTATTTGATTTTGATTTAAAAAAATAACTAAAAGGAAAACATGTCAAATGGGAAGGACATTTCAAAGAGATTGAACATCACCCTAAACTGTAAATTAACACCGAAACTTAACAAACTTTCATGTTTTTGTCGCTGTCAGCAATGAACATTTATTTTTACCATTACATGTAACACTTTTGTTTGGTGACCATTTGATGCTGCTAGAACTGAGGAAAGGTGAAGTTTCAACAGTTTCTCCTAGTGACAACAGATCAACGGCAACATGATAAAAGTTCATTAAATCATAAGGTAAGAAAAAAATAGTTCGTTACATATAATCAGAAAACATTTTTGTGTAATAAAGGACATTAAACAGTTCGGTTCAACAAGTACCGAAAGATTAACCATTGTGGCCCATTACCCAATCCGCACACTTTTACCACCTGTATGGTTAAAGATGAGAAAAAAACCCATACATTTAAATCAGGCTCCCTGCGAAACCTCCGCCTTCTAGCATCTCTCATTGGCGGGGTGAGACCATGGCGGTACTCCACCGCATCTGGAGCAGAATCACCTCCTTCTCTCACCATGATCATCTGTCACAATAATATTAGCACATCACTGGACTAAAAATGAGAACCATATTTAAATATGTGTAAGAAACAAAGCCTACTTGGCCAATATCTGCAGTTTTTAACAGAACACCATCATCATAAGTCTTATAAGACTCCTCAATGCAAGGTAGGTCCAATAGCGATGCAGGAAAATGATCATCTCCTATGACAAATGTGCCGTTTCTCCCATCATCTACATCAATGAAATCAACACATCAAAATTATAACTTTTAATAACTAATAAGAAGAAAAGTGAACAAGACATATATTTGGGTTCAAATGTTCAATTTTACCAGAGAATGACAAATCAAGTGATTGGTCGTCTGAAGCACTCTCATTTAAAAGACGCTCAATACGCTCCGCAACAGATGGTGGAACTCTCAATATAAACTGTTCCTCCATTCTTTTTCTCAAACTGATAAGATTTTTGCAGAGGAAAATTTTACCAAGATAAATGCTTTTAAAGAAATAAGCAAATGAGATGTAACACCAAATTTTTTCTAATAGGTGCTTTAATCATAAATCTAACAAGTGATCTGGCTTTATTGAATTGAGGAGCATCATCTATTCAACAATGGAAGTATAAGCAAATATTAAATTCAATCCCTTAAGCTAAAATCTTGAACATGAAATTATCTATTAAATTCAATCCCTTAAGCTAAAATCTTTTCTGAAGACGTAAGAGTGAGCGGCTTGATTTAACAATCATCGCAATTTCATGGTCAGTTACAATTTCTAGTTCAAATGATTAAGTAGCTATGTTGGGTGATCAAAAGAATATGAAAAAATGAGGCTTAAATCATCACATCTATGCTCGTTAACAACGTATGGTTTCTTAATTAATCACACCATGGTTAAAATAAGTAGTATAATTTTGTCAGGCAGTTTCAGTAACATTAAGGAGCCAAAATTCATGAAGCAATAATCAATAAAAAGGCGATTAAGGCAACATAGAAGCAGTAATTGTAATGAATCATGGAAGATCAAAGTCAAAATTACAAATGATGTAGCCGATTCACAAATTTGTTTAAGCAGTTGTTCAATTTGATCTCCTACGTAATGCAATTCCAAAATAAGTAGCAATCGGTGTTTGATTAAGATAGAGGCAATAAGGAAGATGATGAAAAAAAAGCCTACCGAGTTCGTTGTATTAATGGGGGTGTTGCTAGCTTCGGATCGAAATTCAATTGAGATTTTTGAAGCCCTAATTCAATGCCTTACAAGCTCTTCCAATAAATAAATTATAAGATGATACTCACAGTGTCACCGATACTAAAACATACGGACCAAACTCATAGTTTATTTAAAAAAAATATACCGATGAATGAGGATGTGACATGTGATGTGTTGACGAGAAACCCATAGACGCGTCTATATGAGTGTATATACCGACTCAGGAACCAAAATGATTGTCGTCTAATCTACATGATTTAAACAACAGAGATATGAAAGTATAACAAAAACGATAAATGTCATATTACACATTTACACTTGATGAGAAAAAAATTGTTTCATCTTATACAAAGAAGACAATCATTTTCATTGGCCTAAAATATCCAACACATATAATGAAAGATTTAGTGGGTACGAAAAAATGAGAGTTAATTATGAAAGACTTAATATTACAAAAGCACCTTCTCGAGATGTTACATTGAGTGTAACAAAACGTTTTGAGATGTAATCGAGTAAAGGGTTAGACAATTTAATAACGCAGATTTAAAGCTTGTGAATATACTTATGTTTCAATTACTATATACGGTTGTTAAAAACTAAAATATAAATAATAGATGTGGTGATTTATGTAAAGATGTATTATGATGATTAGAACATTAAGCGATTTTCCCACGTGTCATACTTCTAAAAAACTTTTAAGGATATAAATTTTCCGGTTTAACAATTAACTCGTTGCAACAACGTGCTAACACATTATTAATCGTCTGGTCATACCTAAACTTCAAGGAAAAGAAAAACGAAAATAAGTACGGGAGAGCATGTCGTCAAATGGATAGCATGATGCTAAAACGAATTTCTCAACCAAACGATTATCGATTTAAATCGCGTCTGGCAACAGGCAAGTTGCACGTATCTCACGTGACTAAAGAAAATCCCATACGAACACTAATATAAACAAACGTTGCCCCAAACCTAATTCCGCATTTCATCATTCGTTCGTTCGCTTTTTAGCCCTAATTTCTCATTCGTCATTTTTTCCCCAAAAATCTCAGGTACGTTTTGATTCGTGTAAACAAATCTATAGTATACATGTTTTTTAGGCATTATTAACTGTAAATCAACCCGATTTTGCTTTATAATCGCTAATTCCGTCTCTCGTTATATGCTTTATTGCTTTACATCCAATTTCACCTTGATTCGAACGATATATGTTAGTTTTTCCAGTAATTGCGTATTTTTGTTGATATATGAATCATTTTTTGTGTGTTTGTAAGCTCATAATCTGGATTTATGTTGTTAGGGTTTTGTGATTGTTATGGTTTGTTAAATCAAACAGGTTTACTTGTTCATTTAATTTTTTGTCATTAAAGTTAGGCTAAACGCTGTAGAAGAACGAGTGAAGTTAGATTTACATCTGATAGTTTATTTTCTGCGAGCTAGTTTGTGTTTTATGGATAATCAAACCAGTTTGCTAAACACTGTAGAAGAATGAGTGAAATTGGATGTTTATTAGAAATTTGGATAAATTCTCTGCGTATTAATTTGTGTTTACTTGGGCATGATTTGGATGTTTATTAGAAATTTGGGATAGGGATTACAGCTGGTCGGGTGATACTGATAGAAGAGTTGAGATTGGGTTTTAGTTTTTTACTTTTTATACATTCATTATCAAGTTTCATAGGTTTTGTTTTATAGTTGCGCATTTTACTATTGCTTGCAGATTTCTTTTCTTGTTTATTGATACACTTTTTTTTTTTGCTTAACTAACTGGACAGAGCTAAAACATGGGTGGAAGAAGCTATTCTCCATCACCACCAAGGGGTGGTCGTTATGGGAGAAGAGGAAGGAGCCCTAGTCCCAGGGGTCGATATAGTGGTGGAAGTCGTGGAAGAGATCTCCCAACAAGTCTTTTGGTTCGTAATCTTCGTCTTGATTGCCGGTATGATCTTGATGGCATTACTTCTGTTGGAAATACATGCTTAGCTATGTTTGTGCATCTTATTGATTTTAGGATTTGCATGTTGTATTTTTCGCATTATCACTCTGTTCGTTTCTGTACTTGTACTAATTGGAGTATATTAGGTGAGGCTTTGAGCTTATTTACCCTTCTTTTATTGTTCAGTGACTTGGGCAGACTTGCCACATGACTGAATTGGGTTGATAATGTGTAATATTTGTAGTTTAGTACCATAGTGATCTCTATATGGTTATATTAATCTTTTAATGTTCTCACTCTAAAATTAAGTTGTCTTAATTATTATTGACATTCTGTTGTACTTTTTTTTTCAGGCCAGAGGACCTTCGCAGGCCATTTGGAGAATTTGGTCCTTTAAAGGACATATACTTGCCAAGGGATTATTATAGCGGGTGAGCTAGTGTAGTTTTCATGGTTCTTTTAAATCTCAGTTTGGCAGGCAGTATATATTTGGTGGTAATAAATCCCGAATGACAAGCCACTGTCATTTATGATATAAACCAACACAGTTACTCAATATTTATTTATTTGTCACGTTATTCAAAAAGATTTAGCTTGTGTAGCGCTGTTGTTTTCCTGTTAGGTTATGCGGTTGCTGTTAATGCCGTGTTTGCTTATAGATATTTAACATTTTTATAAGTTTTCTTTTTTTAATCCAGTTTGGTGTCATATCGTTTTTATTTCTGTATTTGTGTTTTTTTAAAGATTTTTTTTAACCATTTAATCTTATATTTCAAATCGGGTTCACCCTTAAGGTTGTTGCTATTTAGCAGTGAAATGAAGTAAAAGTGTTTGAAGACATGAATCAAGTATTAAGGTTTCTCTTGAAATATTGAACTAAGTACCAATCAAGTAGTAAGAGTGTTCAAGATTCCAATCAAGTAGAAGTAAAAGAGTTTTGTTTGGTAGTGAAGATGGGAAGGATTTTGAGTTTGGTTACATTTAGAAGATTTCAAGATTTCAAGTCTTGAAGAATTTCAAGTCATATTTATACTGACACTTGCAAGGTCAGCAGTTCTGCTTATGACCATGGCCTTTCATAATACTGGAAAATAAATTTTTACAATTTTCAGTTACATTGTTGAAAAGTCATGTTGAAGCAAAAGTAAGTCTGTACACGCAACACTACTTAAAATTGGTTAAAAACATTAACTACCCTGTTAGGACATGCTAATGTCACTTGCTTTTGATCTTACTGTTAGCTTAATTGTTTAACTGTATGTGCAGGGAGCCACGTGGGTTTGGATTTGTTCAGTTTGTTGAACCTGCTGATGCGGCAGAAGCAAAATACCAGATGGATGGGCAGGTTTTTCAAGGGAGAGAGCTGACGGTTGTTTTTGCTGAGGAGAATCGGAAGAAACCAGCTGATATGAGATCAAGAGAACGCAGGTTTGTCTCTTGACATGTGTTTAGTTTCAGTTTTTTGAAATTTTATCATTAAAAACAGGAATTTTCAGTTTTTGAACATACACCTCAATTTTCATAGTTTTAGCAAGTGAAATCGCCAGCAATCTTGACCAAAGATCCTAAATTTGGTTTCTTGTTCTGTTTAAACGTGTCGAAATTTAAACTTACACTCTTAATTGTCAAATTTGAGATCTCTGGTTACCTTTTTTTTCAACTTTTACTTCGTATCGAGATTATGATAGGCAGGCAGCCTTTTGGGTTTATGTTAATCGATGTTTTTTCTAAACTATTGGATGCTATCACAGAGGCGGAGGCGGAAGCAGATATGGTGATCGTAGACGATCACCACCACGTCGCTACTCTCCACCTCCTCGCCATGGCAGATCACGGTCTCGTAGCCCTGAGTACTCACCTCCTCCCAAGAGAAGGCACCAGTCTAGGTACGGGCTTGATTCTCCCATCTGGCTTTCTTTTGACTGTGAAAAAATAGTATCTGATTACTTATCATCAATAACTTTGAATTGTCTAGGTCGGTTTCACCTCGAGGAAAAAGGTACAGTAGAGAAAGGTCATATTCACGCTCGCCAGTTAGAGCTGATTCCCCACCTTACAATGGTGGTTCAAGGAGTCCTAGTCAAAGTCCTATCAGAGACAGATCACCTCCACCTTATAATGGCTCAAGGAGCCCAAGCCCAAGTCCTGAAAGAGTGAAACCATCACCAACAGGCCGAAGCCCAAGCCGCAGCAGAAGCAGAAGTCCTGATCCACGTGACTATGCGAGATCCAAATCAAAGAGGGATGCTTCTCTTAGCCCCTGAGTCGGTACTTTGAGTGATATGGGTGTGAACATTGCTGTTGTGTTTTAGAGTTCAAACATGTTTTCGCTTTGTTTGGGTGTTGGTCGTGGACGCAGTTGGTTTTTGCTACTTTTAGTTAAAACTGCTAATGCTTGTTTATCTTAAACCTGCATGTTGTTTGTTGAGATACTTAATTCATGATCAGAGACAGCATATGGTACTTGTTATCATAATGTGGTTGTGTTGAATCTTGATGACTATGGTTTTATAGATTTTGTTGTTTTATCTAAGTGCATGTGTTTTCAGATGCAAACCCCCCATTTAACTTTTGTTAAATGATTAAAGAACAACACTGTAAAACATTTAACTTCATAATCCAAGTGGTTTCTTTATGTTTGAGTCTGATTTACATATTCTAATAATCAATTCGTTTGTTAACGCTTTAGATGTCATATAGGAAAAGTGGTAAGCTCTTCTTTTATTTAGCGCATAGATCTATTCGGGTCAAATAACATCTTTATATCTTTTTTTTTACTTAAATTTTTCTTCTATATCTGTTTACTTAATTTAAATTTTAAATTACTATCTTATCTATATTAACCTTTCAATTACATAGTACTTATAATCTTTATGGGATTTAAATTTCATATTACATCTATGTTACACGTATTTGCTTTTTAAGAAATACAACTTAGTATTGCTTTTTTTTTTTACGTAAACTCTTGTGTGCTACAAGAGGTGTTAAGCTAGTTAAAATAACATATCATCCGAAGCGGTCGTAAAAAAAATTTATAATTTAAGTTGGTTTCCTTCCATTGAAGTTGAGTGTGCAGTCTCAACTAAAAATATAAGTCAGATTAAAATAAAACATATCATCTTTAAGTGTTCTATAATAAAAAAAAAAATATTTAAAATAAGGGCTGTCAAAAATTACCGACCCAGTCTGTTGAGGCATTTGGCCATTTTTTTTTTTTTTTTTTTTTTTTTTTTGAACAGCAAATTTATTATATTTGTGTTGTGGGTGAGGTTTGAACCCACAACCTTTTGGTTGTAGGTCTCCGCCATTTAGTAAAAGATATTTAACTCTTTTTTTCCCCTTGTAGTAAAAGTAAAAATGTAGGCTGATATGATACCACAAGTCATATCATACGTGGGTCTGACTTGTTCATTTGGTCAATATCGTAATTTGACATCACCCTCTTACCCTAAATGGGTCACTGCATTATAAAGCTAACATTCGTACTCTACAAACATGTATCAATTTAGGTCTAGCCGTCATGTAGCCATCATCTACTAATTAATCTTCCTTTTTTTTCTTTACAATTTCTCTTGTTTTGCAAATTGATTTGAATTGATGATTATGTTGATTGAAGTTAGATCTGTTGATTTAGAAGTGTATCTATTAATTTCAATGGATCCGGTGGATGAGATGTTGGAGATGATGTTACCGTCTCGTGTTTCTCGATCGTGATTTTTCTGTTTAAGTCGAAAGGTTGGATAACTTGTCATGTGATGAAGGTAAAGTAGAAGAAGCATGGCAGTTGTTGAAAACAACCTAGGAATATTTATACTTTTCTTTGCAAGGAAGGTAAGGTGGACGGACGGATACGTCTGCATCCTTGCAAGGAAGGTAAGGTGGATGGATGGATACGTCTACATCCTTGCAAGAAAGGTAAGGTGGATTAGAGGATATGTATGTGTTTTTGTAAGGTAAGATGAAGCTTGAGATATGTGTGGCCTTGTAAAACTATTAGCAAGGAAGGTAAGGTGGATAAATGAAATTTTGGGTTTGTTATAAATTTATAGTCTAATCTTATGATTATTTTTTTTCATTGTAATGGTTTGTTTTTATATAATCATATGTTTATTGACACGCCTTAATCATAAATCAATTTTGTGTTTTATATGTCTTTATATTTGTTTGCCCAAATTTACATTTTAATGTATCGAAATCAATTTTGGAATTTACCTTTTGATACTGAGCTGAGATATGATGAGGTGATCATCATGTTTTTATGTTAATCGGTAAAAAAAATTATAGTTAGAAAATTAGCAATGGCACATATCCCTAATATTGTTATAAAACTAGATTAGTACCCGTGTACTATACGGATTTTAGTTTTATAGGTTTTAACTCAATTTACATATCAAATTTATTTTTAACATATCTCTTATTAAATCAATTTGGATATTTACAAATATATTCATATAAAAAATCATATGTTACAATAAAGGATATGATTTATAATAGTTGGTAATTTTTTTTGGAACATATCGGGTTAGGGGATAATTCATGATAATTGTAAATTTTTTTATTTGAACATATCGAGTTATGAGATAATTAATGATAATTGGTAAAACTTTAATTTGAACATATCGGGTTAGGATAAATCATAATAATTGATAAGTTTTTTATTTGAACATAGGAGATAATTCATGATACTTAGTACATATCGGGTTAATATGTAGATCATGATAATTGGTAAATTTTGTATTTGAACATATCGGGTTAGGAGATAACTGATGATAATTTGTGAATTTTTAATTTAAACATATCGGGTTATTTCGAATATGGAGCATACCATGACCCGTCTAAAAATTCTCCATCAAATTAATTAGAACATGACACCTAAGCAAAATCCTATGTGGAGTAGTTAAAATGGTGACATGTGGATGTGTTACTCAATTATTAGAATAGGTAGATAAGTTCATTTATAATTAAAAATTGATATATTTACTAATTAAAATGATTTATAGGGGGAAATATGTAATTTTTTTTATTGAGAAAACTAGTTTAGTGCCCGCACTATACTTGGGAACACAATTCAAGTTAAGGATGTTCATGAATGTTTCATTCAGTTTTGAGACCAAACTGTATTAATCAGAACACATGATATATTTTTAAAAATTAGATTTTTAGTATAGCAGTATTATACTCAAATTAAAGAGAATAAAATGCTCAGTTTTATGGTGTTATTTTTTTTTTAAAAATCATATAAAAATGTTATATATATTTATAAAGCACTGATGTCTTTAATTGTATGTTATTATTAACTTTATCTATAAGTTTCATTTTTAAACCCTATCAAATATAAACCGACTCACGTACACCCCTTATAGTAAAGGGTTAAAAATATAAAAATACTCTTAAATTTTTCAGAATTCTTCAAAATATTAGGGGATCAAATATGTAATTAGTTTTTATTATAATAAGTTTAATATACATATTTTAAATAAAAAGTTATTATTGTGAGATAAAATCTCAAAAAATTACACATAAGCTAAAAACTATGAAAAGATGCCACATAAAAATTTTTTGTTTTACTATGTTATATAAGGATATGCATTTATTGTTTTTTTAAAGAGGAAAAGTATGCATTTAATCGTTTTTTAATAGTTATAAAGACGTTGAATAAACATTAAATGAATATTTACCCTAAATGGTTCACGGCAATATAAAAGCAAAACATTAGTCCTCCTTCAACATATCTCGATTTAGGTCTTGCCATCATGTAGAAGACTATTTCTTTTCTTTACAAACTTTTTCAAGTTTTGTTTCTTCCTTTGCAAATCTTATTGATTTGAAATGCTGATTGATGTTTCCAATGGATTTGGTGAATGAGATCTTATGTTTTTCAATCGTGATTTCTCTGTTTAAGTTGAAAGATTGGACAATTTGTTATGCGGTGAAGGTAAAGCAGAATAAGCATGACGATTGTTGAAATCAACCGAGAAAGATTTATACATTTCCTTACAAGGAAGGTAAAGTGGATGGTGAATACAAATATCTCCTTGTATAAAAGGTAAAGCAGATGGAGGAGTCCGAATATATTCTCGCAAGGAAGGTTACTAATAAGAGAAAAAGAAACATATGGTAAAATTCTAAAGATACTTGCTAGGCGAAATATTCTGGGTAAGGAAGGTAAGGTGGATCAAAAGGATTATTTTAGGATAACTAGTGTTTTAGATATCATTTATATTGTTTTAATCTTTATATATATGTTCATAGTTTATGTTTGTTATTGTAATGTTTTGTTTTTATATGATCAAATGTTCATTTTAATCATATCTTTAGTATTGAATCATATTGGTTGGTATAAGTTTACATTTTAATGTATTCAAATTAATTTTAGAATATATTCACATTGTAATAATATAATTTTCATCGAATGTGTAAATGAGTTTTTTTTTGAACGGCAGTTGAATGTGTAAATGAGTGAATATGGTAGCCGGTAGTTTGACAAAAGCAACAACTATTGAGCCGAGAAATATGATGATATCATCATCATGTCTTTCACAATATAACACTGGAAGAAATGATCAAGTGTGTAATACAATAGGTTGTATATATAGGGGAGGGAATATTTGAGAATAAACTATTTTATATTAGTCGTTGATAACCACAATAATACTATACAGTCATATCTATATTTATAACATTGTTGTTGCATTTATACAAGTCTTTCGTTTTATGATAATAATTAAAGGTCATAACTAATGCTTGTAGGTAGAGGTGCACATTCAGGCTATTAACGCTTTGTAGTTAGAGGTGCACATTTTTGTTATTTTGAATAACCGGTCTTGGTTTTTGTTCGTAGTATGAAATCGGTTCTGGTAAGAGCTGGTTAGGTTCTAGAACTGGATTTTGGTAAAAAAAACTAGAACATATGTAACTGGTTCCAGTTCTTAAAAAAAGTTTTTTTTTCTATTGGCTGGGCTAAAACGCTAGATTGCTGCAAAAATCTACATACTCTATTTGGCTTTCATTTAGAGTAAAAAACACAAAACTCATTGAGTTTTCACTTACACAAAGAAGTAAAAAGTGTCATTTTCGATTAGGATTGCACTTACACAAAATCCAACAACTCTCATTGACTCATTGAAGTGAAACTGTTTTTTTTTTGCATAGCAATACAACAGAATAACATACTGTATAGTTGTTTAATTTATATCACACTATCACTATGTTTATGCATATGCTAATATGCCACTATGAATTCTATGGTCATAAAACTTTTTTAGACTAAATATATAGTAATATTAAAAACGTTAAATATTATTATGCCACTATGGGGTTTATGGAATAAATTTTTTTAGACTAAATATATAGTAACATTAAAAACGTTAAATATCACAAGATAGATAGTTCTTAAAACATTAAATAAGTAATAACATTAAAACATATCGGTTTTTTCAGGAATCCGGTTATTTCAAGATCCAGTTTTTTTTGCAGGAACTCCGAACTGATTCCAGTTCTTTTGGAATCTGAAATTTAGACAAAAATATTATAATTTATTCAGAACCTATGGTTCGATTCTTGTAGAATTGGTTCTTCTAAAAATCGATTTTCGATTATTAGTTCGGTTTCGATTCTTTTATGCACCACTACTTGTAGGTGTAAATATTTCTTTTTTTAAAGGAAGATGGTGTAAGTATCAACATCCAAACAATAAATTTGAAAAGGTGAAAGGGGTCCAATGCAATCATGTTAGATATTTTAAGGTAGTTTAATTGACTATGTGACCAATGCAATCAATCAGAATAATCATCGAAAAAGTAAAAGAGACACGAAGTGCATGTATGCCTGTTTAAGTCTACTGTAATCTTCAGTATTAGAACCTCATTGATTCTTAGAGACTTCCCCTAAGCCATGAGGTTCAAGGGGTTAGCTCATCTCCTATAAATACAAATTCTAGACATTTGGTTGCATTGTGTTTCTATGGTTCGTAAAAACTCACACACGCAATCATACTTGTTCTTGAAAATCAAATCTGAATTTCGTTGGTTGATAATTTGGAGTAAACCGCCGAAAAATATAATTCTGAAAATATTCTCGCGACTCTAAATTATTCAAGCATCATCTACAAATTCCTCTTGCACCCCGGCCATAGTGAATAATAACCTTGTATACATACTTGCTTTAATGCTAGAATTATACATGAAGTTATAAAAAAAATTCAATAAAAATGAACTTCATATAAGATGAGTTTTCTCATGTACATACAAAAGTAGATATTTTATGTAGAGAATTTAAAATACAGATAATTTACATCATAAAACACTTTAGGAGCAGGTTTGTGACTTCAAATAATCAATAGTCTCAATAAGATTCACGTTCTTGAAGCATCATTAACTCCTGACATAAATATACAATCAAATAATCAATCAAGGTTTAGACTTTAGATTCACATCCATGACCATGATAAAAAAAATGGTACATGAACCAAGGATGGATGAATGAAATAATTACATTGCTGGTTCGTTACAGATGCGATTAATGCTTAGTTCTACTACTAGAACTCTACAAAGTGCCACATGGGCACAGGTCAAATAGATTGGGGGTTGGGCACAATATCAAAACGGATCATGGTGAACAGGGTGAATTTGGGAGGTTGTGATTGTTAAAAACTGAATTTTGGAGACTTTCAACTCGTCTTGCTTGTTGACCCGTTCTCCTTTTAGTTAAATGTGTTTATCTGAACCAGTTAATCCTCTTAAGATTAAACACAAACCAAAACAACCCATTCATAAGTAAAAGGGTCGAAAGTGCCATTTGTGTGCAATATATAAGGCTTAAGCCGGAGAAACAGAATATTAATGCATGTCTTTCTTTCTGTATCAATCAACAAATTTGACAGACTCAGATAGAAAAGGTTTGACTAAGAGCCCGAAATCAATTCAAACGATCTTTAAACAGTTAAAACTGCAGCATGAAGTTATTAGTAGTCCAATAGCAATGCCCATATAAGGCCTAACAATCATAACTAACGTGCAAGGGGCTGCATAACATCAATTGTTTCCATTCACATTGAATCTTTTTATGGTTACAAATGATCCAACATTTTGACTTGAAGTTTCACACAGTTGTATCTGTATTCAAACTTCAAATTATAGATTCTATCATAACATCTTATTTGCAGAAATATAGTGTATCTTTCTAACCTAGACAGTATACTACGGAGTATTAGCCTATTAGGAACATAATTTCTAACGGATCAAATCATAATTTTCTACACAAAATCCAATCAGAATTCAATATCAACCTTTTTTTTTCATTTCAATCTAGATTTTCATATTCCTTGCATCGAAATAGAAGGCAAACGGGCAACAAGCTACGCTGCTAACCCTTTTGGATAGCCAAACTAAGTCGTTTAAAAACTACATTCATAGATCTTTGAGTCATAACAAAGCTATGGATAACCGGTTAGACTCTATTAAGTAACTCAACAAGCACAAGGAAGTATGATCAGATCATAACTGTGCTCACAGCATAGAATCTGCCATAACTGAAACAATTCGTCTAATTTGCAAAACTACAAATGCATCTATCTAACCTAAGTTGTACAATATTATAAACATATTTCTAATCAATCAGATCATAATTTTCTACACAATCACACAAAATTCACACAGATCATATCATCTCAAAACAAACAGAATTAGTGATTTACCTTTCGATTCACATCGATTGAGCGTTCGATTCATGTACACAAGCTTTACTCTTACAATCCGGCACATCCTCAAACATATCCGCAGGCAATTTCTTCGACAAAACGCCAACATGAAACTCAACCATACCTGAATTAGCATCCAGATCCATTCCAGTAACACTTAACCACAAAAACAATTGCTTCGCCTGAATACCGGTGACATCGGAGACAGATCCGTAAGTCAACTTGCCTTGGATGAGTTTGTTGTAGTAAACAGTTTGATCGTCGAATTGAACGTAGCAAGGACGAGTTAGGTGGACGGTGAAGGAACCATCGGTAGGTGAGAGTGTGTAGGACTCGACGGCGTTTGGTATGATGCCGATTGGTAAACCGTATTGTGTTAGGATGTCGTATATGTCGGAGGATGATACGATGGCGGCGGCGGCGGTGGTGGTGGTGATGGTGAAGATGATTGTGATTGAAGCGATGAGAAGTGTTTGGTTTATTGACGCCATTGATGAAGTTGCAGAGCTCAGACTCAGAGTCAACTCGGGCTTTGATAAATAATGTGTGTACGAAGTAGAAAACGTTGAGAACTGGAATAAGTCAAATACTCGTTGTCCCGCTAACTCGGCTACATAGTTGACGGGATTATTGCTTTGGACTCATCTAAAATGACGGGCTTACTATATAGTTAGTTAGGCCGACTTAGGGCTAGGCCATGAGGCCTATAAACCAACTCCGGTGTAACCGAGTGCATGTACCAAGATAATGATTAGGTCGGATATACATGTGAACTTGAGAGATGAGGTCTTGACAGTCATAAAATTTTTGTGTTTCGGTTTGGGTAGTCGGATGATTGAGCCATCTCCACCTCCAAGAAATTTGGTAATCCAGCAAAATGTAACAGTCACGAACCAAATTATACTTACAAGATTCGAGAGTGAAGAGGTCAGAGAAGAGTTCACTGAACGGTTTGTCCGAAGCCCATGCATCGATCCAAAAGCGAATGGAAGCACTCGAACCAACGATTCCACTGATCAAATGACCCAAGTTTAATTCGGATTGAGCCAAGTGGTCCCCAAGTTTTGCAATTGTATTCCACATGTGCCATTAAGATGTTCCTTATGAGCAATGTCGACCAACATTTGTTGGAGTCATGCAACTAATAAACCAAGTTCCTCCAAAGATGCCCCTCTTCAACTTTAAATCTCCACCATCATTTAGACAAGAGAGCAATGTTTGCATCTTTAAGTTGCGTTAAACCCAGCTCACCCGAAGCTTTTGGTGTAGTAACCATGTTCCACGCAACCCAAACTATACCTTTTGAATCTTTGGTCCCCCCTCCCCCCATAGGAATTATCTACGTTTTGCTTCAAGAGTATCGATAATATTTTGGGGAGCCTTGAATAGGGAGAAAAAATATATGGGGAGGGCCTCCAAAACAGTCTTTAAGAGTGTTAGACGACCACCAATGGATAGGTTTTTTAATTTCCATAAGGACAAATAAGAGTCAAAGGAATCAATAATCGGAGCTCAGTTACAAATCTGATTCATGTTTGCACCAACACGGAGTCCCAGGTAAGAAAATGGTAGATCAGTTTACTTAACACCTCATCAGTTTTGATAGGTTACATTTGTGAAAACTTTTAGTTTTTAGCATCTTGCTTTCTAGATATTTAAAATCGTATCCTCTTCAGTTTTTTGGTAACATAGCGATGTTGTTAAATTTTTGTATTTGGTAACTTCCAATACAACCCATCATGCTCTTTACAATTATATAATTTTTTATCGTTTTTTATTTCAATCCAACCCGTATAGTACAAAGGTTCTGACCTAACAAATACAAATACAAATAAAATTGTAAATGTAAGTGCTTCTAATGTGAAAACATGATGATGTTAGTCGTAGTGGTAGACTTGTGAGAGTCCCTTTTTCCAAACCAAACGTATGCTTAACGCTAAAAAGTAGAAAGCGTGACCATTGGGCTGGCTATAATGTCTTTCTTTTTCTAACATTTGCTTCATTTTGTATATATTTCAAAAGACATAATGATTAATGTTAATTTGACAGAAAGGACAAATTAGATTTTATATCATGATTTCATTAGTTTTCGGTTTATGCTTCCAACTTTGTATCGAGTATAGTTGAATTTTTATCGAAAGAATTTGGGTGGAGTGGTAAAGCTGTTACTTGATGTATTAAAAGGTCTTAAGTTCAACTCTCACAAGCCTTATTTTCCAGCAATATCAGTCAATGATACAGTTAATGCTGGTGAGACAAACAAGTTTTACCCACGAGCAAGGGTTAGATCCTCGATAACAGTTACTGTCGGCCTCTGTGGGGTTTTCTCTATAAGCGTCCTTCCAAGTTAGATGCATCACGTATGTGGCTGCCTTACCTGGTTTAGGGACCTCTCATGTGACGAGAATTTACGTCCGTCACAATTCTAAAAGTCGATGTTAGAAAAATATAGTTGACTTCTTAGGCCATTTTAATCATTCCTAAGGTTGTTTATTTTATGTGTGTTAAATTAATTGGTGTTTGTAAGTATTAATTTCAAACATAACTTTTGAATTCCATTGCTAGTAAAGTAAAGGCTTGGACCGTCCCACTTAATTAGGGAACCCATTTTTTAAAATCAATTTCTTACATTAAAAAATAATATTATGATTTTGAGAATCATAATCAAATAATTATAATTATTTAAGTGAAGATATCAATATATCATAAAATTAAGAAATTTTAATTGGTCTCTTTTTTTTTCTTGAGTTTCTAGAGGACGTGGGTCGTGGGTGAGGTTAAGGGGTGAGGCAAGGAGCAAAAGTTTACGTGCGTTGCCAGGTGGCATATTTTGTATATAATAAACCTTGTTATAATGTTGAAATAGACATGGTAAAGTAGTTAAAAAAGGGTATAATACATTAATTAGTGTATGAAAATCGTAACGTGTGGAATTGCTGCCATTAATGTAACGATTTTTAAAAAGTAATTTAATAAACAACAATGCAAAAGAAAAAAAACAAGGAAAAAATTATTAGTAAGTTCTACTTGACAACCGTTTATTTATTAGAGCAAGCGGCTTGACACCTATGTGAGAGGTAGCTAGTCCTCCCGGACATGACCACACAAATATATACAAACTTAAGCATTTTTGCATGCATGGTGGTTAAACTTTAGATTAGAGTACTGAAATAAAGTAATAAGAACACTAACTAAATAAAGGTACAAAACAAAAACAAAAGGGTTATTAGATTTTAATAATCCGAACTTTAGTTTATTGGCCAATATTAATCCCAACTTAAAAAATTCGTTGTGTCAGTCTCAACTTATAAACTATTTTCCTCCACCGAGCCTTTTCTAACTGGGACTAACTTGGTTAGTTTTTTTGCTGACGTGGCATATGACTTGGACCATTTTTGTATATTTCTTTAAAGAGGGACCATTTCTGTAATTTATGTAAAATTAGTAATTTTACTCTATAATCACCTCGGATCATCGTTTACAAATTCCGGCAACACAAAACCGCTCCGGCGTTATCAGTCCATACCTACATCCAATTGAATTACTCATCAGATCGAACAACCCATACATCTTCATCACCTTCGCCGGTTTCACTCAACCGCCACCACCACTGGAGCACAGTTTCATCAACACCCCTCGCAACCCCTGTTACATCAAGCCAAAGATCTACACTACCATCTAAACCACCACTAATTTCCAACCACCAATTTCGTCAACACGACATTCAAATTCCGTCAACACGACATTCAACCCACCACCATTTTTGCCTCCTACCGCCATCCTTGATTTCTAATTACTTCCCCCGTCTACCACAAACCCCCATGGATTCGATTTGTTTTGGATTTGGTTTTGCACTCCGACGATGATGGGTAACAGTGGTGGGGTTTGGGTGATGAAGAACACCCCATGGATTCGATCTGTACAAATTGGATTTGGGATGAAGATTTAGAAATTTATAACTAGTTTAAGTAAATTACAAAACACCCCCTCAACTAGATTCTTAATATAGTTAATGCAAGTCAATTGCCATGTAGATTTTTTTGCCACGTCAACGTCCAAGTCAGCTGACACGTCAGCAAAAAACTAACGGAGTTAGTCCCAGTTAGAAAAGGCTCGGTGGAGGAAAATAGTTTACAAGTTGAGACTGACACAGGGAATTTCTTAAGTTGGGATTAATATTGGCCAATAAACTAAAGTTCGGATTATTAAAATCCAATAAACAAAACATGGGTTTCGAAGAACGACCTCTAACCAAAAGACCAGTGAATTAAAATGAAAACGATACGTTAAATCTTACATCAATTGAAACAGTGTTTCATCGTTTGGAGCACCGCTTAAAGGTAATTTTACTATCAGTCATTCGTATCCTCCTTTCGATCAAAAGTCTTAAAATCATTAGTTTAAAATTCGAAAAACTTAACGGCGTTAATTGTTTTTTAACGGATGCTTTTTAAAAAAATATATGTTTGAAAGTTGAGATCTCTAGCAATAATTTTCTCAGTCTCATATATATGCCGTGTTTTTATTTCCTGATTACTTGTATATATTCTCACAAATAAACGAAAACATAATAAGTAATAGTATTTAATATTTGTAAAAAAATATAATAAGTTGATATGAAATGATGTTGTTAAAGATACATTCGATTGGTTATTTGGACACATTTATCTTTCTATCTCTTTCTATAAGTACTTGTGTATATAGACGGAGATAGAGAGTAAGGTTATCTCAATAACCCATTTAAACGTATATATAATCAAAACGACAAAACGTTTAAAAAAACCCACCCAAACCATTTTAAATATCCAATCCAAACCAATTATTACTTCTTAATTTTTAATTATATCATGATTAAAAAAGTTACACTTATGTATGAAAAAAAAACATAATATTTAATTGATTAGTTGATCAAGTAGTTGGTAGATCTTGCAATATAAATTAGGTGCCTCTATCACACTTCTTTTTCGTGCTTCATCATATCCTAGCTAACTTATTTTCTACCAATACTAAAATCTTCCATGACGACTAAAATTTTCCTCTTCCTACTCCCACTCCTCACCACTTTATTCTCCCAAACTTTTCTTGTCACAGGATCAAACCCAACCTTCCTACAATCTGTCAAACGAAATCCGATGAAGCTCCGAACCGAAAAACTAAGCCACTTTCGGTTCTATTGGCACGACATTATAAGCGGTCCCAATCCAACAGTAGTAAACATCATACAACCTCCAAATAACAACAAAACAACCCCCACGGGATTCGGCATGGTCAACATGATCGACGACCCGTTGACTGAAAAGCCCGAAGCGGGTTCCAAGTTATTAGGAAGAGCACAAGGGTTTTACGGGCTAGCGTCACAAGAGGAAATTGGTTTATTAATGGCAATGAACTTTGTGTTTTCGACCGGGAAGTATAACGGGAGTACGTTGACGATATTGGGGCGGAACCCCGTGCTTCATAAGGTGAGAGAGATGCCGGTGATCGGAGGAAGCGGGTTGTTCCGGTTTGCTAGAGGTTATGTTCAAGCAAGTACACATAGTTTTGATGTCAAGACAGGTGATGCTGTTGTTGAGTATAATGTATGTGTTACATTATTAATTATTGATGTTGTTGTTTGTGGGTTGGTTTTTTTATGGTTTAGATTCCACTTGTTGTTGTTTTTTTTAACGTTTTTAACTTTGGTTATGAATTATAGTGGGTGACACTTTTGATAATATTGGTGTCCACGAGATGACTATGTACCCCACTTTGTGACTTTGAGTTTTTTATTTTATTTAATAAAGTAGAGGTATATTTAATTGGTTTAAATATTTGTAATGGTTATATACGTTTTGTCATTATTAATGTCTTATCACGGATTATATTTTGATGAACGTGATTTCATGGTTAGCAAGTAATTTATCATTATATTAATAAAATCATAACTAATCTGTCAGTAATCTGCTATGTGTTATTAGTCTTTATATTAATAATAAATTCTAATGGGTTGGATGTTGGAAACTATGCGACGCCCGCGCGACCTGCGGACACGAATGCAGTTCCAAAAAACCGAGACGTCTGCATATATGTAGTCTTCGTAATTTTTTTTAGAGGGGCCCAATTCAATATATCTTAAAATTTTAAATACGAAATCAAATAGCCGGTACTTCTCGCGAAAAAACAGCAGGGGCCGGGGCCTCCCCCGGACTTCACTAAGCTGCGCCATTGGTTATTTAACTAGGTTATATATTTATACAACTAAATAAGAATGAAAACTATGAAGGTTTGTGCATAACAAATCATAATAATGTCATTTTTTATAAAAATTTCAACTATAATATAATCATGAATATTGAATTGGATATTTATAATAATAATAATAATTATTATTATTATTTTTTTCCTTACGAACGATTGTAGTTATAGTCTAATTTACTTTTAATATAGAAACTGTTTATACAAACATTACAACAACTATTTAATAACACATTTTAGAAAGACGTTAATACTCTTCGATTTTAATACATACTGTTTGAAAACCCTTTAAAACAAATCAACTATTGTTAAAATATTATATTATCTTCAGTTTTACTGAATATTGTTCAAGTTTCTTGTCTGTATAATACATATACAACTAACCTACTTAATTTGCTAAACTTGATTATTATAAATTT
This sequence comes from Tagetes erecta, assembly GCA_030867185.1. Lineage (NCBI taxonomy): Eukaryota > Viridiplantae > Streptophyta > Magnoliopsida > Asterales > Asteraceae > Tagetes > Tagetes erecta. The sequence continues at coordinate 3,221,793 of CM061489.1, read as the reverse complement.
TGTTTTTTCGTTTAATTAAGAAGTCACCGACAAAAATGTCTCTCATCAACTCAACTGTTTAAGTTAGACTAAAAATTCATTTATTGGTGACTTTTGGTTATGGAAACTATTGGCTGATGTAAACCATAAAGTCACTGTTTTTTTAATAAAAAAGAGGGGTAATTAAGATGGATTGTACCACACTGTTAAAAAAAGTATCAACGGTGTAAATTTTATTTTCAAATATAATATTTCTATCTCTTTACTAGTTATTTTCTTTAATAAAAGTCATTAATTAATTGTTTAAAACATAATATTTATAAATTATAAGTACGGTAAGGTAAGGCTGATGATAGAAATAAGAAGTTTTATACTTTTCTTAAGGTCATTTAGAATTTTAGATCATTGAAATTTCTATATTTGATGTACAAATGCATAGATAATATAATCTACACAAGCATCACATGTACAAGCCAGTAATATATAAAAATAAATATAAGTTATTTTAAAAAATTTAGAAGTAATGAAAAACATTGCTTTAAGACCGGGGTAAACTGCAGTTTTGGTCCCTGTGTTTTGATATCATTAATAGTTTTAGTTTCATTTTAACAGTTTAATTTGATATATGTGTTCTTATTTTCTAACATAAATGATCCGAACAATAACTTCATCTAATTTTTCGTTAAAATAATACTTTGCATGTTAGGTTCTGCTTGTTCTCATAATAGTCAATACTACGGCATATCTCTCTATCATATGTATACAAGAAAGACTTTATAACAAATAGACCACTCATAAAGGATACATAGAAAGGAGACATCAATATGGTAAAATGAATGATTGAACAAAATAAATTAACAAACAAACTACATATAAATCACTAAGGATCTCCTACCTAACACATAAATTTACATGTCATGTCACAATGCCATAATAATTAAATAATCTCAAATTGGCAACTTTAATAGTAACAAACCAATCTTAACTTTGTTACGGTAAACAATTTGACTGTAACGAATAAGTAACCGTATTTGTCACGAATAATATGATAATGAACCACAATAATCTAGTCCATCACATGTCATTAACACATCATTAGGGGCACATGTAATTGTTTAATACTTTAATTATCTGTTAGAAAAAAACTGGATTTGGTATGGAAATACAATTAAAAATGTCATTATCAAACTATCAGTATAAATTATATATTGCCTATTCTAGCAAAATAATATATGTAACTATACGTGTTAACGTTTCGATGAAAAGAGAGATATATTGCCTAGTTGAGCCGGATATCGACTTTGTTTGAGTTGCTTGTTGAACACTAACTTGAGTGTTAGAACACCCAAATATACAATGCAAGTAACATTTGTAGTTCGTTTATGAGGCATCTACAAATAACTATTGAAGCTACCAATTAAACCAAATCTAAATATTGAAGCCTAATTACTCCGTATTAAGCCTTTAAATAATACTAATAAATTTAAACGTAAGTGCTTGTCATGTTGCAACGTGATAATTTAAGTCGTGATGGTGGACTTGTAATGTCCCCTTTTCAAAACGTATTTTTAACGCTAGAAAATCAGAAAACATTTTTCTTTTAATGCATTTCTTTTTATAAATATTTGATTTCATTACACTTTACTTTTAAGGTAGGCGAAGTGAGCTCGAGTAGGGCCGGGTGCTACGGTTGACTCGTTGGCAACATCGCCCCACCTATCACCTCTACCCAGGACTGGAAAAAAAAAAAAAGAATTTACAGGTTGCTGAACCCAACCTCAACCTGTCTCTCTAACGGTTTGAGTGTTCAAACACCCAAAATCATGTTAACTCATTGTTACATTAGATTTTCACTCATCATTCATAATCAAATTCTTATTTTACTCTAAGAATAACTCTTACTCAAACACTGCTCTTTATATTATATTATTTAATATATGTATCGGTTTGGCGGTTTTTTTATTTGAGTTCCGATTCATGAAATCAACTAAAGATTTTGTATCCTGACCCACCAATCGTTCAAGTCAAATGGTTTGCACGATTATTGTTCATTTCATTATGAGATTCATATAGTGTTAGATTTGAGTTTGATCACATCATCCTACCCTCATGGGCGGATGTAAGATGAGCCGAGTCGTAGCCTGTGCTACGGCTCAACGTTTCTTGGGTAATGTAAAATTTGAAGTTTTTTTCGTTTTATGTCAAAGATACACCTAAACAGTTAAAAGACTACCCCCTAAACAATAAAAACATACTTTTATTGCCAATTTTATTTTAAAAAGTGCCAAAAAAAATTATATGTTTGTTAAATTAAATTGTCTAACCATTGTTAATAATTTTCAAGAAAAATGATGATAAAGTCTGGATATTGCTAATGATATTAAAAAATGATGTTTTATGAGTGTACAAAAAAATTTAAAAATTTATGCTGAGTGTCTATAAAAAAATGTAAAAGTGTAGGACAACTTTATTTCGAAGGATACACTTAATATTCCGGGTTAGCTCTCCCACTATTTATCGTTGTCCATTTAATCATACACGTTTTCATGTAAGTTATAACACCATAGCATAGACGTTTTAAACCACGTTTCATAATATTTGTTTTGCAAATTTGAACCATAAAATGGAAGGTTCTACAAGATTCCAGAAAATATTCGAACAATTGATTATAAAAAATAGCTTCTTAAAAAAAATTGAACCGCGTTTACAATATCCTAATACTCAAGTGAGTCTTTTTAAAACGGAATGTTTTGTCCATATTGATTTTAGCAATCTAAGTTTGACTTATCCATAAACATTATCAATGAAAAAGTCCATTATGAAAAAAAAAAAACCATTGATTCGGATTTGAACCTAAAACCATAAAGATCACAAACTCATTTGATTACAAGTGAAGTACAACGGCTAAATTCATGTTTTATTACAAAATTTGATTGTTGATGTATCATACTATCATATCATATCATATCTTATCATCAATGTTCATATTTAGCCTTGTAATCGTTCCATAGTTGATCCACAGGCTTTCCCGTCAAGTCTTCAAAATAGCCGACGTTATAATCATACCTCATTTTTTTGTTAAGGCTCGCCACAAACCCTGCGCTAACCTCGTCGCAATACTCAAGAAACCGCGCGGTGTAGTCATACCCTTGATCCCATCGATCCCCCTCTCCAGGTTTCGCAAAATCAGATTGTGCGTAATTCGCTTTTAGTTTCGTATATTCCGCGACTCCTTCAATCAATTCGCTTGGTGCCTGACCCTCACCATTCCATTGAAAAACATGCGTCATTTCATGGTAAAGTACGCCGGTGTATATATATTTCAAGTCATCTCCTCTGTAGTCACTTAAAAAAACTGAACTAAAATTGATTTTGTTATTACCCCAACTCATTGCGATAGCGCCTTCAACAACGAACGTTGTAATGTAAAAGTCCACCGAATCGAGAGGTTTTTGATCCGAGGGGTCGTTTTGTTGGAAAATGACAGACCATATGAAGTCGTTGCTCATACCCATTTTCTCCTTTGTGTAGGGAATTCCGATTTCGTTGGTGAAACGGATCCCACCCGGGGTGTCAGCAGCATCATTTGTGACATAGTAGTCCATAGCAAAGATTTTGGCAAATGATAATGAGAAGGTTAGGAGAGCATAAACAATAAAGGGTTTGGGAGCCATTGTTTTAATTTGTTGTACTTAATTACCTTGTTGAAACGCATGCATTTGATTGAAGTATCATGTTATATAACATTATAATGTAATGTATCGTAACATATTACAACATAGTATAGCATTACATGATATGATATAACAAGAGATAACATAATAACTATTAAAACATAAAATGTTATTATATAAATATGGATAATACTAAGAGAAAGTGAGTTACTCTTTATTACAACAATTCATAAAAACAATACTAGCGAGTAGCGATACTAACCATATTTCATGATTTCAAACTTAAATGATTGAGATGGGGTATCTAGAATTTTACAAAATGGAGCGTTGAGTTAAAGTCTTATTTGAATCCAACCTCCACTTGCACTTTGTGCCCACTATTTCATCTCCAATGGTTTGGGTGTTCAAACCGCCTAAAATCATGTCTAACGCACTCTTATATTAGATTTTCATCTTATTTTACTTCAACAATATTTCTTATTCAAAGCAATTAGATTTTCTTCTTTATTTTACTTCAATAACGCCTCTTATTCAAACACCGCTTTTTTATATTATATATACTAAGTAAGTTAATTATGTATTACACGGATTGAAAACATGACACGATATATAGTAAAAAATATTGATTATATGATATTTTGAGTATATTCATATGTTTATAAAATTTAAATAATATTTTTACAAATTATTTCATTGAAATTAAAAAGTAATAAAGTTTTTGTGAACCATACTATAAAATAATTAGTTTTAATGTTTGTATAAACATCGAGTTAGTATATATTAAGTAAATATAACTATTATTGTAATCATTTTGAAAAACAAACCAAAAACAGGAAATAAGATAAATATTCAATTTAATGATTCTAGTTGAAATCTTTTAAAAAATGACTATGCACATAAATAATTTTCATAAATATGTAGCGCTTAGTTGGATGACAGGTGACAATGTTTAGTTGGATGGTTTAAGATATTGACACATTGTAAAAATTAGTGTTTTATTATTATATACTAGGTTAACACCCGTGGGTACCCACGGGTTGAAACGTACGTTAAAAATAAATTATATAATTTTATATTGAAATGAGTAATGAAAAAGTTAACAAATGTAAAAGATATAACATGGATTTATTTGAGTATAATTGTGGTACTGACAAGTGACAAAGTGTGGTATCAATGTACTATTGCTTAACAGTTTATTAGAAGAGAAGATGAAGATATGTACCGGTTTCCTTATTTGAGTTCCGCTTCACGAAATCAACTAATGATCTTGAATCATGGCCCATTAATCGTTCAAGTCAAATGATATGCACGATTATTGTTCATTTCACTATATATGGGATTCGCATAGTGTTAGATTTGACTTTGATCACATTTTTGTACCGTTGTCCAATCAACCATACAAATTCTCATGTAAGTACAACACAGTAACATATACGTTTTAAACCATGGGTAATATTTAAATATAAAGTATGATTTTGATACAAAGTATAAGAATGATTTATGGTCATTAGATCTACTTTTAATGATCAAGGTTAAGTTGTAAAAAAACAAGTTAGTTGATGTGTATTTTTGTTGACTTTATCTCTCCACATGAAAGACAAATGTTAGTTCCCCCATTTTTTAAAATGTTAATAACTTTTATATATGACATTGTTTTTAATAAAAGTTACACAGAAAAACAAACGTTTTTTTTTATCTTCGAAACACATATATATAATATTGATATATAAAAGAACAAAAAGATTCATGTATTTTCAGCTCATTCTATATTATCATATCATTGTGTTATATTTTAGCTTGTGTAATACCATGTTATTTTCCAGCTCGTTGTGTAATAAGTTAGCTTATGTCATTGTGTGATACCACATAATATAATACAATGATCGATCTAGTAAGATATACATTAAAACTTTGTGTTTGCATCATGTATTCAAACACACAATACAACTTTGACACAATGATTCTTAGTAAAATACACAATATATCACAATGATCTTTTACGATATTGAAACATACAATCCTATGTGACACAAGAGTGAAGTTATCATACAAAGTGCAAAAATGTTACAAAGTGTGAGGAAAACACAATGATTCAAATAAGACACAATGTAGGATTAAAAAAATTCATAACTCACAAATTAAATCGAATTTAAAAAAGTGCTTTGGAGACTCCGTTCCCCATGCCGCCCTTTCATAAAAAAATTTAAAAAATAACGTTTTCATTGTGTCTTTTGTGTTTTTTACTTTCATTGTGTCTTTTGTGTTTTTTACTTTCATTGTGTCTTTTGTAAATTTCTTACACAACAAAATACAAAGTGAAAGAAAAAAAGACACAATGAAAAAGCTGATTTTTTTCGTTTATTTTTTAATGAAGGAGGACAACGTGGGAAACAAAGTCTCCGAAACACTTTTTTGAAATTCGATTTATACTGTGAGTTACATTTTTTTAATGTGTCATTGTGTCCCTTTTCTTACCATTGTGTTCGTCTCATACTTTGTATCAAAAAATGACTTTGTATATGAATATTTCTCTTGACACAATGATAGTTTATTAACAAACAATATAATACTATGATCTACTAAAATATATACATTAACAATTTACAGTTACGTATAGTATTAAAAGTTCAAACAAACAATCAAATTGACACAATGATAATTTTTTAACACACAATATGATACAATGATATGCACAATGATTTAACACCACACAATGACCTAAAAATGAGCTAAAAAAATATGGTATTACACAAGTTATAATATAACACAATTACATAATATTATACAAAGAGATGAAAAACATTGTTTTACACAAGTTATAATGTAACACAATGCCGTGATATTACACAACGAGCTGAAAAAATGGGGAAGAAAAATTTCTTTTTATATATCAGTACTATACACGTTTCGAAGGTAAATTTTTTTTTTATTTTTTTTGTGTAATTTTTATTGTCGTATGTAAAAGTTATTAAAATTTAAAAAAAAGTAAGGTAATTGACATGTGTCTTACACGTAGAGAGAGAAAGTAAAAAAAATGATAATGAAAAAAAAATACACATCCACCAACATGTTTTTCTAATACTTGATCTCAACCACTAAAAACAAAGATAATAATTGAAATTCTTCTTACTCTTTGTAGCATGTTTATCATTTGTAAGATAACTTTACTCTTTAAACCACATTTAATAATATTTGTTTTGCAATTTTGAACCATATAATGGTATGTTCGACAAGATTCCACTAAATATTCAACAATTGATTATAAGAAAATAGCTTCATTAAAAAAATAGAATGGCGTTTACAATACCCAAATATCCAAGTGTGTTTTTTAGACGGGATGTTAACCGTTCATATTGATTTTGACAATCTACGTCTCACTCGTTATTATATTGAGTTGGATTTGAACCTGAAACCGTAAAGATCTCAAACTCATTACATTACACCTGGAGGTGAACTGCTAAATTCATGTTTTATTAGAAAGTTTGAATGTTGATGTATCATAATATCATATCATCTCCTCTTTTAATAAATCGCTAACCCCTCTCACCACACTGCGCCACGTGTCACCACCATATTCATCCTCATTTTAATGGTTAAAGATTTGATATCCATCAAAAATTACTAAACAATGACAAATATTATTTTCATGCATGCAAATGGGTGTTAACCAATATTGATATATAATTATATATATATTTTTATCATTCAACCCTGTGTGAACACACGGGTGTTAACCTAGTTACATCAATGTACATATTTAGCCTTGTAATCATTCCATAGTTGATCCACAGGCTTTCCCGTCAAGTCTTCAAAATAGTCGACATTATAATCAAACCTCATTTTCTTGTTAAGGTTCGCCACAAACCCCGCGCTAACCTCATCGCAATACTCAAGAAACCGTGCGGTGCATTCATACCCTTGATCCCATCGATCCCCCTCTCCAGGTTTCGCAAAACCAGGTTGTGGGTAATTTGCTTTTAGTTTTGTATATTCGGCCACTCCTTCGAGCAATCCGATTGGTGCACGACCCTCACCATCCCATTGAAAAGCATGGGTCATTTCATGGTAAAGTATGCCAGTGTATATATATTTCAAGTCATCTCCTGTGTATTCACTTATAAAAACTGAACTGAAATTGATTTTGTTATTACCCCAACTCATTGCGATAGCGCCTTCATCAACGAACGTTGTAATGTAAAGCTCCACTGAATCTAGAGGTTTTTGATCCGAGGGGTCGTTTTGTTGGAAAATGGTAGACCATATGAAGTCGTTGCTCGTACCCATTTTCTCCTTTGTGTAGGGAATTCCGATTTCGTTGGTGAATCGAATCCCGCCCGGGGTGTCAGCAACATCATTTGTGACATAGTAGTCCACAGCAAAGATTTTGACAAATGATAATGAGAAGGTTAGGAGAGCATAACCGATAAAGGGTTTGGGAGCCATTGGTTTAATTTGTTGTACTTAATTACCTTGTTGAATGTCATGCATTCAATCGAATTATCATGTTATATAACATTATAATGCAATGTATCGTAACATATTACAGCATAGTATAGCATTACATGATAATATGATATGATATTACAAGAGATAACATAACTAATAAAAAGACGGTACGTATTATATAAATATGATATATTAGATTCTATATATCAGTCCTAACTATCATCTTTTGGTTATTACCGGTCCCAACTATTAAACTGACTCTCAATTGTCTCAACTTTTATCGTTTTGTCAACCAATGGTCCGTCGTTAAGTTTTTTAAATCCGTTAAGTTTTTTTTTTTCGAATTCAAAACCGATGTATTAGTCCTTTTGATCGGAAGGAGAATACTGGTTGATTGATGTAATTTTTATCTCTAAACAACGCTCCGAACGATAAATTTTTACATCCGACTGAAGCACCGTTAGGTTTAAACACCCGATTGAAGTACTGTTTCGTCGTTTGGATCGTCGTTTCGAGGTAACTTTTAGATAAACAGACTCGTATTCTCCTTCCAATCAAAAGACCTAAAACATCGGTCTTGAATTCAAAAAAAACTTAAAGACGTTAAAAATTTAATGACGGATCGTTGGTTGCCAAAGTGATAAAAGGTGGTCGTTAAAAGCCAATTCAATAGTTGGAACCAGTAGAACCAAAATGTAATAGTTAGGACCGATAGAAACCAATATACCTAAAAGAAAATGATTTATTTTTTATTAAGTTTATTCATAAAATAATACTAGAGATAATTTTGTATTCTTAATATCGATAGCTCATGATTTTAAACTCAGGTAGTTAAGTGATGTATCTAAAACTTTATAAAATGAGTTGTTGGGCTCGAGTCTTATTTAGGAAGAAAAAAATGTTTTTCAGGTTGAGATATGAGGGTTTCTCACATAAAGTTGGTTTCTGCTAACAAAAATTAAAAATAACTATCCGTCCCGTAAATGACTCAAATTACCCTTAAATAGATTTAGTAACTTTGACTCAAAAAGATTTAATCACTGCTAATGATTCAAAGACTGGTTAAAGATTCATTATGTAAATTATTTATTTAGATTTAAGACAAAGTCATATATTGAAATTAAATAGAACTAATTCAAGCTCATTTACAAATTAACAAAAGGTCCAGGGCATAAACAATATATTTTTGTTAAGAGTAAATTACAATTTTGGGCCTTTATCATAAGTTAAATTACAGATCGTGGCCTTTATTTTAAATTTTTGCATTGGTTGGCCTTTATATAAATTTTTATCACGGTTTTGAGCCTTTAATCTAACTGCCGTTAAACTCTTCCGTTAAATCCCCTCATGTGCAATGCACACGAGGGTATTTTAGTCATTTTACCTTAATGTTAAAAATTATTAATGTGATCATTATTTGAGGGACCATTTATGTAATTTCTTCAAACTAGTTATAAACACAAAAACCATATATATGTTATCACCATTGAAGATTATCAACATCATCCACCATCACCACCATCATTCAAGTAACGGTCTATAGGATGTGGTGTCAAACGACACTCCGTTACGGTTACTTCCGGTTACTTTATCCACCACGCTCCATTTTGAAAGATCTGTTTTTCAGATCTGGGTTACATTGGGGTTTATGGTAGAACCTCTGTTTTTCAGATGTAGTTTGTACACAACCTTTTTTTGACGAATCTACTTGGTTATGGATAATGTGACGCCTTTCTAGTTCATTTCCCTTCACTCCTCATTGTGTGAAAATTACATGAAAATTATGCAGGATAGTAGCGATATCACATATTAAATAATTTTATGAATGTTGTGCCCCACCCCTCTCCCTTCAGAGCTTCTATGCGTTACCTGATGTTGAAAAATGCAAGGTAGTTATTTGTATGAAGTTTAATTATACACCATTATTTCACTTCTTTTGCATTATTACTTAGTGCAATGATGAATTTGTGTTTTTTTTAGTTGATATCATCTTAGCAATTGAGTTTGATAAAACTGGTGACAATCTTGCCATCGGTGATCGTAGGGGCAGGGCAGAGATCTATTTTTCAGATCTGGGTTACATTGGGGCTTCATGTACAAACTTTGATTTGATGGAGAGGAGATGACAATGGTTGAAGATGGTGGTGGTGGTGGCATTTAATTTGAAACCTTTAGGGGAAAAGGTTGTGATGAAGTTGGTGGTGGTCAATGGAGATGAAGGTGGTGGTTATGGAGAGGATGAAGAAGAAGATGATGGTGTAGTCCTTTAGATGCAAAATGACAGAAATACCCTCATGTGCATTGCACATGAGGGGATTTAACGGAAGACTTTAACGACAGTTAGATTAAAGGTCTAAAACCGTGACAAAAATTTATATAAAGGCCAATCAGTGCAAAAATTTAAAATAAAGGTCACGATCCGTAATTTGGCTTAATATAAAGGCCCAAAATTGTAATTTACTCTTTTGTTAAATATGCAGTGGGCTACTGGGCTACATCTAATATGGGCTATGAACTGAATCTTTTCACAAGTCATGCAACGGGTCAATGGGCTTTGTGCATTCATATAGTTTCATCGTAACTAGAATAAAAATCAATATATTTATCTCTTTATTAACCCGTTTATTACACATGTTAGTTTAAACGAATTCGATCCTTCAAAGTGAAAACAAAAAATAACGCAGACTGTTAACTGAAAATACTAATAGCACTTAAGAGTGTTAAAAAAGCAAAAACAAAAAATAACGCAGATCGAATAAATCCATAATAACCTATTAATAACAGTTTAGTAGGGGGGTCTTAAAAAAAATGAAGTTGTGAATTTATTTTTCCGTTACACAAAATCTTGGTAATTCGGTTTGATTATACAAATAAAACCAAACTGAGTAAATTGTTAACCTAACCGTTCACATGTAACTTTAGCCATTAAACTAGCAACTAGTAATGTAATTTTAAATTATTTATTATTACTTGTTCATTATATCCATTTCTTTACTCAAATATACTGAAACTTCAAGAATTAAGTAAGTGGTTTCATTCTATTTTCGAAGACATGTGTTACACGGACACTTGTATGACATGCATATATGACATATCAGTCCGACAGTCCCTCTCCAATATTGCAAAAGAGAGAACATCATAACATAACTATAATTTTTGTAAATTCAAATTCAAAGGTAAATTGTTAAAAACTTATTGTTCGTTTTTAAAGCACTTTCTAAACTAACTGAAAATGTATTTTATAAGGTTAAATGAGACTATACACTTTTAACATTAAAAAAAAGTTAGTAATTTTGTATTGTTTTATAGTTATGTATAATATCAGACCATCGTATTTTAACTAATCACTAATTTTTAAGTCCTAACTCTTCACTCATGTATGCTTTTAGTATCGTAAGCATCAAAGAACTTTCCATGTATTGTTTTATAGTTATGTATACGTGCTACTCTTAACCTGTATTATAGTTAGAACTGAATTCACACGTTGCCGCGTTTTTTAAACCGTGTAACGAAAATACAAATAAGCACGTAGTATGTTCATATGAAAATCAAAGAACTTTCCATGTATCTAAACGCGCTACTCTTAACCTGTATTATATCTAGAACTAAATTCACACGTTGCCGCGTTTTTTTTAAACCGTCTAACGAAAATACAAATAAGCACGTAGTATGTTCGTATGAAAATCAAAGAACTTTCCATGTATCTAAACGCGCTACTCTTAACCTGTATTATATCTAGAACTAAATTCACACGTTGCCGCGTTTTTTTTAAACCGTCTAACGAAAATACAAATAAGCACGTAGTATGTTCGTATGAAAATCAAAGAACTTTCCATGTATCTAAACGCGCTACTCTTAACCTGTATTATATCTAGAACTAAATTCACACGTTGCCGCGTTTTTTTAAAACCGTCTAACGAAAATACAAATAAGCACGTAGTATGTTCATATGAAAATCAAAGAACTTTCCATGTATCTAAACGCGCTACTCTTAACCTGTATTATATCCAGAACTAAATTCACACGTTGCTGCGTTTTTTTAAAACCGTCTAACGAAAATACAAATAAACACGTAGTATATTCATATGAAAATCAATGAAAAGATAGAGAAGTGCGTGTAAATATGAAAGTGATAACTTACAACCTATTAAAGTTATTTGAAATCACATGAAAATCAAGTGAAATGTTTTTTGAAAACATAAAAAAATATCTCAAAAGAGTATACGGAAACTCACGCGCCCCTATTTCTTCCCTAGCTTCCTCATTTTGACCTAGTTCATACATGCACAAAAACCTTATATCATCAATTCATCATCATCTTCAACAATCAACATCATTTCTAAGTCATTTCAATTTTCACAATCATTCATCTATCTAATCACAATCCGTAGATAAAAATCCGTGTCCGATCCTCGTTTCACTTGATTATTCGGTTATCAATTGATTATGCTTAGGGTTTCAACATAGATGATGGTAGATTTTACAATTACTAGTTTTTTGTTACTGTTGTGTGTTAGTTGTATGGATAGAGAATGCCAGAGCTGCGTAGTGGACTTCGCCGTTCCCCTGCTCCGGTAGCTGATAACAAACGAACGAATAAACGATCGGAGCATTTGGTAGGTAATTACGTGAAGACTCGAGCTGCGGCAGCTAAGGAGGCGGAGGCGGCGGCGGCGGCTGTTGTGGTGAAGACGGTGGTTGCGGTGAAGGGAGGAAATAAGCCGCGGCGGCAGACGAAGAAGATAAACGAGGATAAAGAGCGGGTTGTGACGAAGTCGAAGGGGGTGATTGTGATATCTGAAGGTGAGGAGGATATTGTGAAAGACGTTGAAATGGCGGATGGTAGTGGTGGATTGAGTGCTAATAAGGTTACTGGTCAAGAAGAAGAAGGGAACACTGCACCTTTTCCTGAAAGGGTATGCACAATGCACTCTTATCTGTTTTTAGATCTCGGTTTAAGTGTTTTTTGTACGGTTGCAATCGTTTTTTTCATGTTAAGATAGGCTATTGGTTTAGTAAATTACTATACTTGATGCGGTAGTTATGAGTAACATTGTGTTAGTGATATGTGGGAATGCAATTACTATGTTGTTACGTGTCGTGTATAGTTATAACGATATTTTAAATGCGTTGAAGTATATGGCGAGTTGACGTGAATGCATTTACTATGTGGTTACGTGTCTTGTATAGTTATTTCGAGATTTGAAGTATATGGCGAGTTGATGGGAATGCACATACTATGTCGTTACGTGCTTACGTGCCTTGTATAGTTATTTCGAGGCGTTGAAGTATATGGCGGGTTGATGGGAATGCATTTACTATGTCGTTACGTGTCTTGTATAGTTATTTTGATATTTTAATTATGCTGAAGTATATGGCAAGTCAATGGGAATGCATTTAGTATGCCATTACGTGTCTTGTATAGTTATGTCGATATTGTTAATGCGTTGAAGTACATGGCGAGTTGATGGGAGCGTAAGTCGTAAAGGGGAAGGTGGAAATTTTTATGGAAATGTTCTTCATTTATGTTGCCTCCCTCGCAAACATTGAAACGTGTCAGTTGCAGATAGGAAAGATGTCCTAATAAGTAAATTGCCGTTGTTAGCTTTGTGACGTTTGCCTTAGACTTTCTGTTTTCACTAGCCTGTTTTTTTCCATGGTTAATGAAGCAAATCCTTATCCTCTCACTTAGAAATAGCATAAAGTATAGAATGTTCCAGTTAAGCTTTCATAATCAGAACCAACTAATTTTACTTATCCTTATTTGGCTTTTTTCCAGGTTCAAGTAGGTGGATCACCTCTATATAAGGTTGAGAGAAAGTTAGGTAAAGGTGGGTTTGGTCAGGTATTTGTAGGTCGTCGTGTTACTGGTGGAACTGACCGCATATCTGGCCCTGGTGCCATGGAGGTAATGCTCTTGTACCAGCCAAACCAAGTTTGGATTTATGAAAATATGTTTATTTATAGAGTCTAACTTTTTCTGCCAATTTTCATTTTTTCTGTTGGTGGCAGGTAGCTCTTAAGTTTGAGCATAGAAACAGCAAAGGTTGCAGTTATGGTCCTCCATACGAGTGGCAAGTTTACAAGTAAGTGTGCCATTTTTTTAAACATATTTACGTAGTTCTTTTTCAAAATTAAAAAACTGACATCTGAGCTTTTGGTGAAACAGTACTCTGGGTGGCAGTCATGGAGTGCCTAAAGTTCACTATAAAGGAAAGCAAGGAGACTACTACGTAATGGTATGATAATAAGTTTTGTTCATGTAGATGAATCATAGTCACATGGATCGCGGTACGCTCTGGTACGTGGTACGAATACCGGTACGCGGTTCGACAATTTCAAAAAATCGGTACGAAGAGGGGTAGGTTCACTCGGAACGCCATTTCGGTACGTGGTACGGTGTACCACTTAGTTTGGTACGTCGTATCATATACAAAACAACCTATAATATATTTTTTTTAACACAATTACAATTTAAAATAACACATTTTATAATTATATTTGAAAAATTCATAATTAAAAGATAAAACTCATAAAAATAACAAAAAGATCTTCTTTTTTGGACAGCGAAACGAATAAAGCCCGGCTACTCGGGGTAACCCAATGGCGAAAGGCGATCCCAAACGCTCTGCGAGCACAGACAGCGCTGGGTAGCCGAAGCTCACCTTTTTAAACCCGACTCTAATTCGGGGGAAACCCACTAGCTCGTCCGCCCGTAGGCACGACAACAAGCTAGCGGTAAAACCCGTTTGGCTCAGAGATCGAACTTGTGTTGCCACAAGTCTCCCTTCATTGCCCCCATTTGCCCCTTCCAAAGTGGTGGTAGTGGGAGTAGAACTTGGGTCTCTTTTGGAGAATCCAAGCCTCTTACCACTACACCACATTGGAAGTTGCACAAAAAGATCTCATTATCATAAGTTTAGAACATATAAAGTCAAATGTAATTAGCAAAAATGACACTGTAAAATTGCCTTTTGGATTATCAATCACATACCAAATTGGCCCGATTCGCGAATCGGTGTCATAAAAATCGCAAATTGCAGTTGTCAAATTCGTTTTTACTTGAAATTGAATTCGCCAAATTGATCGTACTGGATCGCGAACTAGGGGCGAACCATTCGTGACTGTACCCGAATCTGGTTCGCGCGACCTGGTACGGAATTCGTGGGGGGGAGGGAGCGAATCCTGTGACTATGAGATGAATACCTGTTTTAACACAGTATTGATCAATTGTTTTGTTTTTCTTACAATCCAGGTCATGGACATGCTGGGGCCTAGCTTGTGGGATGTTTGGAATACTTCTGGGCAATCGTGAGTTCCTAAACTTATAAAATACGAGACAATTTTTTTTGTTCATTTACCACATAATTTATTGCATAAAATTTGGCATTTGAAAAGCAACTTGTTTTTATCGCGTCTAGGTATTTTGCAGTTTGAGTTGCATTATAGTAACTGCACTCCATGTATAATTGAAAGAAAGATATGTTCATTCATGTGAGTTTACTTGTTGACTTTGTGTCTGTTTGTCAGGATGTCATCAGAAATGGTAGCTTGTATAGCCGTGGAGTCTTTGTCTATTTTGGAAAAGATGCATTCAAGAGGGTATGGAGTTCTATTTCTTCTTATTCTTTGTTAATAGTTCTCAACATAAAATTTTCTTTTTATTCTTATTTGTGGTCAAGCTTATGTCTAAGTTTTTTTTCCCTTAAATGTGATTGTATTGAATGAATGCTATTCAAATTAGTTATGTGCACGGAGATGTAAAGCCGGAAAACTTTCTACTTGGTCAACCATCAACACCTCAAGAAAAGAAGCTGTTTCTTGTTGACCTGGGGCTAGGTAAGACATCTCATGATTGATTTTCATTCATTTTTGTTTATTATTATGGATTAATTAGTTTGTGTATGAAATGCAGCCACAAAGTGGCGGGAGACTGCCAGTGGTCAACATGTTGATTATGATCAGAGGCCTGACATGTTTAGGTAATATTCAGTTATCGGTTCTAATAACTAACCATATATCTCTTCACTTCATATAATATACATATAATATTTGTTTGATCTACAGAGGAACTGTTAGATATGCGAGTGTGCATGCTCATTTGGGTAGGACAGCGAGTAGAAGAGACGATCTAGAATCTCTTGCATATACACTCGTGTTTCTTCACCGTGGTAGACTTCCTTGGCAAGGATATCAGGTATTGCTTGTTTGCCAAGTTAAATTGAAGGTTTGTTTAAGTTTAAATATCTAATACTAGAAGTTGAATTATTTGCTAGGGTGACAATAAATCATTTCTAGTTTGCAAGAAGAAAATGGCAACATCTCCTGAAATGTTGTGCTGTTTCTGCCCTGCTCCTTTAAAGCATTTTCTTGAGGTAGTTGTGAACATGAAGTTTGATGAGGAGCCTAATTATTCTAAGCTAATATCTTTATTTGAGGGACTACTTGGTCCAAATCCTGCAATAAGGCCAATCAATACAGATGGTGCTCAAAAGGTGATCTATGTTTTTCAAATTACGTTTTTATGAAATTTTTATTTACTGCCTCTGGCTTTCATTTTTAGATTGTATTTCACGTTGGCCAATATTATTTACTGTGTCTAGTTTTTCTATTCTTAGATTATTTTTCAAGTTGGCCAAAAACGAGGCAGATTGAATCTCGATGAGGAAGATGACGGGCAGCCTAAAAAGAAGATTCGCATGGGAGTTCCTGCAACACAGTGGATTTCAGTTTACAATGCTAGGCAGCCCATGAAACAGAGGTACATTATGCTAAAAAGTATATATAAAACAGTTATAAAGTATATGCTGTACATGACTACATGATGATATTCGTGTATCATTTGTCATGCATCAGGTACCATTACAATGTTGCTGATGCAAGACTGGCACAACATGTTGAGAGGGGAAATGCTGACGGTTTACTCATTAGTTCTGTTTCATCTTGTTCTAATCTTTGGGCTCTTATAATGGATGCTGGAACTGGCTTTTCTAACCAAGTTTATGAGCTGTCTCCTTACTTCTTACACAAGGTATCTATAAAGTTGTTTAGTGCAACAATCTCAAACTGTTTTAGAACAATTATTTATCGTCTTGATTTGATTTATGATGTAGGAATGGATTATGGAACAATGGGAGAAGAACTATTACATTAGCTCCATTGCTGGTTCTAACAATGGGAGCTCTCTTGTGGTGATGTCTAAAGGTAACGTAAAGTCGTAGAATGTAGATAATGTCCTATGTATTATTTTAAATATCTGAAAGTTGTGGTTAAATTGCAGGGACCCCTTATTCTCAACAGTCTTACAAAGTAAGTGAATCGTTCCCGTTCAAGTGGATAAACAAGAAATGGAGAGAAGGGTTCCATGTGACTTCCATGGCTACTGCGGGTACACGATGGGGCGTAGTCATGTCTCGCAATGCTGGTTTCAGTGATCAGGTAGGGTTTTGGGCTTGTATCTTTGACGCATTTTTTTAAATATTTCATTTTAAATTGACAACTAACTGTTAACTTATTTTCGTAGGTGGTAGAGCTGGACTTTTTGTACCCAAGTGAGGGTATTCATAGACGGTGGGACAATGGTTACCGTATCACATCAACTGCCGCTACGTGGGACCAGTCGGCTCTCATCTTGAGCGTGCCTCGCCGCAAGCCTGGTGATGAAACACAGGAAACGTTGCGTACATCCCAGTTTCCAAGCACCCATGTCAAGGTTAGTCTACTTTGATCAAGTCACAATCTTATTTAAGATCGACTGGTCAGGCGGTGTTTGGTTTAGAACAGGTTAAATGGGTCAGGTTGACCTGTTAACCTTTTTTGTCCATTTTAGTTTTTCTTAATACATAAAGATTTCATGATGAAGATAATCAAAATCTCTGAATACTAGAGTAGTAGCCTTTAGGCAGTTTTACTTGGTTTTTCGTTTAACAAATTTATTGATTTGACTCGTTTGAGAAACAAACACAAATTGACCCATGTAAAGTTCAAACGGGCCACAATCGCCACCTCCACATATCTACACTCGTGGTTACTGACATTATTTTCTGGGTTTCAAATGTGCAGGAGAAGTGGGCCAAAAATTTGTATCTTGCTTGTATTTGCTATGGAAGAACCGTGTCTTGATGGCGAAGGGATGCCTGTTTGATGACTTAGAAACCGAGGAAGCCATTTGTGTTGTTTTTTTTTTCTTTCGAACTGGGTTGGTAAACAACCCAAGAATTGATCTTAGAAGTTGGGATTTTCTTCAAGTAGAATGTTGTTTATTTTGTTGTAAAAGCATTATATTTAATTTTGAAGATGTATAGTTGGCTCCTCTATATCATTGTTGCACACATGCTCTTAAGTCAATGTAGATCAATTTGGAGATGCGGATAGTATGATAAAAGCATGAGACAAGTTTCTACAAACTGGTTATGAGAAAAACTTAAATAACTAAAATTTAGGCTTAATGCTCATTTTGAAGAGTAAGGCTAGTCGGGGGTATCGGCTCACACCGTCTCTCCTCTTGTTAAGCAGAAATGACATCTTTTAACTGTTTGAAGATATAAACTCCTAGGCTTTTAACGCCCTTTAACGTCCCAAGGGAGTGATGGCATATACTAACTCCTTGAAGATATATACTATAGGCTTTTATCGTCCCTTAATTAACTATATGAGTTGATTCATATGTTTCGTGATTAAGAAAAGTCATGATCATGATATGGTTTTACAACCAAGACACAGTAAGACATTTGAACTGATGCTAGTAACTAGTAAGAGTCCATGATGACATATTTTATCTTTTTTAACTCTATGAGTTGATTCGTAGTAAGAGTCTGTCATCTACCAACCAAGTCTGTGTCACATCGACTAAGACTATGACACCGACTGAATCACAACGACTAATAAGTTAGTGACAAACATAAGTTTGTGTCAGCATGGAAGACAATCCGCTTTTGGCAGAGCAGGTTAGATCTTGACAACTTGTTTTCATCTTCATCTTCCTCCATCATTCACCGTTACCATCCACGTTACCATTCATCCATGAACGTTATCTATAAAAACCTACAAACTATAAAAAATTCAATAATTCTACTCACACATTTAATCTCCTCTTGTTGACCTGTGAATGAGAAGAATCTGATTCCTTAGCCTCGTAAATCACTTCAATTTACACTGTCACCAAATATTACTCAACCTGCAAAAGCTTTTTTTCGAATATGATTCTTTGATTTGTAAGAGCTAAACCTTACATTAATTTGATGATGAGATGAGTCAGAAGAAACCAGATGAACTACGGTGAGGAAGACGAGCAGAAACTAGATGAACTATTAAGTGAGGAAGACGATGAGTGGATGAAAAAGTGTAGTTTAAAAAAACCTAAAGTATCCGCTCTTAGCAAGAGTAGCTATTCTCACATAACATGATTTACATAATATTTAATTATTAGTACTCTTTAACAACTCGTCTATTTAATTGTATAATAATATTAGCAAAAAACTAATAGAAAAAAGATAAAATGGCATATGAATTCAGGGTCACGTTCCGACACCTCTTCCTGGACCTCTAGCTTCCGGAACCACATTAGGCACAGCTTCAGATGATGAGATATCCGGCACCTCTTCCGATTATCTTCAAGAAATTGAAGTTGGAACCTTCCTTTAGAGTCGAAGTTTGTTTGGCTTAGTTTTGATCGAATTGATCACATCACCTCGCTTGAAAACGTGATTAGGCAACAATATGGTATCGGTTGGATGATTAAAACTTTCCCATATGTTACTAGCTAGAATTGCGATCAACAGTCACAAAGTTACCCATATCGTTCATAACACCATACGAATATCAGCTATGGACTGGGGAGCTCCACAACTCTTTTCCTTGAGGATCACTGAGTATGAGCTCACGCTCACTGGTTAGCTCAACTTTCGATGTATACCAAACGATGCTCTGCCAGGTCATACCATATGGATAACAAAAAGTCGACATCTTAATTTTCCCTGAATCTTTTTGAACCCAAAGGCAAAATCACCGGAAGGTGTGATAGCCATGGTGCAATGAACTTCATTTTTCACCGAACAAATAACTGTATATTTGTTATATCAACCCGTTTTGGGTTTTGTTTCTAATTTCGTAGAAGTACGTACGTAGATCAAACATATATATACACGTACCTTTTAATTTTATATATGTACGTACAGCGACAGCCACAAAACAACCCTTAGTTTCGACTATGACAAATTCAAACAACAATTAACAAATTTCTTAATTTCTGAATTATGGTACTTGACAAATTAAACATGCATTGGCGTCCTCTCTTTTTTGGCTTCTTGTTGTTTCATAGAGACTAAGTAGGAGCGTCACAGGCCTCCCACTTTTTTCCGTCCGAAGTGTTGGTTTGTTTGTCGGTAGTTGATTTTTTTATATATATATATTGAGTTTGTCCCCCGCCCCCCGAAACAAAGCGTTATAAACGTTGGCCTCCTTGACCAAAAATCTTTAAAAAAAATCTTTTTTAGTCACTGTGGTTTAATAGTTTTAACACTTTTAGTCCAAATCTTTAAAAAAAATCTTTTTTTAGTCACTGAGGTTTTATTTTCGTTTCAATTTTGATCACTCTATTAACACCGTTAGTGTTTTTCCTTTAAATTTATATAAAAAAACTAAAATACCCCTTAGAAACACATTTAGTAAAAAATAAATACAAAAATATACCCACTTTTAATTGAGTAGTATACATGCATGCATGTTTGAGTTAATTCCTCGATGTTGCTATAAAGTTAAAAACAACAAACTTTTAATTTTATATATGTACAGCGACAGCCACAAAACAACCCTTAATTTCGACTATGACTAATTCAAACAACAATTATCAAATTTCTTAATTTCTGAATTATGGTACTTGACAAAACATGCATCCACGTCCTCTCTTTTTTGGCTTCTTGGTGTTTCATAGAGACTAATGAGCGTCACAGCCCTCCCACTTTTTTCCGTCTGAAGTGTTGGTTCGTTGGTCGGTAATTGATTTTTTATATATATATTAACCCCCTCGAAACAAAGCGTTATAAACTTTGGCCCCCTTGACTAAAAATTCTAGCTTCGCCACTACAGCTCTATGACTTTCTTTCGGATTATAACATGCATGCATTATAACATGCATGTATGCATGAATCAATTACGTACGATCCCATCAAACTCACTTATTTTCACTTAACATACATAGGCGATTCAAACATGAATTTTGTCGCTAAATGAGAACGCAAATTAACTTGATATATACCTTGACTAGGTTTAATACCCGTGTGTTACACACGGGTTAAATAATAATATTTGTAAAGAAATTATAATCATTATGTTTAACAATTTGTAAATATTTTATATTTAAGAAATTTTACTCTATCAACTTATGCATGCATGGTTAAAATTCCATTCAATTTCCCACCCAAATTTCCTAATATAAAAAAAATCCCCCCCAAAAGTAGCCCCCTAAAACTTAGAATTATTAGATAGACTAGGTTTATTACCCGTGTGATACACACGGGTTAAATAATAATATTTATAAAAATCATAATTATTATTTTTAAAGATTTTTATTATTTTTAAAGATTTGTAACAATTTAATACTTAAAAATTTGGCTTCTATCAACTTATGCATGATATAAAATTCTACTTAATTTTTTACCTCCAAAACTTCCTATTATAGAACAAAACAAAGAAAATTTCCCTCTAAAAATTGCCCCCTAAAAGTTTGATTTATTAGATAGATTGATTTTAAGCCTTTGGCTCTTAATTATACGGACATATATCCAGATGGTTTTTCGATCTGTTTTTGCCCAGAATTATGAACATTGTTAAAGAATAGACCACACACATATATTGTTATTTGAGACCAATTTTCCTAATAATGATAATTACATTTTATATATACAACTCCGGCAAATTATTGATTTGGGAGAATATTTTACAAAACTCTATATTTTAAAAAATATTTTTTTTCTACCGATTTTCTTAATTGGCGTTTTACCAATAATTTAAATAATAATTTATACATATGACTGATAAACTGTATATTTGTATGTAGGTGTTCGTTTGGGGATTAAAGTTCCAACATACACCAAACAAAACCCAAAACGGGTTGCTATAACAAAACCCGGCCAGAAGGTGTTTGATCTCATAGTTTGGTTATCATGCAATGAACTTCATTTTTCACCGAACAAAGAAAAATGCATTTTGCTTCATTTTGTGTGAGGTTAATGAACGTGATTAACCTCACAGAATAAGTTAACATATCTTTTAACATATGTAATGATATCAAACCAAAATTTCAACGGAAAAAGACTGTCGTTGAAACTTTAACGTCAGACATTTGTCATCGCTATAACGTCGACAACTGATAATGAAGTCGACGCAAACTCGCGTGCCAAATGATCAACACTGTAAAACAAAAAGACTCATACACAAAATAGAAAATATTATTCAAGTTCAATTCAAAACCACTAGAAACCAAGTTATGACACATTACAATATTTCATAGTAACAAACCAAGCTCAATTAAAAACCACTAGAAATCAAGTTATGACACATTATGATATTTCACAATAAAAAACCAAGTTCAATTAAAAACCACTAGAAACCAAGTTATGACACATTACGATGTTTCACGTTACCTATTCCAAGAGAAGTAATTAAATGATCAGCTTGAGGTAACGGAGAAAGGAAATGGACATAAAGGTTCAGAAACTTCAATAACTCCTTCAAGCATTTGAATGACTTGTCTCATGGTTGGTCTCATAGATGGGTTTTCTTGCACACACCAAAGACCGACCATTACATATGTTGTTAGCTTCTTATAATCATCAACGGCCTCCAAATCGTTCTCCACGAATGCATTCAAAACCCTTCCTTGATAGCATTCCCATGCCCAATCCGTCAAGATCGATCCATATTCAACACCACTCTGATCTATTACCTTCACAGTCTTGCGGCAAGAAATGATCTCTAGTAGCAAGACCCCAAAACTATACACATCAACCTTAACCGTGACAGGAATGTTTCTAAACCATTCAGGAGCAACATAACCTTTTGTACCTCTTATTCCAGTATTTGTTTGGCTCTCGTTTATCTTCAAAAGCTTTGCCAATCCAAAGTCAGAAATCTTAGCGTTGTAGTGATCATCAAGAAGTATATTCTGAGGCTTGATGTCACAATGAATGACTTGAGTGATACACTCTTCATGTAGGTACGAGAGTCCCTTTGCAATACCTAATGCTATGTCGATCCTTTGCTTCCAACTTGGCCTACCATCTCCAAAAAGAAAGTGTGCCAATGTACCATTACTCACATACTCATAAACCAATAGGCGCTGCTCACCTTCATCGCAATATCCAAGAAGTTGGACCAAGTTTTTATGGTGAGTCCTTGCAATAGCATTCACTTCAGCCTCGAATTCCTTTTCTCCATCATCGATAACCCTATCCAATTTCTTTACCGCCACAACATTTTTCCCTATCACACCTTTATATACTATCCCAAATGACCCTCTACCTAGTTCTTCACTAAACACTTCTGTTGCTTTGACTAGCTCTTGATATGTAAAATGAGTCATATTTGTATTGACAACTTTACTACTTGGATAATGATTTTTGGACTTATTCCGGTAGCTAACATAGAAACCAAAACAAATTACACCAATTAACGCTGCATTTACAAACACAGAGCTACCTAAAAGAGTTAATATTACGGTAATCAAAGTTTTATGATCATTCTTTTCTCTTAGAAGCTTATTAGGGATATTAGGGATATTAGGAGGGAGTTCCCCTTTACGATATTTCACTAACGCCTTGGATATTTGCATACGCCCCCTCCTTCCATTAACGAGTGGAAGCCGCATTTTCCAACAAGTGTTGTTATTGTACATTGCAACAACACAAAAGCAATCTTTCTTGCAACCATTTTTGCAATCCTGTTCACTAACTGATCTTATTTGCATGTAGTCTGACATCGGCCAATTAACATTAGTAAGTGCAATGAAATCTATGTCGTCTTCATTTGACTCGCTTGCCTCACAACTTAGAGTGAAATCAGGCTTACAGTCACCATTTGGATCATTGGGATCAAGCAATGAAAACCCTTGTGGGCATTTGCAGTGTGTTCGATCAGTATCAAGGTTGCACACATTGTTAAATCCACAAGCCCGACTGTCATACTGAGAACCCAGTAGAGAACATAGTGACTTTTTTGGCTCAACCCATATTTCTTCCCAACTTGTATTTTCGGTTGGATTCTTGGGGTGAGAGCACAATGTGAAACTCCCATCAAAATCTAAAGTAGCTTTGTAATAAAATTCTCGAGGAGAAAGCGCTGTATTTCTTATGCTAAGATCCGACATTTGGCCATTTCTTTTTAGAATATACAGGTAGCCCATTGCATCAAATATCAACTGGTTACCAGAATTCGATGAATTAATGCGATCATTAGTTAAACTCTCAAAGTAAGTATTATAAGTGAAATCGAAATCTATATTGCGAGATTTAAAAACAAGATTCCCATCTTCAAGAAGTTGAAGCTGGAACCTTCCTTTAGAGAAGTTTGTTTGGCTCAATTTGGAATTGATCACACCTCCTCTCCCCAAAATTTGAGTAGGCAACATGGTATCTGCCGGATGATTAAAACTTTCCCATACGTTGCTAGAATTGCGATCAACAATCACAAAGTTACCCGTATCGTTCATAACACCATATGAAACATTTGCTATGGATTGGGAGCACCACAACTCTCTACCTTGAGGATCACTGAGTATGAGCCCACGTCCACTGGTTAGCTCAACTTTCGACCCTCTAGGAACCACAGGAATATCTTGTGGATACCAAACAATGGTCTTGTCACGTATCTTGTCATACCATATGGATAACATAAAATCGTCTTTTCCCTCAATCTTTTTGAACCCAAAGGCAAAATCACCAGAAGGTGAGAGCCATGCGGCAACATTGTCTGTTGCGTTGAGGGACACACCAACTGGTATTGAACCGTTGGTTTGTTGTGGTGCAACTAAAAATACTTGGAGAAAGGTTAAAAGAATGAAATGTAAGATGAGTGACATTGTAATATTGCTAATGATGTTTAACTACGGAAACATACATATATATATATATATAACACCAATTGCACGTACATTTTTTCCACGGCCGTTCAAACTTGTGTATTGAATTAGAAAAGTTTTAGAGGAATATTGGCCGGGTTCAACAAATATTTTGTGAATTTAAAAACTTACTTTACTTAATCATGCATGTAATGGGGAATTTACTCAATCTATATATATATATGATCATATTAAACTTACATTAATACTTACCTAGCTAGCTTTTTGAGGAATATTGGGCGGGGTCAACAAATATTTTGTTAATGGGCTAAACTTTCTACAATAAGTATAAACGCGTTAATGACTGAAGATTATTTCAACTTACTTTATTGATGAACCCGGGCTAGCTTCACTGCAATTGCAAAAATTTGAAAAAACAGCAACATGCTTAATTATTTGTCTGTTTTAGACCAAACCAATAATTAATTTGCTTCCGCCGTATAAAACAACAATATATCAATTAATCTATGTATGTGGTCTATTTTAAGAAAGAATAATTATACTTTTTGCAGCTGGTTTTATATATATATAATGCATGCATGCATGCATGCATGCCTGCCTGATGAATGTTTTCTCTATATACCCAGTAAAGATTCTTTGATCAATGTTGGAATCAGAATGATGCAAGATACATTAATGAATTCATGACGAAAACCGGTCACTTTTATTCATCTTGTACGTACGTACGTTTTCACAAAGCTAGGCCGGCCAGCTCTCGGATCTCAGCAACCTCGGTTTCCCATCAATTGATCCCGGCCCGGCCGGCCTGTTCCAAGAAGCTTCTCTTTATCGTACATCATAATTCAACCCAAGGGGTACGTACGTACGTGCCACCACGCTTTCTACTTTTTGCATTTAGCATACATGTTTGGAAATATAGGGACGACTATGACAAATTAATTACAAGTCTACCACGGCGTCTAACATCATCATGTTAGTTTTCACATAAATAAGAAGGTGCCTGCCCGGATCACAGCCCGTCATCACCTTAAACTTATCGCTTGGCCCGCTACTATACCTGGTGGCCGTAGTACGTGTAACCTGCTAGTGGCTAGCCTGGCTACGTACATACTTGTCACCACCATCCTTCCCTCTCACATCTCCTTCACTGACCGGTTTTCTAAACTGGGTTCCCCGGGCTACTTGTGAGCTAGCTCGCCATCAATCTTTATCATGGATGGATTCAATAGTTTAGGAGTGGGTTCACGGGAACCCAACGCTTCTCAAAATTTTAATAGAAATTGTCTAGAAATTTTCGGAGTGAATTCATAGAAAATTTTGAAGTGAACCCATATAGATAATTAAGAGTGAATTCAAATAGTAAAGTTCTCTTAGATGAATTGAAATTTAATAGATCGAGTTAACCTACAAAAGGTCATATGTTCAATTCTTAATACAAGCATTTCATAAAAATTACGTTTTTAATAGATTTTTAACCTTTTAGGGCTCTAGATCGTGAAACATTTCTCATATCATTCCAATTTCCAAAGTGTAATATTGACTGATTGTACCACATTGTTGTTATGCAATGAACCAAACCCAATAACCCCATTTAAACCGTTGCACCAACCATTATTTTTTTATGTCCGGTTTCATAAAAATTAGAACACCTAAAAACAGTGAACCCCACTGATAAATATTCCTGGATCCGTTAGTGACCTTTATTATTGTCCCTGTGAGTGATGAGTCAACCACGTGGCGGTCCTCCCGCCCATACGTCTACACTTGTATTTTTATCTTTTTTTAACGACGTTTAGAAAAAATACCCTAATACATTTGACAATCTTTCTGAGAGAAAATGTAAAACATCCGTATTAATTTGAACGTTACAGAATTGACTCACTCAAGAACAGTACCATCTAGAAGGAACCCACCATTGTGGGAAAACTTCCCCTTTAAGTCTTAATTTTTTTTAACGATAAAATATATTAAAAAACCGAGTCATTAGCAAGATGCTAGGAACAAAAAACGAACACCAAACATCCTCAGACAAAAGACAATTACATAGGGTTATTACACCATTTTTGCCATACCAAATCCTTCCATTTAGCCCTATGGATCATCCAAGAGAAAGTGTTGACAACTACACTGTCAACCGAAATAGGGGTGGATTTAAAAATGTGATTGTTGCGCGCCTTCCAAACAAACCATGAGACTGCCATAAAAATAGACAATAAAGTGTTCTTATTTGAGCAGGATAAATTCATAGCTTTAGGGAGCTCCATAATTTCTCTCTACGTATCAATGGCTGGAATGTTCACACCACACCAGTCCACAACTTTATTCCAAACATGAGTCACAAAAGGACGCGACAATAACACATGATCCATCGTCTCCTCCGCCCCGACGCACAGAGAACATTCACTTGTATTAATTTGCACCCCCTATTGCACAAGCTAACCTTATCCGGAATCCTGTTCAGCCGAGCCCGCCAGACAAAGCATTTAACATTCAAAGGGACCCAGCGGTTCCAATCCATCGGGTCAAGATCCAGAGGTAATCTGTTAAGCTCAAGAAGAATTCGGGTCGATCTTGATGAGAATGTCCCCAAGACGTCTTCTAGCCAAACCGGAGGGATTTCAAAATTAAATTAAGATTTTTAAAATGTCTGATTTAAACCCACCTAATTTAAATTAAGATTTTTTAGATGTCTGATTTAAATCAGACATCTAAAAAATCTTAAACTCTCTCCATCACCCTGATGCCTTTAAACCAAATGGATATAATCATATTGCGCCTTAAACAAGTTATGGGATTAATTATTTTGGATACTATGTTAATAAGCTTTTCTCAAAGAGAGGAAGATTATTGATTGCTTGTAAAAGAAGGTAAAAGCCTTTCTTTTTTAATTTAATTTTGAAAAGACATGATCTGATTTGATCACATCAATTGTGTTTAATTTTCTTGACATCAATATTCCACAATAAATTAATAAACTTTCCGGTCAAGTTGTGAAATTGGATTAGAGGTGGGTTGAGATCAGCAAGATCTTCTGTTATTGTCAACCTCCCATTTCTTGTTCATATTAGGAATGGAAGTTTTCTACGGTATGTTTAATCAAGCTAATTAATAACATCGGGTCGTTTCATGGTTTCCGGGTCTGATTTTTTATTTTTTTTTATCAAATGAACTCACCGTTTTATTCTTGCAGGTTGGTGTAAGGCATGGAAGACAATCTGCTCTTGGTAAGAGCGGATTCTTCACAATTTGTAAGTGTTAGTTTTGATGAATCGAATAGAAGCAAGAAAGTGCAGCCTTAATAATAAACTCCAAACAGTCTCAATATGATAAAAAATACAGCCACAACCAAAACTAGAGATAGGCGACTCCTATAAGCCACAATCAACTTTGAGATAGAGGGCAATCTACGAACAAGCCTTCTCTAGATGCAATGGAGGGCAAAAATAATCTATAGATGATTGTAGAGAACAAAGATGAATGAGAGTATTGGCGCTTCTTCCTAGCAGCAACAGTGAAACCCTTATAAAGGCAAAACCTTTGCCTCCAACGTTCACAAAGCCTATCAATTAGCTAAAGCCTATATACAACTCTTAACCCTTGATCACATCGATCACCTCGCTTCAAAACGTGAGTAGGCAACATGGTATCGGTTAATTGGATGATTAAAACTTTCCCATATCGGCTAGCTCAACTTTGGACCCTCTAGTAACCAAAGGACTTGCTTATGTATACCAAACGATGGTCTTGTCAGGTATCCTATCATACCATGCGTATAGATCGATAACACAAAGTCTCTTAATTTTCTCAGAAGGTGATAGCCATGGTGTGACATTGTCTGCTGTTGTGAGGGATGCACCAACTGGTATTGAACCGTCGGTTAGTTCTGCTGTAACTATAAATATATATGTTGAGAAACATTAGGGTTTTTCACACTGCAATTGCAAAAAGTTGACATAATTAACATATATCAAGCTAGCATTTGACACATTTGGCTTCTTAGCCACTGAAACGATTAACTTTTTGACCAGGGTTCAACGGATCATTCATAGAAATGTTTCGACACCTAAGGGTCAAGGTTTTGTCTTCAGTGGGCTAGGTTTTTCTATTCAGAGGGGGTGGCGGCACAACTTGTTACCTATTTACCTGCCACCTTGTTGTAAATTCTTTGATGTTTAATATAAATAAGGCAGATTGTGGTCCAATTAATAGGAGAACTGTACGTTCTATAACAGTTTTCATAATTCGATATGTGCAACGTACAAAAGAAAAACCGCCTGAAATTAAGTCTGTATCAGAGCCAAAGGCTCAAAATCGATCAAGAAATGAAGTTTGCGTTCTCAGTTAGTGACAGATGTTTGAATCGCTACTTACGTTAAGCGAAAGTAAGTGAAATATATCCGTGTTTGATCGATCGGATCGTAATTGTGTCATGCATGCATGCATGCATGTTATAATACAAAAGAAAGTCATAAAAGCTTGTCGCAAGCAAGCAAGAAGCCAAAAAAGAGATCGAGGACATCGATCAATGCATGTTTAATTTGTCAAGCACCATAATTCATAGTCGAGTTAAACAAATCAGAAAGGTGTATATGTTTGAGCTAGAAACAAAACCCGGCCAAAACGAGTTAAACTTTCTTTTTTGTTTCCTTAAATAATTTGGTGTTTTTTTCTTAAGAGATCGAACAAGTCAAAAAGTTAATTTGAATGTTTTTAACTTTATAGCAACATCGAGGAATTAACTCAAACATGCATGCATGCGTGTATACTACTCAACTGATCGAGATCGAGCGAAAATATTAAAAGTTAAAATTAGAATGTCATTCAACCCAATAAACATAATATTAATTTTCCAAGTTATTAATTTGACAAAAAAACTCCACTTCTAGAAGAAAACATGCAGCTAGCTAGGGGGTCGGGCCATTTTATCGCACCTACTAATTAAGTTCCTTCCCTTTTTAATTTACAACAAGATACAATTAAAGATTATTGAATTTAATCACCTTTAACTATTGGTTATTGGTTGCTGTCACCCTTAAGTATCACTTTGGCCAATATAACTCCCAACTAAACACTTTGGTGTCTGTATCACCAAAATTTAACAAAAAATTAACCAAAAATTAACCAAAAGTGACTTGAATTGGTTAACTTTTGGTGTACGGTGTCCGTAACACCAAAAGCTAACCAAAAAATAATCAAAAGTTAACCAAAAGTGACTTGAATTGGTTGACTTTTGGTGATACGGACACCAAAGTGTTTAGTTGGGAGTTATATTGGCCAAAGTGATACTTGAGGGTGACAACGGCCAATAACCAATAGTTGGAGGTGATTAAATCAAATAACCCTACAATTAACACCAAAGTGGTGTTTGTTAGCCGAGAACCGAATCAATTAACAAATTAAGGAAGAAATTTGGTGAGCTGGTATCGGAGAATCCAGTGCAAAAGGCATGTCTTCAAACACTCAAAACATAATTTAAGATGTTGAGAATGAAGGACGAATACACATCAATTCTTTTACCGTCAAGTTAAACAGAAATTTGTCAATAGGGTAAGTGGAGGCTTGGATCAACATTTGATCAACCAACTTTAGTACGCTAGCTTCTAAGTTCTCCTAAGAAGGTTTATGCTAATCATTTTGATATGTGAATAAATAGACAAGTTAATAATGCATAATATCCCCCCATTTTAAACTCTTTTTTGTTATGAATACATCGAACGGTCACTTAATTGTATTTTATTTGTAATTTTGGACGGCCACGAGGTCTTTTTGGTGGAAAACTAAAAAAAGTGATGTTTTTGAAGTTTAGGCTCTACCATAGTCGTGTAAGACCCTAATAAGCAACCTGATGATTACATGGCCATCTTACTTAGGAACATAGCCATGTTTTATGCAGGTTTCCTTTTTTTAACCTAAAATTACCTCATTTCATACATACAATTTTAGGGGACCCAAACTCTTAATTTTCTCTAGCCTTCAAAGTTGGTTTTCACATAATCTTAAATCTAACATCATTCTACCCATTCTAAATTGGTTTTGGTTTGATTACCTCTTTATCTATCTAGGTTTCTCTTTAATTCTTCTAAGTTGTTTGGGTTACACATGAAAAAAATTCTATGTTATTTATAGTGTGATTATACTGATGGCTTTAATAACATTTTGAATGCGTGCTTGTTTGCCTTAATTATATGTTTGATCTCGTGGGTATCTTGATCATATTATGTTGGAAAACCATACGTGTTAGGATATACATCCATGGATTGTAGATGTATGCATATGTGTTCATGACATTTGACTAGAAATGATGGATAGGTAATGTAACATGTAAGAATGTCAGTCAAATGTGCATCATTGTGTATATGCTTGGAATTGCCATTACATTTGTTATGAATTCCTCGTATAGTTGTGTATGTGTGATTATGGTTTACTAGTGTGAATTTGTAGTTCATGTATTCGTGGTATAATATTCACTTGGGGCGCATGCTTTAAGGAGCCTTATGAGCCACCATCCTTACACGGTTTTTTTGCCGACGGTGCTAATTTTTACCCAGGTATCCTAAATTTTTTAATATGTTTCAAGTTCATCCCCATGAAACATAATTTGCATGTATTATATGTACTGAGCTTGCCCCATGAAAAAAACTTACATGTAATAGGTGTATTAAATTTGCCCCGGCAATAGAAAAGTTCAAGATCCACTACTGATATTCACAAGTTGAAGAACATTATGAAGTTGTATCCATTACGTGATTCTAGGTGATTAGTAAGTGTTTATTGTATTAGCTTTCCAAAGTATTATGAGATTAAACATTCTGACTAGAGTTTCATCCACCGTTATATTCAACATAATTTTATTATTAGTTCTTCAAGGAGTGACTATAGGAGGTTACTATGTTAACATCTTTTTACTTTCCAAATGGTCATAAGATCAGGAGGCTTTAGGGGGGGGGGGGGGTTCTAGTCTAATTTCGTGTCATGCGTGTAAGAATGATATCTTTTTACTTTCTTGATTTTTATTTATGCTTATTTAAATTAAAAAATACAAAATACCAAGTGGCTTTATCTGTTGGCTAGATAATGATAACACTTTAGTAACAAGAGCTCTTGTGTCCTTGGATGCATACTTATTTGGTCTTACCAACGTTACTCTACATGTACGATAGGTAGACTTTGCCTATTTGGGTGTGGTTTAATTAGTTTCTAGAAAGTAGAAATCTTTTTATAAATTTAAGGAAATTGGATTTTATTAATTCAAATTTTGTTCTGTTGGCCGATATTACTTCTTATTTAAAAATTTATTTGTGACAATCTCAACTTGTTAAAGTTAACATAACGTCGTTAAGTTTTTTTAAAATTTCAAATTGATGTTTTAAATTTTTTGATTGGGAAAAGGATGCAGCTAGCTATACGAGTCATTGATTTAAAACTTACGTTAAACTCGGTTGGGTTCGTCTTACTCTTCTTAAATCATTTATGGAAACAATATATATATCCCTATACTATTTTAATATTTTTTTTTATAAAGCCCTAATTAAAATCATTTGAATGTTAGAGCAAGAATATTCATGTCACATGCTATATATTTAACTTACATTGTTGATCATGTAATTTAAAGTTTCCTTATTTTCATTTAAGACCGTCTTTGGCAATTATGTACCCTGTCAAGTGTTCTAATGTTGTATAGTTATGCTATAAAACTGTTGCATTAAAAAAATGTAGATCATTTTAAATTTTTGTTTGAGGATGCTCATAGTTTGGTTATCATGTTCATTTTTCATCAAACAAAGAAAAATGCATTTTGGTTGGTTTTCTGTGAGGTTAATGAACGTGATTAACCTCACAGACTAGGTTAACATAACTTTTAACATATGTAATGATATCAAAAAAAAATTCAACGGAAAAAGGTTGTCGTTGAAACTTTTAGCGTCAGGCATTTGTCGTCGCTATAGCGTCGACAACTGATAATGAAGTCGACGCAAACTCGCGTGCCAAATCACAGTTTGACTAGTCAAAGCTCAAAATTTTGAGTGACGATAAAAATTTCCAGGTCTTTTGGAATCACATACCTCCTTAAATAAGAAATTAGAGTTGAGAGTATCAAAACAACACATGTAAAACAAAGACTCAGACACAAAATATAAAATATTAATTATTAAAGTTCAATTCAAAACCTCTAGAAACCAAGTTATTACGCATTACTATATTTCACAGTAACAAACCAAGTTCAATTAAAAACACTAGAAACCAAGTTATGACACATTACGATATTTCACATTACCTATTCCAAGAAAAGGAAATGATCAGCTTGAGGTAACGTAGAAAGGAAATGGACATGAAGGTTTAGAAACTTCAATAACTCCTTCAAGCATTTGGATGACTTGTCTCATGGTTGGTCTCATAGATGGGTTTTCTTGCACACACCAAAGACCCACCATTACATATGTTGTTAGCTTCTTATAATCATCAACGGCCTCCAAATCGTTCTCCACGAATGCATTCAAAACCCTTCCTTGGTAGCATTCCCATGCCCAATCCGTCAAGATCGATCCATATTCAACACCACTCTGATCTATTACCTTCACAGTCTTGCGGCAAGAAATGATCTCTAGTAGCAAGACCCCAAAACTATACACATCAACCTTAACCGTGACAGGAGTGTTTCTAAACCATTCAGGAGCAACATAACCTTTTGTACCTCTTATTCCAGTATTTGTTTGGCTCTCGTTTATCTTCAAAAGCTTTGCCAATCCAAAGTCAGATATCTTAGCGTTGTAGTGATCATCAAGAAGTATATTCTGAGGCTTGATGTCACAATGGATGACTTGAGTCATACACTCTTCATGAAGGTACGAGAGTCCCTTTGCAATACCCAATGCTATGTTGATCCGTTGCTTCCAACTTGGTCTACCATCTCCAAAAAGAAGTTGTGCCAACGTACCATTACTCATGTACTCATAAACCAATAATCGCTGCTCACCTTCATCGCAATATCCAAGAAGTTGGACCAAGTTTTTATGGTGAGTCCTTGCAATAGCATTCACTTCAGCCTCGAATTCCTTTTCTCCATCGTCAATAACCCTATCGAGTTTCTTTACTGCTACAATGTGTTTCTCTATCATACCTTTATACACTATCCCAAAGGACCCCCTACCTAGTTCTTCCTTAAACACTTCTGTTGCTTTGACTAGCTCTTGATATGTAAAATGAGTCATATTTGTATTGACAACTTTACTACTTGGATACTGATTTTTGGACTTATTCCGGTAGCTAACAAAGAAACCAAAACAAATTACACCAATTAACGCGGCATTTACAAACACAGAGCTACCTAAGAGGGTTAATATTACGGTAATCAAAGTTTTATGATCATTCTTTTCTCTAGGAAGCTTATTGGGGATATTCGGGATATTGGGAGGGAGTTCACCTTTACGATATTTCACTAACGCCTTGGATGTTTGCATACGCCCCCTTCTTCCATTAACGAGTGGAAGCCGCATTTTCCAACAAGTGTTGTTATAGTACATTGCAACAACACAAAAGCAATCTTTCTTGCAGCCATTTTTGCAATCCTGTTCACTAACTGATCTTATTTGCATGTAGTCTGACATCGGCCAATTAACATTAGTAATAGCAATGAAATCTATGTCGTCTTCATTTGACTCGCTTGCCTCACAACTTAGAGTGAAATCAGGCTTACAGTCACCATTTGGATCATTGGGATCAAGCAATGAAAACCCTTGTGGGCATTCGCAGTTTGTTCGATCAGTATCAAGGTTGCACACATTGTTAAATCCACAAGCCTGACTATCGTACTGGGTACCCAATAGAGAACATAGTGACTTTTTTGGCTCAAGCCATATATCTTCCCAACTTGTATTTTCGGTTGGATTCTTGGGGTGAGAGTACAATGTGAAACTCCCATCAAAATCTAAAGTGGCTCTGTAATAAAATTCTTGAGGAGAAAGCGCTGTATTTCTTATGCTAAGATCCGACATTTGGCCATTTCTTCTCAAAATATACAGGTAACCCATGGCATCAAATATCAATTGGTTACCAGAATTCGATGAATTAATGCGATCATTAGTTAAACTCTCAAAGTAAGTATTATAAGTGAAATCGAAATCTATATTGCGAGACTTACAAACAAGATTCCCATCTTCAAGAAGTTGAAGCTGGAACCGTCCTTTAGAGAAGTTTGTTTCGCTCAGTTTTGAATTGATCACGCCACCTCTCCCCAAAACTTGAGTAGGCAACATGGTATCTGCCGGATGATTAAAACTTTCCCATACGTTGCTAGAATTGCGATCAACAATCACAAAGTTACCCGTATCGTTCATAAAACCATATGAAACATTTGCTATGGATTGGGAGCTCCACAACTCTCTACCTTGAGGATCACTGAGTATGAGCCCACGTCCGCTGGTTAGCTCAACTTTCGATCCTCTAGAAACCACAGGAATATCTTGTGGATACCAAACAATGGTCTTGTCACGTATCTTGTCATACCATATGGATAACATAAAATCGTCTTTTCCCTCAACCTTTTTGAACCCAAAGGCAAAATCACCAGAAGGTGAGACCCATGCTGCAACATTGTCTGTTGCGTTGAGGGACGCACCAACTGGTATTGAACCGTTGGTTTGTTGTGCTGCAACTAAAAATACTTGGAGAAAGATTAAAAGAATGAAATGTAAGATCAATGCCATTGTAGTATATATTGCTAAAATGATGTTATATATATATAACAACAACTGCACATTTTTTCCACCGTTCAAACTTGTGTATTGAATAAGAAAAGTTTTAGAGGAATATTGGGGTCAAGTGGTCAACAAATATTTTGTTAATGTAAAAACTTAATGTAATTAATGGGGAATTTACTCAATATATATGATCATAAAACATGCATTTTTGAGGAATATTGGGGTCAACAAATATTTTGTTAATGGGCTAAACTTTTTACAATAATTAGTATAAACACGTAAATGACTGAAGATTATTTCAACTTGCTTTATTGATGAACCCTGGGTATTTTCTCACTGCAATTGCAAAAAGTTGAAAAAACAGCGACCTGCTTATCTGTCTGTTTTAGAAAAATTCTCCAAAACCAATAATTTGCTGGCGTCATATAAAACAAAACAACAATGTATGTGGTCTATTTTAAGAATAATTACACTTATTCTTTTTGCTGGTTTTATAATATGATGAATGTTTTCTCTACATGGTCTGGTATTTTTTTCAAGTAAAGATTCTTCAATGTTGAATTCAGAATTGTGCAAACCGGGTCAAAAGAGGAATTATGATACATTAATTATGAATTCATGACGAAAGCGGGTTCATCTTGTACGTACGTTTTCACAAAGGACCATCAATCGATCCCATCCCCGTTCCAAGCAGTTCGCTTCTCCTTGTCATATATACCTACGACTACGAGAATCATGATATCGTTTGATACCAAATCTTACTGAATAAACAAACAGAAGATTACTATGAACAATCACAAAACATAATATAATTTATGTCCTCTTTAATTTATTTAACATTTGATTGCATACATTGGCCGGGTTAGGCCGGAGAATGTGTTAGGATCTAAAACACACACACGAAACTGAACACACACTCGCGAGTAATAACGAATACGAAACACAAGGATTTATAGTGGTTCGGTCGTTGTGACCTGCGTCCACTTTGCTGCAACTAGGTATTTTATTATTCAGGTGCTCAAGGAATTACAAGTACAATGATATCAATATATAGAGACTAATCTAAGGTTAGGAAACTTAATCCCAAGTTAGGCCAAGCCCATGTAGACTACTTATTAGGGACGGCTCCCACTAACGAGCCTACACCACCGAACATAATGTACATGTCTAGCTAATATGTATGAGGTGTCACAAGATTTAAGGACTTGACATGCGTTCTTTAATTTGGTGTTGCCAGTTCAAATAACGACATTATTGTTCTTAATCAATCTTCATAAGTTATTCAGTAATGAGATGCTTGAAACTACATCGATGCCAGGTTCATGGTTGGGGGAGTGGTGACGGTAAAAGTGATTAATATTTGAATCGGATTCGAAATACTTAAATTTCTAATAAGATTCGATTAAATGTCTAATTGTTAAGCCAAATTTCAAATTTGTGATTTTCGATTCGCTTCATGAAATTCAAATTAGTTATTTATAACTGTTGAAACAATTACCGGTAATATGATTGATTACACAATAATTGAAATTCAAAGTATCAATCAAAAAAAGTACCGCTAATTCATGAATAACTTTTCAAATTTATGATATCTATTCAAAACACGTTTATTTAGCGTTTGGAAACATCTTAACATTGTATAAATCATTATTTCTTTTTAATTATGTA
The DNA here is from genome assembly GCA_030867185.1 of Tagetes erecta. Classification (NCBI taxonomy): domain Eukaryota; kingdom Viridiplantae; phylum Streptophyta; class Magnoliopsida; order Asterales; family Asteraceae; genus Tagetes; species Tagetes erecta. The sequence goes on along the minus strand of CM061489.1, from coordinate 3,184,255 downwards.
ATAAAACTAAATATTAGAAAAAGAAAAACATCATAATTCAATCCAAGGGGCGCCACCACGCTTTCTACTTTTTGCGTTTAGCATACATGTTTGGAAATATGGACTATGACAAATTAATTACAAGTCTACCACGGCCTCTAACATCATCATGTTTTCACATAAGAAGGTGTCGGCCCGGATCACATCCCGTCATCACCTTAAACCTATCGCTTGGCCTACTACTATCCCTGGTGGCCGTAGTGTAACCTGATAGTGGCTAGCCAGCCTCCATACTACCTTGAACCTGTCACCACTGTCCTTCCCTCTCACATCTCCTTCACTGACCGGTTCTAAACTGGGTTCCCCTACTTGTGAGCCAGCTCGCCATCAACCTTTATCATGGATGGATTCAATAGGTTAGGAGTGGGTTCACGCGAACCTACTGCGTCTCAAAATTTTAAGCAGATATAATATAGAAAATTTCAGAGTGAACCCATGTAGATAATTAGAAGTGAATTCAAGTAATTAAGTTCTCTTAAATGAATTGGATTTTAAAAGAGTTGGTCTAAAAAAAGTCATACGCTCAATTGTCAATACAAGCATTTCACAAGAATTTCTTTTTTTTATGGATTTTTAACCTTTTAGGGTTCTAGATCGTGAAACCTTTCTCATATCATTCTAATTTTCAAAGCGTAATATTGACTTATTGTAACACATTGTTATTATGTGATGATCGAGATTCAAACCGTTGAACCAACCCGAAGTTTTTTATGCCCGGTTTCATTAAAATTGGAACATCTAAAAACAGTGGACCCATTGATAAAAATTCTTGGATCCGTTACTGACCTTTATTATTGTGCCTGTGAGTGATGAGTCAACCACGTGGCAGTCAGTCCGCCCATACGTCTACACTTGTATTTTTATCTTTTTTTAACGACATTTAGAAAAATACCCTAATACCTTAGTTAGTCTTTCTAAGACAAAATGTCACAAATCTGTACTGATTTTAATGTTATAGAATTGACTCACTAAAGAATAGTACCATCCAAAAGAAAACCCACCATTATGGGAAAACGTCCCTAATAATTCATGATTTGAATCTAAGACTTCAAAAATATTAAACTCTCTCCATCACCCTCGTGCTTTTAAATCATATTGCGCCTTAAATAGATTATGGGATTGTTTATTTTGGATACCATGTCAATAATGAGAAGTATCTGATTCTTTAGCTTCGTAAATCACTTTAATTTACACCGTCACCAATTACTCAACCTGAAAAAGCTTTATTTCGAATATGATTCTTTGATTTTTTTCATTTGTAAGAGCCAAACTTTACCTTAATTTGATGATGAGATGAGTTAGAAGAAACCAGATGAACTATGGTGAGGAAGACGAGCAAAAACCAAATGAACTATGGAGTGAGGAAGACGATGGGTAGGATGAAAAAGTGTAGTTTAAAAAAACCTTAAGTATCCACTCTCAGCAAAAGCGGCTATTCTCACATAACATAATATACATAATATTGAATTATTAGTACTTTTATAACAACTCGTCTGTTTAATTATATAATAATATCAGCAAAAAACTGACAATAGCAAAAAGATAAAATGTCATATGCTTTCAGGGTCATGTTCTAGCACCATGGTATAGGTTGGATGATTAAAACTTTCTCATATTTAATTGTTCGGCTTAGTTCTGATCGCATCACCTCGCTTCAAAACGTGAGTAGGCAACATGGTATCGGTTGGATGATTAAAACTTTCCCATATGTTACTAGCTAGAATTGCAATCAACAATCACAAATTTAATTACTCATATCGTTCATAACACCATATAAAAATCTGCTATGGACTGGGGAGCTCTACAACTCTTTGCCTTGAGGATCGCTGAGTATGAGCCCATGCTCACTGGCTAGCTCAACTTTGGACCCTCTAGAAACCAAAGGACTTGCTTATGTATACCAAACGATGGTCTTGTCAGGTATCCTATCATACCATGCATATAGATAACACAAAGTCTCTTAATTTTCTCAGAAAGTGCATGATAGCCATATATGGTGCAACATATATTGTCTGCAGCTGTTTTGAGGCATGCACCAACTGGTACTGAACCGTTGGTTAGTTGATCTGCTGTAACTATAAATATATATGTTGAGAAACATTAGGCTTTTTTACACAGCAATTGCAAAAAGTTGACATAATTAACATATATCAAGCTAGTAGCTACTTATTTGTCTGTTTTTGAAATTAATATTCTCGCAAACCAATAATTTTCCAGAGTTGTATAAAATGTAATTATCATTAATAGGAGATCGAATTGTACTTTCTATAACAGTGTTCATAATTCTGTGCAGCGCCGTATAAAAGAAAAACCGTCGAAAGAACGTATTAGAGCCAAAGGCTCAAAATCGATCAAGAAATGAAGTTTGCGTTCTCAGTTAGCGACAAAATTGATGTTTTAATCACACTTATGTTAAGCGAAAGTAAGTGAAATTCGTGTTTGATGGGATCGTAATTGAGTCATGCATGCATGCATGTTATGTTAAGAACCAACACCGGATCTCGACCACACACAAACAAGAACAAGAACAATCAACACAAGATAAATGAAATGCAAGTAACAAAGACATGATGATTTAGAGTGGTTCGGTCCGGATCTGACCTACATCCACTATATGGCAACTAGATGTTTGTAATAAGATCAAAGAAGTAGCAAACATTATAATACAATGTGATCAACTATATATAAAGGCAGGGCCGGTCCTGAGGAATTTGGTACCCTGTGCGAGCCGTAAAAAAAAGCCCCCCATTATCTCTTAACGGGGTCCGACAACAACGTCCCTGGTAGCAGGGCCCAAGGGACGGCAATCCTGATGGGGCAATAGTTGTTTTTCGGAAATTAAATGAGCTTATATTCTTTTAGGTTTTTAGTATTTTATAATAAACTCAAATGTTAAACTCTTTTTTTAAACAGTTTTTACATATAGAAAAAATAAATAACAATGAAAAAAAACTTATTAAAAATTAAGAAATATAGAATAGCATAAGCAATATTAAAACAGCAACTTAAAAACGTATAAAATACGTTAAACCTAAATTGATATTCAATATATAAAACTAAGCAAATGATGTTATTTACTTTTTATTTTTATTTTTTAGTAGATTTTAAATATAGAGAGATAAAAGTTGTATAGTTAAAATAGGATAATAATAATAAATACAATTAATTATAAAATTATTAATGTCAACTCAATCTATTCGTATTAACACAGATTCCTTTTCATCGTTAAACGTGCCTTCTTCTTCTTGCTATATCTAAAGTTCATCACTGCTACACCGGAAAAATAACTCCGGCAATGTATTTCCTCTTCTCTTCACGTACGCTTTATATACATCAACATAAATGATTTGGTGCCCCCGTTAACGATGGTGCCCTGAGCGGTCGCTCACCCCGCACCTGCTCAGGGCCGCCCCTGTATAAAGGGGGGAACAAGTATGGTTTGAGACATGAGCTTTATCAAAACAAATGGGCATGCCCATAAGAGACAAATACCTCCACACCAAATAGCCCAACATGTTATAATACGAAACAAAGTCTCATAAAGGGCTAGCTATTTTTGTATCCTTATATAATATAGCAAAACAAATAAAACTTATGTGGCATCTTTTTCAAAGCTTTTAGCTTATGTGGCATTATTTGAGAGTTTTTTACATAATAATGATTATTTATTTAAAATATATATATAAAATATAGGTATATTGGTTTTCCTTGGTCCCAACTATTACATTTTGTCTTCTACCGGTCCCAACTATTGAATTGGTTGTCAACAGTCCCAACTTTTATCACTTTGATAACCACTAGTCCCATCGTTAAATTTTTTTAACGCGGTTAAGTTTTTTCCAAATTCAATACCGATGTTATAAGCCTTTTGATAGGAACGATAATATAAGTCGATTGATGGAAAAATTACTTCAAAACGGTGCTCCGAACAACAAAATAGTGCTTCAATCGGGTGTTTAAACCTAACGGTGCTTCAATCGGATGTAAAAATTTTATCGTTTAGAGAGCCTTTTAGGGAAAACTTTAACATTAATCGACACGTATTATCCTTCCGATCAAAAGGTCTAAAACATCGGTCTTGAATTTGGAAAAAACTTAACGGCGTTAAAAAAATTGAACGACGGGACCAGTGGTTACCAAAGTGATAAAAGTTGGGACCGTTGACAACCAATTTAATAGTTGGGACCGGTAGAAGACAAAAGGTGATAGTTGGGACCAGTGAAAACCAATATACCTAAAATATATTATAATAAAACTAATTACATTTTTGGTCCCTTAATATTTTGTAGAATTCTGAAAAATTTAAGACTATTTATATTTTTAACCATTTACTACAAGTGGTGTACATGAGTCGGTTTATATTTGATTGGATTTAAAAATGAAACTTGTGGATAAAGTTAATAATAACATACAATTAAAGATCTCAGTGTTTTATAAGCATACATAACATTTTTATATGATTTTTTTAAAATAAATTACACCATAAAACTGAGCACTTTATTCTCTTTAATTTGAGTATAATATTGCTAAACTAAAAAACTAATTTTAAAAATATATCATGTGTTCCGGTTTACCACGGTTTTGTCTCAAAACTGAATGGAACATTCATGAACATCCTTAGAAGGATCACTTGAATGTTGTGTTCCCGAACGTAGCACGAGCACTAAACTAGCTAGTGTATATATATATATATATATATATATATATATATATATATATATATATATATATATATATATATATATATATATATATATATAGGTGGAGGTTCATTTGAGAAGACTCATATATTGCGAGAAGAAAAAGAAGAAACCTAAATCACTAAAAAAACTTTCATTTGTTTAATTTTTTTAAATAAATTTACTTCCTACATACAAATGTGTAAGGTATAAACTAAAAAAAAATCATTAAAATATTTTTTACGTATGTATTTTTAGCGTTTTAAATTTACCTACACACGTGTAGGTTATGTGTAAGTAACCTAACCTACACATGACTTCCACATGTGTAGGTTTAACAAATATACGAAATTTATTAAATTTTATTTATTGAATATCAAAGTTAATGAATAAATATTGCATTTCTATCATTTGTTTGTATGTTAAAAACATTTTTTTGTTGAAAAAATGAAAAATTTAGCTATTTCTTTTTCTTCTCGCAATATTTGGTCTTCTCAAAAGAACGCAAGCAACTGAGCAAGCAATTAAGAAGCCAAAAAAAAGAGGACGTCAATGCATTTTAATTTGTCAAGTACCATAATTCGATCAGAAAGAAATTTGTTAGTTGTTGTTTGAAGTCATATATAGTTGAAAGGCCGGGTTGTTTTGTAGCTGTCGCTATAGCTGTACATATCCTCTATATAATATAGGAAAATGAATTTTGCTTATGTGTCAACCATTTAGGGTTGGTTTGCTTACTTGACATTATTTGAGAGTTTATCTCATAATAATTTTATAATTAAAATATGTATACATAATTTATAATAATATATTATAATTTATCACATTATGAGTTGTCATTTAACCATTCATAGCCTCATAGTTGGTCTAGTGGCACGAAACTTAAGAATAAATTAGTAATAAGCTATAATTAAATATCTTAGTATCTTTTAACCATCCATAAATTTTTATACAATATTATTCTTTAGAAAAAATTTACACCACAAAACCGAGCATTTAATTCTCTTTAATTTGAATATAATATTGCTATATTAAAAAAAGTTTTTAAATATTTCTTGTGTTCCGGTTTTATAACGGTTTTGTTTAATAATTGATTGAAACCTTCCATGCCCCATGAATATCATTAAAATCATCTGGATATTATGTTCCCGAGCATTGCGCGAGCACTAAACTAGTATATATATAAATATACTAGTTTAGTCCCCGTGCTACGCTCGGGAACATAACACAAACGGTGATTTTAAAAATATTAATGGGACACGGATGATTACAGTCAACTTTGAGAGAAAACGGTGGAAAATCTAAGCCAAAATTTTATTTAAAAAAATATTATTTTGATATATAGCAATACTATACTCAATTTAAAAAGATTTAAATATATCCTCGACTTTATGGTGTTTTTTTTAAATAATGTCGTGTAAAAAAGTTATGTCTCTTTAAAAAAATTGAGCTATTTAATTGTAGATTATTATAAAGTTTATACATAGGTTTTATTTTTATACCCCATCAAATATAAGATAACTCATTCACACCCCTAGTAGGAGAGGCTTTAAAATGTAATTAATCTTAAATTTCTAAAGATTCTCCTAGATATTAGGGGATCAAAATGTAATTAAGGTTATTATAATAGATTATTATTATAAATATATAGATATTTCAATATAAAAATATTATTGTGAGATAAAATCTCTTATAATGCCACATAAGCAAAAACAATCTCTAATGATGACAACTAAGCAAAATAGATTTTGCTATATTATATAAGGATATATATATATATATACTAGTTTACTGCCCGCGCTACGCTCGGGAACACAATATTTAAGTGATGTTTTTAAGGATATTCGTGAATTTTTCAATCAGTTTTGAGACAAAACCGTGCTAAACCGAAACACATTATATATTTTTAAAAATTAGATTTTTAATATAGCAATATTATACTCAAATTAAAGAGAATAAAGTGCTCAGTTTTATGGTGTAGTTTATTTTTTTTAAATCGTATAAAAATGTTATGTATATTTATAAAACACTAAGGTTTTTAATTGTATGTTATTATTAACTTTATACATAAGTTTCATTTTTAAACCCTATCAAATATAAACCGACTCATGTACACCCCTTGTAGTATAGGGTTAAAAATATAAATACTCTTAAATTTTTCAGAATTCTCCAAAATATTAGGGGACAAAAAATGTAATTAGTTTTCTTATATTAAAATTTATATACATATATAAATAAAAAAATCATTATTGTGAAATAAACTCTCAAATGATAACACATAAGCGAGAAACTTTGAAAAGATGCCACATAAGCTATTTTGGTTTTGCTATATTATATAAAGATATATATATATATATATATATATATATATATATAATTAATTAAAAGGTGTGTATGTTTGGTCTACGTTCTTCTACGAAATCCCAAAACGGGGAATTAATTAACTTTCTTTTTTGTTTCCTTAATTTGGTGTTTTTTTTTCTAAGAGAACAAGTCAAAAAGTTGGTTGCATGTTTTTAACTTTATAGCAACATCGAGGAATATATTAACTCAAACATGTATACTAGATAATATTAAAAATTAAAATTAGAATGTAATCCAACCCAATAAACATAATATTAATTTTCCAAGTTATTTGACAAAAAAATAAACACTTCAATTCTAGAAAGAAAACAGCTAGGGGGCCGGGCCATTTTATCGCACCTACTTCCCTTTTTAATTATCAACAAGATACAATCCCTATGTGGTACTACGGTGTTGGATATATAGCAAAAAGAATTAGAAACAAAGATTGTTTGTGTTTCGTTAATTGCGGAGTCGGCCGGAGTCAAGGTCAAAAGGAGATATATATAGTCGACTCCGTCATTCAAGTCTTGTTCGGGTGATTCGTAGACATGAAATAACCACCACAGTGGTGTTTGTTAGCCGAGAACCTAATCAAGCAAAGGAAGAAATTTGGTGAGCTGGTATTCGTAGATGCAACACAAGATCTAGAGCCATACAAGAGTCATGTAGATATATCGAGTGCAAAAGGCATGTCAAACACTCAAAACATAATTTGAAATGTTGAGAATGAAGGCCGAATGAATACACGATCAATTCATTTACCGCCAAGTTAAACAGTATTGTCACTAGGGAAAGTGGGCTTGGATCAACGTTTGATCAACCAACTTTAGTACGCAAGCTTCTATGTTCTCCTAAGAAGATCGATTTATGCAAATCATTGTGATATGTGAATAAATAGACATGTTAGTAATGCATAATATCTCACATTGTAAATTTTTTTGTTGTGAATACATCCAGATGGTCACTTAATTTTTTTATGGGTTATTTTCTAGTAGTATATGTATTGAGTTACTCCTTTGAAAAAAAATATACATGTAGTATGTGTATTGAATTCTCCCCCTCAATACAAAAGTTCAAGACTGCCACTGATATTCACAAGTTGAAGGACATAACGAAGTTGTATTCACTACATGATTTAAGGTGGTTAGTATGTATTTATTGTATTAGCTTTCCAAAGACTTACGAAATTAAATAAGCTTGACAAGAGTTTAATTAGTCTACCTTTATATTCAACATACTTTTATCATTAGGTCTTAAAAAGGAGTGACTTTAGGGGTTACCATGCTAATATCGTTTTTCTTTCCAAAAGGTTGTAAGAATAGGTGGCTTTCGGTGCCGGGGGGGGGGGGGGGTTGTCTAGTCTAATTTCGTGTTATGCGTGTAAGAATGATATCATGGATTTGTGTACATTTCCTTTGTTAGGTTAGGTGGGTTCAAAGTCTAAGTAAACACTTCATTCGCTTGATTATCTTTCTTGATTTTTATTTATGCTTATTTAGATTAAAAATACAAAATACTCAGTCACTTTATTTGGGTGTGATTTAGTTTCTAGCCTATAGAAATCTTTTTATAAATTTAAGGGAAAAATTAATTTTAGTAATCTGAACTTTGTTTTATTGGTCGATATTAGTTTCAACTTAAAATCTTCCATATGATAATCTTAACTTTTAATTATATTTGGTCCGTCTTTAAAGTTAACTTAATGTTGTTAATTTTTTTTAATTTAAATCTAATGTTTTAAGGCTTTTGATCGAACGAAATATACGAGTATACGAGATTGATTTAAAACATACTTTGAACTCGGTTGGGTTCATCTTACTCTTCTTAAATCATTTATGGAGACAATATATCCCCACTCACTATTTTTGTAGTTTTTTTTTATAAAGCCCTAATTATTTAAGATCATTTGAATATTAGAGGTAAGAATATTCATGTCACATGTTATAATTTTAATTTAGGGGTTATTTGTTTCAGCTTCTTAACAGTTTAAATGTCTGAATGGTTCAACACTTAATGATTCAGACTGTTTGTTTCACCAATAGATGTTTGAATGGTTTAGACATTCGTCTTTGAATGGTTAACCATTATACAGAGTCTAAATGTTTAAAACCTCTTATCTGAATTGGTCAGACATTTGCCTTTGAATAGTTAAGTAATAACTAGCTCTTAATGGTTCAAATCTCTTATTGGTTCAGCACTTAATGGTTCAGACCTCTTACTAGTTCAGCATTTAACCATTCAGACGTTGTCAAACAGCTTCTTACATTGTTCATGTAATTTAAAGTTTTCTTATTTTCAATTAAGATTGTCTTTGCCGGTTATGTACACCCTGTACTACCTTTTATGGAGTTTCTTGGAGATTTACTTACTTATTAGACAAGTGTTTTATATGTTTGAATAGTTATGCTATAAAGGTGTACTTATGTTACAAAGTATAAAAATAATACAAAGAGTAAGAAAAACACAATAGTACAAAAAAAGACACAATAGTAAAAAAAATGGTATATTGGTTTTTATTGGTCCCAACTATCACCTTTTGTCTTCTACCGGTCCCAACTTTTAAGTTGGTTGTCAACGGTCCCAACTTTTATCACTTTGGTAACCACTGGTCCCGTCGTTAAATTTTTTTAACGCTGTTAAGTTTTTTCCAAATTTAATACCGATGTTTTAGACCTTTTGATTGGAAGGATAATACGTGTCGATTGATGTAAAAGTTTTCTCGAAAAGGCTATCTGAATGATAAAATTTTTACATCCGATTGAAGCACCGTTAGGTTTAAACACCCGATTGAAGCACTATTTCGTTGTTCGAAGCGCCGTTTTGAGGTTACTTTTCCATCAATCGACTTATATTATCATTCCGATCAAAAAACTTATAACATCGGTATTGAATTTGGAAAAAACTTAACGGCGTTAAAAAAATTTAACGACGGGACCAGTGGTTACCAAGGTGATAAAAGTTGGGACCGTTGACAACCAATTCAATAGTTGGGACCGGTAGAAGACAACATGTGATAGTTGGGACCAATGAAAACCAATATACCAAAAAAAATAGACACAATGAAAGGTTAAAAAGTTCATAACTCAAAATTAAATCGAATTTCAACAAAGCTCAAATATTTGAGTGACGACAAAAATACAATGCCAGGTCTTTTGGAATTACAAACCTTCTTAAAATAAGAAATTAGAGTTGAGAGTATCAAAACATCACATATAAAACACAAAGATCAGACACAAAATACATAACATTTTCAAGTTCACTTCAAAACCAACTGGAACCAAGTAATGTGATATTATATGATATTTCACAACAACAAATTTCTAAGGCCGGATGAACAAAGGAAAAATGTAATTAAATTCTTAAATAGTTGAGGCTAACTTACGAAAAAAGGGAATGGACATGAAGGTTCAGAAACTTTAATAACTCCTTCAAGCATTTGGATGACTTGTCTCATGGTTGGTCTCAAAGATGGGTTTTCTTGCACACACCAAAGACCCACCATTACATATGTTGTTAGCTTCTTATAATCATCAATGGCCTCCAAATCGTTCTCCACAAATGCATTCAAAACCCTTCCTTGATAGCATTCCCATGCCCAATCCGTCAAGATCGATCCATATTCAACACCACTCTGATCTATTACCTTCACAGTCTTGCGGCAAGAAATGATCTCTAGTAGCAAGACCCCAAAACTATACACATCAACCTTAACCGTGACAGGAGTGTTTCTAAACCATTCAGGAGCAACATAACCTTTTGTGCCTCTTATTCCAGTATTTGTATGGCTCTCGTTTATCTTCAAAAGCTTTGCCAATCCAAAGTCAGAAATCTTAGCGTTGTAGTGATCATCAAGAAGTATATTCTGAGGCTTGATGTCACAATGGATGACTTGAGTGATACACTCTTCATGAAGGTACGAGAGTCCCTTTGCAATACCTAATGCTATGTCGATCCTTTGCTTCCAACTTGGCCTATCATCTCCAAAAAGAAAGTGTGCCAATGTACCATTACTCACATACTCATAAACCAATAACCGTTGCTCACCTTCATCGCAATATCCAAGAAGTTGGACCAAATTTTTATGGTGAGTCCTTGCAATAGCATTCACTTCAGCCTCAAATTCCTTTTCTCCATCGTCAATAACCCTATCCAGTTTCTTTACCGCGACAATGTTTTTCCCTATCACACCTTTATACACTATCCCAAAGGACCCCCTACCTAGTTCTTCATTAAACACTTCTGTTGCTTTGACTAGCTCTTGATATGTAAAATGAGTCATATTTGTATTGACAAATTTACTACTTGGATAGTGATTCTTGACCTTCTTCCGGTAGCTCACAAAGAAAGCAAAACATATTACACCAATTAACGTGACATTTACAACCATAGCACAACCTAAGAGGGTTGATATTATGATAATCAAAGTATTATGACCTTTCCTTTCTCTAGGAAACTTTTGGGGGATATTCGGACTATTATTGGGAGGATTTTCTCCTTTACGATATTTCACTAACGCCTTGGTCATTTGCATAAGCCCCCTTCTTCCATTGAAGAGTGGAAGCCGCATTTTCCAACAAATGTTGTCATTGTACATTACAACAGCACAAAAGCAATCTTCCTTGCAGCCATCTTTGCACTCTTGCTCACTAACTGATCTTATTTGCATGTAGTCTGACCCTGGCCAATTAACATTAGCGACTGCCATGAAATCTATGTCTTCATTTGACTCGCTTGCCTCACAACTTAGAGTCAAATCAGGCTTACAGTCACCATTTGGATCATTGGGATCAAGCAATGAAAACCCTTGTGGGCATTCGCAGTTTGGCCTATCAGTATCAAGGTTGCAGACATTGTTAAATCCACAAGCCCGACTATCATACTGGGTACCATTGAGAAAACATAGGAACTTTTTTGGCACAAACCATATATCTTCCCAACTTGTATATTCAGTGGGATTTTTTAGGTGAGAGTACACAGTTAACATCCCGTCCGAATCTAGAGTAGTTTTGTAATAATAATCTTGTGGAGAAAGCGCTGTATTTCTTAAACTAAGATTTGATATTTGACCATCTCCTCTCAAAATATACAAGTAACCCGTCGGATCAAAGATCAATTGGCTACCGGCATTCAATGGATTAGAGCGATTACTAGTTGAACTCTCAAAGTAAGTATTATAAGTGAAATCAAAATCTATATTGCGAGACTTACAAACAACATTCCCATCTTCAAGAAACTGAAGCTGGAACCGTCCTTTAGAGAAGTTTGTTTCGCTCAGTTTTGAATTGATCACGCCACCTCTTCTCAAAACTTGAGTAGGCAACATGGTATCTGCCGGATGATTAAAACTTTCCCATATGTTGCTAGAATTGCGATCAACAATCACAAAGTTACCCGTATCGTTCATAAAACCATATGAAACATTTGCTATGGATTGGGAGCTCCACAACTCTCTACCTTGAGGATCACTGAGTATGAGCCCACGTCCACCGGTTAGCTCAACTTTCGACCCTCTAGAAACCACATGAATATCTTGCGGATACCAAACAATGGTCTTGTCACGTATCTTGTCAAACCATATGGATAACATAAAATCGTCTTTCCCTTCAACTTTTTTGAACCCAAAGGCAAAATCACCAGAAGGTGAGACCCATGCGGCAACATTATTGTCTGTTGCGTTGAGGGACGCACCAACTGGTATTGAACCGTTGGTTTGTTGTGCTGCAACTAAAAATACTTGGAGAAAGGTTAAAAGAATGAAATTTAAGATCAATGCCATTGTAGTATATATTGCTAAAATGATGTTTAACTACGAAAACATATGTACAAGGTATACATATATATATATACATATATAGAAGTAGAAAGATTATTGGTTTCTTTTGATCGAACAGGACTATAAGCATAAATATTATATTTTATAACAGCAATTGCACATTTTTTCCACCGTTCAAACTTGTGTATTGAATAAGAAAAGTTTTATATCATATTATATATACATGCTATATATACTTATTGTAAAATTAAAGTTTTTTTTAGGAATATAGGGGTCAACAAATATTTTGTTAATGGGCTAAACTTTCTACAGTGAGTTTAATTAACACGTAAATGACTGTAGATTATTTGTCTGATTTTGAAAAATTCTCCCAAACCAATAATTAATTTGCTGCCGTCGTATTAAACAACAATGTATGTGGTCGATCTATTTTAAGAATAATTATACTTATGATTCTTTTTGCTGATTTTATGATGCATGTTTTCTCGACAGGGACTGGTATATATTTTATTAAATTAAGTAAAGATTCTTCAATATTATATATGACTTTTAATTATTAGATTATAAAAATAAAAATGAGCATGCATGTATGTTGGTTCAAATGTTCAATTCGACTGTGGTCTAATTGGATTCAAAATATGTTTTGGAGTTTTTGGTTTCTATTTTATACGTTTTTTTAGAAGAACGGTTGATGCAAAAGTTTATGATCATTAGATTCCCTTAAACAGTTTATCAAGATTTTCAATCAGGACCTTTTTGTTTGTATAACTCTCCCATCAACCTATTAGTTTTTATAGTTAACTTCTTGTCTAGATAACAAAATCTCATACGCAATTTACATATATAGTAAATCTCATCTTTGCAAATTATTCATCACTCTTTCTTTCTAATTCATTAGTTTATTGAATTGGGTTTATCTTCTTTTATCCGTTAATTCCTAGTCGGCGAAAAGACTAGCTAGACTCGACTTTCCTCTTCTTGGGTTCGCCAAACCCCTCAAATTTCATTCTTGTCAGGTGAATTTCTTCACGCCTAGCTAAGCCCCTGACAGTTGACCCATTATTGCCTAATGGTCCATTACCGCTAGTCGGCTTTAGTATCGGCTCCCTCTTTTATGATGTAGGTCAGTTTTTATAATGTAGCTCATGAGAATGCAACAAATGCAAATCTCTCTCTTTGCTTACAAGGTTTTGTTTTAGATGTAGCTCGGCTTTGGGCCTAATTATCATTTCTTTTAGTTTCACTGTCATCTTTAAATTTTTACATGATATATTTATAAACAATCCAAGATATAACACTAATATCAACATCATAACATAATTAAGAAAATATGTTTTAATGTCCACAAAAATATCAGGGTCCAAGGGGCGACAACCCCTACCTGGAGTCTTGGGTTTAAAAAACAGCGCTCTATTTTTTAATTGTTAGTGCGACTTTTAAAACTAAAAGTACTAATTTAACCCTAAGTTTAGATAGGAAATGACCACAGTAGCCTTATGTGTTAACAGTTGACTAACGACTGTTAGTATCAAGTATTCAAATTACTAAAATCAGAAAGATTAGATACTCTATCGTCTAAAATTAAAACATTACTGATAGAGTAAATTGAAGTACAGCTAGTTGCTTTTTTTTAAAAAAAATTACCATTTTCAACCATTTCTCTACGTACGTGTCTTGTTAAATTTAATGGTATATCTTTGAGACTTTGACACCCTAAAACTTTGTCTTTCATAAAAATACCCTACATTAATACTCTAAAATATCATAAAAGGGTTGTACATCTTAATGAACGAATGATTTACATGCGCTAATTATGAAATTTAATTATATACTAATTTAGTGTTCGTGCTACATTCAAGAAAATAACACACAATTGATGATTTTAAGGATATTCATGAGACATGAATGATTCCGATTAGTTTTGAGACAAAACAGTGCTAAGCTAGAACACAAGATTTTATTTAAATGTTTTTTTATAGTATAACAGTTTTATACTCGATTCAAAAATATTTAAATGCTTGGTTTTATGATGTAGTTTTTTTAATATAATGTTGTATAAAAAATTATGTATGTTTAAAAAATATTGAGCTATTTAATCGTAGGTTATTAAACACTTTATCCTTATGTTTCATTATTATACTATATCAAATACTAGTTTAGAGCCCTCACTATGTTCGGGTTTGTTTTTAGTATATAATATTATACTCAATTTAAAGGGATTTAAATACTCAGTTTTGTGGTGTATTTTTGTAAAAAATAATGTCGTATAAAAAATTTATGTATGTTTAAAAAATATTGATTTATTTAATTGTAGATTATTAATAATTTTATCCTTAAGTTTCATTATTATACTCTATCAAATATAAGATGACTCATTCATGCCTCTAATAGAAGAGGGTTTAAAACGTAAATACCTTAAGTTTCTAAAGATTCTTCTAAATATTAGGGACAAAAATATAATTAAGATTATTATAATGTATTATTATTGTTATAGATATGTACATATTTTAAATATAAAAATATTATTGTGAGAAAAACACTCTTATGATGCCAAGTAAGCAAATATTACATCTAATGACGCCAATTAAGCAAAATTTATTTTCCTATATTATATAAGGATAAGATGACTCATGCACGCACACCCCTAGTAGGAGAGGGTTAAAATGTAAATACACTTAAATTTTTAAAGATTATCTTAAATACCAAAATGTAATTAAGGTTATTATAGTATATTATTATTATAGATATATACATATTTCAAATATAAAAATATTATTATGAGACAAACTCTCTTACAATGTCAAGTAAGTAAAACCACATTTAATTATGACAACTAAACAAAAAATATTTTCCACTGCTATATAAGAATTTGTACCTTAAATTATACTTAATATATTCATTTTAAAGTTTGAATGTCTTAATAGATTATAAACTACAAGCGTGGAACCACATAGAGGCAATCGGGAAGGTCGACCCAATTTTTTTTGAGCTTGTAGAGTAAAATTAATATATATACGGAAAAGATGAATAACCTTAATTTTTATTTATTACTGACTCCATAGATGTAAAAAATATATTACACGATTACTCATTTAGATATTAAACAAAATACAAATGTAAAAAAAACAATTACATAATTTTATTAAAAAAAATAAAAAATCAAATAAAATTGCTTTACTTGGTTAATATAGTTAAGTGTGGGCTATCAAGAAAATTAGGTTATTTGAGCTCACCCGGTAAACTATTAACTCACTAATCTCTTGGTCTTTTTCCAATTCGCATTATTACCCAAAAATACAAACCCGTTCTCTAAATCCCAAGTGTTGAGAGGTGTTTTTATATTTATCATGTTTTTTAATGACAATGCCTTTTATGTTATGATACAATCCGACTGAAAATTTGACCAACCCGAAAAGCACTTATGCCTAGCTATCTATGTTGTTGGAATCCAAAAATCAAAAAATTCCGAACCCATATGGAAAAAATCCCGGTTACACCACTAATAAATTTAAAAAGTTTATCTAACTAAACCTAGAAAATGATTCCGAATTCTTTATCTTAAACAAAATATAAATTTAAAATGTAAATATCTAAAAGAATCAAAGCAAATCAAAATTTTGACCTAATGGCTAAATATAAGATTGTTGAATTATGTATTGAAATAATGAATCCAGATACATGTGGAGTTAAAGGTTTTGTTGAACGAATTGTTGGTTTCAAATGCAAGGCTAGAGGATTACAATCCAAATTTGAGATCAAGTAAAGCCCACAATTGAATAAATCAAAGTTTTATAGCCAATGATATACATGAATGAACATGCAGGCTTAGCATCCGCAATGAGGTGGGTTCACATGGAATGATGGAAGGTTTTACGGCAGCCGCCTACGAAGCAATCACATTACGGTTTTAACGAGCATGTAATGGCACACCCAGTAATAATAGTGATAAAAGTCGGAGTATTACTAATGATTATTATTATTAAATAAAACTTTTTGTTAAAATTTGGTTTGATGATTATTCTTAGTTAGCTTATAGTACTAAAGTAAACAAAAAAAATTCATTATTATATGAATGTAAACATTGTTTTTTCATTATTGTATCAACTTACGATAATTTTTTAAATACACCTAATTTTTTGTACTGAATCTACCACGAATTAGGATGATTGGAATCTCATTTACATAAAAAGAAATGTTGATCTTGGAAGTTACTGAAGAAATGTAAATATGCAATTGGCAAAAATAAAAACGATTTGTCCTTTACGATCGTGATCTTGTCAATGAGAATGGATGTAATCGGTAGGAAAAAAAACGTGATCATGATCTTCTGATCATGTAAATTAATCTATTCAACGAGAAGAAAACTGATTTCCAGGGGGTCGTGGAACAGTTCCTACAGTTGTGACCATATTCTAGAGGTGTTTTTCAATGTTTTAAAAACTGGACAGACTTAGGGTTCGAAATGCTAGCCAGTCCCATCATCCTGGTCGAGGGTGTTTGAACCGTTTTCAGTATAACCAAACAGTCGGTATTTCATTAACACGTCACATCAGATTCAAGAGGTGTTAAGGTGTTAAACCTTTTTTTTTTTATTTTTTTGTTATTAGTGAAAGAAGATTTAGATAAATTATGGTTAAGTGTGGTGAATTGAGGATAGCATGCAGATTAACGGCTATGAATGAGCCACGTCCCCATATCATATCCAACAATAAACGGTCTTGCTTAACTGCTACTAATCTCCAAACAAACAAACAGAAGAGGGAAAATGGCGTTTCATCTTTCTTCTCCAATTACAACAATCTCCGGTCACTTAAACACTAGACCTGCACAACACTGTAACTCACTATCTAGGGTTTACGAACTTTTTGTTTCAATTCTAATTTTTTATGCAGTTTGTGTACAATTAGTCTGATTTAACGTGAAATCTGGTAAAAAAATTGTTTTACGGTTCATAATTGTTGTAATTTGAGTGTTTATTTGATTGAATTGATTGTAATGATTTCACACATTGTATTAATTGTTCCTTTATGATCAGCCAATTTGAAGTTAGTAAGCTATCGAGTGAGATGCAGCTCACAAACTGAGAGCTCCGAAGCTGATATTCCGGTCACCTCATCGGCACCGGCACCGGAACCTGTAACTGTGAAGGTCTGTTTATTCTCAGTTGCAAAATGTTTTTGCTTTTGATTGTTTATTATTAGTTGTATAATAAGGTAACCACAATGATATAGCATATACAGATAAAGCATACTATAAGCTAGCATACGATGATACCAATACGATAGTGTAGCACACACAAATAGAGCATACAATGAGTATAAACATGTTGAAACAATGTGAGGCCAAGTTACGCAAAGTGATGTAACGCGAAGAGACACAAATATGTGACACTAACTTAGGCAAATGTATACTAAGGCCAACAAAGGTAGCCATTAGCCAAGACACATAGGGGCTGTTTGGCAACATCTGAATCATTAAGTGTTGAATGGTTAAGAGGTCTGAACCATTAAAAGGCTCTATAAATGGAAGAGATTTTAGGGTAAAACTTCAGATGATGATAAGTTTGGTGCATGTTTCATTCAGTTCCATTTAGCATCTTTCAATCTCTTAACCATTCAGCACTTAACTGAACCATTCAGAGGCTCTTTTTTTGTGAGACAAACGCTCTGAATGCTGAATCTGAATGATTAAGCACTGAACTGAACTGAACCGAACCATTAAGAGGTGAAACAAACAGCCCCATAGTAAGTGTAAAGATGTGTATACATTATAACATAAAATTTATTTAAAAAACTAGTTTGGTTATTTTGCAAGTTTGTTTAGTTATGTACATGTATAGAGAATTGGAGTTTGTTTAATTTCTTGGGCCTGAATTTCAACAATAATAACAGGCTAAGAATCAGTTGACATCAAGAAGACTATGTGTGGCATGTTTAGCTTCGTCAATGGCTTTAATAAGCAATTTGACCAGTCGACGTATCGATGCAGAGGCTATTGTTTCTGATGCTAAAGAAAGACCCGTTTGTAGGAACTGTGGTGGTAGTGGTGCTATCATATGTAAGTGTTTATATATGCTTCATGTCACTTGAATACAAGAATTTTAATAGGTTTATGAGATGTTTGATTTTGTATTTAGGTGATATGTGTGGTGGTACAGGAAAATGGAAAGCTTTAAACAGAAAACGCGCCAAGGATACTTATGAGTTTACTGAATGTCCTAATTGTTATGGTATGTTTCTTGTTGTTGCCATTGATTGTTTTTGTTTGTGTCAGGTGTTAATGGTTTTTCTTGGTTTGCATATGCAGGTAGGGGGAAACTTGTATGTCCTGTTTGTTTAGGTACTGGTTTGCCTAACAATAAAGGTCTTCTTAGGCGGCCTGATGCCAAGCAATTGCTGGATAAGATGTATAACGGGCGGTTGATTCCAAACTCTTAGGTCAGTTTCCATCTTTCTTTACCTTGTTATCATTTTTTTGAATGATATTTTGCGAGAATGTGACAATTAGACCTAATATCAGATTTGTATAGCGCGTTAACAATAAACTCATGAGATCCTACCAAATCTACATTGCTAGCCAATTGGCACATGTACTACACACATCCTGCGGGTTAAAGCCAGAAAACTATTGTCTGCTATAGGGACTTAGACGCTTACTGCTGCGTCACCGACATGAAGGCTATAGCCTTGTTTCTAATGGCATTAGTCTATTTGACCCGAAAAAGTTAAAACGTAGCTCTACAGTGAAGTGTGTGTCATGGGTATTGTTAATCTTGAGATTATGTTAACTTTTTCTTCTTTACAGGTAGCATTCGGCTCTGAGGTTGCTCTTGAACACGGTGTATAAAACAGCAAAAACGTGCGTATATAGAAGCTGCTCAGGGTACATCTTTAATGTGAGCTGTTGTTGAGTCATTGAATTCAAGATCCAAGTTTCTTCATGTAAAAACTCAGAAGAAACAACAATTTTAATATATATTATGATGAAAGCAGGATTGGTGATCTGCTGATGTTTTCTAAAACTTTTTGAGGTCTAGCTTAGATGATTCATAACTTCATATGATTATACACTTCAAGAATGAGAATTTGTTGTGATTGCATTGTTCTTCCCATTTTCTGCAATGTTTTGAGGGACCCCAGATGACAAAAACTAACCTTTATCTAAAGATAGCCCCCCCTCTTTTAATACAATATACATCTTCATTGTTCAATAGTTGCATCTTTTCATCAAAGATCTATGTTGGTTATGCAAATATAAATTAAAGATGTCCAGAAATGAAACAAAGAAGAAGCATATATTGTGAACAGAGTTACCTCTTGTTTTAATATCACCCACAAAGCAAAAATGTTATCTAAACTCTTTACAAAGAGATATAATATTATAATCTCTCAACCACCCTTCTTTCTTTCCTATTTTACATTAAAAAAAGAAAAAAAAAACAAATAAGGCATGGCTGTGGTGATGGTGGTGATTAGGACTGTTCTCTCCATATCCGACCGGCCACTTTCAGCTTCAACTCCCGACGATCACCACCAGAAAAGAACAACGCTACATTCCTTGTTATGATCAATCCGTCGAGACTATCTCTAACCGTCTTGTGACTGTCAAGAATGCTACGAGGAACCCCTTGCCATTTAAGCTTTCTGCCATTTGCACCGACCTCAAGACTGTAACTGAATTTGCTGGCATCATTTTTATCACCCATAAAACGCAAAAACGCCATGTACACTGGTGCCATCCCCAGATGAAATGCCTCAAAGTGTAAACAGAATTGATACCCATAACAGTTGAAAATCTACAGTTAACAAACAAAAGTACAAAACATATATGTAGATGTTAATGAAACAAAAACAGAATTGATACCCACAACTGTTTGGTTGTGCTTATGCTTAGGTGTTAAGAGGCGAAATAACTTACTGTCAACATCCATGTAGCGTTTTCAATTTCATGAGGATTTGCCTTCACATATCGGTGGTTAAAAGTAGAGCCATCATGCATATCAACATTATGATCAGCCTTAAGATGTGCAACAAGAAATGGTATATCACCCGTGACATGGCACTCTGTGCCTGCATACGGGCAATTATATCCACGATACTTGCAATTCTTCTCGTGTCTTATCCTACTATGATATGGAAGTATATCTTGGCAACCTAAATCATTGTACTTGCACGGTAACTCTATCGACTCTGCAACTTTCTCCAAGGCCAAACACCTTATGTTTCCAAGCTCTTGTCGGCATATTGGGCAGCTATTTTGCACTTTAGATTTACATTCAATGCATATGGTGTGACCGTTTGGACACTGCACAAAACAATAACAAAAATATATTATAACATGACATGAATAGGATATCAGAACTAAACAATCAAACAAACATATACAAAGCAAAATCTCACTCAATAGTATGGTGTTTGGATGTATAATTTGAACATAATTAAGTGTTTTGAGTTGTAATAATCAGATGATATATCCAAACATAATTAGGAAAAATGTAAAAGAGTACATACTTGATGAATTGGAGGGTGCATTATGCTTAGGCATACTGGACACTCGAGTAGCCCATGAACCGCACTTTTTGAAACCATTCCATGCTTTCCACCAGCTGACACACACAATTTCAAGCAGCTTCGCCTTTCAACGTTCGCAGATTTAACACCATAATCATCATCATGCGATTCAATTACATCTTGATAAATATTCCCTCCGGGACCCATAGTTTTATAGTTTCACCTTCTATTCCCCTTGAATTGCCCCTACAAACACAACCAAACCTTTATTATAATCTCACATTTCCACTTGCAAATTATAAAAAAAAAAAACATAACTTGTCTATGAGACTATGACACAACAAGTAAATAGAAAAAATACAAAACAAATGTTACCTCTTTGAACACCAACAATCTTTCTTTTGAATATATATACAAGCAAATCACACAACAATTTAAAAAAAAACAGTTTTGGACAAATTAACAAAATGACAAATTGAAATGAACAGCTGTATTAGAATATTAGATCCAAAATTGTTCATCTTGCAGATGAGTACTATTCAAGCTTACATGCAAGACAAATGGTCCCTGATGCCCAAATTGTGACTATAGATACAGGCCTAGGCCTAGCTATCTGACACAAATCTAGCATATTTACACAAACAAGTCAGCACAAAAGTTCCATATTTTAATTACAAGCAGATGATGAATAACTATAGGAGTTAATTGTTCTAACTAATCCTTGAATAGTAAACTTGTGAAAACCCGTCAAGATCAATAAAAATCATTGCTTTTTATTGCCGGAATAACATTATTACACGTATACAACATTATACAACCAAATATACATAAAAGACCATTACGTTGTACGCGTGTACTAATGTTATTCCAACGATAAAAAGCAACGATTTTTATCGATCTTGATCAGTTTTCGAAGCTTACTAACACACCCTGTATCAACAATCTTACAAACTCACAAACAAGTTACCAATAAAGATCAACAAATCCCATCAAATCCTCTAAATCAAAACAACTTCAAATCAATCAGTAACCACAACAAGAACAAATCACTAGCAAAACAAAAAAAGCACCAACCTTGAATTGCAAACCCTAGATGACAAATCAAGAACACAGAACCTCAAATCAAGCAATTAACCCATCAATAATTGAACGAAACTGTGAAATTGATGTAATTGAATCTGGGGTTTGTATAAAACATACAGTGATCGGATGAATTGATGAAAACCTACAAAGTCAAAGATTTGGGTAAATTTATCAACTGCCCCCAAATGATTAATCAATCAGTTTTGGCAATAGAACAGTGAAGTTGTTGGATCGTAAATGAAATTGGGTTGAATGATAGATGAGTATAATACAGCTAATAAGAGGATTTGGGGATTGTTTCAAGTTCCAATTGGTTTGTGTCGTCGTTTTCTTGTGGACAGAGTGTGTAAGGGTTGGTTTTGTACGAGTTAATGTTTCAATTTATGTATCGTATTTATCTAATTAAAACTTAAATTTTTTTATAGTTATATTTGATTATAATTAAAACTTAAATTCTTTTTATAGTTATATTTGATTATGATATTATTAGGATTTTTTTATTTTAATATTATTAGAATTTTTGTTTATTTGGATTTGAAATTTTGAAATCTTGTTTGAAATTTTAGCGGACTCTAATGAATAATGATTATGTTTAACCAATGTGAATATAAACGTGATACTTACATTCATCGATTTTATTTTTATGTATAAGGTATGAGATTCGTGATATTTCATTATGATTCTATTTCGGATAGATCTAGGCAAAACTGGTTTAAAAAGAAGTGAACCGTCTTTTTTTAAATTGTTTTTCTAGTGTAAGTGAATCGTTTTTTAATATGTTCATGCGATGGAAACATAACATTATATGGGTATATATGAAGTTTAGCCCGAGCTGGATATATGTTTTCTTTTTATTGTATCACCCTAGTGGTTATGACATGACTATAGGATACGTTAGAACTTTGCACATGTAATATTGTGATTTTCTATATTCTTTTGTGAATAATTTATTTATTAAAATAATGATAAGTAATTTTTATTAAAAGTGATATTAATTCGGGCAGCTATACACTTTTATTTAGATTCTCATCAACACAGAGTGCCTTGAACTGCACTTGGCATTTGGCTATCTATGCTTGGCAAAGAACGAGTAAGAAAGGGTTTGTTGTGCGGCACACATTCATTTGTTTTTCCTTACAGTATAGTATTTTCATAGGTATAAAGTAGGTTATATGTAAAATGGTGTATATGATAGTGTTATATGTGTGTAACAAGTTACTTGTAACTAAATTTAGGCTGATTTTAGGTGATCTTTTGTCTTTGACCGAGAATTAACAAAAAGATACTTTAATTGTGAAAAACTTTTGTTTATTTAACTTTATATTTCTACATCAAGTCAAATGTTATGTGTTAAATTTGGTCATCATAACTTACTTATTCGGATTAATCTAAACTTCATCCCACCTCTCAAAAACTTAAAATCTCACCTCGGCCCACCCCTTAAAAATCTAAACTACCACCCACCCTCACCCCTAAAAAAATAAAAAATAAATACATATATAGACTCTATATACTAAACCTTAAAAACAAATAGTTAAGATATATGGTTTTAACTACATCGTCGAGTGAGGTCAATCATATCATTTATAACTTTATATATGTTTAAAAGAGTTTATAAGAAAACTAAAATTTATAATAAAAAGAAAAACAAACTTATAAAAATATATTATTGTACAGCAAAATAATCAGTCAAAACCTGCTCCATCATCCATGTCGCAACCTAGAAATCAACATCTTATGACTAGTTTAATAATTAATACTCACCGTTTACATTTCCAAATCTAGTCTAGAACAATTTAGAAAATAACTCAATAATTAGGATGGCTATTTAGATTAATTTCAATATATAGCAATAATTATTTTTTTAACAGGCAAAAAGCTTTTTGAAAAATGACAACGTTAATATCAACTTGAAATTTAAGATTATATTTAGTTAATGAAAGAACTTTTGCCTATCAAAATTTTGTAGGTTGTATGTACGTAAGGTGGACAGTAGTATAATGAAAATAAAGGTACGGTAAGAAAGAAAAACAAAAAAAAATTGAGAAAAAAAGCTAGAAAAGCGCGTTGTTGCTGATTTCCATTTCGCTATGGAGCCCATATTGTTTAAGTCATTCTCACGGGTGTTTAAAAATTTAAAACTTTAACAAATTTTCTAAAAAATAAATAAATTGTTAGCAAAAAGCTTAAGGGTCTGTCAATAACACACGTTATTCGAAGAAAATGTATATTCTTATAAAGCTAAGGGTCTAAATCACATGATAAGCACTATCTTTACATTTAAAAAAAATCAGAAAATAGTGTGCGAGTCTAAATTATCCTTACAAAATAAAAATAAATATATAATTTTTTACTTAAATTGAAATTAGTATTATAACCAAATCACATATATCATTATCCTCATGTTTTGATTGTTTTCCACGTCAATGCCACTCTAGACACATAACAATAACAATATTATAAACCAACATCACCATCCTCGTATTTTCCCCGGTCAAATCAAACCACCTTCTTCCACCGTACTCTAAGTCAACGCCGGCGGCTCACACCCTCTCTATAAACACCTCTCAAACCATTCAACTTCAATCAAAACAACTTAATCACATTCACCCAATATTTATTCATGACAACTCTTGAATATTTCTCGTTCGAAAACTTATTACTCAAAGGTGCTATTTTTGTCATTGTTCAAGCTCTAGTTTATTTAATTTTATCAAATTCTTCGGATTTGTTTTCGACGAAGACGAAGAACATGGTGAGGTCGTTTAGCTTTAAACCGGCACGATCCGTTAGTATTCGTCGAATGTTTGCTGCTATTGCGGATATGCCGCCCGGTGGTGAGGTGTCTCCATCGTCGTCCGGTAGAGGGTTTCCGGTTTCGTCGTTGGAAGATGAGTTTTGTAAATTTGAGTAGAGTTTAGATCGATGTTGTGTACTTGTATTAGTTGCTTGGTGTATACATTGTTTGTTTTAAGTACTTTGATTGGTTCTTTAATTGTTTTATTATATACTAGGTTTAATACCCGTGTGTTACACACGGGTTAAATAGTAATATTTATAAAGAAGTTATAACCATTATATTTAACAATTTGTAAATATATAACATTTAAGGAGTTGGCTCCATCAACTTGCATGGTGAAAAATTTAGCTAAATTTTACCTCCCAAACTTTCTATTATAGAAAAAAAAAATCCCTCCAAAAATTGCCCCCTAAAAATTTGATTTATTAGATAGATTAAATATATATGGTTAAAAACTTGTTTTAGTTTGTTTGAACAAACTTGAATCGGTGTATCATGTTTCATCATGCATATGCGAAGTATACATGTTTTACTTTAAAGTTCTTAATTGAAGTATAGCTTTCTTTTATTTTTATTTTATTTCATAAATTACACACTTATTTAGCGGTTTATTTTTATTTGTTTTATATTCACGTGTCTGTTTTTACTTGTGTATCACACTATTTTCGGCAATAATACGCTATTTTTTACTGAGAGCAAGTCGTGTATCGGGTGTCTTCTATACGACTCTATGTTTAGATAGAGGCATAAATGAGGCAACTAAAGGACGCATTTTGTCTTTCAAACTTATTTACATATACTCTAGTCGAATCGACCTAACTATAAATGTTTATGTCTAAATGATTATAGTTAAAAAGTGAACTTGTAAGAAATTTAGGAAACAGTAAATCTTACACTATTTCGCCGTTTGAAGCATCGTTTCAAGGTAAATTTTCAACAATTGACTTGTATAATTATTTCAATTACAGTTTCTAAATCACCAGCTTGGAATTCATAGCCGTTAAGTTTTGTTTAACAAAAAACAAACTATTTAAAACAACAACGGATATGAATAAACTCAACTAAGATTAGTATTGACCAACTGAAAGACGTACAAATTATTAAAAT
Source organism: Tagetes erecta (assembly GCA_030867185.1). NCBI lineage: Eukaryota > Viridiplantae > Streptophyta > Magnoliopsida > Asterales > Asteraceae > Tagetes > Tagetes erecta. The sequence goes on along the minus strand of CM061489.1, from coordinate 3,157,918 downwards.
CCAAAGATATTTTTATTTGTAGAATCGAACATATTTGATGGACCATTTTTGCAACTTATTCTCTTTCCACCACACGTTGCCATCTTGTTACATTAGTCATCTATCATGACGACACCATCACTGTTATCGGTTCGAACAAACTTGCATGCGCTTCACGCCACATCTTCATTCACATAATCACATTCACAATTCAAACACAGTTTCAATTCAACTCCACAAAATCAACACAATTTGATATCAAAATCCCAACAAACGAACCGAATATGAACGCAACAACATTGCGAGTTTTATCCCCTGTTCCAACAGACATCGACATCGCAAATTCAATCGAACCTCATCACATTTCCGTCATTGCCAAAAAACTCAATTTGAATCCAAATCATTATGATCTGTATGGAAAATACAAAGCTAAGGTATGTGGTTTTGGATGCATTGATGCGCGTTTGGTGTTTTTTTGGCTTCAATTTTGGGAATTAGGGTTTTATGTTGCATGTTGATTGGGTGAAATTTGGGTGAGTTGATGAGGGTTTTAGTAGTTATTGATGACACTGCAGTTGACTGTTGATGAAAATGAAGCAAATGTTATCAGTTTTGCATTTGAAAGTGATGGTTGGTATAGATTTGATAAAAAAATGCAGAGTTTAATTGAGTTTTTGTTGAAGTAAAATGTGAAAAGGTAAGATGGTGATTTGACAAGAAATTTCATTGTTTGTTGACTATGTAAAAAGTCAAATAGAATATTTTCAGTGTTGTAAAAATTTGGTTTTGAAGTTTACTAGGATTGAGGTGTTAAGTGTTGTTAACAATGTTGTGAACTGCAACCGCCAACACTGTTTGTATGAGTTTGACCGGAAATTTCTAAGTTGATTGACTTTGTAAAAAGTCAAAATAGAATGATGCTCATGGTATAAAAAATATGCATTTGAAATGTACTAGGACTCTGAAGTGTTAAGAATGTTGTGATATGCCCATAGTGCTTGTATAAATGTGGTGGTTGGTATGATTTGAAAAATATTTTCAATATCCTTGACTTTGTTAGAAGTCAAACAGGATACTGTGAATCACTCAATGGTATCACTTTGTGTGAAAATTTTAGGTTTTGTTCCCCGTGATCGATGATCTTAAAGCCAATGTTATAGTTGACCGTTTGTTGACAGTTCATAAAAATGAAGCCATTGTTATCAGTTTTGCATTTTGATCACTAAGATGGTATGAAATTGGGGCTTGCTAGAAATTCAGTATAAAATTTGCAAAGTTCAGTTCAGTGATTTGAATCTTTATCAAAGTAAAATGTGATAATGTCAATGGTATGAATTTCACCAGAAATTTCCATGTTCATTGACTTTGTAAAAAATCAAATAGAATACTTTCAATGGTATTAAAAATTGTGTTTTAAATTTACTAGGATTGAAGTGTTTAAGTGTTAACAGTGTTTTGATCTTCCCAGAATGTTTGTATTAATGTGGTGGTTGACTGGTTGGTATGTTTTAATCAGAAATTTCCCATTTCATCGACTTTTTGAAAAGTCAAACTGAATACTGTCAATGACTCAATTGTGTAAATTTGTGTGAAAATTATAGGTTTTGTTGCCTGTGATCGATGAACTTAAAGGAACAAAAGACGGGTTCTATGTCGTTGTTGGAGGAATAACACCAACACCCCTCGGAGAAGGAAAATCTACTACTACTGTTGGTCTTTGTCAAGCTCTGGGAGCTTTTCTTGATAAGAAGGTATAAACTTTAGTTAATTACTTGATGAATATTTACCTGGGTGCTCATTAATTCAACATGAAAACTTAATACTTAGAATTCTTGATTGTCATCTATACTGTTAGGTTGTCACCACCCTCAGGCAACCATCACAAGGGCCCACATTTGGTATCAAAGGCGGTGCTGCTGGTGGTGGTTACAGTCAAGTTATCCCTATGGATGAGTTTAATCTACATTTGACAGGTGACATTCATGCCATAACAGCTGCAAACAACCTTCTAGCTGCAGCCATTGACACACGCATGTTTCATGAATCAACACAATCAGATAATGCGCTTTTTAGTAGGTTATGTGCACCCAACAAACAAGGTAACCGAAAATTTAACGAACTTATGTATAAACGCTTAAAGAAACTCGGTATCACCAAGGTCAAACCCGAGGATCTTACTCTAGAAGAAGTCAAAAGGTTTGCAAGGCTCGATATTGACCCGGAAAGCATCACATGGAGGAGGGTTATGGATGTAAATGACCGTTTCTTGAGGAAAATAACGGTGGGTCAGGGCCTGGATGAGAAAGGGATGATGAGAGAAACGGGTTTTGACATTTCAGTTGCTAGTGAGATAATGGCGGTTTTAGCCCTCACTACATCTCTAGCAGATATGAGGCACCGACTCGGGAAAATGGTGATTGGCAATAGTAGATACGGTGACCCTGTTACTGCTGATGATCTTGGTGTTGGAGGTGCATTGAGTGTCCTAATGAAAGATGCAATCAACCCTACCCTAATGCAGACTCTCGAAGGCACCCCGGTTTTTGTTCACGCTGGCCCGTTTGCTAACATTGCTCATGGGAGCTCGTCTATTGTCGCAGATAAGATGGCGTTGAAGTTGGTGGGCCCGGGTGGATTTGTTGTGACTGAAGCAGGGTTTGGGAGTGATATAGGAATTGAAAAGTTTATGAATATAAAGTGTCGTTATAGTGGTTTGAGACCACAATGTGCTATTATTGTGGCTACTATTCGTGCTCTTAAGATGCATGGTGGTGGACCGCCTGTCACTGCTGGGAAGCCGCTTGATCCTGTTTACGTTACAGAAAATGTTGGTCTTGTAGAAGCTGGTTGCGCGAACCTGGCTAGGCACATTAGGATTACAAAGGCTTATGGTGTGAACGTTGTGGTGGCGGTTAACCAGTTCTCGACTGATACAGATGCAGAAATAGCAGCTGTGAGGTCAGCTGCATTAGCTGCCGGTGCATATGATGCGGTCCTCTGCACACATCATGCCCATGGTGGAAAAGGAGCTGTAAGTTCAATCCCAAACTTCTAATTAAAGTTAAATAGTATTTATGTAAGTGGTAATGATTCTGATTAGTTAGGGATCAAATATAATGTGTGTTAAAACTTTTGTTTAAAATTTAAAAACTCTGCTCTCATTACTATATCATGTGATTTTTACCAGATTGACCTTGGGATTGCGGTTCAAAAGGCATGTGAAAGTGCTAGCGGGCCTTTTAACTTCCTGTATCCTTTGGATGCAAGCATTGAAGACAAGATAGACGTTATTGCAAGATCATACGGTGCGTGTGGCGTCGAATACTCAAAACAGGTACATAGTACTTTCATTTGTGTTTCTATCTCAGGGGCAAATGTGTAAATTCATTGTGGTTTCATGCAGGCAGAGAAACAGATTAAAATGTACAGCAAACAAGGGTTCTCAGGACTCCCGATTTGCATGGCGAAAACGCAGTACTCGTTTACAGATAACCCTGCAGTGAAAGGAGCACCCTCGGGATTTGTTTTGCCGATTAGGGATGTGAGGGCAAGCATTGGTGCGGGATTTATATATCCGTTGGTGGGGACCATGAGCACGATGCCCGGACTTCCTACCAGACCTTGTTTCTATGACATTGATCTTGATACAATTACTGGGAAGGTAATAGGGCTTTCATGAAACTACTGTGTAGTTTGATAACATGTTTGTTAGTTAAAAATGTTGGGTTAACTGCCCTCTGTGTGTGTAGATGGTTTAAGTGACCAAAGAAGAGCTTGCATAATGTTTTATATGTGACTTTATTTTGAATATCTAGTGTGTTTGTGTAACATACACTAGGATTGTGTGTTCAAACTGTTGAACCGCAAAAGAAGGGCCAAACATTTTAAATGGTGTTTAAATGAGAACCGAATCGAACCAAACCAAATAAAAAAAAAGCTCTGAGCCTTATCTTCCAACAAATTTGTTTCCTTCTTGTTCTTCATAAGTAATTAAAATAAATGATTTTCTATGTATGAAGACTTAATAACTTAAGGAATATATTAGTGGTTAGTAATTAAATTAAATGATTTTCTATGTATGAAGACCTAATAACTTAACAAATTTGTTTCCTTCTTGTTTCCTTATAACTTAAGGAATAAATTAGTGGTTATATTTTTCTCATAGGAGACCTGGTGATATGTTGGCACGGATATGAATAACTAGCTATGTCTCAAAATGTTTTAGTGTTTGACGCTATTTATATTTCGTTACGTATGTTTACTATATTTTTGTATGACATACGTCACAATATCAAATGGCAATAGAACAATGAGGATATATATCATATGCAAATGGACAAAGAGTAAAACAGAGATTAAGATCTATTAGAAAATGTAAATTTGCTATAACTAATAATTTGAAAGCAACTATATCTATATATATTGGAGGGTGAGATTCTTCAGTTTGATCATCAATTTTGGTTAGAAAAAATAAATAAAATTATTAACACTTTAACTAGTATGTATTTAATTATAATATATTTAATTAATACAAATAAAATTTAATTTAAATTGTTTATACCTAACACAGTAACACCTACCGGTTATAATCGACTTATTATATAAAACTTGTGGATTATTTTTTAAAGTAAAGTTGAAAAGTAGATGTTTAACTCAGGGAGAATATTCTATCAAGGATGAAAACTATAGAAAGTATAAAAAAGAATATCAAACGAACTCCGATTGATCTTATTCTGACAACTTACCATCAATATCAAACGAACTCCGGTTCGTCAAGCTACCTCTCAATACCAAACCTAAAATCCTCTCTCTCCCAAAAACCTACCCCCAGGCCCCACCCCACCCCTCAAAAATTTAAAACAACTCACCATCACCCCCTAAGAAGCTAATCCCACCACCGCTGTGCTTCCACCCACCCCCAAAAACTTAAAGCCCCCACCCCTACCTTAAAAGAAAACTTAAACCGCAAAAAGTACACCTTAAAAGCTAAAACTAAACCTAAAAATATATGATCAAAAAGTTCGACGAGACGGTCTAACAACAACAGAATGAGCTCGATCGAAGTTCGTTTGAGGCAATTATTGAGATTTTAAAATTAGTTTTTACACTTGTTAGCCAACCTAATATTGTTTAACCCAAACATTTTTTACTTGGACATTCAATTCATTGGCTCCGTTGTTTAGCCGCCCCACGACATTTCGGTCTTCTTCACTAGTCAACTCTCCTTTCAGATCTCGATCGGAAAAAATAAAATCCAATCCTTTCTTCATCGTTTTTTCACCCATCGATCTCATGTCTAGTTCATCTTTCCCAAACAAATCCTTTGCTGAATATTGGGATTCATTACTCATCCCTTTTGAAGAGGTGGAAACAGCCACCAACGATTTCTCTGATGAAAATCTGTTGAAAAGAGGTACCACTTTTGACGTTTACAAAGGTCAACTCATCATTTCGCAAGGCTTCATCCATCATATTGTTGCACGTCTATCTAACAACATTACCGTTTCTTCCTACGAGACGTCATCTTCTTACCGTCTAAATCACAAAAATATCACCTCCCCTTTTAAGATTTATGAAAAGGATGATGATGCGTTAATCATCTTAAACAAGTATGAAGCCAATCAAAGTCTTGATAAACATTTAAGCTCCCCAACCCTCACTTGGATCCAAAGATTGCGTATATGTGTCGGGGTTGCACAAGCATTAAAGTATCTTCATAATGATGTATGGGATGACAATTGTTATGTCATACATGGTAATATCAAGGCTTCTAAAATTTTACTAGATCACAATTGGGAACCCAAATTACACGGCTTCGGATTTGCTATTATTGCGAGGAAGCATAGTATTCACCGTTATACTGAATATAATGGCTCACCACAACATATGGATCCTGCATATGAAAAAACTAGAGTTTTGACTCATAAGTCAGATGTCTTCTCCTTTGGTGTCGTATTGTTTGAAATCTTGTTTGGAACACAAGCCTATGTCCAAAACAATGATAATTGGTATTTTGCTCGATTGGCTAGATCACATTATGAAGATACCAAACTTGATGATCTGATCCACCCTCATCTTCGAAAACAAATGAACATGGAATCATTTAATGTTTTCGCTAAAACAGCGTATTATTGTTTAAAGGAGCATCGATCTCAACGACCAGACATGAATCAAGTTCTCTCAAAGCTTGAGAAAGCATTGGAACTTCAAGACAAACATGTAAGCATTTCACTTCTCTTTTCAACCTTTCATTTTCATTCATCCTTTCCTAGTCTATAGCTAAGTTTACTAGCTTAATTATATTAACGTGATTATTCACATTGAAGGAACATCCGGTTACAATTCCTACTGCACTTAAAGGCAAATCGTCCAACCACTTAAAGGTAATTATGTTAAAGGACTGGGTGTATCAATAATATTGTGATATAATTGATTTCAATTGAAAACTAATAATTGTATTGTATGTCGTTGTGTGTTACAAAGGAGAAAGGCACGAAATAAATAGGTGAATACATGTATGAGTAAAAGAAATATATCACAATCAAGCATAAAATCCTTTTGATATGCACCAATGGTCCATTATTCATAGATGTGATAATCTCCCATAATAGGAAATGATGTAATCTTGATCTTATTCTTTTTCAACTTATTCTTTTATTTTTAGCACTCCCCCTCAAGTTGAGTAATGGGATTTCCAATTCTCAACTTGTCAAGATAATCACTGAAAATTCTCCCATCGACGGTTTTTGTTGGTATATCTGCTAATTGATCTTTTGATCGAACAAATGGCATTTCTATCATCCCAGCTTCAAGTTTTTCTTTGATGAAGTGTCTATCCACCTCCACATGTTTTGTACGATCAATAGAGAAAAGAACCCGGATTGTGTCCATTTTGGCTATCAGGGTGAATGTTTCTGAGTAGTCAATTCCATATGTTTAAGAATATCCTTTATCCACTAATCGTCCTTTGTATCTTTCAATGGTTCCATCTGGTTTATGTTTAATTGAGAAGAGGCAGCGGCGTCCCACTGGCTTCTTTCCTGAAGGGAGGACACACTTTATATTAACGTGATTATTCACATTGAACGACACACTTTAATTGAGAAGAGGCAGCGGCATCCCAGCTTCAAGTTTTTCTTTGATGAAGTGTCTATCCACCTCCACATGTTTTGTACGATCATGTTGTACATGATTTTCTGAAATTTATATTGCAGCTTTGTTATCGCAAAAAATCTTACTTGCTTCGGCTTAAGAAAATCTATTATCCGTTAGAGGTTTACGCATCCATACTACTTTCGCCAGGCCTCATGCAATTCCTCGGAAATCAGCTTCGGCACTAGATTAAGCTACAAATTTCTATTTTTTGCTTCTCCATGTAACCAGGTTTCCACCTACCAAAGTAAAGTATCCTGATGTTGATCTTCGGTTTTCTATATCTCCTGCCCAGTTTGCGTTGGTGTATGCCTGGATTTTAAGATGTTTGTTTGGTTGAAAGAGGATCCTATGACCTTGGGTTCCTTTATGATATCTTAGAAGTCTCAATACTGCTCCCATGTGGTTATCTTGAGGTTGGTGCATAAACTGACTAACCACCCCAACCGCATAGGCAATGTCTGGGCGAGTATGTGAGAGGTATATCAACTTGCTTATTAAGCGTTGGTATCTTTCTTTGTCTGCTAATTTTGCTCCTTCCATACAAAGTTTATGATTGACCGTTATTCGAGTGTCGGCTGGCTTGCAATCAATCATTCTTGTCTTGGCTACAAGGTTAAGAATATATTTCTTTTGATATATGAAGATTCCTCGTTTCTCCAAGAAAGTACTTCAGCCTTCCTAAGTCTTTCATTTTGAATTATGTGGATAAACTTGCCTTCAATTTCTTCATTTCTTCCTCATCGTTACCTGTAATAATCATGTCACCAACATATATAATCAAACAAGTTACGAGTTTACCTCTTCGTTTAAGGAATAATGTGTGATTAGAGTTGCTTTGTTGAAATCCATATCCTTTCATTGCTAGAGTAAATCTACTAAACCAAACTCGAAGAGATTGTTAAGCCCATAGAGAGTTTTTTCAATCGGCATACTTCCCCTGGTTTGAAGTTTTTGGCAACACCAGCTAGGGCTTTCATATAAACCTCTTCTTTTAACTCTCCGTGTAGGAAGACATTTGTAACGTCAAGTTGATGTAAAGGCCAATCTTTATTAGTAGCAATAGAGAAAAGAACCCGGATTGTGTCCATTTTGGCTACCAGGGTGAATGTTTATGAGTAGTCAATTCTGTATGTTTGAGAATATCCTTTATCCACTAATCGTCCTTTGTATCTTCCAATGGTTCTATCTGGTTTATGTTTAATTGAGAAGAGGCAGCGGCATCCCACTGGCTTCTTTCCTGAAGGGAGGACACACTTTACCCATATGCCAATCCTCATTAGAGCCCCTATTCCAGTTCCATTACGTCCTTCCATTTTTTGACTTTAAGGCTTGTTCGACGGAGGTTGGAATTTTTTCATCGTACATGGTGTTAGCAAAAGCCTTAGCTTCTTTGGATAAGTTCCCTTTGGCAATACTTGCCATGGGATACCTCGAGGACGCTGTATGTTTTTTCTGGAGAGTATCATTTCAGTGGGATTCGTTTGTTTGTTCTTGCTGGAAGAACATATCTTTCAGTCGTTTGTACATGCTCGTTATGTATTTTTTACATTCTTTGCTCTTTTGCTATTTCATGGTTAGTAGATATATCAATATGTACTTAATTATTTAGTATGTTCTCTTGTGTTTGAGGCGTACTAACACCATGTGTCGGACTAGGAGGATCTTGATTCGTGACATTGATAGTTGGCACATCTAATTGTTCGAAAGTACGAGACTCATCTTGAGTACTGTGATTGACTTCGTTTGAGGAAGTACTATGATTGATTTATTCTGAGTAAGGAACCCATTTCAACCATTTTAGTGTGTCGTTCCACCATTCGGGAGATCCGACGAGTTTAAAGCATTGATCTTTGGTATGTTTCAACATTCCACAATGACTGCATCTTAAACTAGTTTTATAGACCTGGGATGATGAATTGTTTGAGCTCATATGTCAAGGCCAACTCTTTGACTGAAACCGTATTTTGGTTTAAGGAGATGATTTGTCCGTGAGGTTTTGTTTTTGGGTTTGGTTTTGATTGTTGAGATTGTTTTTGAGCATATGTTGATGATTTGCAATGTGTTTGTTCAACGATTTAATAAAGGATTGAGGCGAATGATTTGAATGGTTTGAATATCGATTCGATAAAGAACTCAGAAGGTAGATGAGAAGTGGTTTTGAGCAGTACTGTTTGATACCATGATTTCAATTGAAAAACAAATAATTGTATTGTATGTTGTGTGTTACAAAGGAGAAAGGTACACCATAAATAGGTGAATACATCTATGAGTAAATGAAATAATATATCTCAACTAAAGCATGAAATCCTTTTAATATACACCAACGGTCCATTATTCACAACTGTGATAATCTCCCATAATAGACAATGATGTAATCTTGATCTTATTCTTTTATTTTTAACAACAACAAGATTTCAATTTGTTCCTAATGTAATATTATAAAAAATTAATTAATAATGCAGGGGAGGAACTTGGATCACATGAAATATCAATTAAGGGATATAGAGTTGGCAACCAATAAATTTTCTGAAACATACCGCATTGGGTCAGGTGGTTACGGACAGGTGTACAAAGCACAACTTGATCTTGATGTAAATTCGTTCGCGATTGAAGGGAATAATGGACGCAAATTGCCTAAGAAACACATCACAGTAGCTATTAAACGCATCTTTAGCAGAGTCGATGAGCTTGGAGAACAAAGTTTTTTGGCGGAGATTGAAATGCTTAGTAATTGTAAACATCCAAATATAGTTTCTCTTCATGGCTTTTGTGACGAAGGAGACGCGTTGATCCTGATTTACGAGTATGCTTCTAATGGAAGCCTAGCTGATTATTTGGGAAACAGTGATAACATGAATAATCTTACTTGGGTTCAACGTATAAAAATATGTCTTGATATTGCACAAGGATTGAACTATCTGCATACAAGTACAGAGGACAAAGAAAGCATAATTCACCGTGATATAAAGAGTGATAACATTTTATTGGATGATAATTGGGTGGCAAAGATTGCTGACTTTGGCCTCTCAAAGCTACACCACGCAAATCAACAAGGTAGCACCCTTGTTACCAATAATATTGCCGGGACAAATCTATACTTAGATCCAGAGTATGTGAGCAAAGGTAAGTTGAAAACTAAATCGGACGTTTACTCATTCGGAGTGGTTTTGTTAGAAATCATTTCTGGAAAGTTAGCGTATGATAAAACTTTTGTTCAAGAGGGGCTTCCATCAATAGCACGACAATGCCTCAGTGATGGAACATTCAATAATTTGATAGATCCAATAATAATGGAGGATGATGAAAGTATTTCTTTGTTTAGCGGAGGGGCCAATCAAGACTCTTTGGATACGTTTACAAAAGTCGCATTTCAATGTTTGGCAGAAACTCAATCCGAGCGTCCAACAATGGAAGTCGTCATCAAAGAGCTTACGAGAGCGTTAAACTTCCAAGTAAGTATCACTTTTAAACTGTAACTTCCTTTTTCTGTTCATACCTTGATAAAGAATTGTTTATTTTAGTCAACAAACTTAGTGTTTACGTTCCTACGTATTAGTTAAAGTACAAACTAAGCATTAGTTCTTAACCCGTACCTTAAGATATTTGTTTATTAATTACAAAGTTATAAATTTAGATGTCATTATTCACAGAAAACTTGCAAGAACAACTTCCATATCTCACTCGAAGCCATAAAAGCGGCTACAAAGAATTTCAACGATGACAATTGCATCGCAGAAGGTAGATCTTGGAAGCTTTATGAAGGAGAAGTTGTAGATGCTAATGAATGTACCCCAGTTATCGTAAAGCGGTGGGATAGAGAGTCTCCTCAAAGACATAATGAGTTTTTAGTAGAGCTTGATATTCTATTAGCTTATAAGCATGATAATTTCATTACTCTTGTCGGGTATTGTACGGAAACGGATGAAAATATCATTGTTTACGAGCATACCTCGAATGGGAAACTTGATAAACATCTGTGTAATTGTAGCCTTACTTGGATGAAACGCCTCAAGATATGTATTGATGTTGCAAAGGGGTTGAGGTTTCTTCACAAAGGCACAGGAAGGTGTATACATAGAGACATTAAAAGCGGTAGCATTTTACTTGATGGTGAATGGAATGCTAAAATTTCTAATTTTGAGTCAACTTGTGCGCAAGGGTATATTAACAAGCTTGAACAAATCAATGATAACGATTATAGCTCAATGGGATACACCAACTCACAATACGAAGCTGATGGTTTCATAAGTGAAGAATTCGATGTATACTCACTAGGTGTGGTTTTAACCGAGATGTTGTGCGGAAAATTGGCGTGGTTTGAGGGATGTGTGGATCACTCACAATCGTTAGGCCCTTTATTTGTTAGACACTGCAATGAAAATGGTGACGTTGATGAAATGATTTTTGAGGCTATAAAGGAACAAATTGCACCACAATCATTAACTACATTTCTGAGTATTACCCTTCGGTGCTTAGAATATAATTATTATGATCGCCCAAGAGCACATGAAGTGATAAGCCAACTTGAGAAGGCATTGAGATACCAAGTAAGTTTTTGTTCTTCTACTGATCGATCGACCGACCACGTGTCATAAAAATATGTATCTACCAGCTTTTGAACGTTCATATTGTCAACGAAAATGAAATCATTCAATAGTAACTTTTTTTTCATTAATATCATTTAACTTCCATCAGGTGTTAAATTTTTGTGAGATTTTATATATAAATGTTGATTTTTCTTTATCGGACGATCTGATATAGGAAGATTATGAAATATGGGAGCCCAAGCTGCCTATAGACTACAAAGAAATCATCAATATGTCTAAACATTCAGAGATTAACCACTCTAAAACGAAACAAGATCTATACGACATGTTCTTTAAAGGCATCCTACTTCAAGACAACAATGTGGTAACAACTCTTTCTCAGTTTCTTGTAAACAAAATATATGATGCTGACCAATGGGATATGATATGATATGATATGATAGAACCTGACTCGTTATGTTTTGTATCTAGTTGTTTTCACTTGGCAGTAATGGAGAAAGAAATGAGATGATATCGGCAAGAATGTTTACATATAAAAATCGCACCTCATATAGGTGGCAAACTGATCAAGAATCAAGGTTCACTTCTCTTTCTATTTGTTTTTTTTTTCCTTCTAAACATGTGCGCATATGTGTCCGACTGTATGTTACCATGTATCTGACATTGTGATTAAGTGGTATATCTGGCAACCAAAAGGTTGGGGTTTCAAATCCTGTAAAATCAAGTAGTAGTAAGTTTATCATAGAAAATCTAGAAATCGTTGTTAAAAATGATATGATCGAATATAGAGTTTAATATTATATGACAAGTGCAGATTTTCAAAAGTTGCTGAGATTTATGATATTTCGAAGTTGAAGATCCGAATCAAGATAACTAGTCGACTTTTATCTCTTGGTGTCAATTATGGGGCTTATATCATCTTCAAATTTTGTGACATGAGAAAATTTTCAAGTAAACCAATGTATGTGAACCTAAAGTACAAAAAAGGGGGAGAGAAGTTACAAGCATATTTCGCAACATGGAGAGACGACAAGTGGATGATGATTGAATTGTGTCGATTTTTAAATCAATAGAAGGAAACTGATTTTGACTTTGCACTCGAAAGCTTTTCACAATACTATTGTGGAAAAGGTCTAATACGTGTTGAAGGCATTGAGTTTCGAGGCATTGACAAAGTAAGAGGCCGTTTGACAGTATTATATATAGCTTCCCGGCCTTATGTTTTAATACCAGTAGTAGATGATATGTGGCAATTTAATAATAATATTATTAAATTGTACGTCTTTTATTTTTAAAAGGTGAAAAATGAGCTTGAACAAGCTTTGGAATCAAACTCAAACAAGTTGTCACCACCAAAGGAAGTAAATGAAAAGAATGATTTCATCCTTTCAGCGAAGGAAGTTTTGTATGACTCTTCTAATGAGAAGCATTTTCATTTAAAACAATCCAGGTTTGCTCTTTTAAGCTATATATACACTTCCTCATTGTATAAAGTCACAATCATGTATCATCTTACATGCAGATTTGAAGACGTGATTGAGCTACTACCACAACAAGTTTTGCGTTTCAAATGCAAAATTCAAAGTCAAATGTTGTCACAAGATACAGAGTATTCATGTTACATCATTTTCAAGCTTTCAGAAAAATGTCGTGGGCTACATTGTCCGGTGAAGGTACGAGACCTACTCCACCAAAATAACAAAGAGGCTGAAATTATTTACTTTAGATCCTCAGATCCATGGAATTTACACGAAAACATGAGTGTTCCAAAACATAGGGCGGATGGATGGATGGAGGTTAAAGTGTGGAAATTCAACTCAAATCATCAACTTAAAGATGGTTGTGTTCCTCTAAATCTAAAGTTGATAACTTATGAGGGAACTATGTGTGGTCTTATTGTATGTGGCCTAGAGTTTCGGTCAGTGTAAGAATATATATTTATAAGACATGTAATTGATATTGTTATGGATTTTGCTTAAAATCCATGATACTCATGTAAATACCAATTATATTATTCTCATAGATTTTATAATGATTCAAACTCCATTTATGATAACGCACCCATCCGTGGGGTGGTTGTGATTGTGATGCGTGAAGAACTAATCACTAATATCTCCATATATAAACTATAAGGACTCGTTATTTTATTACTTAAAGTATAGGATAGAGTCAGTTTATATATTTAGAATAGTGTATGGACTAGTTATGTCAACTATGAAAGTACATAACCTACACAAGAACAGACACAACGATTATGAATCATCGTGACCATTCATGCATGCATGTATATATGCAGACATCATTGTATTGATCAATATATGAATGAATACTTGATCCAATATTGTGTGAATCAATTGGGACCAACAATGCGTCCCTTCGGCAGGTGATGTTGTGGTGGAGCGCCCCTCACCAAGGGCATGCTAAGAGGAGGTAGGTGTGGGTCCCATGTACAATAATATTTAATTCTTTTCTTTAGTAGATTTAATTGAAGAGGAGAAAATGATGGGTGATTGTTGGAAGGATAATGTTGGAGGTAAAAGTTGGTTATGGAAAGAATAGCTGGAAGTGGCATTCCCAGCGTTGCGAGCACTTCAAAAGGATTTCGTCGAACACCTTGAGTGCTATCGTTATTTTTGGTCTAATCGAAAATTAGTTGTTCGATCGAGACAGCCAATTTAGGGCTTCAATTCAGTCACCTTCCCCAAATTAACAGTACCTGCATCAAACAGATTCAGCAACCGCGTCATCTTCTCCGACGGGTTTTGAAGAACAAATTCAGCAGTCGCAGCAAAGTAATAATGAGATTGAGTTTAGTGATGATGAACTGAAGCTTATTAGTAGTTCTACTCAACAATTAACTCAAGGTAACATATATATATATATATATATATATATATATATATATATATATATATATATATATATATACTTGTTCATTTAACATGTTTGATGACTGATTATTTTATTTTTAGAATGTTGAATCTAATATGTTTTGATGATTAATGTGTAGGCTGTTGAACAAGCAGTGTGAAAGACATCCCTGATGCGTTGCGTCATCCTAAAACCTATAAATTTTGATGGAGAGATCGATTGAACAACCAACATGATAAATCTTGATGAAGCCATGAAGGTATGGTTAACCCGCAACAACCACGATAATACGAGCACGATCGATGGTAGAACAATATATAGTCTCCCTTAACAAATGACGCGTCTCTGTGTACGTAGATGAACTATAGGTTTGTTTAATCCTAACACAGTTTTATACGTTTCTTTTGTCTACTAATTAAGCACTTTAATGCGTCATCGTGACAATGCACGTAACGTTGTTCACAAATGTACCCTTGAATTCGCGAGTGTGATTGTACGACAATACCTCAAAATACGGGTAGCTTTCATTGTATATAATTATATGATGAATTTCATTTCAGAACACTCATATTCTCATAATATAATGTGAAAACAAAAAGAAGCAAACTAGATCACTAGAAAAATTATTAATGCTTATTTTTTTAAAAACTTCACATTCTACGTATAGATATGTATGGTATATATAGGGCCGGCCCAATAGTGCTCTTCAACCATTTTAGGGTTTCAGGCCTAAAAAATAGACACAACCCACGAATCTAGCTAGTAACAAAATCTTCTTGTATCAAAGTGTTAAGATTTATGTGCGCAGACGACAGACCTTGAAAATGTGAGTTCGAATCTCAGTGGCTTTTGTTTTCTCTTTTTTCAAATTTTGATTTAGAATCGCTTATTACTTGTTTTTGGATTTTCTATTTGTTGATAACAAATAATTGATTTTCGATATGTTTATTATTTTTGTTAATTGATTTTGAATCCTCTGTTTGTATTTAGATTTTTTAGGCCAATATATTTGTTTCTAACTTGTCTGTCTTTGCGGTTGGCCATTTGGTCCAACGGCATTCAAATGATGGGCTAAAACACTTGACTTCCTAGAGGTCATGGGTTCTAGTCTTGAGAAGAGAGGTTTTACACAGAAAAGGTTAAAGGTTCCCGCTGTGGTCTTCCCCCGGGGCGGTTAGTTGACGAATCTTAGACTCCGACTTTCCTGCTCTTCGGAAGGGTTGGTCGGGGCCCCTAAAAGAGTATTCTTCTCTTAGGGGAGCTGCCACACTCTGCCGCAAATAATTCCTCTTACAGGGGATAGGCCGTGGGCTTCTAAGCTCGGTCATTACACTCCCTTGAGCCACCGGTTAGCTGGTGGTGCAACTGTCGTTCCAAAAAAAAAACTTGTCTTTGTCTTTGTGTTAATCACCTATTTATAAACAATATTAGTTAATTGTTAACGTTGATTGTTTCTGATTTTTTATCTGTGTTAACTTATTTTGCTGGTTTTAGAACTTATGCAACCGCAATTAAGAAAAAAAGTTACAAAAGGCCCCAATATTAGTACCGCTTGAGGCTACCAATAAGCTTGAGACGGCTCTTGGTATATACATCAAAAAATTATTAAAATATTTTTTCCATATGTAGTTTAAGCGTTTAAAAGTTTCATACGCATGTGTATGTAACATAACCTACACATGAACCTACACATGAGTTGCACATGTGTAGATTTAACAAATAAACTAAATTAAATTTGTTCAATTTTTTATTTTGAATTTCAAGATTGATGAAGAAGTATTATGTTTTAATCTTTTCTTAAATGTTAAAAAAATTTGGCTTAAAAATGAAAGATTTAGTTTGTTTTATTTTTTTTCTCGTAATATGTTTTATTTATTGTTCTCACATTAAACCATCAAATATTTAAGGCATGAATCATGATGTTTAATTAACGTGTGGATTATTTTTACAATCTTAGACTTTCAAAGATGATTCAATTTCATCCTCGGTTAGTTTGAGACATAAGATTATTTAAATGAAGAAAAAAAACAAAATAAATAAACCGCCCACCCTACTCTCCTCCCAGCTCACGTTCCACCACCACTTTTAATTTCAATAGAACTAGGATTATACAGCACTCGCACATTGCGCAAGCCATTTGTATAACGTTAACTTTCCATCATTACAATCGTTTAAAGGTAAAAATACACATGTGCTAAAATCAACGAAAAAGCAAATGCCATTCAACTTCGAACAAACATAATGAAACAATTGTACACAACACCATCACAATGAAACACATCTAATTCGGTACAACGGCTGATCACCGTCCCTCTTTGTAGAATCTCATAATAAAAGGATACCGCTATACACCATTCGTCACCATCCTCCATCCACCACCATCATTCATCGTCGATTGAAGAAACAAAGAAGACGACGGAGGCGACCGGGAAAGACGCCAGAAGCAAGAGGGAGAAATAAAAAATGAGCATCCTTGTTCCAAGAATCCAAAGATTATAAAGCAATCACAAAACTAATTGTCCCTCAAGTTCTACTTATTTATAAAAGAGTCATTTTACTCTGCTAGTCAAAATGCAAAGCCAAAAACCATGGTGGCCAAAATGTAAAACATAATACAACAATACCTTAAACTCAACTTATCTACAAAAAAGTCATTCTACTTTGGTGGCCAAAATACAAAACATAAAACAACACTACTTTATACTCAACTTAGCTACAAAATAAATCATTTTACTTTAATGATCAAAATACAAAACTTATAAAAACTATAATGAGCAAATTTCAAAAAATAAAAATTAAGCATTTATGGTGTTTCTCTATAGTAATTTTTTAAGTTTCGGTTCTCCTTTCACTTTAATTTAACTTTGAGTAAATTACAATTTTAGGCCTTTATAATAAGCCAAATTACGGATCGTGGCCTTTATTTTAAATTATTGCACTGGTTGGCCTTTATATAAATTTTTCTCACGGTTTAGGGCCTTTAAGTTAACGTCCGTTAACTTTCCAGTTAACTCCATTGCACATGAGGACATTTTAGTCATTTGACAGCTAAAGGACCATCACTGTAACTTTTTCATCTTCTTCATCATCCATCTTCATCTTCTTCATTTTCATTATCTTCATCATCTTCATCTTCATCATCTTCTTCATCTTCATCATCTTCATCTTCTTCATCTTCATCATCTTCATCTTCTTGATCATTTTCATCATCTTCATCTTCATGTATGTATGTATGTATATATATACATATATAAATACTGCGAATATATATATATATATATATATATGGACTGTGTATGTATGTATATATATGGATTGTGTTGTCAGATCTGGAAAAAACTTCTTCATTGTCTTGTATATCAGATCTAGAAAGCTCGCTGAAAAATGATCGGAGATCGACGATGACGGTGGTGTGGTGGTTGTGAAGGGATGGTTGTGATATGGTAAAGATGAAGATGAAGATGAAGATGAAGATGAAGATGAAGATGAAGATGAAGATGAAGATGAAGATGAAAGATGTAGATGAAGATGAAGATGAAGATGAAGATGAAGATGAAGATGAAGATGAAGATGAAGATGAAGATGAAGATGAAGATGTAGATGTAGATGTAGATGATGAAGATGAAGATGAAGATGATGAAAATGAAGAAGATGAAGATGTTGATGAAGAAGATGAAAAAGTCACAGAGATGGTCCTTTAGCTGTGAAATGACTAAAATGCCCTCATGTGCATTGCACATGAGGGGAGTTAACTGGAAAAGTTAACAAACGTTAACTTAAAGACCCTAAACCGTGAGAAAAATTTATATAAAGGCCAACCAGTGCAATAATTTAAAATAAAGGCCACGATCCGTAATTTGACTTATTATAAAGGCTTAAAATTGTAATTTACTCTTTAACTTTTAATTTCTGGGATTAAATTAATATACCACACAAGTCACAACCCACTCTCTTCGCAGCCCACGTTCCACCACCACTTTAGTTCCCCTGTCACTTTGATTCGACTTTAAATTTTGAGATTAAGAATAATGTATTATACAAATGATTCTCGATTTCTCGATCTTATTAATGTTTTGTCGTATGTCTTTACATCTTTATTTCAAATTAAAAAACTAACTATTTTGGCCCCACTATCAACACAAAATCAACTTTTAGCTTTTAAGATTAAATAAAGAAGCCACCCACTAAAAAAAAAAATTTAGATAGAGTGGTAAATTTGTCGCTTCTAACTTTCATAAATTTTATTTTTTTAGTGATACTAGTTAATAATCTAATTAATATTGATGAGACAAACCTGTTTTTCCAACTAGCAAGAGTTCGATCAGCCTATGTGAGGGTTAAGACAATACGGGTTCGGTTAAAACAACGCATATGATTGTTTGACTTGGTTTAGGGATTATCATATGACGGAGTTTACGTCTGTCACAATCTATGAAAATTGTCATTAAAAAATAAATAAATAAACCACCCATCTCACTCTCCTTGCGGCCCCCTGTTCCAACCACCACTTTAGTTATTATAAGGGATAACTACTAACTAGTTTAGTGTCCGCTATGCTTTGATAAATAACACACAAGTGGTGATTTAACCTCTGTTGCGATTGCAACTTTGAACAAGTTTGACTAGGCCGCTTATATGCCTCCATCAGAAGTAGTCGAGACTTCGAACTCGATCAAAACAACTTGTACCTTCTGCATAGACAATGGTAAATCAATGTTAATGTAATCTGATATTTGATCCAACATGCGCTTGTGGTATAAGATGTTTTCAACAATTGATCCAATATATAGTAACTAAGCCGACATTATATATATCCTAACTAACCATCTCCTTCACCAAGCTGATCTGCTTCATTCACAAATCACTCCACAAATAACATTTTCAGCTGGTCGTTCATCTCTCGTACCGTCGTACCCACGATCCATTGATTGATCGAGACAATATAAATATAAATGTCTTCATCTTCATCTCCCACCGTCATGTCCTTTGATAAATATTTAGCTTCCACATCTATCCCTTTGAAAGAGGTGAAATTAGCCACCAACAAATTCTCTGATGAAAATCTCTTGAAAAAAGGTACCTCTTTTGACGTTTACAAAGGTCAACTCCTTTCGCAAGGCCTCATCCATCATATTGTTGCACGTCTATCTAAGAACGATAACGCTTTTGTCATGGAGTTGGCAATTTGTTACGCTTTTAACCACAAAAATATGACATCCCTTTTTAAGGTTTGTGAAAATAAGGATGATAATGATGTGTTAATCATCTTAAACAAGTATGAGGTCAATGAAAGTCTTGATAAACATTTAAGCTCCCCAACCCTCACTTGGATCCAAAGATTGCGTATATGTGTCGGGGTTGCACAAGCATTAAAATTTCTTCACCAAGGTGTGCCATTACTTGACCCTGGAGATTATGCCATACATGGTAATATCAAGGCTTCTAAAATTTTACTAGATCACAATTGGGAACCCAAGTTACACGGCTTTGGATTTGCTATTATTGCGAGGAAGCATAGCATTCACCGTTATACTGAATATAATGGCTCACCACAACATATGGATCCAGCGTATGAAAAAACTAGAGTTTTGACTCATAAGTCAGACGTCTTCTCTTTTGGTGTCGTATTGTTTGAAATCTTGTTTGGAACACAAGCGTGTGTCCAAAACAATGATAATTGGTATTTTGCTCGACTGGCTAGATCACATTATGAAGATAGCAAACTTGATGATCTGATCGACCCTGATCTTCGAAGACAAATGAACATGGAATCATTTAATATTTTCGCTAAAACAGCATATTATTGTTTAAAGGAGCATCGGTCTCAACGACCGGACATGAATCAAGTTCTCTCAAAGCTTGAGAAAGCATTGGAACTACAAGAAAAACATGTAACCCTTTCACTTCTTTTTTCTACCTTTGATCTTCATTCTTCATTACCTAGATTATAGCTAATTTTACTTTCTTAATCCTGATTAACGTGATTATTCACATTGAAGGAACATCTGGTTACAATTCCTATAATAATTAAAGGCGCATCGCCGTCCAATCGCTTAAAGGTAAAGAGCTATGTTGAAGGATTAGGTGTATCAGTAAAGCGACACAATAAGATTTCAACTTGTTCCTGATGTAATGGGTCTACCTATTCACACACCTTTTCTTATTTCACACACCCTCCAGATGCCATGTTATAGTCAAAGTGCCGTGCGTGGGTCAATTTTTTTTGGGTTATTGGATTTTAATAATCCGAACTTTTGTATATTGGCCGATATTAATCCCAACTTAAAAAATTTCCTGTGGTAATCCCAACTTGTAACTTATTTTCCTACAATAATCCTCCGTTAAAATTAACTTAACGTCGTTAACTTTTTTTCGAATTTTTGACCGATGTTTTAGGGTTTTTGATCGGGAGAACGATACGAATCTATTGACGTTAAATTTATCTTGAACCGATCCTCCAAACGAAGAAATTTTAACATCCGATTTAAGCACCGTTAGGTTTAAAGACCCGATTTAAGACCGTTTGGTTGTTTGGAGCATCAACTCAATGTAAGTTTTACATCAATAGATTTGTATCGTCCTCCCGATCAAAAGCCCTAAACATCGGTCAGAAATTCGAAAAAAAGTTAACGGCGTTAAGTTAAATTTAACGGAGGATCAATGTAGGAAAATAAGTTACAAGTTGGGATTGCCACAGGGAATTTTTTAAGTTGGGATTAATATCGGCCAATATACAAAAGTTCGGATTATTAAAATCCAATAACCCATTTTTTTTTAATACTTTTTTTAAAAAACGTTTTTTTATTTAAAAAAAACATGTGTTGTTTGGGTTGTTATATATTAAGGTTTGGATTATTTTTAAAACATATTTGTAAAAATATACATGTTTCTTTATGTTTTTGTATAAAAGTTGTAGTTTTTAATTATAAAAAACGTTAACTATTTAATATAAAACGTGTTAACACACGTTTGTTTCGAATGTTTGTTTCACAACTAGTTAACGTTTTATATTGAATAGTTAACTTTTTTTTTAAATTTAAACTACGACGTACAACCTAAAAAACATGTTTTTATAAACGAGTTTAAAAAAACAACCAACGCGTTTTTTTATTAAAAAACGTTTTTTACAAAAAAAAAAAATAAAAAATTGACCCAGGCGCCAAACTTTGGCCATAGCACGGCACCTGGGTTTGGTGAAGGTGTGAGGATAGATCTATGGGGTGTGTGAATAGACAAAGCCAATGTAAATATGGTGCATCATGATGCTTTTCGTTTAACAAGTAATATAATAATGCAGGGGAAGAACTTGGATCACTTGAAATTTCGATTGAGAGACATAGAGCTGGCAACTGATGAATTTTCAGAAACATATTGCATTGGGTCGGGTGGTTACGGACAGGTGTATAAAGCACAACTTGATCTTGATGTACATTCGTTAGTAGTTGAAGGGAATACTAGAGGCAAATTCCCTAAACATAGCACGGTAGCTGTTAAACGCATCTTTAGCAGAGTTGATGAACTTGGAGAACAAAGTTTTTTTTCGGAGATCGAAATGCTTAGTAATTGTAAGCATCCGAATATAGTTTCTCTTCATGGCTTTTGTGACGAAGGAGACGAGTTGATCCTGATTTATGAGTATGTTTCTAATGGAAGTCTAGCTGATTATTTAGGAAGTAGTGATAACATGATTAATCTTACTTGGGCTCAACGTATTCAAATATGTCTTGATATTGCATATGGATTGAACTATCTACATACAAGTACGGAGGACAAAGAATGCATAGTTCATCGCGATATAAAGAGTGATAACATTTTATTGGATGATAATTGGGTGGCAAAAATTGCTGACTTTGGCCTATCAAAGTTACACCACGCAAATCAACAAGGTAGCACCCTTGTTACCAATAATATTGCCGGGACAAATCTATACTTAGATCCAGAGTATATGTCCACGGGTAAGCTGAAAACTAAATCAGACGTTTACTCTTTCGGAGTGGTTTTGTTAGAAATCATTTCTGGAAAGTTGGCTTACGATAAAACGTTTGTTCAAGAGGGGCTTCCATCAATAGCACGGCAATGCCTCAACGAGGGAACATTGAATAATTTGATAGATCCTAAAATAATGGAGGATGAAGAAAGCATATCTTTGTTTAGCGGAGGGGCCAATAAAGACTCTTTGGATGCATTTACAAAAGTCGCATTCCAATGTTTGGCAGAAACTCAATCCGAGCGCCCAACAATGGAAGTCGTCATCAGAGAGCTTATGAGAGCGTTAAACTTACAAGTAAGTATCTCTCTTTAAACTGTAACTTCCCTTTGTGTGTTCACACCTTGATGGTGAATTGTTATTTAATCAATAAACCTATAGTGTTTATGTTCGTATTAGTTAAAGTACAAACTAAGCATTTTATATGTCTTTATAAATGCTTTAGTTCTTAACCCGTACCTTAAGATATTTGTTTATTTAATCACAGAAAACTTGCAAGAACAACTTCCATATCTCACTCGAAGCCATAAAAGCGGCTACAAAGAATTTCAACGATGACAATTGCATCGCAGAAGGTAGATCTTGGAAGCTTTATGAAGGAGAAGTTGTAGATGCTAATGAATGTACCCCAGTTATCGTAAAGCGGTGGGATAGAGAGTCTCCTCAAAGACATAATGAGTTTTTAGTAGAGCTTGATATTCTATTAGCTTATAAGCATGATAATTTCATTACTCTTGTCGGGTATTGTACAGAAACGGATGAAAATATCATTGTTTACGAGCATACCTCGAATGGGAAACTTGATAAACATCTATGTAATTGTAGCCTTACTTGGATGAAACGCCTCAAGATATGTATTGATGTTGCAAAGGGGTTGAGGTTTCTTCACAAAGGCACAGGAAGGTGTATACATAGAGACATTAAAAGCGGTAGCATTTTACTTGATGGTGAATGGAATGCTAAAATTTCTAATTTTGAGTCAACTTGTGAGCAAGGATTTATTAACAAGCTTGCACACATCAACGATAACGATTCTAGCTCACTAGGATACACCAACTCACAATACGAAGCTGATGGTTACATAAGTGAAGAATTCGATGTATACTCACTAGGTGTGATTTTAACTGAAGTGTTGTGCGGAAAATTGGCGTGGTATGAGGAATGTGTGGATCACTCACAATCGTTAGGCCCTTTATTTGTTAGACACTACAATGAAAATATTGGTGACGTTCATAAGATGATTTTTGAGGGTATAAAGGAACAAATTGCGCCACAATCATTAAATACATTTAAAAGTATTACCCTTCGGTGCTTAGAATATAATTATAACGCTCGCCCAAGTGCACATGACGTGGTAATACAACTTGAGAAGGCATTGAAATTCCAGGTAAGTTTTTTATTCTTCTATATTTGATCAACCACGTGTTATAGTTATATGTATCTATCTACCGGCTTTTTATTCTGTAAAGTTTTATAAATGCTAATTCTTGTTGTAAAATTATTTGATCTAAATGGAACTTGTTATTACTTGAAGTAAAACAAAAACCTAGCTATATGGATCTTCGTTAAGATTTTGTGATTAGTTGCTTAACAAACCATAACGGCAATTTAACAAACATTGTGCCAAAGTTGCAGATTTAACCTTGTACCTTCTAACTATTACAAATACCGTAAAAACTATACAATAAGAACATATTGACTTTTGAGCCGCAGCTAAATCACTTTGACTTGGGTTGACTTTATTGTTGACTTCACTTTGACTAGAGTATTAGACTCAAATATCAACACTTTTCTTCGTTATTACCCTATACTCCCAAGTAAAACTAAAAAAAAATATATTAATATTTACAATAGTAAGTTAGTAACCGTAACTAATTAATATATATTTCATTTTGTTCACTTAAATCTAAACAATTTTAACATCCATAAAAATCACAATCCACTTAAAATACCTTGTATGTTCATTATTAGGTGAAATTAATTGTTTGTTCATTCTTTAATTAATTAATATAGGAGGATTATGAAATATGGGAGCACAAGTTGCCTATAGACTATAAAGAAATAATCAAGATGTCAAAATATTCAGATATCAACTACTCTACTACAACAAAAAAAGATCTATACAACATGTTCTCCACGGGGATCCTCCTTAAAGATAGCAAAGTGGTAACCAACGTCTTCTCGATCAATCGTATTTTATTTTCTCAATTCTCTTAAGCAAAACGAATCGATGTTTAACTATGGGTTTGACTCGTTTTGTTTTGTATCTAGTTGTTTTCACTTGGTAGCAACGGAGAAAGAAATGAATTGACATCAGCAAGAATGTTTACTTACAAAAATCGTATGTCTCATAAGTGGCAATCTGATCAGGAATCAAGGTTTGCATCTTTTTCTATGTGTTTTTGTTACTAATTAAACCTTTGCATATATATATATATATATATATATATATATATATATATATATATATATATATATATATATATATATGCATGTAACCCCAGTTCAATCCTAAATCAACTATTTTCTGAATGTATGTACGTAACTATATATCTAATTGTTATTTATAGACGGATCAAACGATGTGCTCAACATTAGTTCTTGTCAAATATATATACATGTGAAACTATTTTGTTTATGTGCAGGTTTCTAAAAGTAGCCGAGATGTATGATATCTCGAAGCTGAAGATCCGAATTAAGATAACTACTCGACTTTTATCTCCTGGTGTAAATTATGGGGCTTATATCATCTTCAAGTTTTGTGACCCAAGAAAATTTTCAAGCAAACCATTGTATGTAAACCTAAAGTACAAAATGGGGGGAGAGGACTTACAAGCATATTTCGCAACATGGAGAGACGACAAGTGGATGATGATTGAATTGTGTCGATTTTTGACTCACAAAAAAGAAACTAGTTTTGAGGTTCTACTTGAAAGCTTTTCAAGATACTATTGTGGGAAAAGTTTGATCCGTGTTGAAGGCATTGAATTTCGAGTTATTAACAACGTAAGTTTCAAAATACTGAGCGCATGTATAGCTTCTCTTGTATGCTTAGCAATTTCATAAATAGATTTAATGCATTTGTCTTGATTTATTTCTAAACAGGTGAATAATGAACTTCAGCAAACTTTGGAATCAAATTCAAACAAGGTTCAGGTAATTCGATCATTTTCACGAAATGCATGCATATAACATTCGTCGTTAATATATTTGTTCTCTCAACCCGACCATTTATTTACAGTTGTTCTGGCTAAATGGAGTAAATGAAAAGAAAGATTTCATTCTTTCGGCAAAGGAAGTTATTTACGACTCATCAAATGAGAAACATTTTCATTTAAAACCCTCAACCGAGTCGAGGTTTGGTTTTTAACTGTTTATATATATATACACTTCCTTGTTGTATAACTTCATCATGATGCTGTATCATCTCATCTTACATGCAGATTTGAAGAGGTGATTGAGCTACTACCAAGACAAGTATTTCAAATCAAATACAAAATTCAAAGTCAAATGTTGTCACAAGATACAGAATATTCGTGTTACATCATTTTTAAGCTTTCGGAAAAATGTCGTGGGCTACATTGTCCGGTGAAGGTACGAGATCTACTCCATCGAAATAACAAAGAGGAGGCTGAAATTATTTATTTTAGATCCCCAAATTCATGGAATTTACACGAAAACATGAGTGTTCCAAAACAAAGGAAAGATGGATGGATGGAGGTTAAAGTGTGGAAATTGAATTCAAATCATCCTCTTAAAGACGGGTGTGTACCTGTGAACCTAAAGTTGATAACTTATGAGGGAACTATGTCTGGTCTCATTGTATGTGGCCTGGAGTTTCGGTCAATGTAAGAAAATATATATATAAGATGTGATTGATATTGTCGTAGATTTTGTTTAAAGTCCATGATATCTAATACTTACAAAAGCCAATTATACTATTATCGTAAATTTTAATGATTTATTTGTTGTAAGACCATGTGTAGTGGGCGTCTTAAAGCCCTACAATGCACCCCCACACCGCTCTTGTGGGCGTTGTAGGCTTTTAAAACCGTCTAAATCATTATGCACATAACGCTCTATGTTTTCTAAAATCGAGGCAAGTTGATCGTTGTTGAACGGTAACAACATTATAATACCCCTTTTCAGTTTTTTTTACCAAGTTGAACACATTTTACATAACACATAATCTTGCAATTTCATATTTTAAAACCTGGAAAGTACACACACTCAATTTCATATTTTAAGTGATGGCGAATGGCAATTGAATTCCTGCCGCATATCGCAATCCTGCACCAATATCATGGACACCTGAAGATGCATAGATGTTGTTAATTTCTTGGATCCTAATTAAGAGCGGCCTGAGTCTGTAAAGTCATGTTCCTAGGAAACCTCAAAGTTGGTCATAAAACACATAAAATAGATTTAAAGCATTCATTTAACTAAATCATCACAGCGGAAAAATCTTAAAACATAAGTACATCATTACAGAGCTCTTAAAACGCTAATATTGTTTTTCAAATAAACATAATAAAGTCTCAAAAATCTTCTTATAACGGATGTCGGCATTCATATGTCAAGTAGCTAGAAATCTATGTCATCCTCTTTAATTCAACAACCCACATGTAAAACTTATATGCATACGTACAAAAATCAGTTTCGTTAAGTGAGTTCTAGTTTTATTAGTTATTATAAAACACTTCTTCCGGGAATATCATTCATTTACTAGGCACAATCACATCTTTACAAACATTACACGAGTGTAAGTTTAATATTTCATATTTACTTGTCTTTTACTTTTTTTGATTTATTATACTGTACTTTATTTACGTATTGTTCTCTTAATGTAAAAGTGTGATCTTTTGATGATTTTTCTCACTTTTTAAAAACCCAAAACCTTTTAATTTGTTTTAGATCTAAAAAGGTGTTTTGAAGATGATTCTTGCCTTAAATTTGTTTTAGATCTTAAATATTTACAAAAAAAATCTTCAAATATTTCAATTTTTCTTACTTTCTCTCTAAGATTTTTTTGATTTTTGGATGAAATGAGAAAGATAATATTGATTAGGGTTGCTTATATGCTGGTTTTTTTCTTTATTAACCCATAATGTTCCCTTCGACTTTTAGTGTGTTATAAAGTCTGGATAACTGCGCAGATCTCCGGAATAATGTTCGTAGATTTCAAAACAATCGCATAGGCACTCCCAAAAGGTGCGGTACAATAGACCAATGTATAACGTAATATCTGTTTTAAAGCAACTAACTTTTAATGCATAATATGAAAGAGCCCCTTTGGCAATCGAGTTTTTTCTCAAATTAGTGTAGTTACAAAAAATATTTACCATTTTAGTGTATTTTGAAAAGTATTTACTAATATGGGTACTTTTCTTTTTCCTTTTGTTTTTTACAAAATCTAGTTTTTTTAGTTCTTTTCTGCCAAAAATAAATTATGAAAACATATAATGAAGAAAAAACATTGTTTTTTTCTATGATTCAAATTGGAAGTTAGAAACAAAATATCGCAATTTCGAAAACACAAAAATATTGTTTAATAAACATTGTTGATTGTTTGTTCCACAAAAATATTGTTTAATCCTTATCTCTTTTAGAACACACTATTTCGCAAAACAACTGCAAATTTCGCTTTTTATTTTAAAAATTTTCAAATAAAAATATTTGAAAGCCAAAAATAAGATCTGGAAAAACTTATTAATAATGAACAATAATTTTTCAATAGTTTCACTTTCAATCTCATCATCTTCAGGTTCAACGAGACATTTTGTTAAAATCCTCGGTCTAATTATGTCTCGTATTGCATTAACTCAATTCATCCTGAATAATAATCCAACAAGTTGAGAAATACAGATCATGATAAGTCAAGGAACTAAACTGAAGATCATGACATCCTTGATAAACATTATCATAGTAAGGAACTGAATCGAAAAATTAAGCTTGTAATAGTAGAGTTTATTAATTATTTGAATCAGCATTCACTATCTCATTAGTTTAAAGAATTAAAGTAAACATCTCAAACGATCGATTATTTAAATTGGAACAAAATATCTCAATCGGAATTAAATATTTCAATGATGGATCAAAGAATTGAATAAAGAATCGGATTTGCTATGATTCAAACACAAACGACAGTGGTGATTGCTTCAAACACGATCGAATGCTAATTATCAGCAATCGGAGGCAGCAACGCCCGCTTCAAAATCGCCGGTAGTGACGAATGGTTTGAAATCGTAGGAGAATCATTGCAATGGTAGTCGAATGGGGAATGAAAAGTCGTGGTTATCTTTTTTTTAATTTAAAGCTTAAAAATAATAAAAATGAGTTAGAAAAATACCCATTATAGTAAATATTTTTCAAAGTACACTAATATGGTAAATATTTTTTGTATCTATACTAATTTAGAAAAAAACTCTTTGGCAATCAACCGCTCATGTGGCTTTATGTTTACGAATCGTCTAACTATAACTAAATGATTTCTCAGAGGAATATCGTCGAACACCTTGTGTGCTATACATAGAACTGAAGATTCAAGATAATAGTGACTTCATTCATTCATAAACAATTTCAACACATAGTTTTTGGGTAAAGTTGAGCGATTGTTAACCAATAATAAAAGCCAGGTGGGGTCTTATTTCATCAAAACCGTACAAAAAAAATCCTAAAGAAATATCAACAAAAAAGAATGTTGTGGCCGTTAGCAAATCTATCAATGTTTAAACAAAACATTGAAACAAAGCCCAGTTCAATATCGTAGTTATTTTTGGTTCAATCGAAAATGAGTTGTTCGATCGAGATAGCAAATGTAGGGCTTCGATTCAGTCATCTTCCCCAAATAAAACAGAGGAGGATTCGATCTCAATCTGTAATTGCATTTCCGATCGAGGAAGAAAACAATCGGCTGTGAAGATCTTGACTGCTGAAGCAAGTTCCGGTCAAGGCAAAGAATCCCGATTGCTATAAATAGTTTCCGATCGCAGAAGAAATTCACCAATGGCGGATTTTCAAGTCGTTGGTGGTGTCGAGAAATTGAACTACACAAACTACAAAACATGGGCCACCTGTATCAAGTCGTATCTCCAAGGCCAAGATCTTTGGAACGTAGTTAACGGGAACGATACAAGGATGCCAATTAATGACATCAATGGAAGTCAAGGTAGGTGGCAAGTTAAAGCTGGTAAAGCCATGTTCACATTGAAGACTACCATTGACAAGAGCCTTCTTGATCACATTCAAGAACTGGAATATCCCAAACAAGCATGGGAGACGTTAGAGACCTTGTTCTCTAAAAAGAATGATGCTCGACTTCAGATGCTAGAAGCGGAATTGATGAACACTTCCCAAGGAGATCAATCTATACCCGAATTCTTCAGAAAAGTTAAAAGTCTGTGCAAGGAAATCAGCGATCTCGATGATCAATCAAAGATCAGTGATGCCCGTATGAAACGGCTTATCATATGCGGGCTCAAACCAGAATATAGAAGCTTTGTTGCTGCCATCCAGGGTTGGCCAACGCAACCCTCGTTGACTGAGTTCGAGAATTTACTAGCGGGTCAGGAGGCTTTAGCCAAACAACTAGCTGGTGTCTCAATCAAAACAGATGAACAAAAAGCCATGTTTGTAGAGAAGGGTAGGGGTCGTTTTCAAAAGAAAAGCTGGCAAAATCGATCTAAACCCCGAGAAAACAGGAAGCACGATGAGCGCATGGGAAGAAACCAAAATTCAGATCATGGCGGTGATAAAAAGAATAAGTTCAAGAACAGGCGTTTTCCTTATAATTGCTATAATTGTGGTAAACAGGGACACATGGCTAAGGACTGTCGACAACCCAAAGCCGAAGGAAACACAGCAACCACCGTCGAGGAAGAAACTTGGGATCCCGAAGTTCTAGTTGCACAACTTGAAGAAGTGGCGTTAAATGTGACCACCGAGAAGAAGTCTAATGATATCGGGGATTGGATTGTCGACTCCGGATGTTCAAATCATATGACAGGAGAAAAGGGTAGATTAAACAAAATAAAACCGTATTCCGGTAATCATGTTGTGGTTATCGCTGATGGCTCGAAGCATCAAATAGAAAGCACCGGTGAGATTAAGTTTCCAGCCCAAGATACTCAAAAGGAATTTTCAATGCAAAAAGTATTTTACGTACCCGGAATGAAGAAGAATTTATTATCCGTACCGCAAATCACATCGACAGGTAAATACGTTCTCTTTGGTCCTATTGAAGTATGTGTTTATGAAAAGTTTGAAACCAAATCATCCCCTATCCTAACTGGCAAAAGAACTAACACTGTTTATGTTTTATCGGCCGAGTCGGCTTATGTCGACAAAGCAAATAACAATCAGAATGCAGATTTGTGGCACGCCCGGCTAAGCCATGTTGGGTATGATCGACTCGAACTAATGATGAAGAGGGATATAGTTCGAGGGCTTCCAGTGTTTAACATAAACAAAGAAGTCGTGTGTGCCGGTTGTCAATACGGTAAAGCACACCGGTTGCCGTTTGAAGCATCAAGTTATAGAGCTACTACACCTCTGGAACTAGTGCATACGGATGTGTTTGGACCTGTAAAATATCCATCCATAACGGGGCTGAAGTATATGGTAACTTTTATCGACGATTTCTCCCGGTTCACTTGGGTTTACTTCTTAAAAGAAAAGTCGGAAGTGTTCGAAAAATTCAAGTTGTTTAAAGAAGAAGCCGAGAGGTATACCGGGTCGAAGGTAAAGAGTTTAAGATCCGACAACGGAGGGGAATACTTGGCTTCGTCTTTTGATGCATATTTAAGACAACATAAAGTAAAACGACAGTTTACTTGCCCGAACACACCCCAACAAAACGGTGTGTCCGAGCGAAAGAACCGTCATCTCGGAGAGACATGTAGGAGCATTATGCATGCAAAGAATATGCCAGGTAGGTTTTGGGCTGAAGCCATGAGAACAGCAGCTCATGTGACAAACCGGTTGCCTTCACAGAGTCTTGAGAATACATCGCCTTATGAAAAGCTAAAGAGCCAGAAACCAAACGTGACACACTTTCGAGTGTTTGGGTGTGTGTGTTACGTGTTCATACCCGATCAACAAAGAGACAAGATGGGTAAAAAGGCCGTGAGATGCATTTTTATTGGTTATGATATTGAGAGAAAGGGATGGAGATGTTGCGATCCAACTACAAACAAATGCTATGTTTCAAGAAATGTAATTTTTGATGAAAATTCAGCTTGGTGGTCTGAAGACAAACAGCAGTTGCCAGATACAGAGGTATTGAAAAGTAAAGTTGAAGAAAAGGTTAATTTGATTTTTGAGGAAGAGAATGAAACTATTGAAGAAAGTGAGGAACAAAGTGGCAGTGGAATTAATCCACAAGCGAGCGAAGTTGAAAATCCAAATGAAAGACAAAAGGCTTGGCAAACTGGGGTCCATAGTACGAGTCATAACACAGGCCAAACTAATGCAGCCCATGAACCTAGAAGATCAACTCGGGTATCTAAACCGAACCCGAAGTACGCTGTAAACATGGCCATTTTAGAAGAGATTGAAGTCGAGCCAGAAACTTATGATGAAGCTAGTGTTCGAGCAGAATGGAAGCAAGCAATGGGAGAAGAAATTAAAGCACTAATGCATAATGAAACTTGGGAATTGGTACCAAAACCAAGTGATGTTAAACCCGTTTCGTGTAAATGGGTGTATAAAATTAAGCGGAAGTCGGACGACTCGATTGGTAGGTACAAAGCTCGCTTAGTCGCACGTGGTTTCTCCCAACAATATGGAATTGATTATGAAGACACGTTTAGCCCGGTAGCTAAACTGTCAACCCTGCGAGTAGTGTTATCTATAGCTGCAAGCAAGAATTGGTTTTTACACCAAATGGATGTGAAGAACGCTTTCCTATATGGAGATCTTGATCATACCATTTATATGGATCAACCAAAAGGTTTTGAAGATAAAAACTACCCTGGTTATGTTTGCAGGTTAAAAAAAGCGATATACGGTTTAAAACAGTCTCCTCGAGCTTGGTTCGGGAAGATGGGAGAGTTCTTAAAACACAATGACTTTGTCTTGTCCAAAGCAGATTCAAGCCTATTTATCAGAGAAAATAAAGGCAAAGTTGTAATCGTTTTGGTGTATGTGGATGACATGATAATAACCGGGGACGATCAAGAAGGAGTGAACCAGTTAAAAGAAAACTTATGTGTTCGTTTTCTTATGAAAGATCTTGGGAGATTGAATCTTTTTCTTGGATTAGAAGTACATTATGAGAAGGGAGCATTGGTGTTACATCAAAGTCAGTACAGTGCAAAGGTGCTTAGGAAGTTTGGAATGCTAAACTGCAAACCAATTGAAACACCAATGGAGAATACAGTGAAGTTATGTGTTGATAAAGGCAAGGAGCTAGAAGATCCGACCATGTATCGTCAAATAATTGGAAGTCTAATATATTTAACGTTAACCAGGCCGGATATAGCTTTTGAGGTTGGCGTTCTTAGTCGCTATATGCAAAATCCCCGGAAACCTCATCTTGATGCAGCGAGACGAGTCCTTCGGTATATCAAAGGAACTCTCGGTTATGGTATTCAATTTAACCAAGGTGAGAAGTTAAAATTAGTTGGGTATTGTGATGCTGATTATGCAGGTGACTTAGACACAAGAAGGTCAACTTCAGGTTATGTGTTCATGTTGGGAAAAAGTGCAATAACTTGGTGTAGTAAACGTCAACCTACAGTGGCGTTGTCAACCACTGAAGCAGAGTATCGAGCTGCTTCGATGGCAGCTCAAGAAGTTGTGTGGCTACGGTTATTGCTCAAAGAGTTACAGCAGGAAAGTGGTGAAAGTACAGTGATACATTGTGATAACATGTCCTCAATTTATTTGGCTAATAATCCAATGTTCCATGCTAGAACGAAACATATTGAGGTCGAGTATCACTTTATTCGAGAAAAGGTGCTGGAAGAAAAGATTGATCTAAAGTACATTGATACTCGTTGTCAAGTGGCTGACTTGTTTACTAAGAGCCTGCCTAGTGTGAAGCTTAAAGATTTTAGAGAAGCTATGGGGATGAAGAAGGTCGACATTGAGAGGGAGTATTAAAAGTTAGCCAATGTCGAACCGAGGGAGGTACGGTTGATCTTAAGGGGTGGTTTTGGAGGAGATCAAAACTTAAGGTTTATTTTAGTGAATAATAATAGTTGGTTTATTATCATAAGTATTTGAGTCTATCTTGGTTTGTTTAGTTAAGTTTTTAATTCTCGTAAGTTTTTGAGTCAAAGTAAAAGTCCTAGTTCTATTCAAATTAGGTTGTTTGTTTTGTTCGCTTATATAAAGCAAGAGTCTGTTTCGTTTTTTGTTCGTTCAAGTAATAAGAAGTTTATTAAGTATTATCTTGTTCGTCATCAAGTTTTTGATTAAATTGTGTGTCGTGGTTCACTTGTAAACTCTACAAGTGGTATCAGAGCCTAGGGCTCGTATCGTGGTTTTGAGAGTCGATTTCTAAGAAGAGGGAGCAGCCCCTCGCAGGGTTGCAACGGCGCTAAAACAACATGAATGTTTTGAAGATCGGAGGTAGGCTCCGTCCGCGGGTCGGCGAGTGATAGGCATGAAAAGCCTTGTTAAAGGTTTTGCACGAGACTTGATAGAGATGCCAAGAGAATGAAACAGCTTTTTGTACGATGGACGACGATAGTGATCGATGATTAGCACATGGTGTTCGTGGTGTTTGTGATAATCGAAGAAGAGCTAAGTTGTGTGTCAACTTAGTTTCGGTGTTCATCAAATTGAAGGTTGTCCTTGTTTTAAAGTTATTTCAGTTAAGTCTCTCTTCGTTATCAAGATCAATCAGTTTGAACGGCTCTAAATTAGTGTTCAACGTTGAAGGTTTCAATGTTGTTATGTCATCACCGTGTGTCGGGATGATTAAATCTCCGTGTGTCGGAGTAGTTTAGTAGGATGGAAAATAGAATACTCGTTCAAAGGCAGTGGTAAAAGATCCCGATCGGATCTTGGTGAACCCTTTGATTCAATTTGGTTGAAAGCAGTTGGCATGTTATCCTTTCTTCCGGTTGATCGAGTTTCGTTATTGGTCGAGTTCAAGAGGGAGAAAAACTATTGAGCTAAAGAACTACTAAAAGTAAAGAAGCACAAGCTATGAACAAGTCACAATTGAGAGAGAGTCTTGGAGAAGCTAATATCGAGAGGGAGTATTAAACTTGACGATATTAGACTTCATTAAGGACGGTTTGGTAATTCTCATGAGGTGTCTTGAAGGAGAATTAACTAATAACAGTTTTATTGTTATTAGGAGTCTATCAAGTATTAATTAGTTTAATTAGTATTTGAGTTTGAGTAAACTTAGTTTAAGTTTATTATTATGTTTATTGTTTCCTAGTTCTAATAGGATTAGAATAGTTTGGTTATATAAACCTTTTGTAGGTTTCGATTTATGTAATCCAGAGAGAAAGTTTGTAAGTCGAACTTATTAAATAAAAGTGTGTCTTTATTTAGTAACTCTCTGGTTCAACAATGTTATGGTGTGAAGCAACCGCGTCATCTTCTCCGACGTGTTTTGTGTTCGGCTGTTAATGAAGAACAGATTGAGCTGCAGCAAAGTAATGATGAAATTGAGTTTAGTGATGATGAGATGAAGGTTATTAGTAGTGTTATTGGTATCCAAGGACGTGGTCAGTCTGCTTCTCGTCAACAACTTAAGGTATTCAGAATTTTTTGGGATATTCTTGGTCCTGACGTGGGAAACTTATTACATCATTTTCACCTTACATCGGAAATCCCTCACGGTGTCGGTTCAGCCTTCATCACACTGATCCCTAAAGTAAAAGACGCGGCTCACCTTGATGATTATCGTCCAATCACGCTCATCAGCTCGCTCAACAAAATCATTTCCAAAACTCTTGCCATGCGCCTATCTACGGTTATTGGGTCAGTTGTCTCGGAAACACAGTCGGGTTTTCTTTCCAGTGGTAATATTGTCGACGGGCCATTAATGGTTAACGAAGTCATATCGTGGTGCAAAAAGAAGAAGAAAAAGCTCATGTTATTCAAAATCGATTTTGAAAAGGCTTTTGATAATATTAACTGGAACTTCATCGATAGTACTCTTCATCAAATGAATTTTCCTTTGAAATGGAGACAATGGGTTCAAAATATTCTTCGGGCCTCTAGATCATCTATTCTTGTTAACGGGTCTCCTACATTTGAGTTCCAATGCTTCAAAGGTGTGAGACAAGGTGACCCGTTATCGCCTTTTCTCTTCATTATCGGTATGGAGGTTTTTTCTTGTATGATTAATAAGCTCTGTGAGGAGAAGTTATTTGATGGTTTCACCGCTCCCAACAATGGTCCGATGCTTTCTCACCTCTTGTATGCGGATGACGCCATCCTTATTGGCGAGTGGAATGACACCAACTTGGCAAATATCAAGAAACTACTTTGGAGCTTCAACATCATATCTAGGCTAAATATTAATTATTCTAAATCAGTTCTTTATGGTATTAATGTTCATTCTCATGACCGAATGGTGGCTGCTCAAAACTTAGAATGCATAAACAGTGACCTCCCATTCAAATACTTGGGTTTAATGGTGGGAGCTAATATGAACCGAATTAACAATTGGACCCCCGTGATTCAAGCCTTCGACAATCGACTTGCTAAGTGGAAAGAAAAATCATTATCCATTGGAGGTCGATTAACTCTTCTAAAATCTGTTTTGGAGGCTTTACCTACTTATTTCTTCTCGCTTTATAAAGCTCCTCAAAAGATCATCGACATTCTTGAAAGCAAAAGAAGAAATTTTCTTTGGGGTGGTAATAATGTCTCTTCCGGTATCCCTTGGGTCGCTTGGGACCAAGTTACCAAACCAAAAGAGGCGGGTGGGCTTGGTCTTTCGCCATTAAAAGATTTTAATATTGCTTTATTGTCTAAATGGTGGTGGCGTTTCAAAACCGAAGAACACCGTTTATGGAGGAAGTTAATAAATTCTTTTCACAGCTCTAACCGCACATGGCCTGCATTACCACATAAAAAATAGTATTCAGGCATTTGGAACTCCATTGCTAGAATTGAAAACTCATTATTTCTTTCTGGGGTGAACTTAAATCTTCTCATCAAAGGGCAACTTGGTATGGGTACTTCCATCAGATTTTGGCTCGATGCCTGGGCTTCAGATAAACCATTCAAAGATCTCTTCCCTGACCTATACTCCGTTGAATCATGTAAGTCCATTTTTGTGTGTAATTGCTTTGTTTTTCAGGATAATATTGTCATCTGGAAGTGGAGATGGAAACGACAGTTGCAGCAGATGGATCTTCAACAACTAAGTGCATGTGAATCTATTCTTACTGCAGTTCAGCCTAATAACAATAAAGATAGATGGATTTGGCTCCAAGATCATAAGCAAGGTTTTAGCGTATGCTCCATCAAACGTCTTCTTCAAGGCTCTACTGCTGAAAACATTCATACAAGTCACTGTTGGAACAACTGGCTCCCCTCCAAAGTTAACGTTTTTGGTTGGAGAACTATGAGAGAAAGGAACCCCACGAAAAAGGCTCTTAGCAATAGAGGAATTCATCTTGAATCGACTTTATGCCCTATTTGCAATCAACAGGTTGAAGACATGGCGCATTTGTTATCATCATGTGTCTTCACAAATCATATTTGGGCTCGTTTGGCTACCTGGATAAAGATCCCACCGATCTTTGCTTTCTCCTTATACGACTTGTTCAACATTCACAAAACATGCCACCTATCAAAGAAGCTAAAAAAAGTTATTCATGCAATTATCGTTACCACAGCTTGGTGTATCTGGTTAGCTCGCAACGACCTTGTTTTCAACAACACTCCTATAAATATGCAGAAACTTTTTCAAGATATCAAGTCCTCCGCTTATCTCTGGATAAAAAATAGGTCATCTTTTAGCTCTATTTCTTGGTCGGAATGGTGTAATTTTGATTTCTAGTTCTTGTATATATCTAGCCTAGTGCTAGCCTTGTTCTAATAAAAGTTGCCGTTCAAAAAAAAAACTTAAGGTAACATGATCAGTTTGTAGTCATTTTGAAATTAACAACAGCA
Source organism: Tagetes erecta (assembly GCA_030867185.1). Lineage (NCBI taxonomy): Eukaryota > Viridiplantae > Streptophyta > Magnoliopsida > Asterales > Asteraceae > Tagetes > Tagetes erecta. The sequence goes on along the minus strand of CM061489.1, from coordinate 3,120,286 downwards.
ATCATAGTTTTAGATCATTGATTAGGAGATTGAACAGTTTAACACTTGTTGATGACTAATTAATGTTTTGATGATTATGTAGGCTGTTGAACAAGCTGTTGAAGTTCTAGAAGCTACTAAAGGCGTCCCTGATCCGGTAAAGATACCATTTTTAGAGGTTGATACCAGATTAGGCTAATGTAATTGTTGGACAATGTAATACTATATCATAATTATAATACCCGGCCCGGAAACAATTTTTACTTGTGAAAGTTTGAAAACAAATATCTATATATAAATAAAAGAAAAGGGCTCATTTGGAAATATTACACTAACTAATAGTCATATAATACTACTTAACCTTTAACATAAGTTGGCAACTCAGCGTTTGACCCATCCGTAACCAAACTCCGCTAGATCGAATTGAGGAGGGGATTATCCCATGTTCAAATACATATATATGATTATATATGGCTATCTTTCTTTTCACCCACGTTCCCAAGTTGCAAAACCCTATCTACGGTTATGACGACTTGAAAGCACCCTTCGCCTAGCCATATTGACATCCTTAACAATCGATCGAAGCAATCAAGTCGCACCAATCTTATCGTGCATTGTTTAAGGAATTTGTTGTGCGATTACGAAATATCCCAAAATCGTTAGACCATCGAACCATTTTTTTTGCAAGGCTCTTGAGGACAACACCTCTTAACGCCACAACCAACGTTACCCATCATCTAGCGGAATTTGCGCTAGGACGCGCTTCTATTGCAATCTTAAGGTAATGAGTCGGACTCCCCTTGTTTCCGTTTTGTATGCGCTTAAGTTGCTTAATTAAGCGTGACCGTAAATTTGTTCCGGCGACTAAATCCTTGCTTAATCGTATATGACAAATTAACTTTATTAAATTATAATGTTTTGGTGTTTGCTTCTGCTGTTGATGTGGGTTTTAAGTAATCTAAGCATGGAACTTAGTGTTGGGCTCGAACACACATGATTGATAGAACATGAAAAATTTAAATAAAATTAGATAAATCAATAGATATCTGTGTGTTTCCTGAGTTTAATATGTTTAGATAGGTATAAAGTTGTGCTGCACATTATTAATATTTAAATACAAATTATATGACGTAGCTAACTAGTATGAAATAAAGATGAAGTACATGACAGATTGAATGCGGTTGTGTGTATGTATTTATATATGAGTTTTATAAACCATTTAAACAAAAGCAATCATCATATGAATACCTATTGTTTCTTTTAAACCTTATTTCGCTTTTAAAAGTAAGTAAGTTCAAGACTCAAAGATTTACATAAATAGTAACCAATTAAAAGGTTGAACAAAGCGAATTAAGTTTCAAACGAATTAAAGTGTAGGTGCTAGCATGAGTTGGGCACGACGTCGGTTTTAGTTGTGTTACTTTACTGAACTAAGGTACGGATTCCGTGTCACTTCTCTCATAGTATAAATTATGTCTCTGTTACTTTGTGTTACAGAGTTTCGGTATTTTTATATATTAGTGTCACCACTATTACTTCCGCTGGTTCGACTAATTTGGCCTTAGGGCGTTAGTAGTTGTTTGTTTTATTGTGTTTAGAACCGTTTGGATTTTTAGCTCTATTTGTTGAGGCTTTTAGCATGCAATAGTTTTATAAATTTGTACTCATTATTGCATGTTCCTGTAGATGATAGTATGGACTTTATATGTTACATGTTAGGTAGTCATGTTACTACCACTTTGACTTTGTACTCTGTTACCCGAGCTGTCTGACATGTCATTGTGGCGTCAATGGCATGACACTTTTCGTGACAGTGTGTAATAAATAGTTCACGACGTCTCCGTTTATATGTTAGTACTCAAGGAGTACATTGGCCACATCTGTCTGGGAGGCGCATGGATATATCCTAGTTTCTGATCAGTTTTGTTTCTGGGGGATGGAATAATGTGTGTACGCCCCACACAACATCTCATTAGTACATTAGCCTAGCTAGCTATGTACACCTCTGTTTTGGCTCTGGGTACGTCCTATATTACACGACTTATTTATTTATATGTTCTGTCGTGTAGATCAGTTGTTTTCAGTAATATGTTCAGATCAGTTATCAGTTATATGTTCAGTATCAGTCGTCAGTTAAAAGTTCAGTTCAGTATCAGTCATCAGTTAAAAGTTCAGTTCAGTATCAGTCATCAGTTAAAAGTTCAGTTCAGTATTAGTTATATGTTCATACCTTATATATGTTCAGCTAATAGTTATAAGTACTTGTTTCTGCTTATTCGTCTCGCATTATTTACTGTTGTTTTCTCCGTTACTGAGCAATGTTTGGCTCAGCCGTATTTCTTTTGTGGTGTTTCTTTACTTATGCATATGTAATCGGGGAAATCCGGGGAATTCGTGAGAAGAGCATATGAAGATCAGAAGTTGTCTTTATTTCTATTAAATGTAATAAATACTTATTTAGGATTCTTTAACATTTTGGGTTGTTAGATATACAACACTTGATTATGTCTTTTATCTTAATGGATTGGTTTTGGTTTGATATCTGTAATAGTGACGTCTCAGCCTCTCCGGGTTGGGGTGTTACAATAATTGACATGTAATGTTTTCCAATTTTAGTAAAATATGTAACACGATGTAACACGTCTGACTGAAGTTTAACCATCTAGTTTTGTTTTTAATAAAATATGTAGCACATGTACTAGTTATTTTTTCAAGTGTTTTTAACTAGCTAGTTTTGTCTTTGCTGTTTGAGTGCTTGACATACGTGCTGGTTAGTTTCAACAGGTTGTTCAAATTTCAGTTAAATGTGTAACAATATGTAACTTATGTGATTTTGCTTTATTGCTTTTTTAAATTTAAGTTAAATATGTAACAATATGTAACTTTGTTATTTTTATTCAAATATGTATACGATGTAACATATGTAACTTTGATGTTTTTAAAGATCCAAATATGTAACACGATGTAATAAAATATATAACACGATGTAACATATGTAACTTGTCGAATTGGCACTTAATCCATCTAGTTTTTTCTTTTTTGTAGCTAAAGGAACTTTTGTATCAAAGATGAAGAGATTATCAAGAAACGAAGCATGTATGAAGCATGATTGAAACTGTGTAACACTATGTAACAAACGTAATCCATACAATTTTGTTTTTTAAAATGTATGTAACACGATGTAACAAATGTAATCGTTCAGTTTTTAATAAAATATGTATCACGTTGTAACATATGTAACAAACGTAACATGTCTGGAGTGACACGTAGTCCATTCATTTTTGTTAATATGTAACAAGTTGTAACAAACCTATCAAACTAGTGTAACAATGTGTAACAAACGTACCAGCTAGTGTCAATAAAATAAAAAAAGTAGGAGAGAGAAATTATAAAGTATGTGAGAGAAATTATATTAAATAGAAAAAGTAGGAGAGAGAATTTATATTAAATAAAGAGTAAATTACATTTTTTGGCCTTTATAATAAGCCAAATTACGGATCGTGGCCTTTATTTTAAATTTTTGCACTGGTTGGCCTTTATATAAATTTTTCTCACGGTTTTGGACCTTTAAGTTAACGAGAGTTAAGTTTTCCCGTTAAATCAAGGGTACTTTGATCATTTTTATTATAGGACAAAACGAGTTTTAACATGGGCCATTTCTGCCAATATTAAAACTCGTCTTACCAAACATATAAACTTCAAGGATTGAATTGTAAATAAATTAAAAACCCATCTTCTTCCTATCCTTCATCTTCCTCCATTTCACATCCAAGTTTTTAGAGTAGCTGGCTATCGATTTATAGGAAACGAATTCATTAACAAAATTACGGTTATGATTTGTGTGCGTGAGTAACTGAATATACACATACATGCATTTCATCAAACTGTTTTTATGTTTCTATAGCTCTGTAACTTGAAATTCAAACGAATCAAACACACAAATCGGGTCCTTCAATAAACTGAGCCAGTGTCTCACCATTCAAACTGTCGGATCTTCCGACAAGCGGCTTCGAGTATGGCACGTGTTTAGGTTTAAACCGGAGAAGATTCAACATTGACGAAGCGGTTCTCGCCGGACTTTTGGCACGTGACCTCGCTGGAGAGAAACGACGAACGAAATCATGTTTTAAATTGGAGAAAAAACCTTGTTTTCGTTCCATAATTATGAAATTGTTGTTGTTGTCCCTACAATTGTTGATGGTGATGGTGATGGTGATGGTGAATGAGGATGATGATGTATGTGAAGTTGGAGATGAAGGAGTATTAATTAAATGTGGAATCTAGAGAGGTAAATGATAAGGCATTGATTGAGGTGTATTGATGGCGTTTGTCCGTTGTTTGCAGTATGGAGAACGAGACCAGATGTCCGTTGATTTGCAGTGTGGAGAACGAGACCAGATGTGATGAATTGGGTGTGGGTTTGGTGTAATGTGTTTAGGGTTTTGCATTTGGTTTGCAGGTTTGGTGTAATGTGTGTAATGAAGGAAGATGAAGGATAGGAAGAAGATGGGTTTTTAATTTTTTTACATTTTAATCCCTGAAGTTTATATGTTTGGCATTTTAAAGGAAAGCAATTAATGAGAGTTTTAATATTGGCAGAAATGACCCATGTTAAAACTTGTTTTGTCCTTTATAATAAAATGACCAAAATATCCTTAATTTAACGAGAAAACTTAACTTTCGTTAACTTAAAGGCCCAAAACCGTGAGAAAAATTTATATAAAGGCCAACCAGTGCAAAAATTTAAAATAAAGGCCATGATCCGTAATTTGACTTATTATAAAGGCCAAAAAATGTAATTTACTCTTAAATAAAAATGTAGGAGAGAGAAATTATATTATATTAAAAAGTATGAGAGAGAGAGAGAAAGGTAATATTACCTATTTGCCCTTCAAGTACTTTTTTATAATAAAATAAACAATTTGGTACATCTTTGATTTAGATGGTGGGTCCTTTAATTCTTAACCATTGATCTATATATATCAATGGATAGTATAGAGTTTTCAAGGTTTTCTCAATAATAGTGAGTTTTCATTTTAGCCACCCCCTACAAATATAATATAACTTAATTTAAACAAAACTACACTTTTAATCCCTTATGTTTATATAAACATGCACTTTCAGTTCTTTAAGTACAAAAGTCATAATTAACATACTTTGTTTTTAAATTTGTTGTATTTTCGATCCTTTAACACTAACGGAGTTAAATATTCCAGTTAAGTCAAGGGCAAACTAGTCTTTCTACCCATAAAGGACGATTTCTGTAATTTTAAACTTAAAGGACTGTTTCTATAATTTCAAACTTAAAGGACTATTTTTTAATATTAATATCTTTTAGTTAAAGGCAAATTGGCCTAAAATAATCGGTCAACTCAGCAGTCCACGTTACCCAAAATCTAACGCCGTTAGGGGATTCTAACGGGGGACCACTACAGGCAAAAGAAGTTGCTTTTGGGACCATTGGAGGGAATAAACTCAGTTGAGATTATTCTCCGCCAATAGGTGTTAGTTGGGATTATTTTAGGTCAATTTTCCATTAGTTAAAATATTAGTTTATTTATGTATTTTTAAAACTTTTATGAATATTATCATATAATTAAAATGTAGACAATTTTTATATCTATTTTTTTCTAATGTATTTATTATCATAAAATTGAGAGAACAATTACGAGAAAAATTTAGTTCGTTCATCATAATTTATGTTCAACATACACATATATTTACACAATGGCTATAACAGATAGTATATTAAGCATGTTGTTTACTTAACATAATTGAGGTAATATGTATTTACTAAGTGTACAATCTATAACATTTATGTAATTACACATTTTTTGTACATTTTAGTATAAAACTTTAAAGTAATGTGAAGTTAACGATCACATTTTTGTAAATTTAGTTTTTGTGTTTGATTAAATATTTCTTATGATACGGATGTAATATTGTAAATGCCACTATAATCTACAAATACATTTAAAAATCAAGTAGATTTTTTGAAAATTTTCGAAACTTTTCGGTTATTTTCAAGACTTTATAAACAACATAAATAATATTGTAAAATATTTGTTATTCAAAAAATGAACACATATGTTACTTTAATATGTACAAAAAATATGCTTATAAAAATTGTCTACATTTGAATTATCTTCTATATAATATAGGAAAATGAATTTTGCTTATGCGTCAACCATTTAAGGCTGATTTGCTTACTTGGCATTATATGAGAGTTTATCTCTTAATAATAATTTTATAATTAAAATATGTATATATAATCTATAACAATATATTATAATAAAACGAATTACATTTTGAATTCCTAATATTTAGGAGATTCTATAAAAACTTAAGAATAGTTACATTTTCAACCCTTTTTTACTAGGGCGTGCATGGTTCGGTTTATATTTAATAATGTATATAAATGAAACTTAAGAATAAATTAGTAATATGTTATAAAATATACCTTAATATCTTTTAACCATCCATAAATTTTTATACGATATTATTCTTTTTAAAAAATTTACACCATAAAATCGAGCATTTAATTCTCTTTGATTTGAGTATAATATTTCTATATTAAAAAAAAGTTTTTAAATAATTATTATGTTCCGGTTTTATAACGGTTTTGTCTAAAATTTGATTGGAACCTTCTATGCCCCATGAATATCATTAAAATTAATCATATGGATATTAGGTTCCCGAGCATTGCGTGGGTAATAAAATTAATTACATTTTTGGTCGGCTAATATTTTGTAGAATTCTGAAAAATTTAAGAGTATTTATATTTTTAACCCTTTACTACAAGGGGTGTACATGAGTCGGTTTATAATTGATATGGTTTAAAAATGAAACTTATGGATAAAGTTAATAATAACATACAATTAAAGACCTCAGTGTTTTATAAATATACATAAATTTTTATACGATTTTTTTAAAAAAATAAACTACATCATAAAACTGAGCACTTTATGGTGTAGTAAATTTAAGTATAATATTGTTATACTAAAAGTCTAATTTTTAAAAGTATATCATGTGTTCCGGTTTAGTACCACGGTTTTGTCTCAAAACTGATTGTAACATTCATGAATATCCTTAAAAGCATCGCTTAAATTTTGTGTTCCCGAGCGTAGCGCGGACACTAAACTAGTATGGTAATATTCATAAAAGTTTTAAAAATACATAAATAAACTAATATTTTAATTAAAGATATTAATATTACAGAAATAGCACTTTAAGTTTGAAATTACAGAAATAGTCCGTTAAGTTTAAAATTACAGAAATAGTCCTTTAGGGGTAAAAAGACTAGTTTGCCCTTAACTTAACTGAAACATTTAACTCCGTTGGTGTTAAAGGACCAATAATACAACAAATTTAAAGACAAAGGATGTTAATTGTGACTTTTATACTTAAAGGACTAAAAGTGCATGTTTGTATAAACATAAAGGACCAAAAGTGCATGTTTGTATAAACATAAAGGACCAAAAGTGCATGTTTGTATACACATAAAGGATCAAAAGTGCAGTTTTGTCCTTAATTTAATAATATATATACCAAATACCAACGGGTTATAATCCAGTCTAGTTATTATATAAAAGAGAGTTTTTGATGTTACATGACATTCAATGGAGCCATTGTTGGCATTATTTTCTCGCTCAATAATATATTACATGTTTAATCCTCCTACTATTACACAACATACGCCAATCATATAATATATTTACTATCAATTACAAAAATAATTATCATATTCTTACAAAAATAAAAATATCAATTACCAAAATATGCATCAATAATATTCCAAAACATTGATTTTTATATAGGTCATTAGTTTGTCAATCTCTTAGCTCCATACAAAAACATATGGTTTGTAGCAATACAAGTTGTCATCCATTTATACTATTTTGATAAGATTTTTATGCTTGTGAGTCCTGAATCTGTCTTTTAATTTTTCATATAAGTATTTTGTTTTTGCTGGTGTTAGACAATTTATCCAAGATTATACTGATTTGTAGTGTAATGCTTATTTGTCATATGATTCTTTTTATATTATGCTCGATAATAGTTAAACATTTTAGTTATTCAACTACTGTGTAACACACGAAGTATAATCTAGTAGTTAATATAAAGATCTCTGAGCGGAGACTTGTGACAAATCAAGTTTGATCTCTGAGCCAAACGAGTTTTACCTTTAGCTTGTTGTCGTGCCTACAGACGAGCGGGTTAGTAGGTTTTTCCCAAATTGGAGTTGGTTTTTCCCTGAAATAGGTGGGCTTGGGCTACCCACTTTATCTATGTTCGCAAAGCATATTGGTTTTGCTACTGGGTTACTCTGGGTAGTCGGGCTTTAATTATTCGTTTTGCTGTCCGGAAAAAAAGTTACTAATATATAAATGGTTTAACTTTAACCCAAACATATTTTACTTTGGACATTCATTGGGCCGTTGTTTTTAAAAAGCCCTACGAGTGACATTCATTAGGTCTTGACACTTGATGTGTCATGTCATGTGTTGGTCTTCTTCTTGTTCACTAGTCAACTTTTCTTTAGCAGATCTGCGCCGGCGATCGGAAAAAAATTCCAATCCAGGGTCTTGTTCGTTTTTTCAGCCGGCCAGTAATTAATATTTTCATCTGAGCAACATTATTAACATCAGTCGTCGTTGTCTTTTATTATCTGGTTCATTATATATATAATATTCATGTCCTGGGGGGAATATGTGGACTCGTGGAGAATCTGTTTTGAAGAGGTGGAAACAGCCACCAACAATTTCGCAGATGAAAATCTTTTGAAAAGAGGCACCTCTTATGACGTTTACAAAGGCCAACTCATTGATGAGCAGGGTCACATCCATGACATTGTTGCACGTGTATCAAAGAACAAAATCGTTTCTTCCCACGAGACGGTATTTTCTTACCATCTAGACCACAAAAATATGACATCCCTTTTTAAGGTTTGTGTAAAGGATGATGTTGATCAGTTAATTATGTTAAACAAGTATGAGGCCAATGAAAGTCTTGATAAACATTTAAGCTCCCCAACCCTCACTTGGATCCAAAGATTGCATATTTGTGTTGGGGTTGCACAAGCATTAAAGTATCTTCATAATGATGTATGGAATGGCAATTATTATCTCATACATGCTAATATCAAGTCTTCCAAAATATTACTAGATCACAATTGGGAACCAAAGTTACACGGCTTTGGATTTTCTATTTTTGCTAAGAAGCATAGTATTCAACGTTATACTAAATATAACGGCTCACCACAACATATGGATCCTGCATATGAAATTACTAGAGTTTTAACTCAGAAGTCAGATGTCTTCTCTTTTGGTGTCGTATTGTTTGAAGTCTTGTTTGGAACACAAGCCTATGTCCAAAACAATGATAATTGGTATTTTGCTCGGTTGGCTAGATCACATTATGAAGATAGCAAACTTGATGATCTAATCCACCCTGATCTTCGAAAACAAATGAACACAGAATCGTTTAATATTTTCGCTAAAATAGCATATTATTGTTTAAAGGAGCATCGGTCCCAACGACCCGACATGAATCAACTTCTCTCAAAGCTTGAGAAAGCATTGGAACTACAAGACAAACATGTAACCCTTTCACTTCTCTTTTCAACCTTTCATTTTCATTCCTCGTTATACACCAAAGTTTACTAGATTAATTATCATGATTTTTCATATTGAAGGAACATCCGGTTACACTTGCTACTGAAATCAAAGCCACATCTTCTTCCAACCTCTTAAAGGTAAATATGTTAAAAGGATTTGGTGTATCAATAAACTGACACAACAAGATTTCAACTTGTTCCTAATTTAGTAATATGGTACGTGCATCTTGACGCTTTTCGTTTAACAAGTAATTTAATAATGCAGGGGAAGAACTTGGATCACATGAAATTTCGATTGAGAGACATAGAGCTGGCAACCAATAAATTTTCTGAAACATACCACATTGGGTCGGGCGGTTACGGACAGGTGTACAAAGCACAACTTGATCTTGATCTAAATTTGTTAGCGATTGAAGGGAATGATGGAGGCAAATTGCCTAAGAAACATAGCACGGTAGCTATTAAACGCATCTTTAGCAGAGTTGATGAGCTTGGAGAACAAAGTTTTTTTGCCGAGATTGAAATGCTTAGTAATTGTAAGCATCCAAATATAGTTTCTCTTCAAGGCTTTTGTGATGAAGGAGAAGAGTTGATCCTGATTTACGAGTATGTTTCAAATGGAAGCCTAGCTGATTATTTGGGAAATAGTGATAACATGACTAATCTTACTTGGGCTCAACGTATACAAATATGTCTTGATATTGCACATGGATTGAATTATCTGCATACAAGTACAGAGGACAAAGAAAGCATAATTCACCGTGATATAAAAAGTGACAACATTTTATTAGATGATAAATGGGTCGCAAAGATTGCTGACTTTGGCCTCTCAAAGTTACACCATGTAAATCAACAAGGTAGCACCCTTGTTACCAATAATATTGCCGGGACAAATCTATACTTAGATCCAGAGTATATGAGCACGGGCAAGCTAAAAACTAAATCGGATGTTTACTCATTCGGAGTGGTTTTGTTAGAAATCATTTCTGGAAAGTTGGCGTATGATAAAACTTTCGTTCAGGAGGGGCTTCCGTCAATAGCACGACAATGCCTCAATGAGGGAACATTGAATAATTTGATAGATCCTAAGATACTGGAGGATGATGAAAGCATTTCTTTGTTTAGCGGAGGGGCCAATCAAGACTCTTTGGATACATTTACAAAAGTCGCATTCCAATGTTTGGCAAAAACTCAATTCGAGCGTCCAACAATGGAAGTGGTCATCAAAGAGCTTACAATAGCGTTAAACTTCCAAGTAAGTATCTCTTTTTAAACTGTAACGTCCTTTTTTCTGTTCAAACCTTGATAGTGACTTTTTTTTAATCGATAAACTTTGTTTTTATGTTCGTATTAGTTAAAGTACAAACTAAGAATTTTATATATCTTTATAAATACTTTAGTTTTTATTAATTACAAAGTTATAAATTTAGATGTCATTATTCACAGAAAACTTACAAGAACAACCTCCATATCTCACTAGAAGCCATAAAATCGGCTACAAAGAATTTCAAAGACTCCAATTGCATTGGAGAAGGTAGATCTTGGAAGCTTTATGAAGGAGAAGTTGTATATGCTAATGAATTTACACCCGTTATTGTGAAGCGGTGGGATAGAGAGTCTCCTCAAAGACATACTGAGTTTTTAGTAGAGCTTGATATTCTATTAGCTTTTAAGCATGATAATATCATTACTCTTGTCGGGTATTGTAAAGAAATGGATGAAAATATCATTGTTTACGAGCATACATCGAATGGGAAACTCGATAAACATTTATGTGATTGTAGCCTTACTTGGATGAAACGCCTCAAGATATGTATTGATGTTGCAAAGGGGTTGGGGTTTCTTCACAAAGGCATTGGAAGGTTTATACATAAAGACATTAGAAGCAGTAGCATTTTACTTGATGGTGACTGGAATGCTAAAATTTTTAATTTTGAGTCAACTTGTGGGCCAGGGTTTATTAACAAGCTTGTACAAATCAATGATAATGATTCTAGCTCATTGGGATACACCAACTTAGAATACGAAGCTGATGGTTTCATAACTGTAGAATTCGATGTATACTCACTAGGTGTGATTCTAACTGAGATGTTGTGCGGAAGATTGGCGTGGCTTGAGGGATGTGTGGATCACTCACAATCGTTAGGCCCTTTATTTGTTAGACATTACCATGAAAATGGTGACGTTCATAAGATGATTTTTGAGGCTATAAAGGAACAAATTGCGCCACAATCGTTGAATACATTTCAGAGTATTACCCTTCAATGCTTAAAATATAAATACCATGATCGGCCAAAAGCACATGATGTAGTAATACAACTTGAGAAGGCACTGAGATTCCAAGTAAGTTTTTATTCTTCTATTTGATCGACCACGTGTCATACTTTATAGAGTAAACTATAAATTTCGTCTTTTATGTTTCTGGGTACCTGCAAGTTGAGTATTTTAGCTAAAGTATCTACAAATAACGTCCTTGTTTTTGTAGTTTTTTACCGGTCTCATGCTTTAAATTAACTGTCGTTAGAAAAGTCAGTTAAATCAAACAATGTGTTACTTATATGAGGGTAAAATAGTCTTTTCATATATAAATGACTATTTATATATATATGTATATATATAAACACATATATTTTTGTAACATATCCGACCCACCCTCCCCTTCGTGAATGTTATCATAGGCATCACTATTAGTTTCCTCCACCACCTCTCAACCAAATACTGTTGCCACCTCCCTCATTCACCACCACCTGAACCGATTGTGTATGTTCTTTTTTGTTTTAAATCGTTTATGAGAAATTCAAGAAGAAAACTTGAGAGTTCAGTAATGAAGTTTTAGCTTATAAAGGGGGGGTTTTGGTTGAGAGGGAGGTAGATGGGTTATGTGTAAACTGTGTGTGGGAGCATTTCAATGACTACAAGTTAGTCGATACCAATCTGGTAATTTATCGTACGATACATTACTAGCTCCGATTGTGTTTGAAACAAGTGTCTGGTCTCAAAAACCGCATCGATTTCTAATTGATTTGATCAGTGTGATGTATTTGAGTTTCGATTGATTTGTGTTGTTAGTTAGGGTTTTGATTAGGGGTTTTTGGCATCGTACGAATGGTTTGAGGTTACATGATTATAAAATATGGTGATTTGAATTTGACGAAACTTAGGGGTCAAATGTTGTCGTCGACGAAAATCTACATGAATGGACTCTGTGGGACGAAGACAACGAATCAAGGAAAGAGAGGTTGGGCCGTGATGAATGAGAATGATGGTGGGTGGATGTGGATATGGATTGGAGGTTGAAGATGAAGAAAAATTACACAAATAGTCCTTATGTATAAAAAGACTAGTATGCCCATGTGAGAGGCACATGATATGAGTTAACTGACTTTTCTAACGTTAGTTAGTTTAAAGAAAGAGACCGGTAAACACTACAAAAATAAGGACATTATTTGTAGATACCAACTTGCAGATACCCAGAAACATAAATAATGTAATTTGTAGTTTACTCTACTTTATACGCTCCGCCTCTGTTATTTATTTCATTAGGTAGGCAGTATAGCTTCTTTCGAGATAAGACTTTACTTCATATGTATCTGCCGACTTTTGAAGTAAAACAATGCCTCACGTAATCATAAAGGTTCATATTGGCTTTTGAAGTAAAACAATGCCTCACGTAATCATAAAGGTTCATATTGTCCTCAACGAAAACGAAATCATTCAATAGTAATAACTATGTGAAGTCCCTCAACTTTTTTTTTCATTAAAGTAAGTTAACTTTCTTCAGGTTAAATTTTGAGATTTTATAAAGAGGGGTTCAAACACATAGTTATTTTTTGATATAAAATGTGAGAATGACACAATGGTAAAGGAAAACACAATGACATATATTAAAAAAGTTATAACTCGCAATGTAAATCGAATTTCAAAAAAAAATGATTCGGAGACCTTGTTCCCCACGTCGTCCTCTTTCATAAAAAAATAAACGAAAATTTAAAAAAAATAAAAAATCTCCGTTTTCATTGTGTCTTTTTCTTTTATTGTGTCTTTTGTTGTGTCAAAAATTTATAAAAGACTCAACGCAAGTAAAAAAGAAAAGACACAGTGAAAACGTTTTTTTAATATTTTTTTATTCATAGTTTATTTTTTTATGAAAGGGAACGGCGTGGAGAACAAGACTTTCGAAACACTTTTTTGAAATTCGATTTAATTTGTGAGTTGTGTATTTTTTCACTTTATATTATAGGGAAGGTTACCGTACAAAATGGATTTTGCCTAAGAAGCGTGAGAAGTGATATTTAAACAAATCAAAACCGGGTCAAACGAACTCCGATTGAACTCATTCTTGCGGCGTTAGAACCGTGTCGTCAAACCCCCGGCCCCACAACCCAAAAAACCTAAAACCCCCCACCCCCACCCCCCAAAAACCTAAATCACCCGACCCGCACCTTCTAAAAACCTAAAAACCACCCACCCACCACCCAAAAAAACCTAAAACCCCCCACCCCTACCCCCCAAAAACCTAAACCCCACCCACCCACCCTCTAAAAACCTAAACCCCTCACCCCATCCATATAAAAGCCTAAAATCTAAAACTAAACCCTAAAAGCTAAATCCCAATGCTAAACCCTAAGGCTAAACCTTAAGGTAAAAACTAAAATTTTAAGCTAAACCCTAAAAGTTAAACCCTAGAAGCTAAGATGATAAAGCTCGACGAGACGGTTCCAACGCCGCTTGAATGAGCTCAAACGGAGTTCGTTTGACCCAGTTTTAATGTGATTTAAGTCACTTCTCACACTTTTTAGGCAAAATCAATTTTGTATTTGATCTTTCCTCTATATTATATGATAACTCCACCCTTTATGAATGTTGATTTTTCTCTATTTGATATAGGAAGATTATGAAATATGGGAGCCCAAGCTACCTGTAGACTACATAGAAATCATCAATATGTCAAAACATTCAAAGATAAACCACTCTAAAACGAAACAAGATCTATACGACATGTTCTTTAAAGGAATCATGCTTCAAGACAACAAATTGGTAACAACTCTTTCTCGTATATCATTTTCTCACTTTCTTTTAAGCAAAATGGATATTAACTATATATGATGCTGATCAATGGGATATGATAGAATTTGACTCATGTTTTGTATCTAGTTGTTTTCACTTGGCAGTAATGGAGAAAGAAATGAGATGATGCCGGCAAGAATGTTTACATATAAAAATCGCACGTCATATAGGTGGCAAGCAGATCAAGAATCTAGGTCTGCTTCTCTTTCTATTTGTTACCATGTATCTGACATTATGATTAAGTGGTATACCTCATAACCAGAAGGTTAAGTTGGGATTTCAAATCCTGTAAAATCAAGTAGTAGTGAGTTTATCCTAGAAAATCTAGGAACTGTTGTAAAAAACTATGTATCAATCTTGCTTTATTATTAGACGGATAAAAATCTATCTAATAAATCTAGGTTTTAGGGGGCAACTTTTAGGGGAAAAATTTGGGAAGTTTTTTGAAATGACATCTATCTAATAAATAAAAGGTTTATTGTTGTAAAATCAAGCAATGAATCACCAAACGGATAACTTCTAATGAATTCGATAGAACTGAATCAAGATTGTACAATTACAATGAAATGAAATCTGATTACAAAACTAGAACAATTGAATTGAGTGAATGAATGCAAACTAACACCATACCTAACTCTTATAGGCCTAATTGTTCGTTAACAGAAAATTAACAAACTAACTAATCAATCATGGCAAGATTGGTCCTTGTAGTATCTGGTTAAGCAGCAGATTAAACACCTTCATCCTTTATCTATTAGTTAATTGCAAACATCACCCTTATATATACTTCCTTAACGTTGACTTTAGTAACATTTGACCTTTATTCCCACATTTACTTTATTATAAACTTTTTAATTTTAAAAAAGACTTTCTACAATGTAAGATTTTCAACACAAACTTATTTGACTTTTTCATCTTGCAAGTTGCAACATTTGTTTTATTACTTTTTAATTTAAATTTTGAATACATCGGCATAGAGAAGAAGAAAGTGTATTGTAACTAAATATTTGATATAATGTCTACACGGGTATTAAACCTAGTGATATATATGATCAACATCTATTCGCTTTAATACTACATGACAAGTGCAGATTTCCAAAAGTTGCTGAAATTTATGATATTTCGAAGTTGAAGATCCGAATCAAGATAACTACCCAACTTTTATCTCTTGATGTCAATTATGGGGCTTATATCATCTTCAAATTTTGTGACATGAGAAAATTTTCAAGTAAACCAATGTATGTGAACCTAAAGTACAAAAAAGGGGGAGAGAAGTTACATGCATATTTCGCAACATGGAGAGACGACAAATGGATGATGATTGAATTGTGTCGATTTTTGAATCAAAAGAAGGAAACTGATTTTGACTTTGTACTCGAAAGCTTTTCACAATACTATTGTGGAAAAGGTCCGATTCGTGTTGAAGGAATTGAGTTTCGAGTCATTGACAAAGTAAGTTTGACAAAATTGCAGCTAGCTTCTCTTATGTTTTGATACCAGTGGTAGATGTATTATGTTTTAATAATAATAATATTACATTGTCTTTTATTTCAAAAAGGTGAAAAATGAGCTTGAACAAACTTTGGAAACAAACTCAAACAAGTTGTCATCACCAAAGGAAGTAAATGAAAAGAACTATTTCATCCTTTCAGCGAAGGAAGTTTTGTATGACTCTTCTAATGAGAAGCATTTTCATTTGAAACAATCCAGGTTTGCTCTTTTAAGCTATATATATACACTTCCTCATTGTATAAATTAGTCACAATCATGTATCATCTTACATGCAGATTTGAAGACGTGATTGAGCTACAACCACGACAAGTATTTCGTATCAAATGCAAAATTCAAAGTCAAATGTTGTCACAAGATACAGAATATATGTGTTATATAATTTTCAAACTTTTAGAAAAATGTCATGGGCTGCATTGTCCTGTGAAGGTACGAGACCTACTCCACCGAAATAACAAAGAGGCTGAAATTATTTACTTTAGATCCCCAGATCCATGGAATTTACACGAAAACATGAGTGTTCCAAAACAAAGGGCGGATGGATGGATGGAGGTTAAAGTGTGGAAATTCAACTCAAATCATCAACTTAAAGATGGTTGTGTTCCTGTAAATCTAAAGTTGATAACTTATGAGGGAACTATGTCTGGTCTTATTGTATGTGGCCTAGAGTTTCGGTCAGTGTAAGAATATTTATAAGACATGTAAGTGATATTGTTATGGATTTTGCTTAAACTCCATGATAATTATGTAAAAACCAATTATATTATTCTCGTTAGATTTTATAATGATTTAAACTCCATGATAATGCACCCATCTGTGGGATGGTTGTGATGCGCCCCTCTGGCAGGTGCCGTTGTGATGGAGCGCCGCTCACCAAGTGCATGCTAAGAAGAGGTGGGTAGGCTTTAACTCTTAAATGTCCAAAAAGATATGATACAATTAGCTGGTAAGAAAGTGGGTCAAGTTAAAAGGCTGAAAATCAGCCAAAGATCAACTTACAAAACTATAATGACCAAATTTCAAAAACATAAAAATTCAGTATTTATGAGTTTTCTCTATAGTAATTTTTTAAGTTTCGGTTATCCTTTCACTTTAATTCAACTTTTAAATTTTGGGATTAAATTAATATACCACACAAGTCACAACCCACTCTCTTCGCAGCCCACGTTCCACCACCACTTTAGTTCCCCTGTCATTTAATTCGACTTTAAATTTTGAGATTAAGAATATTAATGTATTATACAAATGATTCTCGATTTCTCGATCTTATTAATGTTTTGTCGTATGTCTTTACATCTTTATTTCTAATTAAAAAAGCTAAGTAAATTTGTGATGCAGATATATCGAAGATTATCAAGATATTTGAATAATATTTATTCTTTAATTATCGAGTCTATTTTAGTTATCATATCTTCTATTTATTTATGTTTATCTCTAAGGTTGTTAGGGTCTAGTATAAATATTAAGATTGGTTTTCATTTGTAGTTAGTTTTTGATGATTGAATATTATTGAACATTTGTTCATGAACTTTTAGTTCGTTTTCGGGACTTTTGATTACAAAGAATTCTTGAGCCATTTGATCGCTTCCAGAACTGCATCAGTTGGTATCAGAGCTTTGGTTTTCAAATGGCTCTACGTGAAGACAAGTGTTTTCTTGTTCGAAGAGTCGCCGATCGAGGCATCGTCAAGAACATTGGTGGTTCATGTGCTCGTGGTAATCGATTCAACTGTGGCCGTAGATCCGCCGACCGAGGCAACGAGATCAGAAACAGTGACCCACGGGATTTTGAGATCGAACGACTCAAGAAACGAGTCCGAGATCTCAAAGCATCGTCAACATGGAAGGAAACGGAACCGGAAGAACCCGTCCGGGACGAGTTAACCGGGGATGAGGAGCATCCTACCATTGACGGTATAATCTATGATTCTTCACCTTTATATGATGAATATGAAGATGAAGATTGGTATACTTGGTTTACCGGTGGTGTGAGTGAAGGCATGATTATCCCGTGTTCATCAAACAACACACTGGTAACGAAAGGTGACAAGGCTATGGGATGTTCGAAGATTGAAAGATTCATAGTAAGAACAGTTCTATGGCATTCTTTAATCTTGAATCATGTTGGAGGCATTGAAACAGGGGGAGATGTGGTTAAAAAACACGTTGAATTTTTTATGAATATTTTTTGGCTCCTATGTTTGTTAGTGATGAAGTGATAAGGGGTGATGATCAGATGGCCTTATGTGATTGGAACATCTTTGAAGATTATTTGGATTTGAATAGTCATGACCTTACAAAAATACATATCAAATATTCAAATACAAGTAATAGTTCAAGGGAATTCATAGAAACTCATGCAACTAAATCGGAGTCAAGGGAACTTTGGAATATTTTCTCCTATAATTTGGGTAAGTCAATCAATATTGGAATTCATTTTGTTAATATTGATAGACTTCTTTTTTCAAAAAAGAGGATCATAAGTGGTGATAATACAATTTTAATTAGTGATAGAATAAACTTAAATTCTCCACGTGTGCATGAGGGTTTTAAATCAAACAGGGTGACTTCTAGTGGAGGGCTACACATAATATTAAAACATCCATCAAAAGTGCAAGGGCAAAAAAGAGACGCATGTTCATATCTAGTTGGGCTAGTTGAAAATAATTGTTCATTACATGAAAATCAAAGGTTTGATTCGCGTGAGGAGAGGAGAATGGGACATAGCATCCTCATAGACCAATGTGGTGGTACGGGTTTAGAGTTGGGTGAGTTGATCCGTGAAGTTGAATTGTTTAGGTGGGTCATGATGATCAAGAATAGGAATAGGGTTGATGTTCCTTTTGATCCAGGTGGCTTTGGTCCTAGAGGCAAAACTCGAGGACGAGTTTTTTTAAAGAAGGGGAGTATGATGCAGATATATCGAAGATTATCAAGATATTTGAATAATATTTATTCTTTAATTATCGAGTCTATTTTAGTTATCATATCTTCTATTTATTTATGTTTATCTCTAAGGTTGTTAGGGTCTAGTATAAATATTAAGATTGGTTTTCATTTGTAGTTAGTTTTTGATGATTGAATATTATTGAACATTTGTTCATGAACTTTTAGTTCGTTTTCGAGACTTTTGATTACAAAGAATTCTTGAGCCATTTGATCGCTTCCAGAACTGCATCAATTTGTCTTTTCATTTATCAAATATCTTAAAGTTGAACTCTTAAAAAATTTATTTTTCAGTAAGAACCGTTAATGATTCAATTAATGCTGATGAAACAAACATGTTTTACCAACAGACGGCCTATGGGGGTTAACAATGCGGGTTTGGTTAAGACAATGTATATGATTTTTTGACTTGGTTTAAAGATCCCATATGACAGATCGAGGTTACGTCTCACAATTCATGAAAATCACCATTAAAAAATAAATATATAAACCACCCACCTCACTCTCCTTGGAGCTCCTTGTTCCTACCACGACTTTAGTTATTATAAGGGATAACTACTAACTAGTTTAGTGTACGCGCTATGCTTCGATAAATAACACACAAATGGTGATTTAACCTCCGTTATGATTGTAGCTTTGAACAAGTCTGACTTTATGGGCCCATCAGGAGCATGTCAGAAATTCGAACTTGATCATTGCACTGCACTTCTATAACGGTCTTATCGTTGCATCAACCATCATTTAAAAAAACGAAATACGTACATTATATATGCAATACAACTTGTACCTACTGCATTGACTGTGGTAAATCAATGTTATCTGATATTTGATCCAACAGGCGCTTGTGGTAATAGACGTTTTCAATATAATTGATCAAATATATAGTAACTAAGCCGACATTATATCTAAACTAACCATCTTCTTCACCAAGCTGATCTGCTTCATTCACAAATCACTCCTCAAATAATATTTTCAGCTGATCGTTCATCTCCCATACAGTCGTACCTACGATCCATTGATCGATTGAGACAATATGTCCTTTGATAAATATTTAGCTTCCATATGTATCCCTTTAAAAGAGGTGAAATTAGCCACCAACAAATTCTCTGATGAAAATCTCTTGAAAAAAGGTACCTCTTTTGACGTTTACAAAGGTCAACTCATTGATCATATTGTTGCACGTCTATCTAAGAACAATAACGCTTTTGTCATGGAGATGGCAATTTTTTACGCTTTTAACCACAAAAATATGACATCCCTTTTTAAGGTTTGTGAAAATAAGGATGATAATGATGTGTTAATCATCTTAAACAAGTATGAGGTCAATGAAAGTCTTGATAAACATTTAAGCTCCCCAACCCTCACTTGGATGCAAAGATTGCGTATATGTGTCGGGGTTGCACAAGCATTAAAATTTCTTCACCAAGGTGTGCCATTACTTGACCCTGGAGATTATGCCATACATGGTAATATCAAGGCTTCTAAAATTTTACTAGATCACAATTGGGAACCCAAGTTACACGGCTTTGGATTTGCTATTATTGCGAGGAAGCATAGCATTCACCGTTATACTGAATATAACGGCTCACCACAACATATGGATCCAGCGTATGAAAAAACTAGAGTTTTGACTCATAAGTCAGACATCTTCTCTTTTGGTGTCGTATTGTTTGAAATCTTGTTTGGAACACAAGCGTGTGTCCAAAACAATGATAATTGGTATTTTGCTCGACTGGCTAGATCACATTATGAAGATAGCAAACTTGATGATTTGATCCACCCTCATCTTCGAAAACAAATGAACATGGAATCATTTAATATTTTCGCTAAAACAGCATATTATTGTTTAAAGGAGCATCGGTCTCAACGACCGGACATGAATCAAGTTCTCTCAAAGCTTGAGAAAGCATTGGAACTACAAGAAAAACATGTAACCCTTTCACTTCTTTTTTCTACCTTTGATCTTCATTCTTCATTACCTAGATTATAGCTAATTTTACTTTCTTAATCCTGATTAACGTGATTATTCACATTGAAGGAACATCTGGTTACAATTCCTATGATAATTAAAGGCGCATCGCCGTCCAATCACTTAAAGGTAAAGAGCTATGTTGAAGAATTAGGTGTATCAGTAAAGCGGCACAATAAGATTTCAACTTGTTCCTGATGTAATGGGTCTACCTATTCACACACCTTTTCTTATTTCACACACCCTCCAGATGCCATGTTATAGTCAAAGTGCCGTGCCTGGGTCAATTTTTTAGTACTTTTTTTAAAAAACGTTTTTTTATTTAAAAAAACATGTGTTGTTTGGGTTGTTATATATTAAGGTTTGGATTATTTTTAAAACATATTTGTAAAAATATACATGTTTCTTTATGTTTTTGTTTAAAAGTTGTAGTTTTTAATTATAAAAAACGTTAACTATTTAATATAAAACGTGTTAACACACGTTTGTTTCGAATGTTTGTTTCACAACTAGTTAACGTTTTATATTGAATAGTTAACTTTTTTTTTTAAATTTAAACTACGACGTACAACCTAAAAAACATGTTTTTATAAACGAGTTTAAAAAAACAACCAACGCGTTTTTTTATTAAAAAAAAGTTTTTTACAAAAAAAAATAAAAAATTGACCCAGGCGCCAAACTTTGGCCATAGCACGGCACCTGGGTTTGGTGAAGGTGTGAGGATAGATCTATGGGGTGTGTGAATAGACAAAGCCGATGTAATAATATGGTGCATCATGATGCTTTTCGTTTAACAAGTAATATAATAATGCAGGGGAAGAACTTGGATCACTTGAAATTTCGATTGAGAGACATAGAGCTGGCAACTGATGAATTTTCAGAAACATATTGCATTGGGTCGGGTGGTTACGGACAGGTGTATAAAGCACAACTTGATCTTGATGTACATTCGTTAGTAGTTGAAGGGAATACTAGAGGCAAATTCCCTAAACATAGCACGGTAGCTGTTAAACGCATCTTTAGCAGAGTTGATGAACTTGGAGAACAAAGTTTTTTTTCGGAGATCGAAATGCTTAGTAATTGTAAGCATCCAAATATAGTTTCTCTTCATGGCTTTTGTGACGAAGGAGACGAGTTGATCCTGATTTATGAGTATGTTTCTAATGGAAGTCTAGCTGATTATTTAGGAAGTAGTGATAACATGATTAATCTTACTTGGGCTCAACGTATTCAAATATGTCTTGATATTGCATATGGATTGAACTATCTACATACAAGTACGGAGGACAAAGAATGCATAGTTCATCGCGATATAAAGAGTGATAACATTTTATTGGATGATAATTGGGTGGCAAAAATTGCTGACTTTGGCCTGTCAAAGTTACACCACGCAAATCAACAAGGTAGCACCCTTGTTACCAATAATATTGCCGGGACAAATCTATACTTAGATCCAGAGTATATGTCCACGGGTAAGCTGAAAACTAAATCAGACGTTTATTCTTTCGGAGTGGTTTTGTTAGAAATCATTTCTGGAAAGTTGGCTTACGATAAAACGTTTGTTCAAGAGGGGCTTCCATCAATAGCACGGCAATGCCTCAACGAGGGAACATTGAATAATTTGATAGATCCTAAAATAATGGAGGATGAAGAAAGCATATCTTTGTTTAGCGGAGGGGCCAATAAAGACTCTTTGGATGCATTTACAAAAGTCGCATTCCAATGTTTGGCAGAAACTCAATCCGAGCGCCCAACAATGGAAGTCGTCATCAGAGAGCTTATGAGAGCGTTAAACTTACAAGTAAGTATCTCTCTTTAAACTGTAACTTCCCTTTGTGTGTTCACACCTTGATGGTGAATTGTTATTTAATCGATCAATAAACCTATAGTGTTTATGTTCGTATTAGTTAAAGTACAAACTAAGCATTTTATATGTCTTTATAAATGCTTTAGTTCTTAACCCGTACCTTAAGATATTTGTTTATTTAATCACAGAAAACTTGCAAGAACAACTTCCATATCTCACTCGAAGCCATAAAAGCGGCTACAAAGAATTTCAACGATGACAATTGCATCGCAGAAGGTAGATCTTGGAAGCTTTATGAAGGAGAAGTTATAGATGCTAATGAATGTACCCCAGTTATCGTAAAGCGGTGGGATAGAGAGTCTCCTCAAAGACATAATGAGTTTTTAGTAGAGCTTGATATTCTATTAGCTTATAAGCATGATAATTTCATTACTCTTGTCGGGTATTGTACAGAAACGGATGAAAATATCATTGTTTACGAGCATACCTCGAATGGGAAACTTGATAAACATCTGTGTAATTGTAGCCTTACTTGGATGAAACGCCTCAAGATATGTATTGATGTTGCCAAGGGGTTGAGGTTTCTTCACAAAGGCACAGGAAGGTGTATACACAGAGACATTAAAAGCGGTAGCATTTTACTTGATGGTGAATGGAATGCTAAAATTTCTAATTTTGAGTCAACTTGTGAGCAAGGATTTATTAACAAGCTTGCACACATCAACGATAACGATTCTAGCTCACTGGGATACACCAACTCACAATACGAAGCTGATGGTTACATAAGTGAAGAATTCGATGTATACTCACTAGGTGTAATTTTAACTGAAATGTTGTGCGGAAAATTGGCGTGGTTTGAGGGATGTGTGGATCACTCACAATCGTTAGGCCCTTTATTTGTTAGACACTACAATGAAAATGGTGACGTTCATAAGATGATTTTTGAGGCGATAAAGGAACAAATTTCGCCACAATCATTAAATACATTTCAAAGTATTACCCTTCGGTGCTTAGAATATAATTATAACGCTCGCCCAAGTGCACATGACGTGGTAATACAACTTGAGAAGGCATTGAAATTTCAGGTAAGTTTTTTATTCTTCTATTTGATCAACCACGTGTTATAGTTATATGTATCTATCAACCGGCTTTTTATATATTCTGTAAAGTTTTATAAATGCTAATTCTTGTTGTAAAATTATTTGATCTAAATGGAACTTGTTATTACTTGAAGTAAAATAAAAACCTTGCTATATGGATCTTCATTACGATTTTGTGATTAGTTGCTTAACAAACCATAACTGCAATTTAACAAACATATTGCCAAAGTTGCAGATTTAACCTTGTACCTTCTAACTATTACAAATACCGTAAAAACTATACAATAAGAACATATTGACTTTTGAGCCGCAGCTAAATCACTTTGACTTGGGTTGACTTTATTGTTGACTTCACTTTGACTAGAGTATTAGACTCAAATATCAACACTTTTCTTCGTTATTACCCTATACTCCCAAGTAAAACTAAAAAAAATATATTAATATTTACAATAGTAAGTTAGTAACCGTAACTAATTAATATATATTTCATTTTGTTCACTTAAATCTAAACAATTTTAACATCCATAAAAATCACAATCCACTTAAAATACCTTGTATGTTCATTATTAGGTGAAATTAATTGTTTGTTCATTCTTTAATTAATATAGGAGGATTATGAAATATGGGAGCACAAGTTGCCTATAAACTATAAAGAAATAATCAAGATGTCAAAATATTCAGATATCAACTACTCTACTACAACAAAAAAAGATCTATACAACATGTTCTCCACGGGGATCCTCCTTAAAGATAGCAAAGTGGTAACCAACGTCTTCTCGATCAATCGTATTTTATTTTCTCAATTCTCTTAAGCAAAACGAATCGATGTTTAACTATGGGTTTGACTCGTTTTGTTTTGTATCTAGTTGTTTTCACTTGGTAGCAACGGAGAAAGAAATGAATTGACATCAGCAAGAATGTTTACGTACAAAAATCGTATGTCTCATAAGTGGCAATCTGATCAGGAATCAAGGTTTGCATCTTTTTCTATGTGTTTTTGTTACTAATTAAACCTTTGCATATATATATATATGGGATATGTAAAATGTAAACCACTCCTTAAAATGTAAACCAATGCACCTCGACCTAAATCTTTGATTATTATTGTTTTTATTGATGAATTAACATCATTACACATACACAATGCTAGATATTTCACGCATTTATGCAAATTCACATTCGTTTTTAATATGACACATGTGTTACATATATATGTGTTAAACATGTGTAGTTACAAAGTACACATGTGTTATTTTTTAAGAGAGAGCGATTTTGCAGGTATGATTGAAATATTTAAGTTTGCATATGTGTAATAATGTTAGTCTAGCAAAAAAATAACATTATCTTTACGTATATATGTATATATACATAAAAATATCATTATTTTGCATTTTATGCGAATAATTACGAATAACACATGTGTTAGATTAAAAACGAATGTGAATTTGCATAAATGCATGAAATATCTAGCATTGTGTATTTGTAATGATGTTGATCCAACAAAAAAAAAATAATAATCAAAGATATAGGTCTAGGTGCATTGGTTTACATTTTAAGAAGTGGTTTACATTTTACATTATATCTATATATATATATATATATGCATGTAACCAGTTCAATCCTAAATCAACTATTTTCTGAATGTATGTACGTAACTATATATCTAATTGTTATTTATAGACGGATCAAACGTTGTGCTCAACATTAGTTCTTGTCAAATATATATACATGTGAAACTATTTTGTTTATGTGCAGGTTTCTAAAAGTAGCCGAGATGTATGATATCTCGAAGCTGAAGATCCGAATTAAGATAACTACTCGACTTTTATCTCCTGGTGTAAATTATGGGGCTTATATCATCTTCAAGTTTTGTGACACAAGAAAATTTTCAAGCAAGCCATTGTATGTAAACCTAAAGTACAAAATGGGGGGAGAGGACTTACAAGCATATTTTGCAACATGGAGAGACGACAAGTGGATGATGATTGAATTGTGTCGATTTTTGACTCACAAAAAAGAAACTAATTTTGAGGTTCTACTCAAAAGCTTTTCAAGATACTATTGTGGAAAAAGTTTGATCCGTGTTGAAGGCATTGAATTTCGAGTCATTAACAACGTAAGTTTGAAAATACTGAAATTTCATAAATAGATTTAGGGGTTGTTTATTTCAGCCTCTTAATGGTTTAGATGTCTGAATGATTCAGCACTTATTGTTTCAGACTGTTGTTTCGCGAGCAGATGTCTGAATGGTTCAGACATTTGCCTCTAAATGGTTAAACATTATACTGAGTCTGAATGATTAAGAGGTCTCGTTTGAATTGGTCAGACATTTGCCTTTGAATAGTTAAAAAATATATATTAGCTCTTAATGATTAAGACCTCTTACTGGTTCAGCTTAAGGGCTGTTTGGCAACTGCTGAATGATTAAGTGCTGAATGGTTAAGAGGTCTTAATGGTTAAGAGGCTCTATCAATGAAAGAGATATTGAGGTAGAACTTCAGGTGATGGTAAGTTTGGTATATGCTTCATTCAGTTTCATTCAGCATCTTTCAATCTCTTAACCATTCAGCACTTAACTGAACCATTTAGAGGCCATTTTTTTAAACAAACGCTCTGAATGCTGAATCTGAATGATTAAGCACTGAACTGAACCATTAAGAGGTGAAACAAACATCACCTTAATGACTCAGACCTCTTATTAAATCATCACTTATCCATTCAGAAGTTGCCAAACAGCCCCTTATTACATTTCTTTAATTTATTTCTAACAGGTGAATAATGAACTTCAACAAACTTTGGAATCAAATTCAAACAAGGTTCAGGTAATTCATTTTCACGAGATGCATATAATATTCGTCGGTAATATATTTGTTCTTTCAACCCGACCATTTATTTACAGTTGTTATCGCTAAATGGAGTAAATGAAAAGAAAGATTTCATTCTTTCGGCAAAGGAAGTTGTGTACGATTCTTCAAATGTGAAGCATTTTCATTTAAAACCCTCAACCGAATCGAGGTTTGCTTTTTAACTGTTTATACACACTTCTTTATTGTATAACTTCATTATTATGTATCATCTTACGTGTAGATTTAAAGAGGTGATTGAGCTACTGCAACAACAAGTATTTCGGATCAAATGCAAAATTCAAAGTCAAATGTTGTCACAAGATACAGAATATTCGTGTTATATTGTTTTCAAGCTTTCAGAAAAGTGTCGTGGGCTGCATTGTCCGGTGAAGGTAGGAGACCTACTCCACCGAAATAACAAAGAGGCTGACATTATTTATTTTAGATCCCCAGATCCATGGAATTTACACGAAAACATGAGTGTTCCAAAACAAAGGGCGGATGGATGGATGGAGGTTAAAGTGTGGAAATTCAACTCAAATCATCAACTTAAAGATGGTTGTGTTCCTCTAAATCTAAAGTTGATAACTTACGAGGGAACTATGTCTGGTCTTATTGTATGTGGCCTAGAGTTTCGGTCAGTGTAAGAATATATATTTATAAGACATGTAATTGATATTGTTATGTATTTTGCTTAAACTCCATGACGCTTAGGTAAAAACCAATTATATATATTATTCTCGTAGATTTTATAATGATTTAAACTCCACGATAACGCACCCATCTGTGGGGTGGTTGCAATGCGCCCCTCCGGTAGGTGCCGGAGCGCCCCTCACCAAGGGCATGCTAAGAGGAGGTGGGTCAAGTTAAGAAAGTGGGTAAGCTTTAACTCTTAAATGTCAAAAAAGATATGATACAATTAGCTGATAAGAGAGTGGGTCAAGTTAAAAGGATGAAAATCAGCCAAAGAATATGCATAAACAAGTCAATTGGATGTACTCACATTTGTAATTTTGTTAAAAAATACAAACGTTTTGGACAAAACATGTTTCGAACCACACCAAATTATCAACAGTTTGATACCTCAAACACACCATCTGCCAAATCTATTTATATCGTTTTGATTTACACTACTTCAAATTTTGATGGAGATCGAGATTGAACAATATGATGAAGCTAGAGATCAAAGAAGCCTAATAGGGTAATTGGAATCACAACAAACATCAAACACAGAGCAAACTCAAGGTGTGGTTACCCTTGCAACAACCACGATAATACAAGTACAATGGTAGAACAATAGTAAGCGAATATACACCCTTAACAAATGACGTGCGTGTGTAGGTGAACTATAATTTCGTTTAATCGTTACACAGCTTTACACGATTCTTTTGTCTACATAAGCACCTTATTGTCATCATGATAATGCATGTAACGTAGTTCACAAACGTACCCTTGAATCCGCGAGTGTGATCGTACAACATTACCACAAAATAAGGTAGCTTTCAATTCATTGTACATATGACAAAGTTCATTTGAGAACACTCATATATTGTGAGAACAAAGAAAAAAACAAACCTAAATCACTAAAAATAGTATTAATTGTTTATTTTTTAAAAATTCACTTTCTACACATAAATATGTATGGTATATAGATAAAACATCATTAATATATATTTTTCATATGTCGTTTAAGTGTTTAAAAGTCATACACATGTGTATGTAACATAACTGTTGAGACAAAGTTAGTGCAGCAATTACAAGATTCTCAAAGCTCAGGGACTGAAGTTGTCATTGTATGAATATGTAGTAACCGTTAAGGGCTGATTGTGTAATCTTTGATAGTTAAAGGACTGAATGTGATATGTAGTTGGTTAGTCGTTATAATCACTGTTATATAAGTGATTAGGTTAGTTTGTTGTTAATCAATTCATTTTCAATCACTTTGTAATTGTCTTTCACATTAGAAATCATTTTGTAGTTCAATTTCATCTTCTTAATTCAACAATTGGTATCAGAGCTACGGCTCGTGATCGACTGATTTCAATTGCTGAACAATTGTTCTTCAATTCTGGTTCCGCGATAGATTAAGCTGCAATTGAAGGGGTATTAGTTGAGAAGATGGTATCAACTCGTTTTGAATTGGAGAAATTCGATGGGAAGAATGATTTTGGGTTATGGAGGTTAAAAATGAAGGCTCTATTGGTTCATCAGGGTGTTTCATGGGCATTGACAGATACTGCGATGGTGATACCTGCCAACACACCTCCAGAGAAAGTGAAAGAAACAGAAGATAAGTGGAATGACATAAAGATTAAGGCTCATAGTGCCATCATATTGAGTCTGGGTGATAGAGTGTTAAGAGAAGTGTCTAAAGAGGCAACTGTAGCAAGAATTGGGGCAAAATTAGAAACACTAAACATGACTAAATCTCTTGCAAATAGGCTGTATTTGAAGAAGAGATTGTATACATATTGTATGATGTCAGGTAAGTTAGTGGAAGATCATATAGATGAGTTTAACAAACTCATTCTTGATCTTGAAAACATTGAGGTAAAGATTAGTGATGAAGACCAAGCAATTCTGCTGTTGACATCTTTGCCACAAAGTCATGAACATTTTGTGGAAACTTTGATGTATGGGAGAGATTCATTGACCATGAATGAGGTGCTTGCCGCACTTAATTCCAAGGAGTTGAAGAGAAAGAATGATACCAGTGATTCTGTGGGTGAGGGTCTATATGTAAGAGGAAGATCTGAGTATAGGCAGTCAATGAGTGGCAAATCATCCTCAAGATCAAAATCAAAGTTTAAGAGAAGATGTTACATCTGTCACTCTGAGAAACACTTGAAAAAGGATTGTCCAGACAAGAACAAGAAGAAGAAATATGTTCATAAGTCTACAAAAGGTACAGGTAATCACTCACCAGAACCTTTTTCTGATGGATATGATAGTGCTGATGTGCTAGTTGTTTCTAATTCTAAAAATGAGAATGAATGGATAATGGATTCTGGATGTTCATATCATATGACTCCAAATAAGAATTTCTTTAGTGAATTAAAGATGGAATCATTGGGTGATGTTCAATTAGGGGATGATAGACCCTGCAGGATTCAAGGTTATGGCACAGTGAACTTCAAACTTGACAATGGTCCTGATATTGAGTTGACTGATGTTAGGTACATACCAACACTTAGGAGAAATTTAATTTCTCTAGGTTTGTTTGAAAGTACTGGTTATCAAGTTAATTTGAAGAATGGGAAGGCCAAGGTGATAAAAGGGGCAATGACTGTGTTATCTGGTACTAGGAGGACCAACAACATCTATCTGTTGGATGGAGTTGCAAAAGGCAGTGGAGTATCAATGGCTACCCTTGGTCAGGAAAGTCAAGCTTCACTATGGCATAGGAGAATGGGTCATATAAGTACCCAAGGTATAACTGAACTATCAAAACAACAGCTTATTGTTGGGTTAACAGACTGTGATGCAGGCTTTTGTGAACACTGCATATTAAGGAAAGCACAAAGAGTGAAATTCAATAAAGGGAGACATATTTCAGAGGGTGTTCTTGATTATGTACATGCTGATTTATGGGGTCCAGCTAGAACAACTTCTATTGATGGAGCTAGGTACTTTCTATCTTTGATTGATGATTTTTCAAGAAGGGTGTGGGTATATGTACTCAAACATAAGGATGAAACATTCTCAAGGTTCAAAGAGTGGAAGATTATGGTTGAGAATCAATCAAATATGAGAGTTAAGAAATTGAGAACTGATAATGGGCTGGAACTTTGCAACAATATGTTTAATCAATACTGCAAACATCATGGTATTGTTAGACATATAACAGTGGCAGGTACTCCACAACAGAATGGCTTGGCTGAAAGAATGAATAGGACATTACTTAACAAAGTCAGGTGTTTATTATTCAGTTCTGGATTGCCAAAGAAGTTCTGGGCAGAGGCAGTGACCACAACTGCTTATTTGGTTAATAGGTCACCATCTAGTGCCATTGACAAAGACACACCTATGTGTAAATGGAGTGGAAGGCCTAGTGAATATTCTGACCTGAGAGTATTTGGTTCTTTGATGTATGCTCATATTGATCAGGGAAAACTAAAGCCTAGAGCCATTAAGTGTCTCATGTTGGGATATCCAAGTGGTGTCAAAGGTTATAGATTATGGAGAATGGATGATGGCAGTCCTAAGGTAATCATCAGCAGGAATGTTGTGTGTAGAGAAGATGTCATGTATAAATATTTACTATCATCTTCAGATCAAACTGTTACTGATAAGTCAGTTCAGTTTGAGGTGGAGGAGTTGCCTGAAGAACTAGATAAAGAACTAGTTAAAGACAAAGGCAAGGGTAAAGAAATAGGAAAGCTAATAGAGGTGTTTGAAACCAGGTCAGGGGGTGAATCACTAGGGATTGATGCAAGCAGTAGTGATGGGTATAGCATTGCAAAAGGGAAGCCAAAAAGGCAGACCAAACAACATGCTAGGTATTAAACAAATGAAGATATTTCTGCATTTGTATTTGCAACATCTGCAAATGAAAGTGTGTTTGAACCTATCTCTTATGATGAAGCTATTCACTCTAAAGAAAGAAAGGAATGGATGACTGCTATGAGAGAGGAGATGGAGTCACTACATAAAAATAACACATGGGAATTGGTTGATAAGCCCAAAGATTGCAAATTGGTAAGCTGTAAATGGTTATATAAACTGAAGGATGGTGTTACTGAGAAAGACCCACCTAGATTTAAGGCTAGATTGGTGGCTAAGGGGTTTACACAAAGACATGGTGTAGACTACAATGAAGTTTTTTCACCAGTTGTAAGACACACCTCAATAAGGGTGATCTTAGCCTTAACTACAGTGTTTGACTTGGAGTTGGGACAACTAAATGTGAAAACAGCTTTCCTACATGGAAGTCTGGATGAAGAGATTTTTATGAAACAACCTGTTGGTTTTGAGTCAAAGGGGAATGAGTCTAAAGTCGGTTTATTAAAAAGGTCATTATATGGTTTGAAGCAATCTCCATGGCAGTGGAATAAGAGATTTTATGAATATGTGAAGTCACAGGGATTTGTGAGTAGCTCTTATAACTGCTGTGTTTATATGAAGCCTGGTTGTAATGGTGGGCACATCTATTTGCTTTTATATGTAGATGACATGCTAATTGCTAGTAAAAGCAAAGACACATTGCAGATACCAAATGTCTACTGATGCAAGAATTTGACATGAAAGAATTAGGGAATGCTAAAAAGATATTGGGTAGGGAGATTGATAGAGATAGAGGTTCAAGGTTATTGAAGTTATCTCTAACATCATATTTGAACAAGGTGTTGATCAATTATGCAATGTATACCAGCAAATCAGTGAGTACACCTCTAGCTAGTCA
Organism: Tagetes erecta; assembly: GCA_030867185.1. Lineage (NCBI taxonomy): Eukaryota > Viridiplantae > Streptophyta > Magnoliopsida > Asterales > Asteraceae > Tagetes > Tagetes erecta. The sequence goes on along the minus strand of CM061489.1, from coordinate 3,088,047 downwards.
TTTCAAATTGTCAGCAAGAAACAGCCCAAGTACTGTTGAAGAAGAGCATTATATGCAAAAAGTACCTTATGCTAATGCTGTTGGAAGTTTGATGTATATGATGGTATGTACAAGGCCAGATTTTGGTTATGCAGTGAGTATGGTACAAGGGAAGTTGGGTTAATGTTTGGAAAAGACATTGATACACAACATATTGTTGAAGGGTATTCAGATTCAGATTTTGCAAAAGATGAAGATAATGGCAAGTCTATAACTGGTTATTGCTTCAAGGTGGTTGGTAGTACAGTTAGTTGGAAGTCTTCTTTGCAAAGTGTAGTTGCATTATCCTCCACTGAGGCTGAATATGTTGCATTAACTGAAACAGTGAAGGAGTCAATTTGGCTGAGAGGGTTCATAAATGAGTTGGGAGTTGAAGTCAAATGTGCTCAAATATGGTGTGATAATCAGGGTGCAATCCATTTGTCTAAAAATCCTATGTTTCATGACAAAACAAAGCATATTAAGGTGAGACTGTATTTTATTAGAGGAGTGATTAATTCAAAGGAGGTCAAGGTTGAGTATGTTGACACTTGTGATAATGCAGCTGATATGTTGACAAAACCATTGGGAGCATCTAATTTTAATCATTGTTTGCAGATGTTAAATGTAGATAATGGTTAAATTGGACATGAATGTAATCTTGCACTAAGGTGGAGTATGTTGAGACAAAGTTAGTGCATCAATTACAAGATTCTCAAAGCTCAGGGACTGAAGTTGTCAATGTATGAATATGTAGTAACCGTTAAGGGCTGATTGTGTAATCTTTGATAGTTAAAGGACTGAATGTGATATGTAGTTGGTTAGTCGTTATAATCACTGTTATATAAGTGATTAGGTGAGTTTGTTGTTAATCAATTCATTTTCAATCACTTTGTAATTGTCTTTCACAATAGAAATCATTTTGTAGTTCAATTTCATCTTCATAATTCAACAATAACTTACACAGATGTATCATAAACTACACATGATTTGTATCTGTGTAGGTTTAACAAACAAACTAAACTAAATTTGTTCAAATTTTTTTGTATTTCAAAATTGATAAATAAGTATTGCGTTTCAATTTTTTTCTTAAAAAAAATTGGCTTGAAAAAATTGAAAGATTTAGTTTGTTTTATTTTTGTTCTTGTAGTATGTAGTATGTAATCTTAAATGTTCTCATATTAAACCATTAAATTTTTAAGGCAGAATCATGAATGCTTATTTTAATAATAGTTAAAAATAATATATATATATATACCCTATAGTATAGTACAGTACAGTATAGTACAGTACAGTACAGTACAGTATAGTATAATAAAGTAAACTCAAATTTATTTATATGACATCCTTTGAAAAGCTTCTCATTTATGTGATATTTTTTTTATATGTTTCACTCAAAATTAGGGCTGTAAACGAACCGAACGGACACGGACGGGGCTTGTCCGTGTTCGTTTGTTAAGGTTTTAAGTTGTTCACGAACTGTTCGTGAACAAGTTCCGAACAGAAAAATTTGTCCGTGTTCGTTTGTTAAGGTTTTAAATTTGTTCGCGAACGGTTCGTGAACTTTGTTCATGGACACAAATAGACATAAACAGAGAAAAAGAACACAAATGGACACAAACGAACATTTGACTAGAATATAATGGCAAAACATTGTTAATCTTTAACATTTTAACCCCAAAATAATAAATTAAGTTTGGCCAAATTAGACAATTATCCAAAGTAAATTAACATGAAAACTAATCAATATGTCATAATTCTTAAAAATTATATTTAATCATATCAACACCTAAAAGACAAAGATCTTTGATTCAATGGGATTGTTAATAATAAAGACAAATTTGATTAAAAAATAATATAAAACATAAATTTTTTTATTAAACCTCAACCCCTTATTAGTATCCAAATAAGTCATTGTATCTTGATTAAGATTATTCCAATTAAATCTTCATATACAACAAAACCAAATCACCTTTAAGAAGCAAATAATACTTTTAATTATACATTTAAACGCATGAAAGATAACCATAATTTGTTTTATTAACAACAAAAGTAATGTTTCTATGACTATATTTGCCTCTATAATTATAAAGTATTTTCCTAAATGTTAAATATAAAATTTAAAAACATAATGAACTACCAAACTTAAACGAACATGTTACCGAACGTTCACGAACGTAAACGAACGAACGCGACCTCTGTTCATGTCCGTCCGTTTAGCTTAACGAACAGATTTTTTTGTCCGTGTCCGTTTGTTTATTAAACGAACGAACACAAACGAACTTCCCGCCGAACGGTTCACGAACGGTTCGCTGAAAGTTCGGTTCGTTTACAACCCTACTCAAAATAGTGATTTTTTAAAACTAATATATGTGTATAAAATATATTATAATCTATCTAATAAATTTAAGTTTTAAGGGTCTACAAAACATTATTTGGGCATTAAAAAAGGGGGGGAGGGGAGGGAATTTGGGCGGTCAAAAAGGGCTCTAACATTATTTACGGCTGGTTTGGGGGAGGTGTAATTTTTTTTTTCAGAAGTAGATCATTCAATTAACTAGAATTAAATCATTCAGTTAACTTGGAAACAAACTCATTGTAAATCATGTTAGGCTAGCAAGGTTTGAGAGTTTTTCTTCTTTCGAAAATCAAGACAATCAAATGAAATCACAATCTTTTAGCTGGCCATACATTTTATTTCTTTGAATACCACCCTCACCGTCAATTTAGTTCCTTAGATATATATTTCATATTTATTTCTCTTCAATTTGCCTTCGCAACATCATCATTTGTGGCCTTACACTTGCCATATTTTTTGGTAGTCGCCGTGTGATTTTGTTGTTGCAGATTTATGAAATTAAAGGGTTTTAATATCATCAAAAATGAATTCTTTGATATGACAAATACGTTAAAAATCATTTTAAATAATTAGATGACTTCTAATCTTAAAAACATATAAAATATTATACAACTGGAGTCCAATAACTAATATCGAGGAAAACTTTGCCTTTAACTAGTCCAAGTGCGCGCAATTTTTTTATATTTACTTGACCCACATTCAAATTTGACCTATCAAAAATATTAATTGTATCGATCGATCTGTAACTCATTAAACATGCTGTTTAATAATAAAGAGTTGTATATAAATATGTTCCACTCTATCTCATGTTCCGAAAACAAGTTAATTGACCTGTAATTTAAATAACGTCAATAATTAGCGGATTAATAACTAAAGTTTATTTATATATTAGGTTTAATACCCGTGTGTTACACACGGGTTAAATAATAATATTTATAAAAAATCATAACCATTATGTTTAACGATTTGTAAATACTTAATATTAAAAATATGGTTCCATCAACTTATGCATGGTAAAAAAATTCACTTAATTTTCTTTCTCAAACTTCCTATTATAGAAAAAAAAAAAAAAGTTTCCCCCCAAAAGTTGCCCCCTAAAACCTTGAAATATTAGATAGGCTAGGTTTAAAACCCATGTAGACACAAGGAATACATCTAAAATATATAAATAAAAAAGATAAAAATCGAAAAGATAGAACACAATAAATAAAGTTTCAACAACCGGATTGATTGAACATGCTATCAAAATTTAATACTGGTTATACACCATAGTGAATTTGAAATTAGGTTTATTTATAATAAACAAAACAGTAAATACAACTTCAACAAATGGATTGATTGAAACCACAAACGTATTACCAAAAATATAGTGCACAATTGATTGGAAATTATTGAGTGAGAGTTGCCGTAAATAGCGATGAAGTTTTTGAGCCCAATTTGATCAGTCAAAAAGTTTTACCTCTTAAATTTGCCCCCCAAAAACTTTGAAATATTAGATAGATTTGTTCACAACCTACAACACCTTGTCACCTTCTTTTTTTTAATGTCAGAACTCACAAGGTGCTAGCCCAATAATTAAATACCTAGATCGAAGAATTAAATTTTGTTTATATAACTTTTCTTCACATATACCTGTCTCAAATATGACCTTGTTCTGGAATGACGAAGATATTTACCTCGAAATGATGCTCTAAATGACGATTGGCTTGATTAATCAAAAGTTTAATCATCCGATTTAAGCATTGTTTTGTTGTTTGAAGCATTTTTTTTGATGTAATTAAGTTTTACATCAATCGACCCGTTTCCTCTTTCCATCAAAAAACTTTAAAACATCAGTTTGAAATTCTGATAAAACTTAACGGGTTAAGTTTTTTAAACGGGAGCCAATTGAGAAAAGATAGTTTGTTTTTTTAACGCTTTCTTAAGTGGGTCATTTGCATCCATCCATATATTGACCGTTAATTGAAAGGATAAAAAAGACTTTTAACAACTAATATCATGGGTGTTTGGGAGTTCATCTCAAAAACTCCTTTTGATTTATTTGGGAAGTTAGTTTTTCTAACTTCTCAAAACTCCTTTTTATCACTCTTAAATTCTCAACTTTTTAACAAACTCCTTTTTATCACTCTCAAATTCTCAACTTTTTAACATTACCAAACACTAAAAATCAACTTATTAGTTTTTTTAGAAGCTAACGAGTCAAAAAGAGGAGAAAAAAAGCAATCCAAACATAGACCCATATCTTAAGTTCTTCACCAATTCACAAGGGAATCAAAGCTTGTTTTTCCATTGTAAATCACCATTCACCATCATCAACTCTGTCGGCTCATACCAATAGTCAAATGCAAATCGTTTAATTTTTCACGCCTTCAATTCTCTCGTACGCACCATCGATCGATCCAGATCTACATCTAGCTAGCTCCTTCACTTGCAGATGCAAATCGTTTAATTTTTCACACCTTCAATTCTCTCGTACGCACCATCGATCGATCCAGATCTACATCTAGCTAGCTCCTTCACCCGCCCAGCTGATCGATGAATTAATACTGTCATGGATTTGTGAAAATCGTCCTTAATTAACTGTCGGCTTCATCATGTCTTCTTCTTCATCTTCCACAGAAACATCACTTGGTGAATATTGGGATTCATTAGAAATCTCTTATGAAGAGGTGGAAACAGCCACCAACAATTTCGCTGAAGAAAATCTCTTGAAAAAAGGTGCTTCTTATGACGTTTACAAAGGTCAACTCATTGATCAGCAGGGTCACGTCAATGACATTGTTGCACGTGTATCCAAGAACAATAACGCTGTTATCGACGAGATCGAAATGTCTTACCATGTAAACCACTCAAATATCAGCTCCCCTTTTGGGGTTTATGATGGGAATGATCATGCGTCTATCGTGTTAAACAAGCATGAGGCCAACGGAAGTCTTGATAAACATTTAAGTGCCCCGACCCTCACCTGGATGCAAAGATTGCATATCTGTGTCGGGGTTGCACGGGCATTAAAATATATTCATAATGATCTATGGGATGACGACGAGTATGTCATACATGGTAATATCAAGTCTTCCAAAATTTTACTAGATCATAATTGGGAACCCAAGTTACACGGCTTTGAATTTTCTATTTTTGCTAAGAAGCATAGTATTCAACGTTATACTAAATATAACGGCTCACCACAACATATGGATCCTGCATATGAAATTACTAGAGTTTTGACTCATAAGTCTGACGTCTTCTCTTTTGGTGTCTTATTGTTTGAAATCTTGTTTGGAACACAAGCCTATATCCAAAACAATGATAACTGGTATTTTGCTCGGTTGGCTAGATCACATTATGAAGATACCAAACTTGATGATCTAATCCACCCCAATCTTCGAAAACAAATGAACACAGAATCATTTAATATTTTTGCTAAAATAGCATATTATTGTATAAAGGAGCATCGGTCTCAACGACCAGACATGAATCAAGTTCTCTCAAAGCTTGAGAAAGCATTGGAACTTCAAGACAAACATGTAAGCCTTTCACTAATTCTCTTTTCCACTTTTCATTTTCAATATTGCTAGCTCATTTCCTAGATTATATAACTAAGTTGTCTAGCTTAATTCTCATCGTCGAGATTTTTCATATTTGAAGGAAAATTCGGTTACAATTGTTACCGCGATTGAAGGCAAATCATCATCCAACTACTTCAAGGTAATTACTATGTTAAAGGACTGGATGTATCAATAAAGTGATCGACACAATAAAATTTCTAGTTGTTCTTATCTAATATTATGGTGCATCGTGATGTTTTTCGTTTGACTAGTAATTTACAAATGCAGGCGAAGAACTTGGATCACTTGAAATTTCGATTGAGAGACATAGAATTGGCAACCAATAAATTTTCTGATACATACTGCATTGGGTCGGGCGGTTACGGACAGGTATACAAAGCACAACTTGATCTTGATGTAAATTCATTAGCGATTGAAGGGAATAATGGAGGCAAATTGCCTAAGAAACATAGCACGGTAGCTATTAAACGCATCTTTAGAAGAGTTGATGAGCTTGGAGAACAAAGTTTTTTTGCCGAGATTGAAATGCTTAGTAATTGTAAGCATCCAAATATAGTTTCTCTTCAAGGCTTTTGTGACGAAGGAGACGAGTTGATCCTTATTTACGAATATGTTTCTAATGGTAGCCTAGCTAACTATTTGGAAAATAGTGATAATATGACTAATCTTACTTGGGCTCAACGTATACAAATATGTCTTGGTATTGCACATGGATTGAACTATCTGCATACAAGTACAAAGGACAAAGAAAGCATAGTTCACCGTGATATAAAGAGTGATAACATTTTATTGGATGATAATTGGGTTGCAAAGATTGCTGACTTTGGCTTATCAAAGTTACACCACGCAAATCAACAAGGTAGCACCCTTGTTACCAATAATATTGCTGGGACAAATCTATACTTAGATCCCGAGTATATGAGCACGGGTAAGCTGAAAACTAAATCGGACGTTTACTCTTTCGGAGTGGTTTTGTTCGAAATTATTTCTGGAAAGTTGGCTTACGATAAAACTTTTGTTCAAGAGGGGCTTCCATCAATAGCACGACAATGCTTCAATGAGGGAACATTGAATACTTTGATAGATCCTAAAATAATGGAGGATGATGAAAGCATTTCTTTGTTTAGCGGAGGAGCCAATCAAGACTCTTTGGATACATTTACAAAAGTCGCATTCCAATGTTTGGCAGAAACTCAATCGGAGCGTCCAACGATGGAAGTCGTCATCAAAGAGCTTACGATGGCGTTAAACTTCCAAGTAAGTATCTCTTCTCAAACTGTAACTTCCTTTTTTTGTTCACACCTAGCTTGATAGTGAATTGTCAATTTTAATCGATAAACTTAGTTTTAATGTTCGTATTAGTTAACGTACGTACAAACTAAGTATTTTATATGTCTTTATAAATACTTTATTTTTAAACCCGTACCTTAAGATATTTGTTTATTAATTACAAAGTTATAGATTTAGATGTCATTATTCGCAGAAAACTTACAAGAACAACCTCCATATCTCACTAGAAGCCATAAAATCAGCTACAAAGAATTTCAACGACTACAATTGCATTGGAGAAGGTAGATCTTGGAAGATTTATGAAGGAGAAGTTGTAGATGCTAATGAACGTACCCCCGTTTTCGTAAAGCGGTGGGATAGAGAGTCTCCTCGAAGTCATAATGAGTTTTTAGTAGAGCTTGATTGTCTATTAGCGTTTAAGCATGATAATCTCATTACTCTTGTTGGGTATTGTACAGAATTTGATGAAAACATCATTGTTTACGAGCATGCCTCGAATGGTAAACTCGATAAACATTTATGTGATTGTAGCCTTACTTGGATGAAACGCCTCAAGATATGTATTGATGTTGCGAAGGGGTTGCGGTTTCTTCACGAAGGCTATCGAATTGATATACATAGAGACATTAGAAGTAGTAGCATTTTACTTGATGGTGACTGGAATGCTAAAATTTCTAATTTTGAGTCAACTTGTGAGCGTGGGTATATGAACAAGGTTGAACACATCAATGATAAGGATTCTAGCTCATTAGGATACACCAACTTACAATACGAAGAAGATGGTTACGTAAGTGAAGAATTCGATGTATACTCACTAGGTGTGATTCTAACAGAGATGTTGTGCGGAAGATTGGCATGGTTTGAAGGATGTGTGGAGCACTCGCAATCGTTAGGCCCTTTATTTGTTAGACACTACAATGAAAATGGTGACGTTCATAAGATGATTTTTGAGGTTGTAAAGGAGCAAATTGCGCCACAATCATTGAATACATTTCAGAGTATTACGCTTCAATGCTTAGAATATGAACTTGATGATCGCCCAAAAGCAAATGATGTGGTAATACAACTTGAGAAGGCGTTGTCATTCCAAGTAAGTTTTTATTCTTCTATTTGATCGACCACACGCGTGTCATACGTTATTAGGTCAAATTAATGTTTGTTCCTTCTTTAATATAGGAGGATTATGAAATATGGGAGCATAAGTTGCCTATAGACTATGAAGAAATAATCAGGATGTCAAAATATTCAGAGATGAACTACTCTACTACAACAAAGAAAGATCTATACAACATGTTCTACACGGGAATCCTCCTTCAAGATAGCAAACTGGTAATTAACCAACGTCTTCTCGATCCATCGTATTTTATTTTCTCTATTCTCTTAAGCAAAATGGATTGATGTACGTTTAACTACGGGTTTAACTCATTTTGTTTTGTATCTAGTTGTTTTCACTTGGCAGTAACGGAGAAAGAAATGAGTTGATATCAGCAAGAATGTTTACGTACAAAAATCGTACGTCACATAAGTGGCAATCTGATCACGAATCAAGGTTTGCATCTTTTTCTATGTACATGTTTTTGTTACTAATTAAACCTTTGCATATATATATATGCATGTAACTCCAGTTCAATCCTAAATCAACTATATTCTGAATGTATGTACGTAACTATATATCTAATTGTTATTTTTAGACGGATCAAATGTTGTGCTCAACATTAATTCTTGTCAAATATATATACATGTGAAACTATTTTGTTTATGTGCAGGTTTCTAAAAGTAGCCGAGATGCGTGATATCTCGAAGCTGAAGATCCGAATTAAGATAACCACTCGACTTTTATCTCCTGGTGTAAATTATGGAGCTTATATCATCTTCAAGTTTTGTGACACAAGAAAATTTTCAAGTAAGCCATTGTACGTAAACCTAAAGTACAAAATGGGGGGAGAGGACTTACAAGCATATTTCGCAACATGGAGAGACGACAAGTGGATGATGATTGAATTGTGTCGATTTTTTACTCACAAAAAAGAAACTAATCTTGAGGTTCTACTTGAAAGCTTTTCAAGATACTATTGTGGAAAAAGTTTGATTCGCGTTGAAGGCATTGAATTTGGAGTCATTGAAAACGTAAGCTTGAAAATACTTGATCTATAGCTAGCGTTTCTTATATTTAAAACAATGGTTGATGTATCATGTATGTTTATCACATTGTCTTTCATTTCTAAACAGGGGAAAAATGAACTTCAGCAAACTTTGGAATCAAATTCAAACAAGGTTCAGGTAATTCGATTTCACGATATGCATATAATATTCGTCGGTAACATATTTGTTCTCTCAACCCGACCATTTATTTACAGTTGTTATCGCTAAATGAAGTAAATGAAAAGAAAGATTTCATTCTTTCTGCAAAGGAAGTTGTGTATGACTCTTCAAATGTGAAGCATTTTCATGTAAAACCCTCAACCGAAACAAGGTTTGCTTTTTAACTGTTTATATACACTTCCTTGTTGTATAACTTCATCATCATGTATCATCTTAATTACGTACTTGTAGATTTGAAGAGGTAATTGAGCTACTACCACAACAAGTATTTCGTATCAAATGCAAAATTCGAAGTCAAATGTTGTCACAAGATACAGAATATTCGTGTTACATTGTTTTCAAGCTTTCAGAAAAATGTCGTGGGCTACATTGTCCGATAAAGGTACGAGATTTACTCCATCGAAATAATAAAGAGGCTGAAATTATTTACTTTAGATCCCCAGATCCATGGAATTTACACGAAAACATGAGTGTTCCTAAACAAAGGGAAGATGGATGGATGGAGGTTGAAGTGTGGAAATTGAATTCAAATCATCAACTTAAAGATGGTTGCGTTCCTGTGAATCTAAAGTTGATAACTTATGAGGGAACTATGTATGGCCTCATTATATGTGGCCTAGAATTTAGATCGGTGTAAAGTATTTATAAAACATGTAATTGATATTGTTATCTATTTTGTTTAAAGAGTAAATTGTCAAAATAGTCTCTGAGTTTGTATCGTTTCGATCATTCTGGTCCTTATGTTTTTTTTGCCATTTTGGTGTTTGGTTTTGTAAAAAATTGTTATTTTGGTGTTCGAGTTCACAAACATTTGCCATTTTAGTCCTTTCTACTAACTTCCGTTAAAATATTCCGTTAACTTTAGGGGTAGCATGGTCCTTTTATATCTTTAGGGACCAAAATGGCAAATGTATTTCTATTTCTTATTATTATTATTATTATTATTATTATTATTATTATTATTATTATTATTATTATTATTATTATTATTATTATTATTATTATTATTATTTTTATTAAAAAAACCCCCACCCTTCCCTGTATCACCATCACCGCACTCTTCAGTCTCCCATTAAACCTTTATCGTCACCATCATTTTCATTGATAATCGTGAAGAAACACAAACTCAATAAACCTAATTCTTATTATCACCTTCTTCTTTCTCATCAACCACTCACTCTATACAGATCAATGGTTTGAATCCTCCATCACTATGAATTGTGGAGATGGTATCAACATCACTTACCCGTTTTTCATCAACGATTTTTAAAATCCCTCTTGTGGGTAACCTGGATTTGATCTTAATTACAACAATAATGGAGTTGTCGCTGGTGATCTGAACCCAAAATAGGTGTTTGCATTTGCGTTTGGGTACTCTTGTTGCAATATTATCTATAAGAAATAAGAACAAAATTGTGAGATATTGAAGATCGCCGATGATTGTGGAGGTTTTTTTTTGTCGGAAACGGTGGGTTAGTAATTGGGTTCAAACCGTTTATTATTGCTAAGAGATGATGGTGGTGAGTGGTTGGTTCCAATCGGTCGGCATAACCACAATGGAAATTTTCTCTTTTTGCTCCGGATTTAGTGATTGGGTGACGGACACGGTGGTGTGAAGAAGACGGCGGTGAAAGCAGAGGTGGAGGGGTGGTGCTGTGAGAGAGAGAACAGTGTTGTATGATTGTTAATATATTAATAACTAGCTTATATGCCCGTGTTAACACACGGGTCGGAACAAAAATTATGATGTAACATGTTAATACATCAAATATATTTCTAATAAGATTTGTGCAAACACTTACATAACACTAAACCATTCGATTCACATTTCATAAAAACTCTATCACCAAACGGATACCGATCATCAAAATTTAATCATTTACTAAAGATGTTGGAAGACAACAAAGAACCAATACATAAGCAAACAAATTACCATTTATACGGTTCAAAAAACTTTAACTACTATATAAACATATTTGATTCCACCTTCCGGCAACCAACTTATAACTTATAAACCCACTTTGCATGTTTATTGTTTCAAGAAAAATAACCATTTCATGTACATCTTTGTCAGCATGCATTAGCTTTTACCGTCATTTTTTTTCTTCTAGAGAAATTCTCAATGACCAAGCGAGCGACCACAAAAATAAAGCAAGCATACCATTGATAAGTCCTTATTTTTTTATAACATTATGACTCAAAAAGACTCTTTTGCATAATTTTCGTCTATTTAAGGTCAAATCACAATCCTATTAGAATCTCTTATCCTTTTAAAGTTGTCCATTTAAAGTAACTATTTTGAAACATAAAAAAGTTTGATTTTCAAAGTTTTCAAAATGTATTCCATAAGTTAGGAATGCTGAAAAGGTGCAGTTGTGGTGAGTGTCTTGGGTAGATACTTTGATACCCCTTTTGTGCAAATAGACTACTTTTTATTTTAAAAAAAAAAAAAAACTTTTGTACATCACATGATATAAAGAACTAAAACATGAATAACTTTAATTTCACATAATATGGAGAACTAAAGCATGAATAACTTTTGTATATCACAAGTAGATATAAAAATGGATAACGTCATAATCTAATATAACAACTTTTACGTTGTCTCGTCTTGTAACTCTTGATAACGTCACATACAATTGACCATGAATAAAAACGGGTTCCTTCATAAACAAACCAACTTTAGACACTGACAATGTTTTGACTACAAATAAACACAAAGTCCATTTTAGGATAAACCGAACAGCAAGTTTTTTATCAAATAAATCATGAAATTTACACACTTGTTATTTGAGAAGCAATATTCTAATTCTTTCTTAAGTTGGTTGACGATCACATGGTAAAAAATAAGTCAAGTATTTTTAAAGGTAAAAAAACTTCATCATACCTTGGATCAGCCCAAAAGAAAGTTTTATCCAACTTAGAAACTATAAGAGTAACATTTAAATATCTAGCAATCGCGACCATATCATAAATCTGCAAGATCAAGAAATGGTCAAAAAACTTATACAATGGTAATTTACATAACAAACTTAGTGATTTCAAGTTAAAAAGATAACACTCACAGCCGAACGCATTTGAATAAGTCCTCAGTTACACAAAACCACTAAGTAACCATTGTTCTTGTAATGCCCTGCAATGCAATACAAATTTGATTAATCTCTCTTTGTACTTAGCACATCTGATAAAACTTGAAGCTAAAAACAACTCACTTGACTTTTAAAGGTTGAAAGTAGGGGTGTTCATTCGAATCGAATGCGAATTGGGCGAATTAGACGAATCGAATTGGTCAAATTGGGACTTTTAAAAACTGTATTCGTATTCGATCCACATTCGAATAAAAATCTATGTATTCGATTCGATTAAGTTATTCGAATTCGAATAGATTCGAATGTATTCGCTTTAAAAAAATATAAATAAACAAACACATCAAGCAACAATACAAATGTAGCACAACATCACCCAAACAATATGCAAAATACTAGCACATCAACAAGTTTAAAACATGTTAACAAAAGGTCTAAAACTGCATAATCAAACACAAAAAAAGACTATAAACAAGTTTAAAACCCGTAGAAACAACAATTAAGAAGTTGTCACAACACAAAATCATGTTCATATGCAGAAACAACAATTAAGATTGGGTAATGGGTTGGGTTTGGGTATTTTTAACTTACTTCAAGTCCATTAAATCATATTCATATATAGATAATTAATTAGATATATTAAAAATATATATTAAAAAATATATAAATTTCTTATTCGAATTGGGCGAATCGAATGCGAATACAGAAAATCATATTCGTATTCGATCCATATTCGACAAAATTATTCGAATCGAATGCGAATCGAATTCGAATGACTGAAAGTCGATTTCGAAAACGTGATTGAGCTATATATATACACTTCCTCATTAATTGTATAAATTAGTCACAATCATGTATCATCTTACGTGTAGATTTAAAGAGGTGATTGAGCTACTACGTACCACAACAAGTATTTCGGATCAAATGCAAAATTCAAAGTCAAATGTTGTCACAAGATACAGAATATTCGTGTTATATTGTTTTCAAGCTTTCAGAAAAGTGTCGTGGGCTGCATTGTCCGGTGAAGGTACGAGACCTACTCCACCGAAATAACAAAAAGGCTGAAATAATATATTTTAGATCCCCAGATCCATGGAATTTTCACGAAAACATGAGTGTTCCAAAACAAAGGGAAGATGGATGGATGGAGGTTAAAGTGTGGAAATTCAACTCAAATCATCAACTTAAAGATGGTTGTGTTCCTGTAAATCTAAAGTTGATAACTTATGAGGGAACTATGTCTGGTCTTATTGTATGTGGCCTAGAGTTTCGGTCAGTGTAAGAATATATATTTATAAGACATGTAATTGATATTGTTATGTATTTTGCTTAAACTCCATGACGCTTATGTAAAAACCAATTATATTATTTTCATAGAGAGTAAATTACAATTTTGGGCCTTTATAATAAGCCAAATTACGGATCGTGACCTTTATTTTAAATTATTGCACTGGTTGGCCTTTATATAAATTTTTATCACGGTTTAGGACCTTTAAGTTAACGAAAGTTAAATTTTCTCGTTAAATCAAGGGTATTTTGGTCATTTTATTATAAAGGGCCATTTATGTCAATATTAAAACTACATATTCTTCATCTTCTTCTTTACACCTCATCTTCTTCCTACACCTTCTACCCATTTCCCCTTTTCCTCCTCACCACCTCCCACAAGCACTACCTATATTTCATCACCTGCAAACCACAAATGGAAGAAGACCTCACCTGCACATCGCATCTATTAAGTGCATATTCTTCTCTCACCACCACCATTACTCTCGTCAGAGCCCGGCCGACCGATTGGGTTCTTGATTCTGGCCGACCGATTGGGTTCTTGATTGTTGGAGTGGAACTTGGATTCTTGATTGTTGGAGTGGAAATAGGTATTCAAGTGTCAAATTACGGCTCCGACGTTGATGATGATGGTCATTTTGAGTTGAAACAAGTATTAACACAACCAAATAACCAATCTCTCTTCTTTCTCTTCACAATTTCATATACATAATACATACATATATAGGGGAGGGATCAAGAGAGAACTCCATATTAAGTTGAGAACTTGAGAACTCTCAAAATACAAGGGATAGAATTTTAAAGTGGAGGGGCAAATTTGGAACTTTAAATATATAAATCTTTAAACATTTCTATCTTTTGCATACGTTAAGTTTTAAAAAAAAATTCGCACCATTAAATCAAGAATTTCAGTATCTTTCATTTGAGTATAAATAACGTTATAAAAAAACAAAATTTTCTCGGTTTTTTAATTTCAATACTTCATATATGTAGTATACGATTCCATAAATAACGTAATACTACATATATGCAGTATGAAAATTAAAAAAGCGAGAAAATTTTTTTTTATAACGTTATTTATACTCAAATGAAAGATAATGAAATTCTGGTTCTAATGGTGCAATTTTTTTAAAATAATATTAACGTATGCAAAAGATAGAAATATTTAAAGATTTATATCTTTAAAGTTCCGATTTTACCCTCCTCTTTAAAATTCCATCCCTTGTATTTTTAGTAGTTCTCTAGTTCTCAACTTAAAATGAGTTCTCTCTTGAACCCTACCCTACATATATATATATATATATATATATATATATATATATATATATATATATATATATAGAATCAATGTCAATTGTAAACCAAATCTTATAATGTTAACCAATTAACCAAATCTGGACCATTCATTTTAATTCAACCTTTTTTATTTATTTTATTAGTTAAGGGTAGTTAAGTAAATTCACCTCATCCTATATTATATTATTATATATAATAAATGTGTCTTTTACTTTTCTCTCTCTTAAACATAATGATTTTAAAATTTTTGAAAACACACATCTTCCCTCTGCAACTTTCTCTCTTTCTAAATCAAATTTTGATTTTGAAAATTTTAAAATACCCACACCAAAACTAATAAAAGGTAAATGTTCAAATCCATGATATGATTCAAGTATAAATATATGTACACAAAGAAACTGTTACTTCACTTCTTGATCCAACAATCTACTATTTAATAATTTCAGATCTTGTTCCTTTGTTCATCAAAATCAATCTACTTTCTATAATGATCCAACTTCAACTATCTGCTAATCGCATCTTCCTTTGCTCCGGCGCCGGTGATTTCGCCGATCATCAAACATTATTCTCTAATCACCTCCGACTATGATCGCCGGTTTCAGTTTCATATTACGCTTCTCGACTGAAGCATTGTCGCCGGAGATGTTCGAAACCGTTTGTGATCTCTTGCAATTACTCTCGTGGTTGAAGATCTGATGACTATGAGTATGATGACAGTGATGAGTACTTGGAAGCTGCTCTTCTCATGACAGGTGTATGAATGTTATTGTTCGTTTGTTAAAATGTTAGGACTGTTTTATTAGTGTTGAACTATTGTTGCTTAAGATCTGTGGTTTATTAGCATCAAATAGCGTAATTGATGATGTTTTGAGTTAATTTGTTTAAGATGAGGTCGTTTGGTGTATGCCAATTAGGCACAATTATGTTTCTGGTACAAGTGATTGATTGAGTGAGTTTGTTTGACAAAGTTATTTGTACCAAGTGTTTAAACTGTTGTACCTAAACTGGTTTTTAAATGTACACATGTGTAACTGAGTTGTACACATGTGTTACTCTTTGTTTTTGCTTTTGAGTGGTTGTAGTAGGTGTATAAACAGTTGTATCTAACTTTATATATATATGTATAAACTTTTCTACTAAGTGTGTAAACAGTTGATATATTTATTTGATGATTATTCAAGTACACCAAAATACAAATGTGTAATTAACTTTGTACATATATGTTAGATTTACTAATACGTTATTTTGCACTAACACATGTAACTAATGGTTAAAACTTACAGATTCTCATAGATTATTTGTGATTTGTCCTTTTTAATGTTCTTTTTGTCGATCCACTAAAAAACACAAGTGCATCTAAGTTATACATATGTGTAACTGAGTTCTACACATCTGCTACTCTTTGTTTTTGCTTTTGAATGGTTGTACCATGTACATAAAAATTTGTACCTAAATTGGTTGTTGAATATACACATGCGTAAACTGAATTTAAACACATGTGTAAAATGAAAACACACATGTGTTAACCTTGTTATAGAGTTGTTAATTCATGTTTATCTTGGTTTCTTTTTCAGAACATGTTAAATGATATAGATTTGTGATGTGAACAATGAAGAATCAAGAGAAGCAATTCAAGACAAGAGATACGAAAACAAGAATATACAAACCATGAGCGTTTTGTTGACATGTAAACTAAGTTAACACGTGTTTACACATGCGTACACATATATGTTTTAAAAATATTATATGTTCCTCTCATATAATCAAAATGTAATTGTAACTGGGTTGCTACACTTGTGTTAGGTGTGTAACTAAATGATTAAATGTACAGCTTCCAATAAATTAGTTGTGATTTGACTTTTTTAATTTTCTTTTTGTAAATCCACTAAAATATATGTATAACTGAGTTGTTCACATGTGTTATTCTTGTTTTGGCTTTTGAGTGATTGTACTAAATGCATAAACTGCTGTACACATGTATTAGTTTTGTTTTGACTTTTTGAGTGGTTGTGTCAAATGCATAAACTGTTGACTACACATGTGTAAACATGTCATTCATTGAAAAATATATGTTTATTAGAAAACATCTTGAAATAAAAAATAGAGAGAGAATAAAAAAAGAGAAAAAGAAAAAGAAAGTTAGAGAGAGAATGTAAAATTACTTTTTTACCCTTTGATTAATCTTAGCCACATGTTTAATATTATAAATAATAAAAAATGCAAGATGAAATGTGGTCCACATATTAAAATATTCAAAAATTAACTTGTGGTCTAGAATTGGTTTTTTGGTTAACATTTTAAGGAGTGGTTTACAAAATACACATCCCCTATATATATATATATATATATATATATATATATATATATATATATATATATATATATATATATATATATATATATATATATATATATATATATATATATATATATGTATATATAGAGGGACTCTCAAATGAGAACATATTTTAACTTGAGTACAAAAAGTACAAATTTTAACCAATAGGATTTTTTCTAGAATTTTAATTAATTATTATTTTAATATAACAGGCGGTTACTAAGCGGTTACCGAGCGGTTATACATGTTTTTTTCGTTTGATGCATATATGCACTTTTTAATAATGCATATATGCACATAGATCCTTTTACACATATGCAGAGATGCACAATGCATTTTTTCACGTTCCGAACTCGTGTTTTTTGAAAGACCGACTGAATACTTTATGCATTTTTCCTATGCCTCTTTTCCATGTAAAAAAATTACTAAATTTACATGATAAATTTACCGTAATAACAATAGAAATACAAGAAAGGATATAAATTAGAAAGGAAAAAGAAAAAGAAATGAACAGTTAATTGAGCGAATGCATATGTAGTTTAGAAAATCGAAAAAAAAAATGATCTCAAAGCAGTTGTGTTTTTACGTTATGACTTTCGGTAATTAATTAATTTTTTTAGGGAATTAAATTATTACCCTTTTATGGGTTTCATATGGATTTATTAGTTTTAGGTGTTACCATATTAAGAATTACAAAAATACCACTATTTTTCTTAAATAAAAAAAGAAAAATAATTTGATTGGTCAAATAGTTGTACTTTTTGTACTCAACTTAAAAGTGTTCTTATTTGAATGCCTCCCTATATATATATATATATATATATATATATATATATATATATATATATATATATATATATATATATATATATATATATATATATATATATATATATATATATATATATATATATATATGTTCGTGTATGTACATTGGCCACATCTGTCTGGGAGGCGCATGGATATATCCTAGTTTCTGATCAGTTTTGTTTCTGGGGGATGGAATAATGTGTGTACGCCCCACACACCATCTCATTAGTACATTAGCCTAGCTAGCTGTGTACACCTCTGTTTTGGCTCTGGGTACTTCCTATATTACACGACTTATTATTTGTTAATTTATTTATATGTTCTGTCGTGTAGATCAGTTGTTTTCAGTAATATGTTCAGATCAGTTATCAGTTATATGCTCAGTTTCAGTCGTCAGTTAAAAGTTCAGTATCAGTCATCAGTTAAAAGTTCAGTTCAGTATCAGTCGTCAGTTAAAAGTTCAGTTCAGTATCAGTCATCAGTTAAAAGTTCAGTTCAGTACTAGTTATATGTTCATACCTTATATATGTTCAGCTAATAGCTATAAGTACTTGATTCTGCTTATTCGTCTCGCTTTATTTACTATTGTTCTCTCCGTTACTGAGCAATGTTTGGCTCAGCCGTATTTCTTTTGTGGTGTTCTTTATTTATGCGTAGGTAATCGGGGGAAATCCGGGGAATCAGTGAGAAGAGCATTTGAAGATCAATATGGTTGCTTTTATTTCCAATAAATGTACTGAATACTTATTTAGGATTTATTTAACATTTTTAGTTGTCGGTCCTACAACATTGGATTATGTCTTTTATCTTATGAAATGGTTTTGGTTTGATATCTGTAATAGTGACGTCTCAGCCTCTCCGGGTTGGGGTGTTACAGAATGGTATCAGAGCAAAGGCTCTTTCCTGTAGAAAACTTAAACTTTAATAATTGAACCTGTGAGGCTATGGGTAGACGTTGGGTTAAGATTTCATCTTCCGATTTCCTTAGTCTTTGTTTAATGATATTTGGACCTATCAGTTAGAGTCACTCCTTCCATTGATTATTAGTGATTTGTTTTGCTTCATAACTTTTTCCAATATGATGACTTAAATGATTCTATCATTGTCTCGTTTCCGGTTTAGAATTTCGAAATGACTTCTAGAAATGATAAGTGATGCGCTTGAAGTAAGTATGACATTAGTTAAATTGGTTAGTGCGTTTAAAGACCTTGATGTCATATATGCTTAAGTAGATATTTCACCTAGGCTACATATCTCGATAAACTTGACACGTCTATGTTAGTTTTCATGTTTGTCACTGATTAGCGTTTTGCATCTTTTTCACGTATTATTCGTCATGGCTCAGTCTTCTCGTGTAAAAGTATCAAGGGCATTAAGAGTTCATAATGGAAGGATAGCTAGGGCACAACTGTAAAGTAAATTGACGATTAAACTTGATCAACTTAGTCGTGAATTTACAGTACATATGTGCGCTTCTAGATTTCTGTTGTTTTGAATAACGCCCCTCTAAGTGTGTTAAGACTCTTATTACATATTCTTTAGCAACCTTCACTAGTCAGTAGCTTGCTCCGTTACATGTTTAGTTATTATATATTTTCAGTCAATTATGAAACTTTTGGTCAATATCCGATGTTATAAGTCTACACGCTTGCTAATGTGCATGTCCGACTATGGTAAATAAGGTACCCTTACACACATGCACTGCATTCATGTAACTAAGTGCTTCTTCAGATTTAAGTTCTGGATTTTAGTGTTGGCAAGCCTTTAGAGATTTTCCGATCTAATATGCCCTCGTGGTTCCTAAAGTATGTTTATTTCCTATACAACGAGCTCTGGTGATATTTTGATATATATTTGTTATCCCGACTTCTCGTTACGCTTGAAGGTTAAACTCAACAAAATAGCATTTAGAATACTTATGGCTTTGAACTTACCTAGGAACATGTTCTCATAAACCTTTAAAAGTTATACTGCACTCAAGGCAAAATAAATATATAAATAAATAAATAATTCTCATCGCATGGTATGCAAAATATTTAGCTTAGTTAAGCTCTCTAATCTGATGACCTAATGTCTCCGATCATCTGACTAGTTATTGATTTTTAAAGACAGTTATAGAAAGTTATCTCAACATCTACATTGTCGATAGGTGAAGGTTCTCTATTGACCTTATCCATGCATCAATCTTTAAAGCATCGTATTATATGACACCTATAGAACTTAAGTAGCCAAAAGAATAGTTACAAGAATTGTTAGAGATTGGTTTTTTTTTCCGCAAGTGTCTCACCCTTCGTCACAATGGTCATATTCATAAAAGGAAAATTGGCACCATACGACTCCATGTGACTATCAAGTAGTTGCCAAACATTGTATGTATATATATATCAGGTTATTAATTTTAAGCAATATAAGTCATGCTAAACTAAGAATCTCACTCTTATATTAGTTGTATCTAAACTTACTTTCCTGATTTCTGAACGATTAAGAGTTTTGTTATGAATTATGAGTGTTTGTAATCCACTTCAAAGTATGCACATTTTTAGTATGTTATTTGACTTTTAAATAATATGAGTATGTATATCATTTATACCGGAATAAAGTGACAACTTTTATATATTTAGAAAGTTCGTTATCCATTTTTTCAACATCGAAGCCCTATCTCTTCTATTTGTTCCTTTGAACATTTATAATTTGAAACCTAAACAACAAGAAGTTGCTCATCTTAAAAATTCACCAAGTATCAGTATTATCATCACACCTTGAATTCATAATGGAAAGTACATTCATAAGCCGTTTGTTTATATTGGTATTTTGCTATTATCTAAGTATGTTTGAAACTCATTATTGTAGATTTCCATCTTAGACCTCTATCCAAACTCTTGCGATTAGACTCGGAGTGTTTGCCTTTGATCCAAACCTTAGAGCATAAGAGCTTTATTGTTTAGTGAACGTCTTAATTGTTGCGCGAATAAGAATTTAATATATCCGACTTCAATCATTGTTATATGTTTAACTACCAGGTAGTCGTAGACGGCTACTATTGGAAAAAAAATTAATAGGGAATTGTTATTAGTTATTAATGAATTCATTTTATCGTATAATCATCACATATCCCTTTTCAAGTACCATATACATGCGACTTAGTATCAAAATTATAGGTTATATGATTTTGATATTCGATTAATCATAGGTTATTCTGTTTTCAGTTATTGACCCATATTATTAGTTGTTAAGTACCAACGCTAGAAAAAAATAAACTTAAGTAAACTCAAGTGGATAGAAAAGCTATGCAGACCGTAACCATCAAGCCTCAGAGTTAAATGTGGGTGGTAAAGTATTTTATAATGGTTTTATTTTGTAGTGGCTCGTACTTTCATTTTTCCGTTAAGGGTAAACTCGGCCCTAGATTCATCAGGCTATTTGAAATTCTGGAAAGAATGGGTGAAATGAAATACAGGTTAGTGTTATCACATTAGCTTTCACACGCGCATGACTTGTTTCACGTAAGAGTGCATCCTTTCTTAGAGGGTCACACTTCATCTGATTCACATTGTGAAATACCCTTCGTGAGGATTTATCTTTCAAAGAAGAATTGGAAGTTGTTATTGATAAGCATGAACATATTAGACACTGAATTTATCACTAAGTTACATGAGAAATGAAGGGATGACTCGTTATTTAGTATTCTATCTTTCACTTGACTTAGACTTATCTCATCCGAATTTGAATTGTCAGTTATCTATCTTCAGTATGGTATTAGTTATCAGTTATGTAATTCTAGCAACAACATATGAAATGTGACTTATTCGTCTTCGAGTTTGGGTCATATGACTAGTTATCTGGTTATTTTTATTGAACTAATAGTTACAAGATCATTTATTAGTCATCCGTCATTGGTTAGTTGTCATACGTATTCAGTGTCGGATTGGTAACCTGTTTTCATTTACTTGTAATGAAATTTTAAAATGAGATTAATTACCAGTTACCTGGTTTAAGTTATCAGATTAGTCACATGCTATTAGTTAAAAGTTTTCGCTAGAATGTTAGTTCTGTATAAGTACTAGAGTAGTTATCCGTTGTTGGTTTACTTGTTAAACCGTACCTACTATGCACCATGGAGTTTAAAGGTCACATATGATATTTTTGGGAAGTGAAGTTATATGTTGGTTATGATATGTCATAAGCACTTTAGTTTTTTTACACCTGGAAAGTATGAAGTTATGTGTTGTTTCAGTTCTCAATATCCGACTCTATTTTCACCTTAATGGTTAGTATCACGGCTTAATTACATTTGATATTTCAGTCAATTGTTTTCAGTTATATGTTTTTAGTTATCTGACTAGATGTCAACTACATGCTTGAAAGTTACATGTTGACATTATCGGTTCAGCTCTGTTCCAGTATCTATATAGTTATCCGTATATGTTTACTTATTAAACTTTATTCCTTCCGTTATGTCATAAACCTTTTTGTGATCCGTACCTAGCAATTTTGAGGACGAAATTTTCTTAAGGGGAGTAGAATTATAATACCCGAAAAAAAAAATAATAATAAGTATTGATAATAATAAGAAGATTAAGAATACTTTAAACAAATAAACCATATATTCAATTTGTTGCCACTAGTTGATCCACGTAAACAAACTTACGAAAGATGTGGAGATAACAACCCCATAATTAGCCATATCCGCATATAGTTATGTTATATACCATCGATCTCCCGGTTGAAACCAAAGAAAATCTTTGTTGCTCAATCACTTACGTACTGTTGTTTAAGAGTGTTCGGTTGCCGGCGAAACATCATAGCATCACACCACCAGTTTCTGCTTCATCGTTCGAGAACTATTGTTTAAGGGTGTTCGGTTTCCGGCGAAACATCATCGCATCACACCACCAGTTGGTTTATGTTTTGTGAAGAAGTTTTAGTAATCAGGAGGCAACCATAAAATAATAAAATCTATCCTTGCTTCTTGTTACAACCATCTTGGAGGTCGATAGAGTTTTGATACGAACCGTCACGCTCCCAAGACCTTCTTGTCGTCCTAGCCTTGATTTGTGTTGTTCCGCATCTTGAGGTAAGCATCCGCTCGCCACTATTGTGTTCTTGTTACATTAACCAGATTGTTTGCAACTTCAATTGTCCTTCCGGTAACTTAAATTAATATGCAGAAGTTGATTATAAGTGGTTAAATACATTAATGATATACACTAATAAATGGGTATATGCTAATTGGGTTGAATCACAATCTAATCCTAGTTCCATTGTTTTTCTTAATCCTTACATTGTAGGTTATAATCGTGTGAGTTAGAAATTTGTAGACATTAGTGAGCTTTAAAAGCCAAGTCTCTCTTTTGTTATCTATGTTGGGTTATTGTCCAAACTTAAGACACATAAGTCAAAGATTAATTAATTAAAGAGTTACAGGAACATAAAGTCAATTAAAACAAATATAGCTATTGTGAAGACTTCATATGTGAACACTATTATACAGCTAACACATTTAAACCTTTGTATAGTTTATGTTATTAACTTTAGAACATTAAGTCACGTGCACAACCATACATGGAGAAGTCACTAATTGGAATTTGATAATGATAGTTTAAGGAAATTTAGTTTTGTTATGGATTAATATAATACAAGTGACGAAAAGAGTTCAATGGCTAATTAATTACCCATTGCCGGAAAACAATAATTTAACGAAGCATATATATAATAATGTAATTAAGTTGTGCTTCTAATTCTAACTATAAATAAAATGCAGACCTCATATGATCAAAAGACGACTCAATTTGGTTTTTGCTATGCTAACTAAACTAAGGTACGGATTCCGTGTCCCTTCTCTTATAGTATAAATTCTATCTCTGTTACTTTGTAGTGCAGAGTTTTGGTACTTTTATGTTAGTGTCACCATTTTTGCTTCCGCTGACACGACCCGTTTTGCCTTAGAGTAATGTTACTTGGTTTTGTTCCGTTATGACCTGCTGGGATTATTTTTTTAGCATGCAATAGTTTTATAAGTTTGTACTCGTTATTGCATGTTCCTGTAGATGATAGGATGGACTTTATATGTTATATGTTAGGTAGTTATGCTACCACCAGTTTGACCTTGTACTCTGTTACCCGAGCTGTCTGACATGTCATTGTGGCGTCAGTGACATGACACTTTTCGTGACAGTGTGTAATAAATAGTTCACGACGTCTCCGTTTATATGTTAGTACTCAAGGAGTACATTGGCCACATCTGTCTGGGAGGCGCATGGATATATCCTAGTTTCTGATCAGTTTTGTTTCTGGGGGATGGAATAATGTGTGTACGCCCCACACACCATCTCATTAGTACATTAGCCTAGCTAGCTGTGTACACCTCTGTTTTGGCTCTGGGTACTTCCTATATTACACGACTTATTATTTGTTAATTTATTTATATGTTCTGTCGTGTAGATCAGTTGTTTTCAGTAATATGTTCAGATCAGTTATCAGTTATATGCTCAGTTTCAGTCGTCAGTTAAAAGTTCAGTATCAGTCATCAGTTAAAAGTTCAGTTCAGTATCAGTCGTCAGTTAAAAGTTCAGTTCAGTATCAGTCATCAGTTAAAAGTTCAGTTCAGTACTAGTTATATGTTCATACCTTATATATGTTCAGCTAATAGCTATAAGTACTTGATTCTGCTTATTCGTCTCGCTTTATTTACTATTGTTCTCTCCGTTACTGAGCAATGTTTGGCTCAGCCGTATTTCTTTTGTGGTGTTCTTTATTTATGCGTAGGTAATCGGGGGAAATCCGGGGAATCAGTGAGAAGAGCATTTGAAGATCAATATGGTTGCTTTTATTTCCAATAAATGTACTGAATACTTATTTAGGATTTATTTAACATTTTTAGTTGTCGGTCCTACAACATTGGATTATGTCTTTTATCTTATGAAATGGTTTTGGTTTGATATCTGTAATAGTGACGTCTCAGCCTATCCGGGTTGGGGTGTTACATAAACTATAAGGACTCGTTATTTCATTACTTAAAGTATAGGATAGAGTCAGTTTATATATTTAAAATAGTGCATGGACTAGTTATATCAACTATGAAAGTACATAACCTACACAAGAACAGACACAACGATTATGAATCATCGTGACCATTCATGCATGCATGTATATATGCAGACATCATTGTATTGATCAATATATGAATGAATACTTGATCCAATATTGTGTGAATCAATTGGGACAACCAATGCGTCCCTCCGGCGGGTGATGTTGTGGTGGAGCGCCCCTCACCAAGGGCATGCTAAGAGGAGGTAGGTGTGGGTCCCACGTACAATAATATTTAATTCTTTTCTTTAGTAGATTTAATTGAAGAGGAGAAAGTGATGGGTGATTGTGGGAAGGATAGTGTTGGAGGTAAAAGTTGATTATGAAAAGAATAGCTGGAAGTGGCATTCCCAGCGTTGCGAGCACTTCAAAAGGATTTCGTCGAACACCTTGAGTGCTATCGTTATTTTTGGTCTAATCGAAAATTAGTTGTTCGATCGAGACAACAAATCTAGGGCTTCGATTCAGTCATCTTCCCCAAATTAACAGTACGTACCTGCATCAAACAGATTCAGCAACCGCGTCATCTTCTCCAACGGGTTTTGTGTTCGGCTGTTGATGAAGAACAAATTCAGCAGTCGCAGCAAAGTAATTAATAATGAGATATTGAGTTTAGTGATGATGAAGTGAAGCTTATTAATTAGTAGTGTTATGGGTATTTAAGGACATGGTCGTTCTGCTTCTACTCAACAATTAACTCAAGGTGACATATATATATATACTTGTTCATTTAACATGTTTGATGACTGATTATTTTTAGAATGTTGAATCTAATATGTTTTGATGATTAATGTACTTGTAGGCTGTTGAACAAGCAGTTGAAGCTATGAAAGACATCCCTGATGCGGTGCGTCATCCTAAAACCTATAAATTTTGATGGAGAGATTGAACAACCAACATGATAAATTCTGATGAAGCCATGAAGGTATGGTTAACCCCGCAACAACCACGATAATACGAGCACGATGGTAGAACAATAGACCCTTAACATATGACGCGTAGATGAACTATAGGTTTGTTTAATCGTAACACAGTTTTATACGTTTCTTTTGTCTACTAATTAAGCACTTTAATGTCATCGTGACAATGCACGTAACGTTGTTCACAAATGTACCCTTGAATTCGCGAGTGTGATTGTACGACAATACCTCAAAATAAGGGTAGCTTTCATTGTATATAATTATACGATGATTTCATTTGAGAACACTCATATTCTCATAATATAATGTGAAAACAAAAAGAAGCAAACTAGATCACTAGAAAAATTATTAATGGTTATTTTTTTTAAACTTCACAATCTACATATAAATATGTATGGTATATACAAGGCCGGCCTGTTAGTGCTATTCAACCATTTTAGGTTTCAGGCCTAAAAAAATAAACACAACCCACGAATCTAGCTAGTAACAAAATCTTCTTGTATCTAAGTGTTAGGATTTATATGCGCAAACGGCAGACTATGAAAACGTGAGTTCGAATCTCAGTGGCTTTTGTTTTCTCTTTTTTCAAATTTTGATTTAGAATCGCTTATTACTTGTTTTTGGATTCTCTATTTGTTGATAACAACTAATTGATTTTCGATATGTTAATTGATTTTGAATCCTCTGTTTGTATTTTGATTTTTTAGGCCAATATATTTGTTTCTAACTTGTCTTTGTGTTTGTGTTAATCACCTATTTATAAACAATATTAGGTTTAACACCCGTGTGTTACACACGAGTTAAATAATAATATTATTAAACAAATTATAAGTATTATGTTTAAGGATTTATAAATATTTAATAGTTAAAAGTTTGACTTCATCAACTCATGCATGGTAAAGTAGTTTCATTTAGTTTCCCTTTCAAACTTCCTATTATAAAATACAAAAAATTTTCCCCCCAAAAATGGCTTCCCTAAAACCTGAATTATTATATAGATTAGTTAATTGTTAATGTTGATTGTTTCTGATTTTTATCTGTGTTAACTTATTTTGCTGGTTTTAGAACTTATGCAACCGCAATTAAGAAAAAAAGTTACAAAAGGCCCCAATATTAGTACCGCTTGAGGCCACCAACAAGTTTGAGACGGCTCTTGGTATACACATAAAAAATCATTAAAATATTTTTTTCATATGTAGTTTAAGTGTTTAAAAGTTTATACACATGTGTATGTAACATAACCTGGGGATGGCTAAAATGAAAACCCATAATTATTGAGAAAACCCTAGAAACTCAATCTTGACCATTGGATTACTTTGATCAATGGTTGAGATTTAAAGGTGGGATTAATTGATTTTTTTATTAGTCAAAAGTACACATAAGGGTATAATTGGAATGATTTTTTCTTTTTCTTCTCTCTCAAGTACAACATCATATCATCACTTTTTCATATTCTCTCTCCTACTTTTTAATTTAATATAATTTCTCTCACCTACTTTATAAATTCTCTCTCCTACTTTTTTATTTCACTCAGATGATTGACCATAGCTGGTACGTTTGTTACACCTTGTTACACCTTGTTACACTAGTTGATATGTTTGTTACATCTTGTTACATATTAACAAAAATGAATGGACTACGTGTCACTCCCGACATGTTACGTTTGTTACATCATGTTACATATGTTACAACGTGATACATATTTTATTAAAAACTGAAGGATTACATTTGTTACATCGTGTTACATACATTTTAAAAAAACAAAACTGTATGGATTGTGTTTGTTACATAGTGTTACATAGTTTCAATCATGCTTCATACATGCTTCGTTTCTTGATAATCTCTTCATCTTTGATACAAAAGTTTCTTTAGCTACAAAAAGAAAAAAATAGATAGATTAAGTGCCAATCCGACAAGTTACATATGTTACATCGTGTTACATATTTTATTACATCGTGTTACATATTTGGATCTTTAAAAAAATCAAAGTTACATATGTTACATCGTATACATATTTGAATAAAAATAACAAAGTTACATATTGTTACATATTTTAACTTAAATTTAAAAAAACAATAAAGCAAAATCACATAAGTTACATATTGTTACACATTTTACTGAAATTAGAACAACCTGTTGAAAACTAACCAGCACGTATGTCAAGCACTCGAACAGCAAAGACAAAACTAGCTGGTTAAAAACACTTGAAAAAATAACTAGTACATGTGTTACATCGTGTTATATATTTTATTAAAAACAAAACTAGACGGTTAAACTTCAGTCAGACGTGTTACATCGTGTTACATATTTTACTAAAATTGGAAAACATTACATGTCAATTCGGATATAGTATTACATATGTTACATTGTGTTACATATTTTAGTTAGAACTATTTACTTATAAAAAGTTTTTATAAAATCCAATACATTAATAAAAAAATCACGTATTGTTACATATTTTATTACAACGTGTTACATATTTTGGATTTAAAAAAATCAAAGTTACATATGTTACATCGTATACATATTTGAATAAAAAAATCAAAGTTACATATTGTTACATATTTAACTTAAATTTAAAAAAGCAATAAAGCAAAATCACATAAGTTACATATTGTTACATATTTAACTGAAAATTAAACAACATGTTGAAAACTAACCGTTACGTATGTCAAGCACTCGAATAGCAAAGACAAAACTAGATGGTTAAAAACACTTGAAAAAATAACTAATACATTTGTTACATCGTGTTACATATATTTTATTAAAAACAAAACTAGATAGTTAAGCTTCAGACAAACATGTTACATCGTGTTACATATTTTATTAAAAAATAAAAAACATTACATGTCAATTCTGACATAGTATTACATATGTTACATTGTGTTACATATTTTAATTGGAACTATATACTTATAGAAAGTTGTTATAAAATCCGATACATGAACAAAAAAAAATCAAAGTTACATATTATTACATATTTAAGTTAAATTAAAAAAAACAATAAAGCAAAATTACATAAGTTACATATTGTTACATATTTAACTGAAATTTGAATAACCTGTTGAAAACTAACCGGTACGTATGTCAAGCACTCGAACAGTAAAAACAAAACTAGATGGTTTAAAACACTTGAAAAAATAGCTAGTACATTTGTTACATCGTGTTACATATTTTATTAAAAGCCAAACTAGATGGCTAAATGTCAATCACACATTTTACATATGTTACATCATGTTACATATGTTACATCTTGCTACATATTTTATTAAAAACTGAGTGGATTAAGTTTGTTACATTGTTTTACATATTATATAAAAACAACTCTATGGATTACGTTTGTTACATCGTGTTACATATATATTTTTTAAATATGTTGAATGGATTATGTTCGTTAAAAACTAATCGGTACGTAAGTCAAGCGCTCGAACAAAAATATATGTCTATAATATATACATCACAAATTTCAACTTATTACAAAGTTTAGAAAAATAGATAAATGCTTGAATCAAATTGATTAAACGGAACCATGTGTAACATTTGTCTGACTTAAATTTGTAACGTGAACACATTGGCCATTATTTCAATTTATCAAAAAAATAAGACATTTGTTACATATTGTTACATAGATTTAATTTTAACCAGGCTATAGTTACATATTGTTACATATTGTTACATTAGTAAAAAAAGGCTCGTATATACCGGTTTTTGAACCGGCGTAGAAGCAGACTGCGCTATTTTTGGCCAAAGACTTAAAATGTCGGTTACGAAACCGGTGTAATAGGAAAAATCAAAGTTAAAATGTAAAATAGAGCAAATACATAACCTGTGTAAATGACAATTAAAATATAAAATAAAAAGTCAAATATAATAACATTATCACCGATCTATTAGATATATAATATATTAATAAAAACAAGCGGTGTGTATAGTTATACTAAATCCAAATCTATATTAATTCCATAGCCGGAGTATTAGGATATACAGTCTATTAACTAACACCTTTAATGTACACATTTTTTTCCGGCGATTTCGCCGGCGACAGCTCCAGCGATCTTTCAAACTCCAAAACCCACTGTTTTTGACGCGATTAAACCGGTATATTCTCATATCTATCATATTCGAACCAAATAAATCCCATTAAACCAAACTCCAAAACCCACTGTTTCGGTAGTTTCATTAAACCAAACAAATCCCAAAATCCTTGGCAAATTTCAATTAAAAATCCTTAAAGTTTCAATGGTGGGGACGAACTAACCGAGAATACGTCGGGCGTAGGTTCAGATCTGGAAGCAAGAGTTCTTGAAGATGAAGATCCAGATCCAGATGATGGCTTTGTTCATCGTACTCACATCAAAACTTATGATATCGGCGTCTAGTTTTGTTCATCGTACTCATCATCGCAACAGATCCAGATTGTACAATGACGGCTTTGTTCATCATACTCACCATCGTAAAGTTTTTATGTTGCGCGAGAACCGACGAAGTCTAGATAGTGATGTTTGGTTGACAAACTATGGTGAATATGATAATATATGGAGATCGATGAGATGATAATGCATATTGTTAATGGAGATCTATGGAGATGATAATATATAGAGAGAGACTGATGGAGATGAAAGTGAAAATTTTGAATTCGTAATTGAAGATATTAAAAGATGATATTTGTCGGATAATGGGAAGTTGTGAAATTAGTAAAATGTCGTTTATACCCTCAAAGAAAAAGACAAATAAGTGATAGAATGGAGCATGTGGCATATTTTCAGCCACAAATAAGAGTTTTTAGAGTTTGCTCATTAAAATTGAGTTTCTGATTTATACATATCCAACATAACCTACACATGATTTGCACATGTATAGATTTAACAAATAAACTAAACTAAATTTATTCAATTTTTAATTTGAATTTCAAGATTGATGAAGAAGTATTATGTTTTAATCTTTTCTTAAATGTTTTGGCTTAAAAATGAAAGATTTAGTTTGTTTTATTTTTTTTCTCGTAATATGTTATATTTATTGTTCTCACATTAAAGTTTAAACCATCAAATTTTTAAGGCACGAACCATGATGTTTAACGTGTGGATTATTTTTTAAACTCAGGTAGAATAGCAATGTTTAACCCAAACATTTTTTACTTGGACATTCATTGGACAGTTGTTTAAAAAAAGGGTTATTGGATTTTGATACTTTTAACTATGGGGTATTGGCTGCTGCCACTCCCAACTAAGACCCTCATTCTCACCACTCCCAACTTAACATTACACTTGCTATATCACTCCCGTTGTTAGATAACACTAACATCGTTAGTGTTTGGGTCAAAAGTGTCAATTTGCTAAGTTGAGGGGGAAATTTTGTTTTGTTCATGTACTACTACCCACCACTCATCACCACCACTTCCACCAGCTCTGATACTCGGTCAAACCACCAGCGGCTCCGGTCACTAGCCACCACCACCAGCAGCTCCGATCAATTTATGCAGTTACATACACTATTTGAACTTATCAAACAATAAAAGGTTTTGAATTAAAGCACTCTGATGGAGAATAAGATTCAAGTGGTTGATGGGGGTAATGGATGTGCAGGTGATTTAACAGAGGTGATTTGAATTAGCGATATCTAAATGAAACAGTGAAGCAGTGATGCATATGATTTTAGTATTTGTGCTGGTGACAGAAAGGTTGAACGGAAGAAGTGTCGGTGACGGAGGGATTAACAGTGACGGAGGGGGAATGTGTTGTGTAGGTTGATGGAGGTGGTGGTGATGGTGACCGGAGCTGGTGGTGGTGACGCTGACCGAAGCTTGTGGTGGTGGTGACCGGCGACCAGACATGGTGGTGGTCGGAGTTAATGGCGGTGATGGGTGGTAGGGATATATATGTGTATATATATATAACGAAACATAAATTTTCCCATTCAATTTAGCAAAGTGACACTTTTGACCCAAAAACTAACGATGTTAGTGTTTTCTAAAGACGGGAGTGATATAACAAGTGTAGTGTTAAGTTGGGAGTGGTGAGAGTGAGCATCTTAGTTTGGAGTGGCAGCGGTCAATATCCCATAGTTAAGAGTATTAGAATCCAATAACCCAAAAAAAAGGCCCATGCATTTCGGTCTTGACACTTCATGTTTTCAAATCATATATTGTTTCTTCCGTTATATGCATAACTTAGACGAGCTTATCACTTCATTTATTTTATGTAATATTATAATTTGTGGTAACATTTATTTTGTATAATTTGTATTTTGTAATTATCACACAAATGTAACACAATGGCTTAAAGGTAATTATACCGTAAATAGAAAAAAAAATTAAATGCAAAATATACCCATGTAATTTATAAAAGAGTCAGTCAAAATGCAAAGCTAAAAATTATGGTGGCCAAAATGTAAAACATAAAACAACACTACCTTAAACTCAACTTAGCTACAAAATAGTCATTTTACTTTGATGGCCAAAATACAAAACATAAAATAACACTACCTTATAATCAACTTAGCTACAAAATAAATCATTTTAATAGATCAAAATGCAAAACTTAAAAAACTATAATGAAAAAATTTCAAAACATAAAAATTCAGCATTTATGATGTTTCTCTATAGTAATTTTTTAACTTTCGGTTCTCCTTTCACTTTAATTCAACTTTTAATTTCTGGTATCTATCTAATAAATCAAACTTTTAGGGGGCAATTTTTGGAGAGATTTTTTTTTCTATAATAGGAAGTTTGGGAGGTAAAATTTAGCTAAATTTTTCACCATGCAAGTTGATGGAGCCAACTCCTTAAATGTTATATATTTACAAATTGTTAAATATAATGGTTATAATTTCTTTATAAACCCGTGTGTAACACACGGGTATTAAACCTAGTTAAATTAATATACCACACAAGTCACAACCCACTCTCTTCCCACGTTCCACTTCCACCACCACTTTAGTTCCCCTGTCACTTTAATTCGACTTTAAATTTTGAGATTAAGAATAATGTATTATACAAATGATTCTCGATTTCTCGATCTTATTAATGTTTTGTCGTATGTCTTTACATCTTTATTTCTAATTAAAAAAACTAACTATTTTGGCCGCCTATCAACTCAAAATCAACTTTTAGCTTTTAAGATTAAATAAACAAACCACCCATTAAAAAAAATTAGGTAGAGTGGTAAATTGAGTTTTTTCCCAAACTAGTGTAGTTATAAAACTTATTTACCAATTAGGTGTAGTTAGAAAAATATTTACCAAAATAGGTATTTTCTTGTGTTTCTTTATATTAATTAATCTATTGTTTTATCTCTCTCCTAAGTTTATTGGGTAACTTTAAATCATTAAAATAACTAATTTTTCTTTTTTATTTACTAATTGTTATTAATCCTTTTTATTTATTAAAACATATAGTTAAAAGATCTGCATTTAAAACATACTGACGATCGAATTGAAGTTCTAAAACTATATTATTCAAAGTCATTAAATAACCATTAATCACTTTTAGTTATCAAAACCCTTAATTTCATAATTTATATTATAAACTCATCTTGTATTTAACTACAAATAACATTTTTTTATAAAATAAAAAACTCCATAAACGACTTTTGAAATATTTAAGTGGGTTCTAAACCCTCAAAGAAATATCAAGGAACACAAAGTTAATATATGTAATATTCATGTTTGGTGTGTGCTGTGTTTTTAAAAAATATAATATAAAAAATATATAATTAATAGCTTTGGTTGATAACTTGGTTATATGAGTATTTAAAAACCCACTTAAGAACTTAAAACACATGTATATATAACTTGGTTATACTTAAAAAAATGGTATAATTAGAACTTTGATTATTGTATATTTTGATTTTACATAATATGGATATGTTTTAATACTTCAAATTTAATAGGCATTTAATAAAATGAAAAGATAAAAAAACAAAACTAACAACTAATTATTGATTTAAAGCTACCCAATATCTTTAGGAGAGAGAAAAATATAAGTAAAAAAATAAACAAAGTATTAGAAAATACCCACTTTGGTAAATACTTTTCAAAGTACCCTATTTGGTAAATAAGTTTTTCAACTACACTAATTTGGGAAAAAACTCGTGGTAAATTTGTCACTTCTAACTTTCACAAACTTCATTTTTCAGTGATACTAGTTAATAATTTAATTAATTTTGGTGAAACAAACATGTTTTACCAACGGATGAGAGTTCGATAGGTCTCTGTGGGAGTTAAGACAATGCGGGTTCGGTTAAGACAACGTATATGATTGTCTGATTTGATTTAGAGACCTTCACACAATCCATGAAAATCGTCATTAAAAAATAAATAAATAAACCACCCACCTCACTCTCCTCGTAGCCCATTGTTCCTACCACCTCTTTAGTTATTATAAGAGATAACTACTAATTAGTTTAGTGTTCATGTTATGCTCTGATAAATAACACACAAGTGATGATTTAACCTCTATTGTGATTGCAACTTTGAACAACTCTGACTAGGCTGCTTATATGCATCCATCGGAACAGGCCGAGACTTCGAACTCGATCATTACACTGCACTTCTACAACGGTCTTATCGTTGCGTCAACCGTCGTTTAAAAGAATGAAACGTTACAGATGCAAAACAACTTGTACCTTTTATGTAAATCAATGTTATCTGATATTTGATCCAACAGGCGCTTGTGGCAATAGACGTTTTCAATATAATTGATCAAATATATACTCCGTAGTAACTAAGCCGACATTAATTATATATCCAAACTAACCATCTCCTTCACCTGC
Organism: Tagetes erecta; assembly: GCA_030867185.1. Classification (NCBI taxonomy): domain Eukaryota; kingdom Viridiplantae; phylum Streptophyta; class Magnoliopsida; order Asterales; family Asteraceae; genus Tagetes; species Tagetes erecta. Next base: position 3,052,901 of record CM061489.1, on the reverse strand, counting down.
TTCATTCACAAATCACTCCTATATATATATATATATATATATATATAAATGTCTTCATCTTCATCTCCCACCATCATGTCCTTTGCTAAATATTTAGCTTCCACATCTATCCCTTTGAAAGAGGTGAAATTAGCCACCGACAAATTCTCTGATGAAAATCTCTTGAAAAAAGGTACCTCTTTTGACGTTTACAAAGGTCAACTCCTTTCACAAGGCCTCATCCATCATATTGTTGCACGTCTATCTAAGAACAATAACGCTTTTGTCATGGAGATGGCAATTTTTTACGCTTTTAACCACAAAAATATGACATCCCTTTTTAAGGTTTGTGAAAATAAGGATGATGTTGATCAGTTAATCATGTTAAACAAGTATGAGGCCAATCAAAGTCTTGATAAACATTTAAGCTCCCCAACCCTCACTTGGATCCAAAGATTGCGTATATGTGTCGGGGTTGCACATGTTGGGTGGTGTAGGCTCGTTAGTGGCAGCCGACCCTAATGAGTAGTCTACATGGGCTTGGGCCTAACTTAGGAATTAAGTTTCCTAACCCTAGATTAGTCTCTATAAATTGATGTCATTGTACTTGTAATTCCTTGAGCACCTGAATAATAAAATACCTAGTTGCAGCAGAGTGGACGTAGGTCACGAGGACCGAACCACTATAAATCCTGTGTCTCGTGTTCGTTATTACTCGCGAGTGTGTGTTCAGTTTCGTGTGTGTGTTCTAGATCCTAACAACTGGTATCAGAGCTACGGCTCGTTACACGCTGTAAAGAACTAAACTTGATAATACTTGAAGTGGTGTTTGTACAAGATTGTGACATCTCTATTTATAGAGATGGAAGCCCTAATTTATAGTGGGCCTTACATACACAATGGGCTGGGCTATAATGGGCTGGACTATATACATGTTTAACACTCCTCCTCAAGTTGGAGCATAGATGTTTATCATGCCCAACTTGTTACATATAAAATCTATTTGTGTTTTCCGAAGAGGCTTTGTAAGTATGTCTGCAAGTTGGAACTCTGTCTTCACATGAATCGGTTGAATAGATGGAGGATCAACTTGGGTGCCAGTCACACGATCTCTGATTAGATGACAATCTACTTCTATGTGTTTAGTTCGTTCATGAAACACTTGATTTTTTGCTATATGTATGGCTGATTGATTGTCACAATACAATCTCATCAAATCTTTAGAAACAACTCCAAGTTCCTTTAGGAGACGACGAACCCAAATCATTTCTGAAGTGACATCTGCCATGGCTCTATATTCTGATTCAGCACTTGATCTGGATACTGTGTGTTGCTTCTTACTTTTCCAAGATACCAGGTTTCCTCCAACAAACACGCAATATCCAGTCGTAGATCGTCTAGAAAATGGGCAGCCTGCCCAATCAGCATCAGAGAATCCAGATATTCGGCCATCACCTTCCTCGGTGAATGCACCTACACGACAGTGACCCTGATCTGAGTATAAGATTCCTAATCCTGGTGCGCCCTTAAGGTACCGTAAAACACGCAGAGCGGCATCCCAGTGTCCCGTGTACGGGTTTGCCATAAACTGACTTAGTACACTGACGGCAAATGATATATCTGGACGAGTAACTGTCAGATAGTTGAGCTTTCCAACTAAGCGTCTGTATTGTTCAGGATCTTTCATCGGACTTCCATCTTCTGGAAGGAGCTTTAAGGTAGGAAGCATTGGACTATCTAATGGCTTGCAACCCAGTAAGCCACACTCAGTCAACATGTCAAGGACATACTTCCTTTGAGATAGAAGTATTCCTTGCGGGGAAAGCGATACTTCTATGCCAAGGAAGTATCGGAGTCTGCCAAGGTCTTTAATCTGAAACTGAGACTGAAGGAACTGCTTGAGGTTTGTGATGCCAGCTGTATCATCCCCTGTAATTATAATATCATCCACATAAACAACTAGTATGATCCTTTTCCCTTGATGATGCCTGAAAAATACAGAGTGGTCATGTGCACTTGATGTGTTGCAAAACACATCATCTTTTTCTAAGTGTTTTGTGGTTTATTTAGGTAGTTTCGAGTCATTTTAGTTGATTTTTAGTTAAATTTTAATCTTTAAGTCTATTCTTAGATCTTGTAATGTTCTTTCAGTAATTTGGACGTTATCAGAAGCAAAGCCAGCATGGAAACAGGATGCAAGTTGAGCGGAAGCTTGAGTAAGAAGAATTGGAAGGAATTGGAGGTTACACCACGAAAAGTTCAAGACTTTCTGGTTGAACAGGTGTTACGCGATACGCGCAGGATGTATGTCCTGATGCGCGTATCGCGTAGGACGATTACACGCGGAGTGGGCTTTTTATGATGTTACGCGATACGCGCAGGACATGTGTCCTGATGCGCGTATCGCCTAGTGTGTATCTACGGGTTTTTTTTTATTAAACTTGTTATTTAAACCTAAGAAAAACCCTAGACAAGACATACTCGATTTTTGGCCGTTTTAGAAGCAAGAGAGGACGAATTTCGAAGGAAGAGCAAGGAGAAGAAGCTAAAGATCAAGATTCGGGTCGTGGAATCGTTCGGGATCATAAAACCGGGTTTTTTTAGTCTTTACTTCTTTACGTTTTTGCTACTTGTTGATGATGATTAACCTTGAAACCTTTGTTTTTATGTTAATTTCTGCAATTATGAGTAGCTAAACATCTTAGTGCCATTTAGATGATGAACGTTTGTTGAACTATGCTTGACTCGATTGTTTCGAATGGTTTATGGAATATATGTTAGTTCAATGCATGATTAATAGTTGTTGGATGTGTTTGATTGTTAAAGTTATAATCTTTGATATTTTTACCACGTTTTTACTTGAATTGGATGGTTGTTTCGATCATATGATTTAGGTAGCCTAGTTGTTCATCATAATTAAACAACTTGTGTAATGTGTTGCTAGACGTAGTGACCATTAGAACCGGTAAAGATTAGGTTTAAAGCTTTAATGATCTACTTAGCTTTTGATTGAAAGATATTAGCTAATCGGTTAATCGTAATAGTTAAATAGTTAGGATTTTAACGGTCCGAAAGGAGGTTACCTAATTAGTTAATTATTATGTTGATTGAGTTCAATTAATTGTTATTTGTGATGCCCCTTTGCATGATAATGTGATGAGTCTTTTAGATCGAAAGATTAATAGATTTTCGGGTGTGCTAATATAATCGGAGAGACCGAGAGGTAATTCGATCAACCGATAATAGAAAAGCGTTCCTTAGGGATTAATTGGTCACACTTGGAGAAAGATCCGAGATCCATTTAGTTGCTAAGATTCGTATGTTTAGGAATTCGGTTTCATTTCTATTCGAGGTAGTCGGGTCGAGTTCGTAGTTAGCATTCGGGATTCATCTAAGTGGTACTTCTTCTTTTTCTTGATTGTTATCAAAGTTTCTATTCTTGTCAGTTTTGAGTTGTTCGGTAGCTTAAGTATTTTATTTTAAAGTCTTTTTAGGATCGTTTCATTAGAAAACCCCCCCCTCATTTAACAACTTTATTTTGTCCTAGTTAAGTCTTATTTCTTATTTATAGTGTCTCTAGGGTTCGATATCCGGACTTCTCAACGCTTGTCTACATTCGATAGGTACACTTGCCTGTCTCGTGGTCTAGTGAAAGTTGTCTAGAGTTTAACTCGAGTGTCTAAGTCGAGTCTTAGGTTAGGTATTTTTGGTTTTATTTTTATAGGCCCGTTTTAGTACATCAAGTTTTTGGCGCCGTTGCCGGGGACACTTGGCAATAGTGAAATTAGCTTGATTAGGACAATAGTTTAGCTTAGTCTCGTTATTCGTTTGTTTTCCCTAGTTAATTTGTCACATCTTAGATTTTCCCTCTATTTCCTCATCTACTTTCATTTTCTTTTTCCAGTGTATGCCACATACCCGTTCGAAAGGATCGCCACCATTCCCTGAATCTGCGGAGCCGGAGAGAGATTTGCACGAGCGGTATAGACTACTTCGTGCACGTTTGGCAGCTATTATCGAAGAGAAAAAGGTACACGTTCCTCCCTTGTTTTCTGATATGAATAACCGCACTGTTCATGAGCGCGCCAGCGATGGCGTCACCGGGGCTCGCTCGTCCATCACTCGCCCCGAAGTAGCCAACACCAACAATTGGCAAATCCCTTCCTACGTTATGACCACCATCACTAGCGCCACCCAATTCCATGGCCTTGAGGAAGAGGATGCGCCGGGCCATCTTTCCCGATTCGTGCGAGTCTGCGACACGTTCAACATCACCAATGTCAATGGGGATGCGGTGTATTTGCGCCTTTTTCCCTTCTCGTTGTCTGGTCGCGCTGCTAGTTGGCTAGACACACTCCCTCAGGACTCCATCACCACTTGGGCTGATCTGCAGGCCAAGTTTCTTAAGAAGTACTATCCACCGTCTAGAGCTGCTCGCCTGAGGGAGCAAATTCATTCCTTCCGTATGGGTCCCGACGAGCCTTACCACATGGCTTGGGAGCGTTTCAACACGCTGCGGAGTAGATGTCCCCAGCATGGGTTGACCGAGTGGGCACTTGTTGAGAAATTCTATAACGGTCTTACCCACGAAACTCAAGTAATGTTTAACACTGCTGCTGGAGGACACATCATGGAGAAGAAGAGTGTGCCTCAATGTGAAGAAATGTTCGAGAGTTTTGCGCTATCTGAGCAGGAAAGTCCCCATCCGAAGTCGTCTACTTCTGCTACTAGAGCATCTAGTTCCACTACTAGGGGGGTTTACCAAGTAAGTCCAGGGTCGGATCTAGCAGTCATGATGGAAGCTGTGCGTAAGGACATTAAAGACCTTAAGATGAGTGTGAATAAGTGTGAGGTGTGTAGGGGAGGACATGACACCATAGATTGCCCAACCATGAGTCAGGAACAGGTAGATTTTATAGGAGGTCAGGGTAGGGGATCTGGTGGTGCCTTTAGTGGTTCTTATAATCCGGGATGGAGGAATCATCCTAACTTTAGTTGGAGGTCGGGCGGAAATCCTCCCGGGTTTCAGCAGAGACAACCCCAGGATAGTGGTGACGTAGGCTCGGGATCGGGTAGTGGGAATAGTAACTCGAGTGGTAGTGAATTGAAGGATATTAAGGATCTCTTAACTACTCAAACCCAATTGATATCACAGATAGTCAATAGAGATCAGGAAACCCAACAGAGGCTGAAAGAGCACGATATCCTGCTGAGAAATCAGCAATCCGCATTCTTAGATCTTCAGCGCTCCGTGGGTGAGATGTCCAAACAGTTGAGTCAACAGTCTAGGCAGTCAGGTTCATTTTCAGGATCCACTCAAACTAATCCGAATGCTTCCGTGAAAGCGGTAACTACTCGCAGTGGTAAGGGAGGAGATAAAAACCTAGAGATAGTTGAGATAGAGGAGAAAGAGGAAGAGGTAGATGAAGAGTTAGAGATGGAAACTCCCGGTGGAGGGAGACCTAGTGTAGAACCCATAGTTACACCCTTAGCTAGCGAACCTCAACCTAGGGAAACAGTGGGTAAGAAGAGTGAGGGGAAGAAGAAAGGTCTTGTAGATGATGAGGATTACAGTCGATGCCCATATCCCGCTCGGTTATTGCGACAGAAATACTTGAGGGATTATGGGCATTTCCTTGAACTGTTCAAACAATTGAAAATAAATCTTCCATTCGTCGAGGCACTCCAGCATATGCCCAAGTATGCGAAGTTCCTGAAAGATCTCCTATCTAATAAAAAGAAGCTGGAGGAGCTCTCGACGGTCACTCTCAGTGAAAGATGCTCTGCGGTGGTCCAGAACAAACTACCGGAGAAGTTAGCAGATCCGGGAGTCTTCACGATCCCGTGTTTGTTTGGTAGTTCGACTGTGAACCACGCGTTAGCGGATCTAGGTGCTAGCATAAATCTTATGCCGTATTCTATCTATAAACGGTTAGGCCTAGGGGATCCGACTCCTACGCGCATGAGCATTTCGTTAGCGGACCGATCGGTCAAATATCCACGGGGGATAGTGGAAAACTTGTTGGTGAAGGTCGATAAATTTGTTTTCCCCGTGGATTTCGTTATTCTGGACATGGAGGTGGATGACAAAGTTCCACTGATCTTGGGACGACCCTTCTTGCGCACCGCAAAGGCACTGATCGACGTCTACGACGGGAAGATCACACTTCGTGTAGGGGATGAGACAGTCACCTTCGATGTCTCGAAAGCGATGAACAATTCCAGTGGTCAAGACGATTCGGTCTATTTTCTCGATGCGTTCATTTCTCAAGTGGACCGCTGTCTTGACTACATCAGTGGTGCAGATCTGCTGCCCATGGAAGACCTGGATGAGGAGAACCGGGAAGTTGAGATGGATGTTCGACCCGAACACCTTATGAACAGCCCGGCTAGTAAGCCTCCTGAATTTTCCCAGGCATTCGAGGTGAAGGATGATACCGAGGGGGGTGGTAAACCTTCGGTAGAGGCCTCACCATCTTTAGAGCTTAAGGACCTCCCTTCACACTTAGAGTATGCATTCTTAGATGGGGAGGTAGGTTTGCCCGTCATTATCTCTAGTCAACTGACGGAGGAAGAAAAGTTACGTTTGATTGCTGTGCTCCAGGCACACAGACAGGCTATTGCGTGGAAACTCACTGATATCAAGGGCATCAGTCCTTCCTTTTGCACGCATAAAATACTCATGGAGGATGAGTATAAGCCTGTTGTTCAACCGCAGAGGAGACTCAACCCGAACATGTCTGAGGTGGTTAAGAAGGAGGTTCTCAAGCTCCTTGACGCCGTCATGATCTATCCCATATCTGATTCCAACTGGGTGAGTCCTGTTCAGGTTGTCCCGAAGAAAGGGGGGATGACAGTAATCGTTAGTGATAAGAATGAGCTGATTCCGACTAGAACTGTCACAGGATGGCGAGTCTGCATAGATTATAGGAGGCTCAATGATGCCACAAGGAAGGATCATTTTCCCCTTCCTTTCATTGATCAGATGTTGGAGCGTCTAGCAGGGCAGCAGTTCTACTGTTTCCTTGATGGATTCTCAGGTTATTTCCAGATCCCCATTGCACCTGAGGATCAGGAGAAAACCACGTTTACATGCCCTTTCGGGACTTTCGCATATCGCCGTATGCCATTTGGGTTATGTAACGCTCCAGCCACTTTTCAGAGATGCATGGTGGCTATTTTTCAGGATATGATGCAGAACTCCATGGAAGTATTTATGGATGATTTTTCAGTGTTTGGGAGTTCATTCGATCATTGTTTGTCTAACCTTGAGAGTATGCTGAAGCGGTGCATAGAAACGAACCTCATGTTGAACTGGGAGAAATGCCATTTTATGGTAACCAAGGGGATCGTTCTAGGGCATAAGATTTCACGTAAAGGTATAGAGGTAGATCGCGCTAAGATAGAAACCATCAGTAAGCTTCCTCCACCCACAAACGTGAAATCCGTTCGTAGTTTTCTGGGTCATGCGGGTTTCTATCGTAGGTTCATTAGGGATTTTTCCAAAATCACTAGACCCATGACCCGCCTTCTTGAGAAGGACATCCCGTATGTCTTCGATGCGGAATGTCTTAAGGCGTTTGAGTTTCTGAAGGAGCAGTTGACTAGCGCTCCTATTCTGATAGCACCCGACTGGAGTCTTTCCTTTGAACTCATGTGTGATGCTAGTGACTTCGCAGTCGGGGCTGTGCTGGGACAGAGGAAGGATAAGCACTTCCATCCGATCTATTACGCAAGTAAGACGCTCAACGATGCTCAAGAGAATTACACGACCACCGAGAAAGAGCTTCTAGCAGTCGTCTTCGCATTTGACAAGTTCCGGTCTTATTTGGTTCTGTCCAAGACCGTTGTTTATACCGATCATCAGGCTGTGCGATATTTGTTTGCGAAGAAAGATGCCAAGCCTAGATTGATTCGGTGGATCCTCCTCCTTTCTGAATTCGACATAGAGATTAAGGATAAAAAGGGGGCCGAAAACGTGGCGGCAGATCATCTATCACGTTTGGAGGATCCGTCTAGGGATGAGATCTTCGAGGAGAACATCGGAGACACGTTCCCTCATGAATCTCTGATGTATGTGAAAGCGGAAGATCAAGGTTTGCCATGGTTCTCTGATCTGGCAAACTATCTGTCCGAAGGGAAGGTAGTGACGGGTATGTCCTCCCAGCAGAGGAAGAAGTTTTTTGCAGATGCTAATCATTACATCTGGGATGCCCCGTATTTGTTTCGTTTAGGAGCCGACCGAGTGTTTAGGAGGTGCGTTAGTGCTGAGGAGGGTAGAGAGATTCTTAAACACTGTCACGAGGGTTTGACGGGAGGTCACCATGGTCCATCATACACCGCAAAGAAGGTGCTTGATGCAGGGTTTTATTGGCCGACAGTGTTTAAGGATGCTCACGACTTAGTGAGATCGTGTGATGCGTGTCAACGGACGGGTAACATCTCATCAAAAAATGAGATGCCCCAAAACCCGATCCAAGTAGTTGAAGTGTTCGATGTGTGGGGTATAGATTTCATGGGACCATTCCCTTCATCGCGAGGTCATAGATATATTCTTGTTGCCATTGACTATGTTTCTAAGTGGGTTGAGGCTCAAGCCTTGACTACTAATGATGCAAGGGTCGTGGTAGCTTTTCTGAGGAAGTTGTTCAGTAGGTTCGGAACCCCGAAGGCTCTAATTAGTGATCGGGGCACGCATTTCTGCAATGCCCAAATGGAGAGAGTGTTAGCTAGGTACGGAGTGAACCATAGGTTATCCACTGCTTATCATCCGCAAACCAGTGGTCAAGTCGAAAATGCTAACAGGGGTATAAAACGTATCTTGGAGAAGACTGTCGGAGCCAATCGAAAGGATTGGTCCGATAAGTTAGATGACGCGCTATGGGCTTTTAGGACCGCTTTCAAAACACCCATAGGAACCACACCGTTTAAAATTGTCTATGGCAAAGCGTGTCATCTACCGGTAGAGTTAGAACATAGAGCTTTTTGGGCACTTAAGGCAGTCAATCTTGACTTGTCTAAGGCGGGAAAAAACCGGTTTCTCCAACTACACGAGTTAGAAGAGTTGAGGGACGATGCATACGCTAGGTCATGGAATTATAAGGAGCGAACTAAGGCGTTGCATGATAGTAGGTTGAGAGGAGTGAAGGAGTTTCACACCGGGGATAGAGTCTTACTTTATAATTCGCGCTTGAAGTTATTCCCGGGTAAGCTCAAATCTAGGTGGAGAGGGCCGTTCATAGTTAAAGAGGTTTTCCCTTATGGCACGGTCGAGATCTCGGATGATGTGGGTAGTTCGTGGAAAGTCAACGGTCATAGGCTCAAGCATTATATAGGTGGACCGGTTGACACGACCATCGAGGAGGAAGTGACCCTCCTTGATGTCGATCATGCTTAAACTGTGCTTGTGGATCTCGGGTTAACAACCGAGTGTAAAGTTTGTACACATGTGTTTAGTTAATTTTTATTTTCTTCTTGTTGTTTCGTTAGTTGTGTGCTTAAGTCTTAAGTTCTTTTCCGTTAGTCTTATTTTGTGTTTTTCGGGTACTATGCGTCGGTATGTGCTTGTGTTTCAGGGACTCAACCTGGAATTGAGGAGAAATCGAGCTGGGATGAAGATCCAGGTTTGTGCGGGTTATAATTTAAATCACAAAAATCTTTGAGAGAAAACAATGTGTTATAATGTTAAGTGTTGAAATATTTTTCTAAGTAACAATTGTTTTTTTTTTCTGGTCATATGCCTTCTAGGCGATACGCGCATAGTGAACACTATGATGCGCGTATCGCGTAGAAGATGGTCAAAGAGCGGGTCAAATCCCTTACTAGGCGATACGCGCAGATTGAACACCACAATGCGCGTATCGCGTAGCACATCTTTAACAGTAAAAAAACACGGGTCGCACAAAAGGGCACACACGAACCCTAATCACCACACATCCCTTTCACCCAGCCCCCACCCAACCTCCGACGACCGCTACCACCCAACCTCCGACCACCGCCCTGCAACACCACACCACCACCATTGCGAGCATCAATTCATCCATCCACCATCACCATAGTTCACATTACCACAACAAGTGGTGATTTTGGGTTTAAATTGTACTCTTTCATCCTTAGATTACTCCTTCAACCAGGTATGCTTTCTCTTTCGTTTCTTTGTTTGGTGTGTTAGTTTAATGTTTGCAAGTGTGTGTCGTCATATGTGCTACATAATTGAAATCCGGATTGTTTGTTTGGCTTCAAATTTTGATGTTGATTGGAATTGGGGGTTTAGGAAGTTGCAAGTAGGTTGGTTAAATTAATTTTGATGTTGATTGGAATTGGTGACAAGTGTTTAGCATGGTTATGAACAATAATTTGTGTCACTGTCAAGTTTTGATAAAGGTAGTTTGTCGTTTGTGAAACAACTTGGTGTTTTGATTTGGAATACTTCTTTGTCTCATCATGATAACATAGTCATAAGTCAAACAACCAAGTGTGGGTATCAAGTAACATGCTAATGTCCGAGCTTTATCCGGTTTCCGTTAGGTAGTTCAATGCAAAAAAAAAAAAAAAAAAAAAATTTGAGTCTTTCAGTTTTGTTTGATGCGTCTAGGTCTTAGGGGGTTGCTACTAAATTCGGTTTCTCGTGCTTGTACTCAATCTCCATTCAAGCATGAGAAGCTTGATTTAGTCGTTATTTACATATTTCTTTTCGTACGGTCCGTCTTATATCTTCTTTGGATGATTCAAACGATTGCGACCGAAATGCTATACAATCGTTTGAACCTGGATATCGAACCCCTTATTTACTATTGTATGCTTGGTTTGTTTTTGCAGACATGCATCGAGGTGAAGGTTCGTCTAGAGCGGGGAAACGCAGGGCGCGCCAGTCGGATGATGGAAATCGGCCGGTTCATGTCATCACAAGAACCATCCGATATTCTGCACCGCCAATTATTCCTCAGCCCAATGATATACCCATCCCGGAGGAAGACAGAGTCCTTTCCCGTCACACTTTCTTAAGGTTTCAAATGGGCACAAAAGAGTTGGAAAAGTGTGAAAAGTTCACTGAAATAGAGCTCCTGCGACACAGGACAATAGATTGGGGGCTCATGAACCAGCTGGGTGCACAACAGCAGATTTCAGATTATTTTGGGCCTCGATGGTTGGGTGCAATACAGTGTATGGATCAGCAATACTGCGAGCTTACAGTTGAGTTTCACTCCACGCTCAAGTACAATCCGAGCCATTATCATCGAGGAGATGCAGTTTCATTTTCTCTAGGGAGACAGATCTATGAGATGAGTGTGGGTCAATTTGGGGTTGCAGCCGGATTTTACACAGAATATGAAATTCGCCAACCCGAGTTCGATATGGCTTTGAGAGGGGAGGACAGAAAGGATGTCGAGAGAACTGTGTCACAAGCTGAGTTAGGAGAATATTGGAGGCAGATTTCAGGCACAGGGTATTCGTCGAACATGGTTGCATCCGCAATTCGAGATCCATTCTTGAAATATGTTCATAGGTTATTGGCAGGAACGATTGTGGGTAGGAAAGGGAAGGACAAGGTGAACAACTTGGATCTGTTTGCCATGTACTGCTTAGCAAATAGGAGAGAGGTGAATTTGGCATGTTTCCTGTTGAGCTCGTTTATAAGGGGGAGAAAGGGCGGCCCGACGGCTAGGTTGGATTTAGGGCCGTATGTCACACGGATTGCTAATCACTTGGGTGTGTTCAATCGTTATCCGGAAAATCATTTGACGCAAGGGCCCGTCACAGGAGTGTTTGGGTTGCAAGAACTTCGTTCATCTGGTATTATTGAATGGGATGACCCAGTTAGGTGGGTGGCGCCACGGCAGGATGCGCAGGAACCACCACCGGCTGGGACTTATGCAGCGGATGAATTACAGAGGGGTGCACCACCGCATCGACAGCGTCCTATACATCGCGCACGGCATGAACTCCCGCAGCAACAATATCCGTTGCGGGAGTTTCCGCCGGAACCCTTTGGAATGGAAAGTTTGCGGGACGCGATTTTTGGGAGATTCGATCAGCAGGATGCTTATTATCGCACTGAAAATGCTAGGGTGCATGAAAGGTTAGATCGGCAGGATGGCGCGATTCGGTATGTCATGGAACAACAACATATTCCGGTGCCTGATTGGTTCACATACCCCTATCAGGGGTATTCACCTTATCATGGTCCTTATGGAGGACAGGGGGGTGCCGGTGATGATGACCCAGATGAGTAGAAGGACGGAAGGGAGCAGCTTGCACACCAATTTTCCCGGCATATACCAGGTGTGACTGTTCCAACTTATATTCTATTTATTGTCTTTATGTTTGTTTTATTATTGTGTGAGTTAGTCTAGTTGTTTTAGTCGTTTTGTAGTTACCTTTGTCGAGTGATCTTCCTAATCACATTGGGGACAATGTGCGTTTCAAGTGTGGGTATGGGAGGTTAATTTGATATAAAAAAAAGAGAAGAAAAAAAATATATAAAAATCAAAAATGTCGTTGGAAAGCCTTGCAAGATAAATGGAAAATGATAGAAAAAACTGGTAAATTAGCTTTTGAATGGAAGAAAAGATAAGTGAATAATAAAGCAAGGATGAGTCGTTTGATATTTTGTTGAAAATCCAATTAGCTTTGAGGGTTCATTAAGTGCAACGTTTAAACTCGAGTTATTTGAGAAATTTCGTGGGTTATCACCATAGGAGAGTTAAAGAAGCCTTAACTAAGAAAAACTTAGGCACCACTTTAATTTGTTGAACTTACACTAGTTGAGAATAAGTGTCATGGTGGGATTTATAGCACGCTTCTTTCAAAAGAAGTGGCGCTCCATAATCAATGTTCACAAGGGTATAGACTGAAAATAAGGCTCAAAGTAGCCAAAGAAAGCTCAAAGATGCTTGAAATGAAAAAAAAAAAAAAAAAAAAAGAGCTCAAAATGAGCCAAATAAAGTTAAAACAAGTGATCCAAGACCTCATGTGCTCTACCTCTGGGATAGCGACTTGGAGCCAACACCCCTGGGTGAGGTGATCTTGTTTTAGGAAAAAGAAAAAAAAAAAAAAGAAAGAAGGTCTATGCCCGTAAACATCATCCATCAAATGTCCAACCCAATATGACACTCGTATTCAACTAGGTTAAGTCCCTCGAATTATTGTGGGTTGGGAGAATCAAATGATTTGAACCGTGCCTCGTCAAGCAACAATTAAACCAGGCTAAATTAAATCTTCCTTAGTGTGAGTCCCTGAAATGGATTGAATCATTTAAGATATGGAACATGTTCTCAAGGAACCCGATTGGCTAGTGTTAGGATTGACTTGACAAAATGTTAATGACTCGTTACTTGGTTGTTGTTTGCTTGGAAATTTTGGAAATGAATGAAAGCTAATTTGTCTGGTTGTGATTCCATTTTGCATGCTTTTTCGAGGACGAAAAAAGAGTAAGTGTGGGTATTTTGATGTGTTGCAAAACACATCATCTTTTTCTAAGTGTTTTGTGGTTTATTTAGGTAGTTTCGAGTCATTTTAGTTGATTTTTAGTTAAATTTTAATCTTTAAGTCTATTCTTAGATCTTGTAATGTTCTTTCAGTAATTTGGACGTTATCAGAAGCAAAGCCAGCATGGAAACAGGATGCAAGTTGAGCGGAAGCTTGAGTAAGAAGAATTGGAAGGAATTGGAGGTTACACCACGAAAAGTTCAAGACTTTCTGGTCGAACAGGTGTTACGCGATACGCGCAGGATGTATGTCCTGATGCGCGTATCGCGTAGGACGATTACACGCGGAGTGGGCTTTTTATGATGTTACGCGATACGCGCAGGACATGTGTCCTGATGCGCGTATCGCCTAGTGTGTATCTACGGGTTTTTTTTTTATTAAACTTGTTATTTAAACCTAAGAAAAACCCTAGACAAGACATACTCGATTTTTGGCCGTTTTAGAAGCAAGAGAGGACGAATTTCGAAGGAAGAGCAAGGAGAAGAAGCTAAAGATCAAGATTCGGGTCGTGGAATCGTTCGGGATCATAAAACCGGGTTTTTTTAGTCTTTACTTCTTTACGTTTTTGCTACTTGTTGATGATGATTAACCTTGAAACCTTTGTTTTTATGTTAATTTCTGCAATTATGAGTAGCTAAACATCTTAGTGCCATTTAGATGATGAACGTTTGTTGAACTATGCTTGACTCGATTGTTTCGAATGGTTTATGGAATATATGTTAGTTCAATGCATGATTAATAGTTGTTGGATGTGTTTGATTGTTAAAGTTATAATCTTTGATATTTTTACCACGTTTTTACTTGAATTGGATGGTTGTTTCGATCATATGATTTAGGTAGCCTAGTTGTTCATCATAATTAAACAACTTGTGTAATGTGTTGCTAGACGTAGTGACCATTAGAACCGGTAAAGATTAGGTTTAAAGCTTTAATGATCTACTTAGCTTTTGATTGAAAGATATTAGCTAATCGGTTAATCGTAATAGTTAAATAGTTAGGATTTTAACGGTCCGAAAGGAGGTTACCTAATTAGTTAATTATTATGTTGATTGAGTTCAATTAATTGTTATTTGTGATGCCCCTTTGCATGATAATGTGATGAGTCTTTTAGATCGAAAGATTAATAGATTTTCGGGTGTGCTAATATAATCGGAGAGACCGAGAGGTAATTCGATCAACCGATAATAGAAAAGCGTTCCTTAGGGATTAATTGGTCACACTTGGAGAAAGATCCGAGATCCATTTAGTTGCTAAGATTCGTATGTTTAGGAATTCGGTTTCATTTCTATTCGAGGTAGTCGGGTCGAGTTCGTAGTTAGCATTCGGGATTCATCTAAGTGGTACTTCTTCTTTTTCTTGATTGTTATCAAAGTTTCTATTCTTGTCAGTTTTGAGTTGTTCGGTAGCTTAAGTATTTTATTTTAAAGTCTTTTTAGGATCGTTTCATTAGAAAACCCCCCCTCATTTAACAACTTTATTTTGTCCTAGTTAAGTCTTATTTCTTATTTATAGTGTCTCTAGGGTTCGATATCCGGACTTCTCAACGCTTGTCTACATTCGATAGGTACACTTGCCTGTCTCGTGGTCTAGTGAAAGTTGTCTAGAGTTTAACTCGAGTGTCTAAGTCGAGTCTTAGGTTAGGTATTTTTGGTTTTATTTTTATAGGCCCGTTTTAGTACATCAGCACTGCGGGTCATCCCAAAGTTCCCCATAACCGTAGAAAATCGACCAAACCATGCTCTAGGAGATTGCTTAAGGCCATACAATGAACGACGCAATCTACATACCTTCGAGGCCTCCTCCTCCACAATATACCCAGGTGGCTGCTCCATATAAACCTCCTCCTCAAGGACGCCATGGAGAAAGGCGTTCTTGACGTCAAGCTGATGGAGTTGCGATCTAGGGTTAGTCGCTGGCAGTCCCGCCGCCTTTTCCAGCCGATCGCCAATTCAAGTTTCACCACCAACGATTGGTTGTTCGATCGAGCAGAATAAAAGAAAAAGACATTGTCTTTTTTATGTGATTGCTCTCGATATACAGGAAGAAGGGTTTTTTTTTCTCTTTTGCGTGGCCAAGAATTAAAAGGGCAGAAAGCAATTGAATGTTACTTTGACTCTTTAAGTGAACACATTCAAGAGGCACAAAACTTTTATTTTATCGATCGCTACTTTAGTTGTTCACGTCGCTAAGTTCAATAAGGCAGAAAACAATATTCTATTGGTTTGCTTTGTTGTTAGCCCACGTGAATAGAAAGAAAGGAGCAGAAGCTATAAAATAATTTTTTGTTTGGTTGCTTTGTTTGGGTTTCGCAGAAGGGCACATAATTTAAAAAAAAACAAATCAGGTTGTATTATTTCTTCTCGTTTCAGTTTTTCGTTTGGCTATCATATGGCAGGAGACGGGAAAGTAACGATTGAGAAGTTTGACGGAAACAAGTTTGGTTGGTGGAAGATGCAGATTGAAGCATTACTTTGTGAGAAGGACTTGGATGCAGTGCTTGAAGGTGTTAAACCAAAAGAGACTTCACAAGCAGATTGGAATAAGATGGATAAAAAAAGCCAGGGCAGTGATAACACTTTCTTCGTCTGAGAATGTTGCCTATAACATCCAGAAGGAGACCACAGCTAATGGTATGATGACAGCATTATCAAACATGTATGAGAAGACTTCTGCAGCAAATAAGGTTTATCTGATCCGAGAGCTTGTGAATACTAGGTTGAAGGAAGGTGACTCGGTAACAGTTCATATCAATAATCTTAATTCGATTTTGTCTCGTTTAATATCTGTCAATATTAAATTTGATGATGAAGTTCAGGCTCTATTATTATTATCCTCATTACCAGAGAGTTGGTCCGGAACCGTAACTGCAGTTAGTAACTCGTCGGATACTAGTAAGTTTACGTTTGAGAAGATTCGGGATCTAATTCTGGGGGAGGATGTACGACGCAGAGGTTCAGGTGAATCTTCAAGTTCTTTGTTGAGTACAGAGGGTAGGGGAAGAAAGAATGAACGAGGAAGTCGTCAGGGCAGGAGAAGGAGTCAGTCTAAGGCTCGTAAAGATGTGATATGTTGGAACTGTAAGGAAGCAGGACACTTTAGGAATCAGTGTCCTAATCCTAAGAAAGATACTAACACTGTAGAAGACTACGAAGATGATGATGTTCTTATCTGTAGCGTGGAGAACAGTGTGGATTCCTGGGTTATGGATTCTGGTGCTTCTTTTCATGCTACCCACAGCAATGAAGCATTGCAGAATCTAAAAGAGGGTGATTTTGGAAAGGTAAGACTTGCGAACGATGAAGTTTTAGATGTTACGGGCATGGGTGACATGGATTTAATTACTTCAGCCGGTTCAAAGTGGACTTTAAAAGATGTCAGGGTCATTCCTAGCTTAAAGAAACAGTTGATTTCAGTTGGGCAGTTGGATGAAGAAGGGCATGAAGTCAAGTTCGGAAACGGGCAGTGGAAAGTGGTAAAAGGTAATCTAGTCATAGCTCGGGGAAAGAAACGGGGTTCGCTTTATATGGTCAGTTTACCATCTGAAGGAAAGGTTATTCCAGTTCAGAAGAAAAACAAAATCCGGTTCACAGAGTCTAAGGGGCAGAAGAAGGTTTGTTTTGCAGATGATAAACCTAGAGCTTCAGGTCAGATTCAGATTGAACGTTTTGGGAAAGGTTCAGAAAAATCAGTCAGGGGTTTTCGTGGCAGTGGGAGCATTGGTAGTCGGCCAACCAAAGCTTCAGTCAGAGTTACCAGACAATGGGTTAAGAGAACCAATACTCCAAGTGTCAAAGTCTCTCCAGAGGATTATCTGCTTTATTCGGAGAGTGTTTGTTCTCATGGTGTTTCAGTATCCGACAGTTTGAGCCAGTGGGAGCTGGTAGAGACAGAGAATGAGTCAAAGGCAGATTTGGCCGTGACTGATATGTTGGAGTTCAGTGGGAGCTTCAACGGGCCTTCAGGTTAACTGATGAGAAGGCAACTGCAACTAGTGGTAAGGAAGATTACAAGAGGTACAAGGTGATAAAGAAGGTGGAGCGCAGTTCGAGCCTCCAAGTGGGAGATTGTTGGGTGGTGTAGCTCGTTAGTGGCAGCCGACTCTAATGAGTAGTCTACATGGGCTTGGGCCTAACTTAGGAATTAAGTTTCCTAACCCTAGATTAGTCTCTATAAATTGATATCATTGTACTTGTAATTCCTTGAGCACCTGAATAATAAAATACCTAGTTGCAGCAGAGTGGACGTAGGTCACGAGGACCGAACCACTATAAATCATGTGTCTCGTGTTCGTTATTACTCGCGAGTGTGTGTTCAGTTTCGTGTGTGTGTTCTAGATCCTAACAGCACAAGCATTAAAATTTCTTCACCAAGGTGTGCCATTACTTGACCCTGGAGATTATGCCATACATGGTAATATCAAGGCTTCAAAAATTTTACTAGATCACAATTGGGAACCCAAATTACACGGCTTTGGATTTGCTATTATTGCGAGGAAGCATAGTATTCACCGTTATACTCAATATAACGGCTCACCACAACATATGGATATATCCAGCATATGAAAAAACTAGAGTTTTGACTCATAAGTCAGACGTCTTCTCTTTTGGTGTCGTATTGTTTGAAATCTTGTTTGGAACACAAGCGTGTGTCCAAAACAATGATAATTGGTATTTTGCTCGATTGGCTAGATCACATTATGAAGATAGCAAACTTGATGATCTGATCCACCCTGATCTTCGAAAACAAATGAACACGGAATCATTTAATGTTTTCGCTAAAACAACGTATTATTGTTTAAAGGAGCATCGATCTCAACGACCAGACATGAATCAAGTTCTCTCAAAGCTTGAGAAAGCATTGGAACTTCAAGACAAACATTTAATGTACTCGAAAGCTTTTCACAATACTATTGTGGAAAAGGTCCGATTCGTGTTGAAGGAATTGAGTTTCGAGTCATTGACAAAGTAAATTTGACAATATTGCAGCTAGCTTCTCTTATTTTTTGATACCAGTGGTAGATATATTATGTTTTAATAATAATATTATTACATTGTCTTTTATTTCAAAAAGGTGAAAAATGAGCTTCAACAAACTTTGGAACCGAACTCAAACAAGTTATCATCACCAAAGGAAGTAAATCAAAAGAATGATTTCATCCTTTCAGCTAAGGAAGTTTTGTATGAGAAACATTTTCAATTGAAACAATTAGTCGAACTCAGAATCCAGGTTTGCTCTTTTAAGCTATATATATACATTACCTCATTGTATAAAGTCACAATCATGTATCATCTTACAAGCAGATTTGAAGAGGTGATTGAGCTATAACCACGACAAGTATTTCGTATCAAATGCAAAATACAAAGTCTAATGTTGTCACAAGATACAGAATATTCATGTTACATCGTTTTCAAGCTTTCAGAAAAATGTCATGGGCTACATTGTCCGGTGAAGGTGCGAGACCTACTCCACCGAAATAACAAAGAGGCTGAAATTATTTACTTTAGATCCCCAAATCCATGGAACTTACACGAAAACATGAGCGTTCCAAAACAAAGGGAAGATGGATGGAGGTTAAAGTGTGGAAATTGAATTCAAATCATCCTCTTAAAGACGGTTGTGTACCTGTGAATCTGACGTTGATAACTTATGAGGGAACTATGTCTGGTCTCATTGTATGTGGCCCGGAGTTTCGGTCAATGTAAGAATATTTATAAGACATGTAATTGATATTGTTATGTATTTTGCTTAAACTCCATGATTCTTATGTAAAAACCAATTATATTATTCTTGTAGATTTTATAATGATTTAAACTCCATGATAACGCACCTGTAAGGTAGGTGCCGTTGTGGTGGAGCGCCCCTCACCAAGGGGGCATCTAAGAGGAGGTGGGTAGGCTTTAACTCTTAATTCGTTTATGAGAGTCAAATTAAGGGGGGAGGAAATTTGGGCGGTCAAATAGGGCTCTAACTTTATTTACAGCTGGTTTGGGGTTGGTGTAAATTTTTATTTTCAGAATTAGATCATTCAATTGACTTGGAAACAAGCTCACTGTAAATCATGTTAGGCTAGCAAGGTTTGAGAGTTTTTCTTCTTTCGAAAATCAAGACAATCAAATGAAATCATAATCTTTCTGCTGACCACACATTTTATTCCTTTGAATACCACCCTCACCGTTAATTTAGTTCCTTAGATATTTCATATTTATTTCTCTTCAATTTGCCTTCAATTTAGTTCCTTAGATATTTCATATTTATTTCTCTTCAATTTGCCTTCGCAACATCATCCTTTCTGGCCTTACACGCCATATATATTTTTTGGTAGTCGTCATGTTATTTTGTTGTAGATTTATGAAAATGAAGGGTTTCAATATCATCGAAAATGAATTCTTTGATATGACAAATACGTTAAAAATCATTTTAAATAATTAGATGACTTGTAATCTTAAAAACATATAAAATATACAAGTGGAGTTCCAATAACTAATATCGAGGAAAACTTTGCCTTTAACTAGTCCAAGTGCACATTTTTTATATTTACTTGATCCACATATAAATTTGACCTATCAAAAATATTAATTGTATCGATCGATCTGTAACTCATTAAACATGCTGTTTAATAATAAAAGTTGAACCGTTAAAAGTTGTATATAAATATGTTCCACTCTATCTCATGTTCCGAAAACAAGTTAATTGACCTGTAATTTAAATAACGTCAATAAATAGCGGATTAATTAATAACTAAAGTTTATTTATATATATATTTGTTCACATATACCTACCTCACAAGACCTTGTCACCTTCTTTTTTTTAATGTCACAACTCACAAGGTGCATGTCCAATAATTAATTACCTGATAAAGAACTAAATTTTGTTTATATAACTTTTCTTCACATATACATGTCTCATATATGACCTTGTTCTGGAATGAACTAAGAAATTTACCTCGAAATGATGCTATAAATGACGATTGGCTTGATTAATCGAAAGTTTAATCACCCGATTTAAGTATTGTTTTGTTGTTTGAAGCATTTTTTGATGTAAGTTTTACATCAATCAACCCGTTTTTTCTTTCCATCAAAAAACTTTAATACATCAGTTTGAAATTCTAATAAAACTTAATGGGTTAAGTTTTTTTAACGGGAGCCAATTGAGAAAAGATAGTTTAAGTTTTTTTAACGCTTTTTTAGGTGAGTCATTTACACACATCCATTACATTGATCGTCAGTTGACCGTTAGTTGAAATATAAAAAAAGATTTTTAACAACTAATATCATATCGATCTTAAGTTCTGCATCAATCAAAGCTTGTTTTTCCATTGTAAATCAGCATCATCAACTCTATCTGTCGGCTCGATCATACCAATAGTCAAATCAAATTTAATTAATTCCCAGCATCTCTATCTATCTGTCGGCTTAATTGTTTCTAGTATATACATATTTGGTAAGAAGAAAGAATTAAGTTGTACTCCATCCGTTCCATTATAAGTGTTCATATTGCCTTTTTTAGTTGTCTCATTTAAAGTGTTCACTTTTAAAATTTATTAGTAAACTTCCAAATTTGCCCTTAATAACATAAAACAAACAATATGATGGACCCACAATAATATTTATTGTCAAGGGTATTATTGTCAAATGACAAGCAAAAATACTCATCATTTAATGTGCCTAAAACTTTGTGTTTTTCAAACTAGACACTTCTAATGGGACGGAGGGAGTACTATACTAGATCCAAGAAATTAATTATCTTCTAGTATACAATACATACAACTGCAAATGCAAATCGTTTAATTTTTCACACCTTCAATTCTCTCGTTCAAGATCTACATCTAGCTAGCTCCTTCACCCGCCCAGCTGATCGATCTAGCTTCACAAATCACTCCTCGATCGATCAACTAATAGTATTAGTTTCATCGATCTGTGAAAATCGTCCTAGCTAGCTTGTTGGCTTCATCATGTCTTCTTCTTCTTCATCTTACACAGACATATCCCTTGATGAATTATGGGATTCATTAGAAATCTCTTTAGAAGAGGTGAAAAAAGCCACCAACAATTTCGCAGATGAAAATCTTTTGAAAAGAGGTACTTGTTATGACGTTTACAAAGGTCAACTCATTGATGAGCAGGGTCACATAGACGAGATCGTTGCACGTGTATCTAAGAACGATAACGCTGTTATCGACGAGATCGAATTGTCTTACCATGTAAACCACTCAAATATCACCTCCCCTTTTAGGGTTTATGATGAGAATATTGATCATTCGTTTATTGTGTTAAACAAGCATGAGGCCAATGGAAGTCTCGATAAACATTTAAGTGCCCCAACCCTCACCTGGATGCAAAGATTGCATATATGTGTCGGGGTTGCACGGGTACTAAAGTATCTTCATAATGATGTATGGGATGACCTTGAGTATGTCATACATGGAAATATCAAAACTTCCAAAATTTTACTAGATCACAATTGGGAACCAAAGTTACATGGCTTTGGTTTTTCTATTTTTGCTAAGAAGCATAGTATTCAACGTTATACTAAATATAACGGCTCACCGCAACGTATGGATCCTGCATATGAAATTACTAGAGTTTTGACTCATAAGTCAGACGTTTTCTCTTTTGGTGTCTTATTGTTTGAAGTCTTGTTTGGAACAGAAGCCTATATCCAAAACAATGAAAACTGGTATTTTGCTCGGCAGTGGCGTACCCACTTTGGTGGGGTGGGGGGCGCCCGCTCCCCCTGCGAAATTTTTTTTTTTTTGGTTTTTATATGTTAAATTCTCGATCGACCCCCATAAAATTTAACCCTCGACCCCCATACAGGTTTGAAAACTCAGTTTAATGCTCAGTTAGTAGCCTATATGAGACACATAATATTTAACAATGGATTGGGTTATATTATGGTTAGAAGATAGTAATATATATTTATTTATATTGTCATATATAGTCAATCATTATGGTATTGTAACCTTAAGTGTTTCACCATTGCACAAAACCATCAATATAGTTGATGATTTGGATGGTCATGAGTACAAAATGGAAATATATAAATAAATTAACTACTTTTGCTAAGTAATCAAGTGAGAAGTGATGAATGGTGGAAAAATTAGTTGTAGAACCAAGGTTCACAACATCACCATTTTTATACTATAACACAAGTTTTCCAACATAATATTGTTTGGAAACATGGTTTGGTTTCATTAACTTCTTATTTGTAGATTAGTGACTTAAAAAAGATGTATAATGGAGGCATATGAAGTTTAAGAAACAAAATAAAAGATTTATTTTATATAGTTTGAGAAAAACAATCCTAACTCGAACCTCAAAATGGTGATTCACCAAACTCTATTTACCTTGATAAATACATGGTAAAGTTATAGAGTGATGTTTCAAGTATTTAGGAATAAAAATGAAAGAAAAATGAAAGAAAGAATAAAAAACTCACAAGTTGTTGTTTGAAAATTTGTTGAAAAAAAGATGAAATTTGAGAGAGGGTTTGAAAGATGAAAATTTGTAGAAATTCTTAAATAGATTGAAAGAGTTTGAGAGAGAGTTTAGATGATGAAAGTGATTAGAGAGATTTTGGTTTGGTATTTATAGATAAAAATTAGGGTTAGACATTAAATAAGTTGGTTGAGTGGAGGGAATGAAAATTTTTACTTTTAAATATAAGTGGAGGTAAAATGAAATTTTTTTAATTTTGACCCATCAAATTTATTTGTTGTCATTTTTTTAATTTAACCCGATCCGGTTCGACCCGAACCGAATCGAACCGGATTGAAAAAAATATTATATATCGATACTTAAACAATTACTACCAAATTTCCGACCCCCATAAAAAAATTTCCTGGATACGCCACTGTTGCTCGGTTGGCTAGATCACATTATGAAGATACCAAACTTGATGATCTGATCCGCCCTGATCTTCGAAAACAAATGAACATGGAATCATTTAATATTTTCACTAAAACAGCGTATTATTGTTTAAAAGAGCATCGATCTCAACGACCGGACATGAATCAAGTTCTCTTAAAGCTTGAGAAAGCATTGGAACTTCAAGACAAACACGTAACCCTTTCACTTCTCTTTTCCACTTTTCCTTTTCAATATTGCTCATTTCCTAGATTATATAACTAAGTTTTCTAACTTAATTAATTCTCATCATCGATATTTTTCGTATTTGAAGGAAAATTCGGTTACAATTGTTACCGCAATTGAAGGCAAATCATCATCCAACCACTTCAAGGTAATTATTATGTTAAAGGATTGGATGTATCATTAAAGTGATCAACACAATAAGATTTCTAGTTGTTCTTATCTAATATTAATGCAGGCGAAGAACTTCGATCACTTGAAATTTCGATTGAGAGACATAGAGTTGGCAACCAATAAATTTTCTGAAACATATTGCATTGGGTCGGGCGGTTATGGACAGGTGTACAAAGCACAACTTGATTTTGATGTAATATCGTTAGCGATTGAAGGGAACAATGGAGGCAAATTGGCTAAGAAACATAGCACGGTAGCTATTAAACGCATCTTTAGCAGAGTTGATGAGCTTGGAGAACAAAGTTTTTGTGCAGAGATCGAAATGCTTATATAGTAATTGTAAGCATCCAAATATAGTTTCTCTACAAGGCTTTTGTGACGAAGGAGACGAGTTGATTCTGATTTATGAATATGTTTCTAATGGTAGCCTAGCTGATTATTTGAGAAATAGTGATAACATGATTAATCTTACTTGGGTTCAACGTATACAAATATGTCTTGATATTGCACATGGATTGAACTATCTGCATTCAAGTAAAGAGGACAAAGAAAGCATAGTTCACCGTGATATAAAGAGTGATAACATTTTATTAGATGATAATTGGGTTGCAAAGATTGCTGATTTTGGCCTATCAAAGTTACACCACGCAAATCAACAAGGTAGCACCCTTGTTACCAATAATATTGCCGGGACAAATCTATACTTAGATCCCGAGTATATGAGCACGGGTAAGCTGAAAACTAAATCGGACGTTTACTCTTTCGGAGTGGTTTTGTTCGAAATCATTTCCGGAAAGTTGGCTTACGATAAAACTTTCGTTCAAGAGGGGCTTCCATCAATAGCACGACAATGCTTCAATGAGGGAACATTGAATAATTTGATAGATCCTAAAATAATGGAGGATGATGAAAGCATTTCTTTGTTTAGCGGAGGAGCCAATCAAGACTCTTTGGATACATTTACAAAAGTCGCATTCCAATGTTTGGCAGAAACTCAATCGGAGCGTCCAACGATGGAAGTCGTCATCAAAGAGCTTACGATGGCGTTAAACTTCCAAGTAAGTATCTCTTCTCAAACTGTAACTTCCTTTTTTTGTTCACACCTTGATAGTAATTCTTATTTTTTAATCGATAAACTTAGTTTTAATGTTCGTATTAGTTAAAGTACAAACTATGTATTTTATATGTCTCTAAGATATTTGTTTATTAATTATAAAGTTATAGATTTAGATGTCATTATTCACAGAAAACTTACAAGAACAACCTTCATATCTCACTAGAAGCCATAAAATCGGCTACAAAGAATTTCAACGACTACAATTGCGTTGGAGAAGGTAGATCTTGGAAGATTTATGAAGGAGAAGTTGTAGACGCTAACGAATGTACCCCCGTTTTCGTAAAGCGGTGGGATAGAGAGTCTCCTCGAAGTCATAATGAGTTTTTAGTAGAGCTTGATTGTCTATTAGCGTTTAAGCATGATAATCTCATTACTCTTGTTGGGTATTGTACAGAAATTGATGAAAACATCATTGTTTACGAGCATACCTCGAACGGTAAACTCGATAAACATCTATGTGATTGTAGCCTTACTTGGATGAAACGCCTCAAGATATGTATTGATGTTGCGAAGGGGTTGCGGTTTTTTCACGAAGGCAAGCGAGTTGATATACATAGAGACATTAGAAGCAGTAGCATTTTACTTGATGGTGACTGGAATGCTAAAATTTCTAATTTTGAGTCAAGTTGTGTGCGCGGGTTTACTAACAAGCTTGAACACATCAATGATAAGGATTCTAGCTCATTAGGATACACCAACTTACAATACGAAGAGGATGGTTATGTAAGTGAAGAATTCGATGTATACTCACTAGGTGTGATTCTAACAGAGATGTTGTGCGGGAGATTGGCGTGGTTTGAGGGATGTGTGGAGCACTCGCAATCGTTAGGCCCTTTATTTGTTAGACACTACAATGAAAATGGTGACATTCATAAGATGATTTTTGAGGGTATGAAGGAGCAAATTGCGCCACAATCATTGAAAACATTTCAGAGTATTACCCTTCAATGCTTAGAATATGAATATGATGATCGCCCAAAAGCAAATGTTGTGGTAATACAACTTGAGGAGGCGTTACGATTCCAAGTAAGTTTTGATCGACCACGCGAGTGTCATACGTTATCAGGTAAAATTAATGTTTGTTCCTTCTTTAATATATACAGGAGGATTATGAAATATGGGAGCATAAGTTGCCTATAGACTATGAAGAAATAATCAAGATATCAAAATATTCAGAGATGAACTACTCTACTACAACAAAGAAAGATCTATACAACATGTTCTCCACGGGTATCCTCCTTCAAGATAGCAAACTGGTAATTAACCAACGTCTTAATTCTCGATATATCCATCGTAGTTTATTTTCTACATTCTCTTAAGCAAAATGGATCGATGTACGTTTAACTATGGGTCGTTTGACTCGTTTTGTTTTGTATCTAGTTGTTTTCACTTGGTAGTAATGGAGAAAGAAATGAGATGATATCAGCAAGAATGTTTACATTCAAAAATCCTACATCTTATAGGTGGAAATCCGATCAAGAATCAAGGTGTGTATCTTTTTCTATGTGTTTTTGTTTCTAAACATTGGCATATATATATATGTGTGTGTATGTGTGTGTGTGTGTGTCACTTTCGTTCAATGCAAAATCTCCTTTTTTATGATATGATCAACATGAATCGTACGTTGTCAAATATATGAAACTATTTCCTTGTTCTAAGGATAAAGAGAAAGGAAACTCTACAAGCTAGTATGTGTTGGGTTTGGGGAAGTGAGACGAATAAAGAGTTTAATATTATCATGTACAAAAAGTGCAGGTTTCTAAAAGTAGCAGAGATGCGTGATATTTCGAAGCTGACGACTCGAATCGATATAACCACTCGACTTTTATCTCCTGATATCAATTATGGGGCTTATATCGTCTTCAAGTTTTGTGACACAAGAAAATTTTCAAGTAAACCATTGTATGTAAACCTAAAGTACAAAATGGGGGGAGAGGACTTACAAGCATATTTCGCAACATGGAGAGACGACAAGTGGATGATGATTGAATTGTGTCGATTTTTGACTCACAAAAAAGAAACTAGTTTTGAGGTTCTACTTGAAAGCTTTTCAAGATACTATTGTGGGAAAAGTTTGATCCGTGTTGAAGGCATTGAATTTCGAGTTATTAACAACGTAAGTTTCAAAATACTGAGCGCATGTATAGCTTCTCTTGTATGCTTAGCAATTTCATAAATAGATTTAATGCATTTGTCTTGATTTATTTCTAAACAGGTGAATAATGAACTTCAGCAAACTTTGGAATCAAATTCAAACAAGGTTCAGGTAATTCGTTTTCACGAAATGCATGCATATAATTTTCGTCGGTAATAAATCTGTTCTCTCAACCCGACCATTTATTTACAGTTGCTATCGCAAAATGGAGTAAATGAAAAGAAAGATTTCATTCTTTCGGCAAAGGAAGTTGTGTACGACTCTTCAAATGTGAAGCATTTTCTTTTAAAACCCTCAACCGAATCGAGGTTCGCTTTTTAACTGTTTCTATACACTTCCTTGTTGTATAACTTCATCATGATGTTGTATCATCTTACGTACGTGCAGATTTGAAGAGGTGATTGAGCTACTACCACGACAAGTATTGCGTTTCAAATGCAAAATTCAAAGTCAAATGTTGTCACAAGATACAGAATATTCGTGTTACATTGTTTTCAAACTTTCAGAAAAATGTCATGGGCTACATTGTCCGGTGAAGGTACGAAACCTACTCCACCGAAATAACAAAGAGGCTGAAGTTATTTACTTTAGATCCCCAAATCCATGGAACTTACACGAAAACATGAGTGTTCCAAAACAAAGGGAAGATGGATGGATGGAGGTTAAAGTATGGAAATTGAATTCAAATCATCCTCTTAAAGACGGTTGTGTTAATGTTAATCTGAAGTTGATAACTTACGAGGGAACTATGTGTGGCCTCATTATATGTGGCCTAGAGTTTCGATCAGTGTAAAGTATTTATGAAATATGTAATTGATATTGTTGTCGATTTTGTTTGAAATCCAAGATATGTACTGTACGGCTAGCAATTATATACACGAACACGAATACATAATATAAACCTACACGATCTTAACGGACATCAGGTAAGTTCTTAACAGGTAACAGGTACTCCGTACTAAACAGGTCTACAAGTTATTTTTTGGAGTTAAGTGCAATTTGCACCCTTGTGGTTTACACCCAAAAGCGCTTTGCAACCCCACTAAAAAATTTAGATAGTTTGCAACCCTGTGCTTTTTAAAGTGGGTCATTTGCACCTCTCCGTTAAGTTAACTGTTAGTTGACCGTTAGTTTAAAGCTTGAGAAAACCACAACCATAAGCATCTCCCAAAATCATGTCGATTCCTATCAGAATTCAAGCGGCTCCGAATCTATTTCGTTTTCTTACAACAATGGATCACAAATCAAACTGGTTCGAACACGTTCCAATTAACAACTCATTCTTTCACTCATCGTCAATGTGGCCTACCGTGTCTTTTCCGTTGTTGCATTTTCGACCTCCCTGTTGATTCTTGTGGTGGTGTTGTCAGTCAAGCGGCGTCTAATGACGGTTATTCACAATCAAAGACATACTGAAACCGATGGATTTGGAAATGGTTTCAGGTTTGGGGCGTATATGGCGTATAACTTCGGTTCGTGTTCTAGAGGCGAGAGATAATTAAGCTTCGATGGAAGTTAGCTATGGATCCCGACCAAATTCGGAAATTTAATGGTCGGATTTAAGGTTTAAATGGAAATAAATTTTCTGGTAATAAACGTGATATATGTCAAGGTTTGGTAAATAGAAGTGGAGGAGATGATAATATGTTGAAGACTTGCATGCAATTGAAAAAGAATAAATGTATATGACGTTGATTGAAGAAAATAAAGTAAAACATAACTTGAGTTGGGTTTTTTTTTCAAGAAACCTAGAACCTTAGAGATGCAGTTGAAAAGGATAAAATATATATGATGCTAAAATGTCTCTTTTACCCTTTAAACTAACGATCAACTAATAGTGAATTTAACGGAAGGATGCAAATGACCCACTTTAGGAAGCACATGGTTTCAAACAGTCTAAGTTTTTTTAATGGGGTTGCAAAGCGCTTTTGAGTGTAAACCACAGGGGTGCAAACTGCACTTAACTCTATTTTTTGTGTATAAAACATGTATATACATGTTTACTTGTTAGTAACATGCTTACTTGTTAGTACATGTTAATTTTTGTGTATAAGACATGTATATACATGTTTTCCAACTTCCTTGATTTATGGTGCCATTCTTGCTAAGGCCATTTATTTCCTTATGGGTGTAATAAACTATCTGCTGAAATGTGGGCCTGAGACGTGTTTTGGTCTTTGTCATATTTAATGGAGTTTTTAGCTATTCCTGTGATGTGATCGACATGTGGTCTAAGCTCCTCAATTAGGCATGTATTTGTTATGTCTGGGCCTTTGGCTGGGCATGTGTTGTTCCTTCGTTATGGCGTTCATTATGTTCGGGCCTTTAAGCTGGGCATGTGTCTGATTCTTTGTCAGGGCGTTCATTATGCCCGAGCCTTTGGGTTGGGTTTTTTTCTATTTGGATTTGAACTGGATTAGTTGTTTAGACCTAATAACTGTTGGTTCTAGATACTTAAACTGCTTGTCATTAGTAATGTAATTAGGAATGTAATTACGTCACTCAAACAAGATTTTAAGAAACCGATAACCAAACTAAAAATTAAATTCACAATTCAGATCAGGAGTGTTCATTCGAATCGAATGCGAATTGGGCGAATTAGGTGAATCGAATTGGTCGAACTGAGACTTTTAAAAACTGTATTCGTATTCAATCCACATTCGAATAAAAATCTATGTATTCGATTCGATTAAGTTATTCGAATTCAAATCGAATTCGAATATTCGAATGTATTCGCTTTAAAAAATATATAAATAAACAAACACATCAAATAATAATACAAATGTAGCACCAACATAACATAAGTCTACAACATCACGCAAACAATGTGCAAAACATCACCCAAACAATATGCAAAATACTAGCACATCAACAAGTCTAAAACATGTTAACAAAAGGTCTAAAACTGCATAATCAAACACAAAAAAAGACTATAAACAAGTTTAAAACCTGTAGAAACAACAATTAAGCTGCTGTCACAGCACCAAATTATGTCCATATGCAGAAAAAATAATTAAGATTGGGTAATAAGTTGGGTTTGGTATTTTTAACTTTACTTCAAGCCTATTAAATCATATTCATATATAGATAATTAATTATATTAAAGTATATATTAAAAGATATTTAAATTTCTTATTCGAATTGGGCGAATCGAATGCGAACACAGAAAATCATATTCATATTCGATTCACATTCGACAAAATTATTTGAATCGAATGCGAATCGAATTCGAATCGAATTTGAATGACTGAAAGTCAATTTCGAATTGCTTTAATCGAATTCGATTCGAATCGAATTTCGAATAATTCGAATGGTATTCGAATAATTCAGTATAAAATTTGCGAAGTTCAGTTCAGTGATTTGAATCTTTATCAAAGTAAAATGTGATAATGTCAATGGTATGAATTTCACCAAAACTTTCCATGTTCATTAAATTTGTAGAAAATCAAATAGAATACTATCAATAGTATCGAAATTTGTGTTTGAAATTTACTAGGATTAACATAGGGCTGGCAATTTCTGACACGGACACGATAACACGACACGATAACACGACACGAAACGACACGGAATTAACAGGTTTCGTGTTTGACCTTAACAGGTGCCGTGTCATTAACAGGTTAACACGATAAAGACACGTTAATTATCGTGTCTTAACAGGTTAAAGATCTGTTAACACGATAGGTCACCTGTTAATATTTATTTGTATGAAATGTTAGTGGAGAATGGAGGTGGAGATGGACTTTAATAGACTTTTAATCTTTTTTTCATATTCGTTTATCAAGTATTATTATGGATAAATACTATTTTTATGTAATTTTGTTGTTTTGTGTCTTAAGAATTATCATATTAAGTCATATTTATTATTTAAGACTTATAAATTTTTTTGAAAATTTTAATTTTTTTAAAATTGGGTTTTTATCGTGTCATATCGTGTCTTATCGTGTAACCTGCTTTTTATCGTGTTCGTGTTCGTGTTTGGAAAAAATGACACGATAAGTTATCGTGTCGTGTTCGTGTTTGACCTTATCGTGTTCGTGTCTTATCGTGTCGTGTCTGACACGATATGCCAGCCCTAGATTAACATGTTCATTAACGTTGAAATTTGTGTTTGAAATAGAAAATTAACTACAAAATATAACCATTGGGTTGTGGGTAGACATTGTTATAATAAAGGGTGTTGCTATTTACGATTAATGTAAAGTCTAATTAATCATTAATTACTTTATTAATTATCTTTTATTATTACTAACCATTAATATTAAATGTTAACTAATAACACTATATATTATTTTATGAGATTAATAATATGAGAATTAAAAAAGGATAGTCAGTTATTTTGATAAAAACCAAGAGAACGTGCCACTTTTTGTACCCAAGTCATTAGATTCTCACGAGATTTAAACACCTAAAATAAAAAAAATTGTTTATGAAAGTAGAATAAAATAACTAAATATTACATATATAAGAATGAAATTAAAAATAATAACTCGCTAGTGTAAAAACTTATCGCACTACTCATCTTGATGCTTGATGACCGAAACGATTATAGAAGAATACTAGGTTTAATACTCGTGTGTTACACACAAATTAAATAATAATACTTATAAAGAAATCATAATTATTATGTTTAAAAATTTGTAAGTATTTAAAATTTAAAAATTTTGCTCCATCAACTTATGCATGGTGCAAAATTTCATTTCATTTTTACCTCCAAAACTTCCTATTATAAAACAAAAAGAATTTTCCCCCCAAAAATTTACCCCTTAAAAAGCTTGAAATATTAGATAGATGTCAAACGATTTATAACTATAAAGTACAATTTTTATAATCCTCTCAACAGTATGAAAAATCCTCAATTCACCAACTTTTTAATTAAAAATGAAAATTTATAAGAGATAGAAAAAAGAAGAAATAATGCATATTTAATGCTAATTAAATGGATGATATTTATTACCATATTTAATGCTAATTCACTTTTCCTCACATTTTTTGTTATTTATAAAATTTAATTGGATTTAGCAAACATCAACATTAATAAGTGTATTAAATAAATAGACTAAGGTGTAATTGGAAAATAGATTGGAGTGCATTTAGAAAAATCCTATAGTAAATAGATAACTCGTTAGATGCATTAATGTAGCAAATCATAAGCACCGTTTAGCTTCCGCTCTATCGTTACAATACATAATTAATAATAAGATGGTAAGCAATTTTGAGGACAAAATTTTTTTAAGGGGGTGTAGTTGTAATATCCAAGATTTTTATAAACTTTAGTAACTCTATATATAAAACTAGATTACTACCCGTGTATTACACGAGATTTTGATTTTATATGTTTTAATTAAATTTATTTATA
The DNA here is from genome assembly GCA_030867185.1 of Tagetes erecta. Taxonomy (NCBI): domain Eukaryota; kingdom Viridiplantae; phylum Streptophyta; class Magnoliopsida; order Asterales; family Asteraceae; genus Tagetes; species Tagetes erecta. The sequence continues at coordinate 3,020,541 of CM061489.1, read as the reverse complement.
ACATATCTTTATTAAATCGGTTTGGATAGTTATAAATATTTTTCTAACAAAAATCATATACTAAAATAAAGAAAATGATTTATAATAATTGATAATTTTTCTATTTGAATATATCATGTTAGAAGATAATTTATGATAATTAGTAAACTATTTATTTGAGCATATCGGTTTATGAGATAATTAATGATATTTGGTAAATATAGCATATAGGGTTATGAGATAATTAATGATATTTGGTAAAAATTTTATTTGAATGTATCGCGTTAAGGGATAAATCATGATAAATAGTAAATTTTTATTTGAACATATCGAGTTAATAGATAATTCATGATATTTGGTGTTTTTTTATTTGAACATATCAGGTTATTTCGAATATGGAGCATTCCATGACCCGCTTTCAAATCTCACATCAAATTAAATGAGAGCATGTCACCTAAGCAAATTTCTATGTGGTGTAGTTAGTGTTGGAAATCAGGCCCAAAATCACAAACACGAACACACAAACTGAACGAACTGTTCGACTCTTGTATTAGATAAATAAACTAGGAATTCTACAAAAACTCATCTAATCCCTATTTATACTAAACAAATAGTAATCATAATCCAACTATAAAACCTATAAACCTAGATATATAATCAAACTCAATTGTAGTCTAATACCGACTCAATTAAATATTATAATCTCAAATAAATAAAACTATTTATTAAATCAAATCAAAATTAACATCTTCAGTTAGATTGTTGACATGTGAAAGAGTTACTCAATTATTAGAATAATAAGTAGATTAGATAAGAAAAAAAATAATGAATTCATAAAAGTTAATATGTTATTATTACATTTTACGATATTATATATGATTTACGAGTTTTGTTTCATTATGATTATAAAGGTTAAATTAGATAGATATTTATTAAAATTTTAAATTAAGTTAATATATCATAATCGGATACAATTTGAACTTAAATGCTTTTAAATAACATTATTAAGTGTTTTAGTTATCCTACTTTATTGATAAACATACATATTAATCTTTTAGATGTTATCATTGGCAGGAAGGACATGGTCTGATCTTACCTGGATAAAAAGCTGCTAATGCAATGAAATTCATTACCATTGAACTGATCACCTGTCACACCGTCGTTCCAAATGGTACTCCCCATTATACGGTTGATCAAATCACTTCGCCACAACAATTCCCCAAACTTCCAGGTTGATAACAAAGAGCCAAAACCCAAGGCTACGAAAACTCACAAGATCCTAACCTTCACCCGGCGAATCCAAAAGTTTTAAATCAAACCTTAACCGTCAGCTTCAACGAATTTTCAGCTCAATACAAAATCTAAATTTCTTTGATCGAAAGAAGCACCTAACAAAAATATTGTTTTCTTCTTTTCCAATCATACGCACTAAACAAAAATAAGGAATCAAAGTTACCTCCCTTTTGTTTACTTTTGTGCATGAACTTCAAAACAAGAAACAATAAAATCTTTTTCCTTTAATTTTGTTTCAAGTAAATCCCAACAAAATAACGGTTGACATACTCCCTCGAAAGCCAAGAACCAAGGACGGAAAACTCCTCCTAATATCTTTATAAACGCCCATTTTTCTTCTATCTTCGTCTTCTACCTCCCCGCAGTTGCAACCCCACGAGGGGTTGCTCCCCTGCTTGGAAAACGACTCTCAAAACCGTCAATACCACGCTCTGATACCAATTGTTGGAAATCAGGCCCAAAATCACAAACACGAACACACAAACTGAACGAACTGTTCGACTCTTGTATTAGATAAATAAACTGGGAATTCTACAAAAACTCATCTAACCCCTATTTATACTAAACAAATAGTAATCATAATCCAACTATAAAACCTATAAACCTAGATATATAATCAAACTCAATTGTAGTCTAATACCGACTCAATTAAATAATTATAATCTCAAATAAATAAAACTATTTATTAAATCAAATCAAGATTAACATCTTCAGTTAGATTGTTGACATGTGAATGAGTTACTCAATTATTAGAATAACTAGATTAGTACCCGTGTACTACACGGATTTTAGTTTTATAGTTTTTAACTCAATTTACATATCAAATTTATTTTTAACATGTCTCTTATTAAATCATTTTGGATATTTACAAATATATTCATATAAAAAATCATATGTTACAATAAAGTATATGATTTATAATAGTTGTTAAATTTTTATTGGAACATATCGGGTTAGGAGATAATTCATGATAATTGTTAATTTTTTTATTTGAACATATCGAGTTATGAGATAATTAATGATAATTGGTAAAACTTTAATTTGAACATATCGGGTTAGGATAAATCATAATAATTGATAAGTTTTTTATTTGAACATATCAGGTTAAGAGATAATTCATGATACTTGGTACATATCGGGTTAAGATATAGATCATGATAATTGATAAATTTTGTATTTAAACATATCGGGTTAGGAGATAATTGATGATAACTTGTGAATTTTTAATTTAAACATATCGGGTTATTTCGAATATGGAGCATACCATGACCCGTCTAAAAATTCTCCATCAAATTAATTAAGAACATGACACCTAAGCAAAATCCTATGTGGAGTAGTTAAAATGGTGACATGTGGATGTGTTACTCAATTATTAGAATAGGTAGATAAGTAGATTAGATAAGAAAAAAAAATAATGAATTCATAAAAGTTAATATGTTATTATTACATTTTACGATATTATATATGATTTACGAGTTTTGTTTCATTATGATTATAAAGGTTAAATTAGATAGATATTTACTAAAATTTTAAATTAAGTTAATATATCATAATCGGATACAATTTGAACTTAAATGCTTTTAAATAACATTATTAAGTGTTTTAGTTATCCTACTTTATTGATAAAGATACATATTAATCTTTTAGATGTTATCAAATCAAACTTTTGAAACGACTTATCGTTCCCATTTAGTTGTTAACTAGTTTAGTTCCCGCGTTACGCTCGGGAACACAACATTCAAGTGATGCTTTTAAGGATATTCATGAATGTTCCATTCAGTTTTGAGACAAAATCATGGTAAACCGAAACACAGGATATACTTTTAAAATTAGAGTTTTAGTATAACAATATTATACTCAAATTTACTACACCATAAAGTGCTCAGTTTTATGGTGTAGTTTATTTTTTTTTAAATCGTATAAAAATGTTATGTATATTTATAAAACAATGAGGTCTTTAATTGTATGTTACCCCTATTAACTATCCATAAGTTTCATATTTAAACCATATCAAATATAAACCGACTCATGTACACCCCTTGTAGTAGAGGGTTAAAAATATAAATACTCTTAAGTTTACAGAATTTTCCAAAAATATTAGGGGACCAAAAATGTAATTAGTTTTATTATAATATATTTTGTATACATATTTTAAATTAAAAATCATTATTGTGAGATTAACTCTCAAATAATGATACCACATAAGCCAAAAGCTTTAAAAATATGCCACATAAACATTTTTCGTTTTGCTATATTATATAAGGATTTCCATCATCTATATATACAACTTTTGCAATAAAGACCTCATTACTTCGGTAACCGGTTTAATGAATATCTGGGAAGTACTTGGTTAACTTGATTTTAATCATCGGTTAAGGTACGAATATCCTATACTGTTACTTATTGTATGGATCTCAAACCCTCTTATCTGCACGGATTTGGATTTTCTCATTATTTCGTAGTCGGAAATCTAATTTTGTTTTTAAATGCTTACGTGAACAAAGTGTAATTTATATATATATATATATATAAATAGAGTAAAACTAAACTAGAAAAGAGTGGTTAGACCCTCAACTCGGATCGTTCTCGAAGTCGCCAAAATAAAGTCCCGGCAACGGCGCCAAAAACTTGATGTGTGAAAATATATATATACAATAAATGTGGATTCACAAAACTCAGGTTTTAAATTTAAATGAAAAACCCAACAAAACTCACACAAACGACAAGTGTACCGGTCGTGTGTAGTCAAGCTAAGTAAGTCCGAGTATCGTACCCAAGAGACTTGTTTGGCGGCCCTCGATAATAAATCTCTATCGACTCCTAACCGATGAAACTTTGTTTATTTATTAAAACTAAGAAAATAATGACGAACTAATAATTAAAACTTATCTAAAAATTAATTAAATACTAGTGAACCAAGAAATACTAAAAACGACTAAGAACTTGAGACTGGCAAATATGGAAAAAGCAAACTACCTAGGTAAGAATCCTATTGACAACTTTTACTATCTTTGGGATTAATAATATGTATGACTCCGGATCTAAAAAATATGACAAATAGATAAACTAAACTACGCTAAGCCTTCTATAGGTCTTATAACCATACTCTAGAGTTTCTAAAAGTCTTATGAAGCTCACGGGATGACGGAATGAATCAACTTTAGGTATCTCCAAACCGGAATAATAAGGTACCCTAATGATGTATCTCCTCTCGGTCTCAACAATCACAATACACGTAAGACTGTCCCCGACAACCCTAGATGTAAAGAGGTGAACTTATCTAACCAAATTTATGACATGGAATTACAAGAACCAAAACCGATAAGATAAAGCTTACTCTCGTATAACTCTAATCCTATCAAGTTAAGATAAAAGATAAAACCAATAGCCTATCACCTCTCGGTCTCTAGACTAGTAGAACACTAAGTTAAACCAACATTCAAAACTTATTCCTATGATTAACTATCTCTAGCTTAGCCACAATTAGATCTCAAACACCAAGTTTTCAACCTAAACATATAATTCTAATCAACAAAACACAAAGTTAAATAACTAGAATCACAAGAGGAATATAGAATTAAATGTCAATCACAACCTAGCATGCATATACATCATAAACCGGAAAAAGATAAATACTTTCAATAATATTCAAGTCATACAATCAATCAAATCCCAAAAATAATAAAACCTAGTCAATAATCATCAAACCTAGGTAGTTTTAATAGTTTAGCTACTTATAACAATTAATAACGAATCAAAACTAATAATATAAGCAGCAAACATTATGAAAAATTTAAAGAACTAGAGCCAAAAGATCAAACCAAAAGTGCAATCCACGCGTCTAACTTGAACTCTTGATCGTCAAAACTCCTTCTTCTTGCCCGGCAAAATCTTCAAAATAAAAACTCAACCGTAATGTTTAAAGTTGCCGTCAAAAACAATTCTTTTCTTTCTCTCCTCCCAGTTTTTTGCCGTCAAAGTTTGCCGTCACGTACAAAATTGCCGTTCGTTAAAAACTGCCGTTCAAAAAGTGATCCCCCTCCTATGAAAAACAAAAGCTGCCTTCAAAAAAATCCACTTCAAAAACCCTCTTCTTCTTTTTTCTATATGCCTCTATTTATTATTATTTTTTTTAGTTTGATTTGTATCACCTTTCAGCCCACTTGATCATCCAAGAAACATGGGCCTACAATTAACCATTTATTTGACATGTTACAATTCTAAATAAACAAATATAAATGCTAACGTGTACCATGAAAGTATATAAAACAAGGCTTTGTTTCCTTCTTTTCTTTTTCTCACAATACATTCTAACTCATATATGACCAATATATTAAATTAAAGAACTAATCAGTCATATATGTATTAGTTTGTTTATCATTTTAGCCCACTCCCTAACAAAACTCTTAAAATATAATTATGAACGATTTAAAGTAGAACTCAACTAAAAGTAACTCAAAAGTGTTGAGAATATTAATATGAATTATGTATATTTTAGATCAAATCAAATATCCCCACACTTAAACCTTTTTCGTCCCTGAAAAAGTCTGCAATGGAATCATAACTAGGAATCAACTTTTATAACTTAAGAATTTTTTCAAACAAGATAATGTATCACAGTAATTGTTAGTAATTGTTTCCAAATAACCCTAACACTAACTAATCAGGTCTCTTTTCGCGTTAGCTTTAGGTTCAAGTGATATCATTTCATCTCAAGGGTCTCACACTTAGAAAGCTACAGTTTAGCCTATTTATTTGTTTCTTCACGAGGCACGGGTTAAACCATATAAGTTTTCCTACCAATGTAACCTAAAGAACTTAACTAAGTGAAGGATTAGTGCCATATTAGGGTGATTATTGATGGATGATACTTACGGGTATAGACTGTTTATTTTTCTTTTTTTTTCCTTTTTTTTTAAACAAGATCACCTCACCCAGGGGTGTCGGCTCCAAGTCGCTATCCCAGAGGTAGAGCACATGAGGTCTTGGATCACTTGTTTTTTTTTCTTTTTCATTTGGCTACATTGAGCTCTTTTTAAGCTGCTACTTTGAGCGCTTTCAGTCTATACCCTGTGGACATTAGTTGCGGAGCGCCACTTCTCTCACGAGAAGCGTGCTATAAATCCCAAAATGGCACTCACCCTTAACTAATTTAAGTTTTAAAGCCTAAACTGGTGCCTAATACTATTTAGTTAAGGCTTCTCTGCTTCTCCTAAGATGAGAACCCACAAGACTTCCTGATTTAATTAAGTATATTAAAACACTAAAGAAACCTTCAAAGTTAATTGGGTCACCAACTAATTACTAGTTGACACATTTCTTGTTAAAAAAAAATTTCTTTTCGAAAACTTAATTCCCAATTGTACTATAATTTTCCATTTAAGTGCAAAACAAATTCAAGGACATTTTCTCAATTTTTCAATTTTTTTGGATTTTTTTTAGACACTATATGACTCAAAACAGACACTAAACACAGACATGACAATTTCCCATCCCCACACTTAAGTTCTACATTGTCCATAATGTAGAAATAGAAAAACACCTAAAAACAAAGCTAAGAATGCAAAAATAAAAGATAAGAGAGGTGAATTGGAAAAGACTTAGCTGGTATTGCGAAACGCGTAATCTCCAAGTCTTCGTTCCAATATTCAAGTGTTGGCCGTATAACATTTCGGTCGTGGTCAACCTCGCCACCGACACTCCCGGGCTCCTTCTTCATCTTCACAAATACACACTCACCCGAATGGAGATTGAGTACGGGTGAGTATAATTTAAACCTGCAAAAACAAAAACAAGATACCCGAGCATAAACTGACTCGACACAACTAAAATAAAATGAAAATAAAAAATATAAAAAAAAATAAAATCAAACACAAGATAGAAACTAAACTTACAAACTTTACATATTAGGGGTTGCCTCCCGAGAGCGCTTGGTTTTTCGAGTCCTCAGCCTGACTCATCTCAGATCTCACTAGCCTGGCAAACCGAGGTACACGACCTCCTTAATCTTCTCTACTGGCGCTCCACTCACATAATGTTTCAACCTATGCCCATTAACCTTAAACCGCTCTCCATCACTACCCTCAATCTCGATGGTACCATATGGAAAAACCTCGTTAACAGTGAACGGTCCTGACCATCTAGACTTTAACTTACCCGGAAACAACTTCAACCGGGAGTTGAATAACAATACCTGATCCCCACACTTGAAGGTTTTATTACCCTTCAAGTGTCGATCGTGCAACTCCTTAGTCCTAAGCTTATAATTAAACGACTGTGCATAAGCGTGATCTCTCAACTCCTCTAACTCGTGAATCTGGTGAAACCGGTTATCTCTAGCGTTAGGCATGTCCAGATTAACCGTCTGTAATGCCCATGAAGCACAGTGCTCAAGCTCAACCGGTAGATGACATGCTTTCCCGTAAACCATCCGAAATGGCGTGGAACCAGTCGGACTCTTATAGGCTGTCGGAAAGCCCATAATGCGTCATCTAACTTGTCAGACCAATCCTTGCGATTGGATCCAACAGTCTTCTCCAAAATCCGTTTGATGCCTCGGTTACTCACTTCTACTTGCCCACTTGTCTGTGGGTGGTAAGCCGTTGCAAGCCGATGGGTGACCCCATAGCGTTGCAAAGCTTTCTCCATCTGCGCGTTGCAGAAGTGAGTTCCCCTATCACTAATAATCGCCTTAGGAACAAACAACCTCCTAAGAAATCTCACTACCACCCTAGCATCATTTGTGGGCAAGCTTGAGCCGCGATCCATTTAGAGACATAATCAACGGCTACTAGGATGTACTTGTTCCCACGTGAAGCTGGGAACGGGCCCATGAAATCAATGCCCCAGATATCGAACACCTCAACTACCTGACTAACTGTCTGGGGCATCTCATTTCGGGATGAGATGTTTCCTACTCTCTGACACGAATCGCACCTCTCACAAACTCTTGAGCATCTCTATAAATCGTCGGCCAGTAGAAACCATAGTCGAATACCTTCCTCGCTGTCAAACTCGCACCGTGATGGCCACCTGTTGGTCCCTCGTGACAATGCCTCAAAACCTCTCTCGTCTCATCACCAAACACACACCTACGAACTACCTGATCGGCGCCTATCCTAAAAAGATAAGGATCATCCCAAATATAGTGCTTAACATCAGCAAAGAATTTCTTCTTTTGCTGATGTGTCATGCCCTGCATAAGGTATCCATCTGCTAAGTAATTCGCCAAGTCAGCGAACCAAGGCAACCCCTGCTCCTGCGCCCTCACAAACAATAACATCTCATGCGGGAACTGATCATCTATCGTATCTAACTTAATCTCCTCACGCTCAGGATCCTCTAATCGTGATAAATGATCAGCTGCAACATTCTCCGCACCTTTCTTATCCCTGATCTCTATATCAAACTCCTGAAGCAGTAAAATCCAACGTATCAATCTAGGCTTCACATTCTACTTATTGAACAAAAATCTAAGGGCTGCATGACCAGTGTAAACAATAGTCTTAGAAAGAACTAGGTAAGACCTAAACTTATCAAATGCAAAGACTACTGCTAGCAACTCCTTCTCTGTCGTGGTGTAGTTCTCCTGTGCGTCATTAAGGGTCTTACTCGCGTAATAAATGGGGTGGAAATGCTTATCCCTACGCTAACCTAAGACTGCTCCTATCGCATAATCACTCGCATCGCACATCAATTCAAACGGAAGACTCCAATCTGGGGCGACCATAATCGGAGCATTCACGAGCTTCTTCTTCAACAGCTCGAACGCTTTCACACACTCATCACTAAACTCAAATGGCGTATCCTTCTCTAGAAGTTTCGTCATCGGTCTCGCAATCTTAGAGAAATCTCTAATGAAACGACGATAAAAACCTGCATGGCCTAAGAAACTCCTAATCGATCTAACAGATGTGGGTGGCGGAAGCTTACTGATTGTCTCGATCTTCGCTCTATCAACTTCAAGCCCCGCTCGAGAAACCTTATGCCCTAGCACGATGCCCTCCTTCACCATAAAGTGGCACTTCTCCCAATTTAGCATCAAGTTGGTCTCTTCACATCGAGCCAACATCCTCTCCAGACTCGCTAAACATGTATCGAAGGAACTCCCGAAAACAGAAAAATCATCCATGAACACCTCCATGGAGTCCTCGATCATGTCATGAAAAATCGCGACCATACACCGCTGGAAAGTGGCCGGAGCGTTACATAATCCGAATGGCATACGGCGATACGCAAAGGTGTCATAAGGACATGTAAATGTGGTTTTCTCCTGATCCTCGGGAGCGATGGGGATCTGGAAATAACCTGAAAAGCCATCAAGGAAACAGTAATACTGCTTTCCTGACAAACGCTCCAACATCTGATCGATAAAAGGAAGCGGAAAATGGTCCTTCCTTGTGGCATCATTAAGTTTACGATAATCAATACAAACTCGCCACCCTGTGACCGTCCTAGTCTGAATCAACTCGTTCCTCTCATTCCTCACTACTGTCATGCCTCCCTTCTTAGGGACAACTTGCACTGGACTCACCCACTTAGAGTCGGAGATCGGATAAATCAACCCTGCATCTAACAACTTAATGACTTCTTTCTTCACCACCTCCTGCATGTTCGGATTCAACCTTCGTTGCCCCTGTCTCACAGGCTTATACTCCTCTTCCATGAGTATACTATGCGTGCAAAAAGAAGGGTTAATGCCCAAAATATCCATCAACTTCCACGCAATAGCCTTCTTGTGCGCCTTCAGCACATCGATCAAGTTACCCTTCTCCTCCTCTGTCAACTCAGCAGAAATTATGACAGGTAACTCAGAACCCTCGCCCAAAAACGCATACTCGAGATGAGATGGCAATTCCTTAAGCTCTAATGACGGGGGTGTCTCAACCGATGGCTTCTCCACCGGTTCCTCTCTATCTATCACCTCACACACAACAGCCTCGTGGGAAGGCTTACTAGCTAGATCTATCGATTCCTGCTCAAAGGCGAAAGCAGTCATCTCTATCTCCTGATTCTCCCTAACTAGGATCTGCGTATCTAGATGATCTCTCTCCACAAACTTAGAAAAGCAACGACTAACCTGTGAAACAATAGTATCAATAAAATACAAGGTGTCATCCTGATCCTGTGTATGCCTCATGGCTCTATTCACATCAAACGTGACCATCTCATCAGCAACTCTCAAAGACAACTTACCCTCAAAGACATCTATTAACGCTCTCGCGGTAGCTAGGAATGGTCGTCCTAAAATTAACGGGACCCTCTCATCCTCGTCCATATCTAAGATCACAAAATCAACTGGGAACACAAACCTATCTACCTTCACTAACATATTCTCCACGATCCCCCTCGGATACTTCACTGACCATCCGCTAACTGAATACTCATACGTGTCGGTACCGGTTCTCCTAGATCTAGCTTAGCAAAAACAGAATAGGGCATCAAATTAATACTAGCACCTAGGTCCGCCAACGCGTTACTCACCGATAAGTTACCTATGAAACAAGGAATTGTGAAACTACCCGGATCAGCCCTCTTAGGAGGTAGCTTATTCTGCACTACAGCCGAGCACTCCTCACTCAATATCACAGTTGAGATCTGCTCCAACTTTTTCTTATTTGTGAGCAGATCTTTCAGGAATTTAGCGTACTTAGGCATGTGCTGTAACGCCTCTACTAATGGTAAGTTCACTTTAAGTTGTTTGAACATCTCAAGGAACTTTCCATATTGCTCTTCATTCCTGTGTTGAGCCACTCTACCTGGGTATGGAAGTCTATCTAAGCGAATCTGTGGCTCCTTCTGTGAACTCTCGACTGCTTTCTTCTCAGACTCTACTGGCTGTGTTGTACTCGCTGGGCGCAGCCTCTGTTGCACCTCGCCAGCAGGAGCCTCCATCTCCATCTCCTTATCTACATCATCATCAGTGTATGGGACAGGTTTCTCAACCTCACCTGTCGTCCTACCACTCCTAGTAGTCACTGCCTTCACGTGGGCGTTCGGGTTCTTCACAACATTACTCGGAAGCACACCCTGTTGCCTCTCCTGCATCATACTGGCCAACTCTCCCACATTTCTCTCTAAGTTCTGTAACAACGCCCCTTGGTTTTTCAACAACGCCTCATTCTCCTGGAACCTCATTTGATACACCCGGTCTCTCTCTTGCGTCTCCTTATATCGCGTATCATCTCTCGCTAGGAGTTGGGCCATCATATCCTCCATGGAAGGCTTCCTCTCGCCCTGACCCATGCCACTGCTCTGCCCACTAGTCTGGTTCTGGAATAGACTCTGGGTGCGTGGCTGGAACCCCGGTGGGTTTCCACTCCTCTAACTTTGCTGACTCTTCCAACCCGGATTATAAGAATTACCGAAGGTATTGCCCTGCATCCGGTTGGGATTACTAACAAAATCAACCTGTTCCTGGAGACTGTCAACAGAGATGGGGCAATCAACAGTGTCATGACCACCCCTACAAATCTCGCATGCCTGCTCCTTCTTCTGCAGGTCTTTCACCATTTTAGTCAATGCCTCAACTTGGGCAGTTAAGACAGTGCCATTATCGACCTGGTGCACCCCTCGCTGGGCGGAAACTGTAACTCGTGCTTCAGGATACTCAAAGCTACTCATGGCTAAGTCCTCGAACAGGTTATTACATTCATCAACAGTTTTAGTGGTCAAAAGATTACCACCACCAGTAGTGTCTAAGATATTACGTGTTGCATGGGTTACTCCATTATAAAACTTCTCAACTAACGCCCAATCCTGCAACCCGTGATGTGGACATTTGTGCAACAACTCTTTGAAACGTTCCCAGGTGTCGTAGAACGTCTCATCGGGTTTCTGCTGGTAAGAATGGATCAAGCTCCTCAGACGAGCGGTTTTTGACGGTGGAAAGTATTTCAGAAGGAATTTATCCTGCAAATCGGCCCATGTAGTGATGGAACCGGCAGGAAGAGATTCAAGCCAACTGTGGGCTCGATCAGAGAGAGAAAACGGGAAAAGACGCAACTTGAGTGCATCCTCAGTAACACCGTTAAGATGGAAGGTGTCGCAGATTCTGGCGAAGCGATTAAGATGAGAATTCGGGTCCTGAGACTGCAACCCGTGAAACTGACAAGTGTTGGTCATCATCGAAATGTCCTGAGGAGAAATCTGCCAATTGTTGGCAGCGATTTGCGGTTGGGTGATACTAGACCTAGCGCCATCGGCTGTCGGCTTTGCGTAGTCGGCAACAACTCTCCTAACTGGTGCATCTGCGTCGCCCATCGTAGATTCAGTGTCGTGTACGGAATCGGTGTCGGTGTCGCGTACTGAACTTTCCTCCGTTTCTGACATGGTGTCGTAGACGGGTTCGTCCGTCTGCTGATCGAATATACGCTCGGGATCGTCTAATGGCTCAAACTCAGGTGGTCCAGCAGAACGGGTGTGACGCATAAACTAGAACGAAAATAAAATAAAAAATATAACTAAACGACTTAAATAAAAGTGAACTAATCTAACAACCAAACAATTAACACGTAAAAGGCAAACTATATCTAAGGTAACAACTAGCAAATAGAGTAAAACTAAACTAGAAAAGAATAAACAAAAAATTAAAGGGTGGTTAGACCCCCGACTCGGATCGTTCTCGAAGTCGCCAAAATAAAGTCCCCGGCAACGGCGCCAAAAACTTGATGTGTGAATATATATATATATATATATATATATATATATATATATATATATATATATATATATATATATATATATATATATATATATATATATATATATATATATATATATAATAAATGTGGATTCACAAAACTCAGGTTTTAAATTTAAATGGAAAACCCAACAAAACTCACACAAACGGCAAGTGTATCGGTCGTGTGTAGTCAAGCTAAGTAAGTCCGAGTATCGTACCCAAGAGACTTGTTTGGCGGCCCTCGATAATAAATCTCTATCGACTCCTAACCGATGAAACTTTGTTTATTTATTAAAACTAAGAAAATAATGACGAACTAATAATTAAAACTTATCTAAAAATTAATTAAATACTAGTGAACCAAGAAATACTAAAAACGACTAAGAACTTGAGACTAGCAAATATGGAAAAAGCAAACTACCTAGGTAAGAATCCTATTGACAACTTTTACTATCTTTGGGATTAATAATATGTATGACTCCGGATCTAAAAAATATGACAAATAGATAAACTAAACTACGCTAAGCCTTCTATAGGTCTTATAACCATACTCTAGAGTTTCTAAAAGTCTTATGAAGCTCACGGGATGACGGAATGAATCAACTTTAGGTATCTCCAAACCGGAATAATAAGGTACCCTAATGATGTATCTCCTCTCGGTCTCAACAATCACAATACACGTAAGACTGTCCCCGACAACCCTAGATGTAAAGAGGTGAACTTAACTAACCAAATTTATGACATGGAATTACAAGAACCAAAACCATTAAGGTAAAACTTACTCTCGTATAACTCTAATCCTATCAAGTTAAGATAAAAGATAAACCAATAGCCTATCACCTCTCGGTCTCTAGACTAGTAGAACACTAAGTTAAACCAACATTCAAAACTTATTCCTATGATTAACTATCTCTAGCTTAACCACAATTAGATCTCAAACACCAAGTTTTCAACCTAAACATATAATTCTAATCAACAAAACACAAAGTTAAATAACTAAAATCACAAGAGGAATATAGAATTAAATGTCAATCACAACCTAGCATGCATACACATCATAAACCGGAAAAAGATAAATACTTTCAATAATATTCAAGTCATACAATCAATCAAATCCCAAAAATAATAAAACCTAGTCAATAATCATCAAACCTAGGTAGTTTTAATAGTTTAGCTACTCATAACAATTAATAACGAATCAAAACTAATAATATAAGCAGCAAACATTATGAAAAATTTTAAGAACTAGAGCCAAAAGATCAAACCAAAAGTGCAATCCACTCGTCTAACTTGAACTCTTGATCGTCAAAACTCCTTCTTCTTGCCCGGCAAAATCTTCAAAATAAAAACTCAACCGTAATGTTTAAAGTTGCCGTCAAAAACAATTCTTTTCTTTCTCTCCTCCCAGTTTTTTGCCGTCAAAGTTTGCCGTCACGTACAAAATTGCCGTTCGTTAAAAACTGCCGTTCAAAAAGTGATCCCCCTCCTATGAAAAACAAAAGCTGCCTTCAAAAAAATCCACTTCAAAAACCCTCTTCTTCTTTTTTTTATATGCCTCTATTTATTATTATTTTTTTGAGTTTGATTTGTATCACCTTTCAGCCCACTTGATCATCCAAGAAATATGGGCCTACAATTAACCATTTATTTGACATGTTACAATTCTAAATAAACAAATATAAATGCTAACGTGTACCATGAAAGTATATAAAACAAGACTTTGTTTCCTTCTTTTCTTTTTCTCACAATACATTCTAACTCATATATGACCAATATATTAAATTAAAGAACTAATCAGTCATATATGTATTAGTTTGTTTATCATTTTAGCCCACTCACTCACAAAACTTTTAAAATCTAATTATGAACGATTTAAAGTAGAACTCAACTAAAAGTAACTCAAAAGTGTTGAGAATATTAATATGAATTATGTATATTTTAGACCAAATCAATGATGAACCAGATCCGCAAAAAATGAAAAGTTGTTACGGTCATGTTGATGAGAAGTTGCCGGTACTTGCTGGTCAGTTTGCAGTTTGCTCTCTAAAGTCTAAACCCTAAAAACCTAGTCTTCACAATCACATTTACAATGCAATTTGTTTCGGCCCATTCCATATTTTTATTATTAGCTCACTTTTATGCATATGGATTTGGCCCATTATAAAAATAATGACCCGTTTGATGTAAAAAAAATATCAATCTCTAATTTTTGTAATTATTATTTTGTTACTTTTGTATATTTCAGGTTTCAAACTTTCAACAACTCAAATAAAAAACACTAAAAAAACAATATATGGCCCAAAAGCGTAAAAAAAAATATATATAAATAATAATGATGATGGATGCTATTCAAGTATGACTCATTAACTTTTTAGATTTGGAGATTTTCATACTTTTTATACATACATATTGTGACGTTATTTTTATTTAAGATACAAATATTTGTTTTAACAAATCAAGAGGTAGAACCATTTTCTATATATTGATTAATAAAGATATGTGTATATTAAATGCGTTAAATATATATTTTAGTTGACCTTTGTTTTAATTTATTTTTTAGCTAGTTTAGGTGTCGTAAATTATTAAATTGATGCACTGGTGTTAAAAAGAATCTATATAATTTGTATTTTTTTGTTAAATGAACCGGTTTTTAATAATGTTACACAAGTCTCAGTCAGTCTCTATTAAATGTAATAGTTTTTTTAATAGTGTTACACAATGTAAGCTGACATGTAATTTTTAAGTTTTGTTTTTAATATAATAATATATGTAACACGATGTAACATGTCTAACTGACGCTTAACAATCTAGTTTTATTTTTAATATATATAATATATGTAACACGATGTAACAAATGTACTAGTTATTTTTTCAAGTGTTTTTAACCATCTAGTTTTGTTTTTACTGTTTGAATGCTTGACATATGTACCAGTTAGTTTTCAACAGGTTGTTCAAATTTCAGTTAAATATGTAACAGTATGTAACTTATGTAATTTTGCTTTATTGTTTTTTAAATTTAACTTAAATATGTAACAATATGTAACTTTGATTTTTTTTATTCATGTATCGGATTTTATAACAACTTTCCATAAGTATATAGTTCCAATTAAAATACGTAACACAATGTAACATATGTCATACTATGTCAGAATTGACATATAATATTTTCCATTTAATAAAATATGTAACACGATGTAACAAATGTACTACAAGTGTTTTTAACCATCTAGTTTTGTCTTTGCTGATTCGAGTGCTTGACATACGTGCTGGTTAGTTTTCAACAAGTTGTTCAAATTTCAGTTAAATGTGTAACAATATGTAACTTATGTGATTTTGCTTTATTGCTTTTTTAAATTTAAGTTAACTATGTAACAATATGTAACTTTGTTTTTTTATTCAAATATGTATATGATGTAACATATGTAACTTTGATTTTTTTAAAGATCCAAATATGTAACACGATGTAATAAAATATGTAACACGATGTAACATATGTAACTTGTCGGATTGACACTTAATCCATCTAGTTCTTTTTTGTAGGTAAAGGAACTTTTGTATCAAAGATGAAGAGATTATCAAGAAACGAAGCATGATTGAAACTATGTAACATTATGTAACAAACGTAATCCATACAGTTTTGTTTTTTAAAATATATGTAACACGATGTAACAAACGTAATCCTTCAATTTTAATAAAATATGTATCACGTTGTAACATATGTAACAAGATGTAATAAACGTAATCCATGGAGTTTTGTTTTTATATAATATGTATCACGTTGTAACATGTGTAACATGATGTAACAAACGTAACATGTCTTGAGTGACACGTAGTCCATTCATTTTTGTTAATATGTAATAAGATGTAACAAACCTATCAACTAGTGTAACAATGTGTAACAAACGTATCAGCTAATGTCATTGAAATAAAAAAAGTGGGATAGAAATTATAAAGTATGTGAGAGAAATTATATTAAATTGAAAAGTAGGAGAGATAAATTATATTAAACAAAAAAAGTAGGAGAGAGAAATTATATAAAATTAAAAAGTAGGAGAGAGAGTGTACTTGTGGCATGAGGTCAAATGACTTTAATGCCCTTATTGTACTTTTTATTAATAAATAATTAGATAAAAAGTCAGATTTAATAAGAGCCATTGATCTAATAAGATCAATGGCTATGGTGAGGTTTCTAGGGTTTTCTTGATATAGTAGAGTTTCTATTCTAGCCATCCCCTATATATATATATATATATATATATATATATATATATATATATATATATATATATATATATATATATATATATATATATATATATATATATATATATATATATATATATATATATATATATATATATATATATATATAGATCTATTGAACAATTGATGCACCAAGTGGTATTTAGTGAATGTGACGAATTGACCAAGTGAATGTGATTATGTGATTCACCAAATGGTGTCTAGTGAATGTGACGAATTGACCAATTGAATGTGACGAATTGACCAAGTAAATGTGAATGCACCTAACGGTGTCTAGTGAATGCGAATTATTGAATGTGTATGTATATATTGATTGATAGTTATAAATAAGGAATTGTATTATTGTATAGCTTTGTTCCACTGAGTAAAAGCCAATTTTACTCAGGCGTGCATATTGTCCTTTATGTACGTTAGGTTACAGGTTCATTCAGAAAGATTTGATCGAGGGTCCGGGAACATTAAAGACCAAGAGTTTTCAAAAAGAAAGTATTTTTTAATGAAGTTTTGTAATAATTCTCAAATAAATATAATGTTTTATATCGATTAATGAAACTATATTTGATTCTGATTGCTGTTAAGTGACACGTCAGCCCTATCCAGATTAGGATGTTACACTTCATGTCTTCAAAAGGACACGTGACGAAAGTTGATTGGCTAATGCAAAGCTTTGCACCGACCTTCAACTTTAAGAGTATATAAATTTCAATTGCAATGAGTTTCGTGAACCAAACGGCGAAGTTCACTTTCTCTTTATCCTAAAAAAAATATAATAGATGTTGATGATATCATTTTATCTGTCTAATAATAAAGCAAGATTGATCCATGGTTTTTTTACAATAATTTTTAGATTTTTAAGGATAAACTCACTACTAGTCTACTACGAGTTGCGTTTTACAGGATTTGAAGCCCCAATCTTTTGGTTCTGGGTATACAACTGAATCATGATGTTAGTTACATACATCTATACAATGACATGCAGGAAGACACATATATGTACATGTTTAGAAGGAAAAAAACAAATAGAAAGAGAAGCGGACCTTGATTCTTGATCAGTTTGCCACCTATATGAGGTGCGATTTTTATATGTAAACAATCTTGCGGATATCATCTCATTTCTTTCTCCATTACTGCCAAATAATGCCTCAAGTAATCATAAAAGTTCAAATAATGCCAGCATCACTTACCGGCCACCAGTTGACAGTTATATATTTCCAGTTTATGTAGACGATATGTAGTTTATAAAAACAAATAGTATTATATTTTCAGCTTACACATTTTCAATTACAGACATAAAATTAGATAAAATCAGACTGCAGACATTTTTTGTCTGCAAAAACAAACAACACCTAAGTGAAGCCACCCAACTTTTGTAAAGTAATTTAACTTTCATTAAGTGTTATAATTTTGTAAAGTTTTATAAATGCTAAATATTCTTGTTGTAAAATTATTTGATCTAAATGGAACTGGTTATTATTTGAAGTAAAATAAAAACCTATATGGATCTTTGTTACGATTTTGTGATTAGTTGCTTAACAAACCATAACGGCAATTTAACAAACATGTTGTCAAAGTTGCAGATTTAACCCTGTACCTTCTAACTATTACAAATACCGTAAAAACTAAACAATAAGAACATATTGACTTTTGAGCAGCAGCTAAATCACCTTGACTTGGGTTGACTTTATTGTTGACTTCACTTTGACTAGAGTATTAGACTCAAATATCAACACTTTTCTTTAATATATGCAGGAGGATTATGAAATATGGGAGCACAAGTTGCCTATAGACTACAAAGAAATAATCAATATGTCAAAACATTCAGAGATTAACCACTCTAACACGAAACAAGATCTATACGACATGTTCTTTAAAGGCATCCTACTTCAAGACAACAATGCGGTAACAACGTACTCTTTCTAGCTCGTATATCATTTTCTCGATCAGTTTCTTTTAAGCAATGGGATATGATCGATAGATCAAATCTGACTCGATCGTTATGTTTTGTATCTAGTTATTTTCACTTGGCAGTAATGGAGAAAGAAATGAGATGATATCCGCAAGAATGTTTACATATAAAAATCGCACCTCATATAGGTGGCAAGCTGATCAAGAATCAAGGTCCGCTTCTCTTTCTATTTGTTTTTTTTTTCTTCTAAACATGTACGTATACGTAACTAACATCATGATTCAGTTGTATACCCTGAACCAAAAGATTGGGGCTTCAAATCCTGTAAAATGCAACTCGTAGTAGACTAGTAGTGAGTTTATCCTTAAAAATCTAAAAATTATTGTAAAAGAAACCATGGATCGATTTTGCTTTATTATTTATTAGACAGATAAAATGATATCATCAACATCTATTATATTTTTTAGGATAAAGAGAAAGTGAACTTCGCCGTTTGGTTCACGAAACTCATTGCAATTGAAATTTATATACTCTTAAAGTTGAAGGTCGGTGTAAAGCTTTGCATTGGCCAATCAACTTTCGTCACGTGTCCTTTTGGACCGCTCAACCCCGTATCGCCACGGTCATTTCAAGTATTTTATTTATTTTGTATATTTACGATTTTAATCCTTGATTTTTACTAATTGTTATTATAGTCACTTTCGACTTTGTTCTTTTACTCTACATTTACATATATATAGTACGTATGACTTCAACATTTTGGATTTGACTTGGCTAAGGTTTTGACGTCTAACTTTGATATTTCGTCGTCTTTTAATATGTGACACATTACACCTTTGCGCTGTAACGTACGACACATGAAACTTTTTTTATCAACGCATTTGACGAAGTCAGATACGCAAGACCCGACTATGTGACCCAGTGGCTGCAACGCACGAACCAGTCTTAAATCTAGTTGATATTAAAATTATAAGATTTTTCAATCAAGATTATGTTTGGAAGATCAATAAAAGGGAATCTTTTTTACCTCAAAATCCCTTGGTCGTGAGATTTAAAAATCTTCCACTAGGTGGAAGTAATTTGAAATCCTACGACCAAGGAAATTTGGGGTAAAACACTCCCTTTTATTGTTTCCCCAAACACAAATAATAGCTTGTATGTTTAATACCAATTCCAATTTCCATGAATTTCGTGAATCAAACGGCCCCTAAGAGTGCAAGTGTGTGTTGGGCCGGACCGGGGAAGGGAGATGATCGAATATAGAGTTTAATACTGTATGACAAGTCCAGATTTCCCAAAGTTGATGAGATTTATAATATTTCGAAGTTGAAGATCCGAATCAAGATAACTACTCGACTTTTATCTCTTGATGTCAATTATGGGGCTTATATAATCTTCAAATTTTGTGACATGATAAAATTTTCAAGTAAACCAATGTATGTGAACCTAAAGTACAAAAAAGGGGGAGAGAAGTTACAAGCATATTTCGCAACATGGAGAGACGACAAGTGGATGATGATTGAATTGTGTCGATTTTTGAATCAAAAGAAGGAAACTGATTTTGACTTTGTACTCGAAAGCTTTTCACAATACTATTGTGGAAAAGGTCCGATTCGTGTTGAAGGAATTGAGTTTCGAGTCATTGACAAAGTAAGTTTGACAATATTGCAGCTAGCTTCTCTTATGTTTTGATACCAGTGGTAAATGTATTATGTTTTAATAATATTATTTATAAACTTACATTTATAAACTGCGTTAACAGTGATGTACAGCTTAAGTTGCATAAAGTACCTCTTTTATTGCGTTATTTATCACATGAGTTGCACAAGGTACTCATTATGTTACATTTACTACTGCTTAAACATATTGTACACATTTTTAATGCAGTATAGGCTTGCTTATTCATACTTAACATGCTCCTATCTTGCCACATTTCCTTTATGTTTACACAGTGTTTTGCTCACAAGTCTACATGCATTTTCTCTCTCTGCTCCTTCATCATATGAGCTGTTCATATTTTAACATCCTCATGTACAACTTCTATTGCGTAGGGTATTGATTGTTTTGCATATGGTGCTTATAATTAAGCACAAGGTACGAATTTATTGTTTAATACTACTTTTAATGCATATGATACAACTTTTATAATGCATAATTGTGGGTGAGGCCACGTGTTTGTTGAAAAGATGACAATACTCACCATAGTTAGTGAGGCCACACGTATGTGTTTACTGGTAAAGGTGTCAATACTCATCATCTTCTTACTACACAAACCATCACACCCTCTCTTTTTCTCATCTTTGATCTGATACCCAATTTAGTCTTTTCCGTTGTCGGTGATTCCTATTCCCCCCTGTCTCCATCGTTTTGTTTGGATATATTGATAGAGAGAAGCATGGTACCCCTCACCCCTCTTTTTCTGTTACCTGAATCGTAAAGATCTTGACAAAACGACGATGAAGACGTTGGCGACTTACGATTCTGTATCTCTCTCTCTTTTAGTGTTGTGTTAATGGATTAAACGGTCATGAATTACCCGAAGAGGCTTATTGACTAAATGAGCTAGGTTCAATCGCTTGAACTTAGGTTACAAGGGTAATTAAGCTACAGATGAAAGATTGCTTTCAAGTCTGAATCTTTTTGGTGTTTTGTAGGTCCTGGCTAAGTGAAAAAAAGGAAACTAAATTCGCAATGCCATTTTTGATTTCCAAAGGCTTGCACACTCCGGTGTTCTTTTGAAGGTGACATTAGTTACCTCGATATCTAGCTTGAATCGTTTCAATTTAGACATTGTTTAACATTTTGTGACTTAACATCGATTTAGGATAATCTGCAGAGACCTAAATTATGGCCATGTATTTTGATGCTTGCTAACAAACAAACATGCCAATCTATTTGTGTCATCGTTTCCAAAGGATAGGTTTTTTGTTTGTTTGGTTACAAGCCCTACGGTAAATAATTCATCAATTAGCTTCGTAATCTAAATTAATGTGATTGTAGCTGTTTTATTTTGTGTGATCGCCGCTTGAATTCTCAATCACTGGATTAGCAGCAGCCTTTCGTTAGCTACCACACAAGCAACCGTTGTTCGCCTTGGGCTTTCTTTATGCAGGTATGTTTTGCGATTTGATTACATTCAAAGCAGCTTAGAGCACACATGTGTTTGCATCTTTCTTTTAATTTTCTTCATCTGTTTCTGCAGCTCATGTTCTCTTTTTCTAGGTTCTATAGTTATTTTCTAATATCTCGGATCATTTTTTAAGATATGTTACTGATTAATTCTTAACATTGTTAGTTACTCCGTGCAAAACAATGACTTTGGTGATCTTCACACAATGTCCTGACTTTTTGAATGTAGTTAACCATCTTTTAAAGCCCTCCAACGTACATGGCATGAAAAACAACAGCCAAGTTATCAAATTTGATGTATGTAACAGACGACCGGAAAGGTACATAATATGTGCTTGATTTCTTACTGTACCAAAGTGAAAATGCAAATATGAAGCTTGCTTGCTTGAATTGACAATTTTTGTAAAATGCTCGAATTATATCTTGAATCCACGCCGCAACGCGCGGGTTATATTTCTAGTTTATTACATTGTCTTTTATTTTTAAAAGGTGAAAAATGAGCTTGAACAAGCTTTGGAATCGAACTCAAACAAGTTGTCATCACCAAAGGAAGTAAATGAAAAGAATGATTTCATCCTTTCAGCGAAGGAAGTTTTGTATGACTCTTCTAATGAGAAGCATTTTTGTTAATTGTAGATAGTAGTTTAGATTAGCCCATTTAGTGTTAAAGCCCATTTAAGGATTAGTTAACTAGTTAGGCCCATGGGCCCCTTATTAGGGTTTCACCCTCTATTTATAGAGAGGGTCATCTCATTGTAAAAGGACCACTTTCAAGTATTATTTCAGTTTCTATTTGTTTACATGGTATCAGAGCCACAAGGCTCTCGGTACGAATCCAGCCACCATCTGAAAACCTGAAAATCTGAATCCAGATCCGAATCCAGCTCACGTTTTCACCTGCCCGTCACGTTATCACCTGCTGCAGATACGAAAATCTTTTTTCCAGAAACAATTACATCTCACCGCCACCACCACTAGCTTCGCACTCCCTCGATTTGCACTCGCCAAAAAAATCACCGCCTGCCACCGCCGCACGCGCTCCCACGCGCCACCCTCTCTCAGCCACGCGCAGCCACACGCCGGCGCGTACGGGCGCGTGAGAACTCCGGTGACCGCCGTTGTTTTTTCACGTTGATCGGAATTTCATTCTGAGCAGCCCTGTGACTTCAGTTTTCAGTTCTAGCAACTTTTTCAGTTCTGTTCGCGTACGTTAGTCGTCGTCAGCCTCTTGTTTTCCCAGATCTGGTAGATTTATTACCACTACAAACCAGATTGCACCAGCCCCTGCTCGTATGTGTTCCGGTCTCCAGCTTTCCACCTGAATAAGTTTCGGCTCTGCCAGATCTGAGTCCCATTGTGTCAGAGTTACTTAGATCTGATTGCACTGGTTTAAAATCAGGTTCGGTTCAGGCTCGTCATAAACCCAGCTCAGCTTAGTTTCAAGTTTCTTGTCCGGTTCAGTTTTAATTTCCGCCCACGTTCGGTTAAACATTTTTGTTGTTGGTTCTGATCTGAAAATCCTGCTCGTCATTTCGAGGCTATTATTTTCGGTTCCGCCTGTTACAATGGGAGACAAAAATAAAAGATATACAATCACCAAGGAGGAATATGATATGTTTCAACGGTTCCTTGCAACTCAAAATTTTGCTCAAACCAGCTCTGCCCGTTCAGGTACACTCTCTAGCCTTAACTCATCTTGGATTGTTGATTCTGGAGCTACTCATCACATGACTGGGAATCAAAACCTATTGTTTAACCTACAACACATTTCTCACCCACCTGTTCGAATCGCTGATGGTTCCTCATGCCCAGTTCAGGGCATTGGATCTATCAGTAATTCGGAAAACCTCACACTTTCCTCTGTATTATTCGTCCCTAAATTCCCTGATAACCTTTGCTCTGTTAGTCAACTCACTAAGCAAAATAACTGTTATGCAAAGTTTTATCCGACCCATTGTATTTTTAAGGAACTAGGCACGAAACGGGTTATTGGTACTGGTTGTGAATTAGGAGGCTTATATCGTATGTCCACGTTGTCACGCCCTATCGCAAATGTGTGTGATTCAAGCATAATGAAGGTTCACTGTCAGTTAGGCCATCCTTCTGTAGCTGTCATGAGGAAAATGAGACCGGACCTTCAGATTCCCGATACATTTCATTGTGAGTCATGTCAATTAGGTAAACATATCAGAAGTTCTTATCCACCCAAGGTGTCGAGTCGAACTGATACTTTATTTGAGCTTGTGCATTCTGATATTTGGGGTTCGTGTCCAGTTAAAACCCTGTTGGGTTTTCAGTATTTTCTCACCTTTATTGATGATTATTCTCGAGTTACTTGGGTTTACTTGCTTCAATCTCGTAGCGAAGTCAGTTCCATTTTTCGTGAGTTTCATTCATATGTCAAAAATCAATTTAACACATCTATTAAGACAGTGCGTACTGATAATGCGAAGGAGTATTTGTCCATGGAGTTCACTACATATTTGAAAACACACGGTATTGTTCATGAGTCTTCATGTGTATATACACCCCAACAGAATGGTATCGCGGAACGTAAGAATCGCCATTTGTTGGATGTGGCCCGCACCATCATGATTCATTCTCATGTCCCTGATCGATTCTGGGGTGACGCTGTCCTGATTGCAGCTCACTTGATAAACCGCTTACCGACGTCTGTGTTGAGTGGTCAAACTCCATTCTCTGTCCTGTCCCCTAAAGGGAATCTGTTTCCTCTCGAACCCAAAGTCTTTGGGTGCGTTGCGTATGTCCATGATCATCGCCCGGGCAATACTAAACTTGATCCTCGAGCGATTCGCTGTATCTTCCTCGGTTATTCACATGTCCAGAAAGGGTACAGATGTTACAGTCCTTCTCTTCGTCGATACTTCAAGAGCGCTGATGTCACCTTTCATGAGTCATGTCCCTACTTCCCCGAGTCTTCCACTCCAGTTTCTGACATTTTTCCTGATCCTGACCCTGTTATACCTGAGTCTGTCACCATCCCTGTATTCCCGACTCCATTTGTCACTCCGGTTCCATCCGTTTCTCCGGTCTCGGACGCCTCAGATTCTGTTCCTGCTCCACCTGGTCCATTGACAGAGCCACAGCCATTGTTGTTCACACATTCTCGGCAACATACGATGTCTTCTGATTCACAACCAGACCATGACCCCGTTCCGACCTCTGTTCCAGATCCTGTCCCTGTTCCGACCTCTGTTCCAGACACTAACCCTGCCACGACCTCTGTTCCACACACTACCCCTGCCCCTGATACATCTGAACCATCTGTTTATGACCCACCTGGTGCTCCATACCCTGACATCCCGATTGCTTTCCGAAGGGAACCTAGACATCACACTCGTTACCCTATTCAGGATTATGTTTCCTACGCTCACCTCTCACCTGAATGTCATGCTTACACCACTGCCATTGATTCCTACCCGATTCCCAAAGATGTGATGACAGCTCTAGCTCATCCAGGATGGAGACAGGCTATCGAGGAGGAGATCGGAGCCCTTCGAGCCAACCATACGTGGGATCTTCAGAAGCTTCCTCCTGGGAAACGTCTCGTTGGTTGCCGTTGGTTGTTCACTGTTAAACCAAACCCTGATGGACCTGTGCCTCGCTTGAAGGCCCGTTTAGTTGCTAAGGGATATTCTCAGGCTTATGGCATTGATTATGATGAGACATTCTCTCCGGTTGCCAAAATGCCATCTGTTCGTATTTCTGTTGCTCTTGCTGCCATTAATCATTGGCCGCTCCATCAGCTTGATGTCAAGAACGCCTTTCTTCATGGTGTTCTTGAGGAGGAGGTATATATGGAGCAGCCACCTGGGTATATTGTTGAGAAGGAGGCCTCCAAAGTATGCAGATTAGGCCGCTCGTTGTATGGCCTGAAGCAGAGTCCTAGGGCTTGGTTTGGTCGGTTCTCTGATGTTATGGGTGAATTTGGGATGACCCGCAGTGCATATGATCATTCTGTGTTCTTTAGACACCGTCAGGGCAGGAGGATTATTCTGGTTGTTTATGTGGATGATATTATTACAGGAGATGATGAGGTTGGGATTACCAATCTCAAACAGTTTCTTCAGTCCCAGTTTCAGATCAAAGACCTTGGCCGACTTCGATACTTCCTTGGCATAGAGGTATCCCGCTCTCCACAAGGGATTCTTCTTTCTCAACGGAAGTATGTCCTTGAAATGTTATCTGAATGCGGATTACTAGGCTGCAAACCGGTAGACAGTCCAATGCTTACGACAGGAAAGCTTCTTCCAGAAGATGGAAGCCCGATGAAGGATCCTGAAAAATACAGACGCTTAGTTGGAAAACTTAACTATCTAACAGTTACGCGTCCGGATATCTCCTTTGTTGTTAGTGTTATAAGTCAGTTCATGGCCTCTCCATACACCAGACACTGGGATGCTGCTCTTCGTGTTCTACGGTATCTTAAAACCGCACCTGGGTTAGGAATCTTGTACTCTGATCAGGGTCATTGTCGTGTGGGTGCCTTTATAGAAGAAGGAGATGGACGTGTATCAGGGTTCTCAGATGCTGATTGGACAGGTTGCCCTTACTCACGACGATCTACAACCGGATATTGTGTATTTGTTGGAGGAAACTTGGTATCATGGAAGAGCAAGAAGCAGCACACAGTATCTAGGTCAAGTGCTGAATCAGAGTATAGAGCTATGGCTGATGTTACTTCAGAGATGATTTGGGTTCGTCGTCTTCTCAAAGAACTTGGGGTTGTTTCTAATGATCTGATGAGGTTATATTGTGATAATCAATCTGCTATACACATAGCCAAGAATCAAGTTTTTCATGAAAGAACCAAGCATATAGAGGTTGATTGTCATCTTATCAGGGATCGTGTTGTAGGCACCAAAGTTGATCCTCAATCCATTCAACCAATTCATATCAAGACTGAATTTCAACTTGCAGATGTCTTCACAAAGCCGCTCCGAAAGACTCAAATAGATTTTATATGTAACAAGTTGGGCATGATTAACATCTATGCTCCAACTTGAGGAGGAGTGTTAATTGTAGATAGTAGTTTAGATTAGCCCATTTAGTGTTAAAGCCCATTTAAGGATTAGTTAACTAGTTAGGCCCATGGGCCCCTTATTAGGGTTTCACCCTCTATTTATAGAGAGGGTCATCTCATTGTAAAAGGACCACTTTCAAGTATTATTTCAGTTTCTGTTTGTTTACAATTTTCATTTGAAAAAATCCAGGTTTGCTCTTTTAAGCTATATATACACACTTCCTCATTAATTGTATAAATTAGTCACAATCATGTATCATCTTACAAGCAGATTTGAAGAGGTGACTGAGCTACAACCACGACAAGTTTTGCGTTTCAAATGCAAAATTCAAAGTCAAATGTTGTCACAAGATACAGAGTATTTGTGTTACATAATTTTCAAACTTTCAGAAAAATGTCATGGGCTGCATTGTCCCGTGAAGGTACGAGACCTACTCCATCGAAATAACAAAGAGGAGGCTGAAATTATTTATTTTAGATCCCCAGATCCATGGAATTTACACGAAAACATGAGTGTTCCAAAACAAAGGGCGGATGGATGGATGGAGGTTAAAGTGTGGAAATTTAATTCAAGTCATCAACTTAAAGATGGTTGTGTTCGTGTAAATCTAAAGTTGATAACTTATGAGGGAACTATGTCTGGTCTTATTGTATGTGGCCTAGAGTTTCGGTCGGTGTAAGAATATTTATAAGACATGTAATTGATATTGTTATGGATTTTGCTTAAACTGCATGATACATATGTAAAAACCAATTATATTATTCTCGTAGATTTTATAATGATTTAAACTCCATGATAACGCACCCATCCGTGGGGTGGTTGTGATGCGCCCCTCCGGCAGGTGCTGTTGTTGTGGTGGTGATTGTGGTGGAGCGCCCCTCAGCAAGGGCATGCTAAGAGGAGGTGGGTGTGGGTCCCACAACAATATTTAATTATTTTCTTTAGCAGATTTAATTGTAAAGGAGAAAGTGATGGGTGATTGTGGGAATGATAATGTTGGAGGTAAAAGTTGATTATGGAAAAAATAGTCGGAAGTGGCACTACCAGCGTTGCGAGCATTTTAAAAGGATTTCGTCGAACACCTTGTATGCTATCGTTATTTTTGGTCTAATCGAAAATGAGTTGTTCGATCGAGACAGCAAATCTAGGGCTTTGATTCAGTCATCTTCCCCAATTAAAGGTACCTGCATCAAACAGATTCAGCAACCGCGTTAATCTTCTCCGACGGGTTTTGTGTTCTGCTGTTGATGAAGAACAAATTCAGCAGTGCAGCAAAGTAATTAATACTGAGATATATTGAGTTTAGTGATGATGAACTGAAGCTTATATTAGTAGTGTTACGAGTACTTAAGGATGTGGTCATTCCGCTTCTACTCAACAATTAACTCAAGGTAACATATATATATACATATATATATATATACTTGTTCATTCAACTTGAACTCATCTAACATGTTTGATGACTGATTATTTTATTTTTAGAATGTTGAATCTAATATGTTTTGATGATTGTGTAGAACAAGCTCTAGAAGCTATGAAAGGCATCCCTGATTTGGGCAGGCTTTAACTCTTAAATGTCCAAAAAAGATATGATACAATTAGCTGATAAGAAAGTGGGTCAAGTTAAAACGCTGAAAATCAGCCAAAGAATATGCATAAAACCTTGGATGTACTCACATTTATAATTTTGTTAAAAAAATACAAACGTTTTTTACCTAGCCTGTTTCGAACTGATCAGCGGGTGATTTATCAACACTAAATATGATTATTCCTATGTTTTTATGCTCAAGAGTAACTACTATGTCATATTTAGTGGTTGAATGTTTTAAGAGATCATGGGCTAAAAGTATGAATTTAAACTAAACATGAGTTTGCAATTAAAAATAAAATGCTTTTAGTTGAGGCTCTATCTATTCACACACTTAACTTTTCTATCCATCCACCCTTTTAACGGCCCGTTAAGTACTTAACGGCCGTTAAATCTATTTAACTGCCCGTTAAGCCTTTAACAGCCGTTAGATGTTTTTTTTTTTTGCATTTGTAATATAATGGATTGTTAGGTCTTTAACGAAATATGCAATAATTATTATGCAATTAAATCATATTATTATAATATCAAATAGTTCAAAAGTTCCTAACATGTTATAGTGTGAAATTTGCAATAATTATAAATTTATGTGCCGATTACTTGGTGTTTCAAAACGAAAAAGAACAAAGTTATGATAATCATATGCAATTAAGGTTATAAAAATAAATTAAAAGTAGCTCTATGAGACATGTATGACGATAATATGTAAGTTTGAGTTTCTTTGTGTTTGTCTTTTCTTTTCTTTTGTTCAAAAAGAGGGTAAAGAAGATATATTAGATGAGAATATCCACGGTTTAGGTCATATATTTTGCAGTATTTATTTTATTTTTTCAATAAAAAGAAATAATAAAGTATGTTTCTCATATATATATAAGAATGCATTTGAGTTTCTCATATGTTTCAAGTGAATAATCTAAATGATACATATAATTGTTTTATAAAATAGTCATTTTTAAAATAACAAAAATTACCTATAATTTTAACTGCCCGTTAAGCATTTAACGGCCGTTAGAATTTTTAAATTTTTTTTATTTTTTTTAAAATTTTTTTTATTTTATAATCACGTTTGTAGTATAACGGCCCGTTAAAGACTTAACGGGCATTAAATGAGTGTTTGGTTAGATTGTTAGGTGTGTGAATAGGACATCCCTTAGTTAAACTTGAGGCCAATGGGTAACAAGTATGTAAGTAAATAAAAGTGCAATTTAAGTTAGAATATAATTTGACTTATATATTTAAAGTTTGTTAACGTGATGTCAACGAGAATTGCAAGTAAATTTTTGGTTTATATATTAACATTATGAGTTAAGTTATTCTACAAAGGATAAAAATGGTACAAAGTGTAAGAAGAATTTTCAACCATTAGATTAATTTTTAATGGTTGAGATCAATTTGTGGTAATACATGTTGGTGGAGGGGTACTTTTGTCATAGCCACTTTTGTTGACTTTCTCTCTCCACATGCAAGGCACATGTCAATTCCCCCACTTTTTTGAAACGTTAATACTTTTACATACGACGTTATTTTTTGATAAAAATTACACAAAAAAAAACAAGCGTTTTTTTATCTTCGAAACGCGTATAATATTAATATATAAAAAAAGTAATTTTTTTTTCGATTTTTCAGCTCATTGTGTAATATCTTTGTGTTATATTATAAGTTGTGTAAAACCATGTTTTTTCAGCTCATTGTGTTATATCATTGTGTTATATTATGACACAATGAGCTGAAAAACATGGTTTTACACAACTTATAATATAACACAATGATATTACACAATAAGCTGAAAAATCTAAAAAAAAAATTCTTTTTTATATATCACAATGATATTATAATATAACACAATTATATTACACAACTTATAATATAACACAATGATATTACACAATGAGCTGAAAAATTGCGAAAAAAAAAATTTTCTTTTTTTATATATCAATACTATACGCGTTTCGAAGATAAAAAATGCTTGTTTTTTTGGTGTAATTTTTATTAAAAAATAATGTCGTATGTAAAAGTTATTAACGTTTAAAAAAGTAGAGGAATTGACATGTGCCTTGCATGTGGAGAGAGAAAAAGTCAACAAAAGTGTCTATGACAAAAATACCCTCCACCAATTGATTTATCTTAATCTTTAAAAGTAGATCTAATGGCTATAAATTCTTCCTACACTTTGTACCAAAATCAAACTTTGTATCTGAACCTTTCTCCTACCATTATTTAGATGTTATTAATGGGCTATCATAGTTGACATGGGCCGACGAGTAGAATGGAACGTGAACAAGAGGCAAAGGCAAAATTAGATATATACTACATAATCTAGATGGCTAGAGGATTCACATACGACGGCAGGAATTGACAAAGGACAAAGGAGTTAACAGTTTTGGGAGCATGCGCGACTAAACGTTTGTGACTTCTTTTAGACGGATAGTTCGCATAGGTTTTAACACTTGATTTAGTTGTTTAGATCTATTTAGTTTCCGACAAAAACTTAATGGATTGATGTATTGGTTAATCTAAACAGTTTATATTTGTGTTTGGGATCCCCTATTCCCACACCTTCTTGGCTGACCAAACACCTATATAACGGCCCGTTAGTCACTTAACGGGCGTTAGATCTTATTTAAATATTAACGACCGTTATACACATAACGACCGTTACTCCAGGAAGCATAACGACCGTTACGTATATAACGGCCCGTTATGAATGACAAAAACTATAAGTCGGTTTTTAACATATAACGCCCGTTATAATCATAACGGCCCGTTAAGTGTACGAAAAAAATTACGCAGCTTTTCAGCCGCCGTTTTTATTCGTTTTTAGGTCAATTTGTCTATATAACACAAACAAAACACGAAAAAGTTTGTATTTTTTGCTTTTTTACTTTACCTTCTTTCACAAATAGTTAAAAAATGTCTTTCTGGGACAGTAATAATATTTTTAGCGGTGATAGTTCTGCCTCTTATGTTGGCGAGGATTACAAACCTGACAATCAGGGTTACAGCGGTGAAGGCTATTACTCGGGTGATAGTTATCAATACTTTGGTGGTGAAGAAAATTACAACGTTGGTGGTGACGACTCAGTCAACGTTGGCGGTGACGACGGTGATAACGGAGGTAATGAAGGTCAGGATATCTCCAGTAATAGCCCTTTGAAGAGTTTATACGAAACCAGTCAAGTCTTTTTAAGTCTCCAAGAGTTGGTTGAGTGGGTTCAAAAGATAGGACGTGACAATGGATATGTTATTGTCACGAAACGGTCTAAGAAAAACGCTCTTAAAGTTATTATTAAGACATGGCTCGTATGTGATCGTAGTGGTGTATACAAGAATTGTTCCACCCGTTCATTATTGGCATGCAGAATGTACTCCCGGATGGTAATTGTGGTTTTCGTGCAATAGCTGTTGGATTGGGGTTAAATGAGACAGAGTGGCCTTACGTTCGTAGGTCACTAATTGAAGAACTTGAAGAGAAGGCCGAGATATACTCATTTTATTGGCCGGACTTGAGTACGGTTCGGGAAAAGTTATACTGGTTTGGAATTGGTACAGCTCCTCAACACAAGTGGATGGATGTCCCGGACAGTTTGATCTTCACGGCTAACAGGTTTAACGTGATCATAATTTTACTATCTCACGGGAACTGTTCAACTTATTTTCCGTTCTTTATTTCTCCCTCTGATATTGCGAATCACCAGATAATTACAATCGCCCTTGTTCATAATAACCACTTTATTAACGTTGTATTAAGTGATGACAGCCCGATGTCGTTGCCAGGTGGTTATTGGCGTTTATTCAGCTCACCTGCCTCAAAGGAATGGCAAAACGTATACGGTGAACGTTTACAAAGATATGTTAACTTGAAACCAAATGTAAATCCCGAATATGTTTCTTTATTCTAATTGTTTATGTAAATTTCAAATATATTATTTTATTTTATGTATTTAATTTGTTTCTCCCAATCATATATGTCAGGTGTTTCACACAAAATATAAGTTTCAACATCAAAAAATATAAGTTACAATAAGTTTCAACATCACAAAATAAATACGAACATTCACATTTAAGTTTCAACATCAAAATATAAACAAAATAAATTTCAACAGATAAGCTAATCAATCGTCATCCTGCCCATCACCTGCACCATCCTGCCCATCACCTGCATCATCCTGCCCTTCACCTGCACCATCCTGCCCATCTCCTGCACCATGATCTGTAGGCACCCATGGTACTATGACAGGTAACGGAGGCAAGTCAGTGACACCATGAGCTATATACCATCTCTCCGCTGCCTGTGCCTGCCAGACGGTAAAATCAGCAATCTGTCGGGTCAAATGAAGGGTCTCAGCCATAAAATCAGCCGTCATAGGGACACGTCTAATAATAACTCTCTGAGATGACGACGGTGCACCTCCTAAAGTCCCAGGTTGATCCTCATGCTGGTGCTGGTCCTGGTCCAGGTCCTCTCCCTCTACTAGGGGTGTCCAAATGGCACCGTCAGATGTAACCCAATGAATACCATCGTCAAATCTACCGACGATCGACATAGCTATCGCAGTAGACTCCCCAAGAATACTGGGAAACGCCTCAGCCGTCTGCTGGACAAGGTAGTCGTCAGTGTGTAACCCAAGATAAGAGGCAATAACCGTCACATATGCCCCACAAACAATAGGGCTCTCCATCTAAAACAAATTGTTTTGTTAGAAACATATAATAAAACAAACTATATAAAAGATAATTATATAATTATATATTACCTTTCCCGACCAAATATTCGAGAAGTAGCTGGCCATACAATGAGCCAGATTCACCCTCCTATGCTCAATCAACGCTCTCAAATAAAACATGTCGCCGTACCTAACCTGCTCGGTACTTAGCTCACGACCATTAATCGTACCTACAAACTCATATTTATTAAAAAATGTTTAATAAAAAGATAAAAACAAAATATTTTAACGCTTAAACACAAACCTGCAATCGCCCTCTGGAGATAACGAATAAGTGGATCCCTAATGCCAGTCGATCTAAAGATACCTCTCACTGGTGGCTTGTCGCTGATCGACGGCCACCATGCTGCCAATGGCGTTGGCTCCGACTCAATCTCATCAGTATAGAACCGAGGGTCTAACGTCTCATCCACTGTGTAAAATCCAAGAGCCGTAGCCCACCCGGCTAAAGTAAACTGTCGAAGCTCCCCACCAAGATAAAATGAAACAGCAATGTGAGTGGTGCGATCAATGGATGAAGTGGGATCACGAGGTGGGGGAGTAAATGAAAATGTGGACAAAAACTCTAGACACATCTCCCTATATGACCTCCTGTGCCCAGAATCAAACATCCGTCGCCACGGAGTAGAACCAGCTAAACCAACAAGATCCACTGCTCGATCTTCGTCATGAAGATCTCTTAAAAGTTTCCAATCGATAGTGCGTGTCGGTCTAATCTCCCTACCGACCAACCTCCAAAGACGAGTCCGCGCCTCAGTACCTCTACCAAACCGCAAATAAGGGTGGCCGTCTAGAAACTCAGCAGAACCCTCAGGCTCAGTATCAGGACGTGAACGCTTGCGTGGGCCCATAACCTTTAATAATATACAATTTAATTTTTTAACTAGTTTAAAAAATAAACTATTTTTAAAAAAAATAAACAATTTTTTTAAAAAATAAACAAAATTTTTAAATTATCTAAACAAAATTTCTAAATAATATACATACATCCAACACATACACAACAAACACAATCAAACACAATTTATTAAAAACAATTACAACAAACACTATAAAAAAAAAAAAAAAAAACATAAAACATATAACGGCCGTTAGACATATAACGGTCGTTATCCTGCAACTCATCTTCAACATTTTCTACAGTTTATCCCCCGTAACTATTTAACACATCTCTCAAATAACTATTTAACGAATCCGAATCAAATTTTAAATCTACAAAACGAGTATACTATTCACCGAATCTTAATCTAAAACAAATTTATAAGATGGTTAGAAAACGTACCCGTAAGTTTGAGCGGTCGGAAAACACCGTTAGATTGATTACCCGTGCGCCGTTAGATCGAAATCGCCCGTTAGTATGTTTGGGAGTGTGTGTTGTTGTGTGGGTGTTGTGAAGAATACACGGGCGTTATATAAACCCGTTATTTATATATATCGCTCGTTAGCCACCTAACGGCCGTTATACTCTTTTAATTAGCGACTAACGCTCGTTAGATTTATAACAGGCCGTTAGATTTAAAATGAAACGTCTTCATTATTTTCAAACGATCGTTATACATATAACGTCCGTTAAAATTATATTTACTTTCTTACCAACTGATTAACGCCCCGTTATAACTGTAACGGTCGTTATGTGGTGTATTTTAACGATCGTTAGGTTAATAACGGGCGTTATTATTGTAATTAATAACTAACGTCCGTTAGGTTGCTAACGGGCGTTATTATGGTGGCTGGTTAGACTATTATGGTGTTTGAATAGACCAGGCCTTGTGTTTTGAGTTTTCTTTTTTTACAATCTTGTTCGGTTGATGATAAAACTTAGAGCGGGTTGAGTGACTAAAGGAGATAATTTGACACTATTAAATTGTGTAATTGGATTATACTGGTTTATGACACAGTTAGTTGTATGGTTTGCTGACAACAATCTATCTTCAATTACTATGTTAACTGATTTTCCAACACTATGTCTATGTGGTGTCTAATGAACAACTGAGTTTATGTGAAACCTAAAACCTGAAGTTTGGAGGAGATTGTGTTTTCTCTTAAATTGTTTACAGGAAATTACAGTTTTCTTTTGTAATTTAAACTCAATTTACAGCCGGTTTGGGGTTGGTGTAATTTTATTTTTCAAAATTAAATCATTCAATTGACTTGGAAAGAAGCTCACTGTAAATCATGTTAGGCTAGCAAGATTTGAGAGTTTTTCTTCTTTCAAAAATCAAGACAATCAAATGAAATCACAATCTTTTAGCTGGCCAATTTAGTTCCTTAGATATATATTTCATATTTATTTCTCTTCAATTTGCCTTCGCAACATCATCATTTATGGCCTTACACTTGCCATATTTTTTGGTAGTCGACGTGTGGTTTTGTTATTACAGATTTATGAAAATAAAGGGTTTTAATATCATCGAAAATGAATTATTTGATATGACAAATACGTTAAAAATCATTTTAAATAATTAGATGACTTTCTAATCTTAAAAAGATATAAAATATTATACAACTGGATTCCAATAACTAATATCGAGAAAAACTTTGCCTTTAACTAGTCCTAGTGCAATTTTTTTATATTTACTTGACCCACATTCAAATTTGACCTATCAAAAATATCAATTGTATCGATCGATCTGTAATTCATTAAACATGCTGTTTAATCTTTTCTTATTATAAATTGCTAACCAATGACACTACAATGTGCCACTTGTCAACACCACAATTACTCAAATAAATTCCTATTATATCATTTACATTTGTTAACTTTTTCATTACTTATTTCTACATAAAATTATATAATTGTTTTTTTATCGTTCAAACCGTGAATACTCACGGGTGTTAACCTAGTTAATAATAAAAGTTGAACTGTATATAAATATGTTCCACTCTATCTCATGTTCCGAAAACAAGTTAATTGACATGTAATTTAAATAACGTTAATAAAAGATAGCTTAACGGGTTAAGTTTTTTAAACGGGAGCCAATTGAGAAAAAAACTTGAAATGAATGGAATTGTAATTTAAATCCAAAAAAAAAATTGAGAAAAGATAGTTTGTCTTTTTAACGCTTTCTTAAGTGGGTCATTTTCACCCATTCATATATTGACCGTTAATTGAATGGATAAAAAAAGCTTTATATCTAATATCATATCTTAAGTTCTTAACCAATTCACAAAGGAATCAAAGCTTGTTTTTCCACTTTAAATAAGCATCATCAACTCTATCGGCTCATACCAGTAGTCAGATCCAATTTTAATTCCCACCATCTCATATCATACCATTATCAGTACAAGAAAATAGAACAACTTGCTCCAAGCTAGCTAGCTTGTTTCTAGTATATATTTGGTAAGAAAAAAGAAGTTGTACTATACTAGATCCAAGATAATCTTCTAGTATACATACACCTGCAAATGCAAATCGTTTAATTTTTCACACCTTCAATTCTCTCGTACGCGCGCACCATCGATCGATCCAGATCTACATCTAGCTAGCTCCTTCACTTGCAGATGCAAATCGTTTAATTTTTCACACCTTCAATTCTCTCGTACGCACCATCGATCGATCCAGATCTACATCTAGCTAGCTCCTAGCTTCACCCGCCCAGCTGATCGATGAATTAATACTGTCATGGATTTGTGAAAATCGTCCTTAATTAACTGTCGGCTTCATCATGTCTTCTTCTTCTTCATCTTACACAGACGTATTACTTGATGAATATTGGAAATCATTAGAAATCTCTTTAAAAGAGGTGGAAACAGCCACCAACAATTTCGCAGATGAAAATCTTTTGAAAAGAGGCACTTCTTATGACGTTTACAAAGGTCAACTCATTGATGAGCAGGGTCACATCCATGACATTGTTGCACGTCTATCTAAGAACGATAACGCTGTTATCAACGAGATCGAAATGTCTTACCATGTAAACCACTCAAATATCACCTCCCCTTTTAGGGTTTATGATGAGAATATTGATCATTCGTTTATCGTGTTAAACAAGCATGAAGCCAATGGAAGTCTTGATAAACATTTAAGTGCCCCGACCCTCACCTGGATGCAAAGATTGCATATATGTGTCGGGGTTGCACGCCCATTAAAATATATTCATAATGATCTATGGGATGACGACGAGTATGTCATACATGGTAATATCAAGTCTTCCAAAATTTTACTAGATCATAATTGGGAACCCAAGTTACACGGCTTTGAATTTTCTATTTTTGCTAAGAAGCATAGTATTCAACGTTATACGAAATATAACGGCTCACCACAACATATGGATCCTGCGTATGAAATTACTAGAGTTTTGACTCATAAGTCAGACGTCTTCTCTTTTGGTGTCTTATTGTTTGAAGTCTTGTTTGGAACACAAGCGTGCGTCCAAAACAATGATAATTGGTATTTTGCTCGGTTGGCTAGATCACATTATGAAGATAGCAAACTTGATGATCTGATCCACCCTGATCTTCGAAAACAAATGAACACGGAATCATTTAATATTTTCGCTAAAATAGCATATTACTGTTTAAAGGAACATCGATCTCAACGACCCGACATGAATCAAGTTCTCTCAAAGCTTGAGAAAGCATTGGAACTTCAACACAAACATGTAAGCCTTTCACTAATTCTCTTTTCCACTTTTCATTTTCAATATTGCTAGCTCATTTCCTAGATTATATAACTAAGTTGTCTAGCTTAATTCTCATCGTCGAGATTTTTCATATTTGAAGGAAAATTCGGTTACAATTGTTACCGCGATTGAAGGCAAATCATCATCCAACTACTTCAAGGTAATTACTATGTTAAAGGACTGGATGTATCAATAAAGTGATCGACACAATAAAATTTCTAGTTGTTCTTATCTAATATTATGGTGCGTCGTGATGTTTTTCGTTTGACTAGTAATTTACAAATGCAGGCGAAGAACCTGGATCACTTGAAATTTCGATTGAGAGACATAGAATTGGCAACCAATAAATTTTCTGATACATACTGCATTGGGTCGGGCGGTTACGGACAGGTATACAAAGCACAACTTGATCTTGATGTAAATTCATTAGCGATTGAAGGGAATAATGGAGGCAAATTGCCTAAGAAACATAGCACGGTAGCTATTAAACGCATCTTTAGAAGAGTTGATGAGCTTGGAGAACAAAGTTTTTTTGCCGAGATTGAAATGCTTAGTAATTGTAAGCATCCAAATATAGTTTCTCTTCAAGGCTTTTGTGACGAAGGAGACGAGTTGATCCTTATTTACGAATATGTTTCTAATGGTAGCCTAGCTAACTATTTGGAAAATAGTGATAATATGACTAATCTTACTTGGGCTCAACGTATACAAATATGTCTTGGTATTGCACATGGATTGAACTATCTGCATACAAGTACAAAGGACAAAGAAAGCATAGTTCACCGTGATATAAAGAGTGATAACATTTTATTGGATGATAATTGGGTTGCAAAGATTGCTGACTTTGGCTTATCAAAGTTACACCACGCAAATCAACAAGGTAGCACCCTTGTTACCAAAAATATTGCTGGGACAAATCTATACTTAGATCCCGAGTATATGAGCACGGGTAAGCTGAAAACTAAATCGGACGTTTACTCTTTCGGAGTGGTTTTGTTCGAAATTATTTCTGGAAAGTTGGCTTACGATAAAACTTTTGTTCAAGAGGGGCTTCCATCAATAGCACGACAATGCTTCAATGAGGGAACATTGAATACTTTGATAGATCCTAAAATAATGGAGGATGATGAAAGCATTTCTTTGTTTAGCGGAGGAGCCAATCAAGACTCTTTGGATACATTTACAAAAGTCGCATTCCAATGTTTGGCAGAAACTCAATCGGAGCGTCCAACGATGGAAGTCGTCATCAAAGAGCTTACGATGGCGTTAAACTTCCAAGTAAGTATCTCTTCTCAAACTGTAACTTCCTTTTTTTGTTCACACCTAGCTTGATAGTGAATTGTCAATTTTAATCGATAAACTTAGTTTTAATGTTCGTATTAGTTAACGTACGTACAAACTAAGTATTTTATATGTCTTTATAAATACTTTATTTTTAAACCCGTACCTTAAGATATTTGTTTATTAATTACAAAGTTATAGATTTAGATGTCATTATTCGCAGAAAACTTACAAGAACAACCTCCATATCTCACTAGAAGCCATAAAATCAGCTACAAAGAATTTCAACGACTACAATTGCATTGGAGAAGGTAGATCTTGGAAGATTTATGAAGGAGAAGTTGTAGATGCTAATGAACGTACCCCCGTTTTCGTAAAGCGGTGGGATAGAGAGTCTCCTCGAAGTCATAATGAGTTTTTAGTAGAGCTTGATTGTCTATTAGCGTTTAAGCATGATAATCTCATTACTCTTGTTGGGTATTGTACAGACTTTGATGAAAACATCATTGTTTACGAGCATGCCTCGAATGGTAAACTCGATAAACATTTATGTGATTGTAGCCTTACTTGGATGAAACGCCTCAAGATATGTATTGATGTTGCGAAGGGGTTGCGGTTTATTCACGAAGGCAATCGAATTGAAATACATAGAGACATTAGAAGTAGTAGCATTTTACTTGATGGTGACTGGAATGCTAAAATTTCTAATTTTGAGTCAACTTGTGAGCGCGGGTATATGAACAAGCTTGAACACATCAATGATAAGGATTCTAGCTCATTAGGATACACCAACTTACAATACGAAGATGATGGTTACGTAAGTGAAGAATTCGATGTATACTCACTAGGTGTGATTCTAACAGAGATGTTGTGCGGAAGATTGGCGTGGTTTGAGGGATGCGTGGAGCACTCGCAATCGTTAGGCCCTTTAGTTGTTAGACACTACAATGAAAATGGTGACGTTCATAAGATGATTTTTGAGGGTATAAAGGAACAAATTGCGCCACAATCATTGAATACATTTCAGAGTATTACCCTTCAATGCTTAGAATATGAATATGATGATCGCCCAAAAGCAAATGATGTGGTAATACAACTTGAGAAGGCGTTACGATTCCAAGTAAGTTTTTCTATTTGATCGTCCACGCGAGTGTCATACGTTATTAGGTAAAATTAATGTTTGTTCCTTGTTTAATATATATAGGAGGATTATGAAATATGGGAGCATAAGTTGCCTATAGACTATGAAGAAATAATCAGGATGTCAAAATATTCAGAGATCAACAACTCATCTTCTACTACAACAAAGAAAGATCTATACAACATGTTCTCCACGGGTATCCTCCTTCAAGATAGCAAACTGGTAATTAACCAACGTCTTAATTCTTGATCCATCGTATTTTATTTTCTCAATTCTCTTAAGCAAAATGGATCGATGTACGTTTAACTATGGGTCGTTTGACTCGTTTTGTTTTGTATCTAGTTGTTTTCACTTGGTAGCAACGGAGAAAGAAATGAATTGACATCAGCAAGAATGTTTACGTACAAAAATCGTACGTCACATAAGTGGCAATCTGATCAGGAATCAAGGTTTGCATCTTTTTATATGTACGAGTTTTTCTTATACTAAACCTTTGCATATATGCATGTGTCACACCCCCAAAATCCACTAACGGAGTTTTACCGTTAAGTGTGTGACAAACCAGGATCTCAGTCATTAGTTACACCAAACGACACTATATGAATTTAAAACATACGTGTCTCATTAAAAAAGAAAATTTAATACAGAGTTAACGTTTAAAAGTTTGCGGAAGCGTAATCGAAATGTAATGTCAAAATATTAAATGTAACTAAATGCGCAGAACACGCGCCCAACACGAGAAACACAGTTTAAATAGTTGTTAAACTCAAATCATGATTTTTAATGCAAGAAACTATTTAAATGAAAAGCTGGGACTTCATGTCATGTCCTAAGTGCATTGTATCTCAGTGATCTGTAAAAGTGAAAGGCTAACAAGTGTCAACACGACGGTTGGTGAGTTCACATAATAAGTATGAAATCAGGTATGTTCAGTTGCAAGCAGAAATATAAATTAAGTATGTCATTGTAGGTAGCTAGTCTACAGCACATGTCCTTAGAGGCGTATATATCTGACCAAAGCTGACGTATGTACACATTAAGTGCATTTTGCCCGTTCGTACATCCCAGCAGGATGCACTGTAAGTATGTTAGGTCATTCAACACTCGTTCGACATGTCCTTCTGTCGTGCTAGCGCGACTAGCCCGGGTGGGGTTTGTCAAATCTAGTAGTACTACTCAAAATTTCCTCGCTATTTCACAAATACTAACGGTCAACTAGGTATCCATGAGGTCTTTCATGAACAAAATAAAAGTTGCTCTAATCCAGACATGCGACATACAGAATTTGTAAATCCGTAAAAGTAATCGTTCATGTTCTCAGCCCATAAAAGAGTGAGATAGTAAAAGTACGGTTCAGTGAACTCACCTTAGATAGCCAGCAAGAACACATATGTACATAAGCGTTGGAATGTTCACATAAGCACCAATGCACAAGAACTCAATCATCAATAAAGCCCATATTGTACACACAATAAATAATATATGATATTAGCACTGCGCTTATTAGGCACGTGCGGTTGAGCTCTTTGTATTAGTTTAGTGTGGTGATTTATTAATATTGTTGTTCGGTTGCATATGTGCTTCTACTCAAGTATTTGTATCACTTGGACAATCTTAGTTTATACACTATAATTACGTATATAAAGTATCTTACACACACACACACACACACATATATATATATATATATATATATTATATATATATATATATATCTTAATATTTATAAAGTAATAGTTTTTATTTCTTTATACAATATATCTCATTATATGCATAATACGCTAAGTATTGTAAGAACAATAGTAACCTAGTAGTTTTTCAAATCATAAGGATGTTTTATATAATACATGTACCCTTTAGACATAGTGAATAAATAATGAGTATCAGAGTATACTTGGATAAATACATACGCTATCACATGAATACTTTGTGGTATTTAGATTATTAACATGATGTGAGTAGTTGTATTTAAATCATAATAAATACCAGTCGTACATATAGTATGTTGCTTCACTTAAATACTATTTCACCATAATTTTTTCCATACATATCAAGTGACTATATATAACGTGATATATTTATAAACGTAGCAAGTATGGTGTTGGTATTGCGCATTTTGTTTTTTTATTATTATTTCACTAATTTCATTTTGTCGTTCGGTTGTAAGGTTTGTGTCTCTTGTTATTTGCCTAGAGCCCAACGCACAAACAATATATAAAAGCACATTTCTTTCATTTTCGTAAGCATGGTTATACCTTTTTGTTTAGTTTCCAATCCCACGTCCACTTGTATTTTGACTTATTTACACATCAGATTATTATCCGTAAATCATGATCGAGCAAGTTTACTTTTGTTGAGCGAGATCCAAACATCTACCATCAACCACCTTCCCTCGCCCTCGTTGTCACGATCGTTACCCTCGTTCATCATTTCTACCATTACCATGCTTATGTTTCAATCGTACAACCATCCATGTCTACCAATCGCTTTTGTTTGACACCCACAACCACCACGAGACGCCATGAACCACCGCTGTCGTACCATAATCCAGAACCAAACACCACCAAAGCTACTACCACCCATCTTGAACCACCATTAGCCACCCCCATCCATCACCTACAACCATTACTAGAACCCGATCATCATCAGCAGTCGTTATCCATCTTTTCCTACCTATTACAACCATCATCACAAGCAATAACAACACCTCGATCACCATTTCTGCACCACGCAACAGCAGATGGGTTCACCACCATTCACCAGATTCTGCTATAAGCAGCCTTGTGTTGCTAACCACACCTGCACCATCGTCACCAATTGCGACCATCATCTTACAGCAAACCACCACTGCAATCCATCACCACAAACCACCATCGTTTTTGTTGCTGTTGTTGTACTACTCGTCCCCTACCACTGCAACTCTAATAACCGTCGCTGCTGCCACTTTCAAACTCCACCCAACAAACTTTAGTCGTCGTCTATAACAAAAACCACAGGAAACACGAACCAAAACCCTAGCCGCCGCTGGTGCATTTCGTTTTCACCATCACCACGTTCGAGATTCAGGGAAAATAATAAGTACCACAGCGATCAAAAGATTAAGATGAAGAAGATGATGTGTTTGCTGCTTCGTAACTCGCCGGAAAATGGTAACTCCGGTTGCGGCTGCTGATT
This sequence comes from Tagetes erecta, assembly GCA_030867185.1. NCBI lineage: Eukaryota > Viridiplantae > Streptophyta > Magnoliopsida > Asterales > Asteraceae > Tagetes > Tagetes erecta. Next base: position 2,976,713 of record CM061489.1, on the reverse strand, counting down.
AAGGGGGGGAGTGTTTTAGGGTTGAAAAATGGGTCTTTGTAACAGCTCTCTCGTATAAGACATTGCGTATCGAAACGTTCACCGACGCGGATTTATAGCCTAGATTAATATTTCACTCATGATTATGCCTGGCAAAACGGGCGGGTTGGGTTGGGTTAGGTGCCGGGTCAGAAAAGGGTGCGGGTCAAAACGGGTGCGGGTCAAAACGGGTCGGCCCACAACACGGGTCAGAACGGGTCGGGTTATAACGGGTCCGGGTCAAGGCGGGTCGGGTTATGATGGGTCAAATACAAAATTTGTTTTAATCTAAAAATTAAGGTTGTTGTTGACTTGTTGCTAATCCAAGTTTTTATTATATTTGAAACTTTTAATTTATATAGTTGTTTTGTTATTGATAATAATATTTTATTAAAAAAAGATTTAAAACAATAAAAAAATAATACAGCTGTATTGCACATTCTAGATGGTATATTAACTTTGCCTTTTTTTCTCAAAACTAGATGGCAATAATTAAGTTTTTATCCACCGGCAACAATTCACACTACCGGTGATTAACGATGTCACCGGAATATTTATATAAAAGGTTGTAGCAACTAGAAACTAGCAACATAAGAGATGCCGGCTACTGGATTTATTGACAAACCATGACGGTTAACGGTGGTTGCGATGGCATTGGTTATTGATGGTAGGCGGCGGTGGTTGTTGAGGGCGTCCAGTGGTTGCAGTGGTGGTCCCAAGTCCGGCGAGGGTGGTACTGGTGGTTGTCAAGATGTCGACCCGCTGAAACCAGTTTGAACCCATCTGAACCCGTTTCTAAATTCATATGGTTGTTGAATGACCCATTGTGACCCGTTCAAGGTTTTGGTACCACCCAAACCAACCCGGAGTCTAAATTTTTTTAACCCAATTCAACCCATTTCAGCTACTACGGGTCATGATTGCCAGGCATACTCATGATGTTCCGAATTGTTCCCATAATTTATTTTATTTATCACAAGTTCAATTGTCTAAGCATACTTAGAGAATACGCATTTCGTAGTTAAACACGTTCATTTGTTGCGTGATTAATTATTTGACTTCTCATAAGTTATAAGATATATTTTAAACTAGTATATCAACTTAGCACTTGTTATAATGTATTGGGCCTTGTTTATTATATTGGGCCCTTATTGGGCCTTCAAGCCCATTTAGAAGAAATACATGTTTGAGATCATATGACTTAACAGCGTTTTGTTAACGGAGTTATCATGAAATTGTCGGGTGTCACATCATCCTCTTGTTGAAGGAATTTTCGTCCCGAAAATTGGATACGGTCGTTAAAACAGGTTTGAAATGAAAGAATTTAGAGTTTAGAGATTTGAGTTGCCACATCCATGATCCCGAAAACATGTCATTCACATAACATATAAATTCACTAAATTTATATTTATTTAGTGGTTCTGAATTATCATTTTATTAATTCACCAACATTCGTGTATTAACTCACGTGATCTGGTAACTCCTTGGATTGCCGTTACATGTAACTGTTTGTGAAACAAGTAGCACGTTTAATTCGACTAATTAAGTGTGGAGTATAATTTCATTAATGGAAATAACGGGATTTAGTTAACGGAGTTAATATGAAATTCTAGGGTGTCACAGCATGTAACTCCAGTTCAATGCTAAATCACAATTCAATTATTATTATTAATAGCCGAGATGTATGATATCTCTTTGCAAATATATGAAACTCGATCTTTCGTTTATGTGCAGGTTTCTGAAAGTAGCCGAGATGTATGATATCTCGAAGCTGAAGATCCGAATTAAGATAACTACTCAACTTTTATCTCCTGGTGTAAATTATGGGGCTTATATCATCTTCAAGTTTTGTGACACAAGAAAATTTTCAAGTAAGCCATTGTATGTAAACCTAAAGTACAAAAGGGAGGGAGAGGACTTACAAGCATATTTTGCTACGTGGAGAGACGACAAGTGGATGATGATTGAATTGTGTCGATTTTTGACTCTCAAAAAAGAAACTAATTTTGAGGTTCTACTCGAAAGCTTTTCAAGATACTATTGTGGAAAGAGTTTGATCCGTGTTGAAGGCATTGAATTTCGAGTCATTAACGACGTAAGTAATTTGCTTCAATTCTCTTATGTTTTAAAAACAGTAGTCGATGTATCATGTATACATTTGTCTCGATTTATTTCTAACAGGTGAATACTAAACTTGAACAAACTTTGGAATCAATTTCAAACATGGTTCAGGTAATTCGTTTTCATGAAATGCATATAATATTCGTCGGCAATTAATATATCCGTTCTCTCAACCCGACCATTCATTTACAGTTGGTATCGCTAAATGAAAAGAAAGATTTCATTCTTTCGGCAAAGGAAGTTGTGTACGACTCTTCAAATGAGAAACATTTTCATTTAAAACCCTCAACCGAGTCGAGGTTAATTTGCTTTTTAACTGTTTATATACACTTCCTTTTTGTATAACTTCGTCATGATGCTGTATCATCTAATTACGTGCAGATTTGAAGAGGTGATTGAGGTACAACCACGACAAGTATTTCGTATCAAATGCAAAATTCAAAGTCAAATGTTGTCACAAGATACAGAATATTCGTGTTACATCATTTTCAAGCTTTCGGAAAAATGTCGTGGGCTACATTGTCCGGTGAAGGTACGAGATTTACTCCACCGAAATAACAAAGAGGCTGAAATTATTTACTTTAGATCCCCAAGTCCATGGAACTTACACGAAAACATGAGTGTTCCAAAACAAAGGGAAGATGGATGGATGGAGGTTAAAGTCTGGAAATTGAATTCAAATCATCCTCTTAAAGACGGTTGTGTACCTGTGAATCTCAAGTTGATAACTTATGAGGGAACTATGTTTGGTCTCATTGTATGTGGCTTGGAGTTCCGGTCAATGTAAGAAAATATATATATAAGACGTGACTGATATTGTCGTAGCTAGATTTTGTTTAAAGTCCATGATATCTAATACTTACAAAAGCCAATTATACTATTCTCCTAAATTTTAAAATGATTTATTTATTGTAAGATCATGCGTAGTGGGCGTCTTAAAGCTCTACAATGCACCCCCACACCGCTCCCGTGGGTATTGTAGGCTTTTAAAACCGTCTAATGCGTTATGCACAACGCTCTATGTTTTCTAAAATGAAGGCAAGTTGATCGTTGTTGAACGGTAACAACATTATAATACCCCTTTTCAATTCTTTTAGCAAGTTGAACACATTTTACATAACACATAATCTCGCAATTTCATATTTTAAAACCTCCAAAGTACACACACAATTTCATATTTTAAGTGATGGCCAATGGCAATCGAATTCCCGCCGCACATCGCAATCCTGCACCTATATCATGGACACTCGTAGATGAAGAGATGTTGATATTTTTTGGATCCTAGTTAAGAGCGGCCTCAGTCTGTAAAGTCATGTTTCCTAGAAAACCTTAACGTTGGTCATACAACACATAAAATAGATTTAAAGAATTCATTTAACTAAATCATTGCAGCAGAAAAATCTTAAAACATAAGTACATCATTATACAGCCATTAAAACATTAACATTGTTTTTCAAATAAACATAATAAAGTTTCAAAAATCTTCTTAAAACGGATGTCGGCATTCAGATGCCATGTAGCTAGAAATCTATGTCATCCTCTATAATTTAACAACTCACATGACAAACTAATATGCATAGCTGAGTGACTTTTAGTTTTATTAGTTGTTATAAAAAACTTATATTACACGAACGCAAGTTTAAGATTTCATATTTACTTGTCTTTTACTTTTTTTTCCTTTATTATACTGTACTTTCTTTACGTATTGTTCTCTTAACGTCCAAATCTTTAATTTATCCCCAAAAATAATAAATTTGTGCTTTTTATAACATTTCAAACGTAAAAATGTGAACTTATGATGATTCTTCTTATTTTTCAAAAACCCAAAACCTTTTAATTTGTTGCAGATTTGAAGAGGTGTTTTGGAGATGAACCTACCTTAAATTTGTTTCATATCTTAAATATTTACCATAAAATATTCAAATCTTTTAATTTTTCTCTACTTTCGATCTCACGCTAATTTCTCTCTAAGATTTCTTGTTTTTTAGATGAAACTAGATATTAGACCGGACCGCGCGTTGCAGTGGCCAGGTCAGACGTTCGGGTCTTACATATGTGACTTTATCACTGCGTTGATAAGAAAAAGTATCAGGTCATGTATGTCACGCCACCATGCCGTAATATGTCACACATTAAAAGGTAAAGAAATTTAAAAATTAGAAGTCAACACGATAGCCCAGTCAAAGTCGGAATGTTGAAGTAGTTTTATAGTCAAAGTAGAGTAAGATAACAAAGTCGAAAACTCATCAGGGGCTAAAATGTCAATTATTAAAAGTCAAGGACTAAAACCGTAAATACGAAAAAGTAAAAAAAACGACACGTGACAACACGTGGTTGGACCACGTGTCACCACGTGAGTGGACACACCACAACCGACCTTTCTTATTAGGAAGGTTATAAATGAGTATTATATAATGTTGAGTAGGGTTGCTTATATGTTGGTTATGAGCTCTTAAACACTCAATTTCCTTGGCCCAGACCTCCTTTAGTTCGTAATCTCTCTTTTCTTTAATTCTTTGTTAGCCCATAACTAAAGCACATTGTTATATTAATTTGCTTGTTTCGTCGTCTTTTGGGGTGTTACAAAGTCCAGGCAATTGCGCAGATTTCCAGAAAAATGTTCATAGATTTCACAAGAATCGTGTAGCTAGGCACTCCTAAAAGAGCGGTATAATCGACCAATCTGTATCCAAATGGTATGATATCCGTTTTAAGCAACAACTTTTAACACATATTATGACAGATGCCCTTTCACAATCAACCGATTACGTACCATCTAACTATAACTAAATGATTTAATTGTTAGCTTGTGTGCTATACACAGAACTGAAGATTCAAGATAATAGTGACTTCATTCATTCATAAACAATTTCAACACATAGTTTTTGGGTAAAGTTGAGCGATTGTTAACCAATAATAAAAGCCAGGTGGGGTCTAATTTCATCAAAACCGTACAAAAAAATCCTAAAGAAATATCAATAAAGAATGTTGTGGCCGTTAGCAAATCTATCAATTTTTAAACAAAACATTGAAACAAAACCCAGTTCAATATCGTAGTTATTTTTGGTTCAATCGAACATGAGTTGTTCGATCGAGATAGCAAATGTAGGGCTTCGATTCAGTCATCTTCCCCAAATAAAACAGAGGAGGATTCGATCTCAATCTGTAATTGCATTTCGGACATGTTATGGTGTGAAGCAACCGCGTCATCTTCTCCGACGTGTTTTGTGTTCGGCTGTTAATGAAGAACAGATTGAGCTGCAGCAAAGTAATGATGAAATTGAGTTTAGTGATGATGAGATGAAGGTTATTAGTAGTGTTATTGGTATCCAAGGACGTGGTCGATCTGCTTCTCGTCAACAACTTAAGGTAACATGATCAGTTTGTAGTTATTTTGTAATTAACAAAAGCAACCATAGTTATAGATCATTGATTAGGAGATTGAACAGTTTAACACTGGTTGATGACTAATGTTTTGATGATTATGTAGGCTGTTGAACAAGCTGTTGAAGTTCTAGAAGCTACTAAAGGCGTCCCTGATCCGGTAAAGATATGATTTTTAGAGGTTTTAAACATGTTTTAGGCTGTTTTAGGTTGATACCAGATTAGGCTAATGTAATTGTTAGACAATGTGAAACATTGAGATTTAAAGTGAGGATTTGGAAGTTTTTAGTTTTTGAAGTGTGAGCTCGGTTTTGCAGACGAGTTCAAGTCTGATTGAGGGTCGATGGCAGTTGATCTTTACAACAAGACCTGGAAGTGCCTCACCGATCCAAGTTATGCCTCAACTTATTTCTGGTTATAGTTTTATGCAAATGTTTAACTCAAAATTTAATCGAAAGCTTCATGATTCTTGTAGAGAACATTTGTAGGTGTTGATTTGTTCAGTGTATTTCAAGAAATTTATCTTAGAACAAATGATCCACGAGTTTCCAATATCGTCAAATTCTCTGATGCGATAGGTGAGCTTAAAGTAGAGGTATGGGTGTATGGCTAGTGTTTGTCCATTTACTTATATACCATTGCATTTTACCTAACTTTGATTATTGTGTTTGACACATGATGTACAACTCAGGCTGCAGCTACAATTAAAGACGGGAAACGGATTCTTTTTCGTTTTGATAAAGCAGCGTTTTCACTCAAGTTTCTTCCCTTCAAAGTCCCGTACCCTGTGCCTTTTAGACTATTGGGTGATGAAGCCAAGGGTTGGTTAGACACGACTTATTTGTCACAATCTGGAAACCTTCGGATCTCAAGAGGAAATAAGGTAACTTTGATTTGCCATTAGCCAAATTTCTTATGCTTATACTTAGAAGTGGTGATTTTGGCCCGTTTTATGAATGGGTTGATTTGGGTAGGTTTCAAAAATACCAATGTTTTGGACAATACATGTTTTGAGCCTACCCGAAGTGGCCTGTTCCGAACCACACCAAAATATAACTCAGTCTGATACCGAAAACACACCATCTGCCAAATCTATATATATTGTGGTTACCCTTTTTTTTCTTTGAAATTAAAGACCATGAGCTATTTTGGTGTAGTGCAGGGGACAACATTTGTACTTCAGAAGCAAACAACACCCCAACAAAGATTGCTGTCTGCAATTTCGTCTGGTAATTCAGTTATGCAGGTGCGGTTTCAGATCCTTAAGATGAATCGTGGAATGTTTTTATTGAAAAACTTGTCAAATAGTTGTCTTTCTTGCAGGCAATTGACGAGTTTGTCTCAGTAAATCAAAATGCAATCAAGGGTGAACAGCAACTGTTCGAAGGTGAATGGCAAATGCTATGGAGCTCACAGGTCAGTTTTTCACATTTATTTTCGAATAATTTTACTAAGAGATCAAGTTTTTCATGTTTGTGTGCTTTAAATTAAAAAAAACTCAGATGGAAACGGACAGTTGGATAGAGAATGCAGCCAATGGACTTATGGGCTCTCAGGTGAGACACTGAGACGCTTAATTTGTGTTGAGTAACTATCCTTATAAACAGGGACAGTTGTTCAACACATTTCGTTTGTTTCATTTAAATTGAGTATATCCAACTTGTTCATTTATTTCTATTCTTAGATTGTTACAAACGGGAAACTCAAGTTTCTAGTTGACATACTACTCGGGTTCAAATTCTCCATGACCGGAACTTTTGAGTAAGCCTCTTCTTTTAGCATAATTAAAAAATTTAATAATCTTGTGTAACTATGCAGTATCATAATTCATAACTATGGATAAATATGTAACTATAACATAATCTTCGTGTTCAGGAAATCCGGCACCAATGTGTATGATGTGACAATGGATGATGGCGCGATAGTGATTGGACCCTACGGGCTTCCTGTTGAGCTAGTGACCAAATTCAAATTAGAAGTCTTGTACGGACTCTAAACTTATGTTTTTACTATTGGTGTCTAGTTTTGGACTTGTGATTAACTTTTTTAATTTTGCAGATATTCAGATGATAAGATCAGGATAACACGAGGGTACAACAATATTCTTTTTGTCCATGTTCGCGTTGTTCGTTGACAAAAACGCATACTTGGATTTCCATCAAAAGTAAGTTTTCGGGTTATCTTTGTTTAAATATTTAGAAACCCACATTTGCCCAGGGCTAACAGTCTTAAAACCTTATTCTTTCAGATTTGACCACTTTGATGATCATTGGTGTTTATATAACAATGATAATCAAATGTTAGTTTGTTTTGTTGTGTTGTAGATATGATGAATTTGTGTTTGTAATTAATATACTGTTTCTTCTGTTAACTATAATTCAATACCCCTTCTGTTTTATAATTTTGTATAAAGATTCAGTGTTTTATTTGTTGGATATTTTTTTTTGCATGATTTTGAGCAAATTATTCGAAGTTAGTTTGGAGCGGCCTAAAACACACTTTCAGTATAGTGGTGTTCACTAGCCGATCTAAATATCTTCCTTGGGTCAAACATCTTATAATAACATGTCTTTAAATTTAAGTACTACAATGTCTTTTGTAGAAATCATATTAGTTAGTTGTGATTTATAATAGGAAATTTAGGTCGCTCTATAGCAAAACATTATAAATATTTTTCGCATAGTTAATGAATGTATTATGTACTGCAAAACTTAATGGGCCGCTCTATAGCAAACATGTGCTTGGTGTTCGGTTTTTGGCATAACATAATACATATATTATATCCCTTCCTTCATTAATCGGTTTAACGTGACCTTATTTGAACGTTATTTTTTTAAACGGTAGAAATTTATATATAAAGCAAATAATTATATTAGAACTCATTTTTGAGGATTGAACCCATAAATTACTATTACAAAAGTGCATTATCAATACACCACTAACCTATTAATTGATTTGAAAGGATTCAACTTTTTATGACAAGTTGTCAATTTACATGTCTTTAAGCAATGATTAAATAATACCTAAACAGTTTATATAATATTTTTACTCTTGCTTTCACACGATGTATTTTATTAAACGTACAAATGTCATTTTATGTACCATTGTCAACACGTGTGAGTGATGACATGGCTTTTATTGCTAGATGTGGTAGTGTGGTACGCATATACGGCTGCATTCCTATGTGGAAATAAAACCTTAAACATTGGAATTGGAATTATTTAATTATTAACTTACAAATCAAAAGCAACATGACAATACAAAATACTAGAAACATTAGTAGACACACCAAACCCATAAATCAATTTCATACGTTCAATACAAGAAAATGACACATGATCATTTTTATCCAAAAATATAACTATGTATTCATTGAGCATGTATAATTAGAAATGCTTTTAAAGATGTGTTAGGTATAAACTAGAAGAAACAAACTACACAACTTTATACATTTTTTAAGAAAAAAATAGCATTTGTTACACATGATGGCATGAATGTGATATGATTCTCAAATAACATCAAGCAATGTATATTCTCAATCACTAGTATTTTTCAATCAAGATCAAGATATTATATTTAAAAAACATTAGGTCACCTGTTTACATCAAGGTTTTGCATAGAGTTGGTTCAAGATCATTAAACTACAAAACACCATAAACTTTTTACCTAAAACAGTAAAACCTTTATCTTCTCCCCAACCCACTTCCCAAACCTAAAAAAAAAGTAAAATTAAGCAAATACAACAAACCAACAAGTTTCATTTGCAAATTTGATTCATCATGGACTTGACTGCAAAAAAAAGATTATATCAACATTATGTCATTCATAATACCTTTAGATTGATGTCTTTTTCTTACTCATTTGCAGCGTTTTCATCATCTTTTGCAGGTTCTTCGTGACCCATTTCAACAACAGTTTCGTCATTTCGTTCCAATAAACTTGATGATCCATCAATGTTCTTGATCCCTTCTGCAACCCCATCATCATCTTCTTTCATTATTTCACTTTTAACAACATTTTCCACCATGCAAACATCTTTGTTTATACCCTTTTCAATGCTATCAGATTGTTTATTTTCAGCATCTACATTGATGTTCTGGTTATTATTATCAACATCAACATCATTAACATCATTATTGTTGTTATTATCCTCTGAATGTTCATGGTTCTCTTCCATAACCTCATTATTATCCTCAATTGATCTACCATAGCCCCTGCTTTCACTTTCATTCTCAGAATCATTCTCCACAACCTCTTCGTTAGCCTGTTCGCCCCCACGGCTCTGTCGTTCAAGACACTGCAACCGCATCCTCAAATCATCAAACTCCCTTTCCATTAAAAACAATCGTTCTTTCAATATCAAATTCTCTTCTTCCAGTTGAGCAATATGTGTATCTTGATCATCTACCCTATTCTCCAACAAATAGCTACTATGATCAGCACCACTGTAATTAGGATAAATCATCTCGAACCGACTCAAATCATGATCCAACCTCCTTTCCACCTCAACATGTTCTTCCACATCACTCTCACTCGACCCACCTTCATCTTCTTCATCCTCTTCCGCTACATCCGCCTCATTCCCCGGTGATCTTAACCTAATCAAACCCTTCATCGAACCATATCCATCCACACCCCACTCTTCTTTAGCCATGTCCACTAAAACCTCCCTAGATGGAGAAAATATCGGTGTGGGAAGCACCGCTGGTGTCACAGGACACGGTGACACTAGCGAAGTAATCCCACCCGATTTCTTCGCTCTAATTAGGAACGACGTAGTGTTACGAGGCGCAAATGGAGCCGATCGACCACCGTGATTAAATTTCTTCTTCGGGAAGTATCGTCTCGCCTTTAAACGGTTCTGATGCTGCAATTCATTCAAAGTAGGAGGATTATATGATCCACCACCACCAATACCAACACCAACACCACCAGTGTTGCTGCTAATGCTGCTACTACCAACACCCATAACAACAGGCAAATCCTTTCGAATATTATTATTCCACTTATCGTTTCCCTTTTTACCCTTCCAATTCTTATTAATTCTAGGTCCCATAGGCTTCAATGAAGATGAAACAATACCAGCAGGTTTCAAATTAGGGTTTTGAAACTTCATTTGATCAACTTGTGGCGGTGGCCACATCCCGTATCCACCACCACCGCCGCCGCGGTGGTTCAACATTCCCTGTGACTGCGATTGATTCGCCATCATTTGCAACTGATTCACAAACATCTGATTGTTCTGATTATTCATCACTGGAGGTAACTGTTGTCCCATACTCATCATCTGTGACTGATTCCCCATGTTTGATTGATTCATCATCGGTGCTTGATCCTTCATCTCTGTTTCTGATCAAACTCAGTCTACAAAACTATGGAACTATAAAACCTATCTGATTCAAATGATCAATTTCACCAGATCCAAATTGAAAATTCAAAACCCTAGGGTTTCGATTTTGATTTCGAGATCCTGTAACAATACGATCTAAAAACAACAACAAATTACCGATTAAGCACAACAGAGATGAAACAAACAAGTATGAAATCAGATTGAAAAACAAACCCTAAACCTAGCAGAAAACACGATTGATTGTCGATAAGTGTTGGATCTAAGAGGAACAGGATTTAGATTTAAGAAATTTCAGACACAAATCGTCGATTTGATTTTATGAATTTTGTTTAGGTCTCGATTTAACGAATTGCTATGGGTAGCGTTTATGTGGAGGCGATAAAGGCATAAAACTGGGTTTTATAGGCAGGTAATTGATGAGATCTACGGTTGATGTTTATTATCTGTGATTGGACGGTGAGGATTGATGTTCTGTGCATGCTTGAGTCGGTTGTGGTTAAATTGAGTAACCATTTTGTATTGTGTGCATGTTTGTTATCTCCTTTTAGTTAACATTTTAAATTGGGATGTGGATACATGTAATAAGATGAAAGGTTTTATTGGTTTATACTTTATAGTTTATTATGCATATATCAATTAAAGTTTTTAGGAATTTGAAATTATAATTTGGTATAATGTATTTTTAACCGGTAACATCAAAGGTTTATGATGGATTTTTCATGGAAGTTATATGATTTTCACTCATTATCACAAACGTACACATTTAATATCAACACTAAGGTTATGTGTTGCGGTCACATGAAAAGAGCTTGGTGTCATGTGTAGGGATGGTAATGGGTCGGGTCTGGGACGAATCTAAATAATCCCAATCCCAGACCCAATTAGAAATGGGTGTCCCAGACCCGAACCAAAACCCGTCGGGTCTATGTCGGGTATTTACCCGTCAGGTTTCGGGTCTACCCATGGGTACTCGAGTCTACCCGTTTCTCACATAAAACTTGCCCGTTGGGTATGCCCGTCGAGTTTGCTCGTCGATAGTTTTATAAAATACATCATATTATATAATTAAAAGGATAATTCAAATTATCATTATATCATAAATTCACAATGTCCAAATGTGCTTGAGAATTCACAAAATCTTACTAAAAAAGAATGGTTTGGACGTTTGGCCGAGACTTAAAAGTTAAAAACGTTAATGAATTATAGAAAACGTAATATAAAAAACAATTAAACATATATATGAAAAATATTAAATTATTTTTGGGTATGCTAGCGGGTCTACGGGTCTGTGTTATCGGGTAATTGGGTCGGGTAATAGGGTCTAGCAGGTAATCCCAGACCCGACCCAGACCCGCGAAAGTTTTTTTTATTAAAACCCAGACCCGACCCTAGACCCATGGACCAAACCCGTCTCAAATGTCTCGTGTTTTGGGTTTTCCCATCGGGTTCGGGTCTGACTGTCATCCCTAGTCATGTGGATCGGGGTTTCATGGGTGAAACTGAAATGTGTGTTATGGGGCTTGAACGCAAGTGACGAGGTTAAAATAAATACTGTTATGTATTAATTTTTGTGATTGGATGAAAAAAAAAACTTGTATAGTGCGTTTTACATGAGGTGGGCATGAAGAGGTGCAAACCCAGCCAGTTACGTCCTTTTAAGTGATGGTAACGAGCAGCCTAGCTAACACCACATCCTTCCGCATTTTACCTATTAATATTTAATTGTGTGTGAGAAAAAAAACATGGATGGACGCCCTTGTAGACGTGCGGCTGTCTACATGCAAGACAACCTTTATGGAGCGTGCTACACATGCGGACCCAATGTAGGTGATGGTTGTCCGCTTTGCTATCAGCCTTATACCTCATGTAGTGCGACCAAGTTGTGAGAAAAGAACATAATTAACGTGCATTAATGTTGATTTTGTCGACCTTGCCATTTATAATTTGTAATACCATATTATTGTTACTTGTTTACATTTTAGTTATATCTAGCTTGTTTATTTGGATTTGTTAATATTGTAGTTTATTTATTCATGCTAGTAGGACATGACGACATTTATTCCACATCTTTTTTCTATTGTAAATACTGTTGTAGTCACTCTATACAAGAAGTTGACACCTAAGTAGAGGTGCACAAAATAACGGTTCAATAATCAAAACCGGTTATTAACCGTAACCGGTTATTAACCAATTGAGGAATAACTGGTTAGGGTATTTTTTTAACCGCAGGTTCGTAACCGATTAGGGATTTTTTATGAATAACTGGTTATTAACCGGTTTTTTTAAAACCGAATTTTAACCGATCCACAGGTTAACCAGGAAAACACCCGATAAAATAATAAAATATTAGAAAAAACCGGTTAAAGTAAAATAACCGTAAATTTTGAAAAAAAACGGTTATTAACCGAACTGGTTAAAACGAATAATCAATTTTCTTAATAACCAGTTAGGGTATTAAATAACCGGTTAACCGAAATTAACAAATTTACGCAGCTCTACACCTAAGGTTCTTTTAAAAAAAATTTAAATTATGTGGCTTACAATTACATGTTTTCTTTTTATGGTATCACACTATTATATCACTAACACCTCAATGATATGCCTTAATGCACCTTCGGTCTATATATATGATCTTTCTTCTTTCTTTTTCCCTAACACAATTATATACATCGGTTCACTCTAGACTTTTATATAGAGTTTTTGATAAAATTTCGACATACGGTGGGCTTTCATGAGCCCACCCCAGATAACGTGGTTCCATCCCTCTTTTCACTTGCACTTCAATTCAAACACCAAAGTGTTACACTCTTACTAATGAGCCATCAACTCTAATGGTAAAACAAATCTAAACAAACACACTTAATATTAATGATAAATTAAATTTAGAAATGCTAAATCCTTTAAATTTAGGTATATTGGTTTTTATTGGTCCCAACTATCACATGTTGTCTTCTACCTGTCTCAACTATTGAATTGGCTGTCAACGATCCCAACTTTTATCACATTGGTAACCACTGGTCCCGTCGTTAAATTTTTTTAACGCCGTTAAGTTTTTTCCAAATTCAATACCGAATTTATAAGCCTTTTGATCGGAACAATAATATAAGTCGATTGATGGAAAAGTTACCTCAAAATGGCGCTCCGAACAACGAAATAGTGCTTCAATCGGGTGTTTAAACCTAGCGGTGCTTCAATCGGATGTAAAAATTTTATCGTTCAGAGAGCCTTTTCGAGAAAACTTTTAAATTAATTGACACGTATTATCCTTCTGATCAAAAGGTCTAAAACATCGGTCTTGAATTTGGAAAAAACTTAACGGCGTTAAAAAATTTAACGACGGGACCAGTGGTTACCAAAGTGATAAAAGTTGGGACCGTTGACAACCAATTTAAAAGTTGGGACCGGTAGAAGACAAACGGTGATAGTTGAGACCGGCAAAAACCAATATACTTTAAATTTATGATTAGACTATTTATCTTTTTAGTAATATATTCTATTATTAATGCTTTGATTACACGTTAATTAGTACCTAATGTAAATATGTAATGATGAAAATAATTAGACATAATTAAATTAAAATGATTTCCACTCCTCAAATCAAAATGCACATCAATGGTGCTGGGTTTAAACTTTAATGTGTGTGTAACAAAGAAGAAAAACACTTACATTAATTCATTTTATTTTATTATCATGCATCTTAAGTACTTTGATGAGCTGATGGTGTTGGGTTTAAAGTGTGTAACAGAAACTTACAATATGCATCATTACTTTAAAGAATAGTAAAAAATGTAAAAAAAAAGGTTATCTGACATTTTGACAAGAATGAAAAAGGAGATATAATTCACCGTCTAAATTCCATCAACAAAACTCTATCACTTAAACGTTTAAACCAGGTTTTAAAGAAGCAATTATAGAAAATATAAGGTAAGAATATATAATTAAACTTAAAATTCGCATAAACTCCGTAACGTGAGCATGTGAGAAATGCCTGGAAAATAATTAACTATTAAGAATATTTAAATTTTAGAGTTAGTGAAAAATTACATGTTTTTAAATAGGGGGTTTTATCTAACAAATAAGGGCCGACTCTTAACCACTATTTAAATGGGCCGGGGATAGGTTCGATCAACCTCTCACATGATGGGCTAACACACTTTAACATGTAGATGTCGAAGTTATCAAGATAAAATGATATAGTCGTGAGAGTGAATATGCATGTCATGTGGAATTGTAGATGTATGTTAATAGCCCGATAAAATCACATCCTTTACTTGTGATAGAGGTATACGTGTTTGACTGTGAGTATGAATGGTGAAATGCGATTAACCCACCACATTTCATCTTCTCTCTTCACACCCGAGAAAAAATATCACAAAAACCAACACAAACCGCTTTCACACCATAAGCGAACGCTGTTTCATGCGATGATTGACCAATTTTCAAGCATGTATATGCCACTTGACCTCACATCCCTCTAAAGATGGTGGTTAGCACATTGAAATCATCGTACTCAGACGAAGTGTAACAACCAGTTTTAAACCCAGAAAACCGTCAAAGCATTAAAAACTTATACTTTCAATCAAACATGTACAAGTAACCGCAGCAACAACACTGTTTATTACCTTACTACTTTTCCATTTCTTTTGTCTACCTTCACCGCCATCACTCAACTCTCTCTCCGACCAAAATGACGACCGGCTCACCACCGACGACCGCCGCTTCCGCCGTCTCCGACGATCCAGCCACCGATCAACCGTCGAATCAAACTTCAACTGAAAATTCTAGGGTTAAGTTGAAGCTAGAAGATCTTAATTGGGATCATTCATTTGTTCGTGAATTGCCTGGCGATTCTCTTACCGATATCACTTCACGCGAGGTTGTTATTCAACAATTGAATTAATAGTTTACAGTTTATGATTTGATGCTAAGTGTTTCAGTTTTGATGTGTTGATGATTGAGAGATGTTAAGAACTGTGTGATTTGGATCGTGAAATTAGGGCTTGGATAATTAGTGGATGCTTGTCTTTTTTGTTTTATGTGATTAGAGCTTGAATTCATGAGTTTTTAAACATTGAAGGAGCAAGCTTTTGATGATTATAATACCATATGGCGTATGTCAATGCTTTACTGTTGTTGAGTTGTGCATAGAGTGAATTAGTCCTATTTTGATATGAAATTGGGTTAAAAATAATGATAGGATGATGAAAACAGTTGTTTTAGTGTAGCTTAAGGATTGTGCTCCGAGTTAGTGCTCTTTAAAGATGATTTTAATGACGTTTTTGTATCTGTTGTATGTTTGTACCTATGTTGTCAAAAGGCGCCAAAGGTGCGCACCTATACGCCCATGTGAGGCGTGGTGAAAGGAAACCAATTTGCGTGCGTTTAGGTGCTCCTGAGAGATTCATGCTAAAATCTTTAA
Source organism: Tagetes erecta (assembly GCA_030867185.1). Lineage (NCBI taxonomy): Eukaryota > Viridiplantae > Streptophyta > Magnoliopsida > Asterales > Asteraceae > Tagetes > Tagetes erecta. The sequence continues at coordinate 2,960,421 of CM061489.1, read as the reverse complement.
GCCTTGGGCGCGCCTTGGACCTTTGGAAACTATGCTATGAACTTTGAAGATGATGAAAGAAATTTGTAGTGATGCTATTTTAAAATGTGTTATATGTGCCAGTTGTAACTTTTGAAATATCTTGATGCTGACTTTGTTTCAGGTACTTCACGCTTGTTATTCGAGAGTATCTCCGTCTGCTGAGGTGGAGAACCCTCAGCTGGTTGTGTGGTCGGAGTCTGTTGCTGATATTCTTGATTTGGATCCTAAAGAGTGAGTTTATAAGTTTATATGCATTAATACAGAGGAAAATTCTGCGAAGTTAACTTGTGATATCTCATTATTTTATCTTTCAATGTTTACGTGTCGATATAAGATGTTCTAATGTACACAATGGGTACCATGATGAGACGCCATGATCATGAAATTGTTATCGGTGTTGCAGATTTGGAAGATCTGATTTTCCATATTTGTTTTCAGGAGCTTCTTCTTTAAAAGGAGGGTGAGTGACATTTCAATGAGTTTCTTTGTTCAAATGTATAAATGGTGATGTCGTAAATTATTTTCTAATTCAGGTTATCTTATGCTCAATGTTACGGGGGCCATCAATTTGGAGTATGGGCTGACCAACTGGGTGATGGTCGAGCGATAACACTTGGTGAGATTCTGAACTCCAAATCTGAAAGGTGGGAGCTTCAGCTGAAAGGTGCCGGAAAGACTCCATATAGCCGGTTTGCTGATGGATTAGCTGTTTTACGTAGCAGCATTCGGGAATTTCTTTGCAGTGAAGCAATGCATAGTCTTGGAATTCCAACCACCCGTGCACTTAGCCTTGTAACGACAGGAAAACTAGTGAGCCGTGACATGTTTTACGAGTAAGTTTTACAAAGTAGGGAACTTTTTCCATTTCAACCGACTTATAAGTTAAAAACAATGCATACAACATATTTCAGTGGGAATCCAAAAGACGAGCCTGGTGCTATTGTTTGTCGTGTTGCACAATCGTTTCTGCGTTTTGGATCATTTCAAATACATGCTAAAAGAGGAAAAGAAGATCTTGAAATTGTTAAAACTTTGGCTGATTACACCATTAAACATCACTTTCCTCATTTAGAAAGTATGAACAAAAGTGACACTTTATCTTTCTCAACTGGGGATGGAAACAGTGATGTTGTGGATCTTACTTCCAATAAGTATGCAGGTGAATATTTTAAATAATTTTACAGCGACCTTTTCTTTATAAACTACGCATTTTAAGTAATCCGTTTTAAGTTTATTTTTTGTTTCAGCTTGGCTGGTTGAAGTTGCTGAGCGTACGGCTTCCCTAATTGCAAAATGGCAGGGTGTTGGTTTCACACATGGTGTGCTGAATACCGACAATATGAGTGTATTAGGGCTCACAATTGATTATGGCCCATTTGGATTTCTTGATGCCTTTGATCCCAGTTTCACTCCAAATACCACTGATCTTCCAGGAAGAAGGTATTGCTTTGCAGAACAACCCGATATTGGGTCGTGGAATATAGGCCAGTTTGGATTGGCTCTTTCAACAGCCCAGTTGATCAATAAACAAGAGCTTAATTATGCCTTGGAAAGGTATGGACAAACATATAAAAATAATGATTACGTATGATATTATCACACTTAAATGACGATTCACTGCAGATATGGTAGTAAATTTATGGATGAGTATCAGGCCATAATGACTAAAAAAGTCGGTCTGCCAAGGTATAATAAAGAGCTTATTGGTGAGCTGCTGAACAACATGGCGGTTGACAAAGTCGATTACACAAACTTCTTCAGATTACTCTCCAACATTAAGTCTGATTCCGATGTTCCGGATAAAGAATTGCTAGTCCCACTCAAGGCTGCTTTGCTAGATATTGGCAGAGAGCGAAAGGAGGCTTGGACCAGCTGGGTGAAACGTTATAGAGCTGAGGTGGCATGACTCCTTATCTTATGCAATATTGATGTCTTTTTTCTCATTAGAGATGGCAAGAATTGGCGGGTTGGGTTATCATTCGAAATGGGCAAAGTTTTTATACGAGTTGGGATGGGTGCATGGGTTGGTCTGAACCACTTTTTCTTCTTTCTAAATAGTGTGTGAGATGAGTACAAAATATTTTAATTGCATAAAGTAGGAAAATGGATTTTCTCAAAATTCTATCTCGGCTTATATATAGTTCTCTCTTATGAAAAGGTACAGATTTTCAAAAAAGGCATTTTTTTTAATTAGGAATAAGTATTTTTCATTTTGGGAGTTAAGTTTTCAGTTGTTATATTGTTTCTCTTTGTTGGGTAGGTTGGTGTTTCCAAAATGGAGATCTCTAGTCCTACTTTAAAAGTTGTTTAAAATATAACTTTTTTTGGAAGTTTGCAAATGCTATATTACCCACAATATAATTTGAGTAAATTGGTTACCTTTTTATGCAACTCATGCTTATAGAAGAATAATATATGTTTTTTAGATAGAATGATTCACCAGATTGTGTCGAAATTGCCACCTTTGTTTTTTTTTTTTGTGTCGCACGGGTTAGTTTCAAGGTTGTTTGTAATGTTTATTGTTGGTTTGGTGCAGCTATCATCTAGTGGTATATCTGACGAGGAAAGGAAAGTTTCAATGAATTCTGTGAATCCAAGGTACATTCTCAGGAACTATTTATGTCAGAGTGCAATAGATATGGCTGAACAAGGTGATTATGAAGAGGTGAGAAGACTGCTAAAGGTGATGGAAAGGCCTTTTGATGACCAACCCGGTATGGAACGATATGCTCGGTTGCCCCCTGCGTGGGCTTACCGTCCAGGTGTGTGCATGCTCTCTTGTTCCTCATGAGAGCTTTTGATCTCAATATGAACTATAAATTATATCAAAGAGAGTTAAATGTGCATAATAGTTGATTATGTACCAATATGACCTAGTCTCTTAGGGCTTTCTTTTCTTTTTCTTTTTTTCATAGTTACAAATGGTAATATTGGAGTTGGTATTTGGCTATTTGCCATGTAAGATTTATACCATCTTTTTTAGAAAACATTATGAAAACTTATCATTCTCTCAATAGAAAGAAGGATGATTGAAAAAGTAAGATCTCATATTTGTGCCGTGCTCTTATTATGAACGAGATGCATGTGATCTAAGGTTTTCTCACTTTCAAAAACAAAACAGTTAAACGCAAGTATCATGCTTTATGGTTTTTTACATTCTTGAAAATGGAGTTGGGTTTTTGTGTTTTTCCCCAAGAGATGATTTGACTACCCAACGCCAAAAAATCAACGCGTCTTCAAGGCTCACGAGCAAGTTATTGCTGAACTCTGGTCTGAAACATCTATTGACTTGAAACATGCCTAAAACATGTTTAAAACCTTTAAAACAGACATGTAGCTAATGTGTGTTGCTTAAAAAAGCCCAACTTTTTAAGCATTTTATGTTTAGCTCACCCTTTGTGTCTTGAGTGAGCATAGTGCATTCGACCACTATGCTTGTAATACCGGATGAGAAAATATCTAGCATCTTACAAGATTAGAATCTAAAACTTTTTGATTGATACACCACCAATTACAAATTAGAGGTAGATTTTGTATCCATATAATTACGTTAAAACGACTTTTTATATACCATTATTATTACCTTTTCTATCTTCTTTACTCATTACACTTAAAAAAAATATTTAAAAATTCATGAGGTCAGTGAATTTTCCATATTTTTTCCCTCAAATATATGGACAAATGTATATTAGATAAAATATATGGTCTGAAACATCATGTGCAATGAGACTACCATTGCTAATAATTTATTTCGATAAGACCACCCTTGGTAATAAAAATGAAATTTGAATTGCTATATGCTAATAGACCAAATTAATAACATGTATTATTTGTTGTCAATGTGATTAGTGATCCATTAGTAACACACTTTGTGTTATGACTATTAGGATCCCTCTATAGACGTTATGTAGCAAAGGTCACACATTATTGGTTGTTGGAAAGTAAAGGTTTAATTATCCGTCATCATATTCTCATGCCCTCTTATTTCACAAAACCCCTATATGTCACCTTAAGGACTATGTGTAGCATATAACATTTTTTTATTTATTTTTGTTTAAAACGTGCATTTTTATAAAGTAAATTTTTTTTGTCTTTTGGGTTATTTTATGTTAATGTTTGGATTGTTTTTTTAAATATTTTTAAAAAATACACGTGTTTTTTGTGTTGTTTTTGTTAAAAGTTGTAGTTTTTAATTTTAAAAAACGTTAAGCATTCAAGATAAAAATGTTAACTATGTTGTGAAACAAACATTACAAATAAAAGTTTAACTAATACAAACATTCGAAACAAAGACATTAAATAAAAGTTCAATACATTACAAAAGTTTAACTAATACAAAACAAAACATATGAACTAGGTGTCCTCATCTTCTGACGATTATAATAATGTCACATTACCCATTACCAAGTGCAAACGTATAGTTCATGTCGAACATCTGTACGACCGTCGTCCATGGAGCGATCCACTCTTCAGAGGCGACGATCGAAGTGCTGAGATACTGCCCGTGCACCCGTAGGCAGGTTGTCGTATACGCAATGCATGCGAGTGCTGGGGTGGCTGCTGATTAGGCGACAATACTCCCGGCCTATGCTCAAGAAAGACAAGGATTTGGTCCCACAGCGGAGGTCGGTTGATTCCAAGAGTCAGAAACAGCAGCGCAGTCGTAAGAATCTGGAATAGCGTTGACGTCAAAATATTACTCATCGAAAATGTATAGTTGCTAATCCACGACGTCGTAATGTAGGGATAGAAAGGGTGTTGTGGGGGTCAGGCTTAACGTGTTTTTAAAGTTAAAAACTACAACTTTGTAACAAAAACAACACAAAAAAGTGTGTGTTCTTATAAAAATGTTAAAAAAAACCTGAACATTAACATAAAAAGAACCCAAAAAACACATATATTTTTTTTTATAAAAATACACAATTAAAAAAAAATTACATACGCTATATGTTACGCATGGCTCTTAGCGCGGCATATAGAAAGTGTCGGGTGTTTTATGAGTCATGCATAGGCCTGTGCGTAGCATATGAGTGTTGTGAGGATAGAAAATGAGAGTGTGGAAATAGACGTGATGTTATAAATTATAAGCAAACGGACAAACAAGTTAAGTAGGTTGCTTTTATGTCAATTTTTAGTAATTAATAATATTTAATAATACAACTACTAAAAAACTTGAAACATCCATGAAACAACCAAAGTTCATCAATACAGTATGGTAAGTAGGGAAAAATCTTCAGTCATTTACGTGTTATACTTCTTCCTTCTTGTTGAAAGTTCAGTACTAACGTGTCACAAAATAGTTTGTTGACTCTAAAAGCAATATATATATATATATATATATATATTGATCTTTATATAGATATAACTTGTTTGTTTCCCTTGCTCCACATCATTCCAACAATTTCCAATGGCTTCGATCGTACATTTCATTCTTTTAACCTCTCTTCAAATTTTTTTAGTTTCAGCACAACAAACCAACGTTTCAGTACCAGTCGGTGCGTCCCTCACAGCAACAGATGATGTGAGCACCATGGCTCTCACCTTCGGGTGATTTTGCCTTTGGGTTTAAAAGGATCAAGGGAAATGATAACTTTGTGTTATCCATATGGTATGACAAGATACCTGACAAGACCATTGTTTGGTACCCACAAGCAAGTCCCGTGGTTTCTAGAGGGTCGAAAGTTGAGCTAGCCAGTGGGCGTGGGCTCATACTTAGTGATCCTCAAGGCAGAGAAGTGTGGAGCTCCGAATCCATGTCAGATGTTTCATATGGTGTAATGAACGATACGGGTAACTTTGTGATTGTTGATCGCAATTCTAGCAACATATGGGAAAGTTTTAGTCATCCGGCCGATACCATGTTGCCTACTCAAGTTTTGGAGAGAGGTGGAGTGATCAATTCGAAACTAAGCCAAACAAACTTTTCTAAAGGAAGGTTTCAGCTTCAGTTTCATGAAGATGGGAACCTTGTTCTTAGATCTCGCAACGTAGCTTTTGATTTCACTTATGCTGCTTACCATGAGAGTAAAACAAATGATCCTTCTAATTCATCAAATTCTGGTAGCCGATTGATTTTCGATGCAATGGGTTATATGTATATTTTGATAAGAAATGGTCAAAGATCTGATGTTTCTATAAGAAATACAGCACTTTCTCATCAAGATTATTATTACCGAGCTACTCTAGATTTCGACGGGGTTTTGACTATGTACACTCACCCTAAGAGTCCCACTAACAATGCAAGCTGGGTAGCGATATGGTTTGAGCGAGGAAATTTATGTTCTTTTGTTGGCGGGTATGAAGATAGCAGGGCATGTGGGTTTAACAATGTCTGCAACCTTGATACTGATCGACCGAACTGTGAATGTCCACAAGGGTTTTCATTGCTTGATCCAAATGATCCAACTGGTGACTGCAAGCCTAATTTCTCTCCAAGATGTGATGCGAGAGAATCAAATGAAGATATAGACTTCATTGCACTCACTAATGTAAATTGGCCCTTGTCAGACGCTATGCGTATAAGATCAGTTAGTGAGCAAGAATGTAGAGATAACTGCAAGGAAGATTGTTTTTGTGTAGTTGCGATCTACAACGACAATAATTGTTGGAAAAAGCAGCTTCCACTCTTCAATGGAAGGATGGGGCCTTCAGAAATTAGCAAGGCGTTAGTGAAATATCGTAAAGGTGAACTTCCTCCCAGTATCCCTAATATCCCCACTAAGTTTTCTAGAGAAAAGAAAGATCAGAAAACTTTGATTACGATAATATCAACAATCTTAGGTAGCTCGGTGTTTGTAAACGTCATGTTAATAGGTGTACTTTGTCTCAGTTTCCGTATGAGGGTCCGAAAGAAAGTTAAAAAACTTCATCAAAGTGGTAGACTTGCCAATACCAATCTACCTCATTTTACATATCAAGAGCTAGTAAAAGCAACTAGTGGGTTTAAAGAAGAATTGGGAAAAGGGGCCTTTGGGATAGTATATAAAGGTGTAATAGGGGAAAACATTGTGGCGGTGAAGAAGCTGGATAGGGTTTTTGATGATGGCGAAAAGGAATTCCAGGCCGAGGTGAATGTTATTGCAAGGACTCACCATAAAAATTTGGTCCAACTTCTTGGCTATTGCGATGAAGGTGAGCAACGACTATTGGTTTATGAGTACATGAGTAGTGGTACGTTGGCACGCTTTCTTTTTAAAGATGGCAAACCGAGTTGGAAGCAAAGAATCAACATAGCATTAGGCATTGCAAAGGGACTCTCGTACCTTCATGAAGAGTGTATGACTCAAGTCATCCATTGTGACATCAAGCCTCAGAATATACTTCTTGATGATCACTACAACGCTAAGATTTCTGACTTTGGATTGGCAAAGCTTTTGAAGATGAATGAGAGTCGTACAAATACTGGAATAAGAGGAACAAAAGGCTATGTTGCTCCAGAGTGGTTTAGAAACACTCCTGTCACGGTTAAGGTTGATGTCTATAGTTTTGGTGTCTTGTTACTAGAGATCATTTCTTGTCGCAAGAGTGTGAAGGAAATTGAGAGTGGTGTTGAATATGAACAGATCTTGACGGATTGGGCGTGGGATTGCTATCAAGAAAGGGGTTTGGACACATTCGTTGACGATGATTTGGAGGCCATAGTTGATTACAAGAAGCTAACAAGGTTTGTAAAGGCGGGTCTTTGGTGTGTGCAAGAAAACCCAACGCAAAGACCGACCATGAGGCAGGTCATCCAAATGCTTGAAGGAGTTATTGACGTTTGCGAACCTCCGTGTCCATTCCCTTTGTCTGTTACCTCAAGCTGATCGATCATTTATACATGTTTTCTCTAAGGAGTGTTAGTTATACATTTACATATTTATTATAGTTCCTGATACTATTATAGTATTACAACTTATCTTGCTTTTCTTTCTTCATGTAGGAAGAACATCACAAATTTAATAAGACTTTTCATTTGCTAGTTTAACAAATAAGAAATTAAAGTTGTGACCAGTTTTGTTGACAATTTACATATTGGCTAGGGTCCCAAATACTTAATCATTCAAATAGTACCCATCAAATCAAGTATAGGAAACCACACATGGTGCTCACTTGGGAAGATAGGGACATAGATTTGTTTATTTATTTATGATGGGTTATTTATTTATTTTTATTTATTTTTTTAACGGCGATTGTTATGAATTGTGACGGACGTAATACCCCGTCACATGAGGGTCCTTAAACCAAGTCGGACAAACCTAAAACATCGTTCTTTGACTTTGACTTATATATCTTCCTGTATGATCCAAGTGACTCTATAATTAAGCAAAGTAGAGACACAAATAGTTGCTACTTTGTTATATATGTTGGACTTTGACTGGTTATTTGGATAAGTTTTTCAACAAACATTAATAATGTTTAGGCAATTAAAATCTTGAGAGATATCGTGGGCACCAAAGAAAACGTCAACATATGTATTTGCCCACTCAATACAACAAACCCTTTATTTTGAACATAACATAAACACGTACATTCAACAAACCATAAACACGTACTAATTCAGATCGAAATACTATTCGGAACCCCCATACCAGTCACACCAGCTTCCGAAAAAGGCTTCAAAAGGTTGTACGGTACAACCCCAACTCCATTTCTATTCTTCCTATTCTCATCACCATTTCTCTCATCAATAACACCTTCCAACTCCTTCAACCTTCCTGCAAACACTTCATAAGCAGCCTTTATCTCTTCATTTGCTTCAAAACTCGCTTCCATTTTCGCCCCGATGTACTCCTCATCCGGCGAATGGTTCGACAACACATCCAAAACTGCCATAATTTGGGACGCTTGAATCTGAGAAGGAAATGCGGACAAAAGTTCATCTTCGGGCCGACGTTTAAAAGCTTCCCATTCTTCATCAGTCGGGTCTTCACACGGCATTTTCACCCGGGCTATAGTGGCCCGGTTAGGAATGTATCCGGCATAATCATATTGCCCGAAGTTGACGGCAGCATGATGGCCGGATGCAACCCAAATGATTGTTGTGAGAATGCCTATTAGGTCTTTGGTTGTTTCAAGAACCGGCCACCATGGTTCGTCTTTCTTGTCCGCATGACCCCTTGTTTGGATCTCGGTCCACCATGCTTGAAGCTCGTCGTCAGACTCGACAAGATTCGGCTTTGGGTAGTAATGGTTCACATAGTCTGTGACCCATTGTTTGATGATGTCCCAAAGCACTAAACCATCATTTGCATATGGATAATCTTCTATAGATAACTTCAAACCATGTGGTGAATTTTTATCTTCCACGGCCATGCCCCTTCAAATTATAATTAATTGAATGTTTAAGTAACTAGTTAAGCTAAATTACATTTTCGGACGAAAAATATATATATACCGGATAAATATATTTTTCCTCCGATAATAATTCATACTAACAATATGACCAATGACACTCTTAATTTTTGGTGTTGTTACCTAGCAATAAGGTCAGCTGGCAATGCTTCATGGTCAAAACGCCATAGTTGATCATATACAACTGAACTCAACTCAATGCTATACTTCCCCGGTGAAAAGCACGTTTCGATAATCCCACCCGAATTTATGAGTGCTTCTCGAGCCAAAGCGTTAATCTCCATAGTATACCGGAAATGAGGGTGTAACAGATTATGTATCGGGTGCATTTTACTTAGCTGACGATTAGTCGCAATTATATACGGCTCAGTACAACAGTGTGTTCTCAACCTGAAATGTTACCAACTCCATCAACTAACTATAGCATATAATCTAGAAATAAGGTTTAATTAGTTTTGGCCAAATAAAGCACGGGTGAACGATTATATTAATAATTACGTACCAGTGACTAACTAGCTGATGATAACCGCTATCATGAGCAAGAACATGGACCTTAGCAAGCTTCCATAGCCACATACTAGTTGCATCACAAGAGGGAGTGAATACGTGTTTCCACTGCGGTTTGCCATCGCGTGGTGGACGAACCAACTCGATGGCTAATGGTCTAAGTAGTGTTCCATCTGGAGTAAGGTACAAAAGTGTTCTTGATCCGTATAAAGTTGTTTTAAGATTTTTGAGGTCTCGGACTTTATTCACGTAAGGCAGGAAGATGTCATGATAATCTAGTATGTAAAGTTTCTTGTTCTCTATTGCCTGCATATGATGTTATATTGGATTTTTAGTATGTATTTACCGCAAGAACTTGTAATGTTTTTCTTTCGAGTAAACTGCAGTTTTGATCACTATGTTTTAATACAATTAACAGTTTATATCACACCTTAATAGGTTTGGTCCTTGTGATTTTATTTTCTATCAGAACACTAACTTCATTAAGTTTTCCGTTAAGTTTCTCTCATATGTGAATTAAAAATGTCATTTATCCTACTCTTTTTGACATGCGATTGAAAAAAAAATGTTAACATACATGATAACCTTACTAAAAGAGGGGAAGAAATGACATTTTTACCCTTCAGATGCGAGGCGCGTAGGAGAGAATTAAGGAAAATTGGATGGAGTTAATGTACAAGACTATTTCTATTAGAAAATAAAATCATAATTAAGGATCAAAACTGTTAAGATGAGATTGAAATTGTTAATGATATCAAAACACAGAGAACAAAGATGCAGTTCTCTTTTCTTTCAAACCAATAATATTGTAAAATTTTCAACCGTATCGGCCATTTCCCATTTAATTATTTTCAGTCACGAGGGTCGAATTGGCATTCGCCATTCGGCTAGAAAACTGAGTATTTTCCCATTTTACGATAGTTCTGTGTCTGAAAATTCGGTTGCAAACATACCTGTGGGTGATCTCATTTTGCGAGCGGGAGCTACTCGTTTCCAACCAACCCTTTTTGTAACTGGTTTTACGACATGTATTTAAATTATTTTCAACAAGTTTCTTTTTAATACATTCAGTTACGTGACAAATATAAATTTACAATTTAACTGTTTTGTGATCGAATTTAAAAAATCGCTAGTTTTGCCACTTTTAGATGTGCAGTGCACCTTTAATGTTTATACAACTAGAGATATATACGTACCTCCTCAAGCGTGCAGAAGCCTCTAATCTGTCTCTCAACAATTTCTTTGGTTATTGCTGATTCAGGGGGACCGTACACTATAGGATCAAGCTCACTTATCAGTGGCCATGCCTGCAAATATTCATATTCATTTACCATATATATACATCCGAAATTTAATCTCTAGATAATCATATCTTTGTTACGCCCATCACAACATAACATAATGATCATATTAATTAATAAACAAACTTAGTCCTAGTCTAATACATCCTAAGTTCCTAACTCAACTCACACACTACTAAACTAGTTTTATACCCGACCAGAGGTCTGGTCTCGACGTGTAATTAACGACTGACATGAGCCTCATATTCGATATTTTTCTACATTACTGCCAACAAACAATTTTTAACCACACAACCACAAGTAAAAATTAACATAATAAAATCTTATGTGGGTTTATTACTATAAAACGAATAAAGTGCAATGAAATACATGCATTTCTATACCTCATATTTTAACTCAAATGCTAAAACATGGAATAACCGCAAAATAACCGTATGAAAATAACTCAACCGCTCTGCGTATCTAAGGTCAAGATTATGTTTCAGCATTAACTAACGATCCAGATTAAATCTCCCCGCCTGTGATTAGACTCACCGAGAGCAATATAATATATAGTATATAATAACAAACCCAATATATCCTAGTCTAAAAAAAACTCAACCAATAACTAATAGCACCAATTTTTACATCTGAACTGTTCCAACCCTCAAAGTGGCTGGCAATCTGAAAAACATACCGTGACTAAGGTTATGCTCAAAGGATTAAGACCCGCAACGGTTTGGCGACCAAATTCTTCATCCCTAATCCAACCAAACTTATCTCCTGCATGTGCGAATCAACAAGCTTAAAATCTTTACTTAAAACAAACAAGCTAGCTAGAAAAGTTTTAAGTATAATGTTAGATTTATGTTACTAACTTACTGTCTATCATTGCAGGAGTCTCGAAAAGCAAGACGTTGTTTCGGGCATCTTCTAAAGTCTTTAAAAGTCTTGGCAGTATACTTCCAAGCAATCCATTGCCATCTAACTGTGGCAAATTAACTCCTTCGTTGAACAACGAATCAATGGCTGTGAAGTATGGGAAACCAAGGTCTTTATCAATCATAGTTGTTTCCAACGACGGTATGACTGCCTTTAGCACTGAGTATACAGTCTTGGCGCTAAAAGTTAGGTTTTTTACTTCTGAAAAAGCCTCATCCCTCGGCACGTAAACTTCACTGCTTCTTGATTCGGACAATGGATCTGTATTTGTAATTCGGTTTTGGTGATTAGACCATTAATAAATCTTAACCAAATGCACCATATATTTGGCATGTTCAAATTTCTATAGAGGTGACCATGCAAAAGTTTCATCGTTTGTTTCAGTTTCAGTCTAAAAGTTTCATATATACGAACGAAAGTGATGAAATATTTGGACTCAAATTAAAACAAATTTGAACTATAATAGAGATTAAGAGTTAAATACAAAGATGAGAATGGTATTAAGAGAACGATTAAGTACCTGATTTAATTAGTTCGAGCTCGGCCAGTTTTGCAACGTCTAGGATAAGGGTAGTCCTTAGTGCCGAGTATAGGGCGTGCAAGATCAGGATCCTTGTCCGGATCACCGAGATCATTATACACATCATAATCATAAATTCTATCTTTCTTTTCTCGAAGCATATCTGTGGCATTATCACCTCGTAGAATTGCTAGTTCTTTCTCTCGCAAAGTCTTGAGACCAGTCGGCGTCAATGATGGTAAACATGATACCTGATACACATATATTCCACATAGGTGGATACATAAACAACATCACAAAGTTACAAAGTTAATGTTTGTATTTAGATGAGTAGCAAATTGAAGTGGCAAAACAAATGCACGAGACCATCACATCCATTGTATCCATGGGATGTAAAGTTGCATGAAAAGTTGTCATAGCTGTCATTTAGCCGCTATGTGACATGTGAGCTTAGCCCACATCATAGGCTTAGCCTGTATCATATTGGCTTAGTGGCTCAACAGAGCGAGCCGACATCTTGTCAAGTAAGTGGCTCAGTCGAGATGTTGACTAAGCCAACATCATTTGTGTTTATGGGATGTTCTTTAAGCACACATCGAGGTGGACACCCGTTGCTTGCAGAACACCCTCACGTGATTAGAATGCGGTCGGAATGTGTCAGAGATGGGAGCTAAATGTCTAGCCACCAATCCCACCATTTAGCCTACATAGTCGTCCGTATCACTTACAAAGCTTGGCCCATGTCCATGATATAGGCTAAAAAAATTGTGTCCATTCTGGTAAAAGTTCGGTAAAAATGTTCATTTCGTGAAAATTCCTTATATATTATAGATTTTTTAAATATAATTAAATAAGGCTAACCGGCCACATTTATGTCTAAGTTACTTTTGTGACTTTACATTGTAAAGTTCGAGACATTATATTTTTTCTTATATATGTCTAATGACGTTAATATCACAAACGTAGATGAGTCACGTACGTTGCACGCTCTCGCGACACGTTAATAATAACACCATTGTAACACGCGTAACAGAGTAAAAACTAAGGCGACATTAGCGCATGCAACGCACGTGGCCAATCACATTTCTAGTTATTATTATTTGTGATGATTCATGTGAGATCATTGTTAACCTTGTCAACGAAGAAGATTCGTTTCTCCGGGTTATCAAACTTGGAATGAATCCAAGACTTGCAAGAGGCGGTAATGGGGTCGTCAGGGGATCCTTCGATCACAACAGAGTCCACAAATACCTCTTTGTGGTGCTCGTTTTCAATCAAAATTGCCCCGATTGAACCAAAATTCATCGGTACTTCAAATTCTGCTAAATATGTTATTTCATTTGCCTTTCGATCAGTTCGGTGTGCATAATCCTTTATCGTGTCTTTCTTTAATCCTGTATCTTCAGAAAAAAAAAACTATATTAGAAATTATGAAGATTTATTAATAACTATCCTAAATACATATATATGTAATTTATCACAACCCATAAAAATCACTACTACGTACAAAACCATCGAATAATTTTATACGTACCCCGGCTTATCAAAATGGTTATTGACTTTCAACGTACATATGTCTATAGTCATCTAGCATGCAAGATCGATAATCTAACACAAACAACTTGTACGTGTCTAAATGTATTATAAACCACATACTATACGTACACTTGTGTGTTAGAGTACAATATATGCACGTACTAGCTAGCTAGTTATATATTTATTAATTTATAATATATGTATTAATTAAGTTTAATGCTGTGATACTAATAATAATTATCTTGATAATAGACTGGATCCGGCATGTACACTTACTAGGGTCGATCTCAGCGGCAACAAGCTCCAAAAGTAGCGATTTTCCGAGCAAATCGCCGATGTCGTCAAACGCTCTAGTTAAACTAAGGTTCGATATGGCACCGCCGACCGTCAATTGGACTGTAATCACAGCTTTAAGGCTGATGGTTTCGGTTACGCTAGTAGTACTCGATTCGCGGTCGACGGCTTTGGTCTCACCAGACGACTTTCTAGTGAGCCACCGTGAACGATTATGCTTCTCTAGAGGTTTGAAGGGAAATGCTAGCGTGTTAGGGACGTTTCCATATTCATTACCGCGGTTTTCTCCGGAGAAAGAATGATTCTTTCGCGGCCCGAGTGATGGCGGAAGCCGCGGAACATTGCTTTGGTGGTGGTGATGTTTGTTAAATTGAGGTTTCAACATGTTATGTGACTTTGTGTAATGTGTTATATGTTATTTAGACTTTAGAGAAACAACCATATTGCATATACCTCTTTATGTATAGATGGATTAAAATCACACAAAGGGGCAATGTACAAATATAGTCCCTGAAAAATAGAAGCATGTAACTTTAGTCTAGTGATTTTATAGCATAGTGGTCGCTTTAGACTAAACGTTGCGGATAAAATATAGCACCCTCATTTTATATTCACATCAGATTTTGTAGATAAGAGGCGGAAGTATTAACAGTAAGACTAATTTTATAACATAGTGTTCCTCTATAACGCCAAATCTTAACTAGAGTCTATATCAAGGCGTTATGAGACGTTATAACCATTTTCTATAACACCCCTATAAAGTTCAATACATATGATTTTATAACTTTAACCATCTTCTATTGAAGGACCAAAACAATCGATGAAAACCAAAAAAAATTAATAAATTACAGAAGTATAATTCAGATTTAAAAAACACAACAAATTTATTAAAGTTTTCAGAGTTTTGAACGATTATTTTACAACGATACATTGTGACTAAAGCTGTAAAAGAACTAAAAGGAGATGAATAACATCATATTTGTGCATGTTCGTTCATCAAAGAAATATAATGTTTAAGAACTTCCTATACCGAAAATTATGATAATTAATCCATTTAATATTTAAGATCCTTATATAATATAGGAAAACAAAAAAAATTATGTGACATTTTTTCAAAACCTTTAGCTTATGTGACATTATTTGAGAGTTTATCTCACAATAATGATTTTTTTATAATATGTATTTAAAATATATTATAATAAAACTAATTATATTTTAGGTCCCATAATATTTTGGAGAATTCTAAAACATTTAAGAGTATTTATATTTTTAACTCTTACTACAAGAGGTGTACATGAGTCGGTTTATATTTAATACGGTTTAAAAATGAAACTTATGGATAAAGTTAATAATAACATTCAATTAAAAACCTTAGTGTTTTATAAATATACATAACATTTTTATATGATTTTTTATAAAAATAAACTACACCATAAAATTGAGCAGTTTCTTCTTTTTAATTTGAGTATAATATTGTTATACTAAAATCTAATTTTTAAAAATATATCATGTGTTCCGGTTTACCACGGTTTTATGTTAAAACTGAATGAAAAATTCATGAACAAAAACATAATTTGAATGTTATGTTCATAAAGCAGTTTTATTTTCTCTTTAAAAAGCGTGCTGTTTGTTTGAAGCATTTGAGTTTTGAGAAGATAAGATCTTTTTTCTAACAACGGATCGGGATTAATTAAATTAAACAAACCGCCTAGCAAGTAGCTAGGCAAATACAAACACCAGTGAAACAAGAAAATAAGAATTAGTTAGGTGGCTAAAAAGTAAAAACTAAATACGTTACGTCCAATCGTTATCAAAAAGCAGAAGTACGTACACTAATTATTAATAATTATATCTCTCCATGTGTTGCAATAGGTTGTATCCTACCTATATTTGTACTTGAAAGTTCTCTCCATGAAGTGAAGACTCAAGCACACTATTTAAAGCTTAATTATGTGCACCAAACTTCCAACACAATTAAAGAGAGGCCCAAAGCCAACCTTTTAATTAGGCGTGTTCAAATCGTTCGAAGGAACGTTGAAAAATTGTTTTTTTTTTTTGTTTTTGCGCATGATTATAAACGAGCCATTTGACACAATTTGGTTTGTAATCGAGCTAAGTAATGTGCAAAGGTCTGCTCAGAGCGATATGATTTGAATATATACTTTTAATTTATATATATATATATATATATATATATATATATATATATATATATATATATATATGTGTGTGTTATATTTTAGTAGATAACTAATTTATGCTTATTTGCCCAGATTTAGATCATTAATAATTAAAACTTTTAGGTTAAATTTAAAAGTTATACATTTTTTTTGTCCAAAAACGACTAAAACATTTTCTTTACCTAACCAAAACACTTTATTGGTAAAGAAAAAGTTCTATTTTGTTATAGGGGCATGAAAAACGATGTGTAACATTTTATTAAAGATGTTTTGCTTTAATTTCTGAAGATGTTTTGTATTTGCTGAACTTATTATGTATTTTGAATGGATGACAAACGACAATGATAACATGTAAATTTGAAATCTTCGTATTAAGTTTTATGTTGAACATAAAATGTTCGAAATTGATCAAAACCAAGCAGAACCAAGTTGTTCGGTTGTAAACCAAGCGAGTTCGAGCAACACTTTTTCGCTCGTAACCTTAAGTTCGAGCAACACTTTTTCGCTCGTTTCATTAATGCCGTTAAGTTTTTTAAATTTCAAACCAACGTTATAGGGCTTTTGATCGGAAGGAGATTACGAGTCAAGTGATTTAAAAGTTACCTCGAAACAGAAATCCGAACGACGAAACACTGCTTCAATCGGGTGTTTAAACCTAACGGTGCTTCAATCGAATGTACAAATTTTGTCGTTTGAAATGTTGTTTCGAGGTAACTTTTACATCAATCGACTCGTATTATCTTTCCTATTAAAAACCTTAAAACACCAGTATTAAATTCAAAAATATTAACGTCACTAAAAATTTTAACGACGACATGTTGGTTGCCAAAGTGATAAAAGTGGGGACCATTACCAGACAATTCGATAGTTGAGACCTATAGAAACTAAAAGATAATAGTTAGAACGGATTAAAACTAATATATCTTTTTTATGTAAAAGTAACATATATAGAGTCCGCCGACTCGCCTGCTTTCTGTTAATTTAAAATGTTTTTTTACTAAAAAGAAACACAGAGAGTCGGGTGACTAAGTTCTTCAACCGACAGACTTTGTAGATTTAAGACCAACCGCCTTTTTGTTTTTCATGAATAAAAAAACTGTTTGTCTATCCTCACACCCAGTAAATCTATCCCTACACAACCCATCTACTTTGTTAAGGCCTTAGCGACACATATGGTCCCACTTTTCCCCACCAGACATATTTATTACACCTAGCTCGTACCTATGAAAAACATGCTGGTCAACATCCCATCCGCTGCGCTAAGGCCTTAGCGCCCCGTATGGCCCCACTTTTCCCACCAGACTCATTTATTGCACCTTGTACAGAAGAAAAGTCCGGTGGTCAACACCTATACGTACACCAATCATAGCCCTTAGCGCAACATATGAGTCCATTTTGGCTTATTTACTCTGTTGTTGCTAATTTTTTTACGATTCAAACTTCACTTTCACATTTCATTTGATTCCAAGTTTCCCATTACAACCTTCTTATCTATGTGTTAAATAATTGTACCAGATTTGATTATATTACGGTACTTAAAAATCTTATATAGATCTTATGGTCGGGCTATTTTCTTGCTATGTCGTCATCGTGTACGTCTATCAACTAGTCACGAGCATGTATAAAACCTACCTTAATTGGGTCAAGTCAAGTACTTCATAACTATATAATATGGACTATGGCCCCGGCTTCACATGTATATATGTGACACTTTTTGTCTTTGATAAGGACAATGAGTACTTTCTACAGTAATTATTCAAGATAGGTAAATTTGAAAAATGTAACTTTTTTTTTAATTGACGTTTGTCACATAATATCCCTTTTGATTTTCAATCTTCATAATATCCGTTCTTTATTAGTAGTTTACATGCACCTTTAAGATAAAACAGTCGTAGCACTAGATAAGACAGACATACGACTAGCAAGGATGATTGTAATCATCTAAAAAAATGCATGTTCATTTTTGTTTTCTAATCGAATGAGTAATAACTAATAAAGAACGTACATAATGAGGCATAGAAAGTCAACATGTAACATATGTATTTATATAACATCTTTGGTAATAAACGGACATTATAAATTAACTGTCGTAAAAAAAGGAGATTAAAACACTAAACGACATTGTTAGAAGTTAATTAGAATTATTTATTTATTATTGAAATAGAAAGATATAGATTTCATATTTGTTGATCCATTTCATTTATTACATTCACTTACATGAAAGCTAAAACAAGACACTAAACCTTTAATCCTTTATTTTCACCTAACAAACGTACACATGCATTATCAGCCAACAGGTAAATTTTACCGGGTACGTTATATACGTCCCCTTACAAAAACATCTTCAATTCGATATTCGAACCAACGATTTAGATCGAAATGCTATTCGGAACACCCATACCCGTCACACCTTGTTCTGAATAAGGCTTTAGAAGGTTGTACGGTACAACCCCGACTCCGTTTCTATTCCTCCTATTCTCATCACCATTCCTCTCATCAATAATACCTTCCAACTCCTTTAACCTCCCACCAAACCTTTCATAAGCCGCTTGTATTATCGGATTCGCCTCGAACGGTAGCTCTAAATTCGCTCCTATATACTCCTCGTCAGGCGAATGATTCGACAACACGTCCAAAACTGCCATAATCTTGGATGCTTGAACTTGAGATGGAAATGTGGACAAAAGTGCATCTTCTGGCCTACGTTTAAACTCTTCCCATTCATCAGCCGTCGGGTCTTCACTCGGCATTTTGACTCGGGCTATGGTGCACCTGTTCGGGACGTAACCCGCGTAGTCATACTGCCCAAAGTTGACTGCTGCATGGTGTCCTGATGCAACCCATATGATTGTTGTGAGAATGCCTATGAGGTCTTGTGGTGTTTTGAGAACTGGCCACCATGGTTCGTCTTTTTTGTCGCCGTGACCCACGGTTCGGATCTCGGTCCACCATGCTTGAAGCTCGTCGTCGGACACGACATGTTTGGGGTCTGGGTAGTAATGGTTTACGTAGTCAGTGACCCATTGTTTGATGATGTCCCAAAGGAGTAAACCATCATTTGCATATGGATAATCTTCTATAGATAGCTTCAAACCGTGTGGTGAATCTGGATCTTCCACAGCCAAACCCCTTGTAACAATAATTAACATTTTAATTAGATGAATAGAATTGTAAAAAATTTAAAAAAAAACATTTTCTTTTCTATAAAATTTTAATTTATTTATTTTATTACAATACTGTATGTACTTCACAATTTGCTCAGGTAATTAATCATTAATATAAAAACTAGGATGAACATTTTTTTTTCTCCAAAGTATATATACACGGAGCAAAATATACGAAATATTTTATTGTTAGAATATATTACAATATATCAATTTAATTTGATTATTTTCTTTATCTATCTTACGGTTTTACAAAATTATTAATTAAAGAAAATTTGAAACATTATTTATTTCATTTGTAAGGTGTCACTGAATAATTTATTATAACTAAATTTTATATTCAAACTCGTTTATCACACATGTTGAATGATAAATAAAAAAAAGGATTATAAATTAAATATAAATTTCACAAATTTTTAAAATAAGGATTATAATTATTTTTATTTTAATCGAGTAAAAATTTCCAAGGTAGAAGACTTGAAAGTAATTATAAAAAAAACTACAATTATAGTTTTTAAAAGTCAACAACATTTGAAACATTGATTATATAATTGATAGTTAAACTTAACAAAAAGATAATAAAATCATGAACATAGTTATGAAATATTTTCAAATATATAAAAAAATATAAAAATCGTTTTAGAATTGTGAAAAGTGACAAAACTTTTACTCTTAATTTTGTAGTTTTGTTAGCCTTGAAATATTAGGCCGGAATGAGAATGAATTGATAAATAGTCAGTTTTCTAGTATATATCATGCTACATCTTAGACAAAAAACTTGAGATCGAGTTAATTAATTACCTAGCAATAAGGTCAGCTGGCAATGCTTCCTGATCAAAACGCCATTTTTGACCATAAATAACTGCACTAATCTCAGAGCTATACATCCCTGGTGTAAACCCACCTTCAATAACTCCATTAGCATTTATAAGTAACTCTCGAGCCAAAGCATTAATCTCCATTGTGTATCGGAAATGAGGGTGTAACAGATTATGTATCGGGTGCATTTTGCTAAGCTGACGATTCGTTGCAATTATATACGGCTCAGTGCAACAATGTGTTCTCAACCTGCAGCAGAAAACATATATATTTTTACAAACTCAGTCATCTTATAACATAAAATTTAAAAACATTGAACCATCGTGTCCGGTACTTGCAAGTTAAGTTACCAGTGACTAACGAGCTGATGGTAACCACTATCATGAGCCGTAACATGGACCTTAGCAAGCTTCCATAACCACATACTAGTTGCATCCCAAGACGGGGTGAAAACTTGTTTCCATTGAGGTTTGCCTTCGCGTGGTGGGACGACCAACTCGATGGCTAATGGTCTTAGTGTACCATTTGGAGTAAGGTACAAAAGCGTTCTCGATCCGTATAAAGTTGTTCTAAAGTTTTTGATGTCTCTAACTTTGTTCACATAAGGCAGGAAGATGTCATGATAATCTAGTATGTAAAGTTTCTTGTTCTCTAGTGCCTGCGCGCATATTAACTCTTTTAGTAAGTACTGTCTATGATCACGTACCTAGCTTGCGACTCAAATTGATCGACAAACCCTACTATATATACCTCTTCAAGTGTAAGGGAGCCTCTGATTTGCTCCTCAACAATCTCTTTGGTTATAGCCGATTCAGGCGGACCGTATACCTTAGGGTCAAGTTTACTTACCAACGGCCATTCCTGCATACATTCACATTTTCACAGCTTAACAAAAAGTACATATCTTATTAGGGTATGAGGTATTTTGATTTGTCCTGAAACAACATACCTTAACCAAGGTTATACTAAGAGGATTAAGTCCAGCAAGCATTTGTCGGGCAAATTCGTGATCCCTCATCCAACCAAACTTATCTCCTACAAGTTATCAAACGTAAAATCGTTCACATTATTCTAAAAAGGTGATACAAAAAGAAAAACATGGTACTCGAAGAATGATCGATCGAGAGAGGTACGTGTGGTACGTACTATCAATCATCGCAGGAGTCTCGAAAAGCAAGACGTTATTTTGGGCGTCTTCTATGGATTTTAAAAGTCTTGGTAGAACATTTCCAAGAATCGTCTTGCTTTCTACCGTTGGCAAGTTAACCCCCTCGTTGAACAACGAATCAATGGCTGTGAAGAATGGGAAGCCGAGATCTGCGTCTATGATAGTCGTTTCCAACGAAGGTATAACGGCTTTCAAAACTGATAATAGAGTCTTGGCATTGAAAGTCATGTTCTTTACTTCTGAAAAAGCTTCATCCCTTGGCACATAATTGTCATCACTTCTTGATTCAGATAATGGATCTGCATTTCAGCATTTGCAAACTACTGTATTCACTAAAATGTACAAATATTTTTCTACTATGCATGCATGGGCATGGGCTATCATGTTTTAAGTGAATCAGTTAAGATTTTTCAACAAAATAATTAAGAATAATGATAAATTTTCATACATTATGTAGTAAAATTCATAATGTTATTATAAGAAAAATAAGTAAATGCCTGATTTAGTTCGAGCTCGGTTCGTTTTGCAACGTCTAGGGTAAGGTAACTCTTTAGTGCCAAGTATTGGACGAGCCATATCAGGACCCTTGTCAGGATCTCCGAGATCATTATACACGTCGTAATCATAAATTCTGTCTTCCTTTTGCCGAGGTTTGTCGGGTGCACCCTCGCCCCGAAGAGCCGCTAATTCCTTCTCTCGGTAATATTTGAGGCCGCTCGGCGTCTGCGATGGTAGGCATGCTACCTGCATCACACATGTTAAAAAACAATGAAAAGAGTCAAAAAGACCACATAAGTAAAATTTACTTCAATAAAAAGATTAAACTTGAAATTTATAGGAGTGTTACAAACATTAAATGATATTAATATATATACATTCACCCAATATTTTAATCTGTTAACACCTTAATTAATCATCTTTAAAATGACATAACTACAATAAACTTTATTCGTGAAATGAATATCATCAATTTTATGTGGTTCACACTTATCACGTGTGTTTGAGAGGTTAAAGTATTTTATGCATGTTCTTTTTCTGAAATAAAAATAAAAAGTTATCGTGCTTCGTTAACTTCACTAGCTCGTAGGTAGAGCTACCCATTTATTATCGACCACATATATCAACAACGTATTGTTCTTTTACTTTTTCTTTTTTTTTTAAAAAAAATTTTATGTGGTCAACAATTATCACGTGTTTAAGTTGTTCATGTGTTAAAATTTGAGATGTTTCAATTTAGCTTAAAGAGTTATGTTATTTTACAAAGGATAAAAATGGTACAAATTGTAAGAAAGATTTTCAACTATTAGATTAATTTTTAATGGTTGAGATCAATTTATGGTAATACATGTTGGTGGAGGGGTATTTTTGTCATAGCCACTTTTGTTGACTTTCTCTCTCCACATGCAAGACACATGTCAATTCCCCCACTTTTTTGAAACGTTAATAACTTTTACATACGACGTTATTTTTTGATAAAAATTACACCAAAAAAACAAGTGTTTTTTTATCTTTTTTTATACGTCACAATGATATTATAATATAACACAATGATATTACACAACTTATAATATAACACAATGATATTACACAATGAGTTGAAAATTTTGAATTTTTTTTTCTTTTTTTATATACCAATACTATACGCTTTTCGAAGATAAAAAAACGCTTGTTTTTTTGTGTAATTTTTATTAAAAAATAATGTCGTATGTAAAAGTTATTAATGTTTAAAAAAAGTGGAGGAATTGACATGTGTCTTGCATGTTGAGAGAGAAAAAGTCAACAAAAGTGGCTATGACAAAAATACCCCTCCATCAATTGATTTATCTTAATATTTAAAAGTAGATCTAATTACTATAAATCCTTCTTACACTTTGTACCAAAATCAAACTTTGTATATGAACCTTTCTAATAGTTATAACAGCGGGCCATGCATATATTAAAGGTTAATTACGGTGTAAAGCTGTAATGCGTCACATATTAAAAGACGGAAATATTTTTAAACTCAGTAGTAAAAATAGCAACTAACTCTAAGTCATAAATATATTAAAGCAGATTACGTGGTTCAAATTAAGTTGTAAACTGATTAAGTCATCAATAGTAAAAAAAATCGAAAGTCGAAATCATATATATGTCAAAGTTAAGTTGAGAGGTTAAAGTAATATTATATGAAAATTGAGGATGAGGTTTGAAAAATTAGAGTTGGTCACGTGGGTGGCACCCACCGACCTTTGAAATTAGAATGTTAAGTAACGTCTCATTAACATTTTAACACTCCCGTCAATTCATCAAACCACATCAAATTTTCGGCCCAAATTAAAGTTTTAAATTAAAAAGTGTATGGTAAATGAAAAAGTTAGGCTATACTTACGTTATTGCTAAAAGAATAATCTGGTCCTAGTATGCTAAAATATTGACATATACGAAAACGTTTAGCTTGCATTTTGGCAACAAATATGGTATTGTTATTATTTTTGTGATTGCATTCATAAAAAATATGGTATGGATTGTTTGCTAACCTTGTCAACGAAGAAAACACGACTCTCAGGGTTGGTGGACTTGGAATGAACCCATGACTCACATGCTACGGTAATCGGACCGATAGGTGCACCTTCTATAACAACGGATTCAACAAATACCTCTTTGCGGTGTTGGTTTTCTATCTTAATTGCCCCGATTGTACCAAAATCCTCTGGCACTTCAAACTCTGCTAAATAAGTTACATCATCTGCTTTCTGACCAGTACGATGTGCATAATCTTTTACTGTGTCTTTCATTTGTCCGGTCGCTTCAAAATCAGAATTCATGAATTATTGTTAATGAAAAGAAACAAAAATTTGATTTTCAAAAAACTCTTATTTACAAATTAACAATATATATGTAACTGAAGAAAACAATTGAATTTATAAAAACTCAACTTTATCCTTCATATTTTAACAAAACATAATAAAAACTCACAATATTTACAACCTGTTTCTCAAATGGATATGAGTGGTTTTTATATTTGAGGTAGTGGGTTTTAATGATTGTGAGTAAAGAAGAGTATGCTTAATTAGAGAGAAAAAAAATGCGGTGAGTTTAATTAACTTAATGGGTTATGATATTTTTTAACAGAATAAAATATATTCAACTTAATGTTACAAAATTAAACTTCAAATAACTAAAACAAAGAAAAAAAATTTAAAAGCTAATTTTTTTAGTAAACTACGTACACGTCTAAATCTAATTAAGTAGTTCAAGTTGCTTGCGATGTAATTCATAACATTAAATCCAAATTTAATTTATATTTTGATCCCGTAACTCCAAAATAAACTATCGTTAATAATTGCATTTGCTTACGAGACCAAAACCAATTAATTTTAAAACAACTCTTTTTCATTCAAATTTACAGGGGCATGGAAAAAAGGACGAAACACAAAAAATAATGACTAGTTATTTTAAAAAAATTTAACTAGAAGAAATTTTTAAGAAAAAACAAATACCCTTGAATTGTATATATATTGGATTATTTATTTTCATGAGCTATATATGGACCACGATACAAGAAAATAAAATTTGCTTGTTATCAGTTGCAGAAACGTTATCTTCGTTACTGTACATAAATTATAGGAAGGTCTGTTTCATTCGAAGGTCCTACTAATTAATGTGTTTAAATGATTAAACAACTCAAGTACAACTTTGTAAAACAGAAAAAAGACAAACATATATATATTTTTGGAAAGAGAGAGATTGCGTATATTATATTCCAATAGTTTTTTTAGATAAATGACATAACAATACATGCCCCCACATATGCCATCGTTTTCTTAAAGACTTAAAGTAGTTTCATAACCATTTTAAAAGATAATTAGGTGTTAGTTTGTTTTAATTATATCACTTAAGCTTAAAAATTACTTTAATTGGACACTCATCTTTATATTTTATTTAAATTAGGCGTTTTAACATGTTGGTTTTACATGTTTTTCTTACGTTTCAGTTACGAATAATTTTTTATATTTTTTATGCTATTGTGAAGCGGTGATGTGACTTGCAGTTATTTTATTTTTTATTTTTTATTAAAATTAACATATTTTAAAATTTTTAATATAATTATATACATTAAATATTTCGACCCCCACATTTTATTATCAATTCATTTTCTTGACACAAACAAAATCCAACAATTACTCGATTTGGAGGTTTAGTCATCCAATTCAAACAAAATATGATTTAGTGACCTAATTAGAACAAAATTAAAATTTTGTTATCTTTGTATGACATTTCCCCTTTATTTTTAAAGTTATTTCGTATATTTGTTACACCTCTTTAAAAAACTTTTAGGAATATTAGTCTCTCGATGGGAATAACAATTTGTGTACATAAAAAATGTTTGATGTAGGTATTCAACCGAATCAAATTCAGCCGTTTTGTATGGTTATTTATCTAGTTATGACCGAACCGAAAACTAAATTTACAATTTGGTTCGGTTTTTTTGTTACAGATATGATTTGTTTTTTTATTTTCGATTTTCTGTTTATTTAAACACTTTTACTTGATAGTCACTAACTAAATGCAATAGCATACAATATTATATAGAATTAAAGCTTGATTTAAATCAAATATATATTCTTTTGTAAAAGAAATAGCTAAAATTGTATTTGGTCAAACTTTAAGAGAAGAGATGTGACAAGTAAAAAAGAAAGATGTCTATAGTAGTTGCTTTTGTAAAACAGTATATTCTTATTCTTGGTCTGGCATTTAATTTGTTAATCCAAACTTCAAACTCGTGTAGTACAACTATTTGCACATAAACTGCCTTTTAGTTCAAATTATAAAAACACATTTAACTTTGAAAACTAATTAGTTACCATGTTAAAAGCTTTGTTATATAATGTGGGTCCAGTTAAATTGCGCATAATTTTGTGTAAAATAAGTATGAGTAACTTAATTAAGAGTAAATCTCTATTTTGGTACCTGAGTTTTGTATATATTCTTCATTTTAATACTAACTTTTATTTTTTGTCGATTATTGGCCTGAGTTTTATAATTCATCTCTATTTCAGTACATTTGACTAACAAAGTTAACTTTTTTGTTAAGTTTAATTAAAAAGACAAAAATACCCTTTGTACTGAAATGGATATTATAAACATGTTTACATTTAAATAATTATTTTATTTGTTTTTTGGTGTGTATCCTTCCTTATATAATATAGCAAAACAAAAAAATCTTATGTGGCATATTTTCATAGTTTTTAGCTTATGTGGCATTATTTGAGAGATTATCTCACAATAATGATTTTATATTTAAAATATATATATAATTTATTATAATAAAACTAATTACATTTTTGGTCCCCTAATATTTTGAAGAATTATGAGAAATTTAAGAGTATTTATATTTTTAACCCTTTACTACGAAGAGTGTATGTGAGTCGGTTTATATTTGATAGGGTTTAAAAATGAAACTTATGGATAAAGTTAATAATAAAATATAATTAAAGACCTCAATGTTTTATAAATATACATAACATTTTTATATGATTTTAAAAAAAAAATTAAACTACACCATAAAACTAAGCATTTTATTCTCTTTAATTTGAGTATAATATTGCTATACTAAAAATCTAAATTTTAAAAATATATCATGTGTTCCGTTTTACCACGGTTTTGTCTCAAAACTGAATGGAACATTCATGAACACCCTTAAAAGCATCACTTGAATTATGTTTCCGAGTAGCGCGGACACTAACCTAGTATATATATATGTCAAATACATAATTTTAAATATCTATGAAAATATATGTTTTTATTTTTTAAATTTATCGTTTATCTAAAGTTATTTTTCTAATATCGTTCGGTATAATATCGTATTTTTTTTAGTTTTTTAATTATATCGTTCGTTTGAATAGTGTTTGATATTTAGATGTTTTTAATATCGTTAGATTTTGTACTTTTTGCCTTTTCAATCGTATTTTCTAATATCGTTTTGTTTTTTGGTATCTAAGAACCCGACATTCTAATATCGTTTGGTTTCTAATATCGTTAGATTTTGTACCTTTTGCCTTTTCAATCGTATTTCAGTACTAAGTTTTTTTAAATTGATCGCTTCTCCAAACTTATTTTTCTAATATTGTTCGGTATAATACCATTCCTTTTTAAGGTGGCTTTTTTAATATCGTTTGGTTTAACAATGTCGGGTTCTTAAATTTCTTTTTAATATCGTTACGTTTAATACCGTTTGGTTTTTATACGTTTTTAATGTCGTTTCGTTTAATATCATTTGGTTATATATGTTGTTTAGTATTATTCGCTTTAATAAAGTTTGCTTTTTGAACGTCTTGTTAATAGTTCGATAAATGATAATATTTTTAATAGCGTTTGCATTTTACTATACATGCATATATATATATATATATATATATATATATATATATATATATATATATTAATTGACAAGGTCGGTGCTTTGCACCGGCCGAGTCACGTGACGTCACATTGTCTTTTAACTTTTTGTACTTTAACGTACTAACGGTTTTAATCCCAGACTTTTGATGTATTTACGGTTTTGATCCCCGACTTTTACTAATTGTCATTTTAGCTCCTGATGAGTTTTCGAATTTGATCTTTTACTCTATTTTGACATATAGCACGACTTTAATATTGTCACCGTTTTAACCTCGAACTTTTGATGT
The DNA here is from genome assembly GCA_030867185.1 of Tagetes erecta. Lineage (NCBI taxonomy): Eukaryota > Viridiplantae > Streptophyta > Magnoliopsida > Asterales > Asteraceae > Tagetes > Tagetes erecta. The sequence goes on along the minus strand of CM061489.1, from coordinate 2,931,989 downwards.
TTGATCGTTTTTTAATATGTGACACATTACGGTTTTACGTCGTGATGTACGGGACATGAGACTTTTTTTATTAACGCATGTGATGAAGTCAAATACGCAAGACCCTACTGCGTGACGCAGCGCAGTCTGGTCTTAAATCTAGTTTATACTAAAAGATAGAAAAAACATGTAGAAAAAAATGTATTAAAAAAGGAACTGTAATAAATATGACATTTATTTACTGAACGTTATCAGAAAGAAAGTTTAAATACTGAATGATATTTAAAAGACATTTAAAAATATGTATTTGACATATATATATACACACCCAAAAACATATAAAATAATTATTTAAATGTAAACATGTTTATAATATCTATTTCAGTACCAAGGGTATTTTTGTCTTTTCAATTAAACTTAACAAAAAAGTTAACTTTGTTAGTCAAATGTACTGAAATAGAGATGAATTGTAAAACTCAGGCCAATAATCGACAAAAAATAAAGTTAGTATTAAAATGGAGAACATATACAAATCTCAGGTACCAAAATAGAGATTTACTCCTTAATTAAAACAAAACAAACTTTTAATAACTTAATTGAAATAAAATAAAGTTTGAGTAACTTAATTTAAGTGACTTAATTTATACATAACTTAAAGATAGTTACCTAACTAATTGAAACAAAACAAATTTAAGTGACTTATTTAGAACGAAACTTAAAGATAGGTTCATTATTGATTAATATTACCAAGCGACCTTGGCTGAAATTTTATGCGAAATTAATTTTCAATTGCAAATATGTTGGAAATAATTATTTGATACCTAACAGAGCGTTTAAAACTTGACTTCTTTTATTTATGTAGATTTTGTTTGATGTTATCCGACGGTGGATTTTTGATGGATCATGCACAAAAATATTACCCTATATATATGATATTATCCAAAATCTTATCCGAAATCTTAATGTCGATAGTCACCAAATTTTTTTTTGAAACGGCAGTTGCACCACCAGCTAACCGGTAGTTCAAGGGAGTGTAATGACCGAGCCTAGAAGCCCACGGCCTATCCCCTGTAAGAGGGATTATTTGCGGCAGAGTGTGGCAGCTCCCCTAAGAGAAGAATACTCTTCTCGGGGCCCCGACCAACCCTTCCGAAGAGCAGGAAAGTCGGAGTCTAAGACTCGTCAACTAACCGCCCCGGGAGAAAACCACAGCAGAAACTTTTAACAAGTCATGTGTTTTAGCCCGCCGATAGTCACCAACTAATCTTAGTTTGATGGGTCTTGACAAATTTAATTAATATATATAATATTTGTTTTGTTTTTTTAGTGAAAATGAATAATTGAACGTTTTAACGTTCGTGATTAGTACTAATTGACTTATCAGTTATCACGGCAAATATCTAAAAATTAAAACTCATTTAAATATATAGTTGCGTTAAGTATAGATATAATAGTTTTAAAAATGTATTGTATTTGAATAATTCGAGATAGTTAGCAAATAATTAGAAAATAATTAGAGAGTTTTATATATAAATAATTAATTGATTTGTATTCAATAAAAATTATGACACCTTATATTATGTGTAATGATTAATGTTTAAACCGAATTATTGGATATTTGTGTTATGTTATTGTCACTTTTAACACATGGTATTGTGTGTTATGTAGGCGTCATCTTTAACGAGACATTATACCTAATGCTAATGATTTCTTCTTGTTATTAACTATATTATGCCAACTGATTTTTTTTTTCAAAATATTATGATCAATTTAAAAAAACATATGCACATGGTAAAATCGATCCAATCATAAGATTAGGTAGAGCCTCGGGTGTAAGATATACTGTGGCAAACATTTCTCTGTCCAAAGCAAAAATATTCAAATAGTGGTAAGTATCACTATTAAAAACTATATTTTTCATATAAGAGTTTCATACAAACTTCTGAATTTCTGATAACTCATTATTATTGATGATTTTATGATTATTTATTTGACAAATAATAAAAGCAATGACCTAATTTTTCATATACCAATGAACACTATGTATATATAGATGTTGTTAAAGTTATGTATTGTATGTTATGATATAAAGTTATAATATGTCATATATTAAAATATACGGATAAGCATTTGAATTTAAAGGTCAAAATGGTATATAAGTCAAAGACGTAGAGTTAAAGTTGTAAATATGCTAAAGTTTAGTTGAAGTGCTGAAAGTGTAAAGTGCTAATCAAGAGTAAATTCACTATGTATACATTATTGTTTTAGATTAACAAGCTATAAAGTTGGGTCGCGCTGTGACGGTCGTGTTTGTATGTGACTTTATCTTGCGTTGATAAAAAATTTCATGTCTCACACGTTATGGTATAAGTCTTAGTATGTCAAATATTAAAAGATAAAGATATATCCGAGCTTTGAGTTCAAAATGAAAATTAAGTCAAACACGTAGTATTAAAGTCGTAAATATGTCAAAGTTGAATGACTAAAAGTGTAAAACTGTCAAAGTAGAAAGACTATATTAGTAAATTAAAAGAATGATAATATAGTAATTTGTACGCCATTACGACCAAACTTGCAAACTAAAATGTTATACAACTAGATTTAATACTTGTGTTGTACATAAGAGTTAAATAATAATATTTATTTAAAAAAATTATAACCATTATATTTAAGGATTTGTAAATATTTAATATTTAAATATTTGTAAATATTTTTTAGTTATGATACGACTAATCCTAAATTTTTTACTATAATTCATGGTGAAAATTTCCACTCAACTTTCTTGCCCTAACTTTAATATATAAGACAAGAATTTATTATTTTTTTTTAAAATAATGTACGAGAAACCATAATTTAGTATGTTAAATTAGAAAAATAACATGTTCATCCATGTTATATTCACTAGCCTATAGATTCTCCGCTAGTAAAACCGAAGAATAAAAGTTAGTTATCATTTTAACATACCCCATCTCTTTTGAAGAGAATAAAATGTTATTTTTTACATAATATATACGTTAACTTTACTAGAGGGATGTTCCGTTACAAACTAACTTTTGTTTAATAAAATTTAAAAAATTACTTAATCATTCTGAAATTGAGTCAAACAAATTCTGATTATAAACTTATTTCAGTAGTGTTTGAACTGTGTTGTTGAACACTCCTCCATACTGTACCCTAAACCTAAAACACTCATCCCTAAAATTGATGCCCGTATATATTTTTTTCCAATTTTTTAATAGTATTGGATCTTACAGTCTCAACTATTCGTTTTTATCCACTACCGGTCCCAACTTCTGAAATATGTGTTTGCGGTCCCAACTTTTATTATTTTTGCTACTAATGGGCCGCCGTTAAAAAATTTAACGGCGTTAACTTTTTTTTTTAATTTCAAACCGGCATTAACTTTTTTTTAAAGTCGATTGATATAAAAGTTACATCGAAACAGTCCTCCAAATGACGAAACGACTCATCGGGTTATTTAAACCTAACGGTTTTTTACTCAGACGTACAAATTCCATTGGTGACAAAAATGGTAAAATTTGGGACTGTTAATTAAGATCCAATATACTCCTTTTTTTTATAAAGTCAGACCCCCGTCCATGATTTTCAAAGAAATTTTTTTAAGTTTTGACTTTTTATTAATTGTGAGTATATATAGTCGACGTTCATACGTATATAGTCGAAGATTGACGCCTCATCAAAGGATACATTGAAAGATTTTAAAGAGTGAAGTTGGCAAGGTTTTTTTTAAGAGAGATCTTGAGAATTTTTCGCTTTTTTATTTGATGACATAACTTGATCCAACCGAAAAACAGAAAAAAGCTTATTGGTCCATGATCACTCCTTATTGGTTCAATAATTTGAATGTTCATGTACACTTACTAGGGTCAGTCTCGGCTGCAACAAGCTCCAAAAGCAATGATTTTCCTAGCAAATCAGTGAAGTCATCAAACGCTCTCGTTGAAAGATTTGCTAGGGCTCCTCCCACCGTCACCTGGACCGTGATCACGGCTTTAAGGCTAATGGTTTTAACACCACTTCTAACAACATTAGACTGGCCCGCAACGGCTTTGATTTGGCCAGATGAGTTGCCCAAATGCCGCCTAGAACCGAAATGACTATGACGTTTAACAACGGGAAATGCTAGTGTGTTGTGAGATACAAAGGAAGTAGGGTTTCTACTAGCATCAACAAGGCCATCACCGGAGAAAAACGGCTTGTTTCCGCCCTTGGATAATGGCGGAGCAGAGGTTTTGTGGTGGTGGACTTGTGGTTTCAACATGTTTATGTTAATTAACTGGTTTGTATAAATGATCATGAACGTGCCTTGACTTATATAGAAGATGCATGTAACGGGGACCAAAGTTATAAGTAGAAATAAAATACAAAAATATTGATCGATCGAATCTGAAAAAATCTATACACGCAACTCTAGTCTTAGTTTATTATTATCTAATTGGTAAACTAAACCAATGACTAGGGGTGTACGCGGTCCGGTTTTTACGGTTTTTGGATAAAACCGTAATCAAACCGTTACTTGCGGTTTTTTTACCATTAAAAATCAAAACCGAACCGTTTAAAGTAAAAAACCAAACCTAAACCGAACCATACGAACGGTTTGGTCCGGTTTGGATTTGCGGTTTGAGCTTTATAGTCCAAATTTAAAAGCTTAAAAAAACATCCCAAAATCTTGCCAAAATCTTATAAACTTTTAAAAGTACCGGTATTAAAAATTGATTATATATCTGAATATTGCAATATTACATGTGTTGTAACAATATAATGATAGTAGTGATACTATATATAATATATAATGATAAAAATAATGATATTATATATATGTGTGATCGATATACTAGTTATGACCTATTTTAGCACCAACAAACTAATACATTTTTAATACTTTACTTACAGGAACTCATATATGAGATATAATATATATATACACACACGCGTGCGCGTACGGTCCGGTTTTTTACGAACGGTTTTTAGTATAAACCGTAAACCAAACCATTCATAACGGTCCGGTCCGGTTTTTTACGAACGGTTTTTTGTATAAATATAAACCGACCGCAAAACCAAACCGATGAACGGTTTGAGCGGTTTCACGGTTTGAAACCGAACCGTGTACACCCCTACCAATGACCAATAAGAAAATTGCATGTAATGATGAGCATATAATAATTTTGTAAGTTATTAAGCTTAAATAAAAATCTCTTTTTGTAAAAGAGACGTTTTCAAGTTCAAGGAGACTTAATGTTTTTTTTATTGTTGAGATAAGATTATTGTACATAAGTACATAACATTAGGGTCTTTTAATTATGTATTGTGTTTATTTGCATCTGTTAAAAATGTTCACGTGTATACATAGTAAGACTACCCGCAACATGCATCATGCCATGTTCGTGTTGTCTGTCGGAGAGGCTGTGTTGTGCAAACCTACTCGTCCATACTTTGCTGCCCTTTAATTACCTGTTTTTTTTGTTATTTCCTAATAATTTTTTTTATATAAATACTAGAATCATTACAACACTTCACCAACAATTTTAATACACAAAAACCACCTGTTAACATGTTAAATCCAAAATTATGAAAATGAACACTGGTGATGATCGAATACCCGTTAATCTTCCTAACTTTCTCACGCAAAAACTTAAAATTTTGTTTGAGAGTGATATCGAAGAGCTCGCTTCGGCTGTTTGAGCTTGAACAACTAGAAGAGAGGGAAGTTATTTACAACGAAGTAGGAAACACAAAGCATTAAATAGAGATCGCAAGTATGGAGATGACTGATTATGGAACGATTACTTCACTCCAAACCCTATATGTATGGTGAGATCGAGTTTACTTAGATAGCGATTCAGGAAGCACATTAGTCTTATTAATCGCATAAAAGCAAGTAAGTCCGAAAATTTAAAATATTTTATACAAATATGAGATGTTGTGAGTAGAAATGTCTATATGTGTCGTTCGTTAGTTGGCATATATGGCATAACAACTAACCGATGAGATGAATACATACACATTGGTGAAAGAACCACTCTAGAATGTCTTCAAACGTTTGTAGGTCTATCGTGGAAATTTAGTCACCTGTTTATTCAAGAAGACCAGCCCAAGATGAGAGGTCAATACACTCGGGGTGATCATTGGCATCCCATCATAATGCTAGAGGTGGTTACATCATAAGACCTTAGACTTTTGCATGCATTCTTTAGAGTGGCTGAATCAAACAATGATATCAATATGCTTAATCAATCCTCAATTTTTAATCAAATTTTAAAGGAAATGCATCGCGATGTAACTATAAAGTGGATGAGCATAACTATGGCGTAGGGTATTATCTCGCAGATCGTATGTCACACCCCAAGCCCATTAAGGTGGAGCGTCGACTAGTAAAAACAACCAAAAGCAGTGGAAACTTATAAAATTTTACAGAAGTCAAATAGGCGTTGCCAACTCGGTCGAGCGTGGACTTACAAGTAATCGGCCATAATCAGGAAGTACTTAAGGATGACTCGCCGAGTACTTGGCCCAGCTAGGCGAGGGCGCGAGGCTACTCAGTCGAGTGGGGATTTGCGAGCTGAGTGCTCACTAAGTAACTTTACACACAATTTTTACAACCATAATGTGGATTAGTTTGTAACTTCTTGAATCATATTAATTTAGATTTGTATTAATGATTTATAAGTTGAAATGTTCACAAATGAGTACGAAGGTAAGTTTGATTCACTGCTTCCAAATTAAGGAATTTAAGATCCACCTCTCTTGTCTAGTCGTCACCTTGATTTATAAGTTTAACTGTTAGATTAATGTGTGAAGTAATTTCATTCACTCGTCACGACAATTTGCAAAGTGAAGGGTACGTACCAAGACTAGTTTTGTAAATAATCACATCTAATTTATAATGATGATGTTTTTAATTATTAATTTATTAGGGTTCCATTCAAATATATTAGACTTGACCTGAAAATTTATATTTCCGGTTCTGTAAAAATAAAAGCAATTAAAAATAGTACATCCAAAAATTAAAAATTTTGTATCTGTCATTGCCAACGCCACCACGTGAGCTATAACTCCTCATTATAAAACACTAGAGCCCCATATATCAAGTGTATGGTGAGTGATTATGATATGGACCTACGTTTGTCTGTCTAAAGGAGGTAAGTGAACGAGACATATATAGTGCAACCTTCAAATAATATGATAATAGTGTCACATCATGACCCTATACTCAATCAAGACACTCGCCCATATATATACCTAACACATTAATTTTTACAGTCTTTAAGAAATATCTTTAATCCCCTATCTCAATTTAGTGTACGTTTTAATTACCTTAAAGGTCGAATCAACTACTACGTCTCAACGCATTTTTTATATTAATTAAGTGATATATCATTGGATGTAGCTTGCATTGTATTTTACTTGGGGGCTGTTTGGCAAAAGCTGAATCATTAAGTTCTGAATGGTTAAAAGGTTTGAGGTAAAACTTCAGGTGATGGTAAGTTTGATATATGCTTCATTTAGTTCCATTCAGCATCTTTCAATCTCTTAACTATTCAGCACTTAACTGAACCATTCAGAGGATATTTTTTTATGAAACAAACGCTCTGAATGCTGAATCTGAATGATTAAGCACTGAACTGAACCATTAAAAGTGAAACAAACAGCCTCTTACTCTCAATCAAACACAGTATAATTTTCATGTTGGGGTACTTTAGTATGTATAGGTATACTTAACTTAATTATTGTTGTGAAGAGGCTAGCCGTTTTTTATTTCACAAATTAATTAATATTCGATCAACCTTCAAAAACAATTAATAATGTTTTATCAGATGAAGCACTACACTAAATTTATCCTTGAGAAACAATCAAAAAGCAACAACCGTTTTGTGACTAGTGTCAATATATAGTTCCTTGAGGCCTTGACCATGGCGCAAAAGGATTTTTTTACCATAAATATACCACTCATAGGCAAAGCCAGGGGCGCAGCATAGAAGAGACCCGGGAGGGTCCGGGCCACCCCAATTTTTTCCGTTAGAAGTAGCGAGTTGTCGGTTTTTAGGTGATTGTTGGGTACGGGCCCTCCTATTTTTAAAATCAGGCCCCCTTACTAAAACTCAAACCCATTACCAATTTACTATAACCCAATTACTAAAACCCAAACCCATTACCAATTCCCTTTTAATAAAATTAAACCCAAACCCAAACTAAAACCCAACTAACAAACACCCATTAACCCAATCCCACACTTTCTTTATTTTTTTTCCAGTCGACACAATCCCTACTGCTTCCGGCCCTGCTTCGACGCCTACTGCCGCAGTGTCGCTGCCTGCTGGCTGCTGCGGTGCTGACTAACTGGCAACTGCTCGCCTGCTTCAACTTGAATCTGCTGCTGCTCGCCTGCTTCAACTTGACAACTTGAATCTACTATCTAGGTTAGTTTTACACTTTTACAATTTGTTGATTGACATTGTTAATTGCTGATTTGTTGAATTTAGGGGTTGTTAATGTTGACTTGTTGAGTGTTGTTGAATGTTGATTGTTATTGTTATTGTTGAATTTAGGGTTTAAGGGATTAGGGGTTTAAGTTTAGTTGTTAAATGTTGATGTATTTTAGGGGAATAAGACCATAAGGGGTTTAATTTTAGTTGTTTTAGGGGTTGTTAATGTTGATTATAAGAATGTTGATTGTTAAATGTTAATTATTGATTGTTGAATGTTTGATTGTTGAATTTAGGGTTTAAGGGAATAAGAGGTTTAAGTTTAGTTGTTGAATGTTGATGGATTTTAGGTTTATATTTTTTGTTCTTGATTGTAAGAATGTTGAATTTATGATAATTGAATTTAGGATTTAAGGGATTAAAGTTTAATTTTAGTTGTTGAATGTTGAATGTTTGGTTTTGATTTTTGTAGATAGAAAAAGATATTGCTGAAGCGTTTGATTTGGATGCCATAATTGATGAATTCAATGATTTTAAAAGTCGGTAGGGCTGAGTTGTATTTCTTCATCCAGGTACTCATCCTTCCTATCTTGTTGTATTTATGTGTAAGAACTTCTTTAGAATGAATGCATAAATTTTTGATATTTTTAGTTTTTATTATTTAACCCGACCCGACTTGAATCGCCGGCCCGAACATATGTACCGAAACATAGCATTAAGAAAAAAAATTAGATACCATAACTTTAGGCCCCCTTATCGGTAAAATCCTGGCTTCGCCACTGGGCAAAGCCCAATAGTTCATACACATAAATATTTGAAGTTTTGCGTTATAGTATCATACTATCATACAAGCACTATTAATTAACTTTTTCGTTCCAAATATCAGCACACTATATGTGATCATTAATTATACGAAACAATTATCTTCGTGTTATAAAAAGAAAGTGTCCCGATAGATATGCATGAAATTGAGCTTGTATATATATATGCACATGTAACACGTACAATTATATATCATCTATTCATTTACCAATAAGTCATATATATGTCTTTATAAGTATGAAAGTATCCATAAATGTTTTCGGATATCAAAACGCTCTGTTTCGAAAAAAGAATATTGTTGCTACAACAAGATTATGGAGAGGATGGTACTAACGATATGTCTAAGTTCAGGGTTAAGTTTAGTTATGACTCTAAGTGTTTAAGATTAGAGAAGTGTTAAGTAAAGTTAGGAGAAAAGAGGGGTGAGTGTGTGTGTGTGTTTTGAGAGTGGAGTGCAAGAGCCAAGTGAATGTAAGTTGTATTTGCTTCAGATTGCAGCAATATATATACACAAGTCTTTGTGTATTGCCCAAGCAAATCTGATCCAAATCTGAAAGGTTCAGGAGCTCCTGGCTCGAGGCTGCCCCTCGGCCAGTGCACCTTCCATTCTTGGCAGCCTGCAGCACCTCAGGTGTGAATAGTGGTTTATGTTTTTAGCTATTTTCGTGTAAAGGGTCTTGCTTGCATTAATTGCATTCAGCTTTGCTTTACCAAGGATATCTTTTGAAGATATTGCAAGATATGTTTGAATCTTTGTTGTGGGAATAAGTGTCAGGTTACTGTAGCGCTACTGTTCACGCACCAGGCTTCTGGCTCCTGGCTGCTGGCTTCCGGCTGCCCAACCAAGTGGTTATATGACCTACGTCATCAGCCCCCCAGTCATAAGCGCTTGTGATGTTATCATAAGTGGTTGTGACTTATGGTTTTTTGTTGTTTTTAATTTTCTTCGACCTTCCGGCTTCTGGCTGCCCGGTCCCTTGTTATTACTCAGCAGGGGAAGTGATGTGTTCTGGCTGATGGGACGTGACAAGACCCTGTAGGTCTGCTGCTCATGATGGGACGGGCTTCTAGCTCCCATCTGGCCGTCCGTTTTTTCTTCCCCTTTTTTAGGGATTTGTGACAACTTCCCTTATTACTTTCATAACTCCCTTTTCCTCTTCATTTCATCTCTTCCCTTCATCACCGATTTCTCTCTAATCACCATTGCTACCTTCGTCGCTGCTTCTACCATGGCTAAGAACGATATGAACTCTCAATTCTCTCGATTATCACAGAAGGAAGTTGACGAGTTTTGTAACCAGTTCGGTATCCCTTTGTCGCTTGATCCGATAGTTCCTTCGCCTAAATCGCCGGTTAGCAAATTGATTCCTGGAAAAGTGACGCTTTATACTCGCCATTTTGAACATTCTAACTTGAGGTATCCTTTTTCCAAGTTTTTTCTGAATGTTATTGAGTATTATCGCTTGTCCATCTGTCAAATGGCTTTGGTTGGGATCGCACGTATCATGCATTTTGAGATTACTTGCCGAGCCCTAGGCCATGAGCCGGATCTTTTGGTTTTTTGACGGTTTTTTCAGTTGGCGAAAAATGGTAATTGGTTTACCATTGAGAAGACCCAAGTAGAGAGTGCTTTGGTATCATCTCAAATTGGTCTATCTGCTTCTTGGAAGGATCGATTTTTCCTTGTTTCGGACGAAATTGTTCCTTTTGCTATGCCATGGAGGAAGCCTGAGGATCCCTTGAACGAGAAGGTTCCATCGGTTGATGAGGTTAATGAAGTTTTGCTGGAGAAACTTCGATCTTCTGCTTCTCGTTTAAGGACCTTCCCAGAGGAGTTTTTGGTGAAGCTTGGTTTGAGTGATAGGTGGTCTGATCCGCACATGGAGCCATCTATGTTTGTGGATGATGAAGGTATGTTTTTTATACATTTTTTCTTTGTTTCTTGCTTTGGCTTCCGCTCATTCTGTCTTTTTTCGTACTCATTGTAGTTGTCCGGGTGTTTGATTGTATGCTTTTGGAGGATTTTTCAGTTGTGAAGTTTAAGGCTTCAGTTGTTCCACCTGGTGCTACTGGTGTTGTTTTGCGTACGAAGGCATGTAGACATTATTTGGGGGAGGCTTATGAAAGTGTTGTTGGTGGGTCATCTTCGAAGATTGTGGTCAAGCCCAGCGTTTCTGTTCGTCGGTCAAGCAGGAAACAGTTGACCCTTCCTGTCTCTTCGCCAGGGCATGAGGGGGTTGAAGAGGTGTCACAAGTTTCTGATCTTCAGGGTATTTCATCTTCTGACCCTGTCGATGTTGATGACTATAACTTTGTGGCTTCTCTTATTGGCATTGATCCCAAGGTTAAGGTTGAGGGGATTAGGGATGTGGACCCTGCTGTTGAGATGGATCCTTTGTTTGAAATTTCAGGTTCCGTCGTCGAGGGTGTTGCTGAAGCTGGTGAGTTACCAAGCGTGAAGAAGGGTGGGACCAGTTTGTCTAAGAAGCCTTCAGCCAAGGTCAAAGGCAAGGCTGTTGAAGACTCTTCCCCAGTTCTTGCTGATCAGGACCCTGATGTGGATGATCTTTATATCCCTGATTGGCAAGTCGGTGTTCATGACACGTTTTCTAAGGCTTCTGTCTGTCGCGAAGCTATTCATGGTTTTGCCCCTCCTGCCGAAAGGGCACGGAATGATTGTTTGGAAAACGTCGAGCTGTTGAAGAAGTTTTTTAGCAACGGGGCAAGGTTCATGGCGCTGGTACCAGAGGTAACCGATCGTTGGAGGGATACATACAAAGATTTCACTGATTTGTCAGCTGCAAAGGGGGAAGTGGACAAGATTTCTAGTGAAAGGGCTGAGTCAATCAAGAGGTTAACCTTGGAGAAGGAAGATCTTGCTTCCAAGCTTTCCACTCTTCAGTCCCAGATAGCTTCCGATCGTGAGGAGCTGGAAGCTGGGAGGAAGGAGCTGGAGGCTGGGAAGAAGAAACTATAGGCTCAGGTTGAGGAGCTAAAATCAGGGAAGGCTAAAGCGGCTAGGGCGATGGAGGAGAGTAGACGTCTGGAGGAGACTAATAAGTGGTTGATCGAGGAGGGCTTCAAGCAGGTCGTTACTTACTTGCTTAATAGTGATGAGTTTAAGGAACCCCTTTCAAAGATATACATGAAGGCCCTTGCCTATGGTCGCCATCAAGGACTACTCTCCGGGTACACCAATTGTCTTAACTGTGTCCCCAGGGAGAGCTGTAAGGAGTATAAGCCGGATGCTGCGGGTGAATTTGCTAACTCTGTGAAGGCGCTAGAAATTACTTCTTACCCGTTTTTGCAGGCACTTTCAGGATGCTATGGTCAACCGCTGTCTTTTCTTCAAAGTCTCGAACCAAAGGGCTTGAGCAAGGAGGTGGCTGACAGGGTTCTTGGCAAGAAGCGCCCGACTCCTACCTTACTATCCCAAGATCAGGCAGACCTCCCCGCTGTTTCCCTGAAGAGGTTGAAGGTTGCTGAAAAGAATGTTGATGAGGTGCTGAAGGATCTTGGTACTCCTTCGACTCCAGCTGGTGACCTAGCTTCTGAAGACCTTACTCCAGCCAAAAGCTCAAGTGAAGCCACTTCCTCTGATGCTGATTCTCCCAAAGATGTTGCTGCCCCTGGCTTCCCTGCTCCTGGTGACTCTCTCGACCCTCAGTGATCTTATGATATTCTGTTTTGTGGTTCTTGAAACAATGTTTTTATTCGTGTTTGGCCGTATGTTGGCCTCTAAACAATTTACTTTTTGTTTGCTTGGTCATGTTTTGACCTGAAGACAATAGGCTCCTTATCTTGGTAGCCCTTCGTGGCTATGTTTTATGTCGTCGTACTAGTTTGTTTTGACGTTGTTATCTATGACCTTTGTGCTATGATTGTCGTGTGTGTTGTTATTTTTATTGGTTATTTTCTTAATGTTATGTTGAGATGTGATGCTGCAGACACCAAATCTTACATAAGCAAGAAAGAGTTTTTGCCAACTTATCCTATCTGTTAGATGCCACAATATTTTATGTTTGTGGACTTCGTTTTTATAAGTTATTCTTTTCTTTATGTACTTATGGAGCCGTTTTGATGTAAGGGGCTCACCCTTTTTCATGGATTGACCTTGTTACAATAATTTCAAAGCCATGGAATTTAATTGTTTTAGGAATTCACCCTTTATACAGGAAGGTATAGCGCCTTGTTTCCTGTTGAGCAATATGGCCTAGGAGCTCATCCCTTTTACATGGAGAGGTGTAGTTCCGGACCCCATGGAGTTTTTATTATGAGGGACTCAACCTTTGATAGGATAATATAAAAAGAAAGTTTTTTGAAACAAAAGATTCATTTCGATTTCAACACATGATTACATCAATAATAAGCTTTTACAATGCTTCATTACTTAAACGTAGAAGCGTTTTAAGTGTTTTCCATTCCAGTGACGAGGGACCATCTTCCCTTCTTGATCTGTTAGCTTGTAGGACCCTCCCTTGTGGGATTCTTTGATGATGTAGGGTCCTTCCCATTTAGGCCCGAGCTTCCCGAGGCCTTCTTGTCTGCTTGCTTCATTATTTCGAAGCACTAGATCTCCTGGTTTGAACGTTTCCTTTTTAACCCTTGAGTTATAGTAAGCTTCTAGCTTCTGTTTGTATCGGGCTTCTCGGATTAGTGCATGGTCTCGAGCTTCTTCCAGGAGGTCTAGGTTCAATAGGATCTCCCTGTCGTTGTCATCCCTGCTTCTTTTCCTGCTGCGTCTTGTGTTGACGCCAATTTCGGCTGGGATGACAGCCTCAGAACCGTACACCAAGCTGTATGGTGTTTTAAGGTGGCTTGTTTTCTCGGTGGTTCTTATGGCCCATAAGACGCTTGGGAGCTCCTCTAACCAATTTTTCCCGTATCTCCCCAGCCTGGCCTTGATGCCTTCGACAATACTTCGGTTCATTCGTTCGACTTGGCCATTTGACTGGGGGTAAGCTACGGAGCTGAATACCTGCTTGATTTCGAATTCCTCGCACCACGAGCTGAACGGTTTTTCTGCAAATTGACGACCGTTATCCGTAACAATTTCCCCCGGTAGTCCAAACCTACAAATTATATTTTCCCAAACAAAGTTGATGACTTGTTTACCGGTTATGGATGCAAGTGGTTTGACTTCGGGCCATTTGGTGAAGTAATCGATGGCCACGAGCAAGAACTTGACCCTTCCAGCAGCTTCTGGGAAGGGACCCACGATATCCATATCCCATTTGAAAAATGGCCAGGCAGCCATGACCGGAACTAAATCATGCTTGGGGTTTGTTTTGACGGGAGCGTGCAGCTGGCAACCTTCACACTTGCTTATTTCTTCAGAGGCATCCTTGTGCATGGTGGGCCAATAATAACCCAGATTCATTAGCCTTGTCACGACTGAGCGAGGCCCAGCGTGTGCACCGCATACCCCTTCATGAACTTCCCGAATAAGATAATTACTTTGCTCTGGACCTACACACCTCAAAAGAGGGGAGAGGTATGATTTCTTGTATAGCACATTATCTTCTATAACATAGTGTTCAGCTTTGGACGGGAGCCGGGAGGCTTCTGCTTCATTGGAGGGAAGCTTCCCTTCTTTGAGGAAATTGATAATGGGCGTCATCCAAGTCTCTTGAACTTCATCAACTATATCTTGCACTTCTATCTCGCTGATAGACGAAACCTTTTGGACCTCGACCAGCACCTTCTTAGTTAGGTGGGCAAAGGTTAAGGATGCGAGTTTGCTTAAGGCATCAGCCTGTTTGTTCTTTGACCTTGAGACTTGTTGGAGGGTGCAGCTTTTGAATTCTTTCATCAAGTCCTTGACTTTGGCTTTGTATTTGATCATTGATGGTTCTTTTGCCGTGTACTCATCATTTACTTGATTAGCTACCAGCCTGGAGTCACCGAAAGCTTCTAGCTCTTCGACCTTCATGCTTCTAGCTATCCGTAGACCAGCTAGAAGCGCTTCATATTCAGCCTCATTGTTTGTGCATGGGAACTCAAGGCGAAGCGCGTAAGTGTATTCGGTTCCAAAGGGATCAGTTATGATTAATCCAGCTCCGGAACCTTCTACACTGGACGCTCCATCGGTGAACAAAGTCCATGCTGATTTTTGCCTGGGCATCTTATCTTCTTCAGCTGCTACCTCGTTTACTTCTTTGGTTTTTTCCGGGATTTCTGACAGGAAATCAGCCAAGATTTGGGCTTTGATGGCTTTCCTTGGGGAGTATTCGATGTTGTGTTCTCCTAGTCCCACTGCCCATTTGGTTAATCTTCCTGAATTTTCTGGCTTCTCAAGCACGGATTTGATAGGTTGGTTAGTCAGCACCCTGATGTGATGAGCCTGGAAGTACCTCCTCAATCGTTTTGAGGTATGTACCAGGGCGAGGACCAACTTTTCCATGGGGGTGTAGTTGATTTCAGCATCCCTGAGAGCCCTGCTGATGAAGTAGATTGGCATTTCTACCTTGGCTCGTTCTACCACAAGTACCGCGCTTATAGCCTCCATACCTGCATGAAAGTAAACGAGTGTAAGCTTGTAGCTTGTGACTCTTGACCTTAGCTTCTAGCTTGTCAGTCTTACTACCTGCTGAGAGGTAAACAGTGATAAGCTCTCCCGCCATAGGGGCGGTGATGGTTGGCAAGAAGGCTATTTGCTTTTTGAGATCTTGGAAGGCAGCTTCTGCCTCTATTGTCCATTTGAAATCTTTTTTGTCAACACAATTTTTAAGAGTTTTGAAGAAAGGTAGTGATTTTTCAGCCGATTTTGGCAAAAAGCGCTTTAGTGCAGCGATTTTGCCCGCGAGGCTTTGCACTTGTTTTTTGGTTTGTGGAGATTTCATGTCCAGCACGGCTTGTATTTGACTAGGGTTAGCTTTGATACCTTGCTTATCTACAATGTGTCCAAGGAACTTACCCTCTTCAAAGCCGAATGAACATTTTGCTGGATTGAGCTTCATGTTGATCTTTCTCAAATTTCTGAAGGTTTCCTCCATATCATCCACGATGTCGTCTTCAGTTTGACTCTTAATCACCAGGTCGTCGACATAGGCTTCCATGTTCTTCCCGATCTGCTCCGCAAAGGCTTGATCTATCAATCTTTGGTATGTTGCCCCCGCATTTTTCAGGCCAAAGGGCATCTTTGTGTAACAGAAGATTCCTTTGTCCGTGTAAAATGCAGTTTTCTCTTCATCCTCTTTCTTCATTTGAATTTGGTGATAGCCCTTGTAAGCGTCTAGGAAACACCGGTATGGGAAGCTGGCAAGAGAGTCGACCTTCCTATCGATTTCGGGAAGGGGGTAGCAATCTTTTGGAGAAGCTTTATTGAGATCTTTGAAATCTATGCACATTCTCCATGATCCGTTAGGCTTTTTGACCAGCACAGGGTTTGCTACCCAAGAGTGATACTTGACCTCTCTTAAAATACCTGTTTACAAAATCAACTTTTAATAGTCATGTTATCAAAAGATATGTTAACTATTTTTCTAAGAAGGATGAGGGGGGAGCCAGCAGCTGGGAGGTGGAAGCTAGAAGCTGGAAGGTACCTGCTTGTACAAGCTTTTCTACCTCCTCATCTACAGCTAAGCTTCTTTCAGGAGCCAGGCTTCTTTTCTTTTGAACAACCGGCTTGTGACCGGGGTAGATGTTCAGTGAATGTTCAGAAGTGTTCCTGGGGACTCCTGTCATATCTTCCGGGCACCATGCAAAGACGTCCTGGCTTTCCTGCAACAACTTTATTATTTTTCTTAAGATGTGACTAGAAAGGTTGTTGTTAACCTTGATTGTCTGTTCGGGATATGAAACATTGAGGCTCACTTCTATGACCTGCTTCTGCTCAGCGTCTGAAGCTTCCTCAGCTGAGGCTATGAGAAGAGCTTCTGCTGAGGGCTTCAAGGTGGCGACTCCTCCTTCTGTTAAGAATTTCATCATCCCGTGACTTGTCGAGACTATGGCTTGGAAGGCACTTATACCCGATCTCCCAATTATGATGTTATAATGAGAAGGGTGTCGTACCACAGCAAACGTCAGTTCTTCAACCCTGGAGAGGTCTCCGTCCCTAAGGCAAACTTCGAGAGTTATTTGTCCTAAGGGGTGGACCCTCTCTCCTGCAAATCCAACCAGTGGTGTCTCAGATGGTTGTAGTTTCGCCCTTGTTTCTTCGCTGAGCTGGAGAAAGCATCTTTCATACATGATTTCGGCTCCTGCCCCACAATCCATGTACACCCGATCTATCAAGGAGCCATCTAGTTCAGCTTCTATGATGACCGGTGTGGTGATGAACGTTTCGGGATCAGTCGGGGGAAAGTCAATGCTCTGTCGGGTCCAGGCTCCTGGGCGGGGTCTCCCAAAGGGCCTGGTTGCCGTGTGTACCATATTGCATTCTGCCCCCTTTTTGCTTTCTTTTTTATCTTTGAACTCCTTCACCAAGTGGGCCAGGTCACCTGACTTAACAGCTTCTTCGATTCTCTTTTTTAACTGAAAGCAGTCGTTAGTGTGGTGACCAACGTCATTGTGAAAGACACAAAATTTTCCTGAATCTCGCTTGCTGACTGGCTTAGTGAGAGGTCTGGGAGGTCTGAAGCTGTACCTAGCCTCCTCAGTTGTGAAGACCTCCAAAGGTGTTTTCGTCAGCACAGTAAACACATGTTTTTCTTTGTCATGACCTTTACTCGAGCGCGGGGAATCTCGCCTGTCATCCCTTCTTTTGTGGTCGTAATGGCGGTGAGATCGCCGTTCCACGAAGGGTTGAAAGTGTGGCTTCTTGTTGGGGGATGAGTTTCCCCTCCAGGGTTGACGATCTCGCTTCCTGGTTTCCCTATTGTCAAGTGCCTCCTCGCCCCGGAGGTAGGCTTCAGCACGCTCAAAGGTCTCTTTCATTGTTTGAGGGATGTTTTCATGGAGGTTTCTGAGGAGCTTTTTAGGCCTTATGGCGTTCATGAAGCCGGAAACACGCATTTTTTCCGTGGCTCCGTTGTAGCTCAGCCCCTCTTTTTTGTACCTTTCCATGAAGCTTCTCAGATCTTCGTTGTCTCTCTGTTGGATCTGATAAAGTACCGCTGCATCTTTGGTGTACCTTCTTTGTTGTGTGAAGTTCGTCAAGAAGCTTCTGTGCAAGTCATCAAAAGAGTGTATGCTCCCTGCTGGGAGGCTACTAAACCAAAGT
Organism: Tagetes erecta; assembly: GCA_030867185.1. Classification (NCBI taxonomy): domain Eukaryota; kingdom Viridiplantae; phylum Streptophyta; class Magnoliopsida; order Asterales; family Asteraceae; genus Tagetes; species Tagetes erecta. The sequence goes on along the minus strand of CM061489.1, from coordinate 2,913,581 downwards.
CGTGCAGATCCAACAAGTGTTTGCATAAACATGTGACAACATTCTGCATTAGTCCAGCGTTCTACGGAGGCTGCTCCGGTGAACACTTGGAGGTGGTCCTCTGGATCTTCTGTCCCATCGTATGTTTTCACGTTTGATGGCATCTTGATCTTGGCTTGGAACTCGAAATTAGCAATTTCTTCCGAAAAACAGGACAAGGAGCTCGACCTATAAGGCTTCGAGGGCTCGCTTGGTGTTGTTTGTCTGGAAGTTCCTGCCTCGTGTGTGACCACCGGAGGTGATACTTGCTGCGTGGTCACAGGAGGGTTAGGAGTGGGTTGACCAGTGATGGGAATGTTTGAAGCCTGAGGAGCCGTTAGGGGGGAGCTGGTAGGCGGAAACAGCCATGGATAAGCCCCTCCCCATTGTTGAGCAGCCTGGGCCATCATGAAGGCTGCCATCTGGGGATGCATGTAGTTGGGATATGCAAATCCTTGAGGTGTGAACAGTGAAGGACTTGAGCAGCTTGTCGGGACTGGTATGGGAGAGACCACACTTTGGAGCAAGGGTAGTGACCTCAGAGCCTCTTCAAAAGATGTGGCTGTAGGAGGTGACACCGAAGATTGATGGAACATTTGGTCCATAGTGAGCTCTAAGTTTCTAGGAGCTAAGGCTGGTGAGGTCTCTTGGTTCACCCTTTCACCCGGTCTGCTGCGAGTTTCTCTTGGAGTCTAACGAGATGTAGAGGGGGAGGTTGTTGAATCAAAAGGTGGTGGTGGTGGAGTGAGAGTTATCTCTGGCTCATCACCATACGCAAGCCTAACCTTTACCCCTTTTGCTCGTTCCTCACTAACGTACCCATTCATCAACTCTCTAAGTTGCAAAAAATGCCTCCTTACTCCTTCGGGGGTTAGATCTATTTTTTCCACAGGGAAAAACAAATCGTCTCTTGGTGACGACAAACCCATTCGCGAAGGAGATGGAGTGTGAAAAGTTTGCAGGTCTTGAAGTGACGGTTCGACCTGAAGTCCGTCCGTTGTTGGAGTGTTTTGTCCAGCCATTTCAGAGGACGTATGGCTGGAAGCTGACACATGAAACGTCGGTGACGACCTGAACCCAGGGGGATCGTTATCCTCGGCCATGAAGAAAAGTACTTAGGAACAGCGTTGAGATCTAGTAGGGATCTGTTCTAAGCAGCGCGGCCCCACGGTGGGCGCCACTTGTTGCTACAACAAGATTATGGAGAGGATGGTACTAACGATATGTCTAAGTTCAGGGTTAAGTTTAGTTATGACTCTAAGTGTTTAAGATTAGAGAAGTGTTAAGTAAAGTTAGGAGAAAAGAGGGGTGAGTGTGTGTGTGTGTTTTGAGAGTGGAGTGCAAGAGCCAAGTGAATGTAAGTTGTATTTGCTTCAGATTGCAGCAATATATATACACAAGTCTTTGTGTATTGCCCAAGCAAATCTGATCCAAATCTGAAAGGTTCAGGAGCTCCTGGCTCGAGGCTGCCCCTCGGCCAGTGCACCTTCCATTCTTGGCAGCCTGCAGCACCTCAGGTGTGAATAGTGGTTTATGTTTTTAGCTATTTTCGTGTAAAGGGTCTTGCTTGCATTAATTGCATTCAGCTTTGCTTTACCAAGGATATCTTTTGAAGATATTGCAAGATATGTTTGAATCTTTGTTGTGGGAATAAGTGTCAGGTTACTGTAGCGCTACTGTTCACGCACCAGGCTTCTGGCTCCTGGCTGCTGGCTTCCGGCTGCCCAACCAAGTGATTATATGACCTACGTCATCAAATATAGAATAAAAAATATTTGTCAACTCTAAACTAATTAGATGTCGTTTTTTGCATGGGTTGTGGACGGTAAGACACTGAACCGGATATATGCGTTGTAAAAGATAAGGTATGATAGAGAGATTTATTTTAAGTGGACGATATATTCAGAACAATTTAAACATGTGGCATATACATATTATATTATATTATATATTTAAGCTAGGGGTGAGTGGGTGACCTATTTTAAATTATTAATTTGGTGATGCCATGCGATCGAATTCACATGAACTGATTATTGTTATTCCCCTTTTAATTGATAAAGCTATGGACTTTTATGAAATTCTATAGTAAACTTTTTTGTTTTAAATTTTTACCACAATATTTTTATTAGTTTACACTTTTAGGCCATCTAAAGAATTATTATTTGCACAATCAAAGGATATTGGTAATATTGTTTGGGATGAAACAAAGAGAAGAGGAGATAAAACAATATCCGATGGGGGAGTGGTTCGACGGTGGTGGTGGTTCGGTCGGGTAGATTAGATGGTTGTAGGCGGCGACGATAGTTTGTGTTGATGCAGTGTCGTGGGTAGACGACGTCAACGGATGTGCAACTCGAATGATATCTATTGAAAAATCATATAAGCAGTCTGTATTTTCTACATTTTAGATAACAGTTGATTTGACTGTCGGGATCTGTGTTTAACAAATGCGAAACCAGACATGAAGAGTTAAGTAGAAACATAAAAGGCTCGCGCAACGTGCGAGCCAGCGACTACATCTAGTTATTACTTATTTTAAAAGAGAATTGAAACATTTCATTACAATATAGAAATTTTAATATTATATATCCTTATGTTTAACATTTGACGTATTACGACTTAACAACATAATATGAACGACGTGAATCTTTTTATGTCCGTCACGTTTACGTTGTTGCGCACCTAGCTAAGGGTCGGCAGAGTGACCACACGAGGAAGACAAGCTAGTGAAGAACACCACTCACACCTTCATGAGGAAGGAAAGCAAGGAACGAAACGAGGAAGGATCGTCGTCGACAAGCTCGTGGAAACAAGTGACCATTTGAGTTTTTTGAACCTTAAATTCTTGTGAGAACCTTGGAGGACCACTCCCACTTAAAAATGTGTAAAAGTTGAGAATTAGTGTGGTGACATAACTTATTTTAATTGGTCCAATAAATTACTTGCGGGAATTTTGTGAGAACCACTCCCTCCATCCTAAACTTAGATGTGAACTTAAAATGAGGCTCTAAACTTTTTGTTTTTGTTTATATACCTAAAAACAAGAGCTACATGACCTTTAAAGTCATAAGTTAAAATCTCACTAGTGATAAAACATATCTTGCATTCTTTAACAGGGTTGTCATTGAGCTCTCACGGCATATGCAAGTAAGTGAGGTTACGAGCTAGTCAGTTTTTCTTGAAATGGATTGGCTGGTATTATTCATCAAGTATTAACCTAATGACTGATGGTTAAAATCTCGTCTAGAAAATAAAATACATGGGCTATGAAAAAACATATAGTTGAGCCCGAATTATAAACACCCTCACTAAATCAAAACGTTTTTTTTTTTTTGGCATCTTCACTACCTCCATGAATCACGTTTCTTCTGTCATTCTGTGTCTCGTGTAAATATCTTTCAGATGCTTGAATTATTTAGTGCAATAATTCACTTTGCTATTTTACTATTTTAGGCTCCCAACAATAGTTTATATCTCTCTCTATATTGAGGTTGAACTTTAAATTAATTAATATTAAATATATTATTGCAAGAACAGAACAAAATCATATATATTGTAAAAACTATATTCTGCATTTTTCCTCTATAAAAAAAATATATTTAGGAAAAACCTAATTAGAAACATTTCATGATGGCATGAGTCATTCTGATTTATTTTCCGGCTCCTTCCCTTCAATTTAAATGCTGAAGTTCCGCCACAGTCACCTAGAAACATTCTACGTGACAAGTATCGTCATTCTGATTTATTAGAGTAGATTATTACTATCTAGCTAACTAGGTTAGAACTCGTGTATTACACACGGCTTGAACGATAAAAATGAAAAATTCATAAAGTTGTTATAACTAAATGAGATTCAATTATTAATCTTCTTAATTTTCTATTAAAATCTAAATTCACTATTACTAAAAAGGAAAATCACATGATATATATGAAATTCGAATTTATAACTTCCTTGTTAGATATATACACAAGTTTTCACCACAAGGCTTGAGTTTTTTTTTTGTTAATTGTTTGAAACAAATAACATGTAATCATATTTTTTTTGTTACTTTAATTTTAGTTTTTTTCTTATACAAAGGTATTCATACATTTTTGGTATTTTCTAATACGAAAAAAACTAAAATTTATATGACAAAATATAAATAGTTAAATAAGAACAACATTTGTATGAAAACATATTATTTGTTTCGAATAATTAACAAAAAAGAGCTCAAGTCTTGTGGTTAAAACTTGTGCATCTAACATGTAAGTAGTTAATTTTTTAATAGGAAATTGAGAAGATTATTAATTGAATGTGGATTGACACCTAAGCACATTTTATGTCAATGATGTGTCACGTTTGAGAGGAGCACACTTGGTAAAAAATTAACTTTATATTAGTGTATGTAGATTACGAAAGGAAGATTTATATAAATATTTCATGAATTTACAAACAAGCAATGTTTTAAAAACCGGTGTTTTAATCCTATCTGATTGAGCTTAGAAATGGTTCAACCGGTTAAAACGGGTTATACTGGACAGTTTAACATGAGTAAGTATTTACCCTATAGACTATTGTTCTTTAATAATACAACATTTATTCAAAGAAAATTTAAAAAATACATGGTTCAGTAATAAGAACAATCCAAAAGTTAACCCATAAAAAAATAATCCAAAAAATATTTCTAAACTACATGATTTCTAAACCAAGTTTTTTAAATAAAACTAATAATCAACTAGTTTGTTTGAGGGGTAAAATTTGCAACCACAAAAAATGTTGTGGTTAATACTAGTAGAAAAACTCTGATAAAATGGTAGAAACTCTGATATGTTAATTGTTTGATCGAGAAATTGCAAACCAAAAAAATATTGTGGTGAATATGAAATTAATGCGAACTATTTGAAAATCTTTCATCTTCCAATGTAAGATAACTAGCTAATTTTTACGCTAACTCGCGCATTACGCGAACATTGTTTACTATTTAGTTATAATAGAGATTATAGTGTTTCTTACTAACGAGTTATACAAAAACTAACCATGCTCATAACAATAATTGTGTAGCTTTGTTTACTATTAGTTATAATAGAGATTAAAATCTTTACAACCGTCGGCCACTGCTATATATATGAACGACTCTAAGAAAATAAACAAGCCAAAGGGTAAAAAAAACATTTATAGAGAAAGTATCAATTACGCAAATAACCTTATTTCAAAAGCAAGTTACAACCCCCACAAATAGTTAATAATATCCAAATTTTACTCGTATATCTTTTACCGATCGACACATGACACCACCATATATTAGATCACTAGATTAGTGACCCGTGGTATCCACGGGTTGAAAAACATATATTTTCATATTAAAAAAATGTGTAATTTAGTTGAAGATTCACAATGATTATTTAAGTTACATGAGGGTAATTCAAATTATTATATTAAAATGATCTTGCATACGGGGACTTATCAAACACGACATGAAAAGGAAAATTAATTGTTTTGTACCATCATAGATGTAAAGTAGACTTTATAGAATATACTCGGTTTGTACCATAAGATGACCACAAATCATAACATAGAAAAAATTCCATAAATTCGTAAGTATCAACATATAAGCTGATTGACCAACATTTCACTTGGTTGAATAGTTGATACGATTTTCCATACGATTTGAAGCAATCTGTAAGTAAGGTACACAAGTAATAAGTTTTGAAAGAAAAAATTATTGCTATAGTTTATAAAGACTTAAATAAACACTTAATTTACCTTTGGTTCAAGCTTCTTGTCAAGAAAGTAGTTTAGACAAGTGAAAAGCCCAGCAAATCTGACCATCATTCTGAATTTTATTCGATAATACGAAACCTACCCATCCAGTTAGAGCGAACCTATAATAGAAGAACTTGAAAATATACTTTGAAAAGTAAGAGAAAGTTATGGTAATCAAATTTTCAATTATAATTGACAAGTTTGTTTTTTATTAGATGACTTGCTATAGAAAATAAGAATATTATCTATGTTAATAACAATAGGGGTGGAAAGTATTAGAGCCAATCAAATGAAATATGAAATTATAATTGAGATATTTTCAGTTTTTGAAAAATATAAATTATTTGACATTTTAGTTTTAATGTCATGATTGACATTGGTATTTTTAGTGTATATAAATTAAGGATGTTTGATGAGTTTACCTAAATAAAAGAATTTGTTATACTTTTAAAAAAGTTTAAAATTTTAAATATGTAATTGATAGCTCGTAAAATTTATTGAGTTTGAACAAATTCATATCATATTTAGTATGTCAAGATGTCAATTTAAGATGAAAATAAAATGTCAATTTAGTAACCATAGTAAATAATTAAGCTTAGACACAGTAAATTAAATTTTTTAAAAACAACAACAGAGCAAGAACTTATCGTACGATTTCCATATCAAGAAGCATTTTCCTCACCAAGCTTAAGCTCACCTTTGCTCCAATTGACACATAGAACTTCAACTTGGCCTAACAAATTAATGATTTCAAAAATAAACTTTTGAGATAACATTAGTAGTTCATCCTCAATGAACAACATATATTACAATTGCAATTCAAATAAATTGTTAAAAAGTACAGATATTTTGTCTTGTAAAACAAAGGTTTTGAATGATTTATGATTACAGTGTGTAGAAGAAATACATATAAAGGAAAGGAAAGGAAAGGCAAGTCACTAAGCCAAGTATTCTGATCATACCTGTAAAATGTTAAAGGCAAGTAACAGCAGATTGTATGCAGCACAAGGACCACTGGAAATAGCAAAGAATTTCATGTCTGTTCAAAGGGGGGTTGCGGCGCAACTTGTTGCCCGTTTACCAGCCACTACATTGTAAATTGCCGTTTCTTCTTATATGAATCAAACAAACAGATGTCTGTTGTAACCTACAGAAACAAAAAAGCACATTGAAATACCTAAGTGGATCTGAATGACTATATTAGTTTTTCATACCAATCTACATATAGAAAAGAGTAACAGGAGTATTATAAAGTGTTACATTTTGTAACTTACTTGATGAAGATTAGGTGTCAACAAAAATAAAAACAATTTGGATAAAAGTGTCAACTCTCAAGTCAACAAAACCCAAATCGATTTCAGTTTTGCCATGGTCTCAACATAAGCTTTTAGTCGTTTTTATACGGATTTGTCATATTACTTGCACGCAAGCAGGTAGCAATCATTGAAAAGAACACGATATATCGATTTAAATAGAGAACACAATATACAAAATCTTTGGCAGGAGACAAGATATATAGATTTAATCAAAACTGACCAGAGAACGAAGAGGAGGAGCCAAATATGAAGGTAGACATCGATCTGGTACATGACGATCGATCGGGTTTCGATTCATACTTACGATCTTCAACATTGTTCATCACTTTTAGGGATAGAAACCTGCTATCAACAGAGACATGGAGGAATCAGAGAGCGACAATGATGGAGAGGTTGAAGAATCGGGTAGCGATTTCCAAAACCATACATGCCAGGAGAAAGAGAGCGGCAGTGGAGGTTCACAGGAAGAATTGTGAGAGGTTTGATGAAATTAGGTTAATTAAATGTCGGGTCACATGTTTTAAATGGAGCTCCATATGGGTTTTGTTAACCGTATGGTTTAAAGATTAAGTTGAAGGTGTATTATATGAGTGACACCTAGGATTTTTTGACATGGCAATGAGTTGGCATGTCTTAGAGAATGACATGTGGCAATTAGTTAGAGGTTTATTAGTATAGGTAGATGATTGTTGCTATTCATTCCCAATGTTTTTTCTAGGGTGTGCTTGGTTCGGTTCGATTCAGTTTTTACCCTCAACCAAAACACCGAAATCAAAGTGCTCGGTTTTTACTCTACAAAAACTGATCGGTTTTCGGTGTTTCGGCTTTTTACGCTGTTTCGGTTTGGTTTTTCGGTGTTTCGTTTTTTTCCCCTCATCTCTACTCATTAACTCATTAATGCTTAAACTTTAGAAAGCTTGTAAATATCACCAAAAAGATGACAACATGAAACAAAAGTACACGAATGTATTTAACATAATCACTTAGTCGAATATGTTATCTTGTAACAAAAAAAGAAGATGATTTTTTTACATATGTCAATCTTTAACTTAAAACCAACAAAACAAAACTTGTGCAGTTGTGCGAGAAATCTTTCACTTTTTGACAGTCACTTTCCACGAGTTCATTACCCCACTTTAAGATGGTATAATTCATTTTGTCAAGTCTTTTTCATCTCCAATGGTAAAGTCTTTATGTAATACTCAGGATAAAAAATTAAACAAAACTTATATAAAAAGTATCGGTTCGGTTCAGGTATTCTCATTTGTATAAGCGACACCGAACCGATGTTATCGGTTTCGGTTCGGTTTTTCTTGCTTTTTTGTTCGGTTTGGGTTTTCGGTTTCGTTGGTTTTTCGGTTTTGATTTGGTTAATTCGGTTTTTTGCTCACCCCTGGTTTTTTTAATATAAAACAATATATTTATAAATATAAATATATTATTCTCTATTTGATTCATATATAACAGAATTTGTTGGTTGTTTAAAAACGGCAAATTGGTCTATAATAATCCCAACTAACACCTATTGGCCGAAAATAATCCAAACTCAGTTTATTCCCTCCAGTGGTCCCAAATCAACTTTTTTGGCCTACAGTGGTCCGCCGTTAAATGTACTTAATGGCCGTTAACTTTTTTTCTATTTTTTTTCGAATTTCAAACCTATATTTTAGGGATTTTGATCGGGAGGAGAATACGAGTCAGTTGATGTAAACCTTACTTCCAATTATTGCTCCAAATGGTTTAATTTTGATATTCGGTTAAAGCACCGTTAGGATTTAAACACCCGATTGAAGACCGTTTTGTCGTTTGGAACACCAGTTCGAAGTAAGGTTTACATCAATTGAATCGTGCATATACTCCTCCCGATCAATATCCATAAAACCTTGTTTTGAAATTCGAAAAAAAAAAGTTAACGGCCGTTAAGTGCACTTAACGGCAGACTACTGGAGGCCAAAAAAGTTGGATTTGAAACCACTGAAGGGAATAAACTGAATTTGGATTATTCTTGACCAATAGATATTAGTTGGGATTATTTTTAACCAATTTACCTTTAAAAATTGATAACACAATTTATAACTATTATAAGTGGGTTAATAAAAAACCATTTTAATTGAACTGCTATAAGTGAAACAAACTTTGCAGACTTCAAAGTTTAAAGAGCGACATGTGTTATTAAAAACGGTTTATTTTATCGGCATAAAACTTATTTCAATTAAATATTAGACTCTGTGTAATGGGCGTTATGCCCAATTGATAATGCCCCTTTGCGCCCCATAACGCCCCGCACACCACTACGCGAGGGCGTTATGCCCCCTTGGACGTTTTTAAGATAACGCCGATGCCCCAATTCTTGTCCAATGATTGCTTTGATTTGTTAATTAGTTAATGATTAGTTAATGATTATGGGCATTATAGGGGCATTAACCATTACACCACTTTTTGGTATAATGCCCCTTGTCTAGTCATCGTCCACATGGCGGAAAACGCCCCCGAGGGGCATTAACCATTACACATAGTCTAACATATACATATATAGAGGAAAGATATTTTACCTAAAAATTATAAAAGTAACTTTAATCTTTTAAAAATGAGTGGAGTTCAATTTTTCTAGAAAGTCTAAGAAGCCATGATATGATGATATGTGACACCTTCTTAAAATTAGAAGGAATGATAAATGGTAATGTCTCTATATTTAAAGTTTCACCATATTTTTTTAAACGTCAATAACTTTTACATACGATATTATTTTTTTAAAAAAATTGCACCATAAAAACGAGCATTTTCTTATCTTTAAAACGCGTATAATATTCATATATAAAAAACAAAAAAAAATTCACGTTTTTTAGCTCATTGTGTTATTTGTGAAGTCATTGTGTTATTCCTTCAAGTCATTGTGTTATAACAAAATAACCTAATGAAATAACACAATGATCTGAAAATAACACAATGACCTAACGAATAACACAATGACCTGACGAATAACACAATGACCTGGCAAATAACACAACGAGTTGAAACATGAATATACCACAATGACCTGATGAAAATATAACACAATGACCTGATGAAAATATAACACAATGACCTGATGAAAATATAACACAATGACCTGATGGAAATATAACACAATGACCTGATGAAAATATAACACAATGACCTGATTAAAAAAATAACACAATGACCTGATTAAAATATAACACAATGACCTGATGAAAATATAACACAATGACCTGACGAATATAACACAATGACCAGATAAATTTAACACAATGACCATATGCATATAACACAATAGCCCGACGAATATAACACAATGATCTGACGAATATAACACAATGACCTGACGGATATAACACAATGACCTGAGCAATATAACACAATTGCAGACGAATATAACACACTGACCTGACGAATATAACACAATGACCTGACGAATATAACACAATGAAAAATATAACACAATGTCTTGACTAATTATATAACACAATGAGCTGACGTATATAACACAATGAGCTGAAACTTAAAAAAAATTCATTTTTATATATCAATATTATATGCGTTTTGAAGATAAAAAAACGCTCGTTTTTTGGTGTAATTTTTATTAAAAAGTATTGTCGTATGTAAAAGTTATGGACGTTTAAAAAAGATGGTGGAATTTGAAAATGAGACAAGACTAATATACCTTAGCATACCATTTAAAGTTCTAACTATTTACCATTATGTCACCTCGTGTTTATGAGCCATTGATCTTCATTTAATATTAGATCTAATGGTCCAAATTCCTTCTTAGACTTTCTAGGAAATTTAGACTTTCTAGTTGAACCTAATTAAGGTCATACAAGCTCCAATTGAGATCTGGTGTATAGTGCTCATATATATTTTTCTTTCCAAAAAATACACTAGAACTAACAAGCTTTAAATTTATAAAATGATTTTCTACTTCTACAAATACTACACACGTGGGCAAGCATATCTGCCACAAATACAATGCAATGTAGTGCTGGTAAAATACCAAATATCGTCAAGGACACAGAGGCTCCCGATAGAAAATCCCAATCAATGTCTAGTTTAATCTTTAAAAGACCTTTTGTACGTAAAAGTAAATTTCTACTAGAACACGTTAACAAGTGAAATTTTTTAAACAAAGTAAATAGTAGTTAGATCAATTTACGAGTAACTATCTACTCAGGTTTAACTTTTTGAAAATGTTAATTGTTGTGCAGTGTTCGTATATATTTTTCTTTTTAAAAAATAGTTATAACAAATAAGTTTTAAATTTATAAAAACGATTTTCTACTTCTACTACAATTTAGGTGGAAAACTTGTGAATTGCCCAATTCAATTGCACGGTTCACACACTATTGCAAAACAAAATACAAAACAATTTAGAAAATAATTAACACATATCTTAAAAAGTAACACCCACACTTGAGAAGTAAGAATTACACAAAAAGCACAAAAAGCAAATTTTAACCTCCATACAAACACTTGTTTATAGCAGTATCATGTGTTATTTTGTGAGAACGTAATAATGGAGAAGAATTAAGCTCCTTTATCATTCATGATCCACTGTATATATGTACATCTCAACTAATTGCATTAACCATGCACGTACCTAACTAACTGTCAAACTTTCTAACTAATTATGCTAACCAATATATATACAACCATACAAGCAGAAAGTACAACTAGTTTACAATATGTTTTTAATGTAGATACACTTACAACAAGTGGACACAAAACTAATGTTCATTTAAGGCGACAGTGTCGATCTTCATGTGAATTGAAACTTGAAAGTACAATTTCTTGAAAGTGAAATACATTTTAATCCAATTATATCCAAATCCCTTCGGTCATGCACCAACCCATTTGAAGGTCAATTTAAAGGTAAAAATAAACTATTACTTGTTCCCTCTTCAATGCATTATATTCGACATATTATTGTTGGAGAGAGATTATTAGGATATTATTACCTTTTGCTCTTAGTTTATATATTTCCTTATTAACTATATATATATACATGATGTATTAACTACACTTTCTATGTAAGATAACTAGTTTAGTGTCATGTGTTATGTTTGAAAATACAACGTTCAATTGATGATATTAAGTATATTCATAAGGGTACAGATGGTTTCAATTAGTTTTGAGATAAAACCATGTTAAACCAGAACACAAGATTGGTTTTAAAAAAATTGTTTTTTAGTATAGCATGCAATATTATACTCAAATTAAAAAGAATTAAATAATTGATTTTATGGTGTAAATTTTAAAAATATAATTTCGTTAAAAAGTTATGTTTGCTTGAAAAACATTAAAGTCTTTATTTATATGTTATTGCCAACTTTATTCTTAAGTTTCATTTTTACATCATTAAATACAAACCGACCCATTTACATCTGTAGTAGGAGAGTTGAAAATGTACCTACTCTTGAATTTTTCAAAATTCTTTTAAATATTAGGAGACCAAAATACAATTGATGTTATTATAATATATTTCATAAATAAATTTAAATTTTTATTATTGTATTAGAATTTAGAAATGGTCCTTCAGTGTGATTGTAATTACCATTACAAACACGTTACATATATAATGGTCCATCTTTATGATTGTTACCCTTACATTCACATAGTTCACATGCATGGGCCGCTATAAGATATAACATAAAATAATGAGAAGGAACAAAATATCGTACCTAATTATATGGATCATGTTAGACAAAAACTTATCTACTACGACACCCTCTACAATTACATCAGTCTCTCAATCATTCTATACTCGTATATACAAAAGTATACAACTATATTGGTGTATACAAAGGTATACAACCACGTTCTTTAAATAAAATACACAATACGAGAGTATAAAAATGCATATGTTAGTTATAAAAGTGTGCATGATCGAATACTTCTAAATACGTTCATAGAGACTACTAAAAAATGAACCTATTGCAACTTTTTTATAACTTTTTTGCAACCTTTTTTTACGAAACAGTTGCATTAGAAGAAGTTGCATTAGATCTAATGCAACTTTTTTGTTGCCTATTGCAACATTTAAAAAAAGGTTGCATTTGAAAAAAAATTGCATTATGTAAAAAAACAGTTGCATTATGTAATAAAAAAGTTACAATAGATCTAATGCAACTTCACCTAATAAAACCTTTTTTTACCAAAAAAAAGTTGCAATAGCCTTATTTTCTTGTAGTGATGTAATTTTTAATGAACATTTTTTTCATGATATTTTGTTAAAAAATGATTTTACAACCCTCTTGTATATGCAACCGTAGATGGTTGAATTTAACCCATGAATTACACGCGGTTAGAGAAAATTACATATTACGTGACAATCTACATATATATTCTAATAATTAAGTAACTCATTTATTTGTCAAATATTTACAGTGTCATATGATTTTTCCTATTCGACAAACTCTCATTCACATTCAATATTGTAAACATTTTTTTCTATGTGACAAACTACGATGGAGCATAGCCAAATTCCAATTTGCAACTTTATTTTCACATTGTAACAATTAATGTTTTGCGAGGAACAAAACATAATCTTGGTTTATCTACCTACAACCATGATTGTTTTCATGAGATACTAGGTTTAATACGGGTTAATTAATAATATTTATAAAAAAATTATAACCAATATGTTTAACAATTTGTAAATATTTAATATTTAATGATTTAACTCCATCAACTTATGCATGAAGAAAATTCTAATTAATATTCGCCCATAAATTTCCTATTATAGAACAAAAAAATTTCCTCCCCCAAATTATTGCCTCCCTAAAACTTTGATTTATGAGATAGATTATATGCTAAACACACTCAAACTAATTTAATCTCGTTTCTCTTTTAGCTCAAATTAAACACACTCGTGTCTTAGCATTAATTGCATGGTGTACATTTAGTTATGGTGGTAAGAAAAAACGAACGCCACAAAAAAGCTAAAGAGGTTATAGTTAATGAAATCCTTAGTGTCAAAGATGGTGTGATTGAGGTGATCAACTTAAATCTCTGGCTTCAATAAGAGCATTTGCATAAAGTCTTCATATATATATTCTCGTATAAGAAACGAAACTCAAAAAGATTTGAAATTGAAGGCGATCTTATTAATATTATGCTAGATTTTGTAATGGTTATGATTTTATTATTTTTTATGGTTCCATCCATATACTATACGGGTTAATAACCTAATTTTACAAATAAAGGATGACTTTTCTATTGTAAAGTTTAATGACGAAACATGCAAATATTGGTATGACATAAGAGTGTAATTAATTTACACATGAAACAACATAATTAAAATGTATCAATTTACGGAAGAGTAAATTACACATTTAGTCATTTAAAATTTAACTCAAATACCATATGATCTCATCATTAAAATATAGAAATAACAATAAAAAAGTCCTTTATTTATATTCATATTTTGTAAAACGCTACGTTCTTTGTACTAACGATCGTTAAATATTTTTGTTAAGTACAATTGTGTACCTTCATATGAGAGTATATATTTTAGTATTTTTTACGCACACTTTCAATTATCTTTCATCTTCTGTGACCATTGTCTCTGATTTCCGTTGGTGGAACGCGTTATGATGGTTTTAGGACACCGGTGAAGTAACTAGATTGTTGTAAAATAGATGGTTCACACCCTTCATATTCCAACGATGAAATAATTAAACTTAACAACAATATTTAACGTCCTTTTAGTACAAACTACGTAATATGTTACAAAACATAAAGATGTTTTAGTTATTTTCTTACTAAAAGATGAAAACAAAAACTTTAGGTAAACCTAAAAAAACAAAAGAATAAAAAATGTAATTTACTTTCTATTTAATATGACAGAAATTTCATAAGATAATTTTTCATAAAAATATTTGATATGACAAAATTTTGATCAATTATTTGATCTGACAAAAATTTCAGCTAACTATTTAATATGACAAATTATTACACCAATTATTTAAAAGACCACAAAACCAGCTAGTGATAAGATGTGTGGGGATACCTAACGTATTTTAATTCTCACTCTCATTTGTGTCGTTTTCGATTCACTTAGCCGATTAATGATTTGAGTTAGAATTTGTTATAAGGTTACCGCTTCGAATTTTGAGCTAACTCAGATTTTCATCCTAATGTACGTGTCTTATGCCAAAATGTTCTACTTGATATTGTGATGGTAGTATAGCACAAAGATTTTCAAATTTTTCCGGAGAACGTCCAATCGTGGGCAGTCATTAAGACAACACAATTTGACTATAATAAGACAACATGGCTCTACATTTGGAAAATACGATTGCCTAAACTTAAAGAAAATCATCGTTCTAAAACAATTAAAAGATTAGAAGATTCTAACAAAATCTACCATATAATCTCTACTAGGTTAACACCCGTGTGTTCACACGGGGTTGAACGATAAAAAATATATATATATATAATTATATATCCAGTGGCGGAGCTAGCAAAATATATCAGTGGTAGCCCGAATTTTTTTTTGCCCTACGCTCATATAATTTATTTTTTTCGTACACTCATACAAATTTTTTTTGGTTTACACTCGTACAAAACATCATTTTCTTGCATATCATTATTAATATATGAAATTTTATTACTATTTTATTGAAAATCGTTAGCAATATTTTGATCATTTTAACCAATATCATCATTTTATTGGCATTTTTGTCCAAACCGTTTGCCAATAAAAACTTGTTCTGATTATTCAGGGGTATCCTTTTAACTGCTCAAGTATATCTTAAACATAAAATTAGAAAAAAAACGTTAAATTTTACATTACGCACGAAAAGTTGAGCCGTAGCCCGGGCTACCCCTAACTTATTCTTATGTCCGCCCCTGCCTAAATCCTTGACTTAATCCTACCGTTGTTTACATTCACAAACGTTATGTTCGTGATCAAGTCTCGTCAGAATTTTATACACGCAAACCAGGAACAACCCACAAGGCGCCATAGATCATACATGAATCGTCAGAAAAAGCAATTCACACGAACTAGTGACTTAAGCAAAATCCCGTCCTGTTTTGGAGAACGACCCTAATCGATCGATCGACATGTGTGGACAGTACGTAATATATGGAAGTAAAACACACCATATGTGTACAAATTTGTCTTCATAGAAATTGGTTTTTTAATTTGTTGGTTTATCATAATTCATTTTGGTTTTTATGCTTTGGGGCCGTTTATTAAATTTGTTATTCGGTTCAGGTTCCTAAACTAAGAATTATTTACGAGCACAAATTAATATTCAAGAACCAACTATTGCCTACCCACTTGATATGGGTGGATCGATAGCCCAAAACTTTGTAAGCCCATTTTGGATTCACATAATAAGTTTTATGAACCAAACAATCAAACACTAGGAATTTATGAGGAAAAGAAAACTAGACCCTGGGCCGCGTGATGCAGTGGTCCGATCTCATGTTTGTTGCTTCATCACACGTGTTACAACGGTGACATGGTATTTAAAATTAGAGTAATATGTCAAAAAGAGTGCTGTGGTATAACTTGTAATAAGATACAATGTTAAGTGAAAGTTGGAGATGAAAGTCATAAATATATCAAAATTAAGTATGAAGGTTAAAGTTTAAATTGGGCAAAGTTGGGGGTCAAAGGCTTAAATATTTCGATATTAAAAGATGGAGGTCAAAAGTGTATATATTCAAAGTTATGAGACAAATTTATAATAATATCAAAAGTTAAGGTGAAAATAGTAAATCGTAAAGTTTTAAGTGAATGACAAACTTACAATATTGTCAAACTTTGGGGGTCTAAAATACAAAGTCTCATCGACCTTATGCTTTAGTATGTTAAAAATAGGTACTTATTTAATTAGACCTTCCCCAACGCTCTGAGTGTGGCTTGCATAAGCGCTTGTGTGAAGGGTCATGTTGAGGATTAGCGACATGCCAACATGCATGTGGAAGGTTGGCCCATGATGAAGGGTGATATCCGTCCATTTTCCTTCTTTTTTTCCTCACAATGTGCTAAATTTAATGTTAAACAATGTGTTGCATGTAGAATGTATGAGGGTAAAATACAATTCTAGGAATAAGTAAATCTAATATGACATGCTAATTAGACCGGCCTACATATGAGGGGGCGAATCTCATTCATGCCCTGCGTTCCCTTATACTTGCGTAGTTGCGTGTTGCGACTTAGTCATGCACAAACAGGGTTTTTTTAGGAACCGGTTCCGGAATTGGGTCCGGTTTTGGTTAACAAAGTAAAGAACCGGGTAGGGTTGGTTCTGGTTCCGGATATGATCTGGTATTTGACCGGGTTTTGACCGGTTTAACCGGGTTTTTTCCGGTTCCAGGTAGGGTCGGGTCCCGGTTTTGACCGGGTTGAGGTGGAACCGGTTCTAGCGGTTCCGATTCGGTTCCGGGTACGGTTCCACTTTCTTCGAGGAACCGGAACCCATGTGTACCCTACGGTTCGGGTACGACCAGTTTCAGTTCCGGTTCAGGTACACCGTATACCAGATCGGTTCTAGAACCGGTTTTTTTGTGCACGGCTATTGCTGATGCTTATATCTTGTGTGATGCATCAAACAGGTTTAAATACTAATTGGGCTTCTTGAATTGGGCTGCTAGATAAATTAACCATCATATATTTTGTAATAAAAATATTTTGATAAACTAACAACGGTAACTAATTAACAACATAGTATTGTGATAATTATATTTCAAAATGGTTATTCAATTAAAGTAAAGGAAGCCTTAAAGTTAAATTAGATGTTATCATAAGTATTTTATATTATATTGCTCCTAGTGAGTTTAATCAACAAGAGATTTAATATGGATCATAGGATCATGCTGAAATGAAATCTCAACCTTAATTAAATACCTTGCAGTTGGGTTAAAAATGGATGGTTAAATAGCGGTTGCCGACCAGCGCAGTCCTTTCTTCCCCCACGTCCCCAGAAACATCCCAAAAACCAGCAATGATCTATAAAAAAAACCTTTCTAGCTACTGATGTAGCTGTCGTGGGCTAATCAAAAACAAATATTTTATTCACTTAAATACCTATATGAGTACGGGTAAGTAAGGTCGTCTCCACAGGGAATTGGTGGAAAGTGTAAGTTTAAACGAAATTAACTAGAAAGACGAATTTGACTAAATTACTAGAAGAACTAAACTTGCTAAACACTCGAAATTAAAATTGAAACTTTGGTTGATTGAAAGAAACTTAATTTGCATAAAGCCACAAACTTGAAAAAGGTTTTTAAACAATTAATTAAAAAGATAGTTACTTCCGGTATCCAAGTTCAAGGATTAAAGCTAATTACTTGTAACCTAGTGAAATCACGTATTTATGATTCGTATATATAGCTTTTGACTAAAGTGATATCAAAGGAACAAACTTCTCAACTCGCTCATTCACAATGTACCAATCTAACTATATCAAATTACCCACCCAAACCAATGAGTTCACGATGTAATAAACCGAAGAACTGATGATAAAAGCATTCAACTTTATTTATAACTAGATTGTTTAAGTTAATCAAAAACACAAACTTGAATAATACAATCCAAATCCAATACAAAACTAGGTTTAAAAGCAACTAATCATATCACCTATGTGAACTCTTCACCCGGAAGCAACCACGAAAGAAAACTAGCCACTCATGTTCTTCATTGGATCTTTAATCTTCAAGTGTTGATCGATGATGATCAATGATGATTATAAGGAATGGATTGGAGACTTTAGAATGATGGAAAATATGACCTTGGCTGCTAAAATTCGTCCAAAAGAAAGTCCCCTCGAATGGAGGCTAAGATGTTGCTTAAATAACTTTTAAAAAACGACCTAGGGCACTTTCCTTATCGAAGTCGCCGTAGACTACGGCCATCTGACATAGCCTACGGCCAAAGCTCTCTGTCCTACGGCCAAATCTGATTGTTTCTACCCGCCGTAGTCTACGCCCACCTGGGCGTAGAATACGCCAACACTTGTATTTTTTTTCTTGTTTCCTCACATCCTTCATCTTGTTCTCAAACCTCGTCTACTCCTTCATTTAAGTGTTCCAAATCCATCTTTTTACCTACAATAACATTCATGCACGTAGTCAACATATTCATTGTAATCACATGTAATAAAGCATAAAAACACATGTAATATCTATCATTTAAACACTTAAACCATCATTCCATCATTCTCACATCAGCTACCTCAGTTCTCTAAGACACCCACGACACTAATAATTGATGGTTGCTTGCGAGTCCACACACTTTAAACCATGTTTGCAATATGAACATACACTTAAAGTGTGTGCTAGTAGCTTGTATTGGTGATGACAACTTTCAAGTATATACAACTTAAACTGATTTGTTTCTATTTATCATAAGTTACGACTTCCGAAGACTTATGTGCATCATATAATTTGCAAGCATCTGACTTGAAACATTGAACTTGATATTTGATTTTGTTAGTTGAAAATTTGTTTAGGTGGAAATACAATATAAGGAATAAGAACCGGATTAATCTTGAGAGCAAAATATCATAAAATCATATTAGTGGTGCGGAAAGATTTATCAATAAAGGCATGTTTGGCAAACTTTGAATCATTAAGTGCTGAATGGTTAAGAGGTCTGAATCATAAGAGATTCTATAAATGGGAGGGATGTCGGGGTAAAACTTCAGATAAGGGTAAGTTTGGTACATGCTTCATTCAGTTTCATTCAGCATCTTTCTGTCTCTTAACCATTCAGACCTTAACTGAACCATCCAGATGTTCTTTTTTTTCTGAAACAAACGCTCTGAATGCTGAATCTTAATAATTAAGCACTGAACTGAACCATTAATAGGTGAAACAAACAGCCCCTAAGTGGTTCAAAGCACAAATGCGATGAATCGGTCATTGGTATCGCTAGCATCGAATGATAGTTTGACACAAGTAGGTCTAACTGTTTAAACTGTTTCTGAGTTGAACCCGGTATGATTATATAAGTATAAAACAAAGAAACTAATGAATTAGCACGGCCATCAAAAGGTATATAGGTAGCTAGCTAATGATTCACATCATAAAAGTAGCTTTGATCAATTAAGCTTTGAATATGCAAACCCCTGAGATGGGTCCGATCAAACCCCTTGATGCTCATTGATTCAATGGGTTTAGTGCATCATCCACTCCACAAAATGGGAAATTAATATACATATTTTAGCACTAAAATAGAAATTTTAACTTTATATATGTAAGGAAAAACAATGAGTGCATCATATAGTATTGTTATTGGTGTGGATTACTCGATTATTAAGAAATGAAAGTAGAATAATGATCGAGATCGGCATTTGGTGATCATTGTAGATTTATTAGTGCTTTGTTATCTTCTCTCCTCTAAGGTCGACATTGTATATTTGAGGTAACATATTTAAACATACAAAATAAAGAAATACTATACAAATTAGATTTTTTTTTCTAATTATCTAGGAGGGGAACCAATTAACCTTTTATGAATTATATGTAGGAACATTGTCGACAAGATATCTAAATGTATTAGATACCTCAGAACTAAGAAGAATGACAGCTGATGAGATTTACGACAGGAAGGAAGGGAGCATTAAAAATTTCCCTACTTGATCTAGTCTCTTCAATTATCATTTTTATCACCCCAATACACGAATTACATACATAATGTAAATGAAAAAATAATTAGAAGGCAATGAAACTAAATCAAAATGTAAAATGTACATAAAGTAAAGAAAATATAAAAAAAAGGTAAGGTGGTTGAGGAGTGACTTCGATCCTTAAAATAGATTTTGATCTACTCAGATAAATTCGTCTGTCGATCTTTCAGGATACAACAGCTTAAGCATATTAAACTACTTGAAATATATTGTAGAGAAAGCTTGAAACTCTTTTGGTTGCGATTGTTGAAACATATGAACTTTTGGTGCCTCGAACAAGGCATGCATGCCTTGTATATACTTGAAGTTGGCAGTTGTTTACAACGAGTCGGATGTATCATTGCTTTTGACACTAGTAATATTATTAAAAGTTAGATTTGTGTTCACCACTTAACTAATTATTATAACAAGTATTAAGTTTATATACCATTTATGGCTTTACTTTGAAAGATCTTGATTCGTCACAAGTCCTCCATATATATATGGATGCATGTACACTTGTGATGATCTTTATTTACCTCATCTCCATCTCCATTTTCCTTATGAATATGCTCATTACGTCACACCTTTGGCACCAATGGTCATGTCACCCAAGTGACTCTATCCTTTTGTTTTTGTTGATAAAAAACCCTAAGGATTATTAGGTAAATGGGTCTAAAGTTCATAAACCCTAAAGACATACTTAGTAGGCCGGTGTTTTCTAAACCCTAAAGACATACTTAGTAAGGTGTTTTCCTGCGACATGAGTCTAAAATCCAAAATGACAAAGGTACTATATATATATCTACGAATTAATTGAATCAATTGTTTGAAGTTGATTAATATAGGCATTGATGTGATGTCGAAGTGCATGATTTTAGCTTTATTGTTAAAGTATATAGACACAACACTTTCGCAAATTTAACCACTATTATTCCAACTAGCTTAAGGTAATCATGTCCCCATTAACTTGCTTTTGTGCAACAACGAATTGAATATGGTCGGAAAATCTAACAAACATTAGCCACAATAACAAAAAAAAACAAAAAATATCTTTTCGCATACATTGAATTAGTTGTTACTATTTTTCTTATGATAATGGAAATTATTATGAGCACGTACCAAAATGTCAAAATTCAGTCATATCACCACTACCAGAAAAATTAAGCCTATATTTAGCGACAACATTTTTTGGGATGACAAAAGTCATCACCGAAGCTGTTTAGACTTTTGACCAGTCAACTTTGTTTGCGACATATATGGTCATTGCTACAAGGTGTAATTCAATTCATATATAGGTTTTTTTAGTTCAAATTATTTGCGGACTAGTCTTATCTTGGAAGGAACCAAGTGTACTTGTGAGAACTTCTTTTTACACTATTATATATATATATATATATATATATATATATATATATATATATATATATATATATATATATATATATATATATGTGTGTGTGAATTAAAACATCGAATGACTCCATAAAACTTTGTAATAGTTCCATGTTCGTAACCTAGAAAATAATTTAAATTCAGTCTTCGACTTATACACAACCAAACATGTAATCTCAAATTTTGACTTGTACCGAATTAAACTCCAATTAGTCTTCATCGACCACCATTTTTCCAAACTCAAATTTTAGTCGTCTAGTTTCGAGTTAAGTTTTTCATTTGGTTATTTATGTTGCGTAGGTGGTTAGTTAATTAAGGAATATATGTACACATTAAAATAATAGTTATGAGTCACATAATGGTTTAATTTTTTATTTGGTTATTTAGAGTAAATTCCCATTTGCATCCCTGTGGTTTGTTGATTTTGACCATTTGCATCCCTATGGTTTCAAATTCTCATATTCACCCCTGACGTTTGCATTTTATTCTCATTTGCATCCAAAAAACTAACTCTGTTAGATTTTCCAGTTAACTTTTTCATTAATGACTAAAATACCCCCAAGGATGCAAATGGTCAAAACAGAAACTTCAGGGATGCAAATGGTAAAAATACTTGAAATTTAAACATATATTTATACGTATATGTGTGTGTGCATATATATATATATATATATATATTATTTATATGGTAAAAACACTATTATTTTTGTATATTTTAGAGAGAATGTTTTTATAATTAAAAGTGTTTATTATTATTTAGTTTTTTTTTTCAGTTTATTATTTTATAAAACATTTTTTAATATACAAATAAATACATATTTTCAAATACTTTTTATTATTTTTATAAATCATGTCTTCGAAACTACTTTTTCTATATATTACTCATTTTTTTAGACCATTAATCGTTGGTTTTTAAAACCTATTTATAGAAGAGACTTCCAAACAAATTTATGAGCATATGCCACCAATATTTGAGCCTCAAAGTATAATGTGACGGTTATGTTGAAAATGAAACATATAAAAAAACATTTATAAAAATGAATGGTTTTATATGAGGCATACTTATTTGTATACATAAAACATGTTTGTAAAACCAATGATTTTTATTATAAATGAACAGTTAGAAATAGAATTGGTTTACAAAACGAGGGATCGTAAAAAAAGTTTAAAAGATCAACGATGTAAAAAAAAGTTTATAACGGGTTTAATAAAAAGGTATTTATTTTTTAATATTAAAAACAAGTTTTAAAAAACAAGAACAATAACATAATGATAAAAATAAAACAACAATAAATAGTTTTAAATATAAAAAAGTTTTTTTTTCTCTAAAATATACAAAAATAAAAATCTCTTTACCATATAAATAATATACACACACACACACACACATATATATATATATATATATATATATATATGTTAAAATTTCAATTAGTTTTTACCATTTGCATCCCTGAAGTTTTTCTTTTGACCATTTGCATCCCTAGGGGTATTTTGGTCATTAATGAAAAAGTTAACCGGAAAGTTTAACAAAGTTAGTTTTTTGGATGCAAATGAGAATAAAATGCAAATGTCAGGGGTGAATATGAGATTTTGAAACCACAGGGATCCAAATGGTCAAAATCAACAAACCACAGGGATGCAAATGGGAATTTACTCGGTTATTTATGTTGCATAGGTGGTTATTTATATAATTTGGTGGTTTAATTTGGTTTAAAATATTACTTATGAGTCATATAATAAAACAATTTCTAAAGTAAAAGTTGAAAAATCATCTTATAAAACTCCTCAATTTAATTTGTTTATCTTTTGTTTAATATAGCAATTTTGATTTTTCAATACCAACCATTAATTAAAACATTATACTAATAATAATAACATAATTAAGTGAAGCTCAATTAGTTTAACAATGTTTTTAACTTAACTATATTAAATTTGTTGTGGTTGTCACCTTAGTTGGGTGGTAAAATCACATGGTAATGATGGGAGAGACCCGAGTTCGAGCCTTGTTCAGCCGTTTTTCTTGGATCCTTGAGTCGAATAAGTTTTTCCTTTCTGGCGTCATGCCTTCAGGCAGGAGTCATATGAGCTTCGGCTTAGGAAGGAGTTTTCTTTGTTGGATGGTTGATTGACGAGTTTTGATTCCGACCAACTTGACACGTAAGAAGAGTTGTCGCAAGCCCCTATTCGGTCGCCAGGAGTTATCTGGATCTCGAGGCAGTAGGGGGATCCCCAACGCCGACAAAAACACCCGAAAATGGTGTAGAAGCTGGGGTATCGATCTTGATACTTACACTATCGAGTATAATGACATTGCAATGTAGGCATTACAACAACCGCAGTTCTAAAAAATTGTCTTAAATTTGTTGCATATAGCACCATGCATGGACCATTGTATCTCTCTACTCTAGTACAAAAATAAATTATTTCCACATGATAACATTTGTCATCACCACGATCAATCTCACATTCTTTCTTTTATTTAATCAATTTATCGATCATAGTTAAATTAATTTCCATTAATTCTATCATATCTTATATAAACAATTCAATTTAAAATTTCTTATCTTAATTATCAAGCATTTAATTTATTATTTTCATTCAGCTCATGTAATACACGAGTGTTCAACCTAAAATGTAAATAGGTATTGTTTTTTTAAATACCGGATTCGTCACATATCACTACCAATACTTCAAGTTTTCTTCTATTCTTGGCAAACATCATTATACAATATTCATATAGTCCCATAGTATAGGAATAATAATAACTACATTACTAAATAAATATTTTTAAGATGTGATAAGATAGTTTAATCTACAAACCCACT
Source organism: Tagetes erecta (assembly GCA_030867185.1). Classification (NCBI taxonomy): domain Eukaryota; kingdom Viridiplantae; phylum Streptophyta; class Magnoliopsida; order Asterales; family Asteraceae; genus Tagetes; species Tagetes erecta. The sequence continues at coordinate 2,888,641 of CM061489.1, read as the reverse complement.
TCACCTTTGTGCATTTAATGAGTACATGTTTACTAGCAACACCTTTTTTCTCATTTTAGACCATAATATGATATGAAATAAATAGAAGTCAAAACAATATTACAAAAGTCATTATTATGTTTAAAGTTTAATGCAGTTTTTAGTATCCGGACATAAATAACTCATCTCTCGATATGGTCCGGTAAAAGATGCACTTTCGATTGGTGTCATATATATATTGGGTCTTCCATTCAAGGAAAGTTACAATCATGCATCACTTTCTAAATTCGCTAAGTGGTAGCACAAGTACACAACTATCATAGTCATGTAGCCTCTATACTTATCAAATCAAACCTTTACATGTATTTTTTAAGTTTGTATTATAAAGGAGAGTTCATGAGAAAATAATCACTAGCTAGCGAGCAGAGCAGCGGAGCGACCTAACCCAACCTGCTGTGTAATCATTGGAATTTGGACTCTTTATTTAATTAATAAGGGTAGGTAAGTAAGGAGCTGAAAACGATTCTATTCGGCCACTCATTTTCAATGCAAGCTAGCTCTTACTTGTATTTAGTGAGGAGGCTACCTAATATAGAGGTGAATCCCGGTTATGTCACCCCGATCCATTTTATCTCTCTCTACCGGCTAGGCTATCCTTGCTAGGTACAAGATAATTGTGAAAACCATCAAAACCAAATTGTTACGTATAAGTAACGTTTGACTATGAGCTACATATATGTAACTCAATATTCGTACACTCATGATTGAGGGATTTGGATACAAAGTTATAAAATTACTTACAGGTCATAGTTAACTCAAATAATCTTAATTTTTTATAGCAGTTTGAGTTCTGGTTTAACGTTATGAAGATTAGGATAGAGTTTTGATCTTATAGGTTTCAGGTTCAAATCATGATTCTAGGGGTTTTTCGCTCATCTTGGGGTTTCTCCTAAACATGATGGTTAAGACGACTTGCCTATGGATTAGGCCTACGCTGTTTGAGATTGATTGGATTCTTGGGTAGTTGGGTTAGACAATTGTCAAACTATTGACTTTCCTAATTCGTGTTAAGACTAGTTCCAATGGCTTGTGCACATCCTTAAGTGTCCTTGGTCACTTGATTTTCATTACGACGTGTAACTTGCTGTCGGCGTTATCATGGATTCCTTCTTTAACTTGAGTTTGGGTTTAGTTTTTTATACTGTTGTTTGTGATCACTCGAATAAATGCAGCAATTCACAATTGTTAGTGGGTGGCCTTGCTTCAATTAGCTCTCAAGTGGATCCGCTTCCAATCATATCATAGGAAAAAACATTGATAGAAACCTCATCAACACTAACTAAATTATTACCAGTCGTCTAACTTAATGTCACCACTTCAAAAGTTGCAACAAAAGACATGTTGCTACTAATAATATTTCTTTTGACTAGTTGCATTTAGTGGCTTAGTGCAAATCAATTGATGCTAGATGAACTATTAAGTTTACACATGTGGTGGTTCAAATAACCTCAATTCGAGTCCCATAAACGAGTTTGATCCTCGCGTTTTGTTAGGGATCGATTTGTTTAACGAAATTAGCATTCTAAAAAGAGTTCCATAAACAAGTTAAAGTTGAGTTTAGTCTGAATGTATGAGAGTTGTGTGCGTGTGCCTTTCGTTATTGTAGAGTGTGGTGATTATTTAATAATTTAAATACAATATATATATATATATATATATTATATATATGTATATATATATATATATTTATATATATGTATATAGATTATATATATATGTATATATATATTTATATATATGTATATATATATTTTATATATATGTATATGCATACTCCTTAACTTAAAAGCTAAAAAAGGACTTTAAAATTAAAAGTTTTTAAATGTGAAAATGAAATGTTGCAATATATATAACTATTAACTTGTATCGTGGTAGGATGCGTAATGCGACGACTGAATCTTGTATTATAGTTTCGTTACACGCGTTATAATAATGGCATTAAGATTTTGACGTCTGACACATGTTGCGGTGACATTGTCGACGTGTCCTTTAAGTCTTTAAAAAATATTATTTGTCTCAGACGCTAAACGTGAAATTAACGATCACACGTTATGGTGTAAAATAAATTTAGTTTTGTTATAGATTAGAAGATGGATGATACAAGTGTATATATACAAAGTTTACGGATAAAAATGTAATAATATAAATAGTGAAGTTAAACACTTAAATGGTTAAAAATGATATATGTGAAATATAAGATGTGAGAGTTAAACACGTACAAGGCTTACCGACCTTATGTTAAATCTTTTTTTTTATATTATTTACAAAGCAAACGTATTTAAAAACGACAAATACAACTTGATGAATATAAAGGATCATAAAGTTATTTTTAGTGGATTTATGATTACAAGAGAAAATGAAATGAAAAGACAATTACTAATTAAAAACGTATCGGAATTGATGTCAAATCATAAAATGATAAAAGTCAAGTAATATTGACAGCTTGTAAACTTTTGTCCACAAATTCTGTTTGACATTAGGAATTGTCAAACGTACTATCCACGTTAGGCGATGAATGTTGGCTTCGTTGGTTTGACAATATTTTGAATTCATGAAACTAATTAACAAAGTATTCAAGTCAAACCTATATCCAGAAATTCACTACGTTCAAACTGCTGTATGCTGACTTTGTTACAATAAATTCCACAAGATCGATCTTGGGTTTGAAGTACGAAGAGTACGTGGTTGGACTAGATATAACATTGAGACGTGCGATGTGACGGATGGGTCTCACGCATGTGACTTGTTAAGATCATAACAAACTCTCCATCACACATAACGACGGACAAAGATCAAACACAAACAAGTAAAGAAAATGCAAGAACAATGAACACGATGATTTAGAATGATTCAGTGTAAACTGACCTACGTGTACGATTCACAACTAGGATATTTTTATATAAATAAAATGATGGTATTGGGTTTGATTAACTCCTCATCATCATCTAGGGTTCTAGATTTGCACAGACAATTTTATCATGACAATTTCGTAATAATAATTCTCCGCTTTATCAACTCGTGTCATCATACTCTCACATGTCTAACAGACAAGATTCAACACTCTATCTCATCTCCGACGTGAATGTAAATTGTAATGCAACCTGCAACCTCAATTTCGTAATCAACGCTCTAACTTTTATGTGTGAATTGACAAATTATCAAGATTACCTAATACTTATGATTCACAACTTCATAACCCAAATACCATATAACATGCTAATCCAAATCTTGAATTGAATGGTATTTATTTTAAACTCGATAAGAGGTTTATAACCATAACCGTAATCAACAATTCATTAAAACAAAACATTCGGGTTTATGTTTGTGATGAGCCCGGGCCTGGTCGAAGCTGGTTTTTTTTGTAGAAAATCACAGACCGAAGCCCAATTGTATCTTAAAAATATACTCCGGATTTTATGCAATTTACGAGTTAGGTTTATAATTTTCCAGGTCCATCCCAAATTATGTCCACTCCTATTACCATAATAGCTCTTCTATCTCCTTTTTTTAAACACTCTTAAAAATAAACCTACTAATTAATACACTTAAAAAAAACATTAGAAGTGTGACACGTATCGTGACGGTGCTTCAGGACACCAACCTTCCTAACTATTAGTTATATAAATAAACGATAGCACTTGTATTCATTATTAGTGTACATATGATATGTAAAAGAAGAGAAAAGGTGGAGATCGAGTTTTAAAGTATCTCAAACCATGAAAGTGACTAAATTGATTGTTGGGACAACCATAACATTAAGATATGACATCTTTTAAGACTAGTGTCACGATTCATGTGGCTTAGTTAAAAGAGAGAAGAGAATATCAAGTTTTACTCAAGGGAAAATCATCAAACTGGACATATATACCTCATAAAACCGAACTCGAATATCAAAGTCGAACCAAATCAACCCGAATCTGATTAAGACATACTCGATAAAAACGAACGCGATTTACTTTTTAGGATCAGTAAATGGATATTATTTTTTATATTCATGTCAACCCGATTAACCTGAAGAAGGGAAAATATATAGTCAGGATCATTACAGAACATTTTTATCGCAAGAACAAAAAAACAATTAATTACTAGCCCTTAATTAAGCTATTAACTATACAAATATCACTAATTTACACTAATTTACATATATGTAAATCAATGGTTTCTTAATTACATGTATGTAAAGCAATGGTTCCTTAAGTTACGTGTATGTAAATAATTGTTTTGTAAATCTGTAATTAAAGTGGTTTTTTGGGCTGGGTAATTTTGATTTTAATAATCTATAATATTACTTATGGACCAATAGTAATTTAAATTATAATAACAATCGTACTTTTGTTTTTATCATGACCAAGGGCATACCGATAGTATACTAATCATGAATTTACAATTACTCAAACGATATATATATTTATATAGTATTATCGGTTATTAAATCAAAATTTTCTAGTATTAATCAAAAAGGGTTTTGAAAATGACATTTATGGGAACATTACTTTTATGTTTAAATGTTGATCAACCATTCATTAATAACCACATAAACATATAACACTTAATAACTACGTACTATATATTATTCTATACATAATAACTATATTAATTAATAAATAATAGTCCTGATGAATTTAAAAATAAAAATAAAAATATTAGTCCTGATTCACGCCATAAGAGTGTACGTCGGATATATGTTGATTTGGTATAATTAATTTCTTTGCAAACGTACAGCTACGGGTTGGGCGGAAAACAGCTAAATATGTTCACAATCATAAAAGTATTGACTTTCAAATTAATATAATAAAGTCAGTAGTTAGTACAGTTAGAACAACCAGATCGAAGCTACAAACAAATACCTATCTAGCTAGCTTTATATATATTTATGCAACTTGAATTTATATATTTGCTCTTATTTTATAAGTATAAGAGATATGATGGATCGGTCTTTCATTTTCCTGATTGATCGAGGAAATTAAATAACACTCTAATCAAATAGTTATCTCTTTTTAGAACCATAAAAGAAATAATTAATAAGCTAATAAGTGTACGTTTCATAGTTTTCATATATCTATATAATCTATATAATATTTCAAGGTTTTAGGGGGTTATATTTTGGGGGTAATTTTTTTATAAAAGGAAACTTAGGAGGGAAAACTAAGTAAAGTTTTTCACCATGCATAAGGTGATGGAGATAAATTCTTAAATATTAAATATTTATAAATCCTTAAACATAATGGTTATAATTTTTGTATAAATATTATTGCTTAACCCGTGTGTATCACACGGGTGTTAAAGCTAGTATTTCAAGGTTTTAGGGGAAACAATTTTTTGGGGGGAAATTTTTTTTGTTCTATAATAAAAAAATTTAAGAGAGAAATTTAGTGTAGTTCATGAAGCCAATTTCTTTAATATTAAATAATTATAATTTTTTAAATATAATGGTTATACTTTTTTATAAATATTATTATTTAGCACGTGTGTAACACACGGGTATTAAACCTACTATGATATATATCTAACATATTCTTTTTTATCCCCGCCTTGTAAACAAGAATATTGTAATATATATATATATATATATATATATATATATATATATATATATATATATATATATATATATATATATATATATAGAGGCACACTCAAATGAGAACACCTCTTAACTTGAGTACAAAAAGTACAACTTTAACGAATCATATATGGAGTCAAACTGTTGAATTTTTTGTAATATAAATTGACCAAAATGCTTATAATTCAACTAATTTTAACATCTATTTAAAAAAAATATGATTCGTCATGTCGTTTGTTAGAATGCATATATGCACCCACAATATGTGTTTGTGTACAAGTGATTTAGGTGCATATATGCATTTTAACAAACGACTTCACAAATCATATATTTTTTAAATAGATGTTAAAATTATGTTAATTATAAGCATTTTGATCGATTAATATTATAATAAATACAACAGTTAAAGCGGTTCCTAAGTTGTTCTCAAGTTAAAAGTGCTCTCATTTGAATATATATATATATATATATATATATATATATATATATATATATATATATATATATATATATATATATATATATATGCGCAGTCGATCTTCTTCTGAACTTTTCTTTCTTTGCTTTAATTTGTCACATCACATATACTTTTATCGCGACGAAATTTACGACTCTACTATAACGTACTATGTGACCAAGGAAGAGATGATATTCTGAATTAATTGTCGTCATATCATGTACGTTTACACATGAGGCCGGGCTTATGTTTTGTTATATTATTTTGTGGTTTTTCATCTTTATTTGAGGACCAAAGCTAAAAATTAAGCTTTGCGTTTGACAATTAAAGATGCATGATTCGAATATGTGGATCAGAACCATGCAATAACACCAGTGAATCAAACCTGAAAAATTAGTCATGTTGTTGTGAAGGATTAGACGCACTAGTTGGTTGCATTGTGCTAGACACACTGTTTATAAGATATATGTGTGTGTAAAAACACATTACGTACATGTGTATCAAGCTTGTACATGTCTAATAAAATGCGAGGATAAACTTGTGCGTCAAATCGAGTAATTATAACATTGTGTGGTACGTAACCTTGAAATGGTTTAATTATCAGTACTATTCTAAAGGCTTGGGACAAGTTGCATGTATATGTTTGACAACAAACTTGTATGATAAAACTTTTTTCAACACAACTTAACGAAAACCTGCTTGTAATGTTTATCATATTATTCTAACACGTTAAACATAATATTGGACTAGGCGACTAGCTGGTCTTGTCTTTAATGATGGTTTCAGATATTTTTTTCATTGCATTTATTAAATTCATGTTATTTGGGTTGAAATAAAAAAAACAATAATATTAACAGCAAAGAAATGCAGCTTATTGCATGTTTATTATTACCCTGACTGGTTTGCTTTTCTTTGATTTTTTGGTATTTGTTGCTTAAAAACATTTCATCGCACATTTTTCACTAAACATGCATCAAAAAATCATCTATTGTTTTTTCTTTGGTACTAACACTAAATCGACATAAAAAAAATCCTGTTGTAACGCAAGGAAGAACGAATCTAGTTATTATTAGAATAAAATAAAAGCATTATATTCCCGTTCAATCATCATTAGTCGATGATATCTGTGATGAAGGGTATATATGGTGATGAGGTGCGGTACTCTCATGATTAGAAAGGGAAAAGCATGAAGGCTGAAGAGGAACGGTGCCTTCAAGGATCGGAGTGCATATGGAGCTAAGAAAGGGATGAAGAAATAAAGTACCGAACCGTAGAGAGAAACCTATAAATAGACAGTGAAACTTAGTTGTAAACTCTTAGATAATTTTTCACCTTATAAAACACACACAAACCTGTAATTGTTTCATACTTCTATTTTACTGTATTATAATCAATTCATTGAACAACTATGACGTTTCTATCCTCTGAAGTAACAATTGTTCTAACAATGGCGCCATCCGTGATGTAGATTATCACGATTCTGATTCATAAAAAGATTTAGGCCAGAATTGTGCGAATCGTGAGCTATAATGGTGCAATTGAATTAGAATATGGGTGATAAGGAGATGAGCTCAAAAGGTTTCGGTGATACATCAAAAACACTTAAGGATTCACATGAAAAAGATAAAACTGGAGAAGTGGAGTTAGTCCATAATTCCAAAAGATATACAGCTGTAGAATTTGATGCGGATTTTTTGGAAAGAAATAAGACGTTGTTGAGAACCCTGAGATTACAACAAGAGCATGATGATGTTAAAGTTAAAATTTGATGACAAATCTTGTTTATTAATCTAAGTTGGCTTTAATTTACTTGCTATAAGTATCCATAATTTGATGACCTTGTTTCATATTGAGTATATACCTAACTTTTAGCGATGACTTTTATCTTTGTTGAATGTTATTTTTATTGTAGCGTTAACATTAATTAACTTTGTTAAATTTAATATGCACATAAACTAATAAACATTAGTGCTAAAACCAAACATTTGCGATAGTTTTACGACCACCTTTTGAATTGCGAAACAGTCGTAAAAGATAATACGAAACCATTTTATGGGATGCATACCCTAAGGGACGTCATCATCCATGTGTACGTGTGTCTGTGTCAACATGATACCATGCATGTAAATTTTGCCCCCATTTATCACCTAGCTACTTCGATTTTTAGTAGCTAGTCTGTCACTGTGTTGTGAATAACAAAAATTGAATCAAATGAACATTTTTCTTTTTGTTTAAGTTTCTTGTTTAATTAAACATCAAAGAATTTATAACAAAGTGACAGGTAAACGGGTAACAAGTTGTGCCGCCACCCCTTTAGTAAAACCTAGCTTTCTGAAGACAAAACCTTAACCCTTAGGTGTCGAAACATTGCTATGAATGACTCGTTGAACCCTGGTCAAACATCATTTGAATCAAATCCCACTTCTTTAATTGAATATATATAGTTTATATATATAATACGTTAATTTGAATATTCTCTATTAGTTCATTTTATTCTTCTCCTCTGTGTATTAACTAGTTTAGTGTCCTTGTTATACTTGGGAACACGACATTTAAATGATGATTTATAGATATTCATGACGGTTCCAATCAGTTTTAAGACAAAACCCGTGGTAAACCAAACACAAAAATTGTTTTTAAAACTTTTTTTAATCTAACAATATTATACTCAAACTAAAGATTTTAAGTACTCGGTTTTTTGATGTAGCTTATTTTAAAAATAATTTCGTATAAAAAAGTTATGTATGTTAGTATAACACTTACGTCTTTAATTGTATGTTATTACCAACTTTATCCATGAGTTTCACTTTTATACACTATTAAATTCAAACCGACTCATATACATCCTTAGTAGCAGATGATTGAAAATATAAGTACTTTTAATTTTTCAAAATTCTCTTAAATATTAGGAGAATAGAATGTAATTATTGTTGTTATAATATATTTTATATACACATTTTTAATAACAAATTATATTGTGAGAAAAATTCTAAAATGATACAACATAAATTAGAAGCTTTAAAAAATGTCACATAATTTTTTTCGTTTCCATTTATTATACCAGATACTAAAGATATTTCATAACAATTAGTTAATTAACCTGATCTTTAAAATAAGAGTAAACTACTATTTTGATCCCTGAGGTTTGGTAAAAATCACGGTTTTAGTCCAATAATTTGTTTTTTACTCTTTTAGTACAATAGTTTCATACAAACTTGTTGTTTTAGTCCACATCACTAACGGTCATCCATTTTTCTAATTAAGTTTATGTGAAAAGACATTAATACCCTTAGACTAAAATAGTAATTTTGGCCAAACCACAAGGACCAAAACTGTAAGTTACCCTTATTATTATTATTATTATTATTGCTATTATTATTTTTAATATTATTATTGTTATTGTTATTATTATTGTTATTAACGAAGTCGGCGCAACACAATGCAACACACCTATTAACAACGTTTTCGACTTCGACATGCGCGTTGCATTACGACGATTAACAGATGGTGGCGGGGGCGTACCCACTAAGAGTGGGTGGGGGTGCCCGCTCCCCCTACAAAATTTTTTTTTCCTGTTTTTATATGTTAAATTCTCGATCGACCCCCGTAAAATTTAACTCTCGACCCCCTGTCCAGTCTTGAAAACTCAGTTAGATGCCAATCCACAGCCCAAATGAGACACATAATATTTAACCATGTATTGGGTTAAATTATGGTTAGAAGGATAGAAATATATATTTATTTATATTGTCATGTATAGTCAAGCATTGAGGTATTATAACCTTAAGTGTTTCACCATTGCACAAAACCATCAACATAGTTGATGATTCGGATGGTCATGAGTATAAGAATACAAATACATAAATAAATTAACTACTTTAGCTAAGTAATTAAGTAAGAAGCGAGTAATGGTGGAAAGTTTAGTTGTATACCAAGGTTATCAACATCGCCATTTTTATACCATAACACAAGTTCTTCAACATAGTCTTGTTTGGAAACATGGTTTGGTTTCATTCACTTCTCATTTGTATATTAACTAATGGCTTAAGAAAGATGTAGAATGGAGACATATGAGCTTTAAGAAACAAAATAAAGAATTTATTTTATAAGGTTTAAGAAAAACAATCCTAACTTGAACCTCAAAATGGTGATTTACCAAACTTTATTTACCTTGGTAAATATATGGTAAATTCTTAGAGGATGTTTCAAGTATTTTGAAAGAAAATAATGTCAAAAAATAAAAGAAAAAAGAAAAAGATGAAAGAAAGAAAAAAAACTCACAAGTTGCTATTGAAATTTGTTGCAAACATATGGAGTTCTTAGATAGATTGAGAGAGTTTGCAAAAGAGTTTAGAGTGATAAAGGTGATTAGAGAGATTTTGATTAGTATTTATAGATAAAAATTAGGGTTTTAACATTAAAGAAGTTAGTTAAGTGAAGGGAAATTGAAAATTTTCAATTTTAAATATAAGTGGAGGGAAATGAAAAAAAATCAATTTTAACCCCTCAAATTTAGTTTTTTGTTATTTTTTAATTTGACCCGACCCGGTTCAACCCGAACTGAGTCGAACTGGATTAAAACAAATGTTATATATCGATACTCAAACGATTCCTATCAAATTTTCGACCCCCATGAAAAAAATTTCTGAGTACGTCACTAGATGGTGATTAAAAGTATATATATATATATATATATATCAAAAGATGGGGTAAAAATGAATATGTCAAAGATGATCAGCATGGTATAGCATATAAAAATTACAATTAAGTCAAAGGAAGGGGGTCAAATTCATATGTTGGATATATTTATCTAAGTTAAAGCTGGTTAAAATGATAATTAAGTCAAACAATTATTGGTGGGTTAGTCGAGTGGTGACACGTGACCGGTCAACAGTGATCACCGACCTTTAAAACTAGAAGGTATATAAATAATAAATAATAATAACAATAATAATATTAAAAATAATAATAGCAATAATAATATAATAATAATAATAAGGGTAACTTACTGTTTTGATCCTTGTGGTTTGGCCAAAACTACTATTTTGGTCCAAGGGTATTAATGTCTTTTCACACAAACTTAACTGGAAAAATAGATGGCCGTTAGTGGTGTGGACTAAAACAGCAAGTTTATATGAAACTAATGGACTAAAAGAGTAGAAAACAAACTATTAAACTAAAACCGTAATTTTTACCAAACCTCAAGGATTAAAATAGTACCTTACTCTTAAAATAAATAAGTTGTGAAATACAAAAATATAGTTCTGAATCAACGGACCTGTCTCTCGTTTTCATTCACAGCCGCAACCTTATATTATTCTTATTCATGTTTAACTTTTATTTTGTCAACGCACCGACCACTAAATGCAACGCCACGTGTCCACAAACAACAAAAATCTACATATATTTAATTTCTCGCTATTCATGCGATTCTGCATAAAAGACCTGGTGAAGATTATTAATATACTTTAATTTAATATTAATACATAATTATTATATTAATAATATATAATTAATTTTCAAACTATTGTAATTATTATATATATTTGTGAAGTTACCGTTACGGCTATAAAAATAATTGAACTTCCATCAAAAAGTTCGTGAATTATTTTACGGAAAGTTTGTTTGTATCTGTTCCAAAATAAATGGACACGAATTTCGTTCGTTAAGTTAAACAAATGAACGAACATGAGTGGAGATAGTGTTTGTTTGCTTATGTTCGTAAACGTTTAGTAAATTGTTCATTTATGTTTGTTTTTTCAAAGTTTTATATGTTATGTATTTATTTAATTTATTGGTCTTGGCTTTTAAAATATTTGACTATAAGCCACCGCCAACATTTGTAATTTGACTATTAAAATTTGATTTTTCTCTAAAATTTAACAAATTTTAAAATTTTTATGTTAAATATTTTTATGATAATTATGTCAACTATGTTAAAAGAATAATTTTCAGAACTTATTTATTTATTGTGAATGTTTCGTAATCTTTGGATAAAAAATGCATATTTTGTTTTGAAATAAATATATGTTTGCTTGTAGTTGCTTCTGTTCACGAATGTTCGTTTGTGTTCATTTGTATTCATGAATATTTGTTGAGTTTGGTGATTGTTCGTGTACAGTTCATGAACACATTCGTTTTCTCAACGTATGGACACGAACAAAAATCTTATTATTCGATAAACGTACGTGAACAATTCATAAACATGTTCATTTCTTAAACAAAACACGAGCAAAGTTTTGGTTGTGTTTGTTCAGTTCATTGACGGCCCTAGTAATAATAAATTAAGTTCACTTAAAACTACTATATATTTCTTCGTAGTTATTGAAACAAGCATGTTAAGTATTGTAAGGCTAAATGCGTTAGAGTAGTTTTTTCTTTGAGAGTGAAGGGAGTGAGTGATCTTCACAAATTTTTAGGACCACTTAAAAAATGTCATGTCATCATATATATAAGTTTCACATCATTTCATCTCTTTTCATCTCTTGAAAGAGGAAGTGATTACAAACAATACCACAAGCTCGTCCACGAGGAAGAGACCTTGCTGCCCATAACGTTTGTGCTCTTTCTTGAGTTGGAAGTGGTGTTCTCACGAGCTCGTTGCTCCTCGTTGTCCATCTCGTCTAGTACTCTGTTCACCCTTAGTTAAGAGCGTCTAACTTATGAGTTAAGTTATCCTGCAAAGGGTTAAAATGATATAAAGTGTGAGAATGACACAATGGTATAAAAAAGAAAAAAAAATGGCGGGTTAAAAACTTTATAACTCACAATGTAAATCGAATTTCCGAAATTGATTCTGAAACGTTATTCTCCACGTCGTCCTCCTTAAAAAAACGAAAAACTAAAAAAAATAAAAATTAAGTTATTAGCGTTTTCATTATGTGTTTTTTTTTACTTTCATTGTGTCTGTTGTAAATTTTTGACACAACAAAAAACAAAATGAAAGCAAAAAAGGACACAATGAAAACTCTATTTTTTTTGTTTTTCTTAATTAAGTAGCACGTCGACGAGGGAACAAGGTCTTTGAAGAAATTTTTTAAATTCGATTTATAGTTGTGAGTCATAATTTTTTTTTATCCGTTGTTATTTTTTATATTATTATATGTTTTTATCACAGTTTATATATATGCAAATTTTTCTCCAAACTTATGATACTGAAACGATGGTCTTTTTCTTCTTTGGTATGTAACCCGCCATACTCACAAAATTAAAGATCAAGTAGAATCCCTAACTAATTAATAAAAGAAAATTGAACAAGAGCTTTATAAAAATTTAACAGTGCAACATTATCTAATTGGAAATTAACGTAGCATGAAATAGCTAGACACTTAAATATATAGAGTTTTTGTAAGAAAATATAGAATTTAAAAATCCAAATTTTTATATATTTGCTTGTAGAGATATCAATTAAAAAAATAGTTGGTAGAGGTTGCAAATTTTTAAATCTTTTAATAGAAATCCTCCCTTAACAACACTTAACACGCCGTTAAGTTTTTTACGAATTTTTAACTAATATTTTAGTGTTTGAGATTTGAAGGAGGATATGAATTGATTAATGTAAAACTTACTTTGAAATAATGCTCCAAACAATGGACAATTTTACGATAACTCGCATCAATTGATTCGTATTTTCTTCGATATCAAAAGCCCTAAAATTACATTAGTTAAAAATTCATAAAAAAAACTTAGTACCGTCAAGTGTGTTTTAAGTGACTATCTTTGTTAAAATAATAGAAAGTTATGACATGTATCAAGAATTTTTTAAATTCTGATTTATAAGGACCAATTATCAAAGTTTTGTATTTTTCAAAAGCAATTTTCATTTTTCTTAAGTTTAAAGTAAAAAAAAAGTCCTAATAACATAAGATTATTAATGGACCCTTTTTAACCCTCCTAAATAGTCCTAAGTTGCACCCTTTTCACAATATAATAGAATATATGTCTAATCAAAATCATATTCAACCTTACTAACTAAAGTTTTGCGACTTTAATTACAACTATAATATTTTTGGCCAATGATTGTTAATTAATTAGTTTAAATTATATATATTAATTAATTTCTATGAAATACAACCCCACACACATTATAAGCTTGTACACATATGCATAAATATATATATGGTTTCACCATAGTTGACCTTCACTCAAGTCTTGCTGAACATGCTTCAGAGTTCATTATATATATCTTCATCTTCCTCTCTGATCAACCTGTTGTTTCATGCATGGCATCTAAATCACTAGTTATATAACATGATACATACTTCTTGCATTGTTCTTGCTAAGTTCCCACTAAATCCTGCAATGATCAATATCAACCCCCAAACACTATATTCATCCAGACATAATGTCACCAACAAGATCTGTTGCAGTACTGTTACAATTACATCTTTACCCTCGTCACTTTCAACGACTAGGGTTTCTAACAGTTCAGTTAGTTTACCTCTTAATTGGAGGGAAGTTCAAGGTTTAAACAACTGGGAAGATCTTATTAAACCTTTAAATCCTCTTCTACAAAGTGAAATAATCCGTTATGGCAAGTTCGTCACTGCTTGCTATGATGCTTTTGATCTAAACCCTAATTCTAGTCGGTACTTGAATTGCAAGTACAGCAAGAAGAGGATGTTTTTAGAGGTGGGTTGGGGAGACTGTGGTTATGAGGTTACAAAGTATGTTTATGCCACCGCTGACATCAGCATTCCAATCCAAAATGGTGGTTCGTGTGCCCGGTGGGTGGGGTACATTGCGATCTCGTCTGATGAGGAGGTGAAGAGGATTGGGAGGAGGGATATTTTGGTAACTTTCCGTGGGACGGTGACATATCAGGAATGGATAGCCAACTTAATGAGTTCGTTGTCTCCTGCAAGACTGGATCCTAATGATCCCAGACCTAAAGTCATGGTTGAGGCAGGTTTCCTCAACCTATATACTTCGCGTGAGACCAACATTAGATTTGGTCTAGGAAGTTGTCGGGAACAAGTTCTTTCAGAACTTTCACGGCTACTAAGAAGATACAAAAATGAAGAACTAAGTATAACGTTAGTCGGGCATAGCATGGGTAGTTCACTTGCTGTGCTACTCGCATATGACATAGCAGAACTTGGACTAAACCAACCCAAGGTCCCACTAACTGTATTTTCATTTGCGGGACCCAGGGTTGGGAATGTTCATTTTAAGGAACGATGCGAGGAGTTGGGAGTGAAAGTTCTAAGGATTGTTAATGCAAACGATCCTATAACAAAACTCCCAGGGGTTATATTCAATGAGAGTTTTAGTGCTTGGAGGAGTGCGTGTTATGCTCATGTCGGTATTGAATTGGTACTAGACCGTCTAAAGACATATGAAGAGGAGACAAACATGGTCCCTAGCATCATGATCAATGAGAGAATAAAAAAGGGTGTGAATCTAATGGATTTCTTTGGGATAGAAGACATTCTATGCGTTCATGACATGCAAACATATATCGAAATGATAAAAAATTGCCCGAGGAGATCAAGAATCCGAAGAAAAGGCGTAGATTTGATCAAAAAGTTGAAAGAAATGAGCATGACTTCGGTAGCATGGAAATATGTTGCAATAACATGGGTTGTTTTGCTTACTATGATTGTGTAAGGTGTCTAGCTAGCTCCTTGGAATCATCAATAACTGAGTAACTAAAAAATATGTACATTTGTGTTATTTTCAAACAGTGACTTGAAAATCCACAACCAATTAAGGTAAAACTTGTTCATTACTAGAACATCGATCTTCAACATCATGCGCGCATGTGAAGTGAGGTTGAAGAGAGAGCGAGGAGGGACGCATGGAAACGTATGTGTGACTACGAAAGAGGGAAGTGACCACCTATATATATGTGCAAGGGCGTGACCGTGAAAGATCAAGAAAGCCCGTTTGCGACAGTGGGGAGAGTAAATAGGTCGCCCATGGGCCATGGAGAGAAGGGTAGAGAAAGGTAGGTTTATGACATGTCTTCATGAAGAGTGTGAATTGACGTGAATGCATTTGTTCCCTCTAGATCGAGCTCACTATGGATGGTCTTAAGTCTTAAACATAATAGTTTGTAAATTTGAATTACAATTTGCCGTTGGAGTCGTGTAACATCTATATATGATATATATAGAGAGCAATGATAATCATACAAAGGTGTATATATACCATTTTTATAGTTTAGAATTAAGATGATTAGTCTAAAAGCTAATTAATCTATATATGTACTTGGTGTATTTTATCAGTGGTACGTATGAACCAAGGTAACATGTTTTCAAATTAATCAAACATGAATTGTATCACATAAAGTGAAGTTTTGACTTCATATAATTAAATACAAGTGTAATATATCCCGTTTCCATTGCTTTGCATGGCTAATTTGAATACTTCCAACAAAATCGAATATCAGATTAATTGCTGCTTTTAGTCAATTGTATGTAAATGGATATATGTTCTAATTAATGGCCGGGCTGACGCTAACTTACATATATTATAATTAAGGTTTTGTAAATTTAGTTTTAAATTTCCTACATATATAATCTAGTTAAGTTTAATTTGCCAGGCAAATTTGTATATATGAGGTCAAGTACGTACTAAAAAATCGATGAACGGATTTGTGTATCCGTTATAATATCTAGCTATTTAAGTTTTTAATGTTCTTCTCTGCATAATAACTAGATTTGACCGGACCAGGCTAAGCGATGATGCAGTCATGTCTCTCGTATGTAACTTCATCACACACGTTGATAAAAAGTTCACGTTTTGCAAGTTGTAGTAGAATTAAGTCGCAATGCATCATATATATATATTAAAAGAAAAAAATATATAGTTAACTAGATTTTACCACCCAATCTAAGTTTAAAAGTTATGTTTATGGTTCAAATTTAAAGTTTAGGTTTTCAGTTCGTTTTTAGTCTTTCGTCTCAAAGTTTAGTCTTTTCGATTAGTTTTATTAGTTTATTACATATAGTTTACATTTTCCCAACCCGTGTAATACTCGGATTACTAAACTAGTATAATATATATAAGATAAAATAGATTGTGGGTTTGAACAATTATTACATATATATATCTAAACAATCGTATAATGACTCCATTTCCGTTTGAATGATGAAAATCTTGACATATTTAAGCGTAATAATGATAATATATGCTTTTTTTTCCAATAAATTGTAATTAATCTTTGTTTTTAGGGTCACATTGTAATTAATATTCATATATATATATATTATATTTGTTACAGTGTCATCAAGCTATTTTGATAATTAAGATTTTACTTAATCACCAAATGTCATATTATAATCAAGCATCAAATTAAGAAGGAAGAACTATAGAGTATGCATGTTTGTTTTGAGAGTGTTGTGGGAAAACAATGAACCTTAGTAATTTGATAGTAGCTAGCTTTAGCTTGTACTAATTTATAGTTAATGAAGTTAGCTAGTAACTTTATGAAGGTGTTAACTTAATTACAAACGACTATAATTGCGAACTGCTTAATCATTAACTGGATAGTTATAATGGTTCGTTAATATATATAATCAAATGCGATGTTTTGACTCCTATATGAAGACTTAATATATATGTCCATTTTGAAGCATTAGTTATTTTCACAATATTTCATAACAGCTTACATATTTGTTTCTTGAAACCATGCATCTTATCGGATTAAAGCGGGTCATTTGCATTCCTCCTTAACTATGACCGTTATTTCACCATTCAGATAATGGTTAAAATATTACCATTTTACGCATCTTTGCAAAAAAGCGAACTCCATAAATACAAAAGGAAATCGAATAATGGTTTACTTAGAATAAGAAGTGAAAAAACTAAAGACATTAAAGATTTCAACTTTCAAGTGGTTGACATTAAAGAAATACATGTGGTTTATGTTCCAAAACTTGGGTTGTTTATGTTTTTTTTTATGTAAATAGTCTACTTTACCATTACATATAACGGTTAACTGATATTCAAACTAACCGGTGGTGTAATTAACAGTCATTTAACGGATAAAGTTTGGGAGGGTGCAAATAGCCCTTTTAAAAATTAAAAGGGTGCAAACGGTCTAACTTTTCAGTTAAAAATGCAAAATAAGTTTGGGTGTAAATCATATGAGTGCAAATTATCCTTAACCAGACACTCATTTAACGCCCGTTAAGTCTTTAACGGGCCGTTATACTACAAACGTAATTATAAAATTAAAAAAAAAATTTAAAAATAAAAAAAATAAAAGTTTTAAAAAATTCTAACGGCCGTTAGATGCTTAACGGGCAGTTAAAATTATTGGTAATTTTTTTAATTTCAAAAATGACTATTTTGTAAAACAATTATATGTATCATTTAGATTATTTACTTGAAACATATGAGAAACTCAAATGCATCCTTATATATATATATATATGAGAAACGTACTTTATTATTTCTTTTTATTGAAAAGATAAAATAAATACTACAAAATATATGACTTAAATCGTGGATATTCTCATCTAACATATCTTCTTTACCCTCTTTTTGAACAAGAGAAAAGAAAAGATAAGCATAAAGAAACTCAAACTTATATATTATCGTCATACATGTCTCATAGAGCTACTTTTAATTTATTTTTATAACCTTATAATTGCATATGGTTATCATAATCTTGTTCTTTTTAGTTTTGAAACACCAAGTAATCGTCACATAAAATTTATAATTATTGCAAATCACACTATAACATGTTAGGAACTTTTGAACTATTTGATATTATAATAATATGATTTAATTCCCATAATAATTATTGCAAATTTCGTTAAAGGCCTAACAAACCGTTATACTACAAATGCAAAAAAAAAAAAAAAAAAAAAAAGAAGTCTAACGGCCGTTAAAGGCTTAACGGGCAGTTAAAAAGATTTAACTGCCGTTAAGTACTTAACGGGCCGTTAAAAAGGTGGATGGATAGAAAGGTTGAGTGTGTGAATAGATAGAGTCTTAAATAAATGTGTACGTTGGTTTGTATTTATAAAATATACATGTTTAAAATGCTATATATGCATTTGCTATCACCTAAGCAAGGATTGCTTCTGACTTTTTAGGTAGATAATGATTAGCCTTTGTTAGTTCACAACCTAGAGAATATATATGTTTCACATGTCTCGGCTTTTGTATTGAATACTTATAATGAAGTCACACTATAATCTCCGTATCATTTTTCTATTTATTATTTATTAATTTTGATTTTGAGATACCCGCATATCAAAGTTGAAATGCATGTATATCGGTGTGAGGCGCTTATATTTAATTTTCAAAGGAAAACTAACTTTTTATTTTATTTTTGATGCCCCTATATCGGAAGTGGACGCCCCTATATTGGAGCGCATATATTTGTTTTTCAAAGGAAAACTAACTATTTTTTTTTGCGCTCGTAT
The DNA here is from genome assembly GCA_030867185.1 of Tagetes erecta. Classification (NCBI taxonomy): domain Eukaryota; kingdom Viridiplantae; phylum Streptophyta; class Magnoliopsida; order Asterales; family Asteraceae; genus Tagetes; species Tagetes erecta. The sequence continues at coordinate 2,869,200 of CM061489.1, read as the reverse complement.
AACAGAGGTGGACACCCCTATATTTGAGTCGGATGCCTATATATCGTAGTTGGACGCGTATAATTGTTTTTATAAAAACATATTCTTAGATGTTTGGTTTTTATTGGCTTGTGCATATGGCGGTGAAACCCATACTAATGTAAGTGCCAAAGGCTCTTTTGAATGCCAAAGGATGATTCATCTTGAACGAACCAACATAGGTTTTCTTTTCTTTTTTCGGTTGCCAAAGTTGTGATATTTTCTGAGGTTTGTAACACTACAACCACAAGAACTTTTATTATAAGAAACGACCATGATGACTCGCATGACTGTCTTGTGCGAATTATTTGTTTAGCGCAACGTCAAATTCAAAATAGCATACGCAATTAATCATTAACTTAACTATGGTACATCATTGGTGAAAAGCCACACCACACGGATCACAATCCAAATCCCTCACAACCGTCCATTTTCTTCCAATCCAACGGTCCAAAAACCATCCCTAACACCCACCAAAATTTGAAAACTTCCCGCTCTTTAACCACTATAAACACCCCTCAATCCTACCACAAACATTCATCCAATCATCCAAATCTCAAATTCACAATCTTTCTACAATCTTGTTCAATTCCCAAATGGCACGTACAAAGCAAACAGCCCGAAAATCCACCGTAGGAAAAGCTCCAAGGAAACAACTCGCAACAAAAGCAGCAAGAAAATCAGCTCCCGCAACCGGAGGAGTGAAAAAGCCGCACCGATTCAGGCCCGGAACTGTTGCGTTGAGGGAAATAAGAAAGTATCAGAAGAGTACTGAGTTATTGATCAGGAAACTGCCGTTTCAGAGGCTTGTGAGGGAAATTGCTCAGGATTTTAAGACGGATTTGCGGTTTCAAAGCTCGGCTGTTGCGGCCCTTCAAGAGGCGTCGGAAGCGTATCTTGTTGGGTTGTTTGAGGATACTAATTTGTGCGCGATTCATGCGAAGAGAGTTACGATTATGCCCAAAGATATGCAGCTTGCAAGGAGGATTAGAGGGGAGAGAGCTTAGTGTTGAAGTGTTTTGTTGTGTTGTTTGTTTGGATTTGTAATGTGTTTTTGATCTTTAATTTAATTGAAATGTTTATTAGGTTTTTTGATTGTGTCTACATTTCATTTATCAATTTGTTGATTGTGAAAAGTATTAAACTAGTTTTTCCATTATCGAACATATGCTTAATTGTTGTGATTTATTAATCTTGATCAATACAAATAAATGTCAAACAAAGCCATATTTAATATTAATATTAATATTTTACGACACGGAACATAAACAACAAATCAGAGTGGCGCAGCGGAAGCGTGGTGGGCCCATAACCCACAGGTCCCAGGATCGAAACCTGGCTCTGATATAGAGTGGCTTCTGTTAACATTTTTTTCTCAACATAAGACGTTTTGTATCTTACATAAAACCGAAGATGTTTCGGGTCGTAGCCTTAAATAATTCCTGTATAACGGGTTGTTTCGTGTCACTCTAGAAAAATATGCAAAGTTAGTGTTGTGATTGGTGTAAAATTTCGTAATTTATATCGTGTTCAATCCATAAACACAACTCGTTTAATACCTTTTATTACCTTTCTATTAATCTATTTTTATCACCACTTTTTCCTCTTAATATTTAACAGTTTTGGCTAACAGTTGCATAACTTAAGTTGAATTTGGCATCCACAAATGAATAAGAACTTATAGATATTAGCAATTAAGCAGCATTTGTTCATTATAATGACAGACACAATGTACAATGTACAATGAATAATGCGTAGGCGTGTCGCATGCAACCTCATAATGCAAGAGATGACAAGAACTAATAACTCAGGACCAAAGACATTCGGGCCCGACCCGACCCATAATGTAAAGAAGTATATGCCCATTTGTGTACATTTCATTACTACTTCAACTAACATTCTTTATGACAGAATATTAAAGTAAACTGTATACTGTTCATCTCTCAAACTAAACAATGGCTGCAAAAGAAAATTAGTGTTTAACCCTTTTGCCACAAAACTAATAGGATGGTAACTGCTGATTCCATTGTTTGCCATAAAACTAGTTGCTGCCACAAACCTGGAATCGGGTTCACCACGATTACACCTCAGTGTCACTGTTCCATTCAAACTATGCACAAAGCAGCCCATTTGGCTTACAGATTCTAATCTAACCATTCCTTCAGCTCCGCCCACTAATCGGAACGTTGCATTTTGTTGATCAGAGGAGCCGCTGATTCCTAGTTCTTGTTCTTTTCCTTGTTGTACAATTAACATCCCCGGGTTATTGTATGGTTCTAGCATGATGTTTTTGCCAATAGCATCGTTATATGACGATACAGAAGTTTTGGAATCTGCTGAAATTATTCTAAATGTTGAGAAAACGGAGTCGCTGGTCCCTGGTCCTGGGAAGTTGATCATTATGAGGGATTTGGTTGTGTGTGCTAGAGCAAATGTTGAGTTTCCGGTTTCTTGAGAAAGAGATATTAACTGGGAATTGTAATATGATGGAACTGGAATGATCCAGTCAGAAAGAGAACCCGAGGATGGTTTTAGGTCAGAGTATCCGGTTGTCAAGCCAACGAGCAAATATGGCCCGTATAAAATTGCTTGAAGAGAAGCATAATCAGACCGGTCATCTGGAAATGTAACATTGTTGTTTTAGTTAATAATAACTTATTTTATCAATGTGACAAGGTATTGTAACTTTCTAAGTGGCAGAGTGGCCTTGCTGTCACCATCAACTGAGCTTCAGCTTATCGTCATGAGGTTTAAAGAAATAAAAGAAAAATATTACCCTGAATAGCCTCCATTCTGAGTGTTATCGGTAGTTCAAGGGTAATAACATCCGATGAGCTCCATATTTTCGTGACGGATACGAACATACCTGCATCAAGCACTTTTATAAAGCATCATAACTTTTGATTGAAGGGTTAATGTATGCATAGTCAACCCATGTATAGTTACCTGTAGATGCTATAGGGACACCCTGGCCATTAAGTGTTGCTTTTGCGTTCAATGTAGTCCAAAACGGAATCCTAAAATGCAAAGTCGACGATAATCCCTCCTGCATTTAACCATATAATACAACACGCGTTTGGAAATGAACAAGCAAAATGACAGTAATAAACATTTTCAACTTATTACAATCTTTTACCTTCTTTGAGGAGATTGTTGTTGTTACTCGAAGGCGAGAGTCCCACGACACAACAGGCATTACTTTGTGATCGATGAAAATATGCCCAAGTTTCCAGTTAACTGAGCTTGATATGTACTGAATGATGTATAGCCCAGGATCCTTTCCCGCTTCTTCAAAATAAATCGAATCACCTAATTTCGAGAATGATTCAATGCCTACATAAATGATTAAAAAGAAAATAATTGTCACTTTTTTAGCATTATGTATATGACTATATGAGTAATGAAAACATATAAGAAATTATATATACAAACCTGTCCCATAACAGCACCAGAACGAATCAAACGGTGTTCCCCATCTATGATATCCTGTAGCTTTCGACATTCCTGGACCTAATGGCAACATATATATCATAATCCCAGGTTCTTTTCCTCTTTGAATACCCAACACACCATTTGTTAGTGCGCGTTCATAATAATCTGCATACGCCATTTCTTTGGTCCATCTAAACAAAATTCTAGAGACCTATAAACGCAAACAAATGTGAAGTTATCGCTAACTTGACAATGCTAAAAAACATCAAATTGATCTTTATTACTATTGGCATACCTTTAACATGTTATAAGTAGTACATGATTCTTCATTCTCCATCTCCAATGTAGTCGCTAGTCTTTTTGGGTCGGTCCTGCGAAACCATCCAACAAATTTGATAATGAAATTTTTTCATATTTATAAACATGTTTAGTCTTAGGAACTTTTATGACATGGTAATAACAATAACGCATTGGCTGAACGTAGAAGGATCCGCCGAAACCCATTATTCACTTATTAGTAACACGTTTAGTTGTATTCACTAACTGATGTTCTTTCAGTTAAGTCAATGTGAAAGTTATTTAAAAAAAAAGAAGTTCTTAGAAATTATTGCAGAAAAGAAGCTGATCTTTGGCTGTATTTACCAAAACTCGCCAAGTGACGTCCCTCCGGTAGCATACATGTGAGAAGAGTTGATAACATCCATGAAAAACATCCCGATTTCCTGAAAGAGTATACTGCATTGTTATGTCATGTATTTATGGTAAAACTTGTGTCTGTATGCGTATATCATCTTAGAGTATATATATACCTTGTAGATAGGATCACCAGTAACTTCATACCGCATTTGTGATCCAATAACAATTGGAATATGTGTATTGGAATGAAAACCAGATAACTCATCAGCCTACAAGTGTTTTTTGTTACACATAATCTACCATATTGTTCTATAAAAAAAGTCAGAGTTACATTTTATTTACCTTTATAGCCAATGGTCCAAGAAAGCATGGTTTGTCAAAAAGATTAGCCATTAATAAATGGTTTGTATCTCCCTAGTAACAAAAAAGAAGCACCTTTAATCACATACATAATCATAAGCAAACAACATATAGAATGATCATTTTCAACATACTGTTATTGTGTACATCCGATACATGACATCATTCATGCCGCCATATTCTTCATTTAAAGATTGCCAGTGTCTTTCAATAGTGTACATGTTGATCACGTTTTTCACACGTTGGCAGAAATAATTTGCCATCTTAGTAACCATTTGTAGAGCTTGATTATTACCCGCGAGAACATATTGATCAAGTAAACCTGCCATTATCTGCTAGTTTCAAGAAAGTATGATCTAAACCTTGATAAAAGAGACGCGTGTATAACATCTTTCAAAATGGTAACTTTTACCTTGTGAATGGTGTAATATGGAGCCCAAACTCGTTGACTAGCTTCAACACGGTCAAAAAACTCAGTCGGGAAAGCGGAGAGGTACCCTGTGTTCATCTTTTCTTGACATTCACCGAGTGCAGACACCAACTGAGTCATCTTTTCATTTAAAATCTTGTGCCCTGTACTTGCCCACATCAAAGCTGTTGCACTCAAGTAATGCCCTGATAAAAAAAAATTAGATAAAAAGACATTAAATAAGTGAAATTTTTTTATAGAACATTATCTCATGTTGTTTCACAAAGAAACTTAATCAAGATGTCAATATTATCATGTAAATAAGCCAATGTTGTCAAAAGCCCACAAGACGCATGTCAAAGCCCCAAGCCCAGTGCAGCCTTATTGCCTCCCTTCGAAAGCCCCATTTTCAAGTTCTCCGTGCATTTCGTAGGCTGTAAATGTGTCTGTACAAGGCTGCAATAACCTAAAAAGGCCTAAAGAAGCCTAAAACACGCTTAAAACCCCTAAAAATGCAATTATATACCATGTGTCTCACTTAAAAATCTTGTCTTTTAAGCGCCTTATAACTAGGCTCAAAGCTCTTAATCAAATAACAATATTTTGACATAAACCCAGTGATACAAAGAAAACAATCTAGTAACACTTTGGGAACTATACAAACCTACACATAAAACAATCAAGTAACACTTGGGGAAGTACACAAACCAACAAAATGACCACGAAGCTCTTGATCCGGCGTCTCCCACCCACCATACGCAACACCCGCTGTCGGCAAACCAGCAGTTTTTCTAAAGCTCCAAACCAATCTATCAACATCAAACATCAACAAGTATTCCAAATTGGTTTGTTGAGCTTGACCATGAATCGAACCCGGGTCCAATCTCACATCACATAAACAAACTTCATTTAAAAACCCATCATTAACTTGAGACTTTGTTCCTTGATTTTTAATCTGTCTATACAACATCATCCACCCATATTCATCTTCTTGTTTCATCACTCTTCTAGGGAGTAAATTGGCCCAAGTAGACTCATCAGTTGGTGTCAAATGGTTATGGTTATGAGATAACAACATTTGTTCTTTCCAAGTATTATTATTCATAAATTGTTGTCTAAGACTGTGTGATGAAAGCTGAGTTGGAATGTTGGTACATTCTTTACCAACAACAATATTGTCACAAAACAAACACAAAATCACAACAACAAGCATCTTTATCATCATCTTCATAAAGCTAAACAATTTCATTTTGTTAAGTTATATCTTGAAATGGCCAAAACCTATCAATGGAAATTAAACACATGAATTGAATATTAAGAAAATTAGAGATTGAATATGAGGATTTATGATTAGAAATCAAGAAGAGTAAGATGTAGTTAGCTTTTCCTGATAAATTTCCATGAAAGTGGATCTGTTTGGAATGAAAATTGGTTCTCTGGTGTCAATTTCTCTAGCATATTTGGGAGGTGATTTATATTATATACTTTTTGCTTAAGATCAATTTAATTAACTTGTAGAATCTATTTTTGGAAATTATAAAAAAAAAAAAAGAAAATTCTGAGTGAGTGTAATGCATCATAAAAAAAACTTTATTAAAATGTGTTGTCAAAACTTTACTCTTTAAAATGTTATCTTTAGATGAGTTATCACTGCTTATCAATGTGAGTAGGCTGTGACTATAGTACTATACTCACAATCAATAAAAAAATGTAATTTTATTATTTTATGAAAAATGAGTATGAACGTTTGGCTATAAGTTATGGACGTCTAAGTCTATTGTTAGAGCAAGCAACTTTAAAAATCAATTTGGAGAAAAACTTATATACGAATCAGTATATAAGCTCCCAAAATCTTAAGAAGTCATTGGCTTTCCAATATTGTGGTACGGGCGCCGACATTTTTTCTGAAATGACATTTTAGAATGAAAAAGTTAAATAGACATTTTATGAAAAAGCAAAGTAAGAAAGGAAATTTTAAAAAAGTTTCATTAAAATAATGATGTAATGGTTATTAAGTGAACAAAAAATTGATGTAATGGTAAGTGAGGACGCGCGATGGTTTTTTGTTATGATATAATCGTGTAATAAAGAAATATATATTTGAGCAGGTAATCGTGTGAGTACGGTCACTCCAATTACACCTCTTGTCTCAAGTGGGGACGCAATGTTAATGCCTCGCAGGTGCCACCTAAGCTGGCATCGTACCTATGCTCATGATGTATTACGATGGACATAACATGGGATCGGAACAATATTATGTATGTGTCCATAATACAAAAGAATATAATCATGGTAGTGAAAGAGAGAGTTATGGTACATTAGGTATGAAAGTGATAGTGTTTTCAACCATTAATTAGGTATGATGTTGTGGACATTAACTAGTGCATAAAATGATGTGAGAGGAAAACAACCATTGATACCAACACAAGAAATGCAATTAATTTGTACATGGATGGATAGTAAAAAAAATTCCCCAAACCCCAATTATTACTTGCATATGCCTTTCAAGTCGCTTTCGGTATTGATTGATAGATGTTTCAAGCCTTCAATTCTACTTTGATGAGGCTTTCTAGGTCGGGAGATATAACCACTCTAACTACTTACTTTTGTTTCTTTCTTGTATTAATCCTTTGTCCTATATATATTTAATTGGGTCCCATGTCAATGAACGATATTAAAAAGCGCTAGCAAAGTAAAAATCAATGTTTTCAGAATCGGACCGGACATCAAACCGGTCTCCTTACCGGTCCAACGGTCGGACCGGTCGAACCGGATTAAAGGACCGGATGATTTTTAAATATAAATACATAAAATATTGAAAAATTTCCGGTCCAACCTATTTTCTACCGGTTCAACCGCCCAGTTCATCCGGTCCGACCGTTGGATCTACCGGTTCTTGACTAGAGCGGTTTAAACCCTAACCCGGACCGGTTCCATGCCCGGTTCCCGGTTCAACCGGTCCGGTCCGGTTTTCAAAACACTGGTAAAAATGAAGATTAATTAGTGGTTGAAACCGTCAAACAAAAATAAAAATTATTTTTAGCTCTCAGATGTGATGCGTGTGTGAACGATTTAACGGAAAATTTGATGAAGTTAGTACGTGTTCGTGACCATTTCTGTTAGAAAATAAAAACACAGGGATCAAAACTGTTAAGATGAGACTAAAACTTTTAATGCTATAAAAAAACTGGGATCAAAACTACAGTTTACTCATATTTAAATTTTAATCTTAAGTATTATAGATCTAAACTAGATCTAACGATACAAACATTTGAACAAAATATGAATCCAAGCTATAGGAAAAACCAGAATCACGATGAACTAGCCGATTTTGCTTTCAACTAGTTTTAAATTAACTAGCTAGAACCGATTTCAATGCGATTGATTTCGAGTTTGTTTTTTAACTAATCGATCTTATATATTTCACTAAGCGTTTATTGTAACAAAATTGATTACAATTAAAGATTAAAATGTATAATTTGGGTTCTTAGCCTCAGAAGTCGTGAACTTCTTGAACAGAATTTAACATATCATTCATTACAATATTTCGATCTCTAAGGATCACGGTTTTGTTTTGGCTTCGCTATTCAAAGAGGGTTACGGCGTAGATTTCTACCCGTTTACCTATCATATTATTATAAACATTATTCAGTTATAACTTCCATTATAATTATCTTTATGAAACTGTTACAAATACAAATGAATAATGAATAGTACATAAATACATAATACATCACAAGAAAATAAAAATATTGCATTGTGTCTGAATGCTTACAAGACTAAACCTCGTACGCATCAAAACTCAGCAAAGATTTCATCATCATCTTACAATAATATATCTTTAAAACCTAATTAACTTTTTTAACATATTTATTACAAAACCTTTTGTTACTCAACACTTAATACTTTTTACCAAAAACAATGACCTGAAGCTTGTCATAACCAGCAAGAACACCGGCACCGGCTACAGCTCGTAGTATATTGGCACCTGCACCCTTGAACAGTGATTTCGGGCCCTCGTTCTTTATGATTTGATTGAACGCGTCAAGAGAGCTCTTGTACTTTACTGCTTCACCAGACGTCATCATCATTCGTCTACGGACCGTGTCGATTGGGTATGAAGCCAGACCAGCGCCGTTTGTGATCAACCAACCAAGCCCAAAGCTAGCCAAAAAACTATCCTGAAATGTTGCAACATAAAAAGAATAAAAAGAAGGGGTCAAAGCATAGAATGGTCAAATGGGTTAAATTTCGTTTAAAAGTTTTATTTTCAAACATTTAGGGGCTGTTTGGAAGCATCCGAATAGATAAGTGCTGAACTAATAAGAGGTCTGAACCATTAAGTGTTGATTCAGTACGTAAGAGGTCTGAACCATTAAGAGCTAATATATTGCTTAACTATTTAAAGAAAAATGACTAACTAATTCAGATAATTGCACTTAATCATTCAGACTCCGTATAATACTTAACCATTCAGACATCTGCTCACGAAAGAAACATTCTGAACCATTAAATGATGAACTATTCAGACATTTAAACCATTAACAGCCCCTTAATTAACCTCCTAAATCATTTTGTTAAAAGGAAACAAATTTAGTGCAATATATTGCATTAGTTTTCTATTGGGAAGAAAAAATATTTGCAAAAAAATGTTTATGATCACTTCACCAGCTTATTGAATAAAACTAATATAAGATATAATCTACTAATTAACCTGCAATGATCCGGTTAGAAGAATAGGCTTCAACGAATCATACATTCCGAAGTACAAACCACGATACACGATTATACCAACACATGAGATGTTGAAACCGCGGTATAGCCCAACGATACCATCTGATGCTATAGTTTTCTTGTATACATCAATCAAACCATTAAACTGTCTCTCCCCTCCCATTTTCGTAGCCTTGGCATCACTTGACAAACGAGTTCGAGCATAATCCAAAGAGTAGGTAAATAGCGAGGACGTAGCCCCAGCGGCACCACCCGACGCAAGGTTTCCGGCAAACCACTTCCAGTAACCATCACGGTCTTTTTTATAGTTGAACATACTCTTAAAGTGGTCCTTGAATGCAAAGTTAAGGGCCTGCACAATACAAAAATAGGGTTGTTGTAAATATATACTTTTAGTGTCATGCATGCCTAGGAATTTTTTTAACCTTGTGTCACCCTTATGAAAGTTATAATATCTCAATAGATCAATATATGATCTTTGAAGATTTTTTTGTGTAGAAAGTGAATTTTAAATGACTTTTTATTTTGACTTTTTTTTATCTCTAAAATGTATTTTTTAATAAAATGTATCTTTAAAAAAGACGCCGACACCCTTACAATAATTTTGGACAGATGGATGATGTACTTTTTAGGTTTTAGAGTGTCTTACAGGGTCAGATGCCCATATAGTAGAGTTGGCGCCTCATCTAATGAAGACATTTTGAAGATTTAAGGGGACATGCACTTTGGTGAACGTTTGGGTCAAAAGAGGCATTTTGGTATTTTTCCAGTTTTATAATGTAACCTAAATTAATTAGTCCGTTCAGGAGTGTAACATACCTGAGTAGGAAAGTAACGGATGACATTAGTGTTGTTTCCTCTCCACAAAGACAAAACACCTTCATCCTTAACTGTTCTAGTGAAACATTCTCCAATACCCTTGTACGGTTCCGAAAGACGACCGCTTTTGATCATTTCATCTTGGTTTTGAATCAAAAGTTTGACGCGTTCGATCGGGGCAGCTACAGTTTTGGAAACAGCACCTGAAACTCCACCCATAAGAAAATCAATGGCAAATCCACCCAATCCTTTCTCTGCTGGAGCTTCAACAAAAACCGGAGAGTCGTTTGCAGCTGCCAACGCTCGCGTTACAACTGGATACTGAAAACCGGCGTTTGAATAACAGTTCCCGAATTTGCTCATGGTGTCTGTGTGTTGGTTTTGATTGGCCATATGTTTGATATGATAAAAATCCTACATGTGAATTGAGATGTAAACGGATAATAAGATGCGCTGCAACTTTAATAATAAAATGAGATGTAAACGGAATAAAGGTGCGCTGCAACCTTTTTCAAACAAATGGTAAATTATAGTGTTTTAAATAAACTTCATATTGAAACATAGACAAAAAAGACACATCGTAGAAATTATTTAAACGAGTAAATTATATTATTCATGTTCATGTGCTAATATTGTAAACGAGTTAATGTATATAAACATTAAAAAACATAAAGGAATATACTCGAATACAAATAAACACAAACTAAAAGTAAATAATATTCAAATTAAGGTGTGCATATATATAAAAAAATAGCATTTTAGAAGTATAACAACAATTTAACCCCGGTTTTAAAATGGACTCCACTCAACTTTTCTAAATAGTTATGTAAACAAACACATAAACATAAACGAACATATTACAAACATAAAAATACGAATCATATGTTTACCTCGATAGGAAGAGGTAAAAAAATTCTGAGAGAAAAGGTAGAAAAAATATAAGTTGTCACGTTGTGTGTGCAAACAAGCTAGAGAGAAATATGAAGTGTCCAATGCATTAATATGCATTTTAAGGTGAAGAGTTCATGGAAATATTCTGGTCTACGGTCCAAATATTTCTGCTAACGAATTAATGATTAAGGAATTTGTATCCAAATTTGCCTTTGAAAATAATAAAGAAAGAAAAAAGTTCTGTTGAATTGGCCGTTACTGTCATCTGAAATTTTCTTACTTTAAAACATAATATATGTAATTGATATGTTTTTATATTTTACATGTCATGTCAATGGAGATTTAATATTCATGAAAGCTAAATATGTCATATGACTAACTTAATTGGTATATATTATCCAGCCATGCATCCAGGGGAGGCTATGGTTGGGTGAGAAGAGCGTTCGTATTATTCCAACTTGTTAAGCAGGCAAGGAATTTTTCAATTTTTTATATTATATATTTTTGTTAATTCTACGGGTTATTCTGTTTCAAATTTTTATAAACACGTAGGGCGACATTTTACTCGTCCGAGGCCCAAAGTTTAACGACGATTTTCAAGACCGCCTTTGGCCGGGTATATATATCATATAGATCACTCAATGCTATTATAAAAATTGTTTACGGAGAAAATTGTTATTATGGTCCCAAGTTTATATAAATTCAACCACTAATGTATTTATTTTCAACCCGCATCAAAGAGACTTATATTTGATTATTTTATTTTTATAAATCAGTTTTGTACGGTAGACACTATCCTTCTATCCTTTGAAGCAGGAGCATACACTTACCTTTCAAATATATATAACGGTTGAACCAAACTAATCTAGCAAAAATATATACCGTTTTACTTTTTAGTGTCTACCGTACAAAACCGATTTATAAAAATAAAATAATCAGATAATGCCTCAAATCAACTTGGAATGGTACAGAAAGGTTGAGCAAGTTTATTCAAACAAGCTACATCCATCACGTCATATGAAAAGTCTCCCACCCTAAACTTATATGTCATGTTGTATTCAAAGTTCAGAAAAGTACAGGGGCTGGTGTTGTCAACTTGAATAGTTGAAGGGAAGTTTTTTTTTGTTTTGTCTGATTAGTTGTATTAGACCATTATAATAATATAGACCAAGGTCTAAAACACATCTCAACCGTGTTAAATCCCTACAACGGCCTTTTTTGTGTTAACTTTTAATCTTTGCCGTTCAATTAGACAAATAACGGCAAAAAATGACTGAATTTTTCCAAAAGAAAAGAGTTAACTAAACACACTATTAATTGCGGCTTCTAGAAGCATGAGTTAAAGACACTTACATAAAACTAGCAGTTAAATATCTATCATGTTTCCCGTAAAATTTGTAGGTAACCATTTGGTATAACTCCGTAAAATTTGATGTTTTGGCCACATAAGAAGTTCACGTCATAAAAACTAGCTAGCAGTTTAGGTTTTGGTTATTATGAGATCTTTGAAGGAAATAAATTAAGCACATTGAACGTTTGGAGCGTCGGCAAACATGTACTAGGATGAATGTTGACTAACAAGTAAAAGTACATGCAGATTATTAAAACCCAATAATCAAAAATTAATTATTGTGTGTTTGAATTATTGTGAATACGAGGCATATGGTGGTAAATAAAAGTCAATTAAGTACATGAAGAGCTAGAAGGAGTGAAACGTACATGCATGTTGTGGCCGGCCGGGTTGTCAATTATTTGGTTCCTGATCATAAACAGTGTAATGATCGAACACTCTCATCTCATTCAATTCATGTTCTTTTGGAGCCTTGCATATGTATATATGTCGCCACACAGCAATTAATAAATCCTTTATTAATTTCACCAAATTTGTCTTCTTTCACTCCCTTACACCTACTTCAATTCATACAATCCAATTGCCCGCATTGTTATTATCATTTCAAGATCATATTTGTACGTGTAATAACCGGACCAGCTGTAAAAAGGGTTGATCGGGTAATTTATCATGTTTCCGCAGTCATTATCATATATAGATGGTTTCATTAATTGGTTCTCACTCCCTTTCGACAATGTATAATATACTGGTGACGAGAGGTATCTGGATTAATTTCATTATCTCGATCAATACTCTCTTACATACGATTTATCTCTAATCCTACATGTACCAATTCATACGTCAAAGGATAATCGAATGGAGATTTTTCTTTCAATCACACGCCCTACAGTGTTCTAGACTGTTCACTCCAATATATAGATGGAGTAATATTTTCATAACTAATATTTTTTCTGATCAACTCATTATAAGCACTTCTTAAAATATTCTAAAGTCACTCACATATTTATACAAACTCTGCTGTAAATGCTCTTAAAACACATCTCTTTTTATTTTGAACTTGTTTCTCTTGTTAATTACTATTAATTTATCTTCCAATTTTTGCTCCTCAAGTTTATATCTTATACTTATCTATGAAATTGGTATTATATAAAATTTCAAGTCATTAAAACACAGTTAAAGTTCATTTAATATTTGGTTCTTACAGTTTTTTTTTTGAACGGCAAATTTCATAAAAACAACTAGCTAGAGGCTAGAAACAACAAGAAAACAAAGAGACTACAAAGAAAAATTACACCAATCTATCCAACTTAAAAAATTAAAAGACGATCTGTTCTTTATCCATAAGAAAGTGACGGCTCTTATCACATGGAAAATCTTTTGAAGAATGACGGGGTTGTCATTGAAGGTGAGATCGTTCCGGGCTTTCCAAACGCACCAAGCGGTAGTTAAAACGTTAGCATGAATGGTTTTTTTTATGATCTTTGAATAGTGGCAAGAATTATAGAAGTTGAAAAGGTCCCTAGTGGAGAAAACAAAGATGGGAGGGGATTTTATCCAAGTAGAGATTCGGTTCCATAATTGATTGGTAGGTTCACAAGCCGTCAATAGATGTTCCATGTCTTCCTCATTGAAATTGCAAATCATGCATGTTGTTGAGTCAATGTTGACACCACGTCTGGCTAAGGCTTTTTTAGTAGGAAGTCTTTCTTGAATGTCTCTCCAACCAAATATGTTTGTCTTCAGAGGGACCCAATTATTCCAAGTGTGAGCGAGTCTGAAGTCTTCTACCGATGGCGGCTGTAACAACCTCTTCATATCTCGAACTGAAAAACCTTGAGATTGATTGTTGACCTAGATCCAAGTGTCTTTGTTATTGTTAGGTTTGGCTTGCTCAAGGGCATTAATGCAAAGATGGAGCTGTTGTACTTCCTCTTGCGACGACGGAGCACGTTTCCACCTCCGCTTCCATTGAACATGTTGTACCTGAACCTGAAAACAATTACAAACAAAAATGGACTTACAGTTTTCAATAGCGTACAGGTCGGGAAAGAGATCTTTGAACGGTTTTTCTGTGACCCAGGGATCAAGCCAAAATTTGGTTCTTACAGTTACATTCCATTTTCTTCCCATAACTTTTAAAATATAATATTTTATAAAATGTAAGTTTGAGCATGTTTCGAATATAATTAACAATGCCCATGTTTGGTTTTCTTTTGCAAGGCTATAGATACTGTCAATTCCCCTTCAATGAGCAGGTTTGTGACGTTTCTGCGTTAGGATTTTCCATGGTTTTCTTGCTCGCTACAATGTGGGTTCTTTTTTATATAGGATTTTGAACGTTAACAACGTACCACGTCTAGGTATAGTTTTTTTTCTATAAAGTTAAATATGCGATCAACGCTGTGTCCACCCTAACATATTTACGCCCATTTTGTCACAGTTAATTTACGCCCATGCCACATGTCTAGTTATACCTTAAAAGTTATAAAAGTAAAAGAAATGTACTCTAAATAATTAAAAGAAGAGAAAAAAATAATTGTCATATCAAAAATGGACTAAATATTTAGAAAGTAAATATCGGAACATTTCTTTTTTATATTTATAGGCAAATACCATAAAACCAACATACTTTCTGTTTTTCTCATGAAAGTCCCTATATATTTTTTTGCAAGCAAAAATCAACATACTTTCTATTTTGTCTCACAAAAGTTTCTCGACGATCTATTAAACATTAAAGTCCCTTAACATGTCAGATTTGAACAAAAAAAATTGTTGAGAGACTTTAATGTCAAAAAAGTTATTGAGGGACTTTTGTAAGACAAAATAGAAAGTTGTTGATTTTTACGTGTAAAAAATATTTAAGGACTTTTGTGAGAAAAAAACAGAAAATATGTTGGTTTTTATGGTATTTTCCGTATATTTATTCTCACAAAATTCTACTCTATATAAGGTGCTTAAATATGTACATGTAGAACCATTTATTTGTATTTTGTTGTAATTAGGTGTTTTTATCGTAGTAGTTGTCACGAGTGTAATTGCAGGGTTGAGAAATACTGTCTCCGTTCTATATTAGTTGTCATGAGACTCAAAGTATAAAGTTTAAAAAAATTTTTAAATGACAAAAATGTCATTAATTAATTAAGATTATTGATATCTTTTGTATCAATAATAATTAGGGGCGAAATAGGAATTACACTTATATTTCTATAAATAACATTTAAACTAAGACAACTAAAATATAAAGATCAGTTTTTAAAATAGTATGGAGGGAGTACGGCTGAAAAACATATGAACTAAAACAATGAAATATACACGTAAAGAGATTAAAAACGAGAGACGAGATGAAAAGAGATAATTATAATAGTAATCAGATGACTAAATCGTTTATATCTCATAGCTACACTCTCAAGGACTAAATCATGACTAGCTAAATCATTTAATAAGGTTAATATGTTTCTTTGGTTGAATATAGGGCCAAACGTGTAGACGTTATATGACAAAATTGGTGCTCAAGTCCATTGAAGTAGGGATTATGTGTATTGTTTGAGCCCTAGCATCTTGCTAGTGACCTTTATGTTTTATTTTCAATAAAATTTGCCGTTAAAAAAAAGAGTGTTATCCTTGTTAACTTGATGTGTGTTCAAGTTTCACAAGAGCTAGCAGGCAAAATGTGGATTTGAGGGGTTTTTAAGGTATAAATAAATTAATTAATAAATAATAAATCACATACTCTTACACAAGTTTTGATTCTAATTAAGATTGAAAAAAGATGTCCTTGGATATATTCTTGTACTTTTTTGTAATATTTTGGGTTGTGTGTTACATGTGTGAGAAGAAGACATATATATATATGATCTGTCTCCATTTGTGCTTGATCTCTCAAGGAGGATGTGCTTCAAATGCTTGTAAACTTATGCTATGTTATGTGGTTTGTTAAAGTCTCTCACTCTCTCCTACTACAACTTTCAATTATTAATTCTTTATAAGTTTTGATGTTTAATTTTCTGCAGTCTTTTATATACCTCTCATCTTACAAGTCCCCTCTCTTTATTCTCTTATATAAACTAAACCATATATATATCTAGCTACCAATTATTAATCTAAAGTTTGCTTTTTGTATCTTCAAACATGAGCAATGAAAACTCACACCCAACTTATCTCAATTCTCCATGGTTCATTCTCAACTCTC
Organism: Tagetes erecta; assembly: GCA_030867185.1. Classification (NCBI taxonomy): domain Eukaryota; kingdom Viridiplantae; phylum Streptophyta; class Magnoliopsida; order Asterales; family Asteraceae; genus Tagetes; species Tagetes erecta. Next base: position 2,852,361 of record CM061489.1, on the reverse strand, counting down.
ATTGTCAAAACATCTCCTTTTGTTCTTCATCATCTGTTCATCATCTTCCATCTCCACCTCAAAAACAAGCTCTTCCTCTCCTCACTTTAAGCCCACCAAAAAGACCTAACTTCTATCCACAAAACCCTAGTACCATCACTGATGCATGCAGTACAACCACCACAGCCACTCAAACAAGTAGTGTGACTGTTTCTTTACATCTTGGACCCCCAAATCTCACACTCTCTGAAGCTGATCTAATCTCAAGACTTTCATCCAATAATAGTTATACTCATCATGCAACTGATGAAGATGATGATGATGATGGTTATAATAAAGAAGATGATCAAAAAGCAGCAGCAGGTACAAACATGATGAACAGGTATGTTACAAGCACAATCAACAAGGGTCAGTATTGGATCCCTACTCCATCTCAAATACTCATTGGTCCAAATCAGTTTTCTTGCCATCTTTGCTGCAAAACCTTCAACAGATACAATAACATGCAGGTATATATATATAAGTTTTTTTTTAAATTCTCTATAGTAATATACAAATCTTTGTCCTCAGGTTAAAATCAACATGCACTATATATGCTTTTTCATTCAGTTGTTGTAGCAATGATTAATTTTTGGGGATTTGACTAGACTTTGGTCCAAACTAATATAGATCATACTTTTTTTGTTCAGAAAATAAACTATAAAGGGTTTATGAGTTTATCTGTGATATGACATGACAAGAGGATATCTTTTCTTTCTTGGTATTTGTGTTGTTTCTTATTCTTCTTGCTTTTTCCAATTTATACATTTTTCTTAGTTTTCTTAACACCGAATTAGTCTCGAATCTTAGCTTACGTTGCTGCAAGTACAGACCAGATATATACCCAACAATCTATGGGCAAAGAATCATAAATTGAGACCGATATCAAATATTTGACCACCCCAGTAACATTCCCGGAAGAAACCCACATAGTAAGAAAATCCCTCAACAAGACTAAAACTTGAGATATAATGCAGAAATTCAAATGCATCAAGCTAGCTAAACTGGTCAATCATTTGCGTACATTGTTCTAGTTAAAAGTTAAAAATAAAATGAACCTTAATGTTAAAAGTTGATTTAAAACCATGTTGGTCTTCATGTACTAAACAATTCTATTGTCAGTTGAAAACTGTTATTCTAACATCAATCTCTTCTTGTATAATGTCAAATCATGTTATGATTTAACATATTATGTTGTTACATGTACTTAAATATGAAACAAATTAATCTTGATCAGTCTTTGGCTGCTAGCACACATTACCTTATAAAGAATATTGTTATAGCATGTTTGTACCAAGTACTATACATCTTTAATCATTGTCTATTTTAGGTTAGAGAACTTATAATATATATACTCTTCAAGTAAATTATGTTAAATTATCTTGTGATTAGTTTAATATATCATCTTGTTTTGCATATTGATGCATGTGATACAAAATAAAAGATGCATATGTGGGGGCATGGATCCCAATACAGAAGAGGTCCAGAATCATTAAGAGGACGACAACCAACAGCCATGCTTCGACTGCCATGCTATTGTTGTGCACCAGGGTGTTGCAACAACATTGACCACCCAAGGGCTAAACCACTCAAAGATTTTAGAACCCTTCAAACACATTACAAGAGGAAACATGGTGACAAGCCATTCATGTGCCACAAATGTGATAAAGTGTTTGCGGTTCGTGGGGATTGGCGTACACATGAGAAGAATTGTGGGAAGCTTTGGTATTGCAACTGCGGATCCGATTTTAAGCATAAAAGGTCTTTGAAAGATCATGTTAAGGCATTTGGAAATGGGCATGGAGCTTTTGAGTTTGTTGATTGTTGTATCCAAGTAGAAGATGAAGATGATGATGAAAATGCTTCTGAGATCGATTGAGCAATGAATCCGGCCATCTTCTTAACATTATTGCACGAGTATAGTACGTACGTTTGGACCATGTTACTTTGAGACATGAACGTGTTTTTGAAAGAGAATTTGTAGTACCATTGTTTCAAATCACTGTTGAAGCTTAATTCCCAATTTATGGTGATATTAATTTGGGTGCATGTTGGTTTTTATGTGTTGATCAAACTTGAAATTGATTTAAGTGTATGTGATTGAAGAGTAAAATAATATTATGTACTATTGTTCTTTATATTGTATAAAACCATGAAATTGTCCTATCTTTGTTTCAGTATAAATTTTCATAGGTTTTTGTTGTACTTATTGATCTTTGAACGTGTAAAATCATAAATATACATGTCAGTTCATCGCTTCACGCATAAAAAAATTCTATAATATTGATAACTAATTTTGTGGTTTTTTATATTGGCACCCAATTCATGTATTATATCAGTGAAGTACGTATAGTTGAAACAAATATAAAAAATAAATATTGTTGAAGTTTTTAAATCCATCAACACGTACCAATAGAATTTTTTATGTCCGTATAAAGAAGAAAGTTACATGTGTGTGCCAAATAAAAATTTCTAAATCTTCTAGACCGGTACACAATCTTTTCTCATGCTCTAATTATCATTGTTAGTATGCATGTTTTCTTTCACAACATGAACTAAATGGGAAAGAGAACTAACTTTTTAATCTTTTAAGCATTTAATTATCTGGTACTTTTTGATATATATATGTATGATAACTATTAAGGGACGCTTTCTGTTGGAAACTAATATTTTTGTAAATAATCGAGTGAGAGTCGCTTTAACAGTTATATTTTTTAGTATTTAAATTGAGCAAAATATTTGTAATTTTATTAATTACAAGAAATTTGTTTTTAAAAAATAAGATTGTAATAGTCTTTAGTTGAAATACATTTATAGATTGTATATATACACACACTCACATCATATGTACACATATACAATTTTTTTAGTTTTTACGAAAAAAAGATGAGAGAGGTGATAACATCAAAAAAGTTTAATAGAAAAATATAAATAAATCATCTTCTATTGATTTTATCAATTTTATTAGGGGGTTATGCACACGTCCTATCTGGTTGTTAATATTTTTTCAAAAATTTTGATCTCATTTTAAAGAACTTATAACTATGACATCCTATATTAAAGATGTTAAAAAGTATTTCTACTAAAGTATTAGAATAGTCTTTAAGAATTTAAGGGGCATGTTGGAGGTAATAACCCTTCATCTACATGGAATATTAAGGGTTTAAATCATGTAAAATAAAAGAAAAAAAGATGGAGTATTAAAAGATGAATTATTTGTGGGAAATAAATTTGGGTGAATTGGGACAGAGGAACAAAAAGGATATTGCAGTGAAAGGTCTTGTCAAAGCATTCCAAAAAGTTCAGATGTTATGTTCCATCCATCACTTCAATTCTCTCTGAAACTGTTGCATTGCATACGACCACCTTACTTTATATGTACTCGATCTTCTTTTTAAGTGACTTTCATACACTTTAAATAAATCAAATTGTTTTTTTTTCAATTGTTTAAATTTTATAATAGCAAAGCATTGTTTTATATTGATGTGAGTATGTTTTTTTATATTTTACAAAGTGGTTTTGAGTGAACAAAAGAGTATTCATTTATGTAAAATTCATTGTTTATGGCATATTAGAGGAATCCATTGTTCATGTTAATAAATTTTTAATATTTTTTAAAGGTGGTTGTAAGTGTAAAAAAAACTAAAAATAAATGTAAAAATATTTATTTGAAAATAAGAGAGAAAAAATATAATGATTTTTAATGTACTTATGCGGATGGAGATAAGGAATGAGATGTGATTACTCTAAGTAGGTTTATTATTTTTTAAACGACGGTATGTCGAAGATTTACATGTTCATAAAGGAAAGCTCATGCCATCAATCACACCATTTGATTATCATTTTAGGTTAATTTCCTCCACGAGCTAGTGTGATGAACCCCGGCCCCTTGAAGAAAAATGGTTAAATTATTATAATTTAAAAAGATTTTAATAGTGTATATATATATGTATATTATATTGTGTGATGTATAAATAGTCTTTGTTTGATTAGTTGTGATGTGTTTTTACCTTTATGCAAGAACAATGAATTCTTGATCGGATGATTTAATTTCATGAATTTTATTTACGCTGATGAAAGGAGTAGCATCTATCCTAAAATATCTTCGATCACTAAATTAGAGTTACATTCAACCCTAAATTAATGGTCATGGATGATTCATGCAAGAAGACTAGATGTTTTAAGAAAAATAAAATAAACTAATTTATTAATTCACACCAAAATTTTTTTTAACGTACAAGAAAATGATTGAGAAACAACATTTATTGAAAACCGGAATAAATATGATTTATTTGCTATATCTACATATGTGGATGTGATCATGTCTAGTTAACTTTTAGACGTTAAAAATACATATGAAAAAATTATTTAATGATTTTTTTTGTATATACACCCTACACACTTGTATATATAGAAGGTGACATTTTTAACAAAACTAAACCACTAATACTTTTTTAATGATATAGGTTTATTCTTTTTGTTTTCGTAATAAATAATTGTTCTCGGTTGAAATTCATCCACACCTCCTAAACTTATAAATCATTTTATTTTCATTTTTGGTTTTTTAAGCGACAATTTGATTAAAAAAGACGCTAGCCAACAATTACCAACAACAACAAATTGAAAAGAAATACTAAACATCGATCCAATCCAAAATCCACCACTAAAACTCTGGAGTGATTTCGATTATTTCCTCTCTTGGTCGCTAGCAGCCGGAGGGTGATGTATGTGTGCATAATTTTGCATAACATGGTTATTGATGACGATGGAAGTGCCTTTACCACCCGCATCGAAGATGAAATGAATGTCTCGGTTGAATAAACTAACGGATAAGCAAAACAACAAAATAAACGACACTTAAAAAATAAATAACTTTTTGGACAGCTTGGTTGAACTTGGTCGACCATCTTCAGGAAAATTACTAACACCATTAGTATTTTTTTTAATATGTATACGTTTTTAAAATATTTGTACGTTTTTTATATGTAATATTTGTAGCTAGTTTATTACTGAAATAGAAATATTATTATGTATCGGACTTATTAACATGTTTAATTAAATAAATTGGTGACATAAAGTGAAATGGGTGAAGGGGATGAAACTATTTTCACCCTTCAAGTGAATTGAAAAGGGGAAAACATGGGGTGATATGTGGACCCGATGTGACGCATCGGTGGAGTGAAGGAAGTAAGAGTACACCCCGTAGCCTTATGGTCTTAGACAAAGATAGAATTTAATTTTTTGTTAGTTAAGTGGTATCAACAAGACGAGATAAATAAGAGAATTTTCAGGTGAAAATTGAAGTGGCCGGGGTGGTGGACCTTCTGGAAGCGTTATTGCACAACTTTTTTTGTTTTGTATGTTTGTGTTTCATGTTATGATGTGATTTTATGCTTTTCTACTCTTAGTTCTTTTTATATATAGCCCAACATATTCTTTTGTTTGTTCTCGTATTATTTCTCATATAATTATTGTATGGTAAATAAGCTTGAAAGGTAAAAACAATTGTGTGTTACATTTAGTTATCCGGAAATTAAAATATACGAGAAGGTCTTCGAAAATTAACACTGAGAAATCAGGCCACACAGGAATTCAATCAAATTTAGATGGGACCAAAAACCGACTCATAAAAAGTAAATAGCCTCGACTACCAAGCCAGTAGAAGAAAACCCACCGCGGTAGGGAGAAAACCCACTAGGATCAAGATTTTAGTTTGAGTTGTATAAAGCTTCAAACTATATCTCTCATCTTCATGCCGTTTAAAAAAAGCCCAACCGTAACCTTGAATGTTTTAAATAAGAAAAAAAGGTACTAAAAAGATTTTTTTTTCATAAAGTTGCTGAGTGTCCAACACTCCAACCCAATATTTGGGCCCTTAATGATTTTGGGCCAAAAATAAAGCATAGCTTCAGATGTGAAAAATGAAAATCTAATGGAAAATTTTTAGTGTGTGTTTTTATTTTCGAATAGAGAAAAATTAATATTTCATATCAAAGTAACTGTTAACTTTTAATTTAAGTTAATTATAAAAATTCAAACGTTTATACGGATTCATAGTGTCGGGTCTATATATAGTCATGTCACATGTATCATAAATGTAATTTAGGCTTAATATAGTTAATAAAGGTTTAGCCAATGAGAAAGGTTTCATACAAAGTACATTTGTGGTATAAAGTATGGGAAAAAAAAAAGATAACAATAGACTATAAACAAAATTATAACTCGATCACAAAATAAATCGAATTGAAAAGAGTTTTTTGATCAAGGCTTGTTTTCCACGCCGTCTTTATAAAAGTGTTTTATTTTGACTGTTTTTTGCTTTTATTATGTCAAAAAGTTATAAAAGACACAACAATGAGGGTAAAAAGATACACAATGAAAAAGTTGATTATTTTTAATTTTCGGTTATTATTTTTTTCGAAAATAGGATGATTTTGGAAACAAAGTCTACGAAACACATTTTTGAAATTCGATTTACATTGCGAGTTATAACTTTTTTTAACTTCCATTATGTTTTTTGTGTACTATTGTGTCATTTTCTCACTTTGTGCTATTTTAATTATTTGTCAAGGTTTTCTCTAATATATATTCGGGTGGAAATTTTATTTACGACTCGAACAACTATTACCAAAGATTTAGCCTAAACGGGAACCATGAGTTTGGATTGAACTTGCAAATTAGTTTGGTTTGGATAGTATATGTAAATTATTGTATATAGGTTGATAACTTAAAATTGTAACATGCGTAGAAAAGTTATGTTTTTATTAATTTAGGTAGCTTAACGTTTGATTATATATCATAGGAAGGAAACAATAACTGTGATGAATAAAGTCAACAACTATTGTCAAACTATGAAGTCAACAAGAAAAGTCAAAGACCTGCTGCATTTGTCTACTAATGAAAGTGCAGGGGGTAGTTTGTGTATGTTCTGTTTGTATGGTTAGAATTAGTGTGTTTGTAATAAGTCTCTATTCTTTAGGGGTTGTAGTTGTAACTTTTGTTATTAAGTTTGTTAATAGTTAGTTAGTTGTTAATGGGTGAAGATTAGGATATAAAGGTGATTAGTGTAGATCATCTTCTTCACTCACTTTTCATTTTTCATTTGTAATCGTTCATTGCTCCCTAAAAACGGGTTCAGTAGAAAGTGTTCAAGATCAAATATTGTGTCATCGTGTAGATTTGTTCATTCAATTTGATCCACAATTATAACAAGTGGTATCAGAGCCACGGTATTGGCTCAATTGAGTGATTTGAAGTTCGATTGGAGTTGAATTGATCTTTGACCAAGTTCAACTGTTCAATTGAAGGTGTTAAGATTGGGATTAGCGAATTGAAGTGAAGAATCAGGTTTTCATGGCATCTGCAAAGTTTGATTTGGAAAAGTTCGATGGAAAGAATGATTTCAGCCTATGGAGGATGAAGATGAAGGCTCTTCTGGTTCATCAAGGCTTGGTAAAAGCTCTTGATGGTGTAGATCCGGTGGTGCCTGAAAAGGCCACTGATAAGGAGAAACATGATGTAGAAGAGAAATGGAAGAATTTAAAAGAAAAGGCTCATTCTGCAATTATTCTGAGTTTGGGTGATAAGGTGTTGAGAGAGGTTTCAAAAGAAACCACTGCTCATGGTATTTGGTCTAAATTGGGTTCTCTGTACCTTACCAAGTCACTAGCAAACAGGCTGCATCTAAAGAAGAGGTTGTATACTTTTCAAATGGGTCAAGGTAAGTCTCTCAATGATCACATTGATGATTTTCATAAGATGATTCTGGATCTTGAAAATATAGATATAAAGATTGACAATGAAGACCAAGCAATTTTATTTTTGGCTTCATTACCACATAGTTATGAACACTTTGTGGATACCCTGATGTTTGGAAGAGATTTTTGACTTTAGAGGATGTGATGGCTGCTATGAACTCTAAAGAACTTCACAAGAGAGGTGAGTTAAAAGAAGAAGGTAGAGATGGTCTGTTTGTGAGAGGAAGGTCATAGAATAGAGATCAGAAGCAACAAAAATTCAGAAGCAATTCAAGGTCTAAGAACAAGTTCAAGAAAAGATGTTATCTCTGTAACTCAGAGAAACATTTTAAGAGAGACTGCCCTGAGTTAAAGAAAAAGAAGGGTGAATCTTCAAACTACAAGTTTCCTAATAGTCATGTTGCTCAAGATGATAGCGCAAATTCAGATGGTTATGACAGTGCAGATGTGCTGTGTGTGGGACATGTGGATAGTGAAGATCAATGGGTAATGGATTCTGGCTGCTCCTATCATATGACACCTGTGAAAGAGTTTTTCAGTGAATTAACTGAGCAAGATCTTGGATCTGTTAAGCTGGGAGATGATAGGCCATGTCAGATTGTTGGACTTGGAACTGTGGAGTTGATCTTAGAAAGTGGAATGAGATGTAGTCTAAAGGAGGTGAGATATATTCCAGAACTCAAGAGAAGTCTATTATCACTTGGTTCCCTAGAGAAAGAGGGTTATCATGTGTCACTCAAGAATGGTAAGGCAAAGGTGTCAAAAGGGTCTTTGGTGTATCTATCTGGCACCAGAAGAGAAAATAATATCTATCTTTTGGATGGGAAGGTGATTCAAGGTTCTGCTGCAGTTGCACAAGACTCAGATAACCCTCTGGCTTGGTTGTGGCATAAAAGGCTAGGACACATTAGTAGTCAAGGTCTTCTAGAGTTACTTAAACAAAATGCAATAAATGGTCTTACTAAAACTGATTGTGATATAAGTTTTTGTGAGAATTGCATTATGGGGAAGCATAAGAGGGTGAAGTTTACAAGAAGTCAACATAAGTCCAAAACTATATTGGATTATGTACATTCTGACTTGTGGGGTCCTGCAAAGAATGAGTCACTGGGTGGTGCTAGATATTATCTGTCATTAGTGGATGATTATTCAAGAAGGGTATGGATATACATACTCAAAACCAAGAATGAAGCCTTTGGAAAATTTAAGGAGTAGAAGGCATTGGTTGAAACACAAACTGAAAAGAAGGTGAAGAAACTAAGGACAGATAATGGCCTAGAGTTTTGTAATGATGAATTCAACAAATTTTGTAAAAAGCATGGTATTTCAAGGCATTTGACTGTGCCTGGTACACCTCAACAGAATGGTTTGGTGGAAAGGATGAATAGAACCATTTGTGATAAGTTGAGGTGCATGCTGTTTGACTTAGGGTTGCCTAAGAAATTTTGGGCAGAGGCTGCTAATACTGCTGTGTATCTAATCAACAGATCTCCTTCAGCAGCTTTGGACATGAAGACACATATGGAAGTTTGGTCTGGTCATAAGGCAAACTATAATGATTTAAAGGTGTTTGGGTCACTAGCTTATGCACATGTGAGTCAAGGTAAACTTGAACCCAGAGCAGTGAAATGTATCTTCTTGGGATATCCAGAGGGGATCAAAGGGGTCAGGTTGTGGAAGTTGGAAGGAGGAGGTAAAAGGTTGATGGTTAGCAGAAATGTTAAGTTTAGAGAAAATGTGTTATACAAGGATATAGTTGCTGGTAAAGAAGATGAGTCAGAGAGCATTCATGTTGAGGTGGAGGGTGTTGATGAAAGCCCTACAAGTCAACCTAGTGTAGAAAGGGTATCACAGAGAACAACTACTCCTACACCCACTGTTGCCAAAGATAGACCTAAGAGAACAGTTGTGAAGCCTTTGAGATATAGGGATCATGAAGAAGATTTGACAGCAGTTTTTTTCATTTCAGCAGCAAATGAAAGTGTGTTTGAACCTTTTTCTTATGAAGAAGCTGTGACAGCAGTTGATAAAGATAAGTGGGTCAAAGCTATGGATGAAGAGATGGAATCACTGTATAAAAATGACACTTGGAGGTTAGTAAACAAGCCTAAAGGTCAGAAGTGTGTACCATGTAAGTGGTTGTACAAGGTGAAGGATAGTGATACCAAAGGTGGTGCTCCAAGGTACAAAGCAAGGCTGGTTGCTAAGGGTTTTACTCAGAGAGAAGGTATTGATTACAATGATATATTCTCTCCTGTAGTGAAGCATACTTCTATTAGAGTGATTCTTTCAATAGTAGCAGCTTGTGATCTAGAACTTGCTCAATTGGATGTTAAAACTGCTTTTCTTCATGGGAAATTAGAAGAGCAAATTTATATGAACCAACCAAAGGGATATGAGGTAAAAGGCAAGGAAGAACAAGTATGTTTACTGCAAAGGTCTTTGTATGGACTGAAACAGTCTCCTAGACAGTGGTATAAAAGGTTTGATGATCATATGATATCAAATGATTTCAAGAGAAGTGCTTATGATAATTGTGTATATCATAAGGAATATAAGACAGGTAAATTTGTATATCTGCTCTTATATGTTGATGATATGCTGGTGGCTTGTCAAGATAAGGATGAAGTTGAAGCTACTAAAGAGATGCTAAAGTCAGAGTTTGATATGAAAGATCTTGGTGAAGCTAGAAAAATCTTGGGTATGCAAATTTATAGAGATAGAAGCAAGAAGATCTTAAAGCTATATCAGTCTGAATATGTGGAAAAGATTTTAAAAACTTACTCTATGGAGGATTGTAAAGAAGTTACAACTCCACTTACTCTATGAGTGAAGAAGAGATGTCTTACATGGAAAATGTGCCATATGCTAACACAGTTGGTAATTTAATGTACCTAATGGTTTGTACTAGGCCAGATATTAGTCATGCTGTTGGGGTTGTTAGTAGGTTTATGGCCAATCCAGGTAAGGCACACTGGCAAGCAGTTAAGTGGGTGTTAAGGTATCTAAGGGGTACAAAAAGTCATGGCATTGAGTTTACACAAAGGTCAAGAAATGATGTGATATCTGGGTATGTTGATGCAGATTTTGCAAAGGATTTAGATCAGGGTAGATCTATCACAGGGTATTCATTTCTTGTATTTGGAAGTGTGGTCAGCTGGAAGTCTCAGCTACAACAGGTGGTTGCTTTGTCAACTACAGAGGCAGAATTTATTGCTTTAACTGAGGGTGTTAAAGAGTCATTATGGTTAAAGGGTTTTGTGAGTGATTTGGGTATTGACATTGGGAATGTGGTAGTGTACTGTGATAATGCAAGTGCAGTACATTTGGCCAAGAATAGCACTTATCATGACAAAACCAAGCACATTAAAGTGAGGTTATACTTCATAAGGGATGTAGTAAATGGTAAAGAAATTCTGGTTGAATGGGTTGATTCTGCACATAATCCTGCTGATATGTTGACAAAGGCACTTCCTGGTTCTAAGTTTGATTAGTGTGTGAATACACTTGGACTGGAATAATTGATTGACTTTAAGGTGGAGAATTGTGATGAATAAAGTCAACAATTATTGTCAAACTATGAAGTCAACAAGAAAAGTCAAAGACCTGCTGCATTTGTCTACTAATGAAAGTGCAGGGGGTAGTTTGTGTATGTTCTGTTTGTATGGTTAGAATTAGTGTGTTTGTAATAAGTCTCTATTCTTTAGGAGCTGTAGTTGTAACTTTTGTTATTAAGTTTGTTAATAGTTAGTTATTGTTAATGGGTGAAGATTAGGATATAAAGGTGATTAGTGTAGATCATCTTCTTCACTCACTTTTCATTTTTCATTTGTAATCGTTCATTGCTCCCTAAAAACGGATTCAGTAGAAAGTGTTCAAGATCAAATATTGTGTCATCGTGTAGATTTGTTCATTCAATTTGATCCACAATTATAACAATAACAATGATGTATAAGATAAAAGACCAAAATTAAAGTTATTTAAAACCATATAACAGGTAACAAATAAATATAATAATTAATTAAAAATAAAATTGATACACAATAGAGCAAAACAGATGCACAAGACTTTGAACATCAATTCATCATCTCTAGCTGAACAAAATTCCAGCAAGTGAAATCAGCAAAGAAGCTGAGACGAAAACCGTTGAAAGACTCGTCGAAACAGCAGAACCGGCTTCCATTGGTGCAGGAGCGGGTGCTAACGAAAACTCGTTGTATTCTCGACCAAATACCGCGGTGGAGGAGACGACGAGGATAAAAAGAGTGATCGCGATTCTGAGTGCAACGCCTGCGCCGGAAGCCATTTGTCAACAGGCGGAAAATGAGTATATGAAGAAGATAGAAGAATTGCAGGAAGTTTGTAGTGATGTAAATGGTGTAGTGAGGGGTTGCTTATTTATATTGGTTGGTTCCAACGGTCGAAAATGTTAACGTTAGAACATGACCGTTTTTTTTATGCTTTTTATTAGCGATTATGACATTGTGTACATTGAAAGTAAACTTTAGTTTTCATTTCCACTTTTTTTATGTTTTGGACTTTTTTTTAATAGATGGAATTATAAAATAGTAATTCGGTTTTACTATTACTTTTAAGATGTCACTTAATAAATATTTTAACAATAAAATCATTTGAGTTTTGCCTCCCTAAATTACGTTTGCATTCAATAGTTTCAATTTGAGCTTTATAAAAAATAACACTTTGCATACAATAGTTTTAAAATTACGTTTTGCTCCCCTTAGGTTTACTTAAAATAACGATTTGCATGCAATAGTTTCAAAATTGCGGTTTGCCTCCCTAAACTTACCAATTTGTTTCTGTTTGCTACATGTGAAATAATTCTGTCAAAAACAAACGTTAGTCAGTCCATGTGCCCCTCACGTGAGGGGCACTTTAGTCGTTTTCAAGCCAAAACCCATTTAAGCAAAATGAAAAAAACAAAGGTTTGAAAATGGCTAACAGGACACATTGGACTGACTATCGTTTGATTTTGATGAAATTAATCCGGATGTAGCAAACGGTGACAAATTGGTAAGTTTAGGGAGGCAAAACGCAACTTTAAAACTATTGTCTGCAAACCGCTATTTTAGATAAACTTCAGAGAGGCAAAACGCAATTTTATTACTCTTGTTATTTTCGATTAACAAGCCCTAACAGTAACCGATCATCATCATCTTCATCTTTATCACCAATTAATCTCTTTTTTCTCTACATAACTTCAAACTTCATACCAATCCGTCTTGAATTGTTTTGTTGTGAATCTGTAGAAGCGTGATGATGCTCTAAACAAATGCTAGTTCAAAGAGAAATAAGCTATTTTAGTCTTTAGAGGATTGGAGTGTTGTTCTTTTAGTTCAACTTTAATTTTGCTGCAATTTGAGATATTAACCGTGGCAGTTTTGTTTTTAGTAGACTTGGTTTCTCTATTTAAAAAGAGTTACGCGCAGTGGTTGTCTGTTTGCCTACCGGCCCCTTTATTATAAAATTTATTCAGTTATGAAGTAAAATGGTTTATACAAAAGTGAGATAAAAAGGTAGGTTTTTCTCTAATTTGTTATCATTATGTAAGGCATTGAAGCAAGCCGCATGCGGCGTACAAGAAGGGTAGGATGATGAGTGATGAGCTAAATGCTATATCAGTTTAATTCGTCAGTAGGACTAAAACCCCTGACCTAGTGTTCTTAACACAATTCATAATATTAAAACACAAATTAACTCATCTCCATGTTCACATGAAAAAGATGTTAGATCTTGTATAGTATAGTAAGGGGTTGTTTGGATTTGCATTTTGAAATAATCAGTTTTATACTAGCTGCAAATTAAGAAAACTGATTTTCTAGGCACTCAATCATTTTCTGTTCACAGATTTACATATATGCAACAAGATGTCTGGCCAGGGTCAACGTTTGAATGTACGTACGTGGTTCCAACCGTTACACTCCTTGGAGTCATTACGGCTCGTCTTGTTGATGCAACCAGAGATAACCGTCCAATTTCGAGCCATTCTAAAGATAACTGTAGCCGTTCGTTTTTGTGTTTTATTGCATGTTAATTACATGGATGAAGCTCTATGGAGATCGATCGGGATGGCAGCCCCTTTATTTTTTCTGTTTGTAGCGTAAATTTTAGGTCCGATAGCATAAAATTGGCATATAAAATTAAGATCGAGCCTGAACTCGTTAAAGGTTGTTAAAGCTCGCTCTATCTTTATTTTCTTCCCTTTTACGACAACGAATCTGCAACGTGATTTTCATTTTCAGCAAATGCCATATCTCAATTTCAAAACTTGAGAGTAAGTTTTCCAATATTGAATATTTATGAAAGTTGACTTTTTTATTGAATGAATTTCAACCTGAACACTAAAATATCAATATTAATATGTTAAACGGGTTTCACTTCATTTGTATGTTTAAACTATTTGTCAAAAAAATGAGCATATATACACTCTAAATTCTCAATATTTGAATAGTAAACCCAATCACTGGCTTAGCAATAAAAAAATGTTTGATCGTCACCCAAAGAATATTGTTAGGTTCTGGTATCACTTGAGACATGAAGTAATGAAAATAAATATAAAAAAATTAATTTGCATTCCTGCCAAAATGGTTGGTAGAGGGTTTATCACGTATGCGTGTTTTCTCATGTGCTTCAAGAACGTGGGTTATCAGGTCGGAGGACTTATTGATTTATAATTTTATATAAATTTAGTATTTTGTTATCTGATCCTCTAAATCCTGAAATAATCATTGTTTTTCCTTCTACATTTCTAAATTACGTACAGTTTGAAAATCATAAAAAAGTTAGTTAATTTTAAAGAAAACTAGATTTATTTCCGGGCCGCCGCATCGTTGATTTCGTGACACGTTACACTGGTAACATTAAGATTTGGACCTTTAGCACACGTTACAACATAAGATTCTTGACATGAGTCATGCATTGCGGCGACATTGTTTTTTGAGATCATAAAACGCGTTAACAACATTTTCAACTTCAACTCGTAAGTCGTGTTGTGACGGTGAGAAACATGGAGGTAAAAATTGTATAGTCGAAGATGAAAGATGTAAATATTTCAAAGTTGGATATGAAGTCAAAGTTGAGAAATGAGAAAAACCGAGGTGTTAAAGTCGTAAAAATATTAAAGTACAAGATCAAACTATAAATAACTAACAAATTTAACTTAATGACATTTTTGTAATTTTGTCAAAGTTTGGAGCTTAAAAGAGAAGGTCTAACCGACCTTCTTTTTAGAGTTATATACAATATCTTACAATTTTCTTTCAATTTTTTTAAATAAGCCCATAAAAAACCTTCCAAATATCATAGTTTTAACCTATATAACTACAAGTAAACAAAACTAAAAAAAATAAAAATCACATGGATTAAAAACTCTATAAAATAAATGTCAAACTATATAAAAAAAATTCTCCTAAAACGATATCATGGACCAATTTAAACAGTTAGAAATGTCTGAAACTCCCTACCAACTATTCTCATCAAAGAAAACAATCATCTATGTGACGAATAATTAAAGCCATGCATGCATATCATCCATACAAAATAGCGAACGAAAGATATTGGGTGTCAACATCATATATGTCGAATAAAGCCGCATCATCCATACGAAATATCGAAAGAAAGACGTGTGTCAAAATTAAAGAAATGAAACTAGTATGAACATTTCACGGTGTAGACACAAGAAATAGATCGAAATTAAAGACCAACGTCTAACCACAAATTAAAGATTTGAGTTCTCGTCAAATGTATACAACAACTTCATGATTCAATATGTTGATTAATTTGAACTAAAATGTTGACAAAAATTAACGAACTTTCAAAAGAGTATGTATTTTCTATCGGACGTTGGTTTTTTTAATTTATTAGATTCAATTCGTTGCTTCGAGTGGTTCAAGTGGATTAAGCTTCACAAGAGCTACTAACCTGGTTAGTCGTATTAAAACTTTTATATTAGGTGACAAGTGACTCTGATAGCCAATTTTGAAAGACTATAACCTACTAACATGGCTTACCTACTTGACTTAGGTATCGTTTTGCATAGGGTCTAGGGAGAGGCCAAATCACTAGTCATATGATTTAATTATTTTTAATAGTATCTTTTATAAAAAATAAAAAAGTAACCTTTTATAAATATAATCATGATTCAATTTTAGTCCCCTTATAATTGTATTTGTTTTAATTAGATAACTTAAGATTAAAAATGTATTCTAATGCTAGGTAATTAACTTGATTTATATTAAATTTAATATAAATAAGATTCACGAAACTTTTTAAAAATTTGAAAAAAGTTGCAAATTTTTTTATAAATTTGTAAAAAATCTCAAAAAATGACTAAATTTATTAGAAATTACAAAAAGCTTAAAAAGTGAAAAAATTATAAAACTATTTAGCTAATGGCAAAAAAACACAAAACGCCCAAACAGGTTTAAAATTCACCTAAAACATTCAATCGGATTCTAATTCAACTAAAAATCAATATTTACATATTATACAATTTAATTATATATGATTAGAACATTTTTTTAAAGTTGGGTTATCATTAGTAACTAGTTAAATGAAACAATACAAAATTTTAATGACTTAATTAAAATAAAACAAAAACTTAATTATGTTTCTATGACATTTTCTAAAAAACAAAAAACTAGCAAGAGGCTAGCCAAATACAAAAGTGAAACTTACAATATGTAGTAAAAAGCAAAAAAGCTATAGGCTAAACAAAGAAAAGGACACCCATTCACCAAAAAATACGTCTCAACCTCTGTGTCATATTTGTTATCCATAAAAATCCAAGAGATTTAATTTGTTGAATTGTGTTGTCCCAAAACTGCCCTCAAACATATGGGTAAAGAAATAGATTTGTTTGCTAGAATTAACGCTCTCAATTTAAACATGCCGGCCTCTCCACATTCCATAAAACGATGGTTTAAAAAGAACACATAAACAGTTTGTTTGCCGATGATGTATTGTTGAGATCGCTAGCTTTGACGTCGACCCACATAGAGTCTTGTTCATTTTTGAATCGCTACCACCATTTACCAAGAAGAGCTAAATTTGCATCTTGTAATCCTGTATTTATACCCAAACCACCAAGCTCTTTTGAGGTTGTCAATCTGTCCCCCACCCATTTAATGTTTTTGCTGTTCATACTCCATGCCACCCCAAATCTTTTTGTTGGAGATTCAGCTACAATAGAGAAAAGAATTAGCTCAGGTTCACAGCCGAAAGAATCACAAGAAGAAGAAGAACAAAATGCATATTCTATCTACCATAGAGAAAAGGATATAGAAAAGGAACTAAAGCCCTAGAAACGTCTGAAGCGTATGCTTTTGCCTAAGCTTCTCAGACTCTCTTTAATTGAGCTTCTTGGCTCCCCTGCTTATTTTATTTCTTATATAAGATAAGCGTGTTGATCTACCACGCTGCTTTGAACGAGGAGATGGAGATGCATCCTCGAGAACTATTTTCCGAATATTTCTATATATACTATACGCAAGCCTTCTGGCACAACACACACTCCCACTCAGAAGAGCACACCACCCTAATCCCTAAAGAGAGAGGAAAGTCAATCAGATAAGATAATCAGATAAGGGACAAGAGAAAAAGAGGATGGAGCAAATAAGCTGCATCCTTAAACAATGAATCTTTTTCTGATAGTAAAGAAGTAGAAAATTGCTCCTTATGCATTTAACTTGTTTATAACCCCTAGTTTGTGCCTTAATGATGGAGCTAGAAAAAGTATAGCGGTACGGTAGAGATGATAAGGCTAGCTGATTTGATAACTGTAATTCGCCCTCCAAATGATAATGTTTTTGCTTTCCAACTTGATGGCTCGCCTTTGCTCGGATTTTTCTACAACCGTTGACCACGAAGCTATTCGATCTACTCATGTTTATGCCAATAGGCAATCCCAAGTTTTTACATCCCAACTTGTTTGCCATGTTGCTCAAGTTAATTAATGTCATCAACGTTGACCCGAAGCTACAGATTTTCCTGTTTAACTTGTTTGCCTCTACTAATTTACTAGAAGGTGCTTATTTGTTGTGCTTCAACTTTTGTATTTTATTTACTGCATTAAACAAGATTTGAGTGTGGGGTCTTAATGTCTTTTGTCATGTGTGAAAACCCTACATTTGGAGATATCATGTACATTGTATTGTTAATTATTCATTGTTGCTTTTTTTTAATAACTAATTAATTAGGTTTTATTTATTCTTTAAATTGAATCATTGATCACTCGTAGTTATTGATGTCTAACTAATTATATATTTGAGTCATATATTAGTTAAGAAAAAATCGAAACCTAGAGCCAGTTTTGATGATTATTTATATGTTATGCTTCGATTACTTATTTATTATTACATACAATACCGTTTTGAATAAGCTTTAAATTGAAACCTAGATGAAAGTTAGTACGTCATAACGATATATACGAAGTGCTAGACCTATTTATCTATCTGCACATGAACATAGAGAATGGATATAATGAGCCTCGGAGTGAAGCTGTTGCATGTACCAAAAAGAACGGATCGTAACTAGACTAGAAAAAACAGCAATTTTCAAGCATCCTCTCAATCATTGAGGAGGTCATGATCATAACCTGATCGAATTTAGGATATACATCAAATAACTTAATAATTAACGTACCGTTTCTTTGTCAATATTAGATGTGGGTACGTTGTACTAGTTTAACTCATAATACAAAACTCTTCTACATTCATTTATTATATGATTTGTCCGTTTCAAATTTTATTGACACTTTGCAAAATATAATATGTAAAATAGTTAAGATGTTAACCTTTTGTTATGTGGAAGAAAATAAGTTCACATAAGATACCTATTTTTCAATTTATTAGGCAGAAATTAATTTCAAATGTTAATGTCAACAATACACGTATATATGTAATTAAGGTAGGATACAATAATTTCATAGCAACGTTTTATGACTAATACATGCAATATTATACGTATGTAAATACTTAAAATAAATATTTATTATTACAGAATTTAATAAAGTATAAGATTCCTTATTATAAGTAGGTTTTTATTTCAAGATCACTTAATTAATTAAACTCGGTAGCTATTAGTTTTAACCCATATGTTTTTTGTTCTTTATGTATTTAACGACTTTAATTAAAATCAATAACAAAAATGTTATCGAAAATTGCTACATATTTCTTTAAAAATAAAACTGAAATAAAATGTGGATTAGAACTTAGAACACATTATTTAATCGAGCATGCATTCATCATACATGCTATAACACTCAAAGGCGGGGTTCTTTACGGAAATAAACAAAAGAGAAGTTGCGCTCAAAACAAATGTCATGCATCAAATATCACCAACGTAATTTGTAACGAATAAATTTGGAGTTGAAAATTTTCATGTTTAAGTGTTCTTGGTTAGAAAAATCATATATAACACGGATCAAAGACATCCTTAAAAGTTTTCACTTGAACAACAAAAATGAATTTATGAGCTCGATATTGGTAATATGTACAACAATAGCGGTTTGTACGAGAGTCTAAATGTTCAAAAACAAATAACTTTTATACTACATTTCTTAAAAGGACAACAATATATTTACATCCAAATCGATGACAAAAGAGCAAAACTTTTTTATAGCTAAATTAACTATTTTTAACCGCCGTCGGTTAATGATACCTTTTTAAGCACGAGTTGAATTGTACTCATAAATGTAATGAGAAGCTATATTAGTTTTAAATACGTAAGCATTCAAAGTTCAAACACTTTGATATTTATATTAATTATTTTTGTTAAGAAATGGTGAAGGTTTGAAATTGTTAATACGCTTTCTTCAACGACGTATACAAATCAAATTTGAAAAGAACAAATTTCATATTAATTAAACCGTAGAAAATTTCCTCAACGCAATCTCAATGATTGACTCATGATTCGCTGCTTATATTAATTAATGGCAAAACAATCAACCACTAATCATCTTAATTATTGCCGTTCAGAAAAAAAAAAAAAGAATGTATATTATTCGGCAACTTCAAACTTCAATACTACATTAATGGTTACATAAATAAAATGAGTTTTAAAGAACAAAAAAGCATAGAACTAGTGATAACGGCCGGTGTATATAAACTTCATTTGAGATGTGTTAAGTTTTAGTTTTACTCGAAACGTAAGGTACATATAAGTGGAGTAGGTGGAAAATTACATTATTCTAAAATAACTAATGAAAAAATATTTTTTGCTTTCTTAATTTCCAATTTCTTTAAAATATACTCGCGAACATAAGGTTATAAGCCATTTCTTTTATTGCTAACTAGCTAGAATTTCTATCTTTTCTAGCATAGCGCATTGCGCGAGAGGTATTATAACGACAAGCAACCTATAAATAACTACATTTTCACATTAATTACAAAAATTAGTTGCAGTAAGACACATATTTTTTTAACTTTTGGCTAGTGTTTAGCCAAACATACAAAATACGGAGTATATTATATTATAGTTATAAGAAGTTTATATGATTAGGCTTTTATGGCCAAAATGCAAACCCATAAAAAAACACTATTCATGACATTTTGATAGCCAAAATGCAAACCCATAAAAACAATGATAGCCAAAATGCAAACTCATGAAAACACTTCACGATGACCAAAATACAAATTCAAAAAAACAATTGTGGCCAAAACATAAAAAAAACACTTTTCATAAGGTTTCTAAATAAATGATATATATAAAGTATAATATATAATTTGATATAATTTTATAACTTTGTGCTAAAACCAAACTCAACCCCACCCATGTTAACCAGGTACTAATTAAGATATGAAAATGATAATGTAACGTCCATACTTAAACCTTTATCACGTAGTGATGGAAAATGCAAGAACAAGAATAAATATATCACACCAAAAGCTCTAATCTAATCATGTTTAATTTTCGGCCTAGTTTTGATCAAAAGAAAAACATTGGAAACTTCAATAATTAACACATTTTTATTAATTATTAAACTATTTTGAACACATTTGTCAATATATTTATGTCAGTAATAAAAATAAATACTTCACAAACTGTATGATCAGTGACTTAATTTGTTAGCAAAATAAGTTATTTAAAAGTTTACGTTCATATCTAAGACCATAACAAAACTATAAATAACCCGTTGAACTCGATAAGTAACTCCACAACCTTCTACTTAAAAAAAATATATCAAACACAAATGTAACAAATAAATGTCAATTATCAATGTACTTTTTCGTGTTTAATATTGCATTTAACAAATGTAAACAAATATAAAGTTCGAGTCAAAGAAATTATCCAAACGTACCTTACAAACAGTTATTTGGTCTTCTTTCATGCACGCGCTTATTAGAAAAAGTCAACCCTTTGACTCACCACTTTCGTCACAATTTCGTTCTCAAAGTTCCTATAAATCAAACTCAAACATTAAAAAATGGTAACAATTACAAACATCATTATTCATATTCTATAACCTCACAACTTTACTTCAACATCTTACAACACTTTCATACATAAAAACTTTACAACACAACAAGTTAATCAACTGATTAATATATATATATATATGGCCGGAGGAGCTGGATCGTTGGAGCAAACGCCGACGTGGGCGGTTGCCACTGTCGCTTTCGTGTTCATCGTCATCTCCATTTTCATCGAACAAATCATCCACATGATTGGACATGTATGTATCAACAATCACTTTTTATTATAAAAAAGGCTAGCAGCACAACTTGTTGTTTAATTAGTTTTTTTACACGTGTGTAAACGAAACTTTTTTGAGCGTTTATATTTCGATTAAATTCTTGCAGTGGCTCAAGAAGAAACGAAAGAAAGCTTTGTATGAATCAGTGGAGAAGATTAAAGCAGGTTTTGATTTTTGATCAAACTATAAATAGTGCAACAATTGTTTGAAGGTTTAGTGTATGAGTTATTGTTTTTTTGTTTTTATAGAGCTTATGTTGTTGGGGTTTATATCTTTACTTTTAACCGCGGGGACGACTCCGATTACGAAGATATGTATCTCGAGGAGTGCCGCCGATAGTTGGCATCCTTGTAGCCGGAGTGAGGAGGAAGCGTCGGAAGATGGCGGAGAGAGTCGCCGGAGGCTGCTCACTTGGTCAAATATGGGGGAAACTGCACGCCGGATTTTGGCCAGCAATAGCGGTGAAGGAAAGTGTGAAAAAGAGGTATATATAATTAAAAGTTCACAAATAATTAAAAAACAAACTACTGTTATTAGGGTTATTTATCGTTTTCATTCCAACTAACACATTTATCGTCATAATTCCCAACTTACCTCGTACTTTATTTATTGTGTCACTCCATTTTTATTTCTGTGGCTTTAGAAAAGAAAACCTCTAATGTTTCAGCCTTTAGGTTTGCCTACTAGGTTTTGGGGCTGTTTGTTTACCTGTTAATGGTTCAGTTCAGTGCTTAACCATTCAGCATTCAGAGCGTTTGTTTCAGAAAAAAATAGCCTTTGAATGGTTCAGTTAAGTGCTGAATGGTTAAGAGACTGAGAGATGTTGAATGAAACTGAATGGAGCATATACAAACTTTATACTCATCTGAAGTTGTACCCCAACATCCATCTTATTAATGGAACCTATTAATGGTTCAGACCTCTTAACCATTCAGCACTTAATGATTCAGATTTTGCCAAACAGCCCCTTCATGTTGTTTGCTATGATTATGTAACATTAGGTTTTCTTTTATATCCTTCTTTTGTGACATTTGAACATGATGGATTAATTATTGTAAAAGTACACAATTAATAATATTTGGGTTTTGAATTTTACAGGGAAAAGTATCATTCATGTCGTATGACGGGGTTCATCAACTTCATATATTCATCTTTGCGCTCGCCCTCTTTCATGTTATCTATAGTGTTATTACTATGATATTGGGACAAGCTAAGGTGAGTTTTGTCTAATAGACTTTAGTGTTAAATGCTTAATTTCACCATACTACTACTATTGCATAAATAAGTAAATATTTGTGACTGGACAAAATGTTATAAATACCTACTTTGTACTTTTAGTTGTATCCTAGCTTGTTAATTATTCACATGTAGAAATCAAAATTTTGATGTTGGGCATATGTAGATGAGAAGATGGAAACAATGGGAGAACGAGACAAGAACTATAGAGTACCAATTTTCTAACGGTATGTCGAAAACAAAACTAATTTGAAAGTGGTTTTGTTCATTTGTTATTGTGTTATATATAATATGTTTGATGACATTTTGTTGATTTGTAAGTTTTCATATATATATTTGTAGATCCGGAGAGGTTTAGATTTGCAAGAGACACGTCTTTTGGAAGAAGACACATGAACTTTTGGAGCAAATCTACCATTTTACTTTGGATTGTAAGTCCTTTTTCAAAATTCGATTGTAAAAGTGTAACTAGGAGTGGTTAATTTGAGGCTAGCGTAACTCGTATATATATATACATCAGAGCATTCAAATAATTAATTAAAAGATTGAAATTAGTTATCGTTTTAATCATTCATTCATTCTAAGTTTATCATAATATATATTTTCTACAATATGTACTAGTGTATAAAGTCAACTTCGGTGATCACTTTTTTATCTATAACAAGGAAATGTCATTTTCGTCTCATTAAATATTTGTGAAACTTATATGCAATACGGACATCGTTACATTTAGGGATAGAGCTATGAAGAGCCCACATGTATCCCATATTGCCCCTTAATTTTTATTACGAATTGTAATTTTCACCAGTTTAAGTATCATGATATCATTTTTTTCTTTACGGTTTTAAGTATCGGGATACCCCTGAATTTTTTTTTTGATACCTTTAAGCGAAAATTTTCTCATAGGATACCCTGATATTTGGTTCTGGATCCACCACTGGTTATATTGAATACTTAATAATTAATTACGTGTTTAATTAATTTCTATTTGAGGGTAATTAAGGATATTTAAAGTTTAATTTAATTAAAATAAGTTTTTTTACTTACTGTTTTACTACCCTCTGGGTATATTTGTCTTTATTTACTTTGCATTATTGTTCTTGATTTTGTTGTTTGTTTTCTTTTCTATTCTTTTTACTTAATTTATGGGGGGATTTTAGCTAAACCAACGTATCAAATCGAAATTACACATATGTTTAACTTGCTTTTTTCTAAAGTATATTTTAAAATATTATCTTCTTGACAATATTGATGTAACAGTTACATTATACATGTAATTTAGCATATATTTTTCCATAGACATATCTAACTGTTTTATATTTACAATTTCAGGTTTCTTTTTTCAGACAATTTGTTCGATCAGTCCCTAAAGTTGACTATCTTACTCTTAGACACGGATTTATTATGGTAAACTTCTATATAAGTTTGTAACGTGACAATTAATCTTTATATCCAAAAAAACTAAATCTATCGTATTTTCTTCTAAGTTAACTCATTTTTGTATCGTTTTCAGGCACATTTAGGCCCGCAAAACCAGTCGAGATTCGACTTTCAAAAATACATCAAGAGATCACTCGAAGAAGATTTCAAGACTGTTGTGGGCATAAGGTAACATTTTTTATCAACTTTAGAAAAATATATAAAGTTAATATTTGATTTTAACAATATTTATAAAACATTCTTTAATACAGTCCACTAATGTGGCTTTTCGGCGTTATCTTCCTGCTCTTTAATACCCACGGTACGTTCACTACAATTGTTTATTTATTTATTTTATATTTTTATATTGTTAATATGAAAACTATACCAATAGAATGTGTGATTTGTACCTTTTGAAGTAAAGTAAAAATGATAATACTTATATAGTTATATATAGTGTTTTCCCCGGCCACTAGATCTACCTAAATTCTCATGCTTTGTTAAAAATTATTTAACCTTTATTATAGGTATCTAAACATTTGAAAATGTTATTCAAATTATTAGGAAATATATATAGTTTTAAACCTGGTCCAGAATTTTAGAGTTTTGATTTTAATTTATCCAAAAGATCAATAATTTAAATCTTACAAGAGACGTATGAACGGTTCACAAATCAAAATAAGAAATATGACACAAATATAAAATTAGAGTTAGTATATCAACGCACTTGATCTTTCACAAGGCACTTATTTCTTAGTCAAACTATTGACTATTGACTAATTTATCTATATTTATATCCTATATATGAACAGGGTGGTATTCGTATTTGTGGCTTCCATTCATACCATTGGTTGTAAGTATATATATACTAATTTTTCATTTCTATAAACGAAATATTTAACTTAATTGTTTTTGCGTATTTATTTAATTAATTTATAAAATAATGTTTTGCAGATAGTTTTACTTGTTGGGACAAAATTACAAGTGATAATTACAAGAATGGGATTGACTATTCAAGAAAGAGGAGAGGTCGTCCAAGGTGTACCTGTGGTTAAGCCCGGTGACGATCTCTTTTGGTTCAACCGTCCTCGTCTCATCCTTCATCTCATCAACTTTGTCCTCTTTCAGGTAAACTTGTACAACATGAATCAAAAGTTGTTTATATTTATACACTTTTATAGATTTATTTGTATAAATGATTAAATGATGCTTAATGATTATATATATTTTATGAATGTTGCAGAATGCTTTTCAAGTGGCTTTCTTTGCATGGACTTGGGTAAGATAATTAAAACATTCTACTAAACACTTCCTATATTAACTATATATATACTTGAGTTGTTGTCTAATGATTCCAGCCTAGCTGGTTGAGGACACCCGGTTTTACAGTGGTGGTCCAGGGTTCTAACCTCCCTGCCTGTGAGATTTTCCAGGAAAAACCCCATTGGTTTTCCCGGTTGAACGCCTAGCCAAATTCCAATGTCAAGTGGGCCCAGTTAAGACAACGTATTGACCGGAGTGGGGTGGTGGGTTCCTCATTGCGGGGGATGCGACCAAATGATTGCAAAAATTAAAAGTCGCCGTTCAAAAAAAATATATACTTGAGTTGTTGACAAACATAATAAATGTGTTAAAAACGGTCATGCAATCTAACTAATTAATATCAAACGCTATAAACATATCAGCCTCAACACAATTAATTTGTTTAATTAATCGAAATAAACATATCAACTTGAACACTAGTTATACACCTTAAACATGCTAATATGAATAATATATATGTTAAATTAATGAATGACAAATGATAAACTAGCTCAAAACTTCATTAAATTTATGTTGTATATATAGTTCGTGTTTCAAATAGTGCCAGCTTAGGATCGAATCGACACTCTTAGCTACACACTTGCTAATATTTTCCGTCTCTAATATATTGTTTTTGAATTTTGATTCGTGTAAAAACAGTATGAATTTGGGTTGGACTCTTGTTTTCATGATCACACGGAAGACATTGTCATCAGCATCACAACAGGGTGAGTTAAAGTTTTTATTAACTTATTTATAATATACAGCTGCTATATAAAAAAGAATATAAATTAATTAAAAAAATGTTTTTTTATTGCGTAGAGTGGTGGTTCAGTTCCTATGCAGTTATGTTACTCTTCCTCTTTATGCTCTCGTCACACAGGTAACAAATTATATTTTGATTAAAACTTATAGCTAATATATACATGCTTAATCATATCAACTAACTATTATGTATACTATTTGCATAAAAATATAGATGGGATCGACTATGAAGCCGACTGTATTCAATGAGACAGTTGCAACTGCTTTAAGATCGTGGCACCAAACGGCTCGGAAACAAATCAAGAGTAACAAAAGATCAAGTCAAGTGAGCCCAATGTCTAGTAGACCAGGGACCCCGTCTCATGGCATGTCACCTGTTCACCTATTACGTAACTACAAAAACGACAGTGATAGTTTGCAACTATCTCCTAGAATGTCAAACTTTGATACTGATAACTGGGATACAGATGGTTCGCTTTCACCATCTTATCACCAAAATCTAGACGCTGAGATGAACACGACTCATGATCACCACCGGATAGAACTTGGTTCTATGGGCCAGAGTAACGAGACCATCGATACTAATTCATCACAGATTGTTGTAGTTCCGCAACCTGAGGTGACAATACAAGTTCCTAAAGAGTTTTCATTCGATAAAAGAGCAAGTATATAACACTGTTGTATAGAGAAAAATATGTCACCACTGATTTAATTGTTTCTTTTTTTCATTAATGAATATTGAGAAAAACATCGTAAGAAAATTATTTACTTCTATTTTTTCGTTCTTTTTCATTAATTTATATTTGTGTCGATTAAAAGATATTGATTTTCTTAAACCATGCATAAACTTTTTTTTACTTTTTTATTTTTAATAATAGTCGATATAAAAAGAATATATGTTAAAAAAGTACATGATAATGTAAGAGTAAGTAAGAATATACAATTTTTTTGAGATATAACTTATAAAAATACATATAATAAATATACTTGATCGAGTTCATAAGAAAATGAGGAAAACATTTTATAAATGTTAAAGTAGAACATATTTGACGATTTTGTAGTCATGTAGGATCTAGATTGCTTTGACAACACATAAGCTTATAAAATTCACCCTAAAAAAATTCAACATGAAATATATTTCAATAACGTGACCTTAACTAATCATGTAACTATTTACGTGACTCTTCAACAAAAATTGAAGATTCAAATGAAGACAAGTACGATACGTTGGATGAAAAGCTAGTACAATGTTCTTGAAACTATTTGACTTTTCTTTAGTTTTTATATTTATAATTCGTTGACTAACAAAATCATATAAAAAATACAAGTAGTACATGAAAACCCTAACAAATAAACTATTTTAAAAACTTATTGCCACATATGCGAATCCTTAATTCTTAATCTTTAAATTTAATCTCATTTAATGAGTAAATTATAATACGGAGTATATAATTTGGCATTCAACCACGTCACCCGTATAAACGTCAAAAACCATAAAAGGTATTATGTGTCTAATAAATTATAACATGGATCTAGCAACGAACTACTAAACGAATGCATCGGTGTTGGTTTGACCGGGTCAAGAGTAATACAACCATGTTTACTTATGGTGTGAAAAACAAAGACTCATTACCAAGATATTAATAAAAATAAAGAAAAATATGAAAAAAATTTATCTATTTAGTTTTTAATAAAAAAGAACAAAATATATATTTTTTACATATAACACGTAGGCTGTAGGCAAACAATGTTAAGAACACAGTTCAAACTGTTTTGACTAGCTATTATATATGGTTTAGTATTTAAATGTTACTCTCTCCATCCCATTAGAAGTGCCTTAGTTTATAAAAACACTAAGTTTTAGGCACATTAAATAATTGTTTTTTTTTGTCATTTGACAATAATACCATTTGACAATAAATATTATGTGGGTCCATCATATTGTTTGTTTTATGTTATTAAGCGTAAATTTAAAAATTTACTAATAAATTTTAAAAATTAACACTTTAAATAAAACAACTAAAAGAGGAAATATGGACACTTATATGGGACGGAGGAGGTAGTGCTTGTTTGGTTCAAGTTTCCCATAAATTTTCATTGTATTGCCTCTAGAAAAAAGTCCAATAGCATCTTTTATGCTCCATCGGATGAGGGCCCAGACGTATAGCTTTAGCCCATCTTGATCCATAGACATGTTTGAAATGAGTTCATTTCAAGGTAGAGGTGCACAAAAAAACCGGAACCGGAACCGATCAAATAACCGAAAACCGGTTCTTCGAAGAACCGGTTCTACAAGAACCGAACCGGAACCGGAACTGAACCGTAGGTTCTGAATCGGTTCTACTATTTTTTCCAAATTATAGGTTCCAAAAGAACCGGAACCGGTTCCTAAAAAAACCGGTTTTTGGAAAAACCGGTTCCTGGAAGAACCGGTTCTTGAAAAACCGGTATGTTTTAGTGTTGTTATTTATTTAATGTTTTAAAAGCTATATATCTTGTAATATTTAAAATTTTTAATGTTACTTCCGGCCCATATCATAGAAAAAAAATGTATTTTTTAAGAACCTGAACCGGTTTTTTAGGAACCGGAACCGGTTCTTTGAGAACCGAAACTGGTTCTTTAGGAACCGGAACCGGTTATTAGGTTCTAGTTTTTTCACCAAAAACCGGTTCTAGAACCGAACCGGTTCTTACAAGAACCGGTTCTTTTAACGCCAACAAGAACCGGAACCGGTTCTAGAACCGGAACCGGTTCTTCAAAAAAACCGATTTGTGCACCTCTATTTCAAGGGACCCAATCCAACACCATTTCCATCTGTCACTGACTCACTGCTGTCATGGAATGTGACCTATTACACATATATACAAGTATAAACATGAATTTAGCGTTGTTTTGGTTATTTTTAAAGTAAACTGCAGTTTTAATTATTGGATTTTACTTCTGTTAACATGTCTATTTTAACCTTAACACACTACGTCCTAACATTTCATATTTTAACATAAATCATTCTTAATCTAACTATCATGCATATGATTCCATCTGGTTCCCCCACATGCCACGTACAAGTGGGGTATAATTGGTTTTTCATATCAGTTTTAGAGAAGAGATCTAAAGTCTGGGACCCCTCGATTACTCTCCCTTGAACCTGAACTGGTCGAGAGAGATGAACCCGCACCACATTTTATAACCTTCCAACCGAAAGCCCCAACTTGAGATGGAATTCCAGAACCTAAACCACTCCGTTGAGAGCTCCATGACTCATTCAAGGGAAGGTCCACCAATGACACCATTCTCCCCCTATCTGTATCTTGATCCCTCATTCCACTAATTCGTTGTTACTTTACTGATTCACTCAATGCATAGACTCCCTCTTTGTCTTATTAGCGCATGTGTTCGTCAACGATGAAAGCCGCTTAAGACTCGCAGGGATAGGCCTCCGGAAGTGCTTCAGGGACTGGGTAGGGTGGATTATAGAACTAGGGGCTAATATAAAAAGACCTAAAATATATCTCTATCAACTAAAGGTATCATGGACGGAAGTTAGATTATATATGATTTTTTGTTAAAACACGGAATGTTAGGATGCAGTGTGTTAAAGTTGATCGAACTGAATCTATTAATACTAGTAATAAACATGGACGAGAACTGCAATTTACTCTTATTTTAAACTAGATGTATATCAAATCGGGATTGGTTGGTCGTATAGAGTAAAAGTTTATTAAATAAATGAAAACTGAAGTGACCATATAAGTTAAATCTATTTCTTAATTAGTTAATAAAGACGATGTGACGTGTTTGTAGAATATGGAATTTTATTTCATATAATACTAATAGTAGAGCGGGTCGGTTGACCCCTCTTGTTATCTTGTAGTGATTTCCAACTTTACAATATTATTCCTTCTACTTTGACTAGCTTGTTTTTAATTTTCACCCTCAACTTTGATCTAGTTATTATTTTAATCCATAACTTCTTATATTTACACTTAATATAAAAATAAAAAACTTTTCTTTATCCACGTATGTGGCTAAGTAGCAAACGCAAGATATTACCTCCACAACGCACGACACACGTCGAAGTCGAAACATGACAACTTTTCTTTATACGCGCATATGGATAAGTCGCAAAATATTAATGTTTCTTGAAATTCAATAGAAATGGAATGTTTTTGGTTCATTATTAATGAGTTTGGCTAAAAAAATGACTGTTATCGATTTGATTCTCACACTTTATAGATACATAAACATAAAAATGTTAAATTTGTAATATTATAGTTTATTTACACAATTTCTAAACACAGATTGTTTTTAGAGAAATTTCTTAAAATGTCTGTTATGACCAACTTTTTCAACAAAACGTCTCATTGACTTTTTGTTTGAAACATTCTCATCAGAAAAGTCGTTCGACCATAAACAAATTAAAGTCGTCTGACTTTTATACGTCATGTAGCGTATAAAAGTTTGACGAATTTTGTTTATAGTCAAAGTGAGCACATTTTTGGAAAAAATGTCAATGTGAACATTTTATAAATAAAAGTTGTTCATTAGGAAATTTCAATATTTTAAATTATTATTATTATTCTTGTGAATAAAAGTTATGACTTATTATCATGGACCACTACCATTCACATCTCCATCCAATCCGGCCTCCTCGTGGCAAATATATATAGAAGTATCTTCTATACACTCATGAAACTTGACATAAAGCCTTAATTTCTTAATTAGTAATTCAATTATTAATTCATTCAATGAAATAAAACAATATATGTGAATTGTGAAGATGAAACATGAACAAAATGAACAACTTCTTTTTATAACAATATAGGTCATAGGAGGTAGAGAGTTCAAATTTTACTATACGTCATATTGGTTGTTTGAAATAAAAATTGATTGACAAAAGGGTACGAATTGAAAGCAGTTATCAGCTTGTCTCAATAACAATTATAGCATAATCATTTCTGAAGTTGGTTATCAATCAAAGTGTGAAAATGACATAATAATAAAAAAAAACATAATAACACATTAAAAAAATTATAATATAAAGCAAATTTAAAAAAAATGCGTTGGAGACCTTTTTCCCACATCAACCTCCTTCATAAAAAAACAAATGAAAAGTTTAAAAAAGTCTAAGATTTTTATTGTGTCTTTTTTTATCCGCTCATTTAATAAATAAATTAACACACACGAACAACAAATTTTGTTAATTTGTTACGTTCAACGAATGAACATGAAAATATGTAACATTCGTTCATTTGTTTTAAGTTCAACGAATAAACATGAACATATGTAACATTTGTTCTGATTTTCAAAAAAAATTGACCCACTAGTCATCATATAATTATACGCCTCAACGTCTATCATTTGACCATTAAAATTTAAATTTGTGTTAAAACTTGACAAACTTCTTATTTTATGTGTTAATTATGTTAATAACAACTATGTCAATTACTTATAATTATATTAATCACTTACTTATTTTTTATGATTGAATTTTGTGTTAATTATGTTTATAACGAGTATACATATCAATTACTTTCGATAACTAGATTTAAGATTGGCCGTGCATTGCAGCGGCCTGGACAGACAGTTGGGTCTTTTGTATTTGACTTCGTCAAATGCGTTGATAAAAAAATGTCTCTTGTCCCGTACGTACGTCAAGGCGCAATACCGTAATGTGTCACATATTAAAAAATGATAGAATATCAAAAGTTAGAGGTCAAGAAGATAACAATAATAAAGTCGTATTATGTGGCAAAGTAGAGTAAGAGATCGAAGTAAAAAAATCATCAAGGGCTAAAATGACAATTAGTAAAAGTCGTACTATGCGTCAAAGTAGGGTAAGAGATTAA
Source organism: Tagetes erecta (assembly GCA_030867185.1). Taxonomy (NCBI): domain Eukaryota; kingdom Viridiplantae; phylum Streptophyta; class Magnoliopsida; order Asterales; family Asteraceae; genus Tagetes; species Tagetes erecta. The sequence goes on along the minus strand of CM061489.1, from coordinate 2,820,306 downwards.
AGTGAAAAACTCATTAGGGGTTAAAATAACGATTAGTAAAAGTCGGGGACTAAAACTATAAATGCGTTAAAAGTCGTAGATTAAAACTGTTAATACGTTAAAGTAAAAAAAAACTTAAAACGCAACTTGAAAAAATTGGAAAGACCGATGCAAAACACCAAACTTTCCTTTTAAAAGGTATATAAATAAATAAATACCTACCACCATTGTAAAATGTGACACTCAATATTAACGGGCACAACTGTACACTAAACAACAAATTCTTTAAACCCACGTACATTAGTACATATAAAACAAAGAATCAATAAAACCATAAGAAAAAACAAAAACACCTATATATACATACATATATATGACTTCGAGATTGGTACATATATCTCTATTTGCTAGTTTAGTATTCGTTCTACATTCAAGAACTGTGATCTTAATGTTATTATATTCATGTGATTAGTTTTGAGACAAAACTGCGATAAAACCGAACATAAGATTTATTTTAAAAAATGTGTTTAGTATAGAAGTATTATACTCCTGAAAAGAGATTTAAATATATGTTCGATTTTTATGTGTAGTTATTTAAAATAATGTCGTATAAAAGTTATGTATGCTTAAAAATACCGAGGTATTTAATCATATATAGACTAATACTAGTTTTATTCATATTTTTATGTTTTATCAAATATAAATCGACTCATACACACTTTTACAATTAATTAAAGAGTTGAAAATATAATTACTTTTAAATTAATTTTAATATTCTCGTAAATATTAAAGAATTAAAATATAATAAATATTATTATAATGTATATATTATTATATTAAACATATATATATATATAAATATTTAAAATATAAATTTTTTATTTTTAGAACTTTTAAAATGACAAAAGTTATCAAAATTATATTTCTATAGAGAGAATATTACCGCACTAGGAGTCTTAAAGCACTAGAGTCTCCATATATTATCGTGTGTTTGCTAGATTCATATATACTATATATAACTTCTGACTTTAACTAAACATATATATATATATATATATATATTACAATAAAACTATATATTTCATATAATTTTGGGTTAACTGAGAATTAAAAACGAATCCGATATTTGAGATAAAATTAAAAGACGTGGTCAAATTGTGTCCATGAGTGTCATTCTCTACATAGAAACGTGGAAGATAAGGTCTATCTCTCTCACACACTCACTCTGTGTGTTGTTATGAGAGAGAAACACAAATATTATCTTTTCATGCAACTACTTATCATGTGTGAGTGTGTGTGTTTTTATCTCTACGATATTATATGATCCAAACAAAGCCAAAAAGACACAAGAATTTGTCACACACCTTCATTCACAACTCAAACAAAAATCTTTGCTGTTAATTTCTTTCTTTCTTTTTCTTAGTTTTCTGTTTTCTTCATCTTTAAACAACATGCACTATTTGAGCTAGCTAGCTTAATTCACTATAATCCAATATTATTATATGCATCTTTTTATCTTCATCTGTGTAATTTGTTAAATAGTTACAAGTATTTTTATTTTCTAGCTTGTTGATCAATTGCTTTAGTTTGCTAGCTTCTTGTGTATAAAGACTTGAAAAAGATGATGTCTGGTGATGGGTTTTCTTCACCACCTTCTTCACTCACCTCCTTCATTCAAGACCAGAGTTCAAACCCTAGCCCTAACCCTAACCATAACTCTTCGGTTTCGGGTAAACGAAAGCGTAATCAAGCCGGTAATCCAGGTAAAACAAACAAACACTAATCTTTTGTTTTACTCAGATTATTAGAAACCTTTTTGTAAATTTTGAAAATGATTTTGATATGTTTACAGATCCAGAAGCTGAGGTGATAGCTTTATCACCAACATCTCTAATGGCTACAAATCGATTCGTATGCGAGATATGCAACAAGGGTTTTCAAAGAGACCAGAATTTGCAACTTCATAGAAGAGGGCATAATTTACCATGGAAACTTAAGCAAAGGAACAAAAATGAAGTGGTGAAGAAGAAGGTTTATATTTGCCCAGAGAAAAGTTGTGTGCATCATGACCCTTCACGAGCTCTCGGAGATCTTACTGGAGTTAAGAAGCATTTCAGCCGGAAACATGGAGAGAAGAAATGGAAGTGTGAAAAGTGTTCGAAGAAGTACGCGGTTCAATCTGATTGGAAAGCTCATAGCAAGATTTGTGGGACTAGAGAGTACAAATGTGATTGTGGAACACTCTTTTCACGGTATGTATGTATGTTACAACTTACAAGCATGTTAAGGTCGTTTTAAACGACCGTTTGAAGTTTAGGGTAGCTTGCATAGCTAGGCCTGACGTTTCAAACGGTCATTTGAAGGTTAAGGCTTGTGTCATAGTCCTTACATTTCAAACAGATGTTTTAAATAGATGTTTTAACACTTATCAACTGTATGTGAGAGATTAGGGCATGTGGTCATGATAGCCTTTATTTTTCAAGTTATCGTTTGAGGATTTGTCAAGCGACCGTTTTAGTTAAGGCATGTGTCACATGCCCTACATTTCAAATAGCCGTATGACAACGCGTAAAACGATTGTTTGAGGGTTAAAGCTTGCGTTTTTCATTGAATCTAGTGTATTCGAATCTCATTTGATATGTAATATTATATATACATTTGCGTGTTAATATATGCAATTAACAGGAAAGACAGCTTCATAACACATAGAGCCTTTTGTGATGCTTTAATGGAAGAAAACACAAGAATTGCATCACGTCCAATAGTTCCAAGCATTGGGAACTTAGGGTTTCGGAATCATGACATGACAATAATGAACGAAAGTGGTAGCGCGGTGGCAACCGATGGTGGTGAAAGACAGATTTGGTTAGACCACAATGCCAACAATTCCCATCTACAAAACCCTAACAATGCATCATTTTTAGGATCATCAAGTTCAAACTACAACAACACCGGAATGTTACCACCGGATATGGTAAACTGGTTAGGCAGATTCACCGGATTACCACAAGGGTTATCTTTAAAAGAAGAAGAACAACAACAAGTCCAAAAAGATATGCAGTTGAACTCAATGTATAACAATCTCATGTGTTCAACTCTACCACCGGTGCTGACACCATCAGCACCGGTGGGGCCAACAATGGCTAACAATAACATGTCAGCAACTGCACTTTTACAAAAAGCAGCACAAATGGGGTCAACACAAAGCACCAATTCAGCGGTTTCGGGTGGAAATGATTCCGGATTTGGGCTCATGGGTGGTGATGGGTTGATGATGATGGCAGCGGCTGCGGTAGACGGGTTGCCAGAAAGTAAAGGAAGTGGTGGTGGTGGATTTGGTGATGGTGATTTTACTAGGGATTTTTTGGGAGTTGAAAGAAATGAGAGGAGTATGTCGTTTAATTTGCAACAAGAGTTAAGCAAGTATACGTCTTCAACGATGGGTTTTAACCACTTCAATAGGAATGGTTGAGCTTAAAATTTAGTGATAGTTTTTGTATTGGGAAATTGTATTTAGTGACACTTTGTGGCTTTTAGATGTTTTTATTTTGGATAATTAATTAGTTTGTTGTATGTAGTTCTAAGTTGTAACGACCTTTTGCATTTTATGAGGACTGTTACATAACTAGCTACATGCATATTTCACATGAAAACAAATTTAGATTTGTGTACACGATACCACTTAAATTTTTATAATGCATTGATACATTGTTACATGTCGCTGCTAACACCTTTAGCTATGATATATATGAGGTTATTAGCAGTGATAAAATTAAGTCAAGGTGATCGAGTTGTATTTGTGTCACGAGCTTTTTTACGTTTTTATGACAATATCTAGGGTTATTTAGGTTGTTTCATTGTTTTTTCATCCTATTGTCGTTGAAAGATGTCGTGAAATTTAGGGTTTTAGCTTCTTTTAAAAAGTATGTGTAGATGTGTAGGAGTTTGCGACACGAAAATTTCTTTAACTTTTATACAAATATGGGTGGTTTCTAGGAGTAGTTACAAGAAAAATAAAGTTATTATTAGCTGATTAAAAATTTAAAATAATAACAACTTGAATTTATAAATTTGATTGATTACAAATTAATAAAAACGGAAAAAGTTATATATCTATTGAATAATATACTATCTATATGACTGTAATAAATCGACACACATATTATATGTGAAGCAACGTAGATCGTTAATTATATGATGCTCTGGTTTTTTATTGTATGTGAGTTAACATAACAAAACTGATTGCTGATATATATAGACAAAATTACATGGATGGCTCCTGTGTTTAGGTCTGATTTCATTTTTGGCCCTTAACTTCTAAAAATTACAAGGATAGACCAGTACTTTACATTTTTATTTCACATTTGGCCCCTGGCATAGACTTCCGTTAGTTTTAAATGTTAAGACCGTCCATATGACACTTACGTGAGGGTATATTCGACAAATATACCCTCACGTGAAAGTCACATGGACTGACTTAACATTCAAAAACTAACGGGAATCCAAATCAGGGGTCAAATGTGAAACAAAAGTGCAAAATATTGATTCATCTTTGTAATTTCTGTGAGTTAGGGACCGAAAGTGAAATTAGACCTGAGCACATGAACCATCTTTGTAATTTTGTCATATATATATAATATATATATATATATATATGTAGCAGATCATGCCAAAGGTTTAAGGAAACCGAATATATATATATATATATATAGTGACATAAAGCCGCTTTGTTAACTTGAAAAAAGTTGGGATTTTGTGTTACATTGACTATGTTTTTCTAAATGGCCCTGGAACCGAGTGAATTTTTCTGAGACGACATGCATGTTAACAATAAATGCTGATTTTAATGTTTTAGTCTGACTCTTAAACTCTAATTAAACATCTCAAGTTTTTATCATCATTTTATATGTCATTAGACCAAAAGAAAGACCGACCAGTAAGTTGTTTGTTTTTATAAAGGAAATTATTTAGAATTATGAGAGGATCTTGTGAATTGTCAGAGAGAGAAGACAAAAGAGAGTGAAACAAAGGAGCATGTCTTTTATGGTAACAATTCTGTATGTACAACTCATGCCACTGTTTCGTCTGTGAGCATTATCTAACCCCATTCGATCTATTAATATTAATTCTCTTCTTTTAACAAGTTACACTTACAGTTATCTTCCACGTGTTCAATGACGAACAATATCTATCTGTTTCTGTTTTTTATTTGTTATATGTTACCTTTTGTATAATATAATATATACGCAAGATTAATTTATTTTCTGAATAAATTATAACTGTATTAAAGTGAAGTGAAAGATTTTTAAAAACTAAAACCTCTGTTAATATATATTTTGTATTAAGACAATGAGATGAAAATATCTATTGAATTAAACTAGCTAGAGATAACATAAATATATTTATAACAAACACAATTAAAGATAAATGCGATAAACAAAATAACAAGAACGATAATAAATTAATAACGACAATAACACTAGTATATAATTAATAAATAGGGATAATGGATAATAAAATCGACTATAGCATGCATATACAACATAAGGTGGAGATCGATTTGAAACATTGTGTAGCTTAAAATGAAAGGTGTCAACTTCTAAAGTTTTTAAACTTACGACTTAGACCCCACCACTAATTTTCCAACTAGTTTTCTTAAGTTTCACGCTTACATATATAACACCCGTGTAATATATGAGGTTTAATAAAATATATTTAATAAACTAAAATTTTATGAGGAGCCATCAGTGTCTTTAGAAAGGGGGGGGGAGGAATATAGAAAGAAAAATAAAATGGAGAAATAAGGGAGTCATCTTTTGGTTTCTTATTTAATTTTTTTAAGTGAAATATTTAAAATATATATATTTAATTAGTTAAAAAGTATAGAGGTTAGAAGATGAATATATTTTTTTAAATTTATTACCAATGTTACTTACTAGTTGATGTGTAATTTTAAAAAACTATTTAGAATTATATAAATATCATCTAATTATTAAAATATTCATTAACATCCCAAATAAGGTTATCGGGCCCACAATAAGTCCACGTAAGCCCTGATTCAAACTAACCACACTTGACACATCAGCCCTAGCACTCGAAGAACCATCATCCTCATCACCATCACCGTCCGATTTCTTATTCTTACTCTCCGGTACACTCTTCGGCACCGGAGCGGGAGGGCCGAACATCTTCATAGGTAACAAAACCTTATCAACTTTATACACCGCAAGTGAACCATCACTATAGATAGTATTCGCCACGGTTGTGTCAACAACACCGGTGGATACATTCACCTGGTTTCCGGAAGTGGTAATGTTTAAAGGAAACTCAAAATGAGTCGTATCGCCGGCTTGTGTTCTTATAGGGTTAGTAATAGTTTCAAACTGAGAGAGTGAAAGGTAAGTTGGAATGAGATGAAATTGTACTAGTTCAACCTTTTGTTGATCGGATAGGGAGTTTAGTAAGCCGGGTTTTAGGGCGGAAAATGCGTTGTCGGTTGGGGCGAAGATTGTTATTCCTTGGTTGGAGTTTTTGAGTTGGGTGTTGAGTTGGTTGATGACTTGGGTTATGTGGAAGAGGTTGAGGAGGATGGTGTATTGGCCGGATTTTTCTAAGATGTTGGTGATGTTGGTGGGGCTTAGTGGTGGTGGGGGTGGGGATAGGGTGGTGGTGGGGGTGGGGAGGTGGAGGATGAGTAGTAAACATATATAGTGGGAATGTGGAGATGAAGTGATCAAATGATGTCATTTTAAAAAATTAAAATGTGTTTATAAAGAATGTTGTTTGGAAATGGTTATAGGAACAATTGGTGGATGGGGGTTTTATGGAGGGAGAAAACTTGTAATTTACTCTATACGTAGTACATATATACGATATATATAACTATATGAATGATGATATGCCAACATATATGTTGCCACCATCGTAAATAGAAAGCATAAATGCATCATGTACGCAATTCATTTATGTCTTTTTACCTGAATGATGTCTCTAAACAGATTGATCGAGTTTGAGAATAACTTATTAACTTGTTGTTTTTGAAAAACCAATAAGTAAATAAGTTATTATAAAAGTCTGATTTTAGGACTTTTGGAAATGACATATTTATTTACTTAAAAAAACTTAGTAATAGTTTATTTTAAAAAAATCACTTTTCAACACATAAATGCGTAAGGTATAAACTAAAAAAATCATTAAACTATTTTTTCGTATGTATTTTTAGCTTTTTAAGTTTACCTACACATGTGTAGGTTATGTGTAAGTAACATAACCTACATATGACTTCAACATTTCAAGTTTAATATATAAACGAAATTTATCAAATTTCATTTTTTGAATATGAATAAATGTTGCAATTTAATCATTTTTTAACATGTTAAAAACGTTTTTTTTTATTAAAAAATTATATATATATACACACACACACACATATATGTAGGAACCGTTCGTACAAAAACATAAAATTCTTCTATAAATTCATTTACAATACAAAGAAAATAAAGAAAACAAGTAAATTACAATATGATTACAACCGACATAAAATAAAATACAAGAAATGAGTAGAAGCAGAAGCAAAAACATGGCTGAGGATTCGTGTTCAACACGGGTCTCTTAAAACAAATTCCGAGTCTCCCAAGAGAACTCGTTTGTTTCCCAGGGTACAACAGCCGAAGCAGTATGTACTGCCGGGATTGACTCACAACCCAAATTATACCATAAAGAAGAACATGAACATGATCAAGGTTTTGTTAGAAATAATTTTTAAAGAGAGACAATGAGAGATCTTTTAGTATTAGTGAAGTTTTTGGTGTAGTTTGGTGTCGCTTCTAACCAAGACTAACCTTGGTATTTATAGGTAAAATGAGTCAAAATCTCATTCATTACCCATAAAATGAATTGAAACACCCCATTAAACATGAGATGAAACATCTCATGTAATAAACTCTCACATTAACTAAAAAATTGAAATAAATTAATATATTATTTTGTATTTTTCACAAATTATTATTGTGTTATACAAAATTTTCCAACAATCCCCCACATGGGAAAAAGACAAAATCTCATTTTCTCAAATGAAAACTCATTTTCACATATTATTCCAACAATCAAGATTGATCGTTATATACAAGTTTCTTAGATATAATTCAGCGGTTGAGTATTGCCGGATAGGTAGGTGTTACCTTTGAACCTTCCGTTGTGATGCATACTTAGTCTCCTAGTGGTTCGGTAGACGTGATGTCCTTGAACCAACCACCATTTATGGAGACGACAATACACTTCACACAACACTCTCCCTGGTTCGGTCAAACCCTCATTGTCGTGTCCGTTATGGTCATGGAACACTAGCCTGGTTCTGCGAAAGCTCTAGGAATTGCGCACCCCACAATTTCATTCGAAGCGACCCCACTTCTCTTTCACATAGGTGATTTATCTAAAAAATCATTAAAAGCATTAAGGTTACTATGATTACGCAAATCATTAACCATATGGTATGCTTAGCCTCACAACGTGTCACTGTTGTTATAGGAATGGACTAGGAAGTATTTAAGCTCCCTTTATAATTTAGAAGGACATATATAAACATTTATACATATTAGCTTATATATCGACTGATATATTAGCTATGCCCCCATAGTGACCACCCTTAGATATATGAGTAGGTTGTCCTATTGAACTTAGATCTTGGGATCTCCAGTAAACTAAGTTAGGTTTTCCTTTATATACCATTTTTCATGGGCTTTAGTCTCATTCCACAACTCCGTCTCTCATCAATTGCATTTGTTGGATCCAAAACCATTATCTTTGACTTCGTCAAGTCAATACAGATAATTGTAGTGAGATGAGTTGTTACGATGTGTTATTAACTCACAAGTTAATCTTGCATTTTTACATTTTTAAGGCTATAACCCCAGGTATCACCCCGAACTGAGGTACATTTTGTCTTTAAAAATACATTTCAAGGCTAACATATCCATGCCATTAATGGTTGGATGTCAAATATAACTAATTGACCTTTGAGTCTAACTAGTAGATTCGGTCATATATTTGCATTATATTTGGCTCCACAAAAGGTTCCCTTTTGATGCGGGTTTGAGAAAGTTTCTCAAATACCATTTCTCAAATGACTTCCCCCCACATTTGTTGCACTTAGATAGAATATGTTTAAATATAGTATTAGACATCCATGATTTGAACAAGATCAACGTCTTTGTATCAATGATGTCATAAATACTTATTTACCGACTAAAGCAACACATGCCTTGTCATACTTGTTTACCAACTTAAAATTGAGTTCTCTATAAGCCATATGACTTTCCTTAGATTGAATGACAACCGCACTCACATTGTCTTATACACAATTTTACTTTTATGTTGTATATGAGTTGAATGTTTCACATTAGTAGTCTCCTCAGAGCCCTATAATTAACAAGTACTAGTCTAGCATGCTTTAGACTACAATACTCTAGCATGTGAACAGAAGGTGCATCATTCTGATTCTTCACAGCTTTTAAGGAATATCCTAATATTCGTTCACAACATTCATTTCATAGTTTAAACAAACAATGAGAGTTGTTCAACATCCCAAAATCTCAATATTTTAGAAATTCTAATATGTAAGTTATACAAACATACATATATCATCATTCAATCTAGGATCATTTTTTTTTTTTTCAAAAAGTTTCATCCTTGACTCATATGTGCTTTGAACAATCATAAATTGATCTCCCATAGTGGTACTCCCACTTTGAACAATCACAAAATTGATATAAAGCATCATGTTGTTTATATAGTAAATTGTTCACAAGTATTAGTATTTGAACAATTATATATGTTCATAGCAACAAAGATTTATCTTTTCATCAAATAGTCAACTTGAATCTATTATTGCTTTATGACGTGTTACTTTACACAAGAGTAACAAGCTATATTAACACTTTATGTAAACTTTTGGTTTATTTCATTCTAAACCAAACCTTAGTTTTGCCAAAACATGCACTTAGCAGTTTTGAAATAAACTATTTAAATTTTATGTTTTGATTACGGAAATCAATACCCAAAATTGTAAATAGTTTTATTGAATATATAACTTCTAACGCACACGTTAGAGATAAGATGTTTACATAAAATACTCTTATTTAAGTTCGTCATTAACACACATGTTAAGAATAAACGTCTACATAAGACGCTTTTAGACCATAAAATTTAGGTTATATCTAACAAACATGCTAGATAAGTAAATGTGTTCTAACACGCACATTAGTCAACAAAAGTCTACATCAAACGTTCTAAGCATATGGTTTCATGTAATGAAAGGTTCCAACGAAACGTTTTCAAAATGTTTTGAAGCGAAAAAGTTTTATAAAATGATCATTTGTAACGCACGTAAAATTAATGATCATGATTGTCAACGTTTTCGAGTGAATAATGATTTCTTCATTTAAAAAAAACGGTTTTAAATTTAAAAGATTAATACTAAAGCAATACAAAATTGATTATATTATAAAGAATCTCTTCTAATACTTAATTAGAATAACATTAGGTTTTAACACACATGTTAAAACACAAGTTTCACATAAGAAAGATTTCTTACTCGCAAATAAGAAATACCGGTTTTCATAAGATGCGTACACAAACATAACCATTCTTAAGACGCGTATGAAAACTAATCTTGAAACCGACAAACGGTTAATTCAAAGTTTTAATCTTGAAACCACATAGGTTTCGAAACCTTTGATTTAAAACAAAATTGGATTTTCAACTTTTTGTTTTAACACATTGAACCATTCAACAAAATGGTTGTAATGAAAATAAACACACTTTTGAATGCAATTATGCAAAGAAACTCATAAGAATTTAAAACTCCCAAATAATTGATTCAAGTTTTATGAAAAACTACAAAAGCTTTTAAACATAAGCAAAAATTACACTAAATTAATCAAAACCAACAAATGGTAAAAAAAAAATGTACCACTTTCTTTGTAAATAAAATCCAATTCTAGAAAAAAAAAGTCAAATGTAAGTTCTCTAAGTCCAACTTTGAGATACGAACAATGACTATATATATTTTTTTAAATACGAACGGTGATTTAAAAAATTTGTTTTAAGATTGTAGGAACCGTTCGTACAAAAACATAAAATTCTTCTATAAATTCATTTACAATACAAAGAAAATAAAGAAAACAAGTAAATTACAATATGATTACAACCGACATAAAATAAAATACAAGAAATGAGTAGAAGCAGAAGCAAAAACATGGCTGAGGATTCGTGTTCAACACGGGTCTCTTAAAACAAATTCCGAGTCTCCCAAGAGAACTCGTTTGTTTCCCAGGGTACAACAGCCGAAGCAGTATGTACTGCCGGGATTGACTCACAACCCAAATTATACCATAAAGAAGAACATGAACATGATCAAGGTTTTGTTAGAAATAATTTTTAAAGAGAGACAATGAGAGATCTTTTAGTATTAGTGAAGTTTTTGGTGTAGTTTGGTGTCGCTTCTAACCAAGACTAACCTTGGTATTTATAGGTAAAATGAGTCAAAATCTCATTCATTACCCATAAAATGAATTGAAACACCCCATTAAACATGAGATGAAAGATCTCATGTAATAAACTCTCACATTAACTAAAAAATTGAAATAAATTAATATATTATTTTGTATTTTTCACAAATTATTATTGTGTTATACAAAATTTTCCAACATATATATATATATATATGTGTGTGTGTGTGTGTGTGTATGTGTGTGTGTATCTTATATATAAATATAAATATATTTTGCTTGTAAAAGCAGGAAAAACACAAGGGATGTTGGAGGGTTCTCTGATAATGCGAGGCCAGCTTTACATGATTTACATTTCATATATATCAAGTTGCAGCAAACTTAATTAGAACCAAAGCCCAAGTTTGCATGATTATATATATTTTTCTAAGATATATTGCATGTAAACATGCACGTAATGCAAAATATAATAATTATTGATAAAGACGATTCAAGATAAACAAACTAGAATCTTAAATAAGCGAATCAGCTCGTGGTACAATATCCCCTCTATTTTTACCTCCTGTACATAACTGTTTGGTGAAGGCCGGAACTAGGTACTTAAGTTCAGAACATATTGAAAAAGAAAGTTGTTCATGTGATTATATTGGTATCATGTTAGGTGTATTTAGAGAGGCCGCAACAATCTCATCTTCTCAAACACCCCCATTAATGTCAACCAGATAATTAGAAAGATCAGGTTCCTTAGTTTTCTATGGATCAAGAATAAAACATAAAAAATAGCTATAGATTGAAACAGATGGAAACTCTTCTCATTATGATTGTTTGTTTTGTTGATGTCTTCTAGTGACTTGCTAGTTTGACTTTGTTATTAATGAAAGTTGTCGTCAGGATTTTTTTGTTAACTAACCTACACAAAGGAAAGAGAGTTAGAAAAGCCAAATTAACTTAACGCATCTTAATTAACGAGTTTCACCCGCTAGTTTAGCTTAATTTTAATTATTTGATTTATTGAGTAGGTTAGCCCACAAATAACCAGCCCAAATTTTATTACCCAAAACTTAAATCAGCCAAAATCTAATTCCCTAACTTATATAAGCCCATAACTCATAATCATGAATATTGTATCCAAGTATCCAACTACCACTACCTCACCATTTTACACATCTAAAGCTTTTATATCCACTCATCATTTGTCAATTCAAATACTTTTTAAACAGTTCGTTTTTTTAAACTTTAAAGTACATTACACGAATAATCATTATGGTTTGGGTTTTGGATATATCCCTAATTAACCATCTAACATTTATGGATTTAATCCCAACTACCATCCATGTTTTAAAAGATAATCTTCGGATTTTCTTTCAAACGGCATTAGTGTAGCCTATGGATAATCTTCGGATTTATCCCTAAACTTTAATATTTATAAATTAACCCGATCTAAAAGCTTGAAAGGTTTGATTAAAAAAATAATGATATTTATTGTTTTAGTAGACAATAATGATGTCAATGTAAATTTGTATCATGTTTTCACATAACATCTATAGTTTATAACTATATTAATTCATCTATTATGAGCTTCGACTGTCCTTGTTTCGAAATAAACATTGTTTAACAAGTCTGCCCGATCATCTTTAATTCTTCTCTTAATCATTTTAGATTAAAAACTCACTAGTGCAACCTGAAACACTAACCGATCATCTTGAACCCAAATCTTCTAAAACCTGAACCATAAGAACCGAGGATATTTAATTAGAGGATAAATCTAGTTTATCATAAAAATAACTAAACAAACGTGGGATAGTAAAATTCAATACAATAAACAAAGGGGGAAAAAAGGCAGGGGTGCGTCTGCATCGTCACTTGCAACAGATTGACCTGCAACTCCAAAGTACAAAACCTTCATTCATCTTCAACGCCAATGGCGCAACTATGAACCTTCTTCTTCTTCCGATCATTTTCACTCAACTCCGCCATGATCAGTAACGGTTCCTCTTCCTCCGCCGCTAACACCGCCGCCGCACCTTCCGCTTCTTCGTCCAACACCGCCGCCGGTCTCAAAAACTTCTTCAAAACGCCTGAAGGTCGCTACAACCTTCAGCACGATAAAACTCATCCTTCGTCTCTACTTCCTTATGCCCTCGCTAAATCCATCACTCAGGTAATCGTTGCGTACACTCAGTATATATGATTAGGTCGATTAACAACGTTTCTATATCTAGATGCGAAATTAGTTATTAGTGTTTGATGTTGATAAACAAACCCTAGCTTACCTCAAGGATCATCAGTATATGTTCTCGAAATTAGCGGTAATTTCACTTCTAATGTTAATTATAATACCTTTGCTGATGTGAAATTGACATGTATTATTGCAAATTCAGTGATGAGATTCTGTTTTTGTGAGTGTGTAGATAACTTTAGCACATCTCAAGGATCAGCCTATGCTGTCTGGGAACAAATGTGCAAGTAGTGTTATATGCTTAAGTTGATTAACATTCATTTTATATGTAGATTTAAAATTTTTTGATGTTCATAAACAAACCCTAGCTTACCTCAATGATCAGTAATATATATATGGATTCATTTCTAATGTTAATACTGGTACCTTGCCTGATGTGAGGTTGACATGACTATTGTTGCAAGTTCAGTTATGATCATTGGTTTTTTTAGTGTTTGAATAACTTTTGCACAAATCATGGATCAACTGTGCAGTCTGCTTCAAATATGCCTGCTTTGCAGCCTAGCTCAATCTATAGTGCTGCAAGCCGTCATATATGAGTAGGTGGATTAACAGTCGTTTGTATATGTAGATGTGAAACTATAGTTGAAATTGGAGTTAGGTATTAGCTTTTGATGTTGATAAACTATCCCTAGCTTACCTTAAGGATCATCAATATATGCTCTGGAAATAAGCTATAGTTTCATTTCTGATGTTAATCCTAATACCTTGCCTGATGTTAAATTGGCATGTGTATTGTTGCAAATTCAGTAATGAGAATCTGTTTTTGCGAGTGATTAGATAACTTTAGCACAAATCAAGGATCAACCTGCGCAGTCTGCATCAAATTTGCCTGCCTTGCAGCCTAGCTCAACCTATAGTGTTGCAAGTAGTGGAGTTAAATATGTGACATCAAAGTTTTTAGGAAGCAGTGGAAATGGCAGTCGAATGCTTGGATTTGTGGGAGGAAACGGTAATGGCAGTAAAGCAAACGGTGGAGCAAGTAAGAGTAGCCATGTGGGTGGGTTGAGTAATGGTGGCGTTTCTACTGTTGGCTCAAATACTTCTGATGGTAAAGGGACTTATTTGATATTCAATGTAGGAGATACTTTATATATTACTGAGCTCAGTTCGGAAGAAAAGGTGATTATGATACTCTAAAGTTTTGAATGCTACTTGATAGTTAATGATTTGTTTATTTGGATTGAATTTAATCAACTGGATGTATTTCTTTCAGGACCCTATAAAATCAATTAGTTTTGGTAACTCAAACCCTATTTGTCATGCATTTGATTCCAAAGCCAAAGATGGGCATGATTTGCTAATTGGGTTGAATTCAGGAGATGGTAACACTTTTCCTCTAATTTCATGCGCCAAATTTCATATCAGCTTCTTCACTTATAATGTAGCATTCATTGTTTGTAGTATACTCGGTATCTTTGAGACTGCAGTTGCAAGATGTTGGAAAGAAGCTGGTTGGTGCACATCATTATAACAAAGATGGAACCCTTAACAACAGGTAAGATATCAAGAGAAATTTAATCTCCCATACTGGTGATTCTTCTTCGCTTTGATTGATATAAGGGGCATTTGATTTTGGCTGTATAAACCATAATCGCTTTTCAATCTTTGGATGCTGTAAATGTACTTTACAGTTTTGTCATGTGAGGTATAAATCTTACAAGTATGCTTGTAAACTTTATGCGTATTTATTCCTTTATAAACAGTTAAACACTACTAAGTATGATAAACCTTATAAGAGACCAATTGGCGGTCATGTAATTGTAGTTAACAACATTCATGAATAATTGTCCCAATAATCAGTCAACTGGCCTTTTCTCAACAGTCGATGCACTAGTGTTGCATGGATACCTGAACGTGATGGTGCTTTTGTTGCTGCACATGCTGATGGAAACTTGTATGTTTATGAAAAGGCAAGCCTCAGTTTAGTCATAAATGCTTTTCTATATCATTTTAGGATCATTTAAATATTTAATTGAATTTTATTTAATACATTGTTTTTTTTTTCAAATATTTAGAGCAAAGAGGGTCCTAGTGATTCTACATTTCCTGTTATCAAGGATCAAACCCAGTTCTCTGTTGCACATGCACGTTCTAGTAAGGTACATGGGCAACTTTCGTTGAAAACAAAACAATGTAAACAATAAGGTTTTTGTACTGTCAGCTTATTCATGTTAGATCTCACTGATCTGAAATAGCATCATACCGGTGCTTTTTAGGATGAATTTTAATTTATTCTTTTGTGGAAATCCTTCAACTGAAATTTACAACAGTGTTTGTATATGTATATCTAACTCTCTATCTTCTCTCCTTTTCTTCCGTTTTTTCCTTTTTAATGGAAGTTCACGAATAGCGTGGATATTATATTAAACTATTACAATTTCCATTTTATAACTAATATATATCATGTCAAACAGAGTAACCCCATTGCTAGATGGCATGTCTGTCAAGGTCCTATTAATGCAATTGCATTTTCTGCTGATGGAAGACATTTGGCAACTGTTGGCAGAGATGGTAAAGTTTATTAGGTGCTATAGTAATTTAGAAATATGCCAGTTTCTTCAATTCTTATTCTTAATATGATTCTTTTTCTCATATAGGTTATTTACGGGTATTTGATTTCTTAAATGAACAACTGATATGTGGTGGCAAAAGTTACTATAGTGCACTTCTGTGTTGTGCCTGGAGGTAAAAGCACCCCTTATGATTTGTTCATATTTCCTCAAATCATGTTTGTTCTTTATAAAATGGAAAATAAAGTCATAATCTTTTTTACTCAGTCCTGATGGAAAATACATTTTGACTGGTGGGGAAGATGATCTAGTTCAGGTTTGGAGTATGGAAGACAGGAAAGTGGTAGCCTGGGGAGAGGGTCACAACTCATGGGTTAGTTATGAACATGTCAATTCGGACTATCTTTTATTTCTAACGTGTTGAACATTTGAACCGCTAAAATTAACACTTGAAAAGGTCAGATGTGTCAAGTTTGTTATTGATGCATAAAACCTTCTATCATTCTATTCGAAAAGTGATCCAGGGCAACCTTCTAATCATTTTATGATATTTATCTTATATGTCAATTATTACACAAACTTGATTTCTTTCACAAAAGGTGATTCTGCCAACCCAACCCATACCAAAAGAATATACTTTTTGCACCTCTATAAATGAGCTTTTTCTAAATTGCCAGGCTTTTTTAGTTTTGAATGAAAAATTATTAAGAGAATAAAAATATTAGATTTCTCTTACTGAACTAGATAACTTGCAGGTTAGTGGAGTTGCGTTTGATCCATATTGGTCACCACAAACTTCAGAAGACGAATCTGAAAATGCAGTATATAGATTTGGTTCTGTTGGTCAGGTATGCTCTTAATGCATACAACCTCCTAAACTGTTTTCAATATTTTGAATCATAATTAGCACATTCATTGCTATCTTATAGAAAAAGACAGAATGGGATCTACGGGTCAACTCAGCCCGTTCATTTTATCCAGAACAAAAATTGACATGTTTAGACAAGTTACCCAACGCGCTCAACCCATCCCTCATGCCATCTCTGATCCTGCTTATAACCATTACAACGAGTTTTAATTCAATTGTAATATTTATCTCATAACTGATTATAATTCTGCAGGACACACAACTGTTACTTTGGGATCTTGCAATGGACGAACTTGTAGTGCCACTTCGTCGTCCACCTGGCGGGTCCCCCACGTACAGCAGGACCGTGTCATCTCACTGGGACAGTGTGGTCCCTGTAGGTACCCTCCAACCGGCTCCCAGCACAAAAGACGTCCCTAAGCTCGCACCATTGGTGGCTCACCGCGTCCATTCAGAACCTTTGTCTGGTCTAATCTTCTCACACGAGTCCATCCTCACGGCTAGCCGGGATGGACACGTGAAGATTTGGATGAGGCCTGAGAATTCCGATAGCCAGGTCAACAGTTCTGACACTTGTCAACCTATGAAACCTGCCAGCTCAGGTTTCAGATAAACCGTTTTGAGATCAAGTTTTCTACTTATCATAGTGTTATTTTAGTAATTTGTATTTTCTTGATTTTTTCTCTGCTTTGGCCGATTTTGACGGTTTTACCAATTGTAAGAAACTAAGAATAATTGGTTACGAGTCTTTGAAGATCATCCATGATCCAACTATAATGTAGACTGTAGTAGTGGTTTTTTTCTTCTTTTATGATTAAAGAACGCTAAGTGTGGTGAGTTTTGTTTATATATGTATACATACATATGCAATTAGTTCTTAGTAATATATTTATCACTAAAATCATAATTTGAAAAATTCATCAGTAGTGTTATCTACAGCACATCTAGTCTATGGGGATCGACAAATTTATGTTAAACGGGTTATGCATACAATTTGCAACATCCGGAATTGGGAAATTAACTCCAACATCCGGAATCGGCTCTTAAAATACTCGGTGTGTGCACCTCGACTATTAGCAAGCATGGTATATTGGTTTACCACCGGTCATGCCACATTTTACCCCTTTAAAAGTCCAAAAAACTTGGTGTGTGCACCTCGACTATTAACAAGCATAGTCGGTGGGTTTACGGTTTACCACCCTTCACGCCACATGTCACACCTTTAGAAGCAGAAATTTTTTTTTTTTAATAATCTTTAATTGGTTTTATCTTTTTATTCTTCCATTTGATTGACTGGGATATGTGTGGCCGTGTGGGCGACCCTCTAAAATATCTTCTATATTATATGTTTCAAAACATTTGCAAATCAACCTAAAAACCCACATTGAATTTATGGTACCTCAAGTGGAGTCATTAAATAAAGGCATAAAGCAAGGAGGTTACAATGATCATGACAAGGTACAAATGGGTCACTCGTTGAAGCTAAGGCATGCAAAGGCTTGGGTTAAAGCACAATACAATGGTCCGTCTACGGTACAATGTAAGGGTAAGGGTTTTAGCAGAGGAACGATACAACAGTTGAACGTGAAATTTGAAACATTTTAGTGGCAAATTGAAGGTCGAATCATGCTTGGTAGCGGCATACGAGTCCATAAACGAGCGTCGTATTACGAAGTTATTAACCCATTAAACCAAAAACCTATAACCTATTGTTGTTCTCAACAACCCAAACTGCATCCAGGTACTTGTAAATTTTTATCCATTAAACTAGAAATATACCATCATATTACTTTAATGTTTTAAGTAGTAAAATTAAACTAACAAAGCGTTAAAAAAACGAAATTAAACTAAAAATATATATATTTAACCTGATTTGACCAAATTAAATATATTTACATTTTAATAGACGTACAGAAATAAACCTGATAAAATTAAAAATTCAAGCATATATAGTATAAAACCGTTTGGAGAACATGACAAAAGACATGATTTAAATAAGTCCTTTTAGAAATACACTTTGGAGAGTAGTGTAGCATCTAAGATGACGTTATAACTCGGTTTTGGAACGACAAAATAGCTATCATAACTTATATAGTTGTATACTTGTATAACATGTAATTGTAATTCTTTTATATTACATTATTACTTATAACTTTTTTTTAAAACTAAAAGATGACTATTAAACATAATAAATCATAGGCTAAAATAAAAAGAGAAAACATATCTACGTCGATTTCCAAAAGTTGTCTACCTTCAAGTTGATGCAATTTTATTTAATTTACTAAAGTCGATGGTGGACCTTGTTAATTTTACACTTTGATATTTATGTTTTGTAATAATTACAAGTTTAGTCTGTAATTCAACTTTGACATATTTATGACTTTGTTTCTTCGACTTTGATTTATCATCATTTTGACTTCTAAAGATTTAGTCAATTTATAGCTTTGACGGGGCTCTACTTTGACATATTTATGACTTTGACCCTGCTTTGACTTTTTTTAAAAGAACGGTTGGTACAATGACATATAACTTATGCACTCGGAGGTGTAGGAACCGAGATCGAAACCTCGCCTCTAACACCAATGAGTTTTTTCGTCGGCATTGGGGCTCCCCCATTACTGTGAACGTAACAAAAGCTCACCACAACCTTCCTTATGGGCCAAGTTGATTGGATTCGAAACTCGTCAATCAACTATTCCGGAAAAAAACTAAGGCAGAAACTTTTGACCATGCTGCATAAAACCCTTAAGCTCAAGCACAAAGCTATGTGGCAGCCCGACATGAGTTTCATTGCTAATATCCACCAAAAGTGACATTATCAGGGATTGAACTTGGGTCTCTCATGAAGAACCCAAGTCATCTTACCAGTAAGTCACAAGTGGGGATATCCATGCTTTGACTTGGTTGCCATTTTGACCTCTTAGTATATGACGTATTACGACTTTACATTGTAACATACGATACATGAAACTTTTTATCAATACGTTTGTATTTTAAAAAATGAAACTTAATAATATGATTATGTATACGAAATGTGTATTTGTTTACACACTATGTGCTTTAATCACGTGATTATAAAAAATAACTATCCAATAAACAAGCATAAATACAAATAAAATACCGCTCACTAGAATGATATAGGGGGAATGGGAGATAATGAGAAATGCAACAAGATTACGAAGACTGTAAATATACTAACGCATTGTTAAAAAATAACTAGGCACAATTATAAGTGTCTTTATTTAACGACGATATTTTTAAAAAATTTACCACTAGTTGGACGCTAAGATCAATTATATGTTACTACAACAAACTTTTCAAATCGATAGCCTTTGTAAATATATACCCATACCATAAAACTAATAATAGTCACCTCCTCTAACTTAATTATTTAGCACATGCACTTTTGACCAAAAAGAAAACTTCATACCTACCTAGAGCACCCATAGCATAGTCACGAGGAGACAACAAGCTCCTTCTCCTTTCTTGCCAACAAATATTCCTAACTGAGACACAAAAACAAAGAGTTAAAAAGCTCTCACGTCTCTCCCGTCACATCTTTTCCCTCATCAGATGCCTCATAACGCCATGAGGTGCCAACCTTGTGAACATGTTCGCCACCCCACCTCGTCATCATCACTCTCTTCACCTATAAAAATATGACAATGAGATGGATACTTTATTAAAAAAAAATATATATATCCACACTACACAAAACCAAGAAGCAAAACCTAAAAAACAAAGCATACTAACTTTACAATAAACAAAACCCAAAGGGTTAGAAGAGTAAAGTTTTGTCAACGACAAAACACCTTTCCACTTTCACTCCATTTTATCTCTCTCAATCTCAACAAGTTTCAGTTTTTTAATTTTTTCTTCGCTAACAAAACGTACCATTTTATCCTTCTCAAATCCTTCTCTCTGTCACACACATTTGTTTCATTCTCCGGCCAAATTTCACTTCATGAACAGTTTTCTCCGGCACGGTGACCGTATTTTCAACCAGCTCCGGTGACTCCGCAATCGACGGGATCCGCCATGGTTGTACGGTAACACTCTAATGTTTCCATGCCGATGTTGTATTTCAATCTAGGTTATTTCATTTTTTGCTTCTGTTCGTGAATTTGATTCGGTGTTTATCGATGAAACTGAGTGAAACAGTTTGCGCATTTGTCGGATTTGATTGATTGAGTGAAGTTGCGTCAGTTTTTCATGTGTGATTGTAGATGTGTTGTTTTGAGGCGAAATTGATTGATAAGATGCAGAATAGTTGGAAGCATCAGATTTGGATTTTAGTTTTGTTGAGATGATGATGAAGTATAGGAGATTGTGAAATTGCAGGTTTTGATTTGGGGATATAGGTATAAATCACTTGTTTGATGAGTTGAGATGATGATATATAGGATGTTTGAGGATAGAGATATAGAGCATCTGTTTGATGATAAGTTTTAGGTTACAATTGAGAGATTATTAGAAAAATGGTTTAGTTTCTGACACAAGTTGCAAACTGCAAACTGCAAACTGCAAACTGCAAACTACTTGTTGTGAGATTAAACAACTTTTTATCAGATGATTTGTTCAAAGAATAAGATGAATCACGAGGAAGGAGATTATGACACATCAAATGAGTCTCTTCTTCCTGGATTATACGACGATGTAGCGTTAATTTGTCTTGCGTGGGCGTGTAGATTGGATTATGCTTCGTTATCCTGCTTAAATTCTAGGTTTAACTTGCTTGTAAACAGTGGTTACCTGTATGAATTAAGAAAACAGTTTGGGATCATAGAGCATTGGGTGTATATGCTTTGTGATCCTAGGGGATGGGTGGCATTTGATCCAATGAGCCAAAAATGGATGCGGTTGCCCAAAATTCCTTGTGATGAATGTTTTAATCATGCAGATAAAGAATCTTTAGCTGTTGGTATTGAATTATTGGTTTTTGGGCGTGAACTGTTTGAATTTGCTATATGGAAGTACAGTTTGATTAAACGGAATTGGGTTAAATGCGAGGGAATGAGTCATCCTCGTTGTTTATTTGCATCAGGGAGTTTTGAGTCATTTGCTATTGTAGCAGGAGGTAGTGATCAAAACGGTAACGTTTTGAAATCAGCAGAGTTATATGATTCCACGACTGGTAAATGGGAAATGCTACCCAATATGCATACCCCGCGTAGATTGTGTTCTGGTTTTTTCATGGATGAAAAGTATTACGTGATCGGAGGAATGTCGAATCCAAACGATTCGTTAACTTGTGGCGAGGAATTCGATCTTAAAACTAGAAAATGGAGGAAGATTGACGGGATGTACCCGAATGTAAACAAGGCTGTCATGGCACCACCTCTTGTAGCAGTCGTTGCTAATCAGTTATACGCAGTTGAGTATTTAACCAACATGGTTAAAAAGTATGATAAACAAAAGAATATATGGGATGTTTTGGGAAGACTTCCGGTTAGGGCTGATTCATCTAACGGTTGGGGCTTAGCGTTTAGGGCTTGGGGGGATGAACTTCTGGTCGTGGGTGGGCAACGAGGACCAGAGGGCGAAGCCATTGTTCTTAACTCATGGAACCCGAAATCAGGGGTTAAAAATGGAATTTTGGATTGGAAGATTCTTGGGGCCAAGGAACATGCTGGTGTCTTTGTTTACAACTGTGCTGTCATGGGTTCTTGAAGCCTTTAATCACAGGTTTTTTTTCATATAAACCATCTCATTAACCTGTTTGTATTTTTTTTCATCTGGATTGCTTTCTTATTCTTGGTTTTTGCTTAAATTTGTGTCAATAAACTGCAAAAAATGGGGGTTATAATTTACATAATTGAGTTAGCAATGATTTGAAATTTTATAAAAATTTATTGGAAATTTGTAATAGTGATGATAAATTACTGTTGAAGCAAAGGGTGGGACATGATAGAAACAAAAGGCTTTTGTAGTTATAAGTGGGAACATGTGGAGGGGGTTTAAGTAAAGTGGTATCCCCACCCCTACCCACCCCACCCCACCCTACCCACCCTACCCCCACCCCAAACCACAATGCTCTATATTTAGCAAATATTAGCTCTGTTTTGACAGTTCATCTTTACTCAAGTGAATGAAAGTCCTTTCCTTTTATAGAATGGTGTAGGCCCATTATTGCCCCTATGTTTTTCTTTCTTGTAAATAATACTTGTTTTAGACATAAACAAATACAAACCAATACTTCAATTATTTAAACATATACACATGAATCATGATGATATGTGTAGGATATGAATTATGAGTCTGATAAACCATAGAAGTGGTCCTAGGTGATGGAAAGTTACAAGAGTGATAATTTATGAGATCTGATACATCAATATAGTATGTTTAAATACTTTGGATTCCTTTTCAATCGAAAACGATGTGAGTTTTGTCTCGAGTGACATGTGATGTGTAAATACTTCGTGTAACCTCCTTTGCGAACTTGTGATGATTTTGTCATGCGTCTCGATTTTAACTACAAAAATCCTTAACATGAAGCCAGTTTTCAAGTGATTTGTTTTTTGGCAAAGTGGTTAGTGGCACCAAACAATGAGTGGTGACTATTATGGACAGGGACATGACAAAAGGTAGAGGGCACTGAAGTCTTTTCATGTTTTTGATAAGCCTAAAGGAATAAAACTTTTAGGGGGTATTTTTGACATTTCGTGAACCACATGGGCTTTATTGGGCCAACAGGCGAGATGTGACTTTAGTCTTTGTAGATGTAGATGTTGACGTTGTATTTCCATTTTCATCTTCTTTTTTTCATTCACATGTTTTTAAGCCTTCTTTTCCACTCACGAAACATACAATAGCAACTTTAATCAATGCTCTTAAAACGTCAAATCACGTCACCACCGCTCCACCTACCCCCATCGCTCGTCTAACACCACATCGGTAGTGATTGTGTGATAATGATAGTGATGAAAAAATGGTGCTACGTAGGAATTGTTACTACCATGTTTAAAGGGTGTAATGGTGTTTGTTTGAACGCAATAATTGATTACAAAAGAGATGATAAAGTGTAGTGTTGTGGTTGATGATTGAAATAATAAAAACAAAATAAAAAATCTTCTTAAAAACATATCGCCTCATGCGTGACCCTAATCATGCCATTTCTCATTACGCTCATAGGGCGTGTTTTAGGCGTGATAAGGCTTTCATCTCAGGCTCTCAGCCTATCACATCCTGTTATAGATGGTTTGCCAACAAAACCCGTAACCCTATTTCTTTTATCCCTCTAAAATAATCCTTCCAACCCTATTCTCATATACAAGTGAGGCACCCAAAAAGATGCCCCCAAAATACCTTAGGACACCACAGGCTTAAAATGTCCTCCACAAATGTCATTGTGCATTTGTGCTCTAAACCTCCAATGACAACTAGTGCAATGTTAATACTTAAATAAGTTGTTAGGGTGGTGTTGGTTCAAGGAAGTATACTAGCTACTGCGGCACTGGACGTTGATCATGGTAAACAAAAATTTTATGAAAGTATACTAGCAAACAAGACAATCAAAGTCGTAACTCTAAGAAAACAAGTTAACCTTAATTTACATCGAGATCTGCCAATGGGGTTAGTGACCCATTGGTAACACAATTGTGTTAGGAGCACTAGGTCAGGGGTTCTAGTCCTACTGACCATAGGTGGTGGTGTATTTCTCCTTGAAAATCAAGGTGTTACTGTTCAAAAAAAAAATTTACATCGAGATCTTTCAATGTCAAGAGTGTTAGCAATTTTCATTAATGTTTGAGTTGCATATATACCCTTACAAACACCTCTTAAATGCATATATACCCGTGTATAAAGTTTAATTACATATCTACTCAATTTGTGGATATGACAAAATTTATAACTAAAAAATAGCAAACAAAAATTAAAAAAACATTTGGAAAATCCATAAGGAACGAGTAAAATGTAATAATAAACTATTTTACATAAAAAAAATTTTAATAAAATAAAATAAAATTGAGTAAATTTGTCAATTATAATGGTTTATAAGGGGAAATATGCAATTAAATTTTTTGGTTGGGTATATATGTCATTAATAAAGTTTTGAGGGACGAACATGCCAATGACCCTAACAAATAACATGAGACACTTCCAAAGTTGCAAGATCCAACCTTTCAATTCTAAACTTTAACGGCTAGTCCCACTTGAGTCTTGACATATTCTGAAAGTTTTACACATTGTATTTATAGCATGTAATTACAACACCAAACTTCGTGTAATAGTATACAACTCCATGATTGGTTTAGTTGTGGTGTTAGGTTATTGTGTTCCTATCAGAAGCTGAAACCGAAGCATCAGTTAATCGCAGCACTCTAAACCAAAAGCATAAGGTCCGTCATCTGTTGGTTATGTTTCTATCAATCATCAGTTAATAGATTACTGAAACCGAATCGTTTCGTTAAATCCCAACCCAACCATCAGTTATATTAGTTGTTAGTTATGTTTCCATCCGTTATCAATCAATAGATTTTAAAAACCAAATTATTTGATAATCCCAACCCTCAAGACCAAACCATCAGTTATGTCAGTCGTTGGCTATGTTTCGATTAGTCATCAGTTAACCAGTTTTAAGTTGCTCTACATCAAAATATGTTCAACTTATTGACAGATCATAAAGCTTAATACATGATTACACAATCAACTTATTGACACATAAAGATTAATATATGTGTCTCATTTATGACTTATTGACCTTGAACTATTAACAAACAACTATAAAATAAAAGTTTTATACCCCAAACCATCGGTGAACAAAAACACCAGCATTCCTAAGACCTTTGAAAAGGCTCAAACAGTCGTTACATCGACTGTTTCTACAATCAACACCCTCGTTGCAACGAATAAACATCTCATCAACATGACAAATTGCTCCACTTTCAAATAACTCAAACAACACTTTCAACTGTGTCACTCCTGCATTCATCATAAGCACCACAAAGTCTCCATTTTTCGCAGTTTCTTTAAACCACTTGATGAAGTCAAACTGTTTTTCATGCAATGGTGCCTCAAGATAATCACCATGGTTGACACTAGAACCAAGAACATTGTTTTCAACAAGTCCCGGGTGATAAACAAACGTGACACCACGCTTCTTCACGTTATAAGACAGAGCAGACACATTATGATCAACCACATAAACATCAAATTTTCTTGGATCAATAGGATAATCGGGTCCCAGTTCACCCGCACCCATGTTGATGTAAACCGGCTTGTTTCTTGATGAAACATTAACCAATTTGGGTAAGAAAGATACAAACTTTTGACCCACGAGTGGCTCGATATGCTGCATATAAGGCTTATTTCTTGAAATAGATGGGCATTCACTTGGAAGCCGATAATCCTTCAAATGTACCACATTATTCATCTTCTTGAACACGATTAGAGCAAATGATCCGATCCCACAAACATGACGAATCTCTGAAGTTCTCAACAGCAACGAAACCGGAGTCGCAGATCTAACCAAACTACCCATATAAAAAGGTGAAAAACCAACAAGCATAACACCAATACCACCCGGTCTCAACACCCGTTCGATCTCCATCACTAAAAGAGCTGGAACAGGAACCCTATCAACGGTTCTCGACAACACAAAATCCAAACAATTCGTTTCAAACTCCAACTCATGATCAAATTCTTTCCGTAAAAGGTACGAAATCGGGCGAAACACTTCCGTGAACCCTAACTCTCTCAATGTCAACACATCCGCATTCGAATTCGCCCCTAAACACAATGTTTTTGCAGCTACAGTTAACATCTCCTTGTTCATCAACTCCTTAATCAAACTAACAGTTAAATTCTTACCAATTTCATCGTGTGTTTCGACTGTTTTCATGTAATTGTATGTGTTTAAACCTAAATCTAACGAACACTGATCCAAATTCACCAACACAGGCTCATTTGTTCGAATTTCAATTCCTAAACGAGTGATTGAAACAATAAACACAAGCAACACGAAACATAAACACACTAAGATCAATCGTCTGAATTTTAGGGCTTTAAACTCCATTTGAATAAGTAAAATCAAATTGGGGAAAATGATGAGTGATTTAGCGAGTACAAAACCTGGAAGATGTGTGATTTCCACCCACGAGTAAAAGTGTTGAATTTTGAAACCCTAACCAGGCTCTTATTGAAATCCTTTTCACCATTGTTGTTGTTGTTGTTGTTTTGAATCGGCTTTGATGCATTGTTTATGAACACAATTGAAACTTTACATGATTGAAATTGAAACTGAAGCTTACATGTTTAATTAAGAAAAAGAAGGAATTGGAATGAAGAAGATTGATTTTGGATTGAAAATGAAAATGAAAATGAAAATGAAAGAGTGTGTGGAAGCGGGATTAATGGTGCTTCACTACCATACCAATAAATAAGGTTGAATGTGACTCGTCACGATACGTTTAAGATGACGCTAATCTGTTTTTTAAAAGAAACCAATTAATTTAAAAAACTTATTTATTTTTATATGTCTGGAAAGCTCAATGATAAGTTAGTTAATAACAGCAAAAGCCGTCTGAAAAAAGTTAACTGCAGCAAAATTTTAGCATTGGTGAGATTTAAACTTGTGTCCTTAAAGTTAGAAAGCTTTTCGACACATTAGTAGGTGAAATGCTAGATTATTAGGTATAGCATATTAGCATATGTTATTGTGTTTACAACTTATCTAGATGTGGCATGGGTTCAAAACATAACCACATTGGGTCTTGGAGAGGATCAAAAGCAGAAGTAAGGAAAAAGAGAGATTAAAGAATTGTAGTATGGTTGTTGGTATTGGGCGTGTTTTGGTTTTGATTGGTTGGTTCGGTCTTAAAACTAGTTTGGACGGAATTATTGTTGTAGGGTGATGATTTCGGTTGAAATCCTTGTGCAAATTAGTTGCAAAGTTTAAGATCAGTGTGGACATGGTTGAATTGTATGCGTTTGGATCAATTGTGTCCACACATATAAGCGAAAAGAACTCACATGTCTTCTTTTTGTTACCATTTGATTAATATTTATCTACGTGTAAACTAAATAAATAAATAAATAAATAAATAAGTAAAAAATATACTACCTGACTCTAGCTTTGTCCAAAAGCAAACTCAAACTCAAATTTCATGTTGTTAACACCTTCATAGCTTCAAGTTTAGCCTGCCTATTTAACTATGAGCTTGAGCTAAAGTTGGCTCAATTCAGCTTGCTACTTAAGCAGGGCTGGGTGAGCCTCCGACCTACTTGGCTTGAAATGAGTGTTAAGCTGAATCTCTTCACCAATTGTAGCTTTGGAGGAGTCCACTAGGCCGTTTATAAACGTTTATTATGGGGGCAGGTCGAGGCTCGAACTTGGTCATTGCGCTACACATCTTGAGTTGCCCAACTGTCGTTCTTAAAAAAAAGTTAAGCACTAATCAGTTATAAGGGGTGGGTTAAGTGGATACGAAGCCTTTTAATGTATATATAAAGGTGGGATGAAGAAGATGATTAAAAATTAAAATCATATAGTAAAGGGAACTGGGGATGTATGTAAGAACATGGGCTAATTAATAACCACTTCTATGTGATATGGTCTAATGTTTCTTGCTGCTGCTTGGCCTATTTGGCAGCTACAAGTTTACAACAAATACTAGCCCACAGCATATTTTTTTTTTTTTCAAATGTCACATGCTGACATGCCCACATGTACTTGGTGAACTTTTCCGTAAGTGGGCTCGTGATTTTCCTATCACGCCTCTATCACATAGAAGGGGCGTAATGTTTATGTGTGATAGCCAATAGGTGATAGAGGCACCACATCGCCTATCACTATCACTCTCTTTGACCGTTGACGTATTCAAACAATTATCATGCTATCAAGAGTCTAAATTAGGGGTGTAAACGAGTCGAGTCGAGCTCGAGCTTGACACTTATCGAGCCTGACTCGTTTGAATTTTCTGAAGCTTGAGCTCGAGCTCGGTTCGAGTCTAAATTTTAAGCTCGAGCTCGACTCGTGAAGGGGGAAAAAAGCTCGAGCTCGGCTCGACAAGGCTCGTTTTGTATTAAACAAACCAATGTTTGGCTCGAGCTCGATAAAAAGCTCGACAATGAGCTCGATAATAAAGACCTATTATGTTATTTTTTAGTAAATGTGAAATAATTATTAAATATTTTAAATAAAAAATAAATTCCTACTAAGCTCGATAAGACTCGCGAGCCTAGTCGAGTTTGGTATCCAAAGCTCGAGCTTGAGCTCGATAACAAAACGAACATTATTCTAGGCTCGAACTCGGGCTCGAGCTCGTTAAGACTCGGCTCGAACGAGCTTTTTACCGAGTCGATCTCTAGTAGCTTGCGAGCCGACTTGACTCATTTACACCCCTAGTCTAAATCCAACAACTAACCATATATTTTGATACATATCTTATCACGCTACTCGAAATATATATATTAACACTTTATAACTCCTTTCTTTAATTAAAAACATTAAAATTTCCCTTCATATATAACTTATAGATATCATCACATATATGAGTGGTACTAATCATAGTATGAAACATTTGCTTGTTCAAACATTTAATGTTTAAGTTTTATTAGTAATTTCTGAAATATGATTAATAAATTTTACAAATGCTATTTTTAATTTAAGTTGAAAAGATAAAAAAAACTTATTAAATGTAGAGAAATATTGGAAAAGAGAAAGTGGTACGTGTATAGTGTTGGTGTTGTCTACACCTCACCTAACAAATCGGCAAATAGTTATATGTTTCAGGATTAATGAACCTAATGTATACAAAAATGACATATAACTAGCAATTCAATATCGGGAAAATAACAAATTATGTTACTTATACCAAAATAAGTGAATGGAAATTAAACTGGTCCACTTATGCATAAAGGTGCACATAGATTTTCATAAACCTAGTGAAACACATTTTTAATATAGTTATGGTAAAATCATGGAAGTATTTATTTATCTGATATTGTGTAATAATTTCATGTATCATATAAAAAAGTGATACGTGATAAAATTATAAAAAAAAATCGTATCTAATTATATTAAAGTGAAATATCGTCAAAATATTATCTAGTGGTAAGAAAGATGAAAAGTTTACCAGAGGAGACTCTGGTGTAAACTTTCGTATTAAGTATATATTTTTGTTGACCATTGATGTTAAAAGAATATATAGTAAATGTACATTGTTGGTTCGATTTATGCATATGATGATATGAAAACACATATAAATGTTAAAAAGATATTTTAATAGTTGAAAATATTTCATGTGTATTATAATGACTAGATTAACAAAAACTAAAATGTGTTTTATTATTATGTAATAAAAAATTAAATTATTACTTTTTAGGTCTATATATACATGTTAAAAACAAACTGATATAGTTAAACAAAACTGCTTCTTTCAAAGCACTTCCTCTCTGTTAAATTATATCTGGTGCCCAAAAAGATCAAAACCCATCTCAAATTGCTGCATGAAATCATGAAATTTCAAGCAAGTGATGACACTAAATCTGCAGTTGATCAAGGGCATGATTCAAGTTCTTACCAAACTGAAGAACTTACATTTCCTATTCAAATGGTTGGTTTTCATTTCTTTCACCTTTTTTTCTTAATTTTTTGTTATGATTTTAACCTGCTCTTAGTTTTGGTTGAAAGTGTAAATGGGTCATTGTTAAATTCAAGTTGTGTTAATAAAGTTATAATCTTTTTGATGTTTAAGCATTGGGGTGTGTTGATGATCATGATCAGCAAATCATGTTTTGGTTAACTCAATTTGGAAGCTGAGAAATGATCACATGAACCTATTTTGCAACTGATTTTGTTTTTCTTAATTATTTTCCTGATATTTCTGGCTATAAGGTAAGATAAGGGTACTTTAGACATTAAACTAATAGTCAAACATAGTCAAATGTTGCAGGAATGTATAAATTTTCACTTTGTATAAATTTTCACTTTTCAGGTGTCATAGGAAAATAGGAAATATCAAACTGCAATTGCTTCAATTGTTTTCAACTTTGATTTTTGAATAGTTTTATGTAAACTTAGAAAAACAACCTTTGATCCTTTTCAGACCAAAAAAATTACTTAGTACACGTATGATATTTTCATGTTGAACCATCTGGCGTGTAAGTTTTACGCACTAGGTGGCTCTAGAAAACCACACGAGAGAGCATCACAGTCAAACCATCACACCCTCTAGACACAGTATACAAAAGTGGTTTCTTTTTTGTTATTATAAACCTTTCTCTCTTAAAATTGTGAACTTTTAAGCATATATAGCTTGTGTTTCAAGATTTGTAACACTCATGATATTTCTTGACCACTTTGTTAGCTTTTATGGAAGCATCTATGACAGGAACAAAATAATCATGTTTAATCAAAACCATTTGATAACAACTTTTAAAGGCTAGTTGGAATCATTTCATTAATCTAAATTAGTGGCATATGTTGTAAGACTATAAATTATCTTGAAAAAAAGGCGCTTTCAATTCAATATTTTGTGGCTGTTAAAAAAAATCAATATATTCTGGCTGGCTTTTGTAAGCTTGACATTAACTTCCAGATGCTTTTGTTAGTGCAGAATGATTTTAATTGCTAATGTTTCTTTAATGGGATGTCAATGATGTGGGAAACATAGATTTTAATAGTTTATACCATTTTTATCCGTTTTCGTGATAAAAATGGGACGCATAAAATGAAAACGGATGGTCAAAACTTTTAAACAAAAAGGCGATAATTTTATTCTTTTCTAGCTTATGTCGTTTAAAGATTCTTGAGACCACTTGTTAATTAAAGTTGCATCAAATGTTCCATCAAATTAAATCTTTGAAAATCTTTGTTTCTTGTTTGTGTTTCAGGATGAAAACTATTTAAAAGAACAAAATCTGGTACTGGAGATACAATCAAGAACATTACAATCTTCTTCCTCTCATGATTTTGTTCAAATAATAATGCCTCCGGCGCCTCCACCACCACCTCAGTTTCACAAGAAAGTGAACGTGGCAGCCTCACCCGGAACTTGTTCACCAAGAAATATATCTTTAAAGAAAAAACTTTTACCAAAACTGAGTTTTAAGAACAGAAATGCTATTTCAAATGTAAAAATCACAGCAGCCTCTTGTTTCTTACCACAAGAGAGACCGTCTTTTACAAGATCATGGTCACTTACAAAACTGTTCACAAAGATGACAACACCCTCTCGACCTTTTACCCCAATTGGACATTCGCACTTGGAGCCTGAATTAAGAAGATCAGGCGGATCACTTGATTTACAAGTGAGTTGATTGGATTTTTGAGCCTTTAGTCCCATGTTTTTGCTATAAAGTATGAGCATATAGCTTGATCACATGCTCATTTCTCTAATAGTATGGTGGGTTTGGGTTGAAACAAGTCGTTTTCTAGTAGGAGATACTGGGTTGGTCCGCATACACTTGTTTGAAATTTTTTTTATAAATAAATAATGTGTTAGTTATGAATAAACTAACGGTCTGAATCTTTATATAAAAGAAAATTTAGGAGGTTAAAGCAATGAAATTAGACTTTGAATTTTGAGATGTGCTTCAATTCCTCATGAAATAAAATTGTTTAACTTTTGATTATTCGTAGACTAAATTCCAAGAGCATATCCCTCGATCTCAGTCTGTCCCCATCCTCAGTGAAAACACACGTATGAAGAGAATGGATTCCTTTTTCCGTTTGATCCCAAAAGCTTCACATGTGAAACGTTTTGATGGCATGACACCAACCCTTATTCCTATTCCTACTGATGATGATGATGATGATGATGATGGTAATCTCGCTTACTTTTTATGATCTAGATGAAATGAGTTCGGATTTGCATTTAGAGACTGATTATCTATAGTTTTAATGTTTGGATAAGTATATTATGACAATTGACAAACCGTTTGATTTATGAAGCTAATGGTGACAAGATAGCCGAAGAAGAGGCCGTTTGTAGAATATGTTATATTGAACTGTGTGAAGGTGGAGAAACCTTGAAGATGGAATGTAGTTGCAAAGGCGAACTCGCATTAGCCCATAAAGAATGTGCCATAAAATGGTTTACCATAAAAGGTAACAAAACATGTGATGTGTGTCATCAAGATGTTGAAAATCTACCTGTTACACTTCTAAGAATTCAAAACAAGGTTAGAAACCAAGGTAACGCTATCATCGCAGCCATTGACCACAATATGGAAGTCAACGCGTATAGGCAAGTTTCAAACTTTTCTCAAATTTACAGTTGAATTTACCATCTAACATCATTTTTATTTATTTTGGCAGTGATATCTATAAGGTGTGGCAAGAAATGCCGATTCTTGTTGTTGTTAGCGCGCTTGCCTACTTTTGCTTTCTTGAGCAACTTCTGGTAAAGATTTGTGTGCATTTTATGTGGATGTTTTTAGAATAACAAAATTTGTTCGGTTTTGAACGAATTTGGCACCCAAACTTACCCTTTTACATTAGATTTTTGGTGAACTTTTGATAGATTGTGTGATTTTGTGAAGGTTGGGAAGATGGGTTTAGGTTCAGTTGCTCTATCTCTTCCATTTTCTTGTGTGTTAGGGGTTCTTTCATCCATGACTTCTTCCGTTATGGGTAAGCTTTCTACTTAACAAAAATAAATAAATAAACTTTGATTGGTTTAAAAAGAAAGAAAATTAACTTTTAACTGGAACATCTATAAGCTAACAGATCAAAGTTAATAATCTTGAATCCAGTATAGCAACTGGGGCTTATATTTGTGTCTAAATAATGAACTTTGACTGGTTTTAAATACTCTTTAAATGGGATCACAATATGAACATAATTCATTGCCAACTTTCTATAGTCATTGTGTAAAGAACTAAAGGTTTGGTTTTATGTACAGTTAAAAGGCCATTTGTGTGGCTATATGCGTCTATCCAATTCTCACTAGTCGTCATTTTCGCTCACTTTTTCTATACCATGGTAAGAGGTGAATCTTTGTATAGATGTTGGTATTTACTGAAACGACTCGTAAGCATATATAATGATATGGTATACTAATGTAATGACTGTTTTGATGGTGTGTAGGTTCATGTTCAACCAATTTTATCGATTTTTCTTGGAATGCTTGCGGGTTTTGGGGTTGCAATATGTGGTAGGTCATTAGTTGTGGAAGTAATGAGGTTAAAAAGATGGTGGCGTAGCAGACAAAATCAACATGATTCTTCCGTTGTTGAAATTGGATCACCATCAGTATCGGTGTCAGTATCACTAGCATTTACTAACACACCCCCGTCATCCTAACCTTCCTACATGTCTTCTCTAATGTTTTTTTTATCTTGAATCATCACCATCTTTGTCTTCCTCATACCAAATTAAAACTGAGAAAACTACTTGAATCTTACAATAAGAGCTAATTCAGCCAAATTTAGCCTAATGTTGAAATTCTTGGGAAGATTTTGTGGTGTAATTTATACGTTGTTGTAAAATAATAAACTTTATATTCATTATTAATAAACAAAATTATTTATCATTTCATGTAATTATTAAAAACTCAATCATATCATATACCGTCCGGTTTCCTCGTTATCACACGCTGGTTATGTGACAATCTACACGACTAACATTTTTTTATGTGTCACACTCACCACTCGGCTAAAAAAACAATTAAGGAATTAGCCAAAACAATTAACATCAAATTAGTATCTCGAAATATAAGTTGTTATTGAGATGAATACAAGATGATAGAAATATTCAACTTATACCAACAAACAATGATGTATGATGATTATAACTACACGTAACAAACAACTCCAAACAGCAGAAAACTGCAATTTGCAACAAATTGTATGATATGATACCGTCAATGAATATGTAGATCTAGATCTAAATGTAACCGAATCAAATTGAAAATTGAAGATTGAAAAACTTATCTAGAAAAACTCCAATCTCGCCGCCTGACTGTACTGTGCTCGCCGGATATTCTGTTGACGTTTCCGGTACAAAACTCCTCCAAATCCGACAACACACGCGCCGGCGATCACTCCAAACGCAATACCTACCTTCTTACCTCCACTCATACCGCCGGACGACGATTCATTCGGTTCTTCACTCTTCAATTCACCGGATAAATCACTAGCCTCAACCGGTAAATGTGCCGGTGATGGAACCGGTGAATGTGCCGGTGACGGAACCGGTGAATGAACCAGTGAATGTGCCGGTGATGGAGGAGAAGACGGAGACGAAGATGTGTCAACTGACGGTGATATTGATAGATCTGAAGGCGGAGGAGCCGGTGGAGATGAAATGGAGGTGTGTGAAGGTGAAGGAACGGGAATTGAGTCGTCGGAGCCTGATTGAGGAGGCGGTGATGGTGACGATGACGGTGAGAAATCCGGCAGATCTGTTGAAGAAACGGTGAGAGTTAGGAGAAGTGTGAAAGTGAAGATGTGAATTAGTGTGTTGTTGACATTGTTGTGAGAGATTGTTGAAGATGAATTGGAGTTTGTTTATGGTAAATAAATGTTGTAGATCTATTATCTGTGATTCAAGTGTTGAAGATGAATTGTATGATTGAAGCAAAGTGAATGTGGAAATGTAGAAATTAATTAACAAGAGATTGAGTCGCCGTGGGTTTAGTAGCGTAAACATGACAGAATCTCCGGCGTTGACAGTTTAACTCTTTTTATTCTTTACATTTTTTTTTAATTCCACCTTAGCGGGTGTGTTTGGACGTGTCAAACACTACGGTCTAAACATTACTATACGGATATATAAATCTATCTAATAAATCAAACTTTTAGGGGAGGCGATTTTTAGGGGAAAATTTTATAATAGGAAGTTTTGGAGGGAATTTACATGCATTAGTTAATGGAGCAAAAAATATGAAAGTTGAATGTATTTTTTTAATAATACATTTATAATCATTTTTTTCTCATTCAAGTTTAAATTTAAAATATTTAAAAAAATGACTTACAAAAAAAGTATAGAAGATGAATGTATTTTTTAATATATTATCAAATTATTGCTATTTACTAAATGATGCGTAATTTAGATAATCTGTGTATAAATCAACATGTGTATAAATCACTTCGTGTGTATACACGGGTATTAAACCTAGTTTAGGTATATTCTATTGGTATTAACTATCATCTTTTGATTTTTATCAATTCTAGCTATTGAGTTAACTGCCAACGGTCTCAACTTATATCATTTTGATAACTAACAGTTCGTCGTTTTTAAACTTCGTTAAGTTTTTTTTCGAATTTAAGACTGATGTTTTATATCTATAGATGGGAAGGAGAATACGATTCAATTGATGTAAAAGTTATCTCGAAACAGTGTTCCGAACGAAAAAGCAGTTGCTCCTTACTAGTTTCTAATAAAACGGTCGTTTAAAAACTAACAAGCATTAGTTTTTCTGTTAAACTGAAAAATATTTTGGATATTTTACTAAACATTAGCCGCTAAAGTTGTTACATCTAACTTTCATCAATTAATTTTGGCTATCTAGACAATAGTGAATACAACACACTTAAGGCATATGAGGGCTTACTAGGTATACATTGAGTGGATTTATTGACATTAGACTATCTAAATACTTTAAGGATGCAAAATGAAATATGCACTCAAACTTCACATAAGGGATGTCATGAAATCGTCTCTTCAAACACAAATTATACGCGTATAATCAAACAATATATAAAGTATGTTTAAACAGATCACGGGTTCAAAGTTGAGCCTCTAAACACAAACGTTACAATGACTCAGTTAATATGTCAAGACGTCTAGTTTCAACAAGACGTCTAGTTTCAACAGCAAATCTAAGTAAACCTCAAGAATCAAATACAAGTTCATCAATATACAAATGTTAACATTAAAAACGTCATATTTAAACCCTTTATTTCAAGGTAAATCACACCATGAAGTGGAGATTTTCAAAATCAGAGGAACTCGAACAGGTATAAACAAAAACCTACTAAACAATTTCAATTAAAACCTAGTTTGAACTTTTCTAACTATGCTAATGTTTATACCTGCTCGATTTTCTCAAGGTTTTGTTTGAAATTGTTCGGTTTCCTTATAAATCAAAGCTTTTGCTATAAGTTGTAGGTTAGGATAGATGATTTGAAGGTGGGGTCATGAGCGGGAAAAGAAAGAGCACCGCCCCACCCTCTAGTGGTACAGTAGTGGCAATGGGAAATTGGGGCCCGGTTAAAAATTGCCGTAGACGATTACATGCACATATATTTGTACAACTAGGTTTAATACCCGTGTGTTACACACGGGTTAAATAGTAATATTTATAAAGAAATTATAACATTATATTTAACAATTTGTAAATATATAACATTTAAGGAGTTGGCTCCATCAACTTGCATGGTGAAAAATTTAGCTAAATTTTACCTCCCAAACTTCCTATTATAGAAAAAAAATCCCTCCAAAAATTGCCCCCTAAAAGTTTGATTTATTAGATAGATGTTATGTTATAATTTTGTACATTTATACGAGTGTTAGAGAAGAAATTGAGAAGTATTTTTAAGAACGGATGAGATTAATGAGTGTTATTCCCCTTATAAACTGATTAAATATTACTAAAGTTTTCAATACATCCATAAAAACTAGTGTTCTAGACCCCAAATGAAATGAAGAAAAATTGTTCATGAACTTTAAGAACATAAATGTTTGTTTTATTTTTAAAACATTACAATAGTGTAATGAGTATGATCTTATGAGTTATGAATTCCTTTTGTCACACCTTTTGATCATGAAATAAATAGATCACCAAATCAAATTTAAGAAAGAAAAAAGTGGCATACACTTGCATTTTACAAAATAAACAAGACTTGAAAGAACATAAATTACATGAGACCACATTTCATGAAAAGATAGAATATACAAGCCAAGAACCACCATGAATGAACATCTTTCAAGCTTAAGCATTGCTTCTGAACGAGCCTAGTGCTTTGATCGCAGCGGCTCTCAGTACAAACTGATGGTAGAGTGCGGCGGCAAAGGCTCCGATGAATGGTCCAACCCAGAATATCCACTACAATATACAATCAAAACAGTCAAATAAACAAAAAT
The DNA here is from genome assembly GCA_030867185.1 of Tagetes erecta. Classification (NCBI taxonomy): domain Eukaryota; kingdom Viridiplantae; phylum Streptophyta; class Magnoliopsida; order Asterales; family Asteraceae; genus Tagetes; species Tagetes erecta. The sequence continues at coordinate 2,782,169 of CM061489.1, read as the reverse complement.
TTGCAAAAAATTTGAAACTAAAGTAAAAAAGTTAAGAAAAATAAAAATGCATACTTGGTCATCCCAGGCCTTATCCTTGTTGTAAATCACCGCAGCGCCAAAGCTTCTTGCAGGGTTGATGCCCGTGCCGGTGATCGGAATGGTGGCCAAGTGCACCATGAACACGGCAAATCCGATAGGAAGTGGTGCCAATACCTTCACATTTTTAGTTTTGTAAATTACAATATTAGTATATATGTAACAAAGAGATGGAGAGGGATGGAAATATTGGGCCGGGTACGTTAAAATCGATTTGCATTGCTATTGGTTGAAACGGTCAAACCCGGCCAACCCTCTCAAAAAATTAACCAATTCAAAACCTGTGCTGGTTTTGACTTTTGGTGACCAAACCCGAACCCTCCAGGGCAAAAACCCGGTTTATGCACCTCGAGTTAAGTTTTAGGATCCGTTATCGAGTTTAGGGTTTTTTATATATACTTACAGGAACATGGGAGTCTCGAGCATTTCTTTTGGGATCAGTAGCCGAAAAGACAGTGTAAACAAGAACAAAGGTACCGATGATCTCAGCACCGAGTCCGGTCCCCTTGTTGTAACCATCAGCCAACTCATTGGCACCACCGCCATAACGGTTGTAGTATGAACTTTGGAAAGCTTTCACCAAACCTACACCACAAATGGCACCCAAACACTGTGCTATCATGTATCCCACCGCCCTTATCAACGACACCTTCCTCGCCACAAACAACCCGAATGTCACCGCGGGATTAATATGTCCTCCTGGATCATTTAGTAAATAAAAATATTAACAGATTGATTCAAGAGTATTTTATGAGTTTCCTGTTTCTGAAAAAAATTATAGTAGAAAATCAAGGTTAAAAGTATTCAGCCAAGCCGAAAAATCATGGTCGTAAATTTATTCAGTGACTCTTTAGTGATGTATACGAGCCGAGCCAAAATCATGGTACGTGGCGTACTAATATTTTTTGTTGCAGTTAGGGATGTAAAAGTGTCGAGTCAATTAGCCGTGCTCGGATCATTTTAAGTTTTATTCTTAAAACTCTAAGTTTAGCTTGTGAAAAAAATTGCAAGCTTAATTTTGCTCAAGAGTCGAGCCTAGGCTTGTTTATTATTTAATTAGGTTAGCACCCGTGGTTGCTTACGAAGTTAACAGTAAAACATAATTATACACTTTTATATTGAAATGAGTAACAACAAAACATCAAATATGGGCCGTTAAAAAAAGTATGATAATACGGATGATTGTGAGGCTGACAAGTGACGTAACATGAAGCTACAGCTTAACGATTTATTAGAATTTTTTTTTATTTAATATATATTTTTTTTTATTAGAAGAGAAAGAAAATTTTGTCTATATATTCTATTATTAGTTTTGCATATATCTATAGCTATACGTACTTTTTTTTATATATTCCCCTTATAAATTTTGTTAGCTAGTGAAGGTGATGGTGTTTGATGACTTTGATCTACTTACCGGAGATACCGGCGGTGCAGTAAACAAGGATAAAGATCATGCCACCAAAAGCCCAGGCGATGCCGAGGATGCCAACGCCTCCGCATTGATCCGTGTTTAGAGTAGGATCGGTTTGGCTTTTGTAACCGATGACGGTTAAAACGGTTACGTACAGGAAAAGGAGTGTGGCCACGAACTCCGCGATTAAGGCACGGTAGAATGACCATTTAGTGAGTTCTTCGGTGTCGAAGAAGGGGGCCGGAGGCGGATCGTGGTAGTCCTTGGCGGCGTACTCGCTGCCGCCATGGTGTTCCGCCACTTCTATGTCTTTGCCCATGGTTTTGGTGATAGGAAGTGATGAATATTGATTAGTGTTGTGAGTCAAGTGTGGTGTTTGTATGTTGTGGTCGTGGGTATTTATGGAGGAAAATAAATACCATGATTAATTAAGATGACATTATTAAGTGTAGGCTTAACATATACTTCCTCCGTCTTATTTTAAATATTCATATTTCCTTTTTCACTTGCCCTAATTTAAATATCCATAAGTATAATTTCTAATTTTACATCTAATTATTTAACATAAAAACTACTTTATAATAAAAGATAAAAGACTTAAATGACGTTATTGTCATTTTATAGGTTGAAAATATATAATAATTCACTTTTCTTAAACTTTGAGTTGTGGGTCTCATAACACTTAAAAAGAGACGGAGGGAGTATTCGTTATTATTATTTTTTAAATAGTAGCCGACTATTATTATTTACACCAAATGTCAATGTTTGTATTAGATTTCAAGATCTTCAAAAGAGGCAAGTTTCACACATCTCTCTTAACTACTAAACTAAGAGATCATTGGGATATATTCGTTATTATTAATATTATATATATTTAGAACATCGAAAAGGCCTTGTCTATTCACACACCCTAAAATTCTATCCACACACCTGTTTTAAAATCAGGCGTCACGGATAGGCCTTGATGCGGCGCCTGAGTCACTTTTCTGTCAACGTCAACCGAGGAATGTCGTAAAGGAGGTGGAATTCGGTCAAACCTGGACATATGCGCCGCATATATGACCTAGGCGCCGATGATGTTGTTGGCCGCATATATGACCCAGGCGCCACACCGAGGGCCATGCGCGGCGCATAAGGGTGTTGAAGCGTGATTAACTACGTTCGAGGATGTGTCTGGGATAAGAAGTAACTCAGGCGCGACGTCGAGGTTTATGTGCGGCGCCTGAGGGTGTGGGAAATAAAAGCATGGAGTGTGTGAATAGGATATGGGGTGTGTGAATAGGATGACCCATCGAAAATCAATATTAGATGTTTTCAAAATATCCGTTCAATGTCACATAAATAAATAAGACAGAGAATATCAGTATTAGATGTTTCAAAGACATTTTAAGAGTTAAGCGGTGTACTACGTTACAACTAAATAAAGTTAAAGCTTTAACTTACACGGTTATGTTTGTGGTACAAAATCAACCGCAAATTTAAACGAAAGAAAAACATTTGTAACGAATAGTTATAGTGTAATATCATATCCGATATGACATATCGACTTGTGATGTAATTGTGATTGTTTCACGTGTTAGTTTTATTAAAGTTGAATTTAAAGTAAATATATTTACCAACGGCCTAATTTTTTTGGTTTTGTTTATATATCTTGGTTAGGTTAAAAGAACTTGGACCACAAATATATAAAAAAGAACCAGAAATGAAACATCTATTTGTGTTGATGAGTACAAGGATGAAATAAGTGGGAAAATGCAATTTCAAGCAAATATTCCGTATGAATTATGTTCATCTATTTTTTTCTGGCTTTAACTTTTTTTTTATTTTCATGTTACTATGTTGTGTTTTTTTATTTTCATATTGCTAATTCTCCACTAATTAATGATTATTGGAGCAGTTGATAAATGAATTTGACAGATGGAATTAACTATCTGGATGGGGATATCCAACTCAATTGTAATGTCTTCACAATAATAAATATGATTATGAAGTTATCTAAATTAAATAATGATCTTTTAAGATAGAGACAAGGCTCAAACTCTTAATCTTAAGGAAAAAATCACGATTAACACTAATGATTAACATCTGAAATATTAACATTGCATTATAAAATTTTTAACCTTAAAACATTGTATTATCCTGAAATTGAACAATTAAACAAAAATGGTTGGCAGAAAAATAAAAAATTGAACATTCAAGTTAAGAATTGAAGCTACATATTTCGGTTTATTAAAACATGATTGAAGAATATGATTTTAAACTAAGTTATCCTAAATAAGAATATTTTCAATATATTCATATATTACAACCTTTAAATTGACTTTTTGTACTTAAACTGTGGCCTTCTAATTATTTAACGTAATATAATAATGGGTTAATTATACATACATAATTGCTTATTATTTTTTAAATCGCGACAAAAAATATTTATTATTAGAAGCTTATCTTTAAACTAAATTAATATAATTTTAGTCATGTCATTATAAGCTTGCCAACTCAAATACTCAATAACACCAACCATCAAAGGTTTAAAATGAAACCGCCCAGATACTTTGGGCCACATTTTAATGAATATTTTTGTACCTTTTTAATTGAATTTTGTTGTAAATGCTTTATAATAACAAATGTTATATTGGGTGTTTAGTTTCAGCTTTTGTTTACTGTTATCTTCGTTTTGTTTAACCTGGTCAAAGCATATTTATGCTCATATATCTGTAGATAAAAGATCATTTAACTTTATGAAAGAAAAAAACAAATCGGCAAATCTCATGAGTTTTAACTTTAAATTTCGTGTTTTCATTAAAACTGGTGTGAATTTATTTAATAGGATTAATATATGAGTTTTATTATGTACCTGTTTATATTAGTACATAAGAAGGAGCACAACTTTATTCTAAACTTGTGACAAAGACTTGATGTACATCAAAAGTTCAGAACATGTTTGATAGCCTTTGCTGCTTCTTCATTCCAGATGAAGCTATGTTTATTCGGTAATTTGGTCAGTGGCTTGCTGATAATCCCAAGCCCCTTACAATCAAAATTTTCGATAATAGCTTGTTACACCTAGAAAATCACTCAACCCCTTGACTGTAGGGCTGTTCAAATCGCTCGCCGCTCGCCGCCCGCTCGTCGCTCGCTCGGAAACTGCTCGGAAAATGCTCGCTCGTTTTTCGCTCGATTGTAAAACGAGCCGCTCCGCTCGGTTCGGTTTGTAAACGAGCCAAGCAACGAGCAAAGGTCCGCTCGGTTCGGTTCGGCTCGAATATTTTTAATTTGTTTTTTATATAATTATATATGCATAAGTAGCTAATATTTTCTTATAATTATGTTGATATTAAATATATATTTTCAAAATTATTAGTTATATTTGATATATTTGAAAATTATAGTCATTTATCTCTTTTATTAATTGTTTTATATACATTATACAAACATCAACCTTAATTTCTAGAATAAATTGCAAGTTAATACTAGTTTTTCTTAAAGCAATAAATTTGTATTTATGTATATCATATTAAACTTTAAACTTGTTTCTTATAAACTAATTTTAAGGAAAAAAATACAAAAAGTAATCCTCATAAATTCGCTCGGCGCTCGCTCGAAAAATACTCGGTTCGATTTTGGCTCATTTACGTTCGGTTCGAATTTGGCTCGATTTGTAAATGAGCCGCTCGGCTCGGTTCGATTTGTAAACGAGCCAAGCAACGAGCAAGCCCTCGCTCGGTTCGGTTCGGCTCGTGAACAGCCCTACTTGACTGTAATGGGTTGTGACCAGCTCAACATGTTGTCAATTTTGCTTTTATCTGTTGATAACCCTTCCGTGTTCCCCGCATGCCTGAAATACTCTAACATGGCTTATCGAAAAATATTTTGTTTTCTTCGCAAAAGTCTGTGTTGTTTTTAATACTCTGATAAAATTGTTTCAAAAGATAACATGTTTAGTGACCAAAAGAATTCAATCATCAACTCCAAAACCACTTAAAAAAGCCATCTATTAAGATGTTTTACACATTTGACATCAACATCATCCTTAATCATCTTTATAAACAATAAACATGTAAGAAAATCTCAGACAGGTCAAGAGGTACGGTTCATGAAGCTTAAGATGCTTGGTTAGACAAGTCATGAGGTTAGGCGTGTTAGGTTAAACAAATCATTAGAAAGCTAATTTACTGATATGTATTGAACGAGTCTTAAAATTAGTTTGACTCAAATCAATGGCGTAAAAGTCAGCATGAACAAAAGTAAGAGTTAGAAAAGCAGCAAAAACTTTCATACTGTTTGTGCCAGTTTCTTTGAAGTGTGTCATTTGTGCCTGAACTAACAAAAGGTACTTAAACCAATAACCAACACTCAAGCGACTTTAAATAGTGGAAGTAAAAGACACAAATTGTTTTACAAATCAAAGACTTAAAAATGCCATATTGACATATTGTAATGCAACCAAAAACTGATTAAGCTAATGACACACAATGGAAGATGATCAAACAACCAGTGAAGTTGATTGAAATAAGGTTTAATTTCATATATAAACCTACAAAGTTGCATAATATCATATATATACCCAAAATACAAGTTTTTAATACATAATATACAACACTTTTTAAGCATGATTTGGGTATATATGATATTATGCAACTTTATAGGGGTATATATGAAATTGCCCCTTGAAATAAACACCACTGTGGCTAAAACATCAACATACTGGAATGTAAATTATGTATCGGCTTCTACGTGAATTGCTGACTGCTCAATAACTTCAATCATCAGATAACTCATACTGCAGATGCAACTAAATGACCAAACATTCAACTTCAATGAATGCAACTCATTGATCTAAAATTGAACTTCAACGTTGTAAATGCAACTCAATGATCAAACACTGAACTTCAATGTTGTAAACGCAACTCAATGATCAAACATTCAACTTCAATGTTCTAAATGCAACTCAATGATCAAACATTCAACTTCAATGTTGTAAATGCAACTCAATGATCAACTATTCAACTTCAATGTTGTAAAGCAACTCAATCTAACAGTGAACCTCAATCTTGTAAATGCAACTCAATGATCTAACTATCAACTTTAATGTTGTGAATGCAACTCAATGATCAAATGATCAACTAAAACCCTAAAAGTTCAAACTGTAAGAGGCATTTTCTTTACAAAAACAGGCCTAAACATTGCAAATAATATAATCAAATGACATTTTAGTCACCAAAACACTTAAACAATAGTAAATACCTGAAACTCAAAATTGAACAATTTGGCAAAATATCCCCAAATTCACTTATAAAAGTGTTGATATGACAAAAACTGAAATAGATCAAAACAAACGATAACATAGTAGAAAACTAACAAACGAACGTCAACTTCAAATTCAATCAATCCTGAGGAATTTCAACATCTCCATCAGCAATCTCCTGCTGCAAATCCTTTGGATCCTTACCATCAACAGTACATCCAACAGAGACACAAGTTCCTAAAATCTCCTTAACCGTTCCTTGCAACTCCTTCGCCATAGATCTGGATCTCATAACCTTCGCAATCTCAATCACATCATCAAGCGAGATGTTACCGCTATGTTTAATGTTCTTCACCTTCTTCCTATCACGTTCCGGTTCCTTCAATGCTTTGATTACCAACGCAGCGGCGGAAGGTACAACGGAAACTTTAGCCTGACGGTTTTGAACGGTGAGTTTGACGGTGACTCGGAGACCTTTCCAGTCCTTTGCTGTTTCCTTTGCGATGTCTTCTCCGATCTTCTTCGGTGACAGACCGAGTGGACCGATTTTTGGAGCGAGTGAACTCGCGGCACCGACTTCGCCTCCAGTGACGCGGACGTAGACATCGACGACCTGTGATGGATCGAATTTTGGAGGCATTTTTGCAGACGGTTGTGTTGTGGCTAGGGTTTCGGCGAAAGAGCAAATGTGTTATGAAGAAGAAAACTGAAAAAGGGAATAAATTAGGGTTTTGTAAGTGAAAACGAAATGTATCGGGCTAGGCCTGCATCTAGTTTAGGCTTTGGGCTTGGGCCTTAGGAGTGAGCTAAAGTTGGGTTTGAGTGATGATCGAAGTTCGTAAATGGTAAACACTAAACAGACATTTTTAAAGTAATCATGGATGATATGTGATTGTGTGTATCCAAATATTTTAAAGTACAAAACATCTAAATTTTTTTAATGAATATGAAAGTTCGGGACTTCGGACTTAGCTACATGTCTTTCATAGCTCCTCATAGCCAATGTATGTACATACCGTACATATCTTGATTGGGATTCAACCGTTAATGCTTGGAGAGTTGAATGACAACCTTATTAATGATAGTAATATTTTCTTGCTAATAAGATTTGAACTAAAGTTCTTCAACATATCAGCAGATGACAAGGGACAAATGACCACTAGCAGACATTTAGTTAATTTTATTTTTATAGACCTTAAGTCATAGTTTGTTGTTTGGGGGGTGGCTTTGAGCAACCGGGCATATAACACTTATTTTCAGTATGTTGTTTAAACTTATGTTTCAGGTTCTGTAACTCTGTAAGTTGTTTAACCTAGTTAATGTATTATAATAAACAGATTAATAAACCTTTGTAATTCCCCGAACACAAAACGTATTAAATCTTAGTTGCATCATGTAAACATAGATCTTCTTGCTTTTGTTCATTTAAGATCTTAATTCTCATATGTTTCGTGGATTGAACTCTTCGAACGAGACAAGGTATCACGTTATGATTTGGTGGGTGGTGGAGTCGATGTTATAAGTGTTTACAACAAACATTTTAAACAAGGAAAACTTAGAAACATGAGTTAACACATAGTAAAAAATGCATAAAATCTCTTTTAAAATATAAACGACGTAAACATATAATGTGTTGGCACGCATGGAATAGAATGCTTGAGTGAAAGTTGGTGTCTGACATTAAATTAGTATTTATTAACCTGTACGTTATAAGACTAAAGTTACACAAGTACGGTTGTAAATAAATTAGTTAATAATACTCCTAAAATGTTGAATGGGATCGAGGCGCTTGATGTAAATATGTTGAATGAGACGATCATATTTTTAATAGTTTTAAAGGGGGTTAGTAATGAATAAAAAAAGCCTTGTCTATTCACACACTCAAAATTCTATCCACACACATGTTTTAAAACCAGGCGTCACGAATAGGCTTTGATGCGGCGCCTGAGTCACTTTTCTGTCAACGTCAACCGAGGAATGTCGTAAACGAGGTGGAATTCGGTCAAACCTGGACATATGCGCCGATGATGTTGTTGGCCACATATATGACCCAGGCGTCGCGCCGAGGGCCATGCGCGGCGCATAAGGGTGTTGGCGCGTGATTGACTACGTTTGAGGATGTGTCTGGGATAAGAAGTGACCTAGGCGCGACGTCGAGGTCTATGTACGACGCCTGGAGGGTGTGGGAAATAAAAGTATGGGGTGTGTGAATAGAATGACCCATAAAAAATAGTAAGTAATGAAGATACGTAAATGTAAGATGGAGAAAAACGATATGATGTTACATTGATTCATCTGGGGCTCCACTTCACGTGGGTGCTTACCTCATCGGCTCAACCACCAGCTTGGATTAATGCCTGGACACGTGCCATGCATATACATGGACATCATCAGCAACCCAACACTTATATCCCCCATATCCCGACAAACTACCCTCTTTCTCTCTAAAACTTTGATATAATCTTTTATGAAACTAACTGCCATACAAATACTAAAAAGTATAAAAAAACTGGTTCAACAAGAAAGACGGTTCATCGATTCGTTTGATAACCGACCGGTTCGATCCGTTCAAAAGGTTGAACCGGTGAAGCATTTGGTCTGGTCTAATTTTCAAAACATCAGGATAAGCAACTAATGGGGTTTTGGCTTGGTTATGCGATGCGTTTTTTTTTCAAAAGGGTATAGAATAGTGATTACTTAGACTTTTTTCTTCGGACGGACTTCACTTTTTACGCAACAAGTTCTTACGGCGTATCTTTTGTTAACGAGTAGGAATTGTAGATTTAAACTAGTTGGACCGTGGGTTAAAAAATCATATGCTTATATACAGTATCTAGGGGCGCAACATCTAAGGGATGAGGGAGGGTCACGCCTCTCCCCAACCTCACTTTTTCCGTCCGAAATGTTGGTTGGTTTGTTGATCGGTAATTGATTTTTTTATATATATATATTAGGTCCCCCCGCGCGAAACAAAGTGTTAAAAACTTTGGCCTTTGTTGACGTAAAATTATAGCTTCACCACTATATACAACGTGTAATGTTTAATTTATTTATTGTTATTGATGCTTGGTTACATCTTTTCAAACCACCATCTAAATAAAATTTCTCCTCTTGCTTGGGAAAAAAATCATACTCGTCCAAAATCTGTCTCATTATCATCCCTAATTAGTTCATTAGGATGTAATTAAATATCAGTTATTTTAGAAACTAGATTACCAATCTTTAAACAAAAGTAGATTACTTAACTTTCTTTTTATTAAACTGTCTTATCTCTAGTAACACTAATTTAGTTACACCACGTTGTTCTCTCATTTATGTGCTGTTAAATTATATAAAGTATAATAAGTTTAAAAACTTATAATATAAGTCAAATCTATCGTAATTACTAACTAACAATATCTTTTGACCGTTTTATATACTTTTTGTCTTAGTTATTAAGCAATAAACATTACAAAAATACATATCTTTTGGCCGTTTTATATACTTTTTGTCTTAGTTATTAAGTAGCAAACATTATGAATAGTATAAGGGTACGATTAAGACCACTCAACACAATTTCAAGAATGTCATTGTTTGACAAGACGAAGATGACGGGTCAAGTGATATAAACATAAATACATAGTTTACGATAGTTTCTTCCTAACGTTAAAGAAGAGAATACGACAATTTCTTTCTATCGTTAAAGAAAGAAAAGGATCTCATTCAATTTTTTTTATTAAATAAACTCGGAAACACGTAGTAAGGATCACGAAAGGGTTTATCCATCAAGGATAACTACGAACATACTTTCATTGGTAGAATAAAATTAAACTCATTCACATACAATCCTATACATTGGTCACAATAAAAAAATGTCAATATTTTATAACTAAATGTTCAACTATAGCATCCTGAATAATTGAGCCACATCCAGACAAAATTAAAAAATTGATTTCGGTGTAAAAAACAAACAGTTTTGAACAATAGAGAAACAATGTCTCTATAAAAACCATACAAAATTGATCAATCAACAAAACTCTCACACACACACACCAATAATTTCAATGGCAGCATCTAGAAACTACTTATACTTCTCCGGCGAAAACGAACGCTCTACAGCAACAAATTTGGCGTTTGAGTTCAACGAATTCGACGTATTTAACGTCGCATCATCGCCGGAGCTTCACCAAACCATAACAAGTTCATTGATCTCGAATAAATCATCACCGGTGACGGAAATTCGAAGAGAAGTGAGACGAAATACATTCTCGCTTCCGGTTGATGTTCCTGACTGGTCAATGATTCTCAAGGAGAATCGTAAAGTAAACAACAACGACGTTGATGATTTTGATTACGATCTGTACGGTGATGATGATGATGATAATGATTTGATCCCGCCGCATGAGTATTTGGCGAAGGGGAGAATTGCGTCGTTTTCGGTTCATGAAGGAATTGGAAGGACGTTGAAAGGAAGAGATCTGAGTCGTGTTCGTAACGCGATTTGGAAGAAAATTGGATTTGAAGATTGAAAGATGAAACAGAGGATGATGATGATTGATCCACAATTTTGCTTACACACAATCAATTAACAGTTAGTAATTGGTCTTATGTTTAATTTGCATACTCTTACAAGTTAGTTATCGTTTTGATATGTTTCTGTTGAACAATTTGTTATTCGATTTGGTACTTTAGATGGATTAATGTGTAACTGAGGATGAGATTTGCAAATTTTGAGGTGAAAATGATGAGTTTGTTTTCAGTTTTTGGATGAACTTTTGTTGTTTTGGTTCATGTTTCAATTGAGTTTTTTTTGATGAAATTGCGACGAAAATTTTAACTTTTAAGACGAAACGTGTTGACCGTTGACCAATTCGCGTTTCAAATAGTTGACTGTTGACTGTTTCTTTAATTCTATTCGATTTTTAGTGGCTGCTATTTTTTGTTTTACGTTTTCTGGTTTTTAAATTCAAATAAAAAATGAATAATAATAATAATAATAATAATAGTAATAATAATATAATAAAAGAGACGACTGGTTCAAATTAGGTTATTAGAGTAAAAAAATATGAAAGTAACATAATTAGTTTTTTAACTTTTTTACAATGAAACTATTTATTGAAGTAAATAAACTAGTTGAAACTAATGCATGTCTACAATAGGTTATTAGTTGTTTTTTGCATTGAAAATGGTTATAACTAAAAAAACACAAAATAAGATCATAAAAAAATGATGATTTAAAAGAGAAAAGATAAACTAATAGGAGATACGAAAAGCTTTATCCTCAGTGATATCATAGTGTTGAATTGGTATTGAAGTCCCATGAACATATGTTGTAAAGTTAAGAACCTACAAGTAATTTGGGATAACATATCTATTTAGATATTTAGACGAGTTAGCATAAAATTGAATGAATTAGCAACGTTCGGATTTTATTTTTTCTATACGAAGTGACGCATGTTATAAAAATTCCTTCAACAACGAGTTTTGATATAATGTGTTAACGTTTTATTAACATGAGATCATAATACTTTTAATTACGTGTTAATCCTCTACTTGTAATTAAAAAAATTCTAACAAACCCAACATATAATTTTTTTATTTTCAATAATAATGATATGACGTTATACAATCAATTCAACTTTAGTATATCTAACTTTTTGTAGTTGTCATAATGAGCTGTCAATAGATTTCCCTACATACCATTTCTTTCATATAATTCTCTCAAATTCTTTTCTAATAGAATATTTCAAAAAACTTAGTTTTTTCTTCAGCATTTTTAAAAACCACAATGTTTTTCCTTTCTTTTTAAACCTTTTAATACCAGAATATCTCTATCTTTAGTATTAACTAGATGTAAGACTGAACTGCGTGATGTAGCGGCCGGATGATGTGTATGTGAGTATGTGACATGCGTTAATAAACAAAGTTTCATGTCTCGTACGCTGCATTCTAAAGTCCTAATTTTTTTTTTGAACGGCAAATAGATATATAGAAAGGAGGGGGCTAACAAGTAGCTAAGAACCTCGAAAAGTACAAACACATAAAGAAAGAACAAAATAAGAACAAACAACCAAATCAAAACAATAACCCACTAGAAACATTAACCAGGGTCATAAGGAAAACTCGGCAAAGGTAAATTGGTCTCTTTTTGAATTCGAGCATTCATCCACAGAGAACCAAGCACCCTAATCTCGCATAACACCTTGTTAGCCGATGGCCTCACCTGGTCAAAAATGATCTCGTTTCTATGTCTCCATAAGCTCCATGTAGCAATCATGAACACCGCATGAACTGCTCGCTTGAACTTAAGATCTCCATGCAATAAGAACGACATCTCCAAAATATCTTTGAAAGAGAAAGCATAAATAGGCGGAATATTGCACCAGGAACCCACTTTTGCCCATACTTCCATAGCCAAGCCACATGTAGTAAAGATGTGCTCTACAGTTTCAATAGCACCCCCACAAAACTTACATGAATCCGAATCAATAAGGATGTTTCTTTTAACTAAGGAGTCACACGTTGGGAGCCTATTCCTATTCGCCCTCTGATGTGTTGTTAAAACACATGTTTTTATTGACGTATTTCACGTCTTTATCCTCATTTTATGTAAATATATTTTATTTTTAGTTACTTATTATCTTTATCTTTTATTTTTAGGTAGTAATAACGAAAGAAGCGGTTTCGGAGCGAAACGGGACGAAAACGAGAAGAAAACGAGCTTCGTGACCAACCCGGAGAACCGCTGCAACCCCCCAGGAACGCCCAACGGTTCTCTGGGCGCTGGGCTGAAAACAATGCATTCTCCTCCGCCCAACGGTTCGCTGGAACCCACCAGAAAAGCCCAACGGTTCTCCGGGCCCACCTGACGTGAAAAAAACCCACTTTTTCACTATAAATTCATCTCTTGATGGATTTTAGGGCATCACCTCTACCCAAAAACACCAAAAACGGCTGAGAACAGGGGAATGAGTCTTTGGGGTGATCTTGGGTGTTAGTTTGGAGGATTAAAGCTATAATTTGGAGCTTGGATCTTGGATTTTGAAGGTTTTGAAGATTATTCTTGAAGATCTTGAAGATTGAAGATGGATTGAAGCTCTAGAGTTGCTGATTTGAAGATTGAAGCTAGAAGATCTTGTAGATTCAAGCTTTGGTTGAAGATTGGTGGCCATTTCGGGTGTGATTTACTCTAAACTTTAAACAATTGAACTTGAGTTGTTGTTTTTAGTTAAAATTATGCTAGATCTAGTCTTGTTCATGATGGGTTTGATGATTTTGATGATGGTTGGCTAGATTTAGTATGACTATTTAGGCATTATGGATGATTGATGATAATATGATGATTTTTGGTTGTTTATGATATGTTGGATGGATGTTTTATGTGAGAAAGTTGGTTTATGATGATCTTGTATGCAATATGTGTGTTGACTTTATGATTCATGTTGAAATCTTGACTTGATTGTGGATAATATTATCTTGATTTGATAACTTGATAATAGATTTCACATTTTTGGTGGTTAGTCTACTAGATTTAATCATCATTTGAGTAGATCTAGGAATAGATACTCATAAGTTAAGATTGATTTGTGGATTTGAGCCAATGTGCTAGCCGGATTCGTTACCGGAAGGTGAGGATTTGTAGATTTCATCCTTTTGTTAGTTGGTTTGGGTTAAAATACTACGGGAGTAGGTTTTGCTTAATAAAAACTAGCAACTTGTGTTATCTAGTCTTGATTTATCATAAACCGATTGATCCCGTTATTTTAGTTTACTGATTGAGTCAGTTTCTAGGATAAATGGACTTGTAAGCCGAGAGGTGAGCCAGTTTAGGATCCCTTAGACATTCGGGAGTGATCTGTAGACATTCCTCACACCGTGAGCTTCACATATTTATTTTAGGACTTTCTAGCACCCACGAGACCTTAGTAGTAGGTACTGATGTGTTAGATTGTTTTGAGTAGATATATTCTCAGATCCGGTGCCGACATATCTAGAAAACCGAGAGTTGTCAGATTATCATCAGGATTCCCGCCTAAGTAGTCATCATTTCACCCATAGTTCATTTTTAGCTTATTTCCGTCTTTAGTTTCCATTTTTAGTTAAGTTTTATCCTTAGTTTATTTTAGATAATTTTCCTTAGTCTAAATCTTATTTTTAGGATAATTTTAGGTAATTTGTCTTTTGATTGTTACCTTAGTCTTTATAATTAAAAATCGCAACTCTTTTACACCGGTTAGAATTCGATAAAGATCCAGTATTAGAGGACGCCAAACTCAAATCTCTTGGGACGATATCCGGACTTACTTAACTTGCTACATACGAATGGTACACTTGCCGATTGTGTGAACTT
Source organism: Tagetes erecta (assembly GCA_030867185.1). NCBI lineage: Eukaryota > Viridiplantae > Streptophyta > Magnoliopsida > Asterales > Asteraceae > Tagetes > Tagetes erecta. The sequence goes on along the minus strand of CM061489.1, from coordinate 2,767,106 downwards.
GTTAGGTTTTTCCCTTTTTATAAATTTAAAACCTGATTTTCCGATCTCTACATATTTTCATAAACCATACGGTTCGCATCAAGTTTTTGGCGCCGTTGCCGGGGATTTGAGCATTTTTGGCGACTTTATGAAAGATCCGAGTCGGGGGTCTAACCATTTTTACTTGCTATTTTTCTTGTTAGTTTAGTGTTTATTTAATTATTTTCTTGCAATTTGTTCTTTTGCTAGTTTAGACTTATTTTGCTTTATATTTTTAGTTATTATTATTATTATATTTTTTAGCTTTTTTCTATCTGGTACTCGTGATCGTTGTGTTTTGAGTTTGTTTTTGCAGTTTTTCTCATGGATAGCTACTATGAGGATGATTACGAAGGCAACACTTATAGCTACGAGGATCATCGTACTAGTGTTTGGTGTGAGATCTGTGGAGGACCCCATTATACATATTACTGTTGCTACTCACAGGGGTACTCCACAGGTTATGATGATCCTTATCCTTACACTCCACCAGTCGAGCGTCCACCATCCACACCCGATCTGCACACATCTATGTTTGAGATGAACCAAGTGTTCCAAAACTATCTTGCTTCACAACATGAGCAAAGAGGCGAGGAACATGCGGTTAGACTTAGAGAATCCGAGGACTTGGTTCGTAGGACAGAAGAGCTGGGAGTTTTGATCGACCAGATTACTGCAAAACATCATCCCAAGAGTACTTTTTGTGACACTGGTCTCTGCACTGATGTGGTTGACATTTTTCAGAACCGGAGACGATAATGGATAATGCGTTTTTTGCTATCCCACATATTTATACGCATGTCCCACCTCCGGTTCAGCTTGATTTTGATATTATGGATGCGGATGCTAGAGTTGTTGATGAGTTTGAGGGTATAGGAGTTGAGGTTGGTTGGGAGTCGGAATTTGGTGATGAGTTAGTAGATATTGAGCATGCTACAGCTATAGGAGAGTTTGACCATCTTGGTGATCTTGCTGAGTTAGAGAGATTAGTACTCTTAGAGCCAGAAATGGAGATTATTGAGGTAGAAGAGAAGGAGGAAGTGGTTGAGAAACCAAAACAACCACTTCAAATTGTGTTTAGTTGGAATGTGGAAGAAGACGATGGATCGCCACCCATATCAGAGTCACCACATGAGAGGACACGAAGAGGTAAATTTAAGGGTTGGTGGGCCGAATCAGTAACTTCTATTAGAGTTCATTTCGATCCTATCGTTGCATTCTTCCCGACAAACGGTATGAGGAAAAAGTTAAGCAAGACAAGTGGGAAGAGAATAAAGGAGAAGCCTCCTGATTGAGATTACATGGTGGGGATGGCATGCACAATGGCAATAGAGATTGTTGATTATTACTTGTCATCGCATGCTGCATTTCAGGGGAGTTTCGTTTATCCTTTTATCTTCATTTTATTTTATTTTTCAATCATTTTTATATTTGTTTCACACATTGGGGACAATGTGTGTTTCAAGTGTGGGGATGAGTTTTAGTTAGATTTTCGGTCATTATTTTCTATCAAACCACTCTCGTACTCAATCTCCATTCGAGAGTGGTTCGGTTCACTTTATTTATTTAAAAAAAAACAAAAAAAAAATCAAAATATCATTAAAAATACATAAAAATTAGAAAACTTTCAAAAATACAAAAATAGAATAAAAGTAATTTCTTTTAAAAGACTTGTCCCGTTTTTGTCACCTTTTACACAAAAGGCGCGTCTCATTCAATGTAAATCGTTGACAAAAGGTGGGTCGGTTTGAATTTGCGGGTTCTTGACTTTTAATATATAATATAACTAATTAAATAAAATGAGAAAAGTTTTCCTAACTAGCCTTTTGAATAAAAATAAAATCTTGGGATCCCTAAGATAGTGGAGTGAATCGGACACTTAAAAAATATACAATGCTTGCATCATTATCCCATACCCCTTGTCTTATGAGGATTTGAGCCTGATTATTGAGCTTTACTTGATTACATATATGCTCATTATTCTTTTTCTGAGTGTTTGACCATTATTGTAGTTGCAATTATAGAACTTGTATGCTTTGATGCATTTTGAGACCTTAGACTTGAAATTAAAACAAGAATATGATTGAGCCACTTAGGATTCACCTTATCCGACCCGTATATACCTACCCTTTTTATATTATTTTTCCCCCTAGTTACCCCGTTTGAGCCTTAGCCTTTTTATTTGTTTGACCCATTTAGCCATTCCCTTTCGTATATATTTACGCCTTATCTGTTTTGACCCAGGTGTTTGAAAATCCGGCTAAGTTAACGTTTAAACAAAGCTTTTTTTTATTGTTTTAAGTAGTTTGATATTTTGAGAAGTTTGTATATAGTTAGAAAGCATGAAAAAAAAATGAATGCAAAAAAAAAAGAAAATGAAAATGAAAAAAAAAAGAAAATGAAAATGCAAAAAAGAATGTTGAAAAAAATGAGAAAAGAAGAAAAAGGGTCCAAAAATTGGCCCTAAGTTGATAGTTTATTAGGTTTGGGATCCTAAGTTTGATCCAAGTTTTGTTTTTTTAATTATAAGTTGAATGTTTTGATTGTTTAGATGTTGACAAAGCCGGGTTTTTAGCACTTTTCGTTTGTTTTTCCTTTGTTCATCCTACCCCTAGCCCTAGCCACGTTACAACCCGAATAAAAACCTCTTGATTCTTGTTAATTTCTTGTCAAAAGGTGGAGATATGATTGGCATACAAGCTTATATTTATATTGCACTACTTTAATCGGCATTGAGAGTTCACTCCCAAATTTCATATCTAGCCCGAGTGGTTGAGTGAGAGTGAGGGGTGCAAGTATGTATAATTTGATACTTGAAGGTGAACAAAGCTTGATTGGGTAGACTTTGGTTTTAAAATTGCTTCACCATGCTAGTTGGGTTATAAATTTTTGATCGTTATAACAAATATAATAATTAAGTTAGGGATCTCGCGGTTCAGACTTGATTTACTCGATGGATGCGTAATTGTTTGGGAATTGTGTTGGATGTGTTTGTATAAATTTGTTTTGCTTAGGGACAAGCAAAATGTTAAGTGTGGGGATATTTGATGTGTTGTTAAAACACATGTTTTTATTGACGTATTTCACGTCTTTATCCTCATTTTATGTAAATATATTTTATTTTTAGTTACTTATTATCTTTATCTTTTATTTTTAGGTAGTAATAACGAAAGAAGCGGTTTCGGAGCGAAACGGGACGAAAACGAGAAGAAAACGAGCTTCGTGACCAACCCGGAGAACCGCTGGAACCCCCCAGGAACGCCCAACGGTTCTCTGGGCGCTGGGCTGAAAACAATGCATTCTCCTCCGCCCAACGGTTCGCTGGAACCCACCAGAAAAGCCCAACGGTTCTCCGGGCCCACCTGACGTGAAAAAAACCCACTTTTTCACTATAAATTCATCTCTTGATGGATTTTAGGGCATCACCTCTACCCAAAAACACCAAAAACGGCTGAGAACAGGGGAATGAGTCTTTGGGGTGATCTTGGGTGTTAGTTTGGAGGATTAAAGCTATAATTTGGAGCTTGGATCTTGGATTTTGAAGGTTTTGAAGATTATTCTTGAAGATCTTGAAGATTGAAGATGGATTGAAGCTCTAGAGTTGCTGATTTGAAGATTGAAGCTAGAAGATCTTGTAGATTCAAGCTTTGGTTGAAGATTGGTGGCCATTTCGGGTGTGATTTACTCTAAACTTTAAACAATTGAACTTGAGTTGTTGTTTTTAGTTAAAATTATGCTAGATCTAGTCTTGTTCATGATGGGTTTGATGATTTTGATGATGGTTGGCTAGATTTAGTATGACTATTTAGGCATTATGGATGATTGATGATAATATGATGATTTTTGGTTGTTTATGATATGTTGGATGGATGTTTTATGTGAGAAAGTTGGTTTATGATGATCTTGTATGCAATATGTGTGTTGACTTTATGATTCATGTTGAAATCTTGACTTGATTGTGGATAATATTATCTTGATTTGATAACTTGATAATAGATTTCACATTTTTGGTGGTTAGTCTACTAGATTTAATCATCATTTGAGTAGATCTAGGAATAGATACTCATAAGTTAAGATTGATTTGTGGATTTGAGCCAATGTGCTAGCCGGATTCGTTACCGGAAGGTGAGGATTTGTAGATTTCATCCTTTTGTTAGTTGGTTTGGGTTAAAATACTACGGGAGTAGGTTTTGCTTAATAAAAACTAGCAACTTGTGTTATCTAGTCTTGATTTATCATAAACCGATTGATCCCGTTATTTTAGTTTACTGATTGAGTCAGTTTCTAGGATAAATGGACTTGTAAGCCGAGAGGTGAGCCAGTTTAGGATCCCTTAGACATTCGGGAGTGATCTGTAGACATTCCTCACACCGTGAGCTTCACATATTTATTTTAGGACTTTCTAGCACCCACGAGACCTTAGTAGTAGGTACTGATGTGTTAGATTGTTTTGAGTAGATATATTCTCAGATCCGGTGCCGACATATCTAGAAAACCGAGAGTTGTCAGATTATCATCAGGATTCCCGCCTAAGTAGTCATCATTTCACCCATAGTTCATTTTTAGCTTATTTCCGTCTTTAGTTTCCATTTTTAGTTAAGTTTTATCCTTAGTTTATTTTAGATAATTTTCCTTAGTCTAAATCTTATTTTTAGGATAATTTTAGGTAATTTGGCTTTTGATTGTTACCTTAGTCTTTATAATTAAAAATCGCAACTCTTTTACACCGGTTAGAATTCGATAAAGATCCAGTATTAGAGGACGCCAAACTCAAATCTCTTGGGACGATATCCGGACTTACTTAACTTGCTACATACGAATGGTACACTTGCCGATTGTGTGAACTTGTTAGGTTTTTCCCTTTTTATAAATTTAAAACCTGATTTTCCGATCCCTACATATTTTCATAAACCATACGGTTCGCATCACCCTCCAATTAAGAATGTTTACTTTCTTTGGCACCCAATTGTTCCACCGGAAACTAATAATGTCGTCGACCCGAATCTTGCTTTGAATTAGACTTTTGATGAAGCTCGAACTGAAACCAAGCTCTTTTGCATCCCCGCACTTCCATTTGTCTTCTTCAGAGCTTGGATTTAGCGCTTGCAGCCTATGAAGCACGGGGACGCCTAAATAGGTGAGGTACCCGTACCGGGGACATTTGGGGGACGGGGACGCCTAGGAAACGCCTAGGGGACGTTTCCCAAACGTCTCCAAATAATGGGGACGTTTCCATGGAGTTTCCTAAACGTTTCCATATGTTTTTTAGGGTTTAAAGCCCATTAAGTAAAAAAAAAAAGAAACATAATATACGGCAACTATGATCATTCGCATTCTCTACATATATAATCGTAAACTATATACATACCACATACTTTTTGGAGGTTGCCGATCTCAAGCTAGATGAATCAGAGTTTGAAAATGATATTATTATTGATAATTAATTACTTTTTGAAGATTTAGTACTTTAAAAGTTTAAGTTTTACATCAATATATCTAGTTTGGTATTAATTATATACATATATATATTTTTTATAGTTTTTTTATTGCCGTACCTTAGCCGTACCCGTATCTTGGATTTTTGAGTTTTGTCGTTTCCCGTCCCCGTATTGTCCCCGTACCCCGGTCCCGTACCCGTCCCAGTGCTACTTAGCTTGCAACCTTGTCATGAGATGTGCCCATTCATCCCGCTCCTGAGGCAGGCAAAGCTCCCTTTTCCATCTCCGTTTCCAAGACCAAACCTGACCCTGCAAACTCAAACATTCACTAATAAAAACATCTTTATCATTTTCAAGAACAAAAAGTGAAGGATACAAAAATCTAAAGGGCATATCAGCACCCCAAGTATCCAACCAGAATCGGATTTTGTCACCTCGACCTAGAAGACCAACAAAAGTGCAATTCAGATCAATGTCGAATTTTTCGAAATCCTCCTTGACTTTATAGATGCTTCTCCACACTCCCGAGGAAGATAAACGAATCGGAATTGGATGTCAAAATTAGATGTCAAAAATATCCAAAATTAGATATTAAAATACAAATAATATCCAAAATACAAATTAAAATACAAATAATATCCAAAAATTAGATGTCAAAAAGATGGTCAAGTCGAATCCGAAGGGTTGAAGTCGTGAATATGTCAAAGTAGAGTAAAGGTTCAAGTCGGAAACCAGTTGAGTCATCATAAGCCAAAACGATAATTAGTTAAAGTCTGTGATTAAAATCGTAAATATGTTAAAGTTAAAAAAAGTTTAGAAAGTAAAAAGTGTCAAAAAGTTTGAGGACTAAAGTTCAATATTCACCGAACTTACACCATAAAGTTATTATTTATAAAATAAAATTTGTTATTTACATAAGTTTAGAAACTTCTATTTCTAAAAATCCTTTTTGATAAGTATGTATTGTATAATGTTGTTAGAAACAAAAGTAAACGGCAAAATCAAATCTTGTGGACAAATATAAAATTAGTGAAGGATCAAAGACTTGGCATATGCTTTATATGATATGAAATCAATAAATTAGCATATAACCAAAGCCCTAAATCTCATCTCATATAAATATAAACAATAGCAGTGTACAAAGAGGAAACAAATTAAAACAATATGAACTCTCAAACTTGTCTCTTTAACTTAAACAAAGGCAACTTTCTTCACTTCATAATCAAATTACAAATCTTGTATAACAAAGTTGATGCATTTTTTTTCCATAATGGAAGTGTTACATATAACTATATAAGGTAACCTTTTAACCACCTTTTTTATGCCAAATGAGGGGTTAATTAAACCAAAATATAGCAACGAAAACGAGTTAGGGACGTTCGATCAACCCTTTTTAACCTGTTTAAGGTAAGCTCTATCCGCGTTGGTAAGCCGATCTTGAAATAGAGCCCACTCGCTTTTGCATCTATCTTTTACCTATGAAATGAACATAAATCTTTAGTATGATTCATACAATCATTAGTATATATGAACATAAATGTTACATCCTTACTTGTTGCCATCCATATTCTGCATTCGCTACTTGACCCTAAATTAGACATGCAAATCATGAGGACATGAGGTTACATGAACAGTGAACACAATATAATACAAGTTATGATCGATGATCGACTCACCAATGAAGGAATGACTTGATGAACAATCCATTGTGAATCTATTACACCGATTTTCTCATGTGCCGGCTGCAAGAAAAACAAACAAGCATATTTCAACGTGACACGCTTCCCTCATGATATAACTACTATGCGCAATAGGTTTACTTAAACAACATGGAAAAGGAAGGCGGTAAAAAGGAACAAACCTCAACACATCTTCTAAAAGCAAAATCCAAACCCCATCCATGCACCAAATCATTCTACATGTGCACAAGATGCCCAAATTTATCATTCATGTAAATAATATAACCAGTTGACAGATGATCAAATCACATTAGACTAGCGGGTCAGTTAATGGGTCAAAAGTCAAAACAGGTATTGTTAAGTATTGAAACTGGTCAGGTTGATCCGCACGCTTTTTGTATAACTAGTTAAGGTGTTAGATAAGAGTAAAAGAGCTATTTAGTTACAATGGTAAAATGATTTTAACAATAACATGATTAGGAGGTTGAACGCATTAAAAATGCACTTTTATGTTATCCAAACTGATCCGTTAATAAGTAAATGAGTTGAAATTGCCACCTCTAAAGTAGACTAAAGATATAAGAATTTATTTTTATCATTGAACATCTAACAATAGATCCTTACCTGAATCATGTACCACACACATCGCCACGCTTCCCGTGAAAACACAGGAGCCATAATCTCTACAAATCTGGAACAACAGCCAATTTGATACCAACCCAAGTGAGATGCATGTTAGTTAAGAAACATGAAACATAATTTGATTCTGTCACTTCATTAATGTAGTAATAGCAACTAAAATTTTAGGGATATGAGACAGAGACAGAGACGGAGATTATACGCTGCACATGGAGGTAAATGGGGATCATTGCACCATCCCGGTTTCTCTTCTGTATCCCTGTTGACAGATCAAGACTCATATAACGTAATTTGTCGGTTTGGTACCACATATATAAGCAGAGGTCTGAAAATGGTTGGGTTGGGTAACAAGTCAATACTAATAATTTTTGTATCGCGTGATGGTCATAAACATTTTTTCCCTTCAAACATAATCTTTTATCAATGATAACCTACTTGTGGACTTCTTTATCACGTCTTCTCTTAGTCATTTGCCACGTTAATCCATTATCGGGTTCAAGGCCAGGCTGAGAAATTTCCAAACCATGTTTCTTAACCAACTGCATATACCTGAAACATTGTCAATAAACAACTTACAGCTTGTTAAAATGCATGATTTATAATTTATAAACCAAAAAAGAAAATAAAACCACCTATCTGCATTGAAGTGTTTGACACCAAGATCTTCATCCCAAATGAAAATATAATCATAAGCTGCCACGATATCTGGATGCAAAAACCTCTTTGCATACCACCTACAAAAAAACGTTAAACAAGAAAAGGGGAAATGAAGAGGAAAACTTTGAGTAGAGCGTAGTAAACAACTAAACATGCAAAATATGTTACCGCGTGCATACCATTTGGTTTGCCTCTTTACACTGACATGAATCGACTGCTTTGACCATTCATATCGATCCCATTCAGTTGTTCGACCATCATAGTGAAAAAGCAAGATTTGGAAATCCTCGGAAAACTAGAAGAATCGTGACTACACGTCAGTATTCTCAAATTACCATCAAGCCATTAAATCAAATAAACATAAAAAGTTACTATCTTGTAAAAGGAACCTTTTTTACTGCTGCATCAATGTTGTTTCGTTGATCCCAACCGACCGTGAAAGTTACTAAGTACTTTGGCTTCTTCTTTAAATCCTGAAAAGTAAACACAATAACAGCAATGTGAAAGTATACTTAAATGATCCCAAATGCAAAAACAGTAAACAAACATAATTTGGATCGTGAATGATTAATAAGACTCATGTCACAAGCTACGGCGAGTAATATGACCAGTCAATGAAAAACTTATTCAGACAAAGGATTTAGCTAAACAAAGCAATCCAAACGTGGGTTAGTTTAAGAGGTTTTTATGTTAAACTATTGTGCTCTAACCATATTTTATAGCCGCCTAAAAAGCACGAACCACCCATGCTTACATTGTTGCAGTTTAACCACCAAAGTCACTCTTAAACATCTCAGATACATACCTCACTAGGTTTTCCCCATAGTCTTCGCAAATATAAATCCGTTTCCGAAACTACAATTCCTGGAGGTAATGATTCTGCTCCACGGGGATTCGTTGAAACATAAATCTGGAGCCATACAGCAATGAAGCACAACCAAAAACCAAATATTAAAAATTGAAATATATGATTTGTTTTTTATCAGATAATAGTATACCTGAGGTGTTACAGGTGCGTTAACCGGACCAAGATTTTCAGGAAAGTTACGTTCAGAAGCCTTCGATTGATCCTTGTTATTTGTTTTTCCAGACGATGAACGAATGCTTGAAGTAAAGTCAATCTGCAAGACGTACATCAAGTCAAATCAAATGGATGATGTTCTTTCGCTATTTTTGTGTAACACAAACACATCCAAGATTCGAAAGTACCATACATTAGTAAGAACAACATAAGGAAAATTAACCCCAATTAGGTATCCAACGATTATCCCCGCAGTTGCACTTATAACAAGTCTTGCACTATCATTTTGCTTCTTTACAACATTGCCACTGAATGAGAAATAAAACCAAATCAGTTACCAAAGTACCATTTACCAAACAGAAACACTCAACAAAATTTCATCCTACGCTAATTACCTTCGATGTATGTTTTTCATAATGCTATCAAGAAAAACCCCAGCTTTAAATGTGTAAACTAGGCATAACCAATAGCACCAACATGTTTTGATGAACATACAACATTCGCAACACCATGATATAAGGGTATATAAAAGTGTGTAGAGTTACCTGAAAAACATGGTTAGGAGAAAACATTGTTAAAAATAGAAGCAGTCGATAACATAAACCGAATAGTTCCCCTCAAGGTATACATACAACAGTCTTTCAATATGAAATATGTACTAATGTATACAAACAAAGAACATTTGATTGACTCATAGTTAGGCCCATGTGCAAGAATATGTACTAATGTATACAAACAACAAGGTTTACAAAACAGAACAAGATTGTTTTTCTTTCTGCATACAAATTAATCCCATTTCGCTAACTTGGGACGAAACGTAGACAGTTAATTATCATTGAGAAAAACCTCACCACAATTGAAGAAAATATACAAACATTCAAAATGTATAACTTCATTCATAGTAGCTTAAAGTTGAAAATGAAAATAATATCATATGTGAACCCTAAATACATCCTGATGTGTGACATAAACCTATCATATGAAATAATGCTCATAAGGAACATGCAATTTTCATATGAAGCGTGCAAGCAAATTTACAATGTAATTTCATAACATAATGCACACAATTTTATCAAAATTTTAGGGTAGAAGATGCTTACAGGTGTACGTGATATGAGTATGAATTTGGAAGGAAAAATTGCGGGGATTTTGCAATTGCAGGCAGGCCATATGTTGAATTTAGTTATGAATTGAATTTTTATAGTAAAGTTTTTTTTATTTTTAATATAAAAGCAAGTGTATATGATACGTATGCCATAAGAGCATGACACAAGAGGCAGCCTATAGGTCACCCGTCACCCCAGGAGCAAAAATTAACCCAACGTTCGCATAACACTACAAATCTACAATCCTGGTATGGTTTAATGCCCATCATAAAATGTTTACCTAGTTTCACCTATAAATGTCTCTAAGTAGACTAAAACGTGTGTCACTTTAGACACGAAACATTTTACACAAACTCCAATTACCACCGAGTCATTTTGTTATGATTTATGTATTTAAATAAAGCTTGTGTTTTTTAGGTAAGGTCTCTAGCCCATGATTTGGGGTGTGGGTTTAACCGTATGGGTCAACTTTTGCCGGCTTGCGGCTATAGATGGTGTTGTGTTTGCTAGCGGTTTATGTTTTCACATTAGTGATGTTTGCTAGCGTGTCATGTTTTCGCATTAGTCGTTTTATTGTGGGAAAAGGTATACCCATGACCGTAGGGTTTCTACTCATATCAACTCATCAAGAGACCTTATCATTAGAAGAAAAGACATGAAAATACTTGATATACGCTTCGTGAAGTATCTCAATCATGATAAAAATAAAGGCTTGCTCTCATTTCATTGTTTTGATTGGGATTTCACTAGTTATGTCTGGTTGTTATTATTCATATACATATATGTATAAATGTCAAGATTAAGACCTTATGGTCAATCCACATTTGTTAGACCTTTGTTGAAAGCTGATGCATTTATACCCAGAATAGACACAAGCTAAAACAACAGCCATCAGGGTGGAAGTTGTGTTTATGAATTTATAAACCCTTTAACTCAAACAAGCAAACAAAACAAACCACATGTTTAAACAAGCAAAAAAAAAACAAACGAAACGAAACAAACAACATGTTTAACTCAATTAAACAAGCATAGAAAACAAACAAACTGATTAATGAACAAATTTATGTGTTTATGTCTTTTGGTTATGAAGATAAGTTTGTTTGCTAAAATAGTAACCAAACAAATGAGCATTAACATTCTATTAGTTTTACCACAAACAAACAGAGAAGATCAATAACATATTAAGCTAAATATATACATTAAAATTTATGTTTTCGTTTTAAAAAATGAGATATGGACAGTTTAAATGTTACACTTTGAACTAAAAGAAGATCAACCCACTAAAGAAGTCTTGGCTGCAAGGTGGGTGAGAGCCTGCTTATGGTATAAATGGCGTAGCCTTTTGTACTTCTGAACAAACACTACGAGATCAATATCCTTTTCAAGAAGCTGCTGGTTGAGACTTTCGGATTCCTCGTCTGTTTTATTCATAGACTCTGAACAAAACATAGGATTAAGTAATAAGAATTCACATAACTACCTACACTCCGATTTGATCACTTTATACGTAAACGGGTCAATTTGAGTCATACTTTGCCTCTGTTAGAGGAAAATGGCTCAAACTTTAGAAAAGTGGTTAAAGCTGAAAAAGAGTTGATTCAGTTAAAAGTTTCCTAAAGAGTATTCAAAATGTACAACATTCCTTCGATTGCTATATGTCAAAATTTTCAAACAAATGATTAATTTAAGAAACGAAAAGATAAAAGAAACTTTTTTAGGCCAGGGAAGGACCAGAACTATTCTGAAGATGTCCCGGTTTAGACCCATTAACCAACCCGCCCATCTTATCACCTTGAGAATATCCCAGTGAAATTTAAAGAACAGACAGAATAGAACTTAATCATAGCATGTGGTTTTTTGGGCCTTAAATAATAGCATATTTACCTTGTAGCTTGTGTAGCAAGGAACCAGGGGAGTACGATTTAAGGATTTCAGCTTTTTGCTTGGTGAGATCATTCAGCTTTTCTTGAGCAGATGCTAACTCACTTGTTCTTATGATCATGCACTGTACCATGAGAAACCGACAAAAAGATCGAGACTTTTGTGATAATAAATACAAATTTTACAGTTAATCAATAGCAATTACCCATATTATCATCACTTCCATTTTTATGAGAATTTTGAATCACATGTCATTCTCCATACATGAATGATGGTAAATTTGACGGTTGATATAAGTTCGCACTGCATGAAATTCTCACCTGGTTCCTCAGTTCGGTTATCTGGGGTTCTTTTTCCAAGTTTTTTCCTGCATAACAAACATCCCTTTAACTAATTTTTAAATTTGACCCATTGGAGATAAAACACAACCCAAATCACCTCACTCATTTGTAAACAGTAAGTGACTCAAAATTGCCACCTCCAGTATTTATCCCAACTAACTTTGTAATTTATTTTCCATTTTTACCCCCTCTTTCAAACTTTTTTTAAGGTCAAAGAACACGGGTATATGTACCCATTTGAAGAAAGTTAACACGTGAACCAAGAAACTTACTAGCAAGCTGCAACATTTCATTTCGAAGCTCATCTCTAACCTGATTTACAAGAAAAGAAACTATAAGAAGAAAAGAAACTAAAAGAAAGAATCAAAATGTTGACGCATGTAGAAAGTTGTATCTAAATTATAGCTATGATGCTTACATTGTTCTGAGTTTTCACAGGATCAATTGAAAGCAAGAACTGTTGATAGGCCTCTGGATCTGATATAAGGTTCCGAAGCTCATCAATACTAAATCAATCAAATAATTCAAGATACAATGAATACATCAGAAAACCACCAACGACAACAAAGTAATAAAACTCTATTTAAAAAAAAATCAAACATAGACAGACAATGTTAGGGTCGATGATCAACAAACACACGATAATTCTTGAAGTACTAATCAAATACACACGACATGTTACCATCCAAGGTTCAACTCCAACCAAGTTCCCAACTACCAAACACGTAAACTGTGACTGAAATGCTGATTAATATACTTCTATGGATAAAAGAAATAGTTAGACGTAAAATATTGTAGTACATTTTGAGAATGATGATTTCCTCCTCTATAAAAACAAAGTTATATAACAAAAAGGATAAAGGCAAAGCTGTCATTATTGCCTAACTATTTCAATTCCTACAAATCATGTTCTGTACCCAATACAAAATTGAGAAACTTATGCTGCACATCTAAACATGTTTCATAGCAAAATTTACAGATTAAAAGAAATAAAAACAAATATATTTATACACGCTTGAGTGAGGCTATGAGGACATGTAAGTAAGCTAAAAAAGATTAGAACTTCTTGATGAGACACCTTAGCACGAAACTTTGCATGTCCACTTGTTTGATCCTAGACAAACTAGCTAATCATGGTAAACATCAAAGGTCCAAGAAAATAAATGAAACATTTAACAAACATTGACCTAATTGAAAAAAAAGTCTACCTTTTATCTTTTAGATATACAATAATTCCAGCAGCTTCCGCGGGAGAAACATGAGGTCGTTCTCCGACCCTTTGTGCGTGAGTGTTGGAGTTTGTGCTATTAGGTGTAGCAGGGCGGGATGAACTTGGTGAGCTAACAACAGACGGAGGATACCATGAGGTTGTAGCATTTTCCTGTGGCCTTGCATCACCTTGTTCTTGAGAACCCCTAAAAGTTACCAAAGATTATTACTTTAATATTACACGGCTACAAGCACAATTAAGTTAATGAACAATAAACAAGTAAAAATTAAACATAAATACCATATGTGTTTCTTAGTTCAACTTAAGGCATACAAATGTAACAGCATTGAGGCAATGAAGCTAAATTTGATAACTTGATATCATCCAAATTCAACTTAAGAAGCCATTACAATGAATTGTTCACGAACACTAACATTAACAAACACAAACAAATGTTCACAAACATAAAGCAATCAAACTTGTTACTAAATGAACTTGAATATCATAATTCAGATCAAGCTAGATTATACAGAACCTAAAATTAACCATGCTTTATAAACACATAAACCCTAAATTGAATTATAAGAACAAAAAACAATTTTTTTACCAGAACTTAAACATGTTCATCTGAGGCCGTTTGTTCGGTTTTAATGTTGAAGCAACAGAAACTGCAAAACTCGAAGAAACCCTACGATACGACGATATATAAATTTGCAATTTGCAAGTTACGTTCTGTGATCTCTTACTGTGTCGCTATACATGAACGGATAATATGATCGGACGATTGGGATTGAGAAACAGAGATCGATAACTTAATGATTGATAAAAAAATATCGCCGGAGATGATGATTTGGGGTCACCGGAAACGTATGCTCCGATAACCACCCCGATTATGTGATTTATAAATTTATTATTCGAACAAATTATGTTCCATGCCAAAAAACTATTTTGTTTTTGTTTCTTGTGTTTTTTATATTTTTTGTTATAGTTACCTTTTAAGTTAGATCGCTTTTACATTACTTTTTAGTTTTATCAGAAAAAAAACCGGTGTCACTTTTTTTATTGGTAAAGGACTCTATTTCACGAGTTAATGCCCAACACGAGGATAGAATGAAGATAGGTTCTATAAAATGGTAGTGAGCAGAGGATGCAAAATATATTTAAGAATTTTCATTCATTTGTACATCTTGAGAATTAACTGTTTACCTCAGGGGCGGACCTATATAGAGCGGATGGGGGGCGTCCGCCACCCATGAAATTTTATTTTTCAGTGTTAAATATACATGAAAAACGCAAGTGCCCCCCATAAAAGTTTACAGTTGACCCCTTTAAACATTGATCGAGCGAACCAAAAGAGTGAAAACATAATCTCCAAAGTTTTCCGGCAGCTTTTTTTTTCCGGCGGGGTATGAAGGAAGAAAGAAGAGATGGTTGAACTAGTTAGGAATATGAGCCTAATATAATATATTATATTTTTATTTTTATCTTTGATTTGTGAGATTACATCTTGGCCGTTAGTTAAGTTTAGGTGGATAATGGATGGACTAACCTATCCACACACCCCCAGCCCATATTCAACACACCCCCATAGCGCCGAGCTAAGGCCTTAATGCAGCATATGTCATTCCCGAAACACTATATGCTGCGCATAGGCCATAGCGCAGCATATGGCTTCTTTTCCCAACCCAGTCGACTTTTTGTCTTGTTTTTTTTATAAATAACCAACATGTTTTTTAATAAAAATTCAGTTATATTTGTTTATAAAAAACGTTTTTTTGTTGTTAACATAAAAAACTTTGTTTTTGGTTGTTAATAAAAAAAACTTATGCTATATATACATTCATACACAATCATTAATCATAAACATACAAACCCAAAGATTTCAGTTATATTTGTTTATAAAAAAAAACGTTTTTTTGTTGTTAACATAAAAAACTTTGTTTTTGGTTGTTAATAAAAAAAACTTATGCTGCGCTAGGTCACAATGGAGCGTATAGCTTGAATGTGTGGTTTGTGCGACTGGTTGTAAAGGAAGAAGAAACCCTAGCGCTGAGCTATGCCCTATGCGCTGCGCTATAGGGTTAAGTTTTTTTTTTTTAAATCTCGTACGTATGGGGAGATATTATGGCATATGGGGCGCTATAGTGAGGCATATGGGGCGCTATGCCCTTAGCGCTGCATATAGAAAAAAAAAGTGAAGCATATGGGGCGCTAAGGCCTTAGCTCAGCATGTGGGGGTTGTGTGGATAGTTTGGTGAGGTGTGGGAATAGACTGGGGGTAATGGATTACTCCCCTGCAAAGTGTCAGTCTCTACCTAATTTCGTATATCTTATTTATTTATATTATATTAATAGATGGATATTTATTAAGTCATCATATAAATTAGGAGTACTTTTTATAACTTTTATTTTATATTCATGACATTTATTGGAGAAAAATGGCATGTGAAAATTGAATTATTACTAACAGATTAAAAATAACAATTTTCTTCCTATATTTGATCTCACGTATATAAATATATAATAACGTACATAAGTAGTTTATTCAATTAATATTTAAAGATGACTAAGGAGAGGAACATGTAAAAAATACATAATAACATACATATTTACATAATAAGCTATTTTTAGTTGGACAATTATAAAACTTAAAAGTTTAGTTTTTATATGATTTAAAATATTAAATTCGTTAACGTTTATATTTTTTCAGACTTTAAAAAAATAAAACTTTCTTTTATGACCATTTGATAAAAACATTAGTACACAAACAATAACATAATGAAATGAATATAATATTCTTACAAATCTAAGCTTTCGTGAAATATTTCTAGGGATGTCGTTTAGCTTCATACAAAAACTACGTAGTCAAATAAAACAACATAGTTTCATATAGTTTTACACCAATGTGTATATATATACCCATATAGAAATTAATCCTCCGGATTCAAATAGTTTTACATGTGAAACTTTTTTGACCCGACCCGACATGATCCGAACCGAAAATATATATATGGCGATACTTGAATGAACCCTATAAAAGTTTCGACCCCCAAGAAAAAAATTTCTAGGTACGCCACTGGTTTACCTGTATAAGACCCTTATTATAGATACAAGAAGAATAGATTCATAAAAACATACCAAAGATAGAGATACTATTACAATTACCAAACCTGACTCGGATTTTACGTCACTCCTCTAACCTATATCTTAACCAAGTCATGTTGTATAACCTAAATGACTGATATGATATATAATGGCCAATAATTGTTTGAATTTGACTAAAGCCTATACAAAACATAATAGATATGTTTGTTATCTAATACACTAAACAACCGTAATGTAGTGAGAAAATGCAATGATAAAGGTATAAAAATTGTAATGTTTAAGGTATAAAAAAAATACTATTTAATTAAAAAAAATAGAGAATATAGTGATTTTTACTGTAATTACATGATATGAAGATAGGTTGACAAGGTTGGTCAAAGACACTTTGGTATCACTTTTTTTAAACAACGATTGATGCAACGACTTATGACCGAAACATTCAAATAAGCAAGAATTAAAATCGAAACTCCGTCACTAAAACCAATTAATGTTTTTCATTGACATTAAGAATCCATTACTACAAACGCAACAAAAACTCCCCATAACCTTTCTTAATGAATGAGTTGATGGGACATTAACTAATTATAACACTTATGTTTAAAGACACCACAAACAATTTAAAAGACAACCTTAAAAACAAAATGTTATTGGTTGAAGGGGGTTCCGCGTAACGTCAAAGTACCGTCAACAACACTAGATCTCTGACCAAGTCAACAATTTTCTGTGTGTTTCTGACCGATCAACGACGACATCGCAACGGAACATTTCTTCTTTTTCAACTAACAACAACAACCTACTCAAATGTCGATTCATAGCTTCTTCTCAACCCTAAAACCATATTTCACTTGATCTGTAACGAATCTATACTCTTTGAAACGTGTTGGATTCATCTTCCTTTGTAATATAACGTTGATGATGATTATGAACTATTGCTAGGGTTTAGAAGATATTGAGGAAATGACAGAGGTGGGGAAATTGCTGTATGTAATAGTGGAAGATCATGATGATGAAGTTGAAAGAAATGATGAATCGATGTTTAGATATACTCGTCCTGTTCTTCAAAGTACGTTGCAGTTGATGGGATGTAAAGCTCGTCATGCCTTTAAGGTTTAATCACCTTATCTCTTCTCAAATCATCCAATTCGTCTTGTTCTTGTTTTTGTCTAATTTGATTCGAGAATAAGTTCCAGAGTTGATGTGATTTTATGAAATAACTCAGGATCTGTATGAAATGTTACTTTAGCATTGAAAATGATGTTTGTTTGTGTTTAGTTGATGCTGCCTTTGAAATTCAGTTCATGTTATTTGCGCTATGTTTAGTTAAGTTTATTTGCGTATGGTGATATATTGTTTATATTTCATGGCTGCATTGAATGTGATATTGTGTGTTTACAGATAAGCCAGAGGGTTTTTGAGATCATGAGAATGAAATGCTCAGAGGACAGTTTGGCTGATATAGGTGTTTTTCAATGGGGAAAAGATTTTCTAAAACTTCATCCTTTGAAAGAAAACGGTTGTGACATTGATAAGCGATCCGATACGATGAATGTAAGCAATCATGTGGTTTCAGAGGAAGATGGGAAGCATTTTGAATCATACATGAAACGCACGGCAGTTGTTATTAAAAGGAAGAGTTTCATAGATGTTGTGTGTGATGCTTTGGCTGAATATAAGTATGTTGGTCCCAATCAGAGATCTGATTTTGTTTTAGCCTGCAGGTATTTTTAGCTTCATATATACGTGTTCATTTTTATACCAATATCATAATAATCTACCGAAAACTTTTCAGGATTCGTGAAAGGAAGGAGTCGGTTACTGTGTTACTTTGTGGTACTAGTGGATGTGGCAAATCTACATTGTCAGCTTTGCTGGTATATCTATCCGCTTTGCTTCATAAAGTCTTAATTTTTTTTGTTTGCAGTTTGGTTTACGCTTATTTCTCTGTACGTAGTTTTCATTAAAGAGCTTGTGTTACTATTTATGATTTATAATCTGCAGGCTAGCAGGTTAGGGATCACTACTGTTGTATCTACAGATTCGATACGACATATGATGAGAAGCTTTGTTGATGAAAAGCAAAATCCGCTCCTATGGTCTTCTACTTACCATGCAGGCGAACATTTAGATCCTGTGGCTGTGTCGGAAGCTAAGGCTAGGAGAAAAGCTAAGAAAGAGGTCAATGGTGTATTTGATGCTTCTACAAGTCAACACGTGTCAAAGGAAAGTTCTAGTTTGACTACAGTTGACTTGATTAGCCCTAAACAAATGGCCATTGAGGGATTTAAGGCGCAGAGTGAGATGGTTATTGATAGTCTTGATCGGCTTATAACTGCATGGGAAGAACGGAAAGAATCGGTTGTTGTGGAGGGCGTTCATTTGAGCCTTAACTTTGTGGTATGTATTACTGTAATAGATTCTCGTTGCACTTGTTTCCCATTTAGGCGGAGATTCGACCCATGTACTTGTCTTTAACGGGTAGATTTGGGTTATTAATATCTAATGAGTAAATTAAAAAAAACTAGTATAAATGGAAAATGGGACAAATGATTGATGGTTAGATTTGTGTTATGCTTATCTCTAATGGGTCAAATGAGTAAAATAAAAATGTTAGTATAAATGGGTCAAACATGATAAACGGGTGGCAGGTCACCACGTCTATATATTAAAACTTGCACAAAAGAAATACTAGTTATGTTACTGGCTCGTTTTTAGAACCTTCGACAAAAGTTTTTTTTGGGTCAATCTGACTCATTCCAAAGCATTTCTGCATTGACTTTAAACCCGTTTTGACTTGCTACCAAATCTGGTATTTTTGTCGCTTCTAGTTTCAATCTTGGATATGTAACTAAATTTGAAGTCTGATGCAATATTTTATATAAAATGCAGATGGGGTTAATGAAGAAACATCCATCAATCATACCATTTATGATATATATTACAAATGAGGACAAACACATGGAAAGATTCGCTGTTCGTGCAAAGTATATGACTCTAGATCCTGCCAAGAACAAATATGTAAAGTATATTAGAAATATCAGAACAATCCAAGAATATCTATGCAATCGAGCAGACAAATATTTAGTCCCAAAAATAAACAATACAAATGTCGATAAAAGCGTTGCTGCAATACACGCGACTGTTTTCAGCTGCTTAAGAAGACGTGAAGCTGGAGAGCAGCTTTATGATCCCACAACTAACACGGTTTTTGTAGTTGATGAAGAATATAGAAATCAGTGTGTGGCTAATTCACTTAGCTCAAAAGGAATGTTTCAGTTGATCCAAAGACAAGGTTCATCAAGGCGTTTAATGGCTCTTTTGAATAATGATGGTTCTGTTGCTAAAGCATGGTCTGCTGACGATGGGTTAGATGTTCCAATGTATGGACCGTTACAAGTTGGAAAGTCTGAATCGGTTAACCTACAATTTGGCAACTTTGGAATTAGTGCATGGCCAACTGACATTGGGGGCACTAGTCATGCTAGTAGTATTGATGACTCGAGAGGCGACCTTACAGATACTGGTAGTAAATATTATTCTTCATGTTGTAGTTCACCTAAAGTCTCCGAAGGACATGCTAAAGAGGTAAATTACTTCATTTTGTTGTTTACTTGGAAGAAAAAGCCGTATTTAACTATTTATTTCATTGTAACTTTATAAATGTTTTACGCTTTAGTTAAAAGAAGAGATGTCGGTGCATGGTAGTGATGAAGAGGGGGATGATACCCTAGAGGTTGATAGTGATGAAGATCTTAGTGATGATGTTAAAGAACATATGCATGAAGAGGTACCATTTGGCTCATTTTCAATAGTTTAAAATCATTTTCTTCGAAGATTTAGATTATTATTGTAACCACGCAGATGGAAGGGTCGGTTGATGAGGGATCAACTAAGTCGGACGAGGAGTATGATGATCTGGCAATGCAGGATACTCAAGAAAACAGTTACTTCACTGACGTAGAATTAGAATCCAAAACTAACATTTCCGGCAACCAACATGATACAATAACAAACACTCGTACCGACAAGTGTAAACAATAGAATCTGGACCATTTCTGGAGAACCAAAAGCGATGAGCGAGTTAGCACGCCTGTTTCAAACGGGTCACATAGTTTATTTTCTGTAATATCTAATCTTCGTTTTTCTTTGTTTGCCTAATCGAGTTATTTTTTAGGTAAGGGACGGTACCCCAGTCAAATTGAATGAGTTTGAGTTGCCATGGGCATTTGTTTGCACGACTGATGTTTGTCAAACCGTTAGCGGGCTGATTTTTTTTTTATTATTTTTATTTTATCAAGTTTTAGAATAGATTAACATAACCATCATGTTATGCACTTATGCCCAAGTGATTAGCTAGCTATACTGTTTTATCATTTCATTGAACATCTGGCATGCACTTTTACATTTATCCTTGTTCTTTGTTATTATGTTTTCTAGATCTATAATACCCTCTAAAATTAGGGTCTAATACACTCTCGAATTAGTGTTTGTTACTATGTTTTCTAGATCTAAAATACACTCTTAAACCCAGGTATGTTTATTGCTTTCAATGCACACTTAAAATTTTTATACGTGTCAGATCATCTTAAAAAAACATTATTGAATTTGACATAATATACCCTAACTTTTGTCTTAGTCAATTTTATAGCTCCAATTTGTTTTTATCACAATTTTCATTAGTTTAAGGGGTTGTTTGGCAAAATCTGAAGTATTAAGCGCTGAATGTTTAAGAGGCCTGGACCATTAAGTGGCTCTCTATCAATGAGAGGGATGTTGGGGTAGAACTAGGGGTGTCAATCGTGTCGGGTTGACGGGTTAGTGGGTTGAAGGACCGCGGGTTGGCGGGTTGACGGGTTGAATTATGCAACCCTAACCCGACCCATATTCCTATTCGTGTCAAAAATGTCAACCCTAACCCGGATAACATAAATTCGGGTCAACCCAAATATGACCCGTTTAACCCAGTTATCAAAATGAACCTAATAAATTTACGAGTTATAAGTGAGGGGGTTTTCTAATATGTGCCCTAAGGGCACATATAACATGCATTTATTATGGTAAGTATTGTTACTAATTAGATAAATATTATACTATTTGCCATATTTACCAACAAAAATCATGTTTTATATTTAGTTTTTGTTAGTAAATATGGTAAGTAGTAGAATATTAATGTAATTAGTAAGAATACTTACCATATTAAAAGTTTGTTATATGTGCCCTTAGGGCACATATTAGAAAATCCCTAATTAAAAATATATTACAAGTAACCGTATATTTACTTAAAATCTTATTGAAATCAATTTTATTTATAATAAACAAAAACAATAATAAATACTTAGCTTTAAAAATGTAAAGGTAAAAATTTAAGTGGTAATGAATTTTTTTTATTGTGAGTATAAATACTAAAGATAAAAGTAAGTTAACACTTGTTTTTAGAAAAAGAAAAAATAGATGAACTAATTTTTAAACCTAAACGGGTTGGCGGGTCAACCCGTTTTTTAAATACTTCAACTCGAAAACAACCTGTTTTTATACGGGTCAACCCTAAAATGACCCGTATTTTTAAACGGGTTATATTTGCCAACCCAAAACCTGATTAATTTCATGTCGTGTTTCGTGTCGCGTCGAGAATTGACACCCCTAGGTAGAACTTCAAATGAGTGTAAAGTTGGTATATGTTTTAATCAGTTTCATTCAGCATCTCTCTGTTTCTTTCATTCAACACTTAATGGAACCATTCAGAGGCTCTTTTTTTATGAAACAAACGCTCTGAATGATGCTAAATCTGAATGATTAAGCACTGAACTGAACCATTAAAAGGTGAAACAAACAATCTCAAATTAGTTTTTAGTTTGATAAATTCAACCATATAAATCAATTTCCATAAATAATGAAATTAACACATTTAATGGAATAGAAGGGTGTAACAAGAAAAAAAAATATATATATATATATACTAGGTTAAGACCCGTGTTTAACACGGGATTTGATAAGAATAAAAATAATTAAAAATATCATATTTGTTGATAAGATACACAAAAAAACTCATGAAGAATACAAATGGATTAAACAAAAAATTTCTAATACAAATGGATTAAACAAAAAATTTCTAATAACAAAAATTTTCTAACCTTGTAAACATTAATTATAGCATGACAAGTCAACAAAAATTTACTAATATTATGCCAAGTAAGCAATTAGAGGCTAGATTTGCTAAGAAATTGACATTTGGCAAGAATGAGTTTGGTTTATTATATTTTATAGATAAGAAAATGTTGCGTATAGTAGCATCCAATTCTTTTCTTCTTGTTACTACTCTTTCTAGATTAATAACCAACTCTAAGATTAGTGTCCCTTATATACACATCACGCTATAAATTTACTATCTGTCATTATGTTTTTTGGTTTTAAAATACTCTAATGTTCAGGTCTTGTACGTGAAAGCGTGCTCGTCTGCTCGATAGCCCGTTCATTCGTTCTATGGTCCTTTGGACCCATACTTTGCTTCACGGTTTCAAGAATTTAAAAACGAACTAGTAACGCTAGTTAACAAAATACTACGTAAAATTACAACTGTTTTTTTAATAAATATAATTAAAATAATTGAATACTTAGTTATTTATAAATCGTGTTATTTTTAAGTGTTAGTAATTCCTTTTTAAAGTAAGTTCTGAATTATTTATCTGTCATATTTAGATGTTCTTAATTTACAATATATTTTTTCCTAACTAATAGCACAAAAGTTTTAATTACTTTTTTTAGTAACTTAACAATGACATTTCGGGGTCGTTGGCATGTTTCTTCATAGTTCATATATGTTCATACCTCAGACTGGATTTCAACCGTCTATCGTTAGTTTGACGTTTGATGACGACGTCAACCCATTCTAGGAGAAAACCGACTAGCTCATAAAACCTTATAACCTGTATATGCATGTATTGCTTAATGACAATCTCTGCTAATAACTATAAAAATATTTGTAGTGAGATTAAACTTGTGGCTTAATGTCATAAAAATATAAAACTTATTATTATATAACATAATAGATGTTAGTGAACCAAATAAACGATGATTTTTAAAGTGAAAAAAAAATTAAAGAATTTCACTTAAACAAACAAGAAATCATAAAATCATAAAAGTTTGAAAAAACTGAAAGGGAAAGAAAGCAACATCAAAAGAAGTAGGCCCCTTCAATGGACCATTTCTCTCTAGCTACTTTGTTCTTGTCAGAATTTTAATCTCATAAAATTTCAATTTGAGCTAAAAAAATATAGGAAGAAAAAAACTGGTTCAATGTTAGAACTTATAAGTAAAAAAGAATGAAATTAGATAAATCATGATAAATAATAAAACAACATTGGTAGATAGATTCATTTGGTCGGTTTTTTAATTTTGTTGATCGCTTAAGTATACCGGTGTTATACGTTATTCTGTTTGGATGTAATGAACATAAAAAAAGGTCGATTACTCTTTAGCTATACCAAATACATTGTGACTTGATTCTTAAAGCTCATTAGACATTTGTTGAGATTGTAAATAAGTCGAGCCCAACAAGCTAGAGCTAGCCTTGTTGGGGTCAAGTGACCGGAAAATTTATAACATTGTATGTCATATTGTCATTAGCCTCAATCTTTTAAGAAAGTGTATATGAGTATATGAGTATATGGCCATAAACTTAAAAGTTAGAAAGTTGTTTAACTTTTAATTACTCATTCTAAACATGAGACTTGTAGCGGCTCAAGCTCTATCCCTTATATTCTCATGTTGTAGAAGACCAAGTGCGTGCATATTCTTATATAATATAGCAAAATAAAAAAACTTATGTGGCATCTTTTTAAAAATTTTAGCTTATGTGACATTATTTGAGAGTTTATCTTACAATAATGATTTTTTATTTAAATACGTATATAAAATATATTATAATAAAACTAATTACATTTTTGGTTCTCTAATATTTTGGAGAATTCTAAAACATTTAAGAGTATTTATATTATTAACCATTTACTATAAGGGGTGTACATGAGTTGGTTTATATTTGATAGGGTTTAAAAATGAAACTTATGGATAAAGTTAATAATAACATACAATTAAAGACATCAGTGTTTTACAAATATACATAACATTTTTGTACTATTTTTTTAAAACAAATAAACTACACCATAAAACTGAGCACTCTATCTCTTTAATTTGAGTATAATATTGCTATACTAAAAATAAAATTTTTAAAAATATATCATGTGTTCCGGTTTACCAAGATTTTGTCTCAAAACTGAATGAAACATTCATAAATATCCTTAAAAGCATCACTTGAATTTTATGTTCCCGAGTGTAGCGCGGACACTAAACTAATATGATCATATAACATTAGCCCACACCATATGTGTGTAACTCTACTTCTACCTAAACTAAAAAATGATAAATTTTTACCCAAGTAATAATTTTATGTCATTCACATATACAAAACCCACCCCACATGTCACATCTTTTACCCTGTTATCATACATCGTATATGTTTTCAACTCGTAAAATGCACGGACCTAACTTATTACCATGTTATCATACGTCGTATATGTTATTCAACTCGTAAAATGCACGGGTTTACTCACCTAACTTATATATTCCCTTAAATACGGGATGTGGTATTTGGGGAGAATCTTTTGTTCATCCTAGATTGTCATTTTCATATCATGTGCTCACTCACTTTAATCCTTTTATATTACGCTTAATCTGGAATCTAATTAGATTAATCACAGCTAACTAAAGTCATTGGTTAGAGGGGTGCCATGTGAACATGTCTACCTTAATTATTCCTTAATTGTACTTTTAAATCATAATCGCGCCATTAATAATCATTTTCATTCTAATGCTTCACAAAATTCAAAAGAAAGAATCGATGTTTTTACTCCATGTCTAATCTTTAATATATACGTCTAAATGTGATGGTTATCGTTTTAGAATATGAACATGTCTATGTATCCTAACACATTTTATTGTAAACAATACGTGTTAGGATATTATAATACATGTTGTAAACATCGTGTTATGATGTCTAACTTGGTTAACCATTTAGGTCAACATTTCCTCTAAGTATTCTTTTGTTTCTAATTAAGTATGAAACTTGTTGTCTAAAAAAGCTAGTGTCGCAACTTGTTTTTAGTTTACCTTATATTTTATTAAGATTTAATTGCATATTTACCATTATAAACACTCCCTAATTCCATATTTCTCCAACTAAAAAAATCAACTGTATATATACCCAATGTTAACTAAATGACCTAATTAAAAATGAGTATATTTGCAAATTAAAGTTGTTTATAGGGAAAATATGCAATTGATTTTTTTGACTGGGTAAATATATATGCATTTAAAGTGTTTTAGAGAGGGAAATATGCATTTATTCCTTTTATTAATGTATGAGACTAATTAACTTGTTTGGTTTACAAAAATCTATTCGTTTTAATAAGTTAAACTCACCCACTTTCAACAATTGAATAAGTTTTCACTGTCATTGATAGGTTATAAATGTATAGTTAATCATACGTACAAAGGATTATTTTGGTCAGATTTGAGTACAAATTTATAATAATATATTATGTATCTCGTATTCGTTTTCGATCTTGATCTCTAGTACTATTAATTATCCGATTGAAAGTTAAGTTAAGTTCGTGTGCATCGACAAATTAGTTCAATCTGAAATGGTTATCAAGATTCTAGATATATATACGTACCGAAAATTCACAAATTACAAAACCAACAAATATTTTAACTACACGATTGACATATGTACGTACCTGCCTCATAAAACACATAAATGTAGATGTTATATAACTAGATCACATTTCAAATTAATTGAGTAAATAAATGATTAAAAAAACACAATAATACAAATAAAATGTTATCCTACGTACCAAAACACCATTATTAATACCAGTGCACATTATTCAAATTATGTCAGCATATATATATAACCAGTAGCATGGCAAAAGTACAAGATGACAGATTAACAATTTGGATTCGAATTATGTATGCGACTAAATAATTCCATAAAGTTATCAAACATGCATCAAGATACATTTGATAATATATATAGTTAAAAAAACATTAGTTAATATATTTAAAAGTACGTAACATATAAATAATATATAAAATTAAAACCGAGACTTAAAATATGTTCATATAGAGCTCCTTTAATAAAATTGTCAAACATCAATGGTTCCATAAAGTTATCAAACATCAAGATACATTTGATGATTAATATAGTTAAAAAAACATTATTTAATATATATTTTAAAAAGTATCATATAATTAATAACAAAAATAAACCGAAACTTCAAATATTTTCATATAGATTGAGTTACGTTATTAGAATTTAGAATATATAAATCAGCTAGCTAGAATTTAAATATAATGTTCAAATACTAGCTAATTAACTCAGCAGTTAATTATGAACTTTGTTATAATTTAAACTCGCTTACCAAGCTCTTCAATTTAATTTATCTTGTGTACGTAGTAATAGAAAATTAATAAAAAGTAATGTTTAAAACATTTATTTTTGTTTAAAGAAAGTGAAAATCATAAAAAATAGACATGAGCTAGCTAGCTAATCCTTTTCTACTAAAATGAACATTGACTTAAATCCATCTCAAATAAACATCGGCTTAATTCTTTTCTATTAGGACGACGTACTAGCTAGCTAGCTCTAAGTAGGGAAAAAAATTGGAGTACACGATAACAACCAATATAATTAAATAAAAAATATGTATAATATATATTCCACATGATCTAGCTAGCTCATTATATTTTTAACAAATTAAAACAGTAATAATAAAATAAGAAATTAAACATATATAATTAACTCGATCACCTAAACCGGCATGCATCCACCCAACCATAGTTTAAGATGGAGGAGATGAGACCGGAGTGCTAGATTGATGACATGGGATTAATGGAGTGAATGTGGATCGAGCCCGCGCGACAACGCACCCACCCGTGAAGAAGCAAGCTTAATTGATCGAGGGCAACCATACAGCCATATATACTTTTTTCAACAAGTTAAAAAACACCTCTATTGTGACTTGTCACATTAAACCAGTTTCTGTTCAAATTCATTTTAATGATTATAATCATACATTTGATATATATGGCTGTTTAATTATAATAGTAGATCCAATCCAACAATTATATATATACTAGTTTAATGCCTGTGTGTTACACGGGTAAAGTCATAAAAATAGATAAATTTAAATAGTTGTGAAACGGGATAAATTTATAGAAAAATAACCATATTTCATTTCTGTTCTAGTCAGGTCTCTCAAACTTTTTGTTTTCAATTACATAATTTAACTTTAAAAAGGTGTTTCAATCCTAAATAATTAACTTGTACAATAGGTAAACATTGACTTTTTCAAGAGACAACTTCAACAAACAATTGTTTTTACTTTCCTACCACTAACTGTCATGAAAACTGACGAAACCTTTTAACATTCTATGTAAAATAAAAAAAATATTCAAAAAACTTTTTAAATATTGAAAAACAGAAGTGGTGAAAATTTTCCTAAATTTGTAAAAAATCTTAAAGAGCGACAATCTCTTTTAAATAAATGCAAAAAATTTTAAAAATTGAGAGAAAAAAAAACTATGAAATTTTTAAACAAATATGATGGCAGGAAAAATAAGTTCTAAATTTACAAAATAAGTCCTAAAAAATTTAATAAGACTTTGTTTAGCAATGTAACGCATTGATCAATAACATTACATTTTGTAATGTTAAAATTTTTTAAAACAACTGAATGCAAATTGTTCAACTGAAATACATGTTGGAAAACTGATAATTAAGGAAGTAAATGAAAATTAAAAGTTAATATGATATTTATATTTTTAAAACAAATAATTTAAAATCGTAACATATTTTTGAAAAAAAAATTCATTTGATTACCTTGTTAAATTTAAATTAATTAAAAGTTAATTTACTTATGGTATTTAAATCTTCACCTAATAAAAATGTTATAAAAAATTTAAGCGGGGAAACTATTTTCTAAGTGTCTCTATTGATTGACAAGTGTCCTTCAAAACCCTCTTTTATTAGAAGGTATAGATATAGATGTTTACCAAGAAAGACACACTACTTTACACTTTGTTAATTTACTAGCTAGGTTTAATATATATGGGTGTTACACACGGATTAAATAATAATATTTAAAAAAATCTATAATCAATATATTTAAAGATTTGTAAATATTTAACGTTTAAGGATTTGTAAATATCTTTCAGATATAATATTAATATAAATTTTTTGGCTTTATCAAGTACTCATGTCATAAATTAATTTTCATTCAATTTTAATTCACTACGTACGTTAATCAGATGTTAACACGCCAACAACTATATATATTTTAAGGAGAGATTTTCTACAAAGGCCAAAAATTCTAAAAAAGCTAAGAAGAAATCTGGGGCGTCGGATTATGGTGTTTACGGCCCAGATGGACGCGGTGGAATTTTTGTAATTATTTTGATGTTTTGCTGACGTGCGTGGTGGAACCAGGGGTAGATTTGTCATTGCGTTTTTCCAACACCATGTATATAAAAAACACCATGCTTAAAACTGACTCTGTAAAAATAACACCACGCATATGAAAATATTAATTAATAAAAAACGTCATAACTTATCTGCTACAAAGTAACACCGGAATCAAATCGAAAACGTCATAACAATGATTAACACTATCATCACTGTAGAATGAAAAAAACGCCATAACTTATCTGCAACAAAGTAACACCAGAGTCGATATGAAAACGTCATAACAAGAATTAACAGATTGAATGATTATAGATAACAGATCGACGCCCCAGATTTTTTCTTAGCCGTTTTAGATCGAATCAATAATTAACAGATCGAATCAATGATTGACGCCCCAGTTCGAATGATGAATGATTATGGATAACAGATCGAGAGTGTCGATCAGATATTCGTAAAACATCCAACTTTCAAACGAAAACGTCAAAACCCAACAAAAACATCATAACTTCCAAATCAACACCATACGTTAAAAGGACGAATATGCCCCTCCGCCTGTTTTTACCCACATAGACGCGTGTATGATGGTGATTGCTTCCTACACTTCTTAGAGTTTTAAGCCTTTTTAGAAAATCCCCAATATATATATTTTAAACTATTTAAACCATCAAAGAATTTTATTTTCATTGATTGAAAGGAGATGAACGAACTCGAGTTGATAAAGTAGATACTAATTAAGATACATGACTAATTCACATCTTAATAACTAATTTGCATAAACATGCATGTAAACAGTTTTTTGAATGCTATAAAATGAATTTTTCATATCTCTAGCATTTTAAACTCTCAAACTCATAAATTTTTCATCAAAGAAACAACTATTAATATGCTACTAATCACAACCAATCTTTAAAATTGCAGCACAATATACCTAAAAAAAAGTTTATAAACCGAGATGAATAAATAACAATAGCATACATCATGATTTTAGGCTTGACCCATCATGACCCGTAGACTATTTCACTCAACCCATCATGACCCGTAAGTATTTTTCTTCAGCCCAATGGGTTAGATTTTGACCCACTATTGAGTTTTCTATGGCCCAAACTAACCCAACATGGATTTAAAGATTACCTAATGTGACCAAAAACTATTAAAATGGGTCTATTTTGCCAGGTCTAATCTTAAACCGTATATATATTTAAAATCAAAGAAATTTTTTTCATTAAATGAAAGGAGATGGAGAGAAAGAGATATATCCCAAAAAATTGCATTCTAATATGTAAATATGTAAACAGTTTTTTGAATGCTATAATATGAATTCAGTTTATATTTATTGCATTCTATATATGCTAGTTTTTTTCAATGAAAGTCGCCGTAAATAAAAAAAAATTGAAGTCACTGTTATAGACTTAATAGATACAACCTTTTAGAGAAAGAGTCCCAAATAATTGATGAGGGTTGTAGAAAAATAACAACTTTTTTTTCTATAAATTTATAAAATTTAGAAAACATTTTTGAGTGGTATTATTGGAGATATGATTATATGTGTGTGTGTATATATATTTTCCAGTGATTCAGATTGATGTCAGCCAGCACAGCAGTACTACAAGCACTCAAGCTAGAGAGGACCATGCACCCCACAAACAAAGGTTAAAAGCAACCCCAACAATTGCAGCAAGCAATGTGACATGTTCATCATTTAGATTTAAAGTCATCAACACACCTACCCTTAGTTTGCTGAAATATTCAAAATATTCATTTCTATGGTTAATTGATAAGATTATCAACCTAGCTACATCACCACTTTACATGCACATATCGTTTTCAATCGCCTCGACAACAAAACAACTTGCATATCTCTGCCTAGCTATAGCTAGCTTTTAGTTAGTATGACATTCCATAGTAATTAACCTTTTAAGGGGTGATGTACTGGTAAGCACCTCATTCTCCGATCCTATACGTAGCAGAGATTTCAAGTTTGAATCATATCCTGAACCCGACTCCTCATCCTTTAACCAGTTTCTTGTCACAAGTCACAACCGTATAAAACATGGTTGACAAGTCGACCTAGCTAGTTAGTTTATTATCAATTAATATCCAAGATGAAAGAGTAGTTAGCATAAATCTAACATGGATATATAACATATGTACCAAACATCATATGCATATATATAACTAAAAGGTAAAAGCACTAAATCACAAACATGCATCTCACTAGAACATATTCTTAATTGGTTCATACAAACAAAAAGTATCAAAAACATCATCTTTCAGTTGTACGCGCCTCAATCACTTCAATCGTGACTATATATATATGGGCGTACTTACACGCATACATGATATCAGTTTGTTAACTATGAAATGATTTCATTAAAACCAAACTGATATCAAGAAGCTGGTATAAATGGCCATTGAATTAATTATAGTCATGAGCAAGGTATACATAAATATTAAAGCATAATAAACTAAATCAACTTTGCATCACCATACATCCATATGCTTAAAATGTCAAGAACTTAAAATTGTTCATAACAACAGACTTATCAAACATAAAGATCTTCGACTATAAGCATTTGTTTGGGAACATTTCAATTTTCATGATCAGTTCATGTTCATTTCTGACTTACCTATTTCGTAGAAGACACATCTTGTTAACACATACACGGTTAAATAAGTCCATATGACTAATCTAAGACTAAATTGCTAATTCATGCACATTTTGCTTACCAGTTAAACTTCACCATAAACTACTATTAGTTATATAGTTTAAGCACTGCTTTAATATTTTAACTGATATATCATATCATATCCTTTTCAAAGACTTGTGCTAAGTACTGTCTTACGAAAGATTCGACAGTCAACCCGTTAACACATTGTTAAAAATCCTTTAAACACTGCATAAACATACTCTAAATTAATCAAAAAGCTAGATATATATATAACAGCTAACATATTTTCTTATCACATAAAATGTAACTTTTGCTTATGTATGAGTTTGCATACATATGTGAAGTACTTAAATCTGTTTCATGATAACTAAAACCAAACCTACAAAAAGAACATGCTCCAGTTTGATTAAAAGTAGTAATTAAATCTTGATTATATGTTAACTTATTAATTAATGTGTTAATAATTAATATATAAACCTAGCTACATGAAGAACATTGATATATCCATAGATCTGCAAAATATATATATAGTTGTGAACAAAGAAATTAAAGGGCAGACATGCAGCAGTAGATTTGATCTAAAGTTACAATTTTTACTAATTAAAGAGAAACATACACAGAAAACAAGAACAAGATACCCACCTGATAACCAGTTAGGGATACTTGGAAACTGACACATTTGATATATGAGTCAGTCAATATATTTATAACATACCATCACCATTGCAGAGAGTACAACTCCACACACCACCTATATACCTCATATCTGTGTAGCCGTTTTATTGCCGATGCAGCATCATCAAGATTCTCGTCTTCAAAAAAGCTTTTATTTCATTTTGCATTTTGGGCGTGAATCTTGATGATGCCACACCGGAAAACAACGACTGTTGTTACGTACGAGCCAACTTAACTTATTGCTGCTAATTGTAACCCTAGAAGAGGATGAAGATGAAGAATAGGGTTTGATTTGAGATGGAAAAAATGTTGAAAAATCAATTTCTTGAGTGGGTTTTCATGGGGTTTCGGCTCAATTATTAAGGCCACGAGGGATAGTGTGACGTGGCAAGTGGAGATTGGTTAATCTTAAAGTCATGAAACCAAAAGATCTACTGTTGTAACTCTTTTTTAAAAACTTTTTTAAATTAAAAAAATAAGAAAGTTATAATACCAACAGCCCTATTTTATTAAAAAAAATTATTTTTTTTCCGGTGGTGGGTGATCATCGGAGCTTTTGATTCAATATTTTTCATCATTAAGAAACTAAAAAGATGTTTGTTTGGATGAAAATGAAAAGGTTCATATAAATTAACAGAAAGAAACAGTTAAAGATCAATCAAGAACATATAAATTAACTAAGATAATAAGTTATATGGTGATAAAACAGAAAAAAACAACACTTACAACAACAGATGAAGTACATAAATAAAAAGATGAAATCAAAGATAATGTTTTTTTGGTGAGATCGATGCTGAAAAAGAGACAGATCTGAGATTGGTTAATAAGAATTGAAAGATGAATGATTAGAGGTTTGAGATGAGAGAGATTAGGAGCTAGTATGGTAAGTCACACAAATGGCCGGGGGAAGTGTGGACTTAGAGGACATACAACAGTAATATATATATTAAAAAAAACCAATAGGTAGGTGAATAAGTCGTTAAAAACGGCGTTTTTGTAGCTTTTGAAACGAGGGAGTGTCTGGCGAGGTGAGCAACGAGCTCACAAGATTAGCCCCCTTGTCTGTCGATATGCACTAACAAGGTCATGTAGAGCTCGATTTAGATATTGCGAGCTAGAGGATTTCATGACACACCTTGGGTGCCCACAAGTTGTTTTAGTAGCGAAGAGGTGATCAAGGAGGTTATTTTGGGGTACCTTTTGCTCCAAAAGGTCAAAAGAGAGATGTAATGTCCCGGGGCTCATTTTGACTGAAACAAGGGACGGGTCTTTAATTATCAAATAAAAAATATGCTATTTTTAGGAAGCCAAAAACGTGAGCATCATGTTGCAATGTGACATCACAATATCTTATTGGTTGAGGGAAAAAGAGACAAGGAACACTCCCTCCACCCTTATTATCTTTTTGAAAAAATCTCTATATGTCATTTCAAAACTCAATTTGAATCAATCTCTCAAGGTCCGTGTCAATCTTTTTGAACGCCTAAAGAGGTTTTTAAACCACATTCTTTTAGTAAAGACTTTTTTTTTCTAAAGATCTTAAAACGTAAAAACATGATAAAGAAAACCCTAACAAGCTCGCTAGCTATCATAGATTGAAACCTACCTAAGAAGTAACAAATTAAGTTAAAAGACCCCCATCCAATTTGTGAAAACATATAAAGATAGATATATAGCAAAACGAGCATGATCCAAGCCCAATAAAACACGGTCCTTCGGAGAGTGGAGTTATACTACAAAGTCTAATTTTCCTAGAAAGTCTAAGAAGCCATGAGATGATGACATGTGGCACTCCCTTAAAATTAGAAGGAAGGGTAAAGATGGTAATGTTTCTATATTTTAAGTTTCACCCCATTTTTTTAAACGTTCATAACTTTTACATACGATATTATTTTTTTAAAAAAACTGCACCATAAAAACAAGCATTTTCTTATCTTTAAAACGCGTATGATATTCATATATAAAAAACAAATTTTTTTTTTTCACGTTTTTCGCTTGTTGTGTTATTTGTCAAGTCATTGTGTTATTTATTCATGTCATTGTGTTATAACACAATAACCTAATGAAATAACACAATGATCTGAAATAACACAATGACCTGATGAAAATATAACACAATTACCTGATGAAAATATAACACAATGACCTGATGAAATATAACACAACGACCTGACGAAAATATAACACAACGACCTGATGAAAATATAACACAACGACCTGATGAAAATATAACACAACGACCTGATGAAAATATAACACAACGACCTGATGAAAATATAACACAACGACCTGATGAAAATATAACACAACGACCTGATGAAAATATAACACAACGACCTGATGAAAATATAACACAACGACCAGACGAAAATATAACACAACGACCTGACGAAAATATAACACAACGACCTGATGAAAATATAACACAACGACCTGATGAAAATATAACACAACGACCTGACGAAAATATAACACAACGACCTGACGAAAATATAACACAACGACCTGACGAAAATATAACACAACGACCTGACGAAAATATAACACAACGACCTGACGAAAATATAACACAACGACCTGATGAAAATATAACACAACGACCTGATGAAAATATAACACAACGACCTGATGAAAATTTAACACAACGACCTGATGAAAATATAACACAACGACCTGACGAATATAACACAATGACCTGACGGATATAACACAATTTGAAAAATATAACACAATGTCTTGACTAATATAACACAATGAGCTGAAAAATATAACACAATGACCTAACGAATATAACACAATGAGCTGAAACTTCAAAAAAAAAATTTCGTTTTTTATATATCAATATTATATGCGTTTTGAAGATAAAAAAACGCTCGTTTTTTTGGTGTAATTTTTATTAAAAAGTATTGTCGTATGTAAAAGTTATGGACGTTTAAAAAAGAAGGTGAAATTTGAAAATGAGACAAGACTAATATACCCTTAGCCTACCATTTAAAGTTCTAATTATTTACCATTATGCCACCTTGTGTTTATGAGCCATTGATCTTCATTTAATATTAGATCTAATGGTCCAAATTCCTTCTTAGACTTTCTAGGAAATTTAGACTTTGTATTTGAACCTAATTCGTCCTTCGGATATATATAGACTTTAAGCTTCAAGTTATTTTTTTAAAATAACCATCATTTTTGAAAAACTTTAAGATGGTGACATGTTTTACAAAAATGTCAAGTTGTTGATCATGAAACGTTTATTTAATAGAAAAAAATGTTTACTTTTAACGACTTTATTATAAGGTAACGTTTACCTTGGATAAGTTTTCATGATAATAATTATAATTATTGTGAATGTATTTTAATTTAATTAGCCAACTTGACACACATATATTAATTTGAGAATATTCTTTCGTTGTACGTATGAAACATGAGCCACTCATACAAACACTATTACTTTATAATAGTTTAATTCACAACTTAATTGGTATTTTTATATATCGATAAGTACTTTTACTACATGATACCTTATTTTCAAAATCAAAGCTACCTTGAAGATGGACGACAACATATAGTTTAAAGTCGATTATGACTATTTGGATATGGTTTCGTTTTCTTTCGATCTATTGTTACAATAGTTAAAGTGTTAATTATGTAACCCGTGGGGCGTTCAGAAAACTAAAAGCAGAAAATAATTGAAAAACAAATTGTATTCGTATTCTTAAAGAATCGGATGCTGAATTCGGTTTTTGGTTTGTTTTTAACCGTATCCAAATTGTGAATTCGATTTCCGGTTCGGTTAATTGTTTATTGTTAATTCGGTTCGGTTATTTAAATATCATGTTTAATCGGATAAGCGAACCGAATAATTGTTATTGCTCTTTTAGTCCACACAAACTCATGGCAAAGCGGACACAAAATGCATATAGCGACAAAGTTGCCATGAAAACACAGTTGTGAGAAAATCACATTGCAAAATGTTTTCCAACAATTTTACCATAAAACCTCACAAATTTTCAGTTTATCACTAAATTTCACAAAAAAACTACACAATCTAATATTTTCATATTTGCCATAAAACGTAATAGTTATTATATTATATTTTTTTGAATTTTGTGACAAATTTGTGGCTAAACAAATTTTGCTACAAAATCTAATATTTATTCGTTTAATTTGCTATAAATTTACAGGAATATTTGATCTTGTAGCTACTTTGTTAGAAATTTATGTGAAATATTAGGCTTGTTAGCTTTTGTTGAAAAAACTTCACAATATTATGGTAAATAATACTAAATATATTATGTTTAAAAAGGAAATTAGCCTCGATCGATCTGTATATTCAAAATATGTCATATCGTTGTTTGGGCATGGTATGTGAAAAGAGTTGCTGAGATATATGTTAGAGGGTTAATTTGATGGAATTGTACGTCGTTTTAGAATATAAATACTCTATACGTGCATACACATATATATTTATTCATCCGGCTTAGCTTTAAACCAATAGTATACAATTATTGTCGTACAATAATCATATATACACATGTATGGAAGTGTAATGTAAGACCAATAGTATACAATTATCGTACAATAATCATACACATGTATTACAATGCCTAAATTGACCTTTATATTATGGCTTTGTGTAACCTAAAAATCCCACTTGCTAACACGTACATGACATACCATCAAGTCCCAATAATGTACAACAATCATGAATCATCCACATGGATCAAAAGACCTAAATATTCCCTTGTTTTGACCTATTGTAGGTTTATTTAGCCTAAATAAACAACCCAATAACACATGACAAGATCACCCAATAATGTACACGTACTAACTCGATCAGTTTATGGAGCCTAAACAATCCATAACACTTGATATATAATTAAACCCAAATAATGCACAATGCTCACCACATGGATCACAAGACCCAAATGGCTTGCTAATTAATTGGTCTCAACTATTAAATCTACTCGAACCTTGACCTGAATTTAATTAGTCCACCTTTCACAATCAAGTTTATAGTTTAGACCATAGTATACACCGGATATGTAAATATATATCTTCCGTCATAAAATACCTTATGTAATATACTTAAAGAGCCGATATAACATTATCATTAAAAGAGCTAGGCGTTATCCATAGTAGTGGTAATTAAACTCACATTCAATATCTTATTCTTTGAAATATTAAATTATGACCCGAGTGATTGATTAATTATGACTATTATATATGTAGTTATAGTCATTTAAAAGTTAAAACTAATAATCCATATTAATTTGTGTAAGACCTAATTGTGGTGGTGTCACACGTACACATGTAGTTTATCAATATATAATTTTATTATTATAATAGATGCAGGAAATTAATTAAAGAATATAATTTAGATTTCGATTTGATCTGATATGAAAATGAAAAACTAAGAAGTTGTCGGGAGGAAGACAGATATATGATGGTCACAAGTCTCCCACTTTTAAGATGTGGGTTCATTTCTCCGTACACTTTGATGTGTTCATTTCATCTATATATTCTTACTCCCAATACATTTCAATACATACATACATACATACATACATACATACATACATACATACATACATACATACATACATACATACATACATACTTAATAATAATCCAAATGTATTTAACATAAGAACATTAATATTAGCTAAAAACAGTTTGTGATTCGGTATATAGCGTATACATGTTAATTAATTTGATTTTAGCTGAGCTCGTCTAAACCTATATATGCTTTGATTGTTTATATCTACTAATTATCAAACTATTAATTAATTTTGTGTATAGAGTAATGATTATAGTTATACGTAACATAATACACATTATCTACTTAACTTTTTTATAGCTATATACCACTATTCTTGTTATAAAGTATACATTTATTATACTTAATATTTATTGCTCTCTACTTATACAAATGATAGTGGTCCTAGCTAGCTGAGTTTGGTATATTAAGCTCGCACATGTGTATTAAACATGCTTATTTTTAGACTTGAACTTGAGTCTTTATGTTTGGATAATTAGATTTGAGTTCTTAGCCATCTGATATCGAGTATCTTGCGACTCTTATTACAAAAAAGGTCTGCTCATAGTGGATGAAGAATCGTCGTAGTTAGGGTTGTTCACGAGCCGAACCGAATTGAGCGAGAGCTTGCTCGTTGCTTGGCTCATTTACAAATCGATCCGAGCCGAGCGGCTCATTTACAAATCGAGTCAAATTTGAACCGAACATAAATGAGCCAAAATCGAACCGAACATACCGATTTAGGGTTCGGTGTGTGTTGTGTGTGTGTTGATGTTAGAAGAAGGAAGAAAACATCCGACGGGTTTTGGGTGGGGTTTTGGGTTTATAATTTTTCAATTTTCACATTTGGCCCTTGAAGTTTAGTATGTTATTTATTTTGGTTTTTAAGTTTATAACCTTGTTTAATTAATTACAAAACGAACCTTAAACTTATATAAAACTTAACGGACTAGTTAAAAGTAGTTAACGGTGTTAACCAAAATTTACGGGGTGTCACACATAACATTTTTATACGATTTTTTTTGAAAGAATAAATTACACAATAAAACTGAGCACTTTATTTTCTTTAATTTAAGTGTGAATATTGCTATACTAAAAATCTAATTTTTAAATATATATCACGTGTTTCGGTTTACCACGATTTTGTTTCAAAACTAACTGAAAAATTCACGAATATCCTTAAAATCATCACTTGAATGTTGTGTTCTCGAGCATAACGCTGATATTAAACTAGTACGTTTAGAGGAAAAAACTAAGATTTAATGCATTCTATACTATATACTCTCCATTCTTTAGAGAAAAAAAAAGATTTTAAGTAATAACAACGGCTATATTTTTATCTGAACATAATAACAAACCGTTTCATCATCACCACATCAAACACAATTAAAACCCTAATTAAAAGCCTAATTCATTACACAATAATCATCGCTCTTTCAATCGCATCGCAGGCTCTCGATCATCTTCATCTTTCATTCATTAATGTTCATCTTCTTTTACCGGCAACAGTTTAACTGCAATCGACAGCGGGAGCTTCATATCTTACTGTTTTTTCATCGTCCGTTACATGCTAGAGTTTTGATTCTTCTTCCAACGGTATGTAAATATTCTGAATTTCTTAGGTTTTGATGTATAATAATCAATCTTCTGATTTTGATACTTATGTCCGATTTTGATTGATGCACAAGTGTCTAAGTTTGATGTTTACTATGTGTATACGTTTATGCATGTTGATTCAAATAAATGATTCGGTGTCTATATGATTGTGTTTTCATGTGGATTGAAGTAAGCAATTATGTGTGCATTCAAAATCTGATTTTTGGATATATGTGTTCATCATGCTATGTTGTAATTGTACTTGTGCTCCTTGGAGGTTCTGATATCAGATGCTGCTCTTGATTATGTCATCAATCTGCTTCATAGGCATGTTTTATTTGCACTGTAAGTACTCTATAAGTCCCTGATTATGGCACTTGGTTAGGCATGTTTTATTTTGGGGCATTACTGTCTGCAATGTGCTTATGTGTTGCATTGAGTAGTTATGTTGTAGTGATTGTTGTTGGCTGATCTCATCTCTGGTCTCTTAAGATTGACAGCTTTTGAATCATTGGTTATTGATGTGTTAAAGGGTGTTTTTAAATTTACATATTGTTAATGTGTCTTCAAGCTTATGTGAATATTACGGTTTTTTTAAACAAACATTAAAAAACTGCTAATCCAAAACTATCAAACCAAATTGTGAAAATTCTTGGTTCGGTTGACATGACGTAGTCCTCACAGATGAATGTGTCTTTTTGTGGATGGCATTTTGGTGAATTTGTTGACTTTATGTCGGCAACACGTTTGATAGATACCGTAGTCATTGTGGATGGCATTTAAGTACCTGATGTTAGTAATATGTAGTACTATGTTTGTATGTACAACTAAACTACTTGACCTATGCGCTTTCATATCTATTTTTGTCCTATGTACATGTGAAAATATGTTGTCCTAACTGTTATACGTATATACACATGATCTGTTATGTGCAGTAGTTTACTCGTCTGTGATTGCAGAATCTGTTTTTTTAGAAATTCTTTGTGTTACATTTCTAGTATAGCTTGTCAGGTCGTGTACAATAAATAAAATAAAAAAGGCACCACAATAGCAGTACACACACAACTGCAGTCACCTATGTGCTTTCATATCTATTTTTGTGCTATGTACATGTGAAAATATATTGTCCTAACTGTTACATGTATACATGATCTGTTGTGTGCAGTAGTTTACTCGTCTGTGATTGCAGAATCAATTTCGTTTTGAAATTCTGTGTGTTGGGTTGTTTTCGATAAATAAAATAAAAAAGAAAACCCCATTGCAACCTCACTATCACATGAAGCATACCAAAAACGTTTAGTCGATAGCCTTGACATGAACATAACCAGGATCCTCGCTTTCAGAAACAAGCCTCCAACACCATCAGAAACTGTTTCAACCGATTGTTCGTCAATCCGTCATTCGGAAACCGTCAAATCCCGTAGATACATCCCTCAAGTAAACCATCAGCAACATTTGCTTGCAACTAAATTCAATTTTGTGTTACTGTCATATATTTTGAAATTAAACAGTTTTCAAATACAGTGTGTTTGTTTTGATTCAGTTTTGTAAACGAGCTACGACAAAATGAACACTTGTTAGTAACTGTTTTTGTTTTGATTTCAGACTTCTAAAAGGACATTGGAATTTGGATGCACCAGATCTAGTAGATGACTACTACTTGAATCTGTTAAATTGGGGAAGCACCATTGGAATTTGGATGCACCAGTCTATCTATGTGATGCCACAGATGGCAACACGTCCGAACTTCTTACAGTAGATGACGATGCCGGTCCAGTGACCAGTGTTAAATGGGCATCGGACGGTCGTCACATCTCCGTCGGATTAAATAACTCTGACGTCCACCTCTGGGATTCTGCTTCAAACAAATTGGTACAGATTTAGCTTTTTAAAACCTTAGTTTTATCATTTGAAACCCTATTTTCTAAATTAGTCTTGTTTGTGAAACAGTTGAGAGCGTTGAGAGGATGCCATCAATCTCGAGTGGGATCACTCTGGGATTCTGCTTCAAACAAATTGGTACAGATTTAGCTTTTTAAAACCTTAGTTTTATAATTTGAAACCCTATTTTCTAAATTAGTTTTGTTTGTGAAACAGTTGAGAGGATGCCATCAATCTCGAGTGGGATCATTGGATTGGAACAATCACATTCTTACAACAGGAGGAATGGATGGTAAGATTATCATCTTTTTTAAATTGCCACTCGGTTAGTTTCCTCTTCTAACTTGACTTTTTAATCGTCTGATTTTGATACTTATGTCTGATTTTGATTGATTCACAAGTGTCTATTTTGGTATAAATATCATCATTTTAATTCCTTATAGATGTTGTGTTTGAATGATATTTGAGTTATAATTGGTAGTTTAATGCCCTGCACTTGGTGTTTTTAGTCATCCAGTTACAAGTTAATCATATGGAGATATATGCTGTTGTTATTAATAATTTACATGATTCTTGGTCTGACTTTAGGACATCTATTGAGTTATTGAACACTTTCGTTAATCAGGGTTGTGAATTTTGACATGACACGCAAAACATGTTGTTTTCGAGTTCGGTTGGGGTTCATGGGTTTATGTTTTTGACTCTTTTTTTTGTGTTTTATGTCATAACTTGTTGATTGATAGATTTAAGTCTAATTTTTAAAAATGTTATTGATTGGACATCAAGCTTTATAGTTCCATTTACTATATTTGTATCTCTTTTGTAAACGATACATTTGATTTTTGCTGTTGCAGGCAGTGGCGTACCCAGAAATTTTTTTCATGGGGGTCGAAAATTTGATAGGAATCGTTTGAGTATCGATATATAACATTTGTTTTAATCCAGTTCGACTCGGTTCGGGTTGAACCGGGTCGGGTCAAATTAAAAAATAACAAAAAACTAAATTTGAGGGGTTAAAATTGATTTTTT
The DNA here is from genome assembly GCA_030867185.1 of Tagetes erecta. Lineage (NCBI taxonomy): Eukaryota > Viridiplantae > Streptophyta > Magnoliopsida > Asterales > Asteraceae > Tagetes > Tagetes erecta. The sequence goes on along the minus strand of CM061489.1, from coordinate 2,724,111 downwards.
TTCATTCCCTCCACTTAAATTTAAAATTGAAAATTTTCAATTTCCCTCCACTTAACTAACTTTTTTAATGTTAAAACCCTAATTTTTATCTATAAATACTAATAAAAATCTCTCTAATCACCCTTATCACTCTAAACTCTTTTGCAAACTCTCTCAATCTATCTAAGAACTCCATATGTTTGCAACAAATTTTCAATAGCAACTTGTGAGTTTTTTTTTTCTTTCTTTCATCTTTTTCTTTTTTCTTTTATTTTTTGACATTATTTTCTTTCAAAATACTTGAAACATCCTCTAAGAATTTACCATATATTTACCAAGGTAAATAAAGTTTGGTAAATCACCACTTTAAGGTTCAAGTTAGGATTGTTTTTCTTAAACCTTATAAAATAAATTCTTTATTTTGTTTCTTAAAGCTCATATGTCTCTATTCTACATCTTTCTTAAGCCATTAGTTAATATACAAATGAGAAGTGAATGATACCAAACCATGTTTCCAAACAAGACTATGTTGGAGAACTTGTGTTATGGTATAAAAATGGTGATGTTGATAACCTTGGTTTACAACTAAACTTTCCACCATTACTCACTTCTTACTTAATTACTTAGCTAAAGTAGTTAATTTATGTATGTATTTCTATTTTTATACTCATGACCATCCGAATCATCAACTATGTTGATGGTTTTGTGCAATGGTGAAACACTTAAGGTTATAATACCTCAATGCTTGACTATACATGACAATATAAATAAATATATATTTATATCATTCTAACCATAATTTAACCCAATACATGGTTAAATATTATGTGTCTCATTTGGGCTGTGGATTGGCATCTAACTGAGTTTTCAAGACTGGACAGGGGGTCGAGAGTTAAATTTTACGGGGGTCGATCGAGAATTTAACATATAAAAACAAGAAAAAAAAATTTCGCAGGGGGAGCGGGCGCCCCCCACCCACTCTTAGTGGGTACGCCCCTGGTTGCAGGTTTATGTCCAAGAAAAATATAACCCGTTTTTTACTGCCTATTTAAATTGGACATTTTATTTTAACTTTTCCCTTCTATATGTAATTCCAAGTATTTACCAGCATTTGAATGATAACCCTTTCTTGAATTTCATGTGCTACTAATATATGTAAATAATCATATGGTATGAAACTTTCAAGCACAATAGGAAATTTTCATAGAACATCAAATAAAGTTGGTTCATTGATCGTTTGCTAACACGTGAGATGCAATCCTGTCATAAATAGAATTTCAAGACATTAACTTCTTCATATATTCTTTAGAACATTTAGATTTTGAACATACATGATGTATTATTTTTGTTAAGCGGACGACGCTGCAATGCATTCCGTTACTGAATTATTAGTGTTAATTTTTTACATTTGGATCAATTCATACCTAACAGATCAGCAATGGACTTCACATTACTTGCTAACTGAATCGAAAAAAGGTAAAGAAAACCCCATTGCAACCGTTACCATCACGTGAAGCATACCAGAAACGTCTAGCCGATAGCCTCGACATGAACCTATCACTTATTGTAAAGGATACACCGAGAAGGTCGCGTGTTTGGTCCGGTTGCGAAGGAAAAGCTATACAACCGTGTGCAAATGGAGCGTAAGACTCAAAGGGACTACTCCTTACATCAGGGGAGTCTGTTCCATTTTACTTTTTGCATATTTAGTTTGTATATTTTATTTTTAGTTTTTGTGTCTAAAAACCGGGCAATGTATATCAAGTGTGGGGATATGGGGATAAAAGTTGGAAAATAATAAGGCACATCTTAGACACACAAAAACTGAGTAAATTTAAATGCCCAAACGTAGCTGGTCAAATGTGCTTGAAGCTGAAGTAATCAAAGTAAATCATCAACTTTTTACTTGCTAGTTTTCTGGTTTAGGTCCTTAGTCATGGTGGTATCTGAACGGTTGTTTTTGAGAAAGTAAAGTAAAATGGTCTAACTGCGGTTAATAAGCTAAAGGTCGATGTTTCATGCATGGTTGTGTATTATTGAATGTTTAGTAATTAAATGTGATATGTTTCAATCATGAAGCCTAGTTATTGCACGAAAATGATAAAGGCACTAGGATTAACCCTTAGGAATATCTTTAAACCTTTAATTTTTATTTTTAGATCCTACCTTTTGTGACATATCTACTAGACACCATAAACCTTTTAACCCGTTATTAAAAAAAAGAAAAAAAAAGGTGAAATGAAAAAAAAAGAGTAAAGTAAGCCTTTTTATTTTTCTTATTTATTTTCGATGAATTCGAATCGGATATGTGTTGGTTTCCCCGTTCTTCGGTAAGGTCGGTGTGGACATTCGCTACCATGTTCGACGTGGGATGGAACGGTCGCATTGCTCGAATAGTCGGGAAGGGGCCGATAATAGTGAGCCCAGGCCAATGCGCCTAATGATTATAAATGAAAAGAGGACCGATGTTAGTGTGTCCCAAAGTAGAAGGATTAGAAGCGCATAAAAAAATGGGCCAATGTTTGCCAAAAGCGCATAGATATGTGTAGGTTTCCCCATTCTTCGGTAAGGTCGGTGTGGACATTCGCTACCATGTTCGACGTGGGATGGAACGGTCGCATTGCTCGAATAGTTGGGAAGGGGCCGATAATAGTGAGCCCGGGCCGATAATAGTGAGCCCAGGCCAATGCGCCTAATGATTATAAATGAAAAGAGGACCGATGTTAGTGTGTCCCAAAGTAGAAGGATTAGAAGCGCATAAAAAAATGGGCCAATGTTTGCCAAAAGCGCATAGATATGTTTTATGATTATAAATGAAAAGAGGACCGATGTTAGTGTGTCCCAAAGTAGAAGGATTAGAAGCGCATAAAAAAATGGGCCAATGTTTGCCAAAAGCGCATAGGCATGTTTTATCATTTATGGCATTAATAGACTCTCCAAAGAGGGGCATAGACGATTCGAATTTCATCAATTTTTAGCCATTTGATCCTTTCTCCGCACCTTAACCTAAACCAAAACCCAGTTAAAGTCCTTTTGATTCGTGTACACAACTTAGGTGAATTGTGAGAAGTACACTTGCATGCATGACTGAGATTGGTCAGCTTATTATGCCTAGTTAGATGCTTGGATTTAATTAGTTGTGATGTCATTGTTTTATATATATATATATATATATATATATATATATATATATATATATATATATATATATATATATATATATTTCGAATAATTTATTGACACAAATGTATTGGTGAGATATGTTATTCTTTCTTGTTTTTGGGATACAATTCGTTTTTAATTACCTTATATTATGTTTAGATATATGTAAAGTCAAAGGAGGCTCCTGCTAAGGATGTTCTTAAAGGTCTTGTTGAAATGTGTCAAATGTTTCACAAATCAGCAGAGATAAGCTCCCAGATATTGGTTCTGAATATGAAGGGTAAGGAATCTGTCTTCTGAATTTGATTTTGCGCTTAATCTTTTGTATATGTATGTCTAAGATCAAAAATCGAAGACATTCAAGGCGGGGAAACGTTGGGGGTAGCTTTTGGTACTAGCGACAATTTGGTTGGGTTTTTACAACACGGCTAAATATTATCATATATCATTAATCTGTCAAATGTTGTTACAACAGTTATTACGTGATTACATCAATAATAATTTAACTCTTGGATAAAATGATTTAGGAGGTTTTTCTAAGAACTAAAGATACAATTTGGGGTGGCTTTCAATCCATTTGACCATTTCCAATGCTAATGTTATTGATTTTAGTCATTTTACCAATGTGACTGATATGTACCTGCCAGATCAGGTCCAGATTAGTAGGCTTAGTGGGAAGTTTTTTAGATGTTTATTAACTGCTTTGTTAGATTACAAATAGGAGGTCTCTATTTGAGTGGAAGATGTCGATGTTTAAGTGATACGAATGCAAAGCCTGAAAAACTACAAGTCTATTCTAGAAGGGGTAAAAGGGAACTTTCTAAAAGTGGCTAGAGTTGTTTGGGATAGATAGAGTAAAGTAATAGAGAATAATGACTTTAGGTGTGTGAAAAGTTTGTTGGTAATTAGTGGCTTCTGCATGTTGTAGAGAGAGAGAAAGGGCGTGACCCTGGATTGTCTATGTAATTTCGTTTTGCTTCCATCTTGTCTTTGTTCATTCTATTATTCATCCTCAACCTATCATTATTTGTTCAGATTTAGGGTTCTATACCTTGTAATGGGAGATCAAGCCTATTTCGAATTTGGCTGTTTATCTTAAATTCAGTACCTTTAATTTTCTGGTTCGTAACAGTGACCCAGTCATAAGTGATCTTAGATTTCTTCTTTTGAATTTGTAATTAAATTGTTAAATGGTCATAAATTTCTTTTCTGCAACTTGTATATATGTGTGTGCGTGTGTGTGTCTTATGTGCATAAATTAATCTACTGAGTTACTCAAGTAACAGGACATAAGGCTATGCTCAAAATAGGTTAATTTTTCTACAGGTCAGGACCAAGTTGTTTAGGCAGTTAGGCACAATTACTTCTGTAGGAATACTTTGCATGGTGCATATAATTACAATGGTTATACTATTACAAAAGTTAACTCCTTTTTCTAACTAAATAACATAGGAGGTTTATACATTAAAATTGCACTTTGGGTGACTTTTGACACATCTAACCCCATTAGAGATAAAACATAACCTGAACTGACCTTTTATGAGTAAACCCTTAAATTGCACCTGCATTTCTCATTTCAGTTGTTGATTACCAACAAATTGATTTTTTGTATTTACTTGTAGAGATGGCGATACTGTCATGGATGCTGTAGAGTTTTTGTTGCAAAATTTTTCAGAAACGAATAAACTTTGGGTTCGGATGGAGCTTCAGGTTTGTTTATTTATATCTTTATTGGTTCTTTTTTTTGTCATGTTGTGACATGCATTCCATAACTTGCATGACACAAATGTTGTAATGAATCATGAGAGCATGATTTTTCAAAATGCAGGACTAATAAGTGCTGTTCTACATTCATTTTGGTGGGCCTTCATTTGTAATAAACCATTTAACCTTTGGTTTATAACGTTAGTGTTTTTACATTTCATATGATTGAGGCACTTTCATATGTTCCAGCACCTGAATTGGCCTTGAGGTTGTACTTACAATGTGCAGAGGTGAAGTATCCTGAATAGAGTTTTGTACCATTATAAAAGTTCCATGTGTGGCAATTTCAACCAGTTTACTTATGATGGGTTGATTGGGGATTCCTTTAATGATGAAGTAAAAAAAAGTAGCTTGCAAGTAAATGAGTCTAAAGTTGTCTGAAGTGTATTTTTACTTTTTTAGTATATAAAACCAAAGGGTATTTTTAATGTATAAACATTAAATCATTTTTGTAGACTACTAAATTTGTTGCAAAAATATGCAAGTTTTAATCATATTTGGTGTGCACTATTTTTTCATAAAATTTAAAGAATTTGGAAACGAAAGCTTTTTGAGTAATTGGGTCCACACAACATCTTTTTTCAGGCTGCCAATAACTGTGAGCTGGAACCAGTTGCTTATGAATTTTTCACTCAAGCATTTGTTTTATATGAGGAAGAAATCGCGGTAATTACAAAAATAATGTTTTAAATTGGCAATTATGTTGAAGTGATCACAAAATGTGTGTTGACAGTTCATATTATTGTATGGGTTGGGTCGACCACAACACATTCTTTTTTGCTCAGAAGTTATTTTTATTTTCAATGCACAACTAATTTAGTAATATTTTGTTTTTATACTTAAATTTTCTGAAAATTTGGCCTTGAGGTTGTACTATTATAAAAGTTCCATGTGTGGCAATTTCAACCAGTTTACTTATGATGGGTTTATTGGGGTTTTGTTTTGGGATGAGGTAAAAAAAAGTCTCTTGCAAATAAATGAGTCTAAAGTTGTTTAAAGTGTATTTTTTTTACCTTTTTAGTATATATAACCAAAGTGTGTTTTTAATGTATAAACCTTAAATCATTTTAGTAGACTACTAAAATTGTTGCCAAAATATGCAATTTTTAATCATATTTGGTGCACTAGTTCTTGTATAAAATTAAAAAAAAATTGGAAGCGAAAGTGTTTTGAGTAATTGGGTCAACCCAACATGATGTGCGAAAGTTTGTCTCGACTCTTGACCCATCATCCAACCCTCATAACGCACACAAAAATTGCCACCTGTACTTCTACAAAGCCCTTGGAGTTGCAAGACCAAGGTTATTATTTGAGATGATTTGACAAATTTGGTTTATCTGTTTATTACTAACTAGTTGGTTTTCTAATGTTCTCAAGATTTTTTTACGTTCTTTTTTTAGGCTGCCAATGACTGTGAGCTGGAACCAGTTGCTTATGAATTTTTCACTCAAGCTTTTGTTTTATATGAGGAAGAAATTGCGGTGACTCGAGAGCCTAGGGTTTTTTAGCATTTAACATATAAGCTTTGAACTTTGTAGCTTTTGCATAATTTCTTATTGGGTGTCTCTTTACGTCCCAAACAACGTCAACATTATTACAGCAGAGTGTGGTGTGCATGTTGTAACGCGTGGTGGGCAAACTAACATTATTTGTTTGCGATGCAGGGGGTAAAAGAGAAGGTCGTTGAATGACATGTGGTTCTCGATTTTTTGATTTTCTAAAGGTTAGTTTCACTTCGACAGATTTGTGGAATTATTGTTGTTGTGTAGACTCTCTAGAGTATGTGTTGATCCCAAATCTTCTGCAGTTTCAGGTTAGTTAGCTCAAGAATTAGCCGCAAATGAAGGACCCATGTATTTGATGAAGAGGATTGGGATGTTAACTTGGTAATACTTCTAATACTTTTCAGTTTCATATCACAGGTTTGTATATATTCTGTGCGTTTTCAAATATACTCTTTTTTTGTATGATATAAATGTGTTGAAATCTGAAAATATAATTTGAAAATATATTCTTTTTGTGTATGGGAACACAGGAGATCTTGACGAGACAGTTGCTGCTGCAACTGCAGGCAATGGTATGATTTAAGTTTTGCCACCGCCGTGTGAGATTTGTTAGCAAAGACGGTTTGATCACCCTCTATTGCTTATTCTTTTTTAAATATCACCACAATTTACACCACTAATCGTTTTAAAAACTAATATTTCTTTGAAGTTCATGTACAGTTCATGGGTCTGGTTTGATGACAACAATGATTATAGTCTTATGTTGCGCTTTTGTTTTTGGGTTCACCTGTTATTTTGACCAAAGCTTTGCAGACTATTTTAAGAAAAAACAATGATTGAAGTTTATGTGGCAACGGAGTAATAAAGAACAATATAATACTAACTATTTGATGTTGGAAGTATCTTTTAAAATTATATGGCTTGAAAGCAGAATCATTTACCTAAACATAATTCATCATCTTAGCATGCATCATTAACAATCCACTCCCGGTCATTGCCTTTTGCTTTTGGGTTTTTGTGAATCATGGTAACTTCTTAATTCCAACATCTTTCATCTTTCTTTGTAGATGAACTTATAGCTGGTCAGTTACAACCTGCAAAATATTGTAGTGGCCTAAGTGGATATTGCAAGAGCTAATCTGTCATGGGGATGCTATGCCTCCATCTTTTGTTAGTGGGTGTTTAAGCTCCGAAGAAAAAAAAAGGTATAATCTGCTAAGACAACAAATAATAAGGTGCAAAAATAGAATGTGGTCTTTTTATGTATTTGAATTATAGCCCTTTGTATTTGCCGGTTTGTATAAAACACCACTTTGCATCTTTTGTGTAACAATCTTTTCAATACAGAGTGTAGAGCAAATTGGAAACAGAGTAGACCGTATGGATATTAGCACACAGATGGATTGTTCTTATATTCAAGTACCGACTTAGAGGTGCGTGCTCCATAATTTGCATAATTTCACCAACATGTTTTATATAATTTTTTTTAATTTCAGGATATTTTGGTAAAAGCTCAGGCTCTCTCTCCACATGCTCTAGTTATCGATTCTATTCAGACTGTTCATCTAATGGGAGTTACTGGTAGCGCGGGTGGTATCTATCAGGTTAGTTTTTTTTGTATTATACTATTATATAGCTCTTTAAACGTCAATCATGTTACATATGTCAAATATGTTAAGAGTTTTTACAGATTAAAGAATGCACTGCTGCCTTACTTCGTTTTGCTAAGAAGACAAACATACACCTGTATTCTTGGTGAGCATAAAAAATGGGCCTTGTTTACTCCCTTTTTATACTGTTTTCTCCCGGCTCACTTGCCGTTTTCTTGTTTGTCAAACTTATGGGAGCTACTTTTCATGGATTTGTGTTAGATTGGGCACGTAACAAAATCAGGAGACATAGCTGGACTTCGTGTCTTGGAGCATATTGTTGATGCAGTGTTATATATGGAAGTTGGTACCCTTTAGCCTTTTATTTTTACTGAATAGTATGTATTCATAAATGTAAAATAGAACTTCAAGCAATTAGCTTTGTTGTTATAACGCTATTCAACGGTTATTCAGGGGGAGCAGCATTCAACTCATTGTCTTCTTCGTGCATTCAAGAACCGTTTGGCTCCACTGATGAGGTATTTTTATTTTCATTTTTAGGATCATGTCATTTTTCAGCTTGGAGCGTTTGAAATGTCGCCGTCTGGACTTAAAGCTCTCAAGAATCCCAGTGAGATTTTCGTGAGTGATGGATACTCAGATTCAGAATTCTTGGCAGTCTGGGGATCGTTGTAGTTATGGATGGGTCCCGCACATTTGTCATTGAAGTTCAGGTACTATGAACATTTGACTAATAATTTGCTACAGTTTTGATGATTTTGCATAAAAAATATAAACTTTGCTCTTTTTTGAACTCACTTGGTTACTCTTTCTTGACTTTTTTAAACCCAAAATAGTTTCTTTACACATAAAAAATCAGTGATTTTACATTCTTTTTACTCTACGAAACCATTCTATGCACCATTTCTTCTAAAAATATTAACTTTGCTCTTTTTTTAACTCACTTGTTCATTGTTTCTTGACTTGTTAAAACCCCAAACAGTGGCAGTAGAGTTTCCTGATTATCGGTTGTCACTACACGCTGCATTTCAGGGGAGTTTCTTTTATCCTTTTCCTTATGTATTTTATTCTATTTTGAATTTTTTTTATGCACTTCTATCTTTGTTTCACACATTGGGGACACACATTGGGGACAATGTGTGTTTCAAGTGTGGGGGATGAATTTCATAGTTAGATTTTTATTTGTTATTTTTCTGACAAACTACTCCCGTACTCAATCTCCATTGGAGAGTGGTTCAGTTCACTTTTAACCACTCCGGTACTCAATCTTCATTCGGGAGTGGTTCGGTTCACTTTTTCTAAAAAAAACCAGAAAATTATTAAAAATACATAAAAATTGGAAAAGTATGAAAAATACAATAAATGTTAGTTTCTTTTAAAATGATTGTCTTGTTTTTGTCAACTTTTTGCACAAAAGACGCATATCATTCAATGTAAATCGTTGACAAAAGGTTGATCGGTTTGGATTTGCGGGTTCTTAACCTTTATATATAATATAACTAAATAAAACGAAAAAAAAAGTAAACCTAGCTAGCCTTTTTTTAATGAAATAAAAGTGTTGGGATGCCTAGGATAGTGGAGTGAGCTGGACGGTTGAAAGATTATGCTTTGCTTGCATCATTATTTCCTACCCTTTGTCTTGTGAGAATTTGAGCCTGATTATTGAGCTTTACATGATAATATATATGCTCATTATTGTTTTGAGCTTAAATTAGTGCAGTTTTTAGGTTATATTAGTGCAGTTTGTGCATGCTTTAATGTGATAGGTTATGTTAGTGCAGTTTTTAGGTTATATTAGCGCATCTAAATGCTATAAATATAACAGCAGAAACACATGTTTGTGATGGGTATGGATGTATGAATATTGGGGTGGGGGTAGGGGGAGGGGGATCTGAATGTTTAGTGTTGTGTTGTTTGCTGTATGAATGCTATAATTAGCATCTAAATGCTATAAAAAAATGAAAAAAAACACTTGTTGGTGCTTCTGATGTATGTTTAAATGTGTGTTTTGATGTTGAAACTGAATGTGTTGTGTGTGTATGGATATGTTGTGTGTGTGTGAATGTGTGTGTTGTATGTTTGTTTGAATGTATGAATGCTATAATTAGCATCTAAATGCTATAAATATAACAGCAGAAACACATGTTTGTAATGTGTATGGATGTGTGAATATGTGGGGGTGGGGGGGATCTGAATGTGTGGTGTTTTGTTGTGTGTTGTGTGAAATTATGTTTTTTTTTGGCATATTTTGCATAAAAGTGTGTTTTGATTTTATTCTCCCATTGCTCTTGCTATATAAAAGTGTGTGTTGTATGAATGTGTGTGTTTTATGTTAGTATGATGTGTTGTATGAATGTGTATGTATGAATATGTGAATTTGTATGCAGTAATGGGGTTTCTGAATGTGTAGTGTTGTGTGAATTTATGTTTTTTTGGCATATTTTGCAAAAAAGTATGATGTGTTGTATGAATGTGTGTGTTGTATGTTAGTATGAATGTATATGTTGTATATTTGTATGAATGTGTATGTATGAATATGTGAATTTGTATGCAGTAATGGGGTTTCTGAATGTGTAGTGTTGTGTGAATTTATGTTTTTTTGGCATATTTTGCAAAAAAGTGTGTTTTGATTTTTAAAAAATACAATATATATGTGTGTGTTGTGATTTCTTAAAGTGTAAGTGTGTGTTGTACTTTATGAATGTGTTGTGTGTTGTGTTGTATGAATGTATGTGTTGTGAATGATAAATACTTGAAAAAAAATGAAAAAAAAACAGTTGTTGCTGTTGCTTTTATGTAAAAAAATTCATTTGTTGATATATGTTTAAATGTGTGTGTTTTGATGTTGAAACTGAATGTGTTGTGTGTGTGTGTGAATATGTGTGTTGTATGTTTGTAAGAATGTATGAATGTTATAATTAGCATCTAAATGCTATAAATATAACAGCAAAAACACATGTTTGTGATATGGATGGATGTATGAATATGTGGGGGTGTGGATCTGAATGTGTGGTGTTTTGTTGTGTGTTGTGTGAAATTATTTTTTTTTGGCATATTTTGCATAAAAGTGTGTGTTTTGATTTTATTCTCCCATTGCTCTTGCTATATAAAAGTGTGTGTTGTATGAATGTGTGTGTTTTATGTTAGTATGATGTGTTGTATGAATGTGTGTGTTGTATGTGTGTATGTATGAATATGTGAATTTGTATGCAGTAATGGGGTTTCTGAATGTGTAGTGTTGTGTGAATTTATGTTTTTTTGGCATATTTTGCAAAAAAGTGTGTTTTGATTTTTGAAAATTACAATATATATGTGTGTGTTGTGATTTCTTAAAGTGTAAGTGTGTGTTGTACTTTATGAATGTGTTGTGTGTTGTGTTGTATGAATGTCTGTGTTATATGTGTTGTGAATGATAAATACTTGAAAAAAAATGAAAAAAAAAACAGTTGTTGCTGTTGCTTATGTAAAAAAATTCATTTGTTGATATATGTTTAAATGTGTGTGTTTTGATGTTGAAACTGAATGTGTTGTGTGTGTGTGTGAATATGTGTGTTGTATGTTTGTAAGAACTAGATATTAGACCGGGCCGCGCGTTACAGCGGCCGGGTCAGACGTTCATGTCATGCGTATGTGACTTTATCACTGCGTTGCTAAGAAAAAGTATCAGGTCACGTATGTCACGATACAATGCCGTAATATGTCAAACATTAAAAGGAAAAGAAATTTGAAAATTAGAAGTCAAAACGATAACCCAGTGATAACCCAGTCAAATTCGGAATGTTGAAGTAGTATTATATGTCAAAGTAGAGTAAGAGAGCAAAGTCGAAAACTCATCAGGGGCTAAAATGTCAATTATTAAAAATCGAGGACTAAAACCGAAAATACTAAAAAGTAAAAAAAAAATTGGACGACACATGGCAACACGTGGTTGGACCACGTGTCACCATGTGAATGGGTAGAAGGTAACCGACCTTCTATATTAGGAAGGTATACAATGTATGAATGTTATAATTAGCATCTAAATGCTATAAATATAACAGCAAAAACACATGTTTGTGATATGTATGGATGTATGAATATGTGGGGGTGTGGATCTGAATGTGTGGTGTTTTGTTGTGTGTTGTGTGAAATTATTTTTTTTTTGGCATATTTTGCATAAAAGTGTGTGTTTTGATTTTATTCTCCCATTGCTCTTGCTATATAAAAGTGTGTGTTGTATGAATGTGTGTGTTTTATGTTAGTATGATGTGTTGTATGAATGTGTGTGTTGTATGTGTGTATGTATGAATATGTGAATTTGTATGCAGTAATGGGGTTTCTGAATGTGTAGTGTTGTGTGAATTTATGTTTTTTTGGCATATTTTGCAAAAAAGTGTGTTTTGATTTTTGAAAAATACAATATATATGTGTGTGTTGTGATTTCTTAAAGTGTAAGTGTGTGTTGTACTTTATGAATGTGTTGTGTGTTGTGTTGTATGAATGTCTGTGTTGTATATGTGTGTGTGTGAATATGTGTGTTGTATGTTTGTAAGAATGTATGAATGTTATAATTAGCATCTAAATGCTATAAATATAACAGCAAAAACACATGTTTGTGATATGTATGGATGTATGAATATGTGGGGGTGTGGATCTGAATGTGTGGTGTTTTGTTGTGTGTTGTGTGAAATTATTTTTTTTTTGCATATTTTGCATAAAAGTGTGTGTTTTGATTTTATTCTCCCATTGCTCTTGCTATATAAAAGTGTGTGTTGTATGAATGTGTGTGTTTTATGTTAGTATGATGTGTTGTATGTGTGTATGTATGAATATGTGAATTTGTATGCAGTAATGGGGTTTCTTAATGTGTAGTGTTGTGTGAATTTATGTTTTTTTGGCATATTTTGCAAAAAAGCGTGTTTTGATTTTTGAAAAATACAATATATATGTGTGTGTTGTGATTTCTTAAAGTGTAAGTGTGTGTTGTACTTTATGAATGTGTTGTGTGTTGTGTTGTATGAATGTCTGTGTTGTATATGTTGTGAATGATAAATACTTGAAAAAAAATGAAAAAAAAACAGTTGTTGCTGTTGCTTATGTAAAAAAATTCATTTGTTGATATATGTTTAAATGTGTGTGTTTTGATGTTGAAACTGAATGTGTTGTGTGTGTGTGAATATGTGTGTTGTATGTTTGTAAGAATGTATGAATGTTATAATTAGCATCTAAATGCTATAAATATAACAGCTAGGGATGAGCTTTTGGTACCGAGTACCGGTACCGGTACCGGTACCGTCCCGGTACCGTACCGTCCCGCTAAATTCGGTACCGGTACCGGTACCCACTTTTCGTAAAACTCGGTACCGGTACCAGGCGGTACCGGTACCGGTACTTTCCCGGTTAGTACCACGTTGGTACCACGTTGGTACCGATTAAGAAAAAACTAGTTTTTTTTAGTATATTTTATATAATTTGAGATGTTATGAATGTTGTGTATTACTTGCTTAATGTTATAAAGTGTTTTCTTTACGATTTTGAGTCATTTTATAATATTTTTTAGATTATTAACTTTTAAATTTAATGAAGTTAATATGATTTTTAATTAATTTATACCATATTTCATTTCTTTTTCTTATATTCAAGTATATTATAGTATAGTTATATAAAAAAGTATAAAATTAAACCGAAATAAGCGAATAAATTTTATAAAAAAAAATAAAATATGAAACTGGTACCAACGTGGTACCAGTACCGAAATACCGGTACCGGTACCGGTACCGTCCCGCTAAATTCGGTACCGGTACCCACTTTTCTTAAAACTCGGTACCGGTACTAAGCGGTACCGGTACTGGGCGGTACCGGTACCTGTCCCGATCTCATCCCTAATAACAGCAAAAACACATGTTTGTGATATGTATGGATGTATGAATATGTGGGGGTGTGGATCTGAATGTGTGGTGTTGTGTTGTGTGTTGTGTGAATTTGTGTTTTTTGGACATATTTGAATATGTTTTTGTGTGTTTATGAATTTATTGTATGTTGTTATGATATACAACACTAACACACAGACTTCAAAAAAATTTATAAAACAACTGATGTTGCTCAAGATATTTAAAAACAACAACACACACAACTGTTCTAAATATTGTGTTGTGTGTTTTGATGTTTAAAACACTTTATAAGTGTGTGTTGTGATTATGAAACTAAATGTGTGATTTCTTAAAGTTTATGTGTGTCGTGTTTTATGAATGTGTTGTGTCTTGTGTTGTATGGTGTTGTATGTGTTGTGAATGATAAATACTTAAAAAAAATAAAAAAAAACAGTTGTTGCTGTTGATGTAAAAAAAATTCATCTGCTGATATATGTTTAAATGTGTGTTTTGATATTGAAACTGAATGTGTTGTGTGTGTGTATGAATGTGTTGTGTGTGTGTGAACATGTGTGTTGTATGTTTGTATGAATGTAAGAATGTATGAATGCCATAATTAGCATCTAAATGCTATAAATATAACAGCAGAAACACATGTTTTATGTAATGACTTTTTAATACCATTTTTTGTGGTTTTATTAATTGTTGTGTTTATTTATTTCCTATATAAAAAATGACAAATGGAAATTTAACTTTGACAAATACATTAAGAAATCCATTAGCTTTCTTAAACAACATTCAACTCATGTTATTAAAATCTATTTACACTAATTAAGCACATGATATGTAATAAAAATATGTCAACAGATTATATACAAGTATAAAGGAAGAACATAAATTTTATTGAGATAAATTATGATAATATGTGTACCTCACAAAACTTTTTGTTTCCTATATTATAACCATGATTTGATGCACATTAATTGCTTAGCAGTTTCCCATGCAACAAGCCGTAAACCTTTCATCAGACTCAATTCATATTTTGTATAAAAGGTTGTTTGTTTTAGCCTCTTAATGGTTTAGATGCCTAAATGGTTTAGCACTTAATGATTCATAATATTTTATATATTCACTTAAAAACACTACTAGTTAGTTGCATTTGATTTTTATTTTTTATGTTTTTGAAATCGGAGTAAGGCGTCAGAAATAGCTGTCGGAGTAAGGCGTCGGAGATGGTGGCGGGAGAGGGCAATAGGGATGAGTTGAGGCAAATAGATAACGTAAGAGGATTTTATTGTCGGGTGAAAGGTAGTAGTGTCCTCTTTAGCATTGGTATATTGTTGAATGGTCAGCACTTAACTAAATGATTAAGAGGAAACTTTTTAGTAAAACAAATATTCTAAATGCTGGTCGATTCAGAGGTAGCTTCTTAATGCTTCTATTAAGAGAAAGCTAAAACAATTCAAAACCTGTAGACTTTCATTAAGCGCCAAAGCCACCTTTCTCGTTAACCTTTGACAACTAACCACCACCATTTCAACGGAAAAAAAAAATCTAATAAAAAATTGAATATTGACAGCTAAAACAATTCAAAACCTGTACAGTATTTGTGTTTCTTATTGTTTGGCTTACGCTTCCGTCTAAGAGCATTCACATCCCACTCATCTTTAAATTGAATAAAGACCAATGAGTTAAGTATCTAATAAAAAATAATTTAAGTTATTTTATCAAAATTACGTAATTTTAATGGTTTTACGTGTAACTTGGGTGAATAACATCACCGTATTCACTATTCCTTCTTAAATTTTATAATGGTGCATATATGCAGTATCGTATACAGTATTGATGCTTTGTTATCTTATAGTTTGAATTTCAAGTTTACTTTATTTTGTTATGATATTTATCGTTTATTTATTAGTTTATTATTATCTTTATGTTTAAACATAGTATAAGTATTGATTTTGTTTTCATTTGTAATATTTTTTTTTAATATAGAATATTATGAACTTTGTTATTGGTTATTTGAAATCGTATGTACACTTTAAATAATTATTAGACTCTTGAACCATTTGGTAGCTTCAAAAAATGCATCAACTACAATTATACTACATATATGTAGTATCAAAAAAACCAAAACGTGATTTTTAAATTTTTTTATATAAATAACGTGTGAAAAATTTATTGACGTTTAAAGAAATATATAATCAAATACAATATCACAATACTACATATATGCAGTATAAAAATTAAAAAAACAAGAAAAAAAATATATTTTTATAACGTTATTTATACTCAAATGAAAGGTAAGGAAATTCTTGATCTAGTGGTGTAATTATTTTAAAATAATATTAACTAACGTATGCAAAAGATAGAAATATTTAAAGATTTTTATTTTTAAAGTTTCAATTTTACCCTCTCCCTTTAAAATTCCATCCCTTGTCTTTTTGGTAGTTCTCTAGTTCTCAACTTAAAATGAGTTCTCTCTTGAACCTTACCCTAGCTACTTATGCATATATAACTAGGTTTTTTCCCGTGTAATACACGGGTTGAATGATAAAAACGATATTTTTTATTAATATAGAAGATTTGTTATTAGAAAAGTTAAATCAAATAAATATAAATAATTATTTAAATTTGATATAACTTAATTATTCTATTAAAGATGTAATATTATTATTAAAATAAGTAATATTATTAAAATCACGATTATATCTATAGAATATATTTGAAATCCAAAATAAATAAATTTAGTATTTTCATAATGATTATTCAAATTAAAAAATTATCCAAATGCTACTAAAAAGTAGTTATAAGATATAGATAGAGATTAATGATACAAGTTTTTTTTATTTGTTTTCAAAAAATAATAAAATATATTAATAAGATATATGTTAAATATCGGGTTAAATTCAAACCCAAAAACCCACCCAGTTGAAGATCCGCATAAAATAATATATAGGAAGAATGTGAGTTTGACACATAGGAAAAATCCTATGTGGACATGCTATAATAATGTCATGTGTATTTGTTACTCAGTTATTAGAATAGGTAGATTATATAAAAAATAAATTATAAATATTCGAGCCGAACCGAACCGAGCGGACCTTTGCTCGTTGCTTGGCTCGTTTACAAACCGAACCGAGCGGAGCGGATCGTTTACAATCGAGCGAAAAAACGAGCGAGCATTTTCCGAGCAGTTTCCGAGCAAGCGGCGAGCGAGCGGCGAGCGATTTGAACAGCCCTAGTCGTAGTAGCTAAGTGCTACATTCACGTGGCACCTTTTATTTTGAAACAGATAATGATGTTGAGAGATTAAGTTGCAATTTCAAATGGGATTTAAGAAGTGTATGTTAATGACTAATGAATTAGCAAATGAATTTAATTACTTTAAAATTGTTTTATGAATTAAATCCCACGGGCCACATTTGTAGTAAAGCCCAACAATACTAGCCCAAATAAATTTGGTAGTGATAAGCCCAATACTTTTAGTTTACATCTATGTTAGTAATAGTATGTTGTTAAGTTTGATAATCATTCTAGGTTGTTCAAATGGCTTGCATTTGATGTGTACACTTTTGACTTTTGAGATGTATAGCATGAGAGACAACTTCTATTGTATCCACATTAATGATATCAATATTAAGTAGTTACAAGTATGCATAAAGGGATTTTACTTTTCAAACATGTAACCGGCCTTTAAATTGTTGGAAATGATTAAATACGGTTGCATGGGAGTGTTCTCGGGTGGCGTCAGAGCAGACGCGACCTTCCCGCCTCGCTCCGACCGGCTGTTTTCAGCAAACCTAAGACTTGCTTGGTGCATCCCTTTCTGTTTCTCTGCCTCGGTCCATTCGGAAACATAATAATGCTCTTCACTACCTTTAACGTACTATGTCTTGACTAGGAGGAAAAAACATGCTCCCCCATTGCGGGAAGTGAACCAAACTCACCGGTAGCGTAGCACATATGATCATAATACCCATATACGACAACCCGTCGAAAATGATGCATTTGCAAAGAATATCAATTGTGTTAGCCCGGACCCAAAGTTGCCACCTGCCCCGGTCATGCCCGATATGATACCAAGCGACCGACGAGAAATGAAAGGAATGATGCCGAATGTGGCTCCGCATGCCGCTTGTGCTCCAATGGAGAATAGCATCATGAATGTGATGGCTAGTGGTAGTGAGTTGACTAGGCCGAGGCAGAGGCAACATACACCACCCGCGGTTTGAAGGACGTTTAGCCATGTAGTCGGATGTGAACCCTCCGAAGGGACGGGCTAGTAGGTTTGCCATTTAGAAGCAGGCCGCTATGATTCCAGCAAGATGAAGCTTTAGGTCAAATCTATCGTAGAAGTATTCGGCGATCACATTATCGATTGTTAACTCAACACCCATAGAGTAACCGTATAGAAGAACAAAGATCCATGTCCGGTAGTTTGTTACAGCATACCACAAAACCTGCTAAGTAACAGAAAATATATAAATTAGACATAAGTAACTGATGTGTCTCTAAGGGGACGCTGTGATGAATTTATCGTAGAAAATCTAATGGTTACAGGTGGAGATAAATGTGGTAAAAAAAAATATCCATGAGAGATGAAAGGTTCTCATATGCGGGTTTGCAAATGAGAAGAGTTTAAAGACAGTTGCCTTGTGTTCCGAGTCCACCGGCAAGTCGAATTTGGCATTGTGGTCCATGTGCACCATCGGGGACGCCACCGAGAAGGCTAAAACCGGTTCCCGACCCGTGACTCCTGCATGGAGCTTCCGGGAGAACCTTCTATCTCAGGCATTGTGGTTACTATATATACACTAAGTCTTGAATAGTTGAGTTACTATGTGTAAAGTGTTATAGTTGTGTTGATGATGTGTTTGATCTTATATATGGTGTTAATGAGGATGTGGTTATATATAGGGCTATAGGCTTTGTATAGAGTTTTATAATACATGCAAGTAGATGTGATGTTGAGAAGGGTTTAGATTTGTAAATTAATGTAGTTAAATTAAATAAATGGTTGACAAAATGAAAAGGGTTGTGTTTTATTTTTATTTTTTTGGAAGGCAAAAGGGTTGTGTTTTATATATTAGCTAGTTGCTGGATATATATTGTTGAAAGGTTAATTAAAGCAATGAATCCCTTTTGATGAAGAGGTCAACATTTGGGCTAGCTTGCTTATGGGATATTCTTCTAAAAGATACTTGGAACAAACAACATTTTTGCATGCTAGACTATGTTATGTTATAACTTATAAACAACTTAACAAAGCTGCATTATCGACTCTTAAATCCATTGGCAACCGGTCAGTGAAATATTTTAATGTTTGACAAAATTTACTCGGCTCTACTAATCGAAAAAATTAGAGCCAGTCTAACAATTTACGTCTAATACCATATACCTCATGAGTCAAGGACACATTCGTGCTAATTGGTTTTGCATTTTATACGGGGAAAATAGGTTTGATCAATTGAGCTTATATACATGTAGGGACAGACCTATGAAAAGCCTAGAGTACCCTCTTAACTTTGTAATAATAATAAAAAATATGAACGTTTTATATAAAACAAATCAAAGTCAATGCCATAACATATGTGCAACTATATCGTACATGCATTATTTGGATGATGATTCATTTGTATCTATTTAAAATAGAAACTATCAATTGTTTAAGCTCGCATACAAATGTCACCTTATGCCAATTGAAGCGAATGGCTATTTCACAACAGGAATTAGCCAGCAAGTCAAAGGGAAGGTAATTAAACAGAATCTAATAAAAAACTTGATACCCAAGACATTTGGGATGAATATGGGTTCGGGTAAACGGGCATGGGATTGCTATTTTTTTTACTGGTATGAGACGGGTATGTGATTAAATGATATACCAATTTACATGACCCGAGTACCCGATTAGACGTATCTACTTACCCGATTATATACCCGAACTAATTGTAGTTTTTAATTATTTTAGTTATATGATATTTCCTTTTGTTTATTATAATCATATTACATTATCTTCCCTCCGGCATACTAGATGGAAAACCCGACAAGTATACCCAACAAGTTTTTTTTATGAAACCCGACGGGTTTGGCCTAGGGTATGGGACACACTTTTCTAATCAGCTATGGGATTGAGGTTGAGATACTCATACCCGCCTCGTTGTTATTCCTAATTGGGCCAAAGCTCCTCATGTCCTATTTTAAGGCTTTTAGCAAGTAATGCATAAAATGATAAAAATAACCGGTTATTAATTGAAAATGTAACCGGTCAAATAACCAAAACTGGTCATCAATTGAAAACGTAACTTGTTAATAACTTATGAGTACTTTTTTAGCCTTAGATTCGAACCGATTAAAGATTTTTTGAAAATAAATGTTTTTCTAACCAATTCACCGTAAAAATTTTAAAAATAGGAAAAACTCAGTTAATTAACCAAAATTAACCGTACTAGTTAAAATGAATAACCGAACAAAATGAGAAAAAAATCCGGCTAGTGAAAAAACTAATCCATCAATAACTCAAAATAATTCGATAGGTTATTAATTATTTGATAATCAGTTAACCAAAGCACCTCTTGCTCTTGGCTCTTGCCACACTAAATGTGCCAACTGGGCTTCTTGAGTTTGGCTAGTTGGGCTTATTGAATTTGCGCCGTTGGGTCCATCAGATTTATAACACCAGTTTATTTCTTTTTTAATGCACCTGTTAAGTGTTAGATACATGATATTTTAGCAATACATAAAAGTAGTTTTTTATGTAGAGGTTGACTTTTTTTTATTATATAGATTGCCCTTATCATCAAGCCCTATCCATTATCAACTACAATGAGTGCCTAAAGGTTTTACCGGACATGATTAAAGGTTCATATTCAGTTTTTTATTGGAACAGTTGGTTGACGAGCTTCGACTCCGATCAACTTGGCCAGTAAGGAGGGTTGTGGTGAGCCTCCGCTGCGTACGCAGTAATGAGTGAGCCCCAGTGCCGACGAAAAACACCTATTATTGGTGTTAAGGCGGAGTTTCGATCTCGGTCCTTACACCTCTGAAAGTTTCAATCATCAACCGTTGCACCAACCGCCATTTAAAAAAAAACTAAAATGAGCAATCACTTGGTATCTCATAAATCAATAAGCATTTTTAAGCTTCAAACCACAAGAAATTTCCAACTGTACTTGAAGTCATATATTGTTTTAAACTTACTAAAGCATGTATAACATAACAACATATTGTTTGTAGAACTATAAGAACAAAATTCATCATTTTAAATTCATCTCTCTATTCATTTATTTCGAGACAGTGAGACTCAATGAAGAAAGACTGGAATCTCTAAGATCTCCGGTTCGATCCCCTTATGTGCATTAAAATTTACTCAAGTAATACTTACCCAAGTTATGATACTTACGCAAATTAGTCTAAGCCGAAATTAAAAACACTATTACCAAAACAAAAAAAAGGTTAATATTGAAACAAGTTATGACTTATTTATTAGATCTGCCGCTTTATAAATTTGAACAAAAAAATTTGTACCAACATTATTGTAGGTCGTAAGAATACAATATTCAGAACTTGAGAAATTAATATCATACCATCCATAAAACAAATGTAAGTCAATGCCACACATATATATGCCCAATTATACCGTACATACATTGTTGGATGATAATTGATACATATAATAATACATTTCATTAATTTGGTTTATTATATTTATTTATTTATTTATAATATAAACTAAAAATTGTTGATGCTTGCATGCATACGAATTAATGACACCTTATCCATTATGCCTACACAATTTTTTCCCAAATCCCACTTGATTCTTTTGATTCTCGATCTTAATTTTTGTATAAGAGCTGACTTTTTATTATAAGAACACATAGATCGATCTTATCATATACCTTATCAATAATATCAACTATGATGAGCAACCACATATCTCATAAATTGTATAAACAAATCTAAACTGAAAACGCCATATGTTTGAATTAGTTGACATTAGTGAAACATGCTACATAATAAATTAAAGAAAACAATTGACTCTCAAGAAACATGATGCATGAGTTGGGAGTTAATTGAGTTAGAATTAGGATGCAAGGATTAAATATGTTACGAATGTTTAGTATTTGAGCGTTATCTACATGAAACTCCCGAGTTAATTACACAAGCAAAAGTTGTGATAGTAGCTTAAAATTGATGAAGAAAAATAACATGGCTATGGCGGTATTGTTTCAAATTATACCGAGAGTTTGTTACTTCAAATCAGTTAGAGATAGTAGCCATAATATTGGTGAAGAAAAATAACATAGGTATGGTGGTATTGTTTCAAGTTATACAGAGAGTTTTGTTACTTCAGATCAGTTATAGTGATAGTAGTCATAATATTGATGAAGATGATAGAAGAAGTACAACGGGACACATGTTTTTACAATGGGTTTTATCCTATTACGCGTTGTTTTAAAAAACAAAGTATGGAAACACTATCATCTTGTGAAGCGGAATATATGGCGGCTAATGCAGCCACACGCCAAGCCGTGTAGCTTAAAAAATTGAAAGATACAAAGCTCGTCTTATTTACAACAACCCGAGATTGACTATGATGAGGTATTCGACCCAATAGCCATAATCGAGACAATATGTTTTCTTGTTGCATTAGCCGCGAATGATGGGCAAGAAATTCATCAATTAGATGTCAAATCCGCTTTCTTAAATGGCGATTTAAATGAAGTGATATATGTTCATCACCCGGATAGTTTAAGAAAGAAAATTAACCCCACTGAGTTTAAAATTTTTTAATTCATTGTACGATTTAAAGCAATCTCCAAGAGCTTGGAATATCAAACCTGATGGGTTCTTAAAGACTTTATTCTCATTGACGTGTTCATGAGCATGGCATGTATCGAAAGCAAGCAGCCGGCCTGGTAAGATCTAGCTTGAATATGATACCGGAATTCAAGATATATAGATATGGCCTTGAAGTTCGAGATTACGAATTTGGAAAAAGCTTTATTATTATTATTGTGGTCTCGAATTGTCACAAGGAAAAGATGAAGTTAAAATTAAACAAGAAGCATATATATATATGCTTGAAATATTTTGAATGGTGTAATCCGACGCAATTTCCCATGGATCAAAATCTAAAATTGCAAAAAAGCCGAAAATGAAGGCGATGTTGAAGCCATTAATGGATATTGGAAAATTGTTTGTTTTCTTCGTTGTTTATTACATACCCGATTCGATCTTTCCTAAGTCGTTACATGTAACAAGTAAAAGTGTCACATGAAACATCTATTAAGCATACACTAATTAAGCTATGTGAAGTCTACACTTAGCCATGATATCAAATAACCTTTAGGTGAAGGAACCATGTTAGTCGAGTTCAGTGACAATATATAATCAGAAACATTGATATGCTTGTTAAAATATGACTCACATGTTTACTTAGGTTTTCTAATTAGGGTAGAGTTATCTTACAAAATGTGAGAATTAATAAATCAATTGTACAAAAAAGACACAATAGAGGTTTAAAAAATGCATAAATTACAATTTAAATTAAATTTTAAAAAAGTGATTCGTAGACCGTGTTACTTACATAAAAATTACCGTTTTTTCATTTTGTCTTTTGTAAAAAAATTGTAAATAAATACACATAAAAAAGGATACTTTTTTATTTTTATAATTGTTCGTTTATTATTTTTAATTTTTTGAAAGATACGGCGTGTGAAACAAGTTCTCCAAACCACTTATTTTAAATTTGATTTATATTATGAGTTATATTTTTTAAAAGTGCATTGTATCTTTTTTTTATAATTGTGTTTCTCACACTTTATACCAAAATTAACATTACTTTGTATTACAACTTTTCTCTTCTAGTTATAGTCTGATGCTAGGTTAGATTTTATATATATATAGTCATGTTTGTTTGGTGTTAGATTGTTACTATATTGTAGCATATATTCTTTTACAAAAATTGAGCAAATTCCTATCAATGTTAGTGTAAGAATAATATTGTGATTTGTGAATCAAAGAGGTGATCACATAAACTTATTATATTCGCTAACGAACATTGAGATATCAAAATATCGAGTGTTCAAACTCTAAATGTTGCAATGTAGGAATATACGTGATTAATAGATAAAAGTCATAAAACCCGTTTAATAAAAAAAAACATACACATATTATATTGTGGATAAAATCATAAAAGTAATCAAAGTCAATGCTAGAAATGGGCCCAACTATTCCGTACATTATTGTTCGGATAATACAAAAATCTAAATGTAAATATGATGTATAATTGAACATAATTTTCACATGTATACCTTCAAAATTAAATGTAAGTGTAAATTTAATGTATAATCTATATAATATTTCAGAGTTTTTCGGGGCGTAAATTTAAGAGGGAAATTTTTTGAGTGTCAAATTGGGCTTCAAAACTTCATCGCTATTTACGGCAACTCTCACTCAATGATTTCTAGTCAATTGTGTTCTATATTTTTAGTAATACGTTTGTGGTTTCAATCAATCCGGTTGTTGAAGCTTTATTTATTGTTTCCTTTCTTATAAACAAACCCTAATTTCAAATTCGATCAGTATGTTGTATAACCAGTATTCGATTTTGATAGCATGTTCAATCAATCCGTTTGTTGAAACTTTATTTATTGTGTTCTATATTTTTATTTTTATTCTTTCTATTTATATATTTTAGATTTATTCCATGTGTATACACGGGTTTTAAACCTAGTTAGATATAAGACAGGGTTGTGTGGTGCAGCGGTCGGTTCTGTGTATGTGATTTTGTCACATTCGTTGTTAAAAAAAAATTCATGACCCATTCGTCACGACTCAAAGCTGTAACGTGTCAAATATCGAAAGGCAACGAAATACTAAAAGTTAGAAGTCAAAACGACAACTCAGTCAAATCCGGAATGTTAAAGTCGAACTATAGATCAAAATAGAATAAGAGACCAAAGTCGAAAAGCCATTAAGGCCTAAAATGACAATTAGTAAAAGTCAGGGACTACATTTATAAACATATAAAAGTTTAAAAAATATCTTGATGTGTGGCAACACGTGATTGGAACGCGTGTAAAGGCATTTGGGAACCGACCTTAACAATTAGTGTATATATATATATGTATATATAAATTGAACATAATTTTCATATGTTTTCAGAACAGGACCGAACATCGAACCAGTTTTCTTACCGATTCACCGGTCAGACTGGTCGAACGGGATTTAAGGACGGAATGATTTCAGAAATATTTAACTATTACTATAAAAATTATAGAAAAAAATTTAAAAAATTTCGGTCCAGCCTCTTTCCAGTTCAACCGCTCCGTTTTCCGGTTCTATCTAGTCCCACCGGCCGGGTCACACTCAAAACGGTTCAACCCCTTAACCAGTCCGGTTTTCAAATTACTAGTAATAATATAATTATTTATCAATAATCTTTTGATCTAGTGGTCAAAAGAGATCGGATGTAAGAATCTTTGTCTCTCTTAAAAGTCATGAGTTCGAATCCAAATAGTTAAGTTTAATTTCTAACTTTGTGATACAAACTATCAAATTTTAACTTTACTAATAATATCTCTTATAAGCTTTTTAGTGAATCCTTATATAATATAGGAAAACGTAAAAAGCTTATGCGGCACAATTTTAAAGCTTTTGGCTTATGTGGCATACTATGAGAGTTTATCTCACAATAATGATTTTTATTTAAAATATGTATATAAAATATATTATAATAAAACTAATTACATTTTTGGTCCCCTAATATTTTGAAGAATTCTAAAAATTTAAGAGTATTTATATTTTTAACCCTCTACTACAAGGGGTGTACATGAGTCGGTTTATATTTGATAAGGTTTAAAAATGAAAGTTATGGATAAAGTTAATAGTAACATGCAATTAAAGACCTTGGTGTTTTATAAACATACATAACATTTTTATACGATTTTTTTAAAAAAAAATAAGCTACACCATAAAACTGAGCACTTTATGGTGTAGTAAATTTGAGTATAAGACCATGTGTAGTGGGGCGTTTTTACCCATTTAAAACGCCCGAAAGCGCCCCAAAGCGCCCCCTCTCCCATTACATAGGGGCGCTTTGGACTAGATTTTTGGTTGGGGCGTTGCCCACAAAACGCCCATTTTTTGTTGACTCCAAGATCTGCATGTATTTTCATTGGTAAATCCTTCTATAAGTAATTATTATTCAATGATTGGAAGGGGCTCCATGGGGCTCTTTCCATTACATAATCTTGGGCAAAAAGCCCCTTGATGAGGTGACTCACACATGGCATACAAAGCCCCTTAAGGGGCTCTATCCACTACACATGGTCTAATATTGTTATACTAAAAGTCTAATTTTAAAAGTATATCATGTGTTCCGGTTTACCACGATTTGTCTCAAAACTGATTAGAACATTCATGAATATCCTTAAAAGCAACACTTAAATGTTGTGTTCCCGAGCGTAGCTCGGGACACTAAACTAGTTACATACATATATATATAGATACAGTAAAATTGCAAACTACAACATTGAATTCAATAAGATTAATTACTTATTGTCTCAATAATGTCATGTATAGACGTCCTCTAAATATCTTCATTTCTTTTAACATATTTCCAACTCATGCAAATATGGTCTTTTCATGACAATAACTCTACAAAACAACTTGACTTTAATTTATAGGGAAGACTTTTACATGATCGATCAGCACATAAACCTAATCATACCAAAACATCTTAATTATCATATATCATGTGAATGACCTCATACAAAAAGTCAATAATCTAAATTTTAAATCTTATAAAAATTAAAATCGTTGATTTAACTATGAAACAAGAAAATGTTCTATACAAATATCTACATTCAGAATTCAACTTAAAATAAAATAAAGAGTAATTATATGAGACGTCCCTAAACTTATCTTTGATCACTGATTTGGATGGTCGTTAAATGATTCCGTTAAATTATACAACTAAGTGCTTGTCAAATTACTTTTTTACCCTTTCACTTTTAAACAACATAAACCACAAACCAACAACCACCTCACCATTATCTTCATCGTTCGTCATCTGACGATCCTTCTTATTTAGCGGCTAGCTTTACAATTTCAACCCCCTTATCCTCACACCCAGACCTCTCCCCCCCCCCCCCCTAACATCCTCGCCTGAGACCTTGTTGGCCCAAAATCAATATATCAACATACATAAGAATACATCGAGAATTGAGAGACAACTTATCTTAACTATAGAAATTTTACTAAGAACAAAACCACAAAATACAATGTCTAACATATGTATTAATCCTAAACCAACTCAAACCTATTAAATAATCAAATAAATAAATAAACCCAATCCTAGCTAGCATACGAACTCAACCAATTCTAAATAACTAACTAATAACAAATCATCATCTTTAAGTTTAATCTCAGACACTCCTCACCTTAAACCCCGGCGTCATATATCTTAAATTCATAGAGTTGAGTTGCTATTGTAGTTATCCAAATAATTTGAAATATGTGACTTTGTCAAATAGAGTGTGAATGTTCACTTTATCTGATGGTGTAAACCTTTGGGACAAGTGATAAGTCCAACACTATTCATTATTGTCACATTTGAGCCGTAAAAAGCCATATATAGCGTTATGACGTACCATGGGTTGTTTCTAATTTGAACAGTTAGGTTTATTTAGTATATATTCCAAATGATTGTAAGTTGTATTGTTGTAACTTGATTAGGTCAATAAGTTAGGTTTATCAAAACTATAATCACAATCAAAATGTGGCGGACTCATAATTTTTTATGAGTGGCGGAAATTTTTTAGGGAACCTTTTGGCTATCACTATATAGTTAATTTCCAGATCAGTTCGGGTCGTATCTGGTCATGTCAGGTTAGGTCATATTTAAAACATAATCAAAAAAGTTTTCATATAGTAAACAAAAGTACATCAAACACCGTTCTAAATGCATAATCAATGATGGAAGTTGAAACTTTTAACTAGTCATAATGTATACTTTTTAGAAGATGAATTGAATTTTATTAGTCCCAATTTTCACCTATTGGTCATTATTAATTCCAACTATACTATTGACAATTATTAATCCTAACTTTCAATTAATTGGATACCATTGAGCATTTTGTTACCTTTGATTAACTCTGTCTAAATATGTTGACATGACATACACGTGACAGCTGGCATATTTTATTTTTCTTCTTATAAAGCAACTATGGTTCAAAAGACGCATTGAATCACAATACGCATCACTTGTAAGGTTAGAACCCAAAACATAATGTTCTAAACATAGACAGACATGTTATCAATAGACCACCAATTTCATTAGTAAACATAATTATCTTTACATGTACATAACTAAAAAGTGTATGACTTTTCAAAACTCATCTAATGTTGCAAAATGGTACTAAAGTGTTGTTAATTAACTTGTAAGCATGCATATATGCATCTTTTGGGATGCCCCATAAGCCTAAACACGTATATGCGGCAAACAGGATATATTCAATTCCTTAAAACTTCAACTTATATTCACATCACAGCCTTTTGGCAAATCCCACTGGCTATCTAAATTGTCAACTCCTAATTTTATCATATAATAATTTGCAAATATAATTAATTAAACCCTTCTTTAATTCCTAACATGACATCACATCTTACCCTTAAAAAATTTGTCTCCCAAATGCCTATATAAACTCAACCTTAATCATCATATCATATCACTCCACAAACATATCACCTTGACACATTTGCGACGCATTTCCTTACAATGCCTGAGATAGAAGGCTCTCCTGGAACCTCCATGCATGGAGTCACCGGCCGAGAACCGGTTTTAGCCTTCTCGGTGGCGTCCCCGATGGTGCACATGGACCACAACGCCAAATTCGACTTGCCGGTGGACTCGGAACACAAGGCAACTGTCTTTAAACTCTTCTCATTTGCAAACCCGCATATGAGAACCTTTCATCTCTCATGGATATCTTTTTTTACCACATTTATCTCCACCTTTGCCGCGGCTCCCTTGGTTCCCATCATTCGGGACAACCTTAATCTCACTAAATCCGACATAGGGAACGCGGGTGTCGCGTCTGTTTCTGGGAGTATTTTCTCCAGGTTGGTAATGGGGGCTGTTTGTGACTTGTTGGGACCTCGTTACGGTTGTGCCTTTCTCATCATGTTGTCGGCACCAACCGTGTTTTGCATGTCTTTTGTTAGTGATGCTAGTGGTTACATAGTGGTTAGGTTCATGATCGGGTTCTCTTTAGCTACGTTCGTGTCGTGCCAGTACTGGATGAGTACCATGTTTAACAGCAAGATTATAGGGCTGGTGAATGGGACAGCTGCCGGTTGGGGGAACATGGGAGGCGGAGCGACGCAACTCCTTATGCCAGTCTTGTTTGAGATCATCAAGAAGGCTGGTGCAACGCCATTTACTGCGTGGAGGATCGCTTTTTTTGTTCCGGGATGGTTTAATGTGATCATGGGCATATTGGTATTGACTCTTGGTCAAGATTTGCCTGATGGTAACCTTGGTGCCCTTCAGAAGAAGGGTGATGTTGCCAAAGATAAATTCGGCAAGGTACATTTAACTTTTAACCCTGTAACAATTAGATTTTCTACGATAAATTCATCACAACGTCCCTTGACAGACACATGAGTTACTTATGTCTAATTTATTTTCCGTTATTGATCAGGTTTTGTGGTATGCTGTAACAAACTACCGGACATGGATCTTTGTTCTTCTCTATGGTTACTCGATGGGTGTCGAGTTAACAATCGATAACGTGATCGCTGAATACTTCTACGACAGGTATAATTTGTTTTCTTTAGTAAAAATCATAATTTCTTGCTTATTTACATACCCTGAACATTAACTTTGCTTTTGTATATTTTACAATCACAGATTTGACCTACAGCTTCACCTTGCGGGAATCATTGCGGCCTGCTTCGGAATGGCAAATCTTCTAGCTCGTCCGTTCGGAGGTTTCACGTCTGATTACATGGCAAAACGGTTCGGAATGAGAGGTCGGCTTTGGAATTTGTGGCTCCTTCAAACCGCTGGTGGTGTCTGCTGTGTTTGCCTTGGGCTTGTTAACTCGTTGCCACTAGCCATCACGTTTATGATGCTCTTTTCCATCGGAGCACAGGCTGCATGCGGAGCCACATTCGGCATCATTCCATTCATTTCCCGACGATCACTTGGTATCATATCAGGAATGACAGGAGCAGGCGGGAACTTTGGATCAGGACTGACCCAATTAATATTCTTTGCGAGTGCACCGTTCTCGACTGCTAAAGGGTTGACATACATGGGTTTGATGATTATAGGTTGTACACTTCCAGTGAGTTTAGTTCACTTCCCACAATGGGGGAGCATGTTTTTGCCCCCGAGTAAAGACATTGTTAAAGGCAGTGAAGAGCATTACTATGTTTCCGAATGGACGGAGGAAGAGAAGCAAAAAGGGATGCACCAAGCAAGTCTCAAGTTTGCCGAGAACTGTCGGTCGGAGCGTGGAGGGAAGGTGGCGTCAGCTCCAACGCCACCAAACAACACCCCCGGTCATGTTTGATTTCTGAGATCTTTTTTTTATTTAAATAACTACAAGTCAATCTGATATATGTGAAATAAACACTAAAAGACTATGTTTTCTCAATTGCATTGCTCTAAATATGCAAATATATTTGTGGATATCATTAGGGTTGTTTTATTGCCAATGATTGTGTTTGTTGATTTTATCTAATGTTTCTTGAAATGGATGAACTTATCATCAAACTTAACTCATTTGACACTTGTTATGACTTAATGTAACTAAAACAACCAAATAAACACATAACATGACTTGGTCACTTGGTATCACCTAAAAGACTAAAACAACTATTGATTTCAATGCAAAAATTCTCATTTGTTGTTGATTTAACATTCAACTCTTGATCAAATTTGTCACAAATGAAGTGTTATAATGTGTATCATGCATAAAGTGCGTTCACCCGAAATGTATAAGTTACCATAAAAAGTAAAAGGACGAATAAGAACCAAAAGAATTAATGCTGATTTCTGGACACAAGTTCACTCATCAAGTCAGCAGCTTCAAGCACTTTTTTGTTTCCCCAAACTCTGCATACCAAATCATTCCATATGTCTTCACCAGGAACACACCCATCAATAACCATTTCATCAAGAACAACACTCGCCTTATAAACATCGTGTTTCCCACAAAAAACACCAACAAGAGATTCAAAAGTTTCACCATCGACACAAATCCCCTTACTCCTCATCCTACGATATAACTGAAAAGCTCGGTTTGCATCATTAGCACTACAAAGACCACGAACCACAGTGTTATGAATCTTAACATGAAGACTCCAAGTTACTCGATTTATTGAAATCCCCTCAAATACCATCTCATCAAGAAAGTTCGCCGCTTCTTGAAACTTTTTACTTTCACAAAAGATTTCAATGATTTTCCAATACAACCCTGCGTCTGGCTTCAACCCTTGAAGCTTCATCCTATCAAATATTATCAAAGCATCGCGTATCTTTTTTTCTTTACATAATCCATGAAGCAAGGTGCTGTAAGTTACCATGTTGGGCGTATGGCGTTTGCTAACCATCACTTCCAAAAGCCTAATTGCCTCTAAACTACGCGTGTGTTTACATAAACCATTTATAACAGAGCTATAGGTATACACATTAGGATCAATACTTTTCGTCTCCATTTCTTCAAGCAATGCCATAGCTTCATCCAAGTTATTCAATTGGCATAATCCATGAATCAAACTTGTGTACGTCACGACACTTGGTGAACAACCTTTAATCTCCATCTCCTTCAAAAGCTCCTTGGCTTCATTAACTTTCCCTACTCTACACAAACCATTGATCAAAGTGCCATACGTGTACATGTCTGGTGTGCATCCATGGTTAGGCATCTCACGAAAGATTCGGATTGCTGAAGCCATGGTTGAACTATCTTTACAAAGGGCTTTAATTAAGACATTTAACGCCGGAACATTGGGAGGAAAACCGAGTTGTCTCATATATTTATAAAACTTTATCGCAACCTTTAACTGGTTTTCATCAACAAGAATTGAAAACACAGTAACATAAGATCTTAATGTTGGTTCACATCCATATTCCTTCATTTTCTCAAATATTCTCAACACATCATGAGGCTTATGAACCCTTCCGTATGCTCTGCATACGGATAACAGTATATCTTCACCGACTCTACACTCATCTTTCCTCATTCTATCAATGAAATCCTCTGCTCTTCTAAACTGATTTGCAGACAACAGCTTTGAGATAATAAGCCCGTAAGTCGTGTGGTCATGTCGGAACCCACTCGCGTACTCGGCTGATGCAGAATCGAATACAATAACAGCTTTTTCTACATCTCTCTCTGCTTTGATCAACTGCTCAACTAGAGATGTGGTTACTTGCTTTGGCCATTTAATGATTGATTTACTTCTCATCATCATACTACAAACCCAATTTAATTTCCTAGCTCTAGTTTAAACTCCAGTTTCAAAGAGACTAATTTGGTGAAAAATGGGCCTTTTTATGAGCTGGTGAAAAAATGCTATTTATTTCAGGCATTTAGTCGAACAGGTTGTGGGCATGTTATCAAACAGTCGTTTTAGAGCACGAATTAATTCCCTTTAAAGCTAACAATTTAATTCCCAGAGGAGAGAAAGAAAGATTGACATGAGATGCTGTCTGCTATTCAGGCGACGGGAATGGTGGTGGTGATGCGGCGGTGGGGACGACGTTTTCCAGATTGTCAGATGTGAAAACCGGTGGAGTTTGAGAAGGGTACAAATAACTTTACACAGTATTTTAATTATACTTGCGAGTTTTAAGGGCGGTAGCGATTAGAAAAAAGTACGCACTTTAGACTCCATATAAAACATGTTGTGAGAGGGTGAAAGCGATACGAAAAGTGTTGTTGTAGGTGATACTGATATGATGTAATGATCACGACTCTCTCCCCGAGTTATATGACCTTCAACGGCTACTTTTAGGCTTTTTTTTAGAAATAAAATATTAAAAAATGATGTGGGGTGGTGTGGGGTGGACTCCCCTCACCCTTATAAACAAGACGGCTGTTGTGTAAAGGGTGAAAATGAAGATAAGCATAGGAAGCCATCACAATATGATAAGTGTATACATTTCGTAATTACATATCAGGTATACGTAAATACGTACCAGGTTTATCCGTTTATGTAGTTATGTACCGGGTGTATCAAAAATTGAAAATACATAGAGGGGGTACCACATGTATAATTATGTACTTTAAATCATGCATAATCACGTAATTACATGTTATGACAACATACATAATTAGATATCATAATAAATTTATTTTAAATAAACTATAGCAATAATACACTTAAACTGGAGATAACAAAATTCTCTATTGTTTATCGTAATCTTTTAGAAAAGTGATAAAGGGTATAAATAGTCACGAGCCACGAGCGCCACCGGTAGCAAAAACCACCCACACCCCTAGTGACGGTAACGGGAGATGCAAATAAAGGCTTTGATCACAGGGCGTGAGAGGGTTTCGAGAGGAGATTGGGTAGCACCATCATACAATGATAGTGTGGCTCAGGTCATGCAACAGTGGACCGCCCCACCTGGTGTAGCACCAAAACAGAATGA
Organism: Tagetes erecta; assembly: GCA_030867185.1. Lineage (NCBI taxonomy): Eukaryota > Viridiplantae > Streptophyta > Magnoliopsida > Asterales > Asteraceae > Tagetes > Tagetes erecta. The sequence continues at coordinate 2,690,567 of CM061489.1, read as the reverse complement.
CATGACGAGGTAGTTGTCGTGCCGATGCATTCCAGGCACCACCCCGTCCCTCTTATAAAGAACATGTTAAATTAAATGCTACAAATTACACCCAAGAAACAATTGTTTTCTGTTTTTCTTAGTTGACTATTGAAAAGCAAAATCATGAGTGTTTATGGATGAAGATGATATAAACATCTACCAAAAAAAAAAGAAAAAAAAACCTTTCAACTATAATCTCAAGAAACATAAATACATAATAAGAACCAAATTCCAATAATGGCATTACAAGAAAGGTACAATCTTTACTTTACAGACAAAGATCTCAAAAAGAATTTGCAGCAGCAGAGTATCCACAAGAATGTCTTCATGTTTCTTGGAACTAATTAATAGCTAACTTTCCTCTGCCATCACAAGTTTTACAAGATCGAGCCGACAAGCATTTCGTACAGTAGCTCCATTTCTTCGGTAGCCTATCAAACCAAACAACATTTGTCAGTTTTAGCTCAAAAAACATGTTTCTTGAGAATCTTTAAAGAATAACACAGTAGTAAGCGTCTGATTCCTCTCTGCCAGAGGTCTCACGTTCAAATCCAGCTTTCCCAAGATTCTCGCCTTGAGTTTTCCCTGACGGGTTCTCACGGCTAAAAAACATGTTTATTGTGAGGGTAACAAAGATTCGGTACGCACCCGGCTGTGTATCTAGTAGCTGCATTCTTGGCATTCAATCTGGCTCTTTCAGCACCACCATCTGACAATCTTTTAAGCACAAATCCTTCACCTTTGCACTCAGGACATATCCCTGAACCACCACAAGCATCACAAGGTCTTGTTGGAACCACCTGTGATTTATATAAACAAAAACTAGAACAATAAATCAATAACGCAACTGAGGGCAAACAAAATGGTGGACTTTGCATTTATATTACACATACTTGAGCTGTCTCTTCAGACTTGGTTCTCCTAGCAAGAAGGGTGGCGGCTGCACCCACTACAGTGGCGGCAACTGCAATAGAAGCAGCGGTTTCTGGTAGTCCATACGCTATCAACGATTCTTTTGGTTTTGTGGGAAATGTGATGCAAGAACTTCTATGGAACATGACATAGTCTTGAAACTTCAAATTCCTTGCTGTTCCATACACCAAAATCAAAACCAGATATAATGTCTAGCAATATGAAACTCATAATAAGATCGGGCTAACGGGTTTATCTGTACGTTGCAACAAGAGTTTAACCAAACAAAAACTCAATCCAATTTTCATAGTAGCAACATGTTAAAAAACCTATTTTTAATCAAGAAACAGTTTCTTGGTTCTAGTTTCACATGTGACCCACAAAAATGAAGGTTACCCATTGTTAGAAATAAGTAGTTAACACTTCCATCATGAAATTTACAAGATAATATAACCAAATTGTGATTAAACACCTTTCAATCAAGAAACCCTAATCTCAATTTCATCATCCACCTTAGCAATTAACAGAGGATGAACATAAATCATAATCCTTCATTAAATTCCACAAATTTTGGAGTTTAGCTATCAAAGAAGTGAAGAACAGATTGCAACAAACTATAAATCAGCATGAATTTGTTATTGGAAAAACAGGGTTAAAGATCTTACAAGTAGATGATGAAGCAACAGGATTGATGGTCTGTAAAAAAAGCTCCATTTTTCTTAAATGGTGTTAGTGTGCTTGTATAAATATCTTTTATAAAGGGTGTCACTGAATTGCTTATCCTGCAAAATCTTCAAGATTGGTGTCAAATGACATGTATACCCTTTTTGGAGCAAATGGAAATAGAGATGGAACTTTTTTCTTTATAAAAGTTTATTTTGCTGATCCTTTTGCCAAGTTTGTCAAATGTTTGTTAATCTTGTGAGGTTGTAATCTTTCTAGTTTTATTATTTTGTGAAGAATTATACAAGACAAATGTTTAATGATATACCATGTTGTGTTATGGTAAAACGAAGCCTTTCATTAGGACATCTTATGAGTAATCAAGTATCCGATGAGCATTAAGATCGAGTATCAATTAAGCATGACTGGATTTACTAATACATAGGCATGGAAGTTTTCGAATGTCTCCCACATCAGCTTCTCTAAACACCCATTGTATTCATGCATCACATACATACTACATTATCTCTCTGATATAATGATAGATCCTTGATAACACGACCATAAGAGGCGCTTCCTTGAACAATGGGTTCAAAACTCCTTCCAACGGGGTTATATAGTGTTTATGATCCAACTCCCAACTGGGACGAAGAGATATCATCCAGACATGACCATCAACACCTACTGAACCAAAAGAGAGCCCTTTTAACGAAGACCCCTTCTAACAGATTGCTATAGGGTATACAACTGAACTCCAATTCAGGACACTCAAAAATGACTGTCACGCCCACCAGAACAAAAAGGGAACCCTTTCAAGCACCGCCTGTTTTGCGAATCTTTGTAACCAACAATACCAGTTCTGTTAATACAGTTTTTTTAGTTTTGACACAAGAAAACAACCTCAAAATACTGAAACAAAGGGATAGCTGAAATAAGCATGCAAAATCCAAATTTGTAAGAAAAGCGTCAACCATATTTATAACAAAATGTTCAAAAGGAAGCGGTAAATCGATGACTAGTACTAGTAGTAGGATGTTATAAATATATAATCCCTCATGAATTGTGACATCAGGAGCATGATTTATGTAAATCTAGCTGTACAAGTCATCATCATCAGCTCCACCAGCAGAGACGGCAAACGGGTCAGTAGCTCCACCACCGGCAGCTCCAGATGCTGCTTCTGGGAACCGAAATTCTGACCCAAATCCTCGAGACTGCTGTAATGTCTGAGCAAACGCTTGGTATTTCCTGATGTCCGCATCACTCACACTTCTGCGTGCATACTTCATGGACTCCTCAAAGTGGGCCGCCTTAATCTCTGCCACCTCCTCTTCATCCTCATCCATAGAGTCAGGATTCTCACTTCTCCTCCTTTCTTTCTCTATATCCTGCATAACACAACACAGAACTCAGGGGTCACGATTCACGCGTAAAAAAAAGCTTGGGCCCAATCCCCAAGACATGTCCAGGAAAAGCCCAAATTAAGCCAAAAAGGTATGTTAAGCCTAAAATGTCATTATTGGTCCTACATGAGTACATGTTATTCTCCAAGCCCAGTCCTAGTCCAGAAAAGCTTGAAAGCCTGGTCCAAAACCCTATTTATGCCTGGAGGCCCGGTCCAGTTTCAAAACACCAAGCAGTAAGGCCATTTCTACTTTTTGTATTTTTTACATATTAATATGATGTTATTTTGTATAACTTTCAATTTATTGCTAAACAATTTTCATGAGGTCTTTTTTAAATCTAGTTATTGTTAAAGTTTTCATATCTATTAGATGGAGTTTTCTAGATACTAATATGTATTGTTGACGCTTTATAAAAATAGAGCCTTTATTATGTTTTTGGCATAACTTTCCCAAATTCCAAGGGAGCTAACCCAAGACTCCTGAATCTGTTTGACCTGAATCCAGGCTTACAAACTCTAAAATACTTGAAGTGTAAGATCCACGAGTACTAACCCCTGATTTTGCAGTGTAGAAGAAATATTGGTTAGCACCCAGATTTTAACGAATGTTCTACATTGTATGTTTTATTCACATTTCAAACAAATTTTAAATAGCTTCTTATTCTTCTCTATTAATATTGACACCAATTTGTAACAATATGAAAGCACAAGGAAAGCCAAATAAAAAAGCCAGGGCCAGATTTTTGGCCAAGAGCCAGGCTTTTTTGCATATTTTTAGGACCGGGGGCCAGGTATGGGAAACAGAAAAGATATGGAAGCTTACTTTCTCGATGTTCTCTCTGATTGCATACTTGCAAGCACGTTGGCATATTTCTGTAATATCAGCACCACTAAAGCCTTGTGTATACTTAGCTAAAGCTCTCAAATCAACGTCCTTGGAAACCGGGGACTTCCTCATTGCAGCCTTGAAAATCTGGTGGCGGGAGTCCTCATCAGGTAATGGGATATAAATAAGTTGATCAAGCCGCCCTGGGCGGAGTAATGCGGGGTCAATGATATCTGGTCTATTTGTGGCTCCAATTATGAAAACCGTCTTCTTTGCGGACATTCCATCCATTTCAGTTAATAACTGATTCAACACCCGATCAGCAGCGCCACCGGCATCCCCAGAACTACTTCCCCTCTGCAATGATTACACATGTAAAAAACAAAAATTTCATGTAACATTCTATTTACTGAATAAAAATGGTTACCTGAGTTGCAATGGAATCAAGTTCATCAAAGAAGAGGACACAAGGTGCAGACCCACGGGCCTTGTCAAATATTTCACGAACATTGGCTTCACTCTCACCGAACCACATTGTAAGCAACTCGGGCCCTTTTATGCTAATGAAGTTGGCTTGGCACTCGTTTGCTATAGCCTTAGCGAGAAGGGTCTTACCACATCCAGGTGGGCCGTAGAAAAGAACACCTTTTGACGGTGACATGCCAAATTTCTCAAATTTCTCCGGATGCTCCACGGGATATTGGACAGTCTATTACAGTTTAAAAACACAAAATATGAACAGATTCTCAAGTGAAGTGGGAGAATGTGGTAATGATGAAAAATCTAAAACTGGTGCACCCATTGCAAGAGGGCCAGTTTTGACTGATTTTAAGTTTTATCTTAACAGTAAAATAAATAATATTAGCTAAAAAGGTACAACAGATTGAATTTCACTCATTGTGTAAACCTCTTAAGTCAGTTCTTTAGAAGAAAATACCTTTACTCAATAACATATTTTCTGCAAACTATATTTGACACATTTTTTGGTAGGAAAAAAGTGGTATTGGTATGGGACAACCCAACAATGCCGGGCCCATTTTGACCTGCTACCCAACTAACCCCTCATGAGCATTACCTCCTGCAGCTCACGCTTAACATTTTCAAGACCTCCAATATCCTCCCAGCTGACATTCGGAACCTCCACAACCTGTTTCCAGAGAAACAATAATTATAATATACTTAAAAGAAACAATAATTATAATATATTTAAAATTGGTTCATCAAAGGGTCTTATCAAGTATGAATAATTTCTTCTTGAAGACACATACAGTCTCACGCAAAGCAGAGGGGTTGCTTGTTCCGAGAGCCGTCTGAAAATGCTCATTTGAAACTGCCATGGAATTCAGTATCTCAGCATCAATAGATTCATCTTCCAAATCAATGACATCCATTTTTTCTCTAATGCATTGAAGTGCAGCTTCAGTGCAGAGTGCAGCCAGATCAGCACCGACATAACCATGTGTTTCTTTAGCTATCCTTTCCAAATCAACCTATTAATTAAAATTTAATTGCAATTAGTGACCAGTAAATTCATTATATGTATAACTAACACGACAAACGTTTGAAAGGTAAAAAAACTTACATCATCAGAAAGTTTCATGTTCTTGGTGTGGATACGAATAACCTCAAGCCGCCCAACTTCATCAGGGACACCAATGTCAATTTCCCTATCAAATCTACCAAACCTTCTTAAAGCAGGATCGATACTGTTTGGTCGATTAGTAGCCCCCATTACAATAACATGTGCACGAGATTTTAACCCGTCCATAAGTGTCAATAGCTGTGAAACAATCCTCCTTTCAACTTCACCATTAGTTTTTTCTCGTTTGGGAGCAATTGAATCAATCTCATCAATAAAAATGATCGATGGGGCATTCTTTTCAGCCTCCTCAAATGCTTTCCTAAGATTGCTCTCACTCTCTCCAGCTAATTTTGACATGATTTCGGGTCCATTGATGCAGAAAAAGAATGCACCCGTTTCATTGGCTACAGCTCTTGCTATGAGCGTTTTACCAGAACCAGGGGGACCATAGAGTAAAATACCTTTAGGGGGTTTGACTCCAATAGATTTAAAAAGCTGAGGGTGTCTTAGTGGCAATTCAACCAATTCACGAATCTGAGCCATTTGTTTACGGACCCCACCTACATCATCATAACCTATTTCATCCAACCGATCCTCGTCATCTCTCTTAATTGGCTCACCCTCACAAAAGATTTCAGTGTCTGGAGCAACAACACAGTACTCCCCTGGGTCGGTCTCAATTACTTTAAACTCTACACTTCGCATACCTCCTCTAACAAGAAAATGATCCCCTTTTCTTACAGGCCGATATGCCTCCAGAAAGTAGGCTGCATTAATCACAATTGTTAAGTCAATTAGACAGTAATTCTAGTGTTTGAGGTATAAAGAACATGTAAAACTTACGCTTCAGGTATGCATCAAACAGATCGCCTGTGACGCCTTCAATGGTGTCATCTAGAGGAAGAACATGGATACGTTTCCCATACTTCACATCTGGGCACTGGTGCACAGATACAACATCTCCAAGTCGAATCCTAAGGTTTGTTCTAATAACCTTGTTCATTCTGATCTTTGGCTCATCACAAGTCTCATCAGCAAGGGCGATGCAGACTGTATCTTTTCTTTTCTTCCCCTGTAAACAAATTAAGGAAATTTCATTAGAAAATAACCAAAAGCAAGTGCATAAAAACAAAAGGTAACAAACTAAATCATCAAAGGATCAACTTTGTCAATATACTACTAAGCACTGGTAACTCCATATACTAATTAATCTCTGCTTGGGTGAACACCCGACACAAATCCAGCAGTGTTTTAACAGTGGTGGTAACAAAACTTGCAAAACAGATCATCACTTGCATTGTGATGAATAAAAGATAGAAACTCAATCCAAACAGATCATCAACCTGACAAGGAATCATAGACCATAACCATATTAGGAAAAAAAATAGTAACATGACAAGAACAAACTTAGAAGTTTTCACCAGCAGGTTCCATGTAAATAAAAATAAAATTTTGCAGCCTATCAGTAGATCACTCAACGACAGAATCTCATGGCAACAACTAACAATATAGAAATATGTAATGGAAGGTACACGTGAGTCGTATCACCATATCTACCTGCCAAATTTAATGTCATATGAATGTGCATAACCTTAACACCAGTAAGATCAAGTGATTATTCTTAATGATCAAGTAAGTTACATCAATTTTCTATGACATATCAAACCTTACCACCATAGATCCTTCAATGACAGAATCTCATTGTTAATTGAAATAAAAAGAAAACTTTGCAGCCTATCAGTACATCACTCAATGACAGAATCTCAAGGTAACAACTAACAATATAGAAACTTGTAATGGACGGTGCATGTGAGTCATATCATCATATCTAGCTGCCGATTTTAAAGTCCTATGAATGTGCAAAACCTTAACACCAAGTGAAACATATGATCAAGTGATTGCTGTTACTAATCAGCCTACGTTCATACTAACTTTCTATGACATATCAAACATAATCAGCCTACATTCACACTAACGTTGCTCTATAAACTGAATCACAACTTAATTACATGAAAAAAAAATTCAACAAAACCTAGGGCTTCAAACTTCAAAACAAACAATAACTTCCAAAAACAATAAAAGCACCTTAATAAGTATCGTGTCACCACGAAATAGCTGCAGCTTCTCCATTGTATTAGGATGCATAGCAACAACTGAGTTATCATCATTAACCGCTTCATCAACAACAAGCCGATTCGGAGACTTTTTACGCTCCAATATAGCAGTTGAAAAGTCCTTTTTTGCGCCTTTTCTGTTACAATACATTAACCGATGATGCGATTAGATGATTGTTAAAGTCTGATTGAAGCAAATCTGTATAATTAAACACAAAATTGCGTATAGGATTAGAGATTGAGCGATATGGTGAATGAAAACTTACGGCTCTGATGATGAAGATTCCGGCTGAATGCTCATATCGCGATGACGGAGATTGGTGAACAGAGATGGTGACTCTGATAATGATAACTCGCCGGAGATTATGATTCGAACCGTGCAAGGTATGATTACTTGAGAGTATATGTTTTTTTAGTTCACCGCATAATGCGACCATACACTAAAATATCACTTTGCAATCTCGTTTGTATATTTAAATTATTTGTAACTTCGGGCTTTTTAACATGAGTCATTTGCAGATCGATTAGTTTAATTATTAATTAACCATTATTAATAAGATATAATAGTCTATTTGTAAAAAAAAAGAAACAACCACCATTTGCACCCGTACTTTTAATATTAAACAAACAGCAACGACCTATATCTTCCATAATCGTATTTGACGTTTTGATTTTATGCAAGTTGAATGATTTATTGATTTCACGATTGGTGTTTTTATATAAAGTTTGACCAGTATGATTATCCTCATCTAAAAAATAGTTGCTTCTGAAAATATTACTTTTTGAGCATGTCATTATATCATGGAGATTGTCATGAACACACACAATCAAACAATTGAATGATAGGATGCTATCATGCGGTAAAATAAAACCCCGTCTTTCTATTTTCGTTTTTACTCTTTGAATATGATTCTGAGCTTCCCTACTCTAGTGATGCATCAACAAAACTTATAGAGATGGCAAAGAATCAAGCTCTATAGCCTAAGGTTTTCAGTAATGTTCCTTAAATGTCGAATACGATTATGGAAGATACATGGTCGTCTTGTTTGTTTAGTATTAAATCTATGGTTTCAAATGGTGGTTGTTTCTTCTTTTGTATATAGCCTATTATATCATTATAAATAGCAGTCAACTAACAATCAAACTAACCAGAGAGTGTAAATGACTTACTTTAGAAACCTTAGGGTTGCAAATAGTCTAAATATTCAAGCGGAATTGCAGAGTGTTATTTGGTGTAAACCATATGAGTTCATTTTGCACTTATTTTTTTTACATTGTCCACGTGTCATCCTCATACGGGATTTTAACGTCGATCGTTAGTTTGACGCTCGAGGATGGCGTCAACCCATTTCAGAAAGGAACCGACTGCCTCTTAAAACCACATGACGTGCATATGTCTGGAGTGCTCAATGAGTCAATGACACTCCCTGTTAATAGCTGTAAGATTTTGTCGCTAGTGATAATTATATTATTGTATATATTGTATTATACTATGTATATAAGTATTTTAGTAATTAAATAGTTTATACCCTTAGCCGTAATTTTGTTTGTCCAAATGTTGTTTTTTTTTCTATGTAACACGCTCATATTTTATCTCACTTTATGTCATGCAGACTCTATACCAAATCCATGTACTCGCTCATCTAACCTTAATTCTCATAAAGCCTTCATCGTCTCTCTCACTGTTCCCTCATCATCCTTCTGCTTATGTCGATAATTTCAACCAAAAGCATGTAAAGATTCCAGGTGACTAGTTTCATTTGATTTCAACTACGATTTATCTCATAACCCTTTTTATCACCTTTATCTCATAACCCTTTTGATCACCTACCTAGAACACCAATCATTTCCTCGTTTCGCATCACTGATGTACGTAGTAATTAACATATATTTTGAATCAGATCATCTACATTTCTTTGTTACTCTTTTAATTATCATTGAACTAGGTTTGTGACCCATACTAAGTCCAACAAGACCCATCTATCATAAACCCTAGTGAGTAGTGACCCTTAACCCAATTTATAAGTATTTCTATCGATTGTTCAAAAACACTTGTTTTTAAAAGTAACTACTTTTCATTTCTTTGAATTCATTGCAACTATGTTGATCGATGAGATAGCATTTGATTTAAGATCTAGTTTCGTTACAGATTCATCATCCTAGATCTTGTTGCACACGTAATAAAATTACATTATTGATAAACTCGATGGTAATGAATAGTAATTTATATATGTTTTAGTTACTAATGAGACACCCGTTTACTACGATTGGTTGATTCGGGTCATGATTTATCCCAAACATGTCAAATAACCCCTAAATTGTAAATTATTATTGTGATAAAAGTTTTTTCTATATTCATAACTATAACATTAGCTAAACATAAATTAAAAAACGTTGGAAAAGAAATAGTTAATGGGTTAACCCTAGCTGACCACGCCCATTTTGATTAATATGTTACATAACAGAGTTAGTGTTTTCTAACGACGGGAGTGGTAGCAGCCAATACCCCACAGTTGTGAGTGACATCGATCAATACCCCATCGTGGAGTACTAAAATTCAATAACTTTGTAATTTTTGGTCTATACATAACGTGTCATGGTAAACACAATTAGGTTAATAGTCTAGCAAGTTTGGTTAAGCTTATTTATAGTCGAGCTTGTTGATTATATATCTTGAAAATATTGTATTGGGCTTGTGTGTTATTCTTCTTAATACACGTTATGAGAGTTATTCATAATCTCTTGTGTTCTCGCTTTTTATCTAATTCTGGACCTTTAACCTCAAGTTATCAATTACGAATGAGCATATGTTACATACAAGTCTCTAAACACTTAGTTAATCACCAAGTACGAATACGAATAAGTGTATATACGTACAAGTCTATAAACACCTAGTAAATCATCAAGTGTGAAGAATCAAGTCCAATCCACTCATGTCGAGCATGATCTAGCAACCAAAGTGCAAAAGCATAATCAATATAGGAAAATCAAGATGAATGAATATGGCCAGCATTGCGAGATTCTTAAAATAAGGTTTCAAATCAAATAACTAATCGTCAAGTTGCACTGGCGTGGTGGTGGTGGTTGCAGCAGTGAAAGAGGGAATATGTGAAAAAAAACGTGGGTAGGGGGTGCATAAATTTAGTGTGTTTTGAAAACATGAAATCCTTATATAACATGTAATTTTCTCCTATGACTAACTAAACATATTTTTTTCTACAATGGTTTATTCCGTTTCAAACCCGTGCACAGGGCCGGTCATAAGGATTTTGGTGCCCTGTGCGAGCCAGGAAAAAAAGGTCCCATTCTCTGCCGTATGTCTTCAAAAAATTAGTGGACCAAAAGTTTAATTTGCCTAATGCCTGCTGCCAAAAAATTGATTTTGTGACTAGTGGGCTTTTGATTTTTCAAGTTTAATTTGTCATGTGGTCTTTTAGTAAAACTAGTGGGCTTTTAAAAGTAAAAAACAATGGGCTTTTGTGACAAATTCTCTAGCCTACACATAAGTTTTATAAAAAAAATAAAATTATATAGTATAATTTTTTTTTGGTATATTGGTTTTCACTGGTCCCAACTATTACCTTTTGTCTTCTACTGGTCCCAACTATTAAATTGGTTGTCAACGGTCCCAACTTTTATCACTTTGGTAACCACTGGTCCCGTCGTTAAATTTTTTTAACGTCGTTAAGTTTTTTCCAAATTCAAGACCGATGTTTTAGACCTTTGATCGGAAGGATAATACTTGTCGATTGATGTAAAAGTTTTCTCGAAAAGACTCTTTGAACGATAAAATTTTTACATTTGATTGATGCACCGTTAGGTTTAAACACCCGATCGAAGCACTATTTTGTTGTTCGGAGCGCTGTTTCGAGGTAACTTTTCCATCAACCGACTTATATTATCGTTCCGATCAAAATGCTTATAACATCGGTATTGAATTTGGAAAAAAACTTAACGGCGTTAAAAAAATTTAACGACGGGACCAGTGGTTACCAAAGTGATAAAAGTTGGGACCGTTGACAACCAATTCAATAGTTGGGACCGGTAGAAGACAACATGTGATAGTTGGGACCAGTGAAAACCAATATACCTTTTTTTTTTAAATTTGATGCCCCCGTCGAGTGGGTGCCCTGTACGGTCGCACATAGTGCACCCCCTTTTAGCCGGCCCTGCCCGTGCATACAAAGCAGTTCAATTTCTAATGCATAGAGAGTAACTTACGAAATCAACTGTGTCGATGAGCGTGTATCAAAATTAACCGTGTTCTTAAAATTTGTAGTGATTTTGAGGTTGATGAATTTAAGTTTATAGCATTGTTGTAATGATGAAAGTGTAAATTTTTTAAACATGAACAAAGTCCAAGATCCAAATTTCGAGTAACCTACAATACAAATTTGCTTTACTTTATAAAATTATATGTGTTTAGTGGTCTTTAGTATACTTTATTTTAAGTATTCAAATAAATTAAAAGTTGCTTCATATCTTTTCTCGTAAGCTATTGAAAAAATGGTATTCAACCATTTCTTATTAATAAAAACATATATATTGGACTAGATTAGTACCCGTGTACTATATGGATTTTAATTTTATAGGTATTAACTCAATTTACATATCAAATTTATTTTTAACACATCTCTTATTAAATCGATTTGGATATTTACAAATATATTATATAAAAAATCATATGTTACAATAAATGATATGATTTAGGGTTATTGGATTTAAACACCTCCAACTATTGGTTATTGGCCGTTGTCACCTTCAAGTATCACTTTGGCCAATAACACCCCCAACTAAATACTTTGGTGTCCGTATCACCAAAAGTTAACCAAATCACTAACGCCGTTAAGTTTTGCTGACGTGGCACGGTGACGTGTCCTATCTCTGCTTATGTGGCACGGTGATGGCGGCCAATGATCAATAGTTAAGGGTGTTTAAATCTAATAAGGCAATAACCCATTATTTATCTATATTTAACTAAGAATTGACCTGTGTCACGTGATGCGATGACCGGGTTTTAGTTGGTGCATATGTCGTGTCATATTTGTGACTTCGTTACATGCGTTACACCATAACGTGCAAGAGATAATCAATAACATAACGCATGTAACGAAGTCACAAATATTACACGACATATGCACCAACTAAAACCCGGTTGTCGCATCACGTGACACGGGTCAATTCCTAGTTAAATATAGATAAATAATGGGTTATTGCCTTATTGGATTTAAACACCCTTAACTATTGATCATTGGCCGATATCACCGTGCCACGTAAGCAGAGATAGGACACGTCATCGTGCCACGTCAGCAAAACTTAACGACGTTAGTGATTTGGTTAACTTTTGGTGATACAGACACCAAAGTATTTAGTTGGGAGTGTTATTGGCCAAAGTGATACTTGGAGGTGACAACGGCCAATGACCAATAGTTGGGGGTGTTTAAATCCAATAACCCTATGATTTATAATAGTTGGTAAATCTTTATTGGAACATATCGGGTTAGGAGATAATTCATGATAATTGTTAATTTTTTATTTGAACATATCGAGTTATGAGATAATTAATGATAATTGGTAAAACTTTAATTTGAACATATCGGGTTATGATAAATCATAATAATTGATAAGTTTTTTTATTTGAACATATCAGGTTAGAAGATAATTCATGATACTTGGTACATATCGGGTTAAGATATAGATCATGATAATTGGTAAATTTTTTATTTGAACATATCGGGTTAGGAGATAATTGATGATAATTTGTGAATTTTTAATTTAAACATATCGGGTTATTTCGAATATGGAGCATACCATGACCCGTCTAAAAATTCTCCATCAAATTAATTTAGAACATGACACCTAAGCAAAATCCTATGTGGAGTTGTTAAAATGGTGACATGTGTATGTGTTACTCAATTATTAGAATAGGTATATTTGTTTGAATTAGAAAAGAATATATATTTGTTTCCTTAAAAAAAGTAACTGAAAAATAAATGAGAAAAAAACCCATATTATTTTCATCTTTAATTGACGTAAATTATAGTTGACAGGTTAGCCCCTATAGTTACACCTACACATCAGAAATTCAGCAAAATTGATACATCAACATGTTATTATTGCGTCTCTTATATCTCACGTTTATAAATTAAAAGAGTTAAAAATAGTTCTATTTATAGAGAAAGTAAGTTGTGGATGAATAAAAAAACTAACTCCTAAAAGATACACTATTAATGCGTCATGTGGCAAGCAAATAATCAATGTTTTTATAACCAGACATAAACATTTAACTAGTCTCCTTACCAATTTACCGGTCCGATTGATTGAAAGAAGCCCCAAGTGCAAACACCATAGGTAGCAAAATAAAGACGGTGAGCCGAACATGTATGGTGACACCAAGAAGGTTACCGAGAGTTTGAGACCACGCGTGTCAGACAGTTTTGTAGGAAGATTCTGCCAGCTGATCTTCTAACAACTCGAACATACGAGAAGGGGTGTTCTTGTAATTGAACATAACATTAAGTAGTGTTTGTAAAAACAATCTAAAATGTTGATCAAGTTGAACTCAACCTGGACTAATAATGACCCTCTTTACCTCTACGCTGTCTTTTGTCTTCCACTTCTCACAACAGTCGATTCATCCTCTTCAGATCCAGGTGACACTCTCATTTACATTTTTCTCTTCTTCAACTCTTTTCATCAAAGATTTAACCTTTTTATACTCTTAATAACCGTAGATTATGAAGTTGATCATCCCCATTTGGTCACTGATACACCCCTCAAAATCACACGAATCAGACCAATCTTTAATCAAATGTGTTTCTTGAACTTAATAAGTTGTGAAAGTTCAAGATTGAGTGTTTCTTGGTGGTTATTTTTGTTGAAGAGTTTAGGTTCTTGCTTGGGGTTTAGTTTACTCATCTGGGTCAAACAAAAGATTGTTTTTTAACTTTTTTTATGTACACTTTTGAAGATTGGAATTGGTTATTGCAGGATTTGTAGTTTAATGTATTTGGAGTGAATTGATGTTCTTGTTATGACACATTTGGTTTGGTAGATTAGAATGTTGGATTTAGTCTTTACTCTTTATTAGATGCTGATATGAATTGATGTGTATTGTGCCCACCAACTGTTTGTTTAAATTCCTCTGTATTGGAATGTTTTTTAATGTTTTTGTGCGCCGTGTGTCTCATTGGGAGCCGCCTCTTTTACCCTCCCCGGACCCTACTCCATGAGTGGGATTTTTGCTGGATACATTTGTTTGCTGATTTTACAATGAAACCCTAATTAATCTAATGGGTCCATGGGGTTGATACTAGAAATGCTAATTTGATGTTGATTTCAATACTTTGTTTCTCTATATATGAAGTGTTTTTTACACTTCTTGATCAAATACGTAGGCGGTGAAACAAGATTGTTGTTGATGATTAAAGTTGGTGTAATAATTTATTGGCATTTGGTTCATTTAATAATTGTTGGTTGCAGGGTTTTGAATGTTTTGATGTTATATGTAAATTGCTATTGTAATGGAAGAAATACAGTCTCATTCAGAACACTACAGATCTTCGTCATCGTCTGCTAGCAGTCCTGCTAGTAGAGTGCCATCTAGTAATTTCTTTTACTTAAGAAAACAAGGGGCTTTAAGACAACCGATTTCATTTGAAGATTCACCCGATTGGGAGGATAATACAGATGTCGAGGTTCGGGTGGAAGAGGGCGGTGACTCAATCAACACTGCTACGACTCCCATTTCACCGTCTCTTTCAAAGCTCAATAGTGGTTCCTTGCCATCCCCACCGTTACCAGAAGGTGCGGTTGTGGCAAGAAAGATTGCAGGGGCTACTATTGTTTGGAAAGATTTAACAGTTACTATAAAGGGTAAACGGAAATATTCTGATCGGGTTGTAAAAAGTTCAAATGGATATGCTTTACCTGGCACGATGACTGTGATCATGGGCCCCGGAAAATCAGGGAAATCGACCCTGTTGAGAGCGCTTGCTGGTATGTAGTATACTTTGAAGATCAAATCTTAAGTAAATGCAATGTAATTTTCATTTTTTACTGGCATATGCAACTTACTTTTTACAACCTTTTCATAAAATATTTCGTTACGAAAATTCGCAATTTGTAACTGTGTAATGCAATAAGTTTTCATCGTTTACCATTTAATGCAACATATTCTTACCAAAATACACAATTTGCTACCATATAATGCAACAACTTACATGACTGACCATTTAGTACATGTTCTGAACAGAATGTGCTATTTGTAACCATGTAATGCAACAGCTTATCTTTTTACCTTATAACACAACGTGCTTGCCATTTTTACTATTTGGTACGTTGCATACTTAGGTGAGATTTGGTAAGTATGTTGGATTAAATAGTTAAAAAAGGTATGTTGCATATATTGGTAAAGGTGAGTGGTACGTTACATTTTCTTGTAGTTTTCCCAACTCTAATTGCTAATTCAGTCTGTAGCTTTGATTAGATTTTAATACTTTTCATTATCTTTTAGGAAGGTTGGACGACTCAGCCAAAACATATGGTGAAGTATTTGTCAATGGGGCTAAATCGAGCTTGCAATATGGATCCTATGTAGGTTTTTAAGATACATTATTTAATGATACCAATTATCAGCAAACTGACAATTTGATTTGTGGGTCCCACAATAATAATTTTTTTTTCGTTTTCAGGGATTCGTTGAGAGAAAAAACACACTTATTGGATCATTAACCGTGCGTGAATTTCTTTACTATTCGGCACTACTCCAGCTTCCTGGTTTCTTTTATCAGAAAAAGAGTGTAGTAGAGGATGCTATTCATGCTATGTCCTTGGGTGACTATGCAAATAAACTCATAGGTGGCCATTGTTACATGAAGGGTCTTCCTAGTGGTGAAAGAAGGCGAGTAAGCATTGCCCGAGAGCTTGTGATGAGACCACAAGTTTTGTTTATAGACGAGCCTCTCTACCATCTTGATAGGTAAAACTATTAAATCTCTTTGTTCTCAGTTTGCCTTTTTTTTCCCTTAATTAACGATCATCAGTTTTCAGTGTTTCTGCACTTTTGATGATGGTGACATTGAAGAAGCTTGCAAGCACTGGTTGCACACTAATTTTCACCATTTACCAGAGTAGCACAGAAGTGTTCGGTCTTTATGACCGAATTTGTCTTCTTTCAAATGGGAATACACTGTTTTTTGGAGAGACACTAGCTTGTTTGCAGGTAAAGCATCTAGTTTTATAACCTTGAAGTAATTGTTCATTTTTGTTATTTACTTACTGAAGTTACCGAACATAAGCTTATTTTATAACCATGTAGCACTTCTCAAATGCTGGATTTCCTTGCCCGATTATGCAAAGTCCTTCAGATCATTTTCTTCGTGCAATAAACACGGACTTTGACAGGATCATTACAATGTGCAAAACCTGGCAGGTAATATACTAAATACTCTGGCCAATGTTGCTTACCTTATTTTTTCCTTCAAATATTTACCTTTTATTAACCAACAATGCGAATATGGGCTGGTGTGTTAACAAATTAAAATGAGTAGTCTTTTGGTACGGTTGAAACACGTTGGGTTGGATTGAGCCGAAACACTTCTGTGTAAAACAGTTTGTCTTTTTTATAATTAATTATTGTGGATATATCAATAAATTATAATTTTGTTAATAAAGCAACTCAGGAGATTTTATGCATGAAAAGTACCCCTTGGGGGATTGCAAATTTCAACCCATTTAACCTGCTTCCTTTTAAGCTATTTTCTTTATAGTTTACGTGTTTGACTCATTAGAGATTCACACAAATCGGCCCTTTCATAATATTACAGCTGTATAGCAGTATATGACTTTCTTCAGTTGCGTAATACTTCTTGAATGTATTATTTCAGGACGATAATGGGGATTTTTCAAATGTTAATATGGACACTGCTGTTGCAATCCGTACCCTTGAAGAAACATATAGATCTTCAGCTGATGCAGCAGCAGTCGATACTATGATACATAGGCTAACCGAAAGGGTAAAAATGATTTCTAGATTATATTTTCAATTTATATTAGTAATTTTTTGGGTGTTAAAAGTTGACGTTATGTTCACAGGAAGGCCCGTCTCTCAAAAGCAAGGGGAAGGCAAGCAGTGCTACAAGAATTGCAGTGTTGACTTGGAGATCGTTGTTGATTATGTCAAGGGAATGGAAATATTATTGGCTTCGGTTAATCCTTTGCATGCTTCTTGCGTTATGTGTTGGCACTGCTTTCTCGGGTTTAGGCCATTCATTGTCTTCCGTTGGGGTAAGTTTGCATTATGGGTGGGTTGGGTTTGCCCAAATAATTTTCGTTCAATACTTTTATAAATATAATGATTTAAGAGGCTTTATGCATTAAAAAGTCACACTTTAGACGACCATCAAATCATTTGACCCGTCTCCTTTTACGGTATTTTTTATATATTGCCTGATTTGTTCTCCAGATTTAAAATATCACCTTTGACAATTATCATCACTTTTTTGAAATAATTTCTAAGTAAAAATCTGTAATATTGTAATTTAATTGCAGACAAGAGTTGCTGCAATTTTTGTGTTTGTATCTTTCGCTTCACTCCTAAGCATTGTTGGGGTACCTGCACAATTGAAGGAGGTTAAGGTAATTTTGGTACTTTTAATTTTACTAGGGAAGTAAATCATCAAACACCATATACATATAACATATATTTAACATACAAAAATACTCGTATGTTCAATGCAGGTGTATGCATGTGAAGATTCAAATCAACATTCGGGTGGAATTGTTTTCTTAACAGGACAAATTTTGGCCAGTCTTCCGTTCTTGTTTTTGATCTCCATTTCATCGAGTCTGGTGTTTTACTTCCTCGTGGGGCTAAGAAATGATTTCAGCTTTATGATGTATTTTGTGCTCAATTTCTTCATGTGCCTTTTGGTTAACGAAGGGCTAGTGCTCACTGTTGCCACCATTTTGCAAGATATTTTCTGGAGTATCTCAACGCTCGTGTTTATACATGTGAGCACTTCATACCATTTCTCAAGTCAATTAACCCGTTCTCCCTTGAGCCAAAATCAATTTTTTCAGTTGACCCGTTTGTGATAAAAACACACCCAAATCGACAAAATCTTTAGTAAGCGGGTCAAATACGTGTGTTTACTTATTGGTGTATGATGTTTTGCAGGTGGTGATGATGCTTTCTGCTGGCTATTTCCGAATTCGAAGTGCTTTGCCTGGACCCGTTTGGATGTATCCTGTTTCCTACATTGCTTTCCACACTTATTCAATACAGGCAAGTTTTGATTTTATTGAAAATGAAGAATTTATAAAAGCTTTAACAAAATCTTTTGCTTTATAACACGATGTTCATCAGTTTTGAATCTTGGAAAGTAACTGGCTTTGAGTTACATGTTTTAGGGTCTCCTAGAGAACGAGTATGATGGGACATCATTTGCAGTTGGTCAAGTAAGAACAATAACCGGGTATCAAGCTCTTCATAACGTTTATGATATTTCTCCAGACGATTATTCAAAATGGAAAAATCTACTGATCCTTTCACTAATGGCTCTTGCTTATCGAGTTCTTGTGTTTCTGTTGCTTCATTTTTGTGTGAAAAAGAACTCATCTTTATTTAGATTTGTCTGTTGTAAACTCAAGATGAATGAATGAATGAATATACACACACTTTCTTGCCCGAGTATGGCTGTTTAGACCATACGGGTTGTGTGTAATTTGATCACTCCATTTTTGTTCTTGGCTGTTTGAAGTTTTGTTTCTGATTCATTAAACACACAGCAGATACAAGATCTGAACTTGTTATCTGAAAATCTTCTAAAATACTTGTTTCTGTTACCACCATGTGGGATTGCTTGAAGAAAACAAAAGTCTTGCTTGGTTGGTCCAAAGGTTGTTTAAGGGTTAGGTGTCCCTGAGAACGGGTTATTGGTAGACTTATAAGATCTGTCAATACTCCGCTAACAAAAGAATCATTTGAACCTAAGTCCTAAGGTTTCTACTAGACAACTTTGTGTGGCTCGAGTTATCTTGAACTTAAAGGGCAAGACCACTTCAGTCTTGGGCTAAGTCATATCATAGTCCTGATCTCGGTTTGATTTGGTCAAATGTGATGCTCGTCGCCTAACTTTCCTAAGGTTTGTAGGAATTGAACTTGAATTAACAAACATAACCGAACTAAATCGAAAACTAGACTAAACAAAATTGGTATATCTTTTAGTTTTAATTACATTTGTTTGTAGAAATATTAGCTGATAAGTGAAAATTAAAGTATCACAGGGCAAATTGTTAGTATGAATTATTACACGTTAATTATTTAATAACTATTTATATTTCAATGACTATCTTACAAATTTAAAGAAGATTTTTTGTCAATTTTCACTCGTCACAAAAAAAAAACACCAAATGCTTTTTATAGCAAGCTCATCTACAAGTTTTTTGCACCAAGTTTTGAAACTTATGTTTCTTTTGACTTTCTTGACACAAAGTAATCAAAGTCTCCTGTCATTTAAAAATGATTTAATTAACTTTAATTCAATTTCAACTATTTTGACCATAGATTATAGTAAGAAAGAAAAAAATAGCCATTTCTCAAGAACTTGAACTTAATATAGTATGTTCTTTGATCAATATTTTAATTTAAATAACTAGTTTTGTGTTATCTACATTGAACTTAATTAACAAAATGTTAAGTAAATGCAGATTTTACTCACATATCTATTTTCCCACTAGAGTTTGAATTCGTGATATCATTTAATTTGATTAATTTAAAATCATTCTTTCATGTGACATTTTAAGTAATAACATTTTTTTAAATTTTATTTTAGTTAGTGATTACATCCTTTTTGATTTACTTGCAATGCTATACTCTAGAATAAAGTAAAAAAGGAAATACATTCTTTTTAGACAAAATCAAGTAAAAATCAAGTTTAGATTTAATGCAAATGATGTTACCTTTAACTAATGTTTTTAAACCGGCCGGTCCGACCGGTCCAACCGCGGTCGGACCGCGTTTTTGGGGAATCACGGTTCGATAGGTCGCGGTCTGATAGGTGCTTGTGAACCGCTGCGAACCGTTCGAACCGGTCCGGTCGGACCGGAACCGGACCGTAATTGAACCGGGGTTGAACCGGTTTTTATTAAAAAAATATTTTTTTTGTTTGATTTTATTGGATTTTATGTTTAAATCTATTTATTTTTTTGTTTTCTTGTAATGAAGGGTTAATATATTAATGTTTTAAGTGATAAAGATGATGAGCTCGTTTTATTTTGGAATTAAAATTTGTTTAAATTATAATTTTTTGGTGATTGTTGGCGTTAAACTTGTTTGAATTATTAGTTTTTGGTAAAACTTAATATTATTGAACTTAAGTTGTGTTTAAATTAGAATTTTTATGACATTAATTTGATAAGTATATATTTTACCCTACCCCGGTCCAACCCCGGTTCGACCCCGGTCCGACCGGTCCGACCAGTAAAATCATAATACCGGTTCAGTGTCCGGTCCGGTTTTCAAAACATTGCCTTTAACAACATCGAAAGTCATAAGTATCATCAACATTAAAACACCCCAATGAATAATCATTGACTAACGAGACATGCTTAAATGCCTATACGATTTCAAGTCGTTAGCCTCTAAAGTCCAATTGCTCGTATTTGAAAGAAAAAACTATATAAGTCTCAACGAACCGTGTCTAAATATCATCTATTTTGCTTTTGATGGGTTGTGCAATAAATAAACTCACGGTTTTACTTTTATCCAGTAATTACTCGTCTAGACAAAACGTGCTAGTTAAAACCTCCTAAAAGTTTCATATTTTCATGATTTTACTTTCATATGGTAATTGCTCGTCCAGACAAAACGCGCCACCTCCTAAAAGTTACATATATTTCTTGTATCCTTGACATAAAAAGTAAACATATTCTATATTCTCAAAACGAGTTTGTTGACCCAATTTTCAACAAACAAAACCCGTGTACGCGCCAATCATCTCCAACTCTTAATCTTCCCAATTTCGCAATCAAATTCATCATCTCAACAACTTACAACTCCAAATCTGTCAATGCAATTTGCCCTATTTTGCCTCAATTTCACAATTCACCAACAATTATCCCCCAAAATCACAAATTGCCACATGCCATGGCTCCATCGATCTTAAACGGTGAAAGAGCCGTGGTTTTGTTGTTTGTGTCCAGCATTTTATACTCTGCACATATATCGATTCTATTTGAAGCTATATCGTTCTCTCTTCTTGCTGTTTTCGCTCTATTTGTCGAGATCTCGGTTGAATCGTGCGGTTCAACATCCCTGTTTAAGACCAGGTAACTTAATTGACAGATTCAGTTTGTAATTGGAATGAATCAGGTTGTTAGGGTTTATAATTTGTGGTGAATTGTGATGAATTTGAGGTTAATTAGGGTTTAAGTGTGATGTATTTCAGCTGAGTTAGGATTTAGATGTATGCTATTAGTTGCAGTGTCTGTTTCTGACATTGTTATTGCATGATCCTGTCATATTTGTTCAGATCATATAAAAATTCGATTTTGTGTTAAAATTTTAAACAATAAAAATGGAACTGGTGGAGAAAATGTTGCTACAGAACTTTTATCAATTTTGCATTTGGAAAGAGGAAGAAATGTATTTATTTATGTCGAGTTAAGGCGGAAAAAATAGTTTTTGTATCCTATTATGATGAGATTTAGGTTGAATTTGGTTGTATGATGATTAAAGAGCTGAATGGGTAAATTATAAATTCCTATTGCGTTTGTGATATTAGGCCAGGTGCTTCGTCAGGGATTTTTTTGGGGGCAGTTACTCTTCCTGGTCTTGCAGTTTCAAGGCTGATACAGTTATCAAGAGCTTTGTTGGTAAATGAAGTAAGAAATAAAGGTACCCTAAATAAATCGGCTTTTTTACTTGTTATAATCGATAACCACATACACACGCAATTCATAGGATTTCTAGGCGTCAGTTATGTTCTTGAATCCATACATGTATTCAGTTCAGTGATCCTACCCTTTGTGCTTTAACATATTTTGCTTATGCAGATGTTGAATTTATACGGTTGCAATATTGGGCTACCTCTACTAGTTGCCTTTGTGTGCTGGTCTTCTTATGCTTCATTTTTCGCCATGATCTTGACAAGGCAAAACCAATGTACTTGAAGAGTGGTTGGAACACAAAGTTCAGTATTAGTTCCACGACTCTGTTTGCAGCATTGTGCTGCCTATCTTTTGCTGCAAAGTCGTCTAGTGGTGGGTTTGTTTACTAAGTTTAATCTCAAGATTCTATCTTTTGTAAACTTGCATGCAACAGTAATATGAGGCGTGGCTTTTGTTACACGAATTAAACTTATACTGTACATA
Source organism: Tagetes erecta (assembly GCA_030867185.1). NCBI lineage: Eukaryota > Viridiplantae > Streptophyta > Magnoliopsida > Asterales > Asteraceae > Tagetes > Tagetes erecta. Next base: position 2,667,669 of record CM061489.1, on the reverse strand, counting down.
TGGGTGTACCAATCTTGCAGGATCTTACATGGCATTGACCTTGCTTTGGATTGTTTGTCACGGATTTGCTGCTGTGAAATTTATTCAGCATGTGCTCCACACTTTTCCAGCATGTGCTTCTTTCGGTTAGTTCATGTTTCTCTTTTTTACTTAAGGTGATTTTTTCCTTCAACTTTGTTATTTACACTGTTGATTCTGGTTTAGGGGAAGCGCTCTTGGTCACAGCTGGATTTGTTGTTTATTTTGGAGACATGTTTGCATTCACGATAGCAAAGGTTCCATTTACTTCACCAGTTTTTTATTCAGTTTCTTAATACACTCAGTGTGAAAAAGTTTTCACGTGTAATCCAGAGAATTCAATTTCTTTTGGGACTATTGGACAATCTTTGTAATTCAAAAATCATTTGTGAAAATAAAAACTGATTTAAATTGACGCCTTGACAGTGAGAAGAAAACATTATCTTAATTTCTGTTCTATAGCTGAGATGGGCATATTATATGTTTAACAGTTAACACCATGCTTTCTGAACAGATAAGCAAACAACTTGTATCATACGGGTTATATTCTATTTCATACGGGGTGCAAAGAAGCGAGATAAGCACTATTATCCAGGTTATCTTCAGTCTTCATTTATTAATTAGGTATATGATATCTGCTCCATCTTTCATACTTCGGCTATAAGTATGTTTTCTTACATGCAGGGAATGCTCCTTGGCCTTCTTATTTCCCCAATGTTGTTCAAATTCATCCTTAAAAAATGGGATTTTTATACGAGCTCACCAAAATCTGAAGTTGGAGGATACCATGAGACTAAACGGGCTGTTATATTTTATGGGTCTCTAGCATTTATTTTATTAGCAGTTGTTCCGTTGTGGATTCAGTTTGTCCACGATTTTTCTGTCCATCCCTTTTTATGGTACTGCTCGGCTCTATACAACAACTATTATATTTATATTGCCTGATATTAAGTTGATAGCTAACGGAACTCTTTTATTTTGTTAGGGTGTTGGAGTTTGTTTTCTCCGAACCACACAAAAGGCTGTCTTTATGTGTATACTGGTTGGCTGTTATATCTGTGTCAGTACTGCGGTTTTACAACATATCCAAGAACAGTAAGATTGAGCGAATTCTTCTCAGAAAATATTACCATCTGGTGGCAGTTTTAATGTTTGTGCCTGCACTTGTCTTCCAGGTGATATGTAATTCCAAGCTAAGACTAATTCCCCTTTTTTCTAGAGGGGGTAAAATGGGTGGGTTTAGTAATGGGTAATTTTGTGGTTTGAGTAATGGATTGAGTAAGCCAAGACCAATGACCCTGAACATTTTTTGTCCCAAATTATTGAATTTGTCATAAATAGTTAGCATGATAAGTATGATTGCAAAAAAATGTATAATTTCAAGAATCATTTTAAATTTTTAAATAATGATTTATGATGTTTTATGAATTAAAGAACACTTTGTAGCCCCCCCGACTCTACCCTTGTAACCAGTTGCATGACAGAACCTGACTGGTAGTGTGCTCTGTTCAGTTGACTTTTTAGCTAATGCAATCAAACCCTTCTTTTATCTGTTTCTGTTTTCAGCCATCGTTTCTGAACTTGGCCTTTGGTGCAGCTTTTGGGGTTTTCTTAGTCCTGGAAATTATTCGAGTAAATTCCTCTCCTTTTGATGCTAGTTTTTGTAGTTCAAATGTCATGATGAGCATCAAGCACGAATAATATCATGTGTTGAAATTGTGTATTTTGCCATTATAACCAAATTGTTCTAGGAAGGTATGGAGAATTTGGCCTCTGGGATCAATTGTACATCAGTTTATGAATGCCTTCACCGATCATCGTGATTCTGATCTTCTCATAGTCAGGTGTTTATTTCGTTTTCATTTTGGTCATAAAACATATAGTTTAATATTACAAATTTTAACACATGCTGTTTATCTCCCTTCATGCAGCCATTTCTCACTTCTTTTGGGATGTGCATTGCCTATCTGGATGTCTTCTGGATTCAATGACCGGCCTTTAGCTCCGTTTGCTGGAATTCTGAGCCTTGGAATCGGAGATACCATGGTAGGAATACTATTTTATATTAATTTTGTTTTCTTGTTATAACTTATTTTATTAATATAGAGATTTTTACATGCAATTATATGATGAGATCAGTTATATGGCATTTTTATAAGCATTCTTTTTTAACTGTTTTATAGGCATCTATGGTTGGATACAAGTATGGTGTTCTGCGGTGGAGTAAAACAGGCAGTAAGTGTAACTTATTCAATCTTAGAAACTAATAATTTCCATCAATCTTTGACTAAAATATTTTTTCTTTAGAAAAAACCGTTGAAGGAACCGCTGCTGGAATAACATCTGTCCTAGCTGCTTGCTCTGCCTTGCTTCCTCTTTTAGCTGCCACAGGACACATGTTCACTCAGGTCTGTTATCTCTATATCTATCTGCATCAATCTGGGTTGCAAAAAGGATGGGTGGGCTGTGTAACAGGTCGTGATGGGTTTGAGCCTAAAAGATAAAATCTTCACTGTGGGTGAGGCCGGCTGGGTTGACTTCCTTTTATTTTTAAGTAAACTTTTTTTTTTCGTTCAGAAACATTTCATTTTTTTTAATGTCGATAATATATGAAGAAAATAAGACCAGCGGGAAGCTGGAAAGAGTACAAATTGTTACCGAAACAGAACACCATCTAAAACCATAAAAGATGATCTGTAAATAACTAATTCGTTAAATATGAATAAATAACTATATTATTACAACAATTATCTAGCATTTTGGATAAAACGATTTCGGAAGTTGAATGCATCAGTATACACTTTGACCATGATTTTGGTTTATATATTTGATGTGTGACATTTTGTGGGATACTGGTGCAGCATTGGTTGTCTCTCTTGTTGGCGGTAACAGTGAGTGGTTTGCTGGAGGCGTACACTGCACAGCTTGATAATGCTTTCATACCCCTTGTATTTTACAGCCTTCTATGCCTGTAACTGTAAATACTAACAGATAATAATAACATTAGGATAATAGATATCTCTTTTTGTAATATTAATATTTCGATGGCTTCATACGGCTAAAATTCAGTTTGACCCATTTGGGGTACAATACAACCGAAATTGACTCGAGGTGGCAAGATGAGTAGGTCGACTAGCTGGGTATGAGTCTTCATCTGGACTCTGGAGTGCATGGTCTCAAATGACTTGCATTTTCTGCATAATCACACATTTTACATTTAAGTTTTAGAATCAAGTTATTTGTTATAATAAACTATTTAGTATGTAATATCATATAAAAATATATTAGTTATGTTTAAATAATAAAAAAAGTCAAAAACAAATGGAAGTTATATACACTTTATACTTTAGGGAGAAATTTAAACAAAAGTAAATTACTTTTCGTCCTTTACACGTAAGGGCAAAAAGGTCTTAAAAACGGCAATGTTAAACATTTCTTGTGCATCACTTGGCAAAGTTACTTTATTTCAAGTGTAAGTACCAAAATATTCTTTCGTGCAATGTATGTGATTGGACTTAAGACTTAAGAGAGATATTTAACACCTGCCGGTTAAAATGGCGCAATGTGTTATAAAATATTAACATAAAGAATGTTATTTCCTTATTTTAAGGATGAAAAATGAAATTTTAGGCAAACTTCAAGGATAAAAAGCATATTTTACTCTTTAAACAATAATTAGGAATTAAATAAATAAGAATAAATTACATTAAGATGACATTTAAATATAAGGGTTATTGGATTTTAATAATTTAAACTTATGTATATCAGTTGATAATCTAATATTAATACCAACTTAAAAAATTCCATGTGACAATCCCAACTTATAACTTATTTTCCTACAATGATCCGTCGTTAAAATTTACTTAACGTCGTTAATTTATTCCCGAATTTCTGACCGATGTTTTAGGGCTTTTGATCAGGAGGATTATACGAGTCTATTTTCCTACAATGATCCGTCGTTAATTTTTATTTATATATTACTACTAGATCAAATTGTAATTAGTAGTATTAGATTATAGTTTATCCTGTAAATATGGTTATTATATATAGCCATCTCTTGTAACCCGGAAACACACAATCAATATACTAATACTATGTCACGTTCAAATTTCATTAACATTTGCCATCTAGTAATAAGAAGCTAGATGCAAATAAAAAATAAGTCAATTATATGCATGAAAGAAACATAAAGGTAGGTGCACAACCAAATATAGAGCGAAACTATTTTACATCGATCTACTTGAAAACCATTAAAAAGAAATCGTACAACATCAAATATAGTGTCAGTCCTTGACATTTTAAAGTTGTTGAAATGTTGATATAAAAATAATTATTCTGAGTTTTATGTGAGTTTACTAAAAAAAATTAAGAACTCACGGGTTACGACGTGTGATATACTCATGTGAATGAGAGTGGCGGGTGGGAAAATAAACTGAATGTCATGTGGTAGCAACACCAGTACTCACACAAGAATTTCACATGATAGAACAAGGCATGCATACATACCGTGTGAGTTTGAGTGGTATCTGTTATTATTTTAAAAATCATTTTTAGTTAATTAAGTACGATATTAAATATTGATTGGTTAATGACTGTAGAATAGCAACTCACGTCATGTAAAATTTCACACAAGCTCATTCACGCCCCCTCTCACACCCTCACTAGCTACTAAAAAATTGTATTTTTTTGAAACAAACAGTTCTCGTAATGTAGTCGTAAACTCGTAATATTGTCGCCAAACGAACGTATCGGCAAATTTTCTAAAAAACCAATTGTAGAAAAAAAAACCCGTAACAACTTTATTTTTACAAGATTGCGACAAATTTAGCGGCAAAATTAAAACAATACTTGCTTGTTGTAACATTTACGACAACTTAGCCACAAAACTATTCTTTTTGTAACTAAGTTACACTTTTTATGTTTTCGACAAAATAACTACAAATTGAGGTTGTTTTGTCGGGAAATTGTGAAATAAATTAGTTCTTTTTTGTTTTTGATATTTGTAAAAAAAATTGTCATAAACTTGTCGCAGATAATGAATTATTGAAAGTTTGTGGAAAACTGTTATATCAAAAAAAACATAATTTTTTAGTAGTGCCTTTCATGCCGTGTAAGACGTATGTATAAGGCATGCACTTATATATATTGTCCTTTTGTTGTACGTAGCTATTTAATTGTTACATAATGTATTGTCAAGAAATAGTATATAATGAAATTAAAGCAAAAATATCCTTTTGTACAATCCTAATCAACCACCCTTGCGAATTTAAAGAACTTTTGATGCCATTTTTTTTAGTCTAGGTCTTTTACTATCGGCATCAATGATCTAATGTCCTACTCGTGTCCCTCAATATTTATTGAAGGTACAACTTCACATACACAAGTTACAACTAATTAACCACTTGTGTAATTGTGTTGTGCTTGTCATGGTGTACATTCTACTGTTCCAGTTAGGCCCTCATGCTTTGAACCTTTCTTTTATTACCACAACTTACATATATTATAACATCCAGTAAATTAAACCATGGTGGAAAGATGTACGTTGAAGTTCTAATATACATGTTAATATATATAACAAATGGAAATTAGTAATTAACTTTTGATGTTGGATATTGTGAAAGCCAGACCGACGTGATAAAGTTATTAAATTGTGCAACGCCCCGAAGGACGTACGTACTTCTTGTTGTAAAGAAGCTAGCTAGGACGTTGTTGTTATGCATGAGATTAATGGCCGCGCCGGGACGTACTACGATAAACTTACGTAGAGATCGATCGATATATATTCTTCATGATATTTTTGTGACCGTACGTTGTATATGGAAATTAAGCACGAAACAATCAATTTAATTTCATCCAGGTGTAATTTCAAAACTAATTTGATGTAATTTTGTATTTTTAAGCTCCTTGCTAGTTTAATAAAGAATGAAGTTAAAAAAAAAAAAAAAACTTTTGATAGTTAATATGATTCACAAGTCAACTCATGCTTGCTAAAATTAAGAATTGCTTCTAAATTACTGCACTCGATCTCATTTCTTATAGCGCTTGGGGCTCCTAGCTAATATATAATTGATGACTTATAAGTTATAACTGCGAGAAGAGAGCGTCGAAAGTACTATAGGCGCATATGATCAAGAGAGAACTCCATATTAAGTTGAGAACTAGAGAACTAAAAAAAAAGTATGGATGGAATTTTTAAAGGAGGGGTAAAATTGGAACTTTAAATATGTAAATCTTTAAACATTTCTATCTTTTGCATACGTTAAGTTTTTTTAAATTTTTTTTGCACCATTAGATCAAGATTTTCATTATCTTTCATTTGAGTATAAATAACGTTATAAAAAAAATATTTTTTTCTCGTTTTTTTAACTTTCAATACTGCATATATGTAATATACGATACCGTATGTTTTTAAATTGGAGAAATGAATACGGTGTTGTTATGAACCTAAATTACCCAAGAAACCATCAAAACTACATACTTTAATAAAATATCAAAAGTTCAATGACATTGATTTCGATGAACGTTATCACAAAAAAAAAACAACATCATCATGCCTCAATTCCAAATTTGGATTTTCTCATATGATCGTATTGACATTGCTAGCAATAACTTGGTTCACATTATGTGATGTGGTATGAATATGTGCAGCATGCGCATATCATAATATCAATTATATGAGTCATGTTATATTAATCTGTTAGTTGGAATTGAGAAGCCAAATTGAGTTACGATCGATTTTTAAAGGGCGGATAATATTTTACTAAAATGAATGACGATTATTGAGTAAATGAGAAAGAGAAAAATTATGATCTAAGAGGAGAAGACTGAGTCGTCCATTAACATTGAATAAAGATCAATGAGTTAAGTTTTCTAATAAAAAAAATTAAGTTAATTTATCAAAGCTACGTAATTTTAATGATTTTACGGGTAACTTAGGTGCATAACATCACCATATTCACTATCCCCTTTCAAATTTTATAGTATTGCATATATGTAGTATCGTATACTACATATATGTAGTATCAAAGTACTACATATATGCAGTATATGCAATATTGATGCATTGTTATCTTATGGTTTGAATTTCAAGTTTTTTTTACTTCTTTATGATATTTATCATTGGTTTATTAGTTTATTATTATCTTTATGTTTAGACATAGTATAAGTATTGGTTTTCTTTTCATTTGTCATAAGTTTTTTAATATGAAATCTTATGAACTTTGTTATTGGTTATTTGAGATCATATGTACACTTTAAATAATTATTAGACTTTTGAGTTATTTGGCCACTTAACAAATGCATCAAGTACATTGATACTACATATATGTAGTATCAAAAAAACCAAAATGTGATTTTTAAAATTGTTTAATGTAAATAACGTATGAAAAAGTTACTAACGTTTAAAGAAAAATATAATCAAATACAATATCGCAATACTACATATATGTAGTATGAAATTTAAAAAAACGAGAAAAAAAATATTTTATATGACATTATTTATACTCAAATGAAAGATAATGAAATTCTTGATCTAATGGTGCAATTTTTTTAAAATAATATTAACATATGCAAAAGATAGAAATGTTTAAAGATTTATATATTTAAAGTTCCAATTTTACCCTTACTCTTAAAAATTCCATCTCTTGTATTTTTAGTAGTTCTCTAGTTCTCAACTTAAAATGAGTTCTCTATTGAACCCTACCATATATATATATATATATAGATTGAGGATTTTCTAAAAAAGCAAAAAACTCTAGGAAGTGTAGGAACCAATCAGCATCAACTATTTGTCTAATACTTAAAAAAAAGGCGGAGGGGTATTGAAGTAATTTTACCCGATGCATGTTGTTTATGGTAACAGCGTTTTGCATGCATGATGTTTATTCTGTTATATCGATTTCATTATTGTGTTTCGCTAGGGTTTATTTACCGTAGTTCATAAATTGTTCTATATCATTTGGCGTTTATATTTGGCGATTAGCAGTTTATATAATCCGTATTTGATCCGTTTTTTCATAATCTCTCTTCAATGGCGGATACGATTGTCGATGATCGTGCCGTTTTCACAGGTAAGTTTGTCGTTGATGTATTCATGAGTAGTTATTGTTAATGCGTTTGATTCTTATGTTTTCATTCATTTGACGTAATTATTAAGCGTTTTATAGATCATGATGTTTTTTTTGTTTTCAATTAACGTTATGACGTTTTTATCGATCAATTGTTATGATGTTAGGTTGCGTTTGTAGTTATAATTAGTTAATTCTAATGTGTTTGATCTGTTTCGACGTAATCACGAAGCACATTTGATTTTTTGATAACGAACATGTAATAGCTGTTTGTTTTCATTCATTTGACGTAATTATTAAGCGTTTTATAGATCATGATGTTTTTTTCGTTTTCAATTAACGTTATGACGTTTTTATCGATCAATTGTTATGATGTTAGGTTGCGTTTGTAGTTATAATTAGTTAATTCTAATGTGTTTGATCTGTTTCGACGTAATCACGAAGCACATTTGATTTTTTGATAACGAACATGTAATAGCTGTTTAAGTCTAAATAATACAAACTTTCTGTTACGTATGGTGTTTTTTTGGTTTGAATCTCAATATAATCCATTGTTTGATAGGTATTGAAGCAATTTGTTTCAGTTTGTAAATGTAAATGTAATTTTCAGATTAAAATACGGTTATGGTGTTTGTTACAGTTTGTTAGTTATAGATCGTATAAAAAAGCATTTTGCATTTTTTACAATGTGTTATGGTGTTGTTTCATGCGATTAAGGTGTTTGTTATAGGTTGTTAGTTATAGATCGTATAAAAAAGCAATTTGTTTGTTTTTCTTTGTTTTATGGTGTTGTTTCATTGTACGGTGTTTGTTATAGGTTGTTAATTATAGATCGTATAAAAAAGCATATTTTGTTTTATACAATGTGTTATGGTGTTGTTTCATGTGTATTATCAAATATCAATCTGAATAAGAACCATGTTTGTCATTGTTTTTTTATATGACGTTTTGTGTTGATGTTGTTGTTGTACTTTTTAGGTTTTGATTCATTAACATATACTCCTCGTGGAATAGAAATTACCTTACCAAATTCATCTGAAAAGCATTATATTCCTGATGTGTTGGAAGAGTTGAAGCCTAAAGTTGGGATGACATTTGACAATATGGACCAAGCATTTGCATACTATTGCAATTATGCTGCAGCATCTGGTTTTAGTGTTCGTAAAGGTACTGATTCAAAAACCAACAATGACGTTATAAAACTGAAATACTACTTATGTAGCAAAGAAGGTTTTAATCAGAAGAAAAAAGTTGATACATTAGAAGGGAATGCTAAACAAAAGGTTGTTAGGGCTAACTTTTCAAAGAGGACTGGTTGCCAAGCACATATTCGTGTGGAGCTGGTTCAAGATAAATGGAATATATATAAATTTGTTGAAGAACACAATCATTTTTTTGTCAATGAAGAAGACATGCACTTTCTGGCTTCATCCCGAAAGTTGACTCAGTTACAGAAGCATATGATCCAAAGCATGGCAAAAATAAATATTGGACCTGTTAGGGCGTTTAATGTGATGAGGACAATATTTGGTGGTTTTGAAGAGGTTGGTGTTAGTAAGAATGATTGTAAGAATTTCAAAAGGGAAATTAATTTGTTCATTAATGAATATGATGCTGAAATGATGGTTGGAAATCTGATGAAGAAGAAAGAACATCTTCCTGATTTTTCATGTGAGTATTTTACTGATGAAGAGAATTGTTTAGTTGGATTGTTTTGGTCAGATGGAGAATCTAAGAGGAACTACCAAGTTTTTGGTGACATTATGTCATTTGATGCTACCTATAGATCTAACAGGTATATAATTGATGCTATATGTTGTGTGGGTAAATATAATTCTAACTGTACATGTACTCAATGGTGTTTGATGTTATATTCTGTGTTTGCAAAATTTGGCGTTTTTTCAGGTACTCAATGGTGTTTGTTCCATTTACTGGGATTGACAATCATAATAATAATGTTTCCTTTGGTGCTGCATTACTGGCGTCTGAAACGGCTGAAACATACAAATGGTTACTGAGATGTTTTTTGAAAGCATTTGGTAAACAACCCGATGTCGTTGTAACTGACTAAGACCCAGCCATGAAAAAGGCTATTGAGGATGTTTTTTCTGGTAGTCGACATCGTCTATGCATGTGGCATGTGATGCATAAGCTGTCAACCAAGGTGTGACAGATATTCTTGTTTTATGTTATATGTTTGGTGTTTTTTTATATACTTATGGCGTTTTTTTAAATCTGGTGTTCATGTAGGTGGGCGTGACGCTTTGTAATACAACTGATTTCAAGCAACGTATCTGTGATATTATTTGGACTGATTCTCTCAGTCCTTCTGAGTTTGAAGTAGGTTGGTATTCTGTCATTCAAGATTTTGATTTGAGCGATAATAATTGGTTGGGTGATATCTATGACATGAGGGAATCATGGATACCAGCATACTATAGAGATGAGCTTATGTCTGGGTTGATGCGTACGACTTCAAGGTCAGAAAGTGAAAATCATTTCTTTGGACAAGTTTGCAATGTAAGGTCTACATTGCTTGAATTTCTTACCCATTTTGAGACTGCTATTGAGTCCCAACGTCACAATCAAAGGAAGAATGATCATGATACTCACTATACTCGACCACAGTTAAAGACAGATTTTGTTCTTGAAAAACAAGCTTCTCAAATATACACTAAAACATTATTTCTGGACGTTCAAGTCGAGATTGTAGGTATTGAAAAATGTATAAATGTGAAGCTCGAGAACATTGACGGATTTACCAAGTTTTTCATCAAAGACTTTGACCAGTTGTGTAACTCATATTTCGAGGTATGGTGTTTTTTGCATAGTCAACTTTATTCCATAGTCAGCTTCCAACTAATTTTAAATTAAAGAAATAAAACTCATTATAACTAAATGCTACGAGTATGTTGTATCTATGGTGTTTTTTACATAGTCATCTTCCATACTCAGCTGACTATGAAAAATGTATAAATGTGATGCATAAGCTGTCAACCAAGATATTTCTTATATAAAAGATATTTTACTATTAATTTCTTTGTTGTTTTTAAACAGGTTATGTATCGACCTGAAGACACAACAATACATTGTTCATGCAGAAGGTATGAACAATTTGGATTGCTTTGCAGACACATCTTTTATATTCTAAAGTTGTACGATGTTAAGGAGTTTCCTAGGAAGTACATTCTTAAACGTTGGACAAGAGAAGCAGTTCCTAATATTTTATACCGTCAGTCTAGCCATAGTGGTTTTTATACAGATCTTTATGATCGTAATCAATCTGTGGTACGTGAGATTTTCGCTGCTCAAGAGTACACTTTGAGCCGTCTTTACGACGACATTGAGGCGTTGTCTTTATACAAGGAGTATGTTGAAGCATACAAGACGAAGGCCGATGAACTTCAGTATGTTGTTCCACCTCCTTCTAAGAGGGACAGGGCGTCTGAGTTAAATGGTACTTGCAAGTACAACAAACGTCCTGTACGAGTACCAGTTGGATACAAGAGTAAAGGATCTGGTGTCCACAACAAACGTATTAAGTCGAAACAGGAAGAGGCAATTGTAAAAGCAGGGAAGAAATCAAGGCAGTGTCAAAACTGTAAAGAATATGGACATTATGCATCTACTTGTTCCAAACCCCCCAAGAAGACCGGAGTTAATACAAAGGAGAAAACTTTTGACACCATGTCTGCTGATAGCTGAAGCCTTGGTATAGATTTGTAGTAAAATTTGTAAAGGAATAATGTTTTGACGTTTCAGATATATTTCTATGTCTATCTCAACACCAACATTTTATTTTTATGTTATGACGTTTTGTTTGTATTTTTATGGTGCCATTTAGTGTTTTTTTGTAGTTTTTTTACAATCATCCTATTTTTTTCATAGATACAACGATTACCCATTAGAAGTAGATAAAATATATAGCAAAATAAAACATTCATTGTTTTCAGACATCATCAAAACAAAAACATATAAACACAAACAAACTAACCCTAACAGCATCAAGCATTGTTTAGGGTTTCCACATCATCTGAGCTTTTCTTCTTCAGCTCCTCCAACCTTTCCACAGCTTCCTTCACCATCACACTCAGCTTGCTGTTCCCACCCACTTGAGTCTTGTAGAACTTAAGAGCTTTCTCCCTTTCTGGTGTTTCTTCCAGCTTCATCAACTTATCCATCATTTGCATGCTGTGGTCCTCTATCTCCCTTGTCAGAGATGTCACATTCTTTAACGAACGAATGCAAGCATCCCTTGTTATGTCTTCCTTAACTTTTATAAAGGAACAGATTTGCATAGCTTTTTCTTTAGATGATGTCATTGTTGCAATGTATTTTTGCTGTTTTTTTTATTTGTTGTGTGTGTTGGATTGTGTTGTATGGGGTTTAATATTTATAGGGATGGTGGGGTTGGTTTTAAATGTGTAGGGTCATTTATTATTCTACATGACGTTTTATTAATATTTTATTCACTTGCTGCGATTGAGATTTCGAAATGACGTCAGGTGTCTTTTCACTGACACGTAATAATTGTATCCATCTGATATATGGGCAATCCAACGGTTGATAATAGCCTTTATTTATTGCGTTCTACAGCTGGCTGCAACTACTTCAATTAATGCTTTTATTATATATACCGTGGTGTTTATTCATTACTCCTACATAGACTGATATCATTACTTTCTCCTATACCATCAAATCACTACTTATGGCGTCTGGTTCGGCTACAAATGAATCCGGTGAGAAACTTTACTTATTTGATTTGGTTATGAGTCAATACAAAAAAGATGTTGCTGTGGTTAATCTTATAGGTTCTACTATGAAGACCATAAAAGAATCTGCCAAAGAACGAGACGAGATAAACAAAGAAATTAGTCGACTTCCTGCAAGCACCATAAGAGATCTAGCCATGAAGTTTAACCTGGGTCATTGCTCAGATGACAAAGAACTGGTTAAAGAGCTCTCGGATATAATTAGGTCCATTGAATTGGACATGAATATCAAAATGGACTTTATTAAGTCTCTTTTTTAATTTTATGGTGTTGTATGGTGTTTTTATAACATGTATTGTAACTGTTTCGACCCCATGTGTTTGGTGGTTTTTATGTTTTATTAAATAAAGGTTGTCTACTTTATTCCTTGTTGTTGGTGTTTTATTTATTAATTTAACAACATGTGTTTGGTGTTTTATTTATTAGTATAACAACATGCATGAATACTTAATTTTGTAATCTAACACACAATACGCATAAATGTTGTTTATTTGTTTTGCGACATTCTAATAAGGATAAGTATTAATTGTCAATTCGAAACAAATGTTTCATAAACTAGATGATTGTAATGTCAAATGCAAAGTGTTCACAATGTAACCACATGGTGTTTTTTTTACCAAAGAACAATTTTATGATGTTGTATGGTGTTTTTATAACATGTAGTGTAACTGTTTCGACCCCCATGTGTTTGGTGTTATTTATGTTTTATTAAATAAAGGTTGTCTACTTTATTCCTTGTTGTTGGTGTTTTATTTATTAATTTAACAACATGTGTTTGGTGTTTTATTTATTAATATAACAACATGGATGAATACTTAATTTTGTAATCTAACACACAATATGCATAAATGTTGTTTATTTGTTTTGCGACATTCTAATAAAGCTAATTATTAATTGTCAATTCAAAACAAATGTTTCATAAAGTAGATGATTGTAATGTCAAATGCAAAGTGTTGACAATGTAACTCCATGGTGTTTTTTTTACCAAAAGAACAATTTCCCAACTCAGTCTACATGTTTTACCATCCTTCTTGATATTCTCTCATCTGCCTTTTTTTCAATCTCCATTTTTTTCTGTTTGTTCATCTTCATGAAAGGAACTGTACGTTTGATAAAAGCCTCTTTATCATCATTTAGATAATGAAGTGCTATTTTTGTTGCATATTTACGCCTCAGCTTCTCAAGCTGGTTCCGTTGATTGTTTTCCTTGTCATTTTCACAGCAAATACCACAGTCCCAACCATCGCATACACCATGATAAGTCTCCATATGTCTCATCAGAAACACACCACAATCCACTTTGTTTGTGGTTGTCCTGCATTGCATCTTTAAACGATTTGGGGATGCTGTTTTGATTTTCATGCCATTTATATGTTTAACAGAAACCAAATAATCACCGAATGTTGTAACCTATACAATCACAACATTAACTCATCAGACCCAGCTGAAATTAATTCTAAAACATGTTTAAATATAATATAATATCTTGATAACTTACCATTTTATCAACCCATCCTGAATATTTTACAGTGACAGTCTCGTCCGGCTCGGCTGCACTGTTGTCAATTACTTCAACGACGCTTGTTTTTAGATTAAAGCACATCAAGTAGTAATGACATTGGTATAAGATTGGGATGAAAATCAGTTCAAATTCTTCAATGCTATTTGATTCTGCACGTTCAAGCACAATTTGCATGTGCCTTTTAAATTCCTCCAATCTTTCATGCTCACTCTTGTCATAGGTGTCCCTATGATACATTACAATAAAAACAACCATAAAACATCAATCTCATAGTCGTATGATTGTTGGTGTTTTTTTTATACATTGTTACATACCAGCATGATCTCCGTGCAGAACAATTTATTGAGTGGCACCTCACTTGTTTGGGTTGATTCCTTTGGGCTCTCGGCAGCCTTCTCCAGTTTTTTCACCAATTCCTCATGATTCAGTATGTGACCCCATGCTAGGACAACATTTATATGTATATATTGTCCTGGTCTCATGCTCTCCATTAGCACTCTTGTCACATCTATTTTTTCCTTCTATGCTGAAGACCAGACTCCTGTATTCACGAGGTATGCAGTTAAAAAAATTAAGAAATTAGTAACATGTTGTTTACATATAGTTAAGATATACATACCATTCATCCCCTATTCCTGCAAACAAATAGGCTGTTATATTCTTTTCCAAGGCTGTCACGTCATCTTCTACCTCAACTTTTCTATCATCATATGGAGAGACCAAAATCTTTGCCATTTGACTCAGTTTCCTCTTTGGTCTATGCTCTTTTCTCTTTGACACTTCATCTGGTACTACTGACACTTCATCAAGTTTAGCTTCATCAGTTGCTGGCACCAACGTAGGACTTGGTGGTTGTTGTTGTGCACCAACACTTAGTATGGTGTTTTCTTTGATCAACTTTGTTATGTCCGGTACAGACACATTCTCCTCACCATCCACATCAATACCAGTAACGTTTAAATCAAAAATTGGTTTCAAAACATTTGTTGATTGGATATCACTTTTGCCATTCTCCTTCAACTGTTTTGCCCTTTCTTCACTTTTTTTTTGATATTTCTGAATTTTCAAACTCCGTCATGAATGTGCAGGTAAAAGTTTGAGTCACTGGAGGTTCACTCACAACACAGGCACCTATGGGTGTTTGATCAAAGACTGGGACCTTATCACCATCATCCTCAGTTCCTGTCACTGTTGTCGTTGTTTGTGGTGTCTCATCATACACCGGTGCATTGTCTAACTTGTTGACGTCCATTGGTGTTTTATCATACACCGGTGAGTTATTTGAATGATCATCCTCAGATTCATCTCCATCCTCTGATTCATATGGTTCCATTCTCAGCATGAAGCTAATCAAACTTTTTTCTTTACTGTCTCTAGGCACCCCAGGTCTTGTGTTTAACCACATGAGCCTATTACGATCTTTTTCTGAAAGTAACATCACATCCTCATATTTCTTAAAAAACCAATGACTCTTGTCTTCCCGGATTATTGTGAAACAACTACCTTTGTAATCATAGAAAAATTTCATAATTTTTGAAGTTTGCTCACATTTTTCTTGTGCCATAACAGTAAGTTTCTGTTGATCACACATGTCCTTCCACTCATTTTTCTTAGCTTGTAGTACCATGCTTGTTGGATACTTATTTGATAACTCCTTGAATACCAATTCTACTTTCTTCAAACAATTGTTTAACTCTTGTAACACATAACTCAATTCGGCATCTATCATATCATCTTGGCTTGATATATGACCTTCACATTCTTTATCAGCCTGCTATGGTTTTATCACCAAAGAACAATCAGTTACATTATGGTGTTTTGTTTGAGAAAATATTGTATCATAAATTAATGATATACCTTCTTAACATCTTTCTCAGCATTTTGATTTCCACCAACCCCATCACTCTACTTTATTCCATAGTCAGATTCCAACTAATTTTAAATTAAAGAAATAAAACTCATTATAACTAAATGCCATGATTACATTATAGCTATGGTGTTTTTTTCTTTCATGAATGATATACCTCATCTACATTTTGATATACCTCAGCTACACCTTTCTCAGCAGTTTGATCTCCATCAACTACATCAACCTCCTATTGGTGACAGTACCAAGTCAACCCATGTATAAAATACATCAAGTGTAAATTAACAAATTTGTGTTGTTACTTGAGTTTTTTAAATGGTGTTTATATTCAGCTTCCAACTAGTTTTAAATTAAAGAAATAAAACTCACTATAAATAAATCATATGAGTACATTATATCAGTGGTGTTTTTTTCATGGTGTTTGTATTAGCATATATAAATGATACACCTCAGCTACACCTTTCTTAGCAGTTTGATCTCCATCAACTCCATCAACCTCCTAT
The DNA here is from genome assembly GCA_030867185.1 of Tagetes erecta. NCBI lineage: Eukaryota > Viridiplantae > Streptophyta > Magnoliopsida > Asterales > Asteraceae > Tagetes > Tagetes erecta. Next base: position 2,650,921 of record CM061489.1, on the reverse strand, counting down.
TGGTGACAGAACCAAGTCAACCCATGTATATAATACGTCAAGTGTAAAATAACAAATTTGTGTTGTTACATGATGTTTTTTACATGTTGTTTATATTCAGCTTCAAACTAGTTTTACATTAAAGAAATAAACCTTATTATAACTAAATGCTATGAGTACATTATATCCATGTTGTTTTTTTCATGGTGTTTATATTAGCATATATAAATGATATACCTCATATACACCTGTCTCAGCAGTTTGATCTCCATCAACCCCATCTATGGTGTTTTGTTCATTGTCCTACGTTGAAAAAGAAACATAATAAATATAACATTGAACTAAATACATGATGTTTTAACAAGTACCAAATCATTTACCTGATGTGGCAAACTGTATTGCGACACCGCCCTGATCAACAAATGATTTCCTAATCCTGACACCTCAACAAGTTCCTCTTCAGCTTGTTTATAATACTCAATAATGTCTTCCAGGTCCTTATCTATCTCATTTTTCCAATCAACATTATCATCATTATATTTTTTTGCACAATCATCATACACCATCTCACTATCATCATCAACATCAACATCATCTTTAGTTTGTTGTAATTCGTCCTCACTGAATGTTTCCTCATTTCCCACTTCTTCAGGCCTTATATCATCATAGACAGTTATTGATAGATTATTTTCATTTTCAGCCTTATCCACATCAATTTTCTCCTTAGTAGGTGGTTTTTTCTTCTTCTGACCACTTTCCTTCGGTCCTGTTTTCCTCAATTTAGCTTCAAGGTTGACTAACATCTCATTATTAACATACTCAACAGGGCACGTATTCCTCACTTTATTATTCTCCTTTTCCAGCTCACGTACAAGCACCAACTACATATATTAAATAAAATTATGGTTAGTTAAAAAAACAGACTCAACAAGTTATAAAAGAGTTTTACGAAAGAGATCATACAGCTAGGACAAGTAGCGGCCCATTGAACTTAGTATCGGGTGTCCAGGATGCCCTTGTCCTATTCAAACAGCTAATTAAATAGTCACACCATTTAAAATCTTTTATATCTCTAGGCGTGGTGTTTCTTTTGATGCTAGTCAAGAACCTCAAATTCACCACACTATTCTTATTTGTTTCACCAACGATGGTGAAAAAACCAACCAAAAAATTGATCATAAAACATCTCCCACTCACATCCATTTTGCTGACTCTTTCAAAAAATCCCAGGACATAAGGCCTCCTTGCCCAATCTGACCCTCCAAATTGCTGTCTCCATTCATTGATAGCTTCACATCTCACGTGTGGCCTTCTATCCACAACATCTTTTTTCCCAATTGGGATCCCCAACACCTCGTTGATCAATGCTGGTGTTAATCTGATAAGTTTCTTCCCAATATTCAGTGTAGCATTTAGGTGATCATAATTTTCAACCAACCAAAAAGCTAATGCAGTGGGGACGTTCTCTAACTGCAAATATAACACCCTATCAAACCCCATCTCACCAATTGTTTTCCACTGCTCTTTGGTGAATGTTTCGAACCAGCTGGTAAGGTTGTTCAAAGCACATCGGGGTAGTATTCTTTCCCCCGAAAACCTTGAGTAACATTTAACCTTTCCTGCCTTATGTAATACAGAACTTGTTGGTTTCTTAACAAAATCATCTTCATCATCACAACTCACAGCATGTGGTGTTTTACTTACTCTCTTCTTTGATGGGCTTTTCATGTGGCTTTTATCCTTCATAACAAAATCATCATCATCTTCAAAACTAACTATTTTTGGTGTTTTTCTCCCTTTCTTTGTCTCTTCTTTACTTATCATGGTGTTTTTAACCTTCTTAACTTCTGTCATCCTCGGTTTCATGGCACTTTCTAACTTTTTTCGTTTCATACTTTTATCTTTGCCAAGACCACTATGGGTTGTTTTTTTGTTCTCTTCAATAGCATCTGCATTACAGAATGATATATGTTACAAGAGTATAAAGAATCTTACAACTAAACTAATTGTCCAATTGATTATCAGTATAAAAACACCATGAACAACAAGGTTACCATTATCATCTAAAATAATTGGATTCTCAGGTTCATTGGTCCATTTGAATGAATTGCCAATGGCTATTCGCTCACTCCTTCTACCTGTCATATGTTTGAATGACCAACAAGGTTACATTATCGTCTAAAATAACACCATGCTAGCTATGCATATAACAGCATACTTTAAAATAACACCATACTTCAAAAAACACCATCAGTTAATCAAACACCATATATTATAACACAAGCGATGCCATGCACACAACCATGCCCATATCATACAATAATTTCCAATAAAATCCACTTACTATAAACAAACAGTGACTTATCCATCTCCTAGTTGTTTCGTTGATTTTTCACCGGTTGTCAAATCTACAAAATCCACATAATGTACGATTAAAACTCACGAACAACACAATAATATATACAAACGCATATGAATGATTGAATAAACGCCTAATGTTTTCTCGTCAACAACCATTGTTATAACCTAAAGTAAAGACGTAAATGAACTAATCGATTGTTGTTGGAAGTACCTTATGTCGTTGATTTCCTTGTTGAATGTTTGCAGTCGAATTGTTCTTTAAGTAAAATGACGACCTAGTTTTTAAGCGACGTGGTGTTCTTCAAGTAAGGAAGAAAACGCCCTATTTTGAACGAATCGCCTAATTGTAGGTGTTGATTGAGAAATAAACGGTCTGTCCCAAAATAACGCCCCAAATCGCTTAATATTAGTATTTTTACTTTTAAGGTTGAAAACGCATAATGACTAATTTACCCCAGAACTATATGACGCGTCAGCAAGAACATCATAATATTTACAAAAACGCCACCGCGTTAATCTTGGCCCTTGACGTCCAGATCCGACGCCCCAAAATCCTTCTTAGCCTTTTTAGAGTTTTAGCCCTTTGTAGAAAATCCCTCCCCTATATATATATATATATATATATATATATATATATATATATGGGAAATTAATTATATAATATACGCTTCTCATGTTAATCCTGAAGTATGTAATTAACATATATAATTACTTTTATAAATGTACTCATTATATACCAATAACAATACGTAATTAACCATTACTTGTTTAACATTTATAAACCATGTCTTACACTACTAAAAATAGCAATTTATGAGACAAACACAGTTGTCGTAATATAATCCTAATAGTGTCGTCAAATGAAAGTTACTAACAAACTTTATAAAAATATCCTATTGTAGATAGGAAAAGACACCTATATGTTAAATTTATTTTAGACAATACTACGACAACTAGTTAGCTATAAAATTGTGACAAAATTGGGTTATCGAAACATTTGCGACAACTTAATGATAAAACTAGCTTTTTATAGCTTACTTATACCTTTTGTCGGGAATTTGGAGGATAAATTAGAGTCTTTTTTTGTTTATATCATTTTTAAAAAAAGTTGTTATAAAATTGTCGTAAATATTGAGTTAGTGAAAAATATTATATCAAATAACACAATTTTTTTAGCAGTGAGTGGTTAAAATAAGAGCATTAGGGTTTTACATGCATGGTTAAAGATTTCTACCATAGGTTTCCCTTGGACCGACTGGTTAACGAATCTTCGACTCCAGCCAACTTGAATTCTGAAGAAAGGGTTGATGGGAGCCTCAATGAAAGCTTCGCTTTTAAACGCCCACTAGACGACGATAGACCGCAACTTCAAACTAGGTCATTTCACTTCATTTAAGTACCATATTGTTTCCATTATGCCAACCAACGTTATAAGAATAATATGAAGTGGTACATACCCCGACTCTTGTATAACCACAACTATGTTTAATACACGTGTGTTACATAGGGGTTAACATACAAGTTAGATAAAATTAATATTTTAAAATACTTATAAACATTGTATAAATATTTAATATTAATGATTTGTCAAATTTTTTTTAAATATAATATTAATCATAAATTTTTAGCTCCATCGACTATTGGGTTAATTTTCTTTCGAAACTTAATTCTATTTATACTAACACTTATTTTTTTTTTCTAAAAAAATAAAGTAAATTTTTTTTTGATATTATATTAGATTTGATTTGATGGATGGAATAAGTAGACACGTTGCAAGGTATATGTAACTTTTTATCCAGTTTTGGCTAAAAAATTTAAAGCTCAATAAATTGAACAAAACCCTAAACAACCAATATCACCTCTTAAGAGATCACGCTATCTAACACTTAAATTTGCAACCTCTACATTCTCACACGTTTGTCATGCCTTTATTGTTTCCATCACAAATTTTTCGGCTATAATTTTAACGTCATTTCCGCTCGGATATTATCTTGTAATTAAACCTCTATATATTAAACACATGCATACGAAAAATGTTAATATGTATGTCTTCAATATTGTAAGCATAGAAGTGACTCTACGTACCGGGCCCCAAAATATTTCAATCCTCATGTATATACAAATGCTAACCACATACACCTCGATCTCTCTCTCTAGGTGTATATATATGTATGAGGATAAAGGGCTTTGCAAACACGTACTTTATCTATTAATATACGTGAGAAGATTAGCCTCGATAAATTAAAAATATATTATATGTGAGAAGACTAATCTTGATAAATATATATATATATATACCTTACACATCAAGTTTTTGTAACACAATGAATATTAATTAACATCTAGCTTATGCTAGTAGCAAATGACTTAGAATCATAATAACATCAAATTCGCGAGACCAAAGCTAACTAGTGACACAAATTAAGTGATCACAAAGATGTGATACATTATCGATAATGAATGACATGACTTGCTCGATCTAGAAAAATTAACATAGGGTAAATCGCCTCTTTGTGAAGGGATTAAGACTTAAGAGTACATGATTTTTCTAGTTCATTAAATAGTATTAAAATATAGTAAAAAGGAAAAATGTTTATATATTATATTTAAAGGAAACATAACTATTTTGGGGCTATATATTCTAGTTAATTGACCGAACAAAATCACCCTATAAAAAGGTTGTAGAGTACGTGCTATAGTGTCCCTTTGTAGTACGTATCCTAAGGCGATCTAGGCAAAAATACACCTAAATTCTTATTTCTTCCCTTGTAAATCAAATTATTTATAAAATTTTAATTAACTTATTATAGTAACCAAATTTTTTGTTAGTGAATTAATAGTTTACATAAATTTAAGTACCGTATAAAAAAGCAAAGAAAAGTGTAAAAGATTGTATAAATTTAATTTTACGTTTTTAAATTAAAACAATACATATTTTCTTTATCCTACATTTAATTAGCGGCGCAGCTTGTTGCCCGTTTACCTTCTATTTCCATGTAAATCTATCTTGATATTAATTTGTTGATTAGAATAGCTATGATACACAAGTTGTGAACGTGTATTGTATGCAATGACTTGATACACTCCATATAATTACGAAGGCAAAGTAAAAACAAAAAACAACCCAACTAGTCCCACTTAGAACCAGGGACGGCTTAATAATTTTGAAGGCTAAGACTAAATAAAAATTTAGGTTCTTTAATTAAAAAAATTACAATAAACTCCCCACCTTTATATATACATGAGCTTAAAACTAGCAATTGAGGTTCACATATTATTTATATTAAAAAAATACTTAACATACCATATCATAAAATTAAATGCTTCCCTTAACCCACCATATCTTGTCACAAAACGTTTATTAACGTAAATGAATGCTCAGATAATAAGAAAGGTAGACTATTTAATACTTCACATTATAAAACATTACAAATGCATGTAATTTATTTATTTAACTATATTAAAAGTCAAGCATTATGAATAGTACTATTTTGTGTGTTGTGTTGTGTGCGGTGATGTGATGTGTTGTTATTGGTTGGTGGTTTGATATGTCATGTTCCTATTGGTTGATATGAAATATTGTTTTGTGTGACTTTAGGTGTTGTATTGCTATTGGTTGATGGTTTGAGGTGTTGTGTTTTTGTTGGTTGATGTCATGAAATAATGTTCTGTGTGTGGCTTGCGGTGTCGTGTTGCTATTGGTTAATGGTTTGAGCTGTTGTGTTGCTATTGGTTGATATCATGTGTGCGTTTGTTTGTTGGGTTGTCTTTTGTGTTTTGTTATGTATTCGATTTTTTTTGTGTTACATTTTTGTTTGTGGGTTGTTGGTAGGGTTTGTAAGAAGTAATAACCCGCTTAAAAACTATCACACAATGCGTGACATCGTGAATATACCTAGTTATGTAAATAGATCAAAAAATAAAGACATGATATGTGTGAGTTTCACTTCAAAGTCCTTAGTGTTGAGCATAAAGTTTAAGGATCTAATATGTATAAAGAGGTTTTCTAAAATATATGGCCTATGTTTAGGGCCTAAGGCAATTAATGGCCTTCTTTGTTTCCTTAGTGAGCCGGCCTAAAGGGTGTGTGAATGGTGCACTTGCATAGGCTATCATCTCCCGAGGGTCACGACGTTTTTAATTCTTATTTATATTGATATATATTTAATTCTTTTAATAAAAAATAGTTAACTTAATTCCACTTGTAACATTTAATGAAATTGAGCACATAAAAATTTAGCTCATTTGTTTAACACGAGTATTGGCCTAATAAGGTGTAGACGGGTTAAAAAAATGGCTAACTTAGAAGACTAGATGTCGATTTCATCAAATTCTCCTTTCTTATGGTTTCTGTTTTCATAGAAGTTGGAGCCTTTTTTTGGTTCGCACTGATCTCACAGGGCACCACCCCCTTCATCTAAACATGTCGTAACGTCGCACGCTCTAACATCTCCTTGAAGGAAGCCCTACTCCAATGTATGCCCCTTGAAAGAGCATGTCAACTCACTTAGTACGTAGTCGCTTATAGAAGACCACACGACATCAATTAGAGGTTAATTAACACTATATAATTACGGTATAACATGTTGTTATAAACAAATAAAGAAAAAACTTGCAATTATAATGGCTACAAATAAATTTTTAACCATCTAACTTCTTTATATATATATATATATATATATATAAACATATCAATTCAAGGATACGTATATACCTCTCTAATATTATGAATATAGTATACGTCCTATTGATAAAACACTTGCATTTAAAACCATCAGATCTAGAGTATTAGCCTCACAAACGGAAGTGTAACGTAATTTTTATGTTATAGTATAAAAGTAGTGTATGTTTATCGTTAAAAAAACATACTTCTTTTATTTTGTCAATGAGTCGCTCCATATAAAGCAAGTCAAAATAAAATATCTTTTTTGAACGATCCTAATCAATCACTCTTGCCAGTATCTGGCCTTCAACTGTTTATGCCTTTAAGAACTTTTGATGCCCTTTTTGAGTCGAGGTCTTTTGCTACCGGTACCAATGTCCCACCATGTCCCTCAATATTTATTGAAGGTACAACTACACAGACACAAGTTACAACTAACCACTTGTGTTGTGATTGTCATGGTGTTATTCAAGTTAGGCCCTCAATATATAACCTTTCTAAGTTCCCATTCAAATTGGATAACTTAATTTGTTGTATTAATACTTTTTCATCGAGTCATTTCACAATACAAGTACCATGTATAAATTAGGATCAAAATATTAAATAAAAAGTTATTTTTTCTTACATTTTACACATTAACAGAATAACAGTCACATTAATAATAAAAAATAAAAAAGAACTTCAAAGAAAATCAAAACTCTCTACGATAATATTAGTATTAAACTTTTAAATTTCAAACACTCTAAACAACTTGCATTTTGCGATATGATTTAAGAGTGAAGTTACATAGAACAATGATTACCGCTAATCTATTACAACTTTGTATGTTCGTCTCATCTATAATGTTCTTACAATTCAATTAATCTCATAATGAGTATGTAATTTATGATCACTCGATCACTAGTTGTAAAACGGGCTAAACGTACTTATTGAAATGTTTGCAACCGTAATGCAGTCATAAAAATTATTCTAGTCCCTATTAAAATGATTCCGGCCACAAAATGAGATCGATTACTCACAAGGTTTTATCATGATCATGATTAATTAGTAAGCCACTCAAAATATTATTAGCAATCGATCGCTAGTACCTAGCTATTTTTTTAATTAGCTACATTAATGTTAACATGCATAAACTAAAACAATGAGATTAAGAGATCAATTACTATTCAATTCATTAAACTCTAAACTTTAGAGGCATAGATATGGAGATAGAGATTTTGATAAAGAAGTAAAATGGTGACATAAAATCTCTCTCGTTTCTTTGGATAAAGACAAGAGGTAAAATAGAAAATTTAAATAGGAAACAATGGCGTAGTTTATGTTTTAAATTTATGTAATCTAGCTAGCTCGTTGCTGGTTTTTTAATAAAATTTGGTAGTTAAAAAAAGTAAATACATAGAAGATACCGAGAATGCTCATATATATATGATTGGTTATTTTAAAACGATTATTAGCATAACGGAAAGATCGTTGTACTAAGATGAAGTGCAATCAGCCAATGAGCGAGTTCGAAGCCTAGATCTAACCGGTCCCATCTAGTGGGCGTTTAAGAGCGACGCTTTCAGGACTCCCACATAATAAAGGCTCATCACAACTTTTTCTCTCGTAGTCAAGTTGGTCGAAATCGAAGACTCATCAACCAGCCGTTAATGAAAAACCATATATGGTTAGTTTAGTTAGGAAATAGACTACTAAGTGCAAGTATAGTACACAAATTACGTTGCTAATTAATTTAGCAAGAGAGATATATACATGAACACAACCCCACTAAAATAGAAAAAAGTATACATGCATAAGAGTAGATTTTAAGTCTTAACCTATAGTATCTCACACGTTTGTAACATGTACTTTGAACTGTTCATCTAGTATATATTTTAGTATTTTACTACTGCCCTAATTATGTTAGAAACTTTATTTATACACGTGTATATATATGGAAAGTGCTAATGTCTTCAATAAAGTAAGCATAGAAGTGACTCTACCTTAACTGGGCCCCTTTAAGCTAAACACTCCAATTCCCATTCACATGCAAATGCTCACACACACCCACACATCTATCTCTAAATCTTTATCTCTAAATCCCTCAGCTCTCTCTTGGTGTATATAAGCACACATGAGGATGAAGTGCTTTGCATATCAAGTGAGTAAAGTGAGTTATATATATTTGATTAAAATTTCACAAACTCAAAATGGCAAAAGTGAGAAATAGTAGCAATGGTAAGAAAAACAATGGCATTTTGAAGCTTAAGTTAGTCATGGAGAGATTGCAAAAGGGTCTTTTCTTGGTCAAGAAAAGACCTGATTCGTTTCCGGGACAAGAACCAGTTCCGGAAGACGTGAAAGAAGGTCACTTTGCAGTAATAGCATCCGGTGATTATGTTGAAAGGAGATTTGTCATTCCCATCGCGTACCTTCGTCATCCTTCGTTTCTAGAACTCTTGGAGCGAGCCGTTGAAGAGTATGGTTTTGACCATGAAGGCGCGCTTACGATACCGTGTAGACCAAGTGAGTTAGAGTGGATGCTAGAGGAAGACATATACGCAAACCATTGACTAATGGAATAAAATCAGATCATATACGTGCATGTAAATTATTTTTCATCGGGTTAAAATATGTTGTTCGGAGAATATATGGTGATCTCATGGTGCCTTGCTACTAGCTAGCTAATTAGGCCAATTTTTATTTTCTTCTACTGTGAAGGGTTAGTGTTTGTGTCTTTTATGAAGACATTTCTTATTTATATATTTCGAAACTATATACGTATTAATTATATTTAGGAATATGTTAAGGACTATGATTATACTTATTTATTTCTTTTAAAATATAATTACTCGTTCTGTTCATAAATCTATATCTTCTAATAAAAGAGGGTTTTAGAGGACACTTATCATTCAATGAAGAGGGTGTTGGGGGCATTTTTCCGTCAAAACTAAAAATCTTTTATTTTAAGCTATGTATGGAAGGAAATCGATAACATTAAATTACCAATAATTTTCTTTTTCAAAGTTTCAATTTACCTTATTTACATTTCTGAAATAATTATTAAAACGGAAAACAAACAACTTAAACAAATAATTGTATCGGAACTTACGACCCATACCCATGCATGTCGGCTTGTACGCTTGGCCCGGTACATATGAGTGTCACCGTGAATTTTTTCGGATATTTATCATCTGAATTATTGGTTTTTTAAAATTGAGTTAGACAAATGAGACAAATGAAACATGTATCAATTAAGATTACTAAAAAGTGAGTTTTTTTTTCATTATTTTTAATCGGGATCTAATAGTAAAGAAAAAAATTTGCTACTTCATATCAAGGTTATAAAATTATTAAGTTAAGTCGATCAAACTGAATAAAAATAATTACTAAATAGTATCCAAAATTTATACATGTTTCATTTGCCAAACTCAATTTTAGTAAATTCAAATTATTCATAAAATTATTACATAGGATTAGAACACTTAATGAAACTTTAGTGACTTATAGTCTTTGTTGGTGTTAGATAGCGTACCCAATATATATGATAATGATTTATGATTTTTTTGTTTACCATACTCGATAATAATTAAATATTTTTAGCTATTCAACTCGTGTAACACACGGGTATAATCTAGTATGATTATATATAATAGTTGTTGTAGATTTGTTTGTGGCCGTGAACATTTTTTTAGAAGGTTGGAATTACATATATAGAAGTATATAGATTTTAGGGTTTTCAAACTGTTTAATAGAATATTTTGATTACTAGATTTTTTAATTGAATTTTTATTACTAGATGCGGTCTAGAGTAAGAACTACAAAGAGTGTCTATTTGATCCCACGAAAAATATAACATGTAAACAACGCAATTTTAATTATAAATTCATGCAATAAATATTGTATTATAAATACTATTATAAAAAATTTGTCATATGAGCATAAAAAATTATAATTACTTTATGTAAAAAATTTAAATTATTGAAAATTATACTAATATACTCAAGTTAAAGAAAATAAATTACTTGTTAATTTTTATTGTCTATGTTGTTTTAAAAAATAACCTACGAAAAAGTTATAGTTATTTATCATGGGGGTAGTTCGCTTATATAAAATTTAAACTAAAATAACTTTATTATGGACCAAAGTGTAATTGTAGAAGAAGGTTAAAAGTGTAACTTCTTTTATATTTTATAAATTTATGTATAAATATTAAGGGTCCAATTAAAGTGTGTATTATTTTATAAGATGAATAAGTTTACACGATTATAGCTATATAAAATAACTTATGTTTAGATAAGTATATTAAGTTACTTTTAACAATATATTGCCAAAGAAAAATCAAATAACGTACTTATATGTTTAGATAAGTATATTATTAAGTTACTATTAACTAAATATTGTCAAAGAAAATTATGTAGTCAAACTTTATGAGTTTATCACAATAAGGACATAATACATTTAAATTAACGTTTGGTGATTGAGTTTATCACAAAATAGGTATAATTGTATCAAATAACTTATGTGTTATAGATAAGTATGGTAAGTTATTATTAATTAACCTAGGTTATATGCCCGTAGACACACGAAATGAAGTTATGAACAGATAAAATATCTAAGTATAGCATTTCATCATTAAGGTTCCATTAAAACGAAACAAAGATTAGTGGTATATATCCCAATTAAAATTGCTTTTCTATTGCTTGAGTGGTAAATTTTTATATATAAATTAGTTTGTGTCATTGATCCCTAGATTTGGAAGGCCTCTGGGCCATAAGTGATATTAAAAGTTTATGAGCTTGGCCCGACCACTTGACTAATATGGACATATGGTCATATGTCCGTAACCATAATCATATCTACAAGAATTATGACCTTTAGTGACGAGATTTTTGGCGGCAAGATTTTTGTTGTCGCTAAAGGCCCACAAAACGACAAAAATATTTGTTTTTTTACCAGAAAAGTCAATTTATTTTTTACGACGACATTATCGTCGTCAATGTCGTCCCAAAACCAATTTCCATTTTCTTTAATAATTAAATTTTGGTCAAAAAGAAGAATTATTTTGGACGACGACATGAAGTGGTCCCAAAATCAATTTCCATTTCTATATGTATATACCTCATATTCTCTTATTGTAAAGTTTTAGTGATAATATAGATACATTAGTTGTTGCTTGTGGACGTAGGTTATCTTTGGACTGAATCACGTTATATTTTCTTGTTTTTATTTGTCTTCTCGTGTGTGTTGATTGTGTGCTTCTGCTACTGTGGCAGTTTGCGTAACACTTAGAGGTTACTTGGCAAAATCTAAACCATTAAGTGCTGAATGGTTAAGAGGTCTGAACCATTAAAAGGCTCTATTAATGGGAGGGATATATTGAGATAGAACTTCAGGTGATGGTAAGTTTGCATATGCTCTAATCAGTTCTATTCAGCATCTTTCAATCTCTTAACCATTCAGCACTTAACTGAACCATTTAAAGACTCTTTTTTAATGAAACAAACGCTCTGAATGCTGAATCTGAATGATTAAGCACTGAACTGAACAATTAAAAGGTAAAACAAACAGCCCCTTATATAATATTATATTGCCAAATAGATATTGTTAGTAATAAATTTAAGGTACGCCCTTTGCATGTATAGTTCGATCGGGTATATTTTTCTTTCCAATTAGTTTGGCTAAAAATCACTCAAAACAAAACCCTAAACAACCCATATATCCTCCCAAGATAGATAATTAATGCGATCAACAACAATCCTGTATTTACGTCATCTACAATATAATAAGATTAATATTAATTTGACAACACCTCCACTACAAAAGAAGTGAGTAAATTAAGGTGGTTAATTAGCGACGAGAATCCGTGATGATGATATTTGGATCGAGAAATGGACACGGTTAATAACATTTCCGACGAACTGTTGCATACTAGTTTACTGACGGATCGATAATTTACTCGTTTGGGTTGCTAGTAGGTTTAATAATTAATTAGATCAACAGTTACGATTTCTATATTCTCACACGTTTGTCATGCGCGCACTTATTGTTTCGATCACATACTTAATTTTCCGCTACAATATAAAATTCATATCTCTCAACACTATCTTGTATATATAGACTTAACTTATAAACATATATGCATATGAAAAAGGTGATACTATATATGTATGTCTACAATAAAGAAGGCATAGAAGTGACTCTACGTTAACCGGGCCCAATGACTTCAATCCGATCCTCAAGCACATGCATATATGCGAATGTTAACCACACACCTCTAGATCGATCTCTCACTCTAGGTGTATATAAGAGTACATGAGGATAATAAGCTTTGCATATCAAGTTTGTAGTTAAGTAAAGTATTTGATCGATCAAAAAGCTAGTTAGAAACTAACTAAAAATGGCAAAAGTGAGATCAAATTTTGGCAATGGTAAGAAAAACAATGGCATTTTGAAGAGATTGCAAAAGGGTCTTTTCTTGATCAGGAAAAAACCAGGCTTCTTGATTAATGTGGGTAATGAAGAAGTGGTCCCAAAAGACGTGAAAGAAGGTCACTTTGCAGTGATAGCATCTAGTGATTATGTTGAAAGGAGATTTGTTGTCCCAATGGCGTACCTTAGCCATCCTTCGTTTCTAAGACTCTTGGAGCGGGCCGCGGAAGAGTATGGGTTTGATCATGAAGGCGCGCTCATGATACCGTGTAGACCGAGTGAGCTAGAGTGCATGTTAAAGAAATAGGCGCGGATCACAATGGTGGAAATAAGTACGTCATATAGATAATGATCAACATCAAGTTGTTTGTTTCAAGATGTTTGTTGTTGGCAGATTGGCACTTTTATATATATACGTAAACCCTAGACATTTTTTTAGAACAATACCAATATATATTTAACGCATTAACTGCATGTTTGGGGTTCTTTTTTGAAGAAATTTCTTATAATATATACAATGTATAACTAGCACTTTATGGAGCTGCGTATCACAATATATGAACAAGTAAATTCTGAGATTTGAAACACATTCCCAAAAAACTAAATTAATCCCAAAAAACCGTAGCTCGATCTTGTCGAAAAAAGTAGAAAACTTGCTACAAATGTGTTGATTAAAAAGCGACTAACGCCTTTTATATATACTTGTTTTTAAATTGTTGTTAGCGTATTAATTAAAAGTTATGATCGAGGGTGTGTAGGAAATGCGTAGTAGCAAATTCTTGCAAAAAACTTTTGTTATATAGGGTCGTGTAGATTGGGTGCAAAAGTGGCACAAACTGTTTCTTAGGAGGATTTGTCCAACAAAAGTATGCTTGTGGCAAAGGCGTCACAAATTACAGAGCCTCACAAATGTTTTTTATACTGGTGAGAGGATGATATTTAATATAAGTTTGTAATATATCGAATTCTTATTATATATAATAACGTAACAGAAAATTTTGTTAGATTTTGAAAGTGTACTGTTTAAGTCAACTAGCTAGATCAATGTGCCTAATATACAATGGTGTGTCGTCAAGTTGGTTAGCTCTAACGCAAGAACGGATTTGTGATTATAATAACACCAACCGTGTTGAAACCGTTAAAATGATGCATATCTAATTAATACCGGTACCATATTTTATTTAATATATGTATCTATAGTCGCCCTAAAATACATGTGCGACCCTCTATAGATGCCTAGCTCGTATGTATATATGCTCAACACGGGAAAATATAGCTAAGAATCTCTTAGCCTAGCTAGAACTCCACCAAATACAATTCTAGTCACTCGTTTTTGTTTAAAGAAACATTATCGCTTTTAACCGTAGATATATATATATATATATATATATATGTATCTTATAAACGTTGTTACTTAGACACGGAAATAAGCTAATATAGATGGCATTTTAAGTATTTTAAACCTCCATGATACAAGTTGTAAAACACATATATAGATGCATGAAAGTGAGTGGCTAGTAACGTACAAAGAAATTGTGGTTGTATCCGGTGGGTTCAATGGTGTAATGGTCGGGACCCAAACATTATATGTTTTTTTCTAGGGGGTTAACATATCATCGCTAATAATGGAGAAATGTTGCTAAATGCCAAAGCAAGTACGGTAGGTGTCATCAACTCAGGTAGCAGTACTATAAGAAGACAAATCGATCTTGGTGATTTTATGGTATTCATGCGATTGGGATGACGAGTTGAACCTCATACGAACCAAAAAATATGTCACACGTAAATTCTGATGTAGAGTAGAAGCAAGAACAACGCAGAGAAGAAATCGATAAATGGATCAACATGTAAATATTAAAAGAGAGACCCTTTTATAATTAGAAGGATCTAAATTGGGTAAAGTTGTCAAATTTTCACATCAATCGGATTAATCAACAATTGACGCGGATTACCCTAAAAAGAGTATAAACTAAAATCATGAAATCTGGGGGGAAACTTTAACTAATTGGTGAAGTTACACCTTTTGATGAAGGAATTTGGTTCGACAACTGGATTGTCATGTGGTCTAGTTCGCCGAGGCCTTTTATCCACTAGTTGTGGGCGTCGAAACTTCTATCATTAGCCTAAGTTATATTGGTTATAAGACTAAATGTAGTGGTCTTTATAGGGCTTAAGGTCATATAACTCCCCATAACGCCCCGGGGGTGGAAGATGGGGCGTTATGCTCCAAAAAATGTCTTAGCTAGGCGTTATGTACACAACGCCTCAACCTTGGTAGTCTTCTTGGTTTTGCTTCTGAAGTTGAGGTCGAGCTGTAATGGGGGCGTTATGGACACAAAGATTGCACATGGTCTAAGAACAACATAAGCTATGAAAAACGAAAATTATTATAAACTTACCTTTTAGATATCGGCTGGAATATCCACACTTGTGGCTAGTGTTAAGATAGCTTAGGTTCTCTATAAACCATAAGAGACCCAAGTTCAATCCTTATTTATGTCACTTTTGGTGGGTTTAGGAAATGAATGATTTTAGCTAGGCCTTGTATAAGTTTTGTTAGTTCAAATTCCGAGCTCACCCTGATTTTCGTCTCACCGTGTGTTACGCAAAGAGTTTTTCTCTTGTGGTGGCGCAACAACTATATGGTTTTCCTGGGGAATGCCCAAGCTAAACTTTGAAGCCAACGTGAGATCGGTTAAGAGAACATAATCTAGCCAAAAGTGGGGCGATGTGGATCTCCATTTCGGGACTACAATGGCCTGAAATCAAGAAATTCGTCGTTAAAAAAAATATATCAGTTGGAACTGCGATGGAAGAGACGAATCTGTTTGGAAAGATGTTGTCAGTTAGATACTTTAGAGAGAAACAAACGCCAGATGGGTAAGCATCTTCAAAAGGTTGATCTTTCAAGTACATTGAAAAGTCAAAATTATTGTCATGTCACATGTCATGTCATCGAAAATAAACCAAGTTAACATAATAAATACACATATACATCTTATATAGTTCTATTTAATTGAAGTTGTCAAATTGTTAGCGATTAATATTTGTCAATAGTCAAATAATTGAAAAAACCGATACGTCTCAAATTGATCTTGGTTACACTCTCACCTGTGTCAAAACAATACTAAAAAAAGTTATCTTCACAAAGGTTATCTAGTCATTGCTTCTAACTAATTTAACGTAAATGAATGAATTTGACTTTTCGGTCATCTACGCAAAAGATCTCATGGACTAACTATGATTTTTCCGTAAGTAACATGGATAGTAATTTCATATGCATCATATTCAAGGGGTAACAAGAGCAATTCACACAACGTAAAAGTTATTGTGTTTTGACAGTTTTAATATGTTGAGTCTCATTCTAACAGTTTGAATCCATGCAATTTTTATTTTTAACACATATACTCCTGAGCTCTAACTCCGTCATCGTGTCTTTTTTGCCCCTCACGTGAGGAAGTATTAACGAAAATGTGGATAGAGTTAGGGATTATGACAATTTGTATTAAGAATAAAAACAAAAAAAGATCAAAACTGTGTTAAAGTTAAACCGAATATGTTAAAGAATAAATTGTCTTCTTGATCTCTCTTATTTGTATCGGCCACTTTGGTTTTTATGTTTTTATGTCTGGTTTGTATAAAAAGTCATTTTGGTCATTCTTTCAACAAATTGTCATTTTGGTCTTTAAAATATAAAGTGATTGTCATTTTAGTCCTTGATATGTAAAATAACTATATTACCCTTGGAGTTAACGGTTAAATCTAATAGATTTTGACGTAAAGATTAAAATGACATTTTTTTATTAACACCAAATTTCTAAAACGACAAAAAGAAAAATAAAAGGACTAAAATGATCAAATTGTAGAAACTAGAAACCAAAAATGACAATTTTGTGTGTCAAAACACACACTATTTTCACTGGAACAGTTTAATCAGTCACCGGTATAATCATCAGCATAAACAATCTGTAAACAAAATATACGTTGCTTTCATCTCCAGATTCAAACAGTAAGCTTTTTACCTCTTTCTAATGGCGTTTTTCATAACCACAACTTCATTATCTCGTTCACTTCGTTTTTCTACTACCAAACCCTATCATTACGCATCTTCAATCCCTTCAATTCTAACCATTTCTCCATCCA
Source organism: Tagetes erecta (assembly GCA_030867185.1). Taxonomy (NCBI): domain Eukaryota; kingdom Viridiplantae; phylum Streptophyta; class Magnoliopsida; order Asterales; family Asteraceae; genus Tagetes; species Tagetes erecta. Next base: position 2,633,364 of record CM061489.1, on the reverse strand, counting down.
AGGTTATAAAACCCTAATTTGACCTAGATTTAGTTTATCGATGATCTGAGTTGTTGTTTCGTGTATCGGTTGTTGCAGGCTTTTGTAAGTAAACGTCGTTTGGTGTCATCGGCAATGGCGTCGGATAATGAATCGCCGTCGAAAAATCCAGGGCTTCGAAGTGATCCACCTGATGAAGAAACTAAAGGATACTTTATGCAACAAACGGTACTTGATCAAATTGATTAATTTCAGATGCTTTTAAATTGTGTATGCAGTATAGGAAATTATACATGCATGTTTAACCTTGACCTAGGGTTTAGATTATGATATGAAACCACGAATTATGCTGCAAATCTGTAATTTGATGTTTTAACGTTTGAGGTGTTTTGAGCTAATTGCCTATTTTGTGTTTTTATTTTGTGGTGCTATACTTAACATCTAAAATGAACAATTTACTGAGTTGAAGTGATTATTGTTTAAGATATAAAGGTTTAAAATTTCTTAAACTGGAACATATGGTTATGAACAAAGATTAGGTGAATAGTTTTAGAAGATGTAACTAACGATGCACTTTCTTATCAGATGTATCGAATTAAAGATCCAAAAGTCAGTCTCAAGTTCTACTCGGATGTCTTGGGAATGTCGTAAGTCTTGTCGTTTTATCTGTTCATTACTCTGTGATTTAAATCAAGTGCCGAGTTTTGGCGTGCGTGTTTAAGTCCTTTTTTTGATATTTTGTATTAATTAGCAATTGAGAGAGCAGTAGAATTATCTTGGTGATCTTTGCGTCGCTTTTTAACTGCAGATTGCTTAAGAGACTGGATTTTCCTGATATGAAGTTTAGCTTGTACTTTATGGGTTATGAGGTAAGAGATTAAACTCTACAACTATCCGCAGTCAAGAACAGTGTTGGCCTCTAATGATCTAATCCTATTATTAGTAGCTTGATTGAATTGTTTTTCTGCACAAGCATGTTATTTCTATGCAATCTGCGTATATAATTGCTTTGGTAAACTCTTAATGGGTCTTCCCTAACAGGATACCTCATCAGCTCCAAAAGATCCAGTTGAGCGTACTGAATGGACGTTTGGGAAAAAGGCCACCGTTGAGCTTACGCAGTACGAATACCATCTGGCACTCTTGTTCTTATTTTCATTTTTCGCCATGCATATTTTCAGATCTCATCTCTGGTTCTAACTTTTGGTTACATCTTTCTAGCAACTGGGGCACTGAAGATGATCCCAAGTTTGAAGCATATCATAATGGGAACTCAGAACCTCGAGGGTTTGGTATGGAAGCATGGAAGATTTCACTTTTCGTTACTAATTTTGAATATTGTACCACTTTACCAAAATAGATATTGCCTGATTTATGTTTCATGCAATTAACATGCTTCTTTTATGCTTCCAGGTCATATTGGCATAACAGTTGATGATACATACAAGGCGTGTGCAAGATTTGAAAGCCTAAACGTTCCATTTGTCAAAAAGCCTGATGACGGTAGCTTTAGTTCTCTTGTCTTTACATTCAGCTTCAGTGTTATGATGCTTTGCTAATGAGTTAGCTAGTTGGCAGCTGGTTTTGTCTTCTATTCTTACTAAATAGGGAAGTTGGCTGATTAGTAACCTTGTTGCAGGAAAAATGAAAGGGATTGCATTCATCAAAGATCCTGATGGCTACTGGATCGAGATATTTGACCGTAAAAACATTACTAATGTAGGCATGGCTGCTGCTCCAAAACCAGAGTAAAGGTAATTTTTTTTCTTTTTAGCATACTAGCATGCACTTTTACCTTTTCATGATTTTAAAGTTTTAGTAAATTGAAGTAGTAACCAGAGAAACAATCATATTTCAAACAATTGATCCTTTGTGATTGTGAATGTATCATTTTAATCGGCCATTGACATATATCCCTACTACTCAGTGTTGCAGGTTGAGTGTATGGTATGTGGGTCTCAAACTCTCGGTAGCGTTATTTTTGTTCTTTAAATGTTCCAATAAAATCACCCTGCTGCATCCAATATGGGAATTCAAAGGGAAACAGAATGAAGGTACAACATATTATTGGTTTTGAATCTTTAATATGATCAGAGAGGTGTCAAAACTGGCGAGTTGATAATAAGTCGAATTGAGTCGGTTTGAGTCTTTTTGACATTTGGATGATTTTGTTTCGTTCACATTTTGAATTTTATAAACACATATAATGTAATAAATATGCTTACAAACCTTCTTAAATAACACTCTGCTTGTTTTGTATAACAATTTAGGAGAGATCATAACCATAGGTGCCACATGAAAACAATACTAGTACAAGACCAGAGTAAGATGTTAAATACGAGGTTTGTGACATTTTGTCAAGGCTTTCAAGTTTCAACTCTTATTGGTGATGTAAGAAATATGTTTAACCAATAGACCATCAAATTGAAATAACAAGGTAGAACTATCCTACAAATATGTTTAACAAATTATTTTTGTTCTTGTTTTATGTTTTTGGTTCTTTCTTGTACTTTTTGAGGTTTTAGCTTCTTGTTAGCCTTAGCCTTGTTTTTTATATATCTTCGCCGACCATTGGGGTTGGTGGCTCAATGGGAGAGGTTATGCCTCTAGGAGCGTTAATTTGTGGAGGTCTAAGATTCAATCCTTGACATTGTAAATATCGATGGAGTTTATTAGAAGTAAGCTAGATTGTTGTTTAAAAAAAATATATCTTCGCCGTTAAAAAAAAACTATCCTACAAAGTTACCCTATTGAAGCTCTGAATTTCAGAAAGGTAAAACACATTAAACGCTCTCTCAAAGTAGAGACCATGCAATATTTTGATACCGACATGTTTTTTTTTTTTTTTTTTTTTTTTTTTTTGTCTAATGATTGATCCTGCATTTTTTTGTTTCATTTGCCAAAGCACTTTCATAATCATTACACTTCATCAGTTCATCTCATTTGCTTTGGATTTAATCATTGTCATGCACTACAGTTTTAAGTTCATTTTCAATCAAACACCAACTAATTATGAGAAATTTATCTTTTAAACGGTTAACTCACACACCTTGAGACATGAATCAATAAAGTGCTTTCATGTTTTTAACCATAATTTATTTTCCTAAATTGTTTTTGTTTTAAAATCCAGATTTATAGAACTAAAGATATAAGTAACTAACACGAATTAATAATTTCACAAAGTTTTACATCAAAGTCATGATTAGTTTGATAGACAAGACTAGTATTAATCAGAAATAAATTCAGGCCCTAAAAAACGTAAGAAAAAAAAATGAGATGCGGTGAACGTGGATCGAACACGTGACCTTCAGATCTTCAGTCTGACGCTCTCCCAACTGAGCTATCCCCGCTTCATGTAATGTCTAAACATTTTGTTTTTATTAAACCAGTATCACGTAAAAAAAACTTATTTATCTTTATACAATACTTGTATATAAATGATTTTTAGAAACTTTTATGTTATATAATCTATCTTTAAACCACATTAATGTGATGCATATAAATACCCTTACCATCGTGTTTAGATGCATATAAATACGTGTTTAGATGTTTAGATGAAACAAGAAAATTTCATGAGTTCTCTTTGATGAATATGTTGTTACTAGGTTATGTTATTGTGCAGCCTCCCAAACTGTTACTGTAAAATTAAATAACTTAAAATAATGTTAATAAAATAATTTAGAGAGTCCATATATTTAAATAAAGTGTATGACTTTTATCTCGTTTCTGTTTGTCCTTTCTCATAACACAAATTATTTAACTTGAAATCAGAATATTTAAGAATAATTATAAAAAAGAATAATATCAAATAACACTAATAGTTTATAAAAATAAAAAGATAGTTTTCATTTCCGTCCAACTTAAACAAAATATTTTTTACTATCAAACAAATTTTCATATTTTAAATCCAATGCCTGTAACGTATAATAGTTACAACTTGCAACTATTTTGTTGTCATCCTAGCAATGGACATTTTTATACAACACTTAACAATCTTTTGTTTAGATCAAACGTAATTAGGGGAAATGAATGACCCACCAGTGTCGGAATCCACGGTCACCGTTGTCACTCGTAACGACTGCGACAACGGCGACGATAAAGGAACTCGGACTTACTCGTTAGCAGTCCGAGTCCTACAAGGCCGATGGTTCTCACTCTTCGCCTCCTTTCTAATCATGGCTGGCGCCGGTGCAACTTTTCTCTTCGGTGTCTACTCCAAAGACATCAAAACCACACTCGGATACGACCAGACCACACTCAACCTCATCGGGTTTTTCAAAGACATAGGTTCTAGTATCGGGGTTCTCTCCGGCCTAATGGCTGAAGTCACCCCAATATGGTGTCTCCTCCTCATCGGGGCCATCGTAAACTTCACCGGATACTTCATGATATGGCTAACGGTCACTAACCGCATCCCAGAGCCCCGTGTATGGCAAATGTGTGCATACATGTGCATTGCCGCAAACGCTCAAAACTTCGAAAACACTGGCATTCTCGTAACAACCCTTAGAAACTTCCCGCAAAATCGAGGTGTGGTTTTGGGTCTTCTAAAAGGGTTCACTGGATTAAGTGGTGCCATTATTGCTCAAATTTACCTAGCCGTCTACGGTGACGATTCGAAAGCTGCAATCCTTCTAATCGCGTGGCTTCCCACGGCCTTATCGTTGGTTTTCGTTTACACAATCCGAGAGATAGATCATGTAAAAGAAAAGGAAAGTATAGATGAGCTTAAAGTGTTTTACCAGTTCTTGTTTGTGTCCATTGTTCTTGCTTTGTTCATTATGGCCATGACCATAGCTCAAAAGATGGTTGCGTTTACGCCTGCGGCCTACGCTGGCAGCGCCACAATCGTGTGTGTTCTACTCTTTGCACCTCTATTCATCTCAATTAAACAAGAGTTAACAATCTTGAAAAAACCCAATCAAGAAGCAGTTAGTGTTGTTTCTGAGGTTACAATAAATAATTTGGTACATTTGGATCATCATGATCAAGAACAAGAAGCATCATTGGATCTAAAACAAAAACTAAAATCAAGATCAAGTTCAAAATTGTCTTGTTTAGAAAACATTTTCAAGAACAAACCCGAAAGGGGACAAGATTATTCGATTCTACAAGCGCTATTAAGCGTCGATATGGTGATTCTCTACGTAGCAACATTTTGTGGGCTCGGGACCAGCTTCACAGCGGTCGATAACCTTGGTCAAATCGGGGAATCGTTAGGGTACCCGAAAAAATCGATTAGTACATTCGTGTCACTTCTAAGTATTTGGAACTACTTCGGGAGAATCTTTTCGGGGTTTGTCTCGGAACATCTTTTAGTCAAGTACAAATTCCCTAGGCCACTTATGATGACACTAGCACTTTTTCTTTCGTGCATCGGTCACGTCTTTATTGCTTTACCTTTCCCTGGATCTGTTTATATCGCGTCTGTGATCATTGGGTTCTCGTTTGGTGCGCAACTCCCGTTACTTTTTGCTATTGTTTCTGAGCTATTTGGACTCAAGCGCTTTGGCACATTGTTTAATTGTGCACAGCTGGGAGGCCCGCTTGGATCGTATCTTTTGAATGTGAGGGTTACTGGGCCGATGTATGACCGCGAGGCGTTGAAGATGTTGAAAAGTAGTGGTTTGGATCGATCTTCGGTTAAGGAGTTGGTTTGTATAGGTAAAGATTGTTATAGAAGGTCGTTTATGGTGTTGGGTGGTGTTTGTTGCTTTGGGGCATTGGCTACACTTGTGTTGGTGGCTAGAACAAGAGAGTTTTACAACCGCGATATTTATAGCAAGTTTAAAGAGCGAAAGAGGGTGACAAAGATCGAAAATTCGTAACTCCATTAGAGTCGAACTGCAATACGTTATACGTCTCAAGACGATAAACGAAATAGTTAATTTCATTTTATGTTTTTGTTACCTCTATTATCATTTCAAATAACTCGTGCTGGCTTGTAACATAATTCACTTTAGTAAATCAGGTGGAGCTAACTAAGGTTACTCGTTGATATGCTTAAATAAATATCTGAAAACCGAATTTAAATATGTTTAATTTAGCATGCCTCCAGAAGTGTAGATGAGTTGATATGAATCGAGATGGATAGTAGTCACACCGATGAAAGTGGGGGAGCCCAGATTCGAATCTCACACCACTCAGTCCCTATTTCAACAAAAGCGATTTCGTTTCATGACGTCTTTGACGCACAGACGTTGCCTCAGATGTCTTGGATACGAGAGATCATGTCACCAGCCGGTTAGCGTGTTCGGTTGTATCATGTTCTTAATTATTTCACCTGAGGTATTTTTGGACTTTAATTGTGACTTGGGTTGTTAAAAGCATAGCCCATCACTTTTAAATTTTAAACACCAACCCGAGAATTTAAAACCAATTATACATTCTTATTTGGTCTTAGTTTCTTAAGTCCAAAAAGCCAAGGAACCCGAACCATATAACATGTTTAACAATTCAACAACCCGAGTGACCCCTAATCCAATCTCGCAAGAAACATATGGAAGTGATCGAGGCTTCGAGCGAGTGATGACCAGTTATTACAAAAACTAGTTTGTAGTTGATACAACTCGTTGATTTGTATATGATTTGGACTTTCAGTTGGAGCACTCGATTTGTACCCTGTTATTTTTAACTAGGTTTTTACTTTTTTTTATTAGGGCAATGACTCATTAAACATGTTATGCCTAAAAACAATCATTTTCTAAGAGAGATATATAGTTGTTTTTAGTGTTAGAACTTGTATTTTTTTTTACCATTTTACCCTCTATTTGTTAGTATAATAAACTAATAGTTATTGAATTCGAAAACTCTGATTTGAATAACCCAAATCACGAGAAAAATAAATCAAACTAAAAGTTCATATAAACGTAACTAAATTAAAAAGAAAAATAATCTTATTTCATGTATAGTCTAATAGAGTGAAGATAAAAAAAACTCTGGTAAATAGAAAAAAACTAACGTATAGTGTAACGAGTCATCATTGATATCGACACGTCAGATAACCGTTCGGAAATAGCGTATAAAAATGTATGGATGTTTAAAGGGAAAAAAGAAGATAAATTTTCTAGTTTCTTTATTTAAAAATAATTTTTGTCATAAACTCTACTCTAGTTTAATCTACTATGTATATTATTATAGTTTTAATATCATTTTTCTCGTCAAACTTCATAAATTAAGTATTTAAAAACACGACAAAGCAGAAAATATAGAAAAAAGGGAAGTAAATTGATTTTTCAATTGAAAAGCATTTTTAAACAAAAACATAATTATGGAGTGTTGTTTAAATATTTTGGAACCATTGAATGGTTTGGTTTAGTTGAGATGCAGGTCCAGAAAGTCAGAAATGGTCAAATTAGAAACCATTTTTATTTCTCATCAAATCTTGTCAGTTTCTTCCCTTTTCCAAACACACCGGTTTGAAAGTTAGGCTTCACTGTTTTTTTTCCCTTTTCAAACTCAAAAAACAATAAATAAATAAATAAATAAATAAATATATATATATATATATATATTAACATGATTTTTTTTATGTTTTTAGTTTGGTAAAATGGATTTGAGTAGTCAAACTCGTGGACATTTTAGTTAATCGGACCTCTAAGCTTCTAGCGAGTTACAAGTATTAACCTAAACATTCAATAACATTCGTGTAGTGTTTAATCATTTACGTTGAATTCATTTACATCTTAACCATAACTTTAAAAGTTAGCGCTTATCTTTTATGCTAGTTTTTTTTAACAAAAGGTTGGCGAGCCTGGAGAAAACTGATTTTAACCAACACTTCTATAGCATAATTAATGTAACTGATAAATCATCAAAGTTGTTGATAGGTTAACTGTATGCGTTTTGAATGGATATTTATACCGTTTTATCATCAATTTTCATTATTGTACTTTGTATACATACAAAAGATATTGATAATGAGTTCTAGAAAAGACGAAGAGTGAGTGAGAACGTCATAAACATCAACTTATCTCAATCTAATATGATCCTTTTATATCCTTAAGAGTTGAGATCCCTTTAGTTTCTCTCTTTTATTATAGAGGTCGGACATAGATGCCACATGAAGTGGATAGAGTGGCTTCAAAAGCCCTTTAGTTTTGTAGCTTTTATTTCGTCTAGTTTAATGCTAGTTGAATTTTAACAAACGAGTAATTTCATATATATCCTTACAACATAACATCCTAAAAATGTTTGAATAGCAGCATCTACCAACTCCTCATTATAATTATAGTTATATTAAATTACACAACTATTATTTAACTAAATCTCCATTTTGACTTTAGGTTGTAACATTTATAGTATATGTTTTAGACAAAGTTCTATTACAAACCTACTTATGCTCCTACTCTCTTTAATGGGCCCTTTATGCTCTCCTCTTTACCCTTTTTCACTACCTTTCCCTTTCTCCTACTTCAAAAAAATTATTTCGTAAAATCACACAATTTTTATATATTAAAACAGAACGTATAAATTATGGCCTTGTCTATTCACACACTTGTTTTAAAACCAGGCGTCACGGATAGCCGGATAGGCCTTGATGCGGCGTCTGAGTCACTTTTCTGTCAATGTCAACTGAGGAATGTCATAAACGAGGTGGAATTCAGTCAAACCTGAACATATGCGCCGCATATATGACCTAGGCGCCGATGATGTTGTTGGCCGCATATATGACCCATGCGCCGCGCCGAGGGCCATGCGCGGCGCACAAGGGTGTTGACGCGTGATTGACTACGTTCGAGTATGTGTCTGTGATAAGAAGTGACCCAGGCGCGGCACCGAGGTCTATGTACGGCGCCTGAGGGTGTGGAAAATAAAAGCATGGGGTGTGTGAATAGGATGACCCTAAATTATATTATAGGTATATTACATTCTCTAACATGATAGGGATACATTCATGACTTTTTAATATGATGATAAGTTATTTTCTTTGATATTATATTATTTTATATTGTTTATTTGATTGTGTTTTTTATCCATAGACGACTTAATTAAGTATGCATTGAATAGGTATGACTTGTGATTATTTATGTCAACAGTTAGAAGAAGTTTAGTTACACTGTAGTGTTATGTTAGATCTTATATAAATTTCACAAGAATGAAACCAAACATCAAAACTATATAAATATTGCCTTACACAAATGAAGGGTGAAACAAATATTAATTTGTGTTAACTTGTTAACTTCGTTGAGGTAAAATAAAATCAACAAACTTTCTGAATAATGTTTTGTGAAAATCGTTAATTCGTTTATGTGTGAATTGTTTTGTAAAATTTTAAAGAAAAATACTTAATAACATTTCGCTACCAAGGGCGCTACCCCTAGACCTCGCCAATCTAATTCTAGTTGTTGTAAAAAAACTAAACTAACAAAATTTATTGCTTGTATTTGGTCATTTATTAAGCCAGCGAGTCAGTTCATAGTTTAGGTCATAGGTCGAGTACTCAAGTCATATGAAATAGATGGAATCCAAATTGAAATATTTAAAAAGAACGAGATTTCGTACGTTATTAAGTAATTTTAATCTAGCAATAGTTATTTTATTCCGACTTTCATTCTCACATATCAAACAGTAACTAAGATTATTTAAATTATGAAATTATAAAAAGAAAACAAATAACATCATTTCATTTCATGGTCGTTTCAATTGAAAAACAAGTTTAATCCACCAAAATTCCCAAAAATGAAAATAATGCATAAAATAACAAAAACACACATCATCACTGTACACAAACAGTAGCAAACAATCTCACTACCGCCAAAAACAACTCATTATAACCCCAACTTCACTCATCTTTCTTCTTCACTTCTCCAACATCTCATCACCAGTTGCAGTTGCAGACATCACCTATGGAAGATCAAACCAATTTCCTTCTCGATTGGTCCTATTTCTGCCGTGGAAAGGTCAAATCTCATCTCCCACATCTCAATTTCATTCCAATTTCACTTAATTTTACACCAATTTGATCTTGTTTCATAAATGTTGATGATTTATTCAATCGATTGAAACAGAGTACTTAAAATTTCACTTCAATTTTAGATCAATTTTGATTTTGTTTTGTGGGTATTGATGAATTATTGAACTTGATTGAAACAGAGCACAGAGGAATTAACAGAGTCATTGTTACTAACAACAATCGAGCTCGAATCAGCAAGACTCAAAGCTCAAGAACAACTTAAAATGAAAGATCATGAGTTAATTCAGCTTAAACACCTTCTAAACACCGCCATTAACGAAAAAAACGAAGCTCAAAACCGATACCAAACACTCCTTCAATATCACAACCGCAACACCGAACACGAACACGAACACGAACAAGAACATGAACAACATGTGACCAATTGCGGATTGTCTTCATCCGATTGCGACGAAAGCATTGTTTCTTCGTCGATAAGCGAACCGACGGTTCGAATAACCGAGGAAGAATTCGGGTTTCCGGTTAAGGTGTTGCCCGAAAAAGGGAAGCTTTTGGAAGCTGTGATGAAAGCGGGTCCGTTGTTGCAGAACCTGCTATTGGCGGGGCCGTTGCCACATTGGCGACACCCGCCCCCGCCACTAGAGGCGTATCAGATACCGGCGCCGCCGGTGCTGATACCACCGACGGCGCCGGTTAATGAGCTGGTTTGGAAGTTTAATAAGAAAAGAGGTAATGTTGAAGGGTCTGATACTTCAATAGAAACAAAGTATCAAAGAATGAGTTATGAGTTATGATTAGAGTTAATGATTATAGTAATTAGGTTATTAGTTGTGGGATGATCTACCCATTTGTATAGCAAAATTTCCCCAATTAATATTTAATCATCTTATTTAATGTTTAGTTGCAAATTTATGATCATTATGGATGGAGTGGTACACGGTTTTACTTAAATCATCATCCAGAGGTTTAACATCTTATTTTAACATAAAATTATCCGAATCTAAAAAAATAACTAGTATTTCGTTAAGGGGTAACTTTTTAAGAGGAAAATAATCAATCACGCTTGCCTTTTATAATTAAATTAAATTTATTGTTTATTAGACTAGTAGAAGAATTGTCTATGAATTATGCTAAACATGTAATTTATTTTAATATGCATGATATTTATGTATTAATAATGTTCTCTATTTGTAATTAAAAAATTTCTAACCAAATAAAGATATTTAAAAGACAATTATTCGAGAAGGAATAAAAGTTGCCTATCAACTTATGAATACGCGATGACCCATTATTAAAATATTTTTACCTGAAGCATTAGGTTTCAGGTTTTAAAATATACGAATATACGATTGTTACTGTTAATAAAACTTATAAACTGTCATTAACTATTATCAAATTTAGGTGTCTTTTTGTTTAGCTATAAATTCTTCTAATTATGTTATACTCTGTTTTTGTTATAATTTAACTTGATGTAGCAACATGTAGTTATTTTTACTTATGTTTCTTTAACTTGTTGAGATGCATTTGAACAAATACGTTGACAGTTGACTGACAATGGGAATAGCATAATGAACAAAGGATACAATGGTCACAATTTTATATATACACATGTTTTTTTTATCAAAAGTAACATTATTCAAATATGGAGAGTGATAAAATGTTTTGAAACTTTTTTATTCATTCTAGAATATGTAAACCCACTTCTACAAATATAAAATATAATTTAATCCCACTTATTTCAAAGTTGATATATTTTAAGTCATATTTTATTTATTGACTATCTACTAGATTTTAAAAATAGCCAAATTTTTTTGACTTGTTTTAACTAAAGCTTTGGATGCTAATGTGGAATTGACAAGATGTATGGGCCAACTACCGTAAGGTAAGAAACGTTGGTCCCACGAATCAAAACCAAGATCTAACAAAGTCATTACTCGAAAAATAATAAAACAATCAAAATAAAACTCACGAGATATAATATATTAAATAATAACCGTGGAATACACCTTGACTCCTACATGTGCCTCTTTTGTGAAGATTATGAAGAAAATGCTGAGCACCTCCTCATCTCATGCTACGTTGCAAATATGGTTTGGCATTTTGTGTCTTCGTGGTGCAAAATTCCACCTATAATTGCCTTCACTACCAAAGATATCCTGGAAACACATAGGATAATTGACGCCCCTAAGAAGAAAAAGAAGATCATTCAAACAATTATCCTCACGGCATGTTGGAGCTTATGGAAAGCTAGAAACGACAAAGTTTTTGAGAACAAGAATCTTAATCTAGCTAAACTTTTTCAGGATATCAAATCTCTTGGATACACATGGATTAAAAATAGATCCCCTTTAGTTTCTATATCCTGGAAAGATTGGTATATTATGAATTTGTAACTCCTTTTGTTTTGCTCAGTGAGCTTCTTGCTCCCGTAGCTTTGTGGTAATGAAATTCACGGTTAAAAAAAAATAATATATTAAATAATACATGTGTTTTTTTAACAAACAAATGTCACATATTTACTTGCTTTTATTCTTAGAAGTATAGTATTCAACACACTTTTTACTTCTTTTTTGTCGGTCTAAGTTTGTAAGTTCTAGAACATTTTGAAGGGGTAGATCATAAATGCAATTTTTCCTTAGGTATTTTAACGCCCAAGCTATTTACATCGTATATTTTTGACAAAAAACCGTCTTATACGTCGCGTATAGGACTATACGCGGCGTATACGATACGATGGCAGGTATGTCACTATGATGTTCAGACTTAATACACCGCGTATAACACTATATGCCGCGTATTGTGTACTTTAATATGCCGCGTATAACACTATATGCCGCGTATTATTATTTTTTTTATGACATCGTAACGAATAAAGCCCGGCTATTCGGTGTAAACAATTTATTAAATTTTTTTTCAAACATTTATTAAAAAGTATGACTATAGATTAAGGATTTGAAAAAAAGATCAACCTTTGTAAGAAACTGATTGACGATGCTATCATGCACTCTTGTGTCATCCCTAGTTGAACCTCTAGACCGCAAAAGAAAACCAAAAGCACATGTTACAACAAAGCATAAGGATTTTTACCAAAAGCTATTCATGGTTTTGCCCCTCCTGCCGAAAGGGCACGGAATGATTGTTTGGAAAACGTCGAGCTGTTGAAGAAGTTTTATAGCAACGGGGCAAGGTTTATGGCGCTGGTACCAGAGGTAACCGATCGTTGGAGGGATACTTACAAAGATTTCACTGATTTGTCAGCTGCCAAGGGGGAGGTGGATAAAATTTCTAGTGAAAGGGCTGAGTCAATCAAGAGGTTAACCCTGGAGAAGGAGGATCTTGCTTCCAAGCTTTCCATTCTTCAATCCCAGATGGCTTCCGATCGTGAGGAGCTGGAAGCTGGGAGGAAGGAGCTGGAAGTTGGGAAGAAGAAGCTGGAGGTCCAGGTTGAGGAGCTAAAATCAGGGAAGGCTAAGGTGGCCAGGGCGATGGAGGAGAGTAGGCGTCTAGAGGAGACTAATAAATGGTTGATCGAGGAGGGCTTCAAGCAGGTCGTTACTTACTTGCTTAATAGTGCTGAGTTTAAGGAACCTCTTTCAATGATATACATGAAGGCCCTTGCCTATGGTCGCCATCAAGGACTACTCTCCGGGTACACCAATTGTCTTAACTGTGTCCCCAGGGAGAGTTGTAAGGAGTATAAGCCGGATGCTGCGGGTGAATTTGCTAGCTCTGTGAAGGCGTTAGAAATCACTTCTTACCCGTTTTTGCAGGCAATTTCAGGATGCTATGGTCAACCGCTGTCTTTTCTTCAGAGTCTCGAACCAAAAGGCTTGAGCAAGGAGGTGGCTGACAAGGTTCTTGGCAAGAAGCGCCTGGCTCCTACCTTACTATCCCAAGATCAGGCAGACCTCCCCGCTGTTTCCCTGAAGAGGTTGAAGGTTGCTGAAAAGAATGTTGATGAGGTGCTGAAGGATCTTGGAACTCCCTCGACTCCAGCTGGTGACCTAGCTTCTGAAGACCTTACTCCAGCCAAAAGCTCAAGTGAAGCCACTTCCTCTGATGCTGATTCTCCCAAAGATGTTGCTGCCCCTGGCTTCCCTGCTCCTGGTGACTCTCTCGACCCTCAGTGATCTTATGATATTCTGTTTTGTGGTTCTTAAAACAATGTTTTTATTCGTATTTGGCCGTATGTTGGCCTTTGAACAATTTACGTTTGGTTTGCTTGGTCGTGTGTTGACCTGAAGACAATAGGCTCCTTACCTTGGTAGCCCTTCGTGGCTATGTTTTATGTTGTCCTACCAGTTTGCTTTGACGTTATTATCTATGACTTTTGTGTTATGATTGTCGTGTGTTTTGTTATTTTTGTTGGTTATTTTCTTAATGTTATGTTGAGATGTGATGCTGCAGACACCAAATCTTACATAAGCAAGAAAGAGTTTTTACCAACTTATCCTATCTGTTAGACGCCACAATATATTTTTTATGTTTGTGGACTTCGTTTTCATAAGTTATTCTTTTTTTTTTTTTTTTTTGTACTTATGGAGCCGTTTTGATGTAAGGGGCTCACCCTTTTTCATGGATTGACCTTGTTACAATAATTTCAAAGCCATGGAATTTAATTGTTTTAGGAATTCACCCTTTATACAGGAAGGTATAGCGCCTTGTTTCCTGCTGAGCAATATGGCCTAGGAGCTCATCCCTTTTTCATGGAGAGGTGTAGTTCCGGACCCCATGGAGTTTTTATTATGAGGGACTCAACCTTTGATAGGATAATATAAAGAGAAAGTCTTTTGAAACAAAAGATTCATTTCGATTTCAACACACGATTACATCAATAATAAGCTTTTACAATGCTTCATTACTTAAACGTAGAAGCGTTTTAAGTGTTTTCCATTCCAATGACGAGGGACCATCTTCCCTTCTTGATCTGTTAGCTTGTAGGACCCTCCCTTGTGGGATTCTTTGATGATGTAGGGTCCTTCCCATTTAGGCCCGAGCTTCCCGAGGCCTTCTTGTCTGCTTGCTTCATTATTTCGAAGCACTAGATCTCCTGGTTTGAACGTTTCCTTTTTAACCCTTGAGTTGTAATAAGCTTCTAGCTTCTGCTTGTATCGGGCTTCCCGGATTAGTGCATGGTCTCGAGCTTCTTCCAGGAGGTCTAGGTTCAATAGGATCTCCCTGTCGTTGTCATCCCTGCTTCTTTTCCTGCTGCGTCTTGTGTTGACGCCAATTTCGGCGGGGATGACAGCCTCGGAACCGTACACCAAGCTGTATGGTGTTTTAAGGTGACTTGTTTTCTCGGTGGTTCTTATGGCCCATAAGACGCTTGGGAGCTCCTCTAACCAATTTTTTCCGTATCTCCCCAGCCTGGCCTTGATGCCTTCGACAATACTTCGGTTCATTCGTTCGACCTGGCCATTTGACTGGGGGTAAGCTACGGAGCTGAATACCTGCTTGATTTCGAATTCCTCGCACCACGAGCTGAACGGTTTTTCTGCAAATTGACGACCGTTATCCGTAACAATTTCCCCCGGTAGTCCAAACCTACAAATTATATTTTCCCAAACAAAGTTAATGACTTGTTTACCGGTTATGGATGCAAGTGGTTTGACCTCGGGCCATTTGGTGAAGTAATCGATGGCCACGAGCAAGAACTTGACCCTTCCAGCAGCTTCTGGGAAGGGACCCACGATGTCCATACCCCATTTGAAAAATGGCCAGGCAGCCATGACCGGAACTAAATCATGCTTGGGGTTTGTTTTGACGGGAGCGTGCAGCTGGCAACCTTCACACTTGCTTATTTCTTCAGAGGCATCCTTGTGCATGGTGGGCCAATAATAACCCAAATTCATTAGCCTTGTTACGACTGAGCGAGGCCCAGCGTGTGCACCGCATACCCCTTCATGAACTTCCCGAATAAGATAATTACTTTGCTCTGGACCTACACACCTCAAAAGAGGGGAGAGGTATGATTTCTTGTATAGCACATTATCTTCTATAATATAGTGTTCAGCTTTGGACGGGAGCCGGGAGGCTTCTGCTTCATTGGAGGGAAGCTTCCCTTCTTTGAGGAAATTGATAATGGGCGTCATCCAAGTCTCTTGAGCTTCATCAATTATATCTTGCACTTCTATCTCGCTGATAGATGGGACCTTTTGGACCTCGACCAGCACCTTCTTAGTCAGGTGGGCGAAGGTTAAGGATGCGAGTTTGCTTAAGGCATCAGCCTGTTTGTTCTTTGACCTTGAGACTTGTTGGAGGGTGCAGCTTTTGAATTCTTTCATCAAGTCTTTGACTTTGGCTTTGTATTTGATCATTGATGGTTCTTTTGCCGTGTACTCATCATTTACTTGATTGGCTACCAGCCTGGAGTCACCGAAAGCTTCTAGCTCTTCGACCTTCATGCTTCTAGCTATCCGTAGACCAGCCAGAAGCGCTTCATATTCAGCCTCATTGTTTGTGCATGGGAACTCAAGGCGAAGCGCGTAAGTGTATTCGGTTCCAAAGGGATCAGTTATGATCAATCCAGCTCCGGAACCTTCTACACTGGACGCTCCATCGGTGAACAAAGTCCATGCTGCTTTTGGCCTGGGCGTCTTATCTTCTTCAGCTGCCACCTCGTTTACTTCTTTGGTTTTTTCCGGTATTTCTGACAGGAAATCAGCCAAGATTTGGGCTTTGATGGCTTTCCTTGGGGAGTATTCAATGTTGTGCTCTCCTAGTCCCACTGCCCATTTGGCTAATCTTCCTGAATTTTCTGGCTTCTCAAGCACGGATTTGATAGGCTGGTTAGTTAGCACCCTGATGTGATGAGCCTGGAAGTACCTCCTCAATCGTTTAGAGGTATGTACCAGGGCGAGGACCAACTTTTCCATGGGGGTGTAGTTGATTTCAGCATCCCTGAGAGCCCTGCTGATGAAGTAGATTGGCATTTCTACCTTGGCTCGTTCCACCACAAGTACCGCGCTTATAGCCTCCATACCTGCATGAAAGTAAACGAGTGTAAGCTTGTAGCTTGTGACTCTTGACCTTAGCTTCTAGCTTGTCAGTCTAAGTACCTGCTGAGAGGTAAACAGTGATAAGCTCTCCCGCCACAGGGGCGGTGATGGTTGGCAAGAAGGCTATTTGCTTTTTGAGATCTTGGAAGGCAGCTTCTGCCTCTATTGTCCATTTGAAATCTTTTTTGTCAACACAGTTTTTAAGAGTTTTGAAGAAAGGTAGTGATTTTTCAGCCGATTTTGGCAAAAAGCGCTTTAGTGCAGCGATTTTGCCCGCGAGGCTTTGCACTTGTTTTTTGGTTTGTGGAGATTTCATGTCAAGCACAGCTTGTATTTGACTAGGGTTAGCTTTGATACCTTGTTTATCTACGATGTGTCCAAGGAACTTACCCTCCTCAAAGCCGAATGAACATTTTGCTAGATTGAGCTTCATATTGATCTTTCTCAAGTTCCTGAAAGTTTCCTCCATATCACTCACGATATCGTTTTCAGTTTGACTTTTGATCACAAGGTCGTCGACATAGGCTTCCACGTTCTTCCCAATCTGCTCCGCAAAGGCTTGATCAATCAGCCTTTGGTATGTTGCCCCCGCATTTTTCAGGCCAAAGGGCATCTTTGTGTAACAAAAGATTCCTTTGTCCGTGTAAAATGCAGTTTTCTCTTCATCCTCTTTCTTCATTTGAATTTGGTGATAGCCCTTGTAAGCATCTAGGAAACACCGGTATGGGAAGCTGGCAAGAGAGTCGACCTTCCTATCGATTTCAGGAAGGGGGTAGCAATCTTTTGGAGAAGCTTTATTGAGATCTTTGAAATCTATGCACATTCTCCATGATCCGTTAGGCTTTTTGACCAGCACAGGGTTTGCTACCCAAGAGTGATATTTGACTTCCCTTAAAATACCTGTTCACAAAATCAACTTTCAATAGTCATGTTATCAAAAGATATGTTAACTATTTTTCTAAAAAGGATGAGGGGGGAGCCAGCAGCTGGGAGGTGGAAGCTAGAAGCTGGAAGGTACCTGCTTGTACAAGCTTTTCTACCTCCTCATCTACAGCTAAGCTTCTTTCAGGAGCCAGGCTTCTTTTCTTTTGAACAACCGGCTTGTGACCGGGGTAGATGTTCAGCGAATGTTCAGAAGTGTTCCTGGGGACTCCTGTCATATCTTCCGGGCACCATGCGAAGACATCTTGGCTTTCCTGCAACAACTTTATTACTTTTCTTAAGATGTGACTAGAAAGGTTGTTGTTAACCTTGATTGTCTGTTCGGGATATGAAGCGTTGAGGCTCACTTCTATGACCTGCTTCTGCTCAGCGTCTGAAGCTTCCTCAGCTGAGGCTATGAGAAGAGCTTCTGCTGTGGGCTTCAGGGTGGCGACTCCTCCTTCTGTCAAAAACTTCATCATCCCGTGGCTTGTCGAGACTATGGCTTGGAAGGCACTTATACCCGATCTCCCAATTATGATGTTATAATGAGAAGGGTGTTGTACCACAGCAAATGTCAGCTCTTCAATCCTGGAGAGGTCTCCGTCTCTAAGGCAAACTTCGAGAGTTATTTGACCTAAGGGGTGGACCCTCTCCCCTGCAAATCCAACCAGTGGTGTCTCGGATGGTTGTAGTTTCGCCCTTGTTTCTTCGCTGAGCTGGAGAAAGCATCTTTCATACATGATTTCAGCTCCTGCCCCACAATCCATGTAAACCCGATCTATCAAGGAGCCATCTAGTTCAGCTTCTATGATGATCGGTGTGGTGATGAATGTTTCGGGATCAGTTGGGGGGAAGTCAATGCTCTGTCGGGTCCAGGCTCCTGAGCGGGGTCTCCCAAAGGGCCTGGCTGCCGTGTGTACCATATTACATTCTGCCCCCTTCTTGCTTTCTTTTTTATCTTTGAACTCCTTCACCAAGTGGGCCAGATCACCTGACTTAACAGCTTCTTCGATTCTCTTTTTTAACTGAAAGCAGTCGTTGGTGTGGTGACCAACGTCATTGTGGAAGACACAAAACTTTCCTGAATCTCGCTTGCTAACTGGCTTGGTGAGAGGTCTGGGAGGTCTGAAGCTGTACCTAGCCTCTTCAGTTGTGAAGACCTCCAAAGGTGTTTTTGTTAGCACAGTAAACACATGTTTCTCTTTGTCTTGACCCTTACTCGAGCGTGGGGAATCTCGCCTGTCATCCCTTCTTTTGTGGTCATAATGGCGGTGAGATCGCCGTTCCACAAAGGGTTGAAAGTGTGGCTTCTTGCTTGGGGATGAGTTTCCCCTCCAGGGTTGACGATCTCGCTTCCTGGTTTCCCTATTGTCAAGTGCCTCCTCACCCCGGAGGTAGGCTTCAGCACGCTCAAAGGTCTCTTTCATTGTTTGAGGGATGTTTTCATGGAGGTTTCTAAGGAGCTTTTTAGGCCTTATGGCGTTCATGAAGCCGGAAACACGCATTTTTTCCGTGGCTCCGTTGTAGCTCAGCCCCTCTTTTTTGTACCTTTCCATGAAGCTTCTCAGATCTTCGTTGTCTCTTTGTTGGATCTGATAAAGCACCGCTGCATCTTTGGTGTACCTTCTTTGCTGTGTGAAGTTTGTCAAGAAGCTTCTGTGCAAGTCATCGAAAGAGTGTATGCTCCCTGCTGGGAGGCTACTAAACCAAAGTCGTGCAGATCCAACAAGTGTTTGCATAAACATGTGACAACATTCTGCATTAGTCCAACGTTCTACGGAGGCTGCTCCGGTGAACACTTGGAGGTGGTCCTCTGGATCTTCTGTCCCATCGTATGTTTTTACGTTTGATGGCATCTTGATCTTGGCTTGGAACTCAAAATTAGCAATTTCTTCCGAAAAACAGGACAAGGAGCTCGACCTATAAGGCTTCGAGGGCTCGCTTGGTGTCGTTTGTCTGGAAGTTCCTGCCTCGTGTGTGACCACCGGAGGTGATACTTGCTGCGTGGTCACAGGAGGGTTAGGAGTGGGTTGACCAGTGATGGGAACATTTGAGGCATGAGGAGCCGTTAGGGGAGAGCTGGTAGGTGGAAACATCCATGGATAAGCCCCTCCCCACTGTTGAGCAGCCTGAGCTATCATGAAGGCTGCCATCTGGGGATGCATGTAGTTAGGATATACAAATCCTTGAGGCGTGAATGGTGAAGGACTTGAGGAGCTTGTTGGGACCGGTATGGGAGAGACTACACTTTGGAGCAAGGGTAGTGACCTCAGAGCCTCTTCAAAAGATGTGGCTGTAGGAGGTGACACCGAAGGTTGATGGAACATTTGGTCCATAGTGAGCTCTAAGTTTCTTGGAGCTAAGGCTGGTGAGGTCTCCTGGCTTACCCTTTCAACCGGTCTGCTGCGAGTTTCTCTTGGAGTCCAACGAGACGTAGAGGGGGAGGTTGTTGAATCAAAAGGTGGTGGTGGTGGAGTGAGAGTTATCTCTGGCTCATCACCATACGCAAGTCTAACCTTTACCCCTTTTGCTCGTTCTTCACTAACGTACCCATTCATCAACTCCCTAAGTTGCAAAAAGTGTCTCCTTACTCCTTCAGGGGTTAGATCTATTTTTTCCACCGGGAAAAACAAATCATCTCTTGGTGATGACAAACCCATTCGCGAAGGAGATGGAGTGTGAAAAGTTTGCAAGTCTTGAAGTGACGGTTCGACCTAAAGTCCGTCCGTTGTCGGAGTGTTTTGTCCAGCCATTTCAGAGGAAGTATGGCTGGAAGCTGACACATGAAACGTTGGAGACGACCTGAACCCAGGGGGATCGTTATCCTCAGCCATGAAGAAAAGTACTTAGGAACAGCGTTGAGATCTAGTGAGGATCTGTTCTAAGCAGCGCTGCCCCACGGTGGGCGCCACTTGTTGCTACAACAAGATTATGGAGAGGATGGTACTAACGATATGTCTAAGTTCAGGGTTAGGTTTGGTTATGACTCTAAGTGTTTAAGATTAGAGAAGTGTTAAGTAAAGTTAGGAGAAAAGAGGGGTGAGTGTGTGTGTGTGTTTTTAGAGTGGAGTGCAAGAGCCAAGTGTTGAATGAGTTATCTTTTGCTTCAGATTGCAGCAACATATATACACAAGTCTTTGTGTATTGCCCAAGCAAATCTGATCCAAATCTGAAAGGTTCAGGAGCTCCTGGCTCGAGGCTGCCCCTCGGCCAGTGCACCTTCCATTCTTGGCAGCCTGCAGCATCTCAGGTGTGAATAGTAGTTTATGTTTTTAGCTATTTTCGTGTAAAGGGTTTTGCTTGCATTAATTGCATTCAGCTTTGCTTTACCAAGGATATCTTTTGAAGATATTACAAGATATGTTTGAATCTTTGTTGTGGGAATAAGTGTCCGGTTACTGTAGCGCTACTGTTCACGTACCAGGCTTCTGGCTCCTGGCTTCTGGCTTCCGGCTGCCCAACCAAGTGGTTATATGACCTACGTCATCAGAACCATTTATCAAACAATCTTAAATTTCAAACATTCATTAAAAAGTATACTTTTAAGCCACATGCTATTTACACCGGGTAGCCAGGCTTTATTCGTTTCGATGTCATTAAAAAAAATCAATACGCGGCATATTAAAGTACACAATACGCAGCATATAGTGCTATACGCGGCGTATTGAGTCTGAACATCGTACTGACACACCTGCAATCGTACCGTATACGCCGTGTATAACCCTATACGCGGTGTATAAGACGGTTTTTTGTTTTTTTTTTTTTCTGTTGTAAATAGTATTTTCCTATTTTAGAGAAAACCTTGTTTGATGTGACATAAACATAACGTAAAGAAATTGTATTTGAACAGCCTTTAATTTTATTTCAACAGTGGTCACCATCTATACTGCTAGTATAGCATTATATGAGTTGTATAAAAGTCTCGTATAAACCCATAAAAAATGAACAAAAACATAAAGCTCTTTTAAATTTTATCGGATTTAGTGTGATCATCAATATATGGCCGTTTGAAGGATGCGAGTGTATAAATAATGGTGTGGGCTAGCCACATACCCTGACAGGCTAACCGCACACCCAATTATTACAGTTAAAACGACTCGTATTGGTCAATATGGGTCGTATTGATCTATATGACTCATATTAGATTTAATATGGGTCATATTGATCTATATGACTCGTATTAGATTTAATATGGGTCGTATTGATCTATATGACTCGTATTAGATTTAATATGGGTCGTATTGATCCAGCATATGACTCGTATTAGATTGAATATGGGTCGTATTGATCCAGCATATGACTCGTATTGGATTAAATATGGGTCGTATTGATCCACCATATGACTCGTATTAGATTTAATATTAGTCCGTATTGGTCTAAAAACTATTTTTTTCTATATGTCCTGACATATTCACCCCGACATAACTATCACCATTTTTTTCATCATTAAAGATATAATTACCTTCCTTTATATAGATTTTTTAGAAAAAAGTTGGATAAATCTAGATAATACAAATGTATTAACAAATAAATTCGTTTTGAATATTAAATTCGATAATTGAACGATCATTTATATTTGAATTTAACAAAATATTGCATCGTGTTAAATAAGTACTAAGTTTTTCAAAATTTCATACGTTCGATAAATTTTTTTACGACCGAGTAAATATGACTCATATTGTACTTAATATGAGTCATATTGTTAGGTAATACGACATATCAAAACTAATACGAGTCATATTGTCAGGTAATACGATCCATATCAAATCTAATACGAGTCATATTGTCATGTAACATGACCCATATTAAATCTAATACGAGTCATATTCTTAGGTAATACGACTCATATCAAAATTAATACGAGTCATATTGTCAGGTAATACGACTCATATCAAAACTAATACGAGTCATATTGTCAGGTAATACAACCCATATCAAATTTAATACTAGGGATGGCAATCAAACCCGAACCCGACGGGGAAACCCGAAACCCGAGACATTTGGGACGGGTACGGGACGGGTAAACGGGTATGGGGTCGGGTATGGGATTAAAAAAATAAAAATTCGCGGGTATGGGACGGGTATGGGATTGCCTGAATACCCGTTTACCCGACCCGATTACCCGATTAGCCATACCCGTTTACCCGTTAACATACCCGAAAATAATTTAATATTTTTTTTATTTATATATTATGTTTTTAGTTAAATATATATGTATCTCATTTTATAATTTTAATTTGTTTATGAATTATGGTATTATTAAATATGATAAAATGGTAATTTGAAGTGTTATTTGATTTTGATATTATGATTTAATTTATATACCCGACGGGTATGCCCGACGAGTAAGTTTTATGTTACTAATGGGTATACACGATTATCCGCGGGTATGCCCGATACCCGACGGGTAAATACCCGACATATACCCGACGGGTATGGGGGCGGGTATGGGACACCTATTTCTAAACGGGTACGGGTATGGGATTACCTATACCCGCCCCATACCCGCCCCGTTGCCATCCCTATTTAATACGAGTTGTATTACTGTCTGACATGCAATCTCTGCAAAAATCAGCTTTTTCATCTGACAACAAAGTAATACGACCCATATCACCTGATACGAGTCGTATTAAGGGTGTGAGGCTAGCCATTAAGTTGCCCGGCTAGAATCACCCTAAATAATAAAGATATTTGTTTAATAAAAATGATATGTTAATTATGGAAAATGTGGTAGTGGTTTTCTTTAGGTCTAATCAAATCAAGTAATGGGAGTAAAGCAAAGCACCTACTTAGCTACCTACCAAAAGTTGTTTTCCATAATTCAAATTCAAACTAGTTGGTGTGTTCCCCTTTTAGGGAAAATTAGAATCTAAACTTGATTTGCTTTGACAAAATCCTACTTAAAATACATAAATATTTTAGCAACAATTAACTAAAAACTTATACAAACACTAACCACAAGTCCAACCTACACGAGCCTTAAGGCTCATTATATCTCCTTCAAAGAAAATTTTCTTGGTGGAAATGATACATAACCACAACAAGACAAGATACTCACTTGGAACCCGAGGCTAAATATCAGTCAGAAACCTCGGATTCCATGGTGGGCATACAAAATCACATTTTTGTGATTCTTGGTGGCAAGTACTCTCATTCATCTTCATCATCTTGCTTGTTACTTTGGGTATGTTTCTGGGCATTATACATATCAGCAACCTGAATGTAATTGAACAAAAAGTGAAAACTATAACTTCCAAAAAAGCCGCATTTCGTGTTTTTCAATTGAGAATATCGAATTTGTAGGATATTTGAGATCATAAAATAACGAAAAGAGATGGTTGGTCACCATTTCTGAAGATGAAGCTTCCTCCGGACCTTTGTCTTCTCGTACACGAAGTAAACGAGGGAATCGTAGCGAAATCCCCTTTTTAAGAAAAAAGAAAAAATAAGTATTTTAATAACTTGGGGAAAGAATTCATTAATTAAATAGTAAACATTATTATTAATTTAGAAGTCAACCTTATTAGAATCAACCGCTCCGAGTGCAGCACAATAAACCGGGCTGATGGTCAAGTCAGCAGCTTTAACTTCCCAAACCTGAAATTACAACAAAGATACCATAAGTATATTGTGTAGCATCTTCAATACTTTGAAAAGAAATAAAAATAAGCAAGCATATGACATAATTTATGAAAAACTAATAATTATTTACCTCAGATGCCTCGAACCACACATCTGGATTTATGCTATCTGCATATCTATAGTATGACTGCCAACATTTACTCATAATTAACAAATATTCAATAGAGTTTAAAGGGTGACCAGGTACGTATTCAAAATCAAAGTATGAAACAAAACCTTCGGCTTTGGGATCACTTTAGAACGAAGACTGGTTGACCGCTCTTCAAGCATGGCTTCTGAAAATCCAGTGCCTATGAATATCATATAATCAGCAAAGTTAAGAACCAATTTTAAATAATCAGCTTTTAATGTTTAGATGAACATTTTACAGGTCATGTAAAATAATTTATTCACCCATTTCAACCTGACTTGAAACACTACTTTCATTGAATAATCACAACTTGAAACAAGTAACATTTTATTCATACAACTTCAAACAGCAAAAGCATATTCATGCACCATCTCCTATTGCCATTTTGTTACAAGTTATCTTATTCCGATAACTCAAATCACATAATAACTTTCAAGACCCACGTGCAAACAAACCTACAAGGAAAAATGTCACTTACCAATCTTGCAAATGGTTTGATATTCATCCTTATCGTTATCATAACAAGCAAGAAGAAACGCGCCATATACACCTACACGTTTTCCACGGCCATGAAAGGCGGCGATGGGTACTAAATCTAACGAGTCACCAATACTGCACATAACATGGACCAACATTTTAAGTGAGCCGCCACTGAAAACGAAATTATTAAAAAAATAGCTGTATACCTGTCCATATAATCTTTTTTCAACTTGAGCCAGTTATTTGAACGTTTTGCAGGCTCATATGTAGCATCTCGATTCAATGTTTTGATAATCAATCCCTCACAACTGATAAGATAAGAATGAGTCAGACATTCAAAGAGCTGATTATTAAAACTTTAAACAGCAGAAGCACATACAAACACTATTTTCTTTTCTACTTTAGTACAGTCTGATTACATAACAATTCTGATTATTAAAAATCACATGCCACTTCCGAAACATGCATCGAAAGTCCAAACACCACCTTTAAACTATAAAGAGAGACTCGATACCTGCCATTAACAGCAGTATCCAAAAATGTTTGTATTTCCTCCAGATCGTTTGATGTTATGGCTGTTGCAAGCTGGAAATATCCAGGTTCTTCCTCAAAGGATTCATATAGTCGCTGAAAAAACCAATAATTCAATAAGCTGAAATCAAAACTTCATTAATTAATAAGAATTGGCCTATGATAGTGTAACTTTAATATTAAATAACCATAATAATACTTTATTAGTTCTCTCACCTCTCTACGAGTAATAAGTTGTTCTTGTAAGAGCTGCTGTCCATTCAAATACAACAGATCAAATGCGTATATGCATACATCAACCTTGATTTCACTCATTACAACGTTTTTGCGAGCACGCGTGCTTAAAATCTGTAGGAGTCAATGGTAAACACAAGGTAAAACGTAAATAAAATTTAGCAGCTGTAAATGGCTGGGTCCATCATGACTTGAAGGCATATATATGCTAGTAAAGACTAAAAAACTAACAGGGTAGTTTACAAAGTTTGTCACTGTGGTTGCATGAAACTTGTGGCTTTCGTCCTTAAACATCGTTCATCACACCAGTTATAGGTTTCCTCATAGATTTCAACCCCCACAACCCCCCCCCCCCCCACCGCAACGGCAAAAAAGAAAACAAAAACAATATGATTGCTGGTCACACAAAAGATTTAAGACCATCTACATTTCCCTTTCTTCCTATTTCTCTCTTTCCCTCTTAAAGTATATAGTTATATACCCTTATCCTCCTTAGTAAACACAATGGGATATTCCATCATTGACATCTCACTTCACAACTCACGATTAATACAAATTTTGAGGTAGTCTGACTTATTGTTGTAGCTGCTTCTCGATGATTAGCACAGCTTTAAAAAATCAGTTAAAAAGGAGCAATGAAAAGTTTTGCTATTGTCAAACTTACTTTTGCAAATGCTCATTGATGATTTATATAATTCAAGAAAACAGCAACTACTTTAGGTACTTAAAAAAATGTAATAACTTCAAGTACTAATTACACATTAAATCAATTTACAATTGCTCCTCTTCCAAAGTTCCGATGTATATCTCTTAAATGAACCAGCCAAATAATCATTACAATACTGATCTTAAATATGATTCTCTAAGGCCTTAATATGACAACCATTTTACCAAAAATGGAACCAGTCTACTTCCCATACTCGTATACTGGTAGTCAATATCAAAGTGATGTAAGGAGTGGGGTGCCATAACAAGGTAATAAACATGGGACTAAGATTTCTTATGATGAGTTGAACCATGTTACTTTAATGGTTTGTATGACCTTACTATTTCTGTTGCCAATCACATTATTCTATATCATAGTTATCAAAAGCCATCGCTTTGTCGCCTAGTCCACCAATTTAAGCCAGGCCCATCATTTGCGCTTTCAAATCCTAGGCAAAAAAATCCACCAGATAGCTAATATTTAATTATTTAAATTTTATTTTATTTAATCCTTATTCCTTACTAAGTAAGTTTCTGGAAAAAAATGGCTCTAAAAATATTCCATTGATTATTATGGCTTCACAATGTGTTGTTCGACCCTTAACCACCTTCAATCATTCATGATTTCTTCAATATACAAATAACTTTTGTACGTTTTGTCGAATATTATGGCATTGAGAATTTTTGTTATTTGAAGGATGTGTTAATGTTCCCTTAACTAGTATATTTTATAATTTTTTATGTTCGCTTTTTATTTTTCGGGCCCATGCTTTTTTAGCGCCTCTCGCCTAGGCCCCAGGCCCAGCTTCTCGCCTAGAGTGCGCCTCGCGCCTTTGATAACTATGTTCTATATACTCCGCATAATGGTTAGCTTATAACTTGAATTTCACAAATTATGAATTAGTTTATATAGTTTAGGGTTCAGGCTTTCTTTAAGAAAAAAGCGAAGAAATGAACTTGCTAGAATACATGAAAGGCATCTGTAATTTACTCCTATCTGATAGAACCTGCGGGTAAAAGAACGAAAATGAAATAGTCTGAGAGGCACATGGGGCACTTAAGTGAATGCAATCATGTAGTTAAAAAAAGAGAAAATCCATGAAGCAACCTCAAAACAGGAAAGACTGGTGTAATACATGACGCTTGAGGACGAAAGCCTTAAATCTGTAGTTTAATAAAATAACAGATAACCTGAAACGGTAGAATTTTCTGCTTCTTGCGGTCATATGCGACCAGTTCACAGTCCAGAACAAATGACTTCACATTCGGTTTCTTAACTCTGCGAAACAATTGCAAAAATTAGAAACGACTTATTTTGGTTCAATCACACAACATATAAGCCAGGATCAATTTCAATCCATCTTGCCACCTCTTGATATAACAGTGTCAAGATATCAGAAATCAGCCCCAAGACAACGAAATAATGGAAGAAATCACTGGCGATTAGAGAGTACCTTGAGGCAGCAACGACAACATCAGGGAACTTTTCTGTGTTTCTTTCCGCATTTCTGCTATATATCTGAACTGTGCCATCCTCCAAATAATGTATCTGTGTCAAGTGGAACGTGTTATATCATTCATAAAAATGTCACATTTTCACAACTTTAAGCCTTCATTAACTTAATAACATTTTACCTGGGCCCGTTCCCCGTCATATTTGTATTCACAGGTGAACTCCATGTTTTGAAACTTATCCAAAATCTCTGATACTCCTTTAGTAGGCTTAGCGAGCATAGGCCCAACTGGAACGCCAGGTGAAAAACAACACGTTTTGGGCAGATCCCATACACCTCCAGAAAGTAGAGCAGGAACAATTTTATCATACACAGGAATAACTGAATACACTTGTTTCACAATTTTAGCAGCCTGAACAGCAATATAATATAAGAAACCAATAAAACATTCTTTTAAAGCCATAAATGCACTTTGTAATGAAAATCACTGACCTCTTCTAGAGGTGAATCTGTGTGCGCTGACGATGATGATTTTTTTTCGGTATAAACTATTGCGTGTCCCAGGGCAGTCAAAAGAGTTTGCTCTGCTAAACCAATACGCAACTTTGTCTGCAGAATTTATGTAACTTCAAAATACTTAATAAATTATTGCAAGATGATAAAATAAGAACCCAACACAAGCGTTTCGAGCTAAAAATCACATGATAACCTGAAGTAGACGGATCAAATACTGAGGTTCACAGTCAGTTGCTGCAACAAGAAGACCCTTGATGTGATTCTTCTTCTTATCTTGACTGTCCTTCCCAGATTCCTATCAAGAACCGAACACCCAACGAAAAAGTTAACAAATTGCGCTAAAAATAAACATGTTCAATAACAAATTTATATATCAATTCAGTATACCTTGGCAATAACCTTGAATGTATCAAAAACCTTAGCCACTGTCAATGGCTGCGGTTTACGCATAAGCGGTTGAGACGAACGGCTCGCTTTAGCAACAAGACCCAAGTCCCCAAGTTCCTATAACCAAAAACACAACAAATATTAGCTTTTCATTAACATAACAAACAAGCAAAAAACAAACAAACAATTTAACTTCAACAACCTTATATTGCTTCTTAATATGTACTTCTTTTCCACCACAAGCTTCAGCAAGTGCTTTAATAATAGAAGCATCCCCAATTCCAAGCTCCAATCCTTCATGAGCCGGTGCGATCCTATTCGCTAAAAGATACACAACCGGGACCAAATCATCAGGCGTTGTTTCAATTACAGTCCTTAACATGTTACAAACAATCTCAGTAATCACAATCCGACCCGACTCCTTCGAAATCTCATCAAACACCCTCACAAGAAACAGAAACGGCACGTGTTCCCCTTCGTCCCAATACGCAGCCTTTTTAGCTTCAAATTTAACTGCTTTCTTCCTCAATTCAACTATACACTCGTCCACTGTAATCACCCGTCGTTTCTTCGTTTCATTTTCCTCCTCAGCGCAAACAAAGCTAGGGTTTGACTTAGGGTTTGATTTATCACATTTCTCACCGTTTGATTCAATCGTTTCCGTTTTGATTTGGTTTGTATGTAACTGTTCTGGTATTGGTGAGGCTTCGGAAGGTTTTGATTGGCTAATTGAAGTGGATTTTGGATCTAGGGTTTTGCGTTTTTTGGGGGAAGCTGAAGATGATGAAGACGATTGGGTTTTGTTCTTGGCGGCAGCTTTACGGGCGTTGGACATGAGTGCATCGAATGCAGATGGACGAGATGAAGACATGTTGTTGGAGATTTTGAGGTGTTTAGAAATGGATATGAATTTAGGAAGATGATGTTTGATAGGGTGAGAAAGTATTATTGTTTTGTTGTGAGAAAGATTGTAACAGCATAACCGGAGTGATAACATCAACCGGTGGTGGTGGTGGTTGTGGCGGCGGCGGTGGTGGTTGACGGTGGGTTTTAGGTGGAAATGAGAGAAATTGAGAGTTGGCGGGAAAGAGGATACATTAGACCTTTTTGTGATTACTAATTTACTACTTTTTCCCGGTAAGTGACTCGGATGTGTTTTTGTTTGGGAGTTAGCGGATACGAGACATCAGACGATAAATTCTTTATTTTTGAAGTGTTATATATGTCAGTGATACAACTTGTATCAAACATTATATGGCTTGTATGGTTCACTAATACGACTCATATTACACCTAATATGAGGCATATTGCTTGTTTGATACGTTTCGTATGTGACCAATATGGGTTGTATTTAGTAATTAGTAAAATAATGATTCAGCATATGAAATTTTGAAAAATGTATTAATTATTTGACACGATGTAATATTCTGTTGAATTCAAATGTACATGATTGTTCGATCGATTCAATTCTTCAAAACCAATACACTAACGATTGTTCAGACTGTCAAATAGTATGTCATTTAATACGATTCGTAAGAACCAATACGAGTCATATTCAATTTCACATGTAATTAGTAGGATGATCCTTTTACTCATTTAAATATCTTATTATATATTAACTCTTTACTACTAGAAAGAAAACTCATGTGAAGAGATCGAACTCGTGACCTCAGGGTTAGATGCATAAGTCACCAGACCTTAGGGGTGTTCATTATTCGAATACCATTCGAATTATTCGAAATTCGATTCGAATCGAATTCGATTAAGGCCATTCGAAATCGACTTTCAGTCATTCGAATTCGATTCGCATTCGATTCGAATAATTTTGTCGAATATGGATCGAATACGAATATGATTTTCTGTATTCGCATTCGATTCGCCCAATTCGAATAAGAAATTTATATATTTTTTAATATATATTTTTAAATATCTAATTAATTATCTATATATGAATATGATTTAATGGACTTGAAGTAAAGTTAAAAATACCCAAACCCAACCCATTACTCAATCTTAATTCTTGTTTTTGCATATGAACATGATTTTCTGCTGTGACAACTTCTTAATTGTTTTCACGGGTTTTAAACTTGTTTATAGTCTTTTTTGTGTTTGATTATGCAGTTTTAGACCTTTTGTTAACATGTTTTAGACTTCTTGATGTGTTAGTATTTTGCATATTGTTTGAGTGATGTGCTACATTTGTATTGTTGCTTGATGTGTTTGTTTATTTATATTTTTTTAAAGCGAATACATTCGAATCTATTCGAATTCGATTCGAATTCGAATAACTTAATCGAATCGAATACATAGATTTTTATTCGAATGTGGATCGAATACGAATACAGTTTTTAAAAGTCTCAATTCGACCAATTCGATTCGTCTAATTCGCCCAATTCGCATTCGATTCGAATGAACACCCCTACCAGACCTTGACTCATTTTTTTAGTTATTTCAAACACATAATAGGTTTCAATTCATTCCTTGTTAATTATTAGCTTTACATTTTTTTTATATATCATTTAATATGTTTAATATATTATTTTGTTTTATTAATATCATTTTTATTTTTCAACTAGTGTAGTGTAATACACATGTTAGAGAAAACTCAAAATTACTTAGACTATCTCTGTTTAGAAATAAAAAAAATTAAAAAAAACACTAAATGAGTTAGATCTCATGCCTTCAATCTAACTTAATATAAAGATTGGGTGACACTTGTCACTATTGCATTGGACTCTTTTTTATACACTCTATTCATTTATTGATTAGTAGTTTAGCACCCTCAAGAATACTTTAATTTTAGTCATAAAAAGCATAAACAAATCAGAATTATAAAATACTAAAAATATTTGGAGTTGCTTATTTTTGGTCTTATGCTATGGTGTCTTGTGGTCTAATGACATATATAGATATATGATTTTCTCCAAAAGGCCATAGAGGTAGAATGTGATTTAAGTTTTAAACCTCTACAATGTACAATGTGTCAATGTTGGATGATCATATTTTTAAATCTACATATATATTAATTTTCTATTTCCATTGTAATCATATATGCTAATTAGATTTCGGAAATACGAACTCTATGTTTATGTTTGTAATTGTATGATTCACGCCCTTTCGATGTTAGACAAATTAATAAAACATAAATATTCTCAGTGATGATATATGTTTTGACTTTCTATAACTGGTAAGCGATTATTGTTCTAAATTAATTACACCTTTTTTTTAAGTTATCCTGTCATAAGTATTATATTATAATAACTATTACTCCGTAATATGATAAACCATTTATGCCAGCTTTATTAAATTAACTTATTGATAATTAACTAATAACGAAATTATAATAAAACATTTGGGGACATAATATTAAATTAAACAGTGTACGTACTTCTAATATTCTCTAGTTTAAACTAAACAGGTGGTGTTAATTAATACTTTATATGAAACAGTGTGTAGAAGAAACCAAATAAACCAATCAACCACGCATGTTAACCGTATAAATCCAGTGGAACTTAGCTGTTTAGTTTTTAAATTGTTTACTAGATCTTAGGTTAAATTCAAGTTTAGCTCGGACATGTCACATGTGTATATTGTACTCCTATTTATTACTCCGTATTAACTAAACACTAATTATGTCTAGCTCAACCGGTTAATATGAGATGCTTAATACTTTACTAAAATAGGAAGTTTTGGCATTAAGTCTAGGTTCTAATAATATACTTTATTACCTAAGGTGACCAGGTTTTCTTGTAAAGATGGTCTTGAGTTCGAGACTGATGAAGACGGACTGATGTATGAGCTTCCATTCAGAGACATGCCAACCTAAACATTTGTACTCAAGAAATAGGGATGGTCGAGGGTGCTAGTGGTTTGTCACAGATCCAAACTAAAGTTCAAAAAAGATTTAATAAGTAAACAATTTTATAAAATATTTGTAAAACTTCTAACAACAATAATAGTAATTTGGGCCGAAAGAAAATTGGCTAAATCATATGGGCCAAGATAGTAATTTACACTAGAGTTAGTTACACGAATAGTCCTTACTCCTTAAGGTATGGGCAAAATAAAATATTTGGGTATCATTTCCTAACTAACTCTAACAAACATTTAAGCAAACTATTAACAAAAGTGATAGCATACACCCCTACACTTTCAGACTTGTTACATGTTTGACTAAACATAAAGCAAACCAAAAACAAGTTGACTTTTAGTAACTTTCTACAGATTGACTATTGTTGACTTTGTGATTGACCTCTATATGCTTGATCATTTAGCTCAAATATCAACAAGTAACAAGGACTGAAATTTAAAATAAGGGTGAACTATGGGACCGTAAATATAATAAATGAACTATTAAACTAAAACCGTAAATTTATTGAATCATCGGCAGCAAAATAGTAATTTACTCTGCCATTTATATTTGATCTTTGTTTTATAGCCCAAGTGGTAATTGCCCCTATATAAAAATGGTGCAAATTCAAAACCATTAGTGAAGTGGTATATACAAATACAAAATGTTGCTAGATCAAGCTTGCTCTTAGATGTTTATCCATGCATAGAGATGAAAGTGATGCATAAATTATAATAAAATGAGTTAGTTTTAATCCTTTAATAATGTCTGCATCTAACAAGATGCCAATGTCAACGCATCATCTCTTAATTTTTTAATAACTTAACTACTAACAGATGCTTCTTTATGATTCTGTTTACACCATTATCTTTATTATATATATCTTTCTTAATGCATGTAATTTAGCATCTCTTAATTACTCACCATCATCTTATTAACCTCATAAAAATGGATAACATACCAGGCTCAATCAACCATTTCAATGCTGCCAACTTCAACATGTTCCAACCTGATTTCATGCCCGAACCCGATTTTGAAACCCTCATTTCCGCTATTCGAGACGAAACTACTGATCCAGTTCCAAGTTTCTGTTTGGATTATGGGTGTGATCACTTAACCAGTTCCTGTATGGAGATCCAGCTCATGCAGCCGTTGTATAACCACGGTGATGGTGTCATTGCGGGCGGTGTTGACGTTGGTGGTTATGATGTGATGGTTCCGAATTCTTCGGATATGATTTGGAACGCGGAAATGGAGGATGTGAAGGTTTTGGATGTTTTCGGGGACGATGATGATTCGTCAGAGACTGCAACGACTGAGAAACAGGAAACCGGGAGGTTGAAAAGTGGCGGTGGATCAAAGGGAGATCGGGCGAGGACTTTGATTTCCGAGAGGAAGAGGAGAAGCGGGATGAAGGAGAAGCTTTACGCGTTGCGTTCGTTAGTACCTAATATCACTAAGGTAACTGATATAGTGCAAATTATTATTCGAACGAACGAGTTATAAAATATTTGAATCGCAGATGGATAAAGCGTCGATTGTAGGAGATGCAGCGCGATACATTCAAGATCTTCAAACACAGTCGAGGAATTTAAAGGTCGAGATCGCGGCAATTGAAGCAACGAAAACCCTAAAAACGCCATCACAACAAGTGACAAACGTTCATGTTACGGACCCTTTTCCTACATTGAAGAAAATATCAAAGGTACGTTAGTTGTTTATTTTTAGACAAAGTTTAGTGTTTGTAAGTTCGAGTTAAAAAAATAATAAAAATAAACCCCTAATTAATTTTGTGTTTTAATTTGTACTTGAATTAGTTGGATATGTTTCAAGTTGAGGAAAGAGGATACTATGTAAGACTTGTTTGCAACAAAGGACGTGGCGTTGCGGTTTCGCTCCATAGAGCACTCGAGTCGATCACGAGCTTTCAAATTCAAAGTTCGAATTTATCGACCGTTGGTGATGATATTGTTTTGACATTCACGTTAAATGTAAGTTGAACTTTGTATCTTGTTGAAAATGAACTGCATCGTTGGTTAAATAGACGGGTGTCATGTGAACTGTCTACACAACTGGTTAATTAATTTATGTGCATAAATATGTAGGTTACAACTTGTGGATTTGAGATAAACCTACCAAATTTGAAGCTATGGCTTTCGAGTGCTTTCATCAACCAAGGTTTCGAATTCGACACGTTTCCGTCATCCTAAATGCATTTGAGAAACGTTGAGAGGGTTGATATGCATGTGTGGCATTTTTAAAAACTCACACACAAGCACATATGTAATCATGAGTGGTTTTTTGGAGACTTAAATAAAATGTATCATAGGTCTTAGTAACGACATGAAACTTTTGTTTACTAGCGGCGATGGTTTAATGGTTGTTGTAACAAAAATAAAATGAAAGTTATGTTTTTTTAGAGATATATAAAAGTTAAGTATTTAATAATAGTTACATTGAAATAAAAGGAAATAAAAGGCTAGCGACCAACAAGCTATTAAGTATTAATTTAGGTTATGAATAAACCAGTAAAAAACATATAGCTAACTTTCATTACTTATTTTTTTTATAATCTTGAAAACTGTTTTACAACAATATCATAATTTGGTCAAGCATATGTTAAATACTTACATTTTACATCAACAATCATTACAAGTCATAATAGTTGTATACTTGTATTGGTACTGTTTTGTGTAGGACCAAATAAAAAGGCTCGTGCTGTAATGAAATGGGTTGGGGTAAGATGAGTCCAAATCCAAAACATGAGCCATGTGAAACACATAAAAGTGAGTACATGACTACATGTGCATATATCCCTTTCAAGATTCACCTTTGAGGAAAATAAACTAAATGAAAGGTAGGAAAAATGATTTTGTTGATGAGTTTCATTAACCGAACGAAAAGAAATGAAACGAAATAAATTTATGTTCTCGAGTTTTATTAAAAAAAAAGGGGCATTTACATATATCCCCTTCATAAGATCATTTATTACGTATTTATCCACTCTTTAAATTCAATTACATATATCCCCTTCCTAAACCACATATATTACATATTTACCCAATTTTTTTTAAAATAGTCTTTTGATTTACTATTTTACCCTTAATGATCTTGATAAATATATTTTTATATTTTATTATGGTTTGTGTAAAGGAAGGGGTAAATGCGTAATTTATTATGTCAAAGGGGATATATGTAATTAAGCTTTAGGCTTGAGTAAATATGTAATTGATGAGCTTAAGAAGGGAAAATATGTAAAAAACACAAAAAAAAATAATGAAAAAAGAGGAAATTGTTTCATTTTAAATCAGAAGAAACTAAAAGGAAAATAAAGAAAAGAAAAAATAAGATTTCTCTCCCTTTCCTTCGTTAAAATTGAACCCAAAACACAACATTTACGATAGGTATACTTATAGCCACAAATATTATACTGTTATGATATGATATCCAAATGAAACTAAATTGATAGGGATGTATAAACGTCTTAGGGAGGTAAAACCTTAGCGGCGCCTTGACGTGCTTATTTCACGATCAAAAGAACGGAGGTTTAAATCTTATAGAAACGGGTGTGTATCTTGCTATATATTTATCTTAGAAATCTAGGAGTTGTTTAAAAATAAATTATTAGGGCGGTGTGTCAGTGTGTGTCATTGTGTTGATCGAATGGTTAACCGGTAGCATGAACATGAACAAGTCATTTGTTGCGGAACGAACATACGCAAGAAAAATGTAATTGCATGTTTGCGTTCTTCTATTCACTTGGTGATGAGGTGCAATACTCGAAGGAAAGAGGAAAAGAATGATACACTGACGAAGAAAGATGAAAATATAAAGTTTGAGGTTCGGATTCCGGACATATGCAAGTCAACATTGACCTATCAATTAAAATAAATGACACGTCAGCAAAAACAGAAAGAAAGCTAGACAGAATAGTATAAATATGCATGATGTGTGTTTATTTATTCATTCCAACCACTTGTATTGAAAATATTTTCTCCACATAATAAAAGTTTTAATACTCCGTAATTCTTTTTCCAGTTCTCTCTTTGATTCAAACACCACACAAGTTTAAAATTGTTTATTCTGTTCCGATAATCCTCTTACTTGAACACTTGGTTCATGTATAAAGGAACGATGAACTCATGAACATACCCTGTTTTTATTTTCTAGTTAAACTTTCTTAAATATTCAAAACAAATTAATTTTTTTACACTCTATATATTAACATTGCTAGAAAGTCATAACCAACTCATCCAAATGTTTTTAGTCATTAACGGTCAGTTCATTGTTATAACTTATATGATAATTATTAATCAACCATATTCTACCATATATGTCACACAAAAATGATATAAACGAAAACTAATACTTAAAAGTCTCTTAACAAATTTATGATATCACTTCCACGAAAAACAAACATACAACATTACGACGTGAGTAACATCACGTCCGAATTTCGCTCGACCTAATATTCAGATGCAGGTAAAGGTTCGTGAGTACGTCCAATGAATAGGAGCTCATAAATGAGCCCCGCAATAGCGCCACCAACAAGGGGTCCAGCCCAATAAACCCAGTGGTTGGCCCAGTCCCAGCTAACAACAGCCGGTCCAAATGCAACCGCTGGGTTCATTGAGGCACCCGTGAATGCACCTCCGGCTAGAATGTTAGCACCAACAATAAACCCAATTGCAATAGGTGCTATAGTGCCAATATCTCCCTTCTTTGGGTCCACTGCAGTTGCGTACACTGTGTAGACTAGCCCAAATGTCATCACGATTTCAAACACAAATGCGTTCCATATCGATAGCTCCGCGCTCAATGCGAAGCCTGCAGTTGTCTGTAAAAATTTTGGAGACAAATAAATTGAAGTATAATGATTTTGGTTTCATGTAAAAATAAATAAATCCGTAATGGTCTAAATCCGAATTTATTGGTGATTTAATTCCACTTGCAAGAATAAATAATTATACCTTATTGTTGGTTTCTTCTTTTTTAAAAAGCATGTTTTTACATGTGTAATGATTGTGTTGATATGCTATTATTGTTGGGCCTATGATTTTCCCATAAGGTGAGCTTTTTTAACGTTAGTTTTTTTAAATGAACATGTGGTTAGTGGTATGTAAATAATCTAAATTACAGTTAGAAATATAAAATAGTATTTTTTTATTAAAACAAAAGGGAATTTTGATTTTTTTTCTATAAACTCATGATAGGCCGTATCCGCTACTAGAAAACTATGAGGTTTTCGAAAAACAATTACTTCGGAATGTCGAAAACATTATTTCCGATAAAAAATAGTTGGTCGAAAACGTTGTTGGAAAATATTTCTGACAACTTAACGACAACTTTTTCCGTCAACTTTTTGACAAGAAAAAAAAAATAATCATGCTTAATTACCAAACCACCGGTGGAGAAAAATAATAACAAGCAAGCAACAACCGATCCAAGAAGTTGTGCAATGATGTAAAACACCCCACGTAGCAAAGTAATGTTACCACCAACAAACGCACCAAAAGTCACTGCAGGGTTAACATGGCCACCGGAGATGTTAGCTCCGACCGACACCGCCACAAACAACCCAAACCCATGTGCTAGTGCCGCAGCCACTAGACCCGCTGGGGTGCTTGAACCACCGTCGGTAAGCTTGGTGAAAGCCATGCCCGAACCTTGTCCCGCAAACACGAAGATAAGCGTGCTTATGAACTCTGCCACGAACGCCTTGATGGCACTCGGGTGTTGCACTTCATCTTGGTAACGACCGATGGCTATACGGTCGACAATGTATCTTGGCATGATCGGAGATTCAAGAAAATATAGGTTTGAAATGAGTTATAGTGTGTGTGCAATTGTGCATGGTGAATGGTTTATATTGGTGAGTGGTGTTGTTTTGGGTATAGGGTATAGCCGGTTGCCGGTCATCTTATGATTATTTAGTACACAACTAGGTGTAAGACCCGTGTTACACACGGGTTGACATTTCAAATCCTCCCTAAAAATTGATAGTATAAATATTTGAGCACACATTAGAAAAGTTTAAAATATGAAATGTCGTGCTACCATCATCAGTACACTTTATTTCAAACGAAAAACGACATGTCACACCAAAAACAACCCATGATGCCTCATAAAATCCCTCCATCTATCAATGAAACAAAAAAATTTATTTGTTTCTTTCCAAATTAGATGACTTTGAATATTTCATACAGATTTGTAACAAAAATCATACAAACTCATAAACATTGTATAAAAGAAATCTGAAACAACAAACATAAGAAGTCAAAGTCACTGAAAAATGTCAGATCTACAGACATGGTGACTGAAAAACGAAATGAAAATACCTACACTTGACGATTAAGGGCGATGATTTCAAAGAATAACACCGATGGTGACTGCTACACGCACAAAGACTGCAATCAAAGAGAATAGGAGCTCCAATCAAAGACTGCAAGTAGTAAATGTGCATATCTATAACAAAGACGATATGTGCCCCTTTCTACTTCATAAGTTATAAAGAAA
Source organism: Tagetes erecta (assembly GCA_030867185.1). NCBI lineage: Eukaryota > Viridiplantae > Streptophyta > Magnoliopsida > Asterales > Asteraceae > Tagetes > Tagetes erecta. Next base: position 2,594,102 of record CM061489.1, on the reverse strand, counting down.
ATAGCCACTAATAGTACGAAACTCACCAGAATGATCGAAGTTGTACTCATGAACTCTAGTAGGTTATTTAGGGGTCAAATTGTGATAAAAGGAGTCCTGCAAACACACATAGATAACCATCTTGTTGTTATCAGAATATAGTAGAAAACTAATGGTATATATCCAATAGTTGATTAGCAAGTTACAAAACAAAAATGCATCAAGAAAAGTGGTATTTATCCAATAGTTGATTAGAAAACTTAATAATGGTTTTAGGCTCTTCTTATATAGCGGGCAATACGATTTGATCATCTAAGAAGCCCTATGAGAAATAAAGCTATAATCTATAATAGCCATTTACATGCCGAACCACAAGTAGTTAAGATGTGTTCCTGCGATAGTGTATACCCAATGATAAAAGGCTGCATATGCAAATTTTCATTAACTGGAGTTGTTGCCTGACCCACTTGTGAATGCGTTGCATGCATCCCATCCATGTGAAACCCAGAACTATGTGCCCTTGATGATGAATCTATTAAATAATACAACAACTTACTAATAAAGAATAACTAATAACCATTTTCATATCAGATGTCTTATAACTAACCATGATTGACTTACAAATGACGCATTGACTTAATAAGAAACATAAGATTTGTCTAACTAACAACCATTTGAATATCTAATCATTCTTTCTTCTTATATTGAACTAATAGTATACTTGAATAGACAAAAAGATCAAAATGTAAAGTAACAACACACTTGTTACATGTCTATTATCTTATCCATATCAAGAAACACTGCATTGGTAGCTGAGAAACACTAACTAACAACCATTTTAAGATAAAAAAATCTTATAGCTAAGGACTGGTTAAAAAATAATACGACTTACCGCCATCTGAAATCTCTTGGTGAAGAGATCCTTAAACTGAACTTCAAAGATGGACATATCTACATTTCAATTCTGCTAAACGGCCATCATCAACAATAAGTCACTTAAAATAATAAATATAACAACTAATCCCTAACAAAAATGAAACCATACCAAATCAATAGAAATCATATCCGATATGTCTTCGAAATTAGGCATCAACAACCTAAAAACAAACCATCATCAGTACACTTGAGGCAAAAAAAATTATGCATAAAACCTAAAGTTCTAAATAATTCAAAGAAACATCATTCAATAACTTTTACCTTCATCGTTGTAGGTGGAGGAACATAGACAGAGAAGCGGTAACACCGATCATCTTCAAGAAACTGAAAAACAAAATCAAAACATCAACACCACACCCAAGATTCAAACAACCTATTAAACCTGAAAGATTTTAAACAACGATTTCATATCTGAACGATTAAACAGAAAACAAAATACATGCTTTAACAAAATATATGAAAATAATATGTAATTCCCCATACATTCAAACCTTCATTCTCCATTTGTTATCCACTCCAAACTTCATATCTTCCCATTCTTTATCGTTAGATCTCCACTTATGAACTCATGTCCCTGAAGCAACAAAGTATTAAATGATTAAATCCATCCAAAGAGAAATTTGTTCTTATTCCAAGGAGTGGTTACTTTAGAAGGTATGATTTGTTCAAAATACACAAAGACAACATAATAAAAAAACTCTGCATATTTACACTAATATTCTAGTTTAAACAACAATCCAATTCCATCGAAATCATCATCAACAACAATCACTTATAGGGTTAAATTAACGTACCTTTAACTCTTGACTTAGCTAAAGAAACAATGATATCTTCCAATTTGTTGTTGTACATGAAAACACAATATCGCAAACTAATCAAACAGTTAAAATACAAATTTCTAATCAACAATTAAAATCAAACAGAAGGAAACTAAAGCCAAAAGTAAAAAAAAAAGTGATATGCTTTCGCTGGTTGATCCACTTCTTTAAGTTAAAAATAATCAAGACATCATTCAATTCATTGTAAAGCATAAAGTTTTCTAATGAATGGAACATCAAAATAGTCAAAACAATAATGTAATTGTAATGTATCCATATGAAATTTGTGCTTTAAGTAATCAACACAAAAATGTGCTTAGAATTGTAACACTACTGTCACATTATCAAACTCCAAATCCAAAAATAAGAATAGTTAAATCCAAAGACCTTAAACAACCAACACCAGTTTAACAATCAAGCCATGATAATAGTTATGAAACAAAGTATATACTTTAAATATTTCACCCAATTGTTCACATATAGCCTAATTAATAACTAATTTGCGTTATTCCGATTTCAATTAAGAAACTTAGAGTTGTAGAAATAAGAGGAAAGAATAAATACAATTAGTGAGATCTACAAAGGTGTGGCTATTTATTCCTATTTACGATACACATAATATTTTAATTTAACAAATGGACTTTGGATTCAATCAGCGTTGTTCATTAAAAGTTTTCTTTCAACAGCGTTGCTTAGAATTGTAACACTACTGTCACATTATCAAACTCCAAATCCAAAAATAAGAATAGTTAAATCCAAATACCTTAAACAACCAACACAAGTTTAACAATCAAGCCATGAAAATAGTTATGAAACAAAGTATATGCTTTAAATATTTCACCCAATTGTTCACATATAGCCTAATTAATAACTAATTTGCGTTATTCCGATTTCAATTAAGAAACTTAGAGTTGTAGAAATAAGAGGAAAGAATAAATACAATTAGTGAGGTGTGACTTGTTGAAAGAAAACTTTTAATGAACAACGCTGATTGAATCCAAAGTCCATTTGTTAAATTAAAATATTATGTGTATCGTAAATAGGAATAAATAGCCACACCTTTGTAGATCTTAAACGATCAAAAGCATCGTTTGTATCAACACCAGAAGAAGAATTTGAAGCTTTAGAGCTTTAACATCATTGTCTATCTCCGATTTTGATGCACCTGAAGACTTCAAACAAAAAACCATAACAAACGCAAGTGTTGTAAGTTCTTACAAGGACATGTGAAGGAAAAATAACAATCAAACTTATGATGAAACAATAGATCTGTGAAACGGAATAAGAAACACAAATCATTCACAAATTAGGGTTTCTTAAAGATACACAAATATTTGATAGATTTGGAAGAGAAAAAACATGAAAAACATAACTTTTGAAGAATCTAACCTTGCTGCAACCTTAGATCTGTGAAGAAAATAAAAAGTTTGTGAAGAAGTTGATTTGTTGAGACCGTTAAAGAAGAAGAAGAAGAAATGAATTGTAATAGGAGAAAGATGAGAACGATGTGAGAGAGAAAAGTGAAGAGAAAAGTGAAAGAGAAATGAGTGGACAGAAGAGTGGAGAGGAAGTTTGAGTGTTTAAAATTTCAAAATATAACGGGTCGGGTTTTGAAATGGAGCCATGGAGCAAATACAAAACGGATCTGGGCTTTTGTGACATCATCAATTGTAGAAAATGGGAGACGTGGATAGGCTAAAAAACCGACACGTCATCATCGTGACATCATCTCTAACTCTCCTTTAGTGGAGTAGTTAGATTAGGATTTTGGCTCATGTCACGTTAGGGCTATGTTTGTAAATCGACTAAATTCGTTAGATGAGTTACAATGATAATATTAATTTTAACGGGTGGTAGAAGCGGATGACATTACGTGTTTTTTTTTAATCTTTTTTACGCATGTAATGTTAGTGACATTAACGCTATTAAACATAGATAAAAGAAATGTATAAAGTCTTAGACGTTACGTTGTAAGGTCATAAAAACAATTTATCCAGACGGTATGAGATGTAAAGTCGTAAAAGTAATTTTGATATTAACGTGGTTAGGTATAGATAAAATGTATAGTGTGTTAGATGTGACGTTGTAATGTCGAAAAAGTAATTTAAATCAAATAAAATGATGTGTTAAGTTAAAAGTTAAAAGGTCAAAATTGTTATTTACCAAACTTTAGACCGGTGTGTGTAACTTTTCAAAAAATGAGAATTAAAAATATAAATTGTCAAAGTTAATCATTATATCCAGTGATATTATGCATTAAACTGACTGTGATATTATGAAAGTTAACTATATATAAATTTAGAGAAACAAAAGGTTAGTGAGAGTTAATACTTTGTTGGATTTTTACCTTTTGTTTTATTTGAAATTTTACCATAAAAGGGTAAAAGAACTAAATTCAACTTGGTACCTTATTTCATAAAGTATATTTATGGTATTCAAATGGGTACTTTATTTCATAAATATTTCATAAAGTATATTCATTTGAGCCTTGACTTTTGCGCATAAACACACACATGGCTTAAATATGTTATAAAATCAACAATCATTTAGAAATAAAGAAGGTGAACGAGTATACATGTGAATATGTAATATCCAACTTCAATTATGCAGACTTTTATCTGGTGGTATGATGTGTATTAATTGCTAATCAAAAGATTGTAAGTTCAAATCATATTAAAAATACATGGTTACGTGATGATTTTTAGAAGTAAGGTAGACTAGCTAGGTTAAATAGTGTGTTCGTCGTTCATAAAAAGAAAAAAAAAACTTGTGTACAGATCATTATATATATCAACCACGGCCGGTGCTAAACAAAAGCTTGTCATTACAAAAATTAAAGAACACAATCTAACACCCAAGATCATTAATGATTAACAATATTATTACTCAAACGTTTCAAAATACCATTATAAAGTAATTTATAAAACAAATATCATTATAAGCTTACACAAAAACAATGTGTGAATTAAGAAAACCAGCCAAGGGCAAGAAGTGACAACAATAATAATAAGTTATCATATATTTAACGTAAAAAGAAAATACATATAACATGTTTATTGGATGATTTTTATATTTTTGACTCTTGGTACCAAATAATAACAATTGATGATGTAACAAAAGGTGTCGTGGATGGTGGTGATTAGAGGAGTGGGTGATTGTGGTGGACTATATACGTTCATGACGACAACTAAGCATGACCCTTTTGTCAATTAGATTTAGACACGTGTACGACCGTGATACGAACCACGTACATCTATTATGAAAATATTGACTGTTGCAGTCACTTTACCATGTAATTATTGGAGTGATTGCGAACACAAAGTTGTTCTCTTGTCAATATAAGTTCATTTCAAAACTAACTTTGCACTTTTGTGGTCTTCATTGTCACGGGTTTGTCTATTTGAGGCCCCGTGTCTCATCCTTGTATGCCCAAGAGAGCTCTTGTTCTATCTTAACAAGTTAAGTAAGGGGTGTAAAAAAGCCAACTCGAGCCCGAGCTTGTTAGGGCTCGACCTCGACACGTTTTAGTTTTAACAAAGCTCGGCTCGTCAAAAAGTTTTCAAGCTCGAACCTGGCTCGGGCTTGACTCGTTTAGTATTTAATTATTTTATTTATAATTTTTTATATTTAAATTTATGTATATTTATAATCATACATTATAAAAAGTACATATTAATTAAATATTTTTAGTTATATTTAAGAATATATATTTATTGAACTAAATAAAACATATAAACAAAAAGCTCGTTAAGACTCGATAGGCTCGACGAGTTTTGAATGCAAAGCTCGAGCTCGATAACAAAACGAACATTATTTTAGGCTCGAGATCGGGTTCGAGCTCGTTAAGGCTCGACTCGAACAGTCTTTTTACCGAGTCGATCTCGAGTAGCTTGCGAGTCGGCTTGACTCATTTACGCCCATAAAGTTAACATGTAAGACACGGGAAGTGCAAACGTTTTACTATACAAATTTACACATTACTCTTGAAAGATACACAGGAGCATACATTGAAATGATTTAGCATGAGCAGTTGTAGACTTCGACAATTGAAGTCGTCACGTCATGTTTTCTTCGTCGGATTGCTTGTCACAATCAAGAAAAATATTAGTTGTCTATAATAGTATTGTTATTATAGAAAGATACTATATCATACATATAGAAAGTTACTATACAAACTATTATACAAACTATTGTTTTTGTGCAAAATGTACAATTTTATTACGCAAGTGTAAATCGAAGGATGGAATTCTCAAGCAAGTGTAACCGAGAGATGTAATTTTTACGTATGTTTCACACGAAAAGGATTTAAGGAAGTGATGGAATCACAAAAACGTGTCAAGTGATGAAATGATCATACAACGAGATGGACGGCCCATATCACTTTGTATTTGTAAAATAAATGAGCCCATGGTACATAACTATTTTATAGATATACTTATAGTAAAATAAAACTTTCTATTCGAAATTTTTTTATCTTTGTACTTTTACTAAAAAGTGTTATCTTTCTTTTATAATAAACCAAATAACATATTAGCGTATCACTTGATTTTTCAACCGAACCTACTTATTTTAAATGTTCTTGATTCAAGGGATAGTCAAGTGGTAAATTTGCGCACTTCTCAAAAAAAAAAGTTGTGGGTTTAAAACATGGAAAAGACCATTATACTCAGATTAAGTGTAATGATCAAGCTTGAAGACGAGCATGCCCTTATCTAGTGGATGTATTAGAGATGCACTTTTAGAGCTCTCCCAAGTCCCATAATAGATGTTCAATCCAACCTTTCCTTTCGAAGCGAAATTGGTTGAGTCGAAGATTCGTCAACCAATCCTTTTTAAAAGAAAACAATGGTGGAATATAAAACAATATGTTCGGATTTGAACTCGGATTTAGTTGAAATGTTCATTGCGTTTATCATTGCATCAAACTAAAAATAAATAAAAAACAAACAAACTTAAAAAGTCTGGGCTAATACCTTATCATTATCACTATCGTGGGCCCTTGTGTTTTGGCATTTTATCTTTTACATGATTACATAAAAGAATTAGGCAAGTTGGCTTGAAATAATCTCAACTAACATCTATTGGTCGAAAATAATTGTAACTCAGTTTATTCCCTCCAGTGGTCCCAAATCCAATTTTTTTGGCCTACAGTGGTCCTCCGTTAAGTGCACTTAACGGCCGTTAACTTTTTTTTTTATTTTTTTCGAATTTCAAACCGATATTTTAGGGATTTTTATCGGGAGGATAATACGAGTCAGTTGATGTAAACCTTACTTCCAATTGTTGCTCCATATGATTTAATTTTGACATCCGGTTTAAGCACCGTCAGGGTTTAAACACCTGATTGAAGACCGTTTTGTCGTTTAAAAAACCGGTTCGAGGTAAGGTTTACATCAATTGAATCGTATCCTTCTCCCGATCAATATCCATAAAACATTGTTTTGAAATTCGAAAAAAATCAAAAAAAAAAAATTAAAGTCCGTTAAGGACACTTAACGGTGGACCACTAAAGACCAAAAAAGTTGGATTTGAGACCACTGAAGCGAATAAACTAAGTTGAAATTATTCTTAACCAATAAGTATTAGTTAGAAATTATTTTAGGCCAATTTGCCAAAAAATACAATACAACAACAAATATACATCACTAGTAATTTTCTTTGTTTCTCATTAGCATGAATTAATAGCAAATTTTATTACTTTATCACATTATGTATCCAAAAAAAACTAAATATTTTTAAAAAAGCACCTACTTATATGTCTACAGTCTGGTACTTTGGTTTAAAACATTAACACCTATCAATGAACATATCAAGTAAAACTCTTGTAGCAAAGTTATAGATAAACATATTAACATATAGTGTGGCACCAGGAATGAAAACAACACAAAGTACTAAGCAATACAGCAATGATTCAGTATATAATTATTAACATATATATTGCAATAATAAAATCCCAGAATTTGAATATCAACTATTCAGAGTCAAGCCAAAGGAGTAAGCCCTTTGTTCCTATTATTATTTTTGCAACTCTATTAGTGCCATTCAGGATGCCTCTGTTCTTGTTCTTTTCATCATGGCTTTAAAAACCGGTCTTGTTGTTCCAACAATCCACAGGCCTTCTGCAGCTCTTAAGCCGATCGTGTAGACATTGCTGTTTTAATTTAAGAAAAGAAAAGATTAAATAAATCCACCACCGAGCGATTTGACTAAACGCCTGCGCATTTGGTGGTAGAGGTGTGGTTCAATTATTCAATCAACTAGTCGGATGATCAAAACATGCTAAGGTTGTAGTAATGACGGGTCAGGGCAACCCAAAAATACAACTTTTGGCGTATTAAAAAAAAACTAAACAAAAATCATTTTAGTTATGACTAAAAAAAGAGTATTATTACTACAATAATAATCTTGAATAAAACGATTAGAATGCTGTATAAGTTAAACAAAAACAACCCAGAAGTACAATAATCTTGAGTTATTTGTACGACTGTAGAGCATAAGATCAAAGGGCAAGATAGATACTTACATAACTTAGCATGTTAATTTCCAACAATTCCATAGAGCACCAGGCTATTTTAGAGGCCTGTTTTAATGGAATGAAAAAAACACAGTTAGCAAGAAGATATAACTAATTATTTCTTTAATGAGATCAACTTCACGGTTCATAAGAAGGAACCACCTGATAACATGCTACTTTTCAACCCCATCCTCCATGCACAGTCAGCATCAACTATCAGCACATAAAACTCATCACTAAAACCAAAAGACCAAAAAAATTGACTTTTAAATATCAACATGGTGACAATTTCATATGCATATCACAGATATATTTAGGCCAAGCATCTATCCGTGTCAATTTGAAGAACTAGAAACAAAAATAAGTGGATGTTTGGTTATGTGTTTTGTCAGTGATCACATGTTCGATAATCAGTAAAACGTACTGTACATTGATAGTGTCTGGATGTATTTTGGCTGTTTGAAGTTGTTTTCAGTCTTTTGCGCCTGTTCATGAATGATTATTTAATGAAAAAAACAGAACATTATCTTGAAAAAGCAAGGACCTTTCTCTAAAATGGAGCAAAAATCTCATGAAGTAGATAAAAATAGGTAGTAATTACCTAATTTAAATTTTGTGAAGCATAACTTGTTTATCCAGACACTAACTAGCAAGGTGCAAATCCAAATACCCCCTAAATACTATTAGAAGATTTAAATGTGTTACCTGGAACCAGATCAAACTGCGCACATAAGTATGCAAATTGCAGCAAGTAATGCAAGGAAGTTTCCATCGTTTCAAACATTTTACATCACGTCAAGATTATTGCCTTTTGACAACACTTGTAGAGTAGTGCCTTTGGTGATCCAAGCAGTCAACTCAGGCTGACTTTCAAAAGGTCTGAGCGGATACAGACTTTCATCCTCCAGTTTTACACCATAAACAAATGGAAGCCTAAGTGAAAGGAAACTCTCTGGTGGCAAAATTACCGAATTGCCCATGCTGAACTGCAGTTTCTGTTCACGCTCGGGGACGGATGGAGGTAAACATGACACCTGAACATGAAAGCTGATCAATTTAATAGAAATATAAACAATACAAATTATAGCAAGTTTACGCTTGCTCAGATCGAATACACACCTAAACATAACAAGTAATTCAACCTAAATAAGTCAAATTGATAGCAATTTCAATAGTAACAGTTAACAAATTACATGCTTTTAATCAACCCCTAATGATAATATTAATATATACAAGTCCATAACACTTTCAACTGGTACCTCAAATTGAATAACTGGACATGTAGCCAAGACAACAGGGAAGGGAGGTGTGACCTGCACACAAATGAGTTAATTATATAACTCCGTGTGTATACAAAATTAATTATATCTAGTCAGCCTCGAATAAAATTTCTTACAAGAAAAATTCTCTGAAGCTGTGATATCGTGCCCGCATATTGCACATTTGGTGACTCAGTCTTGTTCTTTTGAATCTGGCAATGAGGGCAATTTAGGTACAATGGTATATTTCTATTAAGTAGAGCAAAAATGTCATTGCCATCATCATCAAGAATCATCCCTTGAAGGTTTTTTCCAATCTCTTTCACGTGATCACTTTTCATGACACCATTTTGTTCTTTTGATTTACCAAGATTTCTGATTTTACTAGCAGAAGAATTAACCGACCTATTTGACTGCCGGTTGACTTTCCCATGACCACCATGTTTACCACCCATTTTTGACAATTCTACCCCTTTACGGTCAGGATTTTCAGCAAAGGAGTCATAAGATTCTTCATCCACTGCATAGATTGATCCAAGCCCTTTGAGATGCTCGGGTGTCAATATGAACCGATGTCCACATGGACATTCATGCTCGAACCCAATATATACCACTGTCTGGTTTAAAGAGCTTTCCTTCATGTTCATGGTTGATAAATTACCTAGACTACCCTTCTGCATGAATAAGCTACCATTCCCATTTCCATTCCCATTCCCATCAACAGTTTCATGAACAGAGGAAATGTTTTCCAATTTATTAGATTCCTGACCATCACTGGTGTCCTGCATTTTGACAATGGTAAGATTTTCTGAAGTTTTTTTCTTTGATTGAAGTGGTGGGAACCCAGAATTTGTAGCTGCAGAACCCGCAACAACCTCAGAGAACGGTTTTTTCATACTAAAACCAGGAATCACTCGAGCAGAATTAATCTTGTTTTCGTCAAATTTATTATCTTTACTGTGAATTTCCACCTCATTTCCTGCTTTCTTTACTTTTTCATCTGAGACAGCTTCAACCGGAGAATCTTTACTTGACCCATTTGTAGAATAACCATGTAAAAGAACCGGTTGTAAACTTGCGAGTTCTTTGTGTTTTTCAAGGTAAAATTTCCATTTAAGAAGAAACTTTTCAGTAGATGAAAACCCACTTTGAAGTAGACCTTTAGAAGGTTGATAGTATCTTGACCCACCAATTCGAATCAAACTCCAAGACGATGATTGAATCAACCCGGTTGTATTACTTTTTAATAAATTAAGACTGGGAAGAAGCTTATCACATTCTGGGTAACAACTAAAAGTCACATTAGCAGTTTCAAAATCAAAAGGGTCTAAACGTAATTTCCTTGACCGACCACATGCACATGCATGAAGGAACACAAAACCACTAGAATGTGGATTAATAGCCACCTCATGTCTTTGGTGAATGCATGATTTACCAGTCAAACTAACTGCATCACAAAGTTGCCGACCTGAAATCCAAATCGATGTACACTCATCCTCTAATTGTTTCAAATAATGTTGCACAGCGGGTCCTTTGACCAAAGACTTAAAAAAGGTCAATGATTTTACCAAGTGGGCTTCATGCAGCGATGTTGGGTAACATGTCGGTAAATCTTTTAAGTAAACATCTTTAGCGACAGGTAGGGCACGTTGGCACCATAAAATTGAAAACTTAGTGTTGATTCCTCTGCTGTTATCCAAATATGTTGCTGCAAGTTCTAATGGATCCTGATTGCCTTCAACTGTTGACAAAATATTATTTCTTTGTCGGGGCCTTCTTTTGTTTTGATCCGGCTCGGGTTCCGGTGCTAACCCGGGTTTAGCAGAAAGAAGTCTGTGCAAAAGAGTTTGACTGGAAGTCAACCAAACATCAAGAGTTGGAAGTTCAGGAACTGTAGAAGACTTTCCGGAAGCTACACTGGCGGCAGCTGCAGCAGCGGCAACAGCCACCATTCCAACACCACCGGATGAGACATTGTTTGCATTTGAAACCGAACTCCCTCGACCTCTTAAAATATCACATTGTCTGAAAATAAACTCTTTAATATAAATAATATCCTCTTTATTTGAACTTTGGCTATGACTCTCGAGTAAAAGAGAATCTGAAGTAGAGATACCATTTAAAACATTTTCCACAATACTAGTAGCAAAGTCCAAAGATTCACCTTTCTTGTTTGACTTTCGGTCAACAACCAAAACGGCTTTCGACGCATCAAGTAGAAACAAAGGTGCGTGATTCGAAAAGGATCCACTTCTTGACCCAGGGGGACCCGTTTCAGAACCTGAAAGTACTCGACACTTTTTAATTGAAAACCGAATCTGCCCCTCAAGAGATGATTGTAATTTCTTCTTGAACCCCCCTTCAGGTTTGGTGACAGGACGTGATAACATAACTATTGACCCCGGCCCCTTTAGGTTATTCAAATTTGAGGACTGATTTGATGTTGTAGACTCTCCTAACTCGTCACACATATCATCAATAAAAACAAAAAGTATAACCGGGGTACAATGTCCTGGAAATAGAGAAGTGTGTGAACCTAAACCCGACGTTACAGTAATTGATGAATTATTACGACTTGTGGTTGGAACATTTTTACCAGGAGATCGGTTTTTAGGTGGTCCAGATGGAGAAGTTCTTGAAAAAGGTGATGTGCGTGATCTTGATGAAGTTGAGTGAGGTGTTTGTGATTTAACAAATGGAAACATTGCGCGTTTAGCACCTTGCAAAACTCGAAATTTTTTCAAAAGTTGGATATCGAAGTGTGAGCCCTCTTGCATAAATATAACCACATGGCAAACCTACATTTAAAGTGACAATGAATTAATAGCAAAACGATTAGAATCAAACAAGATCTAATGTGAACCATGAAATTTTCTACAAGTCATAACATATCAAATTTGTCTAACCAGCATTCACTCAAAAGGGTTAGCCTTGCTATCAAGAAACCTAGATCACAATGAGATTGTGAGGATCACCAATCATACACACCAAATAATAACTCAAAACACAAGAACACAAACAAAATATAACTTGTGTGATTCAGCAATTATTGTAGATCTTGCAAATTGATTAACTCAGATAACATAAGACCTTGTCTTCCTAGTTGTCTATCCGTTTTCACACTAATAAAAAACTTTAGATATTGTTCAAATTAGGATCCAACTCGGTTCTTGCTTATGATCAAATAAACCCTCAAATTTACCAAACTTGTCAAGATTAAGTAACATACAGCCTTAATTTTAGTCGTCTAGAATATCACTCACACAAACCAAGAACTTTAGGTAAGATATGAGTTGAAATTGGAATCAATCTCAGTTCTTGGTTATGATCCTATAAACCCTAAAACATACCAAATTTATCTAGATTTTATAGCCCGCTACTACAAAAAGCATAATACAGTTGGATACAAACAGATCCCAAATTCAATCATATACATACAAAACCAACAAACTTTTCATAATGAAATTAAGGCAACATTCAAAGTGTGAAAATTTTCAAGGAATCAATATCATTATAAAATTGGATACACAAGGGTTAGCCTTGTTATCAAGAAATATAGATCATAACAAAACTGCAAGGATCGCCAATCACACACAAGAAAACTAGCTGCAAAATACAAGCCGGCCAAAATAGTACTTATGCGATTCAGCGATTCGCCTACATCCATATTTGTTCTCATAATTCTTACGGTAGCTTTTGAAAATTAGTTAACTCAAGTAACTTACAGCTATATCTTCCTAGTAGCCTAGAATATAAATTTTCACGCAAATCATGAACTTTAGATGAGTTATCCATTCGAACAGGATCCATCTCAGTTCTCTGTTATGACCCTATAAACCCTAAAATTTACCAAATGTATCCAGATTTGAAATTACGAAGGTCGCCATATACACGAAAAAGATAGCTGGAAAAACAAGAAGCGAAACAAAATAGTACTTATGTGATTCAGCAATGCCCACAACCACAATTCTTACGATTATTATTGTCGATTTTGCAGATTAGTTTAACTTAAACAACATACAGCCTTGTCGTCCTAGTCATCTAGAATATCAATTTTCACACAAATCAAAAACTTTAGACGAATTATCCGTTCAAACTAGGATCCATCTCAGTTCTCAGTTATGATCCTATAAACCCTAAAATGTACCATATTTATCTACATTCTATAGCTCACTAATCACATACACACAAAACCAACTCACAGAGCAAGTAATTAATCAAAATATGGATCAAACAAACTTACAGAGAACATAAACAACATCCCTTGAAGATCCCCAAACTCCTGCTTCTCGAAACCCGAATCAAATCCACTTACATTTTCCAAATCACCTTCAATTACTGGGCACTTACTACAACACATCTCCAAATACAAAATCCCCTTAGCTTCATCATACCAATAACTAATTTCCCTCTGTTTAAACCAAACCCTAACCTCTTCACTTACAACTTCCCCTGTTTTCTCAAATCCTAATTCCACGTAAGCGTTCCCGGAGCCAAACACGTTGTCGTCGATAACTCGATTGATCAATTGACTGACGTCGGTTTTTCGCCGGCCGATGAATCCGACGACGACGACGCCTGGTTGTCGTGATGGTGGTGGGAGAGGTGGGAGAGACGGTGGTTGGTGGATGATTGTGGGCGGTGGTGGTGGTGGGAGAGTGGTGGTTGATGGTGGTGGAGTGATGGTGGATGATGGCGGTGGTGATGGTGGTGGTCGGATTAAGACGCGCATAGGGGATCGATTTGGTGCCGTCATGGGTTGAGGGTGGGGTTTGAATTTGTTGTACGGAGTGGTTTTATTGAAGGATGAGGAACTAATGGATTGGTTTGTTTGATGATTGAAAGTTGAGGGGTTAGTTTGAAAGTTTTGAAATATTATGACTTGAAGTGGAAATAGTGAAGTACACAAATGGTGTGTTACAGTGTTATGTATTTGTTGGTTTCATATTTGGTCCATTATTTAGCATAATTGGAATAGACATTAACACCAGTTATAAGTAAATGTAAAGCATACACTTTATAAGGATTATTATGATTATACATATTGAGGTACTTCTAAGGTTTTTTGAGACGAAGCACCTAAACCATGGAGGATATTAGGAGTCCCTATTAAATGACGAGATTTTTTACAAGACTTAAATTGGTGCGGAGTGGACATTTTTTTTTAACGGTGGAAGTATATTAAAAGCTAACCAGACATTAGTAACAAGCTAAAGGTCTGTTTGGTATGTGGTAATGAAATTGACGAGGGAATGAAATGATTGATGGAAAGGATTCAAGGAATGAACAAAAGAATGAAATTGACTACTCCATTCCATTATCATGTTTGGTTACTTTACATGAATTAAATAAATCAATACTTCTTGTTGTTTGGTATGCAGCAAAAACAAATGAACGAAATACAAATCTAGGACATGGATAAAGACATGGCTCGGGTTATGGTTCGAGCCACGGTTTGAGGAATTGGTCACCACATTGGTCGGTTCATGGTTCGGTTCATGAGTCGGGTCATGAGTCAGTTCATGGACGAGGTCATTAGTCGGTTCATGGATTGAGTCATGGATTGGTTCATGTGTTGGGTCTTGGATCGGGACATGGGTCAGTCATGGTATGAGACACGGGTCAGGTCATGAGTCGGAATATGGTTTGGGTCATGGTTCAGGCATGGATCAACATGGGTCGGGTCGTGGGTCGGTTGATGGTTTGGGTCATGAGCCAGTTCATGGGTTAGGTCCTGGTTAGGTTCATGGGTCGGGTCATGGTTCGATCCGTTGGATAGGACCTGGGCCGGTTCATGGGTACCTGTGTCGGGTCAAGGTTTGGGTCATTTGTCGGGTCATGGTTCTTGTCATTAATTAAAAAATTATTCCATTCATTGAAGAAGTGAAAAAAAAACATGGGGGATAGATGTAACGAAAATGAGGGCTTTTTCATTCATTCGTAATGGTCCATTCCATTGAGCAACCAAACACGTTTTTTCATTCCTTTATAATGATTCATTCCATTCCACCTCTAATTACTACATACCAAACACTACCTAAGATCGAAAAAAACAAACAAACACGGGAACACCACCATACATCCATGGACTATTACACCTACGTGCCACAAACAACAAACGTGGAGTGGACATTTAATTAGGATTATTATCATTTTCTATACTAAGTAGCCTCTAAGGTTCGTCGAAGCCTCGAAGGCCATAAACCATAAAAGATATCTAATTAAGGACATTGTCCCATTACACTATTTAAGACATTGTCCCTCACGTAGGAACTTAATTCGGCTTTTGTTGTTCTACATTTAAAAAACGTGATTTTCAAATTAATAATCAGTGACAATTAGCATTTGATCTCTCATCAATAATATTGTATGTTTTGTCTCTTAGGAGCTCACGAGTTTGCTTTTGGTTGTTTGAGGAAAAAATCTCATGAAGTCATCCATCTTGAGATTGATGGCACACAAACACTTTTAACTATTGAGTTCTTCTATTATCTACTTCATAAACGCCTAATATTAGTAGTATAAAATATCAGATGTTGCAAGTGGCATCAAAGCCATTCATGTGTCGTTCGAGATGTTAGGGCAAACCTCATTGAGGATAATGATTTCTCAGACTCATCGAGGACGATGAGTCCATAAGGTGTGATAATTGTAACGCTCTAGGAAAATCCACTTCCCCGCGAACAATTTGATGTTCGTGTTCATAAGAAATGCCTTACCCTAATTATCATTAACACATTTTGTGCGCATTGGTTGTGAATAAGATAGGAACTCCATGGTCAAAAGTGCTCAGCAACATCCAAGGATTGGTGACCTCCTACAAAGTTTTCACTCAAAAAGCAAAAGCCAATATGTGAGTTATTAGAAGGCAAAACGAACAATATTTGTTGTACGAGAGGTCGAATGCTAAAAAACAAAACTCTATGGTTAATCGTGCTCATGTGGCAACAATCCTATGATTAATGACCTATTGGAAAGTTTTCAACGGGGCAACCAAAAGCAAAGTTGTTAACTCCTAAGGGGCAAAGCGGACATTGATAGTGATACGAGAGGCCGAGTGGTACAATTAGTCAATCACCAACAATAACTTAGTAGCAACTAACGAGTGGCGACTTAAATCATCTGAAATGAGCAACCAATAGCAGTTTATCCTCGGTGAAAGTTGATACCATTAAAAAGTATCTGATCTACTATATATTGTGTCAACATTATTTAGTGATTAGTGGTAGCTTATACCGATGAAAGTAACTACTACTTGTAATTGCCATATGTTAGTTGGAACATTTCTCAATAACTACAATGATTCAATCCGTATATAACACAAATGATTTGATTTATAAAGTACTAGCTTATAGGAAAACAATTTCCCTTCATGAAAACCAACTTGTCTCGGAATATTTATTGATTTTGTATATATAGAAGTTAAATACTTACAAATATCATGCATAGCATGTGTTCAAATCAAGATTTTTTACACGTTGATCATGGTTATATGAAGTTAAAATCATACTAACCGAAACCTTGAGGGGTTTACACACAATCACTACAATTGAAATGGTTTATTCATTATAGTTTTTTATTAACATTAATTTACATTTTGGTCTTCTTAACTTGTTAAACTTTCATTTTCGACACAAAGCTACTAATAAGTTCTAAATGATACCAAAACAAACAAATATATTAACTAAAAATGAGTGTAATGCATACAAACTTTTTTATGTTTTTTAGGTATAACGTTACCTCAAGGTGAAAAAAAAATTAAACGCAACCCTTAAAATTTTTTTCTAGATCCGTCGCTGTTTACAAAGTAAAAAAAAAAAAGATTTTACACCAAACAAAAGTTCGTATGTCCCATGCATCCCATGTGAATATGCATATGTCAACATCAAGATAATTATCAACCATATTTGAGAAGATGTTATTTTTGTTAGTTAACTATGAAAAAAAAAATGTGACGGAGCCTTACATGTATGAGCAAGATACGAGTCTCATCCTTAATGCAACTTCATGACCAGGCTATGCTGTTTATCTAAATATATTAAAGGGGTTTACATGTATAATTAACCGAACTCACCATGTAAACAAGCAAACCATTGATAAACATAAAAGTTATTTAAACTGAAATAGAAGGTAAACGAGCAACAAACTGCACCATTAACCATTTTTAGATAACAAAACTAGCTCCTTTAAACACTACATTTATAGACCTTGAGTATAACAAACCTATGCATAACTCGTTGGACTCGATTAAGTACATTTGGCAGTAAGAAATCTAAAGGTATGAAAAGCTAATTGATACAAATACGAGTTAGTTGTCAATGCATGCTTTCTTATGCTTAGTCACTTTACAAGTAGCACCTTTTAAAACAGTCTGATCCACCATGAAAACACCATTTTATAAGATAGCAAGAAGATAATCTTGAGCATGTGATGCTTGTAGACACGTAAAAGCTAATTTTTGTCTAACGGTCATGTTAAACTGTACTTTCACGTCTTGTACAATCTTACAAGCAATTAACATGTAACGAAGTCTTTTTGTCTAACGGCCATGTTAAAGTGTATTTTTAGTCTTTTATATTTCTACTAGAAATTATATGCTTATACATGTTATTTTCAAATTCGTTTCTTCCCAGGAAGATATGAAAACAAATTATTCACGTTACTTCGGAACACAAAAATCTTTTTTATGTAAATCAAATCTCACCCTTCCATACTCAATCAATCAATGGTCACTTTAACCTATCCGCGTCAACCGACATCCACCAGACACCAAATCACCACTTTTCCTTAAATCAAATCCTATCCACCCAAAATCCCACTAAATCAACGGCCAATATTCACAATCCAACACAACCAAAACCCACCAATCAAATCACATCCCTTATCCATATAAAAACAAAACTCCCCAAATTTTCAAATCAACTCATCCTACAACATAACATCACTTTCCCACCAAACACACATTTAAAAAAAATGGCGCCAAAGGCAGAGAAAAAACCCGCAGAGAAGAAAACAACCGTATCCGAAAAAGCTCCCGCGGAGAAAAAGCCGAAAGCCGGGAAGAAGCTCCCGAAGGAAGCGGGTGCGGGAGCAGTTGATAAGAAGAAAAAGAGAAGCAAAAAGAGTGTTGAGACTTACAAGATTTATATTTTTAAAGTGTTGAAACAGGTTCATCCCGATATCGGCATATCGAGCAAGGCGATGGGGATAATGAACTCATTTATTAATGACATATTTGAGAAACTTGCTCAAGAGTCTTCGAGGCTTGCAAGGTATAATAAGAAGCCGACGATTACGTCGAGGGAGATTCAAACTGCGGTGAGGTTGGTTTTGCCTGGTGAATTGGCGAAACATGCGGTTTCGGAAGGGACTAAGGCTGTTACTAAGTTTACTAGTTCTTAGATTAGGGGAATGTTGTTGTTGATTGTTAGAGGTTGTGAAATTTCATATTTCTTGATGAAATGTGTTATGGTAATTAGTTTTTGTTAAAATGTTGGAATGAATCAATTCAATACCAAAATATCGGGCTTTGTTTTGAATTGTATGTTAAGTATCTTCTTTTTTTCTAATCGGCTTTACATTTTTATTTCGTTTGTTTTGTGACATTGTGGTCGGACTGTTTTTAGTTTGTTCTAACTCTTTTTTAAGCTATTCTTGTTTTTGTGTTGAAAATTTGTTTTAATGATAAGGGGATAATATTGTAATTGAAAGTTCCTTAAGGTTCAAATCTTGTTTTGAGCATTTTTCAAAATATGATAATGACATTCGTTTTGGGCTATCACATATCTTTGTGTTTGAGTGTAAGGGTTTTGCATGACATGATTATAGGTTTTTGCTCGGGTTTCCCTGGAACAGTTGTTTGATGAATTTCGTATTCGATCAATTTGGTTCGTAAGGAGGGTTGTAGTGAGTTTTTACTGCATTTGCAGTAATGGGAGTCTTAATGTCAATAAAAAACATCTATTGTTGTTAAATGTGAGATTTCGATCGTAGTCTTTCCTCCTTTAAGTATATCGGTTATAAAGCGCTGCATCAACCGTTGTTTAAAAAAAACTATTATTGACTTTTAAATGATCAAAACTTGCCATTTAAACATACACATATATGTGGAAAAGACTTGTCATTTTAAATAATGTAAAAAGGAAATTGCCAAAAAGGTCTCTGGGTTTGTATCATTTCGACCACTTTGTTCCTTATGTTTTTTTTTCTTGCCATTTTGGTGTTTGGTTTTGTAAAAATTGTCATTTTGGTCTTTCCGTCAACATTTTCTGTTAGTTTTCTGTCAAATGATAGAAATACCTTTATTTATTAAACTGCCGTTTTGGTCATTTTCCAAACTACTTTCTGCCATTTTGATCCTTTTTCCCAACTTCTATCAATTTGGTCATTTTTTCCGTCGGCCATTTTAGTCATTTTTTCAACTTTCATCTTTGAAATCATCTCCACCTCAAGCAATGTGATGACAACTACATTCACTATGACACTTTCTTCCACCGTAAAACATAAACAAAATGCTAAACGCCTAAAGAAACAAAAAAAATCGATGAGTCAATTGAAAAAAAAACGGCTGATTTTTAAAATATGTAATAATCACAAAAGATACAATAACTTCAACTCTAAACATTACTGTTTATTAGTGTTAATGAAATTTAAACAAGCTAAAAAGGGATTCAAAAATTTACTTTGTCTAAAGCCCCAAAAACGATTGAGTCTTCACTACTCCCCAAAGAGGAAAAAAATGTGTTGCTTGGTGGTGGTGGTCAGTTGGGAGGTGGACGAAGGGAAGTGATATTCGATAAGATTTTATTTGGATGGTGTGTGCAGTGACCGAGAAGACATGGGAATACTAAACGGAGGTGGCTTCGGTGGTGTATTATGGAGAAGGCTTGCTAAATTATGTTGTGTTTTATAAAAATAATAATAATAATAATAATAATATCAATAATCAAAGTGTCATTTGGTCACTGAAATATAAAATAATTGTCATTTTAGTGTTTGGTATTGTAAAAATTTATCATTTTGGTCCCCGAAATGTAAAATGACTATATTACTCCTGGATTTAACAGATAAATCTAACAAACGTTAACGGAAGGCCCATAATGGGCAATTTTTTACAAAAGCAAACACCAAAATAACAAGAAAAAAACATAAGAACCAAAGTGGTCGAAACAGTACAAATGTAAAGACCTTTTTGACAATTTATTGTAGTGTAAAATAGATTCTATGAATCAATACCGGCAATTTAAACAAACAAATTTACGCCGAGGCACCAACATTGATTTCTAAAACCAAGTAAATTTGCATCGGTAACAATTTTTTTAGTTAGTTTAATTATCATAGTTTTCCACTTATTAATGTATACCATATTTTAGGTTAACAACCGGTTTGAAGAAGTATTTCAGGAAGACTTTTTCTGTGAACAATGAACTCATACGAGATGGAAGGGCTGTTTGGCAACTGTTGAATGATTAAGTGCTGAATGGTTAAGAGGTCTGAATAGTTAAGAGGCTCTATCAATGAGAGGGATATTGAGGTAGAACTTCAGTGATGGTAAGTTTGGTATACGCTTCACAAAGTGATACCTAACATCTATTTTATCAATCATTTTATCCCTTAAAACTCCAACCATTAATTATCACACAACCGTTCTATCACCTAAACCCATTCAACTTTTAATTAAAATATTTAAAAACACACATTTTATTTACAAATTAAAAAAATATGTTTCATTTTATTTTATTGTGACCAAAATCTAATCTGAGAATTTATTTATTTATATATATGTGGCTCATAAGTCATAACATCATAAGCCATTTTTATTAAACCACCCAAATCAATCATTCATGCTTCTTCTCTTCTCTTCTCCAACTCCAAACTCCAACTCTAAATGACATCTCATTTCACAACCATGGCCAAAAGTAACTGTTCTTTTTGCGTATAATCAAAACTAGAAGCAGTGGTTGAACCCCGTCCAATCCATCCCCACCCCCACCCCCATCACCCTTAAAGTTGCTTTAAAATCAAATGCTCGAATGAAAATGAAGCTAGCTAGGTAACCTTTTTTCTTTCTCATTTACTTTTTCACTTTCATTGTTGATGTCTTGTTGGTCATGATACATGCTTTAACAAAAACGTTGTGTTGTTGCAGTAATAAAAAATGTTGTAAAATGATTTTTGTTATAAATTAAAACTTGCTTTAAAAAATTAGGGTTTTGCTGCTATCAACCATGGATTTTGTTATTGTATGATTGTATCTCGTTCTTGTAGATCTACAAGTTCATTAGATAAAACTTTTATCATTGTACGTTTTTGATTTTACGTCCATCATATAACATGTTTTGTTATTAGAGAATAATTTATTGTTGTTGTAGATGATAAAGTTCACTAGATCAAAAAGTAGATTTGTTAATTTTTTATTATCATGTTTTTTGTTAGTGTTAGTTGATTTTAAATCTTAGTCTTTTTTTTAACGGCTGTATATTAAAAAAAACTAGTAAAAAGCTAAGAAATACAAGAGAGTACTAAACAAAATTACATAATCGATGATTTAACTCCATATTTCCATTCAACTTGAACCGATCTAGCCCTATTTTGACTTTTGTTGTTGATAGATGTCTCCATATTATTGAATTGTCTATCATTCCTTAGAGTAACAAGGTATAAGAAAGTTGATTTGGTTTCTTACCTCAATGAATATTGTATAATTTTATAGATCTAAAAGTTCATTAATATAAATGTGTCATATGTCATTTCTAACTGTTGTTCATTAATGCACATTTAAGTGTTTCAGGAAAAAATCGGTCATTAACCTTTAACCAATTCACGTAAAACCCTTAGGCTCAGACACGAAGCCGGATGATAGCCCCGGACGAACTTCATAGCCAATAACCACCAAAAAGTGGCACTAGGATTGAACTTGGGTCTCTTATGAAGAACCCTAGGGATGAGATCGGGACGGGTACCGGTACCGCCTAGGTACGGTACCGAGTTTTAAGAAAAGTGGGTACCGGTACCGGTACCGAATTTAGCGGGACGGTACCGGGACGGGACCGGGACCGGTACCGGTACCGGTACTTCGGTACTGGTACCACGTTGGTACCGGTTTCATGTTTTATATTTTTTTTATAAAATTTATTCGCTTATTTCGGTTTAATTTTATACTTTTTAATATAACTATACTATAATATACTTGAATATAAGAAAAAGAAATAAAATATGGTACAAAATTAATTAAAAATCATATCAAATTCATTAATTTAAAAGTTGATAATCTAAAAAAATCTTATAAAATGACTCAAAGTTGTAAAGAAAACACTTTATAACATTAAACATGTAATACACAACATTCATATCATCTCAAATTATTTAAAATATACAAAAAAAACTAGTTTTTACTTAACCGGTACCAACGTGGTACTAACCGGTAAAGTATCGGTACCGGTACTGCCTAGTACCGGTACCGAATTTCAGGAAAAGTGGGTACCGGTACCGGTACCGATATTGCTAAGTCGGTACGGTACCGGGACGGGACCGGTACCGGTACTCGGTACCAAAAGCTCATCCCTAAAGAACCCAAGTCATCTTATCACTAGACGATTT
This sequence comes from Tagetes erecta, assembly GCA_030867185.1. Lineage (NCBI taxonomy): Eukaryota > Viridiplantae > Streptophyta > Magnoliopsida > Asterales > Asteraceae > Tagetes > Tagetes erecta. The sequence goes on along the minus strand of CM061489.1, from coordinate 2,570,997 downwards.
GCTATCTTTTTGTTTAGTATTGTTCCTTAATGTATCAAGGTACGAGGTTGATTTGGTTTCTTATCTGAATGTACATATAATGTTGTAGATCTAAAAGTTCGTTTATAACATTTACTGTTATAAATGTGTTTTGTTAACCGTTTGTTCTTGATTTGACATCATATAGATGTGTTGCTGTTACTTTTCATTACTCGATCTCATACAACTCTAACTTTGTTTTTGTAACTTGGGCATTATAAGTATCTTTTTAAATTAAGATATCCATTTGAATCGGAAAGTCATTCCCACTATAAGATTTTATGTATTGTAGTTTTATTTTGTGTTTTAACTAATTTTTTGTCTCTTAAGACAGTGAAACCGAAGTGCTATATTATATCCTAGATCGTGCATAAGTAAATTTTATTCGTATGATTGGTACTTGTTATTTTGTTGTTGTCATAAGCTCAAGAAGAGTTGACCAACTTTAAATTGCTTTCGTACTAAGGTTTTTCATTGGTCAAGTCTTCTTCTTTAGCTTATGGCAGCAGATGAAGTCAGTCATAAAATAAATAAATAAAATAATAAATACCAATCAGACAAATAAAATTACTTGTGCATGATCTGGGGTAGGATATGGCACTTTTCACCGTCCTTATAGAAAAAAATTAATAAAAACACAAAATAAAATCATAATACATAGAATATTACAGTGGAAATGACTTTCAGATTCAAAGGAGTATCCTTATTTAATAAGATATTTATCTCGTGCAAGTTATAAAAACAAGGTTAGAGTTGTATGAGATCGAGTAATGAAAAGTGATAGCAACACATCTATATGATGTCAAATCAAGAATAAATAGTTAACAAAACACATTTACAACAGTAAATGCTATGACTGAACTTTTAAAACTACAATATTATACCTACATTTAGGTAAGAAACCAAATCAACTTCGTACCTTGTTACATTAATGAACAACACTTAACAGTAAGATATCAAATCACCTAGTGGTAAGATGATTTGGGTTCGTCACAGAAGACCCAAGTTCAATTCCACTAATGTCACTTCTAATGAATTAGACAAAAAGTCAAGAGAAATAAAGAAAAACATAATGGTACGAAAACAAATTGAAGTTGGTTTAACAAATGAGGTTTTTGTTAGCAAAACTTGGTTTAAGATATGAACTTGGTTTAATGTAATTTGTCTATCTTTTTGATTGCCAAGAGTAGATCAAAGAGTCGGGAAAAGAAGTTAGCAACAGACGTGGATTAGACAAAGAAGACAAGAGAAATGAAGAAATACCTAATGGTGTGAAAACAAATTAAAGTTGGTTTAACAAATGAGGTTTTTGTTATGAAACTTGGTTTAAAATATGAATTTGGTTTAATGTAATTTGTCTATCCTTTTGATTGCCACAAGGAAATCAAGAGTCTGGGAAAAAAAAGCATCAACAAACGTACGTGGATTAGACAAACAATACAATGGAAATGACAATGAGAATCACAAATGGTGAGTAAGCAAATAAAAGTTGGTTTAACAACTTAAATGAAGTTTTTATTATGAAACCTGGTTTAACAAACGAGGGAAATAACTAGGTAATTTGACATGTTTATTTATTAGTGTTTTTTTAACGTGAAAATTTTATTAAAAAATCGGAAAATATTAGCAAGACACTAGGTAATTTGCCATCTTGTTTTTCATTAGTGTTGTTGATTTGACATCTTGTTAATAGTTGTTCCTTAATTTAACAAGGTATGAGAGTTTATTTGGTTTCTTACTTAAATGTATGTATAATGTTGTAGATCTAAAAGTTCATTCATATAGATTTGTTGTTGCTAATTGTTGTTGTTAATCCACATTTAATTAATATAACAAGGTGCGACAGAGTGATTTGGTTTCTTACCTGAACGTATGATAATGTTGTAGATTTAAAAGTTGATTCATATCCTTTTTTTGTGTTTTGTTAACTCTTTATTGATTTGACATCATATAGATGTGTTGTTGTTAAGTGTTCATTACTCGATCTCATATAACTTAAACCTTGTTTTTATAATTTATGCAGGGTGAAGTATCGGGTGAAACATGCCACCACTGTGATATGAATGTCAATCTCATTGTAAGATTATATTTTTTTTCTAGTTTTATTTTGTGTTTTTTGCTATTTTTTTCTCTTAGAGCAGTGGTGGATCATGAACTTTTGTTACAATGGGGCCAACTTGGTATAAGTACCCTTGCCATCTTGATATAACAAATGACAAGAATAACTAGGCATTGACGTTGTATGACATTGTGCTCTTGGTTGGATAGAACATATACACCGAATTCTTAGATTGACATATCCTATCATTTGATTGCCACTAAGAAAAGGGTATGGAAGCAAATTCAACGATCCTAGAAGGTAATGAATTAAGCAAATTTAAAGATGGTTTAATTAACAAATGAGGATTTTGTTACCAAAATTTGTTTAACAAATAAGGGCAATAGTTAGGTACTAAAGTTAATTGCCATTTTTTATTACCACTAGACCTTAAAAAAGGGTTTTCAAGGGACTCAGCACAAGTGGAAGAGACAGAATGTTCCACCAAACAAAACTCAAAGGAGGCATGGAGAAAAATAGTGCATCCAGTTATATTTGGATCAGGATGGTTTAGGTTTTTGTTATTAACCGGAGTAAGTGTACGAGTGTATCAAAATATAGCTAGATACACTCATACACTTACTCTAGTTAATAACAAAAACCTAAATCATCCAGTTCCAAATATAGCTAGATACACTATTTTTCTCCCTGCCTTCTTTGAGTTTTGTTTGGTGGAACCTTCTGTCTTTTCCATTTTTGTTGAGTCCCTTGAAAACCCTTTGTTTAAGGTCTAGTGGTAATAAAAATTGTAATCAACTTTAGTACTTAACTAATGCCCTTTGTTAAACAAATTTTGGTAACAAAATCCTCATTTGTTAATTAAATCATTTTTAAATTTGCTTCATTACCTTTTATGATCGTTGAATTTGCTTTCAAACCGTTTTTCTAGTGGCAATCAAAGGATATGATATGTCAAACGAAAAATTCAGTTTATATGTTGTATATATCCAACCAAGAACACAATGTCATACAATATCAATGCCTAGTTATTTGTTATACCAAGTTGGCAACAGTGTAACAAGAGTTTAAGATCCATCACTGTATCTAAGATACAAAAAATTAGCAAAAAACACAAAATAAAACTAGAATAAATAGAATCTTACTATGGGAATAACATTCAGATTCACAGTGGTGGCATGTTTCACCCGGTTCTTCACCATGCATAAGTTATAAAAACAAGTTTTGAGTTGTATGAGATCGAGTAATGAACAGTTAACAACAACACATCTATATCACGTCAAATCAACAAAGAGTTAACAAAACACAAGAAAATGATATGAATGAACTTTTAATTCTACAGCATTATACGTACATTCAGTTAAGAAACCAAATCAGCTTCTCGCACCTTGTTACGTTAAGGAACAACGGTTAACATTAAGATCTCAAATCAACAACACTATTAAAAAATGTTCTTTTACGAAAACATGTAAAATCTGAATTGTACGCGCTTGCCGAGTAGTACAAATCGAAAACTATTATTTTTGGATTTACCTTCGTTTTCATTCATAATATTTTTTTCTCACATGCTAACTTAGTATAATAATCCATTCTAGGATTTTTATATTTTCCAAGTCATTCCTAACAGTTGTTTCAGTACTACACTATGACGCTACATAATATTTTCTTAATATTTTTAAATGCAATAACATTTATTACTAGACTAAAATGACATATTTATAATTTACAACTAATAATGCGTAACACATAATTAGTTTTTGTTCTATTACGGATAATAACATCGAATTTTATCAGGTGTCACATTAGATCTAGAAATATGAATATGGATGATGTAATTGTAAGAAGATCTACTGTGAATGTTTGTGAACGGGGAAAAAGTTAAAAGCAAAAGAATGACTGCTCTGTTATTTTTTTTTTCATTTATAAAGACCAAAGTCATGTCGTTTTTTTTTTTTTATCTTTTATGCCTTGGATATTCCTTTTTTAATTTATCCATTCAAATGTCTCTTTATGTATGGTTTTCATATGGTTTTCAAATGAAAACATTAATTTTGTTCAAAATTTCTTTTTAGGTCAAAACTTTAGATAGTGTACAACTTTTTCACATATCTATCTAATAAATCAAATTTTTATCTATCTAATAAATTAAATTTTTAGGGGGTAATTTTTGGAGGGATTTTTTTTTTCTATAATAGGAAGTTTGGGAGGTAAAATTTAGCTAAATTTTTCACCATGCAAGTTGATGGAGCCAACTCTTTAAATGTTATATATTTACAAATTGTTAAATATAATGGTTATAATTTCTTTATAAATATTACTATTTAACCCGTGTGCAACACACGGGTATTAAACCTAGTCTATATAATATTTTAAGATTTTAGGGGACAATTTTTTGGGGAAAAGTATTTGATTTATAATAAGAAACTTGGGAGGGAAATTGTGTGAAATTTATCACCATACATAAGTTGATAGAACCATATACTTAAATATTAGAATTTTATAAATACTTAAACATAGTGGTTATAAATTCATTATAAATATTATTATATTTAACTCGTGTGTAAACACGGGCATTAAACCTAGTGAAACATGAAAGCACATAATGAACCACTGACTTTAATTGTTTACGTTATAAAATTAAGGCAAATTTGCTAAAAATAACCCAACTAACACATATTGCCCAAGAATAATCCCAACTCAGTTTATTTCCTCCAGTGGTCGTAAATCCAACTTTTTTGGCTTCTAGTGGTCCGCCGTTAAGTGCACTCAACGGTCGTTAACTTTTTTTTTTTTTTTGATTTTTTTCGAATTTCAAAACAAGGTGTTATGGATATTGATCGGGAGGAATATACGATTCAGTTGATGTAAACCTTACTTCGAACTGGTGTTCTAAACGACAAAACGGTCTTCAATCGGGTGTTTAAACCTAACGGTGCTTTAACCGTATCTCAAAATTAAACCATTTGGAGCAATAATTGGAAGTAAGGTTTACATCAACTGACTCGTATTCTCCTCCCGATCAAAACCCTAAAATATCCGTTTGAAATTCGAAAAAAATAAAAAAAAAGTTAACGATCGTTAAGTGCACTTAACGGCGGACCACTGTAGGCCAAAAAAGATGGATTTGGGACCACTGAAGAGAATAAACTGAGTTGGAATTATTTTCAACTAATAGGTGTTAGTTGAGATTATTTTAGGCCAATTTGCCCAAAATTAAAATAAATGCTATATACATGTCTTGCATTTTGCAAGAGAAGGTGATTCATAGAACTTAAAGCATGTGAATAAATATTGTATACAAATAAGTATTAAAAGATTTGTAATAATTAAATATTCCATGCTTTTTTTTTGTATTAATTTAAACTCATTTTACACAATTATTATTAAAATGTCACATTATAATTTTTTTCTGATCCGTGTGTTAACACATGCATATAAGCTAGTTGGCCTATGACTAAAATACTAAAAATCTCAAATTAAAACAGGGTAGACTAAATGTACCCACCTCTTTGATTTTTTATCTTCCTGTATCCCTAAAAGCATGAAAACAAATGCATAATTTTGTATTTTATGTAAAACATTGAAGAATAGAACTGATTTGACAAGTTAAAGAAGATGACCCAAACAAGTACAATGAAAACCCAAAGAGAGATGACACCTTCAACACAACCCATTAAACCTCACCACAACATGTGTGATTACTAAATAAATTCGCTAACAATATTGATCATTAACAAATTAGTGGTAAATAAAATGAAAGAAAAACATTTCAAATAAAATCATTATCTAAAACACAATAAAACTAGTCCTTAAAAGAGAATATTATGGTGAAATGAGTTATCTATACTTAGAAAGTTAAGAACTTAAATCTTACAAGACGTAAGTATAATGAATAATACAAGTAAATTAAAAAGTTTGGTTTAAAATAAAAAGAAATTTAAGATAAAACCTTTTAGCTTAATAAAAACTATCAATCTCAGCTATGAGATGCTCAATTCACCCACCCAAATGTCTGACCAAACACCCATTTAATGACTCGTTAACAAGCTGTTATACTACACCTACAATAATTAAAAAAAAATCTAACGGCCATTAGATTCTTAAAAGATTCTTTCACAAACGAGTTAAACTGGAGGAAAAAACAAAGTTAAAAAAATTGTCAAAAAATGACTATTAAAATTTATAAAACTTTGTTAAATTTTAAATCGGTTCCTTTCATTCACAAATAAAAGATTCTTTCACAAACGAGTATACATTCTGATCAGTTATAAATTCAGGCATATATAAGTTAGAGAGTTTTACGAACTACTCGGTTCTCTCTTGAAGCGGGTTGACGTTGTCCTTGATAGTCAAACTAACGATTGATGGTTGAAATCCCGTCTCACTACAATATTATTAAAAAGTATATAAGTTACTAGCAATTTAACGGTCAGTTAAAGCTCTAACGGTCGTTAAAGGTTGATTGAGCTCTAACGGGCAGGGTTGTTCACGAGCTGAGCCGAACCGAGTGAGGGCTTGCTGAGCCGAACCGAGTGAGGGCTTGCTCGTGCTTGGCTCGCTTACAAATCGAACCAAGCCAATCCGCTCATTTACAAATCGAGCCAAAATCGAACATAACGTAAATGAGCCAATGTCGAATCAAACATTTTTCGAGCGGGTATCGAGTGATTTTATGAGAATTACTTTTTTTTTTCTTTAAATCTTTTTTTATAAGAAACAAGTTTAAAGTCGAATATAATGTAGACAAAAATAAGTTAGTTGCTTTAAGAAAAAAAACTAGTAGTAACTTAGAAATTTTTTAGAATTGAAGGTTGATGTTTGATATAATGTACATAAAACAATTAATAATTAAAAAATAGTTATATATATATATAACTATATGTGCACACATATATACTAGTTGTTATTGTTATGTAGAATGATGAATAATTAAATATTATAAATAATTATTTTTTAATTATTAAATATATTTAAAATACTTAAATATTCAAGAAATTTTATAAAAAAGAGATAAATAATTATTATTTTTAACTACTTTAAATACAATTAATAATTTTTAACATCAACATAAGTGTAACAACATATCACATGGAATTTTGGTTCAGCTTCAAACATAAAACCTAACTCACAATCTAAAACTATACTTTGTACGAACCAACGCTCTAATATCTATCACCAACTTACACTTACAAATATGGATTGGTGTATGCAATATAAAACACATAATTGACACCGAGGTCTATGAATGTAATGTTTAAACGACTTGGTTTTGCTATTCAAAAAGGATTAGCGGCGCAGCTTGTTGCCCGTTTACCTTCTATTTCCATATAAATTTTTATTATCGGTAATATTAAATCAGTATTAAGAAGTAATTGACCTTGTTTAATCAACAAATACAAAGTTCTTATGTAGTTCATGAGAATCGTAAGCCAACCCACACTACACCAAATAAAGAACTTACGATGACGACAAAAGTCGTCGCTAAAATCCCATATGTCTTCGCTATAGGTTTTCTGTTTCTAAACATGGTTAAGGCAAGCATTTTCACAGCCTAGAAAAGTGAAAATTTAGGGCCCCGTTACATTTGCCTTTTAATTTAGCATTAGGAAATGCTGCTTTGAACTATGTTTATCTGTTAACACATATAAAAAAATAGTGTAAACTATAAATTACGTCCTTTATGTTTATAGGTATTGCACATTCCGTCCTTTAGCAAACTAATCTACAGAGAACGTCCTTAAAATCAGAGATTCTTACCGTTATCGTCCATTGGACTAAAAGACGTTACAAAAGTCAGTTAAGTTAAACCTTGTGCTCCTCATGTGAGGGCAAAACAACCTTTTTATACATAAAGGACTAGTTATGTAATTTATTTTTTTAGAGATACAAATACCGTAGGACTTCTAATCTTCACATGAAACTTAACCACCGAAGACGATGAGGATTCTCCAGCAAACACAGAACAATGGGTTGGGGAAACTATCTTATGAGAATTACATAAATAGCATTTTATGTATGAAAAGACTATTTTACCCTCACATGAGGAGCATATTGTTTGACTTAACTGACTTTTATAACTTCTGGAGTAAACTACAAATTACGTCCTTTATGTTTTATTGTTGTTGCAACTTGAGTTCTTTAGCAAACTAATCTACAAATAACATACATATTTTCAGAGTTATATACCAGTTTGGTTCTTTACACTAACTGAAAAAAAATTTCAAAGTTACTTTGGGCGTTTTTTTTTTTCATTTACAAAAAAAACTCACTATTTCATATATATTTAAAATCACATCTTATTTCATCTCATTAGTTAAACTTCCATTCCAACGGGGTTACTGACACATAGTAGCACATTTATATTTGAAGCATTAGGTCTTGGTTTAAATTCTGCTACGTAGAAATTGTGTATTTTCAAGTTGTTACTTAAAAATTTTTTTTTAAATTTTTATGGTTGAAGTAGAAACTCACACGGATAGAACATCTCCACTTACATTTGAATGTAATTAACTCTATTTATCTGATACAAACTTGCGGAATCGATCTTGTTCTACATATACTTTCCAACCGTGGCGTTAGAGGGCATGAACGGTTTACACTTTAACGTATTCACAGGCGCCGCCAACCATCTTTCAACACACAGTACTTATATATATATATATATATATATATATATATATATATATATATATATATATATATATATATATATATAGGGTAGGGTTCAAGAGAGAACTCATTTTAAGTTTAGAACTAGAGAACTACCAAAAATACAAGGGATGGAATTTTAAAGATGAAGGGTAAAGTTGGAACTTTAAATATATAAATCTTTAAACATTTCTATCTTTTGCATACGTTAATATTATTTTAAAAAAATTGCACCATTAGATCAAGAATTTCATTATCTTTCATTTGAGTATAAATAACGTCATAAAAAATATTTTTTTTCTCGTTTTTTTAATTTCCATACTGCATATATGTAATATTGCGAATTCGTACTTGATTATATTTTTCTTTAAACGTTACTAACTTTTCCATATCTTATTTATATTAAAAAAATTTAAAAATCACATTTTCGTTTTTTCGATACTACATATATGTAGTATCACTGTACTTGATGCATTTTTTGAAGCGGCCAAATAGCTCGGGAGTTTAATAATTATTTAAAGTGTACATACGATCTCAAATGAGCAGTAACAAAGTTCATAATATTCCATATAAAAAAACTTATTACAAATGAAAACAAAACCAATACTTATACTATGTCTAAACATAAAGATAATAATAAACTAATAAATTAAAGATAAATATAATAACAAAATAAAATAAACCTGAAATTCAAACTATAAGATAACAATGCATCAATATTGCATATACTACATATATGTAGTAGTATGATACTACATATATGTAGTATACGATACTACATATATGTAGTATACGATACTACATATATGCAATACTATAAACTTTAAAAGAGGATAGTCAATACGGTGATGTTATGCACATAAGTTACACGTAAAACCATTAAAACTACCTAGCTTTCATAAAATAAGTTAAATTATTTTTTATTAGAAAACTAACTCATTGATCTTTATTCTATTTAATGAACGAACCGGCCTTCTCCACTTAGATCATAATTTTCTCTTTCCCATTTACTCAATAATCGTCATTCATTTTAATAAAAAATTACTTGTCCTTTAAAATTCGATTGTACACCAATTTGGCTTTCCAATTCCAACAAACAGATTAACATAACATGACACTTATAATTGGTATTGTGATATGCTTATGCTGCACATATTCATACCACATCACATAACGTGGACCAAGTATTTGCTAGCAATGTGAATACGATCATATGAGAAAAATCCAAATTTAGAACTAAGGCATGACGGTGTTGTTTTTTGTTATGGTATCATCGAAATCAATATAAGGGAACTTTTGTTATTTTATCAAAGTACGTAGTTTTGATGGTTTGTCATGTAATTTAGATGCATAACAACATCATATTCAATTTCCCCAATTTAAAAACATATAATATCGTATACTACATATATGAAGTATTGAAATTAAAAAAACGAGAAATTTTTATTTTTTTATAACGTTATTTATACTCAAATGAAAGATACTGAAATTCTTGATCCAATGGTGCGAAAAAAAATTTAAAAACTTAACGTATGCAAAAGATAGAAATGTTTAAAGATTTATATATTTAAAGTTCCAAATTTGCCCCTCCACTTTAAAATTCTATCCCTTGTCTTTTGGAAGTTCTCTAGTTCTCAACTTAATATGGAGTTCTCATTTGATCCCTCCCCTATATATATATATATATATATATATATAGGGATAGGATCAATACAGAACAAGATTTATTTTCAGAACAAAAAGAACAATATATAACCATTGATTTTGAGTTTAATGGTTGAGATGAACAAGGAGCAGAAATGTAAATTCTATGTATTTTATAAGGGTATTTTTTGTAAAATGTAGGGCATTATGGTCAAATTTAAAATACATTACTGTACGTTAAATTAGGAAATAGTTTTAGTGATGTTAATTAAATTCCAACAATTCCCTTATTATGTGCTACCGTTCATTTATCTTAATAATTTAGAATTCAAGAAACTAATATCACCAAATATTCTTTAGAAAGAAATCCCCGTAGCATAGAATGACGATGATGACAAGTATTCACATAAGTATTTTTTGTTGGTCACCTAATTATTTAATATTGATGTACACATATGTAAATAAGTTAACAATGATGTACACATATGTAAATTAGTTTTTTGAATCAGTTTTTTAGAACCTATGTAAATCATTTATCATTGATGTACACATACGTAAATCAGTTATCATTGATGTACACATGTGTTAATCAATTATCATTTTAATGTTAATAAGTTTATACATATGGGTCACGGTAGATATGTTGTGGCTAAATAAATTTGGAAATGAACAAAGTTCAAATTTGGAAAAGAACAGAGTTTAATTCGTAAGTTAACATGGAATTGAAAAGATTCTATTTTTAATTCTTTGACCAGTTCGAAAAACGTGGTTAACATTCCTATTTTGGAGGAATAAAATTAGGTTGATAATAAACTATATTAAAAACTAATTTTTAAATTACATAAATACCCTTTTTAATTAAAATAATAATAAACTAACTAATAACTCAATCAAGGGTTGAGATTTGTTCTTTTTGTTCTTGAGATAAAACTTTGTTCTGTAATGATCCTTACCCTATATATATATATATATATATATATATATATATATATATATATATATATATATATATATATATATATATATTTTTTTTTTTTAATTAAATTGAGGGACGTTGAAGAATCAAGGAGGTTAAAGTGTTAAACCATTTCCTTGGTGTAAGGTGGAGTGAAAGTAAGAAAAGTGGATGACGTGACGCTTACAAAACCAACCAATAGCTCTAATTTCTATCACCATCTTACACTTACAAATATGGATTGGTGTATGCAATACAAAACATGTAATTCACCTTATTTAATCAATCTCAGCATGCACATAATCAACAAAAACAAAGTTCTTATGGAGTTCATGACAATAGTAAGCCAACCCGGCACTCAAAACCGCAAGCCCAGCAAAGATAACGCGTAACTGGATCTCTGGAGGAATACCAGCAGCAGCGCAAAATATAACGGCTGCTCCAATTAGCAGCTTCTGCAGCGTCTCAAATGTCTTATGAGCCTTTTTACACGAAGAACACTTTAGAGTATGTTGCTCATATCTATCCAGCATCTGTCACCAACAACCAAACAATTAGAAAAATTTATCACAAATATGAAACCCATATGCCAAGAACGGTTCAACACCGAGTTGTCAGTTCTATTTTTAACGTGTCAAATAAAAAAGTTCAGCTAAAAGAGGAACAGGTTGGAAGTTGTCCAGAGACGATTTATACTACATACAACCTTCTAAAGTTCTGTATACAAAATCGTTTTACAATACTTTTTTTGTAAGCATAAACTACACACAAGATAAACATCTTACATGGTCACTGATTTTAGCAACCAATTTACATTTTGTTATGAGATAGGAGGTCATTTTTTGGATTTAAACTAAAATTGATGACCAACATCTTACTTCACATGAAGTAACATTTACAATGAAATTAAACATAACTTTAAAAAAAGACCATTTTAAGCATTTTCTTGCATATGATCTATCTTATGTAGTTATGTGACTAGCATCAACTGGTGCAATATCAACAATTTTCAAGTAAAAAACATTAAAATAAGGTCAGTTGCTAGAATAGAAAGAATTGTAAGTAAATGTTAGCTCCTATCAATCCGACCCACTGATCTTGCAGCCTAAAGTTCAACATTGGTTATTGAGTACCTGGCGTTTGGAAAGATATGTTGAGGGCAATGATTGGGTATTGGCATGGCCAAACCACTCGGGTTGACTGTTGCCATGTCGTCTGAGCCAATTTCTGAATGCCAACACGAACCGATCAGCTTGTGTGGGTGTAAATGTAAGTTTTGTATACTGTTTGTTGACATCAGTGGAACCATCCATTGATTGTGACAAAAAGACCTTTTCTTGACCTTGAAGCACAATCATATCTCCATCATATACTTTGTTTGACGTCCAATGTTCGTGCCATCTTGGAACGACCTGCAACATTCACAATTTTAGACACAAAAATAGAGATGAGATAACTGGGATTTTAAAAGTGTTACCTGCCACCATGCGGGCCCAGGCATTGTAAGCTGAAAAAAGTTCCGAGCACTGCAAACAATGGAACGTGTCTTTCCAGGTGCCATTGGTACATTGAAGGAGCAAATCCATATTACCCACTTTTGGTCACCAACGATAGGGAGTTTCGTGTCAATTTCGATTCTGAAACCACAACAAAGATGCAACCTTTTCATTTTAATATCATTATATGGTTGTGAATTTGTGATCATTCAATGCCACACAATTACTTTCAAAGCTCAAATCCAAACACCAACTATATCATCCTTAATAAAGATGAACAAATATTAATTATGGATGATAAAAACCTACTATATACACATTTAGTGTCTACAGCACATAGCTCCCGCAATAAGCGTATATTTTGGATGCGGGGATATAAATTTAAGCGACTAAACTTACTTGTTAATATAATAGCAAGGTGCGATAAATTTGGCGCTAATTTTTGGGTTCCCTTCATTTTCTCCTGAAAAGCCCCAATGACCAGTTGAATCCATCTTAAACGGCAATGGTTTAGCTCTATCCCTCCGACCAGTAACCTGTAAAATTATTCAGGAGATGAAAACTCGTGTTTGATTTTGAAGGATAAAATAGTGAAAATAGGTTTATATGCATAAATTTGGCCTTGAATTTGTTCACCTTATGATGGGCGAAATCAATGTGTGAGGGATCAGAAACATTCTCCATTAGAGTATCATATCCATAGAATAGATCACGCTGAATCGTCACAGTAGAAAATTCAGGCTTTTCAAAGTCTTCTGGCAACCTAATTAGTTCCCATATCACCAGAAACAACATTCAAATCATGAAAAATGACACATACAACTAGTTGATGAAACAAGAGATTAAACAAATAACACCCTATATGTGGCCACTCATCATGCATGACTCATGAAAGTTCAACTTATAATATACCAACCAACAAGATGTTTTTGTTGATTTGGTTTATGTTTCATCTCAAACGGGTGAAACAAGCAAACAACACAAAGCATGTCAAATGGGTTGAACATGTCAACACTTGTCTAGAATGTATCTTTAATGCATAAAACGCTTGTTTAACACACTAACCGCTTATTAAAAAATTCAGGACAGAAAGTGTTTGTACAAAAAGTAGTCATTTTGAACTTTCTATAAGTGGAAAGATTACACTTTCTAAAGCAAACAATTCAATTTAATATTTGATTGAATATTATATTAACACTTGACCTGTGACAAATTAAGATTAAATAATCAAATAAAAAAACCAGACACCGAATCATTAAAGTATACTATATTACTATGACAGCAAAAGACATAGATGATTACATTGGAGGCTTAGTGGCACGAGCTCGTTCCAATCCATTTTCATCAGGCCACACAAACAGCAAACCCTGAGACACCATTGTTGGGAACCTGGTAGCACAAGCTCTCGGTGATTTAACAGCTCGAGCTTCCGGTCCATCAGATGATGCCTGAGGGATCCGAGTACATGACCCGCATCCCTCAAATGACCATCCATGGTAAGAACACTGTAAATGCCCATTTTCATCAATCCTACCTTCCTGAAACAATAACCACCAAAATTACAAATCCAATATTGGAAATGCATATTAGGGAAATTTTGAACTTTTATGTTGTTGTTTGTGATCATGTTATGGTTTTGAGTTTGTTTTGTGATACGTGGGACGATCCTATGTGTCACCTGATACCCAATCATCAGTCTCGCCACATAGGATGGATATCTGAACCCCATCCATAGATTCATCTTATGTGTCACCTGATACCAATCATCATGTGTCGTCACATAGGATGGATCCGTGAACCGCATCCACGGATTCACATATGCATCCATCCTATGTGTCACCTGATTGGGTCTTGCCACATAGAATGGATAAGTGAACCCATCCACGGATTCACATATGCATCCATCCTAGGTGTCACCTGCAAAGGTCTCGCCACATAGGATGGATGAGTGAACCCATATACGGATTCACATATTCATCCTATGTGTCACCTGATACTGAATTATCAGGTCTTGCCACATAGGATGGATCCGTGCCAAAACAAACTCAAACCCACACCAAAAAACCATAATATGTTCCCAAACAACACGAAATATCCAAACTGGGTATGAAAAGAAGTGAAATTACAGATAAAGGAGCAAGACGATGAGGGCATTTATCATCAAACGCAACCCATTCATTGTTAATCTTATCAAACCAAATAACAACATCCCGATTAAGAAGCGTAAACGGAGTTGGGATACTTGGATCAAGATCTTCAATTAGTGAAACAGGGTACCAATGATCTCTCCATGAGAATTTGGACGAATCATTCGCATCTAACTCTTCAATTTCAATATTCGGGTCAGTGGCAGAGGGGGACGGCGGAGCAGCTACGTAAAGTGGCCGGAGAAGCTTTTTCCGGCGAGTTGATGAGTGCAGAATTATGGGTTTTGATTGTTGGAGAGGGTGAAAAGGGGGAAATAAACGATTGTTTGTGGTGGTTGATGGTGGTGTTGAGAAGAGTAAAGAAGCCATTTTTGTTAGTGTTTTTTTTTAAATAAGTGGTGTGTATATAGAGAGAGTGTGTTTAAGAAGAGTTTGCGTGTAAGTTAGAAACACGTTATTGGCGTGTAACTTGGACGACATTGCAACGAGGACAAATGTTTGAACACTAGATATTTCCTTTTCTTTCTAGTTTAACCAGAAAAAATAAATAAAAATGATTTCTTTCTAAGCTGATCTTGAGTATGAACACGAATACAAATGTTGTTTGAATACAAATTTGGACGACATTTCGTTTTCTGTCTCATTTTGTTGAATCTTTACGAATATATAATACAAAAGAGTTAAGATGTATGTGTTATATATGTAGATTTAAAAAAAATACACTTGTAATTTTTTTGAGGTAATTGAAATATGAAATAGTTGAAAGTTAAAAGATTTGAGCTTTAAAATAATAGGTACTTACAAGTGAATTTGAATTTATTTTCTATGTTCTTAAAATTTATCATTGTGAATACTCACCGCCACACATGTAACATTTGCGGATCCATTGCTAGCAACCTGCCACCACCAAGGCCGGCTCTAGTGGGGAGCAAGGTGTGAGACCGCGCAAGGTCCGGTTGTTTTAGGACCCAGAATTTTAATTTAAAAAAATTACTTCGTTAAAAGTCATTTTTAGATATTTTTTTCTATTATTATATATTTTTGGGATTGAAGTTAACACAAGACCATAAGTGGTTGTGGTCTTATGATAGGGGTACGTTTTTAATTTTGCCTAGAGCTCAGAAATTTTTAGGCATACGTACCACCACCTACTAATCTTCACTACCACAAGCTCCATAGAGTCATCACGCTAGCCTACAAGATGCCACCGCAGCCACTGTCAACTTGTTGACGTCCAACCATTGTTAGTCTTGCCACCACCATTGATGGTTGAAGTGTCGGCAACAATAGATGTGATGACGGTAAATCAATGTCAGTAGGGATGATGGCGATGCCCATATGGTTTCAGTGGGCGTTGTTGCGTTAGTGAAAAATATTGAGTGAAATAATTTCAAATTGAGTTTCAATTTATTTCTAAATCTAACACATCAAGATTTAAGAATGAACTTCAAATCATAAGTGCAATATTTTTAAGAGCCAAACACACTAATACATGAAATTTATATTACAGCTCCATTTAGTTATGCAAATCCAACTCATCTTCAGGGTCAGGGCTATAAATGAGTGATACGAACATGCATAGATTATTGTATTTTAGAACTATATCCAGAACTAATTATTATTAAATAAGTCCTCTTTGTCTTCTCCAAAAGTCTGCTAACACCACCACCAACCCTGTCATAGTCATCTTCAGGGCTAAAACCTCATTGCCCTTGATCCCTTTAACCACTAATGGGTACTTTGCTGTTTTTTAAAACCGTAGTTAGCAGTTTGGCTACAATTTCCAGATTAACACACTATCAAACGGCGTATCAACATATCCTAACGCATGTTTTTGGGCATGGTTTCATGATCAACTTTATCACTAACGGGTCAAACAAGTTACTTGAATGAAAGATAAAAGGGTTAAGCCTGTTAGTTTATTCAAAATATATATAACTCCTGTCATATTTGACACACACACACTAGTGAATTATAGGATACTGAAACAGTATTGGATAAAAAGCATTTTGGGTCAACCCAAATCAAACAATAACAAAATCCACTATTGTTGAATGCTACATCAATGCCTATCAAATATTCGAATGAACCAAAAAGCTCGACTACTAAGCCATTGCCCAACCCAACGCTTCTATTCTTTCCATGTGTTAAGAAAATGTCTTAGAACGAAAAATGATCACTAGTGTTAAAATGGTATAACTGAGTTGGGTTGTTTTAACTTTTACGGTCCAAAGCCAAAAGACACCAACCGTTATGAGGATATTTAACAGTAAGAACTGAGACCAAAGGAGTGCAAAATCATTTCATTTATCAAACATTATTAGGACCCATGGGTCCAAACTCATGCCAATTAAGCACATTACAGTATTGCGAAAACATCTACCCACATAGTTTTCAGAATAGTTCGGTAACACATTACACTGCATATATAGGAAAAAAAATACCTAAAGATTACTTCTTAGAATAAGTCTGATAATCAGGTCCTACGTCTCGTGATCCACTGTTGATATAAGGTCCACGGAAAGTGGCTTGAGGTGGCAGTGGTTTTGACGAATCAATAATGGGCGCCTTTGATGATCTAGTCCTGCATTCAACACATAACTACTACTTCAAGAAAAGATAAAAAGAGCCAAAAAGTAATGCAAAGAAATTAGCCAGTTTCTTAAATATACCAATTCAGTAGGTGTTACGCATTCGAAAACTCTTTCTAGTGACTTACAAGTTACAAGTTACAACCCATTTGACCCGTTTCCATTTTAGCCCAGTTTTAAAATTTGTCCCCTTTGACCCACTGGTTAAGAATTTGACCCGTTTGACAGCTGACAATGAAGAATCTACTTACGCCATGTAAAACGGAAATGCTAAACCTGCACTTGCAAAAGCTAGCAAGCCCGTGGCAACAATGATGTTTCGTGTTCTTGACATGAAAATTTCTAAACACCGAAACTTGAAAAAGATAATCTGCAAATCACCAAAAGGATGTTAGCATACCAATCCAAAGTCCAGTTACACACTTTAACAGATGCAACAATCCTAATAACAAATCGCGCGTAAACAAATGTGTGATCATTGCCACTTCATAAACAAGATCAATCAATTCACTCATGTTACCTTGCTCAAACACCAACCATTATTTATATCTTCATCATGAGCACATAATACATTGTAAGCAATATCACATATTAGATGAGCATCATCTCGAGGAACTGAAATATGATTTTAGCATTCGAAATGAAACCCAAATATGGACTAATTGGCTACATACCAATTAAAAGATTGATTATTTCATGGTTCAATTTTTAAACTTTATCAATTAGCTTATTATGAAGAGTTGAAAATGCAAACAATAAATAGCATATAAATTTTCCCCAAATCCTCAAAAAATCTATCTTGGATTTGCTAGGCAAGGGATTTAAAAAACCTTAAAAACATAATCAAAATGGATGAATTGAAGCTGCCAAAAACCCTAACACGATCATGATTATACCTGGCGATGATGCTAGTTTGTGACACAAGTTCAATCGAGGGTTAATTCATCAAACAGGAAACGGGTGGGTGTACTTGACCCGATATACTTATTTTACTTTTTTTTAGTTTCGAGTAAATAGCGGTTTTGGTCTGATTGTTTTTATATTTTTATCGGGTTTAATCTCAATTTAACAGTTTTGTTCTCGTCTAGTTTAACCTCGACTTTCATATTAGGGACATCTTATTTCAAATTAGGGTTTATGTTCACCAAACTCTTACTTTTCTGTAAACTAATTTCTTTCGAGTTTTTGTAATCGTTGAACGATGTTGATCTTTAGATATTCCGTATTGATTGAATCTTTTGAAGAAAAAAAAACACGAACCATAATTCTATATCGTCGATTTGATCTATGCCAGCTTCATCTTTTGAACCCTAACACCTTTGCATATGGTCGGGTCAGTGTTTGCTTCTGTAAGTGAAAAGGTTTTCAATTTGGTTGTAAGTTTTAATTATTGATTCATGAAGTAAACTTCACAAAACAATTTTTTAATTCATTTCTTGTACATATTGGTTATTAAACAGTGTTGTTGTGCGTGTAAATCTCAAGTCTATGACGAAGTTCAAACGGTGTATTTGCAGATCGAGTTTCGAGTCACACTAGTATGACCATCTTATAATTATATTTATTGATAGAAACCGGTTGAGTCATCAGTCTTAATTTCTCTGTTATCTATTATTTGGTGATTTCATATTTATTTCTTAAAACATTTTAATTATTTATATTCAATTTTACATAAACTTTTAATTATATTTATTTTATATATAATAAAATACATATAAATGAAAAGCTCGATATGTAAACTCGAGCTCAGGCTCGATAACTTAATGATCTTTTTTTAAGCTCGGGCTCGAGCTCGAAAAAGCTCGGCTCGTTCGATCTTTTTATCGATCCGATCTCAAATAGCTCGCAAGTAGCTCGGCTTATTTACAGCCTAACGAGTTGAAGGTAAACTTATAACTACTCGTTCACAACAACATATTTGTTACATTATATTGAGGCTTAAATGTGACTTTTGAAGTTATGAGCACCTTTAAGGTACGTTTATTTTACTAAAATCTCATCTGCTTTCTTTAGACGTTATTTTTATTCACCCCCATCATCCTCATCCAACATCCCTCATCATCCACAGACCACATACACCAACACTAACACCCACAATATGCCTTAGAATAGATTAGATTATGTGCAAATCCATTTAAGTGTGTAGTTTAGGTTTTATGTATAAGATCCACAACACCCATAATTTCTATGGATCATATATCAGAAAAAAATAGTTAGGTATTTGCTTAGTGAAAAATGAGCAAAAGTAATTGCAGAAATAACATACAAAATGTTAAGTTAAACCAAATCTCTATAACCTAAAATTGAATCTAATAATAATCAAATTTCGAAAACAACTACAAAATGTTAAGTTAAACCATATCTCTGAAGTGATTGGTACCTTTAGGAGTTTAAGAATGTGACTTCTTCTCTTTCACATTCATAGTGCTGTCTATTTCTATAAACATAATAGAGCTAAGGGAGGAGGGAGTGGAAGAAACGAGGAGGAGACAAGGAGAAGAAAATGAAGCTTGTCAACAAGCTTGGGACCTCGTGGACAAGCTTGTTGTGTGAGAGGGAGGCATCATTGCATCTTGTTGAACTCGCGAGGCCCATACCGTCACAAGCAAGGTGGCAACAAGAACTAACCTTGTTCACCTCGTTGGAACCACTCCTTGCCCCCTTAAGCAAAATAATGTACAACTTACCACATCACATATTCCTCAATCAAATTCTCAACACAAACCCAAGTGTTAATTTTTTCATTAAAACCACAAAACATGGAGTATTGACGATAAATTAAATTGATTATCATTTATAAAAGAGTAAAGTACAGTTTTGGTCTCTGTGTTTTCATACTATTACTAGTTTCAGTCTCACCTTAACAGTTTTGGTCCCTGTGTTTTTATTTTCTAACAGAAATGGTCCTGAACACTAACTCCATCCAATTTTCCGTTAAGTCTCCCTCATATGCGGAGTAAAAATGTCATTTTTCTACTCTTTTTGACATGCAACTGAATAAAAATGTTAACCTATACGATGACCTAGATAAAAGAGGTGAGAAATTACATTTTTTCATCTCGGATGCGTGGCGCGTGTGAAAGACTTAACGGAAAATTGGATGGAGTTAGTGTTCTGTGAACATTTCTGTTAGAAAATAAAAACACAGGGACCAAAACTGTTAAGGTAGGACGAAAACTGTTAATGACATCAAAACACAGGGACCAAAACTACAGTTTACTCTTTATAAAAACTCCAAAAGTAAGTTATCTACATTGAGGTTTCGTTGGGTTGGAAAACATCATCGGAAACATCATCGGAAAACATAACTGTAAAAATTGGGGTAGATGACCGGAAAAGATGGTGGTGGTGAGTTTTGGAAAAGAATTTGGCTAAGCCAATATCTAGATGAGGGCGAAAATGGGATGTTCCCTAAGCCCCAAAATGAGGACACATGTCGGCTGCAGAAGTGGCTCACATGGAGAATGTTGTCATAAATGCGTCGGAGATGTGGGCTAAGCCCACAACAGAAATATGGCTAGTATCACTCATAGAATAAAAAATGTCCATAGGATATAGGTTGGATAATTTTGTGTCCAAAGTATGGTTAAATGTCCATTTTCATGATTTTCTCTTGGAAAAATAAACGACTTTGAGAAAAGGAAGGAACAAGGCTGAACACGGATTACGTGTTACATGTTTTTTTAAAAACAAAAGTGAATGGATTACGTTTGTTACATCGTGTTACATATTTTCTTAAAAACAAAACTTAATGGATTACGTTTGTTTCATCGTGTTACATATTTTTTTAAAAACAAAATTGAATGGATTATGAGTCACTCCAAACATGTTACATGTGTTACATATAGTGTTACATATTTTACATAGTTTTAATAATGCTTATCATGATTCGGTTCTTAATAATATCTTCTGCTTTGACATGATAGTTCCTTTACCTACAAAGAAAACATGTTACATAGTTACATATAAAAGAGTAAGAATAACAAATTAAACAACATGCTGAAAATTAACTAGTATGTATGTTACATCGTGTTTCATATGTTATTAAAATACAAACTAGATGGTTAAGTGTCAGTCCAGACATGTTACATAGGTTACATCATGTTACATATTTTATTAAAAGTAAAGTTGCATATATTGCATTTATATATTTGGATCTAAAAAATCAAATATCTAAAAAATGTTACATATTGTTACATATTTAACTGAAATTTAAAACCAATAAAGAAAAGTTACATATGTAACATCATGGCTAATCGGTTTGTTACATTAATCTCTTAGTGAATGTCTTTCACATAATAGAGTTTAGTTGAGTCAAATGTTTTGTTATGTTTGTCTCTTGTGATTGATTTGCAATAAGATCATAAAAACAAATGTTTTGAACTAAACAAATAATAATGTGTAGTTTTTTTAGTAACCGTGAGGTGATAGAATAATCGATAGGTCTTATTTGATGAATTTGCTAACCTTAGTTCTTCGTGAGGAGTTCATTTAGAGTTTGTTTGTCAAGTTTGTTTATTAATTACCTGAATTAGTTAAATTTCCTATGGTGTCCAAACTGTGAAGTAGGATGTCAAAGATAGGTACATTATTATAACCGGTTAGGCGACTGTGAGGGAGAGTGACTTATTAAACTGGTTGTCTTTAAGAACTTGTTAGGAATTTATTGGGTTCTTCGCGAAAATGTTCGATGGTCCTAGTTAAATCTCTAATATGTGAGTATCATAAGATCCTAGTTCAATAACTTTTACAAATCCCATTTAACTAATAATTGAACCTTCGAGGATTCTAGCCTGGGTGGTTTCGTCTTTCATCCGATTAAATCATTTCCAAAACGGTCTTTCGTTCAAATTACTTAATTTTATAATTAAGTTTATTTTTAATTTAGTTTAGTTAAACCCCCTTTTGCACATTATAATCTATAAAAGTCAAGTCATGCTTGCTAGTTTAACGTTATTTAAAGAGCCTCGTATGTTTGATATTCAAACTTACTTACGCTTTACTAGAGTCGATCGGTACAATTGCCGGTTTTAGTTAAGTTTTTAGGGGTCTAGATTTATTATTTTGTGTCTAGATTAGTTTGATTTTTCTTATTAAAACCATAACTACTAAAAACATAACTACTGTTTTTACGCATCACAAATCATCATTTTCATGTAAAAACTTAAAAGAAAATGAGAACAAGGTGCAATCAAATCACCATTTAATGTAAAAACTTAAGAGTAAGAAAATGAGAATATACGTCATTAATCATTTTCATGTAAAAACTTAAAAAAATCTAAGAAAGAAAGAAAGGGATAAAGAGAGAGAAAGAGAAAGAGAGAAAAAGAGAAGAGAGGGAAAGAAATAAAGAAAGAGAATCGAAGCTTACATTGCTGTTTGGTTTGATTTCAACCATTATAATGAAATCGTTGTTTGGTTTGATTTCAACCCTTATAGTGAAATCAGATGTTGGTTTCACATAACATATCCTTTTGAAACTATAACAACATAAATGTCACAAAATCAGTATCATCGACCAACTACATAAAAATGAAATGAAAAAATTACCTTGAATCAAAAGTAGGAGTTGGTGATGACGACTCGATCTGATCGTACACTTAGAGGAATGAACGACTTTGAGAACAGAAGGGAAAGATCGAAAACGGAGTTGCTTAATGTTATCTTGGAAGCCAAAGCTTAGTGCAAAATAACTCATTTTCTTTACAAATGACAGGGAAGCAAAATGAATTGTTTTCACAATATATACATAGTGAAATAAATGGGACTGTTAGACACTTTGTGCTGCCGATGATTTTTATTTTTACTTTTTATTTTTTGAAAAAACTAACATAATGACAATAAAATATAAAAAATCCAAAACTTGTGGAGAGGGTTAGTGAGAGAGAATCAAATCATCTTCAAATCAAAAAAAATAAGAAATGAGGTTCCTATTACTACAATCATCTTCTCTTCTTTTATAATAAATTGTTAAGCAATGGCATCACACTGTGCCACTTGTCACAGCTAAAATATTCTCCGCCAGTTTACGGATCTCGGGTTTACAATTTTATAATTCGAAACATATTTTTTCAAATTTTGTTTTATTATTTGTCGTTCATTTTCATATACGTATTCGCATGTGCGATGAAATTGAGACATCGTGTAATATGTAGCTGTCGAGAAATTAGGAGAGAATTTAAGGTTTTTTTCATTTTTATTGTTGTCGATAAGTTATCTTAAACTTTTCGTAAATATTGAGTTGTTAAAAGTTTGTCGAAAACTGTTGTATTAAAAAAATAGTTTAGTAGAGTGGGTCAACGAAAGGGGGTCCAACGGGATATAGCCATTGAAATTAAGGAAACTTTTGAGCCTACAATACATGCACAACCGATTTCCACCAATGCAATGGCGGAACTTGAACAGGCAGACATGAGAGCGGTATTTAAAAAAATATATATTTTTAGGGGACAAACTCAATACGTATAAAAAATCTAAGTTATCGGGCCAAAAAGTAACACCACTGACGAAAAAAGTAGAGGGTCAGACAGTAACATTCCTGAAGGAAAAAAGGGGTCCCCCGGTGCCTCCTCCCTCTTAAAGATACGCCACAGCACATGGTCTTATAGGGAGTTCCAAACAAGATCAATACCCCTATTTATATTACTTGGTTACTGATTCTAGATGCTCAAATATCTAAGTGTTTCTAGAGTAATCTATACAAGACAAGATTACACATGAGAATTCTAAAAAACTATAGTAAGCTATCATAGTTTTCATAGATGTGTACCATTGTTACACTTATAGAGCCTTCAAATCAGTCCTTTAATGGTTATTCTAGAGTCTTCTAGGGCTATTATATAATCGTAGCCAACCAAACACATATATGTTAGCTTATGTTACTTCATGACCCGAGTCCTAAGGTGATCCGTTGTCTAAATGGATTTTAAAAAGATTTGAAAATGCCCATTCACTCTTCAAAGTAGTATTTTTACTGAAAGTATCAAGTTAGTACACATAAATGGACCACTAGTGGCAGTGGCGGAGCTAGACAAAAAGTTGAGGGGTATCCTTAATTTTTTTTCTCCGTACGTTCATACAATAAATAAATCTAAACACGATAAAAAACATACCTAATAGAAATCGAGTCATCACATCCTCATTTGTTACTTTTATCAAATATTTCTCATTCAATCGCACAAACTAAGGAACTCTTCAAATATTTGTCACTCATTCGATTGCATAAATCCTTCTTCACAAGCTTCAACTTAAAACATCTTTTAGAGAATTGGCCCATGTATAATACGACGTGTATACAAAACTTAAAACGAATAACTCATATAAAAATTTTCTAATACAAAAATAAACCCGAACTTAAAGTAAAACCAAAATTAGATTTAGTGACATAATCACAACCCTTTAACCGGATGGTCACAGCTAGTTATGTTTAAATTTAGGGTTATTGAATTTAATCACCTTCAACTATTGGTTATTGGCCGCTGTCACCCTTAAGTATCACTTTGGCCAATATAACTCCCAACTAAACACTTTGGTGTCTGTATCACCAAAATTTAACAAAAATTAACCAAAAATTAACCAAAAGTGACTTGAATTGGTTAACTTTTTGTGATACGGTGTTCATAACACCAAAAGCTAACCAAAAATAATCAAAAGTTAACCAAAAGTGACTTGAATTGGTTGACTTTTGGTGATAAGGACACCAAAGTGTTTAGTTGAGAGTTATATTGGCCAAAGTGATACTTGAGGGTGACAACGGCCAATAACCAATAGTTAGAGGTGATTAAATCCAATAATTCTTAAATTTATTATGTACAATAATTATTTACAAACGTTCACAAAATAAACAAAGTAAAAAACTTGTAAAGTTAGAACTAACTTTTTTTTTACCTTTTTTACTATATGTTTTCTAACTTATAAAATAATAACGGTAAAAATAACACTATGCCTATTATATATCGAGTATTTGAGTATAGAGGTGCACAAAAAAACCGGAACCGGAACCGGAATCGATCAAATAACCGAAAACCGGTTCTTCGAAGAACCGGTTCTTCGAAGAACCGGTTCTACAAGAACCGAACCGGAACTGAACCGTAGGTTCTACTATTTTTTCCAAATTATAGGTTCCAAAAGAACCGGAACCGGTTCCTAAAAAAACCGGTTCTTGGAAAAACCGGTTCCTGGAAGAACCGGTTCTTGAAAAACCGGTATGTTTTAGTGTTGTTATTTATTTAATGTTTTAAAAGCTATATATCTTGTAATATTTTAAATTTTTAATGTTACTTCCGGCCCATATCGTAGAAAAAAAGGTATTTTTTAAGAACCTGAACCGGTTTTTTAGGAACCGGAACTGGTTCTTTAGGAACCGGAACCGGTTACTAGGTTCTAGTTTTTTCACCAAAAACCGGTTCTAGAACCGAACCGGTTCTTGTAAGAACCGGTTCTTTTAACACCAACAAGAACCGGAACCGGTTCTAGAACCGGAACCGGTTCTTCAAAAAAACCGATTTGTGCACCTCTATTTGAGTACATGCAAAAAAAATAAAGTATATATATTTTATAGTAAGCTTATCAACTTATGTTTGCAACAAGTTAAAGTAACAAGTTTAAAAGCTAAAAATATGATTGTTGGGCTTATACAAAATGGGCTCAACTCACAAATAATCTAGATTTAAATACTAGTATTTATCTCCTCCACTTTCTTTTAGGGGTGTTCGTTATTCGAATTTCATTCGAATTATTCGAAATTCGATTCGAATAGAATTCGATTAAGGCCATTTTCAGTCATTCGAATTCGATTCGCATTCGATTCAAATAATTTTGTCGAATGTGGATCGAATACGAATATGATTTTATGTATTCGCATTCGATTCGCCCAATTCGAATAAGAAATTTATATATTTTTTAATAATTATTTTTAATATATCTAATTAATTATCTATATGAATATGATTTAATGGGCTTGAAGTAAAGTTAAAAATACCCAGACCCAACCAATTACCCAATCTTAATTGTTGTTTCTGCATATGAACATGATTTGGTGCTGTGACAACTGCTTAATTGTTGTTTCTACAAGTTTTAAACTTGTTTATAGTCTTTTTTGTGTTTGATTATGTAGTTTTTGACCTTTTGTTTACACGTTTCAGACTTGTTGATGTGCTAGTATTTTGCATATTGTTTGGGTGATGTTTTGTATATTGTTTGGGTGATGTTGTAGACTTATGTTATGTTGGTGCTACATTTGTATTGTTACTTGATGTGTTTTTATTTATATTTTTTAAAGCGAATACATTCGAATCTATTCGAATTCGATTCGAATAACTTAATCGAATCGAATACATAGATTTTTATTCGAATGTGGATCGAATACGAATACAGTTTTTAAAAGTCTCAATTCGACCAATTCGATTCGCCTAATTCGCCCAATTTGCATTCGATTCGAATGAACACCCCTACTTTCTTCTACACATCATCTTGAAAAACCTCCACTTCATCTTCCTCCTAACACCACACATCTTAATATTTTATAGTTTATACACATTGGTTTTCTTCTATCTCTTGGTTTTATACAATATAGTGGCCTTTTAATTTCAGGTGGTTTCTTTTTAATTTTTCAGGGGTATATATCCTAAATGAAAAACGAATAATTTTTTTATTTTTTTTACCTTTGACCCGAGAAGTTGAGCTGTAGCCCGGACTACCCCTGGCCCTAAGATACCTTCGCCCCTGACTAGTGGCGACATTTGTCGTCAGACCCAAAAAGTCATACCTAGATGATTAAATTTCAAAGAAACCTTAAAATATACTAATTAACAAAAATGGGCATTTTTCGCGATATGTAAGGTTTAATTAGCATATGGAATGTTGCAATATATCATTAGAAGTAATATTTGACCATCAAGATTTCAACTTCATATATTCACTTACTTCCTACAAACAAACACAAAACTAAAATAAATATATAAAGATTGATATTTGATAGTACGTGTTAACATTTCTAAAGTTATTACATGAAAAAGACTAGAAACCTGCCTCTTAATTTGTTATCCAATTCATCTTTGACTTCACACCATCTTGTTGCCTAGTACCTACAAATATCAAGACAAAGAAATTAACAATATCTAACTTAAATAAAAAAATATTAAATACTCTTCTCCTAGATCCATAATAACGTATAGCATTATAAGAAACAATCTAACAATATATAGGATACATTTGATTAGACAGTATATATAAGCATGTTAATTAACATATAACATCACCTTAAACATTGCAGCATTTAAGAGGGCAAATACAACACCATTTGATACTACACCAAGACCCTTAATGCCGTTTACCGATGATATCATGACTCCATAACCAAAACCCGCCATCATACTGCAATGATGTACAATGAAGATCACAGGATTAGCAAAAAATGTCAATTAACTTGGACATAGGATGCACAAATTATAATGTCACGACTCCATAACAAAAACCAGTCACCATATATAATGCAACCATATATGTACAACTTAAGATTATCAGACAATAACCAAAGACATACAAGTTATTAACCTGAAAACAAACACATGTATACGCCACCCTCAAACAACAGTTCGAAGGTAGTGGCCAGTTCTCACAGTGTGATGCAAGCCTGACCTTCAAATGGTCGTTTGATGAATAGGCTATGAAATAAGCTTGTTATAGACCATTTCGAGATAGTTAATCTCCCAATATATAGACCCATTAACTTTGTTCCAATTTTTCTACTTGTCAAAATGTCATTTTAACTATAGGCTACATGCAAAGAAACTAAAATCACATTAATGTGATGAACATGGTATCATCTGATGTAACCACCCACGTACTATCTATTATTGAACTAATTAACTTAGGAGTTGTGTGACAAAATCTGAATTATTAAGTGTTGAATGGTTAAGAGGTCTGAACCATTAAGAAACTTCAGATGATGGTGCATGCTCTATTCAGTTTTATTCAGCATTTCTCTGTCTCTTAACCATTCAGCACTTAAGTGAACCATTCAAAAGCATTTTTTATGAAACAAACGCTCTGAATGCTACTGAATCTGAATGATAAAACACTAAACTGAATCATTAAGAGGTGAAACAAACAGCCTTTTAGAAAGAAAAAAAAACACACACACACAAGTTGTATTGCAAGCATAATAGTGAATGTGTCCGGCCCATGGGTTGCATGCTATGAACATATGATCAAAGCCCTGGCTAATTAAACATAATTAGCTTACAATGTGTAGACATCTTCCTTTCCTCTTAAGTTCTTGTCGGCAGCAATCATGCCTTTGTAGATAGCAAACTCACCAGCGAAGATACCTCCCGCTAATAAAGATTCTACGAGTGGTTTGTACGCTCCACAAAGATAAAGACACTACAGTACAAACAACAACAGTTAACTTCATGCATGCATGCAAAATTGCAAACGTTACGTTGTATAGATAGGATGTAATTAAAAAAGTTAACGACGTACCTGTGGTTTTGGCCCAGCTGTGAACTGCCAAGGAATGGAATTGCGCTTGGAGGCATACTTAAAAAGGGTGTGAAGGACAATACCATTGACTAATGTAGTCCCGAAACCTTCGAAAGCAGCCTCTAAGGTGTTGGAAACAAAAGTCTTGACAGGTTGTTTCGCAACCCAATTCTTAAATCTTTCGCATGTAATCTCAATATCTTTTCTGACATTTTGAATGTGATCCATGGCTAAGGCTGCTCTATTTTCACCACCCATGATTCGAATGTCTTTGTACCTGAGTTTGTGGGACGAATAATCACGTAATGTCGACAGAGATAATGACGAGCGGCAGATGAATTAGGGTTAAACTTTTAAGCTCCATCCTTTATTTGGCCCGATATGTTTTTCGAAACAAATAATAAACAGGCCCAAAAAGAGGATTACGGTTTACTCCGTGTCCAACATTAATATATCATTTGCATCCTTGTCAAGAATCTACGTTCAAAGAGACGATCACACTGACTCACATGACGACTCGTTGCTGCTAAAGAGATGATGTTTAGAGATCGTTTTCGTATGAAAAAGGAAAATAAAACTATAAAAGTGTCATGTATGCATGTACGCATTATCTTACACAACAATATTTTAAAAAACGATGGGTTAGCTTAATTTATGCCCTAATTGTATTCCTGAAGTTTAATATTCGAAGAACGCAATGACGGATCTTGTCGACCATTTCGAGCACGCTTACATTCAGACTAGACGATAGAAACAACTAAATATTAGTTGTTATTTTTTTAATTAAAATTTTTTTGGTTATTTAGTGATTTTTATTATTTCATATTTATCTAATAATATTATTTGTAATTTGTTTACTTTATTTTAATATAATATGATTTTTATTAATTTAATCCTTATATAATATACCAAAACAAAAAAATCATATGTGGCATCTTTTCATAGCTTTTAGCTTATGTGGCATTATCTGAGAGATTATCTCACAATAATGATTTTTTATTTAAAATATGTATATAAAATTTATTATAATAAAACTAATTACATTTTTGGTCCCCTAATATTTTGGAGAATTCTGAAAAATTTAAGAGTATTTATATTTTTAACCCTTTACTACAAGGGGTGTTTTATATTTGATAGGGTTTAAAAATAAACTTATAGATAAAGTTAATAATAACATACAATTAAAGACCTCAGTGTTTTATAAATATACATAACATTTTTACATGATTTTTTTTTAATAAACTACACCATAAAACTAAACACTTTATTCTCTTTAATTTGAGTATAATATTGCTATACTAAAAATCTAATTTTTAAAAATATATCATGTGTTCCATTTTGTCACGGTTTTGTCTCAAAACTAAATGGAACATTCATGAACATCTTTAAAATCATCACTTGAATTGTGTTCCCAAGCGTAGCGCGGACACTAAACTAGTGAATTATATAAAGTTAAAAAAGTTATCTTTGAGATGAGATTGAGAATCACCTACCTAAATTGGGATGAAGTAGGATGGATTAAAAATGTGTAAAATTCAATCCCAATTGAAATGGCATTGGATAAACTTTACATGAAGTGTTAATATTGTGTTATGCTAGGAGGTCGGTGATGATACGTGTTTCGATCGTGTGTTACCACGTGGCTATATTTTTTAATAACTTTTATATATTTATTACTAGTTTAGTGTCCGCGCTACGCTCGGGAACACAATTCAAGTGATGCTTTTAAGGATGTTCATGAATGTTTCATTTAGTTTTGAGACAAAACCGTGGTAAAACGGAACACATGATATATTTTTAAAAATTAGATTTTTAGTATAGCAATATTATACTCAAATTAAAGAGAATAAAATGCTTAGTTTTATGGTGTAGTTTATTTTTTTTTTAAAAAAATCATATAAAAATGTTATGTATATGTATGTTATTATTAATTTTATCAATAAGTTTCATTTTTAAACCCTATCAAATATAAACCGACTTATGTACACCCCTTGTAGTAAAGGGTTAAAAATATAAATACTCTTAAATTTTTCAGAATTCTCCAAAATATTAAGGGACAAAAAATGTAATTAGTTTTATTATAATAAATTTTATATACATATTTTAAATTAAAAAATCATTATTGTGAGATAATCTCTCAAATAATGACACATAAGCTAAAAACTATGAAAAGATGCCACATAGGATTTTTTTGTTTTGCTATATTATATAAAGATAAAGATTTTGATCACCGACTTTTAATAATTTCACTTTAGTTCTTGATGATTTTTGACTTTGATCTCTAACTTTTTTTAATAATTTTCAAGATTTCGGATTTGACTATGTTATCGTGTTGACTTCTAACTTTTTTTATTCCGCCTTTTAATACATGACACATTACGACTTTGTACCATGACGTACGGGACATGAAACTTTTTTTTATTGACGCACATGACGAAGTCATATACGCAAGACTCGATCATACGACCCGGCCGCTGCAATCTCTTGCCTAATTATTTATTGATATGTGAACTACTGCAATACAAATATATATTTCATGCAATATATATATTGAAAAAAAACAGGGTTTAGGCCTCCTAAAATTATATAAACCACAACTTTTAAAGAATATATGTAGTATCTATCTAATAATTCTAACTTTTAGGGGGTTACTTTTGGGGGGATTTTTTTTTATATTAGGAAATTTGGGTGGGAAATTAAATGGAATTTTAACCATGCATGCATAAGTTGATAGAGTAAAATTTCTTAAATATAAAATATTTACAAATTGTTAAACATAATGATTATAATTTCTTTACAAATATTATTATTTAACCCGTGTGTAACACACGGGTATTAAACCTAGGAATTTTTTTTATAACCAGTATGTTTTAGAAGAAAAATTAGAGAAATGGGGTAGTCAAATGAAAATTTAGGAAAATGGTATAACCGTTCCAGCCTAGAACGGTTTATGAGCAAAAGAAAATTACCAATCATTGGGGTATACTGACACTCGTACTTGTGTCAGTGAAATATTTTTTTTTCTTTTTTTTTTACTAAAACCGTTCCAGCATGGAACGGTTCATGAACAAAAACAAATTTGACACTAACACCGTTAAAATCCCAATGTTAACTCTAACAAACTTAACTGGACCAAGTTAGAACTTAACCAACTTAACTCCAAACTTAACATCTCCGGTTAAAAGTTAACTTACTTAACGAAAAACTTAACAAATCATTTAAATGTAAACGATAAACTTTCAAACTACTTAAAAACTAACTTGACTAACAAACTTCAGTTTTTCATCAGCGATTACATATTCCGTCAATTTCAGTTTTTCATTAAATTTAATTTTTTAATTGTTTTAAGTTAGCTCCTTTGAACGTTCATATATCTTTTTCATCTCAAATTTAAGCGTTCGTACAGACGTCCTCTCTTCGTAATGGTCAAAGCTACCACGAAAAAGAGACAAACAGTCAAAGTTAGGCACTTAACTACTTTAAAAAACAAATAAGAAGATAATTTATATTTTTTAATTTTGAAAAAATAGATTAAAAGTAACGTAAATCGTAAATAAATAAAAATTAAAAAAAATTGAACTACCACATGACAACACAAGATACGTGGTCTATGAAGAAATATTAAAAAAAAACATGAAGGTCTTATCTTTTAATCGCAGTCTATAGTAATTTTGTAGAAAAATTTAGTTTTGTCAATACACATGGTACGTGGCCTGTGAAAAAATATAAAAAAAACATCAGTTTAAAGTAACTTTTATAATTAATCTTTTTTTAGATCAAAAGCTTTATAACATTATATATGTATAATATATAAAATATATATATATATATATGCTGTTTGCGTAAAAAAATTATATAATAAAATATGTTATCAAGGGTACTTGAAATGAATAAAATAGAAAAAGTTAGCAGAAGTGGTGGTTGTACAGGGTAAACCAAAGCCCCTAAAAAGTTTTGTTCATGAGCTGCCTTTACTCAGCACGGTTTATGACTATATATGGTTTAGTTTTTCAATGCACTAACACTTTAATAAAACTTCAATTTCTTTTTACATGAACCATTCCTAGTAAGCACGGTTTATGGGTTATTTGTATTCTTGTTCTCTCCAAACAAAACAACTTCATATTAATGCCCTTTTAATGCAAATTTGTGGTTGGTATTTTTATTTAATTAGATGGTGATAGTTTAATTTTAATGCCCTTTAATAAATGTAAGCCAGAAGTGAAAGTATTTTTTTGTTGTTTTTAAAAAACTTCAATTTCTTTTTACATTAACCGTTCCTCGTAAGCACGGTTTATGGGTTATTTGTTTCCTTGTTTTTTTGGTTCTTTTAAGTCACTTTAACATAAAATGAGTTCATCTTCATCCTCGTCCATTTACCCTCTATTTAACATCCCTTCTTCATTTCTCTCTCAACCAAAATAAAAAATTTTAGAATGAGTTCATCTTCATCCTCGTCTATTCTCCCATACAAAAAATATACCCACACTAAATCATTAAAATCTCCTACCCTGCAAATGTCTCATTCTAATTTTTTACTTCGCCCTTCTCCCAAACCTCCATACCATATTTGGAATTCATACTCTTTTTATATAACTAAGTAAAATCAAAATCAGTTTAAGGCAATTTTCTTGTTTTCTTTATATAACTAAGTAAAATCATATAAGAAAACATAGATAAATTGCCTTCTATCGTGTACACCTCCTCATCGGTTCCTCGGAGCTACCGGAAACGTCTACACGGTCATACTCTTTACCACTCCAACATCAGAT
The DNA here is from genome assembly GCA_030867185.1 of Tagetes erecta. NCBI lineage: Eukaryota > Viridiplantae > Streptophyta > Magnoliopsida > Asterales > Asteraceae > Tagetes > Tagetes erecta. The sequence goes on along the minus strand of CM061489.1, from coordinate 2,537,186 downwards.
TAGCTTATTAAGTATATCTGATGTACCTGCATCACTGGTTACAGACTAAATAAATATGTTTTATGACATTACTACTAGTTGCTAAGTTTCGATATTTATTCTCGAGTTATGGATTTGTAAGTTTTCGTCTTTGTGTTTTGTGATACTGAATTATTTATGTATTGTAATTTGAAGCGTTAAAGGTCAAAGTTTTGGTAGTTTTTGATCTATTACTGAATTATATATGATTTTTAGCATGAATGATCAAAGTTTAGGTAGTAATTGTTGTGTTATTGAATGATTTTTGGACTGTAACTTTCAGCATAATTTAATAATGTGTATTTTAATAGTTCATTAAGTATAATTTAAATATTTATGGATTGCTAATTTTTTAACATAAACCGTTAGCCAAGACATAAATGTAATGAAATGTAAAGGTAATAAGTATAGACTCCGATCAAAAAATAAGACATTCATGTTGATTTCTCGGAAGTCACTACTTATATATAAATAAACTATAAAATTACACTTCGTAACTCAACAATATAAAAATCAACTAATAGTACGAAGTTAATTACTCCTTGCCTAGACATTCGCTGTTTGGTTTTGAAGGACTGCAACCAGGTGGCCAGTCCCTAACAGCCTTCACCAGTGGGATCTTTCTTTTTTTTTTTTTTTTGCTTTTTCAAGCATTTCAACATACTTACGATGTTTCAGCAAAGTTTTTTTTTTTGCCTTCGGCCTCGTCCATGTTTTTTTCAACCGCCTCCATTTTGTAAATTTTGTAAGAAGCTTTCGGCTTATATATAGGCTTCATAAAAAATACTATACACGTTTTAAAAAAATCTACATAAACCGCTTCATCTAGGAGCGGCTACCTATCATCACTAAAGTTTTTGTTCAATAAGCGCTTCTACTGGGTTTATCATTTAAAAAAAACAACACATACCTATACCTAACATAGCCTTCAACTTTTAAAAACCCACAAATTACTTTCACATAAACCGTGCCACCTCACCACGGTTTATGAGTAAATGCTTAAAGGACATGTTCTGCAACTAGTCTGCAACTTTTAGATAAGACATATTACTTTATATAGGTAGCCGCTCCTATTAGGAGCGGTTTATGAACAAACCAATTCAGTTCAATCAATCACGTGTTCTCCTGCTGCTGATAAAGGAAATGTCAATACTATTTACTCGTGATAAATAAAAGCATCAATTTCACTATTTAAGCAAGTTATTTAAATCCGGCTATTGATGTTATTGCAGCAGGAAATCAGCGTTATGGATTAATAAAATTATAAAAATAAGCCAGTACATTATATGGGAGACGGAAATGTCATAAATGTCGGCACGTTACTTTTAATCTTCTTATTTGTTTTTTTAAAGTAGTTAAGTGCCTAACTTTGACTGTTTGTCTCTTTTTCGTGGTAGCTTTGACCATTTCGAAGAGATGACGTATGTACGAACGCTTAAATTTGAAATGAAAAAGATATATGAACGTTCAAAGGAGCTAACTTAAAACAATTAAAAAATTAAATTTAATGAAAAACTGAAGTTGACGGAATATGTAATCGTTGATGAAAAACTGAAGTTTGTTAGTCAAGTTAGTTTTTAAGTAGTTTGAAAGTTTATCATGAACATTTAAATGATTTGTTAAGTTTTTCGTTAAGTAAGTTAACTTTTAACCGGAGGTGTTAAGTTTGGAGTTAAGTTGGTTAAGTCTAACTTGATCCAGTTAAGTTTGTTAGAGTTAACATTGGGATTTTAACGGTGTTAGTGTCAAATTTGTTTTTGTTCATGAACCGTTCCATGCTGGAACGGTTTTAGTAAAAAAAAATATTTCACTGACACAAGTACGAGTGTCAGTATACCCCAATGATTGGTAATTTTCTTTTGCTCATAAACCGTTCTAGGCTGGAACGGTTATACCATTTTCCTAAATTTTCATTTGACTACCCCATTTCTCTAATTTTTCTTCTAAAACATACTGGTTATAAAAAAAATTCTTAAACCTAGTGTATATATAATTTTAGAGAAATTGACCAGTAATGAAGCTAGAAGAAGTGGTTCTGCGCCTTTCTTACTAAACATAATCCTCTGTCTGAACCCCTCATGTATAATTCCTTTTTGTTGTTTCAGAAAAGTATTTTTTTAATTTTAAATGTTTAAATGGAATTTAGCTTTTAAAACTTTGAAACTTTATTTTCTAATACACCAATTTTTTTTATAACAATGATTAATGTAACGGCCAATGACCGATACACTTAAATGTGTAAGGATCGAGATCAAAACTATACATCTAACACCAATAGTTATTTTTTTACTGGCATTGGGCTCCCTCATGACTGCGAACGCAGCAGAGACTCAACACAACCCTTCTTACGAGCCAATTTGATCGGTGTCAAAGCTCAACTACCGACTGTTCCATGCAAATTTTTGAAGGATAACGCCCCCACGTAGTGGGTGTGAGGGCGTTATGTGGTGTTTCCGGACGTTATTGAGGCAAAAAAAGCCCACTACGTGTAGTCTAGTAGAAAACGTTTTCATATCTTAAAAACTTTATGTATATCACCAAGCATGCTTAAAAGTTTATGACTTATAACTTGGTTATTAATGATTAGACTATTAGTTGGTTACTTTATTATTACCAATCTCCTACCTTAATTGAAACGGCGTCGATTTTTATTCGCTTTAGGCCTTCAAACGTTTTAGCCACCCTTGATCAGTGATGTATCCAGAATTCTTTATCATGAGGGGCGGAAATCTTTTGAAGATCGTTTATCATCTATCTAATAAATCAAGGTTTTAGGGGGTAATATTTTAGGGGGGAATATTTTTATATAATAGGAAGTTTGGGAGAGACAATTTAGTGAAAATTTTCACCATGCAAGTTGATGGAGCCAAATCCTTAAATGTTATATATTTATAAATAGTTAAACGTAATGATTATAATTTCTTTATAAATATTACTATTTAACCTGTGTGTAACACACGGGTATTAAACCTAGTTATACAATAATTTCGGTCCGATTAGAGAACAATCGGATCAGGTTGGTTCATTCCTGAGAAACAACGTTAAAATGATTCCTTATCAAACTCTATCTAGAACCGTATAAAAGTAACCTTACTCATAAAGTGACGATATGTGATAGTTTTTTTTGTCTCGGCTTCTTTCTTTAGTTTACTTATAATTCTTGTTTACCATATAAAGTTCATATTTTTAATAAAAGAAGTTACTTTTTCAAAAATTCACTAAACACTTAAAACTAAAATTCTAAGTTGACATTTGGTAAAATAAAACAATAAAACCACATTTAATACATATTTTTAATTAAAAACTTCGGAAAAATAGCTAAACCTTTGAAGGTATAACTAAATGATCATTTATATTAGATTTTTGCATTTAATTGTTTACGAAAAGGGCATTCCACTAAAAAAAATTTGAACAACAAAAATAGTGAAATACAGAGTTTTTTTTAGAGAGGGACATATTTGGTATTTTGCAATTTTGATTGGACCTATCGGTCTGTATCACCAATGGCCGATTGACTTTTTTTTAAATACTTTATTTAACTGACTTCATATTTCCAATAATGACTTCATGTTTCAAGTAAATAAATAAGAGAACATTTCCTATTTCTTCTCGTTAAAACATTCAAGCATGTCTTTGTAACCATGGTCAGAAGAAAAAAAGTTTAAGTAACATAAAACATCATTTTGCAGATGCTCTTTGACAATGTGGTTATAAAAAGCTTCATCGTTTCTTCTGTTTTAAAGGTTTAAGAGGGACGGTTACAAAATTTCAGAAGGATCGCTCAGGATTTTCACATATCTGTAACACTGGAAGTTTTTGTTTTATGGGGGGCAGCCGCATGTGTCATGTATGCTCTATCAATGTGTATGAATGTGAACGGTCTTGCATAGGAACAAGTATTTGTCAACCCAATGTAGGCAAAATATGAAAGTCCTATATATGATAACGTTATCTCAAAAGAATGAAAGTATGTCTTACTCAGTAGTAAGGCACCCGGGTTTGGGGCCTTACATCGAGCATTGAGTGGGTTTCCTTATGTTGCTTGTACGGTGGCTTCTTTTCTCCGATTTATTATTTGTGTGCAGCTGCAATCGCCTCTTTTCACCCCATTTAGCAGCCTTGGTTACAGAATGTTCATCCAAGCATCAATCTGCTTCCATCTTTAGTGGAGAGGATTTCACGGGCGAGGTGCAGTTATTTTCAAATAATTTTAACGGTTTACCAAATGTAGTTTAAGGGGGAGTCGGTTAGGCTTGAAGAGGACAAAGACCAATTTCTTAAATGGCAAGGGGCGCTAGGCAAATGATTCAAGTGGAAATAAGCATGTCTTTGCAGGTATATACAACCAAACCAAGTCGATATCATCAGTGCGGAAGAGGCAATGTCTTTGCACGCAATGGAGTTTAGATGTCAAAACAGTCATCATTTCACCCAATCAGAAGCACCTTGTGGCACTCCTGATAGTTTTTCTAAATCTATTGCTAGTTACAAGAGCATAACTGGGATTTGAAGACACATAAATGCAAAATCGAAGCTGCAAATTGAATGCAACTTTACTAACATATCAGTCTCACAATAGAGAGGCATCTTTAGGAACAAGTTTTTTAAGCAAGTTGCCACAGCCTATAATATATATAAAGACCACAAAAACATTAACTAGCTATAAACTGAAACATGTTATATATCTAAAGATAGTGGTAAGATCCGCATATACATCTCATGAAATACCGTGAATCACATATAAAGTGTAATAACAAACTCCAACAGACCTACATGTAGAATTGTAGAGTGTAGAGAAGAATATACCCAAGAAACCTTACTTTTTGATGTTCTTCTTTGCATCAACCTCTTTGTTCTCTGCATCAGCTTTTTTCTTCTTTGATTCAGCATCTTTCTTCTTTGCTTCAGTGTCTTTAAGCAAATTGTAAACAGCCATTTGCAAGACAACCCCAATGCAAGTAAAAACGACTTTAAGTACCATTGCCAGATTTTGGTTACCCTTGGCAATAAGGTTCACGACATTATAAACCGACGAAATCAACGAATACAGATTCGATGCCTCTATAGTCTTCAAGATATTTTTTTTCAGCAAATCAACAACAACCCATCTATTATCTTCAAACAGCTTGCTACCACAATCCGACCACCATCCCAAAGAAAAGGTTGGATGGACCTATATCACAGAAGATGAAACTAAGATTCAAAAACAGCAATAAACATTTTAAACAAAGAACAACTATGTATTAAACTATTACTTACAACAGCAACTTCAGATGAAGTGACAACTGAAGAAGGGGATATCTCATAGGGAACTGTGTGTATCTGTGAGCAGTACTTACAATAAGGGTCAAATATTTCATTTATAACATAACATAACATTCAATATCAGAAGACTTGGTGCTAACCTCCCTCACAGGTCCATAAACAGATCCCTCAGTATAAGGAAAAATTTCAATCACCACAAAAAACCCTCGGGATGAAGGCTGGACAACAAAAGTATGCTTCAGACTGTAAATCAAACACATCAACAATAAAAATCAGACTCTTAGTTGAACAAATCATCATTAAATTTTGATAAATTCATCAAAAACCTCTCTGAATCAGTATTTGAAGTATCAGAACCAGAATCATCAGTTTTAGCAGGATTGGAACCAGAATCGTCAGGTTTAGCAGGATTGGAACCAGAATCATCAGGTTTAGCAGGATTGGAACCAGCATCATCATGTTTAGCAGGATCAGAGCTAGAACCATCAAATTTTTTAGGATCAGTTTCAGAATCATCATCCACAGTTGCTTTTAGATGCATCCTCCTAACATCAACAAATATAACATTATAAAGTCACATCAACTGAAACCCCAAATTATCAAATAGGAACAGAAACAGAAAATAGTAGTATCAAACAACGAATCAATACCAATGAATCATAAAACAATGACGGATCTACAAACAACGATTCGATTATCCTTTCACATCAAATATGAGCACGTGAAAACACAAAATCGGCTGAATCGAGTCATAAAACAATAATAGATCCAGAAACGAAGGATAAATTCGTTGCTGTTTTTGTAAATGAACAGTAGATTAGTCAAAACAGTCACACACGAAATAGTAGCATGAAGCACAAATTTGTACACAAACGACGCCATTTGTACATAAACAAAAGAAAAACACGAAATAGTTGCATCAAGCACTAATTTGTTCACAAACGACGTCATTTTTGTTGTTGATGATGTACATGAACAACTCAAATCAACAATAAACAACAGAAAAACACGAAATAGTTGCATCAAGCACAAATTTGTACATAAACGACGCCTCACATCAAAAAAACAAACAACATTTCAACTTACAGTTTCCGACGAGAGAAGAGAACATTGTTGAACATTGGAAACTTCAATGTTCTTCGATGTAGAGCTCTGAAACAAAGCACATAAGTTATTAGACACAATTTCAAGTGAAAATCAAACAAAAATTGCAAAAAATATGAACTAGAGATTTCACAAGTTTTTTTGAATCACTGGAGCTTTGTTCAACGTCGGAAGCGAGCATGACATGCGACGAAATGCACTGAAACAACAAAAAAATTCAAGTTACACATCAAACTAAAAGTGAAAAATGATGAAGAAATAGGTCAGTTTACGAGTTTTTGTGAATGGCTAGGGTGGTGTTCAAGGTTGGAAACTTCAACATTTTTGATGCCATCAGATGAATGAATGAATGAGGCAACAGTAGTGGTTTTATATAACAGCACGTTTGTAAAATAACAAACAAAATTTCTGAAAAATGAAAATACATATTTGGTTGTTTTATGAGAGGGAACAAGCACGATATGCTTCATGGTGCGAATAGAAAAACTTGTAACAGAATAGAGATGGAGAAAATGGTGTTTGTTTGAGGGAGTGAGAGAGAGAGAGAGAGTGAGTGAGTGAGTGAGTGAGTAAGTGTGTGTGAATTTTGATTTTTATACAAGCAAAAATATATTTAATAAATGTAAGTAGGTGGGGGGACCCATATAATCAAAGCAACAGCTTTTTCTAGAATTGGGATACGCATTATATCAACGTATCATATATTCCCCCTCCTCATAAATAAAGACTCGTATTAAATAATAAAAATGGAATATCTCAAATACAAAAACTCATTAACATAAAAACGTTACCGAGATAAATAATCGATCATTCAAAAGTTAAACATCAATCTTATTTAACGGTAACATAGAATCGATTAGACATGCTAGAAAAGGCCTAGACCCGTGTACATTAAGTATACTTGCTAGAGAAACAAACGACAATAATAATATGTAATCCATAACAATAAGGTTTAAGAGATGTTGAAAGCAATCAAAGCTAGGGCCGAGAAATTTCGACACGGCTTTAAAACACGACCTGCACGTACCCTAAAATCCGTGGATTTCAGTTTACATTAAACGGGTGTGGTTTTAGTTTCAGGTCGAACCTGCTTTTCTGTTTAAAAAAAAGGTCAGGTTCGATTCAACCATTAAGTTCGTGGTTGACATGATTTATTAAAAATGTAAAGTTATCTTACAAAGTGTAAGAAATGATATAATGGTTTAAAAAAGACATAATATAAGATTAAAAAGTTCATAATTCACAAATTATTTCAAATTTAAAAAAAGTGCTTCGAGGCCTTGTTCATCACGTCATCTTCATTCATAAAAACAAACAAAAAATTTTAAAAAATATTAGCGTTTTCATTGTGTTCTTTCTTTTTTATTTTCATTATGTCTTTTGTAAATTTTGGACACAACAAATGATACGATGAATGTAAAAAAAACACAATGAAAACGTTGTTTTTTTATTTTCTGTTTTTTTAAGATGACGACATGCGAAATTAGGCATCTGAAACGCTTTTTTTAAATTCAATTTATATTAAAAATTTTAATGTGTCATTATGTCTTTTTTACCATTGTGTCATTCTCACAGTTTATACCTAAAATTGACTTTGTATATGAGCATTTTCTTATTGAAATTATGTGGTTGTTTGTATTTCAAATTATGTTGTTTTTTATTTTGAATAAATTATGTAGTTGTTAATTTTTCTTTTAAATAATTACGTAGTTGTTTTTTTCTTTAAACGTGTGTGACTAAGTCGCAACTAAAGACCTTAACACCTTTGTAGTTGCATCGCCGGGGCCGAGGACATAACTAGTTATTATTATTATACTTACTCTACTTTGATATATTTTCAAGTTTGGGTTATTATTTTTACATTTAAGTTTGAATATGTCTACGTTTTTTAACATGAGTCTTTACATCATAACGTATAAAACTTGAAACTTTTTGTATTAAAGCGTGGGACGAACTCACATACAAGAGACGTTGACGGCGTATCACTCGACCTGGTCTCTAATCTAGTTATTATTATTGGTATTGTTGTTTGAACTTTTTATTGGTTTATAAAAATATTTAAGTTTGTTTTTTTTATTTGTGTTTGAATTGGTTAGGCAATATTATTTAATACGTGATGTCTACACCTGAAGTGACACGTGTATTTACTTCATGGGTTAAATTCATGTGTAGTGCTAACGTACAGCAGCTTGGTATATGATATCAACATGGAGCCATGGACAACACCACGATATAATCTGAATGAACAAATTGACAGGTGTGAGACAGAACGTATGTTACAAAAGACAAGATACACACAAAGATAATGAAACCAAATCCCAGACAACCAAAAAGGCAAAAACAAGTTGGTTCCAGGGACATGAACCGCCAAAAAGACATGATAGCAAAAAAGTCTCGTCGCACTTTTATTTTCTATTTAAACACTGTATGAGTCCTAAATGTTGAAACTGAATCTTAAATGTTGCAAATAGGACATAGCGTAGCATATTTTTTAACAGATTTTTTGGTTGAAAATTTGTAATGTTTGGGTTGTTTTTTTAAAAAAAATATTGTATACTAGATTAGTACCTGTGTACTACACGGATTTTAGTTTTATAGGTTTTAACTCAATTTACATATCAAATTTATTTTTAACATGTCTTTTATTAAATCGATTTGGATATTTACAAATATATTCATATAAAAAAATCATATGTTACAATAAAAGATATGATTTATAATAGTTGGTAAATTTTTATTGGAACATATCGGGTTAGCAGATAATTCATGATAATTGTTAATTTTTTTATTTAAACATATCAAGTTATGAGATAATTAATGATAATTGGTAAAACTTTAATTTGAACATATCCGGTTAGGATAAATCATAATAATTGATAAGTTTTTTATTTGAACATATCAGGTTAGGTAAATAATTCATGATACTTGGTACATATCGGGTTGATATAGAACATGATAATTGATAAATTTTGTATTTGAACATATCGAGTTAGGAGATAGTTGATGATAATTTGTTAATTTTTAATTTAAACATATCCGGTTATTTCGAATATGGAGCATATACCATGACCCGTCTAAAAATTATCCATCAAATTAATTAAGAACATGACATCTAAGCAAAATCATATGTGAAATACTTAAAATGATGATATGTGGATGTGTTACTTAATTATTAGAATATGTAGATTTTAGTTAAAAAAAACATTAACTATTTATACATTATAAATAAAAAGTTAATTGTTATGCGTATAAAAAATTTTAACTATTCAATTTAAAAAGCGTTACATAGTCAATTTGCAATCGTTTCAAAATAAAACTATTTTATAATCGTTTTAGATAAAACTATATTATTAATTTTTTACCCCTTTTACTTTTTCATTGGTTTTATATTATTTAACTAGGGTAGACCCCGTGATACCCACGGGGTTGATCGGTAAAAAGTATTTATATTGTTTTATAATGAAAAAAAATAGTAATAACAAAACATCAAATAAAACATGCTAGATATGAAAAAATGTGAGGGTGAATATGGTGGTGACAAGTAAAATTGTGTAGAGGCAAGAGTTAACAAATTATTATAAGAGGAGATTAAAACATGTTTAGTATAAAATGTAAAATATCTTGCCGAACGAACATTTAAAGGAAACATTACAAATAAAACTTTCACTACGTAAATATATAACCTGTTTATACATACATAAAAAGGGTCCAATAACCCAAAATAAAAACTAAACGTAACAAAAGTTCAACAAGACGCACTCGTCCTCGTCCCCAAACAAATCTAGTAGTATCACCTCATCCACTACCAAGTGTTGTTGTACGTGTCCGACACACAAAATGACATCCGATTATAGTGTTGGACGTCGGTTGCTTCCACAAGTCAGAAATAACGGTGTAGTCATAAAAATTTAGAACAACACTCCTGTCAAAATAGTCACCACTGTCCACGACATCGTAATGTGAGCATTGCGCAACATATACCCTTGCATTTAATTTTGCCCAATGGGCATTGCGTAACATATACATTTGTCTTATATGTTGCGCCATGGGCATAGCGCAACATATGCAATTTCCATCAGACGATTGTTGTACGCATGAGATTGTCGAGTTGCCAGATTGTTCGAGGTTATCATGACCTTATATGTTGGCATTCTGCATTATGGTCATATCACAATATATAACTTTAAAAAAATTTGGGTGATTAAATATGACGACCCATAAAAACTCTGGTTTATTCACACACCCAAGTTCATCTATCTAAACGTCAATTTAGCGGCCAGTAGAGCTTTAGTGTCCGTTAACATCTCAAAGATAACGCTCGTTAAGCCAATTATTGTTAAACGTCTTTAAAATTGGCATGTAATTTTTTATTTAATTCGTTTTTCTTATTCCATTTGTTACGGGTCTGTTGATATATATACTCTAAGTTTAAAGGTCGGTGACATCACACGTGTCGCCGACCGATTCACTAACGTAATTTTTTATTTTAAATTTTTACATATTTACGTTTTTGACCCCTCGACTTTTACATGTTTATGGTTTTGACCCCGACTTGGAACCGTAATGTGTGAGACATGAAACATTTTTATCAACGCGTGTGATAAAGTCATATATGCGAAACCTCACGCCGCAACGCGTGACCCGACACATAAACCTAGTTATATGGTTAAAATATAATATTTTTGTAAAAAACTTTAAAATTCGTGTCTTACTCATTTTATTTTGAATCTATTTTTGTTTAAAAAATATATTTTTTAACTTCTTTTTTTACTCTATTTATTATTTGGGTCATTTAGGTTTGAGACTTTTTTCATTTTTCACTCTAGCCACTCTTAACCCACCTCTAAGACCCAAATTATTAAGAGTTCACCACTTCACCCCAATTAATTTTTTATTTTTATATTTTCTCATTACAGGTCAAGTTTGGTAAAAAAACTTAAATTCCTTTTTTTCTCAATTTGTTTAGAGTTTATTTATCTAATAAATCAAACTTTTAGGGGGCAATTTTTGGAGGGATTTTTTTTCTATAATAGGAAGTTTGGGAGGTAAAATTTAGCTAAATTTTTCACCATACAAGTTGATGGAGCCAACTCCTTAAATGTTATATATTTACAAATTGTTAAATATAATGATTATAATTTCTTTATAAATATTACTATTTAACCCGTGTGTTACACACGGGTATTAAACCTAGTTATAGCAATAAAATGAAGGTATTTTTACCACAAAAAAGTTTGTATACGTTTTTAGTGGCCGTTAAATGGGATATACGTTTTTTTTTAATCTATTTTGGTCACGTAAGTCTTAAGTTTGTGTTTGAACACCTCGGTTATTTAGAAAGTTTTGATTTTGTCCAAAATGTGTGTTGAGTTTATGTTTTGAACACCTTAGTGTAGGGGTGTCAATTCTCGACACAACACGAAACACGACACGAAAGTAATCAGGTTTTGGGTTGGCAAACATAAACCGTTTAAAAATACGGGTCATGTTAGGGTTGACCCGTATAAAAACGGGTCGTTTTCGGGTTGGAACATTTAAAAAACGGGTTGACCCGCCAACCCGTTTAGGTTTCAAAATTAGTTCATCTAGTTTTTTCTTTCGTAAAAATGAGTGTTAAGTTAGTTTTATCTTTAGTATTAGTACTCACTATAAATTTATTAGTTACTTTTCAAAGCTAAATATTTATTATTCTTTTTTTTATTATAAATAAATTTGATTTAAATAATGTCTTTCATGATTTTAAGTAAATGTACGGTTACGTATGATATTTTTTTAATTAAAACCTAATATACCTAGTTGTTATACGCAAAATCACATATTAAACATGTTACTTTTAACCGACTTACACAACAACTCACTTATAACTCGTAAATTTATTAGGTTAATTTTGATAAATAGGTTAAACGGGTCATATTCGGGTTGACCCGGATTTATGTTATCCGGGTTAGGGTTGACATTTTTGACACGAATAAGAATATGGGTCGGGTTAGGGTTGCATAGCTCAACCCGCCAACCCGCGGTCCTTTAACCCGTTAACCTGCCAACCCGCGGTCTTTTAACCCGTTAACCTGCCAACCCGACACGATTGACACTCCTACCTTAGTGCGAGGAAAATCGAAATGTGTGTCCCGCAAAGATATATTTACTTTCTAAAAAATGGAGTTATATTCATACACAATTATTTTATAGGTATCGTAGGCTATAACAAGTTTAGTCACCATTGCATTGTTGTGCCGAACCAAATCAATTACAAGGGATATCTTTGTTGAAGATGGTGGTATTATCAAAATCGGTTTATGTATTCGCTGTTATGTTTTGAGATGAGTTGAACCGATAACAACTAGATTTAAGCGTAAAGAAACCTATCAGAGTCTCGCAGTAGGAAGCGATAGGAGAAGAAGTGCAATTTGAATTTTGAATGTCAAAATCAATCAACGCATATTATAGGAGGAGAATTCTATTTTAACCTAAAAATTAAAATCATCCAAAACGATCCACTAAGAAAAAAAAATTAGATAAGACAAAAACCAATTCTAATAATTCCTACGCCTACGTTGCTATTATTCCGGAAAATATCAGAGTAATCACAATAATCATCCGTTAGTTTGGAATTTGGATAGATTGCTCGCAACGACCTCGTTGTTTTTATCGGTGAAAAATATTTTACAGAATATTTATCAAAATAGTGCAGGTGGAAAATTATATATACTTACTAATCTTGAAGGTCGGTGATCTACTTTTGTCTTTTTCTTACATTAAGTATTATATATATTCAATTAGTTTTGGTTAGTGTCAACAAATGTGAGCCTAGATCAAATGGTTTCATGCTTCTAATTTAGAACCCATCTCCTCGGGTTCGACTCCCACTTCCAACTTTTGATTTCAACATTTTTGTACTTGTTTTTTTGTTTCTTATTTTTTAGTGTATTTTATAAACCAACATATGTTACGTGTTTTATATTTTTTTGTCGTTTCAACGTTAATTTATATACCGTGCTGTACATAATACTTTATTTATATTTACGTCTAATAACGTTATCATTCTCCCATTTTCAAGTTATATTTTTCTAACTTTGACGTATTTATGATTTTAATCTCAGACTTTGACTAATTATTTTTTTGGTCTTTGATGACATAGTCATTTTACGATATTCACTTCTTATATACTCTGACATATTTACGACTTTAACCTTTCAGGTTTGACTTGGTTATCGTTTGACCTCCAAGTTTGGATATTTCTCCGTCTTTTGATATGTGACACATTACGATTTTACATCGCAACGTACGAGAAATGAAACTTTTTTTTCAACACATGTGACGAAGGGGCTGTTTGTTTTGCCTCTTAATGGTTCAGTTCAGTACTAAATCATTCAGATTCAGCATTCAGAGCGTTTGTTTCATAAAAAAAGAACCTTTGAATGGTTCAATTAAGTGCTGAATGGTTAAGAGATTGAAAGATGCTGAATGGAACTAAATAAAGCATATACCAAACTTATCATCACCTGAAGTTCTACCTCAATATCACTCTCATTGATAGAGCCTCTTAATGGTTCAGACCTCTTAACCATTCAGCACTTAATGATTGAGATTTTGCCAAACAACCCCGAAGTGACATACGCAAGACCAGACCGTACGACTCGGCCGCTGCATCGCGCGGCCCGGTTGTAGATCTAGTTATTTATGAAATTTGTGTTGTTAAAAAAAATATTTAACAAACTAATGTTTTTAAAAGATTTTCTCACTCTTAAGCTAATTGGTTAAATAAAGTTTGTATTAAAATAGTGTGTTAAAAAGATTAGCTCTGTAAAATATATTTTGTTAAAGGAGAAACAAAAACAAGCCGTACGCATTTTGTTGGACGGCGTGTGATTTGTTCCTTTTGCAGCAAAGTGCAAGGGCCCCATTTAATGTAGCATGCATGGTTATAGGCTTATAGCATCGGCATCAATTTTTGCCTCATTATGTATTCTTCCAACGGCCGTTAAAAAAAAAAAAAAAAAATGTATTCTTCCAACGTTAATCAATTTTTATAAATGAATTTTTATTCGTTTTGCTGAAAAAAAAAAAACAATTATTTTTATAAGAAACAGTAAAAATATTTAATTACTCATTTTCAATGGTTTGTTTATATTTACGGTTTTTTTAATGGTCAAATATTTCATTGTGTATTTAATTCATTAAATATGTTATTTTAATGATCTTAATATGCGGTGTCTACTTGTAACGTGACACGGTTATTTCCAATGTTTTGAAAACCGGACCGGACATCAAACCGTAATTTTAATTTTATTGGTCGGACCGGGGTCGGACCGTGGTTGAACCGGGGTTTGACGAAATATACATTTATCAAAATATTACCATAAGAGTTCTAATTTAAACACAAACTAAGTTCAATAATATTAAGTTATAACATAAAAGTTATAAATCAAACAGATTTTAACACCAAGAACCACAAAAAAGTTACAACTTAAACAAATTATAACATCAAAATAAAACCAAATCATCATCATCATAAGTTCTAAGTTCAAAAGTCACGCCACGTATTCAATTTTTCATCATTAAGTAAAACTAATTCATCATCTTCATCAATCAGAACATCAACATATTGAGTTTCAACACCTAAAACACAAAAAAATTATAAATATAAACATAAAATACAAGAAAAAACGGTTCGATAGCGGTTCAAAACGGTCCGGTTCGAGCGGTTCGATAACGGTTCGAGCGGTTCGCAGCGGTTTATAAACACCTATCAGACCGTGACCTATCGAACCGTGGTTCTCAAAAAACACGGTCCGACCGCGGTCCGACTGGTCGGACCGGCCGGTTTAAAAACACTGGTTATTTTATTATGATGTGTTACATAGGTTAAATGCGTGTGTGATGTCAAACGTACGACATGGTAAGTTCATGGTGTAAATCAGTGACATTAACATGTTTGTAACCTTTGAAAAACAACAAGTTAGTGGTTTCGTTACACAACGCGTTTTGAATGTGATATTAATATAGCTAGACAAAGATATGAAAGAGTTATATGTGTTGTTTTTGTGACTTCGTCACACGGATTACATTGATGACATTAAACATATATTGACCGTGTGCGACGTGATTGTGAATTTGTTACTCGTGATGCGTTGGTATCATTAACATGGTAGGAGTATACGTCTCGCATGTTACTGTGTGAACATGACTTAACGTTGAAATAACAGAGTAATTTGGTATATTGGCTTTTGTCAGTCCCAACTATTACCTTTTGGTCTCTACCTGTCCCAACTATAGAATTAGTTGTCAACGGTCCCAACTTGTATCACTTTAGCAACCAACGGTCCGTCGTTAAATTTTTTTAAACTCTTTAAGTTTTTTCAAATTCAAGACCTATATTTAAAGTCTTTTGATCAGAAAGAGAATACGAGTCTATTTATGTAAAAGTTACCTCGAATTGTCGCTCCGAACGAGGAAATGTGGTTCAATCAGGTGTTTAAACCTAACGATGCTTCAGTCGGATGTAAAAATTTTATCGTTTGGAGCGTCGTTTCGAGATAAATTTTACATCAATCGACTCGTATTGTCAATCCGATCGAAAGGATTATAACATCGGTCTTAAACTCGAAAAAAACTTCACGTCATTAAAATAAATTTAACGACGAACCGTTGGTTGCCAAGTAATAAAAGTTGGTACCGTTGACAGTCAATTAAATAGTTAAGACCGATACGAACCAATACTGGTATTTGGAACCCGTAGAAACCAATATACCAAGTAATTTATAAAAGTTAATTTCTCGAGTTTAAAAATATATGGAAAAGAAAAAAGTTTATAATAAAACCAGGAGTCGAACACTCGAACCCTAGTCTAGGCCAACTCATGCATGGGTAAGCAATTAAAAGGATACACTTGAACAATCATAACAAGTTTTATTGGCAATTATTTTTTAAAAAGTGTCAAGAAAATTATAATATTGTTTAAAATATCCAAATACCTAACTATTTTAAAAAAAATTATGACATGCAAACATGCTCTTTTAAATCATTTCAGCTTCGACCTTCGAACCGTCATCGTGGGTTCTTTCTAAATATGCTCTTTTAAAAAGAAATATCCTCCCAAATCTGGTTTGTCTTTCTTGTGGTTATTCGGAAGAAAATGCGGACCATATCCTTATTATTTGTCATCTTGCTCAAAGAATTTGGAGCGCGTTATCTGTTTGGTGCAATCTCCCGACGTTTCGAGTTCATAACACAATGGAAATATTGCTTCTTCACAACACACGGTTACAAATTGGGAAATTAAAGGAAGTTATTTAATCCTTTTTTCTGGATTAAAATGAGAGTTAAGTTGGACACTCTTTCAAAAATTTTACATTATAAAATGTAGTCACCTAGCATTTTGATAGTTTCTAAATAAAATAATTAATCGTAAAAAAAACTGTATATGTAAATATCATTAATTATATCAAGTACTGTAGTAGTTTACTGTTTATATTGGGAGTTGGTGACATCATGTGTGCAGTGGGGAGGTGAAAGTGCCCCTTAACTCACTCGATAAACAACAATAGCATCTTCGTAATTATTTGTCATTTATTCTTATAAAAAAGTTATATAAATGGAATTACTATATTTTTTATTTTTTAACGGCGATTTTATTTCAAACAATTCAACCACTAGCAAAACGTTATGACCTAATTATACAACCAAACTACACCCAAGCATGAAGCAACAAACCACAACAAAAACACAAAACAACGACTACTCCCACGGACTATGAAACCAGTTATACCACGTAACATCTAACCTATTAGCACAATATTTTTGCCATAAAAACGTGTTCACCGTGTTCTTTTTCACAACTCTATCCACCGATAGTGATATCGACTTAAAGATTAGATCAATATATTCTAGCTAACCAAGCATACCAAGCAGTGACCATATTGATCAAATCTGTTGTGTCTCTAACCTTTTCCGAGCCATTTATATTGTTAAAATTATCAATCCTCTCCCTAATTGACACCCCACGAGCTCAAACCCGCCACACCATGCGCGAATCCTATACCACACCAGAGAAGCAAAGGGACAAAGTATCAAAAGATGATTGGCGGATTCTGACTCTATAAAACACAAAGAGCAATCCTCATTAACCACCGTAACGCCACGAGCCACAAGCGAATTTTTACACGAGATCTTGTTCAATCTAGCTCTCCATGAAACATCTCACTTTTAATGGAACCCATTTCACTAACCAAATTTACATCAACTGGTACCCGGTTTTGTTCAATTAAATTTCTTAAACCTTTTGACAGTAAACACCAAATGATCATTACTTCCCTCCCACTTCCAAGTGTCAAGAGGATTATTTATCGAGCACCCCTTCTTACATTAGTGCATATTAGTAACCAAATCTTTTCTAATCGCTACAATATGTCGGATTCAGAAATTTTTATTAGTAGGCTCACTATTTTTAGGTACTTTAATTTTAGAGTAAACTTCGTTTTGCCTCCCCGAGGTTTGATTCAAATAACGCTTTGCATACAAATGTTTCAAAATTGCTATTTGCCTCCTTCTACTTGACAATATGTCTCAGTTTGACTCCAACCCACTAACTCCGTTAGTTTTCTTGTTAAAAATAAATATATTTTGGCTCACTTACATATAAGGACTAATTATGTAACTTACTCATTTTAAGAAATGGCTAGTTAAGCAATTTATTTAAAGTATTATTATTATTGTTTATTATTATTATTAGTATTGTTATTATTATTATTATTATTATTATTATTATTATTATAAAAAATCGTCACCACCACACCTTCTCCATCGCCACGGCAACCACACCACCGATACTACACCACCTTGTCGTTGCCTACTCACTGTTTTTATCCGGCCACCTCTTTTGAACTAGACCATGATCTTGACCATGACATTAGACAAAGAAAAGGTGGTGTAATACCGGTGGTGTGGTTGTAGTGGCGGTGGTGAAGGTGTGGTGGTGACGTTTTTTTATAATAATAATAATACTAATAATAAAAACGGTGATAATAATAACAATAATAATAATACTTTAAAAAAATTGCATGACTAGTCCCTCTATTAAAATGAGTAAGTTACGTAATTAGCCCTTACATGAAAGTGAACAAAAATACACTTATTTTTAACAAGAAAACTAACGGAGTTAGTGGGTTGGAGTCAAACTGAGACATATTGTCAAGTAGAAGGAGGCAAATAGCAATTTTGAAACATTTGTATGCAAAGCGTTATTTGAATCAAACCTTAGGGAGGCAAAATGAAGTTTACTCTTAATTTTAATGAAACCAACATAAAAAAATTCGGGTTGGTTCAATGGTTCGGATTGGATTAGTGGGTCAGGTTCATAACATAAAAAAATGTGATACAATATGTCAATATTACAAAACATGTGACCAATTAAGAAGGTTGCCAATCTATTGAATTTGCATTCTTTTATACTTTGAGTCAACATACGCGTCTTCCATGTTAACCACCTTAGTCTCATATTTGTTACAAAAGGATGTGACATTTTTCAAAAGTGAGTCAAAATTTTTAAGTTGATACTTTTGTAACTTTCTTTGGTTGATCAACCTATATGTTAGTAACTCCCAAAATGTGCTTCATCAAATGTAATTAAAATACAAAACTAAATGTTTTCATGTATATTTGATGCCCATTGCCTTGACTTTGATGAGCACTAAAAAATTGAGAAGAGTTTTACAATTTGTAGTTTCAAAAGTTAAAATATATTTGATGCCCATTGCCTTGACTTTGATGAGCACTAAAAAATTGAGAAGAGTTTTACAATTTGTAGTTTCAAAAGTTAAAAGGTTAAAAATTCATTAAAAAATAAATGACCATTAAAATATATAGGACCTAGCAAGTTAGTACAAGGATCGAAGTATTAGAAGTAAACCCTTGATTAAAGTATTCGAATACTTGAATTCATTAAAAATAATAACCATTAAAGTATTTGAATGTTTGAAGCACATTTGCTCAAGTGTTTGAATATTGAAATGATAAGAGAAGGTCGAGAAAAGATATGAGAAGGTTCGAATACTAAATTATTGTTTCTCTTTGTTTTTTCAAGTGTAGCATGCATATATTGATCTTTTCTAAGGAAGTCCAGAAATTTTGAGGGTTAGCATTTAAAATATCAATGTAGGTTAAAAAAATGTGGTATAATATTACATTTAAAATAAAAAAGTGCGAGGTCAATTGACCCCTCACCTTAGCTTGCAACAAACTGTGGCATGATGGTTTGGGAGTTTATAAACGCCTTTAAGGTTTTTGGGCTAGAACAATTCGAAAGAATGTAACGTGTTGTGTTGAATGAGTTAAAAAAATTGGTTTTGATGTGGTCATATACTCATATGATAAAAGAGTTGATGGTGCTAATTAGCCTCATATATATGTTTCCGTTATACGAATATATGCCGTATACATGTGCACATATTTATTGAATCATAAACCATTATGACCGGCCAAGAATGTTTGGTTCAGCAAGTTTGATCTGACCGGTTCTCCATACTCATAAAACCAGTTTGGCTCATCGTTCTCCAAAACCGTTATATGATCATGAACTATGCCTATTAGTTTTAAATTACAACTTTTAACTGTCAAAGCTAAAAAAAAGTAATTCAATAGTAATTTCTCCATGAAGATAAAAAAGCAAAAACAAACAACTTTTAAACAATCTAGCAACATGATCGTAGACCATATAGCTAAAACTTCAACATTCTGAAACAAGATAACAGACAAGATAATCGATTGATCAAACACTCATTTCTACAGGAAATGAGATGTCGGTTTCATAGAACAACAATACTATTCTGATCACTTAGCAAGCAAGGACTGATGAGCCTGAGCTTGGTTCTCTTGGTTCTGTTGATAGTTGAGTGGCCTCCTGAACAACATGATGTGCGGCTCCGGGCGGTGGACAGCATAGTGCACCCATCCCCGACTCTGTTGCACTCCAATCGCACGCCATTCACTCTGTACAAACAAAACCACAACTCACCATCATCACAGCATCCAAAAATCAAATTTAGTTACATGTTTACATACAAACAAAGAAAAACTTCAAGTTGTCTGATAAAACTACCCTATAATCAATTTGTTGTCTTAAACATATGCTATTTATTTCATTACTCCTATGCCAAAATGCTGAATAATTCTACATTTATATAAATTTGATGCATAAAATTTATCAACAAAATTTTCCAATTGAAGATGAAGCTATGAAAACATTATTTCAACATAAAATCACTAATCCATATTACAATTTCAGTGGTAGACAAAACAAACACACAATTTCTAAACGAGTTGATGATTATGATTCTAAAATCAAAGAGAAAAATACCTAAATCACTTCTACATGACCAATTGATTATAACATAACAATAAAAATCTCAACTTAACAGTTCAAAAAATCATCAATCTAGTGGTTTTGCCACTTTATCCATTCGGCGCTGTATTGTAAAAACTGTTCGGTATCAAAAACAGATTTAAATATACAAAAACCTAACACGATACACGGATCAACAATATACCTCAGATAGAAGACGATTTTTGGGAAGAAGCTTCGCAACTTCTGGAGGAAGAACAACATGCCTGCAAATCATAAATTCAAATCAATCAAGAGAAATTATTCAAAATCGACCTAACAACGAGAGTGATAAACGATTGAATAGATGATAACAACAATACCTGTACTCGAAAGTATCATCGAAGTACTTTTCGGAATATTGGATCTGACCCATACTCGATTCAAAATCTCAAAATAAACTAAATCCTGTTGAGAACAACTGCAGATTAGGATGAATGAATGAACAGGGAATGAATTGAAGTAGAAATAAAGGATCGATGATAAACCCTAGATAAGATACCTGTTCGAAAGGGAGCGGATAAAAGGGGAATGAAAATATGAAATGAAATGAAATGGACCCAAATACAATACTTTCGCGTGCATATAATGTGTTTTAAATTAAGCAACGGTAAGAAATTGATTCCTAATATTCAAATTTTGAAAACTATTCGTTCCTTTTTTTCAAAATTTTAGATTTTCACACTCTAAAAAACAATTAATAATAATATTTAAATTATTATAATACTCTTAACTATGAAGTATTTACCGATGTCACTCCAACTAAGACTCTCACTCTTGTTACTTTCAATTTAACACTTTAGTTACTGTATCACTCCGTTTTTATTCATTATAGACCAAAAGCATTGTAAGGTATGTGACTTGTCCACATTAGTTGTATGGACAACATATTTGAAATTTATAATCCAATTAGATTTCTCTACCAACAAATTAATCTTTTGAAATGAGTTTTACTGTTTGAGTTATGTTTTAACTCTCTCATCTTTGTCTCTCCTCACTCTCTCTGTGAATGTAGTGTTGTCTTCACTCGCTAGCATTTATCTTATTTCTCTCTTCTCACACACACTCTTTCTATATTATTATTATTATTATTATTATTATTATTATTTATCATTTATTTGCATGGTATAATTTGGTATTTCCACATACAGTCTACCAACTAAAATGAATGCATATTCTGTACCATCAGTCGTACCCTCCGCCGTCGTTGATGAAAAGTAAGTTGTTTTTTTAATTTTAATTAAGTTTTTTTACCGGTTTAGATGTTGATAATAGTAACTAGTGTCTTTTCAGCTGTGCAAAGTTGACTGCCTATGGTTATTATGCTGTATTTTTGATTCGCACTCTCTTCGTTTATACTATCGGAGAGGTGGGAGTTAAATTGACGAAAGGTAGATATGCTTTTGAAAGTAACATAGTGTTTACGACGATCGGTATTTATGCAATTTGTCCTTTGATGATCGTACCTTTGTTTTTGCCATGTTGTGGTGCCATAAATATCTGCGACACCATTTGGAAGTTTATTGGTAACTTCTCGGCATTTCTTGCTCCTTTCTCGCTTATGATGGTGTTAGTTCTTCCCCCCGAGCTCAACTGGATCGGGTATTTGATCATGTGCGTAATGTGTGTGATCTTAAGTGCATGTTTCTATTTGGGTGATAAACAACAAGACAAGAAATTCTCTGTTTTCCATTGCTTGGTAGTAGTGTTTGTACCTTGCATGATGTTTTTAGTGGCATGCTTACCTAAAAGACTAAGTTCGAAGATGTATCCGGCGGTAAACGTATTTCTCTCCATTGAAATTGCATATCAGTTTATCACCTACTTGATGTTCATCTACGAAAAAACAAGAAAGCCCGACGACTTGGTAGACGAAAACAACATTATTCATAGTCGATATAGTTACTTGATACTTATGTAATTAGCTCATCACTTTGAAGTTTCTTAATTTCGAACTATGTGTTGCCGTTTGTTTACTAGTTTCAGTTGTCTTGACTAGTTCCATGTCTTATTTGAGATTCATGTGTAGAATATTGAACATATTTCAAGTCAGGGGCGCAGCCAAGAAGAGACGAGGGAGGGTCACGGCCCTCCCATTTTTTTCCGTTAAAAGTAGCGTTTTGTCGGTTTTTAGTTGATTTTGTTATATAAACTGGGTATGGGCCCTCCCATTTTTACAATCAGGCCCCCTTGATTTCAATAACCCAAACCCAATTACCCAATTACCAAGCCCATCCCAAATTAAATTAAAACTAAACCCAAACCCAACCTACAAACCAATTACTTTTTTTTTTTGAGTTGTCGACAAAGAAGACAACTACACAACCGGCCTTCATCATCTTTTGGTCTCTGCTTCAAGCCTTCAACATCTCTGGTCGCAGGTCGCATACACCATCTTCGGTGTCGGTTCTGTCGACAATCCAAACCCAACCTGTCACATGTGATGGCTCTTCCTCTTCGGTGACGGCTGCGCGCCTGCCTGCGGCTTGCCCAGCTGCCCTTGTGGCTCTACTTATCTACTAGGTTAGTTTACAATTTATCTCAAATATTAGGATTTTAGGGTTTAATTTAGTTATTGATTGTAATTTGTAAGAGTTTTGATTGTTGAATGTTGAATGTTGATTGTTAATTTTTGAATTTAGGGTTTAAGGTAATTAGGGTTTAAGTTTAGTTGTTAAATATTGATGTATTTTAGGGGAATAAGGCATAAGGGGTTTAATTTTAGTTGTTTTAGGGGTTGTTAATGTTGATTGTCAAATGCTGATTATTGATTGTTGAATGTTTGATTGTTGAATTTGGGGTTTAAGGGAGTAAGGGGTTTAAGTTTAGTTGTTGAATGTTGATGAATTTTAGGTTTTTATTTTAGTTCTTGATTGGAAGAATGTTGAATGTTTGATTATTGAATTTAGGATTTTAAGGGAATAAAGAGTTTAATTTTAGTTGTTGAATGTTGAATGTTTGGTTTTGATTTTGTAGATAGAAAAAGATATTGTTGAAACGTTTGATTTGGAGGCCATAATTGATGAATTCAAAGATTTTAAAGGTCGCCGGTTTGAGTTGTATTTCTTCATCTAGGTACTCATCCTTCCTATCTTGTTGTATTTATGTGTAAGAACTTCTTTAGAATGAATGCACAAATTTTTAATACTTTAAGTTTTTATTGTTTAACCCGACCCGACCTGAATCCCCGACCCAAACATATGTACCGAAACATAGCATTAGGAAAAAAAATTACGGGCACCATAACTTTAGGCCCCCCTGTTAGTAAAATCCTGGCTTCGCCACTGTTTCAAGTAGGGTTGTAAACGAACTGAATCGAAACAAACGAGGTTTCGTTCATTTTCGTTTGTTAAGGTATTAGTGAATTAACGAGAAAGTTTAAAAAACAACATGAAGTTTTCGTGTAAAGTGTAAAAAATTATTTCAACAAGTAATTTGTGGGATGAATTTTTCACGCAAGTTTATAACTTATAAATGGAGCTCTTACACAAGAACACCTCTTGATGGTTTTTTTTTCTATTTGAAACGGCCTCTTAGTGATAATTTAACTCTTGCGTGATTATTCCGTTATAATTTCCCCATAGAAAATGCTATACCTATTTTAACTTTCTCCATACTCACCTGGTATCAAATAATTTATACAGAACCGTACAAATCCTAAATGACAATTTTTGTAATTTTTTATTCCTTCATTTATTTGCTTATTTACTCGTTCAATATTATTTCAAAGCGACATGGACATTCAACATACATATTAATGTCCATCCAACCGTTATGATAATGTTTGGTCGACGTCTCTAACATAGACAAGCACACGGAAAGATCCATGGGCTAACATGTGTGTCAAAGAAGCCGACTAAATCGTTATCCTGTAAGCTAACAGGTTAACAACTTGTTGGGCTCCTCAGACACTTGTTATCTATACCATATACATCGACTAAGGTTTTTTTTTGAGTGAATTGCTTTTTGCGTCCCTGTGTTTTGTTAAATTTAGCGATTTGCATCCCTATGGTTTTAAAACCGTAACCTGCCCCTTACTGTTTCATTTTTGTCTCCATTTACACCCAAAACACTAACTCCTTTAAATACATCCGTTAACTTTTTGCATAGAGACTAAAATACCCATGTTAAAAATAAATTATATTCAAGCACCCCTAACCAACAATAAATTCCTATGTTCCAGCCATAAATCTATCACATAAAAAAACCACATAACTACTCAACCAAAACTCACTATAACTCTTTAATTATCAACATCTCACCCATGACCCAACTAAATGCAATTCACAAATCATCAAATAGAAATAACCACACAACAAACCATCCCTAACACAACTAAAACCTTCTTAAACATCATAAACAAAAACCACTTGCCTTTAAACAATCTAAAGCGGATTTCAGTTCAATTTGAAGCTCCGCAATAGCATCCGCTTCACTATACTTAATAACATAAGCCAAAGCCCTAATCACCGCCACCACTTCAGCCAATTCCAATTGTTTCATCTGTAAATCGCTGATAACAATGACATCGCCATTGTTACCGTCACAATCGTCGATAACAACGTTGTGGTGATGGTTCGGGCTCTCAACAGTTAGGGTTAGGGGTTTTGAATGGTGATGGTTTTAGCCATGAAGAAGGATGATGGCAAAGAGATATGGTGGTGGTTAGTGGAGCAACATTTACATGCTTGGGATTTGAGAGAGACAAACTTGAGAGTGATGGAGTGGGCCTGGTGGGTGAGATGATGGAGGTAGTTCTTGAGATAAAGAGGTAGGAGAAAGAGAAACAGATATATTGAGATGGTGGCATTTTTGTCATTTAACAAAATGTTGACGGAGGTAGTTAAAAGAGTTAGTATTTTAGGTGCAAACGGAGACAAAAATGAAACAATAAGGGGCATGTTACGATTTTGAAACCATAGGTATGCAAATCGCTGAAAATGACATAACTCGAGGACGCAAAAAGCAATTTACTCTTTTTTTTTTGTTGAGAAAACGTCTGTAGGCCCTCTTTGTGTGCACTACACAGATCACACGCATACGTTTAAATCTACGGACTGTTTGTTTTTTGGAAGACGTTTCTTTAATAAACGTCTTCCCGTCATCTTCTTTGTGCAGAAATTGATCCATATCTTCCCACATCTTATCTTATCTTCTCTTCTCATTCACTTCATCTATAAACAACAATGATTAGGGGTGGTAATCGTGTCGGGTTGGCGGGTTAAAGGACCGCGGGTTGACGAGTTGAATTATAGAACCCTAACCCGACTCATATTCTATACCAGATACATCGACTAAGTTGTTATCGTAACGTATTAGCCTCCAACTAACCATTTTGAGGAAAAGTTCGTCAAAGTCTAACCGTTTTGATAATTTTTCCTATTTTGAAAAGTAATTGATTTTCTCATGTTCCCCAAAAATCAGGTTTTTCCCCAAACCGGGTCGGGTTTCTGCAGCCAAAGTACATTACGACATCTACTTGTTTTCATCAATTAGGGTTCTTGATAGCTTCAAAGATGAAGCTTTTCAATTCCAAAATGAACAAAACATGAAGATTAAGTGACAAATTTATTCAATTTCCTTTTCCCCAATTTTAAAACTTGAAAACTGAACCCACAATGTGTCACCATATTGCACACATCAAACTAACCAAACGATCTTTTCACAGATCAACTTTTCCCAATTTTCAACAACAATCAACTCATCACATTCAATTCCCCAAACCCATTTCAGTTCACGAACAACAAACATACTCACGTCTGTTGACAATGTGTCTTCAACATTGCAAACAAATTCAAGCCCGCAGGCTGTTCGACGAAATGCCTCAAAGAGTCAAACAAGCTTCCAGTGCAGTTAACATCATTCATGCTCAAAGTTTGATGCTTGGATTTGATTCAAATGGAAAACTTGGCAATGCCATAGTTGATTTGCATGCTAAATGTGGCAACATTGCCTTTGCACAGAAAGCGTTTGATCGGTTGGAACGAAAGGATACGTTGGCTTGGAACTCAGTTTTATCAATGTATTCGAGACGGGGGAAGTTGGAAGATGTTGTGGAACTCCTTGGTTCTATGCTGGCTTCTGGGGTGGATCCAAATCAGTTCACTTATGCTATTGTTTTATCGGTTTGTGCACGGTTGACAGACGTTGTGTTGGGTAAGGCGGTGCATTGTCGTGTGGTTAAAACTGGGTTTGTTTGTGATTCATTTTGTGAAGGATCACTTATCGACATGTATGCAAAATGCAGGTTTGTTGATGACGCATTAAAGATATTTGATGGGTCTGTTTGTTCAGATACGGTTTCTTGGACTGCTATGATTGGTGGTTATGTTCAAGGTGGTTTTCCTGATAAGGCGATAGGATTGTTTAAGGATATGTTGATACTGGGACATATACCAGACCAGGTAGCATTTGTAACTGTTATAAGCGCGTGTATTGAATCAGGACGTTTTGATGATGCACGTGATTTGTTTGACAAGATGCATGATCCAAATGTTGTAGCGTGGAATGTGATGATCTCAGGGCATGCTCGAGGTGGTTATGACTATATTGCTATTGATTTTTTCAAAAGTATGATTAGATGTGGGATTAAACCGACAAGATCCACTCTAGGAAGTGTTTTAAGTGCCATTGCGAGTACATTTGATCTTGATTGTGGTTCACAAGTTCATGCATTAGCAACCAAACAAGGGTTGTTTTCCAATGTTTATGTTGGAAGTTCTTTGATCAATATGTATGCAAAGTGTCAAGAAATGGGTTCGGCGAGGAGTGTGTTTGATGAATTGGATGATAAAAATACTGTTTTATGGAACACAATGCTTGGAGGTTATGCACAAAATAGAAATGCTGATGAAGTAATTGGTCTGTTCATAAACATGAGACATTTTCGCTTCATACCCGATGAATTCACTTACACCAGTGTTTTGAGCGCGTGTGCTATTTTAAAAACTGTTGAATTAGGGAAACAAATGCATTCACTTGCTATCAAATACAAGTTCAACATGAATTTATACGTGGGAAATGCATTGGTAGATATGTATGCAAAGTCTAGTTCTTTACAGGATGCTATAAAACAGTTTAGCATGATAAAGAATCGAGATAATGTTTCTTGGAATGCAATGATTGTCGGGTTTGTGCAGGAAGAAGAAGAAAACAAGGCTTTTAGCTTGTTTCAGAGGATGAGAAAAGACGCAATTACCCCTGATGAGGTATGTTTTGCTAGTTTACTCAGTGCTTGTGCAAATATCCAATCTTTAACCAAAGGAAAACAATTGCATTCCCTTTTACTTAAATTAAATATGGAAACTAGCCTTTATGCTGGAAGCTCTCTTCTTGATATGTATTCAAAATGTGGCGTCATTTTAGACGCGCAAAAAGTTTATAGTTCCATGCCTGAGAAGAGCGTTGCTTCAACCAACGCTCTAATAAGTGGGTATGTTGTTCAAAATTTTATTTCTTTGGCTCTAGATCTGTTTATAGATATGATATCTGGAGGATTGTTACATCCATCTGAGGTTACATTAGCAAGCTTATTGGATGGCTGCAACGAACCTTCCAAGTTGACTCTTGGAAGACAAATTCACAATTTAGTGATAAAATACGGTTTCTCTAGTTATGAGGATGAATTCTTGGCTGTATCTCTTCTGGGCATGTATTTTAACACGCACGTCCCGCTAGATGCGATGGCTGTGTTCTCAGAATTGTCAAGCCCTAAAAGCACGGTTTTGTGGACTGCTGCTTTATCAGGACTTGCTCAAAATGATTGTAGTGAGGAGGCGTTGGAAATATACCAAGAAATGAGGAGAAACGATTCAATGCCAGATCAAGCAACATTTGTTAGCATTCTTAAAGCATGTGCAACCTTAGCATCGTTACAAGATGGGCATCTGGTCCACTCGCTTGTTTTCCACACGGGTTTTGACTCAGATGAGTTGACTTGCAGTGGTCTTGTGGACATGTATGCTAAATGTGGGGACATTTCAAGTTCTTCACAAGTCTTTAATGAAATAATTAACAAAAAAGACGTTATCACATGGAACTCGATGATAGTTGGTTATGCAAAAAATGGATACGCTGAAAATGCACTACAAATATTCGACGAAATGATGGAGTCAAATATAAAGCCTGATGACATCACATTTCTTGGAGTGCTCACTGCTTGTAGTCATGCAGGAAAAGTATCCGAAGGACGTTGTATATTTGACTCTATGATTAACCACCACAAGATTGAACCGCGTATGGATCATATTTCATGTATGATTGATCTTCTTGGGAGGTGGGGTTATCTCAAGGAAGCTGAGGATATTATTGACCGATTAAACTTCAAACCAAATGCTATGATCTGGGCTACATTTCTCGGGGCGTGTAGAATACACGGTGATGAAAGACGAGGAAAACGTGCGAGTGATGAGCTGTCTAATTTGGAGCCTGAAAGTTCAGCTTCATTTGTATTGCTTTCTAATATATATGCAGCTTCAGGGCGGTGGGATCAAGTGAAGTTTGTTAGAAGGGAAATGAAAGAGAAGGGAGTTAAAAAGCATCCGGGATGTAGTTGGATTAAGTTGGGACAGAGTACGCACTTATTCGTTTCAGGGGATGATTCTCATTCTAGTTGTAGTGAAATATATGCACTTTTGAAACAACTGAAAACGCCGATGAAGGATCAAGGGTACTTCCCACTAATGCTATGATTTTGTTGCAGTCATAAATTTTACTCAATGGTGTACATTTTTGCGAGACCGGGTATTTTTTTTCAAAGATGAAAGTGGACTTATGTTGCAGCAAGTGAGTTGGGCTGTATGTATCTGATATATGGTACATTTTATCTTTATCCCCTTGGCCTTAACAAAAGCAGAGGATCATGTTGTGTTTTATTGAGCGAGGGATCATATGGCGCAATGAGAAAACGAATCACTCAGATTTAGCTTCAAAATCAGGGCAGTTTAAGTTTTCCAATTTTGTTCTATTTTGTGTATAGTTTGAATTTTTTTTTATTTTTTATTTTACCTTTTATCGGGTGTAGGTTCTTTTATCTTTGTATGTAATTTATTAATTTAGAGTAGACTTGGTTTATGAAATGAAGTCAGCTTACACTTGTTTGAATTTCATTATCTCCGGTTCAGGTGCTGTTTTATAAATACAAATATTGCCAGCTATATAATATAAAAACGGCTAAAATCAGATATAACGTAAACGTGTTACATTTGTATTTATAAAATGAAGAAGTCAAGTCGTATCAAAACATGATAGTTGCACGTTACCATTTTTATAAATAAATATTCCTCACCTTTAATTAATCAATATAAAAATGGATATGATTAGATATAATGTTAACGGGTTAGCGTTATACAATATTTCACAATACAATATATTATTGTATGTTAGGGTGCCGAGCACGAGCACAGCTCGCCACAACCATGACCCGCCATCAAATTTCCTGAAACGACTCCTTCACCTGCGGTTCAACACCAACCTGTTCTCCGGTGATAACTGAATAACAGTATTATGCGTCTGCTGCTGCGTTCATATTTGAAGTTAAAGTTTTCAAATATTTAAATCTATGCTAGCTGTGTTAGTGTTGGTACCACATAACTCGTTCATATTTAATTGTTAACTCATTTAATGTCATTTATCTAAAAGAATAGAAAAATGAAGAGAGTCATGGGTCGTATTTATATATGTGATGTTGTCATGTTGCTCATAGACCTTGTTAGATCTTACCATTTTTATTCATTTGGATACAGAAACAAAAGTATGGCGTCGACAAAGTTTGATCACTTACGAATCCCACTTAAAGACGTAGTAAATGCTACAGACAACTTTCATCGTGATAACATTATCGGACGTGGCGATTTTGGAACGGCATACAAAGGAGAATTCTCATGGTCCGGGAAGTGGACGAAGATTACTGTACGAAGGTTAGATCGTAAGCGTGGCTTAGGAGACTCTGAGTTCTGGACTGAAGTTTCAATGCTTTCTGAACTCAAGCATACGAATCTAGTCTCGATGATTGGGTTTTGTGAAGAGAACGGCGAGATGATCATCGTAACCACGTATCATGCTAAAGGAAGTCTCAAGGAGCATCTAAACAACCCGAACCTCACATGGACGCAAAGGTTAAGGATCGCTTTAGGCGTAGCTCGTGCTTTGAGTTACCTTCATTCTTATGAAGGACGTGGTTATAGTGTTATACATCGTTTAATCAACAGCTCGACGGTCTTATTAGACGAGAAGTACGAGGCTAAGTTAACATGTTTTGAAATGTCCATCAAACAATCAAATTGCCAAAAGGGCAAGGTTGTGATTTGTGAACCTATAGGCATAATTGGGTATGTGGACCCAGCAATTGAAAGCACTATTGGTGTGACTCATAAATCGGACATTTACTCGTTTGGTGTTCTATTATTTGAAATCTTGTGCGGAAAGGAAGCGTTTATTCCAAACGAAGCTCATATGCATCTAGCTCCATTGGCCAAAAGTCATTATGAAAAGAAAACGCTACAAGATATAATCCATCCTCGACTATGGAATAAAATATCCTACCATCAATCGTTAGTTAAATACTCGGAGATAGCATATTCTTGCTTAAATGACGAGCGGGCATGCCGACCAGACGCCGACTATATTGTCGATGAGCTTGAGAAAGCATTGGAATTTCTCTTGACAAGTGAAAATACGGTAAGACTTTTTTTTTACTTTTTATTATCTTTGTTTTCTTCTCTTATATTACGTTAATCTAGCTAGTTCCCATTATGTCAATAACTTACTTTTAAACTGTGACATTTGAAAAAGGCGTTTAAGCAACACATAATATGTGAATTTTCTTGCTAAAAGAGAAAATGTCGTAGAAACATAATCAAATTTTAATTTGTTTTGTTTCAAGTAATTTATCTATAAATTTGGTTTCAACTAAGTCACTTAAACTTTATTTTATTCATAATTATACTAGTTAACTAGAAACTAACTTTAACTGAAACATCTTCAAGATTGCAGTTACCAATTATGTTACAAGACTGCAGCTACGATCGCCCTTTGTTTGTGTTGAATCCAATCGACGTCAATATAAGAATAGCCTTGGTTGTATAGGCACTCAAATGTGTTATTAAGACAGACTCTCTCTCTTTCTCTCTCTCTCTTTATATGTGTGTATAAAAAGATAGATCAAGAAGGAAGGGCGTCCCAATAAACACTTGATTGTCTGTACACCAAAAAAGGAACGATTGTAGCACTAGTCTTGTAATTTTTAGTTGATATCAGAAGTGGAAATAACTATATTTTTTCTAGCACTAATTTTTGTCTCGTATTATTGGTTGAAGGATGATACACTACAACCGTTAGGTATTGACCAAGTTGTCAATAAATTTGAGAAATCATTAGAGCTTAAGTCAACAGATAAAAATACCTCTGTAAGACTTTTCAAATTTCATCATTCTCTCATTTTAATATTTTCGTCTCTTAATTAATTTGTTTCCCTTAAACGAAAAGTCTAGTACTGCATTTGAAATCATATCACTAAGATCTGAAGCAATCTACCAGTGACTTCAATCGCATTACTTCTTAAGACTGTAAAGAATGTTTTGCACACCACAAAGTGTTTTTAGAACAATTTAAATCTATTGTACGAATCATTTTGAATCTCATAAAATAAATTATCAATTACACCATTATTTTCGTAGATATCATAATGAACAAAATAATAAATAATGTGAAATATATTTTTAAATAGGATACAAACATCTACCGAAACACATGTTATAATTTTAAGTCATCCACATAAGTAAAATCTTATGTGACACCACCACCACATTCACCTACAATTTAAACAACGTGATATTATTTTTAATACTCGTTAAAAACTCACAACCCTATCAAGTTAATTCACCCTTATATTCTCTTTAACTTAATGCGTAAGGGACCCTTATCATGTCTATTAAAATCATATTCTTCATTATTTGAACTATATGATATCACCAAATTATCAAATTCACCAACATTTTATAGTGTTTTTAGTAATATTTTACTTCTTATTACCAATTTAGTTTCTATCACTACTTAATAGTTTTTCGTTACCAATTTCCATTATCTTTTTGAACACCACTAACAACTTTCTTCCACTATTTTGTAGTATTTCATAACCAATTTGCATATATCTTTTTATTACTCCATTTTTGTCATAAAAATTATTTTAACAAGTTGTTGCTAACAATATATGTATATTCATTGGTGATCATTTTGACAGAAAAACCTTAAGAAAAACCACAAGAAAAACCATAGAATGTCACTTGGAGACATCACTCAAGCCACACAAAACTTCCATAAAGACAATTGCATAGGCGGAGGAGGATTTGGAAGAGTATATAAAGGAAAACTTCAAGACGGTGTTGGATTTAAAACCATTGTTGCAAAGCGATTGGATCCAAGCCTCGGTCAAGGGGAACAACAATTCTTATGTGAGCTCCAAATTCTTTTGCAGTATAAACACGAGAATGTCATTGGTCTTGTAGGCTATTGTGCTGAAAAAGATGAAAAAATCATCGTTTATGAATATGCATCCAAAGGAAGTCTTGATAGGTATTTAAATGATGCCTGTCTTACATGGGTGGAACGACTTAATATATGCATTGATGTTGCAAGCGCGCTGGATTTCCTACATGGAGGAGCCGAAAAACAAGCAAAGGTGATACATAGGGACATTAAAAGTGCTAACATTCTACTTGACAATGATTGGAAGGCAAGACTTGCTGATTTTGGACTTTCCTTAATAAGTCCGTTAGTTCAAGACACGGACTATGTCATTGATCATTGGTGTGGTACACCCGGATACTCGGACCCATTTTACAAAAAATCAAGATTCCTAACCATTGAATCAGATATATATTCATTTGGTGTTGTTTTATTTGAGATATTGTGTGGGAGATCGACGTCAACAATCAAGAAACACGAGGCCCTCTATCTACCAGAGTTCGTCAAAAATAGGTTTGAAGAAGGAACACATAATGAGGTGGTTTTTGAGCAAATAAGGAAACGCATCATGCCGAAATCATTGACTACATTTCAAGAGATTGCATACCAATGCTTAGAGCATGAAAGGGAAAAACGACCGACAACAAAACAAGTTTTAATGAAACTAAAGAACGCGTTGGAACTTCAAGTAAGTTATACAAAAACTAGCAATGTTACTTTAAAGTCACTAACATAAACCACATTGTGTATGGTATTAAAATTATTTTAGTATCGTTTTAATAACTAATCTTGATTAGATCTTTACATTCTCACTCATTTATAAGTTGTAACACATTGTGTTTTCACTCCTTTTACTTGACAAACAGAACATGGCATCAACACTCGCCAAGTTTGACGACTTACGAATCCCACTTAAAGACGTAGAAAAAGCTACCAACAACTTTCATCACGATAAAATCACCTTACATGGTAATTTTGTGAGGGTATATAAAGGACGACTCTTGCGCTTTGGGAAGTTGATGAAGATTCGTGCACGAAGGTTTGATTATTGTAAGAATGGGGAAGCGGATCTCGAGTTTTTGAGGGAATTTTTAGTGTATTATGATCTCAAGCAAACAAATCCGGTCTCTATTATCGGGTTTTGTGACGAGAAAGATGAGAAGATCATTGCATTTAGACATGTTAGTTGTGTATTTAGTGGTCTTGTTAGCCCTTTTGTTCTGTTTTATTATTTTGTATACCGGGTTTAAGGATATGAAACCTTATGACGTGGAATCGGGATCTCATTTTTTTGTCACTTAATCTTTTGACTTTTCATTATTCTTATATTATCATTTAACTTTTTTTTTTCTTACACAGCAAACAACCATAATTCTAAATTACATCAAAATATGTATATGTCAAGGTTTAAACATGAGATCTCCTCAAAATTAAGCTTCTAAACGTAAAACATTTCTCACTAGACCACCAATCCTAATAGTATATTATCATTTAATTATCGTTAATTTAATATGGTTTAACCTTTTTTAAGACTGTGTGTAATGGACATTATGTGGGCGTTTTTTACCCACATAACGCCCCACTCCCCATTACGGGTGGGCGTTATGTCCAAAAAAAATTCCAGGCGTTTTAATTATAACGCCTACGCCCAATTTGATTTCCAATTAATGACTGTTTATAAAGGCATTGAGGTAATGATTGTGAGGCTTTATATGGGGCATTAGCCACTACATCTATTTTTAAGATGATGCTCCTTAGTAACATGACGTCCACTTGGCACATAATGTCCCTAAGGGGCTGGGGGCATGAACCATCACAAGTAATCTAACCAACTAATATGTTCTACGGGCATAGAAAAATGAGGTGGGCTGCATTATTTTCCAAGGACCAATCATGATGTCTTGGAGCACTTCCATACTTGCATCAAAGAGTAAATTGTAATTTTGGTCTATATATTTTGAAATTATTAATAGTTTTAGTCTTATTTTAACAGTTTTAGTCTTTGTCTTTCTATTATCAAACAGAAATGGTTATAGACACTAACTTTATCCAATTTTCAGTTAAGTCTCCCTTACATATAAAGTAAAAATGTTATTTTCTAACAGAAATGGTTACAGAACATAAACATTCAAATAACGGGTAGAAAACTTTACAAATTAAAATAATGGGGTGGGGTAGGTGGTTAAGGCCAATACATTTATTATTTATTAAGCTATTATACTAGTTTTTAAATTTTTTTCCTAAAACTTACATTATTAACAAAAAAAAAATTAAACAGATACAAAAGATCAATAAAGACTGGGTAACAAATTATGTGGCAATCCTCTTTAAATATATTTTCCAATTGAATTTAGTGATCCACAAATCACACTTAAAAATATATTTATGATGATATTTTAAAAACGGTACCTTAATCACCAAGTAATATATAAGTGCGCTAATATTGATTCTAGCATCACCAAAGTTGAAGTCAGCCTTTTTAAAGATAACGTCACTAAAACCAATTTAACTTTGATGAGCATTATTAATGTTGTTGTTTTGCTTTTTAACTTTTATAATTTTGTTATCATATAAGCACTTAGCTCATTACGTACTATGCTTTTGTTATCATATAAGCACTCACCAAAGTTATAAACATGTCATACTTACAAGTGACATGAAACGTGTAAGGTACACCAAGAAAAGTTAAATTATGAACTAATCGAGCTCAGTTATGAAATAGAAAGCATAACAAAGTTGATTTGTATGATGTACAAAGTAACCCCTTTGAAATTCTATAACTTGACATCTCTGGTCCCTCCATTTGCGACAGAACACTTCTACCTCATATAATTATAAAGGGAGAAAGTATGAGAAATGTATAAATGTCATTTCTACCTAAGAATGTCCATAATTAAGAAAGTATTTAATCAAGTGACTATGATGTTTAGTTTTTTAGAACGGTTGTTGACATAACGAAAATATCATTGTTGACTACAATGAAGTGTGTTTCGACCTGCCCCCAACCTTTCTTTTCGTACCAAGTTGGTCGGAGTCAAGGACTCGTCACCAATTGTTCTAGAACGAAATCATGGTAGGAACCTTTAATCATCCTTATAAAATTTTTATGTTTGAATTTGAACCTAGATATCTCCGAATTGAAAACTTTATTATATTTGCTATTGGGGATTACCATTGGACACCACAAATTAACTATGAGTAAAAATTGTAATGTAGTCATATGTGAGTTTGAGTTTATAGTTAAAAGAACACTATTTTAAGTCAATCCAACATTCCAACACATTAAATATGACTGAACAACGGATCACCACAAAACTTAACTTTCAAGGATGGTTTATGATGAGCTTAACCAATTAACTTTTTTTTAATTTATCTAATAAATGTAAGTTTTTTAGCAAGGTAGTATTTTCTAATGAAGTATAAACAGATTGAGTTTATAATTTTCTCTATTTCACCAACTTCTTGAAGTTTATCTATACTTTACTCAAAATTCATTAACTTTTTATATGCTTGAAACTATGAATAAAACGCCCTTTGTACATAAATTTATAGACTTCAAAAGATAAATACATTGCAACATTCGTCTTGTAGTATTTGAACCCTCAATACTCTATCTTTGTATGTGACCTGAACCCGAAATTTTTGGTGATTAAAAGCTTTGTCTTTGTTAATGGGCCACCACCTCATCGGTCACAAAAGACTGAGCTTAGAATAAGAGAAAGAGTGGATCTGCAAGGTCACCAAGGAATTGAATTGTTAAAAAAAGGTCGTGTTATGTTATTTGGAAGATCTATCTTGTGTCTGGCAGTGCACAGTTCTACTTTGAAAAAACTCCGAATGCAAACAAGGGACTAAGTTTGTGAAAGTTACAAACCAAAGAGCTATTCTTGTAAATTATCAACAATCAATTTGTAGCCTCAATTCATCACCTCACTTTGATTACACAAGAAACAAACGTGATCAAGATGATGTTAAAAAGTATCCCCATGATATTCCAACTTAATCCATTTCTTCAAATCTTGTCAAAATCTTTCTCTCCAACAACGAATCAATGCCTCCTTGATTATCCCCACTTTATTCCCATCACAAACAACCTTCATTTCCTTATTGCACACCACCTGTTCGACGAAATTACTGACACAAATTATCAATGCGTGCTCGTTTTCTCGCCGGAAACCCGGTGATCTTGACGTTAACAGGTGCTGCTGTTGCTGTATTGTTGCAGACTGCCTTTGTTGTTTGTGGGTTTCCGACGACTTTGACGTTGGAAAGAAGTTTTCCGGTGAATGAGTTTGTTGAATTGAGTGAACTTAAAGATAGAGATAGTGTACGGCATCGTAGAATGTTGCAGCAGCAAGGCTCTGTTGCGAGTGTTGTTGAGTTCCCTGTTCAAGGAACTTATGATCCGTATCGTGTTGGGTAATTTTGTAATTTAGTTGTTTCTTGATTTTTGTTCTCTTTTACATGTGAATTGATCTAATTAGATTATTGTTTGGAAGATGTTAGGTTGAAATTGCTTTGTATTGAAGCTATATTGTTCTTTTCATGATCATTAGTTTCCCCCTTCAAAGCCAAAAGTGAAATATTCTTGCTTTGCTTAATTTAGTTGTTAGGCCAATCTTGTTCTTGTTCAACTTTAGAGGGTGTTATTTTCCTTGATTTTGTTATCTATATTGAAAATTTTGTTGATTTTTTTCGATTTGTAGGCTTTATTTTACACGAGTTAAATTGGGTTCACCACCAAAGGAGTACTTTGTACAAATCGATACAGGAAGTGATGTGTTATGGGTCAGTTGCAATTCGTGCAACGGTTGCCCCAGATCTAGTGGCCTCCAGGTACAAACTACAAAGTTCAGCATTTGTTGTTAATATTGTGATTGTAGTATATGTGAAGGATCACTAGATTAGTTATATTATCTTTCTGCAATCAACAGATACCAATTCAGTTCTATGATCCTTCTAGCTCATCAACAGCTTCTTTGGTCCGTTGTTCAGACCAACGATGTTCTTTAGGAGCCCAAGCTTCCGATTCCAGCTGTTCGGGATCAAATGATCAGTGCAGTTACACATTCCAGTATGGAGATGGTAGTGGGACTTCGGGTTTTTATGTATCTGATCAGATCCAGTTAGATACAATTGTTGGGGATTCAGCTTCATCAAATGCATCAGCCTCTATTGTATTCGGGTGAGTTGATAACAATTATTTCCGTGACCCATTAACCACTCTAAGATTTCGTGTTAAAACCTTGTTGACTTATGAACGTTGAAACAGATGTAGCATGACTCAAACTGGAGATTTGACCAAATCTGATAGGGCTGTTGATGGGATATTTGGGTTTGGTCAGCAAGGCTTATCGGTAATTACACAACTTTCTTCTCAAGGTGTAGCACCAGATGCGTTTTCTCATTGTCTTGTTGGAAGTGGTGCGGGTGGCGGTATTTTAGTTCTTGGGCAAATAATTGAGCCAAGCATTGTCTATACTCCACTTGTTCCTTCACAGTAAGATCTCTTTTAGTTGAATCGACCATTATGCCCAAAAAAAGCACCTTGATTGAGGCATTATACATGTTTTTTATGATCTTTACTTGATTAACATCATAGTTATGTTGGCTTAAAAGGAACCCATGACTAAAGTTATAATCTTTGACCTTCATTGGTATGCTATGGTTTGACTATTATGCCCCTCATTGAATTGTTAAACATGATGTTCCAGGCCACATTACAACATAAATCTGCTGAGCATTTCAGTCAATGGACAAACGTTATCCATTGATCCATCAATGTTTGCCGCAACAGGAAACCGAGGTGGAACCATAATTGATTCCGGGACTACTCTAGCTTACATGGCAGAGGAGGCTTATGATCCATTTGTGGAAGCTGTAAGTCGTAAATGGCAACATTGTCAAATAATATCTCTTTTAAATAAGGAAAAATGTAAAAAAAAAAAACGCTTTTGTTGCTGCAGATTACAAGTTATGTTTCACAATCTGTCCGGCCTCTTGTGTCAAAGGACAGTCAGTGTTATCTAGTTGCCTCCAGGTTTTTTCATTTCCCACATTTCCTTTAATAAGTGTTTTGTTTACTTTTTCATTAAATGGATATTGAATTTTGATTATCTTTTAGTTCACCTGATATGTTTCCTACGGTAAGCTTGAACTTTGCTCGTGGCGCTTCAATGGTTTTAAGACCCCAGGATTATCTTCTCCAGCAAAACTCTGTGGTAAGTTCATATCATTTAATATTATCACCATTTATGAAGCGTTTAATAATGTCGCAAATAGATTTATCGCATTTTTTGTGCTCTGTATAGGGTGGAGCTGCATTGTGGTGCATAGGCTTTCAGAAAATTAGAACTCAAGGAATTACAATCTTAGGAGGTACAAGTTAATATCAGGTTTAAGTTAATTTTTTGTAATTTATATTATTTTTAATTTTGGTTATGAGCATTGCAGATCTTGTTTTAAAAGACAAAATTGTTGTGTATGATCTTGCTGGTCAACGGATTGGTTGGGCGAATTACGACTGTAAGTTATCTTCATTTCAAAACACATGATTGCTTTTTATGATCGTTGTTTTCTTTTAAAGCTTTAAAGGGACTCACTTTGTCCCAAAATGAGAGCATCTACACTAATTCATGAGATAATATTGATAAAGGATTTGTTGTAAGTATTTTAGTCACTCATTTAAATTTCCTGACACTTTTTATATAGTTTAAAAAGTGGTTATTAGTTGTTTCTTAACAAATATTACACTCCATGATAATAATTTCAGTATGCGTGAAAATACCGCGATAGTTGTTTAATATATAAAAGCCCCATAGAAATTTATAAACACCAACACAAATAAGTAACATTCAAAAAAGTTTCAAAATGAGCATTTACTGCAAATTTCATGGGACTGTGGGAGTTGAAACACAAAAGTCAAAGTTGGAGTTTTCTTCCAATAGCAAATCATTTAGTTTTTGTTTCTTTATATGTTCACTGAAATGATGTTGTTTGGCTCATTTTTTTTAAGTATTGTTAACAACAAAACTTCCCACCAAAAGAAGAAAGAAATTGTTATAATTCTCATATACATGTGTTCATTTGACTCTGAAAAGTCAAACTTTGTTCTTGACATTGTTAGGTGCAACATCTGTAAATGTTTCAACTACCTCTAGTGGTGACAGAAGCGAATACGTGGCAGGTCAATTCGGCGGTAGCACTTCATTGCACGATACCCGTTACGATCTTATACTAGCCGTTTTTGTGGCTTTCGTGCTACAATTATCGGTGACTGTTGTTTTTTCCTAATAAAACTCAAATTTCTAGTTGCTAGAAGTTTTCTAGAGTTTAATTCTTTTGTTAGTATAGTGGAAAAAGGGAATTGTTCATTAATATTTAATCAATGTAATAGCAAATATGCTAATTGGAATTGATGTTTATACATGTATACACAATTTAACTACGTGTAAACATTGCTTTCACGAAGCCAATAATCTGACTCTTTGTTGCGATATGATTTTTTTTAGTTTTTATTTTGTTTTAATTGATAGCATGTTATAAAACTCGAAAAGACTTGCAAATGAACAAACGTGTAAGAGCCTCTGTTATAAGATGATATGATCCACTTTTATGGGAGGATGCATCAATGATATATCAGATTTATTTCTTTGTTGCTATTTGGCAAAACCTTTTAGGATATAGTAGCGGTGAGTGTGATACGTAAAAGATGCCGTCATGTATGCGGTGTGTGATACTAATAGAGACTGCAATTATTAAATCATGTGTAATAGAATGTTACTAGTTTAGTGCCCGCGTTACGCTCGGGAACACAATTCAAGTGATGCTTTTAAAGATGTTTATGAATGTTCCATTCAGTTTTGAGACAAAACCGTGGTAAAACGGAACACATGATATATTTCAAAAAATTAGATTTTTAGTATAACAATATTATACTCAAATTAAATAAAATAAAGTGCTTAGTTTTATGGTGTAGTTTATTTTTTTTAAATCATATAAAAATGTTATGTATATTTATAAAACACTGAGGTCTTTAATTGTATGTTATTATTAACTTTATACATAAGTTTCATTTTTAAACCCTTTCAAATATAAACGACTCACGTACACCCCTTGTAGTAAAGGGTTAAAAATATATATACTCTTAAATTTTTCAGAATTCTCCAAAATATTAGGGGACCAAAAATGTAATTAGTTTTATTATAATAAATTTTAGAGTAAACTGCAGTTTTGGTCCCTGTGTTTTGATATCATTAACAGTTTTGGTCCCACCTTAACAATTTTGGTCCCTGTGTTTTTAACTTTTAACAGTTTTGGTCCCGAACACTAACTTCATCCAATTTTCCGTTAAGTCTCTCTCACATGCGGAGTAAAAATGTTATTTCTCTCGCTTTTTTTTTGACAAACGACTAAATAAAAATGTTAACCTACATGATGACTTAGATAAAAAAAGAGGGAGAAATGACATTTTTACCCTTTAGATGTGGGGCGCGTGTGAGAGACTTAACGGAAAATTGGATGGAGTTAGTGTTCGGGACCAAAACTGTTAAAAAATAAAAACACAGGGACCAAAGCTGTTAAGGTGGGACCAAAACTGTTAATGGTATCAAAACACAGGGACCAAAACTGCAGTTTACTATAAATTTTATATATACATATTGTAAATAAAAAATCATTATTATGAGATAATCTCTTAAATAATACCACATAAGTTAAAAGCTATAAAAAGATGTCACATAGGATTTTTTTGTTTTTGCTATATTATATAAGGATAAGCCTTACATAATGCCTGATCGAGCCCTTAATACCACCCCTTAGGTTTTAGGGTGGTTATGGTGGGCAAAATTGACTATGGTGTTTGTGTATACCGTCACCCACAACACCAATTCCAATTAGTGCAACCAATCATCTCTTTCATATTTTTTTACTTTGAAGTAGAAAATATATTAAGGGTTTAGGTATACATCATGTTTTAGACATAGGTTCTCGTGATGAGATGGCTGTCACATGTCACATATGTTCTTCAATAGGCTTTATACACATTATCTTAGGGTCATGCGGTCTATTCTATTAACGTGCAAAACCACTCTGATGCGAGTCACAATGCCTCCTATTACACAAAAGGGGAGGGAGTGTTCTGCCATGATGAGGGTGCCAAATCACCATCATAATGCACCCTGTCGTACCGTCACAAATAACCACCATATCATCAATTAAAACCATGAAAACCTAAAAACATTTATCAATTTATTGAAGACCTCAAAACCCAAGAAAGAAAGAATGAAAGAAAATTAGTAAAGAAACACTTGATGAGATAGAAAAGAAATAAAAAATGTGGGATAGGTGGTCCACTCGTAAGACGTATACATTTGGACCACCTCACAAGAGTTCGTTTCCCGCTAAATGAATTTGATGTATATCAAATGACCCAAAGTTCGTAACTCACAAGTAGATGTTTTCATTAGAAAAAAAGTACGTAACTTTGTATCCCTTAAAATTGGTTTCAAGCTCAATATTGTGCCTGTTAGGTTTGAATCGAGTGATCATGTTGAATCACTTATGATATGCCTTTATATAATGCACACAAATTAAAATTGGTTTCAAGCTCAATATTGTGCCGTTTAGGTTTGACATTATTAAAATCACGGATTTGTATTCAGTCTTTTCAAAAGCAAAAATTAAATATAAACAACTATTTACTAAGCTAGAAAATTAAGTAAGTATTT
Organism: Tagetes erecta; assembly: GCA_030867185.1. Taxonomy (NCBI): domain Eukaryota; kingdom Viridiplantae; phylum Streptophyta; class Magnoliopsida; order Asterales; family Asteraceae; genus Tagetes; species Tagetes erecta. Next base: position 2,494,232 of record CM061489.1, on the reverse strand, counting down.
TTTATTATAAAAGTGACATCATTATCTATATAATCCATAGATAGTATTAAAAATAAGAAAGCACAATTATGATCCCATATGATATGATAACCTAACAATTGAAGTTTACCAATCTAACTTTTAGATGTTCAAGTATTAACATTGTAGTAGATACAAAATACATGTTAATACTTGAGGCAAATAAATTATGTGTATATCCATTTGAGGGTCACAACATAATTAACATTATATCACCAATTAAAACGTAAAAAAACTATCTAGAGTAATATATTTTGCCTTTGCATAAACAAAACTAACGATTCATTTCCATTTAAATAAATTGATTCCATGCTCAAAAAGATCTTAAATCCAAAACATCAAATGAAAATACTTTTTTCCAACCAAAAAAAAATAAACAAAATCAAGGCATTGTTAAAGGCAAAATAAGATATAGACAAAATTACACAAATCGTCCTTTATTTATATATCAATTTGCTACTTCTGTCCTTTTTGAAAAAAAGTTGCATTGGTTGTCCTTTTTTTATTGAATTTGTTGCAAATTATGTCCTTTTGGCTAACTTCAGTTAGTTTTTCACGTAAAATAAGGGGCATTTTCGTCATTTTAGGTGTGAAAATATAAAGGACGAAATGTGTAATTAGTTAAATAATAAATAAATGACCAAATGTGTAGTTTGTCTTATTATTATTGTTGTTATTATTATTAGTAGTATTTATTATTAATACTATTATTATTTACAATTAGTATTATTATTTTATTTTTTACTATTATAACTATTACTATTTTTAATTAGTATTAGTTTTATTATATTATTACTATTAATAATATTATTATTGCTAAAAATATTATTTACGATTGTAACTACTAACGTAAAAATATTTTAAACGAGGATTTCCTATGGTATCTCGTGGTAAATCTTGGAATAATTTTTGAAGTTTAAACATTATTGTTGTTGTAGACATATGAAGTTACCATTCCCCCTGAAAGGAAATCTTTTTTATTAAAAAAAGGTGTATGCTTTCTTTTAAAAAATACGTCTGTAGTAATTGTTACACTCTTGGTTGAATGAGAATTGTAACGCTGGTCTCTTTGTGCTGTAAGTTAAAAACGTTTGATTGTTCCATTCCTAATAACATGTCCAAAATACTCTTCATTTATGACAAAATAGAGGAATCTCATTTACCAAATAAAAAACAGTTTATATATATAAATATATATATATGGAAAATATAGTGACGGTTCAAGACGTAGCTTAAAGATCACCCCCTCCCTTTTATAAATTTCGGATTCACGAAATCTCCCAGATTCAAAACTGCAATATTTTAAAAAAAATCACAAATTGAATGATTTTTAAAATGGATCAAACAAAATTTGTTGATTTAATAATTGATTGTAGCGGGTGGTGGAAGACGTTGGGGAATCCCTGGTGAAAATGAAGGGATGACAGTGCTTATAGTGACTAGGGTTTGGTAAGTCATATGATGACAACGATAAAGAAAATAATAATAGTAAATAATAGTAATTACAATCGTAAATAATATTTTTAATAATAACGATAAACAATAATATTATTAATAGTAATAATATAATAAAAATAATACTAATTAAAAATAGTAATAGTTATAATAGTAAATAATAAAATAATAATACTAATTGTAAATAATAATAGTATTAATAATAAATACTACTAATAATAATAACAATAATAATAATAAGAAAAACTACACATTTGGTCCTTTATTTATTATTTAACTAATTACACATTTCGTCCTTTATATTTTCACACCTAGAATGACGAAAATGCCCCTTATTTAACGTGAAAAACTAACTGAAGTTAGCCAAAAGGACATAATTTGCAACAAATTCAATAAAAAAAAGACAGCCAATGCAACTTTTTTTCGAAAAGGACAGAAGTAGCAAATTGATATATAAATAAAGGACGATTTGTGTAATTTTGTCTAAGATATAAAGTGAAAGGTTCCATGCTCAAAAGCATGTTAAATCCAAACATATTTGGCAAAAGCAAAGTCATGTCATGTGGGTTGCATTGTCACTGTTATTCACATTGATAGGTGTGGGGTTGATAGATAGAGATATATACCAACCATCAAAAGTTCCAAAAGTTTAATACCAAAAGTTTAAAACTTCAGAATCAGCAGTAGAACATCACACTCTTAACGCTTTCATGAATAGCCGGGAGCGGGCGGACCTCAGAAACCTTGTCCCTTGTTGCACGTTGCCCACTGCGTGAATCCGAGTCAGTTAGATCCCCTCCTTCCATGTAAGACCGGGCACGGAACGCAGCCAAGTGTGCATAGTACGCAGGAGGAACTGCAGTTTATATCGCATATTAAAAAAAACGCTTGAATCTTCAAAACATTAATGAACAAAAGTCAATAACAATAACAAAACAGAGAGCATATATGATATATGATATACCTATGGAAACTGATCTTGTACACCTTGCATACCTAAAGTTTAAAAGACAGTTGACAATAATGTTAGGTTTCACGACAAAAAATGTATTTATAAAATTATCAGAGGAATGGGTTGGGTGAAATACGTGTAGCACAACGAGTTGGTGAGCATTTGTAATCCATCTGCAGTAAACTTGTTCTCGTCATACAAAACATGATAGTGTGCCGGGCGACTAGTTCCCTGCAAAAACACCCACAACGAATCAATCAAACTATGCACATATGTTATTCAGTCTATTTTACCCGTTATGTTCATTAAGTTGACTTGTTACATAGCCGAAATAATAAACAATTTAGAGGCTTAAGGCTAATGAAGCCAGCCTAAATGAGTCTACTTACTGCTTACATAACAGATTTGACTACTATATGTATATACGTGATAAAATTATGTTAAAAATAAATTATATGACGGTTATAATTGACATCCATATGAATATTTGAACTACAAACAAGTTCACCTGAATTCCAGCATGACTGCATAAATAGAAGTCGAATTCAGTTGGGTGACAGATCTTAGTATCCACAACAGTACCTGGACAAATTTAATCAACAAAAAGAATTGGAAGAAGAAAAAAGGAAAGATTATAAAAACAAATCATAAAACAAAAATTACAAACCAGGAAGAATATTGCCACTCCTATCAGTAGTAGCACGATCACCATGCTTCGCAGGGAAGAAACGTGTGTGATGCCTCTTTTGAACAATGATAAATGTAACAGGAGGCATATAGTTCTCTTCCAAAGAAACACATGCCTGAAGAAACGACAACCACTTTTAGGTCTGCCAACTAAATGCTTTTAATAAAAAATGCAGATAACTTACTTTCCGAATTTTGTCCATCTCATTCAGCAAAACCTCATTAAACTGCCCCTCACTTACTCCATCTCTGTGAATTAGCACAATAGCATTATAAGAAATGTCAATGAATATAAATTAAACCAAAGTCTAATACCTGTAAAATATAATCCGGTGAGGTTTATGTCCAGTCGCCTTCTTGAATGATATCAGAAGTTCCCTGCACAAGCAAAGCGAAAGGCGAGGAAAGAAAAGATTAAAAAGTACATTTTCTAAAAAAACTAACTGAAGACTTATCAGCACTCTTTATAAAAGTAGTTAACCATTTACCTAATCATTCCTCCATGAACTACACCCCTTTTGGCATCAGTAGTGGTGGTGTGAAGGTCCTGAATGATCTCCTGCCTATGTGATTGAGCAGAGACTAAAGCTTTGTACTTGGAAACTTGGGGCCAATCCATTGAAGCAACAACCTGCAAAAAAACAAAAACAATTATATCTATAATGGTGAATACGCAGAGTTAGTAAACAGGTCAAGATTTTGTCAAATGAGACAAAACAGGTAACTGGTAATACAGGTCCAAACAAGTTGGTCTTTTGGGGGCGACTCATCAATACTTATAACTGATGTATTATTATACTTGAACAAGTAGAATAATCAGCCTGTTTTTTGGTGAAATGGGGAAATGCTAGAATAAGGGTAAGGAAATGTAGACATACAGCAGCAATTGAAGGCGTTGAATCCTCTCCTTTTGCAGGATGAGTAACATCAGCTCCAAAAATGATTGTTGGACGTTCGGTTACATAAGGAAGCCTACCGTTGAGAGATGCAGACAATACACTATTTCTCCCTCCAACCTGAACATTGTTCAATAGAACTTTAATATGTGATGTGCAGAAATAGAAAAAGAATGATGTTAGAGTGTTGTATACCTTCACATTTATCTTCATTGCCACGTTTTCAAAATACTGTTTGCTTAGTTTCATGACATGTGCGGGCCTACAACACTGAGTAACAATTCCTAGCTCCGTTTCACAAACACGTTTGATTTTTCCTGTAGAACAAGATATATGACAATAAGCACAAGCGAAAAATGTGTGTGCACAGTAAATTTCAATGCCATAACTAAACTCAAATTACCATATGATCCTTTAACTTCAGGAAGGATCACAAAAAGTAACTGGAGCTGGCTTCCAGGTGAATCTCTTGCTAGTTGAGCTTGACATCGAGAATGAATATCACCTAACGTTCTTTCTATGTTGTGAGGTTGAGCAGTGCACATTGGTATCACAGGATTGCTTTTGAAAACCTTCAAGAATAACCAAGTGTTGATTATTGTTTTGGTATTAGTATATTACCATGGTGACTTAAAAGTATATAGAAATACATACAATTCCTTTGTCGTTACACATGCGAACAAGTCCATCACAAAATTGCCTGACTGCATCTACCCTCTGCCTTGAAAAGTTGACAATCGCCCAATTTTCAACTCTACCCCCGTCGTTCATTTTCTGCAAACAAAATCAAGAATAAAAAGTTAGAAGTTATCAATATATTAAAATTCTATTTGGTGAAAAAAAATAGGACTTCACCAATTCAATCATGTTCCATTGACCAACTTGTGGAGTAACCTCTGAAGTACCATGGTACCTGATCTGAAAACAGGAGAAAATTAAAGTTAATGACATGATAAAAAGAATGACATGTTACATTAAAAAAAGAGAACAAAAGTATGAGTTTACGGGTGGTGGCGGAAGAACTCGCGCATCAATAGAGGTGAATTGCTCTCTAACTCTCATGCCAAATTCCGTGTTGACAAGAGCATCATCATTATACTTGTTACTCTGCATAGTCTAAATAACACCAACAACAAAAGAAAGTATAATTATTTAAACTGGAATAGAAATTTTAGTTTAGGATTAAAGCAAATACATACTTTCATGATACTCTTCTCCCTGTCCATTGGGCGTTGACACGTGGCCCTTAGCAAATTAGTCACTTGCTTTTCATTCAACTTTGAGGCATACCTTTGACCTTCAACCACCCAACAAAGCTACAATCAAACAAATCAAAGTTAGCAGAAGTTTTGAAGATTAAGTAAAAATATTTTATAAAGCTAGAGAGGAATACAAAAGGTACCTCCATTGGTAGATACGTCGGCTTTGCTTCTGTGCCTGCTTGGATTGCAGGAAGCAACGGAAAGCGGAGTTGAATGTTGTATTTTTCACGATAGTAATTGACTACAGAAACTGTAGCTCCAGTGGCATCAACGAAACTAACATATTTAATGAAAAAAGGATTAGCCATAGATAGTACTAAACTAAAGATATATGCAACCACACCAAAACTAAATTGCTAATCCAAAGTAACAAAATTATCATTTAAACTCACGTCAGTTGGTTAAGTGGCTGACGTGTCAAGTCTTGAAATTTGTAGCGCCTACAGTTATCCTGCAGACGAACTTCCATCCTAACTCCTCGAAATGCTCTCTTCACCTGAAAGGTACAAATACCAGTAAAGAAACAATGAGCTGGTTCCAATCATTCAAACAATACAGACAAAAGATTAACTGCAAAACAGAATAACCCTATTCTGCTCAAGTTTAAGAAACTAAAGTATATCGAACTATATAGAAATGAATACCTTGATTCGCTCCTGATCAGTAAGTGGTCTCGATATATCTTTGTTGAGAAACTCCTTAACGAAATCAGATGCCAATTTGTGTTCATAGAAGGCCCGTGCAGACATGTCTGCAAAAAATAAGAATATGAAATCCCTTTAAAATTCTATAATAATTCCAACCACCTCAGCATTGTTAGTAAAATAACAGAAAGACATACCAATGTTGAGCGATAGCCCCATCTGCGTTGGCCGTAAACTCTGATAAAACCCTTTCCAAAACTCAATACCATCACCAAGGTCACCTCTGCCAAACTCCGCGCTGAATAATGACCTCCCGACTGCTTCACGGCTGCAATTCACAATTAGTTTAGAATCATAACAAGAACTAAATAACACTGAGTCACTGAAATGTAGAAAAAAAACTAGTGTTACTCTTTAGAAGCTGACTCCCTTAGAACAACATCTAGAGCTTGAATTGTTTCATGTGGACTATCATGCTGCCTGCCATTTATAAATTGCCTCAGATGGTGAAGATCTTTTTTTGCCGCAAACTTGATGGTCACTTTAAACTCACGTTCTCTCCTACAATATACACCAAGAGATACATATTAAAAAGTGTTTGACCAAAAATGACTAAGCAAATTATATTTAAAAATGTATTCTACCCCCTGCGCTCGTTGATTTTGATAACAAATTCTTTTGACTCGAATGGCAGTGGACCAGCAGCAAATGCACTCTTGTTCCCATCATAAGCCAACATCAAATTACCGAGGTGTGAAACCCCAAATGACGTAGTAAGAAGCGTCATTATCTCTCTGCATTTGGTCTTTGACGTAACCTCTGGTGATATTGCCACCTAAACCAGAAATTGAAATACCCCAAATCAGTTTACTACAATCCATATATATCCCCTCATAAGCAATATAACTACAATCATTTCAGCTAAACCAGATCATTCAGAACAAAAAACAAACCAGAAGACATCTGTAACTAATATTTCACCTAACGCACAATAAACAAGGTATTGACACATATATATAATTATATATGATGTACAAAGTTGTCAATCATATCAAAATCTCATACGAATCATAACAAATATCAACTTTTGCCTTAAACTTAAAAACAAAACTAAAAAACCTGCCAAAAGTCACCCGTATGAACAATAAACAACTCATAAACAGCTCAAAAAGCTCCAGGAATCAACGAAAACGCTCCCATATCTTCCAGCTCTCTAAATGCAGTAACATTAACAAATTCATGCATTTCAATGTAAACGATTCAACAATATCTTCAAATATGTATCAACAGAGCTCGTGTGAACAATAACAAATCATAAACAGCTCAAATCTCGCATAAACATGAAAATATAAACTATAAAGCATGACTGTGACAAAAAAACGAAAATATTATTACAATTATTTTTGCGAGAATAAAAGATTCACAAATTTCTTCCAACTCTACAAAGAGATGAATCAACAAAACCTCATAAACAATCAACAGCTCAGATCTCACATAAACATGAAAAAAAATACAGAGCAAAATAGTGAAAGAGATGAAAACAAGCGTACGGATGTTTCATCAAGGATGCATAAAACAGAATGACATGTGTATAATCAATAAACAACAACAGAGCTAGTATGAACAATAAACAGCTCATAAAAAGCACAGATCTCGCATAAACATGAAAATAAAACTATACATCATGACAGTGTCATAAATGAAAACATGCGTACAAATATTTCACCAAGGATGCAAACATAGATCCATAAAACATAATGACATGTGTATGTGTATATTATGCATGTATCCGTACAAACACTATCATAAAAACATTCAACATTCATAATAATCGGAAACGATAAAACTTACATCATACTGATACGGATCCTTTTGACCTAAATCAACAAGGAAGTGATTAGCCTTGATGACTAACTTCCGGCCGATTGTTCCAGGACCAGGTCTCGCCGGAGTGCTTAGCTTCTTCGACGAAGAAGGTATCAAAGGTACGGCGCGAGGAGGAGGTGGTGCGTCAGCCACTTGTTGGAGCATTGCCGGTTGTTGTGGAACTGGAACCGTCGTCGTAACCCTAGCACCACCCGGTGCCGGCGACGAATGCGATGATGAAGCGATGGACATGTTTTTCATCTCTTCAGAGATAGTAGACGATGAAACGGACTGAACAGGAACGCGATGAACGGAATGTTGAACTCCGGCGGGAACTTGAGATGACGACGGTGAAGGTTGAAAACTGTTGCGGCCACGTCCACGGCCGCCGTCGCCGGCGGAACCGCCGCGTCCACGGCCTCTAGTAGACATCGGAAACGTAGCTGTTTCTGTTTTAGAGAGAAAAAATGGATGAGATGAATTGCAGAGAATAATGGGGTGAGTGGGGAAGAAGGTGTTGCGTGCAGGGGTTTATGTAGTGAAGCAGGAAAAGGGTAAAATCGGAAAGATTTGATGATGAATTTGTATTCAACTATTCATGAAATCAAATCCCACAAACAAGACGTGCTATTGACTTACTTTGACGTTTTTGCCCTTTTACACGTTTGATTTTGTTTTGACATGATATATTACGATTGAGATAAATACTTAAAATATGTATAAGAATATATCCATTTTTTAGTTTAAATAGATACGTATAAAATGTATGAATTATATAAAGTTATAACCGGTCATGGGTCGATTTTAGTTTTTTTTATCTGTTTTTTTAAATCTCGAAATTGTTTGTGTATACATATGCCTTGTTGATCAGAATCTTCATCAATGGTGCATGTGACCGGTTGATTTGTGCTCGTGTGGGTGTTTTAGGTGATAGGGTTTGATTCCTTTTACCTGCGACTTTTTTTTATTCTTTTTTACGGTTTTACATTTTTAGCCCTCAATTCAACTTTTACATTTTTAAGACTCCTTGTCCATCTACTTTACTTTGACACATTTTTATCTTTAATCTTCTACTTTGATTTAATTATCATTTTGATATTTAAGTTTTTATATATACCTTCGTTTACAGAGATTAGACATTGAGTCTGGACATGAGCCAAGTTTGATCTTTTAAGGGGGCGCTAATTGGATAGTCCTCTGAGTCATAAAGACAAAGATCATGATCGGTTAATGGGTGGAATGAATACTAATACAGAGTGTTTAACTAGCCGGTTTAAAAAAATAACAAATTCACATGAGGGTTCAACCCAACTTTCAAATGAGCCGAGAAATATGAGTGCTTTCTATTTAGGGTAATACATGATTCAAACGAGGTTGGGTTAAAGGTTGGGAAATAAGTGCCCCTCTACTCCTCTACCTATAAAGGTAAAATAATTCAGCCAAATTCCAAAGCTTGTTCATTTGTTCCCATGATAAAAAAACAAATTAAAGATTAAAAATAAAAAATACTTATTGTTAATTGTTAATGTTATAATTTTACGGACTAACAATCTAACATTCATGAGGGTGGTATTTAAAGTTAGAATTTTTAGGTTAAACTTCTTAAAAACTAATATATGGGGAATCTTAGTTATGTTTGTTTCAACTCTTACTATTAGAGATGTAGATATATATGATTTATAATTGATTTATATTTGTTTAGATTAGTCGTGATCTTTAGCTAAAATAGAGGCATGGTTTTTTTGTAACTCTCCTCTTATATAAGGCAAGAAAAATCAATACCGTAAACCACTTTTAGACCCAGTAATTAGATGTATGTGGTTATTCAAACATAAGTTTAAGTATGGGTCACTTGAGCACTATAAAGCTAGATTGGTTGTCAATGGTAAATCCCAAACCGTGGGAATCGATTGTGATAAAACATTCAGCCGTGTTGTTAAAGCAGCAACTATATGAACTGTCTTAAGTCTTGTTATCTCACAATCTTGACCATACATCAGTTGGACGTAAAAAATGCTTTTCTACACGGGGATCTAAAAGAAACTGTCTTTATGCATCAACCACCTAGGATCCGCAACATCCATCACATGTGTGTCGATTGAAAAAGTTGCTTTACGGCAAACAGGCGCCAAGAACGTGGTACACTCGGTGTTACAACTATATTGCATCACATGGTTTTAAAAATAGTACATCGGATAGTTCTTTGTTCATCTACAACCAAGGTAATCAACGTGTTTATCTGCTACTTTATGTTGATGATATTGTTCTTACAGCCTCGAGTATCAGTTTTTTAGACACCATCATCCGTACCCTCTCGAGGGAATTTGCTATGATAGATTTGGGCCAGTTGCATCACTTTTTGGGCATTATCGCTACTCGTAGTGATAAGGGGTTATTTTTTATTCAATCATCTTATGAACGTGACATTATTCATTGGGCTGATATGACTGGTTGTAAACCCAGTGCCACTCAGGTCGACACAGCTTCCAAACTCAATGCAACAGATGGCACGTTGTTACCTAATGGAACCTTATACAGAACACTCGCAGGCGCATTACAGTATCTCGCGTTCATACGTCTAGACATCACCTACGCGGTACAACATGTTTGTCTTTTCATGCATGCTCCGCGTGAACCTCATTTTGCATTTGTAAAGCGTATTCTAAGGTACTTGAGTGGCACCCTTGACTATGGTTTATGGTTGACACCGTCTTCTACACGTTCTTTAACTACATATTCTGATGCCGACTTGGGTGGGTGTCCTGATTCGCGACGGTCCACGTCGGGATATTGTGTGTTTTGGGGGATAATCTTGTGTCATGGTCATCCGAACGACAACATACCATTTCTCGCTCTAGTGCAGAGGCAGAGTATATGGGAGTAGCAAATGTTGTCGCTGAGACATCGTGGTTGTAAAATCTGTTATCTGAGATACATGTTCCTTTGCAACAGGCAACTATAGTGTATTGTGATAATGTCTCCTGTTTACTTGTCTCATAATTCAGTTCAACATCCGTGCACGAAGCATGTTGAAATTGATATTCATTTTGTTCGGGAGAAGGTTTGATTGGGTCACATTCATGTTTTGCATGTCCCTTCATCTGCTCGGTATGCTGACATATTTACCAAAGGTCTGCCTCATCATCTGTTTTAGGAGTTCTGAACTAGTTTGCGCGTTCGTTCTACTGCCGCTGCAACTACGAGGGACTATTAGAGATGTAGATATATATGATTTATATTTGTTTAGATTAGCCGTGATCTCTAGCTAAAATAGAGGCATGGTTTAATGTTTTTTTTAACAACAACAGTGAATATATTTATTCAAAGAACACCAGAGATTACAACGTCAAAATAGAAAAAATACAGCATATTTACAACCCCCTTGTATAAGCTAACATATTTTGTAACTCTCTTCTTTATATAAGGGGATTTGATTATGAAATAGCACAAGGAAAATCAATATCGTAAACCACTTTTAGGGGCATTGATTATTTCATTTGTTTAGATTAGTCATGATTCTAGCTAAAAGAATTCAATATTGAAATTGTGAATGACAGTTCGAAAAAACTAAAATAATATATATTTTGTTTGTTATATCCAGTAAAAGCTTACCGAAGACAAAAATTGTACATACAAGAGGAAGAGTTGGCAATTTCTTATAATGTTAATACCACACATATTAAACTGTTATTAAAACAAGTTTTGAGTTATAAGGTTGATTACGAGAAGATCAAAATCGTGTCACAACAAACTTTAACTTGCGTAACCCTTTTTTGACACGGTTAAACTTGTTCATATTATTTCATTTTTAATAACTAAATGTTCAAGTTTTTAAATGGTTAGTTCGAATATTACAAGTTAATATGACCATCGCAACGCGACACACAAAACGTTAATGTTATAATCGCAACACGTATAATAGAGTCTTAATGCAACATTGTCACCACAACTCATAACGTGACCCTAGACACGATGCTAGTTTTAATAAACAATAATAACATATTCGTAAACTAAAATGACCTAATAACAAATGCACACAAGAAAAAACAAGTATGCGTGTATATCAAGGACATGACACGTTACATATATTTACATTAATCTTTTAATTAACGGTGCTCTTGATTTTAATTATTATTTAATTAAAGAGAGTAACTAGTGATCATCCACTTCCAAACAATTAATCCACTATTTTTTCATATGTCTAGTGTATTTAAACAAAATTAATCACATACCCACAAGATATATGATTTGGTCGACATGTATTGTCCACCTATACTCATAAGTACCAAGTAGGAACTAGAAATATACCTCTATTGGTCTATATTTAAAAGTGTTATATCATACAACTCTAGCAATAATTATTTATAATCATAAAACCTGATAACTATTGAGTTGGTCTTTGGACCCAATTTTAAGTCTCACCACACTCAGCTTACCCATCTAGCCGTCTCCTTATCTATTTGAAAAATATCAAAGGGCCTTCAACCTAAAACGTGAGAGTTTGAAGAGAGTCATTATGAATGAGTTTGAGGGTTTAGGTCTCACAATGATAAAATGCGTAGTTATATGAGTATGATACTCTTGTAGTTCAAATAATATTTTTTTATTTGTCTAGACTTAGATAGGCCGAAGCCGCAAGTGTGCTTAGAAGCTTGGATCTTGACATGGATAGGGTTTGAGTCCCGGTTCAGCCAACTTGTTTTTGGGTCTTTTTTTACTTATTTTCCTTTTCATCTTTCTTATAAAGTAGTTTTAACATCGGGCCGCACGTTGCGGCAGCCGGGTCATACGTGTGTGATCTGTGACACGCGTTGATAGCAAAAGTTTAAAGTCTCGCACGTTACGGTGTAAATCCGTAATCCGTCACATATTAAAAGGTGGAAATATATTCAAACCTAGAGGCCAAAATAATAACTAAGTCAAAGTTGACGGGTCGAAGTCATAAACATGTCAAAGAAGAGTAGGGGTCAAAGTAGTAAATCGTTAAAGTCTTCGTAAGCTAAAATGGTTATAAGTCAAAGTAGACGGTTAAACTTGTAAATATGTTAAAGTTAAGTTCGAGGGTCAAAGTGGTAGATATTAGAAAGTTGAGGGGTGAAGTGTTAGTTAAAAATGTCAAGGAGGTGAAGTGGAAATTGAGAAGGTCTTAACCAACCTTCTCAATTAGTATATATATAAATATAAATTTTAGGAATATTGAATTTTAAGAATTCGAACTTTTGTATACATTATCCGATATTAATCCCAACTTAAACAATTCTCTGTGGCAATCTCAACTTGCAACTTATTTTCCTACAATGATCCGTCGTTAAATTTTTTTAATTTCAGACCGACGTTTTAAAGATTTTGTTCGGGAGGAGGGATAAGAGTCTATTGATTTTAAACTTACATTGAGTCGGTGCTCTAAACGAATTTTTTTAACATCCGATTTAAGAACCGTTAGGTTTAAAGACCCGATTGAAGACCGTTTGGTAGTTTGGAGCATCATATCGAGGTGAATTTTACATCAATATACTCGTATAGTCGTATCCCTAATTTTTAAGCTTAAAACTTTATGTTTTATAAATTTTTTTCTTGTTTCAACGTTAGGTTATCTTTACACTATAACGTACAAGACATAAATATTGTTTCTTATCTACGTCTAACCACGTTAATGTCACCAAATCACACGGACAACAAACGTTAATATCACCAACATAAAGCGTGTAACGAAATTACAAATATGACACACGTATTACTCTTAATTTCCTATTTTTTTTAACCATTTTAATGTCATAACCATAATGCTTGTAACGAAACCCATTAAATTGTTTTGTCATTAGAAGGAGCGCACAATAAGTTAGTATCGATTACACCATGAACATGTCACGTTGTACATTAGCACTACACGTGAATGTAATACATGAAATTATAATCATGTCACGTCACTAGCAAACACCACATGTGTGTATATGTATATTTTAAGGTAAAAACTTAAATATAAAGAATTGAAAACACATGACATAAATAAAAATAACAAAGCATTGAAAATGAGTATTTTAATAGTATATTTCTACTCTCCTTTTATAAAAGGTCAATTACGTTGGAACAATAAAAAGTAAGTCAAAATTTGATGCCAATGCCAAAACCATGCTACATTAAATGGGACCTGACGCTTTTGCTGCAAAAAGAACAAATCACACTCGTCGTCCCACCAAATCTGTACGGCCTTTTTTTGTTTTGTTTTCTGAAGAGCACGTACGGCTTATTGGCTGATTTATTCTAGCAATTGCAAAAGTAATTATTTTAACAACAACAAAAGTCCATGAGTTTTAGTCTTTTAAAACAAGTATGGCATATTAACGGACCGTCGTTAAAAAAGTTAACTGTGTTAACTTTTTTTTTGAATTCCAGGTCGATGTCTTTTGGTTTTTTATCGGAATAAGAATAAGAGTCTATTGATATAAAAATTACTTCGAAACGATGATCCAAACGATGAAATTTGTACATACGGTTAAAGAACCGTTAGTTTTAAACACCCCGATAAAGCATCGTTTTGTCATTTGGAGCACCGTTTCGATGTAAGTTTTATATCAATCGACTCGTATTCTTATTCGGATCAAAAACCATAAGACGTCGACCTGAAAATAAAAAAAAATTAACGCAGCTAGCTTTTTTAAAGGTGGTCCATTAGTGGCCAAAATGATAAAAGTTGGGTCCGCTAGCACATATTTCAAAAGTTAAGACTGGTAGCGGCCAAAAATTAATAGTTAGATCCGTTAATATCCAATATTCCCTTTTAAGAAAAAGAAGATGATTGAGATTTTTAGATAAGTTTCTTTTTTATGGAGATAAAGGATGATTGTTTGGATGAGTGGTTTATGACTAATCCAAATTTTGTTTAAAAAACAACCATAACAACGCCAACTAGGATTTTTCCTGTGGCGTCCTTGAGCGAGACTTTGATCGGTTTTTTTATGCTTTAATTTTGTCGCTATCGGTTCAGCTCATCTCAAAACATAAAAGCGAATACATAAACCGATTTTGATGATACCAATATCTTCAACAAAGATGTTTGCTCATAATCAGTTTGCTTCGTCACGGCGATAATGCAATGGTGACTAGACTCGATATAACCCGCAATACCGGAAAATAATCGTGTTTGAATATAACTCCGTTTAAAAAGTTATCTTTGTGAGACGTGCATTTCGTTTCTAATTTCCAGCACTAAGGTGATCGCAACTTAAATTTAAAAATTATGTACCCAAAATCAAAACTTTTTAAACTTAAAACTTGTGTTTGTGTTATCTTGTCTTTTTGGCGGTTCTGTGAAACCAACTTCTTGTTTGCCTTTTTGGTAGTATGGGATTTGTTTGTATTATCTTTGTTTGTGTCTTGTCTTTTGTAACGTACGTTCTGTCTCACATCTGTCAATTTGGCACATAGACCAGGTCATTCAGATATTGTGTCTACTTGTCCATGTTGATGACAAATATCAATAACATTTTATTTATTTTTTGATAAAATTTTGATTTTCATCCTTGTGGTTTGAATGCTATAATGATTTTGGTCCATGGAAAGTGATTTATGAATCAAGTGTAAATTAATTTGAAGTCACACGTAACTAACTACATAAATAGGCATTTCATGTGATTTGTGTATTTTTGAACATGAACTTTAGTTTGTTGTTCGTGCCATGGAAGCTAGGCCATGACGGACCTATAATGTTAGGTGAGGGGTCAACCAACCCCGCGCTTTTGCTATTAGTATTTGTAATATATATATCACACTTTTTCAACTGACCCTGAGATTTATCTTTGGAGTTTCTTAGAAAAGATCAATGTAATATACATGCTGTTTTTATTTTTTAGTATTGAATTCGACTAAGTGCCCATGTTGTTTTTATTTTTTCCAAATGGTTATGAAACAATGACCCTTTTGAAATCATAATTACCTCAAATATGGTTTTAGTTTTACCGGTTGCAGCGACAAATTTTCGTTATACATTTGACCATCCGATCTAAACTAAAAGTTTGAATGTCGTGCTAACAGATGTCGAAGCATAAAAAACAAACCAATCCCGGTTCAAAAAAGTTTTGGGTCTGCCGGTAGGCACTAGTCACCACTCACAGCCAATCTTCAATCGTGAACCATCACTACGACTTAGTAGCCCCCATTGCAGCCCTTGATCCCATCGAATACTACGATTGTTTTTTGTCCACCGCCTTGGCCTTGTTCACACGCGATAAAAATCCTAAAGCAAGCAAGCTAGCCATGAGATCAATTGAATTAATGTAGTGTTTATATCTATATACATGTGCACATTATTTATGTATCTAGTTTTATATGTTTTCTACACGCGTAAATTCAAGGTATAAGTGATAAAAACACATAATATGACACTAAGTAAATTTGACATGAGTGATATTGAAACACATGCAACCGTTACACGATAGGAAACTTTAATGTAAAGCGATTCGGTTGAAACCTTTTTTTGCGGTTGGACCAAAGTCTTTTTGTTAATGAATACCAATGTTTTAAAAACCGGTTCATACTGGTCGGTTAAACTGGTTGAAGCGGTGATCGCGTATTTTTTCGATACGATTTAGGGCGGTAATTTAGGTAATCGGCATGTATATCATACCACTGAAATGTTCCGGTTAAACCGGTTTTCATTTATCTTATTTTTGTTAAAAAAATACCTACTATTTGCAAGAATAGTATCGTTCATTGGTCACCAATCACCTCGTTTCTTTAGTACATGACCAACCATCGATTAATTTGGATATCCAATATCGTATTCGTTGGTTCAGTTTTGACTCGATTAATTTATGAATTTTTTCCCATAAAAATTTCTCAATCGAAGTTATATTTTTTATATTTTCCTCCTAACATTGTATTCGCAAGTATTATACACAAAATAAATTTTATTTAAAAAACTTTGTTGCGGAATCAAGTAGTTTTAAAATTTTGGGATTATGTGTTATTATAGGTTAACTTTTGGATTATTTTTATTATTGAATCTTGTATTTTTGTAATTTTCTTTGAATAAATATTATACTTTTAAATAACTATAAGGTAAATAGTTAATCCGGTTAAACCATCCGGTATAACCCGGTCTAACCGATTAAATCATCTTTAAGCCCAATCCAATGTGAATAAAAAATCGGTTTAGTAAGTATTAGTTAGTAGGCTAATGAAATATGAGTAGGCCCGGCCCATGACGTGGAGTTAGTTTGTTTATTTAAATAATAATAATAATTAACCTAGCTACTGAGTGTTTTGGTTGTGGTTGTTGTTGTTAACCTAGCTAACGGAGGTTTTTTTGCCATAGATTTTTAGATCATCTCTCAACAGGACACTGACAGACGCCGCTGGTACAAATGCAGGTGATGTTAAACAAACAATTTCGCATATATATTCTATAGCTCACTGTTGTGTTTGCACTTGTTTGTTTGAATATTTACGTACGTACGTTGTTTGTTTGAATTGATGAAAAGAGAGGGGATTTTGTGAATGCATGCAACAAGTTTAAGAAATGGGCTGTCAATTTCAACGACTCTTTCAACGCTTCGCTCCAGGCAACTTCCATAGCTGCTCACAATTGTTTGGGCAACTGTTTCGCCATGGCTACGGTTTCTGAGTATTTGGTCTGGG
Source organism: Tagetes erecta (assembly GCA_030867185.1). NCBI lineage: Eukaryota > Viridiplantae > Streptophyta > Magnoliopsida > Asterales > Asteraceae > Tagetes > Tagetes erecta. The sequence continues at coordinate 2,476,816 of CM061489.1, read as the reverse complement.
AGGCGTGCACGGCTTTTTCCCTTCCTCAACCATCGCCCACTTCACCTGTAAATTAACCTAACCAGCCTTTTTGCTTACTTTACTTAAGGATCGATAAGGTAAATGTTTTCTTCTTTTGATTAATTGCTGTTATGTTATGCATGCATCTACAGTTTCTTTCTCGTTGTGGAGACTATGCGCCATTGGTTGAGTCTTTTCTAACTAAAGGACCCTTAAAAAAGGCTAATAATTTGGCTATCATCAGCGTTTGTAATTCAGGCATATCCTCTGTCATGAAAAAGATAACAGGCGACGAAGATGTTCACACAAGGTCGTACGTAATTAATAATTAATTAAACACCACCACTTATGCACCCACCCTTGGTTATTAATTTTCTCATCACCTCTGTACATGATGATCATATTGCAGTATGGTGGCTGGTTTTGGTTATGGAGTTGTGATTTCATTGGCTACAGGCATGAGGGGGCCCAACGTGCTGTCGGTTGGTGTCATGTGTGCGCTCTTTAATGGTGGAATGTTTAAGGTCATCATCCTAGCTAGCTTCACACCTTAATTAATTTCCTAGCACATATATATATATATATATATATATATTTGTCACCTGCGCGCGCTTGTGTTTGTTTTCATTTAGTAGACAGTGTATTTTTTTACACCCTAGCTTAAATATTACTCGTGCAGGCACAACGTCGTCCCAAATGAATCGCATAACACTTAAAGGCAGGTTTCTCAAGTCTTGTCTGCGTGGGTATAACATGATGAAGCGAATGAAGCACTCTTTGTTTATTTACTTTTTGTTTCGATCTGTACGTGTTTGTAGGTGAATCATGGCCTTAATTGGTAGGTTGTTAATAGTTTCTGATGGATTGCAATATTTATTTTATAAGCTGCTGACTTATTTTTGGAAGGTGCATCGTGTTGGCCTTTGATGATTTAGGGACGAGTATTAAGTGCGATAACTGACTTTGAAATACCGAATTTTTTTTCAAAGTAGTATATTTTGGAAAAATAAAGTGGAAACTGGGTGTGTCAGAAGAAAAAAAAGGAAAATGGTGTATCCTCTCTTAGCAAGAGCGGATTCTTCACAATTTAAACCATCCCAATCATTGGTTCTGACAAGTCTATATTTTGTGTAAAGGATGAAAGAGAATCCGCTCTTGCTAAGAGCGGATTCTTCACAAACATTATGGTTGTGAGAGAAGCCGCTCTTAGCAAGAGTGGATTCTCCACAATTTAATTCACCCATTCAATCGTCTCTTCCACCATCAGTCTTCCACTCCTCCACCATCATATCTGTAAATACATATTTGTACAACACTTGAAGAATTGTACAACACTTGAAGAATTAGATTCTATAGGTGCAGATGAGAGATTGATAGATGAAGAAAATCCTTAATGGTTGATAAATTATTAAAGTGATTCAACAAAAGAATGAAGAAAGTTGATGGGGTAGTTTTGATTCAATAACACATGAAGAAAGCTGATGCATGTTTATACTTTCTCAGTTTCATGTTAACTACATTAAACAGGTTGATATTCCGGTTGAACGGGGTGTTTAATTCACCGGAGTTAATGGGATGCTAACGGTGATGGGTCGATCAGGAGGATAACGATGTTTTATGTTTGTGAAGAATCCGCTCTTAGCAAGAGCGGATTCTCTTTCATCCTTTACACAAAATATAGACTTGTCAGAACTAATGATTGGGATGGTTTAAATTGTGAAGAATCTGCTCTTGCTAAGAGCGGATATACCATTTTCCTTTTTTTTCTTCTGACACACCCAGTTTCCACTTTATTTTTCTAAAACATACTGCTTTGAAAAAAAATTCTTGAAATACCGGCCAACCAATGTATGCCTTAATTTTGTTTTATATTTATACATCATGGTATCGGGTTGATCGAAAACATGCATGTTAAATTTTGAACTCCATCGGATTTTTAAAGCTAGCTAGAGTTCAATGGTAACAAATATCGGCAATGTAGCTGGCCGGGTATGGGTTTTGTTGGTGGATATGTAGGGTGGTTCTGTTGTAACATATATAATTAACATACATACGTGTCGTGGTGTAGTTAGGGTAAGTAACATGAAAACATTTGTCGTTCTCGGACCTTCCATTCCACGTATCTTTAAATTGTATTTCGTTCATTACAAAATCAGACGCAATAGTTTAAAACGGTTGGTTTTGCTCTAGTAACATGAAAGCATTATGTAGTCGAAACATAATGCTAACAAACAGTAACTAACTGACCTTTTGAAGATATGTACGAGACAAAGATCAATATACATTTAAGAAAAATATCAAATATTCATTAATTTCATTTTGTAAACGACTGCTAAAGATAAATGATTTGTTTTAAATCAGCAAAACCGGATGGGATGTTTTATATCTCAACTTTATTTTTTTTATGATGAGGTTCATTTGTTACCTATTTTTGTGCATATTTAGACAACATTTTAAAACTTTATTTACAACCTCTTCTGTTATATAACCTTTTTACTCAAATAGAAAACCAGCCCAGCTTATTTTTATCACATTGCCATTAAAATTCACTATTATTGTTACCAAATTAGGCAATCAATCATACATTCATACTCAATAATTCTCACACATAGCAACGCTATTGGTAGGGTCCAAGAAGGGTGAGATATAACTACACCATACCTCTATCCGAGAAATAGAGAGATTGCTTCCAGGGAAACTATCGGTTCTAAAAAGACATGCACAAAATCATAATACAAATACAAGATGCTAGTTGGTACTGATGGATAGGACAAGCCATAATCAATAGTAAACTACCATTAACAGAAAAATGGATGAGATGTATAACAAAAACATGTAACACACCTTAAAGACATGCAATCAGACAGTAACATGTAGAGACGACTATACAAAGCTAAGCTCCTAAAGCCCACATAAACAGACGATGAACGAGACGACTATACAAAGCTAAGCTTCTAAGCCCACACAAACAGACGATGAAAGAGACGACTATACAAAGCTAAGAATCTAAAACTAACATGTATCATCCTTCTCAAATCCTTTTAAACCATATCCCATTTCACTAGGAACTCATATCCTCAGACAAAAAAATATATATTTAAATCGTTACTTTTTTAAAGATGTATCCAACCAACAGCCTATGTTATAAAATAGTGTGGATAGAATTAAACCTTAACTAACTGAAAGAGATTGAAATCAGGGAATTTAACGTTCAGCACTATTTTTGGGCTAGCAAAATCGTATTGGGCTGCCCTAAATTTCAGGCCCCTCAATGAGAGCAGTAAGATTGTAAGACCAATAATGATATCTACTTTTTTCATACTCGTTAAAAATGTTGATAGTTCATACTTCATGCCCATCTTTTTCTTTTATTTTTATTGAGGAGCACTCAATCACTCATTCTTATATATACTTATACCAGTTTAGTGTCTGTGTTAATCTCGAGAACACAATATCCAAGTAGTGATTTTAAGGATATTCATGGGGGCACAAACGGTTCAGTCAGTTTTGAGACAAAAATGTGATAAAACCGGAACACGAGATTCATTTAAAAAAACATTATTATTTCTTAAAACAATATTTTACTCATATTAAAGAGAGTTAAATACTCGGTTTTATGGTGTAATTTTATTTTATTTTTATTTTATTTTTTTTTGATAATTTTTTTTTTTAAGACTTAAAACCAAAGTACAACAAACCAAACTACATCCGGATAATGGGTAAGCGAGCAACAAGCTGCGCCGCTATCCTTATTTTAAAAAAAGAATTGATAAAAGCATGTTAATGTCCGTCGTTGGTTACGGGATTCCTTTAACCACGTGAGTGTCCTTATACGTTCCACCGAGGAGCACGAGTAACTTTGCTAGTACAATATAATCATATATCGAGACAATAATGATATAAACATCATATACTATCCGCTAACACCACACAACATACAAACAGTAACCTATATACTTGTAAGTTGTACCATACATACATCCTTTTGTAGCTAAAAGCTGCCATAATGTGATTCACGTCTTCAAAACTGATAGCAAAAGGCGATCGGTGACAATAAGTGGGAAAATATGTTTTCAACACATTCGATCATAACAACGAAGACTTATCTAACCTCGTCAGAGACAATTGCAAGAAACTCAGAGGAAAACTTCAACTTGTTGTAAGGGACAATAAACCGTCAAGATGATTACTCATTGCATCTTATAGACGCGCTCCAGTCTTAAAATTAATGCAGATTATGAAAGAACACATAGTTTAACTGACGTAGTATACTATTATATATGGTTTAACTTACCCATAAAACAATGTCACATAGGTCAAAACAAGGTGTTGTTAATGGTTATGAATCTTCGATTAGGGGTTGATAGAAGAGCTTGTAAGCCTCCAAGACTTCCAGATACCACATCGCCTCTCGATGAGGAAACGCAGAGAGATCAACAATTTTGTGAACCTGATAATTTATGAACATAAATGTCAGCACTTGCATGTTAACTAATTACAGGCCTAATTGCAACAAAAACCCAGCTTTAGAAACACAAATTTCAGGTACCGAACTTAATTACCTTGCTTCATATAGAAAACTTTGAAAGGTTAGTCCTTTTCTAGGTTAAAAAAAGTCGCCTAACCAAAATGGAAAACCTATGTTGTCAAAGGCGATAGGCGCACTCAAGGCGCTATGTCCTTGCATGGGGCCTAGGCGCAAAGCGCAAAAAAAGCGCTCGCCTGAGACAAAAAAAGCGCATATAGAAATTTTTTTTTAAAACATATATGCAATAGAAATTAATGCCAAAACCAATACCAAAATCCCTACTAATACCAAACATTCAAATCCAACAACAAAATCAATACCAAAAAGTCAAAAACCATACCAAGAACAGCAGCTTATATAGCAAAATTCTAGTATTTTAGGTAAATATGGAGCAAATATGACTTGTTATATGAAATCCTTTAAAATCAGCTCTTGATAAATAAATAAAAAATCAAGAGAAAACAAAAAGATTTAAAAAAAATCAGAAAACCGATTTTTTTTCCACAAACATCGCTTTTTTCCAATTTACGCTAATCTAAGCGCAAAGCCTGCGCTAGGCTTTTTTTTGGTCGCCTAGGCGCAAAAGCGCTCGCTTTTGACAACATAGTGGAAAACACGAAAAAGCAGGAAACTCTTTTATACAACTAGTTTCTTGTTTTTTCAAAGATCTTGAGGTTATATTTGTTGTTAAAACCTGTTTTTTACATTTAGTATAAACGAGCCCAAATACATATTTGAGTGGCCTATGAAGTAGTTTATAGTTGGGTGACCTCAATGGAAAAAAAATATATGTTAATTTTCATAAGCAGTTTATAGTGTGTGTAATTTCAGACCTATGATGCATGAATCATACGAGAACTTACCGCAGAAGTACAGAACTGCAGAAAGTATAACATATTTACATAAATCAAAGACAACATGGAAGTCATCCTTTTAAATTGACGATATCGGAATCATTAAAATTGCACCCACCAATGATTACTTGATCTAGTGGTCAAGGGGACGAGGGAGGCAAACTACTAACTTCTAAACCAGGTTCAAATCCAGGCATGGGTGTTTAATATACTAACTTGATGATGCTATCTACTAACTACTAATCCGCCCTTCAAAGAAAAACTAGATTGCACCAAATTTCACATACGCATTTTACGTGTTAATTTCCGTGAAATATAACAAATACTATGATCACATTTGGTCAACTAATCAATCCAATTACACTAAAACAATCCAACACATATGTAAATTGTAACTAAATCAACGTAAATTATTACCTTGATCAGTGGGAGATTATCATCACGGATAACACAACCTCCAACAATCATCACGTATGAACCTGCAAAACAACCAAAAGTTCAAAACAGTACAATTTCAGATACAATACTTATGAGTTATAAGCATATAATGTAACAGAATTTTTTCTAGGGTTAGCAAATTGACCTAATTTCCAATCGCGATTCAAAAAATCACGAGAAGCAACGAGTTCAACAACGCCAGTTCCGTCATCTACGAGAAAACGTTCATTGTCATCGGCGGTTGAAGGTAGCGAGATTATTACGCCCTGAATTGCTCAATTGATGTGAGATTTTGAAAAATACTGAATAACGGTTTAGTTTGTGTGTGTGTGAAGGAGTGAGAGTGGTGGGGCGTGAGGAGGTACCTGTAACCACGCGCGTTGGAAGAGGATGGGGCCGTAAGAGATGGAGGATTGAGATGAGCCGTGAGTAGGACGCGCCGCATTCAACTGGATGCATAATAGCTTCAATGCCGCTAGGCTATAGTCCATTTTGTTCCTGTATTACAGTTCCTACGATGGGACGATCGAAATCGTCAATTGAAGGTTACACTTAATTATATGTTTTTAAATTAACAACTTTATATACCCTTACAAAAAGTACAAAAAGCGAATAACAATGGCCTAATTAAATTCAAGACTGAAGAGGGTCTTTGGATTTTTATACGATCCCCGTATTGGCTTACATGATATTAAGATTATATTACAGTTTATTATATCACACTTTTTTTATTAAAATTTCGATGTTTTAATTAATAAAGATAGATTTACATGGAAATAAAAGGTAAACGGGCAACAAGCTGCGCCGCTAACCTTTTTTGGATAGCAAAACCAAGTCTTTTAAACACTATGTTTTTAAATTAACACCTCTAAAATCTAAATAGCCCTACATAAAGCGAAATAATAACGTTAACACCCCTAAATAGCCCTACATAAAGCGGAATAATAACGTTAACACCCCTAAATAGCCCTACATAAAGCGAAATAATAACAACACTTAAACTCGATCCGATTAAATTCAAGACTGATGAGGATTGAAGCTTAATTTGGTCAATGATCTAAGTCAAAGCATAAAGTCAACAACAGTCAATATATGTTAAGTGGAGTGAAAGTTAAATTTGTAGTTTACTTGTCATAGGGGTTGAAGTTGTCATTCTTGAATGTAGGTTTGTTAATCAGTTAGATTAACTAACCATTAGTGATATATATAGGTTTAGTTGCTAATCGTTGGGGATCATCTTCTTTAATGATCTTCGGTATAATTTCAATTCAGTTCTTGTAATAGTTGAAAAATCAATCCTTTCATAATCTCGCCTTGATCCTTTAGACTACCAATCAGGCAAGTGAAAAAAAGATTATTCAGATTCACAGTTTAACCTCCTAGAGAAAATACACAAGGTAAAAGGTAAAGAAATTACGTGGTATTCAAGATTCAAATAGATGGATTTGTGTAAAATCAATATTCGAGATAAATGATAAATAACATTGATTGACTAGTTAAAAGTTACACAAACGTCAAATAATGTCTAAATTGTAAACTATGGTTTAGCTATAGATTAATGATTACATAAGTCTAAGAAAAATATACATTATAACAATATACCTATAATCTTGAAAAAGTAAATTATCATATCATATAATCAACATTGTACTAAAATTTAGGTATATTGGTTTTCATTGGTCCCAACTATTACATGTTGTCTTCTATCGGTCCCAACTATTGAATTGGCTGTCAACGGTCCCAACTTTTATCACCTTGGTAACCACTGGTCCCGTCGTTAAATTTTTTTAACGCCGTTAAGTTTTTTCCAAATTAAATACCGATGTGATAAGGATTTTGATCGGAACGATAATATAAGTCGATTGATGGAAAAGTTACCTCAAAACGGCGCTTCGAACAACGAAATAGTGCTTCAATCGGGTGTTTAAACCTAACGGTGCTTCAATCGGATGTAAAAATTTTATCGTTCAGAGAGCTTTTTCGAGAAAACTTTTACATCAATCGACACGTATTATCCTTCCGATCAAAAGGTCTAAAACATCGGTCTTGAATTTGGAAAAAACTTAACGGCGTTAAAAAATTTTAACGACGGGACCAGTGGTTACCAAAGTGATAAAAGTTGGGACCGTTGACAACCAATTTAAAAGTTGAGACCAGTAGAAGACAAAAGGTAATAGTTGGGACCAGTGAAAACCAATATACCTAAAATTTAATCATTTTCACAAAATAACACATTGATATATTACACTAATAGATATTGTTATAACTATAAATTAACATGAAAATAGAAGGTAAACGGGCAACAAGCTGCGCCGCTAACTCTTTTTGGATAGCAAAACCAAGTCGTTTAAACACTACATTCATAGACCTCGGGGTCATAACAAAGCTATGCATAACCCGCTGGACTCGATTAAGTACCTCCACAGCCTCAGGTGCAAGACAACCAAATGTGTCAAACGCAAATGGAACGAATACATGTTGGTTGTCAATGCATGCTTTCTCGTGTTTAGCCACTTTGCAAGAAGCAGTTTTTAAAGCAGCTTGACCCACCCTGAAAACACCATTTCCCAAGCCCACTAGTGGGGAAACACATATTAAGTCCACACATGCATATTTACCTCATGTTCATCTAAATATCAAAATATCAGCCGGTCTAAGTGTAGATCTACCTTCCGACGGGTCAGTCAAGAAATTCACAGGTGCTTCTTTCTTAACCGAAACCCCGACTCACCTGAATATGTCAAAAAGAACATCCCTCACTAAGTCATGTCGGTACTTAAACCCTGGAAGCTCTCTACAATGTACTGCATGCTCCCCGAATGAGTCCAAACACGCCTTGCGACAAATAGGACATATCTCATCATTTGAAAAAATGGGAACCATTAGGCGATACTTAAGAATAGTACGATACTCAACTGACGACATATGTTGGCCTAGCCCATCAATTAGGATAGCAAGAAGAAAGTCTTGAGCATGTGATGCTTGTAGACACTCAAAAACGGTTTTTTGTCTAATGGACATGTCAAAGTGTACTTCCATGTCTTGTACGATCCTACTAAAAAGGGCACTCGCCAATTCATGTTGGGCTTTAGGGGGGCGGTGTCCTTTTTAGTGAAACTGCCGAAGTCGTAGCTTGGAATCGTATCACGAAGACAAGCCAAAGCACAACCATAATCAGAATCCATACCACATATACCACTGTCACGTAAAATGTGGTCTTGAAGCACCCAAGATTGGGCCCTCGAGGCCACAAAAGCGTAGGATGAAGCCTCTAATGCCGAATAGATTAGAACTTTTTCTTCTTATACATGTGGTATGAGAGAATATTCACGAAGTCATCCCACAATTTCGTGTGAATGACATGTAAACAACTGCTAATATATGAATGCACATCACTCAATGACTTGGAGTTTAGAAAGACTAAAAGTACACACAACCTATATAGACCGTGGAAGTGATGTTAATAACACCCTTTTCGAAACAAGATCATTTCCAAGAAAAACAATATCAAATAATCAAAATATAAAATAATCAAAATATCAAATAATCAAGAGTAAGCTAAACAAGAAACTTGAATAACTATAAAAACCATTAAAAAAAACCAATCAATACCATAAACAATTAAAAAAATAAAGTCTCTTATCTATCAAGCTATAGCCTCAAGTAACCAACACATTGTTATCAAAATGGTATAAATGCCCCCAAAAAAAACAAAATGGCCACGAAAATAGGTATATGATATGAACCACAATTGTCCATAAGTGCGATCTAATCAAGTATAAGTGTTTCAGAACACTTCAAGATCACCTATGAGCAGCTTTGTACATCAAGAACACATCTTGATGAAACACCCTTTGACTGCAGGGTTTGACCTGTGTGGAGAGAGGGGAGATGACTTTGTCCTTGAAGGATTAAAGAAACACTCACTAAGACCACTCTCGACAGTTGCCACATTTCCAGCCCGTCTCAGGTTCCCAAGACGAATCTTCATCCCATGGTGAGCAGTTCTGGTGGATCCATAGACCACAGGTCTGGCAAAACAGGTCTGGGCATGGGTCAGTTTGTGAACAGACCTTACATGGCACCATATCGAGCCCAGATTCTACAGAAAACATGGGTTCTTGTTCATCATAAGTTATGCCCATTTGAGGATTACAATTATTTGATGGTGGTTCAGTCACTGGTGGGTTCCCATCTTTATCAGGTGGCAAGATATCTTCGTCGGTTGCAAGCAACTCGTTGAAGGAGAAATATGTTTGTGGTTCAAATTCCATGTCTTCATAGTTCAAGTCCTCATAGTCAAACATCATATCATCTGTAACCCCATTTGCAGAAACATCCCATTCGACAACAGGAGTTGATGATTCCGCTGCTGCTGGGTCTGGGTTGCTGATTCCCGAGTAAGCAGGAATTTCAAAAGCAACATTGGATTCCTTTTCCGGTCTTATATGTCTCCTGACAGGTAGCTTCTTAGGCCCGGGTCCGGAATCCACTTCAAGTTTATCATCTATGACTTGGTCAACATTTACAACCTCCTTAGAGTTGATGACTGAAGTAGAATCAAGTCCCAAGCCCTTCACTAGTTCATCATTGGTTTCAGAGTTGATTTCCGAATCATAATCAGATTCCAAATTCTTGTACCTTTGAAGCTTTGCCATGGCTTCCTTTTTTAACGCAACTTTCAACCGGGTATCGGGATCCATATAAGGACAAATGGGTGTCTTTATCCTTCGACATCTACAACATTTGAATCCAAACAATTCCATGATTTTTGACTCCTCTAACTCAACAGCTTCAGCATGAAACCAATCTGCAAATACACATAAACATGATTAAATCTAAAAATTTGAATCTGGGAAAAATGTAACATGGATGCTTAAGAGACTTACTTTTGCAAGTCTCGCATAAAATATACATCAAGTCAGCGTTGTACGGTTGTGTACAAAGTTGACACTTAGGTGCCAGCAGATGCCCATTCGGATTGCCCTTCAAAAGTAAATGATTTATCCTGAATTCAATTCCTGTGTCATCTGGGTTCTTTTTCTTCCAAATCAACCCCAAACATAACTTGTTTTTCTTTTTTGAGACCCTACTAGAGCTACTACTTTTTAGCTTTCGGTCAACAGATTGTAACATACGACTCTTACTGCTTTGCATTGCACTTTTACTTTTTTTAGGTTGAATGGATTTAGAATGTGAATATTCTAACAATCTTTCAGGACCATTCTGTTTTGTCAGTTTAATCACTGTTGCTGAATGTTGACTTTCTTGACATTGCAAAAGCAAAGGACTTGTCGGAGAATCACCATGAATTTCATTTTTCTGTGTGGCTTCTTTTTCAATGTAACACCGTTTACAAGTGATTAAAAACTCGACTCGTGCCGCTGTTTGAATATTTGTACCGATAGCACACTGCTCATGACAGTAACCTGATACACGGAAAATATTTATCTCACTAACAAGATAAATACAAAAATATGTAAATTATGATAAGAGTATAAAAAAATACACACTAGTATCTCAAACCTTACTAAATCAGAGAGAGAGAGAGACCATTACAAAACCCAATATCAGAAATACATTTAAATCGATGATAAAAGTTTCACCTTATGCAAAAAAATACACCGGCAAAAAGTCAAATTGGATAACAGGTTAGGAGTAAAACATGTCATTATTAGTAAGAACTGACCAGCAAAAACAATTCACTTGTAAACTAAAAAAAATACAAAAACATAAATAAATAAATAAATAAAATCAAGAATATTTTTTTAGGAGGTTGTATGCTCTAACAGATAGACTTTGATCAACTTCCAATCCTTTTGACATGTTCCTATCTTAGCTTATGTTTATTAATGACCCGTTTGAGATTAAACACAACCCATGCATAAGTAAATATGTCAACTTGCCATAGCTAGAAAATACGAAGATGTGATTTACACAACGCTAGATAAAGTTAGCACATAACGTACCTTGACATGCACTGCACCTTGCAGCAATCCTATAAAAAGGAAAACCATATGAGATGGTGACAATTAAACAAGATTTAAAAATGTTAGGTTGATGAAGAAAATATTTTACCTGAATGAAACATCATGTTGACAAAAAGTACAAAAGCACTTCCCAATATCCCTCTTCTGCTCTAGAAAAGAAAATATATTCTTGCCAGAAGCATTTAACTGCTTTTTGTTCAACCTTGAAAATTTGGACACATGCTTAATGTTAGGAGTAGGCGATTTTACATCTGCCACAACTGCCATCTCATACTCTTTGATAAGATATAGAGGAATGTGTGTCTCCAGAAACCAGTTTTTAGACTTTTTATCTCCGGTTTCCTCTACTTCCAATACCTTTTTTAAAACACGAGAAGGGAGATGCTTTTGATTTTCAAAAACAACACCATAACTGATTTTATTTCCCAAAATTTTCTTATCAATGATGCAAGCATTCCTAAAAGCAGATGCTTCTGCTTCTACACCTTTTCCATCCTGAAGAGGTTGTTGTTCAGGGCAAACAAGTTCATTCCACCTCACATGGAGGTCTAGATACCTAACCTGTTGCAAAAACAAAAATGGTTTTCAAAAAGTTGTCTGTAACGATAGTGGGTGGTGAAGTGGATCAAAGTCCATTTTTAATCCATCCACATTCCTAAACAATATCATTCAAAGATATAGACAAAAATATGTCTGTAGACCTACTGGACCAACCCATATTGACCGGTACACAAATGTCATTGTCAATCCAACCCGTTTTGACCAGTTTCAGAAGGCCCCATCTAGAGACAAACTAGCAAGCAATTTAAAAATATTTATACCTGAAGAGCAAGCTGTGATGCGGTCTTGCTCAAGTCTACTGCAGCTCGCCAGATAAACTGTCTGCTTCTTTTAGGAACTTCAAGACCGTCAACATATTGCACACCATTAATTTTTTGGCGACCACCTGATTGGATAAATGAAAAAAGACAGTTACATTTTCTCTTATACCATTTTGTTAGTGACAACAGTAATAATGTTACAACAATGGAAAGAGAGGAAAAAGAAAACGTACTACAGATTTACTTAAAGGCAGTTCAGTTAAGGTTTTATTTTTTGAAAAAGGGTCACATGCATAAAATGTACTAAAACGGAAAGAAAAAAACTGGATAACGGTCAATAGCTGACCAAAAATCAACATGTATGCAATTGCCTAAAACAGATTGAATTGTTTTATTTATAATAATTAAACTATTTCAACCAATTTTTAGTTATTATGAGAGAAAAAAAGTGGAAGGATTTGGCCCATTACCCAACCTAGCCATTATGTCACCACAATATATGGCCAAGGTTCAAATTTACCTTGTTGAGCAGCATGTTTAATCATCGTTTGTGGTAATATCCCCTTTTGGAATATGTGCTTAGAAAGCATACCACCTCGCCACCAAGCAAAATCGGTTGATAAATCTTTTACATCAGCGTCAGGGATTACAGGTACTGTTATAGCTGGTTTTCTACCACGCCTACCCGGACCACGTTTTTGTGTAGACCCAGCTACACTTTTAGCACTTTGACTTATCTGACTTTCAGAGCCTGTATCATCCACAAGCCTAATCCAATCCAATGAAAATGCAATGTCGCGAATATTCCTCTCAAACTGCACACGAGCATATAGATCGTATCAATAACTACATGACACAAATGTATATGAATAACAAGCAAAATGCATTCGCTGTTCTCGTTTAATGATAACTTTTGCAGCTTTTGGTTTTCAGTTCTTCAAAAAACAACTAGGTTCAGACTTGGCTTTTGTGTACCCAAACTAAATTTGCCTTGGGTCCATAATAAAGGAGCTAAAAGTAAATGTAGTTACTGGAAAACGATGAAAAGAACGGACTTTTAGTATCACACTTTTAATTTTAGAAATGTGCCCTTACAGAGAAAGGAATATGTATACACACACAACACATATATAGAGGCCTAATAATTGAGCAAGTAACTTCTAGAATATGTGTATAGTCACTAATTCTTTTTAGAGATATGCAATTGAATCTTTTTTTTAATACTTGTAAAGCAATATAAATATCTATACCGATTATTCAATCCACTTCCTACAAAATACTTCTATAGTTTAACACAAGCACATCGACCTATCATATGAAAACTTTAATCAATAAAAAATGCAAATAGTTTAATCCAGATTTTTTTAACAGCAATATCTTAAATTTTCTAGGTTATAACATCACCACAATCTTTTAGTTATCGAGTACACCGCTTACAACCAAGAGTCCAGGATGTTCCCAAATAAGCAATAACTGCTTTCAACGTGTTTTCTATCCCAATCAAAAACACTACGGTGCAGATAAACGGTGCAAATAGATGATGAATGTGTGACGTTGCCACTCAGAATAAGCTACTAACTGATATTTTGAGTTATGACTACGACTTCTAAAAGAAAAGATTACCCTTTCAATTACTATTAAACAACCATTCTAAATGTAAAAAAATACATAAAATACTCACTTCAAGCAAGTAGGCCTTTATTTCACCCAAAGTTGCAGCTTCTTCAACATGATTCTGCCATTGATTTCTATAACTTGAATTTAGAAAAGGCCCAACTGTTAAGCCATATAAACTTTCTTCCATGTACATAACATAAGTTGCAATAGAAGCAAGACTGCCCTCCATGTTTTTTGACTGGCGCAAAGAAGAAAGTATCTTTGCAGCACCTTTAATGGCATTTGAAGCCGCTGCATTCAACAAACACCCCCGTTTGCTACTAATAGCAGCTTTGCAAGAAAGACACCAACCACATCTTTCCCTGGAAACTTCAACAAGCTTCTTTTCATAATTAGGCCAATAAAAACGTTTAGCGGCAAGAGAAAATGCTTTTGCTTGGAGTGAGTAATTAGCAGACATAAATTTCCTATGGCTGCTTGTTGAAGATTGAGTTTGCGTATCTAGCTTTTCTTCAGATGATAGAATAGCTAAACTAGCACCAGCTGATGCCGCAAAATCTCCATGAATGTAAACATTTAAGTATGTTTGTGGTTTAAAAGATAAACCCATGTAAAACTTCGCTAGATTAGCTTCTTTCCTTCGAGAGAGCAAAACTGACAAATCACACACACTGTTAATATTGCTTTTATTATTGCAATTCCCATTATCAGTGGCAGATTCATTCAAAGATACTTGACCAGAACCCAACTCTTCACACTTTTCTACATGGCATGCAGCTGTGTCATGTTCAACAACACCGTTACCATTTTCAGCATTAGTAATTACATCCTGTGCATTAGCAGTACTGCTTTTATTATCTATTTCAATGGAGACAGGAAGAGAAAATATATTTTCAGGAATTTCCCAATATTGCAAAATACCCTTGCATATTTCCAGATATAAAGCTGTATACTCAGCCGAACAAGTAAGTGCTTGCAAAACTTTTAGAATGTCAACGGGAGAGAAGTATCGAATATGTGAGCCCGAACTTGTAGAAGCTTTCATCCTGCATTCATTAATGACAACGCATCATAAATAAACTACACATGATAAAAAAAAATATTTAAAGTTGAAAAATATAGTATTGGAAACATACACTAGTAGATGATCACATGAACCCAAAAACACTTGCTCATAAGGATCAATGCCGAAAAACTCAGCTCCTCTAAGAGACGTTGTCTTGGTAACAATTGGCCCAACTCTATTTACTGTACACTCTGGACAATACCACTGCCCTTCAGGAATACTCATTTTCATCATTCCTAAACATCTGGAATGGTATGCTGATGGACATCCATCACAACAAATTAAGGTCCCGTCCATGCCACATAAGCGACATTCGTCACCATTACCATCTTCATCATCATCACTAGTAACTTTGGAAACAAATAAATCATTCACAGCTTCTTGATCCTTTGACAAAGAATGCTTAGAAGGACGACCTTTTCTAGGGATATTTTCATCAATTAAGACAGGAACTCCATCAGAATCTGGGCCAAATTCACAAGTTTCACGGTTGTCTATTTCTGTCCTTATTTCTGCAGAATTTGATGCATCGTCACACAACAGCTGCAAAATGGCTAACTTTCTACCGGCAGGTAGAGTATAATAGTCTTTTTCCCAAATATTAACATAAAATTCTTTCCACTCTTGCCCTTCTGTATATCTCATGGCAGTTAGATATTGGACTATAAACATTGGCCAAGTTAATGAATCAAGCAAGCTCCAATCCATGCTTCTGAACAATAAAAAACAAATTTTTTTCAGTATTAGTGATGATGACTTTTTGAGTGCAAATATACATTTAGTAATAACAAACGAAAGCCTTTCATATGAAAACTACTCTTTGGAGATGTTGTAAAGCTGTGTACTATTGATATCCTTCAAACAAGCATGAAGAAACTTGCCTTATAAAGTAGATACGCTTACTGGGCTTGTTGCCTTAAACTATTTAGCCATTGTTAAAAACATATAAGTACTCTTGGTATCAACCATAAAACATACACTTAGATATACAACCAATTAAAGACTTTTCTATGTTTTGATTCTCCATTTCATCTTTCTAAACAAAAATTTAATGTTTTGCATGTAGCTAACCACATGCTACATGACACTAATTAAAAAACAAAAATATATTGTAAATAAATACCTGAAACATTTTGATGCAAGCTCAGACCCTTCTGAAGAGAGGGTTTCCACATGACTCTTCAAAGCACGAATAAGAGCAACATGAATAGCATCCAACAGCGTATTATGAACAGAACTATTAAGAGCACCAACAAACTCATCAAGTCCAAAGGGACTTAAAAACAAACAGACACTAAATGACCGCAAAAAGCTATATACAGATAAAAGGCATGGCACATCCTCCTCAGGGACCCCAAAATTTCCAGAAGACGGCGGCAACTGTGGCGGTGGGACACAAGAACGTTCAACTTCAGCCGCACCAGCAGACTGCTCATGCTCACTTAATTCGACAGATGATTCACTATCCACCTTAATAGTGTCGGCTAACTCCACACCATTATCAACCACACGACTATCATTTCTCACAGTTTCAGCTTTATTAGCAGCAGCATCAGATTTAATTGTCTCACTTTTAGCATGCTTTTTCAATATATACTTGTCTAAAAGCTTCTTTCTTTTATTAAAAGCAGCATCCATTTCATCTTCCCAAACAATAAGCCCTTTCACTTCACGAGTTTCCAGGTCCTCATAATCACCATCCTCATAAACAACCCTATATAATCCAGTATCATAAGAAACAATCTTTCCAACAAATTCACCACTCTCATCAAACTCCTTCTTCACATACCGCCCGATAAGCACCAAAGACCGCATCCCAACCACCGACTTTTTCGCAGTTTTATCCGCATCTTCCCCGTTCTTCCTTTTCCTTTTTCTTCCTCTACGCTTAACCACCCCAGGCTCCATACCCCCCACCCCTTCCAACTAGATCCAAAACACACCTCCTTTAAGCCCTAGGTCCAAAGCATCAATCCACAATTCTATCAAACCTAAATCAATCAACAATCACAACTTCAAAAAAACAGATCTCATTATCAATAACAAAATCAAATACTATCACCTTAAAAAACGCATAAATCAGCTACATGATTAAATACAAACTGTCGTTTCCACAAAATCAACCTACGAATATCAACAAAAACTAATCCAAATTGAATCATACCTCGTCAAAAACAGTTATCCACCACGAGTATCAATCCACGATTCAATCAAACCTAATTCAATTAACAATGACGCAACTTTTAGCAATTGTTTTCAGATCTCATTCGGCAATAACAAAATCAAACGCTACAACCTAATAAAAACGCATAATCAACGTATTTTAACACAAACGTGTGCTTTCTCAATACACATAATCAAGTTACGACTGTCAATATCAACAAAACTGATGTAAAATTAACGTATAATTGTTGCAATATTGAATCGTACCTCGTAAGGAACAAAAAGCCGCCACTAGATGCGTTGTTAGGGTTTGTTCTGCTTCAATAATTCATGCGCGTTTGTGTGTGAATATATAAACGAGTTATCGTCTCTGATTTGGTGAAAAGATTAGCCCTAGAACAAAATTACTTGCTGACGAATTTTGGGGGTTTTCAGTACACACTCTGCTATATATTGATGAATGGTTTATAGATTTGATTATTTGAGTCGTCCGAGTCGGTTAACTCGTGACTCGTTCGAGTCCGAATTTTTTAAATAAATATGGAAATTATAAGATTTTCCTTCATTTTGTTAAAAATAAATATGGGTATCTTTTATCAAAAGTTTCTATGTTATTGATAAATGTTAAATGAGTTTTTGGTTGGATGACTATTTTATTTGCTTGATGAGATTATTTACTTTTCATATATATTATGAGTCTATGGTGGTGCTTAACGTATAATGACTAGGGTTGTCGGAGTTTAATAAAAAAAAGTATTTTATTTGATGTTTGATGAGGTTCTTAAAAATAAATATATATGTATAAATAGATTGTGATATTTGTAACGTATTATTTACCATCTAACTAACAGCTGGATATGAGTTCATAATTAAATCATAAACATATATCAAAGGTCAAATGGTTTTATTATACGAATCTTCAAGTTATCTGATACGTAGCACGTTACACTACACGTGTGTATCATTCGTCGTGTTTTATATATGTTGCATGTTATAAGCTCTGACAATCAAGCACACGTCTCGATGGTTTTTTATATTATTATTGACTTAATTGACTGAGTATTTAAATATTATTCTCACACGATCCTCTTGTCTTTTGTATTACCTCAAAGTCGCTATCCATTGTTCTTCGCAAACAAGTACCTAAGATTTACCCCGCACTATAATTTGTGTCGAAAATCAAATGTGAATATGGTATTACATACGTTTTTGACATTTGATTTCATTTCTAAATATAAATAACATCATATAATTTATAACTCATAGGCCATTAAATAGTAAAGTTGTACTTTTCTAATTACCATCCTAAAAACGACAAATAAAATAAAAGATGCCTAAAAGTTTTATGATAATAGTCGTAAGATATGGTGTTAGACGAAATATGTAACAAGCATTCTTGAGATTTTTCTGTAAAGCACTAGTTTAATGGTTTTAAATTTTACCGTTAATAGTTGAATAATTGATAAATAAAATTATTTATCTATTATAACTATGCTGAAAAAAAAATAAAAAAGTGAAATAAATGTATTTTATAGAGTATTCGTCAAATTTGTATATTGATAAATTATACCAAAATCAAAACAAATCTACAAAATTACAAATCTATCTAATAAATTAAGGTTTTATGAAGCAATTATTAGGGAGAAAATATTTGATTTATAATAGGAAGTTTGGGTGGGAAATTGAGTGAAAGTTTCACCATGCATGCATAAGTTGATGGACTAAAATTCTTAAGTATTTAATATTTACAAATTGTTAAACATAATGATTATAATTTTTTACAAATATTATTATCTAACCCGTGTGTAATATAAAGATTGGGATATTGAAGTTTGATTGATTGTAAAATATGGAATTAGATAATTCATTCAAAGCAAAGGATGCGTACATATACATGTGAAAAGGAGAAATAACAGGAGCTTTACAACTAACCCTAATTGACTAAGTATAACAATTTAAATTAAGTTGAATTACAACAATTTGTTTGGCGGGATATCACTTAACATTCCCCCGCAAGATGGACGAACGAGTAGCGAGACCAATCTTGGAAATGAGCAGTTGAAAACGAGGTCTCAGTAAAGGTTTGGTAAGTACATCCGCTAATTGATCGTCCCCGGAAACATGTGTGACCCGTAGAGAACCAAGTTGCACTTTTTCGCGTACAAAATGAAAATCTAAAGCTAGATGTTTCATACGCGAGTGAAAAACCGGGTTTGCTGAGTATATTGTTGCACTTAAGTTGTCACAATAAATAGTGGGAGCCATAGATAAATGATAGCCAAGCTCCTGAAGAAGATTTGAAATCCATTGAACTTCGGTTGTTGCAGAAGCAACGGCACGAAATTCAGCCTCTGTTGTGCTTCGTGCTAGAGTGCTTTGTCGTTTTGAGCTCCATGCTATAGGATTTGAACCAAGAAAAACTATATAACCGGTAGTACTGCGATAAGTGTTTTTGTCACCCGCCCAGTCAGCGTCAGTGAAGGCATGCAGGTTAAGAGCCGAACCTTTCCGTATTAAAAGTCCTTTAGATATTGTACCTTGGAGATAACGAAGTAAACGTTTGAGAGCAGACCAGTGCTGAAAAGTAGGAGCATGCATAAATTGAGATAGTTTGTTTACTGTGAAAGCAACATCTGGCCTAGTAAGAGATAAATACTGTAGAGCTCCAACAATAGCACGATAATCCGTTGGAGAATGATACGCAGGTGAACCATTGGTTGTGAGATTTTCAGAGCATGTAATAGGGGTGGATATGGGTCGACAATCACTCATTTGTGCCTTCTTAAGAACATCAATTATATATTTTTGCTGAGAAAGTAGGAGACCATGAGAATGTGGAATACATTCGACACCAAGAAAATAAGAAAGTGGACCGAGATCTTTGAGAGAAAATTTGGAGGATAAGAGACTTATAAAGCGAGTAACAAGAGATGTAGAGGGTCCGGTGATGATAATATCATCGACATAGACTAAGATGTAAATAGGGGAAGAACCTACTGTGAGAGTAAAGAGAGAAGAATCAGAAACTGTGGGTTTAAAACCATGAGATAGTAGATAAGTTTTGAGCTCATCATACCAAGCACGTGACGCTTGTTTCAAACCATAAATGGCCTTGTTTAATTTGCAAACGTGAGAAGGAAAGGAAGGATCAACGAAGCCAGGTGGTTGAGCCATATATACGTCTTCATTAAGTGTACCTTGTAAGAACGCATTGTTGATATCGAGTTGATGAAGAATCCAGTTTTGGGAAACAGCAAGAGTGAGGATAAGCCTAAGAGTTGCGGGTTTGAGAACGGGACTAAAAGTCTCAATATAGTCAATACCCGGGCGTTGATTGAAACCCTTAGCAACGAGACGAGCTTTTAAACGATCTACCGAACCATCGGGATTATGCTTGGTTCGATAAACCCATTTGCAACCAACTAGATTTGAAGCGTGTGAGGAAGGGACTAAGGTCCAAGTTTTGTTGCGTTGGAGTGCATCAAATTCTAGTTGCATAGCGGCGCGCCAGGAAGGATGTTTAAGAGCATGAGCAATAGTAGGAGGGTCACTGGATGAGGATAATGAGAGATTATAAAGTTGATAATCAGAATTGTGGTATTTAGAGTTAGGCTTGGGGTGTTTTCGTGTATTCGGTTTTGGTGGAGATGGAGTGGAAGATGGAGGAGTGTTAGATGAGTTTGAATTATGAGAGGTAGGAGAAGAATTAGTGGACTGAGATATAGATTCTGGAGAATCCTTGGAAGTGGAATTGGATGTAGATGAAGTGGAGTTGTTAGAAGAAGAAGTAGGTGGTGTCATGATAGAATTAGGGGTGGATAATAAAGGTTGAGGTGGAGATGTAATGGAAACTGAGAATGGGGCCCAAATGTCTAAGTTTGGTGGATTATTTTGATGTGTAGAATTTGTCATTTTTGTGAATGGAAAAATAGATTCAATAAATGTAACATGTCGAGAAGTATATATTTTGTAGGTGGTTGGATCTAGTGCATAATAGGCACTTTGAGTTGGAGAATAACCAACAAAGATGCAAGGTGTGGAACGTTGATGAAGTTTATGAGGGGAGTAGGGTCGTAACCAAGGATAGCATAAGCAACCGAAAGAACGGAGTTTATGGTAATTTGGATGTCTTTTGAATAAAGTGAAATAAGGAGATTGGTTGTTTAAGGTAGATGTAGGAAGACGATTGATGAGATAGGCTGCAGTGGTGAAAGCTAGAGGCCAAAAGGTAAGTGGGAGTGCGGCGTGAGAGAGTAAGGAAAGACCGGTTTCGACTATGTGTCGGTGTCTTCGTTCGGCATAACCGTTGTGTTGAGGTGTATGAGGAGGACTTGTGAGATGAGAGATTCCACAAGATTCAAAATGAGAAGCAAGTTTAATAAACTCACCACCATTATCAGAAAAGAAACATTTGATTTTTGTGTTAAAAAAATTTTCAACAAGTTTTTGGAATCTAATAAAAACTTGAAGAGAATCTGATTTATTTTTGAGGGGATAAAGCCATGTATATTTTGTGTGATGATCAACAAATATAATATAGTATTTGTAGTTATCGAATGATGTAATCGGTGAACACCAAACGTCAGAAAAAATTAAATCAAGAGGCAAGTTAGATGTAAGAGATGAAGTTGCAAAAGGAAGTTGATGACTTTTATTAATACTGCATGCATTACAATAAGTAGGACAATTTAAATTGAAAGAAACTTGAGAAGATAAAAACTTGAAGACTTTATTTTGTGGGTGTCCAAGTCGATGGTGCCATGTAGCAGAATCGGTTTGGTGCATAGTGTAGACGGTAGGTGAAGATGGTGAAGGTGGTAGACGTCTTGAGCGAAGCTCATACATGCCTTTGATTGCCGTTCCCTGAATGAGTTTGAGTTTTGTTGCTCGATCCTTAAGAACAAAAACAGAAGAGTAAAATTTCATGAGAAGATTGTTGTCAAGACAAAGACGCGAAATAGAAATTACATTTTTTGCTAAAGAAGGAACACATAGAACATTCTTAAGAATAATTGATGTGTGTGGGGTATGAAGTAAGAGACAACCAACATGAGTGATTTTCAGACCTGATCCATCGCCGATTACAAGCTCTTCCGTCCCGTCATAGGGTACATGGAATGTAAGATTGTTTAGATCAGAAGTGACGTGGTGTGATGCGCCACTGTCGAAGATCCAATTTGTTTGATCTGGAACATTTGCTAAGCCCATGGTATGAACTTGGGCATGTTTGGTTTGTGCAGTACGCTCATAAGGTGGAGGAGCAATTGTAGGATACAACTTTTTGAACTCATGACAATTTGTGAGAGAGTGCCCTCTTTGATAACACCATTGACATTTACCAAGAAATTGTTTTGAACCTGCATTAAAATTAGGAGTTGGCAAAATACCTTTACCTTGGTGAGATTGGCGATTGTAGTGAACCGATGGCACATTTTGGTTCTTCGGTGGCCAAGAACGGTTGCTGAAACTTTGCCTTTGGTTCTGTTGCATGTGGAAAACAGCTGCCGGTTGGTGTAATCCATTGACTGGAGTTTGTTGTGCTAAAGAAAGTTCATGATTAAGTAATTTTTCATGCAGCTCATTGAATGGAATTATGGTGTCTCTAGCATTAATTCCATCAAAAATTGGTTTGTATTGAGACTGATCCAGCCCATCAAGAATGGTGTCAATGATATCTTCATCATCCATCTTCTTTCCAAGTATTGCTAATTCATCAGTGATAGTTTTGATTTGCTGCATATACTCAGAAATAGATTGAGTGGGAAGCTTTTTGGTTTGCTTAAGCCGATGTTTTAATTGTTTTATGTGACCACGGCTTGGTGAGGCATAAGTTTTCTCCAAGATTTCCCAAGCATTACGGGATGAAACGGCACCTTGAATCATAGGAACAATATTTTCAGAAAGACTACCAACAAGAGCCCCAAAAATTAACTGGTCTTGCCGAAACCATTGTGAGTAATCGGCATGAGGAGTCTGGCTTCCATCAGTATTGACTGTGGGCGGCGGCTTGGGGTGAGAACCATCAAGAAATTTGAAGAGATCGAGACCATTGAGCAGGGCCTTAACTTGAGTTTTCCAAGCGAGAAAGTTGGAGGCATTTAATTTAAGAGTAGTAGGAAAGGTTACAATTGTAAGATCTTTCATTGAGGAGTTAATCAATGGGGGTGATGGGTCAGTCATTTGGATTGAAGGTTCTAGACGAACTGGTGATTGGGATTGAGAAGAATTAGGTGAAGAGGTGTTAGAGCCTTGCTCTGATACCATATAAAGATTGGGATATTGAAGTTTGATTGATTGTAAAATATGGAATTAGATAATTCATTCAAAGCAAAGGATGCGTACATATACATGTGAAAAGGAGAAATAACAGGAGCTTTACAACTAACCCTAATTGACTAAGTATAACAATTTAAATTAAGTTGAATTACAACAATTTGTTTGGCGGGATATCACTTAACATGTAACACGGGAATTAAACCTAGTATATAATAAAGTGAAATTTGTTGGAAGATAAAGTTTGAAGCTTTTGGTTTATTGGCGCATCTATAATCCCAAGTGGTGTTTGGTATGCATTTGTATAATTTAACATATTTTTATTTTAAAAATATTTTAATTATACGATGCAAGGAATAAAACAAAGTCGCAAATACAATGTTTGGTAATATGAATTTGACTAATAAATAGACAAGTGAATTGTGGTTTAATCGATTTGAATATTTCGAATAATAATCTATCTAATAAATCAAACTTTTATGGGGCAATTTTTGAAGGGATTTTTTTTTCTATAATAGGAAGTTTGGGAGGTAAAATTTAGCAAAATTTTTCACCATGCAAGTTGATGGAGCCAACTCCTTAAATTTTTATATATTTACAAATTGTTAAATATAATGGTTATAATTTCTTTATAAATATTACTATTTAACCCGTGTGTAACACACGGGTATTAAACCTAGTGTACTCATATATTTGACATTGGTAAAATATTAATTGTAGGTAATGAAAATGAATTTTCATTTTAAATATTCGTACAAGTTGATCCAAGCCAACTGAGTCAACTCGGATTACGCCATCGTTACCGGTAAGGGTGTTTTTTGTTTCTTTTAAATTTTTGTTATTACGTGGAAAAGAACATGGACGGTTTTTTTAGCAACGAAAACAGCTAACAAATAAACCGATTAGGATTTTGGCGGGAATAAAATTATGTGTGGTATTATTTTACCCGCCAATTGTATATTAGCTTTGAATGTGCGGTCCTCTTTTTATATTTTACGTTTCTTTTAACACATAAATTGAAAATTAAATTACTTTTAACTAATTATAAGACCGAGCTAGATTTGACGGCCAAGTCCTGAGTATTTGACTTCGGTACATCCGTTGATAAAAAAAGGTTTCACGTCACACAGTACGTTATAAAGTCAGAATATGTCACATACTTAAAGGTGGAGACACATATCAAAACTTAGAGGTCAAAAGGATAATTAAATTAAAGTCGGGGGATCAAAATTCTATGTTGGCAAAGTCTTAAAGATCTAAAATGATTATAAGTCAAAGTCATAACTCATAAGTCGTAATAAATCAAAGTTTTATTTGATCACAAACCAAACTACATCTGGATAATGGGTAAGCGATCAAGAAGCTGCGCCGTTATCCCTTTTTGAATCGCAAAACTTATTCTACTAAATACAAATCCTTGGTTTCTCGGGTTCTGCGAGTCGCTGTGGACCACCTTCTGCACCCGCTCCAAAAAGTGTACCGCCTCGGGGGCTAGGGATCCAAAAGTGTCGAAGGCAAATGGAATGAACATGTGCTGGTTCTCCAAACATGCTGTCTCATGCTTAGCAACCTTCTTAGATTCTGCCCTCAAACTGCTTGTCCCGGAACGAAACCACTATCTCTCAGCCCCACCAATGAGGATACTAAATTGTAAAGTAAGTTGGGAGACCTAAATTGTAAAATAACGACTAAAGTAAAGAAGGTCTTACCGAGTCACCGACCTTTATTATTAGAAGTTAGGTATATATTTAACGGTAAAATAAAAAAATAACTTTTTATGTCTTAAATTGTAAAAAAAGAGATTAGCTGAGTGTTTTGGTCTTTTATTAAAAGTTAGGCTAATAAGTATATTTTGATTTTAGTTAAATAGGTTTTATGTCATAAACGTGTTACTAAAATTGTGTCTAAACAAGACTTAACCCACTTAACCAGTTTATGACACGATTAAGCATGTTTGTATATACTTTTTTATATATTTAATCATACTTACATTTATTTTGTAACATTTGATAACTTTTATTTTGTCTTAGTATATATTAACCATGTTAGATGAGTCATGTCATGTTACCAAATATGTAAATATTAATTGTGTTAATCGAGCTGTCGTGTAACGCATTTATAATTAAAATTGTTTTTGTATTTGAAGAAATGACACGATTGGTTGATTGTGTTGTATTTATATGTACGAGTAATGGCATGCCGTATCTAACTCGTTTTAACATGTTTTGACAACCCTATGAATCAATCAACGTAAACTTGGTTGGGAATGCTTGTTCAACCCACATCTTTGTTGTAACTTATAACAAATTATCCTTTATTCTCCTTTATATTGATAATAGAGAGGTTTTGAACAGTAAATGGGGGTATTCCGGGTGTTTTACATTTGATTTGGAGGGTAGTTTGGTATTTTGCTTATATGGGTTATATATCTTCAGCCGTCTCTTTCTTGATTCATATATCTCACCGTCTCTTTCTCGCTTCACACCGTTTTTCTCTGTTTTTTGCTAATCTGGTGGCTTTCCGGCTACTTGCCACTTACTTATGTCACCAGTGATGTTCTATGTTGTTCACCTCTGTCGTTGGTTGCCGATCCTTGGATTTGTGTGGCCTTCGCGTTGGTTTTGAACGATAAGTGACGATGATTGTTAGTGATTGTTACTGATCTTTGGATCTGTGCAACCTTTGGGTTGCAGTGATGTGTGGTTTTCTGTTTTTAGTCTTGCATGTGTTTGTTTCAGTTTTTGCGCCCGAGATGGTTGCCGAATTTTAGATCTGTGTGGCCATCGTTACCGGTGAGATGGTTGCCGGGTTTTAGATCTGTGTGGCCATCATTACGGGTGCAATGGTCGTCTGATTTAGATCTGTGTGGCTATTGTTAACGTTGTAGTCGTTGGCCGGTCTGATTTGGTGGGGGTGGAGATCAGGTGAAACCTTTGGTTGATTATGATGATGATGGATATGGTTTCCGAATTTTTGATCTTCGCGGCCATAGTTAGCGGTATAACCGTTGGCTGATCTGTTATAGTGGCGGCGATTGGGTTGAACCCTTTTGTTGTGTGAAACCGTTGGTTGGTTACTATGATGATAATAGAAGGGTTTTGAACTCTGACCATGGTATTTTGGGTGTATTACATATACATGTTGTAACGATGGCTGGATCTGTGATGTTGTGAGTGTTGCTGGATCTTTTGTGGATTTGGTTGTTATTGTTGATGTTCAGGGTTTAATCCCTCTGGTGGTTTCTTTGTATTTTTGTTGTTGAGTGGATTATTATGGTGGTTTTGAACAACTTACCATAATGGAAGTGGAAGTGGATTCTGGACATTTGAGTATTTGACCATGATGAATTTGCATTTAAAGTCATTGTGGGTTGGATCCGTTTGTTGGTTTCTTTGCGAGTGTGAATGGATCATGATGGTGGTTTTGAATAACAGTATCAGTAATCAAAACCATAATACTAATTTTGTGAGTGGTACTAGATGGGCTATGATGGTCATGGGTTGCGAGTGTCTTCATGGCGTGGCATTCATTGCAGCCATAATGGTCTCATTTTTTTTTGCACCCGCTGAGCCTAATATTTTAAATTTTGATGTTTTAGTTTTTTGTTGTGTTTTGTCTTGATTTTTGTTGTTTTGATTATTTGTAGACAATTCTCCATTATTGTCCTTTATATTGATAATATGGGTTTTTGAACAGAAGATTTATGGGTTATATGTGATGATTCACGTAACAGATTTTATTTTTGGTTGTGATAAAACTGGGTTATGATAAAATTGGGCTGTGATGAGGTTGCGAATGATATTCTGTTGGCGTGGAAAATTTGATGGATTGTTGGTTTATACCCGTAAACACACTGTAGCCACGTTGCGGTCACAATGTGGACATTGATTCATAATGTGATCGTTGAATACTCTGAGCCCCTTAGAAACTTTGTTATGTTGGTTTGTTTTCATTTGTTTCAGTTTGTTTACTGCTGTTACATTAGGATATGAGAAGTAACATCGAGTTGTCTGAGACTCATGATTATTTTGTTTAGTTGTTATTTAAGCCGTCTAATAAAATGCTCGCGCAACGCGCGAGCAAGCGTATTTTACTAGTTATATTGAAATACCAAGGATTTGAACAGTAACTTAAGGGTTAGTTTAGGGTTTTCACATATTTCCAGCTGTTAGTTATGTGAAACGTGTTATGCCACCTTTCAGCATCTCTCTCATTTTTGCTTGGCTCATTCACATAAATAGATAGCGAGAGAGAACTCTCAACATCAGAATTTTTGCATGTATACATTCGATTTAGTGGGTGAGCGATGGTGGCAACTATGTTGGCGATCGGGGTACAATAGGTGGTTATGGTGATAGATGGCGGCGGAGATGGTTCGGATTTGAGGCGGATGGTGGTGTCGATTAAGGAAGAGGCTAAGCATGTTTAAAGCCGGGCTTTTTTCCGGCCAAAATCGACTACTCATAGACCATCTATGTATACTACTAATTCCTTTTTGTTTGTTCTTCTGTAGACGATTAAAGCAAATACAAAGTTTAAGTTGTAAACTGTGTCCCTGATTAAATTGAAGTCTTGAAGGTTTTGAAAATAGGAGATCGTAAAATTGGGGTATGCTACTCTTTTTTATCTACCACTTTTCCAATTTTGATGTGCAACTTATATTGAGTATGATAGATATTGTTACATTGTATTTTTTTTTTTTTGTGTTTTATCACAGGAATGATTGTCCATGGAAAGAGTCTTTTGCCTCAAACGGTGTAAGTCCTAATCCTTCCCATATTTAAAAACTATTGTTTAGATTTGGAGTCACGATTAAATGAAATTTAGCTTTTAGGGTTGACTCATTTTGTCATATGTGAAGAATTAAGAATACAAAACTTCTTATATCATATTACAGTTAATTCAAATGAAGATTAATGTGAATTTTGAACTGAAGTCTATTAGATTTAATTTGAATTGCAAATTGTGGCTTGATGGTTGGTTTTAACGCCTTGGTTATGTTTGAATGAAGGTTGACAGTTGCAAGAGTGAAATGAAAGGGTTGTGTTGTCATAAAAGTGTCTTTGGGTTTTGGGCATAGAGTCTTTGTTTGTAAAGATATTCATGACGCTTTGAGCACTAAAGTATGTCCATATGTCTTATGAAGTTATAATTAAGTGTTGAATATACATGTTACTTTATTTATCATACTATTCTTACTTCAAATATATGGTGTGATGGAGTAAATTTGCTACTTTTTTTTTGCAGGAAACCTATTTGCTTTTGTGCGTTTTATGAAGGCGTTTGGGGGAATTGTGACAAGTGCATGTGATTTATGGTTATTTTTTGTAGTTGCAGTTTAGCTTATATAGTCTTGGTTTGTGATTAGAGTAGGTACCAAGATTGCTGTAAGGTGTGGTTTGGGATGCAATTTTAGAATTTTGTTAACTTTACTAGGTTTGGTTTTGCTAAATATGTTTTGTCAACTTCATTACAGATTAAGATCTTTGATGTCCTGGGTCTGCACGTTCTGGACTCTTGATTTGTTGAATGTTTCTCTCGCTTTGATTTCATGCAGGTATGTTTACATACTTGAACCATTGTCATGAATCCGTTTGGTTGTGATGTTAATTTTGCTAACCACTTTACGTATGACGTGATATCCATATGACCTATTTCACAACAATTTGTATTTGTTTTACTTACTTGATTTATTTTGAGTATGCCCTCAATTTGATGGTTTGGATTCACAATGAATTTTAAAGATACCTACAATATTAGTTTCCCGTGGATGCATTTTTGTATATGGTAGTTTTGTGGATATTAAGTATTTGAGTTTATGTCATATAGTGATGTTTCACTTCTATCATGTTAGGGATATTTTTAATGTTAAGAAAGAGTATATTAATGTTTAACTATAGTATGAAGGGCTGCAATATAACTACATCAGGTCAAGGACATTTAAGTGTTATTTTGGAAGCTAAAGTCATGTAGTTTTAAGAGCTTGCATGAACTTGCCTAAGAGTATTAACAGTGAACTCAATATTCATTCTCATTTTTTTGAACACCACAACTCAATTTTTAACAACCAAGTCTTTCATGGCATATTGAAACACTAAATAATTGGGAATTTTCTATATGTAGGTAAAGACGCAAGCAAGAAGGCAAAGTTACCAACATAGCGGGCAACTAGGCAAGGATCTGACAACACCCAACATGTATGTTGTCTCTTTTGCAAAGCATTTTGGGCTGTATCATATGGCATTTAAGTCAAAGTACTAATCAGGTAGATAGGTGTTGAAACTTCCTTTTGTGAAGCATTTGGACCTGCACCCGATGACATCTAAGCTACTTTTGGACAATCCCGTATTATTAGCATGCTGCGAGGCAATGGCGAGCTTTTGAATGACCAACTATGAATATACATGCACCAAATCGTCTTCTAATGTTTATATGCAATTAATCCAAATGTAATCCAAATATTAACTTATGTAGTTTGTATGCCAACAAGCTATAGTAATATAATGTTTGGTTATATATGCACTTTATGCGAACAAGCAAACGACACAATCCACTAGGCAGTGCCGCTGCAACACGCGGCATGAGCAAAATATCTAGTGAGTACTTTAAAAACCAAAGGAAGTTTACAATTCAACCTCATTGTGGTCTTGGCTTAAAGTCAAAACACATAAGATCATTCGTAGTGGTGAGTGTGATAAAAAAAAAGTTGCATGATTCAACCTTAATAACCAACCCCAAACACTTGCCAAGTTGCCATATAATTATAAGGTCGTTCATAGTGATAAGTATGATCACGGTGAGGCCCATAACACCACCTATATGGCTGTAACGAAAAGTGTTGACGAGTCAACCAAACCTGTTTCAGCACCATGCTTAAAGAGAACATATTTGACCCGAACCCACTTAGACCCTGACCCATAACTCAATCCTTCCAACATGTCCATTTTGACATGAATTTCTAATTCCCAACAAAAGGCTCTTTTATAAATTAGCTTTTGAAGGATATCTTGCTCATCAGAATTATAAAACAACAAAATTATAACTATAATGTTTCCACTTAATGCAGTATATTTACAAATAATCACATGTTAAAATTATGATAACAATAATAACAAAACAAGTAAAAAATTTTGTAGTAACATCATAGGCTTCCCTAACCTTTTCCACTGTGTGTGTATATACATATAACTTGCTTCAATTGATT
Organism: Tagetes erecta; assembly: GCA_030867185.1. Classification (NCBI taxonomy): domain Eukaryota; kingdom Viridiplantae; phylum Streptophyta; class Magnoliopsida; order Asterales; family Asteraceae; genus Tagetes; species Tagetes erecta. Next base: position 2,445,862 of record CM061489.1, on the reverse strand, counting down.
TGCTCTTGTTCCAAGCCACTGCACAAAATCATCACAAAACAAACCCAGAAAGGTTTATCAGAAAACCTTGAGTTGTACTCTGTAGATTGATTAAACCGACACGAATCCATGAAAAAAAAACATGTCGAGTTGAATATGATTCAAGTAATAAAGTTATATTCGATTTTGCTCATTGAGATTTGACCGGAAGAACCATTTTCCTCTAAAAGTTAACAACATCAATTTATCTCCAAAAGTTTCATCAGTGTTTCAATTTCTGTCCAAAAGTTTCATCAGTTATTTCACCAACAAAATGAAACTTCTGGGGACTGAAAAAGTCTTTTAAACCTCAGGGAGCAAAATCAAATTTAACGCTAAAAAATAAACTCTTTTTTGCAACTTTCAGATATTTACCTTTAATTTCTTCGTCAGCAACATTCTTTGAATCATACTGAAATCCACTTGGTGAACGCGCCACCACCTTAGTTATCTGCATATACCATCATAAGCAATATTAGGGAAAAAATGCATGCATTAGACACAATATAGATAAGCAACTACTTCTATTCTTCGTTTTGTAATAACTTTCAGCCCAACCTAGAAACAAAAACTGTACCAAGAAAGCTTTTTCTTAACTAAAGTTAACAGAAATGAGCTGGTCAACTGGCCGAGGCAATCACGTACATGAGGCCCCAATATTTATAAAATACATACAAATTAACTATATATATATATATATATATATAGCATTTTCTACATTGTTAAACCTTAAACAGACAAAAAAATAGAAAAAGCACATAATTTAATAACAAAAAAGAACACGAATTATCCTATTACATTAAAAAATAAGATCATTACATTTGATATAAAATAGCACCCAAATCAACCCAGTCGTAAGTAAATGTATGAAAATGACCCCCTCTAAAAAAGATTTTAAAAAAAATTACATTACATTTAATGTTAATTGTATAGACTAAAGTTTGATATAAAACAACACTGATATCATCCGTTCATAAATCATAAGTAAATGTGTAAAAGTTACCACCTTTAAAAAATATAAAAAACACAAGATAATAACATTACATATAGTCTTAAGAGTGTAAGGTAAAGTTTGATTTAATACCTGTAGAACATAATTGACATGCATGAAGACTGGTATACAGATTGATATCACATCCGAGTCTGTTCTTTTCAACGACAAACTATTCGCCCGAGCCAACTCCCCAATATTCCATTCACTTCATACAGGACCGAATCACTTTAAAGTTTTACCAGCTATGGTTGGTTCCTACATACTTAAATTTTTTTTGTTCATACCGAAAGAACTTCTTAAGCACTTGTTTTGAAGCATCGTCCAACCCGTCTGTTTCCAGCAAACGCACTAAAATTGATGAGGTATACACATTTGCAGAGAACCCAGCACCAACCATTCTATCAAGATACGAGAACGCTTCTTTTATCTCATTATGTTGAAGAAATCCCTGAATAACTAAATTGTAGCCAACACCATCCAACTCGCAATCTCCAGCCCTCATTTTTTTAAGCAAATCTTTTGCAGCATTAACTTTACCATCTTTAAAAAAACCACCAACTAATACATTATACGTACGGCAATTAGGCTGCAAGCCTCTAGACTGAAGCTCAAGAAACTTTTTACAGCCAAGATTAATTTTCCCAGCTTTACACAAACCATCAATAAGACTGGTATAGAGAACAATATCAGGAACTATACCATTACCTTCCATAATTTTCCACCGTTTAAGGGCTTTATTAACCTTGCCATTTTTCAACAAAGAATCTATCAAAGTCGAATAAGTATACGTATTCGGAAACATACCATGATTTTCAATTTTATCAAAATGAAAAAATGCCTTTTTCAATCTTCCACCATTGCAAAAACCATTTATGAGAGTTGTGTATGTCACAACATTAGGTAGAATTTTCTTTTTATACATTTCATTAAATAGATCCAAGGCTTTATCCATCTTTTTAGCCTTGCAATACCCTTTAATCAAAATACTATAGCTAATAACACAAGGCGTATACCCTTGTTTAACCATATTATCAAATATCTTTCTAGCCCGATTCACTTTGCCAAGTAAACAATATCCATGCATTAGTGCGGTATAACTAACATCACTAGGCACACACCCTTGTGCAATCATCATATCAAAAATCTTTCTTGCATCTTTAACTTTACCTGCCAAACAATAACTGTGAAGCAGTGTAGTGTAAGTATAAGTATCCGGTTTCTCACTTTGTTCCAACATTAATTCCACCTTTTTACGCGCTTCATCAGCCTCACCTTTCTTACACAGAAAATCAATTATTATGCTATGTGTAATTACATCCAAAGAGACACCTCTATCATGCATTTCATGAAACAACAAGTTTGCTTCTTCCCATAAACCTAAACTACAAAAACCTCGAATCAAAGTATTAAACGTTATAATATCTGGCATAACACCTTTTGAAATCATCTCAACATAGATCTCATAAGCTTGATAAACACGCCCTTCTTTGCAAACACCGTCTATGATCATATTATACTCCGTTGTATTAACCTGACACGTGTTACTTTCCTCCAAATCTTTAACCACACGAAGCGCACGTTGTGAGTCACCACTTTTGCACATCCCATTTATCAACGTACCATAACTTACACCACTCGGTTCTAACCCATTCTTCCCAATTTCATCAAAAAACTTAAATGCAAGAGGAACATTACCACCCTCACAAAGCCCCCTTAACAAAGTATTAATCAACACGCAATCCGGCTTATACCCGAGTTTAATCATTTTCCCATACACCGAAAACCCAACATCCACCTTACCCATACGACACAAACAATTTATAGCAATGCTAAAAGTATACACATTAGGTTTAACAGCAGAGTCAAACCCTAACAAATCATGGTCAAGAACTAGTGAAATTGCAGCAGAGTATTGCTTCAATTTAGCAATTTTAATCAAGATATGATTGAAATCACGAACAGGGGGAACAGGTATGCTTTCAATCATCCGATTGAAAGACAATATCGAATCGATTAACTCATAGTTGGTTTGGGGATTTACAATTGGGGATAAAGATTGAACCTTGGAATGTAAAGTAGCAGTAGTTATGTAATGCGATTGCAAATTAGAACGCACCAGACGTTGTTGGCGAAGAAGAAACCCTAACTTCCACATGATTGACAAAAACAATGAACTGTATAAACATACTTCAACCTCGAATCATTGAATCAGAAGCATGACCACAGGTTGTTTCAGATATGCATCGCCTAGGGTTTAAGGGTTTAGTCGGCCGTACAGATAAAGCAACTCAAAAACACAAAGGCCAAAACCCATATCGGACTTGCTATAAAAAGGTTCGGGCGGGTTATACGGTAACAAAAACATATGCCCGACCCGACATGCGAGAAGGATTCGCTATAAAAACGGTTCGGGCAGGTTATCCGGTAACAAAACCACATGCCCGACCTAACATGTGAGTATAAGTATAAAGTTTGCGTGATGCGATGGTGACGACTTGCAAATTTGTTGAGTTTGTTTTCTTATAATTTAAAAAAACGTTCGTTGAATGTTAGTCGATTAAAAATCAAAGACCAAGTTTCGCACTCACTCCTTGTTTGCCGCACTATAAGAAAGATTTTTTGTTGTTTCTTGAGCCTTTTTCTGACATATAACGCTAGAAACCATGACGAGAGAATAATAATAGTATGTAGAGTAATCGACCGAACCATATAACACCTATTTAAGGAGGCAAAATGAACTTACTAAATTTTGGACTAAACAGTTGTATCTTTTTTTGAACCAAATATCTTCCTCTGTCATCTTTGGTATGTCTCTTTTTAAGGGAACATTTTATATCACGTCTGACTATGAAGAGTTTCAAGTCTATCGAGAGAGTGGTGCCGTGGTGGTAACCCCCTCAGCTTTGTCTAGAACTGGGCGTCCATCTGTGCAGGAAGACTCCACAATATATATATATATATATATATATATATTTTGACAAAAAACGATAATAAGCTGTCATATAGTTGTAACACTCACCATATATTTCTGGATCAGGTAGGAACCTGTAGGAACCGATGGATTTTTCCAAATCCAAGTCGGATACACTTTTTACTTGTTGGTAAATGAATAGTCTCATAGCTAAATAAATGGATGCACTATTCATTTCGGAATGATACCAAGGAGGTCATAAAAGATTAGGGGTGTAAACGAGCCGAGCTACTCGTGAGCTACTCGAGATCGGATCGATAAAGAACTCGAACGAGCCGAGCTTTTTCGAGCTCGAGCCCGAGCTTTAGAAAAGAGCTCATTAAGTTATCGAGCCCGAGCTCGAGCTTTACATATCGAGCTCGAGCCGGCTCGCGAGCCTTATCGAGCTTTTCCATTATATGTTTTTTTTATTTTATAAATATATATATTATTATTAATAGTTAAAATATATATAAGTTTTTTTTAGAACGGCAGCAGTTTATAATTATTTACACCAAATATGTCAATGCCTGAATTAGAACCCAGGACCTCCAAGAGAGGCAAAGCCTCCCACCTCCCTCTTAACCACTAGGCTAAGAGATCATTGGCAAAAAAATATATATATAAGTTATGATTAAAAATATATAATATGTATTTTATTATATATAAATTACATATAATTAAAAGTTTATGTAAAATTAAATATAAATAATTAAAAATCTATACAAAATTAAATATAAATAATTAAAAATAAAATAATAAAAAACCAGACGAGACGAGCCGAGTCGAGCTCGAGCTTGAGAAGTTTGTGATGAGCTCGAGCTTCGAAATTAAAGCTTTAAACGAACCGAGCTCGAGCTCGAGCCTGGTTAAGCTGAAACGAGCCGAGCTCGAGCCTAGACTAGCTTGGGCTCGGCTCGGCTCGTTTACACCCCTATAAAAGATATTTAGAGCCTCATGCTTTATTCCAATACATTAGATTTTAAGTGGTCAAATCGAGTTTCGGCTAAAGCAAATGTTTTCGGTTGACGTGCTTATTTGGATAGAATTCCGGCTAAATACGCATTGGCCAAACGATTCATTACCACTTATTCGAACTGTCCTTGGTGTGGTTTTAGGAGTGAAAATGCGGATTATCTTTTAATAATCTGTGATTTGTCGGACCAAGTGTGGTTTGGGATTACAAGTCGGTGCGAATAGCCTCATTTTTCAGTTTCCACTTTAGTTGGATCCTTAAATTACCCAATACATGGGCCATGCAAACATGTACTAAAGAAATGGTTATGACTATTTTTCTTACATCACTTTGGTGTATTTAGAATGTTTGAAATGACATAGTTCTAAACAATGTTCTAAGGACGGTGTGTGATGTCTTGGGAGAGGTAAAGCGCTTTCATTCTTTGGTTAAATGATAAAAGGAAAATGTCTGAATCTTAATTGGAAGAAATGATATTTTCTTTTATATTTTATGTAACTAGGTTTAATACCCGTGTGTTACACACGGGTTAAATAGTAATATTTATAAATAAATTATAACCATTATATTTAACAATTTGTAAATATATAACATTTAAGGAGTTGGCTCCATCAATTTGCATGGTGAAAAATTTAGCTAAATTTTACCTCCCAAACTTCCTATTATAGAAAAAAATCCCTCCAAAAATTGCCCCCTAAAAGTTTGATTTATTAGATAGATAAGAGAAGAAAGTCGAAAACTCATTAGAGACTAAAATGAAAATGATTAAAAATCGAAGACTAAAATCGTAAATATATAAAAGTTATTAAAAATGACACATGGCAACACGTGGTTGAACCATGTGTCACCACGTGGTAGTACACCCTCTCACCGACCTTCCAATTTAGGAAGGTATAGAATAAGTCATTATCTAGCTCATTGCTAGTTTTTTAATAAAATATTAGTTGTTCCAAAATATATAATATATATTTTGACTTCTATTCATGCCAAAAAATATTATTTTTAAAAGTTAAAAGAGACTTAAAACTTACTAGGCAAATCTATATCTATTAGAGGCTCTTAGAAAATAATTTTCCCGCTCAAATTTTTTACCATTTATTAGATGAAGATTTTCATTCCATAACTAAATCATTTTTTAATTATTTCTAAATTAACAAGGTAATCAAATGAATTTTTTTCCAAAAATATGTTACGCTTTGAATTGATTTGTTTTGAAAACATAAAATTTATATTACCTATGAATTCATTTGCGTCCTTAATTATTGTTTTTTCGTAATGTTATATAAAATCGAACAAATTGCATTCATATGTTCCAAAAATATTCAACATTGCAAAATGTAATGTTTTTAATCAGTGCGTTTATATTGCTAAGCCAAAGTATTGATGAGATTCTTGTCAAATATAAACATGTCTATTGTTCACATAAGATGATTTTTTTATTGTTGTATGTAGTTCGTTTTTTAGCTTTAACAAACCTTTATGTATAATATGCAACTTATTTTTAAATGTTTATTTTTTCTAAAGGAAAATTTCATAAAACAAATAAACTTTATATTTTATTCTAATTAGGTAAGTTAAACTTTATTTTGTTTCAATTAGATAACTTAGGTTTAAAATATGTTTTACTCCTAGGTAATTAACTTTATAATAGGTAAACACTGGTAATTAACATTATAATAGGTAAACACTGATTTTAGGTGAATTTGGGACACGTTTTGTGTTTTTTTTCTGTTATCAACTACATTTCACAGTTTTTTTACATGTTTTTTCTGCTATCAAATTTTTTGGGACATGTTTTGTGAATTTGGGACCCGTTTTTTCTGCCATCATTTTTTATAAAAATTTCACAAATTTTTAAAAATTTTGCAATTTCTAAAGAAAATGACCTTTTTAGACTTTTTTTACACATTTATGAAAAATTTTGAAGTTTTTTTTAATTTTTGAAATTTTTTGGAAATATTTTTTATATTTTATTTAAATTGAATGTTTCAAGGCTTGACAGTTGATGGTGAGAAATTAGAAACAATTGTTCTTTAATTTGTCACACGGGAAGTTAATGTTTACTTGTTATACAAGTTAATTACCTAAGATTGAAACACGTTTTTAAAGTTAAATTATCTAATTGAAACAAACAAAGTTTGAGTGACTTAATCAAAAAACAAAAATGAAACTTGGTTAATTTTATCTTGAGTAAATTGCTAAAAAGCTCCTTGTGTTTGTACCGTTTCGACAACTTTGGTCCTTATTTTTTATTTGTTGCCATTTTGGTGTTTGCTATTGTAAAAAAATGCCATTTTGGTCCTTCCGTCAATAATCGTTAAAAAAATCGTTAACTCCAAGGGTAGATTAGTCATTTCCTCATCCAATGACTAAAATAGTAACTTTATTATTATTATTAATATTATTATTATTATTATTATTATTATTATTATTATTATTATTATTATTATTATTATTATTATTATTATTATACACACACATGACACCACCCACCACCACCACTAATCTTCTTCTCTCTCATCTTCAACTTCTCCATTCATCTTCAACTTCTCCATCTTCATCTTCTCCATTCATCTTCAACTTCTCCATCTTCATCTTCTCTATCTTCATCTTCATCTTCTCCTCTAAACGTCTCACGTCTCCGGCGAAACGAATCTAGGGATTGCAGCACCGAATCGAGATCTGATTGGTCGGAATATTCCGGCAATTGAAGCACATTTTTTGTTTTCTAGCTGTCGACACCCGATACTCCATTTTGTTGTTGGTTTTGTTACAGTAGTGAGTTTTGGAGTGGTGATGGAGGCGGTGGCGGAGGTAGTCAGAGATGAGGGTTTTGAGGTTGGGGTTTTTGATCTAAAACCACCACCATAATGATTTCACGGTGGTGGTGCCCGTGTATTACAACAGCAGCGGTGACTAGATGGAGAGGGGAGATGAGAAATTAAGGCTTGGTGGTGAGTAGACGATGGTGTAGACGTGATGGTGACTGTGATGATAAGGCTGCAGTTGTGAATCTGGTGATGGTGGTGGTCAATCTAGTGGTGGTGAATATGATAATGGTGGTGTGATGTTTGGTGGTGGTGGTCAATCTGGTTATGGTGGTGTGGTGTTTGGTGGTGGTGGTGAATCGGGTGATGATGGTGTGGTGTGTTGGTGGTGGTGTAAATGGTCATTAAGTATAATATAGCGAAGGACTAAAATGGTAATTTATTAAAACAGGGGTATTTTGGTCTTTCAACGCAAAACTAACGAAAACGTTGACGGAAGGACCAAAATGGCATTTTTTTACAAAACCAAACACCAAAATGACAACAAATAAAAAATAAGGACCAAAGTAGTCGAAACGGTACAAATCCAGGGACTATTTTGGCAATTTACTCTTTTATCTTTTTCCTACGTCCCTACCCGTGTAACACACGGGCGTAAAACTAGTTGGGTAATAAGGTAGGGCCATTATCATGTGATCTTTCTCATAGATAAATAGAAAAAACAAAATATGGTGGCTGTGGGGTTCGAACCCACGCGCACTTATGTGCAGAAGATCTTAAGTCTTCCCCCTTAACCACTCGGGCAAACCACCAACTTGTTATTTTGAATTGTTATTAATATATATTTCTAAAACGTCGACTATTACATTTGTATTTTCTTTTTTGTTTTTTAACCTACCAAGTAAAGCAAATAATAATAATAGTAGTAGTTTAACTTTAACTAAATAAAAGTAAATAATTCTTTTTATTTGTGTTTCTTCACTAAAAATAAAAAAAACGCGTGTTTCTATGTGTGTTTGATTACATTCATTGGTTAATAATTTAATATTATAAATGAACTGTTCACAGATGTAAACGAAAATAAAGAAACAATGTCTCTTGATAATTTACCATGGTAACATAAAACCGTATGTATCTTATTGTAGTTGAAGTGTTTGTACTTGCTTCAAATCAGGTAGGTATGATCCAATAGAAGATGATGATTATGAGAAACATTAAACCTATAAACAACAAATCATACAAAATGGCTAATACAAATTCACTAAATTTTGACATGTTTAGAGTTAAACCGTAGAAACAAATAAACACATATACTTAGACATGATTTAACTTTTTTAGCCGAACAAATGAACACCAACGCTAAAGAATCAACGCACATATAACAATATAACATATTGGTAAACTACATATATCTTCCGCCAAAGTAATTAAGTCAGACTAAATCAAACTTTTTCAAGTCGAATCCATGCCTCTTATAATTAGTTTTCTAACAACAATTTCTAAACTTTGGAGAACAAATACAATCACGTATCCACTTCAATGTCCAATAAGAACATTAAAACCATATAATAAATTCATGAAATCGACTTTCTCATACTATCAAAAGTATACTTACATGTAATTAGATTTTTAAGTATAGAACCAAAATAAACATTTTGAGGTCATAATCATGAATTAATCCCCACCAGAAGAACACAATGGGGTCATATCCACAGGATAGCTACCCAACACTCTCAAAAACGTCGTAAATTCCTGAACATCTGAAAGTGCATTTTGTGCTCTAACATCAGCCATTGATGCATCAAAATCCACATAAAACAAATACTCAAACCGTTTCGCACTTCCGACGATCGTGATTGGCCGGAGACGATGAGGCCTGCTCTCAATTTTCGTCAAATTAATGTTTCGAAACGCAAACACCGACAACACCTTGAACAACACTGAAGTTCCGTTATCATGAGCGAAAACGATGCTTGTTCTAAACGGCTGATCGATTCGAGGTATAATCGGTTCACGAGCAAGCATCAGAAACCGAGTAAAGTTGTTGCAATCGTCATGAATTCCTTCAACGAGAACATTCAAACCGTAAATCTTCGCTGCACGTTCAGATCCGATCGCAGCAGTGTTACGTAAATTACTTTCCGAGATCAATTCAGCAGCTCCGGCAGTACTGTTAGACGATTCTCGTGTAATTTTTAGATCTAGTTTCGTTAATGTTAACTCGCATTGAGCTAGAGCTTGTGGATGACTAATCACACGATTTAAATCTTGTTTATTCACTCCAGGTAACGCTAGGAGACAATGACGAACAGGAAGTTGAACTTCGCCGACGATGTGGAGACGGTGACGGAGGAGTAGATCGTAAGTCCGGTGTACGCTTCCGCCGAGTGAATTTTCAAGCGGTAACACTGCGCGATCTGCGATCCAAAGCTCAACTGCTTGAAACACTTGTTCAAATTGTTCACAAGGAATGAATTCACCATTCGGATAAGCCTTTGCAGCGGCGGTTTCACTGTACGCGCCGGGAACGCCTTGATACACAACTCGTATCTCTGATCCATGCATCGGTGATGTACTCATGTCATTGATTGTGAGTGGCTTCCGGATGTTTCCAGATAATTCCAGATCTAAAACTCTCTCGGCATTCACTACGGTAATGTTTTCTATACCTTTTCTATTTTCGTTATCGTGTTGTTTTCCTATTATTGTGCTTGAAATTATGGCACATGAGGTCTGCAAATCAGTGCGGTTTTTGCTTGGTCCAGTGAAGGTGAAATTTTTAACTGATGCTGCTACAGCAGCTGGATCAAAAGGATTGGTGGCGGAATGAAGGTTGTTGGTGCATTGAGTGGTGAATTGACGGTGGCGCGTGTGTCGGAGATGTTTAGATGGTGGTGAGTCTGTCAGAATTATAGGCTTGGTGAGAGTAACACTAAACAATTGACCAGCAGAAAACATTTCTGTTTGTTTCTGTTGTATAGTGCTAACCGCTAAGAGATCCTTGAAATGCAAGCAAGTTGGACGACTATTTATAGATATAAGCAACATTGAAATAATATAGTTGTGTACTTCTAACGTGTAAAACATACCGACAAAAATAATAGATAACGACAACGACAGAAATACTCAAAAAGATATAAAACGTAAAACTCGAAAAAGATTATGTGACACAATGAAATGAACTATTTTAATCTTTCTAGATTCTAACATTCTTTTTACAATAACTCTGTCCGGAAGCTTACATAAATTAGCAAGTAAGATTTTCAAAAGAAAATAAACTATTATGTCAAAAAGTTTTAACTCCGATCACTAAAGTGGTTTATTGGTTCAACCGGGTTGACACCATGATCAACCGGTGCCGGTGGAGAGATTCCTAAGAGCCTAAATCCGGCCAATTTTACGAGAACTTCCGATTCAATAAGTTATGAGAAGATTGGTTATAATTGCCCCTAGGTTAAAAGATATTAAGGGGCGTTTGAAAGCAGCAGATTCGTAGTCTAAACATCTATATTTCTAGTTCAAGGAAGGACTAATGCTTGGAAGAAAAAAATATCTATTATGCAAAATAAGTAAATATCAAACATTAGATAACAAAAATTGACAAATTCCTAATGCCTAATAGGAGCTTAGGTTTAGAAAGGCTTAATATGTGGTCCGACTTAAATTTATGTGATACGGGATCATGAAATGATTTAGTACTATACCCTATTTCAACAAACCAAACATTTGTTGGCATCTTTACAAAGATTTGGAAGTTATTTCGTAACGGAAAGATGAATATCTATATCTTTTTTTTAAGAGCGAAACGAATAAAGCCCGGCTACCCGAGGTAATCCAATGGCGAAAGGCGACCCCAAACGCTCTGTGAGCACAGACAACGCTAGGTAGCCGAAGCCCACCTTTTAAAACCGACTCCAATTCGGGGGAAACCCACTGGCCCGTCCGCCTGTAGGCACGACAACAAGCTAGCGGTAAAACCCGTTTGGCTCAGAGATCGAACTTATGTTGCCACAAGTCTCCCTTCATTGCCCCCATTTGCCCCTTCTAAAGTGATGGTAGTGGGAATAGAACTTGGGTCTCTTTTAAAGAATCTAAGCCTCTTACCACTACACCACATTGAAAGTTGCGAATATCTATATCTATATATACCTTTTTATAAAATAGGGTTTTTATGCTACATGACATATAATGGAGTAGTTATTGGCATCATTTTCCAGCCCAATAATATATTACATATTTAATCCTCCTTCTACTATTACACAACATGCTACATGACCTATCAGTTACAAAATAATTTCCATATTAGTAATATATTTCTCTATCAATTACAAAATAATTATCATATTCTTACCAAAGTAAAAATATCAATTACAAAATATATATCAATAATATTCAAAGCATTGATTTTTGTATTAAATATTATTTAAACATTGTTTTTGTCTACTACATTACTTTATAGGTCTTTTATCTCTATACCAAAGCTCAGGGTTTGTATCAGTACAAGTTGTCATCCATTTGTACGATTTTAATCGGAATTTTCTGTTTGTGAATTCGTAATTTGTCTTCTAATTTTTCTTATATGGATTTTGTTTTCGTTTGTATTAGAAAACGTACCCAAGATGATAATGATTTATAGTGTAATGCTTACTCGTCATATGATTCTTTGTTTATTATGCTCGATAATAATTAAATATTTTTAGTTATTCAACTTGTGTAACACACAAGGTATAATCTAGTAATTTAATATACTTTAGAAAAAAAAAACATTAAGAAATCAAAAAAATATTATTTTACAAACCAAGTTTATGTCTGGTTTTTCATTGAAACAGTTGGTTGACGATTTTCAACTCCGATCAACTTGGGCATAAAGGAGAGTTGTGGTTAGGCTCTGCTACGTTCCCAGTAATGGGGAAGCCTCAGTGCCGGCGAAAACACCTGCTGGTGTTAGACGATAAATTTCGACATCGGTCCTAGCGCATCTAAATGCATTGGCCATAAGCTGTTGCACCAACCGTAATATTAAAAAAAACAAATTTTAGTATAACTTTAGACAGAACTCAATAATTTTCTAAGATCATTTTTGACCGAATTCAATATTTTATAATCTAAATACTTTAGAAACCATTTTTTAACAACAATACCTAGTAAGTCGAAACCAACAACCTTTTGATTGTGGGACTCAACTCTTACTATTAGACCGAACTTTCCACCTAGTAGGGTTTGCTAGAACCGAACCTGGGCCTTGACGTGGAAAGCAACAAAGAATTTATTATGTGAGTGATGAGGAGGCAAGGACTTGGGTCTTGTAGCGGAATAACAGATAATTGATTATGTGAATGACGAGGAGGCAACAGTGTTAATTTGTTATGAACCGTATCTGGGAATTAATTTAGCTAATAGTATTATTTAGGTTGGTGGCTCAATAAAAGAGATGTCCCAAGTTTTATTTTAGAGAGAAAGGGAGAGATTTGGAAGGAAAGAAAAAAGAAAAGGTGTTCCCGAGTTTTTTTTAAGGAGAGAAATGAAGGGAAAAATGGATGTTTTTAAACTAAAGTCTAAATATGATCTTTCCAACTTGGAAAGAAATGGAGGGAATCCCTCAATTTCCATCTTTTAATGAACTCGGGAACAAATTAAAGCATCATTACGAGATATCTTATACTCAAACCTGAATAAATATAAATATTTATGTGTATTTTTTAAGTCGGATAAATTAATCTAAAAAAAACTTAACTAGCAACAACATCGAGTTTTTAACCAAAATAGTGTTGATGAAATATTTATTTACCAAACTAGTGTTATTAGAGAAATATTTACCAAAATAGTGTTTTCATACTCTTTGTTCTCACTCTTAATATAACTTGATAAACAAAAGTTTTATTCTCAAGGTTTTCTAATACTAGCTTCTACTTCCAAAAGCGTAAAAAATTTTAAAAACGGCATTTGTTTAGATTGTGATAAATAAAATGTGTTATTTAGTTATTTTATAACTCATTATTCGTTTCTTATCTAACATTTTTTAGCTATGTTTTTATATTCTTAGATGTTTTTAGTAAATAATAGGAATATAAAATACTTATGCATCTTTTAAAAGCCCTTTATAACATATATCAAGATCGGATTAACAACATGTTAAATGTTTACGGGTGTTCTTTCAAAATAAAAAAATGTGTGAAAAGAGATTAAGCGATTATTTTACCGAACAAATTAACACTATGAGGTGCACATATACAAATAACTAAACTTTTTAATAAAACTCAGTTTGATAAAAAGAAAGAAACATATTTATAAATATGTTCACAGTTAACATTTTTTATTAAAAAGTTATGTTGTTGTTGGACTTTTAAAATTATTTAAATAAAAAATACATTTAAACAAACATGAAAAAACAAAATCAACGTTCTTTAAAAACGATATTGAAGAAATTAAAAAGTATATAAGAGTTATAAAATTATTTCTAAAAAAAGAAAACAAGAAAACGTTTCATTGAAAGATAAAATAAAACACCTTTTATATCCAAATAAACGTTTTTAATTTTTTTAAAAGCTTACCTTAACTTAGAGGAAGATTTTTTAATAATAAAAAAAAAACTTTTTGTATCCAATTAAAATAGGAGTGAGAAACAAAAATGTTTCAAAAACACTATTTTAGTAAATATTTTACTACCAACACTAGTTTGGTAAATAATTTTTCCATCAACACTAGTTTGGTAAAAAACTCCAACAACATCACTATGCAACCAACGAGGCAGGTCGCGCGGGCGTCGCATTTTGGGAAGGAATTCAAACCAGATTGCACCCCCCCTGCGCGCGGGTAGGTGCTAGAGTAAAACATGACAAAGGAACTTAACATGCCATGAATGCTTGAATATATAAACTAAGAATTTTTGTTTCTCCACTCCAATGTGGGACAAAGTGAATAACACAAAACTTTTAGAAATCTCATTCAGATGTCCAAACAAACAGAACCTCTTAACCATTCAGCACTTAACCATTCAGACATCTTAACCATTCAGCACTTAATCATTCAGCATTGCCAAACAGCCCCTTTGATTTTCTTATGTTTAATTATCAAACGTTTGTTTTTTGGTTAAAACTTTAGTTTATATAATTTAGTGCGTTGATGTTTCGGGTTAGGGGCCTTTTTTTCTTGTCTCGCACAGGGCACTCGATTCCTCGGAACCGGCCCTGGTTACATAGGTGTTGACCACGCCTTGATTCACCTTCTGTTCTATTACTACATCGGTTCATTTCAAAGGTAATATCCTTTTATATACATGCCCGAACAAGTTTTTGACTCGATTTAACCTATTTAATGATACGATGCATTGTTGACTTGACCCGTGAAGACCAGTCAATGAAAGTCAAGGTTAGTTTAGTCTTCAACTAGCTGCGTAACCGGACTTGCCCTCATCTAGTGCCTATTGGACTCTTTAAGAGTCAAGGCTCTCCTATAATGAAGGCTCACCTCAACCCTTTCTTTCGGAGCTAAGTTGATCGAAGTCGAAGGCTCAACAACCAACCGTTTCAAATGAAATTTATGACATGACCCTTTAACAAATCATGTAACCACGCTATGATCTCCGCATCATATTTGCATATTGAAATTTTGATGCATGAAATTTAAAAAGCAAGTGGAGAAAATCGTTTATCAATTATTTTTGTAGAGTGTTTCCTTATCATAAAACTAATAATTAATCTTAAAAAATTAACCATATCGAATCGGTCACATTCAACTTGATACATGTGAACTATTATACTGTTAAAAAAACTTATAGTATAATTGTATAAATGTATAATATTATTCTTTGTCCCTTAAAAATGCTTTTACAAGTATAAAAAGGAGACCGTGGAGCGTATTTTAAAATAACATTGTATGGGAGAGTTTCTCTTTGAGATGTACTCTTTATATTCTTCCGATATATATCGATGTTAAAACGTATTTTCTAAATGGGCATCTTATCGTCTATAGTTATAACTTGTTCTAATAAAACTGGGGTCATGTGACATCCCCGGTTCAAATATCAACATGTGATAATGCGGTTCAACGGGAGACCCAGTAGTCCAAGATCAAGGTGTGCCGTGGCCCAAATTCACGGATCAATTATGACCCGATTAGGGTCAAAACCAAAATTATGGTTTTTAACTTTCGTTGACAGGTGATATGCAACTGCTATGTCAACCTCAATTTAACTCTGGTTTAGTTTCATATCGCATTAAAGTTAAGTAAAAAAATATATTTTGATTCTTACTAATACTTGTTGTCTACACTAATGTTATGTAACACAACAAGTATCGTGTTATAGTCGGTGTCACCGTTGCATCAAGCGACTTATAGAAAACTTATAAAGAAATGTAAAGTGTAGTTGCTATCATTGAGTTATTTCATCAATTTTCTATCTATACTTCCGCATTACCCCCTTCCCACATGAGGGTTAAAATCGTTATTTCTCTTTATTTTTTAACCTTCCAAAGTAAACTAGTGTAACGAAAACATGGATGGGAAATTTACTAAATAACATACAATGAGACGTGAACAAAAAAACCGGTTTTGGACCCGACCCGCCGGTTCGTACCCGGAACCGGGTCCGGTTCGTACCCGGTATGCCATGTACCCGGTGAACCCGGTTTAAGACCCGGCGGTTCCGCACCGGGTTTTGATTTTCTCGCTGGAACCGGTTTGGAACCGGAACCGGTTTGGAACCGGCAAGAACCGGAACCGGTTGTACCCGGTTTGGAACCGGTTTTGAACGTTTTTTTTTGTCTTTTTCCCTGGTTCGAAACTAGCCGTTGGCAACGTAAATATTACCGTTTTTTGGTCCTTTTTGACCGTTTTTTTTGTGTTTTATTGCCCCCTAACACCCATTTAGCTAGTATAAATATATGTTTGATGTTTGGGTTGATTACAACACTCGAAAACGCAAAAAAACGCAAGCAAAAAACGCAAAAAAACTCTCTCTTTTCATCTCTTTCATTTTCGTTAATCTCGAAATGGCATCACAATCCGCAACCGGTTCTTCTCAAGCCCCCAATGTTGTTCAAGTTCTTCAACATAACCGAAGCCAAAGAGTGTGGCAACATTGGGATTTAGTTGAGATGAGTGACGGGTCACACAAAGCTCGTTGCAAGTATTGTGGAGCTTTGTTGGGGGCGGCTTCAAACTCGACTTTGGACAAGCATATTACAAAGAAGTTTTGTCCGGTGTTGAAAAATGCCCCCGAGTCCGATCAAGCCGATATGGGGGGTGGTGGCGAAATATTTCATTATAGCGTCGATATGGTCCAAGATCGTATGGCGAAGTTCGTGATTCAAAATTGTTTACCATTCAACCACTTCGACAACCCGCAATTGACGGCTTTGATTCGGGAAACACTTCAACCTCGTTACACCCATGTAAGTCGTATGACCCTTAGACGATATTGTTTGAAATTGTGGGGAGTTTGTAAAAAAGATTTAATTGTGTTTTTTCAAAACTTACAAACCGGTGTTAATTTAACTAGCGATGTTTGGTCGGCTCCACACGGTTGCATTGAGTCTTATCTTTGTGTAACCGCTCATTGGGTGGATCCCGATTCGTGGCAAATGATGAAACGTACCATTGCTTTTGATCTTTTTCCGATTCCACATAGCGGAGATGATTTGTTTGAGCTTTTAGATAACGTAATACAAACTTATGGTTTACAAAACAAAATATTTTCAATGGCTTTTGACAACGCTTCAAATAATACTAATGCGGTTGATAAACTTATGGTAAAATATAAACCGATTTGCAACGGTGATTTTTTTCATAGTCGATGTGTCGCGCATATTATTAATTTGGTAATGAAAGACGGGCTAGGGTCCGAATTATGTTCCCAATATATATATAACTTTAAATGTATGCTTTATTCGGTTTTTAAAGCTAAAAGGCAAATTTGTCAAGATTATAAACAATTTTGTAGAGATACGAATTCGATATATTTAGGTGCGAATTGGGATACACCTCACCGTTGGAACTCGACATGCGACATGTTAGAGAGTGCCTTGAAACAACGGGATGGGTTGAAAGTTTTTCATAGTAGTCTTGTATCGGCCGGGTTAGCCGAAGAGTTTTCGGAACATTGTTGGAAATTTATACCAAAATTTGTTGAATTTCTTGCCGTTTTTAAAAATTCAACTAAAAACTTATCGGGGGTTTATTACCCGACTAGTAGTTTGGTGCTTTACGAATTATATTTAATGTCTCTTAATATTAAAACTCATGAAAATAAAAAAATTTTTAAAGATACGATACCGGCGATGAAAGAAAAATTTAAAAAATATTTTTTAGAGCTCCCTTCGGTTTTTACTTGTGCCGCCGCTTTAAACCCGTTTTATAATATTACGGGAGTCGAATGTTTAATTCAAGAAATTTTTGACAATTTGGATATCCATATGGATGACCCAAATCACGCATCGGAAGCAAAAGCAAAATTTAATCACGATTTTCAAAGACTTTTTGATGTTTATCACTTAAGATACGGGCCAACAACGGTTACACCATTTTCACAATCGGAGGCTAGCTCAAGTAAGCCGATGAAGGACCCGAAGAAAAACTTTTTGAATGTCGTTCGGGAATCCGTGGCAAAAAAACAAAAGGGTGCCGCTCCGAGTAGCGAGCTCGGTAGATATAGTGGAACGGATTATACTTCCACTATGTCGGCCGATGACATTGAGAGTTTTGATATATTGGCTTGGTGGAAAGGAAGGGAAATGGAATTTCCGGTTCTTTCCGCCATGGCCCGTGATTTACTAAGCTCCCAAGCTTCTACGGTAGCTTCGGAATCGGCTTTTTCTACTAGTGGCAGGGTAATATCTTTACGGAGGACCCGACTTTCTCCGGAGGCTGTGGAGATGTGCATTTGTCTCAAAGATCACTTGGACGCGATTGATCGCAAACAACACCTAACGAGCTTAGAAGACGACATCGAACCGGAGGCAAAAATACATGATGAAGAGGTTGAGGAGGGACTATCAACCGGAATATCCGATGAAGAACTCAAAGAAGACGAAAGAAGAAGAGGAAAAAAATGAAGAAGCTTAGATTTCAAAAATATATATATTGACTTTGTTTAAAAATAGTAGTTTTTTTGTATCGTAACTTCAATATCTTGTATTTGGTTAACTCTTTTCACTTGAAATAAATCGTATTTATTTAGTAACTTTATATTGTACGCAAAACCAAAAAAAAAAGTAAAAAAAACAAAAAAAAAAAAAAAATTACACGTCGTACCCGGTTTGGACCCGACCCGGGTAGGAACCGGACCCGAACCCGACCCGGTTCCACAGGGTAGGGTTTTACCCCCACCCTACCTGGGCCTAAAGATCCACCATTCAGGTTAACGAGCCTAGGCCCAATCCATCGTCTGTGAAGAAAACAAAGTCAAAAAGAAGAGAAAAATAAAAAACTTGAAAACTGAAGCAACAATGGCGACACTTTCAATCGGAGCTGACAAACGGCCGATTTCTACACTTCTTATATTCGCCGGTAGTTTACTGTACTTTTTTTCCTGTATGTATAAGCTTCATGTTGTTTTAACTTTTGTTAATTGGACGGCAGCCATGGATTCAGAAGCTCTTCCGATCGTCGAGCATTTCAAACTTTCGCCGGATGATGGTTCCTTGTGAGTCTTCTTCCGATTACACTTTGTTCTGTTTATTATGCATTAAATCTTCAAAAATCAATAAGAGTATATGCTACTATGATGCTTAGAGTGTAGTTTTTAGTTTGAATTTAGTTTTCTCATCTGTTTAGAGTTTCATGTTAGCTAGTTCTGAAACTGGTTGTGTTTTGTAGAGATGTAGTTAGTGTTGATGACTATAAGATTTGAGATGATCAAAGGAGTTCATTGTAGGATATCAAATCCGTTGAATTAGAGAGATTGAGTAGTAGATGTGATTGACTGCAAAGTGAAAGCTATATGATGTTTCTAAAAATGTAGGCATATTGATATTGCAGCCTTGTATCTGCCTTCTGAGCAATCCTTTTGTTCTAAAATAGCTTTATTCTCACAAAATGATGTTAGTTTAATCGCATATTGTAACAGGCAATGTCTTTGAGTTTTGAATATGTGTATAGTCATATAAGTTTCTCTTGAGAGACGGAATATGTATAAAAGAGAATTAGTATATGAGTTTTTCTATTAATGATGCTTAAGATGGCTTCCTCATGGAGATGTTTCCTGTGGAGCTACTTAATACATTAAAATAAACTATTGTTAGAAATATCTTTCGGGGCTTGCGGTGTATAGTTTTTCTATTTTGATGTTGCAGGTGCGTTATTATAGTTTGCCTTGGGGGTTTATTTTAGCTTAAAGTATTTCAGGTTTCCATTAGGTGTCCCTTGGATCAGATATCATGGTTCTTACAAGGATCTGAATATAAATGTCATTTATCCAGGGAAGGACCGTGACTTAGGTGGGCGTTTCATTTTTTGTTACTTATTGTTAAATATATATGTGTGTGTGTGTGGGATGTTTCGTCTTTCATTCTGTATAATATTATGATAATATTCTTACGCTAACCAGGGTTGATCAAATATTTGGTTGCTTAATAAATATGGAACTAGCCACCAAATACGACTCAATGAAATCAGAGATAGCAGTTTATAACTTTGGAATGCCAGTTTTGGGTGTGGTATTGGAATAAATTTACCGTATAACTTTTTTCATTAATGATTCTGTAAGCTATTTGTTTTTCAGGGATCAATAGTGTAGGTACCGTTCCGGCATCTCTTGTGACTTATGCTTCTATTCAAGCATTGAAGCCTGATCTTCTGATAAATGCTGGCACTGCTGGTGGCTTTAAAGTACTTTTTTTTGCTGGAATAATGCAATTTAAGCTTGTGTTTCGTATCTTAGTTAGTTTATTACATATGTAATTGTTATCAGGAAGTATGTTTGTAGTAATGCTGAGAATACCAGGTGAAAGGAGCTTGCATATTTGATGTGTTCCTGGTATCTGATCTTGCATTTCATGATAGACGGATTCCAATCCCGGTAAGTATTTTTAAATCAATTTTCTGTATTGTGTATTAATTATTGATTAATGTAATAGTTAGTGAAATCATTATGAAAAAAGTTATTATGATGTTCTCTGTCTCTTGATTTGCAGGGTCCTGATAAGTATGGAGTTGGTCGAAGGCAGAGTTTCTCCACTCCGAATCTTGTGAAGGAACTTAATCTAAAGGTGATCACCTACCATATTTTATACGGAAACAATTTGATTTTGCAACTATGTTTTTGAAGAAGTGTAAGTTTTTTTTTTCAGAAAAACAAAATCTGTATGTGGATTTTAGTAAAGTATAGTTATAAATTATAGTTTGATTTTGATGCTATCATGGTTTACAAAGAAAACAGAGTTGATTTTGGTCTCTTTTCCCCCCATGCATGGGGATTCAAGAATTGGGATATGTGAACGGACGATTTTGTTCTCTCATTTACCGCGTATAGAATATATAATCTACCATTCTAAGAATCTGAGACAAATTTTAATATGAATTAACTAAAATAACTGAAGTCTTAGAGCTTATGCAATATAAAAAAAACAAGGTAATGCAAGAAATTGTTTAATGATAGTTTGGTATTAAAATAATTAAATAACTTCTCTTATTGGTTATGTTTTGACAACACCTCTTCAATATCTTAAATGCCATCCCACAGGTTTGTAAATTGTCAACAGGAGATTCTTTAGATATGTGCCCACAGGATGAAACATGCATATTGGCCAATGATGCAACAATCGTTGATATGGAGGTACATCAATTAGT
The DNA here is from genome assembly GCA_030867185.1 of Tagetes erecta. Classification (NCBI taxonomy): domain Eukaryota; kingdom Viridiplantae; phylum Streptophyta; class Magnoliopsida; order Asterales; family Asteraceae; genus Tagetes; species Tagetes erecta. The sequence goes on along the minus strand of CM061489.1, from coordinate 2,424,371 downwards.
TTGATTTCTCTTAATTCATTTCTTTTAGAAGGCTGATAAAATGGGCGGTGAATCTTTTTGAAAGAGCATAAATTTGGTTCGGTTCAAATAGAGGATTGACTCGGGTTGAAACAAATTTTGTATAAAAAATTAGCAAACAGCGGTGTGACTAGTAAGTGGTGGTGGTGACAGTGGTCGTGCTGATGATATCCACTAAGTGGGGGCGGCAAAGGAACCGGTGTGGTCGTGTTGGCACCACATACAAACAGTGGCAAGTGGGTGGTGTTGTCCCATTTGGATCCATTTTATGCTAGCAAGTTTCACTTTATTACTGGTTGTTTAATTTAAGTAGAACCGAATCAACCCCCTTAGCAAACCAATTTTTTATAAAACATTTCTTGATTGGCGGCTCTTTCCTTTAATAGATGTGCATTTTGGCTTATTAAATCAAATTGAAACACCAGATGAAAATACATGCTTATGTATAGAGCCACCTTCGTTGTTATCCATCTTGAGATATAAACATGACATGACAAGTCAAAACACGTTGAGGTTCAACAAGCTCATTTTTGTTTCTTGATGAAACGAGGCTGTCGGGCTGACTCTCAATTCACAAACACTTGTTTCTCTGTTTTGTATAAATAATTCTCATGTTGCTTATGAATACGAAAACAGTGTTACTACATTAATAGTTTTGGGTTTCAGGGAGCTGCAGTGGCATATGTATCTAATCTTATGAAAGTCCCTGCAATATTTATAAAGGCTGTATCAAATTTTGTTGATGGAGAAAATACGATTCATGAAGAATTTGAACAAAACCTGCAGGCAACCGTTGTGGTACTGCAAAAGGTAGTTGCCCAGGTAGTTGATTTCATCAATGGTAAGTGTCTCTCTGAATTATGATCACTTTGGTATTTCTTATTACAACTTAACCGATCAACCATTTCGGTTTAAAGTTTAAACACAATTTGTAATATGCGATACTAAAATATTTTTGTTCAGATCTGGTCATTTTGAAAAACAAAAAACTTTGCTATGCACTTGACCATTTTCATCGTGGGTATATTTAAAAAGTGTGAACATAGAAAAGTGTTTTTTTTAAGCAACTTTTTTGTGCTTTTAGTTCATCAATCATGACAATAGATTAGTTCATGTGGTTCAAATACTGTTTGGCACATTTTGATGGTTAAGTGGCGTGCCACAAAACTAAGTTTGGGGATTCAAATCCTTTTGGGTGTAGGTTGTGTTACAATGGATACGATTCCGTTTTTATGTGTTTGAGAAGGTAAACCGTGTGTTTTGGATGACATGGTAAACTATATTTGTAAAAGTGAAATAATGGACAGGTTGTGTAGCTAGTAGAAACAAGCCACTCAGTATGACTAGTTACTGTTTTTTTAGTATCAACATTTAACTAACACAGTTGGTAAAATTAAAAAGACAGTATTATCAAAATAAAACTAGCAATAGACTTTCAACCTGCTTAACATGTTTATTTTTTAGCTAATATTTCATACCCAGTTTATTCAAATAATCAGCTTATTTCTATTGTCTAAAAAACATTACATAATCAAATTATTATTTCTGAATGAGCCGATCTCTACTTATATATTTATGACCGGAATCATTTGAGTTATGTTTAATTTTTACTTTGTTTTATATAAAAACATGGTAAATATAATAATCAGTATTAAAGATGGAGAGTCACAAAGTGAGATTTAAAATATGTTCAAATGCTTGTTATAGATTTTAGGGATCAATGAAGCGACAAACAAAGCCTTTAGCTTACCTGTTGCGTTTTGACTTGTTATTTGACATGCTAATTTAAAATTGTATAGACATTATTCTTGTCAACATGCTAGCAATTCTGATGTTGGTGACCGATTTAATTATGACTTGCTTGATTTAAGACCATGTGTAATGAGGTGTTTTTGGGCGTTTTATCACTCAAAAACGCCCCATTCCCACTACACAGGGGCGCTTTGAGGGCCAAAATTCTTCTTGGCGCCGTGTAGAAGGCGCCCAAATCTGATGTGGACCTGCATAGGGCGTTTTTGAGAGGTCTCCACTACACATGGTCTAAGCTTAAGCTATTAGCTATGGACTATATTTGTAATGGGTCAAATTCAAATAGGAATACAAACCAAAGGAAACTCAAATGGGCTTAAAAGTAGTCTATAATCTAAATATCTAATGCTTACAAACGTTTTACATCATTTTAATCTTTTAAAAAATTTGGATATTTAACCGTTTAAAAACAAACCAAAAACAAACACAATAAGATTATTTGAAGTAGGTCGTCATCGTCTTATGCTATGTTTGAACATGATCCTATTATTTATGAAAATTTAGATGAGATAGTTAGTAATAAAACGTGAATATATACCGGAATCACTTACATTAGTCTTCCAACAACTTAGTTTATTTCGATAATTAACAAGGGTTCCTCGTACAATCATCGGTTCTTGTAATAACACAACACAAGAAACATAGATTTTAAATATAAATATTCCGATTGTAGACATTCGGATGTCTTAACTCATAACCACCTACAAACTGTAAGCACTCATTTTTCAAGTAGGCGGAGGCTTGACCGTGACAACAGGGAAATCAAGAAGCACGATCTTGTCGATCGCCGCTGAGAACGTTGTCGAGAATTCGACATGATTCGGGTGAGCTTGGAAAGCATTGAAATCATCTTTGGAGCTAAATGTCATCACCAAAGCATGAGTGAACCCTTGCCTTAGCATCTCCATGCTTTCAATATCCTTTCCCCTGTCACATGATGAGTAATTAGCTATTTCATGTTCATGCAATAATGACTTGTACCTTATGTAATAAATTAGAGCATGCGAAAAAAAAGACTCGGCTAAACAAACACGCATAGTGGTTAACCAAACACCCGTTTTCTCTCTATCTCTCTCTGTATATATTTAAACAAATATATATATAAAGAGATAAAGAGATATGATGTATGGTTAGCATCACCTTAAAAAAAATCATGAAAACTTTACATTTTTATTATACAATACCAAATTATAACCTTAGTCATTTAGGTAAATTTAGATTGCACACAATATTAACAATCTTGACCATAATTTGTCATATGATTTACCATTAAATACCTTGGTGATTTAAAATGAACTACATTAATGAAATAAAAACTTGTACGTGATGCATAAACAGTTGCACACTTAACAACAAGAAGCTTATACTTTATGCATTAGGAGTTGTACATTAGACTTACCAAACAAATGACTTGACACTATCAACTTCAGAAACAAGTTTTTCCAACCCCTTGATTACATCTTCCACCACCACCTCCTCTTTAAACTTCACCACCACCAAGTGTACAAACTCCGCCATTTGCCACCACAATCTTCCACCGATGACCACCACAACAAGCAGTATGTGTATATATATATATACACTGATACACACTCAAAGTTGAAAAGCTTATGCTCCTACATATAACATGTGAGGTGTGACACACATTAATTTGTAGGTTGAATTATTCTTGTAATGTACAACTCCCAATGCACGAAATGAAAATGTACAAGTGGGTCCAATTCCGGCAAGTCAGCTGAGTCCCCACAGTCTAACCCACCGACATTATTGTCGGAAACATGACATGATCTTAAGGTGAGAGATCTCTTGCTTGCTTCATGTGTTTTGTTTTACTGTACATTCAACATATATATATTGTTCAAATTCACCATGATTTTTTTGGCGGGCATTCTAATGATTTCTTTTTAGTTTTTATTTGAAAGGCGAATGATTCAAATTGTGTAACGTATAGATATAGATGGTTGATAAAATTATGTAACAATCATTTTAAATATTAAATAAAGTAGAATTTACGTAGCCTATTGCGTTGCACGGGAGGTGTTATAGCGGCTCGAAACATAAAAGAAAGTTGTTGTGGTTGGATACATATTTCTCGACTATTGGTTCGTTTTTTTACCAAACATACAGAATAACTTTTTTATTAGAAATTATATATAAGTGACTATTGATAAGGCCTCTACTTCAACTTCTTGTGGTCACATATTCAACTATTCAAGTGTCAATGAAAAAAAATTTTGGATCCACCGTTGCATCTGCCTTCTATGGCGCTCATATTGTTGAAATTTCTCTGACACTGGGTGCATGTGGTGTCATGAACGGAGGGGAATTGATTATAACTCCTTTGTTATTGTTTTGTAATTCAAATTAATAAGGACTATACAATAGTTACATGAATCATTTGTATACCGTTAAATTTCTATCATCACAAGCGTTAAATAATGAATTATTTACTAAATTTTAATTTCTTTAAATTCAGTTCGTTCAAATTCTAAATCAAATTGAATTTTTCAACTAAACCTCATCTTAAAATCGATATAAATTGGTGTAATTTAGAATAAATATTAACCATAAAATCCTCAAATATACCGATGAACATTATATTTTTATAAATCTTCTCTCTCCTCCAATCAAAATCATTTTAAATTATACAAACTTTACTCACATAAATCTACCGACCCAATTGTTAGTGATAAATTTAAGAATAAGAGTAAATTTCGGTTTTCGTCCCTGTGGTTTGGGCTTTGTAACGGTTTTCATCCAAAACTTAAAAAATGCTCAATATAACCATTGTGGTTCCAGATTTGTCCCAATTAGATCCAAAACTCTAACACCGTCAAGTTTAACCGTTAGTCAGCCCTCACTTGCCCCTCACGTGAGGGGCATTTTTGTCACTTAACCCCACTATTTGTTATGTTTCTTGGTTTATATATGCAAATGGTGGAGTTAAATGACAAAAATGCCCCTCACGTGAGATGCAAGTGAGGGCTGAGTAACGGTTAAACTTGACGGTGTTAGAGGTTTGGATCTAATTGGGACAAATCTAAAACCACAGTGGTTATATTGAGCATTTTTTAAGTTTTGGATGAAAACTGTTACAAAGCCCAAACCACAAGGACGAAAACCGTAATTTACTCTAAATTTAAAGAGAAATATTTCTCTCTTTTCATATTTTTGTATAAAAAAATAATTTGGATTATAAGATTGAGTACATGCATGAGGCAGCTAACATGGGACGGTGCTCTTTCAATCTTTTCTTTTCGTTTACGTATTGCAGGCCACAAAATTCTAAATTATTGCAACTTTGAAAAGCAAAAGATTTTTCTTGTAATTATTTTTCTGTCATAAAAGAATTGTTTTATCATTTGTTTCTTTGAAAAAACTAAAAGTTACTAGTTTCAGTACATTATACTAGTATAAAAATGCCACATACTTGCATTTTAATAAGCCAAATTACGTTGTATCACTTTTAAGCCTAATGTTGTATCACTTGTTTTCTGAGTACCATTATGTTGTTTTAGGGCTTTGTTTAAAATATTAAAAATATTAAAACTTATATCAAAATGTTGCCACACGAGAATAGAGTAGAGAAGCAATAAATAAATGCATATATGAAAATTAGCTATTATTTGTAAATATGCTAGCAAAAACCACTCTTGTTTGAAGACCAACAAATGGATGTATGTTGGATTTGGTAGATGCATTGGCTTAATTGACTATATATATTTTAAACAGTTTTTAACCAATATTTATATAAGCATAACTTTGTATTAATTTTCTAAAAGTAATAAAAATGCTACATAAATATAATATATGCACTTATCTTAACCTTAACCATACATCGTTAAACTGTCGAAACCGCCTGGTACACACATCCAAGCAAGAGACTCCATCAAAACCGCCTCGAACACACATCTAATAATCAACCGTGGTCGTTGGTTACTCATCCAAGCCAGAGACTCCGGACTTCCTAAGCCGGCAAATTCTTTTCCGATGACTCCTCCCTTGTTTATGTTGTTCCCACTCGTATGCCCCTCTAAGCACCTTATTCCCACACGCCTACAAGTCGAACTAGTTATTGTTAATTGATTGCAAAATAAACGAAACACTAACAAAATATAGAGTTAAAAGGTAGTGGTCAAGAACTATAAACATAAACAGCTCATGAAACATGTAAATGCACAAAGCATTGAGCTAACCTTGCATATGTACTGTGTCCATAAATCCCTTTCCATCAATTTTAATCCTTTGATACCATTTGTTGCATCAAAATCAAAGTTTATGTCTTTTTCAAAATGTGAGTTGATTATTTGGATTGAAGGTTTAACCACATTTGCGGTCCATGACTCTTCGGTGAAACCTGAAAATAAAACGAATATTATTGAAGTCGTGACATTCCTTCATCGAATAAAAGTAACTTTGCCTACACCTTAGAAAAGCTTCAAATATTTTGCTATTAAGTTTGAAGTTAATTTTTGATATTTGCCAAATAGTAAAGCGATTCACATAGACTATATTGCAACGGAGACAATACTATGATACCAGACTATTCGTAAACTCAAACAAGAGACAGGAACAAAGAACATACATGAGAGACATTCTGTTGCATCAACATAGCGTATGTTCCAGCCAAACAATGTTTGCAGCCGATTAAGCCTTCTTTTCTGGAAAATTTTATGATTAGAAGTGTTAAATCATAAACAACGGTTACAAGAGTAAGACAAAAGGCGTAAATCATTTGAATCTATAGAGTTATTTTTTATAATAATACAAGAAACATTAATATAAGAGGGGGAAAAAGTTATGTGAATTGGAGAGTGGGTAGAAATCAATTGCAGGTTGAAACTAGTCATTTTTAGTATGAGTTAAAACAAGCCGGGCTAAGTCAAAGTGCATTAAAAATGACATTGAACGAATTTGAATCTATAGACATGTTCCACTTTTGGCTATTCCTTTAATTTTACTTGTTTAAATATAAAACATAGCATAAGTAAACAGGTAAAAACTGCAACTCTAAAATTAGTAATCGAGGTTAATAAAAGAGGGTGTTTCAATATTATTCACCTGACGTCGAACAAGCCTTCTTGTATTCAACTTAACCTTGTCAATGGCATCTTGGAGAAGCTGTTTCAGTTGGTTTTCGCCAGATGTACCCAAAATTGTGTTAATGTTTTCTTTCAAATTTTCAATAGATGTAAATGCCAACCCTTGAGATAGATAAACTCTTAAAAAATCCTCAAACTCCCTCACGCCAATGGCTTGCCTTAAACCTTGAGTGTAAACAGCATCAGGGTTAAAAATCTCAAACACTTCTTGAAGTAAACCTGAATTGACCATCTGATCTACCCTTTGATCCACATATTTGTCTATAATAGGGAGAGAAGCGTCCACACATATAAAACAACAATCGTATCTCAAATTATCAGCATCTCCCCAGTTCTGCTCAGTCGCATGCGATATAATAAGTCAGTGAAATAGTTACGATTAAATTTACATGAAAAATGGAGTTTTTCCAGTTCAGTTTTGGAAGCCAATTCCAACTTATTCATGCTATGTAGAGCTGCCAGTTTCGACCACTTTACTTGTATAGTTGTATACGACTTGATTCAAATAATTTTTGTCTCAATCAATTCAAACGTGTAACAAAGGCTAAAAATGGGTCAAACGGGTCGAGAGTCACCCAGAGAGTACATTTAATGCATAGACCTCTTAAATCATTTTATCAAAATAGTACATCACTATTGAAATTATATAACTTTTATAACTATAACTAAAACAGATTATTTAAAGAAAACATAAACTGTAGCCAAATAAGTTTCAAGTCAGCCCGACCCATAGAAAACCCAACCCCTTTGACCCGTCTCCATTTTACCCCTTACCCAAACCGACCTGACTACTTTGCCACATATAAAATTATGTTTCAGAAGAATATGCAGTCCCAACCTCCATAGTCTTCTCCTGAAGATATTTGCTAGGAAGAACACCAGAGGAAGTATATAAATGAAGGTATTTACTTATCTGCAAAAGTTAATTTACGTTAATCTGTATGCCTGATTTGCAAAATTAGGGTTGTTTGAGTTAATAACTTAATATCAATCGTACAGAGCACATGAGCTACAAAATTACAACATTATTTAAAATGAACCCACTTACCTTTCTATGGTCATTTGGATGAATTCTATTTGCAGCAACCGGATCAATAGCCTTGAGATTTTCATAACTATAACTCAAATTTTCTTGCTCTGACACAAGTTGAATATGTGATTCTTTATCTCCTGTTCACAAAAAGGGTGATCATCAACTCATATCTACATGTTAAGGTCAAGCAAATGAACGTTTAATCGAACAATGCTGTTGACCATTAGTTTCGTCTAAGCAGCTGTCATCTTTATCTCCAACTGATTCGTCTAATAGGAAACGGCTCACAAGTGCCTGAAAACAGCAAGAAGAAATAAGGAACCAAACTAAAGATTGATAAAGACACAAATCAAGCAAACAAATACATTAAAGTCTCGAAAACAATAAATACCATTTACCTGAATATAGTAATTTGTGCCTCCAACAATGACCGGTATGCGATTCCTGGATGTTATATCGCTGATAAGCTGAAAATCATTTAAGACTGTTTTTACTAAACTAATAAAGAATGATGTATAAATTTCAAAACAGGTGCAATCATCACTCATTCCATTAAGAACATCAAAATAAGCATAAATCCTCCATCCAAAACACTAGTTGCGGAAAAAGCAATATCAGAAGTAGTTTCATACTTTGCTATGAACAAAAAGATGTAAAGGCTAAAATACAAACAACCTTCTTAGCACATGAAACTGACAATGCAGTTCAAATCGAACACAGATACTTTTTCAGACAAAGTCTCTACCGACAGGGACACCTGCCTTAAAAAAAACCTTTTTTTTAAATCCATTAAAGCGCTCGCCTTAGAAACACATTCGCCCACTTTATTAACCGTCTCACCAAATGGACATTTTAGGAATTTTCCCGAGATACAATCTCAAAGCTCAATGAACTACTAAATCAACTGATAGATACATGCGTTATGTGTACATACATATTAGAAAAAAAAACTCACATTTATCGCGCAATCCCTAAAATCCTTTGCAGTAAACTCCACCATAGGACTGATTGTACCCAATAAATGATGTGGCACTCCTACACAAACATAAAATCCCCAAACAAATAACAATTCATCAAGGCATGAACAAATATATTAAGACTAACATCAAACTGTGCTAATTAATCAATCAATCAATAAATCTAACCTTTTTGATCGTGAATTGGAACTTTATTAGTGAGAACATCCAATCCTTCATACACCTAGTTCACGAAACAGTAATAAATGAAGTGATTGGATACAAAAGATTTTAAATTTGTGTAAAAAAAACCTGCATAGAATCGGCGTTGATGATTTCAATTGGGAATTGTGAAGCTAGATCAATGGCGAGACGTGATTTTCCGGCACCTGTTGCTCCCATTATCACCACCACTTTTGGCTTTGAATTTGGAAATTTGTTAGGGTTTATGAAACTACTGTTATTCTCCATGTCTTCAACTATATTCCGATGCGATTGCCGGAGATAAATCGAAAGAATTAACGGGTTACGGTTTGGAAATTTGTTAGGGTTTATGAAATTTGTTAGGAAACTATTGTTAGGGTTTATTGCACCATTAACGTTGTTAAATACGTAATTGAAGTGTATGAGGTTGAAGCAACAGGGCGACTGAGATCAAAACACAGATAGAGCTTACAAATGGTACCAACTACATTTAACAGTATTTTGCGTATCGCTGAAAAAAATAAGTCTTATGTCCCGTATTAAAAAGCAAGAGATCAAAGTTAAAAAGCAATGATATATCAAAATTTAAAGGTCAAAAGCGTTAAGAATATTGAAGTCGTATTATATGTCAAAGTAGAGTAAGAGATCAAAGTCGAAAACTCATCAATGACTAAAATGACAATTATTGAAAGTCGAGGATTAAAATGTAAATACATCAAAATTCAAGTTCAAACAGTAAACAATTTAAAGTAAAAAACTGAAACGCCACGTAGCGTCGCATGACTGGCAGGTACAAAGCACCGACATTGTCAAATAGTAAATACAAAACCGTAAATATGTTAAAGTTGAGATGATGAACTAAACTTGTAAATATAACAAAATTAAGAGACTAAATAACTAAAAATGAAAGGCGGGGCAAACTTGTAATTTGCAAAGCCGGGATAACCGACCTTGCAAAATGGATGTTTATCCAATGTTCTTCGCTAAATATCGATTTCATTCTTCATGATACTAACACATTAGCGTCAATCAACATAACCTACTATACCGAAAACTACTATACCAAAAAACATTGTATTTTGAACACACTCGCACATAGTTTTCCTTAAAGTTTAGTTATTGAGTATGTTAAATTGTTATAGTTAAGATTTAACATCAGATGATCCCGTCCATTTCTACTTTCTTATCACCATGATTGTATGTTTCAATATTTTGTATCAATACTTGTAACAAATACAAACTTTAATGCATGGCCAATTGCCAATACCAACATTTACACGGATGTAAACTACATAGAAGAAAGTTCACACGCCAACACATACCTAACTCCGCAAGTGAATATGATACATGTACATGTCTACCAAATAGAAGTGACACAGCTTTACATTTTGGTACGAAACAAGTTCTAAAGTCATAGTGCATACTGCATACATACCAATGCCAATTTGACATCGCTGAAAACTCTGAAGGCATAATGTGTGAGCTCACGGCTATAACTTCATGTAGACACTACATCAATTCCCTTTTATTTAATTTAAAAATAAATAATGTGTGTGTGTGTGAGGAGAATTTAACATGTTTACAAACTGCCCATTAACACACCTTAACATCCCTAAAAAAGCCATGTTCAACTCGCGTTAAAACGCCTAATCAGCTAACGCCCATGAGACGTTAAAGTATACTACATGGCCTAACAACCAGACCCAACAGCCCGTTAGAAGTAAGTGTACTCCTCAATAACTTCAGCTAAGAAAACATTGAACTCCAAAAGATATGCAGTCTGTATAAAATACTGAAAATTTCCTACAGAACAAAACGAAAAATACACGAACATCATAACAAGATGGAAGCATGCTTCTCACAAGTGCAGAAAACCGCAATCCCTTAATCGAATAAACTGAATCCCATGTCCTGAGAAAATAAAATAAAACGTAAGCAGATGATCTAAAAAAACAGCTAAAACTGAATCAAGGTTCAAAAATAAGGTTGAAAAAGCTTACATCGTCAGATTCTTCCTTCTCTTCAACTTTCTCTTCTTTCTTTGACTCAGCTGCAGCGGCAGCCGGTGCAGCACCGCCACCAGTTGCAGCAGCAACTGCAACACCACCACCACCAGATGGAACCGAAGCCAGCTTTTCCCTTCCGGAAGCAATAAGTTCTGTGATATCTTTACCCTTAACTTCCTTCAGTAGCAGCTCAATTTTATCGTCATCTGCATCAGCTCCAACTGCAATTTATAGCTTAAAACATTACTTCAAATTTTACACAAGCAAACCATACACATATCTTGTCAGGTAAAGTCTGTAACCAGTTACTTAAAGCACAAGGTAAAACAATAGTTTTTTGAAAAAACTAACAATTTAAGCCGAAAAACGCTTCATACTTATTATAAACAACATCATGTCAAACTAAAAAACAAAAATAGCACTTTTTTGCTCAGTTTTTTATCAAATTATCACACACATGTGGCAAACACATTTCTTCCAACATATACACACCAAAGGTCTTTGAAGCTTAAACATGCTAAATACAAATGTTAATTCAACATGCTAAATGCTTTCTAAATCATATAAACAACAAAACAAATAATAAAATATGGCAATATGACATCATGCCATATGTTTTGTAATTGAGAACTAATCACTAGAAACTAAAAAGCTTCATTTACAAATTCACAAGTGAACTTCACTGAATATAAAAGCTGATTATACTTTAGTATTAACATATGAAGAAAAGGATTAGGGTTTCATAATGTAAAAAATGGTACTTCATGAATAAACACTGACAATTAAGCTCAATACATTCAAAGCTAAGCATTAATCATACCTGAGCCAAGAATTTTCTTCAAATCATCGGCAGATGGAGATGTGTTACCGCCCAATAGAGCCAACAAATACGCAGCAACAACCTTCATTATGCTGGATTAAACAACAATATTTGAATTAAATACAACGCAAAATCGTTCATAACGTTCTCATTATCGCAAATTTTCCATATGATGAAACTAGATCTACACATGAAGTGGATTGAAGATAAACGATACCTGTTATCTGTTGAAGACGACGATCTGTGTGTATTGTTGCCTCCTTTGTGTTTTAACTGTCATAATGAAACCCTAACTTTATTTATATTTTGTGGGCTGCGACCGATTTAATCTAAATGGGCCTCATTAGGGTGTTTATGGGTCAAAGTGTCAAACTTCAAAGGACCGGACTGATTTTGTATGTTTCGCCGTTTCGGGTCGGTCCGGATCGGTTAATCGGTTTTCCGGGTGGGGGCGAGGTTTTACGTTTAGGGCGAACATTGATTGTATACAGGGATGAACTGTCCCGGGACATCGGGACAGAATATGAGCAAAGTGAAAAATAAGAATGAAGGACATGAATGGTTTTGTGTTTTTTGAACGGTTGATAATGGTCTGATAAGTACAGTAGAAAATATTTATATAAGTGATGTTATAAATCTTTTCGGATGCATGTGAAGTGATGGACATGTTGAAAGCTAGGTTGATAATTATGTTGATGATAATATTATATCTTAATTAGAAAAAGTAAGAAAATTTATGATTCTTTGTGTTATAACAACAAGTAAGAAAGAGTAGGGTACGCCTAGTCACGTGATTGTAAAGTCCGGTTTGATTTTTTTCCAGTATGTGTTTTAAGACTGTAAGATTTAAAATGTGCGATGTGTAATTCCAGCAAAAGTATTGTGTCTAGATTACATGGTGTGAAACACAATATGACTACCGATGCCTTTTTAAACCAGAAACACCACCTTCCTTCTTGCACTCTAGTACATCTCTAACCTAGTCAGCGGCGGATCTATTTCTCATGCTACTATGTTGCCTTCCTTTGGAGTTACATCAGCTCTTGGTGTCAGGTGCCTCTCATTTATGTCTTTTCTATTCAAAACATTCTCGAGCTACGCATATCATTCTCGATGAACCATTATAAAAATAGACGTGTTTCGCACCATCCTGTTAATTGTCTTATGGTGTCATATGAAAGATGAGAAATGACTTGGTGTTTGGTAACCGAAGACCATCAATGAACCTGTCATTGAAGAGGTCAAAAACACCGTGTTTCTTAAATAAAAAATCGTGGTAACCTTAATTCCATTATCCATATAGATTGAAGTAGATGATGCTATCGAACTCATTTTCTATGTGTTCTAGATTTTTCATTTGGATTTTAAATCGTTAGCTTTTGCATTCAAAAAACAAAATAAAAATAAGAAAAACTTGTGCTATCAGACACATCAACCGAACGACTGTGTGCTATCAGGCACATCAAAGACGACACGTGCTTGATTAGCAAAAATTAAAACACGAGGCACACAACGAGAGACTAGAACACGGGGTTGGGTTGTTTTCCATAAAAACTTAATCGTTATCTTCAAAAAAGATTTGCAAGAAGAAATGTATAAACTTGTAGATTTAAAAAGAACAAAAAGCAATGGATCCCCCCAATTTCAGCCGATTTAAATCTTTGCCAGTTTTGGTTGGAGATTGACAAACAACCCAAAACACAACACCATTCTATTCTCCGTTGTTAGGCATTCAAATCAATTTCCCAATTTCATCCGGATTTTGCTTAATTTCAAGATCTTTTCATCCATTTTCCATTAGGGTTTATATTCATTTCACATCTTCAACAATCAACTCAAATGCCCCATGAAGAAACCCACAATTAGGGTTCAGATTTCCACCTTTGATCAATCACTTACCCCCAAATTTCAATCCAAATTCATCATGAAATAACATCACATATCATTGCCCACAACCTGCTCGACGAAATGGCTGACAGAATTGGGGGTTCATCGAATTCATTCGGATTAGTATCTTGGAAATCATTGATCGCTTTATTATCACTTGCATTAACAGTTTTCATGTTATCTTGGTCTTTGCTTATGATCCCACATGGCAGGTCTCAATTCATTGATCAAAATCTGTTTCCGTCGCTTATCGATCACCACGAACAACGACAGCAACCAAGTCTTAAAGTGTTTATGTATGATTTACCATCTGAGTTTCATTTTGAGTTGTTGTATTGGAAGCCAAATGGTTATAGTCCTTGGCCAGATGTAAGATCAAAAGTGCCTGAATATCCTGGTGGGTTAAATGTGCAGCATAGTGTTGCATACTGGCTGACTTTAGACCTTTTAGCATCAGAATTTGACAATGTAGGTGGTCGATACGCGATTAGGGTGCATAACTCCAGTGAAGCTGATGTAATATTTGTCCCCTTTTTCTCTTCCGTATGTTTTAACAAGTTTTCAAGATTGAACCCACATCAAAAGACCAACAGGAACAAAGAACTGCAGAAGAAGTTAGTTAAGTACTTAACGGGTCAACCCGAATGGAAACGGTCAGGTGGGATTGATCATGTGATTGTGGCTCATCATCCCAACAGTTTACTTGATGCAAGGATGCAGTTATGGCCAGCAATGTTCATTCTTTCTGACTTTGGAAGGTACCCACCAACTATAGCTAACATTAACAAAGATGTGATTGCACCTTACAAGCATATTATCAAAAGCTTTGTCAATGATTCATCTGGGTATGATTCGCGCCCAATGTTACTGTTTTTCCAGGGCGCGATTTATAGGAAAGATGGCGGCTTTGTTCGTCAAGAAATCTTTTATATTTTACAGAAAGAAAAAGATGTTCATTTTGCATTTGGTAGTGTTCAAAAACAAGGTATACCTTCGGCTACAAAAGGGATGCAATCATCGAAATTTTGTCTTAATATAGCAGGGGACACGCCATCATCAAATCGGTTGTTTGATGCCATTGCTAGCCATTGTGTTCCTGTGATTATTAGTGATGACATTGAGCTGCCTTTTGAGGATGTTCTTGATTACTCTGAGTTTTGTGTCTTTGTTCGAACATCAGACGCTTTAAAAGACAAGTTTCTTATAAATTTCACTAGAAGCATCAGTAAAGATGAGTGGACTCGGAAATGGGAAAAACTGAAAGAAGTTGAACACTTTTTTGAGTACCAGTATCCTTCTAGAAAGAATGATGCTGTGCAGATGGTATGGCGAGCTGTAGCGAAAAAGGTTCCTGATATAAAAAGGAGATTACACGCGAGTAGAAGGTTTTCGCGGTTTGGAAAACCGGCAAGTAAGTCAAGTTTTCCATTGCCAAGAAACTTGATATCTTGATAGAAGAACAAGTTAATGGTAGAAGATAGATGTACAAGGAAATGTTAAAAGAAAATAGGATTTTTTAGAGGAAAATATGTGCATTGATACATGGATCATCAAACAGTTTTGTAATGTGATGTGATTTTTAGCTCCTGTCTTAAGATCTTGTTAGTTTGCTCACAATAGTTAGTGGTTAACAAAATGAGTGGGTTAAGTGACTTAATTGACTATTAGTTTGGAAGAGTTAATTAAATGGTTGGTCATTTGGTTTCATAAGATTTAGAAAACATGTTGTGCGCTCTTTATTGTTCACAAGCAAGTAGACGAACCCACCTGGGTCAATTGTTGCGTTTGACACGTGATCCAAACTGTATACCGTGATCACATGATCTTTTGCACCAAGACCATTCAATTCCTTTGACAATTTTCCCTTAGGAGTAGCTTCTTGGTGAACATTTGGTAACTCGCTAGGATCTTAGAACGGTCTTTGGCGCTCATTGCCGGTTAACACCAAGAGGTTAGACCTTATCTTGATAATTTGTTTGATTATGAAAGCTAGAAATATATACTGCTTTCAACACACAAGATACAAGTCCCTAACAGCTTTTGGAAAAGATATGTGGTTATTAAACTTAGCTCCTGACCACACTGCTTCTAATTTAGTTCACGGTTCAATTCATTTTTGGATGGACCTGGTTAAACATTATTTGACTAAAATTCTAAAACTCCAATTTAAATATTTAATACCTTATTCACCCATATACAGACTTAAGGAGCGAAAAACATACTACTTTCAACACACAAAGGAGAAAAGCGAAATACACGACGCCAACAGTCAATGACTCGAAACTATCTGCAATTTCACAAAATTACAATTGATTAAGACAAACAGCTTAGAAAGTTAATCACACCTTCATTTTTAATTAGTTCAGAAAAATAACATGTTTGTAGAATTTTTGGTGAAAAATCCTATATAATTATCCGTAAGCACAAGTAGCAAAATACATTTGACTGAATAGGTGCAACTCGCCATTCTTTTAACCTTCTTCCCCGAACTCTTTTGTAAATCGCTCATGAACCTCAAGGTCGCTTTTGCTCACGGTTGGCCTCTGCCTTGCGAGAACCTTGTCGAAATCTGCTCGCATGATGGGCGGTGGACTAATCTGCAATAATATCATTTATATTTATTATCTTTCCAAATAATCAGAATTTTACCAAATCTCTCTTATCTCCTAATTTTTTAGAAGTATCAAATATATAAACATATGATAAAACAGTATCACTTATATATTTTTTAGAAGTATCATTCTACTATTCTAGACAATAGTAATAAATACTACAAGGTTAATATGGTTCTTGCAGTTCTCAACATAATATTGGAATCGAAAAAAAGACGTTCCATATTCCAAATGATAATGAGCAATATTTGTAAGCATATGAATACACAATAGGTTAGCTATTTTAGTATTTTACCAATTTGAGCTGTTATCAAAACATACTTAAATCGGCATGCTTATCTCAAGAGTAAAGATGGGTCGAAATTGTTACCTCTACTTTTGATTTTAAATATCACAAGACTACTTTACTGGTCAATTAACTGACCATGAATTAAATTCAATACCTTTGCCGCTAACCCTTTTGCTGCAAGTTCCTGCATGGTGGTTTGGACAGCCCCTCGTTGACTTGGACCACACGGTACCCACAAATCATCACTAGTGTTAACAAAAAACATGGCATCCTGAGTTTTACGTACGGGTTCAAATAGAACATCCTTAACCTACAAAGGCATCAATATCACACTTAGCATATATGATATGGGTTCTAAATGTTATTTGAAATCTCTGCAGTAAATGCAAGAATTGCACTTACACAAACAGCAATATCAGAACCAGAAAATCCTTCTGTCTTACGAGCCAAGGATTCAAAGTCACTTTCAGTTAAGTTATTAGGGGTGTCTCCTAAATGCACCTGTAAATTAAGCCACATGTTATACAATGTTTTCGTAAACTTGCAAATACAGACGGTATCTTGACCTCTTGGCCCTTGATTTATGAACGGGTTGACTTGCATGTTCTACCTCAATAATTCAAATACATAAGATAATAAAAACTAAGCTGAAAGAAAATGAGTCAAGTGCGCAGAACGGGTCAAAAATCTGCCAAAATGTATCTTGAGTGTATAAAAAAATTACACATTTATTGTAATGGTATAGCTGTAGTAATCATATAAGACACCAATTATTTAAAAAAATCAGACAAGAAGTATTTCAAATCAACCGAACCAGACCTGTTCAACTCATACAAAAAACTACATGTTACCCAACCTGGTTGACCAGCTCAATATGCAATCTTTACATGCAAATAAAAAAGGGTGCCCTTTCACGAGCCAACTTTGCATGGCAAATACTTAAATAGAGACAAATACTTAAGTAGGAAAACTGCCAAAATAGTAACTATTTGTAGGTTCTTCTTACTTTGAACATGTGTTGTCGCGCCTTCATATCTGGGAGTGGAATGTATATACGCTTGTCAAAACGCCGTCGGATAGCCTGCAACAATCATTTAAAAATAAAAAATTAACTGGCTTGTATCTTAGTATTCAACAATTGGATTTCTAAAAGACCTGGTCCAGAGAGTAGGGTGTATTTGTTGCTGCAAGTACTAGAACTTTATCATCATTGTGGCCTACACCCTGAAAGAAAAAAAAAACTTGGCACGTGTTCATATTGGATTATTGGTGCTGATTAATAGCAATTTATTTTTCTCTTTTGGGTTCTAATAATCACCTGCATCTGAACAAGAATTTCAGTCTTGATACGCCTTGAAGCTTCACTCTCATTGCCTTCTCCACGTTGACCACTTAAAGAGTCGATCTCATCAATAAAAATAATGGAGGGAGCACTTTCACGAGCCATTTGAAAAAGATTTGATACCAGCTTTTCACTTTCGCCCATCCACTTTGAGACGAGGTCTGAAGACGAAACGCTGCAGCAAACCACCAGTTGGCACTTGCCAACTTATTGGCCTAAGTTCATGGTATGCAAAAAAGAGCCCAAAATATATAGTTTGGAATACTTTAAATCTTGAAGGGCTTATGGAAGTCCTTTTTATATAAACTATGTTTATTTAACATTCATGCCATGCAAATATTCGCATGTATGGATTACTAGTAAAGCTTGTATAGTTGCATCAGCAACATATCGAGGGATGGAAACCAGGATTGCATAAAAGAGATGTGAGTAAAGCATGCCATAGTGTTGTAAGGTCCATAATCATTGTTAAATATGAAGCCACAAAGTCAAAATAGTGATTTCATGCATAGGACAAAATGACCAGGACCAGGTTGACCAGCCAAAAAACTTTTATTTCATTTTCTTATTTTGAAAGCAACTAGAGTTATAAATATGATTATAGAAGATAATAGACAATAATGATCTAACTTCTTCAATACATTAATGTTCGAGGTTTGTGCATTTTTATAAACTTCAGTTGACCTTCAAATCCATTTCACATGTATCAATTTTAGTTAAAAGTTTAACCCATTTCACCCATTGGAGATATTGCACCTTTGGGAGACATCCATTCCACACCCTGTAGTGTTGTTTTCAGGCTTTTCTATTTGACATTAATCCCTATTCCCTAAGCAACATTTGTGTAAGTCTATGGTTTGAAACTTTAAGTGCCTTTAAACTTCAGGTGTTTAACATGAATGCTTCTTCAGGTGCTTAATTGTTTACAGTGTAAGTCTATGATTTTCGTAAGCATGCCATAGTCTATGGTTAGAAATACACGAACTGCGTACCCGTTTTCGTTCCACGTACCGAAGTGTACCGCGATCCATGTGACTATGGTGAAGCGTACGAGTGTCGATGAATTAAACTCATTATCCATTTTGTTTGATTAGAGACAAATGACTCATAAGAGATAATCCCTAATACCATGGAGGTAGTGTGAAGTGTGCTTTGATTCTAATGTTATCACCACCTATTGCTCAATTTATTACCTTTCTCCCAAAAGGCCCTTACTATATCGGGTCTAAACAAGCTGAAAATTAAAATAAAAAAATAAACATTTATCATACACTTAAGTTTACCGCCTATGTACTAGAGAAACAATGAACGTGGATTTAACCTTAGGAACACTATGGTACTGAACAACATTTAAACTAATATGTAAGGAAAAGATTAATGATTTTAGGCCATCCATACATGCATACATAATCATAGATATACACATGAATATATATAATGTATGCATAATCATGAATGTCACTAACCAGACTGTCAGCATTTTGTATGTACTAACCAGACTAGAAAAAAGGAAACACTGAATTAATCTATGTTTATTCAGATTTAGCACCTGAAAAATGTAGAGTCTGCTTCCGTGGCAACAGCCTTTGCTAAGTATGACTTTCCCGTACCAGGCGGACCATATAGAAGAAAAGCTCTCCAAGGCCGCCGTTTACCTACCACAAAACAAACCATCAAGTTGTCGACAAAGACACTATATAACTATGAAACTTGAGTATGCCAAGCATCATTTGACAACTTGTGTTACAACATAAACCAATAGTACTAACTAATAAGCCCACTATACCAAATAAAAAGCTTTTAATTTTGACCTCTTTGGATTCAGAGGGAAAAACACTTAGCAATGCTCGAAAAACAACACCTTGACACCTTCTAACCAACTAACTGCCATTAAAAACTAGCAGATAAACGACGAATTAACTACTGATCTTAATAGTCTGTAACATTTCTAATCAAATACCTAAACTAGAAACCCAAATACACAAAAAACAATCATATCAAGTTCACAAACCAGTAAAGAACTGCGGAAATTTAACCGGGAGAATAACCGCTTCCTGCAACGCCTGTTTCGCACTCTCGAGTCCAGCAACATCATTCCACTTCACATTAGGTTTCTCCCTAACAATTGCAGAGTTCAATCCAGCCCTAAGTTTCGAATTCTCAGGATCCTCACCATCTTCACCGTCCTTAGGTTTCGTCTTCGGCCGTGCAGCCACCGCCGCATCACCACCGTTGGCCGCCGGTCCACTGCCACCACCTTCATCAAGCACAGCCCTAATCTCCTCCGCACGACGCAAATACTCGGTGAATTTCTGCGTAATCGCTTCACGAATCTTAGGGTTTTTTTCGTACTTCAAGTGAGTTTTGAAATACTCTAACGCGTTCATGTATAGAGGAAATGCTTTGGAGTAGTTTCCGGCATTGTCTTCTTGTACAGCTTGCTTCACGTACTCGATTGCTTGTTCTTTGAAATTGCTATACATCGCATGTGTGCTTAATTGATCGAATTTGTGATGAAATTGGAATGATTTTGAGATGAAACCCTAGAAAAAATGGTGGATTTGAGGGATGAAAATGATCAATTTGAGGTTTTGATCAATTTGGGGAAGAAGATGTTGATCAGGTGACGCAGGGTTGAAGAAATGGTTTTGAAACGTATACACGCGATTGAGATTTGTATCTTTTGTGTGGATGTTAATTACTCCCTCCGTCCCGTTCGTCCCGTTAGAGGTGTCTTAGTTTGAAAAACACAAAGTTTTAGGCACATTAAATGATGGGTATTTTTGCTTGTCATTTGACAATAATACCCTTGACAATAAATATTATTGTGGGTCCATCATATTGTTTGTTTTATGTTATTAAGGGCAAATTTAGAAGTTTACCAATAAATTTTAAAAGTGAACACTTTAAATGGGACAACTAAAAAGTGCAATATGGACACTTATAATGGGACGGAGGAAGTATTATTATTAAATTTAATATACTGTTTTATTATTTAAACGTTGAAGTAAACTTGTGTGATTGGAAAATTAATTTAGATTCAAATGTTCTTAAATAAAAAGTTCAGAACCCAGATCCAAAACATTGTTTATTGTTACATGGTCAGGCAATATTTATAGAAACAAATTTTTTTTTTTGTTAAAAGGTTTGATTTTGTGTAAATAAATGAATGTTGTTTTGATTGAACTATAATTTGTATGGATTTTGAACTCCGGACTAAAGGGTGTGCTATATCATGTCCTAACACAAATTTTTAAGGGGATGTGACGGTTATTATAAGCATTTTATGAGTTGTGGTGTTGTGAGTGAGCTCACACTTATAAGATG
Organism: Tagetes erecta; assembly: GCA_030867185.1. NCBI lineage: Eukaryota > Viridiplantae > Streptophyta > Magnoliopsida > Asterales > Asteraceae > Tagetes > Tagetes erecta. Next base: position 2,402,966 of record CM061489.1, on the reverse strand, counting down.
TTTTTTAATTGGTTTTAAACAATAATATATTAAAAGTATATGTATTTGTAAACATCAATCTTTTTTACATAAAAATCTTATAATGTATGCTCGGTATGTAATAGAAAAACAAAATGAATCTAAACTTTCTAAAACAACTCATTCAATAGAAAATTTTCCAATCAAAGGATCACGAATTTGTTACTCTCGATGTTGGGTTTGTGAAAACTTTTGGTTTTGGACTTGAGCAGCATGGGAGTTAAGTGGTTCAAGAGGATTATTAAGGTCGGTCTAATTTAATGTATTTGTGTCCCATTGTTAGTGTCTAATTAAACAAGTTTCTAAGTTCTAACAGTAGCTACCATTCAATTATACTTTGGTGTTATAATTGGAATCTTTAAACCTTTAGCTAATATAGAAAACCAATGGTTATAGTCCGTGAATGTAAGACAAATTTGAACCACATTATATTGCTAGTTGGTTTTTTTGCTTCTATTTTTTTATGCATTTGTTGTGTTTATATATTGTTGTGTAGCCTGCCGTTTAACTTGATTCTCCATTTTATTTTGAGGGTGTTGGAATTAAAGCATTCTAGATATCAGACAACCACCAACCGACCCTGAAGTTGCTCCTGAAACACCTACTCAAACCCGATATTGTTCCTAAAACGCAATCGTCAACAAGGGAATAAAAAAAAGACATAAAACATAACATCATTCAAAATTATTCACCTCATCAGCCCACTAAGGCCACTCGGAGTATCACCCACGAGCTCTAACAAGCTTCTACCTCACCGTATCTCGTCTTTGCTAGAACAAATCTAGTTAAAGCCACCAACTTCCTGTTACAAATCCTTCCCTCGCAAGCTCGTCACGACATCACCCACCTCGTCAACCCTTCTCACCGATACTCCGCCCAACCTAATATAATAACCTAAAAGTTATCAATCCGTGATTTTGATATAGATATCCAACCAAAAAATCAATATTTTTAAATTTGAAACATCAAAATGATGCACATTGTCATCATCTTGTTCATCTCTCTCAATTAGAATTAGATACAAAAACAGATAGTGGGATAATGAATCAGCTAATCACAAACCCACCCCTTAACCATAAATCCCCAAATCTATCAACAACACATACATACTCAATGATCTATCTACTTCCACTTAAACCCTCAACAATATCCACTTCCTAGATTCACCCAATCTTCAATCCCTCCGATTCAATCAATCACTTCAAGATTGTATTGTATTAATCTGTAACAATGAAGAAGAATCGACGAGGTTTGATTTTGATTTACTTAAAATCGATCTGTTACAAGCTATAACCAACCGCCGTGAATTAGCCGTCGCCGATCTGAGTTGACTCGTCGTTGACTGAAGAGACAATGAAGAGGTCAGTTCGTCCGATATTCAGCGTCATCGTTCTCGCCGTCGCCGCCGTCACTCTCTGCTTTAAAATCATGATCTCCGGCGGCGACGCCGAACAATTAGTTCACCGGAACAAGGTACGGAAAGAACCGGAGCTTGTACGGTCACCAACTGTGTTTAACGACACGTTATTGAGATTTGCCTCGGTTGATTTAGCTGAAGATTCATTGAGGCATAACGTCGAACAGTTGGTGGACGGTGATTTCAGAGGGTTAACAAGTGGTCGTCAACGTTCGTTTTTGTGGTCAGGACGACACCGTATTGATATTCGAGCTGTTTCCGCTAGAGGTCACCCGGTTCAACTCCGGTCGCCGGAGTTTCACCGCCTCTGGTTGAATTTCCGGCGGTATTTGCAAACATGGTGGCGGATGCGAAGTAACCGTTTTCAGCCTGATATAATGACAGATTTGGTAAATGTTGCAAAGAGTTTAAAAGTTGAAGTAAATGGAAGTGTTTCACCGGTTTCGGATTCGAAATTGAAGTATAAAACATGTGCTGTAGTTGGAAACAGTGGGATATTGTTGAAACATGATCTTGGTGGTGTGATTGATGATCATGAGTTTGTGATCAGATTAAACAATGCGAGAACGAGTGGTTACGAACGCAATGTGGGTTCGAAAACAAGTCTTTCGTTTGTTAACAGCAACATTCTGCATACGTGTGCACGAAAAGAGACATGTTTTTGTCATCCTTATGGTGAAAAAGTGCCTATAATGATGTACATGTGTCAAATGATTCATTTTCTTGATTATGTTGTCTGCAGTTCGTCCCACAAAGCACCATTGTTGATCACTGATCCACGGTTTGATGTGTTGTGTGCGAGAATTGTGAAGTATTATTCGGTTTCTAGGTTTTTGAAGGAGACTGGGAAGCCGTTGGAGGCGTGGGCTGGTTTACACGACGGGTCGAATTTTCATTATTCTTCTGGTATGCAGGCTGTTATGCTTGCATTGGGTATATGTGAAAAAGTTAGTATTTTTGGGTTTGGGAAGATGGATAACGCGAAGCATCATTATCATACGAATCAAAAGGCCGAGCTTTGTCTGCATGATTATGAAGCGGAGTATGATTTGTATCGTGATCTTGTTGAGAGACCTGAGGCGATACCGTTTGTTTCAGATAAGTTCAAGTTCCCTCCTGTTGTTATACATAGATGACACTTTCATATCTTGTTGAACATTTTTTTTCAAGGGTTATAGTTTTTGACCAAGTGTTCTAGAAATGGTTATTGGTATATGTCGATATTTGACCATATGCTAGATGGGAAGTGTCAAGTTATACTTTATATTCATCTTTTAGGTATATATTATATTTATACGTTTGTGTTGATGTCGCGTATCATCTGGTAATCATTTTCTTGCGTATCATCTAGTTATCATTTTCTTAGGCATATTTATACGTTAGCTTATGTCGCGCATCATCATAAATGACTTGGAAATTACTAACCTTGCCCAATGTTTATTTTTCTTATACGTTAAAGTCTTGTCGAGTGTTTTTTTATCATGTATCTACTTTCACGTGTCTACTTTATCTTGTCGAGATGATATCTTGTACGTCATGGACACTACAAACCGATCATTCCTGTAACAGTTGGTTGACGAGTTTTGACTCCGATCAACTTGGCCTGTAAGGAGGGTTGTGGTGAGCCTCAGCTGCGTATGCAGTAATGGGGAGCCCTAATGCCGCTGAAAAAGACCTATTGGTGTTAGGGGCGAGGTTTCGATCTCGGTCCTTGCACCTTTGAGTGCTTCGGTCATAGGCCATTACACCAACCACCGTTCTATAAAAAAAATTTAAGCCCCAAAGGTGTTTAATGTCATGGTGTGTGTATAGTGTTTGAGGAAGTTACGAAAGTCAATAGTTCCCTATTGTAAATATAAATTGATAGGGAAAATAGCACGATGGATGTCATCTTTCATTCTAACATTAACAAATAGCACTTGATTGGGAAATTAGTGGTCAAACATGTGTTGTTAAGGTATCTGATGTATATTGATGATAACACCTTTTTAGAACACTAACCGACTTCATTATCGATTATTCGGTGATAATTGTCGTATGATTTGACTATAGAATTTAAGATTATAAAATACAAATGAAAAAGTATTGTATTGATATATATATATATATATGTGTTTTATAAGGTGAAAAATCGTCCACCACTCCCATCATCAACCACCACCACCCACCGTTCCCCACCACGTCCACTACAACCTACGGTCCACCACAACCCATTGTCTACAACCATCCACCACCGTCCGTACACCACCACCAGTTTATTTTAGTAGTATACGGACGTTAAAAAACGAACAATTTTCATATTGCAAACTGCAGAGGTTTGATCAGCCCCTTCTTCTGCAGATGTCTGTATATGTGGTCCGCAGACTGCAGACATTTTTCTGCAGAATAAACAAACAGCACCATTTTTCATATCACTGGTTACTCTTATCATGATGGTAAGTCATGTTGCCCATGAAATTGGTTCATATGGCAAAATAGTTATCTTATATAGCTACTTTAACCGAGAAAAATAAAAGATTACGGTTTACCGGTCTTTGTGAATAAAATGAGAGATTTTTTCATGTGTTTGTAAACAAACACACATATGTTTCCATGTCTGTAGCATCCCATTAGTCTAATGATATGATGAGTGTATCTTAAGAATGCAACTTTTTCCTATAACTTACAGATATTTTTAAGCTACATTTAACATCACATATCATATCACACGTTTAAAAAATGTATGGCAGGTTTGGTAGTTGTGATTAGATTGATACTAAGGTACTTGTATAGTTGTGCTGGTGAAAACTAACAAATAAACATGGGTTTGTGATACTTACCGACCATTCATTATATACTCTTAAGCGTGGTTTGCCCATGAAATATACAATTAACAACAATTCTATATACTTGGTTCGAATGGGCTAATGTTTTCGGTTAACGCAGTCTAAAAACAATAGCACCTTCAAACCATGTTTGTGGAATTGTTGTAGTTGTTTTTACTTTTTAGGACACTGTAAATAATAAATGCACGGTAAGTATTATCAAAACATGTTTATTTGTCGGTTTCAATAGCATGACTTTATAAAATGAATTGTGAGATGAAAGATATGTGATGTTTATTTTCTTTATATGTATTTTATTTTGTAGAAATTATTTTAATTTTATTTTTGTTAAACGTAACGTAAAATGACTTGGTGAGTTTAAGAGTGATTCTCTGGGCTTGTCTCATCCTACTTTTGTTAGAGTAATCACTAATGGGATGGTAGATTCAAACACATGCTTCCTTGCTTGTTTAAGAACATATACAAAATATTTCTTTACTAACGGAATCAGAAATCATCTTCTTTTGTTTTCTCGGTTTAAGTATCCGTCTAAAAAGATTGTTTTCTAGACTAGCCACTTTCGTGGGGAACTAAGACAACATCATGATATGAGTCTCCCGTGATATGGGTTATTTGCATATGACACGAGGCATGCTTTTCATTTTGTTAGGAATGCGACTTAACTTTATAAGTTTCTCTTTTACTCAACTCATTCCTTAGTTGGTTAGAAGGAAACCCAAGTTAACCCGGTAGTTATGTGATGATACCAACAATTCCCTCGTCAAAGTTCAATTGTTAGAAATTAGAATGAGATCAAGTTTTCTCAAGGTTGAAACAAAATTTGCTTCAAGTCCAAACTCAAATGAAAGTACATGCCGATAAGCATCTCGTGACATTTCTATTCAAAGGGTGATTGAGTTTTTTAAAGTTTCAACCTTATTACTAAGAGCACATAGAAAAATATTTCTTTAGTGACAGATCAGAAATCATCGTCTATTGTTTTCTCGGTTTAAGTATGCATCTAAAATAATTGTTTTCTAGACTAACCACTTTCGTGGGGAACAAGATAACATCATGATACGAGTCTTCCCGTGATATGGACTGTTTGTATATGACACGAGGAATACTTTTCATTTTGTTAGTACTGCGACTTAACTTTATTGGTTCCTTTTTTACTCCACTCATTTCATAGCTGATGAAAGGAAACCCGAGTTAACCCGATACTTATATGATATGATACCAGCAATTCCCTCATCAAAATTCAATCGTTAGAATGAGATCAAGTTTTCTCACACTTGAAACAAATTTTGCTTCAAGCTCAAACTCAAATGAAAGTACATGTCGATAAGCATCTCGTTATGTTTCGATTCAAATGGGTTGATTTAGTTTTTTAAAGCTTCAACTTTATTATTATCGCTCGTTCTAGTTGAACCATATTTCAATTAATACATCACACTATTAGTTTGTTCTAACATACGGTCGATTTTGAATTAATGGTTTAAAATTTGAACCTATAGATGGTATCGTATAGTCATAGTCTTTATTACTTTATCTGCCGATGCTTGTAAATCTTGATTGCTAGTACAACTTTGTTCATACACATTTTTCACACATACCAAAAAATTGATATTAACATTACATCTCACCAAACCAACCTTTTTATGGTCCACAAACTTATTTATTATTAATATATTACATAACAATAATAATAATATAATAATAATAATATAATAATATTAATAATTATAATTATATTATCCAATAGCTATTCTAAATAATATTTGTAAGTATTAAAATTTTCGGTTTTCTTTAAAAAAAGTAAAGCTTTTTGGTTTGATAAAAATAACAGTTTTTTTTAAATGTATTAAAATCATTTTGTTACTTTTCGTGGTTTGCAATTCGCTTTGATCAACTCTAACCGCTTTACATTAATAAGTCTTTATGTTAAAATAAAAGACATTTTAGTCTCTCTACATGTAGTCACATACGAGCTAATTCCGATAAATTTAAAACACATGACACTCTTACGTAAAATGAAAACATATATTTAAAATAATGGCAACCAACCCTTTTTTTTGTGCTCATCCACTTCAAGGATGACCTACATCACCACCTCCTACGCTGTCTCCAACATCCACCACCAATGTAACCCACACCAATTCCGACACAAACCATCATCATCTATTCATCTTCATTATCGTCATTGCCACCACCACTTCGAAACTTCCCCCTTCCTATATCGATATACTTTCTTACCATCACTGTCACTGTCACAATCACGGTCAAAATCATCCGTCTTTCAATCAACTTATTTAATTTGAAAGCTCATCACTCGACACTAGAATTAACTTATTTAATAATACATATTATTATATAATTTTTATTTGCAATTAAAAAATAAAAATAAAAGTTATATCATGAAAAAGAGTAAAAGACTATAGTCTCACCCTCTCACCTCGTAGAACAAAGATTCTCTTCACTTCTATAGTCTTCAAGAAACAAACACTCACACACAACAACACTCTTCCTTCTCCCAACAAAAGCTCTTACTTTTGAACACCTATAACTTCCTTTCACTGATCTCGATACTCACTTCCACAATGGCCGACACACACCACCCCTCCACCACCGCATCTCCGCCGGACGTCCTGGCGGAGCCACCACACTCTCCACCACCAGAAACCCAAGAAACCCCATCTTCACCACCACCACCACCACCATCACCACCACTACCCACTTCTCTATCAGAAAATGAAACCACCCTTTTATCACCACCATCAACCACCACCACCACCACCATAGGTGACGTCATCGAACAACCGGAAAACACCACCACCACCACCACCACCATCAAACCACCTGAATCCATGGCTTCTTTCAAAGAAGAAAGCAACCAAATCAAAGATCTTTCACCTTCACAACAAAAAACACTCCAAGATTTCAAAACCCTAATCCAAGATTCACTAACCAACAACAAAGATTTCACCTTTTTGCAAAAATCAAACGAACCCGTTTCAGAAATTTCAATTTGGGGCATACCCATTTTAAAAGACGACAGAACCGACGTCGTTTTACTCAAGTTCTTAAGAGCACGTGACTTCAAGCTCAAAGAGGCCTTCACTATGCTTAAAGACACTCTCCAATGGAGAAAAACCTTTGACATTGAATCTTTAATCCAAGAAAACTTAGGGGATGATCTTGAAAAAGTGGTGTTTAATCATGGGTATGACAAAGAAGGACACCCAGTTTGTTACAATGTGTATGGTGAGTTTCAGAACAAAGAATTGTATCAGACAACATTTTCTGATAATGAGAAAAGGTTGAAGTTTTTGAGATGGAGGATACAGTTTCTTGAAAAGAGTATAAGGAAGTTGGATTTTAGGTCTGGTGGGGTGAACACTATTTTTCAGATTAGTGATTTGAAAAACTCGCCCGGGCCGGCGAAAAGGGAGCTAAGGATAGCTACTAGGCAAGCTTTGCAGCTGCTGCAGGATAACTACCCTGAGTTTGTGGCAAAACAGGTCAGTTTATGGTTTGTAATGTTTGAGTTGTTTGTTGTTTTGCAGTTATTTGTTATGATTATAATAAGCTAGTATGATAAGTACAGAGTACTCTTGTTCTATGTTATCTACTATGAAGTAGAAATAGGTAGATATGCTGGTTTTTGTTTATTGAAACATTGTTATAATATATGAAAATTTAGAATGTGAGATTGCCCTTTTTTGGTTACTTATGTGTTAAATATTTGGTCCAATAGACGGTTGTTATATTCAACACGCTAATTATATATAATACTTATAAAACGGACCAAAATGTGTAAGTGTGTAAGTCAACCTAACCCGACTGAATACGAATAATGATCCTTTTTAAGACATTAAATCTACCCATTTTGCGACCTCTGTTTTAGAGCACAAGTATGTGTGTGATTATTGATGTTAGCATGTTCTTTATAGGTTTTCATCAATTGCCCTTGGTGGTATTTAGCTTTCTATACAATGATCAGTCCGTTCATGACTCAAAGGACTAAGAGCAAGTTTGTATTTGCTAGCACGGCCAGGACTCCTGAAACCCTTTTCAAGTAAGTTCGTTTATTTTTTGTTTATCCTTTTAGTTATTCTTCAAAAATTACATATGGCAATTTTGATTATTTTATTTATGGGATGGGTTGATGACTTGGTTCAAGTTATGTTATATCTCTAACATGTCAAATACCTAAGGCAAGAAAAAAAGAATTGGCTAAATAGAAAACGAGTCAAAATTTACCTAGAGTGCATTTTAATGTAACATCTTAAATTTATCAACCTTTAAAAGGGTGATGCATTACTAAGATGGGTCAATTGTGTTAAGTTATATATCTAACATGCTAAATGGGTATAAAAAAATTAAGTTGAAATGAGAATGGTTTTAAGTGTCAAACAAGTCAGAGTTCACCCCTATGTTTTTCTAATGCTACAAAGTCCTTAATTGTTTTGATTTAGTAAGTTAAATTATTATGCTAATAATATAGTTTTCTAATCATACTAAGCTAAAAAAACACATGTATTATACGAGTTGAATAAAGAAAATGAAGTACGTTGACATGAAATTGTTAAACACTAGCATTTCTTTTTGTTGTATTAGTGTTAGCTTTAAGATGGGCCGACTATTGCTTAAATGCTTAATTGTATGGGAGTTGTGTGTAGTCAGTTGGGAGGTGAGCGTTACTGAGTTCGTCCCTAATTACGAAAGCCATCACACCATAATCATACAAAAAGCTAGATAGATGACCAAAACCGATGAACCGGTGATGAATGTTGAGTCACATTTTTAAGGTAAGTGAGCTTGTTAAGATACTTCACCATTGACAAACTAACCTCAGAAGAAAACACTATTTTATAGGTTCAGGTTCTATTGTCATTTAAAATAGAATAAGTTACATTAGGGGTGCTTATTCGTTGAATTCGAATTAGTCGAATTGGGACTTTCACAAACTGTATTCGAATTCGATCCACATTCGACTAAAAATGTGTGTATTCGATTCGATTAAGTAATTCGAATTGAATCTGAATAGATTCGAATGTATTCGAAATTTTAAGAATAAAAATAAAAATAAATAATAGCACCTATTACAACAATATAAGTGCTGCATCCCACATTAATTATAAGTATAGCACCAACATAACTACACAAGTCTAAAACATCAACAAATAATGTGTAAAACAACAGCACATCAACAACTAACAAGTCTAAAACATGACCAAAACATGTTCAAAACCGCAGAAACAACAACAAAACAGTCTTGATAATCCATACTAAGATTGGAATGTGGTTCTAGCAGCAATTATGGTACAACACTTCTTACCAAACCATTGCAAAATAACCTGTTATATATGTGATGCTACCAGCATTTCCCTCATCGAAGCTTGATTGTTTAGATGGGGGATCAAGTTTTCTCGCTGTTGAAACAAAATCTGCTTCTAGCTCAAACTTGAATAAAAGTGCAGGCTGATAAGCATCCTAGTGATGTTTCTTTTCAAGTCGTGATGTTTCTTTTCAAGTGGCTGATTGGGATTTTGTAAAGCTACAACCTTATCGTCAATGCTTGCTTCGGATGGATGGGTTGATTTGTGTTATGTTATATCTAACAAGTCAAATACCTCAAACAAAACAAAAAAAGAATTAGCTAAATGAAAACGAGTCAAAGTTCACCCAAAGTGTAATTTTATGCAACCTCAAGAGGGTGGCGCGATACTTAGTGCTTGACGGCCTATAATAGAGCTTCCACTAGTTTTCAGTCTATTATTTATGGATCGGGTCATCTTGGGTTATATTATATTTTTTTTTGGATAGCGAAACGAATAAAGCCCGGCTACCCGGGGTAACCCAATGGCAAAGGAAACCGCAAACGCTCTGCGAACACAGACAACGCTGGGTAGCCGAAACCCACCTATTAACCCGACTCCAATTCAGGGGAATCCCACTAATCCGTCCGCCCGTAGGCACGACGACAAGCTAGTGGTAAAACCCGTTTGGCTCAGAGATTGAACTTGTGTTGCCACAAGTATCCCTTCATTGCCCCCATTTGCCCCTTCCAAAGTGGTTTGGCTCAGAGATCGAACTTGTGTTGCCACAAGCCTCCCTTCATTGCCCTCATTTGCCCCTTCCAAAGTGTTGGTAGTGGGACTAGAACTTGGGTCTCTTTTGGAGAATCTAAGCCTCTTACTAGTTACCACTACACCACATTGGGTTATATTATATATATAACGTGCTAAATAGGTCAAATAAAAAAGTAGCTAAAACAAGTAAAAAGTTCACCCATCTGTATTTTTAATGCATAATATCTCTTAAATTGTTTTTGACTCAACAAGTAAAATGATTATGCTTTATAATCATATTTAGCACACTAATTTCTCAAAAAGATTTAATAACTTGGACAAATTTGAACCGTTACTCAAGGTACATGCTCATGAGCTTATGTATCTTGGCTACTTTAAGGTGATAGGTTTTAAGTAAGACGGGTATTTTTCTTCTTCTCAACAGGTATGTGAATCCTGAGCATGTACCGATTCAGTACGGTGGGTTGAGCGTAGATTACTGTGATTGCAATCCCGAATTCACAATCGATGATCCGGCTTCAGTGGTTTCTGTTAAACCAGCTACCAAACAGACTGTGGAGATTATAGTAAATGAGGTAATGTTTACATGAAAATATTGAACACTACTATTTCTTTTTGTTGTATTCGTATGCTCGTGTTAAATGAATCAACTGTTGCAGAAATGCTTATTTGTATGGGAGTTGCGTGTAGTCGGCTGGGAGGTGAGCTATAGCGCTGAATTCGTCCCCAATAACGAAAGCCATTACGCCATAATCATACAAAAAGGTAGAAAGATGAGTCCAACTGATGAACCGGTGCTCAGTCACAGTTTCAAGATCACTGAGCTTGGTAAGATACTTCTTACTATTGATAACCCGACTTCGAAAAAGAAAACACTGCTTTATAGGTTCAAGGTCTGCCCTCTTTCCGAAGAGAATAACTAGCGTCAAGGTTTGCCTGCCGACGATTGTGTGATCGAGGTCTTTTTTATTTATTGTTTAGTTTGTTTTTGTACTTGTTTTTTTTGGTAGTTGGTATGACTTAGGCTACATGATGTGCTTATCTTAAAAAAAGGTTGTGATTTTTTGTATTGATGTATTTTGACTTTCATGAATTCGGCTGCTGAAATTTGACTGATCGGAGTTGTATTTTGCGACGATTAAACCATGTCATGTGTGATTGAATACAGTGTTTGTCTCGGTTCGAATCCAGCTTCCGTTACTTGCATAAATATCGGCTAGAATATAACGCTTGGAGCCTTTCGTCGTCATGTCAAATGTTAGGTTCATATGTAAGGGACAAAACATCAAAAGCTAGTCATTGCAGGTAGATGTGTTGTATGCACATACTGTGACGAAACTCGAGTCGACAAGTTTACATATTGGTATTTATTATTTTTTTCGATTAACCGGTTATTTATAAAAAAACCTAACTAGTTACAAACCTATGGTTAATCAATTATTTTTTTTAAAATAACGGTTGATGCAACGGCTTATGACCGAAACACTCAGAGGTGCAAGGACCGAGATCGAAACCTCGCCTCTAACACCAATAAGTGTTTTCGTCGGCATTGGGGCTCCCTCATTACTGTGTACCCAGCGGAGGCTCACTGCAACTCTCCTTACGGGTATTTTTTTGCACAACTAGACGTGGGCAAACCGTTGATAAGGTACGTGAAGGGTGGTACGTAGGCATAAGTTATCTATATCCTTAAAAGTTAAAACAAAGAGAATGTTTATGCAAAGACCCAACAGTCAACGTACAGAGTTCAGACTAGAAACGTAACCTAATTAAACAAACATCTTGAAAAATAAATTTTAAAGAGTGGCCCAATTGATCTGAATTTGGGTCAAAATCCTGAAACCCAGGCCCAATTAGGGTTTCGTTTACCTATTAAGATCAGTCACATAACTCTACAGCAGCTGTTTTCTCTCGAACTTCATCGGCGTTGTTGTTAGGGTTTTAACCAAGGTAACGATCTTCCAAATCTCCATATCATTCTTCTGTTATTTTCATCTATGTGTAATGATTTAGTTTCATTTCTGTATTTGCATCGAGTTGGATCGTTACGTGATTATGTTTCGTTGTTGAAGATGAAACTGATGTTTTTTTCAATCTATATTTTGTCTACACAGAAGAGAAGTTTCGTGAAGGAAAAGCTAACAAAAAATGAGGTATGAGATTTGATTCAGTTACTCGAGTTTTGATTTGTTTAATTGGTTACAATATAGTTACGTGATTTGATTTTGAGTTCGTATCTGTTTTGTATGCACTTTTTTTTCAGTTTTCGATAATTTGCTTGTTTTTTTGGTTAAACAAAGAATTTGTTGCAATTTTTGTGACTTGTATGAAATTTTGAGTGGAAATATAGCATTTTGTAGGATCTGGTAAATATTGACAATTTAGGCTTTTTGAACAATTCATTGATGTTAACTTGATTTATGGCCTTCACTGTTATTAGCTCAATCTTTTTATTTCAGTTGTTGCTCATTGTTGTAGCTATGATTCTTTTCATTTGATTTTGTTAATTACGTACGATAAAGTTACGTGATTTGCTATCTGCATTTCATTTCTATTTGTCAGCAATTTTGTTCCGGTCTATTGATTAAACGTAGAATCTGTTGGAACTTTTGAGTGGATTTATTGCAGCTTGTGTAAATTGGTTGAATTTGACATTATAGGCTTTTCTTATTAACTTGATTTGAATCTGAAAGGCTTTACTGATTACTAGTTCAACTGTTTTGTTTTTAAGACGAATTGTGGTAGATGTGATTCGTTTTATTTGATTTTTGAATCTTTGATATGACAGTAAGCTTCAGAGTGAAGCACTTAGGGAGGCTATTACCCAAATTACTACTGATGCTAAAGAAAAGAAACGTAATTTCACTGAGACGATTGAGCTTCAGATTGGTCTCAAGAACTATGATCCACAAAAGGACAAACGTTTTTCTGGAACTGTGAAATTGCCGCACATTCCTCGTCCTAAGTTGAAAGTTTGCATGCTTGGAGATGCCCAACATGTAGAAGAGGTAATACATTTTGTTTCGTTATAAATCTTGATTAAACTATTATTACACAATTGCCAATATATCGTGTTTATATGTTTTTGGTTGATGGGTTTGTGGTTGATTAAATTTTACAGGCTCAAAAGATTGGTCTTGAGTACATGGATGTTGAAGGACTTAAGAAGCTCAACAAGAACAAGAAACTGGTGAAGAAGCTTGCTAAGAAACACCAGGCGTTTTTGGCTTCTGAATCTGTAATCAAGCAAATTCCTCGTTTGTTGGGCCCTGGTTTAAACAAAGCAGGTCCGTAAACTGAAACCGCTTGAATCAATTTGAATACAAGTTTTTATAAGTTAATAACTTGTTTCATCTAAATGTCATTTTATCTATTTGTTTATGTCACCATTACAGGAAAGTTTCCAACTCTTGTTTCTCACCAGGAATCACTCGAGGCTAAGGTGAACGAGACCAAGGCAACTGTTAAGTTTCAACTGAAAAAGGTGTTGTGCATGGGAGTTGCTGTTGGTAACTGCAGCATGGAGGAAAAACAGATCTTCCAAAACGTGCAAATGAGTGTTAACTTCCTTGTTTCATTGTTGAAGAAAAACTGGCAGAATGTGAGTTATCTTGTTTTTATCAAACTATATTTTGTATATAATTTGATCAAATTTGGTTTCATTTCTTTCGAATTGCAAGTTAATGTTTATTTTTTGTTTGTTTCAGGTTAGATGCTTGTACTTGAAGACAACAATGGGAAAGCCCGTCCGCATCTTTTAGGTATTTTGGTTGTTTTTTCCAAGACTGTTGTGAGGTGGCGTCGGTTTTGAGTTTTGACTTATCAGATATTTGTTATCTTCTCGTCTTAGATGATACTATGAGCGTTATGTTAACCAGGTACCTGGGTTTTAATGATGTTATTGTCATTTTAAAGATATTGCCTTTATATGAAGTGTTTTGTTGCAAACCAATATCCAATGTTTTGAATGAACTTGCTGCTGAGTTGTTCACACTGGTTTTCAAAATCTGATTATGTTGAAATCACTTTTGAAAGCCATGTCACTAAAATGGATATTACATATGGTGACTTTATTTTACAGATACTTGTCTTTTAAGCAATTAGTCATAGGTAAGACTTAAGAGTCACAAATCATTTGCAGTTGTAGTGGCTCTTTTAAGCTCCAAAAGCTCTCATATTTTGATTTTTGGGTTTACTCAAAAGTCAATGGTTGTACACTTGTACTAGATGAATAAGCTATTTTTTTTTGCTTTTGTATGCATAATAACTTTGCTTCCTTAAAGTTATTGATCATTTAAAAGGGCAAAATAGGTTAAAACTTAAAACTCAGATTATATTTTATTTGAGTGATTATATTAGATTGCCTTGAAACGTCACTATATTTATTTATGTTAGACTTCAACCAAAAACCTCTTTGATAAAATTTTAGATACTTCACCTCATCCACTCCTAACTAAAAACTTATGTGCAAAACTTGATTTGAGAACAACTAGGTAATTGACATTTTTGAAAGTAAATTTGTGCAATACCTTAGTTTTAGACTATTTACGCCTAGTTGCGTATGATGCGTAGTTGCGTACAATCAAAAAGAAAACAAATAGATCAGATACAACCAAGACATAAAGGGTGTATTGCAAATGTTACACACTACAAACCAAACTCGTTTTGAAAAGTTAATTAGTGCAATACCTTAGTTCTAAACTATTAGCGCCTACTCGCGTACAATGTGTACGATAAAAAGAAAACAAATAGATTAGATGCAACCCCACATGAATGATATATTTTAAATGTTAAGCACCTACAAGCCGAATGATTTGCCTAATGTAACGAAGTAAAGGGTATGTACCAAAGCCTAGTGTTGGTGTAATAACTAGTCTGTATAGATTGGTGAAAATGCCCAATGGGGTTTAGAGCTGGTACAACTAATGTATGGTTGTAAATAGCTTGTCCCAATCACATTTTCCTTGTGTTACTTGAAAATACATGTCTTTGGGAAAAAGAAAATAAAGTGATGCAATATTAATGTCACAAAGTGATGATCACCGCTATACTAGTTGGAAAATTGCAATATTTGTCTCCACCACTAATTGTAAAAAGAAGGTTCAATTGAGTAACAATAAATAAACTCAAAATCTATTTATTATATCATCCATCAAAACTAGAGCCTAGAGGTACAAGTAGGTTTCTTCCCAACCCAAGCTGGCAGTTTGTCCGCGGCTTTCCTTTCTCGTACCTTAAACTGGGGTTATACCGGTCCGCTTTGTCGAATCGGTTTTTACCATTTGAAAAAGTTTGAAAAACTCTCTCAAATGCCTTTATACCATTTTTTTGTTAGTATCAAACCAAAAGATAGTAAACTTCTCTTATGTTTGTTTAGTTTTCATTTTCTATAAAAATACATTTATTAAAACAAACCGTTTTTTACAAGTTCATACCTAAACAGCTAAACCAGTTACAGTTCAGATTTTCCTTTGGAAAACCGATTAACCAAACATAACCAATTTAAAACCCGATCTATTTTCTAAAAACCTGATTTGTACATCTCTAGACTCCCAAGTAACCCAACTCGTTTTTTTAAAAACTCCATTTATAATTAAATAAAATGTTTAGAGTTTGTCTTTAGTGTTAGGGTATCACTTGCCTAACTTACCCCTATGTCTTTTTCCATATTCCAAACGCCACCTTCCCCAATAACTAAACTCTGTGTTTATAAATAAACAACCATTAAACCCTTCACTCTTCATTTCACTTATTATTATATTATATATTAACCCTCGTTTACTCCGCTCATTTCATTTCATTTCATCTCTGTAAGTTCAATCAAATCCTTATACGTTATTTCTTTGCTTTTTTCTATCGATATATGCATAATCATCAATCTATCTCTGTGATTTACGTGTTCATGTTCGTTTCAATTTCATTACTAATTGTTTTTTTTGAATTTTGGATGAAATTTCCTTAATCAAAACTGAATTTGATCTGATGTTATTACGCTAATTGTTTTCAATCTATCTCTGTGAATTACGTGTTTCTGTTCGTTTCTAATGCGATTGCTGAATGATTTTGTTTCTGTTATGAACTTTAGATGAATTTTTACTCTGGTTTATTAAGAAATTATTGTTTGTGTATATACTGCTCAATCTATGTTCATAGTTATTAATCTAGCTTTGTGAATTTAATGTGATTGCTGAATGATTTTGTTCTGTTTTGAGTTTTAGGTGAAATTTTGTTCTGGTTTAGATTGTTAGATCTGTTTCACTAATTTGGCTTTTGAAAGCATGTGCAATAGTAACTTGTTTTTGTGGAAGTTGGGGACGGTTTTTGGTTCGGTTGAAGCTTACATGCATGAGAAGTATTTGCAAGTTTTACATGGATGATTTGTTTGATTAGTAATGTTTTTGTGAATTTTTGGTAACACATAAATTTTGGTTTAGTTTGGGATAGTAGTTTGAAATTAGTGTTTTGATTTGTTGTGGAGACATTTTCTTTGTAAAGAGGGTCAAGAGTGTTGGCTGACTATTTGCCAACCTATGTTGACCGATTTCACTTTGAAAGATGTGAACTTGTTTAGGTAAACTTAGAACAATTTAAATTGTCATCTGCAATGCACCAGGCGTTCTGAGGCGCAAGGCATGAGGTGAGAGCTTATTGTACATGATGGTTGCTTTATGTACAATCAAAAGCTACACCTCTTTTACATATCAGGTCTAAGTATAAGTGGTTTATTGGAGTAGATTAAGGCCGTTTTAAATAAAAGACGTGTTCTGGTTCAGCAACATTTTACTCTCTAAAAGAAAAGAAATGAATGTGCTAGAATGAGTGCTCTTAAACTTCACAAATGAAAACCATTAGGCTTCCCTAGAATTGCTCATTTTCACATACTTATGCGGTTTTATCTGTTTTAGTTGCTACAATGGCTGCTTGTAAACTTCTACGAGCGTTATAAAACCTTGTTTCTTTTTTTCTTTTTGTTGTGTTTACGTCGCTTGTTGGGTGGTTTTTTGATATGAGTTTTTTTCTTTTCTCTTATGGGTATAGCTCTACTATTATCTCATAAAATGTAAGTGCAACTTGCTTCTATTCTTTTTGGTTGAAGAGGTTGCTCATAGTTTATGATGTTGATGCTGACCGTAACCATGAATCTTTAACTGTTTATTCATGTCATACCAATTGAGTAACACTAAATTACTGTTCTTGATATTCATGTTTTTGAATATGAACAACATTACTGTATTACATCAGTTCATTTGGTGCATACTAGTTATATTTCATTGAGATTGGTTCAATTTTGATACTTTGAAGAACCATCTGTGGTTGGTATGAAACTATGAATTTATCACCTTTTAACATAATAAAACGGTACTTTCTGGTGATCTAATAGACCATGCTAGTCGAAAAATTGGATACTGCGTACTTGCAAATTGCGATCTTACCTAGATGGGCTTGTGACTTGTGAGTGATGACTGAATGATATTTTTGGCTGTTGTTAAACTTAAAGCTTTTAGTGTCTGCAATGTTGCACTTTTCTTAAACCAAACAATGGTATCTTGCCAAAATGTGTCTTCATGCCATCTTAATAATTATTGAATTTTCATTTGTATCCAGGTCAACATGTCGTCCTTTACGCTTCCTACCCAAACCATGGTAGTCAGAACTACACCCAAAACCATGGTCAGTGCTTTCCTAAAGAACCCATCCACCCTTCCGACAGTTAAGAGCATCTCAAAAACCTTTGGCTTAAAAGCCGGTTCTTCCTTCAGAACAACCTGCATGGCTACATACAAGGTTAAACTGGTGGGACCTGATGGTGAAGAAAACGTATTTGACGCACCTGATGATGCTTACATTCTTGACTCAGCCGAGAGTGCTGGAGTTGAGCTCCCATACTCTTGCAGGGCAGGTGCGTGCTCAACATGTGCTGGAAAGCTGGTTACTGGCGGCGTTGACCAATCTGATGGGTCGTTTCTTGATGACAATCAAATGAAAGATGGATACTTGTTGACTTGCATTTCGTACCCGACTGCTGATTGTGTTGTTCATACACACAAAGAAGATGACCTTTACTGAGTTTGATATGCTCTTTCGGACATGTTTATCTGAATCATGTAAAAGGGTGGTCAACTTTTTCAACATTGTTTTCAGTTGTGGAAGCAATAAGCATTTTGAATCATGTGACATGATCTTGATATTGAGATAATATAAGATGTTCTAAATTTGGTCTGCCAATGCTTGAAAGCAAATTCTTTTCATCTAGGAACTTCAAGTCATCAAATAAATCAAAGTGTTTTGAAACTAGGGGTGATGATTGATGAGATGACCTAGAACACTAAACAAACCCAATACGAAAATAATTGGATTTGTATCTAACCTCATTAATAAATGTTTGAGTTGACTTGTTTAATTGATTATACTAAAATATTCTCAAGTAGTAGCTTGACCTTTAATCTGTTTAAAACTAGAACAATCGAAAGATTTTAAGGTTTCGCAGCTGGTTTGGGAAATGAGAAATGTTGATGAATGATGACTTGCTATGTTATGGTATTTAAAGAGCTGAATAGCGGGTTTGATATATTATTTTTACTAGGTTAGAGACCCGTGTTTAACACGGGATTTGGTAAGAATAAAAATAATTAAAAATATCATATTTGTTGATACGATAGACAAAAAAAACTCATGAATAATACAAATGGATTAAAAAAAAATTATAAAACGAAGATTTGCTAAGAAAATGACATTTGGCTGGAATGAATTCATATTAACCAAACCCTAACCTTTTACATATTAATCATAGAATGTCAAGTCAGCAAAAGTATACTAATATATATTATGCCAAGTAAGCAATCAAGGGCTAGATTTGCTAAGAAAATGACACTTGGCAATAATGGGTTTGGTTTATTATATTTTATAGATTTATTGATACTTACATTTTGTATATTTATTAATACCATGTTTAATTAATATTATTATTTGTGTATACATCTAGTAAAATTCTCATCTATAACGAAAGGGTTTGGGGTATTAGGTGATGATGATTACAAAATACATTTTTATCGCGAGAACAAAAATAACAATTTCTGCCCCTTTGATCAAGTTACTAATTATTCGGAGGAAAATGATTGTGAGGCACAAGCAGTCAAGCACGATGATGTGCATAATTAGGTGGTGCGAGAATGTGTTGAACCAAATGTTTAAAGTTCGTACTTGCTTGGGTTGTGTTTGAATGCTTGAGTTTGCTGGATAATTGTCCTCATCGAGGAGAGCCATGCTTATCAAAAAAGTCTTATAATATGGTGTTTGCACTTCCGACGTAATAATGGTTGGATGTAGTGGCCGATCCCCTTATAAGTCCAAGGAATGACGAAACCATTAAACCTTATCACAAGCAGGGTGGAAGGTTGGCCCCTATGATGCATGGGGACACCAATATATATGTGGCACTACTCGTCTCGGGTGCTCATCGGAGACGAAATGCTATGGGGATGTTTCCTAAACGTTTCTTACTTTGCAGGGACATATCCTAAACGTTTCTAGCTCGTTTCCATTTAATGTTAGAGTTTTAACCCTTTCTAATTTCAAAACTCATTAAATAAACCGAAAGCAAACGTTCAGTAGAAGACCACAAATATTCTATTCGGCTTCTCAATTCTTCATCGATCATCAATTCATCTCTCTTCTCTAATCTTACACTAATGTAGTATTTTTAAACCAGAGTTTGAAAATGATTTAATGATTGATAATTAATTACCTTTGAAAGATAGTAATATTTTTGGAGTTTACACTTCACATCAACATATATATATATATATATCCATTTTGAAATTTGTTTAATAATTTTATATTTTTTTATTATCGTATCCATATCTTGGATGCTTGAGTTTTTCCGTTCCCTGTTCCTATATCGTCCCCATATCCCGGTCCTGTACCTGTTCCAGTGCTACATAGGTTGGCCCTTAGGCAACCAATTCAAAGACGCTGCACGAACAAGATGACTCGATCCTAGACAATAGGCTACCATCAAAAAGAACAAACAAATTTGAAATCAACACTTGCATTTCAAGGGCATGCCCATATATGGATGCCCTAAGTTTCGATCGATTTAGATTTATTTTGGCCATATTTTTGGTCGAACCTGCCAATTAATTTGGTACAAACAACTCTCTGTATTGCCAACTTGGCTACCCATAATGTTGTTTTGGTACTTTTGGGGTCTATATGCAATCGTTTTAAATAGTTAGGTGACCTTAGGATTTTTGTTTTCTAAAATGAATATATATACATGTATGCGAGTTAGTGTCGATCTCACCTGCACCACATTATATTGTATTATTTGCAAGAGAAATATATTTCACTTTACAAGTTGGCACTTTCCTTATCACATTTTTTCCCATATTATCATCATCATCTTCATGATCCCCACTCGAATGAACATCATCACCGTTATCGTTATGGTTATCGTTATCATTACCGTCACCTAGCTTTAGCATTATCGAATTTTGCGTCGTTGATGATCTGGCTTTGCCTCCACGCCATCCTCAAACCGAATAAACCGCATCTTCAACCGCCCATCTTCTCTATACGCGTGCAAGATTTCTTGAGTTAACATTCTTTCTTCTTTAAGAACAAGCCTCCCGTTAAACCGATACGATTTAAAACAAAACCGCCTCCCGAGTGAAGAAATCGGTGGTGGGAATTCCCTCCTATTAACCCTAGATCTCTTGGACTCACCCGGGATCTTCTTTTTCGTATGTTTGGTAACATGTTCGCGTCTTTCCTCCCATTGATCATTAAAATCTTTCAGATCATCAAAGCTCTCAGACCCAATGAGAGCTTGTGACGAACCCCCCGAATGATCATGCTCATGATCATTCAGGGAATACATCGAAGAATCATTTTTTCTATCAAGATTGAATCGTGAAAACACATCGACGGGTGGCTCATCGAGTAGATTCGTGGGGGTTATGCAAATGCATGAGGAGAGGGCTTGTGGGGTGTATAATGGGTTATCAAAAATGTGTTGAAGGCTTCCACATGTAGCCATTAATTCTCTTGTTTTTGTTGTTTCGTGTATGAACAAAACAATTACAAAATAACAAGAGGTTATAGAGAGAAAGTGTAGTTAGAAAGACCAATTCGTAAAGTTAATGTCCATAAGGAACGGGTGTTGCTATTAAATAGGGAGTGCATGTTGGTATATATTTTGGTTTATGGAAAATGCATATATGTAGTTACAATTTGGTGGTCAAGGATTTATGTGTGTAGATATAAGTCTCCAAATTTATATATGTATTAAAGTAAGACATGATAATTATAGGAGATCGAATATTAACAGAACTAACTATTTGTTTTTGATCGTTACTGGTTCTAATTATCGAAATATGTGTTGGTGGTCTCAACTTTTATCATTTTTTCCATCAATGTACTGACGTTAAAAAATTTTAACGGCGTTAGGTTTTTTTTTGAATTCCAGACCGATGTTTATGGATTTTGATCGGAAAGAGAATACGAGTCGATTAATGTAAAAGTAACCTTGAAACGGTGCTTCAAAAGAGTGTTTAAACATAACGGTGCTTCAATCGGATGTACTAATTCGTCGTTTGGAGCACTATTTCGAGTTTACTTTTACTTCAATCAATCGACTCGTATTTTCCTTCCGATCAAAAGCCCTAAAACGTCGGTTTGAAATAAAAAAACTTAACGTTGTCAAAATTTTTTAACGGCGGTCCACTGGTGGCAAAAATGATAAAAGTTGAGATCGCAAGCACATATTTCGATAGTTGGGACCGATAACGGCAAAACACAAATAGTGGATCTGTTAATACCCAATACTCCTAATTCTAATGACTAGTAATTAAGATGGAATAATGAAGTGCGAGTGTGAATGTTGTTACGTGTGTATATATATATATATGTTGTGATGGTGATATTAATATGATTAAAGGGCTGTTAGGCAAAATCTGAAGCATTAAGTGCTGAATGATTAAGAGGGTTGAATCATTAATAGGCTCTGTCAATAGGAGGAATATTGAGGTAAAACTTCAGATGATGGTAAGTTGGTATATGACTATATGCTTCATTCATGTCCATTCAGCATCTCTCTATCTCTTAACCATTTAGTACTTAACTGAACTATTCAGAGGCTTTTTTTGTGAAACAAACAATCTGAAAGTTGAATAATTAAACACTGAATTGAACCATTAAGAGGTGAAACAAACAACCTCCAAGTTAACAGTACTATATAGTATTAGATGGGTGAAACTGAAACACTAGAAAGTAAATGGTTTAAATTGAAAAAAGTTGAAAAAGTTAGCCACCTATCTTAGTAATTGCGTTTATATAAATTAAACCACATGAATGAAACTATTTCATGTCGAGCGTCAGACCAATTTAAGCCATACACGCCTTTGGTATCATCTATTTTTACAAGAGATTGTTTTCACGACTCAAACGAGTAACAATCAGATAATTAAGGCTATTGATAGATTGAAATGCCTTACTAACAGAGTTATATATAGACATACAATACTTCACTCATGATGTTCAAGCAAGCTTGACTTGATCTGATGTTCTGCGTGCCATTCGTCTTTAAAAGTGTCATGTTCAAGAGATCATGAAGTTACCGAGGATGAAGGATGGTAATGGTCTCATTGCAAACAGAGCCAACACCACCACTTGCCGACACTGATCTTGAGTCGACACCATGATTCATTTGTCTAAAGATGAATGCTGGTTGGTTCGGAGAAGGAAGCATTGTTTCATGATTACTTAACATAGAAGCTACCTCGGTCATTGTAGGCCGATCACTCGCCATTTCTTGAACACACAAGATCCCTACATGGATACATAACAGAACCTCACGTGCATCGAATGAATCTCCTAACGACGAGTCAACTACCGTCAGTGCTTTATCTTGTTTCCACAAGTCCCAAACCTGAAAAAAAAATATGTTATTATGAGGATGGGATGAGAGCAAATATAACAATCAACACACAATTTATGACAACTTTTAGTTACTTACATGGCCGATCAAATTAACCGAGTTCTCCTGATAGTAGCTGTTGTTTTTTCTACCACTGATTATCTCCAAAACTAGAATTCCAAAGCTAAAAACATCTGATTTCACTGAAAAAAGACCTTCCATCGCATACTCCGGAGACATATAACCGCTACAATCATATTACACCAATACAGTTAGATAAATGAAACAAATCAAAACCGAGTTGTGTCATAGATTTAAGAACGATACATACTATGTTCCAACAACTCTACGCGTTTTGGCTTCGTCTTCATCCCCACCAAAGATTTTTGCCATTCCGAAATCAGAAATTTTAGGGTTTAAGTTTGTATCTAGCAAAACATTGCTGGCTTTTAGATCTCTATGGATGATCCTAAGTCTAGAATCATAATGAAGATATAACAGTCCACGAGCAATTCCATGAATGATCTGAAACCGTTTCTTCCAATCTAATAGAGACGCCTTTTCTTGATCTAGAACATCCATAAAGTATTTCAGAATATATATCGAATTATGTGTGACATCTCGGTGATTCGTCGGTAAACCGTTAGTAATGTTTCTAACAGTTTAAAAGAAGGTTAGAAAACAAACCGAAGATGAACGAATCTAAGCCTTTATTCGGTAAGTATTCGTAAACTAGCATCTTTTCGTTCTTATGGAAACAATATCCCAAAAGCCGGACGAGGTTTCTATGTTGAAGTTTCGCTATCAATGTAACTTCGTTCTTGAATTCTTGCATCCCTTGACCTGAACTTTGTGACAATCTTTTGACCGCAATTTCTTGCCCATTTAGTAGCTTACCCTGAGTCATTGATCATGCGTTATTAATCGACGCTTATTTGGGTAAACAAATGTTGACTAACAAGACTAACATATATATATGCTACCTTATAAACAGAGCCGAAGCCACCTTCTCCAAGCTTGTTTATATAAGAAAAATGATCAGTTGCCGCAACTATTGTGCTCAATTCAAACACATGTACATCCACATTTTCGCCAATATCAGTATCTGTGAAAGACCCTTCCAAAGATTTCAAGCTATTCGTGAAACTGAATGGAACCCCGACCTCATTTCGTTTGGCTGCATCAAATTAAATAAATAAGCGTTTATACATGTTAACTTGTTAGTTTCATTCTTGTTCTAGCTAGGAGAACAAGTCCAAAGCATGAACCATATATGAACCTACGCTATCTCAACTAACGGAGAGGTCATGCTTACAAAAGCCAACGCCTCTGCTAGCTCAACTAGCGAAGGTCGTAATAAAGAAAAAGGTTTTCAAAATACCCATAAACCACTCAACACACACAAAACCATCTGCTTAAAAAAAAACTAGATAGATAAACAGGTCGCAATCAAGTGGTGAATTCGATATCAAAGACAATGTTTAACAATATGGCTAACACCCAATATTATTATCAAGAAAACTAACACAAAAACTTGATTACATAGAGTACCCTAACACGGTTTATATAGTCAACCTATCACGTTTAGACTACAACTCTATTTGCTAAACTTTAGGAATAAATAAACATTAAACCTAACAACCTAATCAAATACAAATTAGGAAGTATTAGCAATCCTTATCACTTAGAACTTGTGCCTTACACGCCAAGTCCTATGTTTGACTTGACCTCCACGCCAAAGCCAAACAATCCGGAAATTCTCCAACAATCACCCCCTGAATTTCTGAATTGAGTAGGGGAGTTCCTCCATGCCAAGTAGCTCGCGCATTTCTTTGAACTTAATCTTTGCTAGTGCCTTTGTCAAAATATCTGCACGTTGCTCTTTCCCACTTATATGCTCAACCAATATTTCATTATCTCCCACTCTTTCACGGATGTAATGAAACCTTGATTTGATATGCTTACTTCGATCATGGAACACCGGGTTTTTTACCAATGCAATCGCAGACGTATTGTCAACTTTTAGAATCACTTTCTGAATTGCATCACCCGTAATTTCACTTATCATCTCTCTTAACCACATGGCTTGACAAGTAGCAGCACTCGCAGCCATGTATTCAGCTTCGCACGAAGATAGAGCTACGGTTCCTTGTTTCTGTGAACACCAAGTAATCGGCGCCACTCCATAGTAAAACACGTGACCCGTGGTACTCCTACCATCATCCTGGTCAATATTAAAGCTGCTGTCACTATAACCATGAATCTTGTTTGATGATTTTCGCGGATACATAATCCCATATTTCACCGTCCCTTTCACGTATCGAAGTATTTGTTTAATTGCAGCTGCATGAGACTCTCTTGGACTTTGCATATATCTACTGACAATTCCCACCGAATATGATAAGTCTGGGCGGCTGTGAGTTAAATATCTAAGGCAACCTACCATCTTTCGATAATCGGTATCATCGGTTTCGGGTTCATCCTCTGCCTTTGAATACTTCACATTCGGATCCATAGGAACATGAACCGGATTGCAGTCATGCATGCCCATTGCTTTTAACACTTTTAATGCATAAGCCTCCTGTTTAATTTTTATTCCTTCAATTCCTTGTGATACTTCAATACCTAGGTAGTATGAGAGCTTACCAAGGTTTGTCATCTCAAACCTTTTTTCCATCTCCTTTTTGAACTCATTTATTATCGAAGCACTTGAACCCGTAACAAATAAATCATCCACGTATACAGCCATGATTAAAAGAGAGTCACCTTCTTGCCTTCTATATACCGATTGCTCTTTGGTACATTTATGAAACTTTAGTTGTTTCAACATTCCATCTAATTTAATATTCCATGCCCGCGGTGATTGTCGCAACCCGTATAACGATCTTTGAAGCTTGTAGACTTTGTGACTTTCCCGAGTTTTCTCGAATCCTTCCGGTTGATTGACATAGATTTCTTCTTCCAAATCTCCGTTTAAAAACGCAGTTTTGACATCCAAATGATGTATCTCCCACCCTTTCATGGCGGCATGAGCTATTAAGAAGCGAATAGTCTCAATCCGAGCAACCGGCGCGAACACTTCATCAAAGTCTATTCCGGGTTTTTGAGCATACCCCTTCGCCACGAGTCTAGCCTTGTACCTGTAAATAGAACCATCGGCATTGCGTTTAGCTTTATACAACCACTTCAGCCCAATAGTCCTCACCCCGTTTGGAGGATTAACTAAAACCCATGTATTGTTCTTCTCGATTGAATTCAGTTCGTCTTTCATTGCCTTGATCCACTCCGGTTTGTCTTTGGCTTCTGCAAAGTTTCTTGGTGTAGCATGTATTAATGACGGTTCTTCTATACATGACATAAGTTCATAATCATTAAACTTAACCGGTAATAATTTGGTGCGTGTAGATCTTCTGATTTGAGGCGCACTAGACGAATCGGTTGAACTTGAATGGCTTTGTGTATTACTTGAATTTGTCGGCGTTGATTGAGCCGAGACATCATGTGAATGGGTCGAAGCTTGGCTTGTTGAATTATCTGGAGCTTGGCTTGATGATGAGCCATGTTCGCTGCTGTGATTTGTGTGCTGCTCACCTTCATCCCTTGGCTCTCCACTGTAACTATTGTTTGTGGTTGATCCCGAGTTTATCGGACCGGTTCCATTGTCAACAGACATTCCCCACCTTGCTATAAACATGCCTGGTTCACTTTGAATATCATTATCATCGTCTACTTTGCTTTTGTCCCACTTCCAACCTTTTAATTCATCAAACACAACATGTTTGCTCACCTTTATTTTTCGAGTTCGCGGATCGTAAAGTCTGTACGCCTTTGATCCCGGTTCAGATCCGAGATGAACTAATAATTCAGACCTATCATCAAGTTTTTGAAGGTTGGAGTTGACTTTTGTGTGGGCCAAGCAACCGAACACCTTAATATGTTCCAAAGAAGGTTTTCTACCTTTGTACTTTTCATAGGGGGTTTCACCTACCAATGATCGCGTAGGTGATCGGTTAATAAGATATGTTGAGTGTCTAACCGCCTCGCCCCATAAGTAATTAGGAACTTTCATTGCCTTCAATATGCTTCGAGTCATCTCCATGAGAGTTCTATTTCGTCGCTCGACTACTCCGTTTTGTTGTGGAGTATAAGGAGCGGTAAGATGTCTCATCACCCCTACTTCATTACAATATTCATTGAATTCACGTGATGTAAACTCGCCTCCTCTGTCGGTGCGAATGACTTTTACTTTTCTACCAGTTTCTCTTTCTACCATTGTGATGAATTGCTTAATTCTCCCAAAAGCTTCATTTTTTTCTTTTAACAAACTGCACCACATGTATCGTGAGAAATCGTCAATAAGAACAAGTATGTATCTATTACCTCTCATGGTCGATGGGGTGATGGGGCCACATAAATCGCCATGTACAAGCTCCAGAAGTTGTGTGGCTCTATAGCTTGCCTTTACGGGGAACGGTTTAGATGTTTGCTTACCTACCATACATGATTCACAGACCTTGTTTTCAAGGTGAATCCTTGGTAGATCTAACACCATTCTGCTTAATTTTTGTAATGATTTGAAGTTCAAGTGGCCCATTCTTGCATGCCACAACCATGAATCTTCATGTAGTTTTGACATTAAGCATACCGGGTTTCCTACTTTCAATTTGATCTTGTATAGGCGATTTTTGCTCCTTGCCACCTTCATCAGAAGCGTCCCCTCCTTATCATGCATTGTAAGGTATTGATTTCTCATGTTCACATTGCACCCAAGTTCCGTAGCCTGGCCTAAACTTAGCACATTACTTTTAAGATCAGGTATGTAATAGATATCTGTTAGCAACTTTTGCTCACCATTCCTTCCTTCAAAAATTATTGACCCTTTGCCTTTTATATCGACACACGAGTTATCCCCAAACTTGACTCTACCGGATATTCGTTCATTCAATTCAGCAAAGTACGCACGGTTACCTGTCATGTGATTGCTAGCTCCGTTATCAAGATACCAAATGTCTTTCTCTTGCGGTTCGGCTTGAAACTTCTTTGGTACAACCTTCTCCTCATTAAGAAATACAGTCTCACGATCCGTTTTCATCATGAAAAAAGACGCTCCTTCCCCATTCGGATCATCATCTTCCGTCTCATTTTTATGCATCTCGTGCTTCTTGTATCTTTCGGGACATCGCGAGACAAAGTGGCCAAGTTTATCGCACCGGTAACAACGAATTTTAGAGTAATCTTTTTTTGTTTTTCCCGTATCACGTGTGTCATTGTTTCTGCCCTTTTCTTGGTATCCTCGGTCATTGCCTCGGTCTCGCGACTGTTGAGTTTCTCGTCCACGACCTCGGCCGCGGTTTGAGGACGATGCTCGTCCTCTCCCCCTATAATTATAGTCTCTTGACCTGCTTGATGATGATTCTTCTTTAGAGTACAGTAGCTTGCTTTGATTTTCATAAGGTTCATCATCTTCACCTTTGATTCTTTCCTCGTATGCTTTTAATCTTCCCACAATATCCTCGAAACCGATGGTTTTCAAGTTTACCGTTTGCTCTATCGATGCTACAATCTGAATATACTTTCTCCTTGGTAAACTGGTAAGAAACTTCTTGACTAACCTTGATACCGGTATGACTTCGCCAAGCGTCGCGGATTTAGTTGCAATCCCTGAAAGTTTGGATGCGAAGTCATCAATCGATTCTGATTCTCTCATCTTTAATCCATCAAACTCGGTTATCAACGTTTGTAATCTAGCCTCTTTCACACGATCAGCCCCCTCATGTCGAGTCTTGATTGCATCCCACATCGCTTTTACCGTGTTTAGTTTACCGATTTGTAGTAATAGACTTTCAGGAATCGATTGGTACAAGACTGCTTTAGCAGCGTTATTTTTCTTTGCATCGCTGGATCCGGGGTCGATTGCATCCCAAGCATCATGAACATGAAACAAGACCTCCATTCGCATAGCCCATGTCATGTAGTTTGTGTTGGTAAGCATAGGATACTGGAAAGAACCTTGTTTTGAAGCAGTATTCGTATCTGACATCTTTTGCTTTAATCTTAGCCTCTTGTATGTCTTCTCGAACGACGGTGAAGGTGGGTTATCCAGCCCTTATTATGGATCTGCTGGGTTATTGATTACAATCCTTTAGGTTCGACCCTGAGATCGCGGTCGAGACCTTGTTCACGATTGCAATTGGCTAACCTTTTCCTTCGCGTATTCCCTTGAGTCGCACCGCTCTGATACCAATTCAAGTGGTGAATTCGATATCAAAGACAATGTTTAACAATATGGCTAACACCCAATATTATTATCAAGAAAACTAACACAAAAACTTGATTACATAGAGTACCCTAACACGGTTTATATAGTCAACCTATCACGTTTAGACTACAACTCTATTTGCTAAACTTTAGGAATAAATAAACATTAAACCTAACAACCTAATCAAATACAAATTAGGAAGTATTAGCAATCCTTATCACTTAGAACTTGTGCCTTACACGCCAAGTCCTATGTTTGACTTGACCTCCACGCCAAAGCCAAACAATCCGGAAATTCTCCAACACGCAATACTAAAACTGGATTAGCGACAAATAACCAAATTGCCATAAAATTAGCGACGAAAACAAAATCGCTGATTTGAACATACCTTTTTTCTTCCTTATGTAACAACAAATGAAGATGCACAAGAGCAAACCTGCTCCAATCAAGGGCATCCCAATGACCAGAAACCGGTTACTAATTGGTCTCTTTAGCCTCTTTGATGTGTTCTTGGCTGAAATATAATAGCGACAAAAATTATGTCAGCTAATTTACATACTGTACATGAGTTTATTTTAGTTTTTGGACATAATCAGTAAGATTGTTCTCATCTCATTCTAGATCATACTCTAGTGTTGTGTCACAACGATAGATGCTGTTATGTCATCTTGTACGTCATGAAGTTTGCGTAGTTAATTATGTTGAGCTAACTCTAGCAAATTAAAAAACTTAGAATATTTATAGTAGCGTCTCTTTTATAATTTAACTAAATATCATATTTTTTCTTAAATTTATTTCTAAGTTTTGTTTAAGCTCCTACATTTCACTCAACATCTCTATCTTTTATCTCTTTTGAATTAATAACTACGATGTGAAAAGGACCGAATTAAATGTACGAAAATAAGTTAGTGTGACAACTAGAAAGATTTTTTCATAGCCATACACCAAACCTGTTATAATTAATAGATGTAGTAGACCTATCACAATTAAATACTACATTTCGTGTTCTTTTAATTATCATCTTTCAATATTATTTCTTTTATTTAAATATTATCACTAATCATTTTTGTTATTTCTTATAGCGACGGTATACTAATTTAAATATAATAGTTATTATCAAGAATAAATTATTCATATATACAAACTATTTTTTTTAAGAAGTGTAGAAATAATTATATAAGTGTAATTTATATTTGCGTAATTATTTAATGCATAGATGAAGTTTCCAAGCAAGAACGCCTATTGTGAGAATTCCATTTTGCGTGAGTACTTCATTTTACATAAGAATTACATTCATACGAAAAATAATAAGTACGTAACTATGAATTATACTTGAGTTGCAGGGTATTATTATTTACACTTAGACACACAAAAAAATATATACTTTGCATTTTAACCGACCCCCAACATGTAATTTTTATATATAGTAATTACAAAGGTCGTTTATGATCTTGGTAATTAGTCAACATTTTTAGTTAAATTACAAAATTGCCATAGTCAAAGTTTTTAACTTTTTTTTAAATTTGACATATTTATGATTTTAGTATTTTATTTTGACTAAATACCATTTTGACCCCTAATAGTTTTTGACTTTGATCTACTGATCTACTTTGACATATTAACGACTTGAATTCTCTGGTTTTGACACGGTTATTGTTGTGACCTTTAATTTTTTTATATTTCTTCGTCTTTTAATATGTGACAAATTATGAATTTGACATACGAGACATAAAACTTTTTTATCAACACATTTGACGAAATCACATACAGAAGACCTTATCTAGTTAGTTAAGAAAAAAAAGATAAAACCACTTAATTACTTTGCTTATCAAACAAAAAAATCTAAAGCTACAAATATAAATTATTATTAGATATTATTTTTCTTATGTAGAAGCATTGATAGTAGGGGTGTAAACGAGCCGAGCCGAGCCCGAGCTCGTCTAGGCTCGAGCTCGGCTCGTTTAAGTTTAACAAAGCTCGAGCTCGAGCTCGGCTCGTTTCAAGCTTTAATTTCAAAGCTCGAGCTCGAGCTCGTCATAAACTTCTCAAGCTCGAGCTCGGCTCGGGCTCGGCTCGACTGATGTTTTTATTATTTTATTTTTAATTATTTATATTTAATTTTATATATATTTTTAATTATTTATATTTAATTTTACATAAAATTTTAATTATATGTTTTTTATATATAACAAAATACATATTACATATTTTTAATCATAATTTATATGTATTTTAACTAATAATAATAATGTATATTTATAAAATAAATAAAAAATATATATAAATGAAAAGCTCGATAAGGCTCGCGAGCCGGCTCAAGCTCGATGTGTAAAGCTCGAGCTCGGGCTCGATAACTTAATGAGCTTTTTTATTAGGCTCGGGCTCGAGCTCGAGCTCAAAAAAGCTCGGCTCGTTCGAGCTTTTTATCGATCCGATCTCGAGTAGCTCGCGAGTAGCTCGGCTCGTTTACACCCCTAATTGATAGCATACCTAACTCAACGGCATCAACCCGAACATAAAAAGATTGGCCCCCATCTGAAAACGTTCTCGTATCGATCATGTCTCCATACCACGTTATACAACCTCCACCACCCACATCTTTACTAATATCACCACTTGCATACCCAACACATGTGCAATTCCTTAAGCACAACTCTTCACATCCTTCTAATCCCAAACTCATGTTCACACGTGCCGTCGACATGTCGGGGACCTTCACACGTGCCAACTCGACAAACCCATCTCCCGCCTCACACATTCGTGTCTCCATTTTACTCTTACACCCCTTCGAACCATCCCTCAGGAACCAGTCCTGAGGGGACTGTGGTTCGTAGCCAGGTAAGCAAGAACACTCAAAAGTACCCGATTTGTATGGATCACAAACACCAAACATACCACAATGGTTATAACCGTCACATTGGTCTTTCGGAGCTGACCAGAACCCGACCCATTTTTTATCTGACTCATGCCAAGTCAGCCTTTGTACCGTTCCTGACTCGTTAACGACTAATCTAGAGAATATAGACGAGTTACGTATAAGATAAACCAACACTACCTCGTCATTGTTGTTAACGTAACTAACGTTAAATATGTAATTTAACGTCATCTCGGGTACACCGCTCCACCCGTGACCCGTCCATGACCCGGTCCGCCAAATTCTTGTCATCCCCTTATACAAAAACAATTGTGTTGACCCAACAAACTCCATTTTATATATAAACTCCCCAATTCCGGGATTGTCACTAGACTTCCAAGATGTAACCACTCGGTTCAAACCCGATTTTCGGTCCAACCCGAATCTCATACCCGGAAGAAGAGTATTCGAAGGGTGATCAAAGCTTTGCCATGAATAAACATCTTTGTTTACTCCTTGATCAAACAATACTAAATTCCCCGAATCCAACAACCGAGCCGAAAAAGCATTGTTCGTGACTACCTCGGATATGTTGGTCGACCAATACACGAAACTATGATCTTTTTCGTGCAAGACGAGGTTCCCGGTTCTATCAACGGATAGGATACACGACGTGTTGGTGAACGGGTTGTTTCGATTGGCAACCCAAACAACAGTTTGCTCGGAAACTTTGTTGTACCATATACCAACGTATCGGTTGGTGGTGTTTGCGGGGCTAAAGAAGCCAAGAGCAAAAGTTTCTCCATTAGAGACTAAAATATCACCATCTTGAAGTGGTTGAGTGAGTGTGATGGTGTCGATTGAAGTGGAAAATGGGAAAAATAGAAACATGGAGATAGATAGTAGAATATTGCATCTTTGTTGATACATGGTTTGTTTTAGTTGGAGCAGATGTTTTTTGTGTGTACGTTTGATTGTTTCAAAAGAAGCAAGATAACATGAGAATTGTGATTTTGGATAGAAAATATCAGAGGAGATGGATGATCCTGGGAGCCATCACTTTCTACAAAATATTTCGAGTCTTTTGACGTTTTTAAAGGGTTAATTTTTTAGGAATATAAAAAAAGGAAATGTTATAGAAACATAACAAAGTTTTAGTTTTGTTCTAAATGTTCTAATTAGGTCATTCAAACATATTTTGCTTGAATTGGATGACTAAACCTCCAAATCGAGTAATTGTTAGATTTTGTTTGTGTCAAAAAAGGAATTGAGGATAAAACGTGGGGGTTGGAATATTTAATATATGTAATTATATTAAAAAATTTAAAAATATGTTAATTATAATAAAAAATAAAAAAATAAAAAAATAAACTTACAATTCACATTACCACTTCACATTAGCATTAAAAAATGTGAAAAATAATTCCTAACTAAAATGTATAGAAAAACATGTGAAAACAACATGTTAAAACCTCTAATTTGAATAAAATATGAAGATGAGTGATTTAATTTAACTAATTTTTAAATTTAAGTGACTTAATTAGAACAGAATTGAAACTTGGTTATGTTTTTACAAAGTTACCAAAAAAAAATCCAATTTTATTCAAAATAGAAAACTTAAAACTTATTTTTTATTCAATTATAAAACTAGTTTTATTTTGATGTTTGTTTTTTTTATTCGTAACCATAAATTTTTTAGAAAACATGGCTTAAAGTTATAAAACTACTTTTACATTTTATTGTATGATGACATGGAATAAAACATGGCTTAAAGTTATAAAACAATATCCTGAAAATAAAATATTTACTAAATAATTTTGATTTAAAAAAAATTCAAAATAATTACATATTTTTTAGAAAATTGAGAAATTCAAAATAAATTTTCTAGACTTTGTGGTCAGGGCGTGCGTTGCGGCAGCCGGGACGTGCGTTGCGGCAGCCGGGACGTGCGTTGCGGCAGCCGGGACATGTGGTTTGGTATAGTTGTCGAGTTCGTTTACGACATTTTAGTGGCATTATGTTTCGTACTACTACAACTTCTCAATAACAACCAAGTCTAGTGCGTTATGACCTTAGACATCACAACACACAAAAACACGACAACTACAATAACTATAAAAAGTATACTATAAGCAAAAGCAAAGTAAATAGGTATAGTACTACTATAGAAATATAATTGCAACGAACAAAACATGAGAAACAAACATACATC
Source organism: Tagetes erecta (assembly GCA_030867185.1). NCBI lineage: Eukaryota > Viridiplantae > Streptophyta > Magnoliopsida > Asterales > Asteraceae > Tagetes > Tagetes erecta. The sequence goes on along the minus strand of CM061489.1, from coordinate 2,368,391 downwards.
TCACTAACAACTACAAAGTCTAACGACAGTCAAAGTAAGCAAGACCTCCAACAACTACAAAGTCTGAAGACAGTCAAAGTAGTGTGTAGCGGCCCAAGTCCAAAAGCCAATCAACAATAAAAAAATGTCTCGGATGGTGTTTCATGGCTGCAGTATATGCCACGTCAAGAAATAAAACCCCATCATCATAGGCCTAGTAGAACCATGAAAGAAAAGTTACCAAAAAACCAAGAAGACTACACAGGTAAGTTCAGCTGCAGAAAAGAACTTGCAGCCCTTGCAATGTTTATTACCTCCCAAGTCACTAATATCAATCCTAACCAAACTTCATCGACTTATAACCACAATTCAAAACCAATTATGCACTAGCTATTGATCGAGTCTTATTCCCATCATCCAACAGTAGACTTTTAAACGTCAAATTGTTTGTCATAATTTGCAAGCACAAAGAATAAACAATTCATTATATATAAAAGGAACAACTTATAGATATTAATAATTAGTTGGTGGATACATGCAGTCATTAGTCCTTTTTTTCATTTTAGTGGCAAAGAGCTCATGATCAAATCTTCATCCTCACTTTTGACTGACTTCAACTCGATCCCCATCACTTTTAGCCTAACCATTAAACATAATATGGGTCAACACCCCAATCAATTAGAAGTCTTAGAACATACAACTAAACATCCAGGCAGGGTATACATACCGACAAACCAAACACCATGCTGCTGCAACATAAAAAAAAGAGTTACGGTTTTCGTCCTTGTGGTTTGGGCTTTGTAATTAACGGTTTTCATCCAAAACTTAAAAAATGCTCAATATAACCACTGTGGTTTCAGATTTGTCCCAATTAGATCCAAACCTCTAACACCGTCAAGTTGAACCGTTACTCAGCCCTCACTTGCATCTCACATGAGGGGCATTTTTGTCATTTAACTCCACCATTTGCATATATCAACCAAGAAACCTAACAAATAGTGGGGTTAAGTGACAAAAATGCCCCTCGCGTGAGGGGCAAGTAAGGGCTGACTAACGGTTAAACTTGACGGTGTTAGAGGTTTGGATCTAATTGGGACAAATCTGGAACCACAATGGTTATATTGAGCATTTTTTAAGTTTTGGATGAAAACCGTTACAAAGCCCAAACCACAGGGACGAAAACCGAAATTTACTCTAAAAAAAATTATTAGGATGAATGTAAAAACTAACCAAACCAAACCAAACCAAACACCATACTGCTGCAACATAAAAAAAATCCAAGTTACATTTCCAAATAATTGTAGCACTAATATCATTTGTTTAAAAGAAATGCTACAAGTTTCAACATCCATCAAACAACTATACTAACACCAATGACAGTCGCAAAGAAGACGATGATCCCCTACAGCAACTTTGCCCATGTTATAAGATATTAAAGGTTAAATTAGTCATAGGCTCGATCTCACATGCATACAAGTTTTATAATATTAAACAAGAAAACCGGCCGGCCACATACATACAATAAACTTTTGGTTCATGGTAGCCCAAGGTTGAAGACACGTTGAAAATGATGCATCTGTGTAGGTTTAAGGCAAACACCAAACTCCAAATCTTGGTCACATTCTTTTCCAGCTTCAATAGAAATAGATGCACCATAATCAATTGCCACCCTTTCAATCTTTTTCGGTTTCCCCCATCCAAAATCCATTTCATAAAGCTTAACTTTTGGTGTTCCCCCAACCGCTATGATTGTTGATGGTATACTCTTGTGAATGGACAAATCTTTCCACACAAGAATAGCTTTCATGATTCCGTCTTTATCGCTTAACATCTTGTGTAGATTCTCCCCGATCAGTTTAGCTGCAGCTACGAATCCTTCACTCCCCCTTAAAACACTTGTGTTTGCAACCAATAAACAACTCCAAATACAGTTGCCAAAGTAGTCTTCTGGAACAGGCGGCTCCATACGTGTCCTACAATTTATGGGGATAACGAATGCTTGACGCTCATCGTCGCGTGATTGTGCTAGGCAACACCATATATAAGCACAAGCAACTGTTAAAGATGAAACGTAAGGCAATGTTGGTAGTTTGATTGAAACATGTTGCTTTAACTGGTTGATGAACGTTCGTGTCAACACAAACGTAGCTCGAACTTTATCAGTCGGGCCACAAAGTCTTGGAAGTTGATAATCTTTGTTGAAATTAGTTGCAAGTTTGGTTACATCAAGAAACATTTGATCTAGTTCCGGGTAATTAACAAGTCTTTGATATATAGGCAAAGTGTTATTAGCTAAAAAAGACTCATCGTTACCAAATCGAGCAATTGACGTCCATGCCTTTAAGAAATTAAACTGCGTCGTAGCGTCAGCAAGGCTATGATGGATACTCATCCCGACAGATATTCCAAAGTTGGGAAAAATCGAAACTTGGACCGAAAAGACGGGGATCTTTACAAGATCAGATATTTTAGAATTAACGTTTTCGAGTAACGGTATAAGATGGTAAAACTTATCACAATTTCGGGGATGGTATCCAGTGAGATCAGGGAAATCAAGATTGCATTCTGCAAATGTAACCTTGACAGAATCACCTTCCACGTAACGAATTTCGGGTTTTCTAGGATGACCAGGAAACACAAGTAAGTTACCTGCATATGGGAAGAAATGTTGAAGGGTGATTGATAACGAGTGTTTAAGATTGGGAACGATTGTTTGGGTAAACTGAAGCGTAGTGAGTGGGAGATGATAAAAGTAAAGAAAATGCATCGGAGGCCGAAGAAGGTAAAAAATGTCGAAGAAAGTGAGCGGAATCGAGGCGTCTTTTACTAAGGCCGGAGGTGGTGAGACTTGGGACTGTTCAAGAACAGTCAAGATCGGAATAAGGGAAGCCATGTATGTTTATAATGTCTTGTCTTTTTAAGTTTAGTTGAGTTATAAGGTACGTATAAATTGGAGAGCTAGCTAGGTTATATATAGGACAAGATGATAGTACAAATTTTAGTTATCTTATGACAGATAAACTAGTAATTGTACGTGCTCCACGCGAAAAACATGCATATTAAAAAACATGCGAAACCTGTAATTAAGTCTTTGGTTTAACTCATAAACGCGTATCGATGTGTAAACGACAAATATATATATAGTTATAAAAACATAACATTTCTAAATCTCACCAGAAAATCAACGTTTTTAATCTTTATAAAGATTTAAAAGAATATAATATTGCTGTATTTTAAAAAGAAAATCAAGTATGATCATGAGTGATTGGACAGTTGTACACATGTTTCATGATGCAACTAAATAGAGCGGGTATCTATAAAGTATAGGTTTGGGGCGAAAACTTAAAGTGACAAACTCATTGAATACATGTAATTTTTTTTCTCACGGAAGGAAACTCAATACATATAAAACATTTCAACGTATTGGGGTTAAAATTAATACTATTAACGAAAAAGCACGCTGGGACGGTGGCTCATGCGACTTTTAATTATGCGACTGTGCATCTATACTTATCTTACCTTAAAATAATATCAAATATTTTTTAACGACAAATTATGCAACTTTTAAATTAATCTAGCTATTTATTGTTCAGGTTTGAACATAGACATTTTTTAAATAATATTTCTAGAAACCAAACCTCTCTCACTAGGGTCACAACCTTAATGGTTAAAATAAATCAAAAATTCATCAAACTTTTAATTATGATGTTTTTAAGTTGTATATAACGGTGTTTTTTAGCTTCGATCACAACATTGTGTTTTTTACCTATGTGATTTTACGGTGTTTTTTAGGTGAGCAACTTAATTAATTTGGGGTGTTTTTAAACATATTAATTTATGGTGTTTTTGAAGTACATGATATTTATGATGTTTGAACTTTACGATTTTTATGTTGTTTTTATAGAGTTTGAAAAATGTATCTAAAAACAAAATGGACTTAATAAAAATCAGTTTTTTACATAGCAATACTATAATTATATTAAAAATAAAAAAACACTTGTTATTATCACTCGTTATTATGATTTAATTTTTCTAAAAATAAAATGCATAAAAGCTATATATACGAAGGTTTAAAGAAACGAAAAAAATATGCATATGACTTCCATGTGCATTCCTTGTCATATGAGTAGTATGTGCATTTTATTTTTACGCAACTGACCTTCCACTCTTAGTCCCTTTACTTGTATTACGGCCGATAATTTCTGACACAGATAAAATAATATGACACATGACGATGCAAAATTAATAAGTTTTATGTTTGATCTTAACAGATGTCGTGTTATTAATAGGTTAACACAATAAAGATACGTTAATTATCGTGTCTTAACATGTTAAAGATCTATTAACACGATAAGTCACATGTTCATATTTATTTAAAGTTAAAGTTAGTGAAGAATGGATGTAGAAAAGAACTTTGATGGAGATGAGTAGAGAAATCAAAGACTCATATGGACTTTGATGGATTTTTAATATTTTTTGCATATTTGTTTATCAAGTATTATTATGGTTAAATACTAATTCTATGGACTCTTGTTGTTTTGTGACTTAAGAATTATCATGTTAAGCCATATTTAATATTTAAGATATATAAATTATTTTGAAAATTTTATTTTATTGAAAAAATGGGTTTTTATCTTGTTATATCGTGCAACATGCTTTTTCTCGTGTTCATGTTTAGAAAAATAACACAATAAGTTATCGTGTCATGTTTGTGTTCGTGTTTGGCCTTATTGTGTTCGTGTTTGGCATTATTCTCTTCGTGTCTTATCATTTCGTGTCTGGCAGATATGCCAACCCTACCTTGGACGCATGACATTAATTCCATGATGTCTTCCTACACTTAGTAGGGTTTTGGCCTTTCATATGGTGCAAGTTGCCTACTTATTGCTGTTTATCAAATGTATCAGATGCTCTTCACTTACTCGACATGTGGCCATACGATCAAAGAAAAAAGAAAATCCCACGGGCTATCTTTCTTACGGTTTGCTGGTGCATATGGAAAGAAAGAAATGACAATAACTTCAACAATAACCTCAAGTCGAATCGTGATATTTTGGGAGACGTTAAGTCTCTATCTTATCTTTGGGTTAAAAACAGAGGTACTATAGGATCATTACAATGGAAACAATAGTGTAGATTTGAATTTTAAGTTTTCTTGTTTTCCTAGCAACTTACTAGGTTTTTAATAAAATGATCCATGACCGTTAAAAAAATGTTATAATATGATGTGTGATATTGATATGGCGAGAAGTAGTGATCTGACTTGACGTGACGCGACACAATGTGACATGATCATATCATATAATCTATACCTTCTAATAAAAGAGAGTTTTAGATGACACTTGTCAATCATTCAAGGCACTTAGAGAATTATTTTCCCGCTCAAAATGTTGATATCATTTTTATTAGATGAAGATTTTCATTCTATAATTAATCATTTTTTAATTAATTCAAATTTAACAAGATAATCAAATGAAACTTTTTTAAAATATAGGGTTATCATATTTTAATAATCTGAACTTTTTTATATTGACCAATATTAATCTCAACTTAAAAAATTTCATGTGACAATCTCAACTTGTAACTTATTTTCCTACAACGATCACCCGTTAAAGTTAACTTAACAGCGTTAATTTTTTTTTGAATTTCAGACCAAGGTTTTAAGGCTTTTATCGGGAGGAGGATACGAGTCTATGGATTTAAAACTTACTTTGAGCCGGTGCTCTAAACGAAGAAATTTTAACATTCAATTTAAGCACCATTAGGTTTAAAGACCTGATTAAAGACCGTTTAGTCGTTTGGTGCACCGGCTCAAGGTAAGTTTTACATCAATAGACTCATCCTCTTCCAGATCAAAAGCCTTAAAACATCAGTATGAAGTTCAAAAAAATAAAATTTAACGGCTTAAGTTAAATTGCATTCGGCTGTTAAAAAATGTTTAGCATTGCAAAATGAATTTTTTTTATCAATGTGTCTATATTACTAAGCCAAGTCTTGACGAGATCCTTGTCAAATATAAGCATGTCTATTGTCCATTAAATATGGTTTCAATGTTGTATGTAATTAATTTCTAAGCTTTAAGAAACCTTTATTTAATGTAATAATATGTAAGTTATTTTCAAATATTTCTTTTACAAAGGGAAAATCACAGAGAAACATAACGAACTTATTTTTTGTTTCAGTTAGGTTACTCAAATTTTATTTTGTTTCAATTACATAAATTAAATTTAAAAGGTGTTCCACTCCTAGGTAAATTAATTTGTATAATAAGTAAACATTGATTTTTAGATTAATTTGAGACCCGTTTTTTATTTTTTTCTCACATCAACTAAATATTCTTAAAACTTTTTAAAAATTTCACAGTTTATTTTATAGGTTTTGCAATTTGTAAAAATTTGTCATTTTTTTACTTTTTACAAATTTATGAAAATTTTCATAGTTTTTTGTTTAATTTTTATAAAGTTTTCGTGAACATTTATTTTACTTTATTTTAAAACTAATGTTAAAATTAATATTTACATATTACACAAGTTAATTACATAGGATTGAGACACCATTTTAAAGTTATCTAATTGAAACAAAACAATGTTTAAGAAACATAATTAGCACAAAATTAAAACTTTGTTATTTTTCTACAAATTTACCCGTTTGCTAAACTATTTAAACTTCTCTGTTTTTAATGTCACTACTCATGTAACACACGGACATTAAACTAGTCTACCTAATAAACCAGAGTTTAGAGCAGGCAAAAAGACCTCATTTGGGCGGGCTCAATAATGTATTATCCCTTGCTTTACGTCTACATTCATATAAATCTTGTAATCTTTCAATTCAGAGAACAATTTGAGTGGGAAAGTTGAACCAATTAAGCACCTAAACTTATCAGTAGGATTTGGGGAAAGTTTCCGTGATTATTGATCGATAATATGTTTACAAGTATTGTGAGTAGAAAAAAACTAGCAGTGGCTACAACTCCATGTTTAAAATTGATATCTGCACATAAGTTTTACTGTGTTTTAAATGACAACAAATGAGTTATTTATAACACCATTCATATAATGGGTTTAGTATGACAATACGCCATCACAGGGTTCATCATCATGGTGATCCATATTCATAAATATATTTTGTTGGAATTTAAGGTGTTAGCTTGAATGTTTTTTTAATGTAGATTAAGATGCGGAGTTTATCATTTTTGGAACGGTTAAATGTCTATAAAATAGTTGTTTATATTAATTTCAGCATGAAAAAGCCTGTTGATTTCAGGTCCAAACTATACTGCAAGTTTGATTGCACTTCATATACAAATTTTGCATCAATGCAGTTGCATTTATGAGTTGTTTTTGTTGTTGTTTCCACTTAAAATAGCCAGCATTTTAGTGAGTTAGCTGACCCATATCTGCATAGGCTTTTAGGTCCAAACTATGTTGTATTTTTCTGCATTTTCAAGTAAAAATTTATGCAACACTTTCCTACATTTATTGACTATTTTGTAGCTATTGTGGCAGTTGATTTTAGAGGATTTTCTAAACCATAAATGGTTCCAAAGAGTTCTAGGTTTGTATAACATAAGTCGCCATCTTGTGTATCAACGGTCGTATGTTCACATTTATTCATCCTTTAAAACCTAGAATAATTTTGAGCTCGTATATATGGCGAGTCATGAGTGTGGGGCATTTGACCGGATCAAGTGACTTGGGTTCTGCAACACGTGTTGGCTCGTATACCTCATATTGATTTTTCTTTTTTTCTTAACTGACTTCATTTCGGTTGCTTATTGAGTGAAGCTTGAACGACACATGGATGGCTCTGGGAAACACTCTTCAGGGTTGTGAGGAAAACCCTCCTAGAGATTTGTTAGCGCGAGGGTTGTAGAATAGAATTAATGTTCATGCTAAGATAAGAGTGGATCCAATACCAAGACGATTTCTTCGTTATTTCGGGCCGAGAAAAACGTCAGATTTTTTTTATTGTAAACAGGCTATTCAATCCATTCTAAATTCGATTGCAAAGTCTTCTTAAGGTTAAAGCTTCTGCCTCGGTAAGAATATATTCCGATAGATGGAAGACTAGCCAACCAATAAAGCCAATAGCGAGGATTTTTGAGTGCATTTGTTTACAAATATTTCGAATGGGACATTTTTTATATTGGGTGCTATGATTATGAAAACTTTCGATTATGGTCTACGTATAGCTCATAAGCATTGTCACTGCATTCTAGTAATAGGTTTAAGATTTTGATATGAAATTGTATTTGGATTTTTCATCTCTCTAAAGAAGAAGTTAATAAAAGATTAAATTGTTTTAAATATTATGTTAAATTCTTTTAATATATTTTAATTTAATCTGTGTGTATACACGAGTATTAAACCTAGATACATATAAATCATTTTAAATAAGTTTAGGATAAATCTCTAGAAAGCGCTAGCCAAGCATTCTAGCTAATTTAATACATGCATACAGCTAGACATCAAATCTGAGTATACCATTTTTGTGTGCCTATTATATATATATATATACCCACCAGATGCAAGTAATATATTATATATGTCACTATTATTTTCACTAAATTAGTGTGTTAATAACAAAAAAGAAATTAAGGCTTGGTGGGTTCATAAGTTAATACGTCACAAGGCCAAGATACCACATTGTCTATCTACTCTAGACGTGACAAAAACATTTATTATCTTGGCCAACTATGAACTAATTACTATTATGAGGTTTTGTTTAATTACACAGTTTATAAACCTTCCTACGTTATGACGTACATAGGCAGGAATATAACCTGCTTACCCAAACCAAGTCCAAATATAAGCTTTATGATCACACCAGGACAACCGATGTCCTTGTCACTAGCAAAAGGCAAGGACGCCCAAGTTCCTTATCACCTGTGAAGGAGCTCGAAGAATGACAAGAAACGTAAAAGCTAAAGAAGGAACCGAAATAAGAATAGCGCATGTCGAACTCAGCAAAAGAAGTCACATGTTAGCACAAAAAGGGTAAAAGGTCTACAGTGAAAGAAGGGATCAGTTTTGGAACAGTGTAAAGTGCTTATATGAATAGTGTAACAAGGTAAACACTTTACGCCATTTTAGGCAACTTCCCTATCACCAAGAAAAAGGGTTAATCGTCGGGATTGTGAAAATCCATTCATTTAGGAGTTCAGTGTATCTAATTTCATGCCATTCATTTGGTTTCCTTCTTGATTTTGAAAATCATCAATCCAATTAAGTCGATTCATTTGCTTCTTCCTTCTCGATCTTATTTTTGATTTTTCAATCTTTAATTCACCAGCAAAAATCAATGGCAGTTGGCCTACCCACGTTGTGTGATATTTCTCTGTTCTTTTATCTAATGACAAATAGTAATTTTCAAACTCTATATTTTGTGAGTTTGTTATGAATGGTTTAATTGGATAGTTCTGATTATGTTTTAGGATTATATAAATAAATAGAATTTGCTTTTGATAGTCTTTTTTAGCATACTAGAGTCATGTTTGTATTGTGATTATTATTATTAGTTGATTAATGATTAAGTTTGTGTACTCTGTTTGAACATTGTAGTTGCATTTAGGAGTTTTTGGGTGTTCGAAACGTTTTGAGACATTTTAGGCTATTAAATAGTTTTGTGACTTGTTTAAGCATTTAGGGGGCTCTAGCATTATACTTAATTATGTAAAACTAAATTAAAAAATAAATTTAAGGTTTATTAAAAAGGCTAATATAGCAAAACGAGAAGCTTTAGCCGAATCACTATTAAAAACTCGTAACTATAAATTCAAGTAATAGAGCTTCGCCATCTATAATCGTTTTACTTTATCATGGCCGCCTTTAGATCGAAAAACATGGAGTTTTTTTAGTAAAAGGACCCTATTTTTTTTATTTCGATTGAGGCCCCCTAAAATGTTGAGACGACCCTAATGCCACGCATACAAGTGCTTCTGTTAAGGTTAGTTCATAAGAGCTAGCTATATATGGGAAATATCCATGTGGCTCATCTTCTAATGGAGAGCCGGTGTAATCCAAAGGTAAAGTCCAAAGCTACTAACATCATAATGTAGCAGCATTGAGCCGGGGGACTGGCTCGGTTAACATCGCTATCATTGGACTTGGTCACACAAGATCGATTTAAAGCTTTGTAACAAAAACCGGACTGCGCGTCCGGCAAACTACAAAAAAGAGCGGCTCTTAAATAACCCGGCAAAACAAAACGTAAGACCGGCAGTATACAAAACGTAAGACCGGACCCCGTGTGCCGGCAGTATACAAAACGTAAGATCGGGCTACGGTCTGATAGTAAATGATAAGTGCAGTTTTCAGATTGGCAAAATAAAACATAAGACCGGACCCCGTGTGTTGGCGGTATACAAAGCATAAGACCGGACCCCATGTCCCGCCGGGGTACAAAACGTAAGACCGGGCCACGGTCCGGGAGTAAATGATAAGTCCAGTTTTCAGATTGGCAAAATAAAACGTATGACCGGGCCACGGTCCGGCGGTAAATGATAAGTTTAATTTTCAGATTGGCAAAATAAAACGTAAGACCGGGCCAAAGTCCGGCGGTAAATGATAAGTCCAAATTTCAGATTGGCAAAAATAAAACGTAAGACCAGGCCACGGTCCGGCAGTAAATTAGAAGTCTAGTTTTCAGATTGGCAAAGATAAAACATAAGATCGGGCCACGGTCCAGCAATAAATGATAAGTCAAGTTTTCATATTTGCAAAGTAAAATGTAAGACGGGGCCACGGTTCGGCGGTAAATGATGAGTCCAGTTTTCCGATTTGAAAAGATAAACGTAAGACCGGGCCACAGTTTGGCGACAAATGATAAGTCATGCTTTCATATTTGCAAAGTAAAACGTAAGACCAGGCCACGCGTCTGACAAATAAATATGAAAAATTAAAAAAACAGACCACGCGCTTGACATTAAGCATATTAAACCATGACCTATATAACAAAAAAATGGTTGATCGCAAGTCTGGTAACTAAATAATTAATGGCTCAACAAAGTCTTGAAACAAAATGAAAAAAAACGACCAAATATCCACGATCTGTCGCCATGGTGCATTATTTAACTCATTGTAAAGACTTAGCCATGATGCTTCATAAATGATTCACCTTTAGCCAAAAATGTATTAGTTTGATTCGTGGGTCATGAATAAAAGAAATTATATTTTCTATCGCAAGTATCATAGAACGATACGTTCGAGCCAAGAAACCATAACAATACATCCAATCTAGAGAGGATGAAAACAAACATCATATGTATAAGTCTTGCGTAATGTAGATTGTAGCTAGCACCACGTCACACAAGACTGGGGGACTTGAAGACGGACCCTTCTAAAATGAACTAGTGTCCAATGTATCAGGCCTAACCTTTATAAATCCAGTTAGAGCAAGCCCAATTTTAGCCTGCCACTTAGGGACTTAGGGTTTGAAGACCTTATAAATAGAAGGCCGGTTTCTCTCTTGTAAAGGGGTTCTTCTCCCACATAAAAATACTCTCTATGTATGTTTATACACATGATATATACACTAATGGATCTTATTCTTTTATGAAATACTGTATATGATTTGAGATATGATTGTCCTATTTCTATTCATGTTGAGTTTTCGAACTCTTTAGGATGCAAGGAGTGTCTTAAGTTGAGCCCTTCAACCCGCATCAATAGAAAATGTCATATTAATTACTTGACCCATTTGAACTCTTCCCGTTCTAACTCTCGAGAGAAGAAATACCTCAAATCTCAACCTCTCAACTTTTGACCAATTAAAATATTATTGTATTAAATATATTTATTAAATACACACATGATAACACAATCAACCTCGAACTCGTGAGCTCGTGAAAGGGGCTTGCCGGTGCTCTCTGGAGCCTTATACGATAGTAAGATGTTTTAAAACATGTCATTACAAATACCTAATGATTTATTTGTTGGTCAGCCAAATGAATAAAACCCGACTATGCAGGATAACCCAATGACGAAAGACGATCTCATATGCTCTGCGAACACAGACAACGCTGGGTAGCCCAAGTCCAACTATTTCGGAAAAACCTGCCACTAATTCGAGGAAAACCCACTAACCCGCACGCCCGTAGGCACGAGTACAAACTAATAGTAAAACTCATTTGACTCAAAGATTGAATTTATGTGGCCACAAGTCTTCTTAATTTATTGCCTAATTGCCTTCTCCAAAGCAGTGATAGTAGGAGTTAAACTTGAATACTTTTTGAAAACTTCAAAGTATTATATCATTACACGAAATGATTATTGATACATCTAAATTACAAAGTCAAGTAACAAATGAAAACGCCATGCACTTTCGTTTGTATTTTTAATGGCTTTATTCATTTAGTTTTGTAGATAACAAAACCATATATAATATTAAACAAGAAAACCGACCAACAAAATGCAAGTAAGCATATATATATATATATATATATATATATATATATATATATATATATATATATATATATTGATGAAAATCGATCTAAAGTTTTGGTTCAAGGTAGCCCAAGGTTGAAGACTTGTACAAAATGATGCATTTGTGTAGGTTTAAGGCAAACACCAAACTCCAAATCTTGGTCACATTCTTTTCCAGCATCAATAGAAATAAATGCACCATAATCAAGTGACACCCTTTCAATCTTTCTAGGTTTCCCCCATCCAAAATCCATTTCATAAAGCTTAAGTTTTGGTGTTCCCGCAATCACTATGATTGTTGATGGTATACTCCTATCAATGGACAAATCTTTCCACACAAGAATATCTTTCATGATCCCATCTTTATCGCTTAACATCTTGTGTAAATTCTCCCCGATCAGTTTAGCCGCAGCTATGAACCCTTCACTTCCTGTTAAGACACTTGCGTTTGCAACCGATAAACAACTCCAAGTACAGTTACCAAAATAGTCTGATGGAATAGGCGGGTCCATACGTGTCCTACAATTGATGGGGATAACGAATGCTTGGCGCTCATCGTCGCGTGATTGTGCTAGGCAACACCATATATAAGCACATGAAACTGTTAAAGATGAAACGTAAGGTAATGTTGGTACTTTGATTGATACATGTTGCTTTAACTTGTTGATGAACGCTCGTGTCAACACAAACGTAGCTCGAACTTTATCAGTCGGGCCACAAAGTCTTGGAAGTTGATAATCTTTAGTTTCAAGTTTGGTAACATCAAGAAACATTTGATCTAGTTCCGGATAATTAACAAGTCTTTGATATATAGGCAAAGTGTTATTAGCTAAAAGAGACTCATCGTTACCAAATCGAGCAATAGACGTCCACACCTTTAAGAAATTAAACTGCGTCGTAGCGTCAGCAAGGCTATGATGGATACTCATCCCGACAGATATTCCAAAGTTGGGAAAAATCGAAACTTGGACCGAAAAGACCGGGATCTTTACAAGATCAGATATTTTAGAATTAACGTTTTCGAGTAACGGTATAAGATGGTAAAACTTATCACAATTTCGGGGATGGTATCCGGTGAGATCAAGGAAATCAAGATTGCATTCTGCAAATGTAACCGTGACAGAATCACCTTCCACGTAACGAATTTCAGGTTTTTTAGTATGACTAGGAAACACAAGTAAGTTACCTGCATATGGGAAGAAATGTTGAAGGGTGATTGATAACGAGTGTTTAAGATTGGGAACAATTGTTTCGGTAAACTGAAGTGTAGTGATGAGTGGGAGATGATAAAAGTAAAGAAAATGCATTGGAGAACGAACAAGGTAAAAAATGTCGTAGAACGTGAGCGGGATCGATGTGTCTTTTACTAAGGTTGGAGGTGGGGAGACTTGTGACTGTTCAAGAACAGTCAAGATCGGAATAAGGGAAGCCATGTTTATAGTGCTAGCTAGTTGAGTTATAAGGTACGTATAAATTGGAGATGTGAGGTGGTTATATATATATAGGACAAGATCATGGTGTAAATTTTTGTTATCTTATGATGATAAACTAGTAATATATTGTGCCCAATGTGAAAACCATGCATATTAAAAAAAATGTTTACACCCAACATGGTAGTCATACACCCACAGTACGACTCTTGTCAAGTGATATGAGTCGTTTTGCTTTGTTGTCAGACAAAAAAAGACCGCGCCTTGCAAAGGTTGAGTGTAAGACAGCATCATGACTCATATTAGATTTGTTATGAGTCGTATTACCTGACAATATAACTCATATTAGATTTAATATGAGTCGTATTTACTTAGTGGTAAAAAGAATATTAGAACGTATGAAATTTCAAAAAATTTAATACTTATTTGACACGCTGTAATATTATGTTAATATTCAAATATAAACAATTGTTCGATCGATCAAATTCGATATTCAAAACGAATTCGTTTGTTAATACGAGTTATATAGATCAATACGACTCATATTGACCAATACGGCCCATACTGGCTAATACGAGTCATATTAAAAGTAATGAGTGGGTGTATAGAAATCCTGTCAGGGTGTGTGGTTAGCCACAAACTTATTTAATTACAGTAAGTTTTTGATTTAGTTGACAGCAGATTTACGACCTGCATAGTGTTTTTTTAGTATCAGGGCGTTGTGTTTTTAAACTATGTGATTTTATGGTGGTTTTTTAGGTGAGCAATTTAATTTGGGGTGTTTTTGAACACGATTAATTTACTGTGTTTTTAAACTATACGATGTTTATGATGTTTTTGAACTATATGATTTTTATGTTGTTTTTATAGAGTTTGAACAATGTATTTAAAAATTAAATGGACAATATAAATATCAATTTTCTAATTTTATATAACAATACTATAATTATATTAAAAATAAAAAAAACACTCGGTGTTGTTATGTTATTATGATATAATTTGAACTATGATGACTTTTGAATTGGGTTGAGTTTTTATAATTTATTAAAAAAAAGAACAAATGAAATATTAGACACGACCAGGTTGATGTAGAAGACTAGTTCACAACCCAATTGTTTGCCACATGGCTTAATAGTATTGGTCCTTTTATAATTTTATTTTTTCTTTTTCTTTTCTCACAACTACTTAAACTATTAGTTTTGTTTTTCTTTAATAACTTTTTATATATAACTTTAAAAAAACTCTAAATACATACTCTTGTTTAGTTGTTTCTTGCGGGTATAAATTTTATTAAAAACAGAGTTTTTACGGAAAAACTTATTTTTAATATATATATCTACATATTCTAATAATTGGGTAACTCATTCACATATCAACATTTTAAATACTACAAACATGATTTTGCTTAGGAGTCATCCTCTAATTCAATTTGATGGAGGATTTCAAGGCGGGTTATGCTATGCTTCATATTCGAAATAACCCGATATATACAAATAAAAAATTCACAAATTATCATCAATTATCTCCTAACCTGATATATTCAAATAAAAATTTACCGATTATTATAATCTATCTCTTAACCCGATATGTTCAAGTTAAAAATTTACCACTTATCATTAATTATTTTCTAACCCGATATGTTCAAATTAAAAATTTACCACTTATAATGAATTATCTTCTAACCTGATATATTCAAATAAAAAATTCACAAATTATCATCAATTATCTCCTAACCTGATATATTCAAATAAAAATTTACCGATTATTATAATCTATCTCTTAACCCGATATGTTCAAGTTAAAAATTTAACACTTATCATTAATTATTTTCTAACCCGATATGTTCAAATTAAAAATTTACCACTTATAATGAATTATCTTCTAACCTGATATATTCAAATAAAAAATTTACCAATTATTATAAATAGTTTTGCTTTATTTTAGCATATGATTTTTTATAGAAAAAATATTTGTATTTGATGCCTAAATTTAGTTAAAACATATAAAACTAAAATCCCGTGTAGTACACGGGTACTAATCTAGTATATACACATATACACATATATATAGTTATTTATATTATTATCTATGTGTCATTATAGTATTGGTTCGTGAGATTTCATAGATAAAACTTATCATCTAAAAACCCAACATTAACTTAATAAAAAATATAAATGAATAAATTCATGATTTGTTTCTCTCTATAAATGAAGTGTAATGTTAACTTTCATATCCACTTCTAATCATCTACCTTATGTTCTTCTAATATTATATTTTCAACCATAGATCCTCATTTTTCAAATTTTCTAATATCATACTTTGTGTTTATTTTTTTTTATTTTTTATTTATCGTTTATATTAAAATAATAATTTAATTTGATATAAAATAAAAGTATTTTTATAATATTGTAGAAATAATCAAAAAACAAATTTATTTATTAAAAATTGAGTTAAGTTGGGTTGTGATTGTATGTGAAAAATTAAGTTAGGTTGGGTTGTATAGGTAAAACAGAGAAAAATTATTTTTATAATGTTGGGTTGTATTGTAATGTTCATCATATTAGATAGTCTAAGGTTGCATGATCTCTTCCTACAATTTGTAGGGTTTTGGCCTATAATATGATGTGATGCATGTGATATTGATATGACAAGGAGTGACTTGACTTGATCTAACGTGACGTGACATGATATTAATTATATGCATGATTACGTATAAAATCGTTGTAAGTTTAGAATAAATCCCAAGATTAGATAGCACTAGACAACCATTCTCTTCTATTATTATATTTATTTATAATAATAAAGAAGAGATTTTCAATGGTAACGAGGGCTAAAAGTGTAACTCACATTCAGGGGTATAAAGATATGTATCAAGAATATATCTTTGGTGAATGAAACATTATTTATAGTTGGTTGCACACTCTTAATCGAACATGAAAGTAACCAAACTGCAGTAGTCAAACAAATCTTTTATTAGAAAATAAATTATTTTCATTCAATTCAAAACTAATTACAAAGAACTTTAAATAGACAAGTTATCCTAATAATATTAAGAAATTAAAACCAATAAACTAAGAACAAAACAATACATATACTAGTTAAACTCTAACTCAAACAAGCAATTTGAAAGCCAGGGCCGGCCATTGTGCGGGGCGAGGCGGGCGACCGCCCCGGGGCCCGGTCGCTCGAAGGGCCCGGAATATCAAAATAATTTATATATATATATTATATATTATGTATATAGGTGTAGAGTCTATTTATCAAGAAAAATGTGTTGAGAAAATGTTCATTTTAGTATTTTCCGGCGGCAAGTGGCGTGATGTTGGATCGGAGGTGGTGGGTGTAGTTGAGGACAGAGAAAAATGAAGAAGAGGGTAATTTAAAATAATATATTCTATTTAGTAGGTCAGTTATTTTTTAATTGTTTTAACTTTTTTGTGTAGTTGTTGGATAACAAAGTCATTTTTAATGGTGGTAATATTTTTTGATATAATGCAATCTCTTAAACATATTAATTTACTTTAACTAATTTAATTGTTAACGTTGTTATTATTTGGTTTAACTTAAGATGTCTTTTTTATTTATAACCCAACGATATTAGTGTGTTGGTTGAGGAAAAAAAACATACTAAGAAATGTAAAGCTCCTTGAGCCCTTATCATAAAAAGAACTAATTAGTCGTTTAACATAGGAAAATCAAAATTAAAGGTGGCAGAGTGCATAATAGCGAAAAAATATTGGAGACAGTGTCTTGTGATATAAAATTAAAAGTGGTAAAGGGTTCGAAATATATAAGCTTGTCAATAACTCGATTCAGGGTTCGGTTGCTCAGGGCCCTATTTTTAATCTCGCCCCGGGTCCAGAGATTTTTTTGGATACATAGGACCGGCCCTGTTGAAAGCCAGCATAATACCAAACCTAAAACAACTCACACATAATAAAACTAATATTTATCTAATGTTTTGTTTAGGTCCTTCAACTTGCGATCTAGCTAATATCGTCTCGTATAATACACACCAGTGATCAGGTTATTATTGTTGTCAACATTAACTTCACAAATATCAATTGAATTTAGTTTCTGTATTCAAGGTTTGTTACGATATAAATGATACAAACAAGACATTCAATGTTGACTAATGTTGTATATTAAGAAGAATTTAGAGACTTGTGGTTTGTAATTAAAGGTATACACTAGTTTATTTGAAACTTTTTTCTTTTTTAATTGACAATTTATTCTAACGCGTGTGTAGAATATGAGTATCTAACCAAATTAATGATAATAAAGTATGCCTTGATTACCAATAAAGTGAATTTTAAATCAAATGAGTACGCAATTGATTGATTTCAAGTCCGATGAACAGGAACCAAAACTGTTCCATATTTTTTTTCTTTTTTTTAATCAGAAATGAACGATTAACAAAAGCAATGTTTCGTTCGTTTTTTTATTTGCAAACAATTGGAACAAGACAAAATATCAATCTTCTTGTTCGAGATTTTTGAAACAGAGAAACAAGAACAATGTTTCCTGTTGGATTTTTTTTCTAGAAAAAAAAAACTTGCAAATTAAAGTTTCGAGTGGTTTTTAATAATTTGTACCAGGGCTTTGTAGCATGCATGGAAAAATCTAAAATAATGTATTAATTACTGCAAACATTGTCATCTTAGTTATGACATTTTTGGAGAGGGTGACATTACTTACAAATAAGATGTATGCGTGCCATCAGGGCCGGTCCTGAGGATTTGGGTATCCTTTGCGAGACGAGAAAAAAGGCCCACCACCCCCTTAAACCGAAGCACCAACGCAGTAAATTATATAAACTAAATTTTTATCCAAAAACAAACGTTGATAAATAAACATAAGAAAATCAAAGTATTCAAATTAGTGAATTACGTTTTTTGCTACAGTGAGCTTCCGGCTTTCATTAATTAATCCATAATTATTTGATTGTGTAGCTGTAGTGAGCTTTAGCCTTTAGGTGTGGGCTTTAAATCTTTGCTTATTTGTTACATGACTATTGACTAAATATAAGTTTTATAAAAAAATTTATATAATATTTTTTTTTTAAATTTGATGCCCCCGTCAAACGAATGCCCTGTGCGATCACACATGCCGCACACCCTCTAAACCCCCTATGCGTGCCATTACATACATATTCAAACTATCAGAAAAACTACTTACATACACAACTTCTTTCAGGATATTGCATGTTCAAGCATATGTGATATGATCCTACAATTTTTACTTTTAAAAGTGTTCGGCTCAAGAGTTTAACTATGATATATTATTTAGTTAGCGAGCTTGAAGGATGGTTATGGTTGCATCATCGACAGACCCAACACCACCACCACTAGTTGATTCTGATGTTGAGTCTCTACCATAATTTATCTTCCTAAATATGAATGCTGGTTGATTCGGAGATGGAAGTATTGCTCCTTGATTAGTCAACAAATAAGCTACGTCAGTCATTGTTGGCCGATCACTAGCCAGTTCCTGAACACACAAGAGCGCGACATGGATACATAAAAGAACTTCATGGGCATCGAGTGAATCTCCTAAAGACGAGTGAGCTATAGTCAACGCTTTATCTTGTTTCCACAAGTCCCAAACCTAAATAGGATGTAAGTTAATTAGTTATGATCATAAAGTTAAAATGTATGAAAAGATTTAGTTATTTACATGCCCAATTAAATTGATTGAGCTCTCTTTATAGTAGCTGATATTTTTCCTACTGCTGATTATCTCTAGAACGAGAATTCCAAAGCTAAAAACATCTGATTTTACTGAGAAAAGGCCTTCCATTGCATATTCTGGAGACATATAACCACTGCAAGCGCATTACATACGCCATTAGAGAAATAAAACCAATCAAAATTTAGTGTTGTGATAAAGTTAACGACGATACATACTATGTTCCTACAACTCTACACGTTTTAGTTTCACCTTCATCCCCTCTAAAGATTTTTGCCATTCCAAAGTCTGCAATCTTAGGGTTTAAATCTGAATCTAGCAAAACATTGCTTGCTTTTAGATCCCTATGGATGATCCTGAGCCTAGAATCATGATGAAGATATAGCAATCCACGAACAATTCCATGAATGATTTGAAGCCGTTTCTTCCAATCTAAAAGAGAAGCCTTTTCTTGATCTAGGATCGTTACCATTCCATTAGATATATTTTAGAAATTCTTATAAGTTTAAAAGTTACGCAGTTGTAGGTTAGAGAACAAACCGAAGATGAAAGAATCCAAGCCTTTGTTTGGTAGGTATTCATAAATTAACATCTTTTCGTTTGCGTGGAAGCAATATCCTAAAAGCCGAACAAGATTCCTGTGTTGAAGTTTCGCTATCAACGTCACTTCATTTTTGAATTCTTGCATCCCTTGACCTGAATTTTGTGATAATCTTTTGACAGCAATTTCAGGCCCATTTAGTATCTTACCCTGAATGATTCATTAATTATAAGTACACAACAACTATATTTCATGATCATTGCTAAAATTGATCGGATAGAAAACAAACAAACAAACAAAAAAATGCCAAGTAAAATCTTAGCCATATAGCAGGGTGAGACAAAGGCATTTTCTCTACCTCATGAGATGGAAGAGTTGCACTTAGTGAGACCTTGCTAATAAGCCTTGTTACACAAGTAGAAATAACAAATTACATATAAAAATATTCTCAAATATGTCCGTTTTGACCACCCACGTTCACAAAAAGTCATTTTGATTTTTTCCTTTCCAAAATATCATCTTCCTCTGACTACAAAGTTTTGGTGCCTACTATACTTTCAACCAACAAAGATCAAACACTTAAGAAAAAGATTTGGTGTATCAGTGCCCGCCTCTGCTTTACGGATATCTGACTCTACTTTATGGACGGCCAGCATGACTTTCTGTTGGGGAGCTAACGTCTTTTTGAAGGGACATTTTAAGAAAGAAAAAGACATCAAAGAGACATGCATTTTGTGGAATTGAGTGGTCATAAGGGACGTCAACTGGATACCTTAAAAACGGAGCCAAATCCACCTTCTCCAAGCTTGTTTGAAGGAGAAAAATTTTCAGTAGCTGCAACTATTACGCTCAAATCAAACACATCTACATCCACATTGTTACCAATATCCTTCTCCAAGAAATTAGGCCCTTCCAAGGTTTTCAAGCTATTCATCCCAATTTCACCTTCATTTGGTTTGGCTGATCAAAACAATTAATTAATTGGTATTGAAAACAAGATAATTAAACCGTAAGTCCAAAGCCTGAACTATGAAACTGGGCTGACAAGAAAATTATAAGTTTGTTTTAGCCTTTTAGGTGCCTGCATGTAGATCTCAATCTAGTCAAACTTGTTTCGCTTTCTAATAAAGTTGATATTAATTTGTTAGATAGATGTTTGGAATAAAAGTCAAATAATTAAATATAAGGTTACAAAAGAAAGATAGTTTTATTTAGCCACGAAATATTATTCCGATCTAGGTACCGACGAAAACAGTTTGAAAAAAAATAAAAAACAACTTTTGTTTTGTTTTAGAGTTTTCATAGTACTTATATTAATATAAAGGTAAATCATTGCCACGTGTCTTCTATTCAATCCACATTAGTTTAAAATATTTAAGCGTTGTAAAACTTTTTTTAGCCAAATAGAATAACATTAAGAACTTCGACATACCATTTTTCTTTGATCTTACGTAACACCAAATTAAGGTGCACAAGAGAAACCCTGTGGCAATCGTTGGCATCCCGATGACCAGAAATCGGTTTATAAGCGATCTTTTAGGGATCTTCGATGAGTATCTTGCTGAAATATACCATCACATGAAAGATTATGTCAAATGATATTTTTACTTCTGCATGTATAACATCGTATTAGATATATAATAAGAAATAGTATGTCAAATGCTATTTTTACTTTTGTATAGCTATTATTATTAAAGCATTAATAATAGCAAAAGCATTGATATATTTTTACTTACCTAATTCCTGTTCATCTACCCGCATGTAAAAAGTCTGTCCACCACCTTCAGAAAATGTCCTTGTATCACTCATGTCCCCATGCCATGTAATACAACCTCCACCACTCACTTCTTTAGTAACATCACCACTTGCATACCCCATGCAACTACAATTCCTCAAACACAACTCCTTACACGCTTCTAATTAACCCCAAACTCATGTTCACACGTGCCGTCGACGTGTCGGGCACCTTCACTTGTGCCAATGCAACGAACCCGTCTCCAACCTTGCACATCTGTGTCCCGACTTTGCTCTTACACCCTTTCGAACCGTCCCTTATATACCAGCCGTTTGGTGACTCTGGCTCGTATCCAGGAAGGCAATCACAATCAAAACTAACTGATTTATTCGGATCACAAAAGCCAAAACGACCACAACGGTTGTAGTCATCACACGCGTCTATCGGATGTGACAAGAACCCGCTCCATACTCCATCTGCATCGTTCCACGTTAGCCTCGTCAAAGTTCCTGAGTCCGTCACAACTAATCGAGAAAAAATGGACGAATTTCGCATGCGGTAAACGACCACCACCTCATCTTCATTCTCTGTGAAAGTAGTGTTGAAGATATAATCTTTCGTCATCCCGGGTACACCGCTCCATCCACGGCCCGTCCATGACCCGGCCCGCCAAATTCTCGTCATACCTTTAGATAGAAACAACTGAGCTGACCCAACAAGCTCCATTTTATATGAATAATCCCCAACACCAGGATTATCACTAGACTTCCAAGATGTTAACACCCTATTCAAACCCGTTTTCCTATCGAAACCGAGCTTCATATTCGGAAGAAACGTATTCGAAGGGTGATCAAAACTTTCCCATAAATAAACCTCTTTGTTTACTCCTTGAAACAATACTAAATTCCCCGTATCCAACAACTGAGCTGAAGAAACATTAATGTTCTCAACTCCTCCGGACACATTCGTCGACCAATACACAAAACTATAATCTTTTTCGTGCACGACAAGGTTCCCAGTTTCGTCCACGGATAGGATACCGGATGAGTTGGTGATCGGACTGTCTCGATTAGCGACCCAAACTACAGTTTGCTCGGACACTTTGTTGTACCATATACCAACGTATCTATTGGTGTTGTTTGCGGGGCTAAAGAAACCAAGAGCAAAATTTTCACCTTTGGAGACCAAAACATCCCCGTCTTTAACAGGTTGAGAGAGCGTGATGGTGTCGATTGAACCGCAATATCCGAAAACCAGAAAGATTAGCACAGATACTAGAATAATTCGACTTTGTTGATACATGATGTTCTCTTTGGTTTTAAACAAAAGCAATGAGTAAAAATGTCACCTAGGACAAAACTGAAATAGGTTTTAGTACAAATATATAAGATGCATGCGAAGTTAAATATGAATATTGAAGAGCAAATAGTAGCTAGAAAAGGAGGTGTATTAATATTGATGGAAAAAATATGAGAGAACTTGCTAGCTAGCGAAGGTGTTGACTCTTGACCAATTAAGGGACCGAATTGAAGAGCATGTGTCTCGATCTTTCCGTGTCAATTCAAATAGTAAACATATGTAACCTGCATTGAGTGTGATCGATCAGTGAAGTGAAGAATAGAGGAGAATTAAGGGTTGTATATACAGAGAATTAATATTTTTTTAAAATAAACATTTGGAAAATGCACTTTCTCAACTCTATGATTCGAGTCAAATCGACCTTCCCTCTTGTCTCAAGATGAGCGACGAATTCAAGCACTTATACTTCATATTGAAATGGAAATTAAGAGGTCTAGTTGTGCTTAAATTTCACTAGTAATAGTATGTGGGTTCAAGGTTGGGAGTAGTTTTTTTGAGTGAGTTTTCTAGAGCGTTAAAAATAATATATATCAACGATTAACATGCATCCTGTTTTAAAAAAACTTATTGGGATACGGAGGATGTCGTTAAAAAAACATAAACATTAATTATATACCTAGCTATATATATATTCAACTTCCAAAAAACTAATACAAATTAATTTTCTAGCTAAATCGCTCTCCACTCATCAAACAACCATGACGAGGAAACCGCTCATTTGTGATATATCTGCACTTAACCAAGATTTTATATGGAGATCGATTTTAGAATGGTCTTCGATCTTAAAATTTGTAGGATTTGCACTAAAATGTGTATAGCCGCACTAATATGTTAAGTTCCTAGTATAAACAAAATGCATGTGATCAATCAAATATCCCAAACAAACTCAAATTAAAGAGCTAGCTTCCGGTAGTAATAATTAATGTCATAAATATAAACGAAGACCTAAGACCATGTATAGTGGGGACCTTTCAAAAACGCATCATGCAAGTCCACATCAGCTTTGGACGCCTTTTACACAGCGCCAAGAAGGAATTTAGCCCTCAAAGCGCCCCGGCCATAGTGCCCCTACATAGTGAGAAGGTGGCGTTTTTGGGCTGTAATGGGACGTTTTGAGTGATAAAACGCCCAAAAACATCCCACTACGTACACATGGTCTAAGAATGAACCATTGTTGTAAACAAAATGTGGTGTATATATCTAAAAGTGCCTATCACATACTTGGACCATGTGTAGTACTAAGCCCTAAAGAAGTCAAAAAAGCCACATTTTTCTCTCCACCTCATTATGTGCCAGCAATATATGTTCATGGGACGTACGAGACATGACAGTTTTTTTTATCAACGTGTGTGATGAAATCATATGACCCGGTCGCCGCATCACGCGACCCGGTCTTATAACTAGTATAATTCTAAAATCTAAAGTCGGTGGTGAAGGATTTTTTTTCATTTTTTTAATTAATTCGTTCTTTCTTTTTGTTATTTATATACTTTAAACTTTGTTTTGTTTTTTTATTTTCTTGTATTAACTTTTAATTACTTATACTTTTAAATTACTTATACGACTTTACATCGCAACACACAATACTATTTCTATCTATGTCGATCTAAAGACATTATTATACGAACAACTGACAAACGCGTCATGTCGCGCCGTGCGAGCATCACATGTTAATGTTATCATCGTACGTTGGAACACAATACGTTAATATCACCAACATAATGTGTGTGGCAAATTCACAAACTCACAAACACGCCACTACAACACAACACAACACATGAAACGTGTCGAAGTAATTAAAGAAACAAACAAACTAATTAAAACTTGGCCACTACATTGTTACGAACGAGTATATGCAATAATTAAGCATTAAAAAAAATTGAAAAGTCGTCCAAGACTAGCTAGGTATAATGTAATTTATTTTTTATGTTTATAACATATATATTGTATTTTAATTCTATTATTCATTAACACATGCAACACATTTCAGCCTGTAATATATTGTCGGCATCGACTTTCAACCCCAAATTTAAATCTCATGGAGACTTAAATGCATGGATAGAAGCCGGTCCACACTTAAAGATGCATTTGAGCTAACTTCATATCAAAGAACCGGTAGTATGTTATATGTACGCTTGGTTTAGTAGTAAACTTCTATACTTCTCGATTAAGAAGTATCGTTTTTAGTCTCACTTAAAACATAGAATAAAAATAAACAGAGTAAATAGGAATATATGTGTGTAAAATTGAATTCTATTATATTCTTGTCGGGTACCTTATTACTTATTAGTTATTTTACCTAGGTTTTCCACAACTCCTCGTGGATTTATATATGATGTTAGGCTACAAAAAATGAACCAATTGTAAATTTTATACCATACATAAATACAAACTCCAAACTCAACTTGACTTGACTTCCACCATCTTGAAACGTACATTAAATGAGTTTGATCTTCACCATAGATCATCTTGTACGGAATCAAGGATGTCATATTCATTGACTACTTAATTTGGAGCGACCGGCACTAAACAAATTAAATTAATCTAGCATTAATGTTTTTATTATTAGTTGGAAACATTGAAAATAAATATTGGATATAGAGTTTGATTTTTTAATGAAAAGATGATCGATATTTTTTTCATTGAATTTGATCGAGCACAAATGAATATAACTTAATTCATATGAAGTTGTATAACTACTAATTAAAGGGGTTGGTTTCTTGTAGATAAGAACATTGCATCGAGCTAAATGTGTTTATAACGAAACTAAGATAAATGATATATCAATACCTAAATTGGGTGTTTTAATGGAAAAATAAATGTAAGAACTTTTTCCACTAGTTAAGAGGATTCGTTAGACTAAGTAGTAGTAAGGAGTTCAATTCTTACTTATCACTTCCATTCAATGACGAAGCATAATAATAGAGACCAAGGAGGGTCCCGGCCCCCACATTTTTATATTCATGCCATTTGTCTTCGATAATTAGTGCTCGGTTAGTAGAAAGTTGCCCCTGTTGATTGGTTAATGTTGCATAGTTATTAATCAATCAAGTTATTATCTATCTAATATTTTTAGAGTTTTTGAGAGGGAAATTTAAGAGAGAAAATTTTTTATTCATATAATTAAATTACGCTTTTAGTCTATGTCATCTGTTGACATATATATCGGCCTTTAATTTTTTAAAGCTATTTCATCTCTTATTACTAACTTTGTTAACTTTTGATATGAAGTTATGAGGTATATAGATCATTTTACACCTGAACAGTATATTTTTAATATAGTAACGCCATCTAATAGTTTGGGGGCAGACTGTGTCATTTGTTTAAAATAATACAAAAACAAGAATAACATAAATGAAATAAAAATGCATATGGCTAATTAAACTCCAACACTTCAACAACCCCTTCCTTCCCCTCTTCTCCCCTTCATCGACACACAAACACGAATTCGTTCATGACGTTCAACTGTGTTCAAGTAGACGTGACATGATCCTATTGTTTCGCATGCCACTCGCTTTTAAAAGATGGTTCGAGAGATTAGTTAGGAACAAGATAATATATATGAAATTACCGAGCTTGAAGAATGGTGATAGTTTCATTAAAAACGGAGCCAACACAACCACTAGCTGATGCTGGGTTGCAACCATAATTCATTTGTCTAAATATGAATGCTGGTTGATTCGGCGATGGAAGCATTGCTCCTTGATTAGTCAACATATAAGCTACACCAGTCATTGTAGGCCGATCACTAGCCAATTCTTGAACACACAAGATACCGACATGGATACATAAAAGAACTTCACGTGCATCGAATAAATCTCCTAAAGACGAGTCGACAACGGTCAACACTTTATCTTGTTTCCACAAGTCCCAAACCTAAAAAAGATAATGGTTAATTAGTTATGATAAAGTTAATCAACAAAGAATGTATGATAACATTAAGTTACTTACATGCCCAATCAAATTAACCGAGTTCTCCTTATAGTAGCTATTGTTTTTCCTACCACTAATTATCTCCAATACTAGTATTCCAAAGCTAAAAACATCTGATTTTATTGAAAACAGGCCTTCCATTGCATACTCTGGAGACATATAGCCACTAAAATTGTATTGCATGAATCATTAGATAAATGAAAGATATTAAAACCAGCCAGTGGTGTTATAGAGTTAATTAAGGATGATACATACTATGTTCCGACAACTCTACGTGTTTTAGTTTCACCTTCATCCCCTCTGAAAATTTTTGCCATTCCGAAATCAGAAATTTTAGGGCTTAAATCTGAATCTAGCAAGATGTTGCTCGCTTTTAGATCTCTATGGATGATCTTGAGCCTAGAATCATGATGAAGATATAACAGTCCACGAACTATTCCGTGAATGATTTGAAGGCGTTTCTTCCAATCTAAAAGAAATGCCTTTTCTTGATCTAAGACACCATTTCATAGAATATATCAGAAGAAATAGAGCTTTAATTAGCTAGGAAATTATGTCACTACAAAAGATAAATAACATCCGTGCTGCTAGCTATTAATTTTCATTTAACTTTAAGAAAAAAAATTTAAAAATATTTATGAGTAAGATAAATCAATTGCTCGCTTTTACAAGACAGGGTTTCCTACTCGCTCTATTGAGTTATAGCCGGGTTTAGAAATAGTCTATATTCTAGGAGTATAGTTAGCTAGATACGAGAACATAATAGTAGTTTAGAAAACAAACCGAAGATGAAAGAATCCAAGCCTTTGTTTGGTAAGTATTCGTAAACCAACATCTTTTCATCCTTATGAAAACAATATCCCAAAAGCCGTACCAGGTTCCTATGTTGAAGTTTAGCAATCAACATTACTTCGTTCTTGAATTCTTCCATCCCTTGACCCGAACTTTGCGATAATCGTTTTACAGCAATTTCTTGCCCATTTTGTATCTTACCCTGAATGATTCGATCATTATTTATTAGTAAACAACAATAATATTAAAGCACTAAGGCCATGGTCATTGCCGAAATTGACTAGGTATAACTTAGGAGTAAAAAACTAATTTTTGTTAAAAAATAATAGATTGAGAAAGTAAGAAATAGTGAAAAAAACCCTTATTGTTAGTTGTTATACATGAAAGTAAGAAATAGATTGAGTATAATTAATTAACTACGACCTTATACACCGAGCCGAATCCACCTTCTCCAAGCTTATTTAAAGGAGAAAAATTGTCGGTTGCAGCAGCTATTACGCTCAAATCAAACACATCTAAATCCACATTTTTGCCAATATCCTTCTCCATGAGTGACCGTTCTAAGGTTTTCAAACTATTCATGAAACTGAACCCACTTTCACCTTCATTTCGTTTACCTGTATTAAACCATAGTCAAATCTAGTTAATGATGCATTTATATATAAGTCCAAACACTAAATAATTCAAGGCTAGTTCATATTTATTCTTGATACCACATATATATATATACCATTTTTCTTCTTTATCATGTAACAGCAAATTAGGAAGGTGCACAAGAAAAAGGCAGCTGCAATCATTGGCAAGCCGAGGACCAGAAATCGATTTTTTTGCCATTTATTTAGCCTCTTTGATGAGTACTTGGCTGAGATACATACAATCACATGAAAGGTTATGTTAATAGATATGAGCTTATTTAAAAATGCAAGTGTATATTAATTTGATTGTGTGTAATTGATTTTAAAAATTAAAGGTAGTTTTCAAGTTCTGTTTTGATATTTATACATGGGTATCAATTAACCTTTATTAACTTAATTTATACAAATTTCATCATAAATATGAAATTATTTTTTACTTGAACATATGCAGTGAGGTGAACTACATTAGAAGAAAATATTTGTAAACCATACTTAATCTTTTATTATATAACTAGATTAGTTATCTGTATATTACACAGACTGAAAACTTAACATAATTATATAATAAAAAATTATGATAATATGTTATTTCGACTGTATTCGATTTGTTTTAAAAACTTGAATTACGTGTTTTGAAACAATTTACAGTGAAATTGATGATTAGTGGCATTTTTAAAACCATTTTTAAAAGCCAAGTAGAATTATAACCTCAAATATTCTGAAATTAATGAAACTTAAATAGAATATATATATATATATATATATATATATATATATATATATATATATATATATATAATCAATTTGCATGATTCGAGTTAAATTTAAAAAAATATTTACATTATTATGATTTTTCATGCACATATATATATATATATATATATCATAATTTTCAATAAATATCGGGTTTAATTTGAATAATTATAGTTGAAATCTTAAAAAATAACATTATAATAATTTATGATACACATAAATATTTTTTTATAATTTGTAATGTTTAGGTAGATGTCATTAGTTAAATATATATCAAGTAACCTTTTATTAAAAATTGATTTATTTGAACGTACTGCTAAATTCGCTAAAAGAAAATAACTTACGAAGTATGTACCCAATTAAAAACGAATTCAAATGTAAATTTAGTACGTTGTTATAAGGAAAAAAAAAACTCACGAAGTATTTACCCAATTCATTTGCATCAACTCGCGTATAAAAAGACTGGCCACCATCTGAAAACGTCCTGGTATCAATCATATCCCCATGCCAAGTTATACAACCTCCATCTTCGGCCCCTTTAGTAATATCAGCACTTGCATACCCCATGCACGTGCAACTCCTTAAGCACAACTCTTCACACGCTTCTAACCCCAGACTCATGTTCACACGAGTCATTGACGTGTCAGGCACCTTTACTCGTGCCAACTCAACGAACCCATCTCCGACCTTACACATTTGTGTCCCAACCTTGCTCTTACACCCTTTCGAACCGTCCCTCAGGAACCAGTCTTGTTGTGACCGCGGTTCGTATCCTGGTAAACAAGCACACTCAAAAGTGCCAGAAGTATATGGATCACAAACCCCAAAAGGCCCACAATGGTTATAACCATCACACTGGTCTTTTGGAGCCGACCAGAACCCGATCCACTTTCGATCCGCCTCGTTCCATGTTAATCTCACCACGGTTCCTAACTCGGTAACAACTAATCTAGAGAAGATTGAAGAGTTGCGTATGTTGTAAATCAGCACAACCTCGTCATTGTTGTTTATATAACTTGCGTTCACGATGTAGTTTGGCGTCAACTCGGGCACACCACTCATCCCAAAACCCGTCCACGACCCCGTCCGCCAAATTCGTGTCGTACGTTTATACAAAAACAATTGAGTTGACCCAACATACTCCATTTTATATGAATAATCCCCAACACCGGGATTGTCACTAGACTTCCAAGATGTAACCACCCTGTTCAAACCCGTTTTCCGATCCAACCCGAACTTCATACCCGGAAGAAGCGTATTCGAAGGGTGATCAAAGCTTTGCCATGAATAAATCTCTTTGTTTACTCCTTGAAACAATACTAAATTCCCCGAATCCAACAACTGAGCTGAATAACTACGATTCGCTAATCCGGAAACGTTGGTTGACCAATGCACAAAACTATGATCATTTTCTTGTAGGACAAGGTTTCCGGTTTCATCAACGGATAGGATACACGACGTGTTAGTGATCGGGTTGTCACGATTGGCGACCCAAACTACAGTTTGCTCTGAAACCTTGTTGTACCAGATGCCCACGTATCGGTTGGTGGTGTTTGCGGGGCTAAAAAATCCAAGAGCAAAAGTTTCTCCACTAGAGACCAATATATCCCCATCTTGAAGTGGTTGAGTGAGTGTGATGGTGTCGATCGAAGTACAAATTTGGAAAAGTAGAAAGATGGACAAAGATATGACTCTTTCTTGATACATGTTCTC
This sequence comes from Tagetes erecta, assembly GCA_030867185.1. Lineage (NCBI taxonomy): Eukaryota > Viridiplantae > Streptophyta > Magnoliopsida > Asterales > Asteraceae > Tagetes > Tagetes erecta. The sequence continues at coordinate 2,337,405 of CM061489.1, read as the reverse complement.
TTTGGTTTAATTTCCCGAACCGATCCGATCCGGATGTTTTTGGTATATATGTACGTTTGATGTTCAAAAGAAAAAAGGATATGATATTAATAGGATGTGAAATTGTGAATGTAGAGGGACTAGAGAGCATGCATGCATGTGTGCCATTTCTTATAACAATTGTTGTATAATTAATAATTCATTAGTTTTGGCCCATTGGTCCCATACATGTTTGGTTAGTCACTTGTATGTAGTAAGGGTTCGATCTCTTTCATTGTAATTAATAACGAATTAACACATTCTAAGACTCTCGATACAAGGTGTAGCTGTTGTCGCTTCAAAATCTGAATCTTGTTCCAATTTTTGAGTCTGAATGTCTAGTTTCTACTATCTTTCCAGTTTTCTTGACTGGTATTGTACATATATCCCGACATCACTGTTCATCGTGAAGCTAGCTACTATCAATTCATACGGATCATGTTACTACTCATGCATGCACCTTTTACCAAACACTGTGATACAACTCTTATTTTATTAAGGTATCTCAAGACCAAACATGTCAAAGGATTTTGTATTCTGATCAGGGTCATTGTCATAAGCATTAACGCTAGCTTTTTGTTTAACGCTGGTGGCTTCCACATGAATATGACATTCTTGTTTTTCTCATTAGATGACCTATGACGGAGGTCACATTGATTTTATCATTCAAGATGACCTATGGTGGAGGTCAAGTTAGAGATGAGTAGTAACTTATCGATGGTAGAAATATATATATCCCATGTAGTAGCCTGCTAGAGCTTTGGTGTGTCGCATGGGGTGAGGTTGGGGAGGTTCACACACTTCAAGTAAGATAAATTAAATAAAAAACAACTTTAGTATCGTAAGTGAAAACTGATCACTTTTAAACTCGTTACAGTAATTTTATATTATCATTCATCCAAGGTAGTAACCCGGCCAACTCAAATATTTATTAATCTAACTTAAATATTACACTCGTTAGACTATAATGCAACTAGCTAATATGAAATTAATTTTTGTATATTAAGGATTTGACTTAACTGGTCGTATTCAAACTCTATCGATTTATAGATTTTGTTTAAAAAATTTACGCGATCAAACACTTCACCAGGCGACACAAGGGTTTTCTTATCATTCATTAATTAAGTTTTTGTAGAGGTTGGATTCAAAAAATCAAAGCTAGTTAGTAACACTTAATTTACGTACGTTACATATTAATTAAAAAAATATATGAAGATGATCAGTTGACCCCTAGCATAATTACTCAAAGTCCCCACTACTTCTAAATAGCATCATTTAATTAACAAGGCCATTTACGTACATATCGTACGTTCAAACTATATATCTAATAAACTACTAATTGTACGTACAAACACAACTTCATTCATGATGGACATGATCTTATTGTTTCACGTACCACAACTTTATCGAGCTTGAAGAATGGTGATTGCTTCATTGAAAACGGTGCCCACGCCACCACTAGCGGATGCTGAGACGTCCCTACCATGACTCACTTGTCTAAATATGAATGCTGGTTGATTTGGAGAAGGAAGCATTGCTCCTTGGCTGGTCAGCATATAAGCTACGTCGGTCATTGTAGGCCGATCACTAGCTAATTCTTGAACACACAAGATCCCGACATGGATACATAAACGAACTTCACATGCATCAAATGAATCTCCTAACGACGAGTCAACTACACTCAACGCTTTATCTTGTTTCCACAAGTCCCAAACCTAAAAAAATTAAGATATAGGTTAGTTATGATAAATTTACTCAACAAACAATGTATTTCTAGCAATTGGTTAACTACTTACATGCCCTATCAAATTAAGCGAGTTCTCTCGATAATAGCTGTTGTTTTTCCTACCACTGATTATCTCCAAAAGTAGAATTCCAAAGCTAAAAACATCTGATTTTATTGAAAAGAGGCCTTGCATTGCATATTCAGGAGACATGTAGCCACTACAGTTTTATTGTGTGATATTGTTAGATAAAATAAACAAAACAACAATTAGTTGTTTTATATATTTAAGGACGATACATACTATGTTCCGACAACTCTACGTGTGGTGGCTTCGTCCTCATCTCCTCCAAAGATTTTTGCGAGTCCAAAATCAGCAATTTTTGGGTTTAAATTTGTATCTAGCAAAACATTGCTTGCTTTTAGATCCCTATGGATGATCTTGAGCCTAGAATCGTGATGAAGATATAGTAATCCACGAACAATTCCTCGTATGATCTGAAACCGTTTCTTCCAATCTAAAAGAGAAGCCTTCGCTTGATCTAGATACAACACCATTCCATTAAACTCATACATTTTAGACTTTATAGATGTTTAGAAAAATATATGAGTAGTTGGATTTTGAGAACAAACCAAAGATGAATGAATCCAAGCCTTTGTTGGGTAAATATTCGTAAACTAACATCTTTTCATCCTTATGGAAACAATATCCCAAAAGCCGTACAAGGTTCTTGTGTTGAAGTTTTGCTATCAACATTACTTCGTTCTTAAATTCTTGTATCCCTTGACTTGAACTTTGCGATAATCTTTTGACTGCAACTTCTTGCCCGTTTACCATCATACCCTGAATGATTCAATTCATTCTTTATTAGTAAACAACAATATGATCAATTAAGCGCGCTTAAGAGTGCAAAAGATTGACCTTATAAACTGAGCCAAATCCACCTTCTCCAAGCTTGTTTGAAGCAGAAAAGTTATCAGTTGCTATAACTATTACGCTTAAATCAAACACGTCTAAATCCATATTTTTGCCTATATCTTTCTCCATCAACGACCCTTCCAAGGCTTTCAAGCCATTTGGGATATTGAATCCAGATTCACCTTCATTTCGCTTGGCTGTACGTATTAAACATTTAATCCGTACAATAAACATTTTTTTTGTTGGTACAAATGAAGAGTAATAATAAATGAGTTTCAACATACCGTTTTTCTTCCTTTGGTAACAACAAATGAAGGTGCACAAAAGAAACACTGCTGCAATCACTGGTATCACATAGACTAAAAAATGGTTTCTAGGCAATTTACTTAGCCTCTTTGACGCGTACTTGGCTGAAATACAATCACAGATCGAAAAGATTGTGTCAACTGATATGATAGATTCGCATATTAAGATAACACGCGAGTGCCTCCATATCATTTTGTCTTAGATTTATAAGATGCGATTAATTATGTTTCTTAGGATCTCAAGATAGAGTCCCTTAAAATTGCAGAAAAAAATCAGTAAAATTGTGGTTTACACTATTTTGATCACAAATAGTTATATTAGTTATGTCTTGTTTATGTATCATCGAATTATTTCAAGATATGTGTGACTGTGTCCTATTATGTGAAAACTAGCTTCGTATTGAGCCAAACCATTTCCAACTCAAGATGAAGCTAACCATTTCAAACGGCGGGCATCAAAAGATTTGGCATATTGCCAGATACTCATGGCAGAAGTTTTTCAGTCTTAAAATAAGAATTTTTCTTATATATATGGACATAATGATTTTACAACTTGTTGATACTAATATTATTCAAGCGGATCGCGATAATATTTGTGAAAAAATCATTTCAGATTGCTTGATGACGACAGCATAACTTTACAGCTTGTGTGAAAGTAGTGTGAAACTTCAAAAAATAACTAAGGTTGCAACGTGAACAAATTAATGGACCAATTGGGGCAATTAAGTCATTTCACGTGTTTGAAATTTTATTCATCCTTATTGTCATAATATAGTTTGACGTATAGTACGTGGTGTATTATTAGATCCACAACATTTAAATACTTAATTTTCAGCCCACCAATTAAGCATGTCTTGTATTTTAAAAACCGTGAGGGGTGGGTGGCTGAGAGTGTGCATGTTGGCCGTCAAAGCGGATGATATCATGGTGCAGTTAGGATGTGTTGTTGCATTCGGTAGTTATGATTGATAGGTCATGATTCTCACTAGGGCGCGATTCTCACTGGTCGGTTTGGCTAGAGGGTTTCGATTGATGTAATGAATAAATATGAGAGTTTTTCGAAACATTACTTTGATTGTATCCTGATGGCCATTTTACCCGTCACTTATATCACTTTTTGTACTAGTGTCACGCTTTTTCATGAATTCTCAAAACGTCAGAGCGCTGGTCGAAAGTGTAAGAAGTTTATATCTATGATAACTTCATACATTGTAAAATAAAGTTCTATATTGACTGTTAATTCTATTCAAGAAATAAAGACAACATGTAACTTAATTATTAGATACGTACCTAATTCGGTTGCATTAACTCGTATATAAAACGACTGGCCGCCATCTGAAAACGTCCTCGTATCAAACATGTCCCCATGCCATGTAATACAACCTCCACCACTCGCTTCTACACTAATATTACCACTTGCATACCCCATGCAACTACAATTCCTCAAACACAACTCTTTACACGCTTCTAACCCCAAACTCATGTTCACACGTGCCGTCGACGTGTCGGGCACCTTCACTCTTGCCAACTCAACGAACCCATCTCCGACCTCGCACATCTTTGTCCCAACCTTCCTCTTACACCCTTTCGAACCGTCCCTTATGTACCAGTCCTCCAAAGACCGTGGTTCGTATCCAGGAAGACAATCACACTCAAACGTCACTGGTTTATATGGATCACAAAACCCAAATGCACCACAATGGTTATAACCATCACACTGGTCTTTTGGAGCGGACCAGAACCCAACCCACTCACGATCCCCCTCGTTCCACGTAAACCTTTCAACGGTTCCAGACTCAGTAACCACTAATCTTGAAAAAATGGACGAGTTGCGTACATTGTAGACAACCACTTCCTCGTCGTTGTTGTTCACGAAACTCGCGTTAAATATAAAATTCGGCGTCATCCCAGGTACACCACTCCATCCACGACCCGTCCATGACCCGGCTCGCCAAATTCTTTTCTTTCCTTTAGACAGGAACAACTGAGCTGACCCAATAAACTCCATTTTATATGAATAATCCCCAACACCGGGATTATTGCTAGACTTCCATGACGAAACCACCCGATTCAAACCCGTTTTCTTATCTAAACCGAGCTTCATACCCGGAAGAAAAGTATTTGAAGGTTGATCAAAACTTTCCCATAAAGAAACCTCTTTGTTTACTCCTTGAAACAATACTAAGTTCCCCGAATCCAACAACTGAGCCGAAAAATCATTGTTCGTGTCTACTCCGGATATGTTGGTTGACCAATACACCAAACTATGATCTTTTTCGTGGAGGAAGAGGTTCCCGGTTTCATCAACGGATAGGACACACGACGTGTTGGTGATCGGGTTGTCACGATTGGCGACCCAAACAACAGTTTGCTCGGAAACCTTGTTGTACCATATACCAGCGTATCGGTTGGTGGTGTTTGCGGGGCTAAAAAACCCAAGTGCAAACTTTTCGCCACTTGAGACCAAAATGTTCCCATCTTCAAGTGGTTGGTTGAGTGTCATGGTATCGATAGAAGTGGAAAAATGGAAAATTAGAAAGATTAACATAGTAGCTAAAATGCCTCTTGCATGATACATGTTCTCTTTTGTTTTCTCGATCTAATTTTTGTGTGTTTGATAGTTTTAATGGAAACATAATTAAAAGGATGTGAATTAATTGGTACCTAGTCATTTTCTGATTTGTATGTGACGGTAAATGGGTGGAAGTAGAAGAAAGATGCCCCATAGACTTGATTAGTGAGGTGGGCGTCTACCTACTGCTAGTTATCAAATTAAGGCCGACGCAACGGTCAAGCTCAAGATTCAGAATACAAGTTTCGAGCCTGTAAAAGAAGGGAAGGGATGATTTCTGAAAGAGCTTAATTAACGAAGGAAAATGAGCCCCAATTAACCCCTTTAACCCGGTATAAACGAACTGAATGTTTAGTGAAAAAATTTTGAACTGTTCAACAGAAAGTTCGTTTATTTAATAAGCGAACGAACACGAAGAAAATGTCATATTCAAACAACAAACATGAAATGTTTTTTTAACTTCATCTCAGGGGCGGATGTATTTGGAGTCCAGGGGTAGCGCGGGCTACGGCTCAAATTTTAGTACGTAGTGTAATTTTTTATGTCTTTTTTTACGTTTTATGTAAAGGATACCCCTGAATAAACATAAGGATACCCCTAAACGTTTAAAGCTAAAAAAGAAAGATGGAATGTGAGAACTTAAAATTTTCCGATCACCGGAGCTATTCAAGAGAACAAGCAAATAATGAAGATTGAAGAAGATGATATGATACATAATAAAAAATAATTAAGTTATCCATTTTAGTTTAAATTATTGAAGTTCATCTTATACAACAAAAATAATATTCTACCATTTATCCTTTTTTGACGATTCTAATTTCTAAACTGATTTTTGAAACTTGATTAAAGTTATCCATTTTAGTTTAAATTATTGTAAATTTTGTTATTTATTTTAGCTGTTCTTGTTGAAACCCGACCTGAACCGATCTGAACATCCACACGTACGAGATCTTCAGAAATTCAAGAACAAAAAAGAAGCGACCCCATGAGAAAAAAAAAATCTTAATCAAACTGCCAATGTTTACATCATAACACATAATATTACTCATATAGTATCTAAATTACCAGTTTGATGGCCTTGGCCACCAAACGGACACACTAACTGCACCCAATTTTGTAACATTCATGTTGATCCCCTCGAGTTTCTAATTTTGAGTTTACCTCCTGTATGTTGATTTTTTTAATAATTTCGGTTCATTAGTTTAAAAAACTAATTTGTTACTACATTTGATATAAATTCGAGTTTGTATGTTATTAGATGACCTATGATGGAGGTCAAGTTCAGTAGAGATGAGTTTTGGATGGTAGCTAGAAAAGACAGAAACGTCATATCACTCTTCCTATCCCTCACCAAGTGTAATTCAACTCCATTTAAGGTTAAAAATAGACGGTCGTTAGTGGAAAAGACGAAACTTGCAATTATTTATAAACATAAACGATGAACACTATAAATAATAAAGTTTAAGGACGAGATTTGTAATTATTGAAAAACATAAAGGACAAGAAAAGTAATGTGTTCTATTTTTTACAACAAAAAACCATTATGCCCTCATGTGGGGGCACATGGATAGATTTTACGGAAAAAGGTGACGGTCGTTAGTCGATATGATGAAATATGTAATGTTTTCTAAATATAAAAGACAAACACTATAAATAATGAAGTTTAATTAGGATGAGAAATGTAATTTCGTCATGAAATTATGAAAGTGAAGCATAAAACAAGGGCTTTGTTTACTCACTAAGGACTTTTTGAGACCCTTGTGGAGTTGTGGGACAATGGCTTGACAACACTAGTATACCACCATGGAAAATGAAGGGAGGGGAGGCTATGAGGGCAAGGGCAAAGCTTCTAATGGATGGGCGAGGGTCATGGTCCATCTACTTTTTTCCGTCCGAAGTGTTGTTTTGTTGGTCGGTAGTTGGATTTATATAGAAATATTGGGTTTGGCCCTCCCAAAATAAGCGTTAAAAACTTTAGCCCCCTTTATCGTAAAATCATGGCTTCATCACTGTATGAGGATGTTTGGGTTCATGAGCCGCACGCCTAATGCTCTATATTAAGTAGATTCAATTTAGGAGATAACTAACAACAACATTTAATGCATTCGATTAATTAAATTAGGTGAGTGCAGAGAAAGAACAATTATTTTCCTTAGAGTAAATTACATTTTTTGGCCTTTATAATAAGCAAAATTACGGATCGTGGCCTTTATTTTAAATTTTTGCACTGGTTGGCCTTTATATAAATTTTTCTCACGGTTTTGGGCCTTTAAGTTAACGAAAGTTAAGTTTTCCCGTTAAATCAAGGGTATTTTAGTCATGGGCCTATTCTGTCAATATTAAAACTCTCTTTAATTGTTTAAAACAAAAAATGCCAAACATATAAACTTAAGGGGCTAAAAATGTAAATAAATCAAAAACTCATCTCCCTCCCCTTTTCACACCCACGTTTTTCCGGCATATATTCCGGCAACGTCCGGTATACCTTTGGCAACGTAAAAAAAACTAGTATTGAATGAATGCAAGCGAAGAAGAGTAAAACGAAGAAGATGAACGGAATATTGCAGGTATACCTCCGGAGACGTTTTTCCGGCATAAATTCCGACGACGTCCGGAATACCTCCAACAACAAAATATTGCAGCTTTTACACTAAAGAAACAGAAAAGTAAAACGAAGAAGATAAACGGATGCAAGAGGTCGCCGGAAAATGTGATCGAGAGCAACAGAGAGTGTGTGTTCAATGAGTATTTGCAAAAGTGAGAAACCCTATCTTGAAGAGACGTTTATATATTGCAGCCATCGTTTCAATCATAGACTATCAACCCTTATTCTTTCAAGTCTATATTTCCAGTCCTTCAACTTCTAAAAGCCATATATAAAATACAATCTGCATCATATCAAAGTTTTATACTAAATTGTTTTAGATTGAATCATATAAAAAGAACATTAAAATTTCAGCAGCAACAAACAATGGATACTATTTGTTGAAATGGCTTCTTGTTGTATATGTTACAGAATGTTATCAGTTTGTTTTTGAAGGCATAAGTTGTGATTTAAAAGTGTCACAACCAGTTTGTTTGATTAGAAGTGTGCTATTACTAGTTTTTTTACGTCGCCGGAGGTATACCAGATGTTGCCGGAATATATGCAGGAAAAACATAGGTGTGAAGGGGATGGAGATGAGTTTTTAATTTATTTACATTTTCAGCCCTCAAGTTTATATGTTTGGCATTTTCTGCTTTAAAGCAATTAAAGAGGGTTTTAATTTTGACAGAAAGGGCCCATGACTAAAATACCATTGATTTAACGGAAAAACTTAACTTTTGTTAACTTAAAGGCCTAAAACTGTGAGAAAAATGTATATAAAGGCCAACCAGTGCAAAAATTTAAAATAAAGGCCACGATCCGTAATTTGACTTATTATAAAGGCCAAAAAATGTAATTTACTCATTTTCCTTACAAACATTATACCGTTTGGATATATATAGCTAGTACGTACAAATAAGTATTCACCAATCCACCCAATATTCTAGTGTTGGTACTTACTAATCTTGACCTTTTTTTTCATCCACATCAAACTTGTCTTTTTTTTTTAACTCTACTATTAACAGATGAGTGTATATCTTTTTTCTTATTAAATACCAGCTCACTCTGGGCCTTTTAAATACACCGACAACTATTGCTTGAATAACTCTACTTCTCGATCAAGGATTGAATCGATAAAACTTAAACGAAATAATTAACAAATTAACACGAGATCGAAGAATATATAGGAATAGGCCGGATAACTTGTTATTACTCAAAGGAAGTGTAACTCAACAACCTCTATTACGTACAACTCTCTTCTCATATGAAATCCTAACCCGATAAATATATATATAATTATAAAACGAAATTAAGTTACATTTAATGAAACAACACCACGGGTCTATTAAGCCCCTTGAGTCGTTAATTACCATAACTCACCCAGTGGCGAATTTTAAACATTTCCAGCAAAGAGACGAGCTGCGAGCTCAATATATATATATAACACATATAATTATTTTAAGATATCGTGTAAAAATCGTTACTTCAAAACAACAAACGCGCAGGGGCCGGCGCCCATCCCGGCCCCTTATACAGTGTGCCCCTCAACTCACCAATCATGGGGAAACATAATTTTGAGGTTTTCTCGAGAATACTTTTTCGGCGACATTCGTCGTTGGCACTGTATAATCTCTCCTGACGACATGTAGTTCGGGAAGACGTAACAGTTGTTTTTGACCATCAAGCTCTGTCCCGACGACTTGTTGTCGGCATAAGCAGAGCGGGAACATTTAGCGCTTTGACGAAATTTTTGGCGGTGTATGGAAATTTGTCTCGACCATAAGCCGATGGCATGGGTAAATCAGATGACAAGTCCCCATAGGTTAGTTTATATATATTTTCGATTTATTAATAACACAAAGGAGGTATTGTTTAATTAGAACAATATTGTATGGTTGTCACCTATCCTAACGACATGTCGTTCGGACAAAGTGAAACCATATATCAAAACAACTTAAGTGTTCTACAACCTACAACCTAGCTAGTGCATGATCTAACAACTCATTTCAACCATCACCATGAGTCCATGACAATGTCCTTCTACACAACACCAAATGATGACGGTAAATTATGCCTACCAAATGACGTCGGGATAGCATATACCAAGGAGATGTCCTCAGCAAAAGTGACATATTTCCTTGACATAGGGTCCAGTTCTTGTAGTGTATTGTATTTTTTTATCAGCTAAAATCATTAAACCTACTTTTTATTTTATAGGATTTGAATTTATAATTATAAAATTAATTTGATTAGAGAATAAATCAGTACTAGTGACTAATACAAGGGAGGTTAATAATCATAGCGTGAATCAGCCATAGCCACATAACATGAATGTAATAAATGTTGCAAGGGTATAGTTGAATCAAATTTAAAGGGGGTTGGACTAATTTAGACCCACATAAAATTCATAATTTTGACATATTGAAGCTGTTCGAATCTGTGAGACAAAAGTCTGATCAATGTATTAATTCCATATAATGGTAATTAATTGCATATTTGTTGTTACTTTTTCCAGATTGACCATAACACTCCTTTAGCTTTATTGTTATTCCACAGTGGAATTTCCACTAAGGGTCCTTGTTAACCAGGATTGGCTAAAGCAGTGGTGGAGCTTGAAAATTTTAATTAGGGGTGCGAAAAGAAATTCATATAAAAATGAGGGGATCAATGAGGCCTTTTTCAAGCTATCAAACTAATTATTAAGCTACCGAGCAAAATATTAACACTGACAATGATAAAACGCTTGGGGTGGGGGCCTCTTAATTAGGTATGGCACTCAAACCTGAATCCGATGAGAAACTCGAGATCCGAGACATCTAAGACGACAGGTTTGGGGTCGGGTAAATGGCATGGGTCGGATTTGGGATTTAAAAAAAATATTTCAACAAGAAGTTGTCCATGAGACAAACTTGTAAATTAATTACCTTCTTGTACTTCATCTGGATTATTTTCTTACCTTGTACTAAAATTAAGCATAAATTTTTCAACAAGAAGTTGTTGGCTCTGTAGTTAATAATTTCACTACATTTTTTATGTAAATCCAACTACCCTAGGTGTTTTTGGGTCCCTTTTATTTATTATGATCATACCCTTTTCCTTATAAATATTTCTATCCCTTATTTTCTATTTACTATAGTTACATCTCATACTATTAGTAGGTTTGATCTAATTTATTTCTGTGATTTGGTTTAGTTATGGCTGCAAAAATGACCATAACTTGTCTCCTCATGTTCGCAATCACGCTTTCGATGACCGAATTCGCAATGTGTCACCTCTTGAAAAGCTCGGTTACATGTCTCGATTGTCCAACTAGTTCTGATCTTGCAGGTTTGGTTTCTTGACGTGAATATGCTCTTAAATTTTGGAAACTTGTTGTGTTCGGTTAACGTGGTATGACATAATTGGTATTTTAGGCCTTAGTCATAGGTGGTGTTTATTTTTGTTCAGTCTGTTTTTTCAGTCCTAACGTCTTACTAGTGGCTTGTTTCTTCTTATAATAAAATCGCAGTTCAAAAACAATTAGTACATAGTGAATCTTTTTTACTTAGAAACTTGTGCATGGTTTAAAAATTTTCACTTTGCATTCCCAAAGTACAATTCAATATGCATAATAAACAAATAATCACTAAAAAACTCTTCTTAGTTCTTACCATTTCTTTACTTACCCTACCCACAGGCATAAAGATACTAGTCAAGTGCAACAAAGTGAAAAACTTAGTCATGGCTACAACCAATGAGCATGGTGTCTTTGAAACACAACTACCATCAAGCAATTGCCAAGCCAAGATCTTGGGTGGACCTAAACAACTATATGTTTCAAGAAACACAATGATAACTAACATCATGAAGGTCCATGACACTGCCTCCTACACCACATCTCAACCATTGAGCTTCTATACATCTTGCCCTTTGTCACAAAACCAAGATGGGAAATGTGGGGCGCGTAATGATGCGGTTGGAAAGAATATTGGGTCGTCGAAGACGATTGATGTACCGCTTCCTAAAGAATGGGGGTTGGCACCATCTAGCTATTATGTTCCCTTTGTCCCTATCATCGGCATCCCGTGATCTTGATCTAGACTTGTGTGCTTTATTTTGTTGCAAATGTTAGTATGTCTCAAAAGGTTTGTTAATGTTTAGCTTTGTTTTATGTGTAGTACAAAGCGATATATACGTGTTAAGTTGCTTATATCTATGTAATAGGGTGTATGCTATGTATGATATGTTTAATTTCTAAAGTAGTTGATATATATTCGTATATTATGCAACTTTTTGTCTCTCTCATCTCTCCATCTTTAGAATGTTGTTGATTTTGACCCTAAAATTGCTAAAACAAAAAGAATAAACATAAATAATTTAATTTTTATAAATGGAATGTATATCTATTAGAGGTGTTCATGGTTTAATTCAGTTTGAAAACGTGAAACAGTTCAAACCAGTCAATGGTTTGACGTCGTGGTTAGTTTTTATCTTTACCTTCGACCGGTCGGGCTTCGAAATTTTCAACCCGTAACGAACGTTTTGTCTTGTGGTTTTTACCAAAAGCCGGTTGTATGAAACCAAAGCAGACTGTATGTTTTCAATACATTTTTTTATATTTTATGCATTTATGTACATAAAATTGATTGCGTTAATTTGTAGTATATCATTACCTATTAATATAATGTTAATAATGGTTGGTTTGGTTCGGCTTCAAAATTCAACGGTTCGGCTTCAGTTTTCATTATCCAAAAACCATTGACTTGTTTGGTTTGCAGTTTGACCTAAAAACCATCGATCAAAACCAAACCATAAACACCCCTAGTATCTATAATTGTGTACTACTAACATACATAGGTGGCTTTTTTTACCATGCACATGTTAACACCCCCCCCCCCCCCCCCCACCCCACAAACACACACACACACACCACCCCTCTTCTGTTTGTGTTTTGACCACCACAACTCTTGTGGAACGTGGCTTTTTTTAGGCCATCCATCACAGCCTCATTTGCCTTGTAACTTGTAAGCATGTCTTTTAAGCTTCTTTGTCAAATCACTCTTTTTATTGACTAATTATAAACGTGGATTATTAAAATCATTAAGAAGGAACTTTTTTTTTAAGGATTGTTAATCGGTTCCTAACGATTAATTTGGTTTATCAAGTTTTGAAACTTTTAAAACCTTATCAGAATGAGAAAATATGCTTAACTAGTCATAATAAACTGAAAACTGAAGTTACTGGTCATAATTATTTAGTTACGTTTCTTAATTATATGTAAGTGAATTTTCAATATTATGAAGGAATTTAAAAAGAATGGATTTTATTTCAATTTGCTTCATTATAAAGTAAAAAATCAAGTAGAATGAATATTTGTTCATCACTATAGATATATATACCACTATGCGGTTAATTAAATAAAAAAATGCATAAGTTTTTTAATTAACATTTTTTGTGGTATAATTTAATTAATAACTTTTACATTAGTTCTATATATATATGCTTCCAGATTTGTCCACACACGTTGACAACAACGTCAACATCATCAATACCACTTAAACTCAACATGACCACTAAATATAATTAAGACAATATATTCCTTATCTAGTTAACTATCATACAATTTGATGTTACAAGTTGAACAACTCCATCCCATCATCAAACTTACTAATAAAAACACATTTTCTTTTACAACATTAACAAATTTGGTTCCTTTTCTAAGTATAACCACTCACTCCAAAAGCATCATTCGCTCATGACTCCAACTCACAAGATCATTAAGGTTTAACCGAAAACAGTATCCTCGTTTTCAAGGCAAGTAGACAAGTCGATAATCAATGTCGGGTCCCAAATCTTATAGAAAAAAAAAAAGCAATTATTTGCTCATTGAATATGATGGTTACAAGCTCAACCAATTTTTCTATCATTGATAAGATTTTGTGACCCACAAGTATCCGATGTTTTTGGTGTCACTGAGGTGGCTTTTCGATCTAATTATGCTTTTATGTCTCACCAAACTGCATAAATAAAAGAAGTTACTGAGTCGTTGAATGAGTCAAGGAAACAGCCAAGCAAATAGGATATGAAAACCTTGGTTTCAATTCATACACCAATGTATGAACCAAACACCTTCAAAAACACTTGGACAATATATTCCCATTTATTATGGTAACTAATTTAATGAAATTGTTTTTCTGTTCAAATAAAATTAATGTGACATCAAATAACATGATTTGATGATATGCATCTTTTTCATACATGAATTTTAGTAGGAGGGTAACGTTTGAGGCACTAATTAAATAAGTAGGTCGGTCCAAAATTAGGTTGGTCTAAAATAGTCATGGTCGAAACTTAATTTGTTAAATATAACTCCAAACAAAGGACATTTTGCAGTTGTTCTATACATGTTTACGTCTTTTTGAAACGACCAATTACATCTCCAATCGTAACAGTCAAAACTCAAAAGTTGAAACAATTCTATGGCATAAATTACCAAGCATTTAAAAAATCATCACTTGACTTGAAGATCTTCACTGCCGAAAAACACCTATTAAGAGTAATGATTGTAACAGATAAAACTAATGCTAGCTTTAATAACCGATGATAAGAAATAAGTTTCCTTGTTTCCACCACCACTTTAGCGATACTCATTCAAGTTGGCAGTTTTTTTATGATACGTTCCAAGTTGATGCTCTAGCATAATCTTATTTTTTCTCTCAAGTACTCTATACATAATCCCAGTTAAAGTCAAACTTTTTTTTTTAACGGAAACTATTATTAGAAAGAAAATCCACTAGCAAGACGTTATGGCCAATACAAACACAACTACAATACATACAAGGATTACAATGGAAATCTACGAAACGAAAAATTACACCACAAATGTCAAGCGAGATCATCTAACGTCGCCAGACTTTTCAACCAAGAAAAAGTATGAAACTTTATTTTATGCACCATCTTTGACAATTGACACCGCACTAAAAATAATCTTGTTTCATGCCGCCTAAATTAGCCAGAAAGTAACCATCAAAATCGAGAAAATTGCTTTTTTTAGATCCAAAGAAACAACCACTTGGTCAATATAGCCCAAAAAATCTTTGAAGGGGAGGTTTAAATCCACTTAAAATCCAACCCAATTGAAGATATTATTCCAAATTTGCTTTGCAAAGTGTCATTCATGGAGAACGTGATTTTTGGTTTCAAGAGAGCCAAAGCATAATGAGCATTCCGACGAGTGTATATTCCGACGAGTGGCAAACCTATCAAGGGGTAATCTACAAATGAAGGTCTTACCTTAAGAGGAAACCACGACAACCATAGATTATGGAATATATGGAAATCACGGAGCAAGAAAATTTTTAACTTCATTGTCAACTCGCTTCGCAACACCTTCCAAGAAATAAAAATCTTAAGTTTTCTTTGGGTCATAAATAGAGGAAAATTATTGTAAGTTAGCTAGAATAATGATTGGGCTTGTTTCTCCTTTTCGTTGTGTTTTCTAGCATCTTGTAAGTAGGGCTGTAAACGAACCGAACGGACACGAACGAGGCTTGTCCGTGTTCGTTTGTTAAGGCTTTAAATTGTTCACGAGCTGTTCGTGAACAAGTTCCGAACAGAAAAATTTGTCTGTGTTCGTTTGTTAAGGTTTTAAAGTTGTTCGCGAACGGTTCGTGAACTTTGTTCATGGACACAAATAGACATAAACAAACAAAACAAACACAAACGGACACAAACGGAAAATTGACTAGAATAAATTGACAAAATATTGTTAATCTTTAACAATCCACCACCAAACTAATAAATTAAGTTTGGCCAAATTAGACAATTATCCAAAGTTAATTAACATGACTACTAATCAATAGGTCATAATTTCTAAAAAGTATCCTTAATTTACTTCTTTGATTTGCCTATATAATTGTAAAGTATTCATCTAAATGTTAAATATGAAATTTAAAAACATAATGAACTATCGAACTTAACCGAACGGACATAAACGAACATGCTACCGAACGTTCACGAACGTAAACGAACGAACACAACCTCTGTTCATGTCCGTTTGTTTAGCTAAACGAACAAGTTTTTTTGTCTGTGTCCGTTTGTTTATTAAACGAACGAACACAAACGAACTTCCCACCGAAAGGTTCATGAACTATTCGCTAAAAGTTCGGTTCGTTTATAGCCCTACTTGCAAGTCTTTCTTTTGAAATAAAATCTCCCAGTTTAAAAAAAAAGTCACCCAACTCGTCAACTCGATGAGCTCTTTTTTTAAATTCAGCCGTCTTTTTTTTTCAACCGATGCCTAGCCCAATTTATATGTAGAGTAGCCCACTAGTTAAACAAAAGCCCAATTGGTAAAAACAAAAGCCAATTGGTGAAGACGTGAAGTTACCAGTTAAACAAAAGCCCAATTGGTGACATTAGTCATTAGATTTTAATAATGCCTACAGGCTACATCTTACCGGTTAAACAAAATCTTTATTTATGTCCTAGTGGTAAGATGAATTGGGTTCTCCATAATTCTCACTAGTGTCACTTTTGGTGAATTATGTAAATGAAGCTCGTCTCGGGCTACCACCCGGCTTCGTGTCCAAGCCTAACGGTTTTACGAGGCATGGTTAAAGGTTTATGTCCGGTTTTTCCCTGGAACAGTTGGTGACGAGTAATTTACAGCGATCTTTTATACGAGTACAACTATCTTTTTTGTTGTATCTTTTTGTTATGTCAACAATTTTTTTTTTTAAATTATAACAAAATCAATGCATTACTACTGGAAAGTAATTATTTGTGTATAATAATGTCATTTTTTTGAAGAGGATTAGTCTCCTTTAATCTCTTCACCTCATCAAAATAGAAGACAAAATAGCAGAACTTTTGGCGAGTTCATGGGCGAGGTTGTGGACTTGTGGTCTCGTTTGCACTCCTCGTGGAGGTTGGAGCAGTGTACTCGCCACACCTCTCGAGCTTGTCACCCACCTCGTCAGCCACTCCCATCACCCTAAGGTTAGGAATTTAATTAATTGTATGGTGAAAAACATGTAGCTTTATAAGTAAGGTTAGTGTGCATGTCAAATAGAATCTAAGAAAATTAACTTGGGGACTTATGGTTATAACACATATTGTTCAACTAAAGGTTTAATAGCTTATATACATTAAAACTATATTACTTTTATGTTCTTTTGTTAGTTTATACTTTTAAATAAATTGTGACCACCTTTTATTCTTTTAATCAAGTGGAACTAGTTAGCAACGAAAACAACTCCCCCTTTTATTTTTAATATGCAAATACTAGCACTTATCTCTTCTTTTGTCCCGCAAAAGAAACCCACCAAATACATTATACATACACAACTACATATGTATTTATACCCCATGCATTTGCATATATATTCAAAATTAAAATACTTCATTTTACAAATATCGTTTGTTACATTACCTCAATGGATTTAAGTCGTTCGGGTAAAGACACCGGTGATATCGCGATCCCCGTGAGGGAGGTCAAGTCCTCCAAGTCAGGGAAGGGCGCGCCACCAGTTGTGACGACAACCACAAGACTTGGCCAAACGCCGCCAGCCGCGGGGTGGAAGAGAGGTGTTGGCATTATTGATTTAATTCTAAGAGTATGTGCTATTGCTGCTACTCTTGCTGCAGCTGCGGTTATGGGTACCACTGACCAAAACCTTCCGTTTTTCACTCAGTTTTTTCAGTTCCAAGCTAGCTACGATGATTTCCCTACATTTACGTAAGTCATGTGCCTTTATTTAATAAAGATTTGGAAATGTGGCATTTTGTGACATATTTTTAAGCTTTTATACAGGTTTTTCTTAGCAGGAAACGCGATAACATGTGCGTATCTTGTACTATCTTTGCCTTTCTCTATAGTTTGCATCGTTCGTCCACATGTCATAGGGGCTCGAATGTTGCTCCTTATTTTCGACACGGTAATTTTTTTTCCCATAGTGATTAATATTTTAGTAAGAAGGGATGCAGAATACATCCTTTCTAGTAGTCACTGAAAGGTGACGTTAATTTTAAATAATTTTGACGGGTCAAACAAATAAGAGTTTGACCTAACACGTTTTGACAAGTCTTTAAGTACATTATTTTAGCTCATTATCCAACTAGGTGAAGCTATCTATTTTTGTCACATTCTTAATTTTAACAATATCATTTTCGTTGTTCAGTTAGCGTTGGCTTTGACCATGTCAGCTGCTTCTGCAGCTGCTGCGATAGTCTACCTGGCACATAATGGAAATCCCAACACGAATTGGCCAGCGCTTTGCCAACAGTTCAATGAATTTTGTCCACGTGTTAGTGGTGCAGTGGTGGGTTCATTTTTAGGAGTGCTCATTTTGACGGTTTTGGTTGTGCTATCTGCCGCTGCTCTCCGAAGGAATTAACCAGATATGTGTTTGTGTTGTTGTCAAGGCTTGAAAGTTGATCTTGATTGGGTGTTTCGTTGTATTTGGTTACAAAGATAATTGTATCACTACACGTACAAAGGTCACATTGTAATTTAATGGGGTTTATTTATGAAAATGCTGTCATCTCGTGTCCCCGTACCTTTCTTACACTCATGGTTGATTTTTGAGCTTGTACCTGTTACAAAAAGATTAACATATACGACCAATAATTAATAAATACTCCGAGTTAACATCCAAATGGTGTGCTTCCCATTCGTTTGTTGCAGTGAGGGCAATCAACAACCTTTGTTGGCTAGAAGCTACCCAAGTAGCGTAACGAAGCTATTAACTTGTGTGAACGATGCTTGTAAAATGAAAAAGGTATATGCACAAACCTTTTAAGGAAAGAGCCAAAACATGTTTAAGCTTGGTTAATACGATAGACATAACAAAACCGCACAAAACAATGATACTACTATTAAACCGCTTTTCAGCAACACAACAAAACTGTTGTTATACAAGCTTGCCTTTCCCTACACCGGTCTCATGTCACTCATAAATAACCTTAAAACACACATCAATTGAGTCCACTGTTTAACCTTTTTTTAACACATAATGCTCCCCAAATTACATTCACAAACTTTATGTTCTCAGTTCTCCACAAGCTTCCCTGAAAGTTTGCGCGTTTATGGGCATACAGGTCTCATGGGGCCCAGTCCATACCTTGACTTGGCACCTGAGTATCCAGATCAAGAGTAGCAGCAATAAGGCGGGATAAATGGTGCGTATATAAGGCAGGATGAGTAAACTCAGTAGTCTGATCTCGTGGTTGTAAACTGGGAAAGAAGACCAGCAGCTTGAGCAGGTAAAATGTCACCAAACCTGCCCACTTGCCCTTCTGTTAGCATGGATCCTAGTTTCAGGGTGCTCTCCCCAAATCTACTGCCAACCTGACATTTTAATTTTTAACGAATTCAATTTTTAACGACCAGCCAAACCGCAGCTCGAATCTTGGATTAAGTTCATGAAACAAAGAAACCATAATCTCTTCCAAACAAATGAAATTATTTTACTTTGTGCAACACTGAAACTTTGCGCATTATAGAATCTTTCTGTTATCAAGATTCTATTGATTAAAATCTTTTACAAGTTTAACTATTTACTTATTAAATAGTAGTAAGCAAACTGCATTTAAATGCATAAAACCTCCATAGTCGTTTTTATTTTAAAAAAATAATAGAATTACTATCGGGGTGATATAAATTAAGTATTATCATAATTGACAAACTAACTTGTTATTTTGGACAAACATATTTGGGAAAATCCAACTGAGCAATATAAAAAATAGCACATTTTGATCCACTACCCAACCCACTCATTTAGATTTTTTTTTACAGCGAAACGAATGAAGCCTGGCTACCAGGGTAACCCAATCGCAAAAGGCGACCCCATACGCTATGCGAACAGATACAGCGTTGGGTAGCCCAAGCCCGCCGATTTCATGGAAAACCCGACTCCAATTCAAAGAAAACCCACTAATCCACCCGCTCGTAGGCACGATAGCAAGCTAGCGATATAACTTGTATGGCTCATAGAACGAACTTGTGTTGCCACGAGTTTCCCTTCATTGCCCCCATTGCCCCTCCCAAAGTGGTGCTAGTGGGAATTGAACTTGGGTCTCTTTTGAGGAATCCAAGCCTCTTACTACTACACTACATTAGAAGTTGCTACCCACTCATTTAGATAGAACAAGAATATAAAAAGATCTAACCTGCATGAAAGATTTAAGGAAAGGTGTTGCAACCCCTCCACTTGTATTATCATCCATATCAATATTGCGGGACAACTCTTCTTGGGTATAATTTCTCCAAGTATTCCGTGAAGAAACATCATCTATAGATTTGGATAAAGGAGACTTACTTGTCCCCTTTGCAGATAATACAGGAGCACTGCATACCAAAGTCCAAAACACAAGATTAACAAGTCAAATCAAAGTGCAGTTACATAATTAAATGAATGTAAGATGAACCTGATGGGAAGATATTTGAAACGAGGAACAGTTGAGCATCTCATTATATTTGATTCAGAATTAGTAGGCAACTTTTGCATAGTATCTGTGTACAACCGGCGAAGCTGCACAAAGAAACCAAATAGGACAGCATGTCGCAGGTAACACTGTTTCTCGTTCTCCATAAGATAGGGCTCATACCTACAAAAAGAAAAAAAACATCAAGACAAGAACAACGACCGAGTTATGTTTAGAAAATTGTAACTTTATACTGGAAATCATATATATGTCACAGTTGATATCTATTAGAGGTTGCAATTTCAGCCCATAATGAATGGCGACATTTGGGTTATGTGTTGTATCTAAGGGGTCAAATGGGCAAAATCAAAATCATAGCTTAGAGGGAAATTAGTAAAACAGGTGGGATATCACCCTAACTGTATTTTAATACATAAAACCTAGTACATCATTTTAACTAAAGAAAAATGTATTAAAATTATATTACAACTGAAAACATATAATTTTTATAATCATAATTGATGCACTAAAATATTTGAAAAAAAAAATAAAATTCAGAAACAAAAGTGCTTCTAGTTGACCCATACCAAATATCACTCATTTTGCCAGCCCACCCATTTTTCTACCTCTAACTTACTTCATTTAAAAACTGAACAACAAACCACAATTAATGAATCTTATCCAAAAAAAGGTAACTAGAAGCATACGTGAGCCAGTCTATGGGGTCTAGCTTCTGTGAGAGGCGAATCACCAACCCATCAATGCGATCTTTCATAACCGACTTTTGTTGTTGCACATCTTGTTTCCGTCTATAAGCTGTTTTAGTCTTTGATGTCTTCGATACTTCCTCATTTCCACTTAAATCACCCCCAGATAGAATGTCAGCAGCAAATCTTAGATCCAGTAAGACTTGCAAAACTCCTTTTTCAGACAAACGGGTGGTTGAAACAGCCTCGTCATTTGAGAGGAAATCCACATAAATATCAATCACCTGCGTAATCATCCAAGAAGAATAAGATTAACTCAGGGTTGCTTGAAAGTACAGGTAGGTTGTCGCAGGTTGGGTAACGGGTTAGAGCAAGTTAGTGTCAAAATGGGTAATTTTGTGCGTCGGTCACTATCTAAGATTCGATTCTTAGTCTATAACAATACCTTTTCCAATAATCTTGCAGCAAAGTTCTTTAAAATTGGTTTGTCAAGTACGTGCCCGCCAACTCGGTGAATTTCTTCACAAGCTTGAAACAAATATGAGGTGATATATAAGGAAGGCATAGAAGGAAGCGAGATTTTCATCTCTGATGGATGATCACCAGAGTCCTCTTGTTTAACTACTGTATCTTCCCAGCCCTGTACAGTGTACAAAAAGCAATTCAGATTTTAGCAATTAAAACAAAATTACAGATTGCTATAAGACTACTGAAATGGACTCCTAAAACTTATAATCTCACTAAAAAACACTGATTGCAAATTAGATGACAAGAAAACATATTTCTCCAACTCACAACATAGTCTTTTTTCTCCATTTTCAAAGTGTACTTTTTCTTAAATAGGTACCATATGGATCAAAAATGTGAAATAGACATGTTCTTAACTTCTATTGCAATAATTAAAAAGACGTTTAAGTGGTGCCAAACAGAAGTGTATTCATATCAGGCACTTTCTAAAAAGAAGTTATTTAAGGAATATGTGTTGGCTATTTAAGCATTATGCTAGCTATGCATGTGTACACACCAATACATCCATCAATTTAAAATACAGGCAGTAACTTTATGCTCGGTGGCAGAAACTTAGTTCAGTGCTAATGCCTAACTATTTAAAAGAATAACATATCTCAAAAGTATAACCTACAATACGACTCAAATAAAACAGCTTACTCTCAAGGGAGAGGTTGCTGATAAACTTTCATCATTTCTGAGACTGTTTGAGAGGATAGCCGATAGTTCATCCGACACCCAAGTTATCCACAAGTTATGAGCTTTGATACAAAGATCTTGTGTTGTTTTTTTAAGCTCATCAAATTGTGGGCTTGGACTATCATCGACTCCAAATAATGCAGAAGCAGCAAGGGAAGACTGTCTTCTAGGTGAAGTAAGCATTTTCTTCCCGTGGTTCTCAGAAGTAAAAGAATCAAACGTGCCACTAGAATACCTCAAAAGTGGTGACACCTTACCAGAAACTGCTACCATTGATTCATTCAACCACAAACGCGGAGAACCAAGTAGAACAGGAATGTTTTTAGAGTACTTCTGGAATGCAAACAGTAATCTTCCAATGAATAGTGATCTATCGACTATTATAGCTGGAGATAATGACGAATCACCTAACGCAACATACAAGCCTTCCAACTCGTTCTTGAGCTCTGTAAGTATGGCTGACATGCTTTCAAAACATTTATTTTGCAAATATGGTGCTAGTTCTTTTAATCTTAAAGAGGCTTTTGGAGATTCTAAAAAGCTTAATAGGTCTTCAAGTACATTCTTGCAGTGGTTGTCCACTGCCATTCTAATACGACCAACTTCATCACCAAAGTAAGAATTTAAACAGCTCTGATAATCACTACCATTGGGGGATACTTTAGGACTAGTGACTACACTAGTCTTTTTGGTGGTGGATTCCACAAACCAAGCTCCGCCACCCAAAGGAGACCGATTCAAGAAATCTTGAAAATCAGCTTTGTCAGTGTGACTATTATCAATGCTGAGAATTGACTCTTTCACATTGACTATATTATTCATTTCATAAAATCCAGAATAAATTATTGCTTTCATCCTGTTTGCAAAAGCCTGTTCAAAAATTTCATCCCAAAGATCATCATTGTCTCCTAAAACAAGCTCACGAGTTCTACTCCATGGCATTTCAATCTCAGAACCAAAAACACTCTTTAACCACTCCAAACTTCCTCCCAACACATCTTTTCCTTCCATCGTTTCTCTAATCAACTTTTCAGCTGCAGCAAGCTGTTTCCCACTATCAATGGCATCAATTAAATATCGTCCATTGACCTTGTTAACTATCTCCTTCCCACAACTCCTCAAGAATTCCAAACATGCTTTAGCGATGAACTCCCGATCCAACATTGCCATTAAAGACTCCAATTTCTCCCTAAAAGACTTCCACAACCTCACTTCTTCATCCGGATTCGGTATCCCACCAAACAACTGAGACACGGGTGGCGAATCCAATACTGTTTTATAAAACAAAGGCATATCACTCAAAACCTGCAAAAACAACTCCCCTACATGTGCTACACTAACTTGAATCACCTTCAATACTTCACAAAACACCATTATCACATCCTCACCATCAACCTTACAACTACTTAACTTCTGAGAAACACACGACTTCCTTGAATCAAGCAACAGTTTCAAAACCTGAGCCGGATCGAGTTCATCAATAACCGAAACTGCAGCAAGCGCATCAGCATAAGCAGAAATCTCAAGCCCTACATTCTGATCCAACAACCTCTCACGACTTCGCTGCGAGATTTGAGCTTTGAAACTCTCTACAATCTGCCATTGATGCTGTAACAAAGGAAACTTCAACAACACACTCTTATCATTCTCATTGTTTGTCAAACCATTGTAAACTAATTTCGCACGCATGTATCGTGCAGCTGCACCTACAAACATCGATTCATCTAAACTGCCCCAAATACTCTCAGGAGTATCAACTATATACTTAACACGACACGCAATACCGTACATACGTGCCCTAACAGGATTTGAAGATGTAGAACTAGGGTTAACTGTTGTAGATGAAAGTGAATGAATAATACCGTTATGAATTGATGATATATTGGTGGAAATTGAGTGACATGATGACTTCATGTTGACGATTGAATCGGCGGAGTCGATGAGATCACGGTAACGATTGCCGACAAGCTGCCGGAGCTCTTCGCTCTTGTTCTGGATCTGTTTTCGAGTTTCGGATTCGATGGATCGGATTTCGGATATAGGTTTTGTACGGAAGAGTGATTCGGCATCTTTTGATGTTGATTTGGACGGAGAAGATGATGATGGTGGTGGTGGTGATTGGCCGACAACTCTCATGGTGGCGGTTGTCGGTGTAGATCTCGGTATCGGTGATTGAATTCGCGATTTTGCTCCGGCGAAGATCTAATTGTTGAAGAAATGTCACCAAACGTGATTTAGAAATGTTAACCGATTTGATAAATGTGATTTTTTTTTTCTAACAATTTTTCAATCTGGCATGTTATATCTCATACGGAATTTAACGTTAATTGTTAGTTTAGTGTTAGAAACAGCCAAATAGGCGTCAATCCTTTAACGGAGAAAATTAAAATCTTCTGTTGGAAGGTTTTGAACTTTTTGCCATTTTCATTTAGTTAAGAGGCATTTTTATAACGTTCCCGAGTGATAATGGTATTTTTGTGACTTTGTTACATGTGTTTTAGAGGTGATATTAATATGGTTAGACATAAATAACGCTTTGCAATGAAAAATGATTAAACATTGAAATTACAAATTAGTAAAAATAATTTAAAACTTTAAAAAACAAAAAAAAATATGAAGCAAGAAAAAAAATTCAATTACAAAACACCATTATCCCATGTCACCAAATGATAGTTAGTGATACGTAAAACTCATAACCACCAGTGGTATCATTTGTTAAATATCTTAAGAGTTAAAGAAACAAAGTTGCAATCGAGACACTTGACATGAGTCATAAGGCATGGTGGTGAATTCACCGACCATATCTTTAATAAGTAAATATATAATTGTTGTCATTCCAAAACATGCTATGATTATTCAGTTTCAAGTGAAACTTTCAGCATAACGCTTATTCACGCTAAAAAACATAACTAATCAGAAAAAAAAATATGTTAGCTACATAAAAAAACTTTCAAAGCATCCACTTATTTTGCATATTACATGGCACATTTTGGCATACATATTTTAAAGACAAATTACAATCTCATTAACTATAACATACAATTAGTGAACCCCTTTTAATTCTACAGAAAATGATAAAACAGACAAATCACAATAACTTACTACAAATAAGGTTACCTAAATATGCATATAGGGTAGTGTGTTATGTGTAATATGGTGAATTAGGTGCACATTCATCTTCCCTTCATTACATGTCTCCTTAGGCCCGGGATATGAACATTTGAGATATAATCTCTCCAATCTATTTTCCCCACATCAAACCCAAATGTATTTCTTTCTTCTTCAGACATCATGCCCATTAATTTCTGAGTGTTGCTATTATCAAACCTGCAAAATTAGAGACTATTAAATACATCACCTTGATTAAGCCAAAAGGACCAAAATGACTTCATATATTCACCAAATAACTTTGACTTAAAATGAACTCATGGTCAAATCCCACATCTTGCATGGATTTTGTGAACTAGTTGAGTCGAACGTATCGGACATCATCATTTTCCAAGTAAAACACTCAATCAACAATGTTCATATAAGAATATACAAAAAGTAATAGTCTTTGATAGAGATAAAACTTGCATCATGTGTGCACATTTTTTGTAAATCAAAAGGGTAAACACATTCAAGATTTGAAATATAATGTTACCTTCCACCATAAAATGTGTATGGCTCATATATATTGGCCAGGTACTTTGCTTGCTCCACAGATTTGTTGCAAATATTTTCAATTTTACGAGAGATTTTTCCTTTATTTGTGGACGATGAAGCGTTCAATCCACTTCTATTAATCGCGTCATTCCATATGTGAGCAGAAAATTCTTCCATGGACCTATAAAGTTGCATGATTGGTACATGAACTGGCCTTCCCTTTAAATCCAAACATGGCGAAGAATAGAAGTGTTCATAAAGCAACCTTGCCAAATCCTTAAATACCAATGGGTTCACTACTGACGAAGCTATCTGATAAATGTAATTTTCGTCGGTTTTCCCACCTGCCACGTGTTTTGCCATGGCTGCCATGATGGAGTTCACCACCATATCAGCTGGAACCTGAACGGTTTTTACGGGGCTAGTGGCTTAAAAACAACATTTTTATACATTTTTGTGAACACACGAGCAAAAAAGGAACTTACCACATCGAGAACACCATTAGGATCAACAAGAAATCCGCTAAGTTGTCCCTTCCCGTAGTAAAGTACAATTGGATCCATCATCCTTCAAACGAGAGAGAAAAGCATAAATCTTGGTCGTTAACGTGATTTATAAGCAACGGTTTGTTGTTCAAAGGGTAAACAAGCTATAATTAGTAAGGAAACTAGAGGAGGCAGTTTTAACCCATTTGTCAAAAATGGGTTGATTTGGGTTTTGTTTTCAGATCTAACAGGTCAAACAACTAATATGTAAACATGTCGAAAGTAAGCCGACGTGTCTGAATCAAAAAGTGTGTTATTAAATTGAAAAATTGATGATTATACTGATAACTTGTGTGTCCCGCCCTTTTTGCCACCACTATGAAAACACGTACCTATTTCCCTCCATCCATCCTGGAAAAGGTTCTTTGTAAGTGCTTTCAATGACACTAGGCCGGATGATGACAACGGGTATATCTCCTCCCATTTGATCAATCATCATTTCTCCCATTGCCTTGGTGAAAACATATGTGTCTTGCCACCCATATAGCTTTGCTCTGGATAAACCACACCAAGAAAAACAATACATTTTGTAGGTGATCGTAAGCGAGCGAATAATAGCAAAACAAAAAAGAAGACAATTATAATTATATGCAATTCCATTATACCTCTCTAAGCCAATCTCTTTTAGCTTTTGAGTCAATGCATTTCCTCCCAAAGATTTCTTCAATTCCAAAACCATTTTAATTTCGTCTTCTACATTCAACTTTGGCATATGATTCCCATACCTAAGGCTTTCACGCACTATACTCTCGCCCGCACTAAACGGCTTTTCCATTATTCTTCCTTGTCTTTGTCCATTCACATATGCTACAAGCAAGAAAAAATATGGTCAAAAATATGTAAAAGTTTTAGTCTTTTATAAATTCTAAAATGACAACACTATTTAAGTACAAAAGTTTTTTTACCTGTAGAAACTTGCACGAAAAGGTTGAGTTTCTTGCACCTTTTGGCAAAGCTCATAAGGCGACTAGGCCCGCTCGTGTTTATGTCAAGCGCTACATCATATCTGCATTTTTTAAACATCAGTGAATCTTACTGCATTTTTTGCTATTTTTTTAGATTATTAAAGTTTTATGGAGATACCTTTCATCAAAAGTTGTATTAGCTGCAGAATTTACGATTATGTCAACATCTTTTACTATCACATCTGCTGTATCCTCATCTAACCCAAGGTTAGATTCACAAACATTTCCGTTCACAGGAACCAACTTGCTTAACATGAAAGATTGATACGATTTCCCGTAAGCTTGTTGTAGAGACTTGAAAAGTTCAGTATTGATTATCTGTATCACAATCCTAAATTAAATTTAATTTTACTACTTAATGATGATGACATATATCACACAAAATTGAAGTGATGCATAGGACTAGAGGTGGCAAGGTAGGTGTGTTGACCACAAACATTATTGTCTATTTCTTGAGACTTTTTGTAAATACGTAAGGCGTTTATAACATAAAAAGCAATCTTATTACAACAATAATTTAAAAAGATTAATAAAACAACTTAGGAGGTTGTATGACTAATTATATAACTTTGGTGACTAACAACATGTTCGACCCGTTTGACCCGTATCTCATTTAGCTCAATGTTTTATTTGACTGGTTTATGATAAAAAAAAAAACAAATCTACATAGGACTCCCACAAGAACAAGAAAGACGGAAAATTGCATACTTCGTTTTTTAATCTTTCCATGGCTGCATCCATGTTCTTTGCCTTGACCAAGATATATATCTTCCCCACATCAGGCACTGTCCGCAGTATCTTCTCAATGAACACTATATAGTTTATATAATTATCAAGAAAAATTCACTTAGTTAGAAACAGACTAATATTGGTTTACCAAAGTAACACTACACTTTGTGGTGATCGGGTCGGTTTCACCCAAATCACTTTTCAACTAGTTTTACTAACTATTACTTATCAGTTACTTACAAAACAAGTTCTTATTACCTAGTATAACTTTTCAATGAGGCGATTCAAAAGGTTCTAACTTTATGCTTTTTATACACATTTGGGCCGAATTTTCTACTTTTTACCTATTTTTTACCCCATTTGAACCGTCATAAATAAAACATTACCTGAGCATAAAAAAAGATTGACATGCAAAGTTATTGTATCAAGAATTGCACACATGTGTTGAAATTATGTCTAGCTTGCACATAGTTATATCAACAATACCAAGCATTAAAAAACAAAATAAGGATATGTACCTTTGCCCAAAAATCCAGTTGCACCAGTAACAAAAAACTTTTTCCCCTTAAGTACATTCACAATTCCAATGCCATCACCATTTACACCCATCACAGAACCATTCTGCGCACCATTATACGACACCAACTCCTGCCCATTCACGTTCCCATTCGGAGCCAAAACCAAGCTTTCAGCATCCAAAACAACGGTTCCATGATCCGCATTAACCAAAGCAGATCTTTCGGTCAAAATACTTGACACCCCATTAGCCCTACTCACATTTCCTTCACTCTGGCAATACATCAAACACCTGATCTGCGTCTTCGATAACCACGGATAATTCTTGTCATTAACCCCTTTTCGCATAATCACGTTGGAAGAACCAAGAGACATAGTCCCCATCATCTTTTAACAGAAATCAAAACATAAAAAAAAATGCAAAACCAAAACCAAAATCACACAAGGGATGATTTTTTGCAGTTTGGAAGATGTTGGTTGTGAAGTTGATAAGTCCCTTTAGCTAATCATCTCCTACAATAATAAACAAAAACAAATTAATAGATTAAAAAATAAAGAAACAGCTGAGTAAACAAATAGATGAAAAATAACATGTGGGTTTTGTTTACTGGTTGAATAATTAAAGAAAGATTGGTGAAATTAGGGTTTTAAATAAAGGAGATGAATGTTAGGAAGATGAAGTTAAAGGCACCCTTTTTGCCAACGGCTATATTGGCGGGAAGTCGTTATTTTTGTTGATTTGATTTGATTTGATTATTGGGTTTGAGTTCATGAAAGTATGTATATAATATTGTTGTGGGAAAGGGTGTGAGATCGATAAAATGATACAATATTATACTTCGACTTTGTGTTTAGAAGATTGATAAAAAGATGAACAACTCCCACTTAACACTTATATTGATGTGATGTTTCATATGTTCATTGTGAATTTTGATGTTCGGTATGTGACTTAACAGAAGTTGTATTGTCGTAAATCAGTTTCAATTAATAGTGATTTTAGTTTTGTTTTTAGCTATTTACTCTTGTTATGCAAATAATAGACAGTATAATTTGTTAACAATGAGATTTTAATAGTTAGTTGGATCATGATTTTATTTTGTTCAATGAAAATGAACACGATAGTCAATAAAAGTATTGGTATAGTTCGTGTCAAAACTGGTTTTGTCATAAATGAGTTCGGGTTAAAGTAGATTGTTACGAAAAATAGTTATTAAAAAATGTGCATTTATGACGGCGATGAGAAAAGACGGTGGAGCTGCCGACTACAGTTAGTGGTGGTGGTGGTGGTAATGGAATTGGTTCGTTTTCGGATTCAGTTTTTTGACCCATTGTGGTAGGTTTAATTCGGGGACGATTGTGCAAGGGTGATAGTGGTTAGAAAAGTGTAAAACATTGGTGTCACATAGGCGATGAGCCGGTGACTAGGATGTGTTGTGAAGGGTGATAGTGATGAGAATTAGCATTGTGCGTGGGGAGTTACAGTAATTGATAAATAGGTGTTGTGAATGGGTAAAAATATTAAAAAAAGAAAAAAAATCAAACAAGTTGATTTGGATCACTAGTTCACTATGGCGCCCATTTGGCCACCACAACGCCCTTTTATTGAAACAAACATGACTAATCCATGCTTAAACCATTCGAACAAAAGCTATGACCAAATTCTCAAGACATGCCATAATCATGGTGAAGACAATGACAAGAAAACGAAGAAAATAACTACGTTGTTTTTTAAAGAGAAGGTCAATCCTTCTTACGTTCAAAGCTTCAAAACATATGTCCTTTGGTGACTTGGTCCTTTTAAATAGAACGTGAAACTTTAACCTAAAGGTAAGAGAAAATATATAAAACAACATATGTGACCAAAATTTAACAAAAATTAACCAAAAATTAACCAAAAGTGACTTGAATTGGTTAAGTTTTGGTGATACGGTGTCCGTAACACCAAAAGCTAACCAAAAAATAATCAAAAGTTAACCAAAAGTGACTTGAATTGGTTGACTTTTGGTGATACGGACACCAAAGTGTTTAGTTGGGAGTGATATTGGCCAAAGTGATACTTGAGGGTGACAACGGCCAATAACCAATAGTTGAAGGTGATTAAATCCAATAACCCTTATAATTTTGACACTCTTAGACCGGTATGAACAAGGCAGATTACAAACCAACGGTTCACATAGGAAACAAACCAGTTTTTTCTATGTTTTGGTTCGGCCCGGAGCGTCATCGATCTTAAAACCGGTTTTTTTCGCCTCTAGTTTTGTTTACCAAACAATTAGTGCACATAAAAGGCCCAAATGCGAGGTCCCAACATTCGCTTCATGAATATAAAACGAACTAACAGACATAAAGCCTTTTAGCCCCATGAATTTGGCTATCATGGGCTCATGTCAACACTTACAACTTTACAAGGTTTTTTTTTGGTTCTTTTAACATACAAGTATATAAATTTATAAAATAAAAAATATTAATGCAAATATAGATAATATGTTTGATTGCTCAAAGACCAGGGCTATGTTTATGAATAAATATACAAATATGCGATATCTAAAATTAAAAGTAATATTGGATTTAATAATTCGAACTTTGATATATCGGCCGATATTAATCCAATTTAAAAAATTCTATGTGGCAATTCCAACTTGTATTTTCCTATAATAATCCGACGTTAAAATTAACTTAACGCCTTAAGTTTTTTTCAAATTTTAGACAGATGTTTTAAGGCTTTTGATCCGAGTGAAAATATGCGTTTATTGATAAAACTTTTATTGAGTCGGTGTTCTAAATGAGCATAGTTATTGCAATATTTTGAATAGTTATCGGGATATTTTAAATACCAACACAACAACAAAATATAACATCAAAAGTACAAACAATTGTAGGGTCATTTTAGAAATAATTAGTTATATTTGAATACATCCACACATACTTAATTACAACCTTGTAATAGGTCGTGATTTGAAATTCATATTTTTTACTTATTTTAGTTAGAAAGTGTCCGTACATAAAAAATATTTTAGTTTTTTTATAATAAGATAAATATATGGAACATTATTATATAAAAAAAATAACTTTCTAAATTTGTATTGTTAATCGGGACTCTTTCCTAATATAGTAATATGCATACGATATTAAGGTCGCCATTAAAAAAGTTATTCGAAATCATATTATAGATTTTGATTTTTCTATATAGATATTTTGAGTGTTAGTGTTAAAAAAGATATATATATTTAGAGTGTCATTAACTAAGCTTTATTTTTGCTATTAGTGGACAGATATTTAATTATGTATTAAACGAGTTGTTAAGTTATGTATCCAGTTGAAAGTTACAATCTTTAGCACATAGGATTTGAATTTATATTGTTTTTAACCAACTAGTTAACTGTCAATTCATTATATTCTAAAGTTCTTATACTTATTTTTTAATATATTTTAAATATATATTAAGTAACTTCATATTTCACTAACTCGTCATCCAACTATGCAAAAATAATAACATGAATAGTACTTTTTGTTTAATTATAATAATTATTTTATTATATTACAAATAGACGATAATAAAGACATTACCCATCTTATTTCTATCCCCTAAAAAAGGTATTAATATGAGTATGTACTTTTGTATATGCCTCTGGTGTCATTTTAATTAGTTTATTACCATCTAGTAGTGTGGTGAAGATCTCTCTATCCTTGAGATCACATGTTTAAATTTCACTACCAATAAAATCTTACAGACATATATTAACAGATGTTGCTATTAAGCTCTTTAGACATATGCAAGTCTTGGAGTTTACAAGCTAGCTGGTTTACTCCTAAAACAGATTGTAACATCCTCGAGCATCAAACTAAAGATTAATAGTTAAAATCTCATCAAAATACAGACATCCTTATATAATATACTAAAACAAAAAAAATCTCATGTGTCATCTTTTCATAGCTTTTAGCTTATGTGGTATTATTTAAGAGATTATCTCACAATAATGATTTTTTATTTAAAATATGTATATAAAATTTATTATAATAAAACTAATTACATTTTTGGTCCCCTAATATTTTGGAGAATTCTGAAAAATTTAAGAGTATTTATATTTTTAACCATTTACTACAAGGGGTGTACGTGAGTCGGTTTATATTTGATAGGGTTTAAAAATGAAACTTATGGATAAAGTTAATAATAACATACAATTAAAGACCTCAGTAAATTTAAGGGTATTTATATTTTTAACCCTTTACTACAAGGGGTGTACGTGAGTCGGTTTATATTTGATAGGTTTAAAAATGAAACTTATGGATAAAGTTAATAATAACATACAATTAAAGACCCTAGTGTTTTATAAATATACATAACATTTTTATATGATTTTTTAAAAAAAATAAACTACACCATAAAACTAAGCACTTTATTCTTTTTAATTTAAGTATAATATTGCTATACTAAAAATCTAATTTTTAAAATATATCATGTGTTCCGTTTACCACGGTTTTGTCTCAAAATTAAATGAAACATTCATAAACATCCTTAAAACCATCACTTGAATTGTGTTTTCGAGCGTAACACGAGCACTAAACTAATATCTGAATATAAAAAAACATATATCGGAATCCGAATTATTATCTCCGCATATATGTACTTTAGTCTAGGAGTTTTATCCTAAGTGATTTATCCATTGACAAAAGAAAATTCCAAGTCATTTATGGGACCATGAAGATGCAATTCTTATCCAAAGGTCAAATCAACAAGCCGGTCATTCTTATCCATGCACCCATCCATTATTTGGCTAACTTAAGGGTCCACCTTGCTTCATGCATCTTTGATTAATTAAGTTTAATAAATCACAATCTCAATATATTCTATTTCGTTATGTATAATGATCGAGTTAAAAGATCCATGATAAAAAAAATATGTAATGTATGTGTTTATTAGACACCATTCATACTAGGTAAGTTTATCTTTTATTGCTACGCAGATATGTGCTATGGACTTATGATAAGATAACTCCGTTGAATTAATAGATGGCGATAAGAGGGTGGTATATGACTATATGATAATACTACAATTAAAAAAACACAAACATTGACACACATGCATACAAATGCCCATTCATGTTGTTAGAGGAAAGATCAAATACAAAATTGATTTTGCCTAAAAAGTGTGAGAAGTGACTTAAATCACATCAAAACTAGGTCAAACGAACTCCGTTTGAGCTCATTCAAGCGGCGTTGGAACCGTCTCGTCGAGCTTTATCATATTAGCTTCTAGGGATTAACTTTTAGGGTTTAGCTTTAAAATTTAGTTTTTACCTTAAGGTTTAGCCTTAGGGTTTAGCATTGGGATTTAGCTTTTAGGGTTTAGTTTTTAGATTTTAGGGTTTAGTTTTTAGATTTTAGGCTTTTATATGGATGGGGTGAGGGGTTTAGGTCTTTAGGGGGTGGGTGGGTGGGGTTTAGGTTTTTAGGGGTAGGGGTGGGGGGTTTTAGGTTTTTTGGGTGGTGGGTGGGTGGTTTTTAGGTTTTTAGAAGGTGCGGGTCGGGTGATTTAGGTTTTTGGGGGGTGGGGGTGGGGGTTTTAGGTTTTTTGGGTGGTGGGGGCGGGGGTTTGACGACACGGTTCTAACGCCGCAAGAATGAGTTCAATCGGAGTTCGTTTGACCCGGTTTTGATGTGTCTAAATATCACTTCTCACGCTTCTTAGGCAAAATCCATTTTGTACGGTAACCTTCCCCATGTTGTTATGCCCCCTCATATCTCCTCTCTCACGCCACACATGCATACAAATGCCCATTCATGTTGTTATGCCCCCTCATATCTCCTCTCTCACGCCCACTCACATGAGGTTTGTTGCAACGTGGCTATGATGTCTCTTTCTTTGTGACAGGTGATTGCGTCCATCCATTCTTCCACAACACATGTTAATGTTATTATAAATCATAAAGTTAGTGCTTGAATTTTTTAAGCTAAAAGTGACTAAACACTAAATCCCCCCCCCCCCCCTCTCTCTCTTTCATAATTTGCTAATCTATGTTGCTTAATTTTAATTAGTTGACTCAAGTGGTGGTTACATGAAAAGTGAGACGATATGTATTAATAAATTGCAAAAGACGTAAAAGAAAGAGAAAGAGTGAGGAGTGTTGGATATCAATGAATATAATAATTCGGTTAAAATATACAATATAATAAACAGTAATCAACCACACTATATATAATTTATAATTTTCATGACATGTTATTAGAAAGCTAATATGAATATAATGTATAATAAAGTTACAAAGTTAGTTTACAAAATGTAAAAATGGTATAAAGTGTGAGAACAATATAATGATATAATAAAGAAGACACAACGGAAGTTTAAAATATTCATAACTCACAGTTTAAAACGAATTTCAAAAAAGTAATTTGAAGACCTTGTTATTCACATCATCTTCCTATAAAAAATGAAAAAAAAAAGTTACAGTTTTTTCATCATGTCATACTTTGTACGACTTTATGTTAGAACCTCTCTCTAACTAACAGTAATAACTAAAAATAATATGATTAGTAGGATAAAGCCATACGTTTGTGTTGTTTATGAAACACTAAGTCAAAATTTGGCTTTTAATCACGTGATCGTGGTTTGAGTTTTACGAATGACGCCAATGTATATGTAAGCTAGAATGGATCTACATATGAGATTAGCTACGTAGATCATGAAATAAAGCTTTAATTTCTTGCACAACCAACTAACGCGTTAAGGAATTAGAAGGAACAAATAACAATGTTTGATTTATGAGAAGAGAAGTACGAGTGTGAGAGAAAGATGAACAAATGAACAATACATTTTCATTCATGGTATGTATAAGGGAATGTGATAGATATAACATGAAGTAACGTGTGAGTGTTGTGAGACGTATTATGCATGTGTGTTTCTTTTTATGTGGTTGATGAGGAAAATCCTCACCAATTAATGAGTGTCACTTGTATAACTAATTTTTATTCTTTTTTAGAGTTAGGTGTTGTTTGTTTCAGTCTCTTAAAGGTTTAGATGTCTGAATAGTTCAGCAGTTAATGATTCAGACTGTTTGTTTCGCGAGCATGTGCCTGAATGGTTAGGATATTTGCCTCTGAATGGTTAAGCATTATACATAGTGTGAATTGTTAAAAGCTATTATCTGAATTGATCAGACATTTACCGTTAAATAGTTAAGCAATATACTAGCTCTTAATGTTTTAGACCTTTTATTGATTCAACACTTAATGATTCAGACCTCTTATTGGTTCAGCACTTATCCATTCAGATGCTGTCAAACAGCCCCTTAGATTCGGATCCATTTTTCTTATTTAGATAAACCGAAAAGTCGGGTTATACCTCTATAATTACTTCATGTGGGTGCTATCATGCTATGTCTGTTTTACATAAGGAAATGCTTCTTGATTCCAACTTCACTTTTGATTAGCTAACTAAACAAACCTTTTAATGGATTTGGTTTTAATTCTAACTAATTAAACAAACCAAATCACAAGTAAGACTTTTGCAAGCTTAAGGTACTTTATGGTCACGATTAGTCATGATCATGAACATTTTATCCTTCCTAGTATACTCAAAAAATCAAGGATGATAGTTTGGACCAAAATAGTGGATTAGTGGGCAAGTGTAAGAGTTCATTATGAGAACTTACACATCTCAAAGCTCATATGATAAATTTAAATAACGTCTCTCAATTTACAGTATATTAACTCAATGTTCATACTCTCTTGGTACCAATCACCTAACCATTTTACCGTTACCAACTTGAGTGAACTAGGGTTGTTCACAAGTCAAGCTCAGTCGAGCCATGGCCAGCTCAAACTCGACTCAGTTTGGATCTAAAAGCAAATTGGAAATCTGAGCTTGATCTCGGTTCGTTTTGATTCAATCTTAATTTTTAACGCAATTAAATAAAACAAATGCATAACAAATTCAAAATGCCACATAACATATCTAAATAAAATTCCACAAAATATAAAACAATTTAAAAAAAATACCTAGTTCAACTTCAACAAAATACAACACAACTCTATATAATATATCTTATATACACAAAAGAAAAATACATTACAAGTAAAATAATCCTAGCCATATCGGGCCGAGTAGTGAGAGAACCAAACCGAGCCAAGCTTAGAACAGTTTCACGCCAAGCCACCTCGGTCATCTTAATTTCAAACCGAGCCTTTTCGAGGGAGTTTTTTTTCGATTTCTTTCCGAACGAGGTACTAGTCGCAAGCTATATGTGAACAGACCTAAAGTAGACAATAAGCCTCACTAGGATTCTTGGACCTACATCTAGAAAAGACTATCATAAAATAAATTTTACAGTTTATTCTTTATATTCTGTTAAGGTCGTGTATATGATACACTTCACCACATAATTTATTTATCCTATATTTAATTATTTGATTTTAGGTTCCATGCTGACCTAGATTCATTACATCAAATCCAACCCGTTAAAGACATGAACATTGTAACAAAATTTTGTCACATACCCAAGTACATGAACTTAAATTAAAAATGTATATTGGTTTTTATTGGTCCCAACTATTACATGTTGTCTTCTATCAGTACCAACTATTGAATTGGCTGTCAACGGTCCCAACTTTTATCACCTTGGTAACCATTGGTCCCGTCGTTAAATTTTTTTAACGCCGTTAAGTTTTTCCAAAATTCAATACCGAAGTTATAAGCCTTTTGATCGGAACAATAATATAAGTTGATTGATGGAAAAGTTACCTCAAAACGGCGCTCTGAACAACGAAATAGTGCTTCAATCGGGTGTTTCAACCTAACGGTGCTTCAATCGGATGTAAAAATTTTATCATTCAGATAGCCTTTTCGAGAAAACTTTTACATCAATCGACACGTATTATCCTTCCAATCAAAAGGTCTAAAACATCAGTCTTGAATTTGGAAAAAACTTAACGGCGTTAAAAAAATTTAATGACGGAACCAATGGTTACCAAAGTGATAAAAGTTGGGACCATTGACAACCAATTTAAAAGTTGAAACCGATAGAAGACAAAAAGTAATAATTGAGACTAGTAAAAACTAATATACCAAATAAAAATGATGTCCATCATTGCTATTGTTGAAATGAATATATAATCATTAGTGAGTGCAATTCAAACCCAAGACTAAAACCAAAATAATTCATAAGGATAGTTTTGTAATTTACAAGTTTATATTAATTATAGGATAGCAATGAGGTAACTCACAATTATTTATTGTACAATTTTGTCTCACTAAAATAACATTTAGATAT
This sequence comes from Tagetes erecta, assembly GCA_030867185.1. NCBI lineage: Eukaryota > Viridiplantae > Streptophyta > Magnoliopsida > Asterales > Asteraceae > Tagetes > Tagetes erecta. The sequence goes on along the minus strand of CM061489.1, from coordinate 2,299,297 downwards.
TAAACTACTCGATAATTCTTTATTAGTATACTATATACGTAGATAAGACGATTTACTATAGAAAAAACTAAAATAATGAATACGCACATGCTATGAACAAATTGATTATGTGACAATATAATAATATATGATGATATGAGAAAATTCATAGCTTATCTAAAATAGAAGATAACGACAATTTCATTTCCGTTTGATTGACGTTTTAAACTATTCATGAATGATTGATTATGTTGAATCTTTCATTTGTTACATAATTTTGTAAAAATAATTGTTTAAAATACGGCATGAATAGTTAACTATATCATATCATATAAAAAACATGTACAAGTCAAGGATAGTTGTCGACTTGTCGAGCGGTTTAATGTCACTCTTATTAACATCAAACATATATAAAACTTGTAATTTAAAGAAGATAAAAACTTTTGGTTTTACTATATATAAAACTTGTAAATAATAAAAACTAAAAACGTTTAATTTACTCAATATTTTTGTACCTTGCAGGATAATTTATAAATTACAGAAATCCATTAAACGATATAAACAGAAACGAAATCACATGGGTAAGATGGTTTACGACTTAATTACAAGTGTGGTTCATGTTTTACAAAACTAGGTTTGATGTCTAACAGATTAACAGTCTTTATAGATGTTGTGTAAGTTAAGCTGTTCAGATATAGATTTTTTTCGGGTGTGATTAACTTTTAAAAATATATCAATGTAGACTATTAGAAAGCAATTGCCAAGCTTGAGACATTGGTGTGATACGAAGTAGATTTAGAAATTAGAATCACGTAAACTACAAATTAACGTTGGAAGAAAATAACAAAAACCGGCACAAAAGTAAAACAGTTTGACCAATTTTGGCATTTGTATTCAACTTTCATGATAAATAAATTGGCTTAATGTCAACAGAGTTTAAATGAGACTAATCATTAGCATCAAAATAAAATATTGTCCAAGTAAATTCTATCTATCTTAATTCTCAAAGACCATTGATCTACGGTCAAACTTGTTAACGTGAGTTGTTTAAAATTTTATAAAAACTGTAAGATAAGGTACTTATACTTTTAAAAATTATAAGGTCAGAGGTTTTTTCACATATGTGTTTTCTTCTGTGGGAATTGAGATGTGGTCCTGACTAAGAAATAAATAGATCGCTCCGATTTAGATAATACATATCTTTCAAAGCAGGGGTCGAGTTTATTTTAAAATTTTATTATTATAAAACAATTTTGCGTAGTATATTATATTAACTTTAATACCAAAGGAAAGAAGATAAATTAATTTTAAACTCAGACATAATTATTGTGTCAACTTTTCCATGTGATATGTTTTTAAGCTAATTATTGCGTCCTTAGTGCATAACTCCAAAAATAATGTAGCATGTAAATATAGGTGTACAAATAACATTTTATTTTATATATCAATATAAATTTAGAGACAAAACCTTATTTTTTTATTTTATATATCAATATAAATTTAGAGACAAAACCTTATTTTTAAAAATATTTTGAGCTGTGGGAAGAGTTTGAGACGTGTACCGGTAAATCGAGGCTCACATCTGTCTCTAAACAGTGTCCCATGCCTCTTGTTTTTGCATACTCCTTGGGCGTTGATTGTGATAAATGAGTCCCGTTAGACTTTAGCTCACGTTGTTACGATCGCATACCAGCTACCTGACAATCCTTAAATAAAGAGGCGTAAGGCGTGACTAACCCCAACTAGTCTCACCAAACCCATTAGAAGAAACTGGAAAAAACCACTAACAAAACTTGAACTTACAAATAGCTTAACCCAGTTGATCTATGTATCATTAGACAGACATCTACTATTTATTCGATTTGATGATTTGTTAAGATTTACTTATTAAGATTTCCAAAGACAATTTATAAATATATTTAGCTTCATATAATATTATCACCCACAACATTTAGTGGATTAATACGAAATTAATCTACCAGTAAATAACAAAGACGAATAAATATAATAGGAATATGATATGGGACGAGTTCAACAAAGAACCCTTTTCCTTAATAAGGGTCAAGGGAACACTTTCTACTCATTTGACGAAATTAGTTGAATGTTAAAATTAACATAAAAATACTCCATATAACTTAAATAGTTATACATCTAACCACTTCCTTCCCAAATACATAAAAACATTCTATTTTTAAAGCTAAAATATCTTAAATTTATAAAATAATTAAACAAACAAATTACATTTTTCATCCTTTAAGTTTACACCATTTTTCATTCTTTATCATTTTAAAAATTCTTTACAAAACGTTTCACAAAACATCCTTTACAAAACGTTTCACAAAACGTCCTTTACAAAACGTCCTTTATGTTTAGAAAACAATACATTGTTAGTCCTTTACTCTAATTCCGTTCAAAATTCTTGTTAAGGGTGTCATGTGCAGATCACGTGATGCCAAATTTGTATTTTTCAAATCCATTTACAACTTATGTTTCGATTAAAAGCCCAACTTATATCGTATATAAGTTCTAAAACGGTTGAGAAAAGACAAATTTGCGCTCGCATGTGACATACGTACTTTAACGGGATTTTTTTAACATGAGTTAGACTAAAGGACTAATTTTGTAACATTTTATAAACATAAAAGACATTTGGTGAAAAATTTAACAAAAAAGGACCATTGGTGAAAAAGGATGTAAACGTAAAGGATGAACAATGTAATTTGTTTTAATTAAACCAAGCAAATTAAACCATTAAAACGAACATGTTTTTCTTAAAATTTTTTTAAACTAGATTTAAGACCGCGCTGCACGATGCAGCGGCCGGGTCACGCATTTGGGTGTCACGTATGCGAAGTCACATATATTGATAAAAAAAGTTTAATGTCTCGTATGTCACAGTACAAAGCTGTAATGTGTCTCATATTAAAAGATAAAGAAATATTAAAGTTAAAAGTCAAAACGATAACCAAGTGAAAATCAAAGGGTACAAGTTGTAAATATGTCAAAGTAGAGTAACATGTCAAAGTAAAAAGTTAACGGAGTTATCAGAAACAAAAATGATAATTAGTCAAAATCAAGAACTAAAACCATAAATATGTCAAAACAAAAAGTGAATGTTGAAGATTTATGAGTGACACCAATCTAAAAACCTACTGAAATTGAACCCCAAGCCACTTAAGTTGCTAAACATTAACCAAAGCCACTCCAACCAACATTAGATTGTTGACAATGAATAAAAGTAAATGTATATAACTATTTTTATTGTGAAAATGACAAAAGTTGCTAACTGAACTTAGATATCCGTAGATATATAAATTAGATATATAAATTGATACTCCACTTAATATATTTTTATTAATATTATATTTCTTTTTCGAATCTTTCTAGAACATTAATATTGTAATAAAGGGTCCCACAAATATAGAAATAGTGTATATAAATGAAGGGTCCACAAAAATTTGGTCACTCAACTTGTCCATAAGCTTATCCAAAGTTCCAAATGAAAGATGACTATTATGGGCAGCTAATGGAGACATGAATCGAAGCATAGCGTTATGTCACTATCCTTTTAAGATTTTTCTTCGCACAACTATTTTATATGTTTAAACAATTAAACATATAATTAAGTTAGTTACAATAATGGGCCATCATGTTTAGAAAACTAGTTTATCTTTTATAGAAAATTAGTCTAAACACAATTAAGTCGGTTTATCTTTTATACAAAATTGGTATAAACACAAAATTTAAGTTCGGGTGGATGGGGTCGAGTCTGTGTTCACCTTAAGGTTATTTTGGCTAGATTGAGAACACTGTTATATATAAGCGAGTAAAAATATAAGTTTATGGATATATTGAAGAAACCAAGAGTGTGTATATATTTCAAGCAGATGTATAATTTTGACGTTAACACATTAATACAATGTCATGTTAAATTGTTAACGCCGTAAAATAAGAATGTATTGAGCGTTATAGATCGCGATGAGATATGAATGCTCACTAAAAATGAAAAACTCTAGAGTAGCGTGTAGGTTTATTTTAAAAAATTGAAAATTGTAAAATCAATCTACATGGACCACGTGTCAACATCTGACAGCTAGACCACAACATAGCTTATGAAAACCATACTATCTGATCACACCCTATTGCCTATAAATACCCAAATTTTCATCCCCTCTCTTCATCAAACCAAAAATTCTCCTACAAACAAAACTGTACCACAATTCTCAAAAATGGAACCACAATCCTATTCCAGTGAATTAATCCCGGGTTTACCCGATGAAATCGCACTCGATTGCTTGACCCGTCTACACTACGGATCCCACACGGTCGCCACCAACGTCTGTCGTCGGTGGCGACATCTATTACAAGACAAGGAATTCTATTACCATCGAAAAAAACAAGGGTTCACTCGAAAACTTGCTTGTTTTGTACAATCGCTTCCGGTTTGCTCAAACCCGGGTCAATCAGATACTAAACCCGAAAAACAACCGAAATACGGATTATCTGTATTTGACCCGATTACAGGAATTTGGGACCGGATACAACCGGTCCCTAAATTTCCGGATGGTTTACCTTTATTTTGCCAGGTGGCAAGTTGTGAGGGGAAAATAATAATAATGGGTGGGTGGGACCCAGTGAGTTGGGAACCGTTACGTGATGTGTTTGTGTACGACTTCCTAGCTCGTAATTGGGTTCATCGAGTTGACATGCCGTCAACTCGGTCCCTTTTCACTACTAGTGCGAGTGACGGGAAGGTCTACGTGGCGGGCGGACATGATGAGAATAAAAACGCGCTGAAAAGCGCGTGGGTGTATGATATTGCTAGCGATAAGTGGACCGAGTTAAGTCCAATGAGCGAGGAGCGAGATGAGTGTGAGGGAGTGATAATCGGGACGGAGTTTTGGGTTGTGAGCGGGTACGATACGGATAGCCAAGGACGGTTTAAAGAAAGTGCGGACGTTTATGATATAACGACAGGAACGTGGCGTCGCGTGGATGAGGTGTGGGGTGTGAATCGGTGTCCGCGGTCGTGTTTAGCGGTGGGGCAAAATGGTAATTTCACTTCTTGGGACGCGTGCGAACCCGGGGTGGTTCAAGTTGGGACGTGCGGGGTGGACCTTGGGGACCGGGTTATGGTCACCGGTTCGGGTAACCAAGGTGCATCATCACAAGCAGTGTATGTGGTAGAAAAAACAAACCAAGGGCAAATTGGTAAATTTGTTAAAGTTGACACTTCGTTTGAGTTTTCAGGATTTGTGCAATCGGGTTGCCTCGTCGAGATATAAATTTTGTGATGATAGGTGATGGGTTTGAAGATAGAATGATCAATTCACTGACACGTGTAGGGGCCTCATTGGTTTAGTGGGCCATACCCTGCCCATACTTTTGTATAATAGTGTCATATATGTTGTGTATATTTTGTAGAGCACTCCTTTAGGTAATTAATATTAGAATGGTATGATATGAAGTGTGTCGGTTTTTAATTAAATACGAAGCGTGTGAAGTGTGATAGTGAAAAATGATACTAGTTAGTATGTGATAGTGACACTATGTAGTTGTGTAGGCACCAACATAAGAACTGGATTTAAGAATATCAAAACAATAGACATATCATGACAAGGGGTGTGATAGGACTCATCCTTCACTATGAAATGTCTTATGAACCGTAGAAAACAACAATACATAACTATAAAAATTTCTAATATCGGTATGTATTTACTTTAATCGTAGCAAATATAAGATACAAGTCAACTCTATGACAGTGTTGACATTTCTATTGTATGCAAATGACATTTAGGAATGTGTTGACGGTGCATGGAAGACGTTGTTATAGTTTACACATCATATGGTAAACATATTTTTTTATATTATTGTGTGACCTTATTGAGATATATAGGTTTAAATCCTTGGTGATCACATAAAAAGTATTAGATAAACATTAAGTGACAATGACAACTCAATTATTTAGAAAACTGGCTTTTACTTTATTGAAGAGCTTTTTTTGTTGATTTTTATTAGTGGGCAATAAAGTACCATGTCGGACTTTAAAGATCTTTAATTCTTTGTATCGACTGTTTATATGCCTTCATATAAACAAAAATCGCCCACTAGGTGTAGATATTTTTCCTCTTGGTGGCCTTCGAATCTCCAAAAGGACAAGAAAAAGCTAATACATGTACAAAAGCGGCTGTTTTATTGTACTTCTCTAGTTTTTTTATATTTATCTTCTGACAAAGACAAAACATATGTGGATCGGCTCGGCACACTCTCCAAATCCGGTCAGACCAGTTCAACCGGCTTAACCAATCCGAACTTGAAAACATTGAGCAAAACAAATATTAATTTGCAGTTTAGCTGCCAGTTGATGAAAGCAAAACAACTACTTTTATAACCAAAACACTAACTAGACAAAAATGAAAGCAAAACAGACATCAAGTGCAGAACTACTATTTTTGGCTGCTGTTTAATACATACAAACATCCAGTTTTTTCTTCCAACTTCAACAAAATCAAACAAGTGAGCAACCTAGCTTTATAACCAAAACAGTAGCTACACCAAAACATAACAATAGTGAGTAGCTAATAATCACAGGGGCATCTGTTGGTGACGGAGACGAGTAGTGGCGGAGATGATTTCATTATAATTAACAAAGATAACAAATTTAACAGCAAGAATATGCAAGTAAACATTTTTAACAAGTCATTGTAACAGAAAACTGCTAACCTAGTTTAATGTAAGGACAACCTTTTCGTTCAATAGTTGGATTCATTTCTGGAGATGCAAGGTTTATTGTCCCTCTAGTGTCCCAACTGCCTCCTTCAGAAGTCTTTGAGCTTCCTCTCTCCTCCTAATAACCAAAACATACAACGACTCCATTAAAAAGTTTTAAGGATTTGACGATAACAAGATGGAAATACACTGGCTCGAAATAAATATTAGATGAGCATGTACCAAATGGACACTTGCACTTCAGTTTGGATCTTATAAGGTTCACATGTTCAATGATGGAATAGTCCAATGCCTTTGAACATTGGATGATTTATTTGAAAAGGGTTGGCAGTTAATGACAGAAGATTGGACACGGACAATAAATTATTCACAGGTTTTCAAAAAAAAACAAGGCTGTGTGTAAAGGTTGGTTTGGTCGGCAAAAACTACTTTGCAAGCTGAAAAAACAAGCCTTAAATAAGTAATGTGTTAATTACGATTATGAAAGGCGGTATTGCATATAGGGCCGTCTCTTTGGTTCTTTTAAGTTTTAACACTAAATTTGGCCAAATATATGTTGGATGATGAAAATTGCCTTTAGAGTTTTTGACAAAGAAATATACACTTGGTTACCCTTTCTATTTTGTAAAGTGCAAAACAACTTAACAACCCATCAATATTTTGGCTTTTAGGGGTGTGCTTAAACATGTTTTCAACCAGATTTGATATACGCGAAACCATATACATACTTCATGCCTATAAATTAGTTTTCATTGGGTACCTAATGAAAATAAAGGCCTATAATTACATTATTCCTTACAAAAACAGCATTAACAACCTAAATATTAAACGGACCGTGTACATTAAAAACATACTTCAGGCCATTTCCAAGTCATTATATGTGTTCCCTTTTAAGCTAATTTTATCATTTTACTCATTTGATCAGTATGAAATAAAACAAAACCAAATTGACACATTCACAATACTATGAAAAACATGTACCTTTTGATGTCCTCCACAGCTTGCTTACGTCTTTGTATCTGCAGTTCGAGAATGTGTATGAGAGTTGCTCTAGCCTGCAAAGGGTTTAATTTTGGGTTGACTAATTAGATCTTGAAATGATAGCAATAACAGGCATTAAAATTATTGGACGTAAATACCTGATGTGGACGTAAGGAATTGAGAAGATGATGCAAATTTTTGAATATAAGAGAAATGTCTTCAACTCTCCTTGCATATTGTGATGGCCTCTCTATTAAAACATCAGCAAGCTCTAAAATATGCAGCTGCAGTTCCCTGTTTAACGCCCTCAATTCCTTCTTGAAATCTAGAAAATTGAGTTAGATTCAGCATTTATCCAAGTGGTATGTCACACACTTTTTAAAGGAAAATTTAAGTCGGCTAAATTTTTAAAGAAAAATTACGCTCATTTGGGAACGCTCTGGGATATGAAGAAAATTAACAGGAAATGAAAGGATCAGTGGATCACATACCAATATTTGGGTCTTTTGGGTATAACTGGCGAACACCCTGGTCTTCCAAACTTGGCAATACATCATCAGTCTACACATTAAATTAATAATAGACCGGTTAACATGCATGAAAGAGATTAACATAATGCAAGAAAAATGAAGCAGTAACACTTCGTAGTAATTGTAAGTCTTGATAAGATAAAAAAGATGAATTATAAAAATTGTGATTACTGAGATACAAATGATTATGAAAATGTGTCTTTACAATCTGTAATGGGCTTAGGTAACATGTTTTCAAGAAGTCATTATACATATTACATATAAGTGCCCATGAAAGACATAAATGTTACAGCTTGTATTTATCAGAACAAAACCTTATGTGATCAAACCATAGCGTATGATGATAAATGAGTCATTTGAATAAGCACATGGGTATGTTATTATCAAGAAACTTACGGTGTAAGTAGCACCATACAGTAGGTAAGTCCCTTGAATAGGAGGGGGAGGTTCTGGAGCAGAGCTTGGGTCTTTTTCATAATCCTTGTACAGCTTGTAATATGGTGGAGGAGGTGGATAAGTTGCCGTTGCCATTTAGAACAGCGTTTTCTGAAACAAAAATGTCATTCAATACTTAAATAAACCGTAAAAAAACTGCTTCGTCCATTTGCTTCAAAGAAAAAACCTCTGTTGTCAAAAGCACTTGCCTTCGCGCCTAGGCGATGAAAAAAAGCTCAGCGAGGCCATTGCGCCTTGAGTGCGCCTATCGCTTTTTCTAGTTATATGCTATCGGTTTTGATTGTTTGGTATTGTTTTTGGTATGATTTTTACTTTTTGGTATTGATTTTGTTGTTGGTTTTGAATGTTTAGTATTCGTATTGATTTTGGTATTGGTTTTGGTATTAATTTCTATTGCATAAATGCTTAAATTTTTATTTTCTTTATGCGCTTTTTTTGTCTTAAGCGAGCGCTTTTTTTACGCTTTGCGCCTAGGCCCCAGGCGAGGCCATAGCGCCTTGAGTGCGCCTATCGCCTTTGACAACATAGGAAAAAACACAACTTTATTCAAACTTCAGCATTAGTAAGAACTATAACCTCAAGAGCAATATGTTAAAATGAACAATTCCACATGCATTGAGATCAATTAACATGAATGTGTTATGGATATTGATGAAACCACAAACATCAAACGAGAAGGAAGACTATTAATAGTAATTGAAAAACTCCGAACCGAACATAAGAAGGTTTTTGGTGATGAATAATCTGTGATTACAGAAACTTTTTTCATAATCATAAATGTACATGTGTTAAAACGGGTCACAAGAGGGAAACTTTCCTACTAAATGGAAGTAAAAAATACCTATTTTTGAATAACCGCATCATCTCGCATATTTATCCCTACTACTCCACAATGTTCATACCAAGTATTAGTAAATCAAACTACTAATTCAATCTCAAATACATGCGATCAAAACTATAAACTCTAGATTGACAAATATTCCCTTTCATAAACCTTACACAAACCAATAAATTTCCACACTCAAGCCAACAAATACGAAACGTATGTGAGGAAACATGTCACAAAAGAGAAACTATTTTTTAATACCTGCAATATGTCACACACTTTTGTATCATTTACCCCACAATCATCATACAAAACACTCACAAATTTTACTAAGAGCCAAACAAGTAATTCAATTCAAGAAACACCATATCATAGCTATGAATACTGCAGTGATACTGAACTCATAACAACACTGAACACATAACAATCGATTATCAATTCTAGGGTTTCAAATTTCAATTTAAGGATTTAGGTCTTAAGTAACAAAATCGAGCTACAACTACATTTAGTTAACAATAAAAACGGCCGATTCCGCTTACACAGTTCAATTTCAGTTTACCAGCAGCTTACAAAAAAGTTAAACAAATTGAGATGATTAGTGTTGAATAAGAGAATTAGTTGTAAAAGAAGATGTACAAGATGTGTTCGGATAATGGAGTAAAGGAGCAGGTGGAGTTAGTATACGTAACCTTAAGGTGATGCGATCGCCGGTGATCGGAGAAACTACCGCCGTAGATTCCGACCGGAGTTGTGAGCGTTAACAGGGGTTTAGATCAGAGAGTTGTTTTACTCTACCCGAGCTTACTTTAGGAAGGAAATGAATGGAAAGAATAATTATACATTTAGGAAGGAAATGAAAGGAAAGAATAATTATACATGTGTTCCTGAGTTTCATTAAAATAAAAAAAAGAAATGAAGTGAATGCGTGTTCCCGAATTTCATTAAAGGAAAGAAATGGAAGGAAAACAAGAAGAAAAATGAAGAAAAACGTTTCCTTCCAAATTGGAAGGAAATGGAAGGAAAGAGAGAGACGAGAAGAAAAGAAAAGAAAAGAAGAGAAAGGATTTGTTTTCCTTTCTTTTCTCTCGTTAAATGAACTCGGGAACATAGCGTAAATATTTCACAACAATAATGTTACCAATCGAATTTATCGCTACCGTACAACTCTCGTTATGTTAACCGTTGTTTTTTTATTAGATTTTAATACTTTTAATTAAGAGTTATTCACTGATATCACTTCCAATTAAAACATTTACTATCATTAATTCCAACTTAACATTAAAGGTGTTTTGTTACTCTGTTTTTATGTCATATAAGCATGTCACGTAAGATAAAAAAAACCATATGGATAAAAACAAAGTGACACAACTAAAGAAGTGTTAAGTTGTGAGTGGTGAAATTAATGGTCTTAATTAATTGGGAGTGTCAGTGATCAGTACCCGATAGTTGAGACTTAAAAAATGTATTATTTATATGTTTTGTCAAATAACTAATTCATTTCTCACTTAGACACCCGTAACACGTAACTACATAAGTCCTTAGGCTTACCCTTATACACCTTTCAAAGGTTGCGTTGTGCAGCCTCATCCATTCTTCACCCGCACATCTTAGGGGGTTATAAGGATGGCTTTTGTGGGGCTCACTTGATTAATATGTTTGTTGAGTTGTTTTTTAATGATTATTAATATGTGGTCATAGGAGTATGGTATACCGTTGGAGGTAAAAGTTGATTACGGAAATACGTATGCATCTTTATCATGTTTTACTTTGTTCTAATTGATATATACATATAAATAAATTAAATGGTAAGAAAACACGTACATGAAAACCCCAACAGATGTTTTTCTTACTTAGACACTACTCGTAAAGGTTAAATGATCGTTAATAAGCTTTCTAAAACTCAAATTGATTAAGGAATAACGTTAAATCCTAAATTCTCTTATTCAAAAGCCAACAAATCTTAGTACAGTTAAAAGCCAGTTAAAAATCTTAGTGTTATAACTTATAAGTGTACAAAAGCCCGTTTTCACGGGGTTACCACTTCGATTTAGATTTCACCATGTCAATTCGAATGTTGGAAGTTGAAACCAATGAAAACAAACCGGCCAGGTAACGGTCCTTATAACCACCTAAACCGGTTTTTTTCCATATCTACTACTCTAGTAGTAACAAAAAACCAAATCTATCTATCAAATCAAACTTTTAGAGGACAATTTTTGGAGGGATTTTTTTTTTTCTATAATAGGAAGTTTGGGAGGTAAAATTTAGCTAAATGTTTCACCATGCAAGTTGATGGAGCCAACTCCTTAAATGTTACTCCCTCCGTCCCATTTTAAATGTCCAAATTTCCTTTTTTGGTTGTCCCAATTTAAATGTCCATTCCAAAAATAAAAATATCATTTCCAATTTTACCCATAATTATTTAACATAAAACCTACTTTATGACTAAAATACAAAATACTTTAATGATATTTTTGTCATTTTTTAGGTTAAAATAATATAATAATCTACTTTTTCTTAATCTTTGTGTTGTGGGTCCCATGACATTTAAATTGAGACGGAGGGAGTATATATTTACAAATTGTTAAATATAATGATTATAATTTCTTTATAAATATTACTATTTAACCCGTGTGTAACACACGGGTATTAAACCTAGTGAATCAATGAATATGATCTAATCGAACTATGTAACTAACCATTGTAGTCGTAGACCAGAACTTGGGCTTGTTAATTAAGCCCAATACCCAAAAAGCTCGTTTTCCAACTATATAAACCGAATTAGGGTTTTATCTTCTTCTCTCTACTCAATCGGAGCTTAGGTTTGAACCAGCAGCTTTGCATCCAATCCACATTCGAGGTTCGTTACCTACTTATCGCTCATTGATTCATTTTGTTTGATTTTTCAAGTTTACATACAACGTTTATTAATTGTTTTGTATGCCAGTTCTGTTCAGAAATGGAGGTTGAACCTATTGTTGAAGACGGAAAGAGTCGCAGCGATATCTTGCTCTTTAACCGATGGAGCTATGACGATGTTCAGGTTTTATTATTTATCGATTGTTTTGAATTTATCGTTTCAGATTAATTTTCGCCGGATATGTTAACTCATTTAATCATTTCGAGTGATTAATTGCATATATAGCTTGTTAGGTTCACGATTGATTTTAGATTGCAGCTGAGTTCAGTTTCATAGCTGAATTTATGTTTTGTGTGTTATCATTTTGAATTTATTTAGTTTTGAGATGTTCGATTGGTTAAATTCTTATGTAGGCTGTTAGATACATGATTGCTTTTAATTTGCAGCTGAGCTTAGTTTTATAGCTGAATTTTTGTTTTAATTGTGTTATCTTGTTGAATATGTCTTAGTTTTGATACGTTTGAAGGCTAATTGAACAAAATCATTTTCACCTTATGCTATCAGCATTGTTATATGTTGCGTATTTGTTTGATATCGACTAGTGATTAGTTTGATTAAGCAATAGCCAACACATGTAACGTTTACTTCAGAACTATGTATGATCAAAGTCATCAAACCGATACTTGTAGTGGTAAATTGACAAACTATTGTCAAAACGATGGTCAATTATTTGCAGTTAAATTTTCTGTATTGATTTTCTTAGAACTATGTGTGATCAGCTGTTCAAGTGGTTTATTTATAGAAAGTATTGTTTATTTGTGTCAGGTTCCTGATCTTTCTGTTGAAGATTACATCACTGCTACTGCTTCAAAGCACCCGATCTACATGCCTCACACAGCTGGAAGGTACCAAGCAAAGCGATTCAGGAAGGCTCAATGCCCAATTGTTGAACGGTTAACCAACTCCCTCATGATGCATGGCCGAAACAATGGGAAGAAGTTGATGGCTGTTCGTATTGTCAAGCATGCGATGGAAATCATCCATCTGTTAACTGATGCCAATCCCATTCAAATCATTGTTGATGCCGTCATCAACAGGTATACAATGGGTGATTATATTATTTGGTTTAAATAGGTTATGATAGATGTTAAGTGATAATGTTGTTGTTAATTTGGCAGTGGGCCAAGAGAAGATGCAACTAGGATTGGTTCTGCTGGTGTTGTGAGGCGTCAGGCTGTTGATATTTCACCTTTGAGACGTGTCAACCAGGCTATCTATCTTCTTACTACTGGTGCACGTGAAAGCGCCTTCAGGAATGTTAAGACTATCGCAGAGTGTCTTGCTGATGAGCTTATCAATGCCGCCAAGGGTTCTTCAAACAGGTACCTACGTCTATGGTTTTTTATTCATGTTGCATGATGACCCCAAAAATGTGCTTTCAAGTTCATGTTATTTAATGATTGTTTTGTGTTGTTGGTGCAGCTATGCGATTAAGAAGAAAGACGAGATTGAGAGAGTCGCCAAGGCCAATCGTTGAAGATGGGTTATGGTTTTTGTTTCGGGTAGTGTTGTATGGGACTGTTTGAGGAACGATCTTGAGATCAAGTGTTTTATCATGGATATTGGTTTAGGTTTTTCATTTTATGTACTTGATTTTGATGCCTTTGAGTTGTTTTTTGTGCTTAAATCAAATACTTTATTTTGTTGTTAGCATTTGCATGTTTCTCTTTTGGTGATATCATTTAAAAGTAGAGTAAATTGCATAAGATTTCAATCCAAATTTAACACTATACGTCTTTGATTTTTGGTGGCGTTAACAGTTTACGTCTTCTTGTTGATTCTCCATCCATCCAATGTTTATTATACTAGTTTACTTTGGAAGGTTAAAAAATGAAAAGAGAACGGTTTTGCCTTTCACTTGTCGGTCACATCAAGATCGTGTATAAAAGTTTGGATGGAAAATTGATGAAATGACGTAAGTTGTTAATAAATATAAACTCAAAGACGTATACTATAAAACTCAGATGAAAACTGCCAATTGCTCTAACAAATATTTGAAAGCATGTTTGGATAACCATTATGGTATGACCAACATGTATTAACAAGTTTTCTGTTTGGCATCATATTAATAGATATAATTAATAACAAACCTGATAATATAATGATCAAACAAATATAATTAATAATAAAACCTGATAAAGTGATAATACGATGATCAAAAAAATGTATAATGATCATAAGATTGATACATTAATGACTAATATATAACATATTAAATAAGAAAACATTTGTAACTTTGAAACATCAAATTCGTGTATTTGTAAACATGAAACATGGTCTTAGTACTCCTCTTCTCCTCCTTCCTCTTCCTCCTCGGCGTCTTGCCCGACCTCCTCGTAGTCTTTCTCGAGAGCCGCAAGATCCTCTCGGGCTTCTGAGAACTCACCTTCTTCCATTCCTTCACCCACATACCAATGCACGAAGGCTCGTTTTGCAAACATCAGATCAAACTTGTGGTCAATCCTATTAAAAACCTCAGCCATTGCGGTGTTGTTACTTATCATGCATACTGCACGCTTTGTCTTAGCAAGATCACCGCCAGGCACCACCGTTGGCGGCTGGTAGTTGATTCCACATTTGAAACCCGTAGGACACCTGAAACATGCCCAAAATAAACTTTGAAACAACAACATCGTATCGGTTTAACGTCTCACTCTAAAATACTCGGTCAGTTTAAGTTATTACACAAAATACATTTGAAGAAACAAAACAACCAAAATTTAAAATCCGTTATGCACAGGGCGGATGTAAAGATGGTCTAGCCGTAGCCCGGACTACGGGTCAACTTTTTGTGCGTAATGTAAAATTTGTTGTTTTTTCTCGTTGTATGTTTAAGATACACATGAGCAATTAAAATGCTACCCCTGAACAATGAAAACATATTTTTATTGCCAATTTTGTTTGAAAATGTGTCAATAAAATGATGATATTGGTTAAAATGGTCCAAATATTGTTAAATTTTTTTTAAGAAAATGATGATAAAACACCTGATATTGCTAATGATATGCAAGAAAATGATGTGTTTGTATGAGTGTATGAAAAAAAAACCGTACTAAGTGTCGCCACTTTTTTTAAGAATGTAGGGCAATTTCATTCGAGGATACCACAAATATTTTGGGCTAGCTCCGTCACTAGTTATGCATTTAAAAAAGAAACTTACCAATCAACAAACTGGACTGTACGTTTGGTCTTGATGGAACCAACAGCAGTGTTAACATCTTTCGGAACCACATCACCTCGGTACATCAAACAACAAGCCATGTACTTCCCATGTCTCGGGTCACATTTAGCCATCATGTTCGACGGCTCAAACACCGCAGTCGTGATCTCTGACACCGAGTTCTGCTCATGGAAAGCTCGAGCAGACGAGATCACAGGCGCATATGACGAAAGCATGAAATGAATACGAGGGTACGGAACCAAATTTGTTTGGAACTCGTTAATGTCAATATTAATCGCGCCATCAAACCTTAAAGATGTCGTTAGTGACGAGATTATTTGAGAAATTAAACGGTTTAAGTTCGTGTAAGACGGCCTCTCGATGTCTAATGCCCGCCTACATATATCATATATTGCTTCGTTGTCGAGTAATGCTACCACGTCAGTGTGTTCGAGAAGCGAATGAGTCGATAACACACTATTATATGGCTCAACAACCGCGGTTGAGATTTGAGGAGACGGGAAGATAGAAAACCCGAGTTTTGGTTTTTTACCATACTCGATCGAGAGACGTTCCATAAGCAATGAGCCTAAGCCTGAACCGGTGCCACCACCAACCGCATTGAAGACCATAAAGCCTTGCAAGCCGGTGCAGTTGTCCGCTAACTTTCGGACCCGGTCAAGACATAGATCAACAATTTCTTTGCCCACTGCACATAAGTTGGTTTTGAGATTGATTAAAAATTTGACATCATTCAATACGCAACACACATGAAAATATTAGTTTTTGGATTGTGTCATCTAACATGTTATGTTATTAAATAAGTCATGTTCAAGTTCACATGCTTAACTCGTTTAATTAAACATGTTGACCCTCAACTCTGTTATGTTGATTTCACAACCTGTTTAACATGTTTACAACTTGATGAAAATATGTTTGATTCGATTAGATAAAGCCATAAAGGGGTTAAATTAACATGTCATAATCATTGTTATTAGTTTTAGTAGTGTGTATGGGTTTGACACGAATTGAATAAATATTTTTTGGGCCACATTTTTGTTGGGGTTTTAAATTATGAACCCACAAGCCTGATTTTTATTAACTTAACCCGATAACTTACCACGATTATCACCCATAGTGTATTTTACCTGTGTAATGTCCTCTAGCGAAATTGTTGGCGGCATCTTCTTTACCAGAAATGAGTTGTTCGGGGTGGAAGAGTTGTCTATAAGTCCCGCTCCGGACCTCGTCTATGACGGTTGGTTCAAGATCCACAAATACAGCCCTTGGCACGTTCTTTCCCGAACTGGTTCCACTAAAGAATGTATTAAATGAGTCGTCTCCGTTTCCTTGTGCATCACCACTGTAAACAAAATTACATGAACTTTAATTTGGTTACCAAGTTTCAATTTTGTTCTAATTAAGTCACTCAAGTTTAAAAATTGTTCCAATTAGGTCACTCACCTTCATATTTTATTCAAATTAGAGGTTTTAACATGTTGTTTTCACATGTTTTTCTTTACGTTTCAATTAGGAATTATTTTTTACATTTTTTTATGCTAATGTGAAGCGGTAATGTGAATTGTAGATTTATTTTTTTATTTTTTATTATAATTAACATATTTTTAAATTTTTTAATATAATTACATATATTAAATATTCCGACCCCCACATTCTATCCCTAATTCCTTTCTTGACACAAACAAAATCCAACAATTGCTCGATTTGAAGGTTTAGTCATCCAATTCAAGTAAAATATGCTTGAGTGACCTAATTAGAACAAAACTGAAACTTGGTTATGTTTCTATGGCATTTTCCCTATTTAGGGGTAACTTTGGCATTTTCCCTATTTAAAATGTGTTTTTATGATAACATTGAATATTTTATACATACATCTCTATTATAATACAGGTGAATGAATGCTTTCAGAATGTTTTTTTGTCACATGTCATCTTTTAAAAACATTTGAAACATGAAAATATTTTATATGCTCAAAATATGCGTATATATTTATATATTACACTATTATAATAACACTAAATACACTTTTGCTTCAAACTTTTAGGTAGACTTTTGTAAAATTTACAAGTAGTAACACTTTCAACACTCTTTTACAACATTTTAACTACTAATAAAATGCGCTTTTTAACAGCAAATTTAATAAAGTTCTTTTAATTTTCTTTTTTAAATTAACTTCTCTCACGAAATTTAAATAGCTAAAATTTTTTCATATGTTATTTTTAAAAAAAATTGCACAATAAAAATAAACACTTTTTATTTTATTTTTTTCTAAAAAGATTCTATATAAACTTAAGTAGTTACCATTTGTTATGTTTACGATAGAGTCTACCTATCTATCTATTACAATATATAAACTTCGTTTATCATGTGTTTCCACTTGACAACTTTATAAAAAGTTATCAATTTTAAAATTCTATCCCTTATAGTTCTATAACTTATATATATAACTTTATCCACTCTTGTAAAGTTTAAATGCGTCTAATGTGTCTTCGCTGACTTTGTTATTAACTCATCAAAATGGATAAAGAATTATTGTTTAATGAGCAAGTGGGCGAGGGTTACCCATTTCATCATTTTTCTCAACATTTTTTTCCTATAAAAGGGGGTATCAAATTCGATCATTGAGAAGTTATGAAGATTAAATATCTTTTTTCTTATGATTAAAGGTTATATATCGTAATCATTTACTTCATTTTATGTGTATTTATTAAAATATAAAAAATAAATAAAGTTCGGTTTCTTTTAGAACACATTCAAAATATTCTAAATATATAATTTAAAAACTTCATCTTTTTGGCAAAATATAATAAATGACTCTAACCCGTGTAACACACGGGGTCTAACCAAGTTAAAATATAAAAATATTCACATCTCATTCTTCACCACTTCTCGATATTTACACTAAAAAGTCATTACATTTCTTTTTTTTTTTCAATTAAATAAAATTATTTTTATACATTACCTTATCTATCTCTTATACTCACAACCACATTAAAAAAATATTAAAAAATTGTGAAGATCAACATTAATTTTTTTAAATACACAGATGAACAGTATATTCCTCAATTTTTTTTCACTAACCTCTATTCACAAGTCACAATCATCCATAACCATTCTCTAAATTATCAACAACTCACTCACAAATAATTTAGGGAAAATCAAACTATATAATTCAAGTGACATTTTATTTATATATATTTGTAATTTTGTTGTAAATTTGTAACTCTAGAACGCATGCAAAAATAAAACAAATAAAATTTGATCTTGACCCGTTAAACTTGTGTAACGTTTTAATTCATGTGTTCAAACACATGAAAGTTCATATCATGTTTGGATTCTTTACGGATTCGACTCACCAACATGGAACATGAGTCCATGACCCATTTAACACCTAATATGATTAATCGTAAAGTTTATTTAAAAAAAATGAAAATAAAAACGGAAACACGAGTATGTATGTGAAACAAAAGGACTATGCGAACCTAGGGATAAAGCCATCGGGTTGAATGCCATGTTCGAGACAATAAAGCTCCCAACAAGAATTCCCGACTTGAATTCCGGCTTGGCCGATATGAATGCTTACGATCTCCCTCATTTCTTTACTTGGAACTTATAATCAATCAACAAAACGCTTTTTGTAATGAAGAAGAAGAAACAAATGAGTTGTTTTAAAATGATTTAATAGGAAAATGTCTAAGTGCAAAAAGAAATAAAAAAACACATTTTGGTTGGACAAGAGGTTATTGCGGCCTACCTCTTGTTCGTTAGAGGCAAAGGTTTCTACTTTTGGAAGATTGCTTGTTTGGTATTTATATTTTTTTTTATCAAATGTTCTGTTAAGTTTTATCTTAAATAAAATACAACATATATAGTCATCTTATACAACAAGCACCGGACATTAACATTGTTGTCTCAATATTACCAGACATTAGTCGGGCGGTAAGATACTTTAAAGCTAATATAAGATTGATGAAGTTTAATTGTGATTAATCTGTTGTTTATTTTATATATAAATTTCAGTTTTATAAAAATATACACACATTGATGTAAATATAATATTTCATAATTCCCGGGCTTTGTATTTTTATATGTAAATTTGAGTTATCACACACACGTTAATCTAAACATAATACTTAAAAATTTTGAGTTTTGATCGTGAAAGTGAAATTAGCACCTAAAGTTATGGATTTAAGGAATAAAACTCATGAGTTATAGATCCGGTAGGTAAATTTAAGGTTTAAAAATGCATTTAAAGGCTTTTACTTTTATTGACCTATTACTACGATTAGGACCAACCGCATACCAATTAATGGACCGATTATAAAAAATTCATAAGTTAATTCACCGATTAATCAGCCTAGGTGATCTTCTCTGCTACATCTTCTACGTTCTCAAAGATACCCTAATTCGTTACCGTTAAAATAATAGCCCATTAAAATTTTTATTATCGCTTCATAACTCATCTTTAAATGTGAAAAGCTTAAAATGAAATTAAAAAACCCAATTATAATCATTAACCTTTTATCACAACACAAAAGCATTCATAAAAATTACTATATTTTTTTCATATTCAATTAGTTAATATTTTTTATATTATCGTTACATCTTATCACAACTATTTTTAAAAAATATTAAAAACATAATAAAGACAATGTTTTCATAAATATTAACAGATACACACACTTACCACAACAACTTCAAAAAATATTAAAAATATAATGTCATATCTTTTCACTTACAACCACAAACAAACTTAAAAATGTATAAAACCCACTTATAAATACACATGGAACCTCTTTTGAATGCTAATCCATTCATCTTTAGAGTTTTAAAGTTGTACCATAACCCAAATCCGTAGACAAAGTAAACTCAATTTCTAGATGATACATATGAAAAAAGAAAAATCGGACGTAGGTGAAAGAACATAGTTCCATAACATCAAACTAAAATAATTAGTGAATCTTAGTTCAATATCGTTATAACATGCTCCTCTCTAAACTGATAATGTATATCCCAGATATAAAAACATGGGGAAAGTGAATATGAGGCTGTAACACATCTAAGCTTAGATGCGAAACACTCTAAAACTACGTAGTTTTGTTTAAATCAACATCAAAACTACAATTTCAATTAGTTTAGTTCAAATGATATCTCCTAAATTCAACATCAAAACTACAATTTTAAAAGTAATGCATGATTTTCGAATAGTCTTCTTTGTTCGATCCATTCAAATCACATATTCATTTATATCACCAATTTAAGGCAAATTGGCCTAAAATAATCCCAACTAACACCTATTGGCCGAAAATAATCCCAACTCAGTTTATTCCCTCCAGTGGTCCCAAATCCAACTTTTTTGGCCTACAGTGGTCCGTCGTTAAGTACACTTAACGGCCGTTAACTTTTTTTCTATTTTTTTCGAATTTCAAACCGATATTTTAAGGATTTTGATCGGGAGGAGAATACGAGTAAGTTGATGTAAACCTTACTTCCAATTGTTGCTCCAAATGGTTTAATTTTGATATCCGGTTAATACACCGTTAGGTTTTAAACACCCGATTGAAGACCGTTTTATCGTTTGGAACACCAGTTCGAAGTAAGGTTTACATCAATTGAATCGTATACTCCTCCCGATCAATATCCAAAAAACCTTGTTTTGAAATTCGAAAAAAATCAAAAAAAAGTTAACGGCCGTTAAGTGCACTTAACGGCGGACCACTGGAGGCCAAAAAAGTTGGATTTGGGACCACTGGAGGGAATAAACTGAGTTGGGATTATTCTCGGCCAATAGGTGTTAGTTGGGATTATTTTTAGCCAATTTGCCCCAATTTAAAATAATAAAATTTACTACATTCTCTTGATCCTATATGAATTTCCTTTCGGTTGGTTAAATACATTTTTTAAATGCAATGATTCATTTTGAATCAATAGATTACAGCATATATATTGAAATATAGTATGCATATTATAATCGTAATTGTGAACTTAATAGACGAGAAAGATACGTGATAATAAGGGAGTAATCTAATAGAGTTAAGGAATTCTAGTTAAATCTAATGAATCTATTGGCTAAAACTCCATAGTTTTGATGTTGATTTATACAAAACTACGTAGTTTTAGAGTGTTACGCATGTAAGCTTAGATGCGTTACAGGCTTACAGCCTCATATTCACTTTCCCCATAAAAACATAATGTTTATATTATACACCCTTGATTAGAACTTTTAAGAACCTTTGCAAAACTTATGGGTTCTATGCCGTTGTTTCACATGCCGCAATACTGCTATTAGACATGTCCCAGACACGCACCAAAATACTCATTTGTGGTGTAATATCCTTACTAATGTTATAACAATTGTATATTGTGTGACTTTCTTTTTCTAGTTGCCATTGTTATACCTCCTATCAGTTACGTCATGAGAAAAAATGGTATGCATTCGTATAAACGACTGATTATGGAATTTTTAAAGGATGTATCATTTGGTCATTTAGGCAAAAAAATATAGCAAATTAAGATCTTTGGTCATTTCATAGTCTAATTAATTGAGTTTTTTACCGGCAAAAAATTTAGCAAAATGTCAAGGCGTAGGGATCATTTAAGTAAAAAAGTTTAAATGTGTAATTTTTTAAAAAAAAATGGATAAATTCCCATATTGAAATTAGCTCTTAGTTTTTATTTGGGTGGGCAACTAGCAAATTTCATACTATGTATATGTGTATGAGATTTTGTGATGGTTTAAATGGGGATGCAGGCAACTTGTTGCTCGTTTACAAATCTCTCATATAAATTCTAATGGATTGTTTAAATGAAATATTAAAATTAAAAAAAGTACATTCCTTTACAAAATTCAAAGACGGATCTTCTAATCCTCTAGAATTGCATCACAACCCTAATCCATAATACCTTTATTAACTACTCTAAAATCTGAAAGAAAATTGGCTACAATCATTTGCTGGAATTTTTACAAAATAAACACATAAATAAATAAAAAGGTGAAAATCAAATGTAGGTGAAAGAGCAAAGTTCCATAACATGAAACAATTAAAAAAACTCAAAACATAATTTGAGTCTCTTAAGTTAAACACCGTTTTTATATGCTCCTGTCTGAACTGAACAGAGATAATAACTCAAACATTCAATTATTCGAGAGCAAATTTACAACAAATAAATAAATAAAATATATACAAATTTAAAAAAAAATTATTGTCCGATGCTGCTTGGGAGAAAACTGATGGTATAACAGATGCTCTCCTCAAAACGCATCAGTATGTTTTAGATCCAAATTAAATTAAAAACTTAATAAAGGAAAAAAAAACATATTCAATATAAGCCTCTTAACTAAGCTCGATATGAAATTGTAAAAGTGTTCATACGGCTACTCTTTAGAGGCGTTGATTTGATTGATGAATTGAAAAAAAAAACTGGTGAAGTTTAGGGTTGAAAATCATTGTTAATTGCAAGGTGAAATAGAGAGTGATTTTAGGGTTTTTGATTTATATATAACAGACTAAAGGTTTTTTTGGTGGGTCTCAAGGCCCAAAGTAACTTGGCCCAGGACTAACTGGTCAAAGCTAGTTTTTTTCTAAATAGTAGCCTTATTATAAAATAACATATTGACTTTATTAACTTAACTTTTATGTCAATAAAAAATCTGAATCATTATGTGTTGAATGGTTAAGATATCTAAATTATTAAGAGACTCTATTAATAAAAGAGATGTTGAGGTAGAAATACAGATGAGAGTAAAGTAGGTATATGCTACATTCAGTTTCATTCAGTATCTCACTGTCTCTTAACCATTCAGCATAACTGAACCATTCAAGGCAATTAATGAACCAATAAGAAGTGAAACAAACAGCCCTTTAAACATGTATTTTGTAACTGAGTTTAATAACATAAGAAGATGGTTAAATTTTCAAAATTTTTAGGTTTGGGTTTTAATCATGACATAACCCTTTTCTTATAATGGTAGGTTTCTTCTTTTACTGTCTTTCCGAGTGACTTAGTCCTAAAACTTTAAAATCAAAGGAGCGTCAACGTTTTTTAAACTATATTTTAAAATAATTGTTTTAATGTGTCTATAAGAATTAACATAATAAAAGTTAACTATAATTATAATTAGTCATTTGGAAACAAAACAACAAAAAAAAGTTATAAATATGTAATTCAATTTGCATGATTGTAGTTGAAATATTATTATGCACATAAATATTTTCAGTAATTTTCAGATATGATGATTTGTTTTGCATATAAATACTTTTTATAATTACACTTCACTATGTATTTCATTAACATAACAAAACTGCATGCCACTTCACTATATGTTTCATATATATAGTTACATCCATTAATCAAATTAATATGATGATAATTTCATCGAGACAAGATATATCACGAAAAAGTACACATACACAAAAAGTTAATTCAAATCACCATAAAGAATAAACATACATCGATCTCAAAACAATCTCCGGCTGGCTAAAAAATCAATAAACCAAATAATATAGCAATGAGAGAAGCGACCGCGGTAGGTACGAAAACACCGGCTTCAGAAGCCGGACCAGGAGCAGCAGCTGGAGCTTCTTGAGCTGCCACATTAGTGACAACGGATACGGCCATCAACATAACAACAAATGCGGCGAAAAGCTTCATCTTCATTGATTCCATTGTTGTACGTAGAACGATTGACTGATCGTATAGTATGATAGATTGTCGTTAAAAAAATAGTAGAAGTGAGTGTTGTGATTAGTGAATGTGGGTGTTGGGGTTAATATAGAGTGTTGACACTTGACAGGGTGTTTATGTGCAAAATAATAGCTGTTGCCAACGGTTTTATCGCCGTTTACGTGGGCTCCACGCACTTTTTTTTAAATTCAAGTTATGGAAAGAAATAATTGTATGGTTTGGTTTGTATCAAATTCTGAAAGCTATTTTTGAAAATTAAAATTTCGGTTTCGAGCAAAAAGATGACTTGCGAAAACGTTGGTTACTACGTTTTCTGGTCTGGTTTTGTGATCTGTTTTTTTCTTTTAAATTTCAATCGATTGTTTTAAAACTTTTAATTCAAACTAAAGGATTTGGTTAACGCTTTATATAAAGTTAAACTTAATTACCATACAATTTATGCATAATTTATTATTTAGATATTTTAGGCGGTATCAATGAGAGGGGACGGTGTTCCCACACTCCAGATCCCCTCTTATCATATTCTTCACAACCTCTGGAGCGGTAAGAAAATCTCATCCATCCCGATCTCATTTCCCTTTGTCGATTTCATCCCGGTCTCCCTTACCAATGTGTACAGTCCACACCCTTAGTAGTTAGTAGTAGCTATATAAATTCTTTCGAGTATCGCTTTTTATTAAGGATACTAGATTGTTACCCGTGTATTACACGGGATTTCAGTTTAATATGTTTTATTTAAATTTAGGTATTAAATTTATTTTTAACATATCCCTATTAAATCGGTTTGGATATTTACAAATATTTTCCTATCAAAATTATATGTTAAAATAAAGAAAATTATCTATAACAATTGGTTATTTTTTTTAATATATCAGGTTAGAAGATAATTCATGATAAGTGGTAAATTTTTAATT
Organism: Tagetes erecta; assembly: GCA_030867185.1. Lineage (NCBI taxonomy): Eukaryota > Viridiplantae > Streptophyta > Magnoliopsida > Asterales > Asteraceae > Tagetes > Tagetes erecta. Next base: position 2,274,096 of record CM061489.1, on the reverse strand, counting down.
TGAACATATTGGGTTAGGAGATAATTCATGATAAGTGGTAAAGTTTTAACTTGAACATATCGGGTTAGGAGATAGATGATGATAATCGGTAAATTTTTATTTGAACATATCATATTAGGTTATAATTGATGATAATTTGTGAATTTTGTATTTATACATATCGGGTTATTTCGAATATGGAGCATATCATGACCCGTATTAAAATCATCCATCAAATTAAATCAGAGGATGACACATAAGCAAAATCCTATGTGGAGTACTTAGAATGTTGACATGTGGATGAGTTACTCAATTATTAGAATAGGTAGATATGAAATGCATATAACTACATTGTTACCAATCATGTATTTTTAAGTTGCATATAGTCATCACTTAAAATCAACTTTAAATCAATGGCATGTTAACTTAGCAGGATCAACCCACGCGAGACTTAGCAGCTTGAAGCATTTCGATTATGAGCGTCTTTACATCCCTACAAATTCAGAAACAAACACCAAAGTTAATAACCCAAACATAACACATTCCTCATTTCTCAGGGGATCACGTCGTATAAATGAGTCCAAAAGATGGATAATACCAAAAGAATGAACAAATGAGACGTTTTTCATGACTTACTTTCTTTCTACTGCACGTCTAGGGAATGCTATCCGAAGTTTAAAGTTCTTATCTTGATATCCAGCCTACCATAAAGATGAAAAACAAAAGGTATAGATTCTAGCAACAAGATGTATGCAAAGTCGAAAAGACATTCACCTTTACATTGAAGCCTAGGCTATCGACATCCAACATGTATGCAAAGTCCACCTGTAGATATGAGTAAACTTAACATTTCTCAAACAAAACACTTCAATTGTTTTTGTGACCTTGAGAACGCGTAAGGGGTAACTCATATGTCCCCACAGTTGGGCCAAATAAACCAGTGGGACCAAGTAAGACGTGCGCCGTATACTGTGTAGGTAGCCTTCAAGAGGTTAACGCACGAAAACAGTGAAAACTGAATTCGACCCTCGGACATTTGCTAGAGGGAATCAGACGCTTACCGGTTACCATTGTGCCACCCCTTGAAGGTTGAGGTTTAAAATGTAACAATGTTGTTTTCTTGTTATTGAAAATGAAAAAAATGCTTAGAATATATGCAACTAAAGATTAGAGCTTACTGGAATTGATGTTGAGTGTTGAACTATGAGTTTGGTATCATTTGCGTGGTCTTTGTTCATGTGTGACTGCATTGACACATAATAAGTTGTTTAAATAAATTCAGCAAAGAAAAGAATTAAAATATAGAAACATAAAGGAGAAAACAATACCGATATAGGTTTAGAAAACTGATATATTTGATCCACTTTTGCTTCTCTAAACTCATTGTCAGTGAACTCTGTAAAACCAAATTTTGAGAATGTCTTGAATGCTATATGTTGGTTGAGTTAGCGGTTCAAATTATTTGCAAAGAAAACAAACCTCCTGATTGAAACAAAGATGTAGCAACCCCAGAAACATAGTGTACAACTTTTGGTTCAATACGTAAAAACAGAAAGTCATCAAAGTCAACCTTCATCATACCCAAGTGATAGAATTACATTAACAGGTCCAAAGCATTAAAACACATATATGCGAGTAGGTAGGGGTGTAAACGAGTCGAGCTACTCGTGAGCTACTCGAGATCGGATCGATAAAAAGCTCGAACGAGCCGAGCTTTTTCGAGCTCGAGCTCGAGCTTTAAAAAAAGCTCATTAAGTTATCGAGCCCGAGCTCGAGCCGGCTCGCGAGCCTTATCGAGCTTTTCACTTATATGTTTTTTTTATTTATTTTATAAATATATATTATTATTAATAGTTAAAATATATTTAAGTTATGATTAAAAATATATAATATGTATTTTGTTATATATAAAATACATATAATTAAAAGTTTTTATAAAATTAAATATAAATAATTACAATATTATATAAAATTAAATATAAATAATTAAAAATAAAATAATAAAAAACCAGACGAGCCGAGCCTGAGTCGAGCTCGAGCTTGAGAAATTTGTGACGAGCTCGAGCTCGAGCTTTGAAATTAAAGCTTTAAACGAGTCGAGCTCGAGCTCGAGCTTGGTTAAGCTGAAACGAGCCGAGCTCGAGCCTAGCCTAGCTCGGGCTCGACTCGACTCGTTTACACCCCTACGAGTAGGCGAGTGACAGATAAACCAAATTCTAATCCATTTATAAAGAAATGGGACGATTTGGGCTGATCTCAAACATGCCAAATCAAGAAAAATAAATAAAAAGGGAATGAGTGAAATGGGTTGGATGGATCAAACAGGTTGAAAGTCTCCCAAAGTCTAATTTTAACGCATACAATGACCAAACTTATTTTATTAAAAACTCATTATTATTGTAGAAAGAATTAACACATCGATTAATCATAAAACTTATAAAAATGGACAACATATTTTTGTGTCAACACAACCCGTACAACAAAAAGACATTTTTCAACTCAAACATATTTTAACCAGTAACCCAACTCGCCCACCCACCCGTCCAGTCAACAACAAACATTACCCAAAATGCATCGGGATGTCTAGCCATATATGTCGTACGAATGGCATCTCTCTCATTTTCAGGAACCTATGGAATTAATAAAAAAAAATACGCAAAGCATCATTATAAATAACTCATCAAACATAATAAATCAAAAGAAATAAGAGTAGTTGAAAGCTGACTGCTGATTGATTGATTATCAACTAAAAGGAGCATAAAAAGTTTAAAGTTGTAGAAAATCACTACTCACAGAAACAGCATCACCATGTAGAGTTATAATTAAATCTGTTTGATCTTCTGGATCTTTAGCAACAAGCAATGAGCATTTAGGATTAGCCAGGAGGTCCTGTAGAATACCAAAAATTATAGGACCCTGAAAATAATCGTGGAACTATCTGAAAGTTACATAAATCCTATTTTCTTGGGCAGATTTTGTATGCATATAATAATCTCTATACATGAAATTAAAGGAGAACCACCATAATACTTATGAATGAATTAACTTGGATTATGTCTTATTTCTAACACGCCTAATGTATGATTTTTTAGAATATAGCCAAAAACGAAATGGGTTGAATGGGCCAAAAGTCAACCAAAATTGTGTTTTAATACAAAAGAGTAGTTCTCTGTTAGTCTTGATTCACAGATTTGAATTAATAATGTAATAATATAGTTTAATATTTATAGAAACTACTTTGAAAGGGGACAAAGTAGGTCAATACAATCTAAAATGACCATACTGTCTATTTTGCCACCTCTAATTTGAAGTTTAAGCTTGAAATTAATTAATGTAAATATACAGACGCTTGGTAGTAACAAATCTAATGACTCTAAAAGTCAACTGTGTTCACATACCTTTGTATGAACTGCCAAATTACTGACTGCTAATATAGGAGATCCGCTATCATCACAAGCAAAATCAACCATTGATCCTGATGGATAACCCTCATGCTTCTACAAAATACATGAAGTTGCAACAACAATTCAGTAGTAAATATGACAAAGAAACATTAAGGAGTTGAGGAAAATGTAAACAACTTTAACTTAAACATGAGAACTAAATCAAGCGAGGACATATCAGTATATCACATTATTCACATCATCATACACAATTTACATGTTATGTACATTTGTTCTAAAAGTAGCCCCAATTTTAAGTTCGGTAGTCAGGTAGGTGACTTTTTCAAATAAAAAACTACAGTGTGTTCTTATCATTAGAACCAAAAACATTTACTGTTATTAGCACCAAGTAAGTTTACGTGTGAAATTATATCCTTTTTCTCCTAAGGTACATAAATCCAAATCAATTAATGACACAAAATCACCGATAACCGTCGAATATATGTTATCTGTCAAGTAAATATATAACTACTGCAACGGATTGATTATCTGTTTGTTGATACTCGAGTTGATTATAAACCAAGAAAGATCATCCAACCACATTTCTTACTCTAACTCAGTCAAATAACTATACTTCCTACCTAAAAATAATTCTGAAATTGAGATAAATGACAAAAACAATAGAGAAAATGACTAAGCCATATGTCAATGTTTAGAAATTCAACACGAACGACAAACCTGAGAGAACGTAGAAAGCATGCCACGAATGCCGTGATTAAGAACAGTTTTGACTTCCTCAACAGGAGGCAATCTAGCAGCCTTTTCCTACAATAACAAACAGGACCTCAATCAAAATCTTATACACAATAAACATAACACAATCCTCCTAATTAGCATGCCTTATTATCTTCCTAAACTCCTAACAATCAATGATATGATATGATCAAGACACAATAAACATAACACAATCCTCCTAATTAGCAAAACTAAGTCTTTTAAAACTATGTTCATAGATCATGGGGTCATAACATCACTATGCATGACGCGTTAGACTCGATAATCAATAAGGCATATTAGAAGGACTTATCATTTCTCCAACAAAACTACTTTCACCTAATCGAAACAAATAACATACACCGGAGACAATTTATCATGAATATAAAAAGTACCTGATGAGCTTTGATCAGCTGAAACACTTCATCAGCAGCATCACTCTAGTAAATTCAAAAGTTAAACAACAACAAATAGCGATCATAAGTAGTGAAAACATACGTGATCGGTGATTCGTTATCATTTCCGTAATATTAATTCAATGAAGAATATGAACAACTAACAGTGATTAAATTTAAGACCTAATAGTTGACCGGAACTTTGACTAAATCGTTTGAAGAAAAATTGAAAAGAAATTGAAAGAATAAATAAGTCACCGGAGTAGATGAAGACATGGCGGAAGACGACGGCGATCGTGAGAGAAGAGGAATGAGTGTTTTGGACGAATTAACGACGATTTTGGGCATTTTTGGGTTGAAGTTGTTGAAACTTGAAAGGGATGGACTGCTTGACACCAGAATCATAACTTTGGATGCTAACTTGCTACTCAAGTCTCAAGCGGGTCATATGATGCGACGGCCAAGATTTAGCTGTCATGTTTTACGTTTGTCACACACGTTAGATAAAAGATGTTTTTGTCTAAAATGTAAACTTGTAAAATTAGGGTCGAAATAACGATTAGATTAAAGTTGAAATCAAAACATAGTTAAGGCCTAAAGGGCTAAATTTGTAAAGTTTTAAAACTCAACACAAAGCGAAATAGCGGTTACCAATGTTTTCAAAACCGGACCGGACATCAAATCGGTCTCCTTACCGGTTTAACGGTCCGACCGGTTGGATCGGTCAAACCGAATTAAAGGACCACATGATTTTTAAATATAAATACATAAAATATAGAAAATTTTTGAAAATTTCCGGTCTAACATATTTTCTACCGGTTCAACCGCCCGGTTTTCCGGTTCGACCGGTCGGACGTTGCGACCCAGCGGTTTACGACTAGAGCGGTTCAAACCCATGAACCGGACCGGTTCCATGCCCGGTTCCCGGTTCAACCGGTCCGGTCCGGTTTTCAAAACTCTGGTGGTTACAGACCCCCTTAATTAGTATTTAGAGAAATTTAAAAAGGAAATAAAAAATACAAAGATGAAAAAAGGGGTCCATATCAAATTTCTTCGGTTAGACTCGATGGAGTTGTGTTGACATAACGCTAATGTCACGCATTAGGTGGAGTTGCTTACTGTTGTATGACCGGGGCGTGTTTACATTAAGTGATTGGGCTTTGATCTCCTCATATTCTCATTATATTTTTCTTATACATTTTTACTACTTGGTTGTTTTAAGTTGTGAAAACATTAGTTAAAAAAACATATGATTACAGATGTTAAACAAATCTAACTCGTGATTCATCAGGTTAACCCAATTATACCCATTTTGTTCACAGTTTGACCCGAACCATTTACACTAAATTATAACACCTAAATTTCATGATAAAATCATGTAGAAATTTCATGTTAAATTGTGTAGTTTAATAGATTCCCACAATATATAAGAAACGGAATATTTTTTTGTTTGAAAAAATATTGTTCTAAACTACCAAATCATGTATAATTTCAATTTTCATGAGCAACCCCTTTTCTAGAAGATCAAAGTGTCACAAAATCCATACAATTTAGACTACCCATCGTGATAAGATGGCCCGGAGCGAGAAACCCTTTATGTCATTATTGGCGCAAAAGAAATACCACAACACGTGTAGTGTGATGGGGCGTGGCCCATTGGCCATGATAGCTATTGTGCCCGTGAGGCTCAAGATGTATGTATGTTTGGTTTTTTTATTATATCATTACCCAATCACAATACACGTTAACTAATTATCACTATTAGGCTTATATAATACATGCTATTATCGTTATCACTATTTCATAACGGGTGACATTTATTGCTTACGTAACAATGATCTTTTTTACATTAAAGGTATTAAAGAGACACTCTTTAAGTTATTATGACACTTTCATTTCTGTATCTTACTTTATATATACAAAATAATACACACGTGTCACACGTGTGAGTGTATAATCTAGTAAACCTCAGGGACCATTTTGGCTATTAACTCAACATTTTTTTAATCATTGTTATCTTTTTACAAAATGTAACCTTTATCAAATAACCGAAATGTAAAATGTAAAGCGTAATTAATAAAAAAATAAAATCAATTTAAAATAACTGAGAGCGATCTCGAATATAGAATATCATTAATTCATCATAATCAAATCAAAAAACAAATACTTAAAATTCACATATTACAATTCTACGACACTAAATAGAGAACAAAGAAACTTTACACGGTAAAGGTAAACCAATGCCATATAAGATAATCACACAATTTCGCAATCAATCCGAGTGCGAATCTTCATATGAAGAAAACGAGGACGACGTGCCATTAGGTGAAAAGCAGAAGAAGGTGGACAAGCAAAGTGCGAGTCGGCGAAATTGGTGAAAGGGGAAGCAGGTGTGAAGAAGTTGTTGGGTGGTTAATAAGGTCTCAACGTTGCAAGCTACGTAGTGGCATATATCGGCAGAGATGGTGGCGGTGGCCATCACCAACGGGCTGTTCATCACCATAGTTGATGTGATGACTAATAAGAAATGAAATTAGAGGTAATATGATGATTAAATTGGGAAGTGACGGGTTACGTAAGGAAACCGTCACCGTAATTTCGGAACGTGACGAGACGTGATGACCTGCTGATAATGGTTTCAGGTGGTTAAAACTTAAAACTAATCGTATTTAGTTATTTGTATTATGTAACTGAATATCAAATACATGCTACTAAAACAATTACGATTTTAAATCTTTCCATATTTTATATTTTATATGGGAGTTATTCTAAAAGTTCATTTATCTGGCATCTTATTATAAATTTCAGTAGATTGTTTAAATGAAAGTAATCTGTTTTGAGTTGAAAATAACTTTTAGCGTAAAAAAATAAAAATTCTAAAGGTGATTTTTGTTCGTAAAACGTTTGTATAGGTTAAGTTAAATAAGTGTTGGAACCAGGATCTTTTAAGTTGGGGTCACAATATAAGTTTTAACTAGCTATAAGACCATGTCACATGATACGATGGCCGAATCTGACGTAGATGATTTCTTCTCACGCGTTGATAAAAAGTTTCATATCTCGTATGTGGTGCTGTAAAGTCGTAATGTGTCATATATTACAAGATGTATATATATCCAAACTTAGAGGTCAAAATAATAACTAAGTTAAAGTCGTAAGTTTATTTCAGTTTATTTTTTGATTTACTTTAGGATACACTTTTAAAATTAATTACATATAATTTCATAAATTATGAAATGGGAACTGAATCATAAAATATCAACATCAAGCACTATTGATGATTTACACATATTTATAATTTTATTGAAAAATATAATTTTTTTGAAACAAAGGTATAACAAGTACATAAGGGGATTAGTATAGAAAACCATTTAAAAAAGATGAAAAATACAAATAACACCAAAAATAGAAAATCACCCCAGTCGCGGGCCACCTCTTGTTGTAGTCAAATCAAAAAATGAAAAAACCACCCAACCATAGACCGTCTCTAAGAGACGTAGAAGTAGTGTTTTGAAAATCAGATCGAATCCGTTAAAGTGGAAACCAGACATGGAACCGTTCTGGTTTTAAGGGTTCAATTTTAAGGGTTTGAACCGCTCTAATCGTGAACCGGCAGGTCACAACGGTCCGATCGGTCGAACCGGAAAACCGGGCGGTTGAACCGGTAGAAACATAGGTTGGACCGGAAATTTTAAAAATTTTTCTATATTTTATGTATATATATTTAAAATATTTTAAAAATCATCTGGTCTTTTAATCCGATTCGATCGGTCGGACCATTGGACCAGTAAGGAGACCGGTTTGATGTCCGGTCTAGTTCTGAAAACATTGTGTAGAAGTCACATTCGCTAGAGGATGACTTTTTAAGGGTTTGTCATATCTAGCATAAAAAAAATCTCTCGTCACATGTGACCTGTAAATTTTTTCAAATCAATAAATGTAAAAATCAGTAAAAAATATTTTAGTAAGAGTCTAGGAATGAACTAGAGGTGCATAATATACCTGGTATCTGAACCGGACCTGGTCCACCTGAACCACCCAGTACACATGGGTTTCAATTCCTCAAAAAATTGAAACCGCCGGACCATGAAACGAAACCGGTTCCACCTCAACCCGGGCCCGACCATACTTGAAACCAATAATAACCAAATCATACCCAGAACCTGACCCTATCTTACCTGGTTTGGAGTTTATTGACCAAAACCGTAACTTGTTTTCTTTAAAAGACCCGACAACCCCTTTATAAAACAATAACAAGAAAAAACCTTTTTGAGATGCATGAATTGAACAAGTACCCGGTTAGAAAAACGTCCATCTATAAAATTCAAGTATTGAATGAAATTAAAGCTTTTATTTAGGTCGTCATGTGATACATGGAGCAATGGGTTGAATAAACCCATTATTAATATTTCAAAGCAATGTTTTATCTTTAAGTTGAACTCAAAAGATGTTCATTGGCAAACTTCATAAGAACAACAAACGGCTCAATGGTGGCAAGTTTCGCGTTATCAGCAGCCTCGTCCTTAACCTCGTACTCGATCGTCGTTTTCACAACACATGACGAACCCGTCTTGTCACTCGCATTGTCCTTCACTTCAATCCGAACTCTATAAAGCGTAAACCCGAAATCCAGATACCCTCCTTCGATGATCTCCGCCTCTCTTACCATCTTATCGTTATCGATCATCGTGTACTTTTCCTTGTAGTACGAAATCCCCGACCCTGCATAGCCACTAACAAACATTAAAACGCACTACATTCGGGTGATCATGGGTCAAGGACCGGACCAGACCGATTTTATGTGTTACGGCTTGGTTTCGGACCATGTCATCGGTTTTTCGTTCAGTACGACAGACACTCACGGACTTACCCGGTTACCCTTACATTTTGCTAGCATATAACAACTAACTAAGGGGCTGTTTGTTTACCTCTTAATGGTTCAGTTCAGTGCTTAACCATTCAGCATTCAGAGCGTTTGTTTCAGAAAAAAAGAACATCCGAATGGTTCAGTTAAATGCTGAATGGTTAAGAGACTGAGAGATGCTAAATGAAGTATATACTAAGTTTATACTCGTCTGAAGTTCTACCCCAGCATCCCTCTCTTTGATAGAACCTCTTAATGGTTCAGAGCTCTTAACCATTCAAAACTTAATAATTCAGATTTTGCCAAACAGCCCCTAAATCTTGTGTTACTAACACCGTGTTAGGAATAAGTACCCGGTTTGAAAGTGAGCTTGATGACGGTGCCAACACCGCCATCACCTTCAATGACGTCGAGTCGCTCAAGGATGTGTTTAGCGGCAATGTCTCCAAGTTTGATTGTGCCGTAGAGCTCCCAGGCTTTGTCCGCTGCCACCTTCACTTCGACTTCTTCCGACAAAGATCCAAACATATTATTGTGTTAATGGTTGTTTCATCTTGTGTTGAGGCTATATGTAGAACAATACAAGCCATATAGATACAAAGAAGATATAGTCCATGTGTGGTTAAAAATCATTTTGTGGTGATATTTTGTAATGAATGGTTTGTAACCAAACGCTCAACAACTGATCATTAACTGCTACACAAAGTTTGTTATTGTTTGTTTACTAACATATATAATTTCCACACCGTATATATATACACGAGTACAAACAATTCATTATCTATTTTATCATGTATGTGGTTTATCTATTAAATAAAAGAACATGAAAACAATTTTTACATAATCTATGAACATTTCACAAACAATGTGTTCATTAAACGTCCGTATTCGTACGTTTGCTTGATTAAACTTAAAACGAACAAAGATGAACACATGCAGTTTGTTTACAGGTCTATCGGCGGTTGACAAAATCCCAAATAACCCAAACCGATTAACTCAGATAACCAAACCGAATAAGCATCACTATAGATATGTAAAGGTTCGTTCTTCAGTTTTTGTTGAAGATCAAAATTAGGTGGGTATGCGGTTGTAACCTTCGTCAAGATCGCGTATCCACATGTAACAAACAACTGCAACCAACAGAACAAACAACCCAAAACAAATGCTGACAACAGACGTCTGATATTTCACCTGAGTGTCAGTAACAAGTTCTTCAGGCTGCTGCAAACTATTGCTCTCGTTTGTGGCGATATCAGTAAAACTCTCGTTAAAACCGTTACAGTCGTAACTTGAATCAGCATTTCTGAGTCTTTTGCTTTGACTTTTAGAGAACTCACTAGCAGGAACATGAAGAGAATTAACTAAATTAACATATGATCTTGATCTCTGAAACAAAAACCAGCATAGCATCAGATAAACGGGTTGTTAGAGGTAAAAATTCTGATCTGTTTACTTGCGGTTTGGGTTATGTTTGATCTGTTTAGAAATATAACTTGTCAAACGGGTCAAAAACCGGTCAAAGATCATTTTAGTACAGAATATGTTTCGGGTCAACCTGGTCCAAAAATTACATGTTTTAACCTATACATGATGATGAAAATACAAATGAAAACATGTACATTAGATTCACCTGAGGACTAGGAGTCGCTCTTCTCGGGTCACCATTAACTGGTCTTCTATGCAAGAAGCCCAAAAACCCGTCTTCATGATCTTCTCGAGTCTCAGAGCTTTCAATGGCACTTCTAGGATCACTCATTTGATCACCTGAAAACAGCCCATCTTTCAGAGACACGTCTCCGTTGCTCCACAATATTCGTTTAGCCGTTTGTATTGCTTCATAAGCAGCCTCTTTAACATCCTCCATTTGATCATTTTCAAACTTTTGCAACTCTTCAATCAAAAAGGCTAATTCGGACATCATACATTTATAATGCAAACTCCACATCAAAGAAATGATCATTTGAATAGCCAACAACTGTTTCTGACAATCACCCTCGGTTATATGACCTACGTTCAGGACCCGAACACCAGCCTGAACCAACAATCTTGCATAACCTTCAAGAACTAAACTGTTATGTTTCGTTAAAGCCATGACTAAACCCATATGTGAATCACCCTGCATAGACATCTCCAAAGCTGCAACTACCCTTTGACAAACCTCATTAACCATTTGACTCGAACAAAACCGCCAATTATCAAACTCGACAATTTCTTTTAAGCAGAATGCAGCACCAGATGATAACCACTCTCCCCTTGCTAACAGTGAATCCGAAAGAGGTTTGCAAAGCGAGTGCATAATATCCTGTTTCTCACCATCGGGTGTCGTCGGATCCATTCCATATCTTACAATGGCACAAACCACTTTCGAGCAAGCTTGATGAGCACCAAACGAACGCGTGCTACAACTCAAAGTCTTGATGATGTTCAACATGATGTTATCGATATATGGAACGATTATAATGCCATGAACACGCGCTATATCTTCATAAAGGGTGACCGCGTATGCACCTGATGTTAATCCGGTTTCTTTGGTCTCAGAAACTCGAGCAACAAAGAGCCGAATCGTGTTCGAATCCAAATCTTTTACATATGATGTTAATGTTTTCATTGCTAAGTTTCTAGTTTCTAAATCTTTATCAAGATTTTCAAACTCCAATCTAATCAATTGACTCAAGTTTTTTCCCATTCTAAACACTTATAAGGATTAATTCACTCATAACAGACATTGATTACAATAAGTACAAGTTCTTTTACAGACTTAAAATGAGTTCAAAGCATCAACAATTGAAGCCATTCAGCAAATAAATTCATAAATCAAACACAAGTAGCAAATTCTGTAGAAAAGATAAAAATTCAACAAAAAGGATTAAAAATGTGATAAGAATGAATGATTCATTACCAGGGTGATAATAATCTTCTCTTCAGCTGAATTTAATTACACATCATGAAATATTTAGAAAAATCTTGAAATATGAAATGAGTTTGGTTTTAGGGTTGTGTATGAATTCAAATCTCTTTCTTTATTTCCTTTTTATCTTTGTTCTTAATTAATTTGACGACATGATTTAAAGTATAATTTTTTTTTATTTAGTAGTATCTTTTCCCGATTTAAAACAATGGTATAAAACAATGGTACTGAGAAGATTAGCATGGCTCATGCGTAAAGATGACACTCACAAATCGAGAAATCATAAAAAAATACATTTGATACGTTTGATTTTCTAGTTATTGGGACAGTGAACTTCTTGACTAGGGTTCAGCGGGTAATTCATAGCAGTTTTTCGACCCCTAAGGGCCAATGTTTTGTTTTCAATAGGCTGAGTTTTGCTATTCAGAAGGGGGTTGCGATGCAATTTATTGCCCGTTTACCTGTCATTTTATTGTAAATTTCTTGAAGAAAGAAGATTTGAGAAAAAAAAATGAGCTTGAAATTGTTTTAATAAATAAGAACAAACTCGCTGCCCTTATAAAAACCGGGGTTGTTTGAATCTGGTAAGGTGTTAGACCAACTTATGGGTTGTTTGTTTACCTCTTAATGGTTCAGTTCAGTGCTTAATCATTCAGCATTCAGCATTCAGAGCGTTTGTTTCAGAAAAAAATAGCCTCTGAATAGTTCAGTTAAGTGCTGAATGGTTAAGAAACTGAGAGATGCTGAATGAAACTGAATGAAGCATATACTAACTTTATACTGAAGTTATATCCCAACACCCTCTTATTAATGGAACCTCTTAATGGTTCAGACATTTTAACCATTCAGCACTTAATGATTCAGATTTTGCCAAACAGCCCCTTAAACTTAATGCACGTGATCTTATCCTAAATTACTCCAAGAAATTTTTTTCATGACTCGAACCCGTCATTAATTTTATTAAATATAAATTAAAATTAGTTTTATTAAATATAAGTTAAAATATAAGCGTTACATTTTTTTCATTCTGTTTCTTCAAATATTCTTAAACTAGGTTAACACTCGTGTGTTCACACGAGGTTGAACGATAAAAAATATATATATAATTTTATATCCTTATAGTTGGTTAATACCCATTTGCATGCATGAAAATAATGTTTGTCATTGTTTAGTAATTTTAGATGGATATCAAATCTTTAGCCATTAAAATAATGATCATAAAACCAATAGCTTAGAACATTAAAGATAGACTTAAATATAAAAATGACATGTTCATATGAAAGACTCAAGGACCCACATGTAGTTCACTATAATAAGTACTATAAAACATGGTATGGGTTTTCAAAGATTTGTGCTTGCGTTAGTTATACCATCTACATTACCTTAAGGGAACTTTAATTTTTCACATCTAAGTCTATTATGTTACATGAAAACACCCCTTGATATATACAATCCCAAAAATTTCACTAAATTGGACCACACCTATTTAACAATCAATCAAACAAAACACAAATTTCATTGGCATATCTATAAAAAAAAATAATCAACAAATTGATGAAGTGGGATAAATTGTGATTAAAACATCATACCATTTCATAGCCACTTATAATCTAATTAATGTACCTAACATGTTGTCACCAACAAAGTCGGTGGATATAACGGGTTCATCGACATATCCCATACAATATTAGCCTTCGCCTCTCTTAACTCACCCAAATATAACATTAGCCGAAAAACTTGGTAACTCCTAATCAACACCAATTGTTCAAGCTTAGTTCCTTTCTTCTTCGAGATTAAAAGATTCAAGTTGAACTCCATCTTCAGGTTTCTTGTTATCCTGCAAAAGAATCCTATATTATCTGTTTTCTTTAATCATATACAGTATCAACAAACTGGATATTAGATACTAAATGAATGGATTTCACATAAAGTAATTATATCATGAATAATACATATGAATATATGATGCTTACATTGCTTTATTACATGACTTTCTATCAGTACAATGGACATAAAGCATACGCAACAATTTACAGATAATCAGTTTCATAATAACCAAATATCAAGTACTTCAATGCTCAAATTATAAAAGTAAAATACCTATCTCTACTACCACAAAATTTATACCATTGATATTGCAAATACTACTAAAGCTATATAAATCCAATTCAAAAGATAAATCAAGTTTAGCCGTTACAACAAGTACACCAAGATATGAAGCCGTTACTTGTAAGAACTTGAACGATCATTTGCTTGAGCCGCCACTTTGTTTGGAATTCTAGATATTAATAAGCAACAATAAACGAATGAAATGAAATCTGTCAAATAACGCTAATCGGTGATAAATCGAATCAAAAGCAAAAACACAAATTTGGAAGAGCATGTCAAAGATTTGAACAGAAAAACAAATCAAATATACTTTTAATCGATGTAACTTGCTTTCAAAACTATCAAGATATTGTTTTGAATAAAAGAACCTACTATGTAACTTGCTTTCAAAACGATGACTACATACTTAGTATGAACAAACCTACCCAAGAGAAAAAGTAAAACATGTTAAGTGATGTTGTATGAACAAAGGTTGTTTCACATATGTGACTACATGCTTACAGTTTGCTGCTAATGTACTAACATTGTATTGGTGCTAATTTTTTCATAAATCATTATAAGATATTTAGAACTGAGAACAATATGTTTGACAAAGACTTTGAATTATCAATTCCTAATCCACGTATACCAAAACCAAAATCAACAACATCACATATGCAATGATCATTCAATTATTAACCAACATATTACATCTACTTCTTATGGTAGCCATTATCCTATGCATCTATGACATAATATTTCAACAATAATGCAATAAAACCATTAAGACATTATACTTACAGAAGCTTAATTCGAATTGCAAACTTTACATATGCAACAGTCTCAACTTATTTGAGAAATATAACCATTTCAATCCCTAAAATCGAAGATGATGAAGTAATTGAAATAAAAAACCTCACCAAAACCAGCATGAAATCAAAACCATATAAACCAAAATAGGCATCAAGAACACCAAGTAAAAATCTGATTCTTCGGTTACCAACAACACGGGAAAAGCAGTACCTGGTACAAATGCAATATTCGATCTTTATAAAACCTAGCTTCTGGTTAAGAAGAACTCAACATCCGGTTACACAAATAAAAAAAATAACAAAAACAAAACACGAATCAGATACATTAGATGATATAAATTACCTGTTCGATTAAAATAATCGTGAAAATGTGACGATAAATCGATGGTATGCTATGATAAAGAGAACGCACGATTCAGGCCGCTGAAACAAAAAGAAATGAGAGGAGTAGGGTTTCGATCGATCGAGAGTTGGAACCATTTAACGACGGAGGCAGATTCGATGATGATGATATTGAATGATTTAGGGTTAATCGTTGAGGGGTGATGAAGAGTTTTAATTGAGCGCCGTTTTAGGGTTGGAGATGTGAATGAATGTACGAATGATCTGGTTTACAATTTCATATGTATATATTAGATCCGCTAAAATCAAATATGGGTAATTAATGGGTTCGGGTCGGATCCAAACATCCATTTAGATTGTGAGAGTGATTCTGGTGGCGACATGTGGCGCAATGAGGTAACATGGGTTAGCGATTTATTAGAAGAGGAGATACTAAACTCATAAACCCAAAGAAAACAGAGTTATTACGAGCTAAAGATCTAGTTCTCTCCTATAATGTCCTCAAGCTTGATCGTGAAGTTATCAAAACAGAAATTGTTACGAGCTCTCCAAATACTCCAACATGCAATCTAAACAATCGCTTGCACCCCTTTTTTTCCTTTAACGTTTCCTAGGATGGACTTGTATACATTCGATAATGTGTTCGTCATCAACAGGGGAGACCGCAACAAGTGCATATATGTTGCAAAACTAATGAAGCAATATAACATGAAGCGAAAATATGATTGATAGGCTCCCCTGCTACATAACAAAAACATCAAATTCCGGCTCCTATAACAACTTGCTACCAAATTTGAGTTACTTTTGGTCTAATTTAACTCCTGCTCGGTTTATATCTATATTTTAATGATTTTAGGAGATCGTAGGCCAAAATGATAGATTTTAATAAAACATTGGCTGATGATTGATTAAATCGTAAACCGTTAATCAACGAGTAGAATGATGTGTTTATGGTTCAAATTTTAATACTTATATCTATATCTATTTATATTTTCTAATAAAAGAGGATTTTAAAGGACACGTGTCATTTATTGGAGAAGGTGTTGGAGCATTTTTCCCACTCAAAACTAAGAATATTCTCTTATAAGCTATGTATGAAAAGAAATCAATAACATTAAATCACCCATAATCTCTCTTTCAAATTTTCAATCTACTATATTTACATAAGTGAAATCACTGTGAAAACGGAAAACATACAACTTAACAAATAACTCATCACAATTTATGACCTAGACCAACGCATCCCGACCTGTATGCTCGACCTAGTACATGAGTGTCAACTGTATTATTTGTATGTCTGTTTTTCTTAATCTTTTTTAAAATAATTGATAGGATTTATAAGACACTCATATTAAAATCGTTGATATCTCATTTGGTACTTATATTGTATTTGTAGTTTAAATTAATCTATTTGTTCAAGGCTCAAATTAGAGTTTTAATGCAATTTGTGTTTTTATTTTCATATATCTTTTATTTAATATGTAATTTCTTTTCAAATGTTATTTTTTCATAAAGTTTTATATATAATTGTGTTTTTTTATGTTTCAATCCGTGTAACAGAGGGTTCTAATCTAATCGATCTAGTATACTAATATAAGTGTGCAATATGTTACGTACGTGGAATATTGCATGTATATACTAATTGAAAACGTGGACCAAAAGTCACGTACGGGGAAAAAAACTAAAAACCTAATTTTCTTAATATAAATAAAAGTGATATACGGCAGAATAGGAAGAGGGTTGTCGAACAAAGAAGAGAAAGAGAGTGAGAAGAGCATACTTGAAGATCTATTGAGATTAATGTGAAAGCTTTCGATCGGTTTGTGCTAGCTATTCTCGTTTTTTATCATCGGTTTTGTCTTTTACGAGTAGCTAAACTTTAGTGCGTACTATCTAGATTATGGATCGATGATCATTGATCAAGCGTGACTACTTTTGGTTTAACTATAGTCTTTGAATGCGTGTTGCGTTCTAGTTATAAGATTTAAATAAACTTGGAGCAGAAGATTTATTTCACATGTTTAATAAAACAACTTGGAGCTTAAGTCATGCATGGAACAATTTCAGTTTGAGTATGTTAGGTTAATTAAGTTTTCTAATATATTATTTTTCTTGTTAGTCAAGGAATAGGTTAGTATATATAGGTTATCTCTTTTTAATTGAGTCGTTGTAACTGTTAGTCGAGTTATTAATAACAAGAGTCGAGCGTTTAATTTCTCCTCAGTTCTGGTGTGTCCGTTTTTGGTATATCTGAATTGATATGTTTAATTCCCTGTACAGTTTCGGCGAGATGGCAGATACTCACACTGGTAGTAATTTTGAAAAGCGAGACGCGCTCTTAAATATGGAACATGAAGTAAGAAAATGGTGGGATGAGAGTAATGTTTTCAATGCTGAAGCTCAAGATCAAGCTCCCAAAGAAGGCGAAAAGTTTTTTGGCACCTTCCCGTTTCCATATATGAACGGGCATTTGCACTTAGGCCATGCGTTTTCGCTCTCTAAGCTTGAATTTGCCGCTGCATATCATAGAATGAAGGGTGCTAATGTTCTTTTACCTTTTGCATTTCACTGTACTGGTATGCCAATTAAAGCGTCTGCTGATAAACTTAAAACGGAGATTGAAAACTTTGGCTATCCACCTGTTTTTCCTTCGCGGGAAACAGTTAATGAACCTAAAACTAAAGAAGAAAAGTTGAAGGGAAAAAAGTCGAAGGTGGCGTCTAAAACTGGTAGGGAGGTATACCAGTGGGAGATAATGCGTAGTTACGGTTTATCTGATGCTGAGATTGCTGAATTTCAAGAGCCTGTTCATTGGCTGCATTTTTTCCCTCCTTTTGCTGTTGAAGATCTTAAAGCTTTTGGCTTGGGTGCTGACTGGCGGAGGTCGTTTATCACAACAGAAGAAAACCCCTTCTTTGACAAGTTTGTGAGATGGCAGATGCGAAAGTTGAAATCACTAGAAAAGATAGTTGAAGATGAAAGATACACAATTTATTCGCCTCTAGATGGGCAGCCTTGCGCTGATCACGATCGAGCCTCAGGAGAAGGTGTTAAGACTCAAGAGTATACACTCATTAAGTTGGAGGTTGTTCCACCATTCCCTTTCAAGTTTGCGCGTTTAGAAGGGAAGAAAGTCTATCTGGCGGCTGCAACGTTGAGGCCAGAAACTGTTTATGGGCTGACAAATGCATGGGTTAAGCCGGATGGAAAATATGGAGCATTTGAGATTAACGAATCTGATGTTTTTATCTTAACTGAGCGTGCTGCTCGAAATCTTGCGTTTCAGAAAATGTCTCCGGTTCCTGGAGAGGTTACTTGTTTAGTTAATGAGTTGACGGGTCAAGATCTTACTGGTTTACGTCTTCAGTCGCCATTTTCTGTCAATAAAGATATTTACTGTCTTCCGATGCTCTCCGTTCGCACTGATAAGGGTACTGGAATAGTTCCTAGTGACTCACCCGATGATTTCATGGCGTTGCAGGTAATGTATTATTAGCTAGCTAACACACACACACACATACGTACGACTCACGTACGTACATAAGTTATTCATATTTCTTGATTTTCAGGATTCGAAAGCAAAAGCTGCTAAGAAGAACTTAAACAATAAGCTTGTAGAAAATAAACAAGCGGTTATATACAGTGAACCCGAGGAGAAAGTAATGTCAAGATCAGGCGACGAGTGTGTTGTTGCATTAACCAAACAGTGGTATCTGAAATATGGTGAATCGGATTGGCTTAAAGCGGCAAAGGATTGCCTTAAAAATATGAATCTCTACCCTGACAAGACCCGAGGTGGGTTTGAACGTACACTGGACTGGCTGGAGGGATGGGCTTGCTCGAGAAGTTTTGGTCTTGGGACTCATATGCCATGGGCTGAGGAGTTTTTAGTTGACTCTTTATCCGATTCCACGATCTACATGGCTTACTATACAGTCTGTCATCTGTTACAGAACGGGGATATATTCGGCAAAGCCACGTCTTCTTCCTTAATAAAACCAGAACAGCTTACTGATGATGTTTGGGAGTATATATTTCGTTCTGGCTCGGAACCGGAGCTTTCAGATGATATTGCAGCATTGAGTCTTGTTAAAAAGATGAGGCGGGAGTTTCAGTATTGGTATCCTGTTGATCTACGCGTTTCTGGTAAGGATTTGATACAGAACCACCTCACGTTTTGTATTTATAACCATACAGCAATATTTCCCAAAGAACATTGGCCACGTGGGTTTAGGTGTAACGGTCACATTATGTTGAATTCTAAGAAAATGTCGAAGTCAACGGGGAATTTCAAGACTTTGAAAGAAGCCATTGAGGAATTTTCAGCAGATGCCACTCGATTCTCTCTTGCTGATGCTGGCGATGGGATGGACGATGCTAATTTTGCGTTTGACACGGCTAATGCTGCGATTTTACGTCTTGCTAAGGAGAGAGTGTGGATGGAGGAAGCTCTTGCAGCCAGTCAATGGTCAAGTTTCAGAGTCGGCCCGCCTTTAACTTTTGCTGACCGTGTATTTGCTAATGAAATCAACTTTGCTGTAATAACGACTGAGAAAAACTACAGTGGTTACATGTTCCGTGAAGCTCTTAAGACAGGGTTCTATGATCTGCAGGCTGCTAGAAATGAGTATCGAGATTCTTGTGGCGGGTCGAGTGGCATGAATCGTGATCTTTTGTGGCGGTTTATGGATGTTCAAACACGGCTTATTACTCCTATTTGCCCTCATTATGCTGAGTATGTGTGGAGAAAAGTTTTGAAGAAACAAGGATTTGTTATTAAAGCTGGATGGCCTGAAGCCGAAAACCCTGATCTCACCCTTCAAGAGGCTAACAAATACTTGCATGACTCCATAACCGATTTCAGGTTCTGCACTTAACTCGCTCCAAATATATGTACTAATGCAAATATGCAATGCTTAAAAAGATTGATTTTTTTTTTGCTTCCAGGAAGCATCTGAATCAGGCGTCAAAGAAAGGGAAACCAACAACCGGGCTTATATTCGTGAAAGAAGAATATGATGGATGGAAAAAAGAGTGTTTGAACATCTTAAAAGACAAATTCGACAGTCAAAACCGTAAATTTGCACCAGACCAGGAGATACTAGAAGCATTGCAGCAAAGTGCAGTGAGACCAGAAGGAAACATACAGAAGCTATGCATGCCTTTTTTGAAGTTGAAGAAGAATGATGTGATGACACTTGGCATTCAAGCATTGGATCTAAGGCTTCCGTTTTCTGAAATTCAAGTTCTTCAAGAGAACTTAGAGTTGATTAAGCGACAGATAGGCCTTCAACGTGTTGAAATTTTGTCGGCTACTGATGTCGATGCAGCCATTGAATACGCTTCGTTCCTGAAAAAAGATCCACCGTCACCAGGATATCCCACTTCCATCTTCACAATTTCTTAGCTATGAATGGTATATAACTTTAAGCACTCAACAATGTTTTGTTTTTTCGCGTTAATTACGTTAACCTTTTGTTTAAATTACTTTAGCATATTAACATCTCAGCTCAATGCGACAGTTGATGCCGCACCATGGGTAGATTAACTATCGAACCTAAACATTTAGGTGATTAAGCAAATATGCAATAAAGGGCATAAGCATAGTAGATCTAAGTAATAAATGCAAGTCAAAGTGATAAAAAAAATGTAACAATCATAGTATAATATAATGTCATATCTGAATAAGCGAAGGCCAAAGTTTAGTTGTGCCTGGTTCTGTGTATGCCATTGTTCGTTGGTCTTGTTTTGTTTCATAATGTTCATATGTAACTTATTCATATTAGTGAGTATCTAAGTTTTCCCTAATCTTTCTCAAACTAGTACTCTCACACATCGTTGTGTTCTCTCTATTTATTTCATTGGTTAAGTATTATACTTGTTATATTTAACCAAGTGAGAACTTTTAAATGCTATGATGTTTCTAGTCACATTATAAATTAACACCTCTAATCGACACCCTCTATACGTCTCGTATAGCTCGATACTTTGACACCCTCTATATCTCAGAAAGCTCGATACATGACAATAGAAAGCTCGATACATGACGTATAACAGCAATTACACTGAATCCAATAATAATCAAGAGGTTAGTTTTCAAGGGTGTTGAAATAAAATCTTGTGATGCCCAAATAACCCCACATATCTATGAAAATAAATTGTTTATATTGAAATTTTTTTCAAGCATCAAATTTCATTAAAAAAAACTCTTTACAATAAAGTGGTAGGTAAACGGATAACAACTTCCGCCGCAACCCTAAGGGTTCCAAAATAACATTACTCCTTAAGAATACACAACTTACAAGTCAAAATATCCTATGACTACTTTCAAGAAGTCTACAAAGTACACGAAACTTAGAGGAAAAAGCAACCGAATTTGCGTAATACAACACATATACAAACTCGACTTTAAAGTGGAAGTTGTCTGCAAGTTGGACAATACCATTTTCCCTTGAACCTTGTCTCAGGTGTCAGCCCGACACATGAGTAATGAAACCACTCCCCGCCTTGACACTGTCAAACACCAAAACCACCAATTCTGTTAGGTTGTTAGTGTTAGCAAACTTGCGGGTCAGCACAATCTGACCCAGATCGTTTCTCATTAAAAAATGAAAAATGACCCATTTCAACAACAGATGAACTTTAACCATATAAGAAAAAACAAACAGAGACGAGTAACAACAGCAGCAACTTACATTCTCATTGTCACATGCAATCATATCACCGTAGGAAACCTACAACGAAGATCCCCAAAATCATTTCATTAGGCGGCAAAGAATATATAATTTCAAATCGTCTACATTTGAACAGGACTCAGAAGTCAGAACCTGATGACAAACACAGTAAGTGGGTTCATTTGGATCAATTGGTTGATCGATCTCCAGAGCGGTAGCATTATCCCTTTTGAAACCGCCAGGTGGCGGCATGAGCTCAAAATCCCTATCCCGGTGGTCCCACTCTCTATCCCGGTAATCAATTTTCTTGGATTGAGGGATTATATATGGTAACTTTCGCTTCTCATTTTTAGGAACTAAAGGTAATGGAGGAAGTATTGCAGGTTCATCTGCTGGTAATTTCCCCTCTGCAAATAATCAAGATTTTTTTTTTCAATTAGTAGACGTAACTAGGAATTGATTAACATAAAACACGCGATACATTTTATGCCAACTGCTGTTCTAAAAAAACTAAATAAATTTAACCGAAACCTTGTTTTAAATCCTCAGCAAAGTTGTGCAGATCCTCGTCAAGACGTCTTACATGACTGTCTATCTGGAAGTAGATTGGAATTAACATAAGACATATGACAAGCCCATACATTGTAATAAGAATAGAAAATTAAAACAAAAGAACATAAAGCATGTAAGGTTTTATTGTTTCCCTGTATCATAGTGTTGTATCTGGATGCAGACAATAATCAGATAAAACAAGTTAAATAACATAAACAATCACATGAAGTAAACATTTTATAAACACTCACAAGATCATAAGCTTGGCGTGCAAGAAGAACCTTTTCGGTACATAGGCTTAAAGCATTATCTTGGTTTGCTTCAATCTCTTTCTTCATTTTCTCAAAACCCATATCTGCATCTTCATGATAGCCTTTATTAGAGTTTTGAGAAGCTATATCCAAGCAGTTCTTTGTCTGCTGCCTTGTTTGATTTATCATTGCTGTAACACAAAAAGGGACACCCTTGATCAATAACTAACAGTTATAAATCTCTTTGTTTTCTAACAATATACACTCTCTGAATATCAGTATTAAAAAGCATGAGAAAATTTAGGTCCCGAAAGCGGAGCCTCATGTACATGCGGTCTCTCTATGTATGACAGATACTTGTATTGTGTCCAATAAGAAACTAGAACATATCTTACCATCACAAATTAAGACACTAAAATTGCAGCACCAAGCCATATCAATCAATCAATCTTCATTTCTTCTCTAATGTATCCAATAGTATTAAGTGTTTAAACCAACGTTCTGTCAATTTCTAAGGTTTTCAACACTTTTAATCCACTTCAAATCACACTCACACATGTACACAAAGCTTAATTAACATTGTATCTATATGTATCATCATTATAAATTAAGATAAACACATACATTGAGAACGGTCATCGAGTTCTCTAATGGTGTTGAGAAGCCTCTGCAACTCAGCTGGCAATGTGCTTGCATCTATAGCAAAATGAAACACAAAAAAACCAACGCAATCAGAACAAAATTAACAAGTTTTGAATCAATTGATACGTCAGAGTAATGAAAGGTTACACTCTAAGTAATCATCGACGAAAACTCCTGTTCTTGCGATCGCCATAGTTGTAAAGAATTAAGATCTTAGCGCGCGAGATTTTTTCTAGGGTTTACAGAGTTTGAAATGAGGAGGATTGCTTTCACGGGAAAAAAAAAACTTTAAATGGATGGTTTTTGTGTATATGAAAACTTAAGGGTGTTGATGTGTAATTTTTAAGTTTTCATATGGATTAAGTTTGAAATTCTTACGTTTCAATACTATTTTTTCCGCTATCATTTTTCAAATCCTTTAAAATTAGAGCTTGTCGATGAAAATGTAGAAGAGTGAGAGCCTTTGTTGATTCTGACTCTTTAGATGGTGGTGTCGGTTGTCGTTTGTCATTTGTCGTTTGTTGATATGGCTGGCTAACTTTACCGTCGTCGTTAATGCGATATTTGAACAATAAAAATGGTGTATATGCATTGCTATATTATAGCTTTATTTTTACGATTGGTGCAGTTGTTGTTTGATGTCGGATTTGTTCTGGCTTCTAATCAAAATCAAAGGATTTGAACAAGAACTAGATCTGTGAATGTTCGAACCCTTACTTTTTCTTTTTAGAACACCAAACTTTTTTTCCGGCAAACTACAAACTATATTACTTTTACACCGGATATGTGACCGGATCGAGCGATGCGCTGGTCGGGTCTCGAGTATGTGACTTCGTTACACGTGTTGATAAAAAAATTCCATATCTCGCATGTTATAGTGTAAAGTCGCAATACGTCACATGTTAAAAGACTAGTTTAACACCCGTGGGTACCCACGGGTTGAACGATAAAAAAGAAATTATATAATTTTATATTGAAACGAATCATGAAAATGTTTACAAGTGTAAAAGATATAACATGGATTTATCTGAGAGTGATAGTGGTACTGGCAAGTGGCACAGTATGGTGTCATTGTTTAGCAATTTATTATAAAAGAAGATAAATGATATATCCAAACACATAAGTCAAAATGATAAGCAAATCAAAGTGGGTTAAAATCATAAATGTGTCAAATTTGATTAAGGGGTTCGAAATTGTAAATCAACAAAGTCATCATGGGTCTGATAATCAAGAACTGCCCCTTCAAATGTTGAAAATCAATCTGTTCACAAAATTTCCAATGTTTACACAAACAAATAAAAATAGCACTCATCTTATGTATCTACACAAAAACTGAAATCTATAACGAGAAAACCGCGAAAATGATCAAGTATACGAAAAGGTAAACCGATGCACGAGAAGCTGAAGAATATGTCCCGACTATCTGAATATTAAAACTGCAAGTCTCGGTTGAGATATTTCGTGTTGTCACCCTAGCCAAACCTTGAAAACCACACGCCATTTCGCCTTGATTTTGCACTTGATAATACGCATTAAACGCATACGAAGCGTTTGCATTAGCATCCAACCCGTTACATGAACAACCATACCCGAGTGGAGTACAATCCGCAAAAGTACAAGCATAGTCAATATTCTCCCCGAGCTTGCTCAAGTCTTTTGCATCCGGGTTAAACTCACACCATCTCTTCTCCTGGTACTGCACGTTTTGAGCCGCTACCGGGAACGAGTTTTGCCCTCGACCCGAAAGATCCATTGCAAACTTTGGTTTCCCATCGTATCTAAAAATACCCCAATGTCGTTCAAAGTTACCCGGGGCAATGCTCTTTGCATCCTCATCGATGAGCCCAAAAAGGTACACTTCTATTGCCCCGGGCCTAAGCGGGGTCCCTTTGTTCGAAGCGAGGCGGGGTAAAAGCCCATTGTAGAACCGATACGCCATGTTAATGTTGGCGTTTTTATCGCCATCAGTTGGCCAGCCGACCTCCCCGACAATAATCGGCATGTTCGGGAAACCCGCCGCCTTCAAAGCCGATACTAACGTGTCGTAATTCGCATCAAACACATTGGTGTATTGAATCCCGTTATCGACTACTGGCTGCGGTGCACCATCAAAGAATGCGAAATCAATCGGGAAGTTGTCGTTTCCGTACAGACTTAAAAACGGGTATATGTTGACCGTGAATGGTGCGTTGTTTTGAGCCAGGAACTGGACCATTTGTACCATCTGGTCATTTATGTCGGGACGGAACCGTCCTGCAGACGGGACCGGGTTGTCGGTTGGAGAACCGTAAACGTCAGCGTTTGATGGTACCGTGGCCTTGACTTTGTCACCGAGCCCGGCTTCGTTAATGGCATTTTGGATATTTTGTAGTGCGGGGAAGGTTGTTTTGGAAAACGACCCGTTATATGATTTTAGAAACGGCTCATTGCCAACAGCAACGTATCTGTCACAAACAAAGAAAACAAAACAGAAATGTAAGCACACATTATTCACATGGTAATGTACAACCCCTTATGCATATAGTACAAATTCAAGTTGCTTTTCATACACCGAAAGTCCGAAACCGTGCACTTTGAAACGTGTACTATTTATTTTTTTCTAGTAGTAGAAAACTTAATTTATGAATATCTACTACACCTTCACCTTTATTTTATTATCTAAAAACATTAATATGAAATTATGTTTTAAGAAAATAAAATTCAACATTTAAAACCTAACCGCATTCGTATCGGAAAAACCAGAAATGTGAACTCGGTTATGGTATGAATACTGGTTACACAAAATCTATCTTATGTAGTTCGGTTATCTGAATTCAACTGAATCCGAATCATACCACCCTGTCAAAAAAAGTTATAGCAAACCATTCCATTATAACTAATTGGCTAACTAAATCCCTATTGTGGCTTACTTGTAACATGACTTCGCTTCTTTACAGGAGACTCAAGCACATGTGTTAGTTTTGATCGATATAAGCAACCAGTCCACCACCTAGCTTTGCCGAGTCTAAGGGTTTTATGTGGCATAGTTAAAGGTTATAACATTATTGGTCCGTAAGTAGGGCTGTGTTGAGCCTCCGATGTGTTCGCAGTAACGAGAGAGCCTCAATACCAGCTAAAAAGTAAAAACATCTATTGACGTAAGATGATAGTTTTAATCCCGGTTCTTACACCTCTAAAGATATTAGTTATAGAGTGTTACACTAACCGATTCGCTGCTAAAAAAAACTATATGGCTAAATACAATAAAGCGTACAACTTTTGATCCAATATATACAAGATATCATAGAATTATTGGTGGACATTTCGCTATTTTAATTCTAATAAAATTAAATAAAACATTTTTTTATCTATAGTACAACTTTACCATAAAGTCCCCAAACCCAAAAGTAACCACCCAAAAGTACATCTTCTACTGCACAAAATACAACACATAATGCACAACGTACACCTCTCCAGCTCAATTCAAACAATCAAAACAACAAACAAAACAAAAAAGTGAAAAACAATACAAAACTCACCTGATATCAACACCGCCATTGAAATTAAAGCGAGTTATATTCCTCTGCACAAATTTCTTGGCTCGACCATAATCATTCATATCCGCAAGCTGATCATTCGGTATCGCAATCATAACTTCAATCCCCGTACCCGCAAGTGCACTCATCGTCGATTGCTCAGCATCAAACAGCTTCACTTTATTAATCCCGTTATCTTTCAACATCTGAACCACTGTTTTTGGATCCATTTTATGCGTCGCCATCGTCCCCCAGTTCACACCTAACCCTTTCACTTCTAAACATATCAAAAACAAACTCGGTAACAATACCCACAGTGATGCTATTTTCACCTTTAACATATTATTCAGCGGTTTTTTTTAGAGAAGAAAAGGTGAGAACGTGGGGGATGAGGAAGAAGGGTGATGAATGATTGAAAAAAAAAAAGAATGATGGGTTTATATGGTGGAGAGTTTGAAATTGAAAAGAACGTTATAGTGAAGTTTTTTTTGTTTTATTATGCAGCAAAAATTGAAAAAATTTGAGGTGTTTTGTGTGTGGATTTAATTGGTTTTAATTAATTAAAGTAGTAATGGGGGTTGTTTTGATTTTGAAATTAAATTGTTCTGTTTTGTTTTGTTTTTTATTTTATATGCCGACTTATTTGTGAGTGAGAATGAGATGACCCACTCTTGTGTTGTGTTGTGTTGTGGGTGTATTGATGGGCTATTTATACATTGGTCGGTTTAGATGAAAATTTAATGTAGGGTAGATAAAACCAGGCCATTCACATTAACTTATCCAGAGGCCGGATCAGTCAAAACTACATCTTATGGCAAGCGTCAGAAATGATGTGGGTCGTTTATTTGGTTGTTAAAGAATTATATTATTTAAAAAAAAACTTTTACATTAGAATTTTATTCATTGGTTAAATCATTTGCATGAGAATGTAAAACGAGTATTAAAAAGACAAGTATTAAAATAAGAAAGGGTTATTGGATTTAATCACCTTCAACTATTGGTTATTGGCCGTTGTCACCCTCAAGTATCACTTTGGCCAATATAACTTCCAACTAAACACTTTGGTGTCCGTATCACCAAAAGACAACCAATTCAAGTCACTTTTGATTATTTTTTGGTTAGCTTTTGGTGTTACGGACACCGTATCACCAAAACTTAACCAATTCAAGTCACTTTTGGTTAATTTTTGGTTAATTTTTTGTTAAATTTTGGTGATACAGACACCAAAGTGTTTAGTTGGGAGTTATATTGGCCAAAGTGATACTTGAGGGTGACAGCGGCCAATAACCAATAGTTGAAGGTGATTAAATCCAATAACTCAATAAGAAATGATAATTCTTACTCTCATGTGATGATAAGCACATGATCTGATTTATCCAGAAAAATTAACGATTGTTAATGGTAAGAAAGTAACGTGCAACTAACTAGCTGTAAACATAAAGGATGTTTTCTATTATCTCGTTAATTAAGGACGACATGAGGAATTTTGGTATATTTTTAAAGAGCCAAGAGTGTAATTTACTTTTATAACTAGGTTTGTGACCCTAGGCTGCGTGATGCGGTGACTGGGTATTAGTTGACATGTTTTTTTATTCCGACACGTGTCCTCGTAGAAGTAAATCGTTTTTTAATCTGTTACACGCATTAATAACGTTTTTTGACTTCTACATGTGCAATTCTTTAGTTTGACACGTGTCATGCATTGTGGCGACAAAGTTTTTATCGACTTCGTTTGTAACATTAACGTTTCCTCAATTTTCTAATATTTATTACTTTGACTCTCCAACTCAACTTTAACATATTTACATGTTTAACCTTCTACTTTGACTTATAACCATTTTAGGCTACGAAGACTTTACCGATTTACTACTTTGACCCCTTACTTTTCTTTGATGTTTACGATTTCGACCCGCCGTCTTTGACTTAGTTATTATTTTGGCCTCTAGGTTTGGATATATTTCAACCTTAAAATATGTAACGAATTACAGTTTTACATCATAACGTGCGATACTTTAAACTTTTGTTATCAACACGTATGACGAAATCACTCACACAAGACCCTGCCGCCGCATCACACGGTCCGATGTTAAAACTACTTTCTAGATATAACTCACGTATGTTGTTTCTATCTTTATAAACAAATACACATTTTTGAAAAAAAAAAAAGATCACATGGATCATCGACAACTCTAACATGATGTGAGTATGTAGAGTCGTGTCATGTTAACATCAAGTGAGAAAGATTATTGTTTTCCATCCCTTTTACAAATTGGGCTTCCTCGCCATGTGTTGGTCCTACGTCTCTACACTTATCTATGCATGTTCTAGAAGTATGTCAATTAATAGTAACAAAATATATTCCAAATGTAACATAAAATTGAATATAGTAAGTGGTCGGGATAATTTTTATTAAAAAATAAAATTATAATGATTAAAACTGTTAAGGTGAGACTGAAACTATTAATGACATAATGGTATCAAAACACAGGGAACGAAATATATTGTAGTTTACTCGAAAAATAATAATAACTCTATATATAGTTGTTTTTATAACAACGATTGGTGCAACGGTGAATGACCGATGTAGTTAGGGTGAGGGGAGTCCACCCCTCACCACCCCACATCACCCCACATTTTTTACTTCATCCCACATTCACCCCATATTCACCCCACATTACATGTAATCCACCCCACATCATTTTTTTAATTATTTATTTAAGCCCCGTACAAGTAGAAATGCATAATGTACAAGCCACATAGCACTCCAATCAATAAACACATTCGGGGAGTAACTCGGGGAACATACCCCAAATTGGACCCCAAAGTTCGGGCCCGAAGGGGTGGGGCGGTGTTCCCGCGCGGGGCCGCATCGGGGCCGAACCCACCCCGAGTCCACTCCGCATACACTTAGAGGTGCACCGACTGAGATCGAAACCCCGTCTCTAACACTAATAAGTGTCTTTTACGCCTATTAAAGTTTTATATTACTTGTGTAATTAATAATATATTATGAGAAATGAGATTTAACCGGATGATCATTAGTTGTACTTCATAGTTGTAAACTTGTATTTTAAGTGAGAGTTGTGAGAATTAATCGGTTTACAGATATGATCTTGACCGTCTACTAGGTTGACTTTGGATAAGGTGTTTGACTTTGGGTATGTGGTTGACTTTCCAAAAGTTGACTTTACTAGTCTTTGGTTTTGGTAAAAACCGTGTTTGAGTTGTTCATTCTAAACAAAACTTGGCAAATGATTGTGTTATAAAAAAGAAACAATATGAAATACAATAGTTGTATATTTGTATATATTTCCAGTTATAAATATAACTATGATGGTTGACTATGAAATTTCATTATTTGTGTGATTCGATTATTAATTTATTATATTACAAGATGCTTAGACTTTTTAAATGGTTGATTCTTGATTTTTAACATCGGTTCACGTCATGGTAAGACAGTTACATTCAAAAGGTGTATTGTAATGACTGAGTTTAAATCTCAAGTTTATTCATGTAATGGACGCTTATAAACGTCATAGTGTAACTCCCTCAAAGCTGCAATCGCAGCAGAGCCGGTACCTTACTCTCCTTTCGCGTCAAGATTATTAAATGGAAAGTTTGTTAAACCACTAGCTCTTATGTTTAATGCTTGTTAAATTTTTTAATAAAGGTTGATGTGTTTTGAAAATCATCATTATAAGGTTTATTTTACAACACATGTTATAATATATTTTGTTTAATACATGATAAAATAGCCACTATGAAGATTATGATCGGTTGCATGCGTAGAAGTACGAAACGTGTAACTATATATAACACTAATAAAGTACAGTCAGATACAAAATATAGTAATAACTATGATGATTTTAGCTTGTTAAAGCGGTGTTGTTAAAGTCAGCTATATGATATGTAGTTGTGATTGTCGGTTTGGATAATAAGATGTGGAAATAAACCCAAATGAGTTATTAAAGGTGTCAAAATACTGCTAGAAAAACTCAAAATTTCGCTAAATGAGCTAGCTATAACAAAGTTTTGATGTAAATGAATTTTGAAATGATATGTTATATACATATATTTAAAGAAAAAGAAAAACGGTGGTACATGTTGACAAACTTCATGTATTTATGGTGTCATAAACTTGGTACATCGCACGTTGCCTACTTGCCTTATCTTTTCTTGGTATATGAGGATATGTTGAAGACAAACATGAGCGGTGGTAATAGAATCTATCTAATAAATCAAACTTTTAAGGGACAATTTTTGGAGGGATTTTTTTTTCTATAATAGAAAGTTTGGGAGGTAAAATTTAGCTAAATTTTTCACCATGCAAGTTGATGGAGCCAACTCCTTAAATGTTATATATTTACAAATTGTTAAATATAATTGTTATAATTTCTTTATAAATATTACTATTTAACCCGTGTGTAACACACGGGTATTAAACCTACTAATGTACTAAAAAAAGTCTAAAATCAATATATTCAAGTTATTGATTAACATAACTAGCATGGTAGCTGGGCTGCGTGATGCTTTTTAGTTCGTGTCTTTTCTACTTCAAAACGTGTCGTGTCTTATGATGGCAACTGAAGAGTTAATCTCAATTTATGTAGGATTCAAATTATAGATAGTTCTTATTATTAGTTTATTGTTTATCTAGTTGAGTTTGAATTAGATTAGGACTGAGTTTGTTTATTTATTTAATTATTTATCAGGGCTTGAGTTTGTTTAGGATTAGTATAAGTTTGGTATAAATGTAGGGTTAGAGATCATTGTATCGTGTGGTTTGTTCATAATAATACTTTTGAATTTGAGACGGGTAGTCCCCAAATTATCGATTGGTGTGTTCTTGTGTTGACTTATTAACTTGTGGTGCTCCCGCGTTACGATGATCACACTAACATGTCACGCCCACATTGACACAATGACACGAAATGTTTGTGACTTCATTAATGATATGATATCCTGAACATTATGGTGAATAATGTCTCGCACATGCCAACGTAAATTCGTAAAGTAATTTTAATAATTTGAACATAAAAAAACGAAAAAGAAAAGGTCGAAGTCTATAAAATAAGAAAACAAAATTATGATGGCATGTGAAAACCTATGATGCACGAGGACGTCTAAATAGGTGAGGTACCCGTACGTACCGGGGGCGTTTGGGGGACGGAAACGCCTAGGGGACGTTTCCCAAGCGTTTCCAAATATCGGGGACATTTCCAAAACGTTTCCTATTATTTTAGGGTTTCAAAGCCCATTAAATAAAATGAAATTATAACGACTTCTCTGATCTTCTATATCCTATATATACCTACGTATTCCAAACATATACAACGTACCATTCTAAGTTTCTATCAATCTACCATACTATTCCATTGATCAATTATAGCTTCTCAAGAAACACAAGGATCATCACTTCATCATCTCTATCGATTATGGATTTATGGCCTCTCAAGAAACACAAGGATCATCAAGTTTATCGGTAGAAGAACCTCCATTGTGGATGGAGGTTGCCGATCTTAGACCAGATGAACCAGGGTTTAAAAATGATTTTATTATTGATAATTAATTACTTTTTGAAGATTTAGTATGACTAATGTCTTAAACATGGATAGATATATATGGGTCATGGTCAGATTGATCATCTTGCAGCTGCTCTGAGTTTCAAGACAAACTGATTGTTGTTAAGTGTCTAGATTGAGATGAGGCTTTTGAATACAATGGAAGATACCCATGTACATCACAATCCACACAAATCCATCATTGATTAAGGAATCATGTCAAATTATGAAAATGCAATACAAGATCTTTAATCCATTGGCATTATCAAATAGATGACTCTATATTATCTATTACCAACCAAGTCCATTCAAATCGAAATGCTTGCGACTTGATGCCGCGTCGTTTTCATCATGGGCATTGAGGTCCAAACTTTGTCCAAAATATGGCATTTGCAGCTTCTGTGTCATCTCAGTGTTCACATCCTTCGTTGAGTCTTTGTCGTTTCGATTGGTTTGATCCAGTAAAATGACTTCTTCGCCCCTACTCGTAAATCTTTCATCAGTGTAGCTTCTGTTGGAGTTCCATCCACTGTTGTTAAGCCCTCCAACACTCATTGAAAGATCACTTGCATACCATTCTCTTTCTGGCTCATTGTCAACCTTCTTTGACTTTAAAAAAGTCAAACCGATCGTTTCTTGTTCAGTTTGTTGACCTTCACCGTAAGTCAAACAACTTTCGATTGAACAATCAGTTGGCTGGTTTGCATGCATTGATGACACATCTTTGATCCCTGAAAATGTAGATACTTTTGAGACCAATTCAGATATCTGAACCTTTGCAGCCTCCAGTCCTACTGAACCTACGTTTTGTTGTCCAAGCGTTTCTTGTGCCTTTTCAAGAACCGATTGTAAGTATTTCCCTTGTGCTTCAATCCGAAGCTGTAAGTGTCTTTGCACCTATTTTAGATCAAAAAAATATTTCAAATTTTTTTACTTTATTCGCTTTGTTGTGTTATATTGTTAGTTGTGTTGATATGATGATATCATACCTCAAGTTGTTCATGCAGCCTTCTTTGAGCTTCAATTTGCATCTGTATGGCTTCACTTATCTGAGGGTTTCTGAACACAAATATATTGATCATTAGAATAAACGTTATCAAACATCCAGCCTCTCATACCAAACAATATTGTCCGTTTTGCCCACAAGAAGCTAACGGATTTGCTTTTGGTTGCCTGGGTGGAAAACTTCCTACAAGGTCACTCATACCTCGATATCTCCCACCCAAGCACGCTTAATTGTGGTGTTCTCTTATCATCCACAACCAATGCGTCCAAAATGCGTTGGTAATATTTTAGGCAAGACATTTCTTGCGAACCCAACATCTCATGTTCACATCTGATGTGGGATTTGCTTAAAACATTACGCCATTACACATTAACTTACAACTATACAACTGTCTTAGTGTTTCTTACTTGTTTGTTTGAGGGCAAACACTCGATTTGCTGACGCGAGGTGCATTTGTTTCACTGACCGCATCTCCCGCCACCATATCTGCAACCAAATGTTTGATATTATGAACCATGCATATTTTTTCTCTATATAAATCGTTTCAAAACGTATAAAATGGATTGTTAGATTTCTTACCAACTTTGTTCGCACCAACACTGTTAGTTTGCCTATATTGATTCTTACTCAACCTGTACTTCTGCCAACCGAAAAAACATATTAGTTTTCGGCATGCTAAGTTTTAACATGTTTGTTTATGAACAACTTGTTTCGGGCTATGTATGTTCGACAACTAGTTAAACACCAACTGCTATATGTTTTTTTGTGCAGAAAAACTGGGATAAAAGCCTTTTCGGGTCAACCCAACCTGACCCGCTAAACCCGTCCGTTTTTTTGGCATGTTGTATTTACCTGGAGATGACTCTTTAGATGATATAAAGTAAGCCCTTGAATTCCCATTAGCTTCAAAACTGATTTTGGAGTAGCCTCTATAACAACAAATTAAAGTAAAACAAATTAGAACAATATATATATATATAATCACTAAGTTTTTTTTCTCTTCATCTTTATAAATTTTCAAAAGATTTTCTTACTATCTGCTCCTCCAAGCTGGTTGACTGCTTCTATGAACCGTTCATGAAGATCCGGTGTCCATTTGAGTCTCGGTTTAGCATCAGTTGAAAGAACAAGTCCCGAATCCCCTCCACTTTGCAAAAACAGATGTCGTTCTGGTGTAATCGACATTCTTGATGTCGAATAATTGTTCTTTCCATCATGATGATACATCTTCATACCCAAAAAAGGCTCCTTTTGTTAGTCTCATATTATAAACATATTTAACATATGTGATATGTCACAGTGTTTTGGAAGCAACGACACGATATGAAATAGTCAAAATCAGATAATCATTGGTACCTGCATACTATTATCTCTTCGAGTCGATCTTGTTCTTCTCACCCTCTAAAGTTTCAACTGATTATCAAATATAAGTCTTGATGATACTATACTATAACACCTCTTATCTACAACTGATTATCCACATACCAATAGCCTGCGCAGCCTCGCTTTATAAAGCACACGAGCATTGGGGGGGGGGGGTTCAAGTGCAGCATAGAATCTTGGACAGATCTAATGAAGGAATAACACTAAACACTAATCCAATCTTCGTGGCGACTTGTAAATAATTCGATTGCACTATAACACTCTTAACACCTTACAATGGGTACCAGAATAGATCCAAAAATATTGTAAAGTGAAAAGAACCTTATTCCAATATCTTTCGCGTATCAACTATCTTCAAACGCGTATTAATTCTCATAACATTAGTACTAATTTATCACCAATCTTTCTGTACTTAGAAAATCTTGAGTTAATTTTGGAGAAATATTGACTAAAGCATATGCAACTTGGAATAAATATAAATGAAATGAAAAGATGCTTGTTTTTGAAGGGCAGGCATGGAACAAGAACACATTCCTTTTTGTCCCCTTCAACATGTTTGGTACTTATTCAGCCTGCACAGTGTTTTAAATTTTGTGGCCCACAACCAAAATCTTTGCGTTTTTCGGTTAGTATACCACAGCCGGCCGGCTGGCTGGCTTTCAAGACTATGAACCGAGGCGGGTCCCTTTGGAAAGAATGAACGATCGAATGACGGGTTGTACTTCACTCCATATATACTTGCAGTTGATGAGTAGAAACACATCTGATATGATATGAATCTTTACATACTCATATATGCAATAATTAATTCATAATACATTTATACACCAACACTAGTTGTCATTTGCTCCATGACTTTCACTTCATGTACCCATTCTCTTAAGGATCAAAGATTATATCTTTAGTAATGCTACATACAAATTACAAATTAATTACTTTAAAAAGGAAAAAAAACTAAACATTCGTATTGGCAAATGAAACTTTAGAAATCCAAAGTATGATACGTTCTGTCGATTCTGGGCTGACTTTCTTCGATCCAAAAAAGTTGGCTTGGGAAAAACGAGGCTTATTTCAATTCTCTTTTTAATACTATCAACCTATAGAGATAGTTACCGGCTTTCTCTATTCACAAAGATGTCATTTTCAAGCAAGATAGGATTTTTTGTTACAAATCAATCCACTTTCAAGAGCTAGACCGGACTTCTTTATCTGGCTTCCGGTCTACTAAGGAAAGCTTATTAAGAACGGCTGATAATATTCAATACTCACAATCTGACTAATAACACTTTTAATCTATACTTTCTTTTGTATATATTATTATCGGCACATAGATTATAGTTTGGATTATTATTATTATTATTATCAAATTTGCCTTGTATATATAAATCCATAGAGAACAAGGCCTTGGAGCAACCAAATTGTTGTTTTGTGACCTTGAGGTCACACGTTCAGGCCCTGGGAAATTACACGTCTTGAAAAAAGTGTAGGGTAGGGTTGCTTAAAGCGGGAGCTAAGTCAAGTATTAATACACCATATATCTTGTATATAATTCCGTAAGTTTTTATGTTTAAATATTGTAATTATATCCAACTTTAGAATATAGGAACATTGGTACTTGTTCTAGTTTTGTACTTGTATTTCCTTTGTATAAGCCACTTATTATTCTTTTAAGTTCACATAAACGAACATATCAACGTATCATAGTTAAGAATCATGTTCCTCATGGACTATATAACATATATATATATATATCAATGTATTAACGCAAAGACACGTGTCAGAATCTTATTGGTTGCGGTTGAAAATTAATCACGTACACGCGCCATGCACCGGCGCGCATGCACCCTATGGAATGTTATTCTCCAGCTAGCTAGCTCATACATGAAAAGAAAGAATAGATAGAGAGATATTCTTTAAGAAGAGTGGAATTTTATTTGAAGTGAATTAAGCCAATAAGTCTTATTATTATCAAGTCAAGACAAGAATGTTCCTTTCTACTATAGACCATACAAAATGGATTCGATCCCAACAACACCCATCATACCTTTTTACTATTTTTGTTAAGATTATACTCCATCCGTTTCAACCAAATCGATACTTTGTTCCATGTAGGACCTACCTTTACGTAACTTTTTTAAGATATAACTTATGTTTACGACTTTACGTTACAATGTGGAGCTAGCTAGCTAGGCGGATAAATAGTTTAATGGTCTAGAGCGGAACCACAAGAATAAATAGAGACAAATCTTAAAATAATGGATTTGTTATTGAATGATTAATGAGTGAAACTAAATGACTAAATTGACGGAATGAATGAATAATGATTCAAGCATTTAAAAATAACTAGACAGTCGTAACAGATAAAAAAAAATATTTAGTTGACGTAAACATAACCTTTATAAGAAATATGGGTTTGGAAGCTAGGTCAAACCGCGTAGGTCTGTTTTATCACATGATTAAGGTCATCAAGACCTTTTCGTACACTAATTATGGATATTGTAATTTCAATTGTAGCCTAAGTTTTGTAAGTTGAAAAGGCCTTGTTTTCTATTTTTTATTTTATTATAAATGATTTAACGAGCTTAAAGTATTGAAGGTATACTTTGATCGAGTTTTAGTGTTTTGCTTAGGTGGTTGTACCTTTGCTACTTATTTGTTAGCTCGTTTAATACAAATTTCTTTGTTGGCCGTTAAAGTAGAGGTGGGCAAATCGGGTTTTTAAAAAAAACCGAACCGTTTTTTTTCAAACAAAATAAACCGGTTTTTGTTAAAATTGGGTCGGTTTTTAACCAGTTTTTTACCCGGTTAAACCGGGTTCTTTGAAATAAAACTGGTTTTTAACCGGTTTTCTTGTTCCAAACCCCAAACCTGTCCTGACCTACCGGTTCGGTTTTAACCTAATCGTTTTTTTTTTCAAACTGGTTTTTTTCATTAACTGGTTCGGGTTTTTTCGGATTTTTTTTTCAAACCTCTTTTTTTGTCCACCTCTACGTTAAAGAAAAACTCATAAACAACCTTATCTTTTGTAAATACAATATCTACGTAAAACTTTAAAGATATTGGAAGATTGTTATGAGCCAAAAAGGGTTTAGATTATAGATGTGAAATGGTGGGCTAATTTTGTTGCAAACGAATCCCGTGCCACCTTTGTGTAAAAGGTGTTAAACACATGGTGTCTAAGCTAGCTATAGGCCTAAATATGCCATAATCATACACCACTTGAATATTGCTTTATCATCACATCTTTCACCTTTTATTATAGTATCACTTATGTTTTTAAAAACGAATAGAATGTCAAACCAGTCAACTACTCAACTTATCAGTCTAGTAGTCGGATCGACGTGATCGGATTTATACATCGGATCTAAGAACCAGATGACATCGTACATATTATATAAAATATAGGAAAAGACAAAAAATCCAAATATATAAAATGGTTTTACCGCAGGTTTTACACCAGTTTTTAAGTTCATATGACCGGGTCATGCCTCCTAAACCCTAGTCCCAGTTCCAAAGCATAGTTCATGAATTAGTTGGAATTTATGGGCGGAACACAGTATGACCAGCATAGTTTTTCTAACCTTGATCACATGAATTTGACATTCTTTTATATATAGAAGTTGAGTTTTTATTTAAGACAAACACATTAGTCATAGTAGGTTGACGACAAGAAATATTGTATGGTGGCCTCCAACTTAGAAGCCTTGGTTCTACCACCGGTTGGATTTATACCACACTAAAGCAACAGTGTTGGGGCATCTATCCAAGTCGGGTCTGCCTTAACGTTTTTACTTAAAGAGTCTTGAAGTCGGGATAGGTACTCTTATATTTTGACTCCACTACACGAGTCTCTAGTTTTATTTTTCAACATCCAAGTGGGATTAACAACTTTGATTAATTAGTGTATTACATATCAAATAATCAAAACAGCTACCTAAATAAAACGTGTGTACCGCACTTCGTAAATCGGACTGTGATATTCACTCCACAAGAGCAAGATACAAGAGGCAGCTCATGGGTCATCCCACAACCAAAAAAGCGAGAATTAACCCGTCGTTCGCATAAGACTCAAATATAAATATTGTTTCCTCATTCATTGCGGGTGACTGGTCACCACAAGATGTTTATCTAGTCTCCTCACTAATGACTTTAGTGAGACTACAACATAAGTCAATTTAAACACCAAGTTCTTAACCCAACTTCAATTAACTCCAATTATCAATAGACCATCGTATATTAGTTCAAAACTCCTATCTACCCGAAAAATTCTTCAAAAACAACTCCTATCTTCATGTGCCTACTTTAACCATAAAAATTAACGTTTCTAAGACTTAACAACTTAACGTACAACTAACTATACCCACGTATAAAATGTTTTCTTTTAAAGGACCAAAAGTGTAATTTACTCCATTATCATTTAAACCATATTTTACCCTTTTTTCCTGTTCGTCATTTTGCTTGATTTGAAGAAGATAAAATTCTCACTCTCCGGCGGTGACTGTTTCGTTGCCGGCGGCTAACGTTTTCCGATCACAGGTTCTTCAATTACTGTTGTTTGGAAGCATCGTGTGTTTATAGTATTGAAATTAGTGTTAACGTTTGAGCTCAATCTGAAGTTTGTTATCCTTAATGATTAGTTATGATTTGTGTTGATTAATGCCTCTTTTAGTTTTAATTAACATCCAGAAATGAATAAGAACACAAAATTAGGGCTTTTGTGATGAAATGAAGTGATTTTTGTTTACTTTAGGTTTGTTACAATTGAGTGTTTTGATATTGGAAACATGTTGTTTAGAAGCTGAACTTGTGACCTAATTGTGTTTTAATGTTTAATTACTGTTTTTTAGCTCTCATAACTCAAAGTTGAAATCATTTTGCCCAAATTTTAATTAGCTTGTTAAGAAATGATGGAAGATTAGTTAACATATGTGATATTTTTGATAAAAATTGTTATCAGGATTAGCAGGACGCGTGAATCGTAAAATGTCACCACAGTTTTGTTGATATTTTGAAGTGTGTCACATTCGCGTGCTCTCATGACTTCAATCTTTTCGCTATCTTCCCTCTTATGCCTTCCATCTCTTTACAATAATCCTACACCTTATAAACAAGTATCTAGTTTCGCTTTCGTTAATCATCGGCTTCCATTACTTTCACTCAAATCCACTTTTACTTCTTCTAAACCAACCACATGTGCTGCAACTCCGAGTGAAGGAGCTGTCTCTGTCATCAACTTTGAAGACTTTGTGGAGAAAGATTGGTCGTTTCTTGATGCGGATGATGCAAATGCTGATGAAGTTTATAAACAAAATATCGGTCGAATCATTTCTGCTGGGAAAGTTGGGGAAGATGCAAAGGTTATGATTTCAACAGGGTCAGAAGGATTTGTTGATCAAGTGGTTGATACATGTTCTTACAAACAGTTGCTTGTTGTTCATGATTCTTTGTTTGTGTTAGCATGCATTAAAGAGAAGTATG
This sequence comes from Tagetes erecta, assembly GCA_030867185.1. Taxonomy (NCBI): domain Eukaryota; kingdom Viridiplantae; phylum Streptophyta; class Magnoliopsida; order Asterales; family Asteraceae; genus Tagetes; species Tagetes erecta. Next base: position 2,233,489 of record CM061489.1, on the reverse strand, counting down.
ATAAGGTTAAATGTTGGCAAGGGGAATTGATTTTTGTACCTGAAAAATGGGCGCCTTTTGATGTTGTGTTTCTTTATTTTCTTCCGGCTTTGCCGTTTGAGCTTGATCAAGTCTTTGGTGCATTATCCAAGGTCTGCTCGCCAGGTACATATTATATTATAAACTTTCGGTTTATTATTTTTTGCTCTTGCTATATTTTCTCATGAATCTTAGTTTCTTTGGTCAAATTAGTTCACTTTCAACATAGATTTTGATACGAGTTATTTTAGTTCTCAAGAAAAACATGATAATAGAGAAATAAATATAGTTCAAAAAGAACAATTTCACTTATAGTTATTACTTGGAATTTGAAGTTTGGAGTATAGTATCTTTGACTTTGAAAGTCAAACTCTATTTTGCTTGGAGTATAATGATTCATTCCAATATTTTGATAATTATTGTAATAATATGGTCTTGCAATCATGAAAAACAAAGAAAGTGTTTGTGGGTCAACCTCATGTTTGACCATTGAGCATCAGTTTTGACCATGTTTGGCCGTTGGGCAGGTGCAAGAATCGTGATAAGTCATCCCAAAGGAAGAGAAAAGCTTGAGCAACAGAAATCAGAGTATCCGGATGTTGTGGTTGCAGACTTGCCTGATAAATCGACCTTAGAGAGTGTCGCAACTAATCAGCCGTTTACATTAGTTGACTTTGTTGACCAATCAGGTTTTTACCTTGCTGTATTAGAGCATACAAAGTAGTTGATTTAGTTCACCGTAACATTATGGCCTTGTGTGGATCGATGTATCATGTAAGCCTTTTGCCATCTGAGTTTCTTGCACTTTCACATAGTTTAAGAAAGAATATGTTTTCAAGTATCAATGTTTTTGTTTGCAGTGAAATGTCTTAGTATGTACAAACTTGTCAACCTTTTACTTCTTCTTCAAGATGACTTGACCACCTTGTGTTTAAAACTAGTTCCAACATTTATTTAAACGCAGATTTGATACGTCTAACAACAAATTCTAGCCTTTATACCAATGAATGCTTCTTTTATTACATTCATCAACAGGTTATAAGTTAAGTGAAGAGAGTTGATACGGCTAACATGACGTTGACATTTTAAAACAACAAAAATCTGAATGTGGGCGTATGTTGCAAGCACGATTAAACAACATAACATTATCGTGTAAACTACAGGCCTTATAACTTGTGAATAGTGAGCAAGTGTCACTTCCATAACAAGTTACAATACTTTTTTTTTCCTATAGAAGATAAGTTACGTAGGGTTTAAGGCTTTACGGTTTAGGCCACGTGAAATGGACGCCACACAAAATCAACTCCCCGATTACCAAATTCAGGGAGCGGTGTTCCAGTTTTCCCAAACCAATTTCTCCGCCCGCTTTCCCCATTTGCCATACTTTTTTTATCGTTTTGCCTCTCCATCTGACATCCGATCCCCATTTTATCAATGTCACATGTTTAACCTGACCTCGTCATGTCAACTGTCATCTCATCTCATCGTCTTTCACCTCACCACCTTCTTGAAAAGGGAACCCAATCCGTATCCCCATCCCCGTATAAAGGAGGGGTTGTTTTATGAAATTACCCTAGTTTCAACCCGTTTTTAGACAATTTGCATTTAGCGGTAAAATGTACGTCTAAACTTTGGTTATGGGTTCTAGTCTTGCACATAAAAAAACTCGGCTAAAAAAGTTCTAGTTGTTGGACTTTCGTGTAGTTCTGAAACTCTTCCCAATGAGACTTTGCATTAACACGTTTAAGATAAAACATAGCCAAAAGCAACAAAATAGAACTACAAACTAATGCACATTAAAATGGTATAAATGAAACAAACAAAACTTAAAGAAGAAAAATGGAGAATAATATCAAAACAAGAAACATGCTGAATGAATATGTTTCACAAGATTATTGCATTTGCATGTCAAATAAAAATTGAATTACCTCAAACTCAAACTCAAACCTTCAAAATCTCAAAACTGTAAGTATTTAAAACAAGGAAAACTTTATACCATTGCTTGCTGCAAATAAGTTATACTCCTCCACATCCTTCACCACACAACCATCTCCAGAACTAACATTCTCAGTCTCTTCTTTCACGAAATCCGCAGCACCATCGGGTTTAAACCCGTTCGAAACATCAACAGGCCCACCAAAGTGGAATAGTGAAAACCCTGTATTACCCTTTTGAGTTTTCTCAGAATTTTCATTTTGCGCTTCTGCATTGTTCTGCAATTTTTCATATTTCACATGTTGCTCGCCTTTGATGGGGATAACCTTGGTGTGCTGGTCCTTAACACCATTGACCGGTGGGTACACTGGGAGCTGACCATGGTTAAGTAGAGGTGGACCCAATGGTTGGAGCCCGCCAACACTATAAGGAACGAAATGGGAATTCCCGTTTAAACCATAGGCAAATGGGCTAGCAAACATATAGTGGTTTGGATGGGGTAAGGGGCCTACTGGTATGAGCCCATTGGCTGGACCCGTGGTCCATGGTACCGGAGCCTGGTGGTAATAACCCATGGAAGGAGGTTGAAACACTGGAAAGTGTATGTTCTGCGCTTGCAATGGTGATGGAGTAATATTATTACCTTGAGAACAAGATTCTGATCCCACAACATGTTCGTCTGCTTTTGACAATAATTCACCCGAATTTTTGATACAAGGTGACGTTTCTTTAATCACTTCGGAATGATGATTGGCGTCCTCTGAATCTGATGTGGATGATGACTCAGCATTTTGGGTGTTTGAAGAAATTGAAGTATTTCCGTCTCCTTCACTAAGACTTGATGAGCAACTATCAGAATTGGAGTTGCTACTGCTACTAGACAAATCTGTTGTCCCACTTTCAGGTTCAGGTTCTGGCTCTACGTGAGCACTATCTTTTGATTCCTTCAAATTGCCATCCTTTATATTACTGCTATCGCTCGAATCGATCCTGCTTGGAGGACTAACAAGCTTGACGGGGCTGATGAAATCAGCAGACTGAACAGTGATATCATCAGTATCTAAATTGGTTCTGGGCTCCCATACTTTCTTTACATAACTTAAACCATTTTTTCCGGTGATCATTTTGGTTTTAGGTCTTTCCCGAACACATTCGGTTTGATTACTATTATTATACTTGTTTCTGCGAAAATATGGTTTCGAGGCATCAATATCGGGCTCCGGCACACCTGATTTGGGTCGATAATATGTATGCTGGTAACAATTGCATGCGGTTGGGTCATACCTGCCACCTGTTCTATTATGACAACAATGCAATCTATCATTATACCTTGACCCGTTTGACCTGCTAACGGGCTTATTCACTCCATTTAAGTTTCCGTTCCTTGATGAGGGCTCAAAGCTGTCACTGTGATACCGTGGGACCGGTTTGTTGACTGTAGACCCGTATTCAAACCGCCGTCTATCAGACCATTTTGAAGGTTGATCATGTTGATAATCTTTCCATGATTTCAGTCTCCTACGATTATGTTTCGACTGATCATTAGCAAACAATTGATTCCCATCTTTTTTGCAACTAAATTCCATGTTTGAATTTTCATCATAGTCTAGTATTTGGTCTTCTTGAGTATAATCATCTGATGCAGGCATAGATGACGGAGTCTCTTCAAGTTCTTGTTCTTCACAGTATGTGTTGTCATTGTTGTCTGGCTCATTATTAACACTTACTGATTCCTCTTTACTGACATCCGGAATATGAGTTTTACTAAGTTGACCACATTTTTCCTCCTTTTCTTTTTCCTTGATCCGTAATCTCTCTTTCCTGCGAAGTTTTTTTTCTTTTTCTTTTGCCCTCCTGCGTTCTTTTCGTTCTTCTTCGTCTCGTTTCTCCTTCTCTTCTTCTTCAAGTAGTTTAAACTAAGGAAGAATAAAGTTTCAAAAATCAACACACAACAATTCATATGATGACAAGCTTAGTGGGTCAGATTGGGTAGCAGGTTAAAATAGTGTGGGTTAAATTTTTTTTTGTAACGGTCCAAACATGTGGTATTGATGGTGTTAACTCACAAATAATTCTCATTTTTTTACAAACAACTAACGTGTTAATTATGATTACAGAAAAATAATATTATAAAAAATAGACTTCGCTGAGCATTCACCTATTCCCCTTTTAGCTAATAATATGGCATGTACAATATAAAACGCAACCCAAATCAGTTCACTTTAATAGAAATGGGTTACATACCTGTTTTTCTAAAGTAATGATGTCCTTGCATGCAACTACTACGCGTTGTTCCAATAATTTTAATGCAAGAGATACAAACATGCTATGTGCATTTTGGCGTGCAGTCCCTTCTCTGAAAGCCTTTTCAACCTATAAAACAATAACAAGACTAAACTATATCAACAGAGTACTTGTTTACATAATCATATGTTTCATATAGAAAACAAGGAGATATGTTTTTATGGTACAATAAGACCTCAATAAATGAATAACATACGCAGATGGATAATTTTCCCTGGTCCCAAATTGTTATCATTATTGACAAATAAAAGACCTTGGTAAGCGAATACTTTTTCTGGTCCCTTGGGTATTCATTTATTGAGATTTACCATATTTCCTTTTAAACTATTAGCTAATGTCATATACTTGCAGTGATATAAAAGTATATCCACTTCCTTTTCTGCATGATGGTTTTTTGAAACAAAAAGGCAAGTAGAATGGTAGACAGGTAGAGGAAGCAAATAACTATATTATACAAGATTAAAAAAGAATATATAATTTAAGTTATCACATGTCATAACATACCTGTTCTTTAAAAATAACTGTTGCAGCATCTAAAAGAAATTCTCGAGCAAGTTCTGGACTCTTAGCATGTTTTTGTGGACGAGAACATTCTCCATCTAATTCATTCCCATCCTTGTCCACAGAATCATCATCCTGAAATCATTTCACATCGATGAAAAATTTAAAACTATGTAAATAAAAATATGACTTTAACCAAATAAAAAAATTAATCACCTCTTCTTCCTCAGCCTCTTCTGCGTGCTCAAAGAACCTTCTAATGCTTTCACCTCTTGTGATTGTAACAAAACCATCACCAACTACAAGTCTGCCATGAACACAAGGTTGACCTTTCAAAGCATGAGCTTTGACAGAAACTTCATTGCAACGTCCATCAGTTCTCCATGCTCGTAGAGTGATATAACATGAATTTAAACCACTGAGATCTAGACCCTTCACTTGAACCCTTGAATTTGAGCCCACATTTTCAAAATCTAGTATATCAGATTTGCCTTCACCAGTTCCAACAGCCCATTCATAATACTCATATAATCCTTTGGAGTCGGCATAGTTTTGATGCCATTCGGCATGGATTGTGTCAAGAGTCACCTGCAGGAATAAAATTGCATCAATCAGTTGACAAAAAGCTGGAGATCATATATAGAAAATTCTGAAACGTAAGTCATAAAAAGTTCATAAGTCATATATGTTGATTACAGTTGAAAAAACATTCGGGCTGGATCACAAATAAAAATGGTAGGACATCTTTTAATAAATTGATGACAATGTGATAGTTATTATTTCAACAGAAGATTGATTATTTTGAGCCAAATTTATGCTGTTTCCGTTAGACCCATTACAGGTGGAGAAAAGAAATAGGCTTAACATGGGATGGGTTGGATTGGATTGGCCCCCATGACATCTTTTCAGCGATTAGTGTGTCGACCTAACTGATGGTTTTCCTTTTAAGCTAATTTGACTTAATGCCACCCCTTTGGAGATAAAACATAAACTAACAACGTGCCGTGTTCAAACAAAAATGAACATAAGGTTACTACACACCTCATATTGGAAGCTAGTATCAGCCACACAAAACCAGCTCGTGCAACGGGTTTCTTTTCTCATACGCTTGAGTTCTTTTAGCTCCTTGAATTCACGAATTACATTTTTTCTGCAATCTCTACAAAACCTCTTGCTGTCAAACCTGTGAAATGTAGAGTCAAAAGTGAGGTTAGTAATAGTATAATCTCACGGTCAATGAGAATGTAAATTTAAAACAAAACAATTTGACCAAGTGTGCCTTTTGTGGTCTGAGTTTAATGTTTACCTATATTGCAGTCCTTTACTTTAAGAAAATAACAAAGATCATGTAAAATCCAAGATTGAAGATCACCAAGAGAAGGAGCAATACATACTTTCATAGCAGATAGTGAAGTAAAACCAACATGACTTAGTTGATGACAAAATGCAGAGGTGAAAGACAGAACTTGGAAAAAATAATCAAGATTGATATAAAATATGTTGATTCAATCTACAAATATTTCAATCCAACCTTCCTTACCTATATCTCCCATCCGAAATTACGAAACAATTTCCCAACTCCTAAAAGTTTGTATTACGATATCTAAATCCTTATCCCACATGGAAATAGTCTTCAACCAGTGATGTAACATAATGGTTCATGATAGGGATGCCTCATTAGATTACCAACGAGTTTTATAAACCAAGGTAGAAAGACCTACCTATACATTAGTCGTTCCATAAAATCTTCTTCCTTCATCCTTAGAAGAGAATGACGTGTCTCTTCTCCTAGTGCTGACCAAAAGTCAACCAAAGTGTCAACAGAAAGTCTGGCAGTATGCAAAGCACAGGTTTCCCGTGTTCCATGACCTCTACCATACCCCACCATTCCTTGACTGATCCACCCACGACCTCCTCCACCACATGCATCAGGATAAAGTAATTCTCGTTCCCGCTCCCTTGCTCTAGCACTGTCAAATACCTGATTTGATCATAATGTCAGATGCAATAAACTTACAAAAGTAATCAGTGACAATACAAGTATACAAACATCAGAAATGTACATTTTGTAGTCCCTTCAAATATCTTGAATAAATATAGCAATCCAAGAGGGTGAGTGTCCCATCTCTAGTAGTTGTTAAACCTCCCCAAGGGTGGACTGATGGATCTTGAACTTCATCATTGCCGCCATTTGTCAAACAAACAGTCTCAACGCTTTGAGATTTTGAGGTTACAAGTCTATTGAGAGAACTATGAGTACATGTTCCCTCCTGCTGTAATGACTTTCCATACATGACAATCTGCATAAAACCTTCTAGAAGTAATCCATTGCATCTCGAGCAGTACATATTCTTACGTGCTTGCTCAAAAAGAGTTTGTTTGTCAATCCTCAAGAGCTCTTGCCTAGCTTTCAGTGATAGCTCACTCCAAAACTACAAATACAAAAAAACAATACATAACATTTATTACTTGAAAGATCACCGGTGTAATCAACAATATGAATCCAACACTTTCAACATTGTATCGCCAACTTCAAGTAGCACATAAGACAGAAGGGTTTGATTCTAGCATTACATTTCCATGAAGACTTCCCTTCTAAAAAGTTATAAAGATTCAGAACATAGTCACAGAAATCAGACTTGTTTACAAGGATCAAGAATTTTAAGATGGATCGGTAACACTATTAAGAGTGGAGACCAAATGACGTGTGCATATAAGAACACAGGATTGTGAAGCAACATAATAACAGAATGAGCAAGGGACCACATGCCACGCCATCATATATCAGGTTCCGAACCTCATTAAAAGTATAGCATAAATACGGCTGTTACTGTAATCGTTATTCATTCATGTATCTTCACAAATCTACAGCGAATATAACTCCAGTCTTAAACTTTTTATCTCTCACCTTTCTTAACCTTTGTACTTGCTTAACCAATGAACAATAGTGATAAATATCATTGCTAATTCCTTGTTCTAACACCTTCCAAACCTTGCAAATCAAAGGACGTTAACGTGCACATATGCCACACACAAATAGAGGCATTTAACTCAAATAATGTATCCTCGTCGTGATACGTAACAGGACCAATCACCACAACCATTTCACTTTTGTCAGTAGTGTTAACATTTTATAATGATTATTTCACCAACACTCCAACAGTCAACATTGAACCAATACTAAGCATAACTAATCATGAAAAACATATAAATACAATTCCTAATCAACCACAGGGTCATAAAATCAATAAGATCTATACACAACCTCAATCTGCTTGCATAAAAACACCAAACAAACAATTAAAACCAATCAAACACATCTGAAACAACAAAATCACATCAAATTTAACTACCTTCTGAAGCTGATTATAGCTAACATCATCTCGATGCTTAGACCAAAATCCAGTTGACGAAACTGCTCCATACGACGTTGTTGTATCGCCGCCACTAAATTCACAATCACGCACTAATTCCGGCATCGTTTTTCAATCTCTTAAACACATCGTCATCGATTCTTCCGTTTATCTATCCAGTTTCCGATGAATAACAATATTTAACAAACGTGTTTGTTACAACTATCGATTATCTGATCCAAAAAAAGCGAAAAAAAGGAAACGAATCAACAATCACGATTAGATTAGATTAGATTATTAGCGATGATTGTTTGAGTTAATCTAATAAACGTATTGAATCTGAAATTGTGAATTGCGTATACCTGATGATGAATTGAAGGATCTGTGAGAATTTAGAGAGCGATAGAGTCGAAGAACGTAAGGGTTTTCGATGAGATTTGGTTGTGTGTGTGTATTTATATTGTTTGTATTGTATGTATGTATGTATGTAGAGAGATTGATTTAAGGCTTCATTTGTCACGGTTAAGATACGATTAACAATTAACAATTAACATTAACATTACTATTGCCATTTTCATCTTCATCCTTATCATTTATTTACTATGTTTATTATTTACTTAACTCTATTAAAAGCTAAAAAATAATTTCTACTTTTATCATTTTAAAGTTATTTACATTGTTTGATTTCATCAAATAATTTTGTTATGTTAGGGATTAAACTCAATGATGAGATGATGATAATGTGTTATTTATAGCGTGTGATGTGTAAACATTATATCGATATTAAGAATGAGACTGTATAACGCATATATAGTCTTGATTCAAACTTTTAGCTTGTGATTTGGCCTATATAGATATAGAAGTAATTGTAAAATATTTACTCTAACAAAAAGTGAAAGTATCAGTTTCGTTATAATTGAGTAAAGTCCGGACTTTATTTTATAAATATTTCAGACCTTGAACACTCCTGGTTATTTATAGAAAGTGAGGTGGGCGGTTAATTAAGGCATGACTCTAGTTGATGATTGCTTGCGAATCGGGTTCAAATAACGTGTTGTAATTTTAGGGTGAAGCGGTTCGGTTGGTAACATAATAATATGCTTTCTCCTAATATGACAATATAAATGATGTGTTTAAGCCACTATATGTTAAAAATATAATTCTTACATACTTCAAAGTTCAAAATTCATAGATTTTATAGAAATTATTCTGTATCTCAAATCAATATTTTGTAAAAATTATTGTTTGTATACTACAAATCATATTTTATAAAAAGTATTGTTTGATATACTACAAAATAATATTCCATATTTGGAGTTGGTCTTTATTTAATATCAAGGGGATACTCAAAGACCAAAAAAGTTGTAGAGGGACACAAATGGTGTTCTAGACGTAAACCCGAAGCGAATTTGTTGATGTTGCACCCATCAAGTATGGAAAGTGTCAAACATTCAGAACTACCTGGGGAGGAGTTAGGAACAGGAACAAGGAGAAGCGAGAACCACTTAAATGGAGGAATTGATTGTATTTTCGATCGGTTTTATTTAGGTAAAAAAATGTTGACATTGTATTTAGGTGGAATCAATAAATTGAATTTTAACAAATTTTGTTTAAGTTTGATTTTTTTAACACAAGGGTTACAATCCTATTTCAACTATACAACTAGAGTTGATTCAAACCAGTTTTAAGTTTAGGTTACAAACCATAGAGGATTTACTGTAATTGTAAATCAATTGACCTAACTAATGTTGTGTTAGTCTCCGGAGGTTTGTGGGCCTCAATTGGGTAGGTAGTCATGTACTCATGTTGATTGGGTATTTTCCCAACAATTATAAATTATAGCTATCAAAATGATTATTTATATACTATGCTATTTTTTTTTGCTATCCATATGTTTATATCTACTTTGTAATTATGTATTTAATATATGATTGGAGACTCTTTTTTTTCTCTTACTTAAATTCTTACAAAACTAACTAGTTTTTCGTAACAACATCGCGTCTCTTACGTTACGACGTAAAGTAGTAGACATTAAAATGTTGTAAACATGAGATACAACCTGTTCATGTTATGTCCGTGAGATTAATACGGTTATACACAGTTAAAAGGTGTATAATTACCTGTAATGTAGCGACGAAACAATGTTTCAACCGATTAAGTTTTTATCATTTTAGGGCTTTTCGAAGTATTATTTCGTTGTTTGGAGCTCTGATTTGAGGTAAGTTTCACATCAATCGACTCATATCCTCTTCTATTTTAAAAGCCTTAAAATTCAACTTGAAATTAGAAAAAACTTAATGCTATTAACTGTTTTTTTTAACTTGGGAACATTCTATGCAAATCAGTAAAAAGTTAGGACCACTCTAGGTAAAAAAACGCAGTTGAGGTTATTTATGGCCAAGAGGTCATAGTATAGATTATTATAAGTCAGTTTGCCATAAATAAAAGCAACAGACGTATGAATATAATATTTGTTTCGAATAACTAAAAAAAGTTTAGATCTGACGGTTAAACTTTTGAATTTAACATGAAGATCATGAGTTCGAATTTCAAACGGAACGTAATCTTATTTATTGGTAATAAGAAGTTAATATTTTAGTAACAAATTAAGAATTAAACAGAAACACATATGATAAATATTTATCTTTATGTTAGTGTAACCGGATAAATGTTTAAGCTTATTTAAATTAACTAATAATAAGAAATACTTTGTTAGAATAGAAAGAGGCCAAAGTTATGATCTTATGATTGGTATTGGTGTTGAATACCTTTGTAAAGTAATATAGTGATTGATGACTTTTGTTCTAACAACATGTGAATTTGGACCACTAATCCACATTATTTATTCCAAAGTTAAACGACTTTTATTTTAGTTTCTTTTTGTGCTTGCATTTGGTGTTGTGAGAAAGCTACTTAATTTCATTCTCGTATAGTATATTGTTAGTACAGAAAAAGTGTGATCGTTTTTGTCATAAATGTTAGACTAAAATAACATATATGAGATTTACTTTAAAAAATATAACGTTTGGAACATATACTGATATACATGGGTTATGTTTTAGGCTTTTAGCAACAACTTTTGCATAGGCCATAGTAACTAATGTTAATAAATATATTTACATTGTTCTTAACCTCATAGAAATACAACCTCATTTGTATGGCTCTTAACCTCATTTGTGTGGCCCTTGGCGGTGGTCGTTCGTGCATGCAAATTAGATTCATGATCACCACGTAGAAGTTCTAAGATTTTATCTTGTAAAAGCGTTCTCATATGGATCAATACAGGTTGGGATTTCACGTTTACATTATCCCAACTAGAAATCTTAGATTAGAAAGATATAGACAACTCAAATCATAAACCTCACAGCTATAATTCTTCAAAGTAAAAAAAGAGTAGATTTAAAGCATCGAATCATGGATCATAGTAAAAAAGCACAACAATAGATGCTTGACCATGTATAGTAGAGAAAAATTACGTTGCGTCTTATTTAAGATGGTCAATCACTCAAGAATCATAAAGAAATAACAAAAAACAAGACTTCACAATAATTTTCTTTATTAGTTTCATTGTCATAAGTACTTGAATATAAATAAATATGCCACAAGTTACAAGGAAATAAACTACTCTCCCTAGTGCTTTGTTATGAAGGACTCAACACAAAATTACAAAAATATAACAAGCAAGCAATATATATTGGGCCGGTTTCAAGTCAGTCCACTATTGTTAATTGTTAGCCCAACTATATCGACTTGATGGGCTGTGTCAAATCACTTGTGGCTCAATCGGGTGAGGTATCACCTAATCTCATACTAGTCCCATACCCGTAAAATCTGTTAAAAGTAATCATATATCCAGTTGTATACCCATCATGCTCCAGTAGAACTTGTATTGGATGTTTCTGATTTAAGGTTTCCACGCCAGACTTGATTTTTTTTGCCATCCTTGTTCATCGCCATAATATCATACCATAACAAAGAAAATTACAACTAGGAATAGAAAAGTGTGATGGCTTCGTAAACAGCTGGGACCATGGGTGGAGGATGATAGGGGGTGGGGCGGGGGCGGTTGTTAGTAGTGTTAATTTTTGATCTGATAGCCTTAAAAGATTTTAAGTATTGAGGCCAACCCTTGAAATATTTCTAATATTTTTTCACCCCTTTGTTTAATTGATCAAGTCTAACCACTATTGAGACCGAATGTACACCTTTTGAAAGTTAAGAAGTAAAGGTGAAATTTTGACGAATTATATGGATGATTCATATGGTTTAGCCTTATTTTTAATATTTATTTTAGTTTTACGTAGTTTAATATACTTTTAATACTACACTATTGTTTACCATGTCTTTGGACGCATGGCTTAAATCAGCCTCGTTTTACACGTTTGGACATAGGTAGACTAAAAAGCCCTTTGTTAGTTTTAAGGGCTGTTTGGCAGCCACTAAATAACCAGTATGAATTCATCTTTTAATGGTTTAAAAATTCAAGTTCTAAAAATATGATGAATGAGATGAAGTCTTAACATTCAGAGGCTACCTCTTAACCATTTAGCATTTTTTTATCACTTAACGGTTCAGAGGTTTTAAACCATTAAGAAGTAAGCCTCTGAATGACCATTAAAAGACTACTAAACACCCCTTAAATCATCAATATAAGTTACAATTTTTGTTGCTTTTTAGTTTTATAGTTGCTACTTGCTTACCAACTGTGACATTGTGTTGGGTCGTTGGGACAATTCACATTAGGCTTTATAAAGGGCCTTTTTATAAAACTATGGGCCTTTCCAAATGTAATATTGTTTCTCTAGTAGAAGTTACAAGTTCCACAACTATATTGGGCTTAAGGGACGAGCGGTTGTTGGTTGTGGTAGTGGTGGTGACAAACTGACGATGGGGTCGATGGTGGAGATGGTCGTGAGAACGAAGGTTGAAAGAGGGAACAAAATGAAAAGATTCAATTGCATATTTACCCCTATAAACACCCCCTAAATGCATATTTTCCCAGCTAAAAAAATCAATTGCATATATACCCAATGTTAACTAAATGTCTTTATTAAAAATGGGTATATTTGCAAATTAAAGTTGTTTTTAGGAGGAAATATGCAATTGATTTTTTTGTCTGGGTAAATATGTATTTAAAGTGTTTTAGATGGGGAAATATGCATTTAACCCAAATGAAAAAAATCATTATGGAGTGGTTCGGATTAATCACTTTGGAATCTTTATATAATATAGCAAAACCAAAAAAGCTTATGTGGCATAATTTTAAAGCTTTTGGCTTCTGTGATATAATTTGAGAGTTTATCTCATAATAATGATTTTTTTATTTAAAATATATATATATAATATATTATAATAAAACTAATTACATTTTTGGTCCCCTAATATTTTGGAGAATTCTGAAAAATTTAAAAGTATTTATACTTTTAACCCTTTACTACAAGGGGTGTATATGAGTTGGTTTATATTTGATAGGGTGTGAAAATGAAACTTATGGATAAAATTAATAATAATATACAATTAAAGACCTCAGTGTTTTATAAATATACATAACTTTTTTATATGGATTTAAAAAAAAATAAACTACATCATAAAACTAAGCATTTTATTATCTTTAATTTGAGTATAATATTGCTATACTAAAAATTTAATTTTTAAAAATATATTTCGTGTTTCGGTTTACCACGGTTTTGTTTCAAAACTTATTGGAACGTTCATGAATATCCTTAAAAGCATCACTTGAATGTTGTGTCCCGAGCGTAGCGCGGGCACTAAACTAGTGAGTAATATAATAAGATAATCCTATTTCATTAACCAACTAAACATATTTTTCTTTTCATTCTCACACGATGATTCATTTCATATGTCTATCACTCCTATATGTGAAACACAACCTTAATATTTTTATTTACGTTTACAATATTCGTTAAATAACTTTTAATCTTTACTACTATTTATACAATATCGGTTATATAATGTTTTTTTATTCAACATGCTTAATACACAAAATCAGTGGCGAAGCTTGAAGTCTTATGTAGGGGGGTCCGAAAAGTCACGAGACTCATAATTTTTCTCTTATCGCTATGTTACGGGCTATATGTCCAGGTCGGATATTCGGTACGGGTCGGATCAAACAATAAAACTATAAAAGATCTCATATTTCTTCATTCATTAAAATAAAGTTTTCTTACCTTTAAAAATAGAGTACACCAATTTAACAAACCTAAAATGTTTAAAATGATGCGAGTGGAATGTTGAGTACCTGAAAGGCAGAACGATGAATTACAACTTAGCCTGACAACCATTAAGCTCTTTGAATTCATCTATTATAGATTCTGGTTCTTGTCACATGTTGTTGATTTTTAGGTTCTATTATCTCACTTGTTGAAGCTTTTTGATGCTTATATGCAATGTCATCATTTTCTTCAACATCCTTTCTTTTGAAAAAAAATTGATGGTTTTCAATTTGCCCATGATATAATCCTAAAATTACAATTTACAAAATTCATCAATGACAACATCAACAAATTACCATCATAAAACCCAAAATAACAATTTACAATCTTAATTGAACATTTACCGTCCTAAAATTGAGCATTTACAATCTTTAAATTGAACAAGAAGAGTAATAATCACAATTTCACAACATAATTCATCAATATTTACAATCATAGGCTATTAAAAAGATAAGTATTTATCTGTTCCAATTCAATAAACATATCGTATTGTTATCATATTCATATTCTGATATTCATATTCATTGCATTTAGACTTATGCTTAGATATTATGTTATAGATTTAAACAAGTAAAGGTGGGTGTCAACTTTCGGATTTATTTATGGGCTGGAGATATTTTTGGACTATTGGACATGAGAAGATAAGGCCTAAAGTTGAAGCCCATATTTCATGTTAGATTATTAGGGTTTTTACTAGGTTGTTAAGTGATGTATATAAGAGATGCCTTGCTGACAAGAGGACACACTTCAATACTTCATCTTTTCAATAGCTTACACATTCTTTCATCTCTCTCCATATTTAGTTTATTTGTTACTGATCTATGAATGAGATGATTCCTGATTCTCAAGTATATGGTTTATGATTTCTTACTGTTGTCATAGAACTATTATAGATCTTATGTTTGTAACAAACTTTGTGTTTTAATCAATTATATTTTCGTTTTGAAACATTCCTTTATACTATTTTAACATAAGCCCTAAAATAACAATTTAATCCTCCTCAATTTATAACCCTAACTGAGTAATTGAAACAAAAACGAACCTATTGAACGAGAAAGCAGAGGGGCGCAACAAGCAGAGAAAATGAGCGGTGGTTCAACGCAGCAAGCACGGTGCAGTCGCGCAAAAGGTGCGGAGACCGGAGAAGGTAGAAGGAGCTGTTCTTGGTTGTCTCTCTGGATAGTGGAGAACGGCTCTCGTTCAAAAAAAATAAGTCTAATATGGATGTTGGGCTTGTAGAGTTGTTGTTTTAGAGGGGGCCCAATTCGTTTCATAAATTCTCTTGGGGCCCAATCTATTATAAATAAAAATTACAAATACGAAATCGTAAAACCCTAGTTCTATCGAAAAAATCAGCAGGGGCCTGGGCACCCCCCGGCGTAAGCTAAGCTGCGCCCCTACACAAAATACTAGTTTAATGACCATGGTGATAAGGGGATGCAGTTAGAAGATTTTGGTAGTGATTTTGGAGCATATAACGTGATTTGGTCGGTTACTTCCACAAGGTCAAAAGTGGTAGGTGATCTAACAATACTTCCATTCATCCTTGTGACCGTGATTTATGCTACCATCCTATATCACGTTGTATCCTCTTGGAAACAAACACTTTATATTTATTTTCTTTCAACGGCCAACGAAATACTTTTAAGTCTGTCTATCTAGATAAACCCATTGGTGAAAGGTCACTCATGCCCGCAAACGCAGTCACTTGTAACCGGGCCACGCCTACAAATCAAGGGAAAAACCACCGTCCGAAGACCTTTGTGGTAAAACCTTTGGCCCACCTAAAACAGATTGCTCCAAATGGACTTAAACTCATTACCTTCACATTAGAAAAGTGTAAGGTATATTATCCAAACCAGTTAATTTAGGACTCATTGGCACACGTTATCTCCATTTATAACAATTTTTATTAGAACCAAACACTAAGTTGAAAACCTAGTTCTTATTAAATACCTTTAGACACAAGCATTATGTTATGTGACAACAAAAATACGATTATTAACAAGGTATTTTTACCTAAATAACTATTGTTTATAGCTAAACCTTCATTTGGTTCTTTTGTTAAATCATTAATAAAGATGTAACGACTTTTTTTAACGGCAGACGAATATGTATATAAGAAACCTGACTAATAAAACAACTAGACAAAAAAAAGAAAAACTACGTAGTCATAACAAGCTTTCTTAACGTAAGCCTCCCCTCGAATACCTCTAGAAAAGTAAGCCCCCTCCGTTATTCGACACCGCCTTCGATCCCAGTCATCAATATTCGATCTATCTTTCAAGCTATTAATCTTTTTATTATTCTCAAGATTGTATACCTTTGGAAATGCATAACATAAGGAAGTATTTTCCTATCAATACTTCATGCCAAAATTTAATAAACTCCACTTACCAACTTAAAGTCAAGTGAAAGATATCAATAAAGATATAATAGTTGCCCACTTGACAAAAAAAGAACATAATACATGAAGTATATATAACAAATAGCTTTTGTATTTTTGTCCCTTTTATATGAAATTTTTTAAAAAGAACTCGCAAAATCTTTTTATTGTTCTTACCTTGGACCACTTCAGATTCTTGAGTAAATGATAACCACAAGTATCTATTCCATACACATCAAATAAAAATAAAGTTATCTCCATTTTGTTTAAGAAAAAAAATCTTATTCTTCTTTTATGATTAAAAGCATATATTCTATTTTTCAAAAGAAATAACCATAAGTATAATATAACAAAACGTATTAATGTCTAGTTATAAGTTGTCCAAACAAAACATAAAACAATAATAACAAAAATTAGCCTAGAAATAAAATTAATCCTTTCACTAGATGATCACGCATGAGCACGAATCACTTGCTACTCTATATATTTCATCTTCTTACATGTTAACGTGTTATTAAAAAAGTAGTAACCCGTAATACACGGCTAACAAATATGATATAATATAATATAATATGACGTAAATCGGATAAGTAACTTTTAAAAAGGTTAAACACAAAAACCGTTATAACTTGAAGTCAAACTCTTACCATCATGCCACTTATTAAGCGTTGGCCAGTTTTTTTACCGTACATTTTATAATTCAACTATATTAATTAATAATATTAATAATGAAAGAAAATGAATAGCAATATAAATAATGTCATGCTATCATCATATACTAACGTTGTTGGAGTGACGGGTTTCGGTTACCAAACCGTTTCTGACGGTCATTGGCAGCTGAGTCCTACGGGTGGCAGGCCGCTGGAATCTTTGTTGCGTGTAAACTCTTTGGGTGGCCAGTCCAACCATCTTTGTTGCCTACGCCATCCGTTCATACCGCTTCGGTCGTGAATGATAGGTGGTAGGTTAACGACAGTGGATGGTGGTGATGGTACACCATGTATCATCACGCATAATGTTTTCCTTCCGTGAGACCTGACTATCTTTGTCACATACGCCGTCTGTTCGTACTTTCAGCCTTGAACGGTGGGTGATTGGTTAGTGATTGTTGATCGTGGTGATGGTAATGACCCTAATGGATAGTAACAATGTAACATGAACCCTTACAATAAATGTAGTAGTTAGGCGAGGTACGAATAAATATATTAACATAAACTAAACATTAAAAGTATTATTCAACAAATCATATAACATAATGTCACATCATAATTGCCTCCTTACAATATAAATATGTACTCATCAATCTCTTCTTAACAACATCATCCTCAATTCCTCAAACACAACAATCAATAATGTAACACATAAACATTGTACTCAACAACCGCATCACCATTGCTAATATTAAGCATATGAGTCTTAGCAAGAGCATAACCACTAGCAAACCGGAACAACCCACTTCCTCCGACCACCGACATCTCTCTCACCGGCGAAAACACCGGATTCGACCCAAGTATACTCAAACTACTCCCGTTATACTTCCCTTCCAAAAACACATAATTCAAAGCCATTAACAATCGAGTCTCGCTTAAACAAGCCGATGCATATATCCCTTGAGCTCTTCCAATAATCTTGGAACTTCGCTCTGGCCCCACGGTCAATGGATCGTCGATCATGACCGTGGCTCCAAATCCAGTCCGGGAGGTGTTGGTTATTGAAGACTCAGCCACCCGGACTGCAGTAGGGTGGGCACCACTGACGATATCGTGGAAGTAGAAGTGGAGGTGGGATAGCTTTTGTTTCTTGAGACCTAGTGATTTTGGTGATAGTTTTCTTGAAAATTGATGGGTATGTGCTTGAAGGAGAGATGAGAATAAGAAGATGGTGAAAATGGTGAGTTTGAGTTTGTGGGATGTTTGGGCCATTGTGGAGATGATGAATGAGGGATTGTGTTGTTTGGTGATGTATTAATAGCACAAGCTTTAATTTCTATACCATATTAGGGATACCAACTACCAACGTGTTTAGTCGTTTTAGTAAAATACGTAATCTTAACGTTAAAAAAAAAGTAAAATACGTAATGTTGTTTGATGAATATGATATTGTTTATACATTTTTATAATATAATATAAAGATTGATTGGAATCACCTTTCTCTAGAATTTTTACTTTTGTATGGGTAAATTAAATATTTATTCTTTTGCCATGTATATAGTGACGTGGTATAATTTATTCAATAAATATTTTTAAATGTACGAATAATTGGTATGCACGTTAATACATAAGTATATTGATTTTTAGTGGTTCCAACTATCACATTTTATTTTCTATCAGTCTCAACTATTGAATTGGTTGTTAACGGTCCCAACTTTTATCACTCTGTCAACCAACGGTTTGTTGTTAAATTTTTTTTAACGTGGTTAAGTTTTTTCGAATTCAAGACCGATGTTTTAGGCCTTTTGATCGGAAGGATAATACGAGTCGATTGATGTAAATTTGCTCGAAACGGCTCTCTGAACGTTAAAATTTTTACATCTGATTGAAACCCGTTAGGTTTAACACCCTATTGAAGCACCGTTTCATTGTTCGGAGCGCTGTTTCGAGGTAACTTTTCCATCAATCGACTTGTATTATCCTTTCGATCAAAAGACATAAACATCAGTTTTGAATTTGGAAAAAAAACATAACGGCGTAAAAAAAATTAACGACGAACCGTTGGTTGCTAAAATGATACAAGTTGGGATCGTTGACAACCAATTCAATAGTTGAGACCGGTAGAAGACAAAAGATGATAGTTAGGACCAGTGAAAACCAATATACCTAAAATATACGGAGTATGATAATTACATTTAAAAAAATGAGTTGATTAGCACTTTTCCCTGAAAATATAAATGACGAACACAAATGAACTTCCAACCAAAAAGTTTAGAAACTCTTCCCTAAACATTCGCTTCACTTGAGGTCATAGTTCATGCTGACCGTAAAGGTGTAAATAAATCGATTCGGATAAGTGATAGCTGATATTACAATACAAATTACAATCAAAACGACTTAGCTGCCTGCCTGGCTAGCTATTGCTAAAAGCCCACTGGACCGAATCCTACACCAACAGACGATGGTTGTTATTTATTAAAAGCCCACTGAACCTTTGCTTTGTTTAGTTACATACTTACATCCGTTGGATCTGTTTTACGAAGATAATAAGTATTGTTAGTAAGATACTAAAAGCCCATGGTTTTCTAGCACTACAAAAGTACAAAGTACATATCATTACTAGAAAAATACACTCCAATAGTCCGATATGCATATTCTAACCTACAAAATAGACAACCCGGTGATTGAGAAAATCAGTTATTTACTTTAATTGATTTGGTTAATAACTGTTTGTCTGTTTTAAATCTCTTGTTGTTTGCTTCAGCCGGTTATTTTCAGTTAATGAACCGTTTTTATAATATTTTATTACTTTTCGGTTTTACCCTGGTTAACCCGTGAATCGGTTCATTTCGATTTAAAAAACGGTTAATTAATCGGTTATTCATAAAAATTCCATAGCCGGTTAATCAGTTTATAAACAGTTACGGTTTTAATTATTTAACTGGTTATTCGTGGACCTCTAAAAGAACGTGCACAAAATTGTGATTAAACATTGTTTCCATTATTCACAAAAAACATCTTTGTATGTTACAAGTTTAAAAACAAATCTGATGGACTTTAGGGACATTTTCTATTATATTTCAAAAGAAAAATATCAAACCAGTACCATAACGGTACCAAACTGATAGATTTGCTACAATATTTGGTACTCACTTCTCCGTAAGTCCGGTATCTAACATTTTTGTTACGAGTACAACACACACATCTCATCCCTAATTGAAAGTTTAATCGCATGACGAACATTTTTGTAGATTCTAAAATATATATTAAAAAGTGTGTAAGTTAACCGTTTTAAAAATAACGTAATTTTGAATTTTGATTATGGTTATTGACTTTTGTTTGTCTATAGTTAAGCTGGCTCAAATTGATCAATTGAGGAATGAAACCACATAATGTATTTTCAACTATCTTCATAACCAAACTTTGAATAAGGAGAAAAAGGGTAACAAGTATTTGTGAAGGATCACATAGAACCAAACTTTTATATTTTAAACTTTTATTGGGTGAATATAATACTATACAAGTTTTAGAAGAAAAAAAGTATAAAGATTATTATGTAATTTTATACTATCACAAACACTATAGCAAAATCGATAGGGGTTTTGTTGGCTGAGTATCCCCTTTTGGGCCCTAGTGGAGTAGGGAACATCTAGTTGTTTAGTTGACCAAATACGTGATACACCTTTGGTATTTCGTTGACTTTCTAATTGTACATGCATATTCATAGTGTGTGTAAAATATTGGTTAAATAAACCGACTATTCATAAACACTCAAGTTTGAACGGGTTAAAAGTTTTAAAGGCGACTGCCTTAGTAATATTAGTGGCAACGGTTTGATTTATTTGGGTGGTTAGGAATGGGTTAATCTTTAACGTTGTGCGTCCGTCTATTGATGAAGACTATGGTCAATACTTACCTTTGGTTAAAGTATAGGGTGAATCGTTCGGATATAGTTTGACAGAACTGGTGTTCAAATCCATTGTTGTAGTTTATATCGTCTTTTGTTTCGTTGGGTGTTTTTGTGTCCTAGCGTTTTGTTAGTGGCTCGTTTGGTTTTTAATAAATTGCCGTTAGAAAAGGCTGACTAGCTTGTAAAACTCATGACGTGCGTATGCTTGAGAGCTTAATGACAGCTCGTGTTAATGACTTTAAGATTTTGTCACTGGTGAGATTTGACCTTGTGACATGAATCCATACCAACAAGGGTCGGTGGACCAAATGGTCATTAGCATTAAGTATATTAAATGATAGTAAAAATCGAAATGTTTGGGCGCCTACTAAAAAAAATAAAAATAAAAATGTATACTAATAAAATTACAAATGATAATAAAAACTTATTAAGGTGACATTAGTGTAGCTTTTTTTATCAAAATAAACCATGATTATGATTTATGGATATTCTCGTATTAAGCATTAAGAAACAAAAGAAGGTACCAACAACTCTATTTTTCCATCAACTTCATATTACTTTCTTTACAAATTGTTTAACAACAATTTCTTCATTTCAAATATCTATTTATACCTCCTTTCATCATCCATTTTCCTCACCACCTCTCTCTTGATCACCTTATCTCAAGACTACACTATCCGCTGTTCTTTCGACCTTTTCCTCGCGCTAAAATGGAAGGTGAATCGACCACAATCAACGTTACCGAGACACCCAAGGAAAGGAAGGGAAAAGCCCCACTTTTGGCTACACCACCAGGCTCAAATATCATCAAACCCGCGGCTCAGAAGGCTCCAAAAGGAGGGTACAAAAGAGGGTTAGCCATATTTGATGTGGTTCTACGGATAGCTGGCATTGCCACGGCTCTAGGAGCCGCGATAGCCATGGGATCCACTGAGCAAACTCTTCCTTTTTTCACTCAATTTTTCCAATTTAAAGCTCAGTTTGATGATATACCATCCTTTACGTAAGTCATCATCGAAATCATAGAGTAAACTGCAGTTTTTGTCCTTGTGTTTTGAACTTTTAATATCATTAATAGCTTCAGTCTCACCGGCCTTAACAGTTTTGGTCCCTGTGTTTTTATTTTCTAACATAAATGATTCCGAACACTAGATGAAAAACTAGATGAAGTTAGTGTTCAGGACCATTTATGTTAGAAAATAAAAACACATGGACCAAAACTGTTAAGACGAAACTAAAACTGTTAATGGTATTAAAACACAAGAACCAAAACTGCAGTTTACTCTAAATCATATAATCTTTCAGTTCGTATAAAAACACATAAATGTTCACTAGTGAGTTTACACAAACTTGAACTGTATGACAGGTTTTTTGTCATCGCTAACTCTATCACTGCCGCTTACCTTGCTCTCACGATCCCTATCTCTATCGTATGCATTGTTCGTCCCCATTTAGTAGCTCCGCGTGTCATACTCATTTTTCTTGACTCGGTAAGAAACTTTAGTAAATCTATTTTAAATCACTTGAAGGTTGCTTTGACAACATGTTTATAATCAATATGTTTTAAACTACAGGTTATGGTTGCTTTAACAACGTCAGCAGCGGGTGGTGCTGCATCCATTGTCTACTTGGCTCATAATGGAAACTCGGACGCAAACTGGCCAGCGATTTGTCAACAGTTTAATGATTTTTGTCAGGAAGTTAGCGGTGCAGTGGTGGCGTCTTTTCTAACCGTCGTCGTTCTCATGGTGTTGGTCATCTTATCTGCATTTTCTCTTTGAAAACATGATGTTGTTTAGGTTGCAATTTCCTGATTTGTGTTTGGACATTAATTGAACTGAAGTGTGAATTGAAATGGTTGTAAAGGTTTTCATTACTCTACTTGATCTAGTTTTTGTGTTTATAATATTTTTACAAAACTCTAAACATATCAAAACGAAAAACTCAAAACCTTAAGGACGGATAGTGATATAGTGTAAGGATTACGAAGAAGGCTCGATCACGTTGATTTTATGAATACCCTTGATGATCTAATCATAAACCTCAAATTCACCCAAAAAGTCAGAGAATTTAAATAGCCAAGTTTTTTTTATTTATCAAAATTGATTAATGATTATTTCATTAGCATCATGGTACTTCAAATAGGAAAGACAAAACCTTAAACGGGCCCAAAACATTCACAGGCCAAACAAAAGTCCACAAAACATGACAAAAACATCAAAGTCGGGTAAACCCACTATGGCACTTACCAAGTCGTAACCCTCATTCTGATATTCGATTTGACTGATAGCACGCCTGAAACGAAAGCTTATAGTCCAAGTTATGCCATTTTTCGTCAGCCCTTTTAGAACTATGATTTTAAGCCTCTAGAAATATATATATAGAAACCAATCCTCAACAATTAGATCCGTATCAGACACTCATACGAATTTTTAAAAAGTATGATATTAAGTGATACCCGTCGATAAAAATATAAAAAAAACACAAAAAAATAAATAAATTACGGAGTATAAAACTAAGGCAACCGTTGATAATAGATACAAAAAATGTATGTTTTTGTGTTAAGTATTTAGCGCCAACCAAAACCATATAACTAACTTTCTTATCATATTAAACCTGGGTTTAGGGTTTCGTTCGATCGATTTCATCAGAAGCAAAAAAATGTCTCAAAATGGGAAATTAATCCCTAATTTGGATCGAAACAGTACAAAAATCCTTAACCTAACTGTTCTTCAGAGGATTGATCCTTACATTGAGGAGATTTTGATAACCGCAGCTCATGTTACCTTCTACGGATTCAACGTTGACATCAATCAATGGGTATGGTTTCGTTTTCTCTTTTGATTTTGATTCATTTAGCTTTTATGCATTGATTGTTATGTGAAACGGTTGTTGCAGTATGCTAATGGTTGATTGGTTAGGTTGATTATGCTCGTTGTGTTGTGATTTAGGTTTTTTTAATTGGGGAATTGGTTGTTTCTGGCTCATTGTTGATTGATTATATGTTTTTGTGAGATGAAATGATATATGATATAGGCCAGCTATTGGTAGTAGACTTGTATGCTTTATGTTTATGTAACTATGCACAATATGCAAGTTATTTAAACATGTTGCTTCGTTTGGGCCGTTGAAGTATTGGATTCTTCAAACGAGAACCAGCATTGGAAAAATAGATCAAAACCTTGAAAAAAGATCAAAGCTTTAATCTCACATTCACCTAAGACGAATGCTTTATTATGTTATTTCTGATTGCTGATAAACTTACCTTTAGCATATTGAAGATGAAGAAGTTACAGCTAACTAAACTGTGTATACGTAGGTCTGTAATGTACACCTGAAGTTAAAACTTTACTAGAAGTTATGTTTTGCCAATATCTTATTTAGGGTGATAGGGTTCTTTGTTTTTTAATGTTTTTTTGTGAGTTCATTCCTCATTGGTTTTTTGTTTCATTTTTTCAGAGCCGTAAGGATGTTGAAGGGTCTCTCTTTGTGGTTAAGAGGTGGTGGTCAATCTAATTGATGTTATGTTGTCCACTTCAATCAAAGTTATGTATTTTTATGTTCATCAATTGCAGGAATGCCCAGCCAAGGTTTCAATTTATAGTAATGAACCGGAGAAATACAGGCAAGCTTTGTTCAGTTATATTTGATAGATAATTCAGCAGGTTTTGGTTGATATTATGATAATCTTGATGTATGTTAAATTGTAAAGTTTAAACTTCCCTATTGTCAGTTATCTAACTAGTGGTATCTAAGAGTTTGTTAATACAAATAAACTTTGGCCTATGTATCCTGCAGTGTTATTGTAGTTTCTGATTATTATTTTATTCTATCAACAGAAAATCTTGTTGAAGATCTTTTAGGGGACTTTGAGTATGAACTTCAAGTTCCTTATCTATTGTATAGAAATGCTGCTCAAGAAGTCAATGGTATTTGGTTTTACAATCCACGTGAGTGTGAAGATGTTGCAAATCTGTTTACTAGGTATTTCTCATCCTTTTTTTTTTAACATACTGAAGTTGTTCTATAGAAACCGGATACAAATTGTCTTATACATTTCCATTTTGTTGATTTCTGAATCTTAAGTTATGATACATGTTCGAGAAAATTAGATGTATCACACTCCAGTGGCACTTGCAGTTGAGAAATTTATATTTGAAATATGAAACATGTAGTTCATATCCAATATATATCCAATATCTTCTACCATTGCTTAAAATTTCTTAAGTTTGCAATCTTGTTACGGGATTTAGGTTTAAAAACCTCTTAATCATGTATATATACAATATCTTCTGCCATTGCTTAAAATTCCTTCACTTATGTTCTATATGTTGTTCAGGATACTTGCTGCATATTCAAAGGTCCCTCCCAAGGCAAAAATGAACAAAAGGTACCTAGGATCTTAGCATCTACTCATCATAAGTCCTGTGTTTTAATTTGTTCAATGGCTTTTGATGATGGGAAAATGATAAAAGTTTGCATAGCTAGATTTGTGACCAATTTACAGAATGAGATAGAGTATATTTGAGTTACAAGGGTGTGCTTGTTAACATGAAATACCATGTGCAAGCTGTTTGCTTGTTTTTGCTATTTGAAATTCATCATCTTTATTAACTTCATTATACCACATCTTTTTACATCAACATTGATTCTAGTTTTGGTGTGTAGTGAGTTTGAAGAACTTGAAGCTGTACCTACATCTGCTGTAATTGAAGGACCTATAGACCTGCCTTTTACCACTTCTAGGTCTACTGCAGATGTTCATGAAGATTCTTCTTTTTCAAACTTCTTTGGCGTATGTAATTTCGTCACTCATCTAAGATTCTGTCCTCTGTCTTTTGCCTTCAGCGTTTTGAAAAAAAAAGACTTGTTCAACTTTCTTATCTGTAGGGGGCAATTTTGATTCATGTACTTGAGAATGTGTCAGTTCAAGTTGTTTTAGCGGGTCAAATGGGTTAAGTCTAAAAGTTAGCTAAAAATGATCACTTTGTAATGATAAAATTCTATAACCAAACTGACACTAATTAGTTACCAAAAGGAAAACTTAAAGTTTTATCGAAAAAGTGTCTTTGGTTGACCAACGCTGCCTGTTTTTCATTTTGCCTGAAATTACATGTCATATTAGCTTTCTAACTTGGTCATTTTAAGTTAGAAAAGGTTCATCCGACTTTTTTATGTTTATTTTATAAGTTAAACTTTTTCACTGCAGACTGCTATGAATTTAGGGCACCATGCTTCTAATTCGGCGAATTTCATACAACCTTACAATAACAACCCTACACCACTTCATCTACATTCTCGTGTTGCATCATCTCCTGAACTTAACAATACATCACCACAACTCCCATCATTTGCTTCATCCACTGGGAGAATGCCTCTCCATGACAGTTTTAACCTGGCCAACAAGGGTAACCGTGTACAAACCAATCTTATAAAACCACTTTCCTTTTTTACCCCCTCTTCATCTTCAGCTCCATTGGCGCCACAACCCGTTCTTTCATCTGTACATGCTGCAATTTTTCAACCTCCTTTGAATGCACAACACAACCATGGAATTCCATTGCTTCAACCTTTTCCCCCACCTACACCGCCTCCGTCCCTTAACCCAGGTCTTACCTCATCTCCAAGTTATAGCCCATTAAGCAGGGAAAAAGTTCGTAATGCTCTTCTAATGCTTGCTCAGGTACTGAAGTTTTATTTTATTGTTTGTTTTGATTAAACCGTGAAACTTTGTGTGCCTTCTTTATAAACCTTTGCTTAGTTTGGGATGGTGTAAGCGAGTAAGTCTCAAAAGGGTTAAATTGACATACAAAAAAGTGTTGTGGCCTGAATCTGCCCATTTTTGACCCTGTAACCAACCCTGCCTATATTGTCACATTTAAATTGTTGTGCAGCAGTAGCAGTTATCTAGAAATGATTTAAAACCATAGTAAGCGCAGGATTTGTTACTCTCATGATATGTTATCCGATATCCATTCTTCATTTTATATTCATAGGTCCATTTTGAATCCTCTTTCAGTAAATGGCATATCACTGAGACCAAAAAAGTGAAATTTCAAATCATATTAGTTTGATCATAAAACTGCTTATAACCTATCTCCATCTCTGTTTTTTTAAATCAGGATGACCAATTTATTGATATGTTCCACCAAGCATTACTCAAAGTACACCGATTATAACATGGTCAAAGCAAAAGCAGCAGCAGCAGCAGAAAGTAACATTTGTAAGATGAGTATGAAGCAACTGTAAGTACTCTTTGAATATAGATAGAACCTGAATCATGTTCTTTGTATACCTGAAGCATTTTTTTGCTGCCAACCGCTCGATATGAATTATGGTTGTATTTAGTTTTGATAGAATTAGAAAGTTGCTGGAGACGATCTCAACAGGTAATATATTTGGCTTTGCTAATCAAGGGTGTCTAATCGCTTGGTATATAAGTTCTTATTATGTTGTTGTTTTTTTCTTGAGAATGTTTAAGGATTTTATGTTTTTTTTGGTTTTCTTATGCTGCGTAAATGTGTTGTTGGATAGTAGGTCAAAAAAGAATTTATTATGCGTTCGGTTGTCTAAAATCCACTTACCATTACTCTTTACTCGCCCCTTCGTGTTTACACACACACACGCACACGCACACATGTACACACATTTACATACATGAAAGCATTTGAAAAAAGTCCAAGACATTGTCCCATATGCTTGATCGTTCATTTTCTAGATCAATGACCCATATCAGTTCTTACTTACACAGTTACACTTCGCATAAAAAACCACTTTGTTTTTAAATCTTCTCAGCCGTTAATTTTTTTGAATAAAACCTTTTCGTACATGTATTTATGTATGTACGTATGTATATATACGGAGAGACGGCCTAATGTGTTACATGTTAAAAAGGTTAGGACAATAAATCTGGTATATATAACTCCTAAGTAATAGTTTCATTCAAACCAACTCGTTGTGTCATTGAAAGAGACGATGACAAGCTCTGATACAAAAAGGTTTAGTTCATTGTATCTTTTATTGTAATTGAGTTGTTATGATTTATGATGCCTTATGAATGTAAATTGTTAAGTATATATGTTAAAACTTCATTCAGATTGCTAATTGTTGTCTTGCACTTTTTTTGTAAAAAGTTATAACTTTGTAGAAACACATGTAATGAACGCATGTAATTCAGATTGTTAAAACTTAATTCAGATATTTATTAACCGGCTTTTATAACTTTGGAAACACATGTAAAGAACACATTTCCCGCACTCTATATAGACTTGAAGGAAAGGTAGCACTAATAACTGGATCAGCAAGCGGTATCGGGGAGTGTACTGCTAAACTTTTTGCTAAGCATGGAGCAAAAGTTGTGATTGCAGACATCCAAGATGAACTTGGTCAAGCGGTTTGTGAGGCTATAGGCTCAAACTCGATATATGTCCATTGCAATGTAACTAATGAAGATGATGTCACAAACGCTATAGATATTGCAGTTGCCACTTACGGGAAGCTTGATATCATGTTTTGTAATGCTGGGATAATAGATCCAAAAAAACTATCCATCATTGATAACCAAAAATCCGATTTTGAACGTGTGCTTAGTGTAAATATCACAGGCGTGTTTCTAGGCATGAAACATGCTGCACGAGTTATGATTCCCGCAAGGGCTGGCTCAATAATATCCACCGCTAGCATAGCTTCATATATCGGTGGTGGAGCCTCACATGCTTATTGTTCTGCAAAGCATGCTATAGCAGGCCTAACCAAAAACCTAGCAGTAGAACTTGGACAATTTGGTATTCGAGTCAATTGTTTGTCACCTTACGCAATGGCCACACCGTTAACCGCAAATTTTGCTGGGCTAGAACACGAGGCGATTGAGAATGCGATGAACCGCCTTGGCAGCCTTAAGGGAGTGACACTTAGGGCAGATGATGTCGCTAAAGCTACTCTTTTTCTTGTGAGTGACGAGGCAAAGTATATCAGTGGACAAAATCTTTTTATTGATGGCGGATTTAGCATTGTTAATCCATCATTCAACATGTTTAAATATCCGGAGGATCTTTAAATCGAAAATTGTATGTTACTACAAATATGTTTAATAAGAAAAACTTACAAGATCTTGTAAGATGCTATGCAGTTTGCAACCTGTAATAAATAATATTTTATTTACTTGATCTTAACTAGCATATTAGATGATCTCAAGGTTGTAATAAGATTTATCGATGATCTTGCACCTATTATCAAAACATATTTATGTACACCGCGACTTGTGTTTGGTCAAAATACTAAAACCGAACTACAATTAACCATAAATATGCCTTGATCGAGTATGAATATATTCTCTAGCGGCCTTCACAACTAGAGTTATACATGTCATACGAACGTTAAAAAAATTATGAATACTCTAAAATCAAAATCATTCCGGTAGCCAACTTAAATCGGTAAAAAAATGTTTGATAACCTTACTCGACTCTGTGAAATGTTTCAATGACCTCGCCTGATCCAATATTAAATCCCTTTTGATCGACATTCGAGAACCTAAAATTTCCGACACCTACAAGGAAAAGCTATTGCATCCACTACGGTATCAATTTTCTAACCGAACATAACCGAAATTTTCAATGCCCATCGTTTCCTTTCTAACCGAATGACAGCTTTAACTCTCTTCTGAGAATAAAAAAAATATTTAATCACCTATTTCTCAAGGCATATTTTTGTTCTTTGGACTAAAAATTATATTAACTATTGGCTTTTGATGATCTATATTTATTTATTTATTATTATTATTATTATTATTATATTTATTATGGCTAACTTAAAGTTATAAAACAGAACAAATGGTAATTTGTATTTATAACTCTAAGCTAGTTGTTTGAAGATGTTTTTAGGTATTATATGTCTTGTATTTATTTCACTTATATTTTATAACAACTAAAAGTGAGGTACATTGTTTTTGAAAAGGAAGGAGCAAAAGCATAGTATAAGTATACTATATGGACCACTCGTAGAATGTGCTAAAAGACATGTACGTAATCGCATCAAAATATTAGTTCTTTGATACATTTTCCTAAGACACTAAAAAATTCGCTTTTGTATATGTTTTCCGTACGTAATTAAATGTGGATTGTTATATCCTTCTTCGCATGTAATTTTAGATATGTACATTTAACACGCTTTATTTTTAACATTGATGTTTAGAGTCTTTAAGATACAATCATAATATTAATGTTTACTTAATTTGAATAATTTAAACCCTCAATATTAGTTCTGATTGTGTTTAAATCATGTTGTGAAAGTTAAGAGATTTCTCTTTTTATCTTTTATTAGAACTTGATTTACTTTTTAATAAGTTTTTAGTCTCATAAATTGAATTTCAATCAACATAACTTTAGTGGTAATGTATCATTAAATATTCTCACTATAATACATTATTATTGTTTTATTTAGAATGTTTAGATTTTAAAATTGTTTAACTATTATTGAACAGAAAGTAACATAATAATAACAAATTAAAATTAAGTTAACTATTATTTAAGAAACTATACACAAGACCCACGTTCAGAATTTAACTATCTTACTTATCTATAATAGATGATGCCTAAGTGACATCATCTATTCCTATGTGGCATCCTCACAATCAATCTGGTCCCACAAGATGATGCAAGCATGCTCTGGAAATGGTGTGTTTAAGAGTGGAAATGGTAGTTTTTTTGAAAAGGAAGAGTGAGCGGGAAAATGGGAGTTTAAACTCCCTTTCTTTAATTCAAACACACACACATACACACAACTGGAAATGCTCTAAAAACACACACACACACACAACCGGATGCAGATTTCCATCCAAATGCTCTGAAACAGTCGGTCACAATTCAAGATCCGGTAAGTCATCTTCTTCTTACACACAAAACACTGCACGTATTTGGTTCTTCGTAAAAGCCGATTGCTAATCTTGGTTGATGAGATTTTTAGTCCAAAGTTTGTTAATGTTTTTTTTTTTTTTTTGCAGGGGACAGGAACTACGGTTTGAAAGGGTTTCTTTTTTTTTTTTTTGCAGATCTCTTTTAAATGTTTTTGATAATCTATGTGTTGGATCTTGATGTGTATTTGCTTGAAATAACATATTAATATTCGAACTCATGTGTTGCAGATCAGTAGCAATCACACAAAAACAACTATTCAGGTATATTATGTTTGTTTATACATCCGTTTGATTGTTTTATATCTCCGATTTACACATGCGGTTTGAGTGAGCGGGAAAATGGGAGTTTAAACTCCCTTTCTTTAATTCAAACACACACACATACACACAACTGGAAATGCTCTAAAAACACACACACACACACACAACCGGATGCAGATTTCCATCCAAATGCTCTGAAACAGTCGGTCACAATTCAAGATCCGGTAAGTCATCTTCTTCTTACACACAAAACACTGCACGTATTTGGTTCTTCGTAAAAGCCGATTGCTAATCTTGGTTGATGAGATTTTTAGTCCAAAGTTTGTTAATGTTTTTTTTTTTTTTTTTTTTTTTTTGCAGGGGACAGGAACTACGGTTTGAAAGGGTTTCTTTTTTTTTTTTGCAGATCTCTTTTAAATGTTTTTGATAATCTATGTGTTGGATCTTGATGTGTATTTGCTTGAAATAACATATTAATATTCGAACTCATGTGTTGCAGATCAGTAGCAATCACACAAAAACAACTATTCAGGTATATTATGTTTGTTTATACATCCGTTTGATTGTTTTATATCTCCGATTTACACATGCGGTTTGAGTTTTTGTTGTGGTTTAAAATGTGCTTAATAAGCTGTTTTTATTGTTTGTTTTTTAAGGCTGAGTTGAGGATGGTGATGTGATAAATTAGTATGCACACCACATGTTCGACCAAATGCTTGAACCAAACATATTTGTATTCCAATATATAATTTGTTGAGGATAGTGATGTGACAAATTAGTTTGCACACCACATGTTC
This sequence comes from Tagetes erecta, assembly GCA_030867185.1. Lineage (NCBI taxonomy): Eukaryota > Viridiplantae > Streptophyta > Magnoliopsida > Asterales > Asteraceae > Tagetes > Tagetes erecta. Next base: position 2,201,231 of record CM061489.1, on the reverse strand, counting down.
GACGAAATGCTTGAACCAAACTGAATTAATAAAATTTGTGTGTTGATGTTTGCAGGGCTGTAATTCCAAATCTGTTTGGTAACAAGAGCAATAGCAACTACATTGTGGTTAACACACTTTAATGGTAGTTTCCGACTCGCATAATTTGTCTCTGTGTGGTTGTTGAAGAATGTTTTAGAATTGTGTTTTTTGGTACTAATATTAAAGTTTGTGTTTCTTGAGCATTTGATTTAGACTGTTGTGTTGATATTAGAAGAAGATAGTTGGTTATATAGGTTGACCATGTTGGATTAAAGTGGTGATAAAGTTAGATAGTTTGTGTGTATGTAAGATTGTTGTGTGGATATTAGATAGGATAGTTGGTTATAACATTGAGCATGTTGGATTAATGTTAGATGGTTATATAAGTTGAACATGGTAGATTTGTAGAAATATAAGAAGGGTAGAACATTAAGCATGCTGGATTAATGTTAGATGAAGTTGAACATGACAGTTTTGTAGAAATATAAGAAGGTTAGAACATTAAGCATGTTTGATTAATGTTAGATGGTTACATAAAGTTGAACATGACAGTTTTGTAGAAATATAAGAAGGTTAGAACATTAAGCATGTTTGATTAATGTTAGATGGTTACATAAAGTTGAACATGGCAGTTTTGTAGAAATATAAGAAGGGTAGAACAGTAAGCATGCTGGATTAATGTTAGATGAAGTTGAACATGGCAGTTTTGTAGAAATATAAGAAGGTTAGAACATTAAGCATGTTGGATTAATGGGAGATGGTTACATAAAGTTCAACAGCTTGGGACGGCTGTACAGTGCTTCACCCGGCTGAATAGTGCTTCACCCGGCTGAATAGTGTTTCACCCGGCTGAACAATGCTTCACCCGGCTGAACAGTGTTTCACCCGGCTGAACAGTGTTTTTTTTCTTGGCAATTTGGTATTAACACAAAATTTGAACTGTCTAGGTTGAAAATATGATTTCATTTTTATTTTGATGTTTGTTACATATATCTTTTGGAATTAAATACAGTTTTCTGATTCTTTGTGTTATTAAGTTGAAAATTTTGAAAATTTGTGTTATTAAGAGATTGCTTTTAGGTTGTTTATTAAGTTAATCATTTACTTTATATAAACTGCATATATATTCAATACTTATTTTTTGCTTTCTTACATACATTTTTTTATAGTAATGGCTTCTTCATCATCATCAAGTGATGAAACTCCTATTAGGGACAAGATGATAGAAACTTTACAAGAGCAATATCATTTGGAGTGTGCTTCGCTTGAGGACCTGAAGAAATGTGCAAATTTGCTGGTGAAAGGTTACCAGGAACGGGACCAGTTAATCAAAATGTTGATGTTTTTGCCTCGATATCCAGCTCGTGATGCTGCATTACATCTTGCATTTATGGTAGACCAAGATGAAGTGGTTTTGCTAGAAGCTATAAAGGAGATTATAAAAACTTTGGAAACTTCAATAGAATTAAAGCTTAAACATATTTTGCCTTATATGTAATGTTTTGGATTATAAATTATTAGTTTCAATTGTATTAATTGTTGGAATACTATTCTGTTTATGCATTTAGTGTTTTATAATTTGGTATATATCGTTGTTGCTTATTTCAGCCGTGTTCGACCCGTGATCCTCACGGGTCTCACATCTAGTTTGTATATATGTTGGATGTAATGTTAGTGCGAACAGGCTCCCACGTGGCCACGTGAAAAATATGTTAAAAAAAACTAAAGTAATATAATATAGAGTTGAATACATGAATGGTGCTCTTAATATTACGGTTTTAACATTGGGCTAAATGCATATTTTGCTCTTTAAAGCACTTTAAATATATTAAAAAAACTAAAATAATATAATATAAAGGGTGTTATAGGGGTAAATAACTAAATATACAATTGAATCTTTAACATTTTTATATGTAAAAGAAAAACTAAATATATGTCGATGTGGATAGTCAAGTTGTAATGAGACGTCCATTTTACCAATTACATTACGATATGATACAAAAAGAATGAAAACGTTGTAAAGTAAAAGTAATAGTAACCAAGGGCGAAGCTTCAAAAGGACGGGGGAGGGTCATGCCCCCCATTTTTTCTGTCTTAAGTGTTGGTTTGTTAGTTGTTAGTTGATTTTATATATATAATTGTTGGAATATTTGTAAAGGGATGTTTCAACTTTGTAATTAATGAGAGAGTTTTATTTCTTGAGATGTTTCATCTCATTTTCATGGTTAATGAGGTGTTTCAACTCATGTTTATGGGTAATGAATGAAAGGTTTGACTCATTTTTACCTATAAATACCAAGGTGAGCTTGGTTAGAAAACACACTAATTTACACCAAACAACTTCACTCTCTAAATCTCTCTCATTTTCTCTCTAAAGAACTTTCAACATATATTTTGATTATGTTCATGTTTCTTGGTATAATTTGGGTTGTGAGTCAATCCCGGCAGTACATACTGCTTCGGCTGTTGTACCCTGGGAAACAAACGAGTTCTCTTGGGAGACTCGGAATTTGTTTTAAGGGACCCGTGTTGAACACGAATCCTCAGCCATGATTTTTCTTCTGCTTCTACTCATTTCTTGTATTTTATTTTATTTTATTTCAGTTGTAATCGTATTGTAATGTACTTGTTTCCTTTATTTCTTTGTATTGTAAATGAATTTATAGAAGAATTTTATGTTTTTATACGAACGGTTCCTACAATCTTAAAACAATTTTTTTTTTAAATCACCGTTCATATTTAAAAAAAAGTATATACTCATTGTTCGTCTCTCAAAGTTGGACTTAGAGAACTTACACTTGACTTTTTTCTAGAATCGGATTTCATTTACAAAGAAAGTGGTTCATTTTTTTTACCATTCGTTGGTTTTGATTTAGTGTAATTTTTGCTTATGTTTAAAAGCTTTTGTAGTTTTTCATAAAACTTGAATCAATTACTTTGAGAGTTTTTAATTCTTATGAGGTTCTTTTGCATTCAAAAGTGGGTTTATTTCATTACAACCATTTTGTTAAATGGTTCAATGTGTTAAAACAAAAAAGGTTGAAAATCCAATTTTGTTTTACCTCAAAGGTTTCGAAACCTTATGTGGTTTCAAGATTAAAACTTTGAATTAACCGTTTGTCGGTTCCAAGATTAGTTTTCATATGCGTCTTAAGAATGGTCATGCTTGTGTACGCATCTTATGAAAACCGGTATTTCTTATTTGCGAGTAAGAAATATTTCATATGTGAAACTTGTGTTTTAACATGTGTGTTAAAACCTAATGTTATTCTAATTAAGTATTAGAAGTGATTCTTTATAATATAATCAATTTTGTATGGATTTAGTATTAATCTTTTAAATTTAAAAATCGTTTTTTTTTGTTAGAAACAAATTATGAAATCATTATTCGAAAACGTTGACAATCATGATCAATAATTATGTGTGCCTTACAAATGATTATTTTATTAAAAAAAAAAACTATAAAAAGTTTGTGCAAACGTTTTGTTGGAACCTTTCATTACATGAAACTATATGCTTAGAACGTTTGATGTAGACTTTTTGTTAACTAATGTGCGTGTTAGAATCCATTTAGTCATCTAGCATGTGTGTTAGATATGATCTAAATTTTATGGTCTAAAAGCGTCTTATGTAGGCGTTTATTCTTAACATGTGTGTTAATGATGAATTTAAATAAGAGTGTTTTATGTAAACATCTTATATCTAACGTGTGCGTTAGAAGTTATATATTCAATAAAACTATTTACAATTTTGGGTATTGATTTCCGTAATCAAAACAAAAAATTAAAATAGTTTATTTCGAAAATGCTAAGTGCATATTTTGGCAAAACTAAGATTTGGTTTAGAATGAAATAAACCAAAAGTTTCACATAAGGTGTTTGTATAGTTTGTTACTTTAGTGAAAAGTAACACGTCATAAAGCAATAATAGATTCAAGTTGACTATTTGATTGAAAGATAAATCTTTGTTGCTATGAACATATATAATTGTTCAAATACTAATACTTAAGAACAATTTACTACATAAACAACATGTTGTTTATATCAATTTTGTGATTGTTCAAAGTGGGGGTACCACTATGGGAGATCAATTTTTTGATTGTTCATACTTCATATGAGTCAATGATTAAATCTTTGAGAAAAAGAGAAAAAAAAAGTTTATGATCCTAGATTGAATGATGATCTATGTATGTTTGTGTAACTTACATATTAGACTTTCTAAAATATTAAGATTTTGGGATGTTGAACAACTCTCATTGTTTGCTTAAACTATGAAATGAATGTTGTGAACGAATATTAAGATATTCCTTAAAAGCTGTGAAGAATCAGAATGATGCATCTTCTGTTCACATGCTAGAGTATTGTAGTCTAAAGCATGCTAGACTAGTACTTGTTAATTATGGTGCTCTAAGGAGACTATTAATGTGAAACATTCAACTCATATACAACATAAAAGTAAAGTTGTGTATAAGACAATTTGAATGATGGTTGTCATTCAATCTAAGGAAAGTCATATAGCTTATAGAGAACTCAATTTTCTAGATCTAATCTAGATGGTAACTTAAAAGTATTTTAAGTTTGAGATGGTTGATAACAACCTATGACAAGGCATGTGTGGCTTTAGTCGGTAAACAAATATTTATGACATCATTGATACAAAGACATTGATCTTGTTCAAATCATGGATGTCTAATACTATATTTAAACATATTCTATCTAAGTGCAACAAATGTGGGGGGAAGCCATTTGAGAAATGGTATTTGAGAAGTTTTCTCAAACCCGTATCAAAAGAGAACCTTTTGTTGAGCCAAATATAATGCAACTATGTGACCGAATCTACAAGCTAGACTCGAAGGTCAATTGGTTAGATTTAACATCTAATTACTAATGGCATGGATATGCTAGGCTTGAAATGCATTTTAAAGACAAAAATGTACCTCAGTTCGAGTTGATACTCGGGGTTATGGTCTTAAAAAATGACAAAAGGCAAGATTAACTTGTGAGTTAATAACACATCATAACAACTCATCTCAACTGCAATTATCTATATTGACTCGACGGAGTCATAGATAATGGTTTTGGATCCAACAACATGAGAGACGGAGTTGTGGAATGAGACTAAAGCCCATGAAAGAAGGTATATGAAGGAAAACCTAACTTAGTTGACTGGAGATCCCAAGATCTAAGTTCAATAGGACAACCTACTCATATATCTAAGGGTGGTCACTGTGGGGGCATAGTTAATATATCAGTCGATATATAAGCTAATATGCATAAATGTTTATATATGTCCTCCTAAATTATAAAGGGAGCTTAAATACTTCCTAGTCCATTCCTATAACAACAGTGACACGTTGTGAGGCTAAGCATACCATATGGTTAATGATTTGCGTAATCATAGTAACCTTAATGCTTTTAATGATTTTTTAGATAAATCACCTATGTGAAAGAGAAGTGGGGTCGCTTCGAATGAAATTGTGGGGTGCGCAATTCCTAGAGCTTTTGCAGAACCAGGCTAGTGTTCCATGACCATAACGGACACGACAATGAGGGTTTGACCGAACCAGGGAGAGTGTTGTGTGAAGTGTATTGTCGTCTCCATAAATGGTGGTTGGTTCAAGGACATCACGTCTACCGAACCACTAGGAGACTAAGTATGCATCACAACGGAAGGTTCAAAGGTAACACCTACCTATCCGGCAATACTCAACCGTTGAATTATATCTAAGAAACTTTATGTAACGATCAATCTGGATTGTTGGAATAATATGTGAAAATGAGTTTTTCACGTGAGAAAATTGATTTTTCATTTGTGAAAATGAGATTTTGTATTTTTCCCATGTGGGGGATTGTTGGAATATTTGTAAAACAACAAATAATATTTTGTTAAAAATACAAAATTATAAAGTTGATGGATGTTTCAACTTTGTAATTAATGAGAGAGTTTTATTTCTTGAGATGTTTCATCTCATTTTCATGGTTAATGAGGTGTTTCAACTCATGTTTATGGGTAATGAATGAAAGGTTTGACTCATTTTTACCTATAAATACCAAGGTGAGCTTGGTTAGAAAACACACTAATTTACACCAAACAACTTCACTCTCTAAATCTCTCTCATTTTCTCTCTAAAGAACTTTCAACATATATTTTGATTATGTTCATGTTTCTTGGTATAATTTGGGTTGTGAGTCAATCCCGGCAGTACATACTGCTTCGGCTGTTGTACCCTGGGAAACAAACGAGTTCTCTTGGGAGACTCGGAATTTGTTTTAAGGGACCAGTGTTGAACACGAATCCTCAGCCATGATTTTTCTTCTGCTTCTACTCATTTCTTGTATTTTATTTTATTTCAGTTGTAATCGTATTGTAATGTACTTGTTTCCTTTATTTCTTTGTATTGTAAATGAATTTATAGAAGAATTTTATGTTTTTATACGAACGGTTCCTACAATGATTGTAGGAACCGTTCGTACAAAAACTAATAATACTTTTATAAATTCGATTACAATACAAAGAAAATAAAGAAAAGAAGTAAATTACAATATGATTACAACTAAAAAATTATAAATACAAGAAATGAGTAGAAGCAGAATTGTAATTGTGGCTGAGGATTCGTGTTCAACACGGGTCCCTTAAAACAAATTCCGAGTCTCCCAAGAGAACTCGTTTGTTTCCCAGGGTACAACAGCCGAAGCAGTATGTACTGCCGGGATTGACACACAACCCAAATTATACTTAAAAGAAAAGAGATGAACAAGATCAAATATTTGTTAGAAATAATTTAAAGAGAAAGCTTGAGAGATCTTTTAGAGTTGATGAATGTTTTTGGTGTAGTTTGGTGTGTCTTCTAACCAAGACTAACCTTGGTATTTATAGGTAAAATGAGTCAAACATCTCATTCATTACCCATAACTAATGAAATGAAACACCCCATTAAGCATTAATAATGAGATGAAACATCTCATCTAATAAAACTCTCACATTAACTAAAAAATTAAAATAAATCAATATATTATTTTGTATTTTTCACAAAGTATTATTTGTGTATTACAAAATTTTCCAACAATCCCCCACATGGGAAAAAAACAAAATCTCATTTCTCAAATGAAAAACCCATTTTCTCACGTGAAAAACTCATTTTCACATATTATTCCAACAATCCAAATTGATCATTACATACTAGTTCCTTAGATATAATTTAGCGGTTGAGTATTGCCGGATAGGTAGGTGTTACCTTTGAACCTTCCGTTGTGATGCATACTTAGTCTCCTAGTGGTTCGGTAGACGTGATGTCCTTGAACCAACCACCATTTATGGAGACGACAATACACTTCACACAACACTCTCCCTGGTTCGGTCAAACCCTCATTGTCGTGTCCGTTATGGTCATGGAACACTAGCCTGGTTCTGCGAAAGCTCTAGGAATTGCGCACCCCACAATTTCATTCGAAGCGACCCCACTTCTCTTTCACATAGGTGATTTATCTAAAAAATCATTAAAAGCATTAAGGTTACTATGATTACGCAAATCATTAACCATACTGTATGCTTAGCCTCACAACGTGTCACTGTTGTTATAGGAATGGACTAGGAAGTATTTAAGCTCCCTTTATAATTTAAGAGGACATGTATAAACATTTTTATATACATATTAGCTTATATATCGACTAATATATATTAACTATGCCCCTACAGTGACCACCCTTAGATATATGAGTAGGTTGTCCTATTGAACTTAGATTTTGGGATCTCCAGTCAACTAAGTTAGGTTTTCCTTCATATACCTTCTTTCATGGGCTTTAGTCTCATTCCACAACTCCGTCTCTCATGTTGTTGGATCCAAAACCATTATCTATGACTCCGTCGAGTCAATATAGATAATTGCAGTTGAGATGAGTTGTTATGATGTGTTATTAACTCACAAGTTAATCTTGCCTTTTGTCCTTTTTTAAGACTATAACCCCGAGTATCAACTCGAATTGAGGTACATTTTTGTCTTTAAAATGCATTTCAAGCCTAGCATATCCATGCCATTAGTAATTAGATGTTAAATCTAACTAATTGACCTTCGAGTCTAGCTTGTAGATTCGGTCACATAGTTGCATTATATTTGGCTCAACAAAAGGTTCTCTTTTGATACGGGTTTGAGAAAACTTCTCAAATACCATTTCTCAAATGGTTTCCCCCCACATTTGTTGCACTTAGAATGAATATGTTTAAATATAGTATTAGACATCCATGATTTGAACAAGATCAACGTCTTTGTATCAATGATGTCATCAATACTTTTTTACCGACTAAAGCAACACATGCCTTGTCATAGGTGGTTATCAACCATCTCAAACTTAAAATACTTTTAAGTTATCATCTAGATTAGATCTAGAAAAGTGAGTTCTCTATAAGCTTTATGACTTTCCTTAGATTGAAGGACAACCGACACCCACATTGTCTTATACACAACTTTACTTTTATGTTGTATATGAGTTGAATGTTTCACGTTAATAGTCTCCTCAGAGCACCATAATTAACAAGTACTAGTCTAGCATGCTTTAGACTACAATACTCTAGCATGTGAATAGAAGATGCATCATTCTGATTCTTCACAGCTTTTAAGGAATCTCAATATTCATTCAAACATTCATCTCATAGTTTAAACAAACAATGAGAGTAATTCAATCTCAATATTTAGGAATGTCTAATATGTATGTTACAAAAACGTACATAGACCGTCATTCAATCTAGGATCATAATTTTTTTTTTCTTTTTCTCAAAAGGTATAATCATTGACTCATATGAACTTTGAACAATCACAAAAATGATCTCCCATAGTGGTCCCACTTTGAACAATCACAAAATTGATATAAACATCATGTTGTTTATATAGTAAATTGTTCTCAAGTATTAGAATTTGAACAATTATATATGTTCATAGAAACAATGAATTATCTTTCCATCAAATAGTCAACTTGAAACTAATATTTGCTTTATGACATGCTACTTTCCACAAGAGTAACAAACTATATTAGCACTTTATGTACACTTTTGGTTTATTTCATTCTAAACCAAATCTTAGTTTTGCCAAAACATGTACTTAGCAGTTTCGAAATAAACTATTTTAATTTTATGTTTTGATTACGGAAATCAATACCCAAAATTGTAAATAGTTTTATTGAATAAATATCTTCTAACGCACACGTTAGATATAAGATGTTTACATAAAACACTCTTATTTAAATTTATCATTAACACACATGTTAAGAATAAACGCCTACATAAGACGCTCTTAGACCATAAAATTTAGGTCATATCTAACACACATGCTAGATAAGTAAATAGGTTCTAACACACACATTAGTCAACAAAAAGTCTACGTCAAACGTTCTAAGCATATGGATTCATGTAATGAAAGGTTCCAACAAAACGTTTGCAAAATGTTTTGAAGCGAAAAGTTTTATATAATGGTCATTTGTAAAGCACGCATAATTAATGATCATGATTATCAACGTTTTCGAGTGAATAATGATTTCATCGTTTGTTTAAAAAAAAAATTTAAATTTAAAAGATTAATACTAAACCATACAAAATTGTTATATTATAAAGAATCTCTTCTAATACTTAATTAGAACAACATTAGGTTTTAACACACATGTTAAAACACAAGTTTCACATATGAAAGATTTCTTACCCGCAAATAAGAAATACCGGTTTTCATAAGATGCGTACACAAGCATAACATTTTTAAAACGCATATGAAAACTAATCTTGAAACCGACAAACGGTTAATTCAAAGTTTTAATCTTAAAACCACATAAGGTTTCGAAAACTTTGATTTAAAACAAAATAGGATTTTCAACCTTTTTGTTTTAATACCTTGAACCATTCAACAAAATGGTTGTAATGAAAATAAACTCACTTTTGAATGCTAAGAAATTGGGTCAAGTTTTATTAAAAACTACAAAAGCTTTTATGCATTAACAAAAATTACACTAAATCAAAACCAACGAATGGTAAAAAAAATGAACCATTTTCTTTGTAAATGAAATCCGATTCTAGAAAAAAGTCAAGTGTAAGTTCTCTAAGTCCAACTTTGAGAGACGAACAATGACTATATACTTTTTTTTTAAATACGAACGATGATTTAAAAAAATTTGTTTGAAGATTGTAGGAACCGTTCGTACAAAAACTAATAATACTTTTATAAATTCGATTACAATACAAAGAAAATAAAGAAAAGAAGTAAATTACAATATGATTACAACTAAAAAATTATAAATACAAGAAATGAGTAGAAGCAGAATTGTAATTGTGGCTGAGGATTCGTGTTCAACACGGGTCCCTTAAAACAAATTCCGAGTCTCCCAAGAGAACTCGTTTGTCTCCCAGGGTACAACAGCCGAAGCAGTATGTACTGCCGGGATTGACACACAACCCAAATTATACTTAAAAGAAAAGAGATGAACAAGATCAAATATTTGTTAGAAATAATTTAAAGAGAAAGCTTGAGAGATCTTTTAGAGTTGATGAATGTTTTTGGTGTAGTTTGGTGTGTCTTCTAACCAAGACTAACCTTGGTATTTATAGGTAAAATGAGTCAAACATCTCATTCATTACCCATAACTAATGAAATGAAACACCCCATTAAGCATTAATAATGAGATGAAACATCTCATGTAATAAAACTCTCACATTAACTAAAAAATTAAAATAAATCAATATATTATTTTGTATTTTTCACAAAGTATTATTTGTGTATTACAAAATTTTCCAACAGATTTTATATATATAATTGGGTTTAGCCCTCCCGAAACAAAGCGTTAAAACCTTTAGCCCCTTTATCGTAAAATCTTGGCTTCGCTATTGATAGTAACAATAATCTATATAATATTTCAAGGTTTTAGGGGGCAATTTTTGGGGGGAAAATATTTGATTTATAATAGGAATTTTAGGAGGGAAATTGTGTGGAGTTAATCACCATGCATAAGTTGATGGAACCATATACTTAAATATTAAAATTTTATAAATACTTAAAAATAATCTATATAATATTTCAAGGTTTTAGGGGGCAATTTTTAGAGGTAAAATATTTGATTTATAATAGGAATTTTAGGAGAGAAATTATGTGGAGTTAATCACCATGCATAAGTTGATGGAACCATATACCTAAATATTAAAATTTTATAAATACTTAAAAATAATCTATATAATATTTTAAGGTTTTAGGAGGCAATTTTTGGGGTGAAAATATATGATTTATAATATGAACTTTAGGAGGGAAATTGTGTGGAGTTAATCGCCATGCATAAGTTGAAGGAACCATATACTTAAATATTAAAATTTTATAAATACTTAAAAATAATGGTTATAAATTTATTATAAATATTATTATTTAACCCGTGTGTATACACGGGCATTAAACCTAGTATTATATATAGTTAGTATAATAATTATGTTTTCTAACGAGACTTATCATAAACATATTCCGTTAAAAAAACTTTGTTATTTCAACAAAGGGGTGAGTGATACAAACGGATATGTGTAATGGAGAGAAGAATTTGAAAACAGGATGGACCTCTAGAGGAACAATTTTACTAATTTTATTTTGTGTCTATTTTCGGCATATTTGTTTAGGGTGATGGGGGTGGGAGTGGGGATGGGATGATCAGGATGGTTCTTTGACGTGTTTACCCTTTTAATCTCCGATACTTACTAATTGTCATTTTAGCTACTGATGAGTTTTCTTCTGTTACTTTACTTTGACATATAATACGCATTTAATATTGTTATCGTATTGATCTCTAACTTTTGATATTTCATCGCTTTTTAATATGTGACACATTACGGTTTTGCGTTTTGACGTACGAGACACGAGACTTATTTTTATCAGCATATGTGACAAAATCACGTACTAAGACTCGATTGTGTAACCTGGTTGCTGTATTGTGCGGTCCGGTTTTAAATCTAGTTATTAATGAATTAATAATAAACGTGTATAGGAATATTATATAATTTTATTGAAAGGCTATTTTAATATTCATCACCTTTAAAAGGAATAATTTCCCACGAGCAATGTTTTCTACAAACTAAAGGAAGACGATTATTTTAATTGCTTGAAAAATATTTGTTTAATATACAATTTGATTAGCTAGTTAGTACAATAACTCCATTGAAGTCAAATATGGTGGGATAATAAGTTAATGGGTGTCTCTATAGTCTATATACACACACCCCCTTACTACTTGTTACGTCTTTTTTTTTTTAAAAACTTTTGAAACTTGTTAAAAAACTTTTATTGTTTTGATTTCTTAAAAAAAATGTGTTTCTAAATGAAATTAATAATATGCGTATTTAAGAAAATGTTTGATGTCAGTATTTAACGGTTCAGTTAACTTTTTGTCCGGTCCGGTTTATTCGGTTGGAAAATCTTTTTATTCGGTCGTGAAGTTATTTTTTTGCCTATCTTAACCGAATTAAACCGCTTTAGTAGGTTTATTTGGCTATAGAGTTTTTTTTTGCCTGACCGAACCGAATTCATACGCTTTAGTAGGATTATTTGGTCCGGTTATCCGATGAAACCAATTATTATACAGTTTATTCAGATAACCGAACCGAATAAATCATGTTTTTTGTTACCGAAAACCAAATTCACAATTTGGATACTGTTAGTGACCGAACCGAAAACCAAATTTGCAATTCGGTTCGTTTTTCGGTTACGGTGACGATTTATTCCAAGTTATTTCGGTTTCGGTTAGTTTGGATGCTCATAGTCGATACTCACCAACTAAATGCAATAGCTTAATCCAACATTTTAATAAATGGAATCTTAATATAAGAGAAAAATATAATTTTGTGAAAAAATGTTGAAAATGCATTTTTTTAAAACCTTAGAAAGGGAGTGTAACAAGTAAAAAACCTTAAAAATAAAAGTGTATATAGCAACACCATAAGGGTCTGTTTGGTATGAGGTAATGGAATGGACGAGGGAATGGAATGAATGGAGGAAAGGAATGGACAAAGGAATCAAATATATCATTCCATTCCATTCTCTTGTTTGGTTACAGTATAGAAATAAAATAAATCAATTCTTCTTGTTGTTTGGTAGGCAGGAAAAAACACATGAAAGAAATACAAATCTCTAAAAACGAAAAAAAAAATAACTTTTTTTTGAACGGCACGAAAAAAATAACTAGTCATGGTTATGAGCCGGGTCTTGGTTCGGACCATGGATCGGCTCATGGTTCGATACATGGGTTAATACATGAGTCAAGTCATGGATCAATACATGGTCGGGTCATGGTTCGAGTCACGGTTGGAGGAATGGGTTAGGACATTGGCCACTTCATAGGTCGGGTCAAGGGTCATTTCACAGATCTGGCCATAAGTCGTTTCATAAATCGAGTCATGGGTTGATCGGGACATAGGTCGGGTCATGATATGAGGCATGGGTCAAGTCATGAGCCGAATCATGGTTTGGGTCATGATTCAGGGTGTGGATCAACATGGGTGGAGTCACGAGTCGGTAGATGGCTCGGGTCGTGAGTTGGTTCATGGGTTGGGTCATGGTTCAAACCATGAGTCAGGACATGATCGGTTCATGGGGTCTTGGGTCGGATCAAGGTTGAGGGCATGAGTCGCTTCATGGTTCTTGTAATCTTGTCATGACTTAAAAAAAATATTTCATTCCTTGAAGGAATGAAAAAAAACATGGGTAATGGATGGAATGAAAATGAGGTATTTTTCATTCCTTGGTAATGGTCCATTCCATTCCATTGACTAACCAAACACACTTTTTTTCATTCACCCATAATGATTCATTTCATTCCACCTCTCATTCCCACATACCAAACACTACCTAAGTTAATTTATTTTTCACTATATAACTCTTGAGCTTCAATCTTCTTTCAAATCATCTCTCTCACTCTCACTCTTAAAAATACAATTCTCACTCTTGAAGATACAATGGCAACTCCTACAAGAAGGTTAGATTCATTTTTTATTTAACAATACATAAAATATTTCAAGATGATATATGTCTTGATCGAGTGTACATAAAATGTATAGTGTTTTTTTTCTAATCCTAAACTCAAGTGTATTTTGTAATTGTATCATACTTTTGCTTCTTTTAGTATTAGTATTGTTTTATTTTTCTACTTTTATTTTCTTTTACTCAAATTTTATTTTGTTTTATACCAACTTTACTTTAAACAAATGGAACAGGCTCGAAGGAAAAGTAGCATTAATAACTGGAGCATCGAGCGGCATTGGTGAGTGTACCGCAAGACTCTTTGCTCAAAATGGAGCTAAAGTCATAATTGCAGACATCCAAGACGAGCTTGGTCAAACAGTTTGTGATTCCATAGGCTCAGGTAACTCGACATATGTTCATTGTGACGTAACCAAAGAAGAAGACGTCAAGAACGCTGTAGATACAGCGATCACCACCTATGGAAAACTTGACATTATGTTCAATAATGCGGCCTATTTAGACCCCCTTAAACCACGTATCATAGACACCGATAAATCTGACTTCGAACGTGTACTTAATGTTAATGTCACGGGTGTCTTTCTAGGCATGAAACATGCTGCTAGGGTTATGGTTCCTGCAAGAACAGGTTCGATAATTTCAACATCTAGTGTTACTTCAATTCTCGGTGGACTTGGGACACATGCTTACTGTAGTTCAAAGCATGCTTTAGTCGGTTTGACCAAGAACTTGGCAATAGAGCTAGGACAATTTGGTATTCGAGTCAATTGTCTGTCCCCCTACGGACTAGCTACACCACTAGCGTCACATATTTTCGGGCTTGAAGCAGCTGGTGTAGAAAATTTCTTTGACTCAATAGCAAACCTCAAGGGTGTAACATTGAAAGCTGATGATATTGCCCAAGCTGCTCTTTTTCTAGCGAGTGAAGAGTCGAAGTACATTAGCGGACAAAACCTAGCTATTGATGGTGGGTTTTGTGTTGGTAATTCATCGGTGAACATGTTTAAGACCCAATAATTTTTTTTAGACCAACTAAATTTGATGTAATTTCTGTTTCAAGTGGGCAACCCCAATAAGTACGTGTTTGTATGGTTGTTTTGTTGTACGATTAATTAAGTGTGTTTTTGCAATCTATAATAATAAAGTTGTCTTTAATTACTTATCAGGAGATTTAACGGAAAATAAGATAGAGTTAGTGTTCGGGATCATTTCTGTTATAAAATAAAAGCACATGGACCAGAACTGTTAAGCTAGAACTGAAACTGTTAATTGTATCAAAATATAGAGATCAAAACTGCAGTTTTCTCTATGGAAAGTTTATAATCAACATATATGCATTGATTGGTGCGCACATATTATAAACTAGAAGCTTTAAAGATAGTCCTTACCAGAGATTATTTACCATTAAAAGTTAGAACCCTAAAACTAAATTCAAACAACAAGTTATATATATTATATGTCGTTAGCCCGTCTATAAATGCTACGAAGCAACCAAAAACCCGCTTGGACGTATTGCCTAGTGATAAGTAAGTTGATGTATAGGGCTGGGTTTTGTTGGTGTGCAAACGTATATAGCAACCAAAAATCGCTATGTGTGCATGTTATATGTATTTAAAAGATCCAAGAAATTGATGGGTGGCTTTTAGTGACGACTGAAACTCCGAAAGTCATCCTTTTCGATGAATTAAGATGGTGTTTGGGATTTAGTTTTAAAATTAGTTATTGACTTCTAGTCACTATGGTGATTTTTGGGTTGGGTTGGGTTGTTATAATTTATTAAAAAAAAGAAAAAATGGTTTATTGTGCACGACCGGTTGAAATAGAAAACAAGTTCACAACCCAAATGCTTGCCACATGTTCTCATATTATTGGTCCTTGTATAATTTCATTTTTTCTTTTCTTTTTCTAACAATTACTTAAACCATTAATTTTGTTTTTCTATAATAACTTTTTATATGTAACTTTTTCAAAAAATCTAAATACACAGTCTTGTTTAGTTTTTCGTTACGGACATTCCGGTATAAATTTTATTAAAAACGGAGTTTTTTTCGAAAAACCTTATTTTGAACTAATGTGTATATATATCTATTTATTTATATTATTATGTACGTGTCGTTATAGTATTGGTTCGTCGGTTTTTTAGATTGACCCAACATTTGTATTTTTGATGTATTAAGTATTAATTACGATTGTAATGTTGTGTATTAACTGTGTTTGATGAATATAAAATACTTAGTTTTTATTTTTATTTTATGATTATATTAAAATAAAATACTTGATTTAACAAAAATGTTTTTCTAACAATGTAAAAATAATCAAGAAACACATTTATTTATTAAAAAATTGTGTTGGGTTGGGTTGTGATAGTGTGTGAAAAATTGAGTTAGGTTAGGTTGTGTAGGTTGAAGAGAGAGAAATTATTAATTTAATGTTGGGTTGGGTTGTGGAGTTCACCACAGTGGATAGTCTTAGCTTTTTGAAAAAATTCAATCATTTTGAAAAACAATGAAAACTTAGCTTTTTGATAACTTTTTGATTTTTTCAAAAAGCTAATAAGTTACTGACGACTGAAACTCCAAAAGCCATACTTTTCACATCTCAAATCCCGTTTATCTTTTTTAGGATTCTTGCTTTCGAATATGGGATCAATTTATCTTCCTAAGAAAAAGTCTTTACGATCTAGTAACGTGTGTGTATGTATGCATGTATTTACATGTTATTAAAGAATTCGTTCTTACCTTCAATATATGTTGACATAATACACGCATAACCCGTATGGTTGGTCCTAAGAATTTGGGTGCCTTGTGCGAGACGAGAAAAAAGGCCCCCTGCCCCCCACCCAACCCGAAGCACCAGCATACTAAATTATATAAGCTAATTTTTTAACCAAAAAATAAACGTTTGATAAATTAACATAAGAAAATCAAAGTATTCGAATTATAGAATTACCTAACCAATACCCGTGAAGCTCTTCGAGAATTCTTCATAGCAAATTGGTTTATCACATCATCACTTATATTAGTATGGGTCTTCACAAAAGAGTCATTTTATTAATTTAAGATCATATATTTATGAGCATACTGCTGCATTCACGTTTTATTAAAAAAAGATATATAATTTTTTTTTAAAATTTAGTGTCTCTGTCAAGTGAGTGTCATGCGCAGTCGATTAAGTGTTACACCCTTTTGAGCCCCATGATAACCCGATTCAGTGTACGTGAAGGCGCCCCCACCACCTTTATAGTTATGGTTAACTTGATTACGTTTTAATCACACAATCAAATTGAATTTTAATCAACATTAGTACATGGTAATATATATCTCATTGGTTAGATAATATATTCTCAGTGTATGTAAAATAAATAATAACAGTATTAATAACAATGATAATAGTAATAAAAATAAATGACAAAACATACATGAAAGAAAATTGGAGTATTGGATATTAACGGATCTAGCTATTAGTTTTTGATCGCTATCGGTCCCAACTTTTGAAATATGTGCTGACGGTCCCAACTTTTATCATTTTGGCCACTAATAGACTCGCCGTTAAAAAAGTTAACGGCGTTAACTTTTTTTTTTTTGAATTTCCGGTCGACGTTTTATGATTTTTGATCGGAATAAAAATACGAGTCTATTGATATAAAATTTACATCGAAACGATGATCCAAACAACGAAATTTGTACATCCGGTTAAAGAGCCGTTAGGTTTAAACACCCCGATAAAGCATCGTTTTGTCATTTGGAGCACCGTTTCGATGTAAATTTCATATCAATCGACTCGTATTCTTTTTCCGATCAAAAACCATAAAACGTCGACCTGAAATTCAAAAAAAGTTGAAACCGCTAGCACATATTTCAAAAGTTGGGACCGGTAACGGCCAAAAACTAATAATTAGGTCCGTTAATATCCAATACTCCAAGAAAATAACCACATGATCGACACTGACGCTTTAAATATTTTTGTATATGTTAAATGCCATGTTAGTGCAAATGGAGTGGTTTGAAAGGTTATAAATGAAAAGTACTTAAAAGAATTAAGGAATATTGGTTTTTTATTGGTTTTAACCTTTAAGTATCATTTTTTGACTTTTATCGGTTCCAATTTTCATCACTTTGCAAAAATTCTATCGTTAAATTTTTTAACGTCGTTAAGTCTTTTTCGAATTCAAAAACAATGTTTTATGCATTTTGATCGGAAGGATAATACGAGTCGATTGATATAAAAGTTTGCTCAAAACGACTCTCTGAACGATAAAATTTTTACATCTTATTGAAGCACGGTTAGGTTTAAACACCCGATCAAAAGGTAATTTTTACATCGTTGTTTGGAGCGTCATTTCAAGGTAACTTTTCCATCAATCAACTTGTATTACCCTTCCGATCAAAAGGTTTAAACATTGGTCTTGAATTTGGAAAAAAACTTAACGACATTAAAAAAAATTAACGACGGACTGGTAGTTGCTAAAGTAATAAAAGTTGATAACCAATTCAATAATTAAGACTGATAAAACCAAAATGTGATAGTTAGAATCAGTGAAAAATAATATGCAAAAAATTAAGTAAAAAAGTTGACCAGTCCTCTTAATATTGCGGTTTTGATTTATTTATTTTTTTAGAAAAAAAATATGATTCCTTGTATGTTTGTCTGGGGTCGATAAGAATAGAAAAAATAGTTCAAAAACAAACATAGATTTTTTAATCACTCAAATCGTAAAAATCAAAACACGTTGGGGATCGAACCCAGGTGGTGACAAGATATAAGACTGCCCGTAATGGGCGTGAAGCCAAGCACATAATGCCCAATAACGTCCCGCATACCACTACGCATGGGCGTTATGAGCGTGGGCGTTTTTTACATAACGCCGGTGCCCCTCTCTCTCCTCCCCATTTCTCTCACACGCTTTCTCCCACTTCTCTCTCTTAGTCATAATTGAGGGACATTATCCCACTACGCCACTTTTTAGTATAATGTCCATTGCCTAGTCACCGTCCATATGACGGAAAATGCCCACCAGAGGCATTAACCATTACATACAGTCTAATAAATTAATAATCAAGAGGCTCATAGTAACCCAAGGTATCTTTTTCATTTTCAGTTTTTTTGGTATTTGTTTTTCAACGACATCTTTTAAAATTGCTCGTATTTTTTTCTCGTAGAGGCATCAACGATATCATGATATTGTAGATTGTCATTTTAACACCGTTCACCTTGCTATGACACAAACTCAAAGTGTTCTGGTCATGACCATGTATCCTAACTTAGTTATAAAAATAATATAGTATCACTTTTTTTTCCTTCTTAAAATGATTAACTTAATAAAAATGATTTTGTTAATCTTGTTAATGCGAAGAACAATGGATTGAGTCCATAGCTTTTAAAAATGAAGGAGCAAAAGTATAGTACAATACAAACCTACTTAATGAATAAAGAAAAGTGTATTACAATATTATACTAGTACTTTATTATTATTAGAATAATATTTCTAGTGTATTAATTAGTTAGTTTATACAAAACTATTCCCATGAGCCATGTTTTACGAACATGAAGAGTGATTATTTTAATTTCTTGAAAAGTATTTCTAAGATATAATTTGAGCCCATAATTAATTGGATAATGACTCAATAGTCAAATAATTTGGGACAATGAATCAATTGTTTTTTCACTATATAAGTCTTGAGCTTCACTCTCTTTTGAAACCATCTCTCATTCCCACTCGTGAAGATACAATGGCAACCCCTACAAAAAGGTTAGATCATTTTTTCAACTAACACCATTTAAAAAAAAACAGTTCAAACCCAACAATCTTTCTTTAATATATCATATGAAAACCCTTTTGCTATACTTATTTAGGTATATAAGAGAGAACTGCATAGTGTTTTTTATACTATGAACTCAAGAACATTTTCTAGTTGTATCACGTATTTCTATTTTTTACTCATTGATTTTATGTTATATTTATTTTCTTTCTCTTCAAACTAGAAAATACAAGGTATGTCAAAATGTAAAAATAAGTGGTCACAATCAGGCGGTGACACGTGAGGCAGGTGTCACCGACTTTACACTTTAGTATGTAATACAATATCACATATAAAATTCAAATGAACTCACTTGGAACTATTTTACCCATATCTTCATATGTTAACAGTTGAGTAACTCATCCACATATCAACATTTTAATTACTCCACTCCACATAGTATGCTCCATATTCAAAATAACCCAATATGTTCAAATAAAAAATTCACCAATTATCATGCATTATCTCCTAACTAGATATGTTCAAATATAAAATTTATCAGTTATCATTAATTATCTCCCCTAACCCGATGCATTCGAATAAAAATTACCAGTTATTATATATCATATCCTTTATTTTAGCATATGATTTTTTATAGGAAAATATTTGTAAATATTCAAACCGATTTAATAGGGGATATGTTAAAAACAAGTTTAATACCTAACTTTAGTTAAAACCTATAAAACCAAAATCTCGTGTAGTACACAAGTACTAATCTAATATGTATATGTGTGTGTGTGTATATATATATATATCGAAATATTGCTTTGTTTTGCTATAAACTCTACTCTATACAAATGGAGTAGGTTGGAAGGAAAAGTAGCATTGATAACTGGAGCATCGAGCGGCATTGGTGAGTGTGCCACAATACTTTTTGCTCAACATGGAGCTAAAGTCATAATTGCAGACGTCCAAGACGAGCGTGGTCAAGCAGTTTGTGATGCCATAGGCTCATCAAACTCGATATATGTTCATTGTGATGTAACCAGTGAAGAAGATGTCAAGACGGCTATAGATACTGCTATTACCACTTACGGAAAACTTGATATCATGTTTAATAATGCTGCTGTTGCAGATCCTATTAAACCACACATCACAGATAATGAAAAATCTGACTTCGAACGCGTACTTAATGTTAATGTCACTGGTGTTTTTTTAGGCATGAAACATGCTGCAAGAGTCATGGTCCCCGCAAAGACAGGTTCGATAATATCAACTGCTAGTGTTGCTTCAAATGTTGGTGGAGTAGCATCACATGCTTATTGTGGTGCAAAGCATGCTGTAGTCGGGTTGACAAAAAATTTGGCACTTGAGCTTGGACAATTTGGTATACGAGTCAATTGTCTTTCCCCTTCTGGAATCGCGACACCATTAACGACAAATGCTATTGGTCTCGATGCAGAGAGTTTAGAGAAATTTTTTTCCTCGTTAGGGAACCTCAATGGTGTAACATTAAAAACTGAAGATATTGCCCAAGCTGCTCTTTTTCTAGCGAGTGATGAAGCAAAGTACATCAGCGGACAAAACCTATATATTGATGGGGGGTTCAGTATTGCTGCATCAGTGAACATGTTTAAGCTTCAATAATATGTTTTTTATGCCGACCAAGTATTGTATTATTTTCTGTTCAAAAAGTCATCCCCAATAATTGTTGTGTTATTGTAAGATTAAGTGTGTTTGGATTTATCAAAATAAAGTTGCCTCAAATCACCTACCAATGCAACTTAAGAAAGTTTATAATCAACATATATTTATACTATTGTATACATTAGTCATTAGTGCACATAGTTTATGACCTAGAAACTTTAAAGACAACCATGACACTCAAATGTGATACGCACCATTACACGAATTTCGCCTCTTTCACCGACATAACCAATAACAAAAACCACTAAAATCCTAATAACTAAAACTAAAATAATATATATGTCCGTACTCTGTCTCTAAATGCTAACGAATATCAAATCTCATGAAGGTAAACTGATTACCGTTACTAACAAAAACATCTACATTCTTCTTTTAAAAAAAAAACCATCTACACTACTTAGGGGTGTTTATTCGGTTAACGATTTATTCAACTTGTTTTATTCAGTTATGAAAATTTTTTCTTTTAACCGTTAACCAAACAAAACTCGACATTTAAACCATTAGGTTATCTATTCGATTCGATTATTAGATAAACCCGTTATTTTTCTGTTTATTCACTCTAAACGTACAAGATTAGGCCCAAAAATAGCCCAATAGGCCCAAAGTCCCTAAAATATAAACGCTCAAATCCCCAATAGCAAACCCTAATCGTTTCATCACTGCATAATCACCGTCGCCGCCGTACAACCACCATCACCGGCAAAAAATGGGCCGTGTTCGTACAAAAACGGTGAAGAAATCATCACGGCAAGTAATTGAACGTTACTATTCGAAAATGACACTCGATTTTCACACAAACAAGAAGATCCTAGAAGAAGTAGCAATCATTCCATCGAAACGTCTTCGAAACAAAATCGCCGGATTTTCAACGCATTTGATGAAACGGATCCAAAAAGGACCGGTGAGAGGCATTTCGTTGAAACTGCAAGAGGAAGAACGAGAACGTCGTATGGATTTTGTTCCGGATGAATCTGCTATCAAAACTGATCGGATTGAAGTTGATAAGGAGACGATTGATCTGCTTGCGTCGTTAGGTATGAGTGAGCTGCCTGGTGTTGTGCTTAAGGAGGAAGCTCCGGTGGTTTCGACGGCGATTCCCGGCGCCTTTGGCGGTGGTCGTGGTGGTTATGGTGGTGGATCTGGACGAAGGTATTGAGATTTGAACTTTTAGGTTAATTGTTATGAGTTATTGATATGAATTGATACATTGTTGCACTATAACTGTTATGGATTGGTTTTAGTTTTGAATTGAGTTTTGTTTTGGTTTTGATTTATGTTATGTTCTTCAGTGTTGAAGATGATGAGTTAATTGAATATATGTTCTGCATAAGCTTGATTAGCTTAAGATTAGGAACTTTAGTCACGGGGTCGCTTTAGCTTAATGAGTTTATAGGATTGGTCTAATTAAGTAATTAGGTTATAAAATATTTATATATTTGTTATTTTATAACTTGTTGATTTGTATTAGAAAATTGAAAACTAGTTTTTTAGGGTAGTATCTTCATAAATGTAATGAAACAACACTACATTAAAAAAGGTTCATGTTTGTTTATTTATTTAGAGGCTGTTTCGTCGCATTCGAGTAATCTCCGAATAATTGAGTAACTTTTGAATAATCAGTAAGAGTCTACTTTTTAATTGTTTGAAAATTCATTATAAAGTAAGTTTTAAAAATATAATAAATTAGGTAATGTTTACTCTTCAGATGCTATTTTAACCATTTAATATTTTTTTTATTATAAAATGATTTTGAGGGAGTATACCTCACACCATTCTAGATTTCTTTTCACTTTTTACTCTTCCTCAAACCCATCTCAAATCATTAGGAGTTTACCACACACTATCCCAATCTTTTATTTCTTACTTTTTTTAACTTTTAGTATTTCATTTTAACTTTTAGTATTTCATTAGTAATAACTAATAAATTAAATTAAACTAAATTAAATTAAAAATGGTTACAAAGTAAACTAAAAAAATGGTTACAAAATAAAAATAAAAAACGAGTAAAAAGAAGACAACACAAAAAAACTAAAATTCCAAACCCCAAGTGCCTTGGGTTGAACGCATTGTGAGATACCGCTTCAAGTGGTACGGTTGTCTTAAGTGGTACGATTGTTACAAGGGCCTTGGGTTAATGGGTTTTTTGATGAATTCATTTTAGTACAAACATAAAGAGATTTGATGTTTGTGGTTGATTTTTTATAATACGAGAGTGTTAGTAATATTTGATTTGTTTTGTTATACTTGGTAGGATTTTATAATAAGGAAAAAGTTATTTTAAAAAAATGTTGTTAAAGGAGTTGTTGTGGGTGGCCCCACCTTTTCAACGTTCAATTTTTCGTGGAGTCACTTGGAGAAGATACACCAAAACGCACCCCGTAACTCAGGGCCGACGGGGGAGGTGTCGGGGCTTTGTGCCCGTGCCCTGAACCAGGGCAGCACCCATTGTACACCCATTAATGTCCCAATAGTTCACTAAACATTTGGACCGTTTACAACACTAGCTGTTGAACACGTGCAACCTTCAAGAACTATTGTTAGATGACTATGTGAACGATACGATGATAAATGATCTTTAACTGAACAATTCAACGAACTACAACGACACACTAAAGGATCTTTCTTTGTACAAGTAATTTTGACTGCGGACTTTTAATTTTGCCTCTTACCTCACAAGTCCAAACTGACTTAATACATTATAGAGTAAACTGTAGTTTTGGTCCCTGTGTTTTGATACCATTAACAGTTTTAGTCTCACCTTAACAGTTTTGGTCCCTGTGTTTTTATTTTTTAACTGTTTTGGTCCCGAACACTAACTCCATCCAATTTTCCGTTAAGTCTCTCTCACATAAGGAGTAAAAATGTCATTTCTCTCGCTCTTTTTGACAAATGACTAAATAAAAATGTTAACCTACATGATGACTTAGATAAAAAAAGAGGATGAAATGACATTTTTACCCTTTAGATGTGGGGCGCGTGTGAGAGACTTAACGGAAAATTGGATGGAGTTAGTGTTCGGGACCAAAACTGTTAAAAAATAAAAACACAGGGATCAAAACTGTTAAGGTGAGACTAAAACTGTTAATGGTATCAAAATACAGGGACCAAAACTGCAGTTTACTCTACATTATAATGTTACAGATTTAATACATTATGATGATTCTATATTTGTTGTCCTTTTTGCAATCAAATACATTTTTTATGATTATATCTAATTTTTTTTAATAAATAAACGTAATATAATTCATTGCATTAATATCTTTCAAGAATTTACAATAAAGTGGCAGGTAAACGGGCAACAAGTTGTGCCGCCACCCACTTTTGAATAGCAAAACCTAATTTAACAGGAAATTATTTCTCGTTTTGACTAACATGTATCATTAAAACATGTTAGTCATCAAACCCTAATACACCTTAATCAGTGGCGGAACTAAACTTCTCAACTCGACAATCTTAACTATTATTTTTATAATTTTCTACTCAACTACTCTACCGATAACAAATTGGAGGGTCAAACTAGAAAATGACAATGTTAGGTACTCGTTAATTTACTGTTTTATTAGTAATAGACCTCTCGGAACCAGTGACGGATCCTGAACGTTTGTAGTATGGGGGCTGAAAATCACATGACCTATAAGTTATATTTTACACAGGGGCGAAATCAAATTTAAGGTATCGGGGTAAAAATCGACACTTCTGTTGAAAAAATACGCGGAGGCCGGTGCCCATCCCGACCCCCATTAGGATGCACCATTGCTCAGAACCCTTGTTCCGCCCATCTACAACCTTAATTACATTAACCATGGAACATGTTAGTGCTCTTAAATTTGAACATTAACACTCCATAATACTAATAGTTGGCACTCTTTGTATTCAAGAGATTTGAATTTACATGTGCACATTCAAAACTCTATCTATATATCCTTTAAACATCCAATTTTATTTTTATTTATTTTTTTAAATGTTTCAAGCTACATGTATACATGATGTATCCATCGAGTTGTCTCTAATCAGTGTTAGTAACACATTACCGTCGTCTATTAAGTTATCTATCGCGACATCTAACAATATGCATCGTATCTATATTCCACACTAATTAAGGGTCATTTAATGAATTCCCCTAACTTGTTATTGTGTACCTTAAAATTTAAGACAACACTTTCGTTTTAAGCAAAATCAACCAACAATTTACATGTGTTATGTGCTTATAATATACACAAATTCTTAGAATTTAAAGTGAGTTGAGAGTAGTTCTTTGAAGGGTCAAAATCAGATGTTACATCATTATTACTTTGAAAAGTTCAGTCATGCACACACAACTTGTGGATGTATAAATTTGATAAGAGTGTCCAAACATTATTAATTTATTACCATACTCAATTATTATCGAAAACAATTACATGATCACCTTTCTAACTACTTGATAAGTTATATTTTTTTAAAATACAATTTTTAATACGGTAATTACAATTCTCTTTATGCGTAAGTTGAGAAATTATGTAACTTAAAATATTAGAAGAGAAATATATGTAAATGTCCCGTTATTATATATCACGAACACCAATCAATTAACAATAGTGTTATGATCTATATATTCATGGTAATTATTATTTGATTTAGATAAAAAGACCTAAAAACACGTAGAAACCATTAGTATTACATATCATCTAACACCTTTTTATTTTAAATAAATATCTTTCCACATATACAACCAAAATAAAAAAAGAAATAAGTCAGATCAACCTTCAGTTTTTCACTGAACCACTAAGAAAACAGGGTACCCCATTGCAAAGAATGCAAATTTAGAAAAAAACAACTCAAAATGGCCATTGGGGAAGATCTTAGATGATAAATACAAATTGTGATATATAATTATTAGTTTAATTTGCATGCATGAGTGACTTATGTTAAATCATCATCGTAAACTTTCATATACATCATATATAAGTTTCAAATACCATGTCACTCAAATATTAGTTACAAATATAGCATATAAAAGTGTTTGTTACCATTGACAATGGCCTTATAACATCGATTAATCGATGATTACAAAACTCTATCATCTAGATATAGCCAGTGTGGTGGTTGACGCGATCCATTCGAAGACAATGCTTCATTACTTTATTTGGCTAATAATCAATGAGGGAAGTTGTAATATCACTAATAGATAGTAGATGAATAGGTGGAATAAAAATGTGGGAAGAGAAATTAAAGAGTATCCAAAAGAAAATGAGGTTGATGAATATTGATGACATTTTGGTACTTTAGTTGAAGGAGAGTTGGTGTAAGTGTATGTGCTGTCTGTGATAATAAAAGAGATATGTTTGAGCAATATGTTTCAGGTGAAGGTCATGAGTACGAGTCTAATTTGAGCAACACGCTTTAGGTGAGCTATTGGTTTTTACCACATTAAGTCTTTGGGAAATGAGTTTCCTCTGAAATGTTAGACGGGTCAGTTCACCAACAATGCCTGCATTAACAGACGTGGATGATTTTTCGTCTATGAGTTTAGCAGGATAACTGGGATTTACTAGAGACTCATTTGGAACCTTCATTTCTGAAACTAGTGGATCTCATAATTATTAGGGAAGTACAAATCTTTCATGATTAACCCTTCTAACGTTATTAGATTAGTTCGATTAAGACAAGTGGTTTAAAAATAAGTTACTTACATATGATATTTACTAAACATCTATGGAACTTAAAAGCTATAGTAAATTAATATAAAATCTCTTTTACACATCATATATGTCAATGCGGCATTAAAAAATCATGCATTTGAATGGAAATGAATAGTTATGGTTAGACATGAATGCTTGCTTTTAAACTCCATATATTTAAGTTTATTTATTGAAATTTTAATTATCCATGCATTATTAATTAGAGCAAATTCCATTTTCGTCCTTTACGCTTACATCATTTTTCACCATTGTCATTTTCGCTAAACTTTTCACCAAACGTCGTTTATGTTTATAAAATTTTACACCATTAGTCCTTTACTCTAACCCTTGTTAAATAATCTCGTTAAAGTGTGTCACATGCGGACTATGTGAGAGAAAAAAAACATCTCTTTTCTCAAGCCTTTACAACTTATATATGATATAAGTTGCGGTTTTAATCAAAACATAAGTTGTAAATGGGTTCGAAAAAGACAAATTTGCCCTTACATGATCTGCACGTGACACACTTTTATGAGAATTTTTAATGGGTTAGAGTAAAGGACTAACAATGTAACATTTTATTAAACATAAAGGGTGTTTGGTGAAAAGTGTAGCAAAAAATGACAATTAATGAAAAAGATGTAAACGTAAAGGATGAAAAATGTAATTTGTTATATTAATTATTTATCACTAATGAATACAATGTATTGCATAAGTAACTTAACACGTTACAAACGTTACTACGTTAGGACGACGTTAATCATAAGATAATTATAACATAACTAAACGTATAGAGGGTAAACTTTTTTAAATAAAACCCTTAAAACATTAACCTTTTTAAGAACTCGAATACACATTAAAGAAAGTAAACTCGGAAGAAATATGAATGAGAGAGTATGATCATGCGTTTGTCTCATAATGAAGTAGAAATCGTATGTAGCTAGAACGTGTTATGATGTCGTTGTGTGTTAATTTTGCACATTACTAACTTTAAGATAATACATACATAGCCAGTAAGATCCAACGTAAACTAACCTGATTTAAAAAATGAATGAAAATATAAAATACATATATATATGAGGATCATTACAGAACCACTTCTTATTTACAGAACCAAAGAACCACTGATTTAAATACATGTAAATTAAGCCTTGTGATATTTAGGTTGTTTTACATATGTGTATATTTGCCATAACCAAAAAATGGTTGTGTTTCTATATTAATATACTTATGTCTAATTTACACATATGTAAAGACAACTAAATATCATCAGACTTAATTTACATGTATGTAAATCAGTGGTTCTGTAGTTCTGTAAATAAAAGTGGTTCTGTAAGGATCCTAACCCTATATATATATACATATATATATATATGTTAACTTACTTACCTTTCATGTATCTTAATGTAAAATAAAGAAGATAGTACATAAAAGAGGCAGGAGGCACTTGAATGAATTCATAATAGCTAATAAGCTAAGCAACAGAAGGATTGAATACCTGAGAGTGTTCTTTTATGGTGATGAATTAAGTTTGGTTGGCACTTAGAAATGAATCTATTAATTAATGTGTGTTTAAATGCATTTGCATCTTAATTAAATGTGTGGAGGTTGAGAGATTAATTTAGGTTTCATGAATGAAGTCACATTTGAATTCATGGCATTTGACACTTCTTAATTCTTTGTACAAGAATGGCTCTTTTTTACCTTGTCCTAGCATTTCTACCCTTCACAACTTTATTTATGTATGTACTTTCCAAAAACACCTAAAAAAATCCATATAAAAAAATTATCAGATTTTGCGGCATACATGTGGTGGGTTCAAAACACTAAATCGTACGTTTATCGAAACCAAATTTTCAGGAGAAAACATATTCGATGAACCACTAAACTTCTATCCAAACCAAATTTTTAGGTCAGACAAAATTGATGAATTCAGGACGACTAAGCGTTTGGAACATGGATACCAAGCAGCTTACGTGCAACATCAATTTGAAGATAAAACCTCTTGGTCCAACCAAGAACTTCTCATTTTTTTAAATATGGTAAATCGATTTGTTTATAGCTAAAAAAGCTTAGATCAACTCAAGCTCGTTTGCCTAAATAGCTAAAACAAGCTAAAGCTCGACTACGTGAAGCCTTTTCTATCACCTTTGTTTGTCTAAGTGATCACCACTAATTAATTATGGTATTTTTTTGGCATACTTGTTACAAGAGTTAACTTTCATGTATTATATGAACAAATTAAGTTAAACAAGATTGGGTTTAGTTGAATTGTTATTTGTTAATTTTCTTCTGTTATGTTAACATGGTCCGGGCGGATTAGCATATATATATATAAGTTGACTAGACATTTTTTTTCTTTTTAACTTTAAGAGTTAATTACACAAATGGTGCCTGTGGTTTACCCAAAGTAACAAGTTTGGGTACTAAGTTTTTTTTGTTACAAGATTGGGTATTGGTCTTTTAATTTGTAACAAGTTTGGGTATTAACACTAACAAATGTTAGTTTTATAGTTAACTTCAATGGCATTTTAATGTTTTCACATAAGAAGGACTATTTATGTAATTAATTTATGATTGATGAACTTGTTTTGTAACTTACATGAAATATTATACGATAAAAATTTAAAACAAAACACTCATTTTTTCCATGATTTTTTTTTCCGAACCACTAGGTAGCACCACCAATATATTCATAAGACATCGGTTAGTACCACCTTATATTTTTTCACAACTTTTTGACATAAGTAACTTAATTAGACGAGAGGCTATTAAGAATTATATTATATAGAGACCACTTCATCATTGTCAATCCCGCATTATTTATCTCACCACTCGACACCCACTTCATCATGTAGGAAATATATACATGGTAAGAAAATGAATATTTTATTTTTTATATTTGTATCTTATAATGTTTTATGTATATTACAAATAATAAATTTCATAAATAGCCCTTCTAATATGAAAATATTAAAAAGCCCTTGAAGTTAACAGAACAACTAACGTTTGTTAGTGTTAGTACCCAAACTCGTTACAATTTAAAACACCAATACCCAAACTTGCAACAAAAATATCTTAGTACCCAAACTTGTTATTTTTGATAAACCATAGGCCCCATTTATGTAATTAACTCTAACTTTAATATATGCATGAAATTTAAAACTTTTAATCACTTTAATTATTTATTTATATACCTACTAAATGGGAAGGTCGGTGCTTTGCACCGGCCTCTCCCGTCCCGCCGTGTCGCGTTTCAACTTCTTCGTACTTTAACGTATTAACGGTTTTAATCCCCGACATTTAACGCATTGACAGTTTTAGTCCCCGACTTTTACTAACTATCGTTTGTGCTCCTGATGAGTTTTTGACTTTGATCGATCTCTTACTCCACTTTGACACATACTACGACTTTTACTAATTGTCATTTTAGCCCCTGATAAGTTTTCGACTTTGCTCTCTTACTCTACTTTGACATATAATACGACTTTCATCGTTTTTTAACATGTGACACATTACGTTTTTTCGTCGTGACGTACGGGGCATGAGACTTTTTTTCCCAACACGTATGACGAAGTCAAATACGCAAGACCCGACTGCGTGACCCGGCCGCTGCAACGCGCGGCATGATGTTAAATCTAGTTAAAATATAAAAACTAAGGAATATATATGTTTTTTAAAAAATAATCACTTTTATTGTTTGAAACTTTGTTTATTACAATTATTATTATTTGCTTAAAAAGTTAACTTATAGAAGCTAGCCAGAAGTTTTTGTTACTCATGTTTCCGTTGAATGATGACCATCTTAAAGACCAAAATATAAATTCATTAGCTGGTTTAGCCTTAAGATATTGATGAGTCTTTATTGTATCTGTATACGACTGCAAAAATGTTAATACAATTTAATCTCGACATTAATATAATACATTCTGATTTTTTAACTACACTTTAATTCAGTGTAGTTCAAATCAATTTAATCTTGACTTTTTATGCCTAAAATGTGTGCTCCTACTTAGTGTGCTCCTACTTAGTCGGTCACACCTTTAAAAATCAATCACACATAAGACGACACGTGTCCATAAAGTTACTTAAGTTTTTTATATAAAAAATACTCGTTTGACTATATTTTGTAGTCGCACGACTACTTTTAAAAATGGAGTTGCAGTCGTCCCCAACTTGTCTGTTTTTGTTTTATAGTCGAAGGAGTATAAAGAGTGGGCATTATGAGCATAGAAAGTCAGCATGGACATTTTGTTTCGTTTTTGGTAAAAAATGGACATTTTGAAAATTTTCCCTTTTTAAAAACTCTGGAGTTCTAAACTTCTAGCTGTATAGGCTCTTAGTTAAGTGGGTTTCACGGGAGTGTCGCCCCCTTGCCGGAGTTTGAGGCAATGACGCAATGTAAGGGTTAATCTTGACGGCTCCTAGATACGTATCAACAGGGAATCTATATAGCCTTGTGTTTTTTTTATGGGGTTTGTTAGAGTCAAAACCGTTTTAGGTTATGGGTCATGTTTAATTACTAATTTCTAGGAATAATTTTCTTTAGCTTTCTATTCACGTTGTATATGGCGGAGGAGACTAGAGAGTTTATGTTAGGGTGTTTGACAACTTTTGAATAAGTAAGTACTGAACCAGTAAGAGATCGATCTAAACAATTAAGTAGAGCTAATATATTGTTTACCTATCAAGATGCAAATGTCTGACCAATTCAGATAAGAGATCTTAACCATTTAGCTTAGTATAATACTATAATGCTTAACCATTTAGCTCAGTATAATGCTTAATCATTTAGAGGCAAATGTTTAAACCATTCAGAAATTTGCTCGCAAAACAAATTAAGAGTCTGAACCCTTAAGCATTGAACAATTTATACATTTGAAGCATTAAGAGGCTAAAACAAACCCGTTAATTCTATTTTTCCTGAAAGTGTTCTAGTTTCAATCCATCAATACCGTCTAACCGTCACTCACCGGTGAGTGTATGCTAGTTCGTATCCTAATTCGTACTATTTGAAATGAAAACAAAAACCATATCAGTTTCTAGTGTTATATACTTCAATTTTTAATTATATTGAATGGAACCAAACAAAAAGGTTCAATAACTTGTTTTGGTGAAATTCAATAAAGAATGTCACACTTGATTTTTTAAGATCTAAAAATTATTTCAAGTAAAGTAATATATATTTCATGGTTTGGATCACTATACTTTGGTTTGCATTTACACATAGATAATTAGGTATGCATGTTAACTAATAAATGTATATATAACCTAACAAATAAATATATATGTTAAATGCTATTTAATCTAAAATTAAATTTCCAATAAAATCCAACTACATCTTTTTAATTTTCTAATAACTACATATATTAAATTCTCTTTTATGTATTACGAGCCTATAAAAATAAAAAAAATATATGTAATATTTGTTTATTTATTTAAATCTTAAAACTACGTACGTACGTATTGAATAACTGTTATGCCCAACTACCACCCTGAAAAATAAAAACAACTGACGAGTCATCGATACAAATACACCCAACACCAACTTAATTTGACTGTTATATATACATGCTGGATTAAAAAAAATAAGATCATGCATATGTTGATTAAATCATAACTTAAACTTACTTTTACGATCACTTTAATTTAAAAGTCAAACTACAACAAATGTTTGCTAAAGAGGGTTTTCTCATAAAAATTAGGATTGATAAAAGTTATTTACATAGAAATAGAAGAATGTAAAAGGGCAACAAGCTTCGCCGTTAACTTTTTTTAAATAGCAAAACCAAGTCGTTTAAACACTATATTCATAGACGTCGAAGTCATAACAAAGCTATGCATAACCCATTAGACTCGATTAAGTACCTAATAGAGATGAATTTCGCTACACATTTATTGTCGAAGGTGTTAGAGAGCATAACACATCCTTATGTCAATTAACAAGTCAGAAATATGTGGCCGCATAACACATCTTTTAGTATTACCTACGGATTAGTGTATGTAGGTTATTCAGTCGAAATGCAGTTCTCATAAACAAGTGAACAATCAAATATTGATTAATAAATGTTTGTTGATGGTCTTTTGATAATTATCGATGATCATTTTAACTTCTAGGTTAAGATATTCGTAGCTGATTACCATTTATTTATCTTAAGATGTTTTAATTTTCTAGTAATTTTGAGTTTTAAAATGTTAAATGGACACCTTCAATTTTATCTTCTTTTCCATGGTCCAACATCAATATTTTCCAACTAGTTTCCCTTTTCCACCTATGATATTGAGGTGTTTGCAACAACAATTAATTCGTATCCTGTCCCACACTTAATATCTGTCTATTTAACTCTTACATTACATGAGTTGCTATATATACATGGCCTTTGAAGCCCCAAACCAACAACAACCTCACTCTTTCTCTTCCTTCATCTATACATATGAGTCGGAGAAATCGCGGTCGCGGTGGCAGTCCAAAACTCGACTTGAAGTTGCATCTTTCCCCACCAAGAGCTCAAAGAGCGATGACGGAGTCACCAAGCCGATCAATCACGTTGTCTCCAACGAGCTCTTGTCTGTCTTCAGAGCTCGTTTATGATGAAACGGGCCTCCAGTACTCATCGAGCCCAGAGGCCACGTCTATGATGTTGGTTGGATGTCCTCGGTGCCTGATGTATATCATGCTTGCTGAGGACTACCCTAAGTGCCCAAAATGCAAAAGCACGGTTCTACTTGACGTTGCGGATGCTAATGTCAAGAAAACATAAAAGATCGTGTGAGAATGATCGAACAAGACAAAAGGGACTTAACGTTTAAGAATCACTAGGAAATTAGTTATGTTTTCTTGTTTAATTATTTCATTTTATTTTTATGTTTTTGCAATGGGTGACTTTGTTTACACTCCATCTAATTTAACTTCATGTTAGAAACTTTAATTTGTGTTAAATGGATGGACTTTAAACAAAATTGTGCCCGCCCACTTTAACGTTCTAGTAGTTTAGTCGTTTGTAGAAGTTAGAATTGAGGTTAAACTAGTAAGTTTGTTATGTTTTGAAAATTTGAATTTGTAGCTTCAGTGATTTATTATTATTTTTTCTTCAAAGGTTTGATCTTTAGATCTTGGTTTTAATGATGACTTTCGAAACAATAATAAAAAGTTGTAATATTTAAAATTTTGTATTTAACATATATCTATAAGTTATAATACTTTCTTTTGCATATATATAAAGTAAAATCTTGCTTATAACTTTATATATTGAGGCTTAAGTTAAGCCATGCACATGATTATTCTACGTAATAACTTAAGCAAACAAATTTATTTGTTTTATTTTTTGTTAAAAAAAACATTCTGAAATTACATAAAATCGGAATTTAATTTCTCCAACTACAAACTATATTTTAAAGATATCTATTGAAGTTATTATTATTATGTTAATTAATAATATACAAACTAAATTAAATATTTTGAATATACTAATTGTTGCCATGTAGTTTTCAAATATTACGAAGTTGTTAGGATGCCACGTCAAGTTAACTAGTTGTTCCAGTGTTTGACAAAAAGAAAGTCAATTCGATGACTTTGACTAATTAATAGAGGTAACTTATAAATATATATAGATACGGCTAGAGTTACTTGAAGGCAAATGTTGTAAATGTCAAACATGAGCCGTGAATTGTCATACATACACCATCATTAGTGTTCACCATATTAGGGGAGGGGCACGGAAATGAGGAGCCAACGATCTATCTGCTCGCCAACAGCTGGAGTGTGTCTTGCAACAAAGACGAGAAAGCTACCATCTTACGAGGTGGCCAACGAGCTTCCCTCCTTGTTACCACCACCCTGTTGTTGCGCCTCCCTCCATCCTTATATATGTCATTGAGTTTTAAATATTCTATTGTTGAGATTTAATGTATTAATTTATTGTGGTAGTAAATGAGAAAACAACTACATGTAATTTAAATTGATTACCTTTCAAATTTAAATAAAAATCTAAAGAATTGTTGAAAGACAATTCAAAATTTAAAATAATAGGTTTAATATACACAGGTTAAATAACATCATTTTATATATATATAACCATTATATTTAAAAATTATAAATATTTAATATTTAAGAATTTTTAAATATTTTTGTAAACTATCATTAATCACAAAACTTTAGCTCCATCAACTCTATCATTCAACATTTCCCTTTCAAACTTCTTTTTATAGTAAGTTTTGTTCTTAAAATGACACTGACATGATGAAGCGGGTGGGGTACAGAGAACCGTATAATGAGGCAGTAGTTTGAAACTTTACGCGTGCATTACAATGGGGCAGTACGATGACATTAACTATAGTTAACGCCTTAATATACCAAGAATTCACATCCACCCCAATCCAGTTTTTAACTTTTATTTTCTATATATTTATAAAACTAAATTAACCCCAACCCTTTACATCCCTAGTTTTTGTTGACCTCCAACAACCCACTTCCCCAACCTAAAACTTTTAACCCCAACCCACCACCACGTCTAAGCAGAGTTTTTTTCCAAACTAGTATAGTTACAAAACTTATTTACCAAATAGATATAGTTAGAAAAATATTTATCAAAATGGATACTTTTTTAGGTTTCTTTTTTTACTTAATATATTATTTATTCTCACTCCTAAACCTATTAACTTTAAATCATTAAATAACTATCACTTAGTTTTTTTTATTATAATTAAATACTTATTAGTCATGTTTAGTTATTAAAAAATAATCAAATTGTATAACGACATATACTTAACTAGGTAAACTTAATTCTGTAATTAAAACATCTGCACCATATGAAAGCAAAATATATGTATGCATACATAAATCAAAAGTTCTTATATTTTTATATATATCATACAATTTTCGAAAAATAACAAACATTTACAAAACGATTTCATAAAATAGTTTCGTAAAACACTAAGAGTAGTTTAGAACTCACTTAAAGACAAGATGTGTAATGCATTTATAATAAGAAGTTATTAGACTCGTTGGCATGCAATGTGACGAGTTTGAGACTTTAGTACATGGATTGCATGCTTAGTTTGTGACATTACCGTGTAATGCTCACGTGCGGCGTGTTTTTTAGTACGTCACACGTATTACATTGGTGTAATTAAAGAGTACTGCAAACGCGATACGTTTTTTATCTTAGTCACATGCGTTATTTTTATGATATTAGGGGTTTTTCTAAAAAAAACAAAAAAGATTTTAAAGAACTAGGGAGTATTACTTTTATATCTTTTAGTAATTAAGATTGATTAGTATGTATTTTATGAGTTGACAGTTAGTTTTGTATTAATAGTTGTTTAATGGTCTAAAACAATACATCATATAAATAAAAATGAGATATTTGTCTAAAACCCGACGGTTTGGTTTTTCTTAAAAAAAACTAAAAAAACTAAAGCTTTGTTGTAGTTTGTAAAGCATTTCTAACAAATTTAAAAGTAAAGCATTACCTTTTTAAAGTAGTTACTAAGAATAAAAGTGAGAAACAAAAGAATTACTACAAACTACACTATTTTGATAATTAATTTCTAAACTACACCATTTTGATAAATAAAATTTTCAAATACACCATTTTGAGAAAAAAACTCGTCGAACCAACACCATATCACCACCTAAAATTCTGGTTCACACTACCACACCTGTTGAGATCCCAGCCACATAAGCACCTTTATCGTTTTCTTCCTACCGTACAATGGGCTTCGCTTTTGGACACCACCACACTACTACGTCCCCAATTTGGACCTCGTTTTTCCGCCATAAGTGTGCCCGTCAGGGCCACTCCCACAACACTTCCAATCCGGTTGGCCTATAGTTGGTTGTTAAAATGTTGAAAAACTAGTTTTTTTAACAATTTAATGGTCTATTGATGACAAAATGATAAAAAAAAATGAGACAACGCTAAACCCTAAACCCTAACAACAGATAATATTTTGAACCGTTAAAAACTAATAAAACCTTTTTTTTATGTAAATAATGTATTTTGTAACTCAGTTTTTTTTTATTGATAATTTTACTATAGTCTCTGCACCATATTATTAACATTGTGGTTGTCATATTGTATTTGGTCATATGTTAAAAAAACTGCACTTTGGTAAAATGAACGATGACATTGTGCGTTAATTATAGTATAATACTATACTATTTATGAATAAGCTTTAGAAGATTTACATAAAAGGAAACTGTTATTGTTACTGGTACACAGGTATACAACTGTTTAGTTATAGGAGGCCATCCACCCTTTATCTTCAAGATAAGTTGTATGCTGTGTCAATGTAAACCAACCTGCTGCCTTAATTATACATATTTTTTGCTACCTGCATAAGTTATAGTTTTGATGAAATGATGCATATTTTTTTATGAAATGATGCATAGAATGTTTTGTAAACTATAGAGTTTTTATAAGCAAAAAAACTATTTGATGGTAAAAATAAGAAATAGATTTTAGAAAAAAACTAGGCAAATTGGCCTAAAATAATCTCAACTAACAGCCATTGGCCGAAAATAATCCCAACTCAGTTTATTCCCTCCAGTGGTCCCAAATCCAACTTTTTTGACCTACAGTGGTCCGCCGTTAAGTGCACTTAACGGCCGTTAACTTTTTTTCTATTTTTTTCGAATTTCAAACCGATATTTTAGGGATTTTGATCGGGAGGAGAATACGAGTCTGTTGATGTAAACCTTACTTCCAATTGTTGCTCCAAATGGTTTAATTTTGATATCCGGTTAAAGCACCGTTAGGTTTTAAACACCCGAATGAAGACCGTTTTGTCGTTTGGAACACCAGTTCGAAGTAAGGTTTACATCAATTGAATCGTATACTCCTCCCGATCAATTTCTATAAAACCTTGTTTTGAAATTCGAAAAAAATCAAAAAAAAGTTAACGGCCGTTAAGTGCACTTAACGGCGGACCACTGGAGGCCAAAAAAGTTGGATTTGGGACCACTGGAGGGAATAAACTGAGTTTGGATTATTCTCGGCCAATAGGTGTTAGTTGGGATTATTTTTAGCCAATTTGCCAAAAAACTAAAATAAGAAAGCAAGAGTTTTTTTGTACAAAATCATTAGGAATCAAAGATGAAAGGATGAATGTATAATCACACTATTTATAATCACACTATCTAGATTCCTAATACAATTAATTGAATGAATGAATTACAATAGACCTGCTATCTCCTATTTATAATCACACTATCAAGATTCCTAATACAATTGTAATTGCTAAACAAATCCCATCCTCAAATAACTAAACTAATTCAGCCGATATATATGCATAGGGTGATACAGCTGTACATGCTTGCGTTTAACAGCTGTACACGTGCTATTATACCCCCGTAGTTGAAACAGGAGGTTGTCGGATGTTGAGACTGGACCAGAAATCATTGAACAACACGCGTGGTAATCCTTTTGTGAAAATGTCCGCTATTTGATAGCGAGAGGGGACGTGCAAAACACGAATACGAGCACGTCGAACTAGTTCCCTAACAAAATGTATGTCCATCTCGATATGTTTCGTCTGCTGATGTTGAACTGGATTATCAGATAGATAGATAGCACTGACGTTATCACAATAGACGAGAGTTGCGTGAGAAAGTGGATGATGTAGTTCTAGTAGAAGATTACGAAGCCAACTAATCTCGGATACTACATTAGCAACCCCTCGATAATCTGTCTCCGCGCTGGAACGCGACATAGTGGATTGGCGTTTGGAGGACCAAGACAACAATTTATGTCACACCCCAAACGACGGCGGAAACATCAGGGCGGACGTAAGTGGATAGATTGCTCGTAGCTCATGGTACTAAAATAGTTGAAATATCATTTAATTCATATTTCATTAATTACAAGGTATTGAATTTCCAAATAAACAAATAACACAACACTCTGAATATTTATTATTAACTAGGTCCAAGCATGTCCTAGATTATGAGGCGTCTTGATTAACAATTAAGCTTCGTTTCCTGAAATCATGTGAAAAGTAAATGGATCAGCTAACGAATTAGCTGGTGAGTAGACATAGGTTTTGCATACATATAATAATGATAAAACATGATTTAACTTGATTCAATTCACATGTAATGCTAATACTATAAATTGCGAGTGTGAACACAATATATAAACAATTTGCATAATCAAACCATTTGACTGATTAATTGCATCCACTTAATTACACAGATTAAGTGCCGTGTTGTACCCAAACTGATTAAATATGCATCCACTTAATCACACAGAATAAGTGCCGTGTTGTACCCAAACTGAAATAGGCAGTTACAATCACCACTCGAAAGCCATATGGGGTGGGTTTGTCAGGCCGATAGATCTATCATTGAAACTGAGGTTTGTAATAATTAATGATTATGCCTCTTAATTGTATATCACATTATGAACACGTATTTGCAAGTAATAACATAAACATGTATTGAATTGAATTGAATGTAATGAATAAATGAATAAATGAACAAAAATGAATAAGATGAATAAAAGTGATTTGATAGATGTCACATGATTTCCCCCAAAATAATAAAACGTAAAAATTGGGCTATGAAATACTCACCTCAATGGTGATCAAACAAAGTAGTGTATGATGAAAAAGAATCGAGATGAATAGTCGTATCACGCTGGATGCCTTGGGATTTGAACGTATATGATCAGACAGCAACTCAAATGAATAGGTAAACGATCTGTATGCAAGCGTGACTCAACCTAGTTAAACGAAGGCAAAAAAGACGTGTAAACATTTTAAGGCATAGCCAAACTAACGGAAATGATAGACGGTGCTCGTTGAGTCTCTACAAGGCTACACTAAGCCTAAAGGCTATGCTCATTAACTAACAACCTAAAATAAACTAACAAAACTAAGAAAACGATAAATGAACGATTCACGAAAGGAAGAAAAGAAAGAAAGAAAAAGAAGAAGATTACCTTGAAGAAGCTTTACAAACGAGACGAGTTCGTAGGGCAGCACTTCCTCGTCAAAAGAATAAAAAACTACACACAACGCCCAAAAAGGTATTGCACTTGCAGAACCGCCAAAATTTGGCTATTCTACTTGTTTAGACTCAATCTAGGAGTTGTAGGCTTTAAGGAACCAAGCAAGGGTATTTATAGGTATGAAATAGAGGAAAATAATGGCTTTGGGGCGATGTGGGACAACTTCAAGGTAAAAATCGCGTATTGTAATTTAACAACAAACACCAAACTTGTTTTCGCGATTCCCGCTTCGTTATAACTCCGTTTCTCGAGCGGTTTTCGCCTACGTTCATATTTTTCAGAGTACTATCATATGTAAGAGAGTAATTCAGCATTTATGATTTCGAAAATTGAGTTTAAACCTTGGATCTTGGTGAGGGTAAAGGGTTACGTTCTCAAACTTTTGTTTGTGATTTCTGTTTTGTTTGGGCTCGATTTGATTCGCCGAATGAACATACTTACTCCCTAGAATACCAAGTATGTCTAAGAGCTTTGAATGATAAAAAGTGATAGCCCAAGAATGGAGAAAGATTGGTAAAATAATCACCCGAAAGTCGCCTTATGCCAAAACTAATAATCCAACATGTAGAGTTTCTTGCTTGTTATCCTTTACATCTATGCTTTCCAAAACACAATGTCCTAAGGAGTATATAATAAACTTGGATGATAAGAAAAGTCGGGATAAGAGTGTTAATTGTGTTCACGAAGCCTCCAAACTGTTTGATCAACTTAATTAATGATTTAATTATATAATTTAATGTAATAACTTGAATAAATCAATATGATATAATTACTTTTATTTTATGATACGACGAAAAAATTTCATTGATATCCGATTGGGTTCGGGTTTGAATTTGAATCGGGTTTGGATCGGGGCAAATGTTACAATTTATCACCCATAACCTGACGTTGAGCATCGGGTGTCGGGGCACCCACCCCAATCGGCATCTGTGTAAGCTATCAAAGAGGAGATCCCGGATTTGGATAGAGTTAACCCAAAGTTGATAGTCCCTTGTATATAGCGCAAAATTCGTTTGAGAGCATTGAAATAAGAGGTGCGGGGTGCATGCCTATGGATACAAATTTGTTGAACCGCGTATGAGATATCGGGCCTGGTGAAAGTTAAGTATTGAAGGGCCTTTGCAAGTTGTCGGTAAAGAGTGATGTTCTCAAACGGATCACCGTCAGTAGCACTTATTTTGGTGTTAGTGTCGACCGGAGTAGCAACAGGCTTGCAAGAGTACATACCAACACGATCAATAATGTTTTGGCATATTTCTGTTGAGACATGAACAATGAGTCGGAATGTCGCAATTCCAAGAAAGTATGTCAGTGGACCCAGATCCTTCATTGCAAACTCATGTGATAATAAAGACATAATTTGGTTATGTAACTGAGGTTTGGACGTGATCAAGATGATGTCATCCATATAAAGAAGGATATATACATCACATTGACTATGAATGAACCCAATGGATGCCACATACTCCGCAAACCGTTGAAGTAAGTAGACATGATCGGGGTATGAAAGTGCGAGACTTAGTACCGTCCTAATTGTGGAAGGTTTAACGACGGGACTAAATGTCTCGCCACAGTCAGTGCCCACCTGTTGTGACCTGCCATCACAAACAACCACATACATCGAGTAATATTCATGGTAGGGTCACGAGGAACTAATTTCCACGTCTTATTTTGGGATGGGAGAGAGTTGAGTGTGGGAAAAGAGACCGTGATAAGTACGACGAGGAACGGCTCCTGATCTGGCTCGGTAGTCATGGTGTGAGTAGTGGCTGTGGTTGGTGGATGAGTATCGGTTGGAGCATTGGTGAGTGTTGATGTGGGTGCGGTGGTATTTGGTGAGGGTGAGGATGTTGCAGTGTGGATAGGGGGGCAGTTAATGGGTTGGGTATGGATGTGGACTGTTGAGTGAGAGGTTGTTGAGATGCACGTGGATTTGGGCCGATTGGTTTGTGCCGACGCTGGTAAGTGTTGCCAAACCGAGTGGGCGGTGTTTGCGAGAGGAAAGGTGTTTTCGTCAAAAAGGACATGACCGGAAAGGATGATATTTCGGGAGGATAAATCATAGCATTCGTACCCACGATGGTCGGAGGGATACCCGAGAAAGAGACAAGGTGAGGAAGAGCTTGGAGTTTATGAATGGAAACGAATGGTGTGAGGGGGTAGCATAGGCACCCGAAGACGCGAAGATGTGATTTGTGATATAAGAGTAAGGTAGGGGATTTGTTGTGGAGAAGTTTGCTAGGGAGGATGTTGAGCAGGTAAGTGGCGGTTTGTAAGGCATGGTTCCAAAATGCTGGTGGTGTTGAAGAATGATCGGATTTTTAATGGATAATATTGTTAGTGGATCGGATTTTTCTTTCAGATTTTCCATTTTGGGAGGATGTGTGTGGGCAAGAAAAACGAAATTGAATGTCGTTTGTTTTAAAGAAGGTGTGAAACCTATTGTTGTTATATTCTCTTCCATTATCACATTGAAAGGCTTTGATATTCATGTTGAATTGTGTTTGAATAAGTGTGTGAAATTCTTTAAAAATTTCAAAGACTTGTGATTTCTAAAACATGGGATAAGTCCATAAGAAGTTGGTCTTATCGTCTAGAAACAACACATAATATTTATAGCCATGGGTTGACGGAACGGGGGAGGTCCAAACATCATTGTAGAACAAGTGCAAAGTTAATATTTTTTGATGAAATGATGCATAAATGGTTTCAAAAAGTAAAAATAGTAAAAAATCTTGAAGTTTTGATAAAAAGTGAAGAATGATGCAATGATGCCTATAATGGTTTCATGAAGTAAAAATAGTGTAAAAGTATTGAGTTTTAATAAAAAGTAAAGAATGTTTTTGATGATGAAAAGAGAAAATCTAAGTAGAAAGTAACAGTTTTGATGAAGTAAAATAAGTGTAACATATTGAGTTTTAGATAAGAAGCAAATAGGTTTAAAAGAAAATCTAAAATAAGAAATAGGTTTAAAAGAAAATCTAAAATAAGAAAGTATGAGATTTTTTTTAGAAAATAG
Organism: Tagetes erecta; assembly: GCA_030867185.1. Lineage (NCBI taxonomy): Eukaryota > Viridiplantae > Streptophyta > Magnoliopsida > Asterales > Asteraceae > Tagetes > Tagetes erecta. The sequence goes on along the minus strand of CM061489.1, from coordinate 2,158,095 downwards.
TTAGGAATCGAAGCAAATGGAATGATTTAACACTTTAGTGATTATTAGAAAGTAAGAGAAGTAAAATGTTTATGCAAAGCCACGGGTGTAAAAATGTTCATAGATTCAAAATAGCGTAAAATCATTGAGTTTAGATATTTTAACAAGACAAAAAAAAGAATGAGAGATCAAGTGAGTTTAAAAAAAAAAGAAGTAAGATTTATTTGTAGAAAATCATTAGGAATTGAAGCAAATGGAAGAGATTTTGCAGTTTAGTGATTGTTAAAAAGTAAATGAAATAAGAAAGGTATTAAAAGAAATAAATAGTGTAAAATAAACGAGGTTTGAAGTTTTAACAAATCAAGAAAGTGAAAGATCATGTGAGTTAAAAAAAAAAAGAGCAAAGTTCATATTTTTTTGATAAAATGATGCATATAGTAAAATTAATGTAAAATCATTGAGGTTTTGATAAGTAAAAAATACTTTTGATAAAATTATGCATATAACAGTTCCATAAAGTAAAAATAGTGTAAAATTATTGAGTTTTTGATAAGTAAAACAAATCTAGAATAAGAGATTACTGGAAGTGATTTAGCACACTTTAGTGACTATTAAAAACTAAAAAAATAAAATATTTATGAACAGTAATGGGTGTAAAAATGTTCAGTCAAAAAATGTAACGAGCAAAGTTAATATAATAACAAACTTGATAGACTAAAAATGCTTATGCAAAGTAAAGGGTGTAAAAATAGTGAAAAAATATTTGTTGATGAAATGATGCATAAACGGTTTCATAAAGTAAAAATAGTGTAAAATCTTGAGGTTTTGATAAAAAAATAAAGAATAATTTTGATGAAATGATGCATATAATGGTTTCATGAAGTAAAAACAGTGTAAAATTATTGAGTTTTTGAAAAGAAGTATAGAAATTATTTGATGCTAGAAATAAGAAATATGCTTTATAAAAAAATTTAAGATCAAAGAAAGAGTGAGATCTTGTGTGTTAAAAAAGTGCAAAGTTAATATATTTTTATGAAATGATGCACAAACGGTTTCATATAGTAAAAATAGTGTAAAATCTTACGTTTTGATAATAAGTAAAGAATTTCTTATGGAATGATGCCTATAATGGTTTCATGAAGTAAAAAAAATGAGGTAAAGTGTATATAAACTCATTGAAGTAGGTGGTAAAGAAAGGGAGTAAAAAACAGTGTATAAACTCATTGAAGTAGGTAGTAAAGAAACTATTTAATGTTTTAAAAAGTGAAGAAATAGTGATCATGTGACTTAAAAGACGAGCAAAGTTAAAAAACTCTAGTTTAAATGATGCTTAGAATGGTTTCATAGAGTAAAGGTTTAATGCTTTAACATGTCAAGAAAGAGTGAGATATTGTGAGTTAAAAAAAGCACAAAGTTAATATTTTTTTATGAAATGATGGATAAATGGTTTCATAAAGTAAAAATAGTGTAAAATCTTAAGAAGTTTTGATAAAAAGGTAAATAATATTTTTGATGAATGATCCCTATAATGGTTTCATGAAGTAAAAACAGTGTAAAATTATTGTTTTTTGATAAAATGTGAAGAATATTTTCGATGAAAAGATGAAAGAGAAAATAAAAGGTAAGAAAGTAACAATTTATTTTGAAGAAATGTTCTCAAAGTAAATCATTGAGGTTTGATGTTTGACATTTTAAGAAAGAGTGAGATCTTGTGAGTTAAAAAAAGAGCAAAAATAATGTTTTTGATGAAATAAAAACAGTGTAAAATTATTGTTTTTTTGATAAAAACTAAAGAATATTTTTGATGAAAAGAAGTAAAGAATTTTTTTTTGATAAAATGTGAAGAATATTTTCGATGAAAAGATGAAAGAGAAAATAAAAGGTAAGAAAGTAACAATATATTTTGAAGAAATGTTCTAAGAGTAAAATCATTGAGGTTTGATGTTTGACATTTCATGAAAGAGAAAATAAAAGATAAGAAAGTAACAATATATTGAGGTTTGATCTTGTGAGTTAAAAAAAATGAGCAAAGTTAACGTTTTTGATGAAATGATGCAAAAATAGTTTCATAAAGTAAAAATAGTGTAAAATCTTAGAATTTTGATAAAAAGTAAAGAATACTTTTGATGAAATGATCCATATAGTGGTTTCATGAAGTAAAAATAGTGTAAAATTATTGAGTTTTGAAATAAGTAATAGAAATTATTTGACATTAGAAATACGAAATAGGTTTTATAAAAAAATTTAAAATAAGAAAGAGTGAGATCGGGTTAAAAAAACTATAAGAAATAAAATGTTTATGGAAAGGGGTATAAAAATGTTCATAGGGTAAAAATAACGTAAAATCATTGAGGTTTGTAATTTTAACTCAAGAAAAAAAGGGATCTTGTGAGTTAAAAAAGTGCAAAGTTAATAATTTTTATGAAATGATCATAAATGGTGCATGAAGTAAAAATAGTGTAAAAACTTGTGAAGTTTTGATAAAAAGTAAACAATTTTTCGATGGAATGATGCATGTAATGGTTTCATGAAGTAAACAAAAATTAAAGAATATTTTCAATGAAATGTTAAGAGAGTAAAAAACAGTGTATAAACTCATTGAAGTAGGTAGTAAAGAAACGGTTTAGTGTTTTAAAAAGTAAAGAAATAGAAATAATGTGACTTAAAAGACGAGCAAAGTTTAAAAAAAAAACTAGTTTAAATGATACATAGAATGGTTTCATAGAGTAAGGGTTTGATGTTTTAACATGTCAAGAAAGAGTGACATATTATGAGTTAAAAAAATGATGGATAAATGGTTTCATAAAGTAAAAATAGTGTAAAATCTTGTGAAGTTTTGATAAAAAGTAAATAATATTTTTGGTGGAATGATCCCTATAATGGTTTCATGAAGTAAAAACAGTGTAAAACTTTTGTTTTTTTGATAAAAAAGTAAATAATATTTTTGATGAAAAGAAGTAAAGAAATTTTTTATGATAAAATGTGAAAAATATTTTCGATGAAAAGAAGAATAAGATCTTGTGAGTTTCATAAAGTAAAAATAGTGTAAAATCTTGTGAAGTTTTGATAAAAAGTAAATAATATTTTTATGGAATGATCCCTATAATGGTTTCATGAAGTAAAAACAGGGTAAATTTTTGTTTTTTGATAAAAAGTAAAGAATATTTTGATGAAAAGAAGTAAAGAAATTTTTATGATAAAATGTGAAGAATATGTTTGATGAAAAGATGAAAAAGTAAAAATGTTCATAGAGTAAAAATAGTGTAAAATCATTGAGGTTTGATGTTTTACATTTCAAGAAAGAGTGAGATCTTGTGAGAAAAAAAAAGAGCAAAGTTAATGTTTTTGATGAAATGATACAAAAATGGTTCCATAAAGTATAAATAGTGTAAAATTTTAAGGTTTTGATAAAAAGTAAAGAATAATTTTTATGAAATGATGCATATAATGGTTTCATGAAGTAAAAAGATCGAGTTTTTGAAAAAAGTATAGAAATTATTTGATTGAAAATAAGAAATAGGTTTTAAGAAAGAATCTACAATAAGAGAGTTAGATATTGTTTTTAGAAAATATTAATGAATATTTTTGAGAGAGTAAAAACAGTGTATAAACTCATGAAGTAAAATCTTGTGAAGTTTTGATAAAAATTAAATAATATTTTTGATGGAATGATCCCTAAAATGGTTTCATGAAGTAACGGTGTAAAATTTTTGTCTTTTGATAAAATGTAAAAAATACTTTTGATGAAAAGAGCAAAGAAATTTTTATGATAAAATGTGAAGAATATTTTTGAAGAAAGATGAAAGACAAAATAAAAGTAACAAAGTAACAATTTATTTTGAAGAAATGGTCATATACATTTCAAGTAAGAGTGAGATCTTGTGAGAAAAAAAAGAGCAAAGTTAATGTTTTTATGAAATGATGCAAAAATGGTTCCATAAAGTATAAATAGTGTAAAATTTTAAGGTTTTGATAAAAAGTAAAGAATAATTTTTATGAAATGATGCATATAATGGTTTCATGAAGTAAAAAGATCGAGTTTTTGAAAAAAGTATAGAAATTATTTGATGGAAAATAAGAAATAGGTTTTAAGAAAGAATCTACAATAAGAGAGTTAGATATTGTTTTTAGAAAATATTAATGAATATTTTTGAGAGAGTAAAAACAGTGTATAAACTCATGAAGTAAAATCTTGTGAAGTTTTGATAAAAATTAAATAATATTTTTGATGGAATGATCCCTAAAATGGTTTCATGAAGTAACGGTGTAAAATTTTTGTCTTTTGATAAAATGTAAAAAATACTTTTGATGAAAAGAGCAAAGAAATTTTTATGATAAAATGTGAAGAATATTTTTGAAGAAAAGATGAAAGACAAAATAAAAGTAACAAAGTAACAATTTATTTTGAAGAAATGGTCATAGTGTAAAATCATTGAGGTTTGATGTTTACATTTCAAGAAAGAGTGAGATCTTGTGAGTTAAAAAAAAGAACAAAGTTAATATTTTTGATGAAATGATGTAAAAATGGTTTCGTAAAGTAAAAATAGTGTAAAATCTTAAGGTTTTGATAAAAAGCAAAAATATTTTTGATGAGATGATAAAAGAGAATGGTTTCATGAAGTAAAAATAGTGTCAAATTATTGAGTTTTTGAAAAGAAGTATACATATTATTTGATGGAAAATAAGAAACAGGTTATAAGAGAAAATCTACAATAAGAGAGTTAGAGATTTGATTTTAGAAAATATTAATGAATCAAAGAAAATGAAAGTGATTTAGCACTAAAAGAAATAAAATTTTTATGCAAAGTAAAGGGTGTAAAAATGTTGAGAGAGTAAAAACAGTGTATAAACTCACTGAAGTAGGTAGTAAAGAAACTGTTTAATGCTTTAAAAAGTGAAGAAATAATTTTTAAGATGCATAGAATGGTTTCATAGAGTAAAGGTTTGATGTTTTACATGTCAAGAAAGAGTGAGACATTGTGAGTTAAAAGAAAGAGTAAAGTTAATGTTTTTGATGAAATGATGCAAAAATGATTTCATAAAGAAAAAATAGTGTAAAATCTAAAGGTTTTGATAAAAAGTAATAAGATTTTTGATGAGATGATAAAAGAGAATGGTTTCATGAAGTAAAAATAGTGTAAAATTATTGAGTTTTTGAAAAGAAGTAAATATATTATTTGATGGAAAATAAGAAACAGGTTTTAAGAGAAAATCCGCAATAAAAGAATTAGAGATTTGTTTTTAGAAAATATTAATGAATCAAGGAAAATGAAAGTGATTTAGCACTAAAAGAAATAAAATGTTTATGCAAAGTAAAAGGTGTAAAAATGTTGAGAGAGTAAAAACAGTGTATAAACTCATTGAAGTAGGTAGTAAAGAAACTGTTTAATGCTTTAAAAAGTGAAGAAATAGTTTTTAAGATGCATAGAATGGTTTTATAGAGTAAATGTTTGATGTTTTACATGTCAAGAAAGAGTGAGACATTGTGAGTTAAAAGAAAGAGTAAAGTTAATGTTTTTGATGAAATGATGCAAAAATGATTTCATAAAGTAAAAATAGTGTAAAATCTAAAAGTTTTGATAAAAAGTAAGAATATTTTTGATGATATGATAAAAGAGAATGGTTTCATGAAGTAAAAATAGTGTAAAATTATTGAGTTTTTGAAAAGAAGTATAATATTATTTGATGGAAAATAAGAAACAGGTTTTAAGAGAAAATCCGCAATAAAAGAGTTAGAGATTTGTTTTTAGAAAATATTAATGAATCAAGGAAAATGAAAGTGATTTAGCACTAAAAGAAATAAAATGTTTATGCAAAGTAAAAGGTGTAAAAATGTTGAGAGAGTAAAAACAGTGTATAAACTCATTGAAGTAGGTAGTAAAGAAACTGTTTAATGCTTTAAAAAGTGAAGAAATAGTTTTTAAGATGCATAGAATGGTTTTATAGAGTAAAGGTTTGATGTTTTACATGTCAAGAAAGAGTGAGACATTGTGAGTTAAAAGAAAGAGTAAAGTTAATGTTTTTGATGAAATGATGCAAAAATGATTTCATAAAGTAAAAATAGTGTAAAATCTAAAAGTTTTGATAAAAAGTAAGAATATTTTTGATGAGATGATAAAAGAGAATGGTTTCATGAAGTAAAAATAGTGTAAAATTATTGAGTTTTTGAAAAGAAGTATATATATTATTTGATGGAAAATAAGAAACAGATTTTAAGAGAAAATCCGCAATAAAAGAGTTAGAGATTTAAATCTCATTAATGATTTTCTTAAAAAATATGAATATTAAACGTCTCTCACTACTTTAATAACTATTTAAAAACAATTATATTGCATAATATATAATACTATAAAGAAAGGTCGATGGTGACACTGACCAACATAGTCACGTTTTACGCTCGATCCTATTGGTTAGTTTAATTTTGTTTTATTTCAAATTCCAAAAATTATGTTGTTTTTCTGTTTCTATGACAAAGACCTGTCTAGATCAACAGTTTAATCGCATCCGAACTTAGTTTCTACTTTCTAGAGCAAATTTTTTGGTGCTTTTTTCTCTTTTTTTTTTTTAAATAGTTTGACACTTTTAACCCTCAACTCAACCTTAACGTGTTAACGTCAAGTAGGAACGTGTGGGCATCACACGTTAATGTCGCAATCGTAACGCGTAACGAATCTACAAATGTGACGATGACGCCGCAATGCACGTGACGTTACAAAGCGAAAAACGTATCAACTAAGACTTGGTCGCTGCATCTCGTGACTCATGTGAAACTACTCTGCCGTCGCAACGCACGACACATGTCGAAGTCAAAACTTTGTTGATGCTTGTAACGAAGTCGAAAAAACAGATTCATCACGCCAACGCATAACACGCGTTGAAGTTGAAATCATGCTATGTATGATCCAACCGCCTCATCACGCAGCTAAAACTTCAACACGTTTTATGCGTTGGCGTGATGAATCTGTTTTTTCAACTTCGTTACACGCATCAAGAAAGTTTTGACTTCGACATGTGTCGTGCGTTGCGACCGCAGAGTAGTTTCACATGAGTCACGAGATGCAGCGACCAAGTCTTAGTTGATACGTTTTTCGCTTTGTAACGTCACGTGCATTGCGGCATCATCGTCACGTTTGTGGCTTCGTTACACGCGTTACGATTGCGACATTAACGTGTGGTGCCCACACGTTCCTACTTGACGCGTTTGTGGCCTCGTCAAACGTGTTACGTTCGTGACCATAACGTCGTTAAACATAGATAAAAGTTGGATTACGTGTTGTACGTTGCGATGTTAAAACATAAAATTAATTTAAACAATGTGATAAAAAACAAAAGAATAATAAAAAAAGTTGAAAAAAATGGAGGTCACCGACCTTTGAAAACATGTTACGTTTGTGACCATAACATCGTTAGACATAAATAAAAATTAGATTACGTCTTGTATATTGTGATATTAAAACATAAAACTAATTTAAACAATGTGATAAAAAATGAAAGAATAATAAAAAAGCTGAAAAAAAATTGAGGGTCACCTACCTTTAAAATTAGAATTATGTAAAATAAAATAAAATGGGATGGATGTATTTGTGTGTTCTGTCTCCATCTTAAAACTATTATTATTATTAAAGGACGCGCATTCACTATTTTACTCTTACAATTAGGTTTAATACACGTGTATATATACGGATTGATTTATACACAGATTATCTAAATTATGAATCATTGAGTAAATAACAATAATTTAATAATACATTAAAAAAATTCATTCATCTTCTATAGTTTTTATTTATGTAAGCAATTTTTTTAAATATTTTAAATTTAAAACTTGAATGAGAAACAAAAAAAATGATTATAAATGTATTATTAAAAATATACCTTTATCTTGTATATTTTTTGCTCCATCAACTAATGCATGGTGAATTCCCTCCTAAACTTCCTATTATAGAATAAAAAAAAATTTCCCCCTAAAACCTTAATTTATTATATAGATTGTAGTTGGTTTTTTTTAAACAATGGTTGGTTGGTATAACTGTATATGATCGAGACACTCAGAGGTATAAGGATCAAAATTAAAACCCGACCTCTAACACCAATAAGTGTTTTTCGTTAGCACTGAGGCCCTATTACAACGAACGTAGCAGAGACTCACCACAACCCTCTTTATGGGCGAAGTTGATCGGAGTCGAAACTCGTCAACCAACTGTCATAGGGAAAAACTAGACAGAGATCCTTAGCCATGCCACGTAAAACCTTTACGCTCGAACACAAAGCCGGAACGAGCTTCGTTGTCATAATCCACAAAGAATGATACTAGTAAGATAAAACTTAAGCCTCCTATAAAAAAACTCAAATTATTCTATCACTAGGCTACATGTAATGATTTAAGTATAGTTAACTTTAATAACATGACTAAAAATTTAGTTTAATAAAAAGTCCCCAACAAACCTTTTTTTACGAGCACACTTCTATTTTAATATTGTGAGGCTAACTCTTACAATTTAAAAGTAACTTTTACTATATACCTAAATAAATATCGGAGCTCTATACATGTTAAATCTTTAAAACTTTGGCCCCGTTTGTTTTTTAAGAAATTTAAGTCTGAATCTGAATACTACATCTGATTGTTAAAAGGTGGAGGCTAGAGATGAACCTCTAGTCGTCGGAGATGGAGCCTAGTCTCCAGGTTAGAAGTTAATGGAGGCCGGAGACAAACGTATGTTTTTTTTGGGTTAAGAGGTTTTCAGACCCACTAAAAGCTCTTATTGGTTCAGATGATATTAAGACGCTAAAACTCTTAATGCCAGAAAAAAAAACAGCCCCACGTCTGATTATGTCTGACCGAATCAAACGTTTTCCTTTATTCAGAGAAAAGATGCAAAAACAAACAGGGCCTTTCTTTGCTCTAGCTTGCTTAACAATACGTTTATACTAAACTACTAAATTTGTGTTCTGTGTAATATACGAGTTTTAGTAAAGAATAATACTTTTAAATTATATTTTTAACAAAAAACACATGTAATATATATATTTATATAACATGAAATTTGAATAACACAAGAAGTATAATTACTATGTAATCCATCGGTTAATATGAAGAAGAATACTTTTAAAATTTAAATTAAAGATAAATTTAGTTGTTATAAACCAAGTAGATAAATACATAAAAAGACAAATATTATTATTTATAAACTAAAAAGATAGATATAAAAAAGTAAATTTAATTATTACGAAAAATATACATGTAATATTTGACCGGAAGATTATCTAAGAGTCCATTAGTTTTATTGAAATGAAAGTTTGCCACATAAGATTTTTCTAATGTGACTTATTTAAAACATTAACAAATAAATTAGTTACTCAGTTACTAAAAGGGTAAATTAACTCCTACATGGACCAACTCTTACAATTTAAAAAAAACTTATATTTTAGACTCAAATATATTAAAACTAACACTTTTCAACTTTATAAATTTTATATTTACTCTATTTAACGTTTCTATCTTCAAAAATATACGTCTTAAAAATAATTAAATACGAGATTTAAGATAATTATAAAACATTAGATCACAAAATCTTTTACATCATTTAAAGTATAAAATAGATTTTGTACAAATTTAACACCACTTGGGAAAGAAGAATAATACACAAAGGAGTATTGGATATTAACGGACATAATTATTAGTTTTTGGTTGTTACCAGTTTCAATTTTTGAAATATGTGTTAGCAGTTCCAACTTTTATCATTTTGGCCACTAATGAACCCGCCGTTAAAAAAGTTAATGGCATTAACTTTTTTTTTTGAATTTCAGGTCGACGTTTTATGGTTTTTGATCGGAAAAAAAATACGAGTCGATTGATATAAAATTTACATCGAAACGGTGTTCCAAATGACAAAACGATGCTTTATCGGGGTGTTTAAACCTAACAGTTCTTTAACCGGATGTACAAATTTCGTCGTTTGGATCATCGTTTCGATGCAATTTTTATATCAATAGACTCGTATTCTTATTCCGATCAAAAACCATAAAACGTCGACCTGAAATTCAAAAAAAAATTTAACGCTGTTAACTTTTTTAACAGCGAGTCCATTAGTGGCCAAAATGATAAAAGTTGAGACCGCCAGCACATATTTCAAAAGTTGAAACCGATAACGGCCAAAAACTAATAATTAGGTCCGTTAATATTCAATACTCCATACACAAATTACATAACTTTTAACCGTGCATGTACAAACACTAATGCATATAGTACAACTCTATAACTATCTCTTTTATGTTCCCCCGCTATAAATATACTTGTATACATAAACCCTAACCCAAAAACCACCTTTAAACCGCCATAAGATCAACAATTTATAAATTCACCATAAACCGCTAATCAAATCTCCATAAAATCAAACAGATCTGGAGATTTGGTAGCCGTGTATGATGTCGATGAAGCTTCGTTTATCTAAATCGTCACAATCGTCGCCGATTGTGATACGATCTGTGTGGAATTATAACCTAAAATCCGAGTTTCGTATAATTGAATCAATTGTGAACAAATACCCTTACGTTTCAATGGATACAGAGTTTCCAGGCGTCGTTGTTCGTCCGAACGCCGGTTACGAGTTTTTCCGGCATCAAAACCCTTCCGAACATTATCTTCTTCTCAAATCGAATGTTGATGTGTTGAATTTGATTCAAGTCGGTCTCACGTTCACTGATTGTGAAGGAAATTTACCAGATCTCGCTGGATCTGAACTTGTTAACGATACTGATATCGATACTAACACACGTTATGTTTGGGAGTTTAATTTTAAGGACTTTGATCCGTTGCGTGATCAATATGCTTCTGAATCGATCGAGCTTTTGAAACGACAAGGGATTGATTTTGAACGAAATCGTAAATACGGAATTGACTCGGTGAAATTTGGTCAACTGATGATGTCATCTGGTTTGATTTGTAATGAGCTTGTTAGTTGGGTGACGTTTCATAGCGGTTATGATTTTGGCTACTTGGTTAAGGTTTTAACAGGTAGGGCTTTGCCTGATGAGTTGACTCAGTTTGTTGACATTTTGAGAGCTTATTTTGGGGACAAGGTGTATGATGTTAAGCATCTGATGAGGTACTGTGAAGGACTTTATGGTGGTTTGGACCGGGTTGCGAAGACGCTTGAGGTTAAACGTGTGGTTGGGAAGTGTCATCAGGCGGGTTCGGATAGTTTGTTGACGTGGCACGCGTTTCAGAAGATTAAGGAGCTTTGCCGCGGTGGACCGGAGAAGTATGCGGGCGTTCTGTATGGACTTGAGGTGTTCTGAAACAAATGTTTTGGGTATGGTAGATAGTAGGATTTGGTTTTTTCAGCTTTGTAGTGAATCAGTAGCTGTAAATTTGTTGGCTTTTTAATATCAATTTCTTTTTGATTCTTTTTTTCTATCTGTGTTTTATATCACTAAGCTGCTTAACATACAATGTAGACACACACACACACATGCAATTCACATATCAACAATGAAGTTATAGATGTTCTAAGCAGAGAAATTGGTTTGTGGTTTATGTTGAACAATGAAGTTTAAAGACTATCATTGGTTTATGACACATTTGGAAAGTTGCATAGTGTGTGGCTGTGTGATAAGTAAATAACTTATCTTTATAGGTTACAAAGATTGTGCTTTCGTTGTTGTATTCGTGTTCGCAACTTAGACTTCAAAGTTTCCACCTGATGTTATATCAAGTTATCAACTCTGGCTACTGGTAAGTGTCATGTGCCTCACGTTTACCTGCAATTGTCCCTGCAAACTGATGTGGCGACGTTCTATCCTGCTTTTGAATGGTTTACTTTGCATTTTAATTTCAGTACATGATCCTATCATCCCTTTCTTGCATATTTTAGTTCTTGTTTATTTGTATTTAAGAAACAATGAAGATGAATGAGAAGGAGTAGAAGAAGTTGGTTCAAGTTGTTGTTTTTTATGCATTGTTATTGGGAGATTTGCCATCTTTGATTGGACTTATCGTTTATGAGATTGACCATCTTGAATCGGTCTATATGAGTAAGCTTGTCATGTCTCCCTCTTGTTTGGTGGTGAATATACAGTATACTCTTTGTTGTCTGCAGTCAAGTAGAGGTACATGAACTACATGATACCATGACAAACAACTTATCGGGTCATGATACTGCGCAGCAGCAGCAAGTCAAATGTTTCTAGGTTTCAAATTGATTTTGGATGCACAAAGTTTACTCCTTGTCATTGTTTTTCTTGCAGGATAATCTTTTCTCTTAGATTGCAGATTTTTTTTAAATGGAATTGGAAGCTAAATTTCATTCGTAACCTGTTTTGTTTGTAAATAACTCATCATTATAATATAACCTGCAGAAATTTGTGCTTTGCTTCTTTCATTTTCTTTTTATGTTGGATTGAGGTGATATTAAGCTGCCATAATAACATCATACATAGACTCTAATGCATTTGCATTTGAACCTAGACGTAAAAGTCTCGGCCCAACGTTATACCAAGTTAGCCCAGTCTTCTAATTCTACGATTGATATCTGAAATACCGATGCCTTCTACAGTCTATATTAGTTGATGCAGTTGGGCTTTTGCTGATGCATTATGACTGTATAAGTTAACTACATCTGCAGGTAAAACTTATACATGGAAGACCTTGCTGCTGTCACTATGTCACCTTCTTACTCCTTGCGGGCTCTGACGATAATTCAAAAAAATTATGTCTGCTAGAAGAAATTGCTGTCAGTAAATCCTAAGCGTGACTAAACGAGTGGGTCGGGTCGGGTAGGGTGCAAGATACATCATTGCATCTCAAATAATCTCTGTTGCATGATGTTTGAGTCTTTTTTCAAGGATAATCTTTGAAAAGTTAAGGGGGTGTTTATAATGAGGGTTTGGTCATATACTCATTTTCAATTCTATTAATAAACCAATCACCTTGATATATCTCATCATTAGTAATATTATGAAGCATATCTACCAACCCCATGTGTGGTGAGAAAAGTCACAGAGTGACATTATTACATTATATGTAATGGTGATGTAGAAATTATACAGAAAAAATGTATTTTTTGAAAGATCCAGCTCTATGTTGTAACACCATATATTTTTGTTGTAAAGAATATATTATTATGTCAGATTGTTATCTGAAGTTAATAGAATGAAAGGGTGTTAATTTGTGTCACAAATTAGAAAGGAGGTTGTTAGAAATAACTTTTACAATCATCTTCCTAACCTAGGCCCTCAACTTGGCTAGAAATATATGACATGGATTTTGAGCTCGAATTTGACTCGTTTATAACTTGCATTTTGAGCTCGAGCTCTACTCGTTTATACTCAAGCTAATTTGTGTCTTGTGATGGTAGTCACGAACATGCTCCTTTTGCTTCTTTTGATGCCACGAACAATTGACGCGTGCATGCCTGTTTTTACGATACCGTTACGTAACTTTAACCTAATGGAGTATTGGATATTAACGGATCTAACTATTAGTTTTTGGCCGCTACCGGTCCCAACTTTTGAAATATGTGATGGTGGTCCCAACTTTTATCATTTTGGCCACTAATGGACCCGCCGTTAAAAAAGTTAACTGCGTTAACTTTTTTTTTAATGAATTTCAGGTCGACGTTTTATGGTTTTTGATCGGAATAAAAATACGAGTCTATTGATATAAAAATTACACCGAAACGATGATCCAAATGACGGAATTTGTACATCCGGTTAAAAAACCGTTAGGTTTAAACACCCCGATAAAGCATCGTTTTGTCATTTGGAGCACCGTTTCGATGTAAATTTTATACCAATCGACTCGTATTCTTTTTCCGATCAAAAACCATAAAACGTCGACCTAAAATTCAAAAAAAAAAGTTAACGACGTTAACTTTTTTAACGGCAGGGCTATTAGTGGCCAAAATGATAAAAGTTGGGACCGCTAGCACATATTTCAAAAGTTGGGACCGGTAGCGACCAAAAACTAATAGTTAAGGCCGTTAATATCCAATACTCCTAACCTAATATATAACATCCATTTGTAATGTCTAGATAATTTCATGATAGTTGCCATGTAACCATCACAACCTTGACCATTGAAAGTTGATACACACACGAGCACCCTCACCATCTCACAAAACTATTTAACCTCCAAAAAGAACATGGCCAAATCAATACCATAATCTATTTCCAAGAATATACGAGTTTAGAGGAAGCTTAGGCGATTGCTAATGAAGATAATGACGTGAGGTAGTTGAAGAAGATGTTTTATAATATCTTTTTAGATTTTTTTTTATTTTTTTAACGACGTATTATCCTTTTAGATAACTAGATACTTTTAAACTCACATACGTTGCATTGTTCGACTATCGATTGCACAAACAATTTTGTGATTGCATTCCTTGCGTGAGCCTTTTTTAATACCCATATTCGCGTGAGCCTTTATGTTGCCGGTTAAAATATAAAAGGAAAAAAAAAAACATCACACAAACATATATTAAATCGCCACTCAACAATACAAACAATGAAACATATCTTCCATGCCATTAATTAAGAGGAACCAAAATTAATAATCAAATAAGCACTCATGAGTCGTGAGAAAAACCAAAACTAAAATAAAACACGTGTCACTTACAAAATTAAACAACAATACACGAAAAAATTAAACCAATAAAAACATGAAAAAAATCAATAAACTTGAAACCACACCATTATACTATTCATGAAATTTGTCAATTAATATACAAAATATTCATGAAATTTGTCTGTTAATATACAAAATATAATATAATATATAATATTAATTAATAATGTGACATTGTGACATATATGAAGTCATATATAACGTTAAATAATTAGTTGATGCATGACATCTATATAATATTTAATTAATGTAACATATATAAAAATATAAATGAATTACACTATAACACTATATATAGAAAAGTTAGTAAAAGGTGCTTAATTAAAGGCTTAAATTGATTAAAAGTATTTAGTAAAACAAACAAATAACAATGACTTGTTATAAAAGAATCCTTGATAGTCATTGACTTAGCATTCATTTTTTTATCTCCCTAATAATAATCAACTCTTTATAGAACAAAAACCACCTTATCATATATTTAAAAACTTAAACCAAAACACCCAATATTAAAATAAAAGACTTTAATTAAAGTAACACAAATCCACAAACAAAAGAATCTAAGTTTAATATTTTAATCATCTTATCTTCAACTTTAACCATCAAAATTAAGACATAAATTATTCAAGCTCACCGTTACCAAAGCATATGTCACATTGTCACACAATAAACTTTTTCTCTTCTACGTTTTACCCCTTCAACACACACACACACTTATCGCCATTGTTGCAGGCACAAAATCACAATCTTCTTCTTGAAAAAATCTCCTTCTATTTCAATTACATCTTATCAATTTCACCACTTTCATTGATCTTTTACAAATCCCATAAAGCATCAACGAATATATCACTTCTTAAAAGGTAAAATATTCTTCCTTACTTATTAAAAATCAAGATCCACCAATTGAATATCTTTTATCAATTTCACTCTATTTACAACAATCACAATTTACTCATTTTGAAGTGATTTAGAGTTGGTTAATTTCAATCTCTAATCAGATTCGATTTGATTCAATTGGGTTATGGGTACCTTTCTTTAAAGATCCAATTTTTATAGAAAAGATTAAGATTTATAATTAATCAGGTTAATTCTTGATTAAAAGTTTGTAACTTTAGTCAAGATTTTTTGTAATCAATGTTGATTAATTTAGTTTTTGTTTTTGTTTTGCAGTTGAATTAGCTGAATAGTGGAAGAAGATGCTGGGTGAGCTCATCATAAACAGTCTTGTGTAAGCATCAAATAAAAATTGTTAGCATTTTATATTTGGAAAATTGGGATTTTGGTTAAATTTGTTGATGTTTGATTATGGGTTTAGGTTGATTCTTGGATATGCATATCCAGCTTTTGAGTGTTTTAAAACCATTGAGAAGCATGGTGCAGCAAATGCAGAATTGAGATTTTGGTGTCAATATTGGTAAATTTTCTTTTGGTGGTTCACTTGTTTGGTTAACTATCTTTTTAGGATTAGATCAAACCCATTTTGTTTTGGTTATTGATTGTGACATTTATGTGCCATGATGGGATTTTAGTCTCTTGTTGATGTCTTAATCTTACACATAAGATAAAGAAACATATCTCAATCAAAGAAAATTCTTGGTCAAACTTAGACTTTTAGAAAGGTCAAGTTCCTTTTCCTGTCAAATAAGATAAAGAAACATATCTTATTGACTTGTATCTCATTTACTTAAAGTTGTATATTGTATTGAATTTGATTAACATTGCTTGTTCAGGTTGATGACATGATCCTAGAAACGTTTCTTATCTCCCATGTTGAAATAGTCAAAATCTATGTAGAATGTAATTCGTGTGCTCTTTATCTGCTTTGAGAAACCGTTTTAATATGTTTAGTAGTGGTATAATTTTAATTTCTTACCTCATTAATCGAATCCTGGTTCATTGTTTATGTTTTTGCAGGGTCATCGTCGCCGTTCTTACAGTTTTTGAAAGAATAGGTGATATATTCATTTCTTGGTACGTATAAAAAATTTTCTATGTTAATCGCTTACTGATGATGTAATGTATGTTTGCATGGATTCACCATAATTTATTGTGAAAAATGTTTCTTAGGGTACCAATGTATGGAGAAATGAAGCTAGCCCTTATCATCTACTTATGGTATCCTAAAACTAAGGTAAAAGATGACCATATTTAGTTCCATGAAATGTTACCCTTCTTGGTTTAAAAAAAATTGAAACTTTATGGTGTTTTATGGATGTATCAGGGAACAGGGTTTGTATATCATGCCATGTTGAGACCATTCGTAGCACGACATGAGACCGATATAGAAAGAAGTTTAAAAGAAATGAGAGCAAAAGCATGGAATGTGGCGATTTACTATTGGCACAATTCTTCTGAACTGGGACAAACTAAATTTTTTGAAATCCTTCATTATATGACTTCAAAACCTTCGAGACCAAGATCCGAGGTACCATTTTTTTCCCTCTCTCGTTTTCAAAGAAATCCTCTAAGCAAAAACCAAAGAAGATGATATGGTGATGTCGTGCTTTTCTCTTTTTAGGCTTCTTTGTGTATATGAAACATCTTTTAAGCTTGTTAAATATATTTGAGTGTTTTCTTGCAAGAATGGCATGTGAAGATGCTGCAATGATATTCGGCTTGTTTAGCTCATGCATGCTATAAATCATGGTTGTTTAGTTCATCTTGGCTATTAGTCGAACCAGTTGGGTGGTACCCACTACCCACCACCACCCAACTGGATGATGCGACTAATCATGTTTTTTGTTGCCTCGTTGTAGATATGTTTCGCAGTTAGGCCATTTGTTGTAAATTTGAGGCTGCAGCCATGTGTATGACCCGTGATAACCACAGTTTGAAACATTTTTAAGTAGCTGATAATAATACGCGAACATCAATTACCCCCTTTGGATTAAGTGATTATAGTACAAACCAACATAAACCAAAAAATTTGCATTTGAGACCAAATAACTTGAACCATTAATTTCCTTTTTTTGATAAAAAACCCTGATGAATGTTTGTATATTTCTTTTGTTTAGGTGTTGCAAAACCATCAAAACGCAGGTGAAGGACGTCCTGCACCACCTCCAACGGCTGCTCCACCAATGGTTCCGCCACCAGATCAAGCTGAGGATAGGTGGGTACCTACTGCTCCACCGCTGCCAGATGTTAGCCACCATCAACCGATATATCCCGAGGAGTTGTATGTTCCTGGGTCACCAAGTAGACCCGGTTTGAATCCGGGTCAGAGAGAACCTGTTTGGATGAGGTTCAAAAAATCGAGGGGACTATGAGTGCGTCGTTGCTTGTAGATTTAAGATGCTAATAATTAGGACATCTAACTGTTGATAGTTAAACGTTTCAACTAACAATCAAGTCATGTTAACTGGTTATCTTAGGTCATTTTCTTCATTGACCATAAAAAGATGGTGTTTATACAAACCTATCATAAAATTTTCATCTTTGAACTGAAAATTAGGACATTTAACTGTTAATATTATAAAGTTTATCACTATAACACATCTGTTACTGTTATTTTTCACTATCAAACGCCATTTAAGTGTTAACTTACTTTGGCCTTATCATCTCATTTTGATAATTTGAAAAGTAGTTGATTCTAATTTATTGTTAACAGTATCAATATGTTGGTATTAAAATAAATCAAATGTCATATTCAATTACTGATTTGATTGAGTTTAAATACGAAAATAATAGAGTGTAACATAAAGTTTTCGAATCCAAGGCCCCTACACTCATTCACTTTATTTCACTAAAACAGCCCCTACCCCTCGTTATCTTCCACCGAACCAAGTTGGCTTGGCTCGTTATGATCAAGGCATGCTCAATTTGGTTTCGTTTCCGGACAGCTTAGCTCGTCTCAGTTCAAATCAAGCCAGTTTGAGGGAGCTTTTTTCGAGAAGTGAGCTATTTAGAGAGTCCTATTTTGCTCATGTTAGGAAGTTGTGAGTATTTATATTCAAAACTTAAAATATATAAATTCAAGAAAAAGTGAGTAGACCATTTTGAAAGGCTTGACATGTCACATGACAAGTTTTTTAAACACTTCACATGAAATAGCCCACGTTGAATTTAGCCACACGTGTTCGATACATACATTCTTCATTGTGCATCATGGTTTCACTATACATACATACATACATTACAAAAAGGCATTGATGATACAATTGTCACCTTGGTTTATCTCGCTAATTGCTACGGATGTATGACGGTCTATCGCCATACATATTAACTTCTAAATCAGATAAATTTTAAGAAAATTCTAAAAATATCTTTAAATCAAATTTTTTTTCCCTAAAATGTCTCTTTAACTTTAGTTCCTCAAAGTATCTCTTTAATACATGGGTCGACGCCTATACGAACAAGGTTACCCCCTTTGCTCTATCCCTAAAAAAAGCTAACACGTGTTTAACACGGGCACTGTATTCATCTATGCTAAATTGAATAAACAAAAATAGGGGGCGGCAACCGAGAAAGTAGAAACACGTTTAAAAAAGACATACACTTTTGTTCAACAACGTGTTGTGAGTAAAAGTAAAAGTAAAGACGTTACTGTCTTAGTTGAACATATGTTTGTTTTTTAATGGCTCAACACATGGACAGCCGAACGTAGTCGTATAGGAGACGGGATAGCACGGTTAAAAAGACGATTTACATATATCCCCTTCATAAGATCATTTATTACGTATTTACCCACTCCTTAAATTCAATTACATATTTCCCCTTCCTAAACCATATATATTACATATTTACCCAGTTTCTTTAAAATAGCCTTTTGATTTACTATTTTACCCTTAATGATCTTCATAAATATATTTTTATATTTTCCTATGGTTTGTGTAAAAGAAGGGGTAAACGAGTAATTTATTATGTCAAAGGGGATATATGTAATTAAAGTTTAGGCTTGAGTAAATATGTAATTGATGGACTTAGGAAGGGGAAATATGTAAAAAAACCTAAATAAAAAATAAAATACATGATTAAAGGGATATTTTGAAAATTTTTGGATTTAGAGTGATTAATGTTCTCATCCGTGATCCGCCAAAAGAGTTCAAAATTAAAATTGCAACAGGAGACAAAAATAGCATCCACTAACTCTCCACTATTAGGGATGGCAATTAGACCCGAACCCGATAGGGAAACCCGAAACCCGAGTGATTTGGGACGGGTACGGGGACGGGTAAACGGGTATGGGGTCGGGTATGGGATTAAACCCAAAAAATTTCGCGGGTATGGGACGGGTATGGGATTGCCTCGTATACCCGTTTACCCGACCCGATTACCCGATTAGTCATACCCGTTTACCCGTTAACATACCCGAAAATAATTTAATATTTTTTATTTATATATTATGTTTGCTTAATTGTTTTTTTATTCTATGTTAGTTAAATATATTGTTAACTAATATATATATTATGTATCTCGTTTTTATAATTTTAATTTCTTCATTAATTAATATGATACAACGGTAATTTGAAGTGTCATTTTATTTTGATATTATGATGTATTTAATATACCCGACGGGTATGCCCGACGGGTAAGTTTTATGTTATTAATGGGTATACCCGATTACCCGCGGGTATGCCCGATACCCGACGGGTATATACCCGACATATACCCGACGGGTATGGGGGCGGGTATGGGACACGCATTTCTAAACGGGTACGGGTATGGGATTATCTATACCCGCCCCATACCCGCCCCGTTGCCTAACTTATCCACTATAGTACACGTTTTCTCCCACTACAAAAACATTTTTCATTTTTCATCATCTTAAACAAACACACACAAAAATGACTATAAGCAAGCTAGCTACTGCTCTAACCGTCGTCTTCGTTGTATCAGCCGTTGTTCTCATTATCGAACTCCTCCTCGTCCTCCGTCGCCACCGCCGTTCCTCCCGCCTCCAACAACCAAATCACTTCCACACCCATTATTATTCCACCAAGAAATTACTCTATTTCTTATGCTTAAAATCCCAAACTCGGGTCGAACCATCCGGAGCTCCGACAGAAACCCAAGATGGAAACGGATCCACACAAGACGATCCGGTTATCGACGTTTGTAAGCTGTTAGAAGTAAACGGACCTTCAAGGTATTGGAATATGTTACTAGAAAATTTAGTAAAAATATCATTTACTTTCAGCTTACATGTTCATAGTCATTCAGCCAGAATAACATCTTATCGAACGTTTCTAGAACAAACAACCACGTAATTCTTCACGTTATAGGTTCGGGGGCAGACACCTGTCACAATATTAGCTAACATAAATTGTTATCCGTTTACCTTCATGTGGCTTAGCCGACATGTTTTACACAAACAACCACATAATAATTCTCCACATGAATGAATTGTGCTGAGATGTGGTTGTTTATTTGTTTGTGTCAGATACGTCGGCTAAGCTGTTATATATTATCCGGCCTAGATGATGACCATGGGACTTTAAGATTGAAACTCAATAATCATTTTGGTAAAAAATATATAACCTTGACTATTTTTGTAACTATATTCTCATAAATTATTAAGGTTTTTATTAGTATAAGGAGATGAGATGATGAGTCATATTTAAGATTAGTTGTTATGTTTATATATCGTAACATAACGTGTCAAAAATATTCATTCAGTTTTTCATTATCTAATTACACTAGGTTTCTTTGTACTATCAAAGAAGAGGACAGTGAGTACGTTGACTCGACGTCGATCTCCGGGGCTGAAGTGGCCCCGGAGACGATAAAAGTCTCATTGCAGGCATGTTTTGAGGCGGAAGCGACGGAGGAGAAAGCGGTGATGGTTGACATGGAGTCGGTGGTCTCGTCGCCGTGCGATTCACCGGTGTTTTATACTCCGATGGGATCTCCGGCACGAGATGGTTTAAGTTAGGAGGTTGATCGTACGGTGGCCGGTAAAGGGTAGTTATGGCAGGTAAATGCATGCGTGAAAAATGAAAAGTTGATACTGACTAGTGTTGTACTATTAGATTATGGGACGTGTACGTTTGATATTGGCCTATCATTTTAGCTTATTTATGTATTTATAGTTTTAGTATAAAGAAATGTTACCATTTTTATAATCTGGTTCGTAACCTGACTTTTAGGCACTTACGGATGGAGCTATGAAGAGCCCAAAGGTATCCCGAGCTACCTCTCAACTTTTTTTACGAATTATAATTTTCGCCGGTTTAAGTATCAGGATATCATTTTTTCTTATGGTTTTAAGTATCGGGATACCCATGAAAAAATTTACGATACCCTTGAGCGAAAATTTTCTCATAAGATACCCCTGATATTTGGTTCTAGATCCGCCACTGGACTGACACCTACCTAGAAAATTACAGAAGAACCTACCAGGCTACCACACAATGGATTAACATAAGATGCGGTTCAAATTGCTATATCTGTCTCCAGTTACATTTTATTATTTTATGCTTTGATCTGGTCTGAACGTCTGAATCATCACCGTAAGTTAGTATCAACCAAGATGACTAATCCAGTGGGGATTGAAGCAAAGTCTTCACATTGGGTGACCGGGATTCCTCCACTACGTCATTTTGGAGGGGGTTTAATAGCGCCTAAATTAACTGTAATATAAATAACTGCTATTGAGAAAACTAGTAATGTACCAATGTTGTGTGTTGCGGTGATGACGTCTGTACGTTGGTCTTGTATGTGTTACATAGGAATGTCGAAAATACTCACCACGTTAGATTAAAAAACGAACCCTTGACGTTTGCGGTGGCAACTTCTAAGCGTGAAAAAAGTAAGCTTGGCGTTTGTTTTATAAAATTTATATAATTTACTTAAAACACAATTTCTCTAAATGTGGCTTTTTATAAAACCACACACGTCTAATTCCTAATCTCTATCTTTATTTTACTTACAAACATTTATTTTATTATTTTTTTTATATTTTACTGTTATACTACTAGATTAGTACCCGTGTACTACACGGATTTTAGTTTTATAGGTTTTAACTCAATTTACATATTAAATTTATTTTTAACATATCTCTTATTAAATCGATTTTGATATTTACAAATATATTCATATAAAAAATCATATGTTACAATAAAGGATATGATTTATAATAGTTGGTAAATTTTTATTGGAACATATCGGGTTAGGAGATAATTCATGATAATTGTTAATTTTTTTATTTGAACATATCAAGTTATGAAATAATTAATGATAATTGGTAAAACTTTAATTTGAACATATCGGGTTAGGATAAATCATAATAATTGATAAGTTTTTTATTTGAACATATCAGGTTATGAGATAATTCATGATACTTGGTACATATCGGGTTAAGATATAGATCATGAAAATTGATAAATTTTGTATTTGAACATATCGGGTTAGGAGATAATTGATGATAATTTGTGAATTTTTAATTTAAACATATCGGGTTATTTCGAATATGGAGCATACCATGACCCGTCTAAAAATTCTCCATCAAATTAATTAAGAACATGACACCTAAGCAAAATCCTATGTGGAGTAGTTAAAATGGTGACATGTGGATGTGTTACTCAATTATTAGAATAGGTAGATATCTACACATCTCATAAGAAAATCTTTTATTGTTTAAAAATCATCTGCTAAAGTAGATATCTAGTTTGCTATCACCGACGGAGACACCAACCACTTCTCCTCTCAACTAAAAATTTTGCATTCAATTCCTTAGTCAATTTGACTTACAAGTAGATAAGTATTGATGTTAGTGGGACCCAAGACCCATCTTGTATTATTTTATATTGACCTTTTCATATGTTACTTATAATTAGGATTGTGACATTTCTGGTTTACGCAATGCGATGATCAAGTCTTATTTAACACTAGTTAGTATTGTATGATGTCTCACACGTTGATCATATATAACATTAGTTAGTTGTAATGTAAAGTAGAGTTGTTTATGATTCGGTTTAAAACTGTGAGACCAGCGAAACCGGCATTTGGTTCGGTTTTGTAGTTGGTTTTTTTCTAAATATTAATGTAATTGCAGTGTGAAGGGAAATGTCTTTTCTACCCCTCACGTGCAGCACACGTGTTGAAATGTTTAATTGAAAAGTGAACGGAGTTAGATTTCTATACCATTTGTTAAAAATAAAAATCACAAGGATTAAAATGGTTAAAAAAAACTAAAATATTAAAGTTGTAAAAAAAAGCACTTTTTATATAAAACGCATTAACAATGATAAGGTTTATAAGGCCCAACAAAAGAGTTACAATTATGGTGTCGTTTTGTTTGTATATATACAAACAAGTACGTAAGCGTAAACCCTAGACATGCAAATCCCCATATTCATCAAAATAAAAATGTCAGACAACATTCCTCCTGTTGAGATCCAAATGGAGATAATGAAACAGCTTCCTGTCAAATCGTTGATTCAATTCCGATCCGTTTCCAAAACGTGGAAGTCGATCATCGAAAGCAATGACTTTATTGCTGCTCATCATCACCACACACATCATCATCGTTTACTTGTATATTGCGATCGACCAGTTGATGATGACCCAAATTATGTTTCATTTGCTGATAATCACTCTTTTCCTCAACACAAAGTTTCCCTTACTGCTCCTTTGCTGGTTAACAAGTTAAAGTATCTTAGTGTGGATAACATAGTCGGAAGCTCTCGCGGCTTGTTTTGTTTCTCTGGTTATCTTCCATACAAACATATAGCTGTTATTTGGAACCCTTGTATTAGAAGAGTCGTTCCTGTTCTTGTGCCTAAGGAGCCAGGTAACAAGTTTATGTCAAGAATTTTAGGTTTCGGAGTTTGTCCTGTTACTAATGACCCTAAGATTATCAAGATTAGATATATTAATAGGCATGTGCATGATGTGGAAAGAATAAGTCATATCCCTAGTCAAGTTGAGGTTGAGGTTGAGGTTGAGGTTTTTACATTAAGCACAGGGGTTTGGAGAAGACCATATAACAATCTCCCTCCTAAATCCGTTTCATTTTACAAATCTGCGGTAGATGTAGATGGGTTTCTTTATTGGCTTGCCGAGGATATGATTGTCATGGATGATGGAGGCGGATATACACGTAGGAATGTGATTATTTCATTTGATTTAAGTAGTGAAGAATTTAGACAAGTCAACCTTCCTCATAGTTTAGCACACGGCTATTATAATAATATATCTATATCTAAGCTAAGGGAGTCTCTTCTTGTCTCTCAAGCCGATAATCATGTTAACATTAATGTATGGCTGATGGAGGGTGGTCTTGCAAAATCATTTAGCAAGCTGTATACTGTTAATGTTGACACATGGGTAAGTGGATTTAGAAGGAGCGGGGAACCTATAATTGTAGTTTATGAAAAAATTTCTGACGAGGTTCATCTGTTTTCCAAACTTGCGGCATATGACCCGTACTCAAAATGCATCAATTGTTTTTGGACCGGTAGCATGTATGCTACATTTAAGGTGTATCCATACATGGAAACACTACTTTTGCTTGATCAGACAAATCTTGCAGTTTATAACGAAAAGGAAAGCATCAGATTTCTAGATGATTTGGTTTTATGAGGTACATGACTTCATACCGAGTACGCCCTTCGCTTACCCCCATGTAACTTTCAGGTGCATGACTTGGTTTGGTTTTATAATTTCTAGTCTTTTTCTTATAACTGTAAGGTGCATGCATCACTTGGTTTGGTTTTATAATTGCAAGTCTTTTTCTTATAACTGTAAGGTGCATGCATGACTTCATTTGGTTTTATAACTTTAAGTCTTTTTCTAGAACTTGGGTATGTAAGATTGGAATGTTTATAGCTCTTATTCTGTTCATATACTGCAAAAATTAATTTTCTTTTTGAGTGGGTTTTATAAAATGGGAATATTTGTTGCAAGTCAATGGAAATTGACTGTTGGATGGTCAACCCTGTTCAAAGATTGAATTTGGTTGTGGAGGACACATCTAAAAGGTATTTAAAGTTAAAATCAAGGAGTTGATATGAAAATTGAAGAACTAATCACTCACATCTCCATACATAAACTACAAAGACTTATCACGTCATTATTTAAAGTATATGATAGAGTTAGTTTATGTAGTTATATTAACATAGGGACTAGTTGTGTCAAGATTGAAACTTGAAAACCACCCTATGAACAGATACAACGACGACGCTTCACCAAACGTTGCAACCATTCATGCATACATGTATATATGTAAACAAACTGTAAAAGATTGATTAATGATGAATGTGACTTACAAGTAGATAAGAATTGATGTTAGTGGGACCCAAGACCCATCTTGTATTATTATATATTGACCTTTTCATATGTTACTTATAATTAGGATTGTGACATTTTTGGTTTATGCGATGTGATGATCAAGTCTTATTTGACACTAGTTAGTATTGTTTGAC
Source organism: Tagetes erecta (assembly GCA_030867185.1). Lineage (NCBI taxonomy): Eukaryota > Viridiplantae > Streptophyta > Magnoliopsida > Asterales > Asteraceae > Tagetes > Tagetes erecta. Next base: position 2,132,133 of record CM061489.1, on the reverse strand, counting down.
GTCTGACACGTTGATCATATATAGCATTAGTTAGTTGCAGTGTAAAGTAGAGTTGTTTACGATTCGGTTTGAAACTGTGAAACCATCAAAATTGGTATTTGGTTCGGTTTTGTAGTTGGTTTTTTTTCTAAATATTAATGTAATTGCAGTGTGAAGGGAAATATCTTTTCTACCCCTCACGTGCAGCACACGTGTTGAAATGTTTTAATTGAAAAGTGAACGAAGTTAGATTTCTATAACATTTGTGTTAAGAATAAAAATCAAAGGGACTAAAACTAGAGGTGCACAAATCGGTTTTTTTGAAGAACCGGTTCCGGTTCTTGTTGGCGTTAAAAGAACCGGTTCGGTTCTAGAACTGGTTTTTGGTGAAAAAACTAGAACCTAGTAACCGGTTCCGGTTCCTAAAAAACCGGTTCAGGTTCTTAAAAAATACCTTTTTTTCTATGATATGGGCCGGAAGTAACATTAAAAATTTTAAATATTACAAGATATATAGCTTTTAAAACATTAATAAATAAATAACAACACTAAAACATACCGGTTTTTCAAGAACCGGTTCTTTCAGGAACCGGTTTTTCCAAGAACCGGTTTTTTAGGAACCAGTTCCGGTTCTTTTGGAACCTATAATTTGGAAAAAATAGTAGAACCTATTCAGAACCTACGGTTCAGTTCCGGTTCGGTTCTTATAGAACTGATTCTTCGAAGAACCGGTTTTCGGTTATTTGATCGGTTCTGGTTTTTTGTGCACCTCTAACTAAAACGGTTAAAAAGTAACTAAAATATTAAAGTTATCAAAAACAAAAAAAATCACTTTTTATATAAAACGCATTAACATAATAAGGTTTATAAGGCCCAACAAAAGAGTTTATAAAGGCCCAGATGCTTTAAAGTTTATACAATTATGGTGTCGTTTTGTTTGTATATATACAAACAACTATAAACCCTAGACATGCAAATCCCCATATTCATCAAAATAAAAATGTCAGACAACATTCCTCCTATTGAGATCCAAATGGAGATAATGAAACAGCTTCCTGTCAAATCGTTGATTCAATTCCGATCCGTTTCCAAAACATGGAAGTCGGTCATCGACAGCTCTGATTTTATTGCTGCTCATCATCACCACACGCATCATCATCGTTTACTTGTATATTGCGATCGACGATTTGACGATGACCCAAAATATGTTTCATTTGCTGATAATCACTCTTTTCCTCAACACAAAGTTTCCGTTACTATTCCTTTGATGGTTGACAAGTTAAAGTATCGTAGATATATCATATTCGGAAGCTCTCGCGGCTTGTTTTGTTTCTATGGTTTTCTTCCAAACAAACGTGCAGGGGGTTCCATACCAATAGCTGTTATTTGGAACCCTTGTATTAGAAGAGTCATTCCCGTTCTTGTGCCTAAGGCGCCAAGTAATAAGTTTATTTCATACATTCTAGGTTTTGCGGTTTGTCCTGTTACTAACGACCCTAAAATTATCAAGATTAGATATATTTACTCTACGGATGGTTTGGAAAGAGTAAGTCACATCCCTAGCCAAGTTGAGGTTTTTACATTAAGCACAGGGGTTTGGAGAAGCATATATAACAATCTCCCTCCTAAATCCGTTTTATTATACAAATATTCGGTAGATGTAGATGGGTTTCTTTATTGGCATGCTAGTGATAGGACTATCATGGATGGTGCATACATAAGGATTAATGTGATTATTTCATTTGATTTAACTAGTGAAGAATTTAGTCAAGTCAACCTTCCTCATAGTTTAGCACGCATCCGCTATTATAATTTGTCCATATCTAAGCTAAGGGAGTCTCTTGTTTTATCTCAAGGCGGTGTTGAGGCCGATAATTATGTTATCAGTGTATGGCTGATGGGGGGTGATGTTGCGAAATCATTTAGCAAGCTGTATACCGTCAATGTTGGCACAATAGATAAAGCATGGGTAAGGGGATTTAGAAAAAGCGGTGAACCGATAATTGAAGTTCTAGAAAAATATTCTAAAGATGATCTTCTGTTTTTCAAACTTGGTGTATATGACACGTACTCAAAACACATCAATTGTTTCTGGACTGGTGGAACGTCTGGTACATATGAAGTGTATCCGTACATGGAAACTCTACTTCTGCTTGATCACACAAATCCTGCGGTTTATAATGAAATGGAAAGCATCAGAAAATCTAGATGATTTGGTTTATATGGTACCTCAGCTTTTATCATTGAATTTATTCAGTTTATATTATGCAAAAGTTTATCATCAATTATTGAGTAGGTGTTTTAGTTTTGTTTATTAAGATCATGTATGAGTGCATGTATTCAAAACATAAACGAGTTTAATCATTGTTTGAGCGATGTGCGATGATAAGAGATTAAGATAACCAGAAGCGAAAATGAACGGAGTATTGATGTTGCTTGTGTCGTAGGAGATGATCGGCATTATTGATGTTGCTTGTGTCGTAGGAGATGATCGGTCGAACACGACAGCTAGCCGCTGTGAATGTTTTTGGTTAATCTACTAACCACTTGGTAATAGCAACAATATATCCGTCAAAATACCCAATAATATACGTTGCACACTTGCCAAAATTAAGGTTCTAGGAGTCCGATTAGCTTGTGATTTGAATCTCGCTCGGAAGAAGCTAGTTGAAAGCGGTTCGTGAGCTAGCTCGACTCGAATCGCTTATAAACCAAGTGGAGCTCAGCTCATTTGCACAAACGGGAAAATGTCATAAAAACATAACCAAGTTTCCATTTTGTTTTAACTAGCTGGAGACGATCTCTTGCGCGTTGCACAAAAGGTATTTTTACAAATATTCGGTGGTACATACAAAAGGAGCCAGCTTGTATTGTGCAATAGGTTTTTGTACAAATATTTGGTGATATAAACAAAAAGAGCCTGTTTATTTAGTTACAAATGAAGACATGCGCAAAAATGAAGAAGGATAACATTTCTTAAACAAAACACATAAACCACTAAAACAAAAGGGAGTGTGTAAAACAGGACTCGAACCCATGGAACCACAATAACAACAACAACAACAAAATTACACGAACTACAACAACAAATCATAATTATAAAACTCTAATATACAAAACAATAAAAAAAATTACACCAACCAATAATTACAAATGTTTTTATTTTCAACTTTATAGATAAAAACTTATAAGGACTAAAGTGGAAAATAAAAAAACATATGTGTCAAAAGTCTAAAATATAAAAAATAACTATTTATCAAGTTTCTGAATTATTAATGTATAATTAGGTCACTCAATCATATTTTGATTGAATTAAATGACTAAACCTCCAAATCGAGCAATTATTGGATTTGTTTGTGTCAAAAAAACAATTGAGGATATAATGTGGGGGTCGGAATCTATACCTTCTAATAAAAGAGAGTTTTTGATGCCACATGGCATGCAATGAAGCCATTGTTAGAATAATTTTCCCGCCCAATAATATATTACATATTTAATCCTCTTACTATTACACAACAACGAACATCGTATAATATATTATATATCAGTTACAAAATAATTATCATATTAGTAATATATTTCTCTATCAATTACAAAAATAATTATCATATTCTTGCAAATGTAAAAATATCAATTACTAAAATATATATCAATAATATTTCAAAGCATTGATTTTTGTATTAAATACTATTTAAACATTGTTTTTGTCTACTACATTAGTTTATCGGTCTCTTATCTCTATACCAAAGCTCATGGCTTGTATCAGAACAACTTGTCATCTATTTGTATGATTTTAATCGGATTTTTTACTTGCGAATCCGTAATTTGTCTTCTACTTTTTCCTATATGGGTTTTGTTTTCGTTGGTGTTAGAGAACGTACCCAAGATGGTAATGAATTATAGTGTAATACTCGTCATATGATTCTTTATTTATTATGCTCGATGATAAATAAATATTTTTAGTTATTCAACTCGTGTAACACACGGGGTATAATCTAGTATTTAATATATGTCATTATATTAAAAAAAATTTAAAAATATTTTAATTATAATAAAAAATAAAAAAATAAACATACAATTCACATCACCGCTTCACATTAGCATCAAAAAATGTAAAAAATAATTCATAACTAAAACGTAAAGAAAAACATGTGAAAACAACATGTTAAAACCTCTAATTTGAATAAAATATGAAGGTGAGTTACCTAATTGAAACATATTTTAAACTTGAGTGACTTAATTAGAAAAAAATTGAAACTAGGTTATGTTTTTACAAAGTTACCCCCAATTTCTTTTAGTCTTTTTAGTTTTTTAAATCACTTTTACGACTCCATACTGCCATGTACGAGACATAATACTATCTTTTATCTATACTTAATGACGTTATTGTCAAGACCGTAACGAGTGTAACAAAATCATAAAAATATTGTATTGCACCATACAAGCATTAAACGTTAATATCATTGTCATAACATGTCTAACTAGGCCACGAGAATAAAACACATTAAAGAAGCCACTTGACCCAAGTTACAGCTAAATTATAATCTAAAGACCTAAAACTAGTCTTTTTTATTCTAATCAATTGAAACAAAAAGGTCAGTAAAATCCATGGGTCCCAAATTTCATATCCTGTCCTTTAAAAAGGAACCACATGAACTTCAAAAATTTATAACTTTTTATATAACCTTCTATAGTCTATACTCTATACCTTTATCAAACTCACTCAAAACCAAAATCATCATCAATCACATAATCTTCATATCCAGGGTCAAGACATACAAACAACACCCAAAACCAATTAGTATCATCATAATCACAGTAACATATATAAATCTAACCTAAATGTTGTTAAAAAACTTGCAAAATCAAAATAAAAAAAAAATCATTATCATATCACCATATTCTTTTGTACCAATCAATACCACACTTTGTCCTCTCAAATCTAGCATTTGAAACCCTACTCAATGGAACCTTCAATTCACAATCAAATCTAGGTTTAAATTTGGGCGTTTCCACCCACAACACTTTAAACCTCATCTTCAATCTCAATTTCAATTCAATTTCATAAACATCATCATCATTTTTCTCCGATTCATACTTCGATTTAACACCACCATTCACCACCAATTGTTCACCATCAACCACCAAACTTACATTATTCTCCTCCTTGTTCCCTAAATAAAAACCTTCAATCTCCGATATCAAAAACCGTTGACCGTGATACAACCCGTTGACCTCAATTTGTTCGTAATAAATCCCCAATCGACGATTAGGGTTTCGAAACGTCATGTTGATTTTGAGATTGTAAAACAGAGTGTTGTTTGGAGAAAGTGTGAATTGAGTTAAGGTGACGTCATCGACGTAGAATTTGGGGACGTTTGGGTGGAAGATGAAGCAGAAGATTAGTACGGTGATGGTGATGATGATTGCGACGGTGATTATGATTTGACAGATGAGATTGATGATGCAGTTGAAGATGCAACTGCAACAACATGTTATTGGGTTGCAGGTGGCGGCGGTGTTGCTCCGGCGGCCGGGATGGTGGTAGGATTTGAGTTGTGCCGGAGATGGTGACATGATCGGAAATGTGAAAGATTTGTGTGAGAATTGGATGAATTTAAATATTTAATGGTGGGTTTTTAACTTTTTATGGAGTGAGGGAAGTGAAAAGATGAACGTGTATAGTGTAGAATTGTAACGGGTGGATTGTTTTAGTTAGTTGTATGTTGTGAATGTTTGATTGTACATTTTGATGCATAAGATATGGTTAATTGCTATTAGACTGTATGTAATGGTTAATGTCCCTGGTGGGCATTTTCTGTCATATGAATGGTGACTAGGCAAGGGGCATTATACTAAAAAGTGGCGTAGTGGGATAATGTCCCGTAATTATGACTAAGAGAGAGGAATGGGAGAGAGAGTGAGAGAAAAGGGGAGGAGAGAAAGGGGCGCAGACGTTTTAATAAACACGCCCACGCCCATAACGCCCCCATAACGCCCGTAGTGGTGTACGGGGCGTTATGGGGCGTTTTCTATGGGGCATAACGCTCACTACGCGTAGTCTTACAAGATGCATAAGATATGGTTTAGTATTTGTTATTTGTCAAATTGTAATACATTTGATTTGATCACTAAAATGGTTAGAAGATATGTTAAATTTATGTTAATGCTTACTTATTGTCCTTTTTTAACGGTAATTTAAATCACCTACGAGTTATTGATTCATACGATCATTTTTAATTTTTACTAGAAGAAACTTTATGTGAGAAACCTTGTAACATGAAAACCTTATTTTATGTTTCATGAGAAACTTGATCATAACACATTTTCATTTTATGAACATTAAAATAATGTATCTTAACCACTTAAACGATGTATGATAAAAAGAATAAAGAATTCAGAAATCGTGTAGTTGTCATACATATTGATCTTCCTCTATTGTTATGTTTCTTTTTGTACCTCTCGCCTTGATCTTGGCACTTAGTATCTCACTTATTCGAGTTTGTCAGTAATCGTAAATAATCACATTGTGTGCAACTATCATTGGTTTTTGTCACTCGTGATAATAAAGGTTTTAGGTTAAATCAGGATGTTCTCAAATTTCCTTGTAAGGGGAGTAAGAGGGATTGACGGGTGAGACGTGATTGTTTGGATGCTGCCATTTCAAATAGCCATTGAATTTGAAGATTCAGTTAACGTTTATCTTCTTTAACTTACATGTTTATGTTTCAACAAATTTCATTTAAAATTTAAAATTGAATCATTCTGAGTTATAACTAAATTGAATTTAGCTCCCCAACACTATTCTGTTTGCAGTTTCTAATTTTTATGGATTAAAATTTGTTTATTACTTTGAATTTTTTTATGATGAAGTTTACTATGATGAAAATGAGCATACTTAAGATTAATGATCACAAGTGATACGTGGTAGATGATTGAACGCATAAATTCTAATTTAATTTTATAATACTGTACAAAGTCAATAATACTAATTAAGACATTCAACAAAGACTGAAAAGTCAACGCCTGCATCAGCACTTATCAATAAACTAGCAATTCAGAAGCTTTATTTGGCAGTAAAGAGACATCTTACAGATCAAAAACTTTGTTCAAAAGAATGATATCACCTGCACTTATCAAGGAACCAAAGTCATCATTCAAACTGCCAGATCAAACGTGTCAACGTCTTACACTTGCACAGATTGAATTGGCAACAAACAACTTTGATGATTCATTAGTAATTGGGTGTGGTGGATTTGGCAAGGTTTATAAATCTGTCAGCAAGTTTGGGTCGGGAAGTGAAGTGGCAGTTAAGCGGTTGGATTCAGCATCTAGCCAAGGAGCGTGCGAATTCGAGGCTGAAGTTGAAATCCTTTCTAAGCTGCGACATGGTAATTTGGTGCCGCTGATTGGTTATTGCTGTGAAGGAAAAGAGATGGTCTTGGTTTATGAGTTTATGACCAATGGGACACTTGAAGATCATCTCCATAAAGATGGTTCAGAGTTATCCTGGTTACAATTACTAAGGATATGTGTAGGTGCTGCTCGTGGACTCGACTACCTTCACACAGGTACGTCAACTCAACATGGAGTGATACACCGAGATGTGAAGTCCTCTAATATTTTGTTGGATTCAAACTTTGCTGCAAAAGTTTCAGACTTTGGATTGGCAAAAGTGGGCAAAATAGATCATACACGAACTCATGTGAGCACATTAGTAAAAGGAACATTTGGATATATGGATCCATGCTACTTCCAAAGCGGAAAAGTGACAAGAAAATCTGATGTTTACGCCTTTGGGGTTGTCCTTTTTGAGGTGTTAACTGGGAAGCAAGCGCTAGATCCAACATTTGATGAAGATCACCTGAGTTTAGCAGTTTGGGCTCAAGACCAAATTAAAACGGGAAGGCTAAATGACATCGTTAGCCAAAGAGTGATGATACAAATCTCAAAAAGATGCTTGAAGGAATTTGCAAGCTTAGCAATGCAATGCTTACATGATCAACCAAAACACCGCCCTACAATGGCTGAGGTTGTAGTCAAGCTTGAGTCTATTCTATCACGAGAACGGGAAAAAAATGTCTTTAGTGTTGATGATGGAAGATTCATTAACAAGGTAAGGTATTTTTTCACAGGCAAAGCTGACTTGATATCGGCTCATTCAGAAGGAAGCACATCTAACGTCGATGAACAATATATTCAGATATCAAACAATGAAAGTTTAAGAACGTTCACATATGCTGAATTGATAAGTGCTACAAATAATTGCAATGACGATGAGTTCTCCACAAATTCACATGTAACTATTTATAAAGGTTGGGTCGATGAATTGACATATGCCCCGACAGAACCTGGAGTTGGTTTGCCTATGTACATTAGGACAAGACATATTGAAAGATCTAAGGTAACTTGATATAGACGCCTCTTTTCAATCAAGAACTGATAATGTGGTACTTATTAGTTATTACTGATAGCTTATAAATTTAGTGAGTTTTTTTATGTGCAGCTGGATCTGAAATCTGAAGAATTTAATCATCCTAACCTTGTCAAACTGTTAGGATATTACTTGAATAAGCGAGAACTGTCTTGTGTTTATGAGCTAACTCCGAGTTTAGATAAACTTCTTTTTGGAGGTACGGAAATCTTATAACTGTAATTTTCAAAAAATTCTACGCATTTCAATATCACAACTTGGACACATGCTGATGAATCTGGTCTTGAATCAAAACTTGTTAATATGTTTAAAATATATGTTCCTTTGCTCTGCACAAAAAGGCTGGCTTTGCGCTGCTGAGGCATAAAGTATATGCTTTGTATATGCAGAGCGAGGTACAACTTCACTTTCTTGGGTTGCACGGTTGAAAATAGCAGTAGGAGCAGCTAAGGGGTTGTCTTTCTTGCATAAGAAGGGGTATTCAGCGTATATCCAATTTAAGACCACTTGTATATTGGTGGACACGGTAAAGTAAACAGTGTTTGAAATGATTGCATTTTGCATTTCAACATAACATCAGTTTTGTGTTCTTTTTGTATCCCAGGATTACAATGCTCGACTTCGTGATTTTTGGGCTCCTAGTTCATACTCGTTTGGAATGGATGCGCGCTATTCTGCACCTGAGTGGTTTCGTTACCAAGCAGATGTAATATTTGATGGCATAATTGGTGGATTAAATCATTCTAAATACGGTATGTTCTGCTTTTAAACTATTTTTTTAGTTATATTCTGAACTTAATCACGCATCCATGCTAAAGGGATGTGTTAGTTGTGCGCGTGTCAATGGATGATCATTGAATGGCCACTTTGGCAGGTTTTGGAGTAAAAAGTGAGATCTATTCTTTTGGCGTTGTACTATTGGAACTGCTAACAGGAATGAAGGTGTTTGACCGAAACAGATCAGAAGAAAAGCAGAATCTGGTAAAATGGGCTATTCCATTGCTAACAGACGACGCTAATTTGGGAATGATTTTGGACCCACAGCTTCAGGACAATAATCATCCTCCAAAGGGAGCATTCGTGTTTGCTGAACTTGTTTCCAACTGCCTGCAACCATCACAAGATGAACGCCCATCAATGGAAAAAATCTTACAGGTCTTGCACCAGTGTTATCAAGAAGCACTGAGGCAGTATCCTAAAAAGCAATAAAAGATCATATTTGTCAACTATGTATTTGTTTGTAACTTTTGTATATGAGGGTTTTTACATAAGTATCATGGAGTTTAAGCAAAATCCATAACAATATCAATTACATGTCTTATAAATATATATTCTTACACTGACCGAAACTCTAGGCCACATACAATAAGACCAGACATAGTTCCCTCATAATTTATCAACTTTAGATTCACATGAACACAATCATTTTTAAGTTGATGATTTGAGTTGAATTTCCACACATTAACCTCCATCAGATATCTTTCCTTTGTTTTGGAACACTCAAGTTTTCGTGTATATAATTGCCAGCCGTACAGTACATGTTTCAAACAAAATCGATAACAATATCAATTACATGTTTCATAAATACTTTACACTGATCGAAACTCTAGGCCACATACAATGAGGCCACACATAGTTCCCTCATAAGTTATCAACTTGAGATTCACAGGTACACAACCGTCTTTAAGAGGATGATTTGAATTCAATTTCCACACTTTAACCTCCATCCAACCATCTTCCCTTTGTTTTGGAACACTCATGTTTTCGTGTAAATTCCGTGGATCTGGGGATCTAAAGTAAATAATTTCAGCCTCCTTTTTGTTATTTCGGTGGAGTAAATCTCGTATCTTCACCGGACAATGTAGCCCACGACATTTTTCTGAAAGCTTGAAAATTATGTAACACGAATATTCCGTGTCCTGTGACAACATTTGACTTTGAATTTTGCATTTGATACGAAATACTTGTCGTGGTTGTAGCTCAATCACCTCTTCAAATCTGCACGTAAGATGATCAATACAGCATGCATCTTGATGAAGTTATACAACAAGGAATTAGTGTATAGAAACAGTTAAAAAGCAAACCTTGATTCGGTTGAGGGTTTTAAATGAAAATGTTTCTCATTTGAAGAGTCGTACACAACTTCTTTTGCCGAAAGAATGAAATCTTTGTTTTCATTTAGCCAGAACAACTGTAAATAAATGGTCAACAAATATATTACCGACGAAAATTATATGCGCGCATGCATTTCGTGAAAACGAATTAATTACCTGAAACATGTTTGAATTTGATTCCAAAGTTTGTTTAAGTTCATTATTCACCTGTTAGAAATAAATCAAGACAAATGAATGCATTAAATCTATTTATGAAATTGATAAACATGTATACAAGTGAAGCAATGCAGTATTTTGAAACTTACGTCGTTAATGGCTCGAAATTCAATGCCTTCAACACGGATCAAACTTTTTCCGCAATAGTATCTTGAAAAGCTTTCGAGTAGAACCTCAAAATTAGTTTCTTTTTTGTGAGTCAAAAATCGACACAACTCAATCATCATCCACTTGTCGTCTCTCCATGTTGCGAAATATGTTTGCAACTCCTCTCCCCCCATTTTGTACTTTAAGTTTACATACAATGGTTTGCTTGAATATTTTCTTGTGTCACAAAACTTGAAGATGATAAAAGCCCCATAATTTACACCAGGAGATAAAAGTCGACTAGTTATCTTAATTCGGATCTTCAGCTTCGAGATATCATACATCTCGGCAACTTTCAGAAACCTGCACATAAACAAAAGAGTTTCATATATTTGACAACATTTTATGCAAAGAGATATCATAATTAAAGTGTGATTTAGCATTGAACTGGAGTTACATGCATATATGCAAATTAAGGTTTAGTAACAAAAACTCGTACATAGAAAAAGATGCAAACCTTGATTCGTGATCAGATTGCCACTTATGTGACGTACGATTTTTGTACGTAAACATTCTTGCTGATGCCAATTCATTTCTTTCTCCGTTGCTGCCAAGTGAAAACAACTAGATACAAAACAAAACGAGTCAAACGACCCATAGTTAAACTTACATTGATCCATTTTGCTTAAAAGCTAGAATTGAGAAAATAAAATACGATGGATCGAGAGTTAAGACGTTGGTTAATTACCAGTTTGCTATCTTGAAGAAGGATACCCGTGGAGAACATGTTGTATAGATCTTTCTTTGTTGTAGTAGAGTAGTTCATCTCTGAATGTAATTTTGATATCTTAATTATTTCTTCATAGTCTATAGGCAACTTATGCTCCCATATTTCATAATCCTCCTGTTAAGTATATATTAAACAAGGATCAACAAACATTAATTTTACCTAATAACGTACGACACTCACTCGTGTGGACGATCAAAACTTACTTGGAATCGTAACGCCTTCTCAAGTTGTATTACCACATCATTTGTTTTTGGGCGATCATCATGTTCATATTCTAAGCATTGAAGGGTAATACACTGAAATGTATTCAATGATTGTGGCGCAATTTGTTCCTTTATAGCCTCAAAAATCATCTTATGGACGTCACCATTTTCATTGTAGTGTCTAACAAATAAAGGGCCTAACGATTGCGAGTGCTCAACACATCCCTCAAACCACGCCAATCTTCCACACAACATCTCTGTTAGAATCACACCTAGTGCGTATACATCGAATTCTTCACTTACGTAACCATTTTCTTGGTATTGTAAGTTGGTGTATCCTAATGAGCTACAATCCTTATCATTGATGTGTTCAAGCTTGTTCATATACCCGCGCTCACAAGTTGACTCAAAATTACAAATTTTAGCATTCCAGTCACCATCAAGTAAAATGCTACTGCTTCTAATGTCTCTATGTATATCAATTCGATTGCCTCCGTGAAGAAACCGCAACCCCTTCGCAACATCAATACATATCTTGAGGCGTTTCATCCAAGTAAGGCTACAATCACATAAATGTTTATCGAGTTTACCATTCGAGGCATGCTCGTAAACAATGATGTTTTCATCAAATTCTGTACAATACCCAACAAGAGTAATGAGATTATCATGCTTAAACGCTAATAGACAATCAAGCTCTACTAAAAACTCATTATGACTTCGAGGAGACTCTCTATCCCACCGCTTTACGAAAACGGGGGTACATTCATTAGCATCTACAACTTCTCCTTCATAAATCTTCCAAGATCTACCTTCTCCAATGCAATTGTAGTCGTTGAAATTCTTTGTAGCTGATTTTATGGCTTCTAGTGAGATATGGAGGTTGTTCTTGTAAGTTTTCTGTGAATAATGACATCTAAATCTATAACTTTGTAATTAATAAACAAATATCTTAAAGACATATAAAATACATAGTTTGTACTTTAAACTAATAGGGACATTAAAACTAAGTTTATGGATTAAAACATAACAATTCACTATCAAGGTGTGAAAAAAAGGAAGTTACAGTTTGACAAGAGACACTTACTTGGAAGTTTAATGCTTTTGTAAGCTCTTTGATGACGACTTCCATTGTTGGACGCTCCGATTGAGTTTCTGCCAAACATTGGAATGCGACTTTTGTAAATGTATCCAAAGAGTCTTGATTGGCTCCTCCGCTAAACAAAGAAATGCTTTCATCATCCTCCATTATTTTAGGATCTATCAAAGTATTCAATGTTCCCTCATTGAAGCATTGTCGTGCTATTGATGGAAGCCCCTCTTGAACAAAAGTTTTATCGTAAGCTAACTTTCCAGAAATAATTTCGAACAAAACCACTCCGAAAGAGTAAACGTCCGATTTAGTTTTCAGCTTACCCGTGCTCATATACTCGGGATCTAAGTATAGATTTGTCCCGGCAATATTATTGGTAACAAGGGTGCTACCTTGTTGATTTGCGTGGTGTAACTTTGATAGGCCAAAGTCCGCAATCTTTGCAACCCAATTATCATCCAATAAAATGTTATCACTCTTTATATCACGGTGAACTATGCTTTCTTTGTCCTTTGTACTTGTATGCAGATAGTTCAATCCATGTGCAATATCAAGACATATTTGTATACGTTGAGCCCAAGTAAGATTAGTCATATTATCACTATTTTCCAAATAGTTAGCTAGGCTACCATTAGAAACATATTCATAAATCAGGATCAACTCGTCTCCTTCGTCACAAAAGCCTTGAAGAGAAACTATATTTGGATGCTTACAATTACTAAGCATTTCAATCTCGGCAAAAAAACTTTGTTCTCCAAGCTCATCAACTCTTCTAAAGATGCGTTTAATAGCTACCGTGCTATGTTTCTTAGGCAATTTGCCCCCATTATTCCCTTCAATCGCTAACGAATTTACATCAAGATCAAGTTGTGCTTTGTAAACCTGCCCGTAACCGCCCGACCCAATGCAGTATGTTTCAGAAAATTTATTGGTTGCCAATTCTATGTCTCTCAATTGAAATTTCAAGTGATCCAAGTTCTTCGCCTGCATTAGCAAATTACTAGTCAAACAAAAAACATCACGATGCACCATAATATTAGATAAGAACAACTAGAAATCTTATTGTGTTGATCACTAGCTTTAATGATACATCTAGTCCTTTAATTAACATAATAATTACCTTGAAGTAGTTGGATGATGATTTGCCTTCAATCGCGGTAACAACTGTAACAGAATTTTCCTTCAAATACGAAAAATATCGACGATGAGAATTAATTAAGTTAGAAAACTTAGTTATATGATCTAGGAAATGAGCAACATTGAAAATGAAATATGAAAAAGAGAAGCAAAAAGGCCACTTACATGTCTGTCTTGAAGTTCCAATGCTTTCTGAAGCTTTGAGAGAACTTGATTCATGTCGGGTCGTTGAGATCGATGTTCCTTTAAACAATAATATGCTATTTTAGCGAAAATATTAAATGATTCCGTGTTCATTTGTTTTCGAAGATCAGGGTGGATCAGATCATCAAGTTTGGTATCTTCATAATGTGATCTAGCCAACCGAGCAAAATACCAATTATCATTGTTTTGGACACACGCTTCTGTTCCAAACAAGATTTCAAACAATAAGACACCAAAAGAGAAGACGTCGGACTTATGAGTCAAAACTCTAGTAATTTCATATGCAGGATCCATACGTTGCGGTGAGCCGTTATATTTAGTATAACGTTGAATACTATGCTTCTTAGCAAAAATAGAAAATCCAAAGCCATGTAACTTTGGTTCCCAATTGTGATCTAGTAAAATTTTGGAAGACTTGATATTACCATGTATGACATACTCATCGTCATCCCATACATCATTATGAAGATATTTCAATGCTCGTGCAACCCCGACACATATATGCAATCTTTGGATCCAGGTGAGGGTCGGGGCACTTAAATGTTTATCGAGGCTTCCATTGGCTTCATGCTTGTTTAAGACGATAAACGAATGATCATTCTCATCATAAACCCTAAAAGGGGAGGTGATATTTGTGTGGTTTACATGGTAAGACATTTCCATCTCGTCGATAACAGCGTTATCGTTCTTAGATACACGTGCAACAATGTCATGGATGTCACCCTGCTCATGATCAATGAGTTGACCTTTGTAAACATCATAACAAGTACCTCTTTTCAAAAGATTTTCATCTGCGAAATTGTTGGTGGCTGTTTCCACCTCTTCATAAGAGATTTCTAATGAATCCCAATATTTATCAAGGGATATGTCTGTGTAAGATGAAGAAGAAGAAGAAGACATGATCGATGAAGCCAACAAGGACGATTTTCACAGATCGATGAAAATATTAATTGATCGATCGATCGAGGAGTGATTTGTGAAGCTAGATCGATCAGCTGGCCGGGTGAAAAATTAAACGATTTGCATTTGCAGTTGTATGTATTGTGTACTAGAAGATTAATTTCTTAGATCTAGTATAGTACAACTTCTTTCTTCTTACCAAATATATTATACTAGAAACAATTAAGCTAGCTTGGAGCAAGTTGTTCTATTTTCTTGTATTGGTAATGGTATGATATGAGATGGTGGGAATTAATTAAAATTTGATTTGACTATTGGTATGAGCCGATAGATCGAGTTGATATATGATGCTTATTTACAATGGAAAAACAAGTTTTGATTGGTGAAGAACTTAAGATATGATATTAGTTGTTAAAAATCTTTTTTAATATTTCAACTGACGGTCAATATAATGGATGTGTGTAACTTAAGAAAGCGTTAAAAAAACTTAAACTATCTTTTCTCAATTGGCTCCTGTTAAAAAAACTTAACCCATTAAGTTTTATTAGAATTTCAAACTGATATTTTAAAGTTTTTTGATGGAAAGAGAAAATGAGTCGATTGATGTAAAACTTACATAAAAAAATGCTTCAAACAACAAAACAATGCTTAAATCGGGTGATTAAACTTTCGATTAATCAAGCCAATCGTCATTTAAAGCATCATTTTGAGGTAAATTTCTTCTATCATTTCAGAACAAGGTCATATATGAGACAGGTATATGTGAAGAAAAGTTATATAAACAAAATTTATTTCTTCATCAGGTAATTAATTATATTGGACATGCATCTTGTGAGTTGTGACATTAAAAAAAAGAAGGTGACAAGGTCTTGTGAGGTAGGTATATGTGAACAAATATATAAATAAACTTTAGTTATTAATTAATCCGCTAATTATTGACGTTATTTAAATTACAGGTCAATTAACATGTTTAATTTCGGAACATGAGATAGAGTGGAATTGTTGAACATATTTATATACAACTTTTGACAGTTGAACTTTTATTATTAAACAGCATGTTTAATGAGTTACAGATCGATCGATACAATTAATATTTTTGATAGGTCAAATTTGAATGTGGATCAAGTAAATATAAAAAATTTGCACTTGGACTAGTTAAAGGCAAAGTTTTCCTCGATATTAGTTATTGGAACTCCACTTGTATATTTTATATGTTTTTAAGATTACAAGTCATCTAATTATTTTAAATGATTTTTAACGTATTAATTTGTCATATCAAAGAATTCATTTTCGATGATATTGAAACCCTTCATTTTTATAAATCTGCAACAACAAAATCACACGACGACTACCAAAAAATATGGCAAGTGTAAGGCCACAAAGGATGATGTTATGAAGGCAAATTGAAGAGAAATAAATATGAAATATCTAAGAAACTAAATTGACGGTGAGGGTGGTACGGTATTAAATGAGTAAAATGTGTGGCCAGCGAAAAGATTGTGATTTCATTTGATTGTCTTGATTTTCGAAAGAAGAAAAACTCTCAAACCTTGCTAGCCTAACATGATTTACAGTGAACTTGTTTCCAAGTCAATTGAATGATCTAATTCTAAAAAAAATTACACCAACCCCAAACCAGCTGTAAATAAAGTTAGAGCCCTATTTGACCGCCTAAATTTCCTCCCTCCTTACTTTATTTTATTATATTATACTAGATTAGAACCCGTGTACTGCATGGGGTTAAAATATAAAAAAACATAAAAATTGAATTATATATCTATATAATAATTCAAGGTTTTAGGGGGTGAATTTTTTATAAAAAAAAGTTTTAAAGGAAAGATATGAAATATCATGCATGAGTTGATGAAACAAAATATCTTTAAATATTAAATATTTACAAATTTTTAAACAAAATGATTATGATTTTATAAATATTATTATTTAACCCGTGTGTAACACACGAGTGTTAAACCTAGTTCAAGGATACAAATCACTTTATTGGCGGTTAAGTTTACAAATCCAAGTATACTAATAAGGTGAGTTACAAGAGCACGTTACCTAAAATATACAAAGAAATAATATCAAAAATTTGCCTCAACCTTTCATTAACTTCTTCAAGAATATGAAATTCCAGTAAACTAAAATCAACTTCTAAGCTAAATACAAAGATATAATATCAAAAATTCACAATTTATTGCATATATAGTAAAGCTGCATCATAAAAGTTTAAATAGAATGTTAAGAAATTTGTCTTCACTTATGTATGTATGTTGTATAGATTTAAGCAATTTGTTTTGAGTGTGAAGTTTCAACAATCATCTCCATCAGCTATTAGTCATATAATGTAAAATTCAATACAGTCTACAAATACTTATAGAAAAGGCTAGCTTGATGGTAATAACAATGACCCATTTGACATCCAAATCAATATTGATGCAGGAGCATCTGAACAATGTCGTAATCAAGAATCATAACCTATAACAGTTAATAGCCATAACCAATTTAGTCTTCATGTCTACAACCTAAAAATGTATAAAATCATCTTCAGTAAGAAATAAACCACAACACTCATAAAGTCATAATCAAGAATCATAACCTATAACAGTTAATAGCCATAACCAATTTAGTCTTCATGTCTCCGTCCTAATCCACTTTCGGTCATGTCTTAAAAGAAAACTCTAGCCATCATTTTCAGTTGTAAAGAAAGTACGTACGTAAATCCTCAACCGGTTCAACCAGGACCCGGCACCTATACCGGTCCGGTGGATTTAACCGGATGCATGTTGAACCGGGCGGTTGTTACAAGAATCGGATCAAACCGGGTTGAACCGGTATAATATTTGCAGTTCGACCAGACTGAGCATGACTTGTGAACTGGGTACCAAGTTCCAACTTTTTGTTTTCATTTGTAGGACCTTTTTTAACTTTAGTTTTATTTTTTCTCTGTTTAAATTATTAGGACACAACATGTATACTATAATATTGTACTAGTTTAATGCCCGCGTTACGCTCGGGAACACAACATTCAAGTGATGCTTTTAAGAATATTCATGAATGTTCCAATTAGTTTTTATACAAAACCGTGATAAACCAGAATACATGATATACTTTTAAAATTAGACTTTTAGTATAACAATATTATACTCAAATTTACTACACCAAAAAGTGCTCAGTTTATGGTGTAATTTATTTTTTTTAAATCATATAAAAATGTTATGTATATTTATAAAACACCGAGGTCTTTAATTGTATGTTATTATTAACTTTATCCATAAGTTTCATTTTTAGACTCTATCAAATATAAACCGACTCATGTACACCCCTTGTAGTAGAGGGTTAAAAATATAAATACTCTTAAAATTTTCAGAATTCTCCAAAATATTAGGGGACTAAAAATGTAATTAATTTTATTATAATATATTTTATATACACATTTTAAATAAAAATCATTATTGTGAGATAAACTCTCATATTATGTCACATAAGCCAGAAGCTTTAAAATTGTGCCACATAAACTTTTTACGTTTTCCTATATTATATAAGGATTTTTGTTTTTTCATCCTCATAACGTTTCGCCGTGACTGTATACTCTTGTTTTCACCTTAGGAGATCATTTTGGTAACATATTTTCACCTTACGAGATCATTTCAAAATCTCTCCATGCCAGGGTGGCTCTGTTTAATAAACTAATCACTAACCAACCCTTCTATTCACGTTGTCCAAAATAACAAAACAAAAAAAGAAACAAAAATCATTTCATCATCCACTCTGCCGGTTCAACAACGTTGTTAGAACTTCGCTGCCCTTCGACCACGCGCTCGTTCATCATTGACTGCCACCCAAACTCTGCACCCAGATCGTTGTCGATCCCTCCAGGGCAACCGTAACCGATCTGCAGTAGATTCAACTTAGATTATATCATACTGGTAGGTTCTTTTGCTTTTTGAGGACATGTTTATTTTTACTTCTAGTTGCCAATCATGAAGTACAAATATCTCAACATTTTTCTTTCATTCATTAGATCATGTGAAGCTTCTTTCATTCATTATATCTAAGTTAAACCATAGAATTGTAATTGTGAATTGTATTGAATGAATAATAAGGATTGTACATGAGAATATATAATAATATAAAATACATCTAGGCCCCTCTAGATTACACAAATAGTAACCCTAGACTAATACTTGAAATATGTCTAACATCCCCCCGCAAGCTAAGGCCGAGTAACGACCTGTAGCTTGGATCGCAAAAAGATATGTCGGTCAGTAGCCAAGGGCTTGGTGAAAATGTCAGCTATTTGATCACCAGTGGATATATATTGTACTCGTAACTTTCCAGCAGCAACTTTTTCCCTGACAAAGTGGAAATCAACCTCAACATGTTTGGTTCGAGCATGAAACACAGGATTCGCTGATAGGTACGTTGCCCCCAAGTTATCACACCATAAAGTGGGGGCTGACTTTGTGGGAATACCAAGTTCACGTAGGAGAGCTTGTAGCCAAGTAAGTTCTGCAACTGTGTCAGCCAGGGCCTTGTACTCTGATTCAGTGGAGGATCTAGAAACTGTGCGTTGTTTTCGAGCTGTCCATGAGATTAGATTAGACCCCAAGTAAATGGCAAATCCCCCAGTGGATCTCCGATCATCTGGACAACCAGCCCAGTCAGCATCAGAGTAGGCTTGAATATCCTGCCAATGAGCATCTGTGAAAGCATGTAGAGTAGATCCAGATGCTCGCTTGATAAGTAGCCCATGATTGGAGGTGCCAAGTAGATAACGTAAGATACGCTTCACTGCAGACCAGTGATTTTCAGTGGGAGCATGCATGAATTGACAGACTTTGTTGACTGCAAAGGAGACATCTGGTCTGGACAGGGTAACATACTGTAAAGCACCAACCATTTGTCTATATTTGACTGGATCCGAGAATGCCGGGCTGTCATGTAGAGATAATGGGTTGGATGTACTCATAGGTGATGGAACCGGTTTGGCAGCAGACAACCCGGCTCGTTGTAAGAGCTCCACAATGTATTGTCTCTGAGACAACATAATGTTCTGACCTTGATTTACTACCTCTATGCCCAAGAAATAGTCAAGTGTGCCAAGATCCTTGAGGTCAAAAGTGTTGCCAAGTTGTGTGATGACCTGATTCATTACTGCAGTGTTGTTGCTGGTGATGATAATATCATCTACATAAACTAAGAAGTAGATGAGTGTACCTCTTGAGTTGTAGATGAAAAGTGATGGGTCAGTCTTAGAACCTGAAAAACCCAGCCGTTGCAAAACAGTAGACAATCTGTGAAACCAGTTTCTTGGAGCTTGTTTGAGGCCATAGAGAGATCTGTGCAAGAGGCACACATGGTCTGGTTTGTCAGGATCTACAAATCCCGGTGGTTGTTTGAGATAAATTGTTTCATGTAGATCACCATGTAGGAATGCATTTTTGACATCCAACTGACGTAACGGCCATTGATTGGTAACTGCTAGTGACAGAACAGTTCTGATGGTGGCTGGCTTGATAACAGGACTAAATGTTTCATGAAAATCAATACCTTCTTGTTGGCTAAACCCTTTTGCAACCAATCTTGCTTTATAGCGATTTAAGTCACCATTTTTGTCATGTTTTAACCTGTAAAGCCACTTACAATCAACAACATTAGTGTTAGAGACAGGTGGAACTAGAGACCATGTACCATTCTTTACAAGCGCATGATATTCTTCAGCCATGGCTTGACGCCATTCTGGATATTTGTTAGCAATGGCAAAGGATGTGGGTGTGGTGGTGGGAGGTGATGTGGTGGTATGAAAAGCGGATGGATCAAAAGGGACACGAGGTTTTGGATGTTGGCGAAGATTGGAAGGTCTAGGTCTTGTTGGTGGAGGTGGAGGAGGTGGTGGGGGTGGGGGGCACGGTGGTGGAGTAGGGGAGTTATTTGATGTGTTGTGTTGGACTGGCGTTTTGGGCGGCGTTTGGCAGTGAGGATCGGGCGTTTTGGACGCTGGTGGAGTAAGGGGGGGCGTTTGAGTGGGCGTTTGACAGGGGGTTTTGGGCGTATTGGACGTTGGTGGGGTAGTGGGTGGCGTTTGAGTGGGCGTTTTGGGCGTTGGTGGGTTAGAGGGTGGCGTTTGGGTGGGCGTTTGGCAGGGGGTGTTGGGCGTTTGAGACGCCAGGGGTGTTTCAGGAGAGGGGATTGGGGGGTCGGGTACAAAGGAGGTGTATGAAGGTGGAGGTGGGCTGGATGTTTGAGGTGTTGGTTGTGGTTGAAATGGGAAGTGATTTTCATTGAAACGCGCATGTCGTGCAATGTAAAGGCGATCGGTTGTGGGATCAAGACAACGGTATCCGTGATGATCGGGACTGTATCCAAGGAAGATACATGGGGTAGAGCGGAGATCCATTTTGTGTGGATTGTATGGACGAAGGTGGGGAAAACATTGACAACCAAAGACTTTAAGAAATGAGAGATCCGGGTGTCGTTTGTGAATGATTTCATATGGAGATTGGTTGGAGTTGGAACGAGCGGGCATGCGGTTTATTAGGTAAACCGCAGTGTCGAAAGCAAAGTGCCAAAACCTCGGTGGGGCTGAGGATTGGGCGAGTATAGTAAGACCTGTTTCGACAACATGACGATGACGTCTTTCAACAATACCATTTTGTTCGCTTGTGTGTGGACACGAGCGACGATGTGTGATACCGAGACTCTTAAAGAAGGTTGAGAGATTGCGAAATTCTCCACCCCAATCTGTTTGAACTGTTTTGAGTTTGGTGTTAAATTTTCGCTCAACCATTGACAAAAATTGTTTAAATGTGTTGTAAACATCAGATTTTTGCTTTAGGTGAAAGATCCACATGTAACGTGAGTAATGGTCAACACACAACATAAAGTAACTATGACCATCAAATGATAAAGTGGGTGCGGGACCCCAAACATCACAAAATATTAAATCCAAAACATTTGAACTACGAAAAGATGAATTGTTCAAAGAAAGTTTAGTAGACTTTCCCATATGACAAGAATTGCAAAAAGAACTTGACAAATTATTTGAAACTGGAAGATGATAATTGGATAGCATGGATTGTAGAAGACGATGATGTGGGTGACCCAGTCTTTGATGCCAAACAGTCGACGAAGCGCGTATGGCAGAAAAGGCTGTCTTATTGATGGAGTGTAGCTGTGGAAGGTTGATAGTGTAGAGTCCATTGTTACTTGGGCCCGTGAGGAGGGTAGTGCGTGTAGATATGTCCTTCACAAGAAAGAAATAAGGGTGAAATTCAAAGAAGACATGGTTGTCAAGACAAAATTTTTGGACTGAAAGTAAATTCTTTTTGATTTGTGGGACATGTAGGATGTTAGCTAAGGAAAAAGTTTTGTGTGGTGAGTGAATGTGTGAGGAACCAATATGGAGAATGGGTAAACCCTTACCATTGCCAACATGAAGAGCGTCATCACCATTGTATGCTTCAGAAGTACCTAAGCTTGCAAGGTCCGGTGTAACATGGCTATTGGCACCTGTATCCGGGAACCAAGTTGAGGACGAGGAGGATCTGTGATCGGCAAAGTTAGCCGATGGCTTTGCACGAAAGGTGGATGGATCCCGATTTGGGCACTGAGATGGGATGTGCCCAATACCACATCTGTTGCATGTTCCATAAACAGTGTTCTGATTTGATGCCCATTCAAATTGACTTCGGTTGTTGTTGTTGCGGTTGGTAGAACCGCGTCCACGTCCTCGGTTGTTGTTGTTGTAACCACGACCACGGTTATTGTTTTGTGGTGGTCGGTAACTGTAGTATGCTTGAGGGGGTGTATTAGTAGTTGTGAGTTGGTACCCAAATTGTGATGCAAGTTGTTGGATGGCAGAAAGTTGAGTTGGTGTTGGGTTAATGGAAGCAGAGGTGGAGGGTTTGATTTGAGTGTCGGTGGTAACAGTGAAGGCTTGGGGTGGGGTTGATGTGGAGGTAGGTTTGTTGATGAGGTAATCATGATCAGAAAGTACGCCTTGAAGTTCATTGAAGGCAATGGGAACTTGTCTAGCAAGGAGGTTGGACTTCAATCCGTTGTATTCTTCACGTAGGCCAGCAATAACAAGCATCACTAAGTCTTTATCTTTGACTGGTTCCCCAATGTTGGATAGGGCAGTGGCATACCCTTGAGCCCTAGTAAGATAAGCAGATGTTGTTTCATCACCTTTCATCTCAATCTTCAAAAGTTGTGTTTTGAGAGTGAATTCACGTGAACTTGTATGAGGGGCATACGCATGTTCAAGTGTCAACCAAAGATCTCGTGCTGTGTTACCTTGGATGTAATCATAGGATGCTTCAGATATGGTGGATATCAAGATCATGCGTACATGAGCATCATTACTTACCCATGCAGTAAAATTAGGGTTAGGTCGAGTGGTGAGAGTTGGCGGCTCTTTGTCGGTGTCAGTTGTACTAGGGGTTCCTTCAATGGTAGGAGGTGGGCAAGGTATTGATCCATCTATGTAACCAAACATATTGTTGGTGACAAGAAACGGTGTGATCATGGTTTTCCAATGACAGTGATTGTTCGGGTTTAAGGTGAAGGCAAACTTGTGTGAATTGTGGGATGTTTTCTCTTGAGTTGTGAAAGCGGCGAGAAGTGCCATGGCTTAGGGTTACGGCTTAGGGTTACGGCTGTTGTTGGTGTTTTGAGGGTGACGGCGGAAGGGAGTGGTGGTGGCGGCTAGAGATTATTTTTAGGGTTAGGGTTTGCTTGGCTCTGATACCAAGTTAAACCATAGAATTGTAATTGTGAATTGTATTGAATGAATAATAAGGATTGTACATGAGAATATATAATAATATAAAATACATCTAGGCCCCTCTAGATTACACAAATAGTAACCCTAGACTAATACTTGAAATATGTCTAACAATCTATATGGAAGATTTTAAGTCCAGAAGAATGATATCAGATGCACCTAGCGGGGATAAGTTCATACTGCCAGTTCAAACGTGTCAACGTCTTACGCTTGAAGAGGTTCAATTGGCAACCAACAACTTCGACAAGGCATTACTCATTGGTTGTGGGGGATTCAGCAAGGTGTATAAATCTATCACCAAGTTTGGGTCAGTAGACGAGGTTGCAATTAAGAAGTTGAACTCTACATCCAGCCAAGGGGCGCATGACTTCGAGGCCGAAGTTAAGCTCATTTCTAAGTTGCGTCATGGTAATCTAGTGTCTTTGATCGGCTATTGTTGCGAAGGAAAAGAGATGGTCTTAGCTTATGAGTTTATGCCAAATGGGACACTTGAAGATCATCTCCACAAAGGTTATACAGAGTTATCCTGGTTACGACTACTTAACATATTCATAGGCGCTGCTCGTGGTTTACACTACCTTCACACAGGTACATCAACTCAAGAAGGAGTGATACACCGCGATATAAAGCCCTCCAATATTTTGCTAGATTCAAATTTTGAAGGTAAAATTTCTGACTTTGGATTGGCAAAAGTGGGCACAATACATCCGACAGGAACTATTGTGAGCGCTTCAGGCAATTTCAAAGGTACATTTGGATATATGGATCCATGCTACTGCCATAATGGACAACTGACGAGAAAATCTGATGTTTACGCCTTTGGGGTTGTCCTTTTTGTGGTGTTATCTGGTAAGCCAGCGGTAGATCTAACGCTTACTGAATATCAACAAAGCTTAGCAGTTTGGTCTAAAGCCCATGTCAAAGAGCGAAGACTCAATGAAATTGTTAACTATAGACTGAAAGGACAGATCTCTAAAAAATGCTTAAAGGAATTCACAAGAATGGCAGCCGACTGCTTGCATGAAGAACCGACAAAACGCCCTACCATGGCAGAGGTTGTGGTCAAGCTCGAGTCTATTTTGTCACAAGAAAGACAAAGTGTTGGTTCTAGTGCTTATGATGGAAACTTCTTAAACATGGTAAGATATTATTTCACACGCAAAGTTGACTTGAAGCCGGCTCATGCAGAGGGAAACATATCTAAAAATCAAAGTTTAAGACTTTTTACATATTCTGAATTGGTAAGAGCAACAAATAATTGCAATCACAAGAAGTTCTCCTCACGTTCACTTGAAACCATTTACAAAGGCTGGGTCGATAAAACGACATATGCCCCTACAAGACCTGGTGTTGGTTTGCCTATGTATGTTAGGACAAGGCTTATAAGGACATCTAAGGTAGCTTGAAACAAAGCAGTGTTTTGTTTTTGCCTTTTCAGTTAGTGCAAACTTATAAATAAACAGAACTTTTTTATGTGCAGCTGGATCTCAAACCTGAAGAGTTCATTCATCCCAATCTTATCAAACTCTTAGGATATTACTCGAGTGAGCAAAAATTGTCTTGTGTTTACAAGCTAATTTCTGGCACAACTTTAGATAAGCTTCTCTATGGAGGTAAGAAAATCTTCTAATTGTAATTTCTACGAAACTAGTTACTATGTTCCAACATATGTGACTCTGCTTCTGAGTCATTCTGTCATAGTCGTTGTGTAATTTCTACGAAACTAGTTATATGCTTTGTATACGCAGAGCCAGGTAAGACCTCACTTTCTTGGGTTTTACGGCTGAAAATAGCAGTAGGAGCAGCTCGGGGCCTATCTTTCTTGCATAAGAAGGGACATCCAGCTTATCGACAGTTTAAGACCGCTTGTATATTGGTGGACAAGGTAAAGAAGATCAACTTTCTTTAATGTGCTGCAATTGCTTTTCAACATAACATCATTTTTTGTTCTTTTAATTATGTATAATATATACCTTCCAGGATTATAATTCTCGACTTTGGGATTTTGAGGTGGATGGCTCATTTATGGTTACCGGTTCATACTCAGCTGAAATGGGTGTACATTATGCGGCGCCTGAGTGGTTACGTTACCAAGCAGATATAAAACTTGATGTTATTGGTAAAATGGCAGCATGTAAATGCAAAGATGGTATGTTCTGCTTTCGACCTGGTTTTTTAGTTATATTCTAAAAGGATTGAGCTGGTTATACATGTGTCAATGCGACCACTGATCGAATGGCCACTTTGGCAGGTTTTGGAGTGAAGAGCGAGATATATTCTTTTGGAGTGGTACTTTTGGAAATATTAACAGGAATGAAGGTATGTGACTGGCGCAAACCAGTTGGAGAACACAATTTGATAAAACGAGCTACTCCGTTGCTAGCAGATGAGGTAAATTTGGGACGGATTCTAGACCCGCAGCTTATGGATAATAATCAACCTCCAAAGGGAGCATTCAAATTGGCTCAGCTTGTTTTAAACTGTCTAAAACCAAGACAAGTTGAACGCGCATCAATGGAAGACATCTTGCAGGTCTTGGAAGAGTGTTATCAACAACTGTTAAACTCATAAAAGGAAACAAAATATGTCATTTTTATTGATGAATGTATTTGTATATAACTAGATAGTTATGTTAGAATTTAAAGCTCCAACATTATTATACCAAGGCTATAAACACCAATCTGCAAACTATAATACAATTGTTTCTAAACCTTCACAATATACTCTGTCAGTTTACATATCCAACAAGATCAACCTCATACATGGCTAGCCGGCTGCGGTGGGGGTGCCACACATAATGTGTTAGGACTTTGTTGAAAAAAAGATGATTCTTTTAATTAACTAACTTTTAGAGCAAAACTTTCACGTTCGTATATAGAACGAAAGTTGTAATTTACTCGATTGTAATTTAAACAAGCGCAGAGGACAAAACTTAATAGTAATCACACGGATGGCGTTAAACTCTAATACTTTTACAGTTTTAATAAGGAGTATTGGATATTAACAGTTCCAGTTATTTGTTACTGCCCGCTACCAGTCCCATCCACCGAAATATGTGCTGACGATCTCAACTTTTATCATTTTTGCTACCAATGGGCAGTCGTTATAAACTAACGGCGTTAAGTTTTTTTCGAATTTCAGACAGACGTTTTAGGGATTTTGATCGGAAGAGTGAGATCTATTCTTTTGACGTTGTACTTCTGGAACTGTTAACAGGAATGAAGGTGTTTGACCGGAACAAACCAGAAGAAAAGCAGAATTTGGTAAAATGGGCTACTCCATTGCTAGCCGATGATGCAAAGGGAGCATTCATGCTGGTTCAACTTGTTTCAAAGTGTCTATAACCAACCGAAGATGCACGTCCATCAATGAAAGAAATCGTGCAGGTCTTGAGCTGGTATTGTGAAGAAACAGTATGACTCCTAAATGGCAAACAAAATAGATTAAGATCATTTATACCAAGTATGTATTTGGTTGTAACTTGATTATATGATAACATTCTTATGCAAAATCAATAATTTTGACTCAGGTGTACATGAATTGTTGTTAAACACTTAAACCTTCAAATGACATGAGTGACATAACAATCTTTACATTTTAGTCTGCTCTATGAATGCCTTGTAATATAGCAGTTGAAACCATTTTATTTGTTGGGTTGATCATGGTTGCCGGTCTTTGAATCAGAACTCGAGAAGAAATGGGAGAGACATCGGTTTAGGATACGTATGAGCATCTCCAAACCGGATGAGCGGGGGTGATCACACCCTTGGAACAGGCTTTGAAAGCCAATATGATGATTACGATATCCGGCCAGATACACATCAAAGAAAGTATTTTTATGCAATGTTTCTATTATATACTTTGTTACTAAGTAGTTACATAACCGGGCCACGTGCGGCAGATGGGACTTAGTTGTCATGCTTTGGCTTCGACACTTGTCATGCATTGCGGCGACAGAGACGACAAGGTCTCGCATTTGCGACTTAGCTACACACAATAAAATAAATTGTCTATTAATGTGTTAAAATATCTTAATAGGATATGATATGGGTGGCCGGGGTTTAGTGCTAGTGGTAAGTGGAGAAACTGACAAAACTGTCATCCTCTTTTTCTTTATGAAATAATGTATAAAGTCAGTCAATGATAGTAACTAGTAAGCCTCCATAAAAAATCAATGCTTAATTTCACACTAGCAACAAAGACCTGAACAAAAAGTCAAAAACATCCATTGTCCAGCAATTCTAAAGCTTCATTTGCAGTAGAGAGATAACTTAAAAGAATGACATCAGTTGCACCCTTATTCAAACAGCCACACCAAACGTGTCAACGTCTTACACTTGCAGAGATTGAATTGGCAACCCACAACTTTCATGAATCATTAGTCATCGGCCGTGGCGGATTTGGAAATGTTTATAAATCTGTCACCAAGTTCGGGTCAGTAAACGAAGTTGCAATAAAGCGTCTGCACTCTACATCTAGCCAAGGAGTCAGTGAATTCGAGACCGAAGTAAAGCTTCTTTCTAAATTCCATCATGGTAATTTGGTGCCACTGATTGGTTATTGCTGTGAAGGAAAAGAGATGGTCTTGGTTTATGAGTTTATGCCCAATGGGACACTTGAAGATCATCTCCATAGAGGTGGTACAGAGTTGTCCTGGTTACAACGACTAAGGATATGTATAGGCGCTGCTCGTGGATTAGACTATCTTCACACAGGTACGTCGACTCAACATGGAGTGATACATCGAGATGTGAAGACCTCCAATATTTTGTTGGATTCAAATTTTGCAGCTAAAGTTTCAGACTTTGGGTTGGCAAAAGTGGGCACGATTAATCAGACACGAACTCATGTAAGCACGTTAGTCAAAGGAACATTTGGATATATGGATCCATGCTACTTCTATAGCGGAAAAGTGACAAGAAAATCTGATGTTTACGCCTTTGGGGTTGTCCTTTTGGAGGTGTTAACCGGGAAGCAAGCAGTAGATCCAACGCTTGATGAAGATCAATGGAGCTTAGCAGTTTGGGCTCAAGACCACTTTAACGAGGGAAGAGTCAATGAAATTATTGACCATAGACTAATGGGACAAATCTCAAAGAAAAACTTGAAAGAATTTGCAAGCATAGCCGTCCACTGTTTACATGATCAGCCAAAACGACGCCCTACAATGGCGGAGGTTGTGGTCAAGCTCGAGTCTATTTCTTCACGTGAAAGAGAAAGTGTTGATGATGGAAGATTCATTAACAAGGTAAGAGTTTTCTTCACAGGAAAAGCCGACTTGATGCCGCCACATTTAGAGAGAAAAAAAGCGGACTTGATG
Organism: Tagetes erecta; assembly: GCA_030867185.1. Lineage (NCBI taxonomy): Eukaryota > Viridiplantae > Streptophyta > Magnoliopsida > Asterales > Asteraceae > Tagetes > Tagetes erecta. Next base: position 2,102,874 of record CM061489.1, on the reverse strand, counting down.
CCCTCCTATGCAAAGCGAGACCAGGCTGAATTGATGGCGGCTCGTTCAGGGGGAAACAAAGTTGATTTAATGTCGGCTCTTGCACAAGGAAACCAAGCTCACTGGATGTTAGCTCATGCAGAGAGAAACAAACCTTCTTTGACGTCGGCTCTTGCTGAGGAAAACAAAACTCACTTGATGTCAGCTTATGCAGATGGATGCAAATATGAAACAAGTGCTCAGTATGTTCAGATACCTAACATTCGAAATGTAAGAACTTTCACATACGCTGAACTGGTAAGTGCAACAAATAATTTCAACGACAAGGAGTCGTCAACATATTCACTTGAAACCATATACAAAGGTTGGGTCGATGAATTGACATACGCCCCAACAAAATCTGGTGTTGGTTTGGCTGTGTACGTTAGGACGAAGCATATTGAAATGTCTAAGGTAAGATAACTTGTTTTAATAAAAAAAATGATCAAGGGACTTGTTTTGATAGCATAGGGAATGAGTTTGAAAACAGTTGTCTGTTTTTGCCTTTTAATTTAGTCGGTCGAAGCTTATAAATTTAATGATTTTATGTGCAGCTGGATCTTAAAGCGGAAGAGTTCAATCATCCCAACCTTGTCAGACTCTTAGGATATTACCTGAATGAGCAAGAAATGTCTTGTGTTTATGAGCTAATTCCAAGTTTAGATAAACTTTTTTTTGGAGGTGAGAAAATCTTCTAGTTGAACAAAAACTTGTTAAATGTTTCCAAAGTATGTGACTTTGCTTTTGAGTCATTTTGTCACAGTCTTATGCAAATCGATCGGTTGGCTTTGAGTCGTTGAGGCGTATAGAATATGCTTTGTATATGCAGAACAAGGTAAAACTTCACTTTCTTGGGTTGCACGGCTGAAAATAGCAGTAGGAGCAGCTCAAGGGCTGTCTTTCTTGCATAAAAAGGGACGACCAGCGTATAACCAATTAAAGACCGCTTGCATAATGGTGGATGCGGTAAATAAGCCTTTATCTGACATGCTTGCGCGTATTTACATTTCCACGTAACATCAGTTTTACATTCTTTTAACATATCTCGCAGGATTATAATGCTCGACTTCAGGAGTTTGAGGTGGACAACTCATATCTAGCTCCTGGTTCATACCCATTTGAAATGGATGCACATTATGCCGCACCAGAGTGGTTTCATTATCAAAATAGCGTAATATTGAACAGCATGGGTGTAAGACATCATTGCGAAGAGGGTATGTAAACTGTCTTTTTAGCTATATTTTCTAAACTTATGCTCATATAGGTTACTAACTCCTTAGCAATCAACTCAATTATGCCTAAAATAGTGCGGTAGTTGTGCACGCGCCATTACCTCAATGGCTGACCGATAAACGACTATATTGACAGGTTTTGGAGTGAAGTGTGAAATCTATTCTTTTGGAGTGGTACTATTGGAACTACTAACGGGAATGAAGGTGTTTGACCGAAACAGACCAGAAGGAACGCAAAATTTGGTAAAATGGGCTACACCATTGCTAACACGCGAGGTAAATTTGGAAATAGTTCTAGACAAACAGATCCAAGTTAATAATCACCCTCCAAAGGGAGCGTTCATGTTGGCGCGGCTTGTTTCATACTGTCTGGAACCAACACAATGTAAACGCCCGTCGATGGAATATATCTTGCAGGTCTTGCGACAATGTTATCTAGAACAGTTTTGTATACAAGTAGATAGTCATGTTAGAACTTAAAATTCTAACCCGTGTTTAATAGCAAATCATAAATATAAAATCAAAAGGTGGATTTCTTTACCAAGATTTTGCATGTATACTTTAGCCATTATTTTATTTTATAAGTCATCCTAAACATATAGGAAATGGCATACATATAAGTTTTATTTTCAACATGCACCATACGTTTCGTATGGCCATTCAGAAGGTAACAACAACTCAATAGGAATATCATCGTCGATATCCTTAATCTCTTTTTTCTCCGCCACATCACCACCTGCCGATGGCTTTGGGAAGGTGTCTTCTTGCTTCATTTTTCCGCCACGAACACCACGAGGACCACGAGCAGACATACCTATCACAAAAGGAATGGCATTAGATATATTTTGATACCATGTATAATGTAGCACTAATCACTAACAGGCATATGTGACATTAGATTTGGATATTTTTTTATTGATCTTGTTAATTCAAGGTGTTTAAACTATATTTGATTTAGTGTATATGATATGTCCAATAAAAGTAAAAATAATATGACTTTTGACCAACAAAAATAAGTTATCAAACACATGTAAATGTTACACCAAAAATAGACACTATTAGAAAGAAAGTTTCTATGAGTATCTAAGTCCACACACTTCCTAATAGAAATTTGTTTGTGAAAGTATCTAAGTCCACACACTTCCTAATAGAAATTAACTTGTATTTAAACTCTGATTTTTCTATTAAAAAATAACTAACTTCATTATATAGTATTCAATGTAATAATGTCATCATTGCATTTATTTACCTTAATTTAGTACATTATTCAAAAAGTAGAATTCTTAATGTAACATGCAAAATGACGACCTGAAAAAATTACTTTTAATTTGAAGACATAATAAATCATTTATGACTTCCATAAAAAAAGATATATCTTTAAAAATTTCTAATATTAGTTTGTGAAAACGAAGATCTTTCATCCGTATTTTATGTCATATCATATCATATAAATAATTATATAATGGAATTAGTAATAAGCCTCTAAAATTATAGATATTATTAAAAAAAACCTTTAATATTATAGCTAGTATTTTAAATGACGAACGACAATAAATATTTAAATGACGAATGGTCAAAAACTATTAGACTTTAAATAAAATTAATAAAGCACAAAACGAAAATTGCAAATCCCTATTATAGTATACCAAATAAATTTTGCTTGCTTGATATTACTTGAAAATTTTCTCATAGTAATAACTTTATATTTAAAATATGTGTATATATATATATATAGTATAATATTATAATAACACTAATAACATTTTGTCCCTCTAATATTTAGAGAAATTTTAAAAACCTTAAGGTTACATACATAATTACATTTTTAACCTCTTTTACTATAGGTGTGTTTATACAAAATAAAACTTTGGTTAAAATTGATAATTGCTACAATTAAATACTTTAATTATTTTAAACATGCATAAATTTTTATAAGATATTATTTTTTTATAAAAAACACACAATAAAACCAAACATTTATTTATCTCTAATTTGAGTAAAATACTGATATACTAAAATAATATTTTTTTAAATAAATATTGTTTTCTGATTTTATCACAGTTTTGTCTCAAAACTGACCAGAATCGTCCATGACCCCATTAATATTCTTAAAATCACCTTATGGGTGTTGTATTACCAAACATAACGTGGTAACTAAACTAGTTACTATATATAATATAATAAAGAGAATATGATCATCAACTAGATTTAGAACATGAACCTTTGTTTTTACGGTTCTTCTTCGGATACACCGGTAAGAACACACCAGTTCCATTGCTTGCTTCCGCCGCCCTATCTCCGATCGCCGGGATCTTCACAAAACCACCGTTAGTTGTCATCTTAATTAACCATTGAAACAAGATACAAACTAATAAATGTAATTTTCTTAAAATAGATATAACAAATTTAATTAATTAGCACCGAAATCATAAATAAATTAGTCACCTGATAAAAATCAATCGGATACAATGCATCAAACAGTTGGAGAGGGCGAGCAATGGTGTTTTGTCCGGTGTAACGGCAAGCCATGCCGCAGCAACCATCACCGATTCCACCGTGAAAACGGAAGTAAGCTTTCACACCGCCACGTCCCCATGTTCCGATACGCTACAGGTTGATCGCAAAACATGAAAGTATGAACCCATGCACGAGTTAAAAAGTATAATACATGTAACTTTTTTTACATCTAACTTACTGATAAGCAAATGTTATAAGGTGTTAACCACTTATACATGCGCATGACAGGATTTGAACCATCAATCATTTTACAAAGTAATTAACCATGGACGAATTAGAAATTTTTTTTTTGATAAAATAACTATTATTAATCACTATTCACTAGCTTGTACATGCGCGTAGCATGATTTGAGTCATCGACCTCTTAAATAAAGAAATTACACTACCGACAGGATGTCCCCTTGAAATAAATGATAAATAAATATTTTTTTTCTTTTATAACGCCTTTTAATCTACTCCTAATTTAGGCTTATTAATCACATGTATTTTCTTTGTAACCCTTAAAAAAATGCTTTAATTACAACTAGAGACCTAGATTCAAATGTATTCGAGATAAACAACTTGGGATGACAATCCATTACCGTTTAGTAAATAAATATAATAAATTTTGTTATAACAACACAGAGATTTTCGAAAATACAATTAATAGAACCACCATGCATAAATCATTAACTTTTTAATTAAGAAGTACACCATGGTGTTTTGTTTAGACAAATAATAAATAAACATATAACAAAACTTCATCAATTATCATACCGGATTGATAGTTGGTGGTTGTGGTGGCGGTGATGGTGGTTTGATTAGGTAGTTGTTGGGATCATTAACAGTGAAATGATCGGAGTAATAGTAGTAACTGGTAAAGACAAGAGGTATCGGTGATACAAAATTTTGCTCAGACCAGTGATAGAAACACGGTGATTGGTGATCGGAGAAGTAATTTGCCATTTTTGGCGTTAATTAATTGTGACGCTAAAAGCACTCGGGGTTCATTTTATAGGGAAAGGGCCAAGAGAAGTGAATGATCAAGTGATTATAGTGGGATGATGAAAGTCACGTGACTGCAATGACGAAGCATAATAGGGACCAAGGAGGGTCACGCCCTCCCCCATTTTTTCCGTCTGAAGTATTGATTTGTTGGTCGGTTATTGATTTTTTTTATATATATTGGGTTTGGCCCACTTAAAAAAAACATTATAACTTTTTTTTGGGTTTTTATAACAATTGGGCCTTCCAGACCAAAAATCTTAACTTCACCACTGCATGACTGATCGATGAGTCACTTGTCACGTAGGATTTTTTTTACTTGTATGACCATCTCCCTTATTTCCCATTATGACAACTCAGCTTAATGGAGAAGTAAGTGGACTTTAGTTTGACTAGCTTGAATCTACCTAAAGTAATACAAATACAAAAATAAATTTTTATCACTTGTCATAATTTAGTGTATTCACATATGATTTTGCTGAGTTATTAAAGCCATATTTATCATCAAAGAAATACAACTATTTTGTTGATTATTTGTTTTTATTCAACTTTTCAAAGCTACAACTAACTTTGAATAGCTTTTTTATTTACACTCGATCAGTTTTTTATTTATTTATCATTGATACATAAAGTAATATTAAATTACAATTTATGATATTTATGATATTTGTTATATTTGTTATATTTGTTATACTTATCATTCAACCATGTAGTAGTATACACATATTTTAACCTAAATTTGTAATACGTTATAAAAATATTCTAAAGTGTTATCTATTAAACTTTTGCATATTAATAGATTTTTACTCAGATTTATTACTAAATTAGGTTTAATACTCATGTGTTACACACGAGAATAATAATATTTATAAATAAATTATAATTATTATATTTAAATATTTGTAAATATTTAATATTTAAAGATTGGTTCCATCAACTCATGATACATAGTGAAAAATTCCACTCAATTTTCCCTTCAAAATTTCTATTATGAAAAAAGTATTATTCCCCCAAAAAATTGATCTCCTTAAAATTTTAATTTATTATATAGATATTAACTAATAAAATAGTTTAACCATATCATAATTAGTAACATTGTCCTGTTATTTTTGAAATAAAAATATTACATGCAACTTTGTGTTTTTTATATAGTGACTATGGTTTTATCAGCAATTTAATGACTTTTTAAGAGAAAATTTGTCACGATCTTCATACAGGTTTAAACTTCAGACTTGATGCTACTGTGTTTTATGATAAATAATTAAATAAATAATATTACATTTATATTATTATATATTAAATGTTATATGTATGAAAGACAGTTGATCACATCTCATATCCGACATGTTCACCAATAAATTTTTGTGTAACGTCACGGTTTGACTGAAATTTTCAAGAATTAAATTGAATTTAATTCTATTTTGTCATGCATTTTCTTTGTTTATATTTGTTACTAGTTTAGATTCCGCGTATTACACGGGTATAGTATTGAAAAATATTAAAAACTTAAGTTCTAAAAACACTGTTATTTGATCGTGTGTTACATGGTGAAATTATTAATAATATATAATTTCAAATTTTCTAAAAAATTACATTTGAAAGTAATTTGAATATTACGTGAAATAAATGTTTGCTAAAGTAGTAAAACATTTAATTTGTATGCTAATATTTTATTTTAATATTACTTCTATTTACACTTGCCTTTGTTTTTTACTCTATAAAGTGGTAAACACAATTACCATGCATGAAAACATATTCTTTAAAATACAACCAACTCGTAAAAATATGAGGAATAGGTATAGTTGCGGTAATTAATATCAAAAAAATTGATTTCGATATTAATTAATAATAATGAGTAACATATGGCAAAGCAGTATTAATATTTGAAAATAAAAAAGAGTTAAATAAAAATCTTTAAATCCTCTGTTGACACTTCGTAATTTTAGTTAAAGTTATTTGTTAGAACGAATGCGGTAAGTGTAGTTATTGTTTTAAATACAACTCAACACGTAAAAATATGATGAACTTAGGTATAATTACAATAAGGGGTGACTTTGTAGAAATGTAACAAAGTTTGCCAACTATTCCAATTAAATATCTGCAACTTTTTTTGTCTCTTTAAAGCCACTAAAGTTTCATTAAGTGTTCTATCCTATGTAATAATTTTAGGGATATTAATATTTGAGTATAATAAAATGGAGTTAGGCAAATGAAACATGTATAAACTTTGGATACTATTTAGTGTATATTTTTATTCAATTTGAAGGGGCAGTTTGGCAAAATCTTAATCATTAAGTGCTGAATGTTAAGGGGTCTGAATCATTAAGAGGCACTATCAATGAGATGGATGTTGAGGTAGAAATGCAGATGAGAGTAAAGTTGGTATATGCTCCATTCAGTTTCATTCAGCATCTCTCTGTCTCTTAAACGTTCAGCACTTAACTGAACCATTCAGAAACTTTTTTTATGAAACAAACGCTCTGAATTCTGAATCTGAATGATTAAGCACTGAACTGAACCATTAAGAGATGAAACAAACAGTCCCTTAAACTTAATAACTTTATAACATTGTTATTTATTGGATGCATGTTTCATTTGTCCAACTCAATTTAAAAAATTCAAGCATTCGTAAAATTATTACACATGATTGAAACACTTAATGGATTTTTAGTGACTTTAAAAAGACAAAAAAAAATTAGGTATTTAATTAAAACAGTGAATAAACTTGGTTACATTCATATGACTTTGAAAATAAAAAAGAAGTTTATAAAAATCAATAAATACACTGTTACCACTTCGTAATTTAATTAAGAGTTATTTATTGGAGCGAAGCCCGTAATTGTAGTAAGTGTATTTTTCTGTGAATTATGAAAAAGATTCCCGAAATATTTTAATCAATTAATTAAGAAGTGAATTTTAAAATTCCCTATTTATTAGAGATCGAGCATGCATGAAAACTATATTTTATTAATTCTTGAAAAAATCAATATGAATGAAGAAATGAATTTAGGCGTAAATATGAGATCATACATTTTTTGGCTGAAGTTGAATGTCAATAGTGGCTTCATTGAATGACATGTGACATTCAAACCCTCTTTTATTAAAAGGTATGAATTTGGAAATTCCCTATTTATTAGGCGCATGCATGAAAACTATATTTTATAGATTTTTTAAAAAATCAGTATTAATGGATGAATGAATTTAGACGTAAATATGGAATCATACATTTTTTGGTGGGAATTAAATGTGTGGCTCCATTGAATGACATGTGACATCTAAAACCATCTTTTTAGAAGTTATTGATCGTAGATAAACGCGTGTCAGATTGACTCAAATTATGTTATTCGAGTATGAAATATGTTCAGGGTAATACCGATTGCCGATAAACTTAAATCGATATAGTTGTTAACTTGTTCTTTTATAAGAAACTATTTCATAATAACAATTAAAACCTTAAATTCATCTAATCTTTCATGTGTCATTAAATAAGACGTCTATGAGGATCTTGATGCCTCTTGTAATTAAAAGGTCACGCATATAGAATAGATTGCGAGCTATTTAAAAGAAACTAAATAACTAACGAGTTTTTAGGTAATAATGATTCATTATATTTTAATGGTTAAAAGATATTTATAAATGGTTAAAAGACTTTCTTTTAATGTTGCATCTTAACCAATAGACTAAAAGATATCTCTTAACCATTATTTAAAAGACTCTGGATCATTAAATAATCTTTTAATACAATTAAAAAGCTTACCAAATAGCCTGAGATGACTTGCTTTTTTTTAAATGTACAACATTAACTCGTTAAGCCCATATATATATAGAAATAATACACCAAGGAACTCTTTATACGTTATTGGGATTTGGATTATTTATGGCCCATTAATCTTCGGCTTTTATTTCGAACTATAGTATAAGATGCTTAGTGCGTGAGTCATTTATATATCACTATGTGTGTTACACGAGTTGAATAACGAAATATTTAATTATTATCGAGCATAATAAACAAAGAATCATATGACAAGTAAGCATTACACTGTAAATCATTCAGCACTTAACTGAACCATTCAGAGGTTTTTTTATGAAACAAACGCTCTGAATGCTGAATCTAAATGATTAAGCACTGAACCATTAAGAGGTGCAATAAACAGCCCCTTAATCATTCAGACATCTTAACCATTCAGCACTTAACCATTCAGACATCTTAGTTTTTTTAAACCACCTTGATTTTCAATAGTTTATATTAAAATGTTCATAAAAAACAAAAATTTAATAACACTGTAGGTTTAAATTTTATAAACGAGCATAATAATTTTAAAAAACATAAATTTTAAAAAATATAACTTTTTTAAAAATCCAAAGTTTTTGGATCCGTCTCATGAAACCCTCATATCCCCGAGTCATAACTAGGACCACACCGTCAGTAGTTATGAATTTGCTACATAACCTAATTTTAAAATTACACCATTGCCTGAATTTAAATTCAAGACCTTCAACTTAAGAGTCAACGCCTCTATCAAAAAAGTTAGTATCACATTAACAACGTATTGTTATCTATCTGGGTGATAACTGGTTTCCGCATATATTGTTTCATATGAAACCAAAAAATCCACAAGATCAACCTTTGTACCGCCATTGAGACCCAAATCAATTGATTTGTGAAGTGGTATTCTATATCCTTTTAATATTGAAGTCATGAGTACAAGTCACATTTGGTTCAATTTGCTCTAGGTGGACCAAGAGCCTTCAAGTAGTGTGTTTCCCATGAAATAGTGGACGGCCAGTTTATCGGCACCTTCTACATTTATACGGTGTGGGCGGTCTTTCGCTAATAATTTTACCCTAGTGAGCGGTGGAGCTTGTATATTATTAGTCATCCATTAAAATAATGTAGAACAAATTACATTTTTCGTCCTTAATGTTTTTTGATAATTACAAATCTCGTCCTTAAACTTTACTAATTACAATGTTCGTCCTTTATGTTTATAAGAAGTTACAAGTTTCGTCCTTTCAACTCACGACCGTTAATTTTTAACGTTAAACTACAATATGTTCCATCCATTTGAGGGCAATAAAGTCTTTCTCCATGTAAAGGACCATTTATGTAATTTATTTTTGCAACCTTCTATTGATATCAAAATAGTTCATATATAATAAGTTGATTTAAGCACCCCAGGCCCAACCACCCATACGACTCCATCCCCAAATATCTTGCCAGCTCACATGTTTTCATCACCACTGTACGCCTCCATCACCACCATACGCCGCCACCACCACCATTAATCCAACCACCATCTTCTACGTATCTACTCCTCCACCACCTCAATCAATGATCTAACCCACAAAAACCCATCATCGCATGTAACCACCATCAACGGGCTACCGTCACACTTCCCTCTCATGCGATTGAAACTCTATGCCACCGCCCTCTTCGTTGTCGACAAACCCGTAACATCCATCAACCACCACATCGCTCGCCAGCCTAGGGTTTTGAAATTAGGGCATCAATGGATGTGATATGACTGTGGCAGTATTTGGATATTCAGTGATGATTGCGATGGATGATGATGATATGATTGTGGTAGTTGTGTGATCTCCAATCGATATCCCCCTCTAATGGTGGATGATGATGGTGATGGTGTTGGTGTTGTGCCGACGATGGTGTTAGATGGTGAAATGGTGGTTTTGTGATGATTTTGTGTTGTTGGATGTTAGAAACTTTGGTAGCAGTGGACCAGCGGTGGTGATGGCGATCATGTTGCTGGAGAACTTTGATACAACCGGGTGTTTAAAAAGGTGGGTGGTGATTGGTTACCATATTTTAAATAAAAGAGTAAGGAAGAAAAAAAAATACATAATTCGTCCTTTATTGTAAATGACTATTTTACCCTCACGTGATTGGCACATGACACAGTTTAACGTTTAAAATAGATGTCCGTTAGTAAAAAGGACGAAACGTGCATAGTTTTCTAAACATAAAGGACGTTTACTGTAAATACCTAAGTTTAAGGATGATTTCTGCAAGTTGATTTAAACATAAAGGACGAGAAATGTAATTTTAACATGTGTGTCAATAGCCAAATAGACTTTATGTAGTAACGTGTCTTTATACATGATATGTATACCATAAGTTGAATTCAATGTCAACAGTTATATCAATCTAAACACGAATATAAACATATAATGTTTTTATTCCATTAGCATTTGACACATTTGGCTTTCTAGCCACTGAGGCAGTGAACTTCTTGTCCAGGGTTCAGCAAGTTATTCATAGCAATTTTTCGACACCTAAGGGTCAATGTTTTGTCTTTAGTAGGCTAGGTTTTGCTATTCAAAAGGGGTGGCGGCACAACTTGTTGCCTGTTTACCTGCCACTTTGTTGTAATTTCTTTTATGTTTAATTTCGATATATAATTAAAGCTATTTATTCATGTTCATCTAATCCAAATTGATATTCCCAAATTGTCTAGAAACATAAAATCATCGATGTCAATGGTATTCAACATGGGATCTAGCCGTTGGAGGCGGAAATGAAATCGTCACCATCAAAGAATGAAATTTGAACATTAGGAAACGCGACGTTTGAAAAGCTATAAAATCAACCTTGCATAACACGTTTTCAGAATTCACATGATTTGTTTTTAAATCATTTTCACTAAACACATTAGACGCGGATTAACAATCCTTTCACACTTTCACTACCATAACTACAAGGGCTTGAGCCCCAAGACGAAAAGATAGCATAACATGTCATGACGCGTAAACCATCATATGTCACATTGTCACCGATGTATAGAACGGTAAATCCATAATGTTACTGCATTCTATTTCGAAAATAGTAACAAACCTAGAGGTAAAATAGTAATTTTCATATTAGATCATAATCAACTAATCAAGATATAAACACGAAACAATTAACCAATTAAAAACCGAAATGCATTTTACCATACGCCACATTACACCGTAGCATCTCTTTTCTATACACACCGGCGTATTTTAGCAAACTGTAGCCGTGTAGCGTATGGAGCAAGCTTCTTCTACCGTTCACGACGAATCGGTCCCGCCGGTGACCGGAAAACACCGTCAAAAACCTCATCGTAAACACAGAGATGAAACTCCGGCGTTTTCCCCTGCTTTTGCGATCTAACACAATCTTCACACAACGAACGATTAGGTTTGCTCTGAACCCTAGGGTACACATCTTCAATCTTCGGAAAACTTGAATTCAAAACCGAACCAAATCCGAACATGTTCATGTACGTTTCTCTCTGCATCAACATATCATGAAACCGATCGTCGTAATAGTACGGATTATACGCAAATTGTGCATCGTTTGAATCGTGTACATCTAGATCGCTTTGTTTACCAGGCTTTCGACGACGATCTCGTCGTGAACGTTTTAAAACAACGAAGAAATAACAGTTCGTTTCTCGAGCTATACCAGCGAAATTAACCTTACCGGTGATTAAAATCTTCCGTCGCTCTGGTGATGTTTTCGGTTTCAAGCTATCTACTAAGTAAGTAGTTAGATTGTTGTATGAGATGCCGATGATTTGGCTCAATTTGATCTGAAACGCCTTGTACACGAGATCTGGATGAATCTCAATGTTTCCAACATTCGTTTGCCGTACGCCGTCGTATAAAACGACGGGAAAAGTTGTGGTCTCCGGCGAATCATCGTCGGCTTTCACCATTTTTTCCGATCAAGCTTTAAGGAAGGTTCTAGAGACTGGAAATGAATGGGGAAGGGTTTTATAAAAGTGGTGGGTTTTAGGGTTGGGTGTGTAATTTGGTGAAGTAAGGGGGTGTTTTTGTAAATTTGGGAAATTTAGTTGCTTGGGGCTTAAGGCGTTGAGGGTATTTGCCATTTGGTACGTCAATGCGTGAGAATATTAAAAGACGATAGTACCCTTGTGTTGTGTGAAACACTGAAACAGTAGAAATATTTGGCCTGAAGTGAATTTTCCGGTTATTGTACTTTTTACACTCGGTAAAATGCTGATATTCACATTGTTAAATTATCTGAAAATTTAGAACACACTATCTATTAAGGTAGAAAATGTAGCTATGAAAATTATGTAAATATGAACTTTTGATAATTTCCTTTTTTAAATAATAAAATACTTATGTGTCACGTGTGAAGTCTGGATCTAAACAAAATTATACGTGTCACTAAACAGATTAGAGCACATCATTATCTTGGTCAAATATGAAGTTATGTAATTTGAATATTGTAATTGTGGTTATTTCTTAATGAACCAAACTTTATTAATTTTTATATTTTGTTTGAAAGCCTAAGATTGTAGTCGGTGTTCACAACAGATAAATCTTAATTATTTCATTGAAGTTATCTTTATAAGTTTATCAATGATTCAACTTGTTCACCCTTTATAACTTTATCAAGTGGGTGATCTTACCCACTTGGTTGATAATAATTAATATTCATTGATCTTGACTTTTGTTTAATAAATTTTAATAAAATAAAAATTAATAACGAGGTCGGGCCAATACCCGTGAGACCCTTTTGAACTATATGAATTATAGAACTATAGGGGTGCTACTGTAAAATTCAAACAGTAATTGCTAAAAGTTCAACCTATTTTTTGCATTCTGCAATTTTCAAACGACTTGAGATCCATATTCCATACACAAGTTCTCTTTATTTATTTGAGATTGCTTACACTACCTTTTTACATGAATATAAACATATATAAATTAAATTTACATCTTATTTCGTGATCTTATATACGGATACAACTTTTAAAAGAGATAGATAACATAGAACTTTAAATTGATAATTTTTATAAAGTTGTTACGTGACAACATATGATTAAAAAAGGTTTGTATATTATAATAGATAGATAGATAGATAGATTGGAGGGCCTCGTTCGACAGGATTGCTTCGAAGCAATCACTCATTAGGAGAGGTGTTAATATTTCATCACCGGAATGTTCGATGTGTTTCGGAGTGATTGAAACGCCAATCCATGTGCTTCGGGATTGCCCGTTTGCTTCACACGTATGGAATGAGGTGCATAATTGGTGTGGCAACCATTTTGCTTTGAATACCCCTATTAAATCGTATTTGGCGTCGACTTTGCATTCAAACGAACATGCAGAACTTAGGAATGCTTATTACTCCATTGCTTTAGCCACTCTTTGGTTTATTTGGTTAGCCCGGAATGAATTTATCTTTAGCTCTAAAAAGCTGGTCGTTAGTAATGTGATGGATTTGATCAAGTTTCATACATTTTTTGGATGAAGAATAGAGCCAAATTAAGAGTCGACCTAGCATGGCATAATTGGTGTAATTTCATGTTTCATAGGTTTCCTTTGTAATATGTTCTTGTGACAGGTGTTTCAGCCCTAGCGTCTTGCTAATGGCTCAGTTTTTTAGTTTTTATTATATTGCAGTTCATAAAAAAAATAGATAGATAGGTTGTATCATAAGTATATAAAAACCGTAGTTATGTATGTTTATATTAAAAAAGATTTAAAAATTATTATATTCAAACTAAATAAGATAAAATGCTCATTTTTATTGTGTATGTTTTTAAAAATTAACATAAAAAAGTTATGACTGTTTAAAATTTAATGAAAAATGGGTTTAAAAATAAAATTAAGTGTATTACCAGGGGTTAAAATGTTGTGGGAAGGGATTGAAAGTTGAAGTATTAAATTTTTTTACAAAATCCTGCTAAAATAATATAGAGCAAAGTGTAATTAGCGTTATTATAACATAGTATATTATAGAGATATACATATCCTGAGCCTATCAAATTTTGTTATGTGTAAAATGCTTTCAGAAGATAACTCGTGATAAAAACATTCTTGTATATAACAACAACTTAGATTAAACACCAAATGAATTTACAATAAGGTAGCAGGTAGACGGGCAACAAGTTGCGCCGCCACCCCCTTTTGAATAGCAAAACCTAGCCTACTGAAGACAAAACCTTGGCCCTTAGGGGTCGAAACATTGCTATGAATGACCCGTTAAACCCTATTCAAGAAGTTCACTGCCTCAAATTTTGTATATTATAAAAGAAATTTTTATCTACGCATAAAAGAAATTAAATAATGAAGTTATAATAAACAATAACTAAAAAAACTACATTAATTATGCTGTCAACTGTTTAGTTGTGATTTTTTATAGTTGTCTTTTATAGTTCGGCCGTGAAAATATATATATCTATATCTATACCTTCTAATAAAAAAAGGTATTGGATGACACATGTTATTCATTGGAGAGGGTTTGGAACATTTTCCCCCCTCAAAACTAACAATCTTTTCTTCTAAGCTATGTATGGAAAGAAATCGAAAACATTAAATCACCCACAACTTTTCTTCCAAAGTTTTAATCTACCTTATTTACATCTCTTAAATCACTGTGAAAACTAAAACAAACTACTTTAAAAAATAACTCATCGTAATTTACGACCTAGACCCATGCATGACGTGATAACGACCCGTATGCACAACCCGGTACATATGAGTGTCACCGTGAATTTTCCCGGAAATCTATCATTTGGATTATTTGTATGTCTATTTTTCTTAGTTTATTTTAAATTAATTGGTAGCATTTATAAGCATCAAGTTTAAAAGCGTAGATATCTATTTTGGTACTTATTTGTTTAAGGCTCAAATTACAATTTGAATGCAATTTGTGTTTTTATTTTCATATATATTTTTCTTGCAATATATAGTTTATTTTCAAATGTTATTTTTTCGTAAAATTTTAAAATTGTGTTTTTTATCTTTCCACCTGTGTAACACACTAAGTTTAATCTAGTATTCACCTAAACCTAAATATTATAACTTTTTTTAAAATGTGCGTATATATAAAAATTTGTGTATATAAAATTGAACTTAAAAAAAACATATTAAAATGCGTGTCTATGCATACAATATAAAATTGAAATTTACATATAAAAATATCAAATTGGTTAATCCTTATTACTAGCTACAATCTACGTATTGAGTGACTAAAGCCTAGAGGTGCACAAATCGGTTAATTTTGGTTAACCGGTTATTTTCGGTTATTGAGAAAATCGGTTATTCGCTTTAACCAGTTCAGTTAATAACCGGTTTTTTTTCAAACTTTTCGGTTATTTTACTTTAATCGGTTCGGTTAATTAACCGGTTTTTTCTAATATTTTATTATTTTTTGGTTTTTTCCCGGTTAACCTGTGGATTGGTTCAAATTCGGTTTTAAAAAAACCGGTTAATAACCAGTTATTCATAAAAAATCCCTAATCAGTTACGAACCTGCGGTTAAAAAATACCTTAACCAGTTATTTCTCAATCGGTTAATAACCGGTTACGGTTAATAACTGGTTTCGGCTATTGAACCAGTTATTTTGTGCACCTCTATTAAAGCCTAACTAGTTCAAAATTATTGATAATGGGTACATGGCAATAAACATTATACATACTACTAAAATGGAAGGTTGGTAGTTTCTACCGGCCAACCATGGCGTGTCACGTGGCGCAATGCTATTAGACAATTAGGTATTTGACTTTTTTTCAAGATCGGCTATTTTTTAGAGATATATACATATTATTCCGACATACATAACAAACTATCAACTAGCGCGTATGGTTTGGACGAGTGTGGATTTTGATGGTGTCTTGGGTTCGAATCACACCTGCAGCATTTTTTTTCTTTTTTTTCTTTAATTGTTTGTATCTTATTCTTTTCTTTGGCTTTTCTTTTCTGTCTTTTTTACAATTTTTACACGTGTTATCCTAACTCAGTTTTAATAAATTTACGACTTTAATCTCTACTCAACTTTAACATGTTTACGACGCTTGAAACTTTTTTACTAACCCATGGGACGAAATTACATATGAGAGACTCGGCCGCCGCATCGCGTGACCCGGGTCTGATATCTGGTTAAAACTAAAACCTAACTTCAATAAAACTTATGCTTAATTTTGTTTGATTTAGTTGATGCTTAACAGCTTAAGCCCATAACAGATGTGAACAAGAAACAGAATGTGTACTGGGCCCAACATGAGCTTACCAATGCAATGCAACGTACAATTACAGTAGCACCAATTACAACCTTACAAAGCTCTAAACATTCCAAAATTTTAATCAAACAATTGTTCACTTTGAACCTATAAATACAACCATATCAGTCATTCATTTCCATCATCTAAAACACTCTCAAGTTAACCAGTTAACCATCTTTTAGCCTTTGAGATATCAAAATCATGGGTGTCTTTACATATACCGACGAGCACACCTCACCCGTCCTTCCGGCTAGAATTTTCAAGGCCGCGATTGTTGACTCGCACAATTTGATGCCAAAACTCTTGCCAGATGCTATTAAAAGCGTCGAATTTATCAAAGGTGACGGTGGGGCTGGAAGCATTAAGCAAATTAACTTTGCTGGAGGTAAAGGAATAGTCATCCACTATGACAAATGTTGCAGTGTGAAGTTATTAATTCGTTTTTTGGTATATTTTCTCAACTCTTGTATGCAGGGTTTGCGAAGCACCAAATCGAAGAACTCGATGAGAAGGCACTCACTTACAAGTACACTTTGATCGAAGGAATGGGTATATCGGACAAGATCGAAAAGGTGTTTTATGATATTAAGTTTGAGGGTTCGGCTGACGGTGGGACGATCTCCAAGATGACGACAACTATCTACACACATGGCGATTTTGAGATCAATGAAGAAGAACTAAATGCAGGCAAAGAAAAGGTTTTGGGGCTTTACAAGGTTGTTGAAGCCTACCTTATCAAAAACCCTGATGCATATGTTTAAAGCTTCTCATTTTAACATTGTGTTGTACCCATATTTGGCATTTCCAACATCATCAATAAAGTTTAACTTAGTAAATTTGTATTTTGGTAACAATATAATGTGCAAGTAATGAATTCAATAACAACTATAAAACATCAGCAAACTCAAAAACTAGCGCTTTAAAACAGATCAAAGGACCATCAGTCTTGTTCTAACAAACTCAAAAACTAGCTTGTATAAATCCTCAACAAATCTATGTAGACAACTATGGTTGCCTATGGTTGATCATATACATTTAATGACTTTTATAATGAGCTCAAATGTTTAATTACATTGAAATATAACTGCTTACCATTTACAACAGATAACTATTTTCAGTCAAACAATAAAAGTTAAAGAAATATCCCACAAAGTTCTTTTCATTCCATCATTCCAATCTTACATATCCAAATTCTAGAAATAGACTTACAATGATAAAACCAAACAAAGTCATGTACCTAATAGTTAGTTATATGAAAAAGACTTGCAATTACATGAGGAAACCGAAGGGCATACCCGTTAATGAAGTCATGTTCCTTATACAACCAAATCATCTAGAAAGTTGATGCTATTGGTTTCATTATAAACCGCAACATTTGTCTGATCAAGCAAAAGTAGCGTTTCCATGTAAGGATACACCTCAAATGTAGCAGACATCATTCCACTAGTCAGGAAACAACTTATGCGCTTTGAGTACGGGTCATACACACCAAGTTTGAAAAATGGAAGATCATCTTCTTCAAGAACTTCAATTATAGGTTCACCGTTCTTTCTAAATCCCCTTAACCATGCTTCATATGTTGCGCGAACATTAACACTATACAGCTTACTAAACGATTTTGCAACACCACCTACCATAAGCCATACACTTATAACACAATTATCACCCTCTTCAATGACGTGAGACAAAACAAGAGACCCCCTTAGCTTAGATATGGACAAATTAATATGACGGCAACGTGTTAAACTATCAGGGAGGTTGACTTGTCTAAATTCTTCACTAGTTAAATCAAATGAAATAATCACATTAGTCATGGCAATAATATCATTAGCTAGCCAATAAAGAAACCCATCTACATCTAACGCAGATCCCCGTAAATAAATAGATTTAGGAGGGAGATTGCCATATGAACTTCTCCAAGCACGTGTGCTTAATGTAAAAACCTCAACTTGTCTAGGGATATGACTAGTTATTGTTTCCGAAACGTCTCTAATAAATCTAATCTTGATAATCTTAGGGTCATTCGTGGTCGGACAAACTCCAAAACCTAGAAAACATATAAAAAACTTAGTTGTAACATCCGGGACAAGAACGGGAATGACTCTTTTAACACAAGGATTCCAAATAATAGCCATTGGTTGTACGGAAGCATCCCGCGGGTTGTTTGGAACATCACCGTGGAAGCAAAACAATCCGCGGGAGCTTCCGATTATGCTAATATTAGGATAGTCAATAAACTCGTTAACTAACAAGGGAATAGTAAGGGAAAGTTTGTGTTGGGGAAAAGTGTCATTATCAGCAAATAAAACATAATAATTTGGATCATCACCAACTGGTTCATCACAGTATACAAGTAAACGATGTTGCTGTGTGTGGTGAAGATGAGCAGCAATAAAATTAGGGGTGTCGATGATCGACTTCCATGGTTTGGAAACGGATCGGAATTGAATCAACGATTTGACAGGAAGACGTTTCATGATTTCAATTTGGATCTCCAAAGGTATGTTGTCTGACATTGTGATCGTGATTTTGATTTTGATTTTGGTGATGGAAGATGAATATCTAGGTTTTATTAGTAAGGCTAAAATCGGTACCAATCGGGGTTCGATTTTGTGGTGGTGGCTTTGATCGAGATGAATTGAGAGGAACAAACGATTGATTGTTGGCAACTAAAATGGGGATGAACAAGCTGTTGTTTGATTTTTGTGGAGATAGTCGTGTGTGTTTAATCCAAATTTGTTGTTCTTCGTGAACTAGCCTAAAAACTTAGAGTCTTAGATGATAGGTGTATACGGTTCGGTTTCAAACTGTAGAACTGTTAAATTGGTTATCGGTTTAGTTTCGCGGTTGGTTTACGATGTATACAAAAAACCAGTTGAAAAAAATCGGACCGGATTGTTATGAATGGTTTGATTTACGGTTTATACCAAAAACCGCTCGTAAAAAACCGGACCATTCATCTGAGTGTTTATATGTGTATGTTATATATTTATCGGCTGTTATAAATTAACAAACATGAGTTGGATGGCTCGGACGTCATTTTGGATGGCTTAGACGTAACTACAGACATGAAGTTCACATCTATTAAACTTTTTATATGTATGATGTAATAGAACTACTTACTTAGCTTGGTGGGTATGTTTGGAGTGTTTTTCCAGATGTAAGTTGTCTTTTTTAACAGGTTTTGTTGGTCTCTATCAGCTTTGAATCAGTAATTTGTGAAGATTTTAGATAAAAATGATATAAAATATATGAGCTCAAAAGGAACAAAGAAGAACACACTAATAAAGCCCCATTTAATCCATTTGATTTGCATAAGATTTTGTTTACAAGTAAAGACTTTAAATCTAGCTCATTCAAGCCCACTAAACCATAATTGTCATTTACTATTTATAGCCTAATGACACTTTGGACTAATGACAATTAAGACCCTATACTTGGACTAAAACATAACAAACATAAATAATGTAAATAAACCCTTAATGTTTAGTCTAATATATATTTTGTCATAAAGACAAAATATATCTATAAAATATAATAAACCAAACTCATTCTTGTCAAGTGTCATTTTCTTAGCAAATCTAGCCCTTAATTGCTTACTTGGCCTAATATTAGAATACTTTTGCTGACTTGGCATGCTATGATTACTGTTTACAAGGTTAGGGTTTTGATAATATGAATGGATTCATTCCAGCCACACATTTAAGGGAAAATACCAAATCCATTCTATAATCATTATCATCGTTTACCAGTTCGATACAAAATCAACAAATATGATATTTTTTATTATTTTTATTATTACCAAATCCCGTGTTAAACACGGGTCTCTAACCTAGTATATATATATATATATTTATTACATAAAATGCTAATAAGATGAAAACGATTAAATATATTTTGTTATCACAAAATATATTTATTAACTATTAAACTTCGTCGCCTTCTCTTCGTCCCGAACACATCGTTTTGACTTTTACGTTAACTTTGACCATTAACGTTGACTTTGGCTGTGTTGATAATGTTAGACTAAACTTCAGGTCCAACAATACTTATGTGTCTAAGGAAGTGAAATTAAGAAGCTAAAACTAAGATTGAATTTGAGATTGAGAATCAGTTAAAAATTTAAAATTGTATGATGATAGTATCAGGAAAATAATTGTTCTTATCGTCCTTCAATAAGATATCAGACTTCGAAAAGGGCCTCATTTTTTTGTAGTTCGACTGGGGCCTCTCAAGACGTTGAGATGGTCATGCACGTGCTAGCCACCGATAACCGGGCGATGTAGCTAAGGTCGATTCCTAGACCGCCATAAGACTGTACCTCTCCGATGCGCGGGAACCGGATTGAATCTGCAAATTAACCATCGCCCCTCATCAGGATTGAAGCCGGGTCCGTTCATTTAATGTTGTTGGTCCAGAAGGTTTTGGGCGGAAGACGTTTAGTGTGCTAAGCATGTCATGTAACCCGCCCACTCACTGGCGAAGCATAAAAGAGACGGGGGAGGGTCACGGCCCCGGTTTTTTCCCATCTGAAGCGTTCTTTTGTTGGTCGGTAGTTAATTTTTTTATAAATATATTGGGTTTGACCCTCACAAAACAAAGCATTATAAAAAAATTTATGGGTTTTTTGACTTTGTCCCCCGACTATAAATCATGGCTTCGACATTACGCCCGCTAGTAAATAATATGAGGTCAATGTTCAAATCTGAATATAAAACAAGAGTAAGATATAGAAATTTCGTTAAAATAAAATGTACATCAGTCGTGCTAAACACGTGTGGTGTAGGTTGTAGTCAACACACTTGTAACAACACTAACTTTAAAAGTTAGTTATAATCTTCGATTAATATTCTAAAGTCTGACTAATAATCTTTAATTCTTTATCACATTAAACTTGAAAAAAGTAAACTAATAATATGCCACTCTAATCAAGAAAAAAATTACGTACCCCCAGTAGTATTAGTTATAATCAAACACGCACGTACAATGTTTGGTCATGTGTTGGACGGGAGCGATCTTAAAATGTGGTTCGTGTCGATTTTTACCAAACCACACGCTACTCTAACTCATGATTTTAATCTTAGCTAGCATGAGGATTGCGGTGATAAAAGTATAGTTATAATCAAACATGCGGCCCGTTTGGTGTGTTTAACTGCATAGAGAACTATTTCAACAGTCTTTCAAACAACAATCAACACTGATTGCTTGTTTAGCGAAATCGATTTCTCTGCAAAGATAGCATTAATGAAGTTAACTTAACTGGCAATGGCAATGCCAATGAAGCTGTGCATGCATGGAGCATTTTGATATTACTGAGGATTGATATTTAGACAAAATTAATTGAAGCAAAATGAGTCCATTACATGAATCATAACTAGCCTATTTATAAACAGCCTCATAGGCATAGTTTGATAAATAAACCAAAGTAAAAAAAAGACTCACATTGTATTTAATGACTTTTAAATGTAACTAAAATGTTTAGCATTGCAACCCTAACCCCTTACCATTTACAATAGAAAACAAACAAAGTGATCAGGTACCTTAAGGCTATATGAAAGACTTAGTTACATTGGAGACCGCGGGCATGTACGTACCTTATAAAACCGAATCATCTAGAAATCTGACGCTTTCCGTTTCATCATAAGCAGTAAGATTTGTCTGATCAAGCAAAAGTAGTGTTTCCATGTACGAATGCACCACAAATTTATCACACATTCCACCAAATTTGAAACACGAAAAATCACCTTCATAAACTTCTTTAACAACATCAATAATAGGTTCCCCGTTTCTTCTAAATCCCCTTACGCCTGTGTGACGTGTTGCACTAACATTAACACTATACAGCTTGCTAAATGATTTTTCGAGACCACCCTCCATCAACCATACACTGATAACAAAATCATCGCCCTCTACATCATGATGAGACACAACAAGACACTCCCTTATCTTAGATGTGGACACAAGATGACAATCCTCGCGTGCTAACTTATCAGGGAGGTTGACCTGTCTAAATTCTTCACTAGTTAAATCAAATGAAATAATCACATTAGTACTGGCAATCATATCATCAGCTTGCCAATAAAGAAACCCATCTACATCTACTGCAGGATCAAGATAATAAATAAATTTAGGAGGGAGATTGCTATATGAACTTCTCCAAGTCCGCGTGCTTAATGTAAAAACTTCAACATGACTTATTCTTTTCAAATTATCCTCGCCGCTAATAAATCTAATCTTGATAATCTTAGGGTCATTGGTGATAGGACAAACTCCAAAACCTAAAACGCTTCTAAATAAGTTACTTGTCTCACCAGGTACAAGAACCTGAATGACTCTTCTAATCGAAGGGTTCCAAATAACAACCATTGGTTGAACGGAGCCTTCAGGGTTGTTTGCAACCTCGCCATAGAAACAAAACAAGCCGCGAGAGCTTCCTATTAATCTACGATATTGAAACTTGTTAAGCAAGAAAGGAATAGTGATTGGAAACTTGTGTTGAGGGAAAGAGTGGTTATCAACAAATGCAACATAATTATTTGGGTCATCACAATATACAAGTAAATGATGTTGTTGCTGTGTGTGGTGATGATGATGAGCAGCAATAAAATCAGAGGTGTCGATGATCGACTTCCATGTTTTGGAAACGGATCGGAATTGAATCAACGATTTGACGGGAAGGCGTGTCAGTATTTCGATTTGAATATCGAGAGGAGGAATGTTGTCTGACATGTTGATGTACGTCTAATGTTGATGATGGAAGATGAATATGGTATCAATATCTAACTAGGATTTGATTTTGTTACGTAAATATGTCGTCAATTGTATTCAATTTAAACTACATCACCGTAGTTGGGCCGGTATATAACTTTGTTACCTTATTGGGCCGGTAACTTTATAAAATCATGTAATGTAAACTCACGACAATCTTGTAGGACACACACGACAATCATACATGTTATTAAAGGATTAATATTTAGTCATGTTAAATGTGTTTGTCATCCATGTAATCGAATTGGTTACATTTAGTTATGCTAAACATATCATCATGTGTTACCTTGGATGTGTGATCATCCCTAGAAGTATACACTATTTAAGTTGTTTGTACCGTAAGAGACAAACAAGTTTTTTTAAAAGAGACGAATATGTTTTTTTAGGTTTCTAGCAAAAAAGTACTACAAAAAGGTGCCGTTAAAGAACTGGTTCTAAGACTTTGTTTTGAATCAACTTTATGTTTGTGTAAGTTTTTACTACTTTGTAATCCCTTTTGTAAGAAACAGTATCGTGTTTCATATTCTCAAAAAAGTGACAAATTCTAGGGTTTAAACTCAATTTGACAAATAGTATTCAGCGAATCATTCTCAAGTAACCGAAAATATATACAACTCACTCTTTATTAACAAAGCGTTTCCGTTTTAGTAGACGTTGAACTTCTTATCATCTAAAAGGAAAAAAAAAAATACATGATGTAATTCTTTTACTGAGTTATGGTTTTGTGTGACTTATTTTTTTAACAAGATTTTTGATGAGGTAGCTTCATAGAGAATATGAATGGACAATTGATAAGGGATTGCACTAAGAAACAAATGCAGAGCCCCAAACTACTCATGTATGAACCAACAGACCCGTCCAGAGCTCGATTTAAATAAACTGACATTTTACTCATGGTGCAATGTAACATTCATGGCAAATCAATATTAACTTGTCATTCACTTTTATGCATTTTTATAATTCTAATGACATTTTCATATTAACTCCTTGATTTTCACTTTAAATACCTTTTAGATTGTATTGATGTGTCCTCCACAACCAAATTCAATCTTTGAACAGGGTTGACCATCCAACAGTCAATTTCCATTGACTTGCAACGAATATTCCCATTCTATAAAATTAAATTAAATTTTGCAGTACATAAACACAATAAGAGCTGTAACCATTCCAATCATACATACTCAAATTCTAGAAAAAGACTTAAAAGTTATAAAACCAAATGAAGTCATGCACCTTACACTTATAAGAAAAAGACTTGCAATTATAAAACCAAACCAAGTCATGTACCTGAAAGACGTTACATGGGGTAAGCGAAGGGCGTACTCGGTATGAAGTCATGTACCTCATAAAACTAAATCATCTATAAATCTTATGCTTTCCATTTCGTTATAAACTGCAAGATTTGTCTGATCAAGCAGAAGTAGTGTTTCCATGTATGGATACACCTTAAATGTAGCAGACCTTCCACTGGTCCAAAAACAATTGATGCATTTTGAGTACGGGTCATATGCCGCAAGTTTGAAAACCCAATGAACCTTGTCAGACATTAATTCCGAAACTTCAATTATAGGTTCCCCACTCCTTCTAAATCCCCTTACCCATGCGTCAACATTAACAGTATACAGCTTGCTAAATGATTTTGCAAGACCAGTACCCTCCATGAGCCATACATTGTTAACATGATTATCGACTTGAGATAAAACAAGAGACTCCTTTAGCTTAAATATGGATATATTATTATTATAACACCTGTGTGCTAAACTATGGGGAAGGTTGACTTGTCTAAATTCTTCACTAGTTAAATCAAATGAAATAATCACATTACTACGTGCATATCCTCCATCATCCATGACAATCTTATCCTCAGCAAGCCAATAAAGAAACCCATCTACATCTACCGCAAATTTGTATAATAAAACGGATTTAGGAGGGAGATTGTTATATGGTTTTCTCCAAACCCCTGTGCTTAACGTAAAAACCTCAACTTGACTAGGGATATGACTTATTCTTTCCACGTCATGCACATACCTAATATATCTTATCTTGATAATCTTAGGGTCATTAGTAACAGGACACACTCCAAAACCTAAAACTTTTGAAAAAATCTTTTTACTTGGTGCCTTAGGCACAAGAACGGGAACGACTCTTCTAATACAAGGGTTCCAAATAACAGCTATTGGTATGGAACCTCCAGCAGGTTTGTTTGGAGCATAACCATATAAACAAAACAAGCCGCGAGAGCTTCCGACTATGTTATCGACACTAAGATACTTTAACTTGTCAACCAGCAAAGGAACATGAGTAAGGGAAACTTTGTGTTGAGGAAAAGAGTGATTATCAGCAAAAGAAACATATTTTGGGTCATCTTCAGCTGGTCGATTACAATATACAAGTAAACGATGATGATGCGTGTGGTGTTGATGAGCAGCAATAAAATCAGAGGTGTCGATGATCGACTTCCACGTTTTGGAAACGGATCGGAATTGAATCAACGATTTGACGGGAAGGCGTGTTAGTATTTCGATTTGAATATCGAGAGGAGGAATGTTGTCTGACATGTTGATGTCTAATGTTGATCGATGATGGAAGATGAATATGGTATTAAACTCTAGGTTTTACGATCGAGATGATATATATATATAGGGGTTTTCTAATATGTGCCCTAAGGGCACATATAATATGTTTTAATTATGGTAAGTATTCTTACTAATTAGATAAATATTCTACTATTTACCATAATTACCAACAAAATTATGTTTTTATATTTAGTTTTTGTTGGTAAATATGGTAAGTAGTAGAATATTAATCTAATTGGTAAGAATACTTACCATATTAAAAGTTTTTATTTGTGCCCTTAGGGCACATATTAGAAAATCCCATATATATATATTTGATTTTGTTACGTAAATATGTCGTCAATAGTATACAATTTAAACCACACCGTAGTCTGGGCCGGTATAAAATTTTATTACTTTATTGGGCCGATGTTAAGGTTGACACATTACGACTTTACAACGTAATACGCAAGATATAATTTTTTTTATCAGCACATGTGACGCCATAACATACGTAAAACCTAACCGCCGCATAACCTAACCTGGTTACGTACTACTGTACTAGTTGTTTTAGTACTTTGTAATTCGTGTTGTTAGACAACATTATACTTCATATTTTCCAATCAATTAATAAAGAAAGTATCACTGGTTTTAGGACTTTTACTACTTTGTAATTGTAATTCATTTTGTTATACAATATTATAGTGGATAGTATCTATAGTTTATTTGTTTATATTTTTTTAAAAATTGATAATAATTTACACACTTTAAATTTAATTTGACAATATAGTTTAACATGATTCATTCATGTTAACGACTAACGAGTCCGTTCACATTAAACCTCTTATAATCTGATAAGTATTGATATGTTTGGCAATAAAATAAATTAACAAGTTACATGTTTATTCTTTATGCTTTTTTAACAACTTTACGTGTTTATTCATATATTTAGTACATACTTTGATAATTAAAGAACACACTAATCGAAAGTGAACACTTGAAAAAACTGAATGTGAGGTTTGCTAGTGACAAATAACTATGGGGTGATGGCATTTGAAGTGTATGGCTTTAAATGAGTAGATGGTTAGACAGATTGTAGCCATTGAACTTCAGCCACAAAGGTACAAACAACGACAAGATGTTAATGGGTCTTTTTACATGTTTTCCGTGTTCTATCTTTCTTTCATCTTATATACGATAATATTACTCACACCTATTAGATATTGTTTGATGTCACTCTCACAACTCTTAATTTAAAACTTTACTAGCCGTGTCATTCACATGGATTTTTTATCTCGCGTGACATGCTTATATGCAGGGCCGTCTCAACAGTTATGTGAAGTAATGTTATGGTTTTAGGTCCCTATCTGATTAGGGCCTCCAAATTTAACTTATATTGTAGTGTTATTTGGGCCCTGGTGAACAACTGTAATAACCATCATGTTAGATGATCCGGTTAGTCTCTTAGGAACAATGTGAAAAATTGTGGTAGTTGATAGAACTCAAAACACTGAAGCTTGCCCTCTTCTATAACAATTAGCTGTCTCAAATCTCAACCGATAATCATATTTTGTTGGTCACCGTTTGCAAAAAAAGGTCACGATTTTAGAAGAAATAAACCCATCAAGCTATTCTATTTGAAGATCGAGCTCTCATAGCCATTTGGTACACTATTTGAGACTTAAGTTTTGGGGTTTTAATGATTTTTAGACATAAAATAAGATCGAAGCAAAAAATATATAACTCGCGATAAGAGCCCCGATTTTTGTGTCTGATTGAAGCTTGAGACGGCCCTACTTATATGACATAAAATAAACACATAACATCATTAATCGTTCCAAGAGATCATTGGTAAACATGCTAAGTAAGACAATTTATTTGAACTTTGATCAATTGATGGTGTCAATTTATAAATTATTCTTTAATCTATAGCTTGATCAATAAGTAATATAAACTAATCACATTTAAAATCTAATTTTAAAATCCACATAATATGCATATGGAAAACAACTTAAACTCTTATCAGTTATTCATAAATAAAACATTAGGTAACACTAAACTAATAAAAAATTACGTTCAACATAAATCGATCATACACACGCTTACTAAGTATTAGGTCGATGGTCCAAACCTCGGCCATGGCGGTTTACGACGATTTTAAACAAACCTTGTGAATAAAATTACTTGATGAGGAAAGTTATATTATTTTCAAGGATCATCTAGAGGATATGCCCAAGAATCTTCCGGCAGAATCAAGAATTAAGCACACAAGAAACTCAAAAGCATAAAACATTTCCACGTCATCATCTCATTCATCCAAGGGCCCCACCATACCAATAACCCACTGCCACGTCACCGGAAATCCAATACGCACATGGGCTGCCATCCGGGCCCACACATCAACAATGTTTTGTTCATCTAACCAAAAAATAACAAATCATCATCTTCAACCTTCAACCGTTAATTTCTCACCCACGCGTTTTGTGTTATCAGTTTTCACACACAAACACACACAAAACACACAGTAACTGATTGAACCAAAACAATGATAAACTTCAGGCCATCGGAGACTCGAACGTCGTCGTCGGCGACGGCGATGAGCTCCACCGTGACGGCGGAGAAGGCGTTTTCGTTCATATCGAAAGGATGGAGAGAAGTGAAGGATTCAACAGAAGCGGATCTGCAATTGATGAAGGATAGAGCGAAGTCGTTTAAAAACCTAGCGTCATCGTTCGATCGAGAGTTCGAGAATTTTCTGACGTCAGCTTCCAGATCGACGTTTCCGGTACCGGCTATAACAAACTCGTCGTCTCTGACTCCGGCGGAGATTGATTTTGTGAAGAAATTGCAGCCGAAGCTTTCGGAGTTTCGTAGAGCGTACTCATCGCCGGATTTTAGTAAACGTGTGTTGGAGAAATGGAGCCCTAGGGCGAAGATAGGGATTGATTTATCGGCGATTAAGAATGCAATTGTGTCGGAGGTGGAGGAGGTTGATGGTAGAGAGAGGTACAGGAGGACAAGTGTGAGGGATTTTAGTTGGGAGTCGAAAGGAGAAGGTGATGAAGGACTGGTTTCAAGGAATTGGGAGCCGATTAGGGCGTTGAAGACACGGTTAAGGGAGCTCGAGCAGAAGAGTTCCTCTTCGGAGATTATTGAAGGGCTTAAGAATAGTGAGCTTGTGGAGAAAGTTAAATCCAGTCTGGTAAGTGCTCTAAAGTGTTTTTGCAAAATTTGAAATTAATGTAGAATGCATTGAGTAGCAAAGAGCTGAGGTCATATCTGCTAAAAAATGTATGTTAGACAGCATAGAATCATATAGTTAATACCTTTTGTTGATTATCATGGTGAATGCAGATTCTAAGTAGCTCTTAGAAGTTAGAACTTCAGGCTTCATAAAGTTGTTCACTAAAAATATGGTAGTTTCCTAACACTGATGAGTACTCAGAACTGTTAGATGCTTAGTTGTGTCACTGATGAATGAGTATGGCACTATGGCTGATGTGGGAGTATTTTTGTTGTGAAGAATTGCATAAGGGTCGGAGGAGAGTATTTGTCATTAATTAAGTTTTTGTCGCTTTAGCTATAATTTTTTTGATAAAATGTCTAAATGAATTAATGCAAAAATGACTTCAGTGCTAAGGATCGGCTTGAGCTAAGTAGCTAACTGTTGTTTTTACCAACAGTGAAAATCTAATAAGTGTGAGCTTAAAATATTGTTTACAAAAGTAAATAACAATTGAACAAGTGAGTTCAGAATTAGTTGTTTTTCAGTCCTTAAGTAATGATACTAACAAGTCCTGAAAATGTTTAACTTCGTGGTTGGTTGATGTTATCAAGCTAGATATATCTGGTGTTCATACTTATGTTAGTTATGCTTGCTGAATAATATGTTTACTATTTTTTCTAGTTATTGATGCTACTAAGATGTTTAAGAAATCTTTCTATACTTATTATACATGTCATAAATGATAATTTGACAACAGTAAACTGTATTCCTATTCAATTCAGTTGTGTATCAGAACTTAGTGCTTATTGCTTACAATTGGATTTTTTTTGTTTCACTGAAGATAACCAGACAAATGTATGTCTTATATTATATAATGTTTTTGTTTATCTTGCAGAAAGCAATTTGTAAGGAGCCAGAGTACTCAAAGGTATGTAGCTTGATCTAGCAAAACCTACTTGGTTTTCTGTTCAATAACATTGGCAATGCTGGTATCTATGTACTTATGTAGTAAAGTTCTCCTTCATTTTGCTTCTGTATCAGGAAGTTCCACCTTTGGATTTTCAAGAACTTCTGGCATGTCTGGTTAGGCAGTCTGGGCCATTTTTAGATCATCTTGGTGTTAAAAGAGGTAACAGGAATCTTTATGGTTTTTTTTTTACTTTTTTCTGCTGCAATAACTAATTAAAGCCAAAAAGATACTAAATATATGTTAATATCTATGTCGCAGATGTATCTGACAAGATAGTGGAAAGCTTATGCAGCAAAAAGAAAAATCAACTTCTGTTACGGTCCTTTCCTACTGGAGAATCATCCATTCTTGAAGGTGAAAACATAAATGATGAGCTGGATATAAGAATAGCAAGTGTGCTTCAAAGTACAGGTCATCATTATGAAGGTGGATTTTGGGACGATTTTACTAAACGGGAATCCAATGGAAAAAGACATGTAGCCATTGTCACAACTGCTAGTCTTCCTTGGATGACAGGAACAGCTGTAAATCCACTGTTTCGAGCAGCATATTTGGCAAAATCTCAACAACAGAGTGTCACACTGTTGGTTCCTTGGCTTACTAGAACAGATCAAGAATTAGTTTATCCAAATAATATTACATTCAGCTCACCAGATGAACAAGAAGTTTACATACGCAACTGGCTCAAGGAAAGAGTGGGTTTCAGTGCTGATTTTAAAATATCATTTTATCCCGGAAAGGTATCACTTCACTTTTTTTTCCAGTAATCACTAGAGGTGTAAATTTTTATCCGGTTACGAAAACTTAGGTTGAAATCTATCTTTAACGTGTTAAATTTAGACTACTATATGTATGAAATAAAAAAAATTGGACAAAAAGTGTTGACGGCTTAACCTGCACTAAAGTTTAACCATTTTAATCCATTATTCAACCTACCTCTGGCAGTCATATGACATAATTTGGACTAAAATTATACACATGACTTCTGTACAGTTTCAAAAAGAAAGGCGTAGTATAATACCTGCTGGAGATACTTCCCAGTTTATTTCATCAAAGGATGCAGATATTGCTATCCTTGAAGAACCAGAACATTTAAACTGGTACCATCATGGTAAAAGGTGGACTGATAAATTCAATCATGTTGTTGGTGTTGTTCACACTAATTACTTGGAATATATCAAGAGGGAGAAGAATGGAGCTCTGCAAGCTTTCTTTGTCAAACACATAAACAATTGGGTCGCACGAGCCTATTGCGACAAGGTGCACAGTTCTTACATTTATTTTCTGGTCATGACTTGTTTGAGTGTGCGGGCGGATCTGTTTGACTGGCAGATTTATCTGTACAAGTAAAAACATATTATTCAAATAAAAACATTTTTGTAATTAAATTTCATACTTTATGTTTTTATTCAGCTTATCAAATACGATTGTTAAATATATAAGTTCAATAATAAACTTGCTTTTTGAATAAAGTGAATTAGGAGGTAAAACACAACCCTGTCACAAATCAACCCATCCGTTAGTGAAGGGGTCGAAGATACCAGTTGCCACCTCTATTTTACATGAGCTTATTGTTATAGGAATTGATTTTGCTATTCTTGAATTTATATCTTCTATCTACTTAGTTTTTTATGCTTTTCTTTCAGATTCTTCGTCTTTCTGCTGCAACCCAAGATTTACCCAAATCCGTGATATGCAATGTTCATGGTGTGAACCCTAAATTTTTGGAAATTGGGGAAAGAATGACTGCAGAAAAGGAGGCTGGGGAGCAAAAATTCTCAAAAGGAGCTTATTTTTTGGGTAAAATGGTTTGGGCCAAGGGATACCGGGAGCTAATAGATTTGTTGGCCAAGCAAAAGCAAGATCTTAATGGATTTAAGCTTGATGTTTATGGCAATGGAGAAGATGCTCATGAAGTACAAAGTGCAGCAAAAAGTTTGGACTTAAATGTAAATTTTATGAAGGGTAGAGATCATGCTGATGATTCGCTTCATGGGTAAGAATTCTGAACTTTACATTTTAGTGTTGGTGCTGAGTGGAGAAATGGGCGGGTTGGGTAACATGGAAAAACAGGTTCGGGTTGAAATGGCCCACAACAAAACTTTTCGTTCCGTTTATGTTGTATTCTGTTAATAACTCTTTGATGTATTAGATGTGATAACCTCTATTATCTAGATATAAATTTTTTTATGCAAATATTTAAGAGGTAAGCATTTTAATACACTTTGGGTAACATTTTACCAGTTCAACCCGTTCTACTTTGAACTAAGTTATTAAGGTATACCCGTTAGAATATGTACGAAGTGCGAACACAGGTCAGGTTGTGTCACCGAAAATATTTGTATTTTTGTAATTTATAAAACCATATTATGTGTATATTAATCTAAATACTTGATTGCATGCAGCTACAAAGTGTTCGTAAACCCTAGTGTGAGTGACGTGCTCTGCACAGCCACAGCCGAAGCGCTAGCAATGGGGAAATTTGTAGTGTGTGCCGACCATCCATCCAATGACTTCTTCAGATCATTTCCCAATTGCTTGACTTACAAGACACCTGAAGAATTTGTAAACAAATTAAACGAAGCCATGTCTCGTGACCCTCAGCCTCTTACACCCGAACAAAGATACAATCTTTCATGGGAAGCAGCTACCCAAAGGTTCATGGAGTATTCAGAACTTGACAAGATACTCAACACCTCAACTTCAGAATCAGATAAAGTCAACGGGATTGTTCGAAAGTCAAAATCAGTCCCGAATCTCACATCAGTGGTCGATGGAGGGTTAGCTTTTGCACACTATTGTTTGACGGGTAACGAGTTTTTGAGGCAGTGCACTGGTGCAGTCCCGGGAACACGAGATTACAACAAACAGCATTGTAAAGATCTTCATCTGTTACCTCCACAAGTAGAAAATCCTATTTATGGCTGGTAAGATAGACTTGATAAATAAAACATACAAATATATAGTTTGGATGTAGAAATGGTATTTGTAGTTTTAGGCTTATATTGTTTGATTAATCCCCAACATGCCTTTATTGATGGTATGCATAATTTGTAATTATTGGTGTGTGGAATGAATGAGTGAATCTTTTCTTAAACAGTCAGTATATGATTTGGTTCCTGACCAAATAGGCCCAGAAATAGATTTATAATGTTTGAGGTTTTGGTTTGTTATGCCAACTTTCTCTTGATATTTCGCTTGAACATCAACACGAGTTAAGATGTGTGAATCGCATGCATGTACGATACTAGTCAGAATCCCAAAACTTAGGGAACGTCCCCTGTTGAACATTAGTAAAAACTGAGCATCAATGGAAACTAGAGAGCTGTGATTAGTGGCAAATATGCTATTGGTAGTAACTGCAATCATTTATGATAGAGCTGTAACTTCTATCGAACTAGAACAAGTAGGCGGTCGACACTGTGGATCAAATCAACTTTTTGCATGATCTTGTTCATACTTCTGTAACTTTACAAATGAAAACCTAAAGGAGGATGTACATTTTGTCCCCAGGACAGGAGTGTATATGTACTAAAACAATTTTACATCTAAACTAACATTTTTGGTCCACAAAATCATATCCAACAATATTTTGTGGATCTGATTCACTTAATCAGATCGATCATAGATTATATTTGATACAAGTAGTTTTCTTCCAAAACTTGGAATGCATCTTTAACATCTCCCTTGCTTTATCTTTCATCTTCCTTCCACAATCCACTTGCAACACCAACACAAGCTTTTCAACCACACCCAACTCCACCATCTCTTGCAAAACACGCGTGCTGCCCGAATGCATCGCCACTGAGTACAATATCCTCACTGCCCTCTCTCCCGCCACCGGAGACACCCCGAATATCGCCTTCGAAACCACCGCTAAACCACCTCCATGTTTCACCACCTCTGATCTTCCATCAGCACATTGACACACTTGAACCAAAACCATCATAATCATCTCGGAAACCCTCTTTTCTGTACACTCCAATAACGAGTCGATCAGCACTGGAACCACTCCAGCATCCACTGCCTTTATTCGGTTTCGACCCCATGGACAAACACTGATGAGTAGCTTTAACGTTGCTTTTGTCGCTTTA
This sequence comes from Tagetes erecta, assembly GCA_030867185.1. NCBI lineage: Eukaryota > Viridiplantae > Streptophyta > Magnoliopsida > Asterales > Asteraceae > Tagetes > Tagetes erecta. The sequence continues at coordinate 2,068,489 of CM061489.1, read as the reverse complement.
ACGGAGATTTGATCGTTCAAGATCTGTACAAGCTCCATAAACAAGTTCTTGTTTAATGAAGTCACTTGAATTGGCTCAGCTTCCTCAAACATGGATTTAAGTAACATGACAGCGTATGTACGTGACTCGTAGCTGCTCGTGCGTTGCAATATGCGCGTTAACGTCTCGACGAAATCTTTATTCTTGCTGAATAAAGATTTAAGACCAGTTGGTGAGAGTTTCATGTTGTAAAGTATACACAATGCTAATTCATCAGCTCCAGTGATCATGTTACTATTTACATTGTTTATGATCATGTTTGATAGATGATCAGCTGCACCAACTGATTCCATCAACCGCTTGTTCTTTTCGCTCTCGAAAACAACGGATTTTAGTCTCTTTAAACTCTTCATTTGTTGTTGATCATGAGGAGACTTTAAATCTTTAAGGAGTTTAATGATTTCTGGTTTGGAGATTGGTGGTCGAGGTGTGGGGAACCTTTCGATGCCTGATGAGGCGTTGAGCATGCACCAAGATTGGATTAACCGACGAAGGGTGTGGTTCGGGGTGAGGTCGATGTCGACTACAACTTGTTTTGTCACGGGACAAACGTTATTCTTTCGAGTAAACAACCAGTTTTCGATGCTATCGCGATCATATGTGATTCCTGTTGAGAGTGTTACTGGATCTTTCATGATCTCTAGTGAAATTGGGCACATGAAGAACCGAGGGACTTCGATTTCGTCTTCGGTTTGATGATCAGCCATAAGTGAATGATGATCAAGATTTTGAATAAAGATAGTAAAGTTGATGGCTTTATTCAAGATTATAAAGTTGAGAGCTTTTTGAATTTGTATGATTTGGTTTGTGATCTTGGTTTATATATACTGAGTTGTGAGGGGAAATTGATTTTGAAAATGAGAAAGTCAAAACACGTTAAAGGTTTGACTTTACAAAAAAGATGCATGAGGTTCTCAGAAAAGAAACTTGAATATGGTCATAAATGCATGTGGGTTAAATGGATAAGCCAACTGGCCCAACTGTGTTGTGTGGGCAAGTTGTGTTGATAGAGTGTTTGAAGATTCAATAATTGAATAAGCAATTTCTTTGTTAAAAAAATTTGAGATCTTGACCAGTTGACCCTACTGATTTAAATAATCTAACTTTATGTGATAATGGATGTTAAGTGGAATCTAATCTAATTCTATTAAATATTACTCTTAAATCTAACTTTGTGTTTGATGATGAATGTTAAGATTATTTTATAGTAAAGAATTTGAGTATCTGGAACAATTGATTGTTGAGTTTAGACCCGATTAACTTGACTTGTAAGAAGGGTTGTGGTGAGCCTCCGATGCATTTGTAGTGATGGGAGAGTTTCAATGTCGACGAAAAACAAATATTGATGTTAGATGCGGGGTTTCGATCTCAGCCCTTACAACTATAAATGCACCGGTCATAGGCAACATTTTAGCCTAGTTTGAATATGTTCTATTTACGTACCCAAGTTTTGCATACCCTTAACCTAAGCTCAAAACCCGTAAGTTGTTTTGATGTGTGCATTGTCTATGTGTTATTATGGAGGTTTGATTGACACCTTAACATATGATAGCAAGGTATCATATTTGGTCCTTTAAGTGAACCATTGTGAGGAATGTGTTGCATTATAATAAAAACCGGAAGTTTGTTAGGTTTAGTTAGGTAGATCATGTTTTGAATGAAATGTAACACTTTTTATTTGCCATTATATAGCCTTGTAACGGTGAAACTAGCATAGCTCGAGTTTGGAATAGAGTTACATGACTCATTACCAGTCAATGGAAAGCTCTTGAAAAAATTCATGTGAAAAAAAAAGAGAAAACAACATATATTTGGCGTAAGCTACGCCAACTTCCAACACAAACAAAACAGAAACATGGCTAGCATAGGCTACGTGACCAGCATAGCCACACAAGCTTAGTGGGTGAAAAGTATAAAAACGGCGTTTTTTTAGGTCATTTCAACCATACTTGTCACCCTAATCCTTTTGGACGGCAAAAGGACGAATTTCAGGCATTCCTAAGGTGTTTTTAATTTCATCATTACATTTTTTTCCATACACCAAATTATCAACAATCGTGCAATTCCAAATCGTCATCGAATATCAAATCAACAATATGAGCGACGTCTAAACCATCCGTAATCATATCTGGGTGGATGTTGTGATTGATTTAGTATAAACTAAATATGTTATTCACTACATTATTTGCAACTTGTGTTTATAAACAAAATCATCAGGTTCGACATTGGTTTAGTCATGCTCATCACAATTCGTAGTTGTCTTTCACTTTCTAATTTAACTACCCGAGAATCTCGTAAATTTACACGCTATAAAAAGAATTCATAAACTGATACTAACTGTGGATCAAATCAACTTTTTGCATGATCTTGTTCATACTTCTGTATCTTTACAAAATAAAACCTAAACGAGGATCGATGTACATTTTGCTATCCAGAAAGGGTTAGCGGCGCAGCTTGTTGCCCGTTTACCTTCTATTTCTATGTAAAAAAACTTTCAACATTCAATATAAGGAGAATTAGTTTAAAAAAATCTTACATCTAAACTAACATTTTATGTCCCCAAAACCATATCCAACATGCATTTTGTGGATCTGTTTTTTTCAAACTCATCATATAAGATCATAGATTATATTTGACACAAGTAGTTTTGTTCCAAAACTTTGCATGCATCTTCAACATATCCCTTGCTTTATCCTTCATCTTCCTTCCACAATCCACCTGCAACACCAACACAAGCTTTTCAACCACCCCCAACTCCACCATCTCTTGCAAAACACGCGTGCTGCCCGAATGCATCGCCACTGAGTACAATATCCTCACTGCCCTCTCTCCCGCCACCGGAGACACCCCGAATATCGCCTTCGAAACCACCGCTAAACCACCTCCATGTTTCACCACCTCTGATCTTCCATCAGCACATTGACACACTTGAACCAAAACCATCATAATCATCTCACAAACACTCTTCTCTGTACACTCTAACAACGAGTCGATCAACACTTGAACCACTCCAGCATCCACTGCCTTTATTCGGTTTCGACCCCATGGACAAACACTGATGAGTAGCTTTAACGTTGCTTTTGTCGCTTTAACGGAGATTTGATCGTTCAAGATCTGTACAAGCTCCATAAACAAGTTCTTGTTTAATGAAGTCACTTGAATTGGCTCAGCTACCTCAAACATGGATTTAAGTAACATGACAGCGTATGTACGTGACTCGTAGCTGCTCGTGCGTTGCAATATGCGCGTCAACGTCTCGACAAAATCTTTATTCTTGCCAAATAAATATTTAAGACCGGTAGGTGATAGTTTAATGTTGTAAAGTATAGACAATGCTAATTCATCAGCTCCAGTCATGTTACTATTTACATTGTTTATGATCATGTTTGATAGATGATCAGCTGCACCAACTGCTTCCATCAACCGTTTGTTCTTTTCGCTTTCGAAAACAATGGTTTTCAATCTCTTTAAACTCTTCATTTGTTGATCATGTGGAGACTTTAAAGCTTTAAGTAGTTTGATGATTTCGGGTTTGGGGATTGGTGGACGTGGTGTCGGGAACCTTTCGATGCCTGATGACGCGTTGAGCATGCACCAAGATTGGATTAACCGACGAAGGGTGTGGTTCGGGGTGAGGTCGATGTCGAATACGTCTTGTTTTGTCACGGGACAAATGTTATTCTTTCGAGTAAACAACCAGTTTTCGATGCTATCGCGATCATATGTGATTCCTGTGGATAGTGTTACTGGATCTTTCATGATCTCTAGTGAAATCGGGCACACGAAGAACCGAGGGACTTCGATTTCGACTTCGGTTTGATGATCCATGATCAAGATTTTGGAAAAAGATTGTAAAGTTGAGAGCTTTTGAATTGGTGAATGTGGGTTTTTGAATTGGTATGATTTGGTTTATATATAGTGAGTTGTGAGATGAAATTGATTTTGAAAATGAGAAAGTCAAAACACGTTAAAGGTTTGACTTTGAGAAGATGCATGGCATGAGGTTCTGAAAAAGGAAAATTGAATATGGTCATAAATGCATGTGGGTTAAATGGATAAGACAACTGTGTTGTGTGGGCAAGTTGTGTTGATAGAGTGTGTCAAGATCCAAGAATTGAATAAGCAATTTCTTTGTTAAAAAAATGTGTGATTTTGACCTTAGTGAATAAAAAATCTTACTTTTGATTATAATGGATGTCAAGTGGAACTAATTTAATTACTAGGTCTCTCAATATTGTATCAAATATAATACTTTAAATTTTTTAAATCCCAATATCCAAAGTAAGAATTAAGAAAAATAATAATACTCCCTCCGTCCCATTAGAAGTGTCCATATTGCCTTTTTTAGTTGTCTCATTTAAAGTGTCCACTTTTAAAATGGCTCTATCTATTCACACACTCAACCTTTCTATCCACCCACCCTTTTAACGGCCCGTTAAGTACTTAACGGCCGTTAAATCTATTTAACTGCCCGTTAAGCCTTTAACGGCCGTTAGTTTTTTTTTTTTTTTTTCATTTGTAGTATAATGGTTTGTTAGGCCTTTAACGAATTTTGCAATAATTATTATGGCAATTAAATCATATTATTATAATATCAAATAATTCAAAAGTTCCTAACATGTTATAGTGTGAAATTTGCAATAATTATAAATTTTATGTGACGATTACTTAGTGTTTCAAAACTAAAAAAAACAAGGTTATGATAATCATATGCAATTATAAGGTTATAAAAATAAATTAAAAGTAGCTCTATGAGACATGTATGACGATAATATATAAGTTTGAGTTTCTTTGTGCTTGTCTTTTCTTTTCTTTTGTTCAAAAAGAGGGTAAAGATGATATATTATATGAGAATATCCACAATTTAGGTCATATATTTTGCAGTATTTATTTTATCTTTTTAATAAAAAGAAATAATAAAGTATGTTTCATATATATATATATATATATAAGAATGCATTTGAGTTTCTCATATGTTTCAAGTGAATAATTTAAATGATACATATAATTGTTTTATAAAACAGTAACTTTTAAAATTAAAAAAAAACTACCTATAATTTTAACGGCCCGTTAAGCATCTAACGGCCGTTAGAATTTTTTAAAAAAAAAATTATTTTTTTTAACTTTTTTATATTTTATAATTACATTTGTTGTATAACGACCCGTTAAAGACTTAACGGGCGTTAAATGAGTGTTTGGTTAGATTGTTAGGTGTGTGAATAGGGTATCCCTTTAAAATTTATTGGTAAACTTCCAAATTTGCCCTTAATAACATAAAACAAACAATATGATGGACCCACAATAATATTTATTATCAAGGGTATTATTGTCAAATGACAAGCAAAAATACCCATCATTTAATGTGCCTAAAACTTTGTGTTTTTCAAACTAGGACACTTCTAATGGGACGGAGAGAGTAATATATAAAAATCCCCTTAATTAATTCCATAAAAGGAAATATATTAATAATAGTAGTGTTAGAAAACAGTAAAATATAATGCGGAAAGAGTACAAATTAAATGGAAGCTTATATATGGTTTTTTAAAAGAAAATACAATATACCATTTTCCTTACAATAAGGTGAAAATTAATACAAGGTTCTTTTTACATACAAAACAAACAACATTACCCAAAATAATTTCATATTTAATTAATAGCATATGATGCAATGCAATTATCATGTAACTATAGAGACGTATTATCATTTTCTTATCTTTTTTGTTAATATATCAGTCATTAAGCTAATACCTCGTGTATTACATGGTTGAATACCGAAAATATTAAACAATTAGTAATAAGCATTTATATATTATAAAAATATAATATTTGATATATGAGGCAATTAAAGTTAATGTATAACTAGTACGTACTCTAAGTAATAAAACAATAATACCATTATCTTTGAACTATTTAAACATATGTTTACAATTCATTTAAAAGATTTTTTTAAATAAAATTTCGTTTAAAAACTCCTTTTTAATTCTTTATTTTTCCAAAAATTCAAAATTTTCTTTTTTTAATATTTCTTTGATTTAGAAAAAATTCATATGACATAAAAATGTTTACTTTAAAAGTGTGTTTTTTAATAAAAAGATCTGGCTTTTACTTTAATAAAAAAATCTGTCTTTTATATTTGAAAAGAGTATCAAAAATATTATTATTATTATTATTTTAAACCAGCATTTAATTATTAGTAGAGAGAGAGGAAAAATATTACGAGGATGTCTAGATTTGTGCTACTTGGCATCCTCGATGTTAATTTATTATATGTAAGAGATTTGAAAACTTAAAAACTTACTTTTGATGGAAGGAAAAGAAGGCAGGGTGTTATTTTACTTATTTATGCTTGGTCAAGTTATTAATCAAAACCCGGCCAAAAGTATGGTTTTAAATTCAGTGGCGAGGCATAAGAGGGACCCAAGAGGGTCCGGGTCACCCCAATTTTTTCCGTCTGAAGTGTTGTTTTGTTGGTCGGTTGTTGATTTTTTATATATATATTGAGTTTGGCCTCCCGAAACATGAGCATTATAAAAAAATTTATGGGTTTTTTAACTTTGGCCTCCCCGGGCCAAAAATCCTGGCTTCGCCATTGGTTTTAATACATCTAAACACTTCAATTAAATATGTTTTAAGAAAACCGTACGTGTTGTAACATCATTAAACATGGCCTCTATATCTCTTCTTCTACTTTGTTATTTGCACTTTTATTTATCTGAATTGTAATCTTTCTGTTATTATCATTCAAATTATATTTAATTGCATATGGCATTATATCTTAATTTATTTTTTATTTTTTTCTTGTCAGCGGAACGATAATGTTCGGTCACCCCGAGTAATGCGATGATGAAATGCGACCTCATACGCTCTTCTATCACAGGCAGCGCTGGGTAGCTAAACTTACCTATTTCGGGGAAACCCGACTCCAATTAAGGGAAATCCCACTAACCCACATGTCCGTAGGCACGACAGCAAGTTAGCGGTAAAACTCGTTCGTCTTACAAATCGAACTTGTGTTGTCACAAGTTTACCTTCAATTCATTGCCCACATTGTTTCTTCCAAGATGATGCTAGTAAGAATTAAACTTCGATTTTTTTTAAAAATTAAGTCTTTTAACACTACATCATATTAAAAGTTTGTCTTCATTAATTTTTTAATACACACCGGTATCCATTAAAGTGAATGGTTGGATTCATGTGTATCTACTTGGTCGGTTGTCGGTCGTGTGCCAATATATATAGTCAGACATAAAAAAGTCAAACCTTTTTTTTTCCAAAAATAAATAAATAAAATAAAAGTCAAAATGGGTTACCCATCAAATTAAGACTCTCATAATCCTTGGCTTGATTCTGATCATGTGCATATTCTAATTTCAAACTTGTGTTATAATGCCTTTTTAACGCATGTATATTAACTTGTTATATTTGTACACTTTATGATTTTGAACTTTTGATACATAAAATTTTTTAGGCCAGTTTTATTTGAGAGTATTTTAATTAGCATCTGATTATTAGCCAACTTTTGTAATTAAGTTAGTGATTAACTTCCTTTACAAGAAATAAGGTTTATCTTGCTCCACATATATATATGCATTTGACTTGATACATATGATATATAATAGTAGTTAATTAGTTATGGTTGACAATGATAAAACTAAATTTAATTATTGCTTTGAAAGAATCTAACATAACCTTTTGAGGGATTGAATAATTCATACTAATTATTTTCATACTTAATTTTGGGAGACAAGTTTGCTACACTAGCTACATCCTCTTGGTCATATCTAATTCATAATGGTTTGATTCAAAGGCCTATACAATTATATTTTGTTCTAATCTTTCTCATGTCTAGAAGGATTTGGTCAAAAATATGGTTGAACTACATAAAACGAGTTTTTAGATACCTCAAAGCGTTCAATAAGTTCTATACTTATAGATCCAAACAGATATAAAATATTAAAATAAGCAGTATTGTCTTTAGTTTTCTTATACACTTTTACATCGATGTTATCATCTTATCATTTCAATCATACTAATGGTTTTCGTAATACATGATATTCTACATAGATCACTTCACAACGTGCGTGAGAAAAATACTCAGTGATCAAGAAAAATAAATCATTGAGATAGAGATGATGAAATTCTTTAATTATCTAGAAAAGAGTGAAAATAAAATGACCATAATTGTTGACGGTTAATCTAGTTTCCCCATCTTTTAACACACATAACTTTTATATAATGTTTAATATATAAAAAACTACACCACAAAAACAAACATTTTATCTTCAAATTGATAATCGTATAGCTATAGTTGAAAAGCCGCACTGACACGTCTATAAGTAGTTTATACTTCATAAATTTAAGAAAATGGGAAAAAATCTTACCTATAAGTTTTTTGGGTATCATCTACAATTAATAAATTTAAGAAAATGGCTTATTCCAAATACTTTATATAAATTTAGAATGGAGTGTTTTTGACTTTATATGTGTTCAATGTAGCATCCAAGTGGAGCTTGAATTGAACATGTGTTCGCATGACTGACGAAATACTTGAATGTATGACATTACATACAATAATATTTTTTTCAAAACCCTTGTTGTGTCAATTATTAATATATATATATACGGTCCAAACCCGGTACTAATAACTAATTAGTAATTACAAAGTTAGACCAAGCCCATCTTTAACAAACTCACCTTGATGGTCTACGCCGGTGTTGATAATGGGTCCATTTTAGACCAAGTTACTTTCAAAAGAACTCGGAAAAGACTAACCTCATTAGCTAAAAATAGATGTGCCCAAATGTCGTAAACTGCTTCTTTTTCAAACCGGTTTTCGTTGTTTGTATAGGTATCGGTTTCAAATCAAAACTTGTTTCATTTAAAACCATTTGTGTTCGGGTTGTTGACGTGGTTTTTTTCAATTTGACCGTTTCAGTTGCACTTATTCTACCGGTCTGGCTCTGATTTCCAACTGGTGAGAAACTGAGAAATTTAAACCAGCTACAAACTTATGGTTTATATTGGTCGCGTACCAATTTGTATAGGTACCGAGTTTTAACCAGTTCATTTCCAGTTTCAAAAACAGCTTTTTGCCCTAACAGATCAGATACTTTACCGGTTGATAATTTCCCAAAAGATCACTAATTCTTATATTGGGAGAACTCAAACATGTTTAAGTTTGAAGTTGTCGCATCTATAACCCATGCACTCAGGACGCGTTAGTGATCTTGAGACGGACATTCTTTACCGATCCAGTTTTTTTATCCACGAACAATGTTAGATGTGTTACAAATAATTCATCTAAACCAGAAACGAAATCAACCGTGTTTTACGCCCACAATTAACTACTTATTTGCAAACCAAACAGATTAAAATTTATCTGTGATTTTATCATAAGTTACACAAAATTAATTGTATCTTATGACAAAAGACCTGTTAAATTTAAGGCCTTTTAACCCATAAATAAAAAGAAACCCATCTGGCAAGTATTATTGTTCATTTTTCTTTAACAAAAAGAAACAAAGAAGGCTATTAATAAAGACACATAGAACCTAAACTGATCATCAAAGTTAAAAACAAAAACTATTTTTTAATAACGAACATTCTGGTTGTGTAGCAACTCAACAAGAGCTGCAACAACTCCTTTTCCTTCAACATTAACATCCAATTTGGGATCTTCAATCTTCCTTTTTAATAATCTATCTACTTCCCCTCTTAGTTTCTGCAAAATCAACATCAAAGATATAACAAAAGGGTCATGGGTTGTAGAAATAATGAAGTTTCCAACTGTGACCCGTTTACTTGTGACTAAGTCGATTTGAATTATGCTTTATCTTAGCTTAATCAAAAGCCTAATCCGATTGAACTTTTATTCCAAAACGGAGAGCACAAGTTTCTTTGGTTCATAGCACAATCAGTCTATTTATTTATTTATTTATATATGGTCAAATGGGAAAAATAAGAAAGCTATCTTGGGAACTTGTCGAAAGTGTGATTTTAAACGCATTTGACCTACTAAATCGCTCGTTCAAAAATTCGTTTTTTATTTAAATAATAGAGTTAAACCACATTATGCATTCAGGTCAGCCCGCCATGCCCTTTGACCCCTTGCTCAAACTGCCATTTGGCCACCTTTAATCAAATATGGTACCATTGGTTGAGCGTGTGAAAGTCTTACCAGGAATATTTTTATGCATAAGACGTCATAAATTATTTTAATAAAAAAACATAGAAATAGTGAAATTTTATTGATAATACGGCCATGCCTGTACCAAAATTTAAATGAATGAAATAGAATGAAAAGGATTTAGGTTTATAAAATAATAAAAACTTGTAATGGAGTGTTGGTAACTATATTCGACACTAATGAGTAATAAAAGTTCAGGACATAGTGTTTTGGACCATTCCAATCTAAGCCGTACTCGTACCAAAAACCATTCATTTTGACGCTAACCATTTTCACCCATTACTCAACACACCCATATTGCTACATGTAACGAAAGAAAGTACCTTTATCAATCCCAAAACGCTCTTGGATGCAGAAAACTGAAGATACCCATCAAGCATCTCAATGCCATCTCCATTTTTGCTTGGAATTAGACTACCACCAAACATTAGCAAAGCATAATCTGATATATTTGTACAGTCCCGAATGTATACACTGCTGGTCTTAACCTTTTCACTATAAACCAAATAAGGAAGTGGGAAAATATGGACACCAGCATTCACGGATGCAGGATGAATATCAACTTTCCCAACTTCTTTGGTGTAGAAGGCGGTTCGTTTTCCTCTTCTTTTGCATTGGGCCACATTTGGGTAGAGCCCGGCACACAGTATTGCACATACCATTTCCATGTCATCACTGTATTGGTTATAAGCCTGAAACGCAAAAAAAAAAAGAACATTCTCAATTTAAACGGCATTGAAGAGCGAAAGCACATGAGAATTATCAAGGCAAGTAAAATGAAAATTTCCATTAGCCAAGACGTCTAAAGTCACTAATATTCTTTTATATCATTTTGTATCTGGTTTCATTTATACCAATTTTGTGCCAAACGTATGCCTAACAATTGTGAAAAGACAAGATGCCCTTAAGTTTACAAAATAATAAATACAAATAAATATCTAAATGTGAACCAATTAATACCCTTCCTTTAACTACCTTTCTCTTAATAAAACTGATTTAGGAAGTACTATGTGATAAGAAAACATTTTGGAGAACTTCCGACTCATTTGCTAGTTTGACCCACTTGACTTGTTTCCTTTTAAACTATAATTTTTATTTTACCCATGTGTCCATTAGAGATATTCATAAGTAAACGTGTCAAAGTTGCCACATACACAATTAGAATCTTACATTTGCGCCCTTAGATTTATCTACAAAGCCAATATCGGACAAGAGATCGAGAAACTGAAGCCTCATGTCGCCTATCATTTTCATGGTTTGACCTGACAAGAAATTTTCCCAACAAAATGATTTTTCATTTCCTGACTGTTTTGCTTCCTTCCATCCTTCAAATGCTTTAAGAAGAGCTATGTGGTCACTACATAAACCGCACAAAATGAAATTTAAATTTCTAGCTTGATAAGAGCATATATAATTAGAAGCTTCTAGAAGATTCTGACCTGCATGAATCACCAGCAAAGTATCTTTTTGCTTCATCAGCTTCTTCTTTCCGGTTAATTGGAAGGACAAATGGGCTGCGAGATGCAAGAGCAGCAGCAATTGTTAACGCAGGATTAACACATTGAAAAATTGACCCCATAAGAAGCATTTTCCCAATATTCGGCTCCACTGGCAGAGTGCACAAATGCCGTCCTGTTCAATCAAAAGTGTTTTGGGTCAACGAAGCTTCGCTACCACTAACAGTGACAAATGAGTATGGCATATATTGGAAAGCATACCAAGTGGAGTGAGTTCTTCTGCATCATCTAGTGCCCCAATGGTCTTAAGAAGTTCAACAGCATTTTGAACAGCGAGGGCATCAGGGGGCTGAAGTGCCTTAGCCAGGAAGGACCCAATGGCACCAAGTTGCAAGCTTTTTATCTGCAAGCACAGTTCTTGCAAAGGTGTTCTAAGTATTTCAGGTAGTTGATATTGAAGCATGGCATCATGGACCATTTTTGGATACAATCTGTAACATTTTCCAGGCTGTACTCGACCAGCACGACCACGTCTCTGTCAATACCACCAAAAAATGACATCAGAAGCAAAAGTGACAGTTTCAGGCCCATGATAAAACTGGTCAGCATGGGTTGCGTTCTATATCAAAAGGGTAAAAAAAATTAAAAATGAACTTCAAGGGAAATGAGTCAAAAAGGTAAAACGGGTTAATTTGGGTTATGTTTGATCTCAAACAGGTTAAAAAGCCTAAGAACGAAGTTCAAAGAAAACAGATAAAAAAGGTAAAACACGTTGACTTGGATTTTTTGATGTCTCAAAAGAGTAAAAATAAGAACTAACCAAAAAACCTTCAACAGAAACATGTCTAATACGAACAGGCTGAAAATCATCAAAAGTGTTTCTAATGCATAAAACAACCTACTTCATTTTATATAAAAACATATACTATTGAAATAATAACATTTTTGTAAGATACAAAATCAATTTATAAGACACCTTTTTTTGGAGATTTTGGATAAAAGTGTTTGAGTTTCAGGTCCACCCAATTTTACCCATACCGAAAGTTTTAACCATATTGATGAGTTAGCAACCAGTCCATTTTCCACCATTATCAGAAAGGATGAATTTTGTACACATTGTTTTAGAGTAGGTAGACACCTGATGTGCTGAAGCTTTTGATATCCATGATGGTAGCAGACATGCCAGTTTGTTTAAAGCATCATAACTAGTCTCCTTCGCTTTTCCACAGTCAATTACATATACCACATCATCTATGGTTATACTACTCTCAGCAATATTGGTCGCTAAAACAATTTTCCTGCCAGACAAAAAAGGATTTTGGTGCGTATAATCAATACAATGGGTAGTTTACCAACATTTAAAGAACACAATATAGGATTTAAGAATATTTATTCCTACTAGTAGAAAAGACACACCTCGTGCCTGAAGGAGGGCGGTCAAAAATTTCACGTTGGTTGATAGTAGGCATTGAACCATGAAGAGGAAGGACAAGATATTTTGTAGGATCACCGATAAAATTGTTGGTTTTGACACAGTCAAGCAGCTTTGAAATTTCATCCCAACCTGTAAGAAAAACCAGAATTGCCCCTGGACCTTCATGACGACAGATATACTCAATTGCTGCTTCTACCTGCATAAAAAAAATAGTCAATAAATTGTGGTTTATATTTGACACAAACTAGTTTTTAAATCATAAATCTGACAGTTTGTAAGCAGTAGCATCAGTTCTAGCTTTGCTAACGAAGCCAGATATAACTTTCTCACACTTACAAATTACAATTTATGTGAGCTAGAGCTTTGAACTAAAATGTCCGATTATAAAAGAGAAAACAACAATGCGATATAACATATAAGTTGGTCTATCACATTATATGTGTCTATACATACATACACCAATATGTGTATCTATCTATATGCTTGTATGCATGTATGCATGTGCATCTGTGTATTTATATGCATTAACACATGTACTTGTAATATACATACCAGGCCCAAGTCTGTTTCTGAACCAGACCAAGCTTCAAGTGACTGCCTAGTACTTGCACTGTAGCTTTTGTATACAGAACTGATGTCAGCTTCCTACAATACCATTTAGTTTGATATCAGTCATAAACACTAATACGAAAACGGATATGCAAGTCACATCTTCACTAGAATGTGAAAATGAACATAATAAAATGAATAATGCCTCGAATTTCTCAGTTATGGGATCAATTTTAGACTCCTGTTGTCTCCTCCTTCTCCTTGAATAACCCTGAAAATTATCCGACTCAGATTTAATTGCATAACGCGTCTTCTCCAGCACGTCTTCTAAAAACATCTCTTCCACAGGAAAAGTCAAACCCTGGTAGTATAAATAGATTGATTTGATTACCAAACAATAACAAATGTAAAAATTTATAAATATTACAAGATGACGATATATTACCGGGATATGAATAGTTGGGGCATTTCCAAAATATTTGGAGAACAAGTCAGCATTAATAGTAGCACTCATTAGAATTAATCGCAAATCAGGACGCTTGGGGAGAAGATCACGCAAAATAATTAAAAGAAAATCCTCATTCATTCCTCTTTCATGGATTTCATCAACCAACAAATGACTGATTCCTGTTAATGAAGGGTCTTGAACCTGAAACAATTTTGGATAGATAACCCTATATTAGTATTTAAGAACCATTAATTGATGGTAAAGAAAAAACAATACCAGTTTTCGAAGCAACACTCCTGTTGTGCAGAACAACAATCGTGTTTGTTCAGACCGTTTTGATTCCAAACGGATCTGATAACCAACAGTTTCACCAAGGCTTTCTCCCCTTTCATTGGATATTCGAGCGGCAACAGATATTGCGGATATACGGCGCGGTTGGGTACATATAATATTGCAGTCGGCCCCACGTAACGATGATATTTGTTCCTCTAAAATGAACTGAGGAAGCTGTGTAGTTTTGCCACACCCTGTTTCGCCAGAAACCACTAATACCTGTATTATTATACAAAAATATAAACTAGTTTTAATAGTCAAGCAGATAGGAAAAAAAAACATTATCCGTTGCTTGAGTAATAATGGAATCAAACAAGTTGATAAGAACCTTGTTTGCAGCAACAGCTTTTAAAAACTCAGACTTCATTTTGTGTGCAGGAAGCTTCTCTCTGAATGAGCACATTGCCTTAACATGATCAGATTCCTACAAAGTTTTCAGTTATTAAACCACAAACAGATCTTTTAGGTTTCTCTGCATGATATTAGTGAATAGCTTGATGATACAAAATAGCACAGGTGAGTAGTGAGAATTTCTAAATGAGTCCAAATGGGTATTCATCCAGTCTATTTTCCTAATTGGTTTTATTCAAATATTCAGATTATCATTGTAAATATATAGTTTCTGCAATTATATACCTAGTTCAACTGGAAGTGACTCATTTTGACATATACTAAAAATTGACATGTGTCAACCCGAACTCATTTTGACCTATTACCAACCCGCCCAACTTGTCCATATTGCCACCTTGCGATATATGGTACCTTCTGCTTTTCCTGTCTTTCTTTGAGTTCAACACTAAGTGCCTTCTTGACACTATCATTCTCCAAAACTGATACACCAGCGGTTTTATCTGATTCTTGGGGTAACTTTTTAGCACTCTGATTAGATGTACTAGAAAAATTGTCAGCTTTTTGGGTCCCTGATGAACTATCCAACAGATTCTCCACTCTTCTCTCGGTTTCTGAAGACATGTGTATCTACAAAATAAGATGCAACAAATATAAGTATAACATGCAATCTTGTAAAACAGTAAAAGTTGAAACACCCAAATGCACATAATGACTAGCTTGTTGTACCTCTTTTTGCGCAGATCCATGACGCTCATCAAGATCTGCTCGGTAGTTTGGTAATGGAACCTTGCTCACGACAAGTGCCTTGCCTTTGTTATATGCATGACTTTCTTCCCACAAAGAAAATACAAATACAGAAATGTAAGGTAAATCGTGCATAAGAGTGTGAGACTTTTGGAATGAAGTTTTTTATTGGCCAAATGCCATTAATATATTAAATAGTAACCCAATTTCACAAATGTTCCACCTAACCTAAGTCACTCAAACTTTCGTGAAGACATCTAAAGTTTCAATTTTGTTCCGATGTTATGAATTGTTGTAACAAAATTAATGTTTACACTTTACACAGCTGCAACTAGCCTTGCCACATCAGCTAATTTTACACAATTGGCTTGGAAATAAAGCATATGTAACAGATAATACAGGCTGCATGTCAGTTTTATCAACACTGAAACAAAATTAAAAAGCTTGCAATTGTGAAACTTGGTTATCCTAACAAATAAGATAACATCTGCAATAACAAAAAAACAGTGGCACTTACAAATAAAGCCCTAGCTGATATGCCATATCAGAAACAGTTTGTTGATCATTTCGACTAAAGAAATGCTTTATCACCAATTCCACATCTCCTCCCCTCTTCATTTCTTCCATCTTCCCCCACCAGTGGTTCTTATCAAAAACCTCAACCTGCAAATCATTTTTCTTCAACAAGTTCAAAATTTCTATACCAATCATTAACCAAAAGTTACACTAGTTTTCATCCAAATCCAAATAAGTGCACTGTATAGATCACAACATAAATTCATTACCGACTCAAACAAAAAACCTCAAGCTGAAAATCAACATTTTATCATCACTTACCAATAGAAAAAACTTCACATCATTTTTCATCAACAAGTTCAAATTTTCTATATCAATCATAAACCGAAACTTACACCAGCTTATCATCCAAATTCAACTCAGTTTACATATTCATATTCAATTAAAACTAAAAACCCTAGGTAATATATATATATATAAAAAGTTAACTCTAAAACGAATTTAACCTCGCCTTGCATCTGTTTAAGCCGTTCTGCACGCCAAACAGGATCCCACCATCTCTGCTCACCTCTTCCGCCACCACCACCGCCTCCACGACCACCGCCACCACCTCCACGGCCTCCGCCCCCGCGTCCTCCGCCACGACCACCACCGCCGCGACGGCCACCTTGGGCGTTAGGGCGGTAAGACATTGATATGGTGGAGAGATGAAAAGTAGTTGGCAAGTATGAGTGATTAAGACGAGTGATGATGAAACGTGGAGAAAATGAACTCAAATGCACTCGCATCGCACTTTTATCAATGGTGCTGGTCACAAGGCTTGAGACTGGCGGGCACTAATGAAAAAATAAATTATTTTATTTTCTTAGCACGGTAACAAACGATGGAGTTATTCATGTGTAAATCCATCAACCCGGATTTGATACAGATCAATGGACACCGCCCGCCTCTCCCAAAGGGACATAAAGACCGGGGATCGAAACCTCACGCGGTCACGCCTTTAACCATCAAACATGTAAAAGTGTTTGAGATACATGTTTTAAAAAGCATTATTAAATTTATGTCATTTTTTTATAATTAGAACGATCGGTGATTGAAGACTAAACACCTTGATATAACTGGGTTACAAATCACTTATATTTATAAAATACACAGGGCATTGATCATAAACTGAGAGATTGAGTTGTCACATGAGCGCATCTTGAGTGAGAATTTCATTTCCTTGCTTTATTATTTCATCCATGCATAGAAACAATCACATAAGTGTGAATTACACTTACGTGATTTCGGAATTTATCACGCTAACATGTTTTAGCCTCATCTAACCAATAAATGGGATGCTCATGCAAGCGTTTTTTACGATGGGTGTAATTCTCACGCAATCAGATGAACAACTCATTTCATTTCGTACACTTCACAAGCAAAGAACAATCTTTATAATATAATAAGCATCATCTAGTAGTTGTATATTCTAACACTAGGTTTAACACCCGTGTATTACACACGGGTTATATTAAAATATTTTTAAAGAATTATAATTATTATATTTAAAAATTTGTAAATATTTTTGTAAATTATTTAATCATAAAATTTTGTCTACATCAACTCTCCTACTAAATTTTTCATCAACTCTTCTACTAAATTTTTCCTCTAAAGATTCCTTTTATAAAACAAAGTATGTTTTCCCCCCAAAAATTACCCCTAAAACCTTGATTTATTAGATAGACTAGGTCTAATACCCGTGTTACACACGGGTTAAATTATAATATTTATCAAGAAATTATAAACATTATGTTTAAGTATTTAAAAATATTAATATTTAAGTATTTAGATCATCAACTCATGCATGGTTAAAATTCCACTTAATTTTCCCTCCAAAGCTTCCTATTATAGAACAAATAATTTCCCCCAAAATATAGCCCTCTAAAACCTTGATTTATTAGATAGATTAGTCATGCTACATAACACCACTTGGTCATCAAGGATTTAATTCCAAACCACATCTAGGAATATAAGAGTTCATAAATTTTAATTTTAAATATGTGATATCTATATGGGATTGACGTATGCTAAAAAACTTGATTTACAGGCTGTTTGGGATTGTTTATTTAACAAAAAGTGCTTTTAATAACAAATACGTATTGACTTATGACTTTTACAAAAGGAGTTTAAAAAAATGTTTGGTTTAGCTAAGTTGTGTTTTTTAAAATGTTTAGATTAACTTATTCATGTAATAAGTGTTTTGTAAGGGTACATTGGTAAATTTATATTCAAAAAGTCAAAAGTCATTCAAAAAGTCAAGTTTTGTGGTTTTTCAAAAACAACTTTTAAGTCATTTAAAAAGTCAAAATGAAAGTACTTTTGGTATTGTCAAACACTTTTTTAACTTATTAACTTCTTAGAAAAACCAACAAGTCAATAAGTAGTTTTTAAACTTAATCCCAAACACCCCTTTAGTATTGGCATGTTTACGTCATTATTTAAAACAACACAAAACTAATTTCACAATCTGAAAAACATTACTAATAACAAATTTATACAATTTACAAACATATTCTTGGGCCTATATCATATATCATAGGTCCGTTATGAATGAAAAGCATTTTCATCAACAAATTTACACACTTCAAGAAATGTTATTTAATAGTAAATACATAAGTCATGCGTCCATTATGTTATGAGATTTAGACTCTTATGATATAAAAGAAATTAACACAATAACACGCTTCAAGAAATGTTATTTAATAGTAAATACATAATTAATACCGTTACATAAAGGGCCTTTGATTTCGATAATCATCTTTGCTAGATGTTTTTCCTAATGAAGAAGCAATATCTCTCTTATAATAAATTGCTAACACAACTCTTCACATTAAGCCACTTGTCACCACCATATTCATCCTCATTATTAGAAACATGGAAATTTTTGGAAACATGTATTTTAACATTTTTAATGTAATCATACTTTTAATTATGAGTATATTTTCATCATTGTCAATTTTTTCATGTTAATATATTTTTATTAAACTTTTTTTAGTCCTATAATATACGTCCAATTATGTATCTTTATTATATTTTATATATTAAAACATATAAATAAATTATATCGTTAAACCCTGTGGGTACCCACGGGTTCTAACCTAGTCTTATTGATAAAAGGCCGACTCATTGACGAAGATTCATAAAGACCAGGGAGGGTCACGGCCCTCCCACTTTTTTTGTTCGAAGTGTTGATTTGTTGATCGGTAGTTGATTTTATATGTATATCCCCCTCCCACGGGGAAACAAAACGTTATAAAATTTGACCCACCATTGACTAAAAATCCAGGTTTCACACTTTCGCCACTGAGTGACCACCCATCTGCTTTTTCTTGTGCGTTCGTGGGCAACTATCAAACTTTTGATGTTGAGTTGACTAATAATGCCACTCCAATAACAATCAATCCAAAGGTGTTTCTATATATTACCGTATATTGGATTTAATATGTATGCATGTAACACATTCTATGTTTTTTTACATGTTTATAATATAAAGAAATCATTTTCTAAGATCAAATAGTTAATTGATATTAACAAATACTTAATATTACGTGTGTTTGTTGTGACAAATAAGATCTAATAAAGCCACATGTATGCATAGTTTTATACAAAACCTGTTAATCGGTAGGCAAAAGCAGAATATTATTTAAATTAACATAATTTAACTTAATCGAGTCATACAAATAAATGATTTAGTTAAAATAATACTAACAATTTTCTCGTTACATCAAACCTTTTTATATAGGGTTACGTTAACCTAATCAACAAGTACCATATTCTCATTAGAAAACTTATTAATTCAAGTATGATTTGCCGGGTTATTCACACACAATATGATTTGTTAAGATGTTTAATGTCATAACGCGTATAACAAATGTCACAAAATGCCTTATGCATGGTCACGGCGCAACGCGTAAGTAGAAAAAAACATGTTACATACTATAGTAAAAAATAAATTACATGTTAAACGAAATAAAAAGAAGAAGGGGAAATGTCATAGAAACATAACGAAGTTTCAATTTTGTTCTAATTAGATCACTCAAGCATATTTCGCTTAAATTGGATGACTAAACTCCAAATTGAGCAATTGTTGGATTTTGGTTGTGTCAAGAAAGGAATTGAGAATAAAATGTGGGAGTCGGAATATATAATATACATAATTATATTAAAAAATTTAAAAATATGTTAATTATAACAAAAAATAAAAAAAATTAAATATACAATTCACATTACCGCTTCACATTAGTATCAAAAAATGTAAAAAATAATTCTTAACTAAAACGTAAAGAAAAAAAATTGTGAAAACAACATGTTAAAACCTCTAATTTGAATAAAATATGAATGTGAGTGACCTAATTGGAACAATTTTTAAACGTGAGTGACTTGATTAGAACAAAATTGAAACTTGGTTATGTTTTTACAAAGTTTAAAGAAAAAATACAAAGGTGATGTATCTATTTTTTAATAGTCCTTTTAGTGGTAAGATCATGTTTTGTGTCTTTAAGTGCCAAGTACTTAAATTCTCTAACGTACGTGTGGTTTATATGGTTTATACGACTAGATTAAGGTCGTTAAAACTTTATATAATTTTTAAACTTAAAGTCACTATAACTATAATAAAAAAAATAACCCATAGATTAAGAAAAAGACGTTTTAAAACAAGATACATATAAAAACATTTATCGAATGATACTTTATCATGAGTCGTGTGATATACTTATATACCCACATTGAAATTAAGTTGTTTGGTTATGTCCCGCCATCAACGACTTGACTTAGTCCAACAAAACCAGCCATCTCCCTTTTAAGAATATTCAAACCACCTTCAACTAATCATTTATTCATCCTCATAGATATATCAACAACTCTATTTCAATCTATTACTATTTTCATTCTTTAGTTTTGCAAACATACCAACATGAATGATCTTCTATCTCGCTCGTTCTCCAGTGGACGTAACGGAGATATCGAGATGGGAAACGTTGGAGACAACAACGTCTCCAGCGGTACCAATCTCGACAAGTTTTTCAAAGAAGTCGAAGCGGTCAAGGAAGAATTGAAAGCTCTTGAATCAATTCACAAGCAACTCGAATCATCAAACGAACAAGGGAAAACGCTACATAGCGCGAATTCAATCAAGACTTTAAGAAAGAAAATGGACAATGATGTCGTTTTGGCTCTTAAAAAAGCTAAGCTGATTAAGAACGGTCTAGAAACACTAGACCGTTCCAACTCAGCAAATAGGAGGTTCCCGGACTGTGGTCCGGGAAGCTCCACAGACCGTACACGAACATCTGTTGTGAACGGTCTTCGAAAGCAGCTTCAGTCGTCGATGAAACTATTCAATGAGTTTCGAAACCGAATGACTTCCGAACATCGGGAGACAGTCCAGCGACGGTATTATACCGTCACGGGAGAAAACCCCGATGAAGCGACTGTCGATAAGCTGATATCGACAGGAGAAAGTGAAACATTCTTGCAAAAGGCGATTCAGGAGCAGGGAAGAGGACAAGTGATGGAGACAGTGCTCGAGATTCAGGAACGAAACGACGCGGTTACGGTGATTGAACGTAACTTGAAGGAACTGCATCAGGTGTTTATGGATATGTCTGTTTTGGTTGAGCATCAAGGTGAGCAGCTTGATAATATTGAGAGTCATGTGAACAGGGCTAACTCATTTGTGACTCATGGTACACAACAGTTGAATGAAGCAAGAAAGAAGCAGATAAATACTAGAAAATGGACTTGTTTTGGTATCCTTTTGTTGCTGATTATAATTGCTATTATTATTTTGTCTATTAGACCTTGGAACTAAGTTTTTTGAAGATGGGTTGTTGTGGTATGTGATTCAAGACTTGTGGTTTTGGTATGTTCTTTCATTTTATTATATGTTATTGTTTATAGAGATTTTGTTGTGGGTGATATTGATATGAATATATGATCTAGTTTGGTATTGATGTTTATTTTTCAAGATTTGTAATCTTGATTTGGAGATGTGTTTATGTATGATATATTTTGTTACAATAATATATTTCTATTCATCTTCAATATCTATGTTAAGATTTGAATTCATGGTTTGATTGGCAATTTGGCATCTCTTAAAATGTTAGAATGGTTATTTTTCCAAGTTTAGACCAAATGGGTAGTTAGGTATTGAGCCAAAATTACTCTTCTAGAAGGATTGGATAACTAGACTTTGAAAAAAAAAAGTTTGTTGTTTGAGTTTTCAATTATGCTCTAGAAGGGATGAATTACTAGACTTTGGGAAAAAGTACCTTCTATTGAATTATGCTCTAACAAACAAAGAAATTTTTTATGGGGTAGATTTAGAGTGTAGGTGAGTTGGTGTTAAAAAATAAATTATATACTCATTAGTGTTTTATGTGTCACCCAATAAAATAAGGTAAATTTTTAATATGTGTGAGTTAACCTGTTTAAAAAATAAAAAAAGAGTCTAATAATCGTTTATCATAGTTATCTAGATCTGTGGGTAAAACGGGTAGATACTCAGTTCAGTTTCATTAAACAAACTAAATATTGAATGATTCAATATTGAACTGGACAATTCATAAATGAAACAAACAACCCTTATGTTGAAATGAATCACGACTTGAGATGCTATGGTACATGGGCGTTTTGGAGTTTTCGTCGTTTAAGGTAGTGTTTTGAGAACCAGGCTGGCTGGACCAGGAACCATGCATTGAACTAGTCTCCTTCGGGAAATTGAAACATTTTAAATTTTTAGCTTGACCGGTCGGTCGAATCAAAATTGGTGGATGAACTAAGAAACCGTTTGGGTGAATCGGAAGAAAAAAAGTCTGGTCAAAATTTTTAAAACTCTTCTACAATTTATATATTTATATTCAAAATATTCATGACATTATCCATTTCTTGATTCAATCGATTAATTCAACCAGTAAACCAGTAAAAAAACTAGCCGGGTATGAAAAACATTGTTGTAACCGTAATAAGCGTGCAACAAAAAAAACACCTTGAATACAACGCATTACAGCATAGCTGTAGCTAACAGACCATCATCGTGCATTAGCTAAATAAATCCTCAAAAACACACACACACACTTTTCAAAACAACCGGAGTCAACATCCCTAGACCATTTTCCGATCATCTCTCCGGCAATGGCGATTCCGGTGACTTCAATCCTACTCTTCACCATCATCGCAACTCTCACCTCAACGCCTTATTTTGTTCAATCAAGCAGCGACAATAACCGCATATTCTCTCCGTGCTCCGATACCACCATACAAAGGTCCGATGGTTTCACTTTCGGAATTGCGTTTGCTCCGAGGACTTCGTTCTTCTACAACACCTCGGTTCAGTTGTCGCCGTGTGATAGGAGGTTATCGCTTTCGTCTTCTAGTTCACAATTGTCTGTTTTTCGACCTAAAGTGGATGAGATCTCGCTTCTCACGGTTAACAGCACTAGCCTTCAGCCGGTAATTGACTAATTTCTCAGTTTTGTTGAATTAGTTTGAGATTGAATGATGGATTAGTGTAAGTTCTATAGTTGTGTATCTAGTATGTTTAATTGATGAGAATAATGTGGTGTAGTGTGATGCTTGATTTAGGGAGAAAGTGTAATTAGGTTAGATGTTTGAATGCTTTGAACAGACGCCTAGGGATGCGTGTAATGGCTATTTTGCAATTGAATGATGAATATGTGTATTTCTTCGGAGTTTGGATCTGTTGTTATGTAGCGAGGCTGTTTAGAAGGTGAGAATAATGTGGTGTAGTATGATGCCTAATTTAGGGAGAAAGGGCAGTTAGGTCTGATGTTTGAATGCTTTGTTGATGCGTTTAATGACTATTTTGCTAACAAAAGTGACTTGAAGGAGTAGAAAGAGTTTATTGAACTAGATGGATTCTGTGACAGTGAACATTCACCGTAGCTATCTAGATCTGTGTGTTTGTGTGTTACTTTGGGGAAAATTGGGAATAAGCTTGTTGGATTATGTGTTGTTTTGGTTTCTCTTCATATGCTTAGGGACGTTGTTTCATCTAAGTGAGACCTATGGTGGTGTTAATCCTTGTGATTTTTTTTATCACTACTCACTATCACTGCTCTCCTACCTAAAAGAAAAGATATACTTAGATAGTTGTTTCACATTTTCTTTCTCTGACATAGAAAATAACTCATGGAATGAACATTTGTGGCTTAGAAGATCTTATCACGGTTATTTTTCTGGCCATTCTAAACAATTAAATACACCCAAAAAACAAAAATAGTCCCAAAAGCCTGTCTTGAAACATGTTTTTGCTTGTTTAGTACTCTTGGTATCGTATACTATAGAACCAAGTGTGTGAAGTTGCAAACTGGTTTGGTTTTTTATTCTGATTTGGTTAGTAGATAGTTAATCTTTAATATGGAACTGGGAAAATGGGAGATGCAGAGTTCAATGGTTGCATTATGGAGTTCGAATACTTGCATAGATCAATGGTTGCTGTTGGTTTGACAGATAAGCTGAAAGAGATTTCTTTGAGAATTCAGGAGAGCTTTAATGATCCTTTACTAATGATAGTTTTTGGCATTTGATTGGGCCATCAACAACTCTAACATTCATGCTTGGCATATCTTTGTGATATGAATCTTTTACTTGCAAAAATGCTTTAACTAACCAAATGTTGTTGTAAAACGTGGCTTGGATTCTTTTTTCTGGGGTTAAATAATTTTAGTAAGTAACTATAGTTGCACATTCAGTAGAAGAAAAACGAGTTATCAATATATAAAAGCATCGAACTTGGAACATTTATCAATATAAAAGCATCAAACTTGGAACATTGTTGCAAACCAACCAATGTTTCAAAAATTTTAAAAAAAATTAGTCATAAAATTGATAATTTGGTTGTTTTTTACTTTGGACTTTGCTGATGGTGCAAAAATAAAAGAATGGCAAAGTACCCAAACGCACTTATATTGCCAACCCACCATCTTCCATCTCAAACCATTAATTATGCTTGAAGGACCATCAAGTACGACTGTGAAATTGAAGCCCACATTGGACTTCTTGGTCTATTACTTAAATGTTTCTATTTGGTATTTGAGACTCATAAAGTCATACTGAAAACAAACTCTAATTTTTGCAGTTTAGTAGCATATACACTTGATACGAAAGAACATGAGTTGGCCACATAAAGTCATTTTGGAACTTTGCCAATTATCATAGGATGATTCGGGTTATAATGTTATATGTGATTTATGCTCTTTGTAAGATCAACGAGAAAACTTAAACTGATGTTTTGCATGTACAAAGTTGTCTGATATCCCTGTTTGTGGTTAAGTATAGTGATCTAGTTGTGCTAGTTAATATGAAAAGGGACATAAAATTAAGAAACCAGTATGCTAATTTGCGAGTGTAAGTATAGATTTGAAGATACTTGAAATGCTAGATGATGAGAAGTTACTTGAAAGATAAAAACAGTTGTATCATTTTCATCTTCATGCGATTCATATTTTGTAAAAATTGTTCCTGAATTAGGAACTATCAAAATGTCATATATCTTCGTGTACCCCTAGATTTTGTGAAAGAGTTTTCTTACCTCCTCATTTTGGATGATACAATATGCTATGCAATTAACCTCTACAATTCGTAAGTCAAAGTTCAAGGTGATATAACTAAAGTTTGCCAGGTTCCATCCTCTTTTCCCAAAGAGAAGGGGATATAGCTAAAGTAACTTTACATAAAAATTGCAATTTTCAATCACAAAACTTGACAGAAATAAAAAATGTTTTGAATGATCATCAAGTTTACGAACTACCATCTAATGAACACAAAATTAAGTAATATTTTGGACACAAATGAATACCAATTTCTTTTACATGATGATAACGTGCATGTAGGCAATTTTAACATGAATACTTCCCAAATTTTCGTTCAAGATCTTGATTTTGAAATTTGAATTTACAGGATTCTATTGGTGGTTATATGGTTGCATTTGCCGGTAGAAAGTATGCTGCAAGATCAATTCCTGCTTTTGTTGCAAATAGTACATACATCGTCACTAGTTTCACACTGGTAAGCTCATATCAACTCCCTCCATTGTATCATAAATGAAATCTTGACACATCACCAGAGGTATCAGTACCTGATTCTTATAATGGTTAAATACATGACACTACTGATGAGGTTCCAGTGCCTTTTAATGTCCATGCCTTGTTGTATTTAATTTAACCGAGATTTAAGAATTGCAATTTCAACCCGTTTTTGTGAAAACAGGTAAAACTGATAAAACTAAAGCTTAAGGGATATCATAAAATAGAATAAAAAACACAAGGGAAATGAGTCAAACGGCTTGGACACAAGTGCAAATTCATTTTATTCAAAATAAAATTCAATCAGTTATATAGTTAAAGTTTTTGTAATCATGTTTAATACCAGTTATTAATAAAAAAGGGCAGACCTATACGGGTCAACCCGGTCATTTTGACCCGTTTCAACATTTTATCTCTTTAGACGGCCCGTTTTCCCATCTATAACCAAGATGTAACTTGTGGTTACAGGTGATGGAGTTCAAAAAGGGCAGGCTACAAAACTTATACTGGAAACGAGACGGGTGTTCTTCATGTTCAGGCAAAAGCAACTTCGTGTGTCTTAACAATCAGGACTGCGCAATCAGGACTAATTCATGCAAATACAGAGGTGGAACCGTTGATTGTAGCATTGGAATACAACTCGCGTTTTCTGGAACCGATAAATACGAAGCCGTCTTCAATTCATGGTACGAGGTAAAAAACCTCCGTCAATACTCGTTATTCGGGCTTTACAAAAACCTCAAGGATTCACTTACTAACCAATACAACAGTTTCTTTTGAGCTTTAATGAGGTTGTATGTTGCTGTCTTATGAACCTGTTTTCTGTTTCTTTATTGTTATTGTGAAGTTTAGTGTCAGTGAAATTCTTTACACTTATGTAAATTATACTTCGGGACTATTTGGAATTATGAACATATGCTTTATTTTGTAATCCTGGTAGCTTAAATTTAACTCTCATTTCTTGTAACATCATAGATTGTTTTCTCGGAGTATCATTTCTGAATTAGATAATAATTCGTCGATTATAACTGATACTTGTAGTTTAACCAATGATACTCTTAGTTTTTAGCATTTCCAAAACCATAAAACACATGAAAAAAATGAGAAGTGGAATTTTAACTAAAGTTGAGGGCGTTATTGGTTAAATTACCGTATATACGATCAATTAGTCATAAACTTGTTTCAAAAAACATTTAAGAGATGCAGTACAATTTGAATCTTTTAAGTTATAAATATGCTATGATACTTTTAATAAATTTTTCATTTTAAGTGTTGAATGGTTAAAAGTTCTGAATGCTTCATTCAGCATCTCTTTGTCTCTTAATCATTCAGCACTTAATTGAACTATTCAGATGTTTTATTTATGAAACAAACGCTCTAAATGCTAAATGATTAGACACTAAACTGAATTATTAAAAAGTGAAACAAACAACCCCTTAATTTATTTCTCTTTTAAACTTCTAATAATATCAATCGACTTTAAATTTTTACACCAAATAGAAAACCTAAACTAATTCTCAAAATACAAAATCTATTCAGATGTTTTTTTATGAAACAAACGCTCTAAATGCTGAATGTTAAGACACTAAAGTGAATCATTAAAAAGTGAAACAAACAACCCCTTAATTTGTTTCTCTTTTAAACTTCTAATAATATCAATCGACTTTAAATTTTTACACCAAATAGAAAGCCTAAACTAATTCTCAAAATATAAAATCTAATATGAAGTAGATATCTTCAATGTTTGCTATATAAACTACAAGGTAGTAATATTTTTTTCTTTTCACAAACTAAAAGATTTTATTGTCACATCACTACCTTCTTCATGCTTCAACCATCTAAGCTCCATTCTAAAAAGCATACTCTTCATCCTTATTAATACTTTCCTTGAATTGATTAAGCCTCGTTCTCATGTCCCCATGTGATGTAAGTACGTGAATATCATATTGTTGTTATGTTATATAAAAACGTAGCATGTGTCATGTGATTAGAAAAACAAACCTTTCCTAACAAGTGGTATATATTTTAATGGAAAACAATAAATAAAAACCCATTAAATGTTTACACATTTTCAAATTTCAATCATATGACTATAAAAAAACATTTATATAAAATTTATGATATTGTTGACCCGTATACACCATATATGATCCGTTTTTACTTTTTCTATTTCTAGACGTGGTAATAAAATAAGGTAAATTGGCTAAAAATAATCCCAACTAACATCTATTGGCCGAGAATAATCCCAACTCAGTTTATTCCCTCCAGTGGTCCCAAATCCAACTTTTTTGGCCTCCAGTGGTCCGCCGTTAAGTGCACTTAACGGCCGTTAACTTTTTTTTTATTTTTTTCGAATTTCAAAACAAGGTTTTTTGGATATTGATCGGGAGGAGTATACGATTCAATTGATGTAAACCTTACTTCGAACTAGTGTTCCAAACGACAAAACGGTCTTCAATCGGGTGTTTAAAACCTAACGGTGTATTAACCGGATATCAAAATTAAACCATTTGGAGCAACAATTGGAAGTAAGGTTT
This sequence comes from Tagetes erecta, assembly GCA_030867185.1. Taxonomy (NCBI): domain Eukaryota; kingdom Viridiplantae; phylum Streptophyta; class Magnoliopsida; order Asterales; family Asteraceae; genus Tagetes; species Tagetes erecta. The sequence continues at coordinate 2,039,806 of CM061489.1, read as the reverse complement.
ACATCAACTTACTCGTATTCTCCTCCCGATCAAAATCCTTAAAATATCGATTTGAAATTCGAAAAAAATAGGAAAAAAGTTAACGGCCGTTAAGTGTACTTAACGGCGGACCACTATAGGCCAAAAAAGTTGGATTTGGGAGTTGGGACCACTGGAGGGAATAAACTGAGTTGGGATTATTTTCAGCCAATAGGTGTTAGTTGAGATTATTTTAGGCCACTTTGCCATAAAATAAAGAGCAAGATTATTGTACAAAATTACTATTTTTGTGTGAATCATGCAAAATAATTAGACAAGTTTAAATTACACTTGCGCAATTATTTGACATGGAATTAAATTCTCACGTAAGTACAACTTTTGTGTAAGAATTTCAACCCTCAGTAAATAATTACATAAGTGTAATTTACATTTGCTTATTATTTCGCACACTTCTCACGAAAATAGCAGTTTTTATTTTAAATTTTCTCGAAATTAAATTGGGGATCGTTTAGTAAGTGAAACCTATTAAAAATAAAATTCTTGTGATATATTTGAATTTCTTTAAATTTTAAATCCATTTTCTCTATTCTAAGTTCTCATTCCTCTAATAACTTCTCTTGTTATTGTATATTAATTTTCAGCTAGATTTAACATCAGGCCGCACGTTGCAGCGGCCGGGTCACGCAGTCGGGTCTTGCGTATTTGACTTCGTCATATGTGTTGAAAAAACTATCATGCCCCGTACGGCATGATGCAAAAACGTAATGTGTCACATGTTAAAAACGATGAAATACCAAAAGTTAGAGGTCAACACGATAACAATATTAAAGTCGTACTATATGTCAAAGTAGAGTAAGAAAGCAAAGTCGAAAACTTATCAGGGGCTAAAAATGACAATCAGTAAAAGTCGTACTATGTGTCAAAGTTGAGTAAGAGATCAAAGTAAAAAACTCATCAGGGGCTCAAATGACGATTGGTAAAAGTCAGGGACTAAAACCGTCAATGCGTTAAAAGTCGGGGATTAAAACAATTAATACGTTAAAGTAAGAAAAAATTAAAACGCGACGTGACGAGACGGGAGAAGCCGGTGCAAAGCACCAACACCCTTTTAGGAGTTATACAAATTTCGTTAAAAAATACAAATGGTCAAATACCAAAGAGTTTGGAGTCTAATTGTATATTGTATCTATATATATAGTGATATTACTTCCTATGAAATTGATAGTTCAAATTTCTATAAATACATGCTAGATCAGTTGGTGTTAAAAAAAAGTTATTGTTAAAAAAACAAACTAGAATTAGACAGGTGTGTACAACAACAAATATTATTTTTATTAAATAGTTTGGATGACCTTTAGACATGTAGATGAGTTGGTGGGATACCAAACGGATAGATAGTCATATCGATGAAGGTGTGGAAAAACCCATATTTGATTCCCACGTCATGCACTTACCATTCAAATCCAGCGAGTCTGGCACGTGTCATCTTCGACGAACGAGCATCGCCTCCGGTGTCTTAGGTACGAGACAGCTTGTCACTAGCTGGTCAATATGTTTGATAACACACGCATTTTAAGTAATTTAGGCATGTATACTTACAACGAACAGTAAAATAAAACCCAACAACATGTCTTTTCATAATCATCCCCGTTCTCTACCGAACAAATTGACTAATTTAACGAGTATCAAACAGCAAACAAATAACTAAATGAATAATAAATATTTAAAAATTAAAACTATCGTACAACAGTTGAACATCATATATAATCACTACAAAATAAACACTGATCACATACTCACTCAACATTCATCTCATTTTAACAATTTCAATGGAACAAATTCAAATCAAGCTGTTCATCGCACTTGTTTACATCTTCTCAGTTATCGCATCTTCCACACACGCCACAGATTTCAAATACTGCGGTAACCGTTATACATTTACTTCAATTACACGAGTTTTCAGCGATTTATGCGTATCATTTCTGCATGTTTTGATGTTAAAACTCGTTAAATCACTTGTTGATTTGTAGCTAATTATACATTTTGTTTAATTTTAGGTTTCGTTTCATGCTTTTAGTTACCGATAGTGTTGGATGAAACAAGTCATTTGATTTTTATATATATATATATATATATATATATTTTTTTTTTTTATCATCGTTTCATTTAACTCTATTTCATTGGTAGAAGAAACGACAATTTACAATATAGTGGCTGGTAAACGACAATTTTTATATTTAAACCTAATTCGTTTATGTTGATAAGGTGTTTAGTTTCTTAAGAAATGTTGATCGAAATTTATGTAAAAGTTGCTAACTAATTTAAACTGAGCAACCGCTAACCGGTAAGGTTGCTGCTTTGTGACCTTAATGTTATGGGTTCAAGCCGTGCAAACAGGCTATTGCACAAAGTGTAGGGTAAGACTGTGTACATGTATATTTAGTTTATCACGATAATCATTTGACTAAAGTTAGACAATAGACATAGTGGTTTAGTTTTTAAATTTAAGCTCCACAATCAGTTTTCTTTCCTCCAAGTGATTGCTTTGGGCTAGCGGCGCAGCTTGTTGCTCGTTTCCCTTCTATTTCTATGTAAATAACTTTTAATATGAATAGCCCAAGGGTTTGGATAAAAAAAAGCACTATAAAATTAAACCTGATAAGTAACAGATAATCGCTTAAGCGATACAATGTTAACTCTAATGTATATTATCTTATGACAAAAAAAGTTATGTGATTATCTTGTTTGGTGCTTTCTGAAAGTTAAACAAATCTCCACATATCAAAGATACAAAAATCTTTATCCTGCAATTTTTTGTTTATGGTTCATGTAAAATGGTTGAGGATTATTTCAGATCGTTTCTTATTGCAAAAACAAAAAGGACCACTAAATGGAAATCAAGCCTTTTGATAGTTAAGCTGCTTTATATGTGTATATTTGACATAACTAAAAATTGTTGTGTTTATATAGTAAAATACTTCTGTCTGATTTACACATGTCTAAAGAGAGCTTAATATTGTCAGCCTAAATTTATGTGTATGTAAATCAATGGTTTTGTAGTTTTGTAATTAAAGTGATTTTGTAAGAATCCTAACCCTATATAAAATAGACTGGAATATTTATAATAAAGTCTGCAAATGTTTATTTATGATTTTTTCCCTTTGTGTTTTAGAGTTTAAGCTATATAACAAATACATCTCTACCTATTCTTTTGTATATTATAGATACTGAAAGCAGTGAACAAAGTCCCAAGGTTTATGCCTATCTTCTTGTTTGTTGGATTTTAATCTTTTATTCACACACAATTTCTGCTTTGGAACTAAATGATTATTACACGTTGGTCAACCGACTGAGTTACACGGGTTGACCTTGACTTATACATGGAACCTAAGTCTCTAGTGACTGAGATGCTCTGTTATGAATTTGTGTTTAATAATATACTAAAACTTTTTTCAGATAAGGAGAAAGGTTACAATGTCACGGTCAATGGAGTCGAGGTTATTCCTAACCCTGTAATTAGAGGCAAAGAGACGTCTTTCAATATTTCTGCATTTACAGGTATGTTTTTTAAGTTACAAGCAGAGATTTGTTTATTATATCCTTGACTTTTGCTAGAAACCATATTTTTTTACTGAATAGTAGGATGTTTGGATTTGTGTTTTATAACTGCTAGTTTGATTATTGAGATTTGAATTTTAATAATTTGTTTTTTATGTCTGGATTAACAAAATATGTTTTTCACTTGGTTGCAGGCTATTTTGAGAGTAAAATAAAATCAATTATTTTTCAAATCATTGCATTTATTAGTTATAAAGTAACTAGAATTTAGCTAACACTTTAAAAAATGAAACATAGGATCATCAAGTTATTACAACTTCAAACAACGTAAGCATATTGAAACGCATTTTTAGCCTGTTTTACTGCAGCTGATTATGATGATTTAATATATCAGGTAATCCATTATCTGAAGGGAAAGTTGAGATTAGTGTTGCTTACTTTGGATGGCATGTTTATGGTGAGACCGGGGACCTCTGTGCTAGTGTATCTTGCCCTATTCCTGCTGGCAACTTCACAATTTCTTCCTCTGAACTCTTACCTATACTAGCTCCTCCTGTAAGTGATTTTGTCCTATTTTTTTGGTTGATTCTGTTTTTATTCTCGTTTCAACACTCACTGTTAAATGAAAATCACAAAAGTTCCTCCAACACGTAGTACTATGAACATGTTTGGCCGTCATTTATGACAAAATAAGAGGATCTTGTTGATCTAAGTAAATAGCACCAATAAATAATAATGATTACAGTAAGCTAATCGGTCAATCCAAAAAAATGATTTTTAGCTTGTTCTAGTGATGGTTAGCAGAGGTAGCGAAATGTACAGGGCAGGTAATGGGTCAAAACAGGCTGCATACAACCGTAAATAACTTTTTATTTATTTATTAGTTTAACTTAATTTAATATAATTAATGTTTAAATATGATTAGAGCAACAAGGAAAGGATCAAATAAAAAAGAACCTCTAGTGTAAAAATCGTAAACTGATTTTATTCAAACCGCCACACAGCGTTTTTTTTCAACTGATGCAAATTTGGGTGATGTTGCATCAGTTCGAAAAAAAAACTGTTGCACATTGGTTTGAGAAAACAGTTGTGCATCAATTCGAAAAAAACTTTCACTATGATACTTAGACCCTTTTTACAGGATTTCTCCCCTGCAATAAATGTATTATTACAAGGGTTTTGCTATCTTTAACAACCACTTTAAACTGTTTGTCTGAAAATACTTAAAAAAATAAAAGGTTTTTCATATATCAAAAAAGAAAAAGAGAGATTCATGGGGTTAGGAGGCAAAAAAGCAGTATTGTATGTGTGAGTTTGTTAACATGTCCTGGAAGTTTTTTAAAGATAGTTTTTTCAGTATTTTCCTGTTACATTATCAATATAAAGTATTTATATAAAACAATATAAGAGGTTGCATGCTTTAAAAGTACACTTTGGATGGCTTACATCCCCTTCAACACATTCCTTTTTAGCTAACCTTTTTTATTTGACACGTTGGAGATGATATATAATCCAGTATAATCCAATTCGACCTACTTGTAAGTTTTACGAGTCGAAATTTATGTTGGTATAAAGTATATAATCACCAGGTTGCGTTATGTACACAAACGAGTGTTATACATGTATTTGTGTGATAGAACCCAACAAATGTCGGTTGATCAGATTAATGAAAAACAGATTACAAAAGCGATAAACCCGATTCGAGATGGGGAATCTCCTAGACCCAATTCGAGATGGGGAATCTCCTAGAACTTGACTAACCAAGATATCAAATAAACAAGACATGAAAACTAAAAACAAGAACATGGTATTTAAAAGAAAACTTTGATGATGTAATTATTATCCTCCAACCATTTAGTTTCCTCAAACTTTTCAACTCCACTCGTCCCTTTACATCCCCATATTCATGAAACGGGTTGACAGGGTTAGATTCAGATCCAAAAGTGATGCGAATCTGCTCAATGGGAGCTGGGTTCGTATCAATGCATCCCACCCGGAAAATCGACTTGTCCTCAAGTCGATAATCCGATAATTGTTGACTGTTGTGCCAAGCGATAAGCCACTCAATCATAGGCTGACCCGCTTCAAATACCCATTGGTGAGTTGAAACTGAATGTCGTTGCAGGTTGATTCCCCACCTTTTAAAAACCTTTCCTTCTAGCATAGATTCAATTAACTCCTTTATAGCTTTGTGAACTGCATCTTTTGTTGAAAAACATATAAAGGCAAATCCCTTTGACGATGGCCTTGCAACGGGTTCACTAGACCCGCCATGAAGAATTGATAAATCATTTTCTGTGGCTGGTAGACTAATTTCCGCCAATTCATCCTTGTTTATCTCATGTTCTTCTTCTTCGGGATGGATCTGATCTTCTGTCTCATCAAGGTTCACGTGTGAAATGATTTCCTCCATTTGCTTCGGGTTAGTCACGGGTTCTAGGGTTTCCTGTTGATCTTTTTCAACTGACTCCACGGTAGTAGCATCTATTAATTTAAGATTTCTTGTCTCCCTTGAACAAGACTCTTCCTTGTCACTCATCCAAGCCTCCTTGATGGCTGCAATGTCCTTCTTTAAGGCAATTAAAGAGTCTAATCGTGCTGAAATGGCTGCTAATTGAGCAACAAGTGAATCAGAACTAGAATCTGTTTCCCGGATCATCTTCTCTTTGTTTCCCGGCAATGGAACCATTGATAGAACCCAACAAATGTCGGTTGATCAGATTAATGAAAAACAGATTACAAAAGCGATAAACCCGATTCGAGATGGGGAATCTCCTAGACCCAATTCGAGATGGGGAATCTCCTAGAACTTGACTAACCAAGATATCAAATAAACAAGACATGAAAACTAAAAACAAGAACATGGTATTTAAAAGAAAACTTTGATGATGTAATTATTATCCTCCAACCATTTAGTTTCCTCAAACTTTTCAACTCCACTCGTCCCTTTACATCCCCATATTCATGAAACGGGTTGACAGGGTTAGATTCAGATCCAAAAGTGATGCGAATCTGCTCAATGGGAGCTGGGTTCGTATCAATGCATCCCACCCGGAAAATCGACTTGTCCTCAAGTCGATAATCCGATAATTGTTGACTGTTGTGCCAAGCGATAAGCCACTCAATCATAGGCTGACCCGCTTCAAATACCCATTGGTGAGTTGAAACTGAATGTCGTTGCAGGTTGATTCCCCACCTTTTAAAAACCTTTCCTTCTAGCATAGATTCAATTAACTCCTTTATAGCTTTGTGAACTGCATCTTTTGTTGAAAAACATATAAAGGCAAATCCCTTTGACGATGGCCTTGCAACGGGTTCACTAGACCCGCCATGAAGAATTGATAAATCATTTTCTGTGGCTGGTAGACTAATTTCCGCCAATTCATCCTTGTTTATCTCATGTTCTTCTTCTTCGGGATGGATCTGATCTTCTGTCTCATCAAGGTTCACGTGTGAAATGATTTCCTCCATTTGCTTCGGGTTAGTCACGGGTTCTAGGGTTTCCTGTTGATCTTTTTCAACTGACTCCACGGTAGTAGCATCTATTAATTTAAGATTTCTTGTCTCCCTTGAACAAGACTCTTCCTTGTCACTCATCCAAGCCTCCTTGATGGCTGCAATGTCCTTCTTTAAGGCAATTAAAGAGTCTAATCGTGCTGAAATGGCTGCTAATTGAGCAACAAGTGAATCAGAACTAGAATCTGTTTCCCGGATCATCTTCTCTTTGTTTCCCGGCAATGGAACCATTGATAGAACCCAACAAATGTCGGTTGATCAGATTAATGAAAAACAGATTACAAAAGCGATAAACCCGATTCGAGATGGGGAATCTCCTAGACCCAATTCGAGATGGGGAATCTCCTAGAACTTGACTAACCAAGATATCAAATAAACAAGACATGAAAACTAAAAACAAGAACATGGTATTTAAAAGAAAACTTTGATGATGTAATTATATCCTCCAACCATTTAGTTTCCTTAAACTTTTCAACTCCACTCGTCCCTTTACATCCCCATATTCATGAAACGGGTTGACAGGGTTAGATTCAGATCCAAAAGTGATGCGAATCTGCTCAATGGGAGCTGGGTTCGTATCATTGTGTTTTGATTTTCTTATCAAGCCAAACTGTGGTTTTATCACTGCAGGGTTCATACACACTTCAATTAAAGGTGCAAGACGATGACAAAAACGAGCTCACATGCATCAAATTTGATTTCAGCATTGGCTTCTTAGCGTCGGGTGAGGGTCTTGTTGACACTTAACTGACGGTTCAAAAAGAGATCTTTGCGTGGTATTGCTTATAATTGTCTTGGTTTCTTATTATATTGGTTCTAGTTGTGTAAGATGTTAAAATGTTCTAGTGTCATTACTCGATAACGAGTCATACTATACGACTACTATATCATGTGTATATATATATATATATATATTCCAAGTAATTCATTGGATATAGCATAAAAGAATCAAATAAGAGGTTGCTTGAGAATTTTTATCTATAGAAAAGTGAAGAATCTTTCCACATGCACAAAAGGCCACAAGCAGAAGAAAAACTTTACAGCTAACATATCTATATATCCATCAAGAACCCTAGGAACAATTGCCTTAATTAGGGAATTGGAATCAGAAAGTTTGATGTCATGTAGACACTTTTGGTTATCTCTAAGTGTTGCCTTGTCAATTTTTTAATCACTTTATATACAATTTCAATCTATTTTATATAATAAAAAAGCTATCCACTTCAACTCATACCATCAAATCTTGAACAGTCATAAAAGAAGGTATTTTAAGTAGTAAATAAGTTTACTTATATTAAGTTGTCTTTACATATGTGTAAGTGAAAGACAACCATTTTTTAGTTATATAAATATACATACATGTAAAACATCTTAACAATTAAAAGGCAGAAGTGGTTTTTAAAATGATCATGTCCTTGATATACATCAGGTATCAAGATTTTCATATAATGTTTTTTTCTTGTTAACTGATGAGGCTAATGACCATTACTCTCAACACTTGGAACTCAAAATTAGAAGAATATATGGCAACTAAAAAGTTATGTTGTTTTAAAGTTATAAACCAACTTGCAACTTTTAAAGCATTAAACATATGTTTAAAATATTTCACCATTAATTAATATCTTGAAAACTACATTACCATACAACTTCCATAGGCATCAGAAGTTATAACATGTCCACAGTTTAGCCTTTTAGTTTTTACAAACCATTCCTTCCCACAAAATAAGGGAAAAGTCAACGAAAAAAGTCAAAGACTTGCAAACTCCCTCCCCTGTTACATTAACAAGCTAAAAACATTTAAGAAAATCAAGAAACACCACTTTAGTGATCTTCCCACTTCAAACAGTAGATAACAAGAACATTAGGATTAAAAAGTTAGAAACTTTAGCCCTACAAACTCATATTTACTCTATATATCAGCAGCCTCAGTCATCAGTGCCGACGTGGCAGTTATGGCCACCAAAGCACCATCGGCCGCTTCTGGTGGTGGGGTTGACCAAGTGTAGTGAAATTCAATCTGCAACCTGTGATGAATCAGTGTTAAAGGAATTAAGCCTTTCTTGATATCTGCTTGCAGTTCCCTAATAGGAATAGCAGCCAAGAACTTTTTGATATACTCTTTGCAAGATTCTTTTCCACGAATAACCTCGGTTTCTTCCGTTGACTTTTCTGCAGAACCATCAGTTGACTTTTCTGCAGAACCATCAGAATTGCTGGTCTGTTCAGGCAATTTGAAGATCGTCGAATCTTGATCAAATTTCAAGATATAAGCTTGATCACACCCCTCAAAAAGTCGCTCGCCTAAAGTGTCGATAATGTAGTAAGCATCCGTGTCCACTTTCAACAAGAAAAAGTGATCATTCCAGCTCACTATGTAAACACGAGGCTCGTTATTTCTAGAAGCTTCTGATTCACAGCTAATTTCGTCCCACATGTTATCAAACGACATTGCTCCGTGTAAAAAGTCAAAACTACCCTCGTGGGATTCATCCGGATGGAAAAAGCTGACAAAAGATTTTCCTGGGATGACGGTTAGAGGACGTATATTTGCTTCAAGTACGGTTTCCAGGTCAAAATGCTTATCCGGAAAACGGGTCATGTAACTTTCCTTATCACAGAGGTTCCTCCACTCTGTTGAGCCTTCTCGTATTAGAGAATCGAACTGTGATTTGATTGGCATGAGATGGCGGTTGTTTTGGAACCAATCAGCAATCACCGCCACGAGCGCGGTGCACGCACTTTCTCCGGCAGCCTGTTCACTTCTTTGATCGATTGAAGCAAAGAAGACTTGCGCCTTAAGCTTCATGCATCCATCACGGCTGATTATATCCCTTTGTTCCCAATTCCCGACTGCAAAACTGTCGTCCCCGAACTCAGATACCATATGAGCGTTAAGATGTGAGTCTTCATCGGATTTATGACACTGCCAAGTGAATTAGCCAATGCTTTTATATCAGTATTTGACATAAGTTCATATTTAATAACCATATTTTTAACAAAAAAAGACAGTGAAATCACATGCATTCTAAAGTTAAATTAAATCTGAAGTTAAAAGTTAGAGAGTGAAAAGATTTTACCCCTACAAGAGATTCATCAGAGCTGAGTTGGCGGCGGTCAAAGTCAATATCATCTCCACCTTCTTCACCATAGTCTTTCTTTAAGAGCGGCTCGCCCTTCGGTTTTGGTGATTTAAAATTCAATTTCCTTTTTTTCCATGGTAAAATGCTACGTTTCGTGTTCTGCATTACGCTCTGTTCAAAAGCCGAAGCGCTCAAATCCTCTTCGGGTGAGCAACAGTCATCAGATTTCTGGTTACTATAATACATGTTGTCCTCAAAATGAGATCCACCCGCCCAATTTGCATATGCCAAAGTGCCATAGCTAAATGATTTTCTAATAGTTGCATTCTCCATGTTGCCATCATGTGATTCGTCGAGCGAGTCAAAGTCAACAAGATTGGGATAGTCACCTTCATCACTCCTGCTTTCACTAATATCATACTCAGCCACATGAGAAGCTTTTTTACCTCTTCTAATCGACACGTACTCCTTTAAGTTCTTAACTTTTTTTAACCCGGATTTAAGTTTAGAATACTCGTCTTTCTCTCCTGATGAAGTTTCTGATGTTTGACTTTGACTTTGATTTTGTGTAGACTGGACTGGTTGAGCAGCTCTCAACTCCACCAAGCTTAATGATATCTGCACCATATGCCTTTAATCAAATTTTGAAATCTTGTGATGGTGATGATGATCAAATATGTAACTTGGACTTGAAATCTTTCTTATAACCAGAAAGCGTAGTAAATTTCAAGAAACCGTGTTACTATTACCAATTGATGCGAAAAGAGTATAAATCTTGTTCTAATACCTCAATCGTCAAATTCCTTAAACTTTTACGATTTTCTAGAACAATTCTTGTTTTCGCGTTGTAAAAATGTGGCACTTTTCAAAAACTTAAACCTCGGTAAAATATTCCAATTTCATGGGTAAAAATAATCTTTAGACATAAGATAATAACCAACAAAATGCTCTTATGGTACATACATGAAGAGAGGGGGGAGATTCGGTTGCTCCAGATGAAACGATCAAAGGAATGTTAAGCTCAAATTCTTTTTCATCGACAGAAGATGCAAATTCAGCAAGATTTAAATATGCCTTTCCAATTAAAGGAACTTTATTCTTAGGGCCAGTGTTTGATCCCTGAATCAAAGAAAAATTATCCAATCTCTTAGTAAAAAAACACATCACACAATTGCAGCATAATCACCTATCAAGATGTCCTAGTGTTACCATTTCATTTCGCGGGTCACGTTTATCCTAGTATTGCAAATTTTAAGTTAAGTTTGATGAAATACATATCAAGAAGCACTACAATTTGATCTTGAAAGTGAAGAGTGTCACTCTTTGGAAATTGGAATAAAACAACTACCAAATCTCATATGATAACACACAATAAAATGTTTCATAGAATAAATTTGGAACACATTATAGTATAACTAACATCAATGCATATATATCATATATTCCAAAAAATTCCTAAATTTTGGTATGAGAAACCTAACAAAATTTTATATAATATATGTATGTATGTATATGGCAAGATGCCATAAACCACAAGATGCCCACCAAAAAAGTAGATAAAATTACCTAAATTTGGTAACATAATAACCAACTTAACACAATCTGATTGAGATTCAATTCAAAACACATGAAAAGAAGATTCAAAACAACACAAATTTCACCTAAATCACCACAAAATTAAACAACTTAAAAAAAGAAATTAAAACTGAAACAAAGAAAAAACTCACATTCAAGACTTTGAACCCAATCTCCCAAGGAAGAAACTCATTTTCTTTATACCCAGAAAATGTACAAACTGAACAAAACTCTTGATCCCATAACACGACACCGTTTTGATAATCAATTTCCCCATTTTTTGTAAACTCTCTTTTCACTGTTCTCCTGAGTGAACCCAAAGTGATCTTGGGTCCCTTCCACTTAATTTCCACAACCCTATGATTATCTTTCTCTACACCCGCATGTAGTGGATCACAATCTCCATTTTCCATCTTCTTCACCACCAATTTCACCTCAAATTTTCTTGATAAAATTGGTGGCCAAGGTCTCCATTTCATCATCTTTACCACCATTTTGGATCAAGATTGATGATGGGTATGATGCAAGAATGATAAAGATTGAAGCTTTATGAAAATTAAAAACGTGGGTAGTGTTAATTTTCTTGATGGTGTTTGGTTTTGGGTCAAGAATGATGATGGGTATGATGCAAAAATGATAAAGATTGAAGCTTTATGGAAATTGAGAAGTTGGGTGTGTTTTCTTGATGGTGTTTGATTTTGGGTCAAGATTGATGATGGGTGTGATGCAAAAATGATAAAGATTGAAGCTTTATGGAAATTGAGAAGCTGGGTGTGTTTTGTTGATGAAGAAAGAATGAATGTAGATTGATGTTGTAAGTAAGTTGTGATGTTTTGAGTTTGTGTAGGAAGAAAAAGAGATGGTGGATGATGTGAATAATGCCGTTGTTTTGGGCGTGGATGTATTTGTAGACAGCGGTGCAAAGTAAAGTTAGAGAGAGAGAGAAAGAATGTAATCGATTTGACTCTTTATTTTACATGTAAATTAATAATGAGTTCTTGTATATGAATTTATTTTTTAATAGGTTGGGTATGACTAAACTAGAGGTCGGTGTTTTGTATGTATTTTAAGTTATAGTAGCCATAAACTTTTGGTACCGATACTGGTATCGTATCAATCGAATAAAATCACTATTGGTATTATACTTATTTTTTTAAAAGTTGATAAAGGTAATGGCGGTATCGATATTGGTATTTTACTGGTTACTATCTTATGGTATCGCTTAAGTAAAACTATAGTTTTTAATCTGTTATAAATTGTTTTCTTTACAACTTTGAGTCATTTGTAGTGTTTTTAGATTATCAACTTTTAAATCGAATGAATATGATATGATTTTTAGTTAATTTATACAATCTTTCATATCTTTTTCTTATATTCAAGTATATTATATTATAGTTATATTAAAAAAGTATAAATTTAAACCGAAATAAGTGAATACATTTTATATAAAAAAAGATAAAACATGAAACCGGTACCAATGTGGTACGAGCACCGAAAAACCGGTACCGATACCTTTCCACTAAATTCGGTACCGGTATCAGTACCCAGTTTTTCTAAAACTTGATACCAATACTAAGTAGTACCGAACTACCGATACGCTCCCGGTCTCATCCCCGGTTATATGTTTAAGCTCAACCAATAATACTGTTTAGTTTTAAGTTATAAAGAGCCAAATATGTTTAATTGGAAAGTAGGATTACATATAAAAATATGAAAGACTAAAGTTGCTATCATTTGTGAAACTAAAGAACTAAACTTTTGCGAGTTTTGACTCCGAGACTGATTTACTATTGAAATTTTTTCGTTATAAGTTTTCTATATAAATTATATAGTTACAAAACAACACTTGATGATATCTTAGTTATTCAAACTAGTTTAGTGTGTGCTTTTAGTTGTGTTTTGATTTGTAACACCGGTTTTAGAAACACTTCACCCTTGGTATAACATGGAAATGACTACTACTTTCCTTTATGACGAAACGGATCCTTGATTTACTAGTCTTTCTAAGACTATACAGAGCGCTATAATTCCTCTATAAGCGGATAGGGATCCCACTAAATCTCGACTTCTCCTATTCAATAGTCAATACTCGTTCACTTTTTATAACGAATCATCATTCATCAACGAATTTTTCGATTAAACTACATGACACATGAGAAATTGAGAATTATATCGTGTTTATATATTTTTCAAGCATATAAAACAAGCCAAATTGGTTGAATAACATATTTTTAAATAGAAGTGTCTGATAGAGTGAACTAGAAATAGCCAAGTTCCAATGTGCCATTAACCATACTTGTTCTGAATCAATCTCACTTATAGATTGTAAGATCTATTTGCAAAAGAGTGACATTAACATATAACCAAATAACCAATGATAACATATTAACATTTCATATTGGGCCAAAAGCATGGGTTTAATAATGTTTTCATCTTAACTTATGATAAAAAAAAATATATAAGGGTGGGTTCATTGGCCAACCCAACCCACATCAAAACAAGCCTTTTAGGTTTAAAGTTCCCCATTGTATCATCTTTGTCTTCACTCACATATCATCTTAATCCCTCTTAAAACTTGATTAGGATTGTAGCTATGTTTGGTTTTAGTAACCAACACCTTTTACTTACCGTCTATATTAGAAAATTTTATATTCATAAGCTCAACACATTCATACTGTCTGTTACAATCAACCAACTTTATGACTCGTTTAACACATTTCAAACTTGATTACAACATGTATATTCCTTTACGACATGCTTGACTTGTTTAGATAAATATATTTTATAAAATGAAACGAACCGACTTTGTATGAAGGTACAAAGTTTCATATCTTTGTACTAGCTATAACGTTTCAATACAAGCTAACCTACGTTTCAACATAAATTCTCCTTTTTATTGAAAGATGATAGTTTTAAACAATGCAGCATAATGATATACCTTCACTTAATGCATCAAGTACAACCAACAGATGCATGGATGATGGTGGTCCAGTAAGAATGCTCCACATTTTTTTAATTTTATTTAGAGTAAACTGCAGTTTTGGTCCCTGTGTTTTGATACAATTAACAGTTTCAGTTTCATCTTAACAGTTTTGGTCCCCGTGTTTTTATTTTCTAACAGAAATGGTCCCGAACACTAACTCCATCCAGTTTCCCGTTAAGTCTTTCACACGCGCCCCGCAAGTGAGGGGTAAAAATGTCATTTCTCCCTCTTTTATATAGGTCATCATGTAAGTTAACATTTTTATTCAGTCGCATGTCAAAAAAATGGCAGAAATGACATTTTTACTCCGTATGTGAGGGAGACAACGGAAAATTTGAATATAGTTAGTGTTCGGGACCATTTCTGTTAGAAAATAAAAACACAGGGACCAAAACTGTTAAGATGAGACTAAAACTGTTAATGATATCAAAACATAAGGACCAAAACTGCAATTTACTCTTTTATTTAAAACCAAGTGAGGTATAATATGATATATTTTTTACTTTCTCCTTCAAATCCAGTTTCTCATTTCAACATTTCAATATCCAAAACTAGGTAACAAGAATTTCACACATTTCTTTTTACGTAATTAATCACATCAATCACAATAGTCATTTATTTGTATTTTGGAAAACAAACAGCTTTATTAGTCCTAAAAGCACATCCATTACTTGTAGGACATTTTGATGGATGTTTAACAATGGTAGAGTTTGCAAACTAGTGCACATGTAGGCATCATCCAAACCTTTGGGGTTGAAGTGTTAAAACCGAGACATGGTCCGAGTTCTATTTTACCAATTGTTGAAGGTCTGATTTGCGGATGCAAATTGTATTACCTTTGTCGCTTCCCAAAGAACGCCACTACCATAAACAAATTCAAAAGAAGACGATCCACGATAAATGTTTCATTTTAACCTACCTAGATACTTTGTTGTTTTTTTGGGTTTTGTGTTATATTTGATTCATTTATGCCTCATCCAAGACATTTATTCAACTATATCACAAGCGTTAGAAAGTGCAGGCGACAGATGTGGAGTGACACAAGAAAATATTTGCTAGTCATAGTTGATTGATCAAACAGGTCAAACAACCTTCATCATAAGATGTGTCCAACTACCGTATACCTTTAAATTTCCTTGATAGTTCCTTTTATATCTTCATCATCATGTTGTCACATAAGTACGCTAACTCTTTAAGGGTGATTTATATATGGCACACAAACTCTACATTAAAAAAAATTTTAATTTAAAAGAATTTGAACAATCTCAAATCTATCCCAACAAATACATATTTTTAAAATAATACCACAAAGTAAGTCTTAGAAATTGCTTCAAAATCCTATAGGAAACAAAAACGAGAGTATGGATCGTTATTGAATTGGACTGCCACCATATTTTGAGGGCATAAAAATCAAGGATGTCTATTATCATCTTCACCACAACTTTGCAAAGTTAAATAATATTAAACATACTTATCAACTTTATTACTATGAATTACTGAAAACTAGATTTATAGTCACACGCATTACAACGATGACATTATGATTTTGACATTTGCAACGCGATGCGACGACATAGTTTTTTACACACATTACAATGTGTAGTGCGTTAGTTTGACTTATATCATGCATTGCGTCGGCATAGTTTTTTTACTTCGTAAAACACGTAAATAACGATTTTTAGAAAATAAAGTCCCCTGTTTATTTGAAAGATTGCAAAAAATTCACTCCAAACAATACCACAAATTCGTTCGCCGCTATTTCTCCATCGCCGTTCAATTACAATTTATCAATCTCTCATTTTTTACAGATCCCGTTTGCATGATGATTTTGGACCATAGATGTATGTATGTATGTATGTTTTTCTGCATATTCTATTTGTTTGTTTGTGTTAATATGTATATATTGTTTCTATCTTCCTATCAGTTCATATCTCATCAATTAGGCATATATCAGACTCAATGTCTGATCATTTGAAGCTTGTTATAAGCAGTTAAGAACATAGTTATTAACCTATTAGTTTTGATCTGTTGTTTGTTTGTATCTTAATGAATGTGCAGCTGAAATTTTTTTTCTACGTTTATAGTAGTGTGGAATATTTATAGTCAAAGTTCAAAACCCTAGCCCTAAACCTTAGTCCAACAAACATTTTTTTGTTGTTGTTTAAACCATGTTTGAGACGCCAATTACTAACCAAGTACTCGCAACTCCCCAGTCGGACCAAGTTTCCGAGTAATCTTGCCTAAGGCATCCTTGAGTACTTCCTCAGTCGATTGAATTGGCGGTGCCTAGCGAGTTTTGCAACAATGGTTTCAAGTGATTGTTTAGTTTACATAAATCTGAAGATTTGGGTTTACTTTTTCGTTAGTTTGAAAAGTTGAGATAGAAGTGAGATGGAGTCTGAGGATGAAAGATGCAAATCTGCGGATGAAGATTGCCGAGCTTTGGTTGAACAAGCTAAAGCCGAGGAGAAGGAACTTAGGAATAAGAGAAGGTTCGTAATTCGTATCACATTTTACGGTTTGTTTTCAAGTAGTTTTTCGAATCACTATACTAATTGAAGTTGTGAATTTTGATTAATGTCGGTAATAAGGTGGTTGCTTGGATTTCTAACATCTGAAGATGGATATGGATGTGGATATGATCGAGATCAAAACGAGGATGAACATGAAGATGAAGATGACAATAAAGATGGAGGAGACGAAGAAGAAGATGAAGGAGAAGAAGAAGATGTAAAAAGATCTATCGATGATATTGAAAGGTATACAGTAAATCTTTCTTGTGTTTTGTTAATGCGAAGCAGCTACTTTTCTAAAAGTAGACTGCTTGTTGGTCGCTTGATTATGATGTGTTTTTGTGGTGACTGTGTGCAGGTGCCGCATACCTGAGTCCGTGCTTAGGGAAGATGATGTGAGTGCTAACCTTTTTATTATTTGGTTATATAGTTGTTGAAATATAATGATCAAGTTATGCTACACATATTTATCGTGTTGTTTATCCTTTTTGTTTCTTGGTTAAGAAATAATGATCAAGTGAGTACACATGATCATTGTTATTGGCATGCTAATTGGAATTTATTCATCATTCTTGTTTACATGTATGCGATATCTCTTTTTTTTACACTATTCTCTTTTTAAAAGTCATTATATTTTTTATTTTCAGGTTTCGTACGAGATTGTAAAGTCTTTGGTTAGAAAGGATGTATGCAGCATTAAAAGCAAATATGAAATGAGTGAGGATGAGATGCAGCTTGTTGATTTACCTAGAGATGTGACAGGTGTTTTGCACCTAATCAAGGATATGACCATACGAGGGCTAGATCGTTTCGCAGAGGCTCTGACAGGTGGTTCAGTTAACTTTGAGAAAACCCGTTGGAAGATGATGAAGACAATCAAAGAATGCCTTTTGTCTTCTTCTTTGAATGAAAGGCGGAAGATAAAGTTATCTGATAATCAATCTGCAGTGCTGAAGAATCCACATAATTACCATTGGAGTAGTATGTCACGTTTCATTCCCGCCGACTCTGCTTCATACCGTGCTGCTGTTTATAAGATACTTGGTGCACTTGAAGCCTTACCTACTCAAACTCTTCGGGCAATGCATAGGAAAATGAAAGGGGTCAAAGGTTACATGCCTCAGTTAATACCACCTAAAAGATCAGGGTGGGGACGTGACACGTTGATCAAGCACTTGAGAAAGAAATCTTTGAAATTGATTTCAAAACTTAAAGAAGGAGAGCCATTACAAGAACCTCTTGCAAAAGCAATGGACGTTGCAGGCTTGAATTTGAAGCTGGTTCAAGGATGTGAGTTTGCAATTAACTTTGTAATACAAGGTTCAACTGGAACAATTGCTCTGCAGAATGAGATTGCAAAGTGTATCAAATTGCTTGATGAGAGGATAGAAATACGAGTGTTGAGGGACATTCAACGGGTTTTGATTGCCGATGGTAAAAAAGTAGCAGACACGAGTTTAAGAACATTGGTAAGGAACTTGTTGACTGATTATCTTTGTGAGTGCGGTGACATGGAGATTGTTCCTGAATGCTTACATCAAGTCCTTTCCATCATGAGGAAAAGTTGTAAAGCTCGTCACTTGGAAAAAATGAAAATAGACGAGGATGTAGAGTCTGTTTTGAGTGTGAGTGCTTGTATGAAACAAGTTGTGTGGGACTTGATTCCTCCTACGGAAGATGAAAAACTAGATCAAGATTTTGCTGACGCATACATGCAGGATCTTGAAGACAGTTGTGAAGATGATGAGGATGGCGATGATGAGGATCATGATGATGTTGTTGTTGATGAAGTTAACAATTCTTGTAAGGGTGAAGATAACTTCTCACAACATATGCATTTGATGAGTCACCACTTTGTAAGGGTGAAAAGTACACCACACCATGAGGGCGAATCTGTGATGGATGATGTTCAGACGAGCATGTGTAAAAATAACCAGTACCTTGCTGTTCAAGCTGCTACTGATGAGGCAAGTATAGTAGCGTATCGTCTCATTGATCATATCTTGAATGATCATGCACATATACAACAAGGATCTGAGCAGTTAGATAAGTCTTCTCTTGGAGTTGAGGGAAGCAACAGGCCAAAGAAGCGCAAAGGTACTTACCTTTTTTCGTTTATTTTAGCCACCCAATTTTCTTTATATGTTTTCATGGATGGTAAGTGCTAATGCAATGTTATATTGTTTTTGTAAAGCCGCGGTATGCTTTGCAGGATTATCATTAATGAAGTATATCTCATGTCTTGCTTTTTATTTGATTATTGTCTGGTACTAAACTTAGATGATTGTTGGCAGCAACAAGAAACACTCACCAGGAAGAGGAAGATGATGGCTCGGGCTCTGCTGCTCTTTTTAAGGCGGTTGAAGAGCTATTACCAACGCTTGCTAAAAAATGGTACTCACGAGTCACGAACTTGGATTTGGTTATTTAAACAAAAAACTTGCTTATTTTCAACTTTGAAACATGCTAATGCTAGTCATAGTTGATTGATCAAACAGGTCAAACAACCTTCATCATAAAACAATTAGTTTTATTTGTACCATGTGACAGTTTTATCTAAGTTACTTGTGATTTGTGTGGTTGCAGTGAAGGACTGAAGAAGTTGAAGTGAAGATAAATAGTGAAAAACAGGTATGTATGTATATGTGTGGGAATTTACCCTATCCCAAGAATTAGCAAATTTTGCATATTGTGTATTAATTTACAGTTACACAACCTCCTTGTTTTCTCACATCACTTCAAGTAGTTGATGTTCAAATTTTGATGCTAATTTATCAGCTGTTTGTTATCATTTTGTCTTGTAATTAAAAGTGAATATTATAGTTATTGTATTATTGGGTTTTATGTGTATTTAATTACAATTCAAATATTTTTCCAGTCACTTTACAGGGTATTAATGCTAAAGGTCTCGGTATGACACAGTCCGTAGCCAGGGTCGTGAGCCCTGCTCTATTCATGTTCCTTCAAGTCGACATTCTTGCTACATGTTTCAGCTCGAGATTCTCACAACATTCTCATTTGTGAAATTTTTCACTAGGAACAGCTGCATCACATCGCCACATGCTGCTGCTCTATCACCTTTAGACACCCTTGATTAAGGTGTCTTGTCTGCCTGCCGTAACACGTCTTTAACATTTAGCCACTACCCTCTAAACACCAATTGCCAAGTTTGTTTTCTACCGAGTTTCGACTACACTGTTGGTGTTTTCCTTCTTTAGTGGTAATGTACTAAAAAAATTCATTTGACTTATGTTTGATTGTCTGCACAATTTAAAATGAATCAATTGGTTAGAGACTTAGACTAAGACATCAAAGGATGGTTAAAATTGGAGATAAAATTGAGAATATATGACATTTGTGGTTAAAAAGTGTTTTTTTTATTCATATAAGCTCGAGGGTTCTAGTCTTGCAGTGTACAATAGTGTAGTATTAGAAGTAGACAAAGGGTGATATAAATGGATTTACTTCGTCGAGTATGGTTGGGAAGCACCGATTGAACATGTTCCAACAAGAAAGGCCACGGTTTAAAGCCGATAAGTAAATGCAAGTAATAGTGAGTAGTTGGGTTAGAATTGAATGCTCTTCTTCTAGTACCACTTATGCCTCAAGATGGTTTTAATGAAGTTCATTATACTGAAGATTGTTTCCGGCCAATGACATCCGGCTCGCTATCATCTCGCCGGAGGAGTGCTCCTCGTCTCCACCTCCTCGTTCACGAGCTCTCCCACCTCATCTCGTCACCTACTCGTGTCACCCAGACCTTTTTAACATAATTTTATCAACCATCATTTTTTTTGTTTTTATTTTTTAACCGAATAACTTAATTATTCATCAACAAAATAACGAGAATCATAATTAGTACTAAACTATTCCCATTTCAAATATTAAACTTCTTTCAAAAGATCACAAATGGAGTTTGGTACATTATATTTTAGGTGTGATTTTTTTTATAGAATAAAAATAGATGTAGGGATAGACAGAGACATGTTGACGATTTGAGAATATGTGGATGGTTATCAAGGATGTCATCAAGGGACCAAGCCTAAATTGGTCAAAACATATGAACCATTCATATACTTCACGCTTGTTTTTGTAACTTACATATATGAGGTATGCAATAAAACGATTTCAAAAAAAATTTAATATAACTTTTGTTAGATGTTGTAACAATGTTTAAAATTCTGGTTCGAAGAGGATGGTTATACGGCCGGTTGAATCACTTACGATATAACCCAGTTTAACTAGTGAACTGATTTGTGTTTAACCAATTAGACTTTTAAGGTTTATTTAATACGATCATGCGTCTAGCTTTAACTTTAAAACAACTACATTTAACTAAAGTCTCTTATTTTATATTCTAGGAAACGTAAATAGTTATGTTCTTCTTAATGATGATGATAACGATGATAACGTTGATGGTGAATTTCATCTATTATATGATATGAACTTGATGCAATTAACACTCCAAATGCCATAAACATGCCGTAGACTTTTCATAGAAAAGGTTTTGTTGGAAAATAGATTTTTGATTATGAAATTACTAGATTAGTACCCGTGTATTACACGGATTTTAGTTTTATAGGTTTTAACTCAATTTACATATCAAATTTATTTTTAACATATCTCTTATTAAATCGATTTGGATATTTACAAATATATTCATATAAAAAATCATATGTTACAATAAAAGATATGATTTATAATAGTTGGTAAATTTTTATTGGAACATATCGGGTTAAGAGATAATTCATGATAATTGTTAATTTTTTTATTTGAACATATCGTGTTATGAGATAATTAATGATAATTGGTAAAACTTTAATTTGAACATATCATGTTAGGATAAATCATAATAATTGATAAGTTTTTTATTTGAACATATTAGATTAGGAGATAATTCATGATACTTGATACATATCGGGTTAATATATAGATCATGATAATTGATAAATTTTGTATTTGAACATATCGGGTTAGGAAATAATTGATGATAATTTGTGAATTTTTAATTTAAACATATCGGGTTATTTCAAATATGGAGCATACCATGACCCGTCTAAAAATTCTCCATCAAATTAATTAGAACATGACACCTAAGCAAAATCCTATGTGAAGTAGTTAAAATGGTAACATGTGGATGTGTTACTCAATTATTAGAATAGGTAGATGTACTTAAAGTTATATTTTTTATGTAACTATAGGGTTGACTAGTCAACTCAGTTGAGTAGCCCGCTACAACCCGGTTAAACTGTTTCTGTGCTCAATTCGATACAAAATGAAAATTGGTTTTTAAAACATTAGTTTTAGGACTCTTAGTGTACTTGTTTGATGTTACTTTTGCTTTAATCTAGCAAGTTTGATGTTGATTTTATCTTTTTTATATGTGTTAAACCGGTCCAAAATGCTTTCGTGAATTAATTGCTTCTTTTTTTTCGATGAGAACTAAATTGATAAAGGATGGACAAAGACAACTATTGTCAAATAATCAAGTCACTACCAACCACCTATTATTTCTTTTCCCATTAAATAAAATATATAATATATAAATATATATAGTAAAGTTGCTTTTCATATGTCAAATAAATATAACATTTTCTATATATATTTTTAGAAAAAAAGCATAATATATATCTTACATGATATTAGCCATATTGGTTTTAATTTATTTCGTAAATTCACCTTTTACACAAAGTGTAAGTCTTTTTAGTTGGTGAAATATTATTTATTAAGCCATGTATGTTTTTCTTAGAAGGAAACATGATATATTCTTGCAAAATAAATTACGATGCTTTCTTTAGATGAACTCAAAAACAATAATTTTATATTAAAAAGTTAGTGAAAGTTCTTGTCCACCGACACTCTAATTAAACACTCTTGGCAAAAGGATTTTAAAAGGAATAAAAACAAATTAAATATAATGGTATTAATAATAACACCATTAGTGATGATGATATTTGAACATTCATAAGGTGGGTTTATAGGTTTGTAGGTCCGGTCATGGGGATTTTGATGTTCTATACGAGACGAGAAAAAAAGGTCCCCCGTCCTTTAATCCGAAGCACCAACGCACTAAATTATATAAACTAAATTTTTAACCAAAAAACAAACGTTTGATAAATAAACATAAGAAAATCAAAAGTATTCGAATTAGGGAATTACCTAACTAATAGCTCGTGAAACTCTCCGAGCATTCTTCATAGCAAATTGGTTTATCACATCTTCACTTATATTAGTATGGGCCTTCACAAGTGAGTCATTTCAATTAATTTAAGATCATATATTTATGGGCATACTGTTGCTGCATTCACGTTTTTTAAAAAAAATTTAAAAAATTTGATGCCCCCGTCAAACGAGTGCCATGTGCGGTCGACTAGACTGCACACCCTTTGAGCCCCCATGGATGTTTGCGAGCTCATTCACGAGGTGGGATCTCGATACTGAATTCGTTGATGAAGGACACGTAAGAAGAGTAGATGTGGCCACGTTCAAAGGTTCATGAGAAATTGAGAATACACCCTGGCCATCTAAGTGTAGACGACGAGCTCGTGACCTCCTCGTCGCTTGCATCGGCAGCCTAAGATCGTACATGTATGTACTTCCTCTAATATTAGTATACATAATAATTAACCTTTAGAGGTTAATTTTGGTTTGATGACTTAGTAATCGCTTCTATAAACTACTATTTTATATGTTTTAATTTAATATTAAGTTATTAACTGAGTGTGACAAGAAATCTATTTTCTTGATATATAAGTTGATATCATAAAATATTATACTCAATTTTTTAAGTAGTGAAATTGACAAATGAACAAAAACCGACATTCATAACCCTTCATACGTATAACCCTCAATTATTCTTCGCATGTCGCATTAGCGTTGTTGCTTTAAATTGTGAGTTGTGACTATTCGTACAAATTATTATATTTCTATTATTTTGATGGTAACAATTTGTTGATATAAATATCATCCTCAATAATATACAACATATATTGTGTAAATATGATCATGCATGGAACATTCTCTCATCATGCAAATAAAATTCAAGACAATTTATAGAAATGGCAAAATCAAATACAAGTTAGAATTCAATAATCGCAACACAATTGATTGAAGAGATACTCAAGACGTATTTCATTAAAATTAAAGGTCTTGGGTTCAAGTCTCACATGTAAAAAATTAAGGTTTTAGATTGGGCCATTGAGGTTTTTCACATAAGTTGAGTTTTCTCTTGAGTATGATCACTGGTTCAAAATTAAAAGGAACAAACTGATATACGACTTTTCCTTTAGGAACGTGCCAGCCTAAAAACGTAAGGTTTTGTACTTAGTGGATGAAGATCAAATGGGTCATTATTCTAAAAAAAGTTAGAAGAACAATATGTATCATAAAAAAGTCAACTTCAATGATTAACAAATTAAATTTTATATCTTTAAATTAATGAGAAAATATAGAACATATAGTATATTGTAGAGTTTATACATATATTATTATAAGAGTTGTCTTCCAACATGTTTTAATTTGTTGAATTTAAAACATATATATACTTGCATAAAGAACTTAACTAACATTTTAGGAATATAGCTTAAGTTTACATGCAACAACCATATCAAAAAAAGATAATTGAATTATTTCTTAATCAAGTATTCAATTTTGACGCTTTCTAGTATACCAATTCTTAGTTGTATGATTGGGATATAAAATAATCTCTTGAAACATGTAACAAACCAATAGTTAAACTAAAACTATTATATACAATAACATAAGGGTAGATGAGGTTATAGTGGCCTCCTCGTTTCCGTCTCCCCTTAACACTTGGTGAGTTTTAAATGTAACGTCATTTAAAGAAAAATATTTACTTAATTCGTAGAGTGTTTATAAAACTTCCTTTAAACGTAACACGGTCTATTGCAGGATTTGAGCTACCGAATCATTGCGACATGTATTCATTTTCATCAATAAGATATGCATCGTTTATAATCTGCCTCTTTTTGAAACTTGTTTTTATGCAAAATGAAAAATAACAATGAAGTTTGTTTCTGGTGGTTATTGTAGTAGCTAACAATTTAAATTTAAATTTCAAATAACTATATATGCATTATATAGTATTAATTTGAGACACATGTAGCATGAGCACATAAAGTCCATTACCTTATCTTACATGTGAAGGTGTGTTGATTTCCATGAACAAAAAGCCAATTTTTAATTGCCATCACTATCATCACCCACAACCACTACTATCATTATTTTTACTTTTTCTTTTAATTATTACCATTATTTTTATTTATTCTATTGTCACGTGTCATGAAAAACATTAAGAAGAAAAAAAAGGTATACTTATGAAAAAGAAACAAAAAATAAATACATCAAAAATGAAAAAATCATACTTACAGAATTTATATTTATATTTATAAATTCATTATAATAAAAAAATTATAAAAAAGCAAACTTTGTTCATCTTCAGGTGAAATGTATCTGCACCGTCCACTTCCCTTTTATCTATGGTATGACAGAATCTTCCTAATCAAAACTGCAACAAAAAATAATATTGTTTTATTAAGTCTTGATTTAAATAAAATAATGTAAAATTATTGTTGATAAAAGCAACTTTAAATATAAAAAACAAAAAAAACAATAAATACAAACCTCTGCATCTCTGTAATCTGTATTTCATTTTTCTTTCTCCAATTTTCTGTATGTTTCTTGAAAAATAAATAAAAAATATATATTCAACAACTTTTTTTAACAACTATGTCCAAAGGCTCCAGCTATTGTACACCCCACTTGCATTAATTTCCCTGCATTAAACATTAAAAGAAAATTTAGCTCATTTTCAGAATTGTTCACAGATGCATTGAAGATAAAACATTATACATCATGCATCAAATGTTGTACCACAAGATATTAATATGACATTATGAGTTTATGACATATGAAAATGGTCCATCTTGGTTCATAAAGTACAAGTCTTGATGCATAAGGTACAACAAGTTTTTAAAAAGTTGTTGCATTCGGTCACAGCTGGTGTTTGGTTGGTTTGTTATGAAGGAATAAAATCGAGTCAAATTTTGACTTTTGATAAATTATAAAAAAACCGTACCTCTTCTTTGTTTTGAGACAACCTTTGGGGCCGTCGGAGACACAACCTTTCTCTCCGACGTCCCCATTGGAAACAGAACCCCGTCAATACCCTGCACTGATATTCTTCCGTCAGTATAAATATCAGGATCAAACAAATACGCCGATTCCTCCCCTTGCCCAAACTTAACCGACCCATCCGCCTCCTCGGCTACAACCTTATGCGGCAGCCGAAGTGTATCATATTGCACTTTTCCAAACCTCCTAACAGAATTATACATACTCTCTTCTGTTTGATACTCCGGTATTAAATGATAGTACATTATTTGCTCCGGTGCACCAGGGTCACTTAACTGATCAGTCGTTAGTTTCGCCATTGCTTCATCGTTTGGAGCCAACACCGTCAAAACATAACCCTCAGATACTAGTTTCCCCATCTCTGTCGCTAACGACGTTAGATTCACCAAAATATCAGCTAATTCATTGTAACCACCGTAATGTAGAAGCGTTTGAATAAAATCCTTCACCTGGCTCTCCCCGTCGAAATGATGGCGTGCACCACCAGGACCTGGTGTAAAATAATAGAATATTTTGAATTAAGATTAACATGATTGAACAGTTACGTTATAATAAATAAAGATCATAAACAAACTCTAGAAACCTAACAAGGCTCATGACGTAACATAATTAATATTATTGAATAATTAGGTTACAATACACCGAGATCATAACTCCCTAGAAACCTAACTAGGCCTGGTGTAGCATAACGAAATACTGAACTAATATTATTGAATATTTGGTTACAACATAAAGACACTAAAACCTAACATGGCCTATGGGCTATATACTAACTAAATAAACTATAGTTGGGTGTATTTCATGCTTGAAACATAACAAGCTTATATTATGTAACATAATGTTATTGAATAGTTAAGTCACAATATACCGAGTCGAAAAGCTTTTGATTATTATAAATTTATAAATAAACGTAACAAAAAACTCTATAAACCTAACTAGGTTCGTGTTAATGAATATTATTGAATGATTAGAAAAGCTTTTGGTTATTATAAATTTATAAATGAACGTAACAAAAAACTCTATAAACTTAACTAGGTTTGTGTTAATTATAAATTTATAAATGAACGTAACAAAAAACTCTAAGAATATTATTGAATGATTAGGTTACGATACCGGGAGCAGGTGCTGGAGCCAGAGATGGACCCGGAGCCATGGCATCATAAACCGGAAGAACCGGTGGAGCACCAACAGGAACCGGACTAGCCGGTTTTTTCAACCGGTGAGTTCTCGGATCCACAACCGGAGCACCTTCGGGTAAAACCGCAGAAATGGATCCCAAATTTCTCCTCTTATTAAACTCCTCTTGCACCGATTGAGGCACTAATAACCTCTCAATCCCATGGATCAATCCATCGGGTCGGATGACGTCATCAACCCGTACAACTTTAGCAACACCACCGACAAATTTCTCACCGGAATCACGAGCAGTTAACGGTAACCGGTTATCCGATTCATCAACACAAAGTGTGTTATGATGATGAACAACATCTTCCAAAGGCCATTCGGTTGACCCGACCCGAGACGGAACAATATGATACAACAAAAGCTTTTGTAATGACTTCAAATTACGAGGCTCGAGTAAGAACTGTTTAAACTCAGGATCCAATTGCTGCTCCAAAGCTTCATTGTTTGGAGCAAAAATAGTGATGTTATGATGAGTGACTTGTTGTTCAAGTGTTTGTAACAAAAGAGCTTTTTCAACCAGTTCTGATAGCTCTGTGTAGTGTGAGTCTAACAGAGCTACCAGAACTGAATTGGAACTGATTTGAATTGAACTAACATTGACTGTTGATGCATTGATGGATGTGTTGATAGATGATATGAAAAAGATGAAGAAGCATATTGCTGTATAGATCTGAGAATGAGGATCCATAAACGATAAATGTGTGTTGAAGAAGAAGATGATTTTGAGATTGGAGATTGTAAATGTGTGTTGGGATTGTGTATGAAATGTTTAGTTTAGTTTAGTTTTTGTTTTTGGAGTTGAAATTTGGTTTATTTTGTTTTAGGGTTTGAGTGGAATGAAAAGGGGGACTTAAAACAGGTGGTAGGAGTGGAAACGACAAGCGGTGGTGTCGTTTTATGAGTTAAGAATAGGAAGTAGTGTAAAATGTAATAAACAGGCTGGCATGGTTGGGTCCACACGGTGGACTAAAGTGGCTTGTTGCGGTTCTTATACGGCGTATTGGCTTCGGCTCGTAACGGCTTATAATGTATATCAATAGTTTTTTTTTTTCGATAACTTATAGATCACTAACATATTAATAGCTCGTTTGATTTTTTGAGCACTGAACTCTAGGCTCGAGAGTCAGACATTCGGAAAGAAAAGCTTGTATATATTCGAGAAAAAAATCATCTTAGATAAAAGTGTTGGCATTAATTTCTAATCTGATTCATAAGTCGGTGAAGTTCGGGGACCTAAGTTGACAAGTCGGTCAAATTGGGTTTAGTTTCCTGATTATTTAGTAATTAGTATTGTAGTTTAGTAGGACTCTAACATGTTGATTAGATCCTAAAGTTTATCAATCATAATTATGTTCGAATAGGTTTAATTTTAGCCTATATATACCAAGTCATAGTATACATAATTATGAGAGTCGTCTAGCAAATTTGGTTAGACGTATATATGCCCGAGCGTGTGGTTTATATATCATGAGATAATTGTATTAAGTTTTTGAGTTATTTTTCTTAATACAGTTGTGGAAGTTATCCAGAATCTTTTGTGTTATTGATTTATATCTGATTATCGATCTTTAGAAAGTATCTTTATGACTATCTTAATCTGAAAGCTTTTATTTTATTACATGTGAAACTTAAACTCAAATTTTATTTTTTATTGAGGTTTTGGTTTTTATATAAAGAAAAAAAAACGACCCGATTTTAGGTTATTAAAAAATGCTTATCTAAAAAATGCTTGATTTTCAGTTTTGTAATAACCTTTTAGATATTTTAAAAATAAGTAGTCTTGATTGAAAGTTTATGTTAGTTTGAGTTTGGTGAAGGCTTATGATGGATTCATATTTGATTCACGTGATATGTATAGTTCGTAACAAAAGTTATGTTAGTTTGAGCTTCAATTGTAAAAGAAAGTATAGAGCTCTAATAATGTCATTTTCATCTATTTATATATATATATATATATATATATATGGACTTATAAAGTATATTGTAAAAAGATTATTACATATAAGTCGTTACTAAATACGAACTTGTCGTTCAAAAAATGCATTTACATATATAAAAAGTTACTTGAGTCTTGTATTATTTTAAGCTTTTGTGTCCGCATGTCAAACTCCTTTAATTCCTTTAGAATTTTTCTATTGTATTCACATTAGAGATAATAGCTCGAAGTGATATTATCAGGAGAAATTGCCTAAAAATATAGTAATACAAGAGTTGGCATTGGCGTATATAGAAAAAGTGTGATGTAACGTTACACCAGTCGTTTTTGTGTTCGTCATAAAAGCTATACTATATGTATAATTTTCTATTATACAACCATGTGTAGAAAAACACACCTCGAGTGACCTGCATAAGTGTCAATAGTATCATGTATTCATACGACAAGCATTGATAATGAAAAATTGTTATATGACATGTATTATGGGTCACTAATTAGGGTGTGACACATATAATAAGTGTGTCCGCAAAATATAGATTGAGTTGTCTATGCATTGTATGCACATATGGTTTAAGTTAAATTAAAGAATAGTTTGTATATAGTGTGATTCATAATTATTTGCGATCTTGTGGAGGAAGCATGATAATACGTATTTAATTTCACCTAAAAGAAAATTGTCAATTCTGTTTAAAGAAGAAAAATATAGAAAACCTAGTCTTAAATCTTTTTAAGAGAGATATTACATTCAATTTAATACTCAGTAATTAAATTATTTAAGATAATCGAAATAGTTATACCGAAATATCATACATAAGTAATTTCGAAGAGACACATATAGACATGGCCTAGAACATCAAACGAGAACAAAATAATCATAGACGTTGATTGTAGAAAAAGATCTTTGAAATGTTTTTACATCAAAAGGTATTAGTTAACAAAGGTTCTAATAAATAAAATTTGATAGATTTGAGTATAAATAAATTTAGGCTGTTAATAAATTTTATTAGTCATATTTCACGCCTAATATTTTACCTATAACTAAAAGTCAAAAATACATATGAAAACATATTGAATGTTTCAATCGATACCATGACAAACAAAATGTCCCTGTCTAAAAAATACTTGATTTATTTGTTTTTTCGCTTTTTATATTTCCTTATTTAAATTTTTTCTATAAAAAGCAATAATAACGAAAACAGAAAAATACGTATAATCGATTTAACTATTTAAGAGTCTTGCCGATAAAGTGGGTATTATAATTATAATTATAAATATAAGAGGTCGTTACACAAATGGTCCAATGGTCCGTACATGTAATAGGGTCAAATTAAAAGTTTATTTTTTTAAGTTTTTTACTTTTTTACTTTTTTTCATTCCATATATTTTGTTAGTTATTTTACAAGAATGTAAGAGTGTCTGGAGTCATGGGAGGTGGGGGAGGCTAAAGACCCAACCAGGCCAAACAAAACACACACAATATTGGGAATAAGCTCTCTAATCTTATTTATCCAGAAAATTACTCAAAACTGAATTAACTCTCATAATATATAAGTCATAAGCTGAGGTACATATAAGTTTAACCAAACTTGTTACATGACTCTTATAATTATGTATATCATGATTTCGTATATATAGGCTAAAAACTAAACCTATTTGAATACAATTAGAATTGTTAAACTTCAGGATCTAAACCATACTTTACCAACTTACGCAGGTCGCTCAACTTTACTGACCTGTGAATTTCGTTAGAAATTAATGCCAACAGTGGCTCTGTTTAGACTAACAAGAACACCACCCCACCCGCTATTGGGGTCGTAAATTGGGGATAGCTTGGTGTGTTCTATGTTCTTAGTCAAACGTGTTAGCTGTAATCAAACTAAAGCGTTAACCTAAACCGGACTCGGTATGCATTTGTCCAGTTGGGTTGGAGGTAGCCCAAAACACCAATTGGGCCGAAAAAAAAAGCACAACTTTCACAGCCTTATTATCCATTGTAAACAAAACAAGATTTATTAAATGAAAATTTTAATGAATTTGATTTCGGTATCAATCAAATGAAAAGAAAAGTTTCGTGTAACTGGGTCCAACTTTAAACATCCTGTTAGTCGGTAACGTGTTAATTGATTCATGAACTTGTTTCTTTTTTTTATTTTCTTTGCTTATGGTTTAAAACTTAACTAACAAGATAGGGGTGGGTTCGGGAGGCCCGCTCGAGAGAGTTCTGCAAAAGTAAGCAGCGTCAACACTCGGCCAGCCTATAACCCCTCCATAAATTCATGCGCTCAATTGATTGAGTGGCGCGGCGACCGGCTCTCACCGCTCGCTTTGTTTTCCTTACTCATTAGTTTAAGGCAAGTTTTCATGTCCTCATATACCTTCTGTTTATACCCCTCTATTTTACTTCTGTTTTCTACCCCTTTCCAATGTGGGAACAACATACATGGGGAAAAAAAATCCACAAGTGTATTACACAACACTAAATATATCTTTTTAAGGATACTTAAACTCTTGAACTTGACACACTTGGGCTTATGAAACGTGACCGATCATGACGTTACCCTCCCTTTAGAATTCACCTTGTCCTGAAGGCAAAAAGCGGAAAAAAGATTGATCAAACTGATAGTGTTGTATCAAGTGGCTACCGGCCTACCGCCATTGACAAAACGTCCCACTATACGAATGCATGTGTCACTAGCCAAATATATGCTTAAAGCGCAATTGGACGTCACTAAAATATAGCCAGTTTTTGAACATCGTGTGTGGACCTTGTGTGCTGTGAGCAATTTCCTCGGACAAATGAAGTTGTAAACGAAGTTTGTTCACGTGGTCATCTCGACGTGAAAGTTTTATTAAAAAAATAAGAAAGTTTATGCATTTCTCGTTTCTGGAAAGTTTCTTGTAATTATGTGCCTTGTAAAGTGTTTTGCAATAGTCATGAAATTTTTGGTCTGATTTTTTCGTATGTTTTTGTGAGACAAAACCGTATGTTGTTTCCTAATTGAAAAAATATCCGTGCAGGATCGGGTTTGGGTTTATGAACGGAGATACAACCGCTTCGCAAGATATAGCCGAGGTATGTGTGTGTGGGTCAAAATGGGCTGCACCCAGTTGAGGTGAGTCACAATGTCACATACACTTTTTTATCTACCTTTGTAAACAAAAAGTTAAAAATAATTACTTTGATAAACATGGCAAAGGGAGCTTGAAAGCATAACAAGATAGGGGTGTTCAAAAAACTTGTAGCTCGCTCGAAAATAGCTCGAAAAAACTCATTTGAAATAAGCTCGGTTTAAGAACAAGCTCGGCTCAATTTTAAACGAGCCGAGCCCGCGAAGGTTAGCTCGGCTTGTGACTCGCTCGTGAGTAGGCTTGTTTATATTAAAGCTTTAATTACATGAGTTATAAACTAACATTATAACATATTATTATTTTAATAGATCATAAACATAATATTATATTCAACTATTCTAATTACGAAATAGTTTAAAATTAAAAGTTTGAGTGACTTAATTGAAATAAAATCAAAAGTTGGTTATGTTTCTATAAAGTTAGCCTTTCGTAATAATAAATATTTATGACTTATAGCTCCACCGATCATCTAAAAGCCTCTCTCGAAACCTTTCATATTCTCTTATATTAGTAACTTAATAAGTTCTGGCAATGAGCGAGTAACCTTATAATGAAACCACTCACATTCTAACGCTTTGCTTGAGTATATCAAATGCTTAATTTCAACTAAAGTTTGTGGTATGTTTTGAACTTCCTTTTTCAACTACTTTAAATTCATGCTAATATGCTCTCATAAAATGCTTCCAATAGTGTATGTTTTTTTTATTAAAACAGTTACTGATTTTAAACGTATACATGTTATGAACATATTAGATGGAGCAGAAACAAAAACAAAAACAGGTATCTTCTTATGTAGTATGTGATAGATTGCTTCCACTAGTAGCAAAATATCCATGGCTGCAGGTTGCTCAATCTGAAGAAGGTGGCACTAGAGACCAGATTATGTATAACATGAATGACCCGCTGACTCATTATCCATGTCGGATCCCTGCGTTGATTGGGAGACGTATCCGAGGGTGTTTCCATGGTTGGGTGATTCTCTCTAGTCATCCCGACAACGTCATGTGGTTTCTTTGGAACCCAACGACTCTTAAGACCATGCATCTTCCTCCCTTGGTTATAAAAGATGGTGGTTCTGAATCTGTTAAAGATTGTTGTTTGTCGTACACTCCGGATGATACGGGTTCAGTTGTTTTGTTAACCAGAGTTGAAAAACCTTCCTTTGTGTTTTGTGTGCTAGACCGTAAAAGAAAGAGGTTAAGATGGACGGAAATGACATATGCTAAACAACTCCAAAGCGTAACCGGTGAAAGTGGTTTTTTAAGCTCATTAACTTGTTTCAATGGCAAAGTATATGCCTTGAATTGTGATGTTTATAACACTGTTGTCATACATGTTGACATTATGGTTAAGGATGATGAAGTTGTGATAAGTCTATCGCGAGTTGTAGGGATCCCTTTTGTGTCCATCAATTGCGAGTTCACTTTGGAGCCTGTTTTGAAAGGATGCACACAACTTTACTGCATTGAATTAGGTGTTTCGGAAACAATGAGAACGTTTACTGATGTGTATCTGTTTAAACTAGACATGACTAGTATGGTATGGGAAAAAGTCGAGGATCTCAATGGTGCTATATTTTTTCTTGATCTTGCTCATCGTTGCTGGTTATTTTACAGACCTGTAGTTTCCT
Organism: Tagetes erecta; assembly: GCA_030867185.1. Taxonomy (NCBI): domain Eukaryota; kingdom Viridiplantae; phylum Streptophyta; class Magnoliopsida; order Asterales; family Asteraceae; genus Tagetes; species Tagetes erecta. The sequence goes on along the minus strand of CM061489.1, from coordinate 2,005,569 downwards.
CCGAGTTAGGCGGTTATATTCACATTTTTAGTAAAACGGAGAACAAAGTAACATCTTCCTACAATGTCAAAGATAACACCATCTCTCTATCTTCTATTACAAACAATGTGTCATTGTGGGAACAATGCAGGTAGGTCTTTATATATATTGTACATTTGTTATTGTTAGCTCAAAAATAAGGTCTTATTATTGTTATGTAGAGCTGAAAAAGAAGAAGTAATGAAAAATAAGGTTGATATTAGCAGCACAAGAAATTCACCTCTTCTCGAAGTGCCGGTTGATGTTTTGAAGATGATTAGCGAGCTTTGTGTTGGGGTTGAATATCTCAACTTTCGTGCTACTTGCAAACGTTGTCAGTTATCGGCGCCAGTGATTCCAAGGAGTAACGAAACATCACTAAGGAGATTGCAGACATACTCACTACCTTCACCATGGCTGATGGTGTTTGACAAGCATCAAGGCATTATCACATTTACAGATCCGATGTTTGGTGACAAATACTTCATGAAAACGCCTCAAGAATTGATTGGGGATGTGAAAATATGTTATTCAAGATATGGTTGGTTGTTGGTTTATAATCTTTCGCATGAACGTATGCGTGTGATGTTGTTTAACCCCTTCACAAATGATATTCGGAAACTTCCACCCATGGGCTACATACGAAGCATTTGTTTCTCGGAACCACCAACATCCCTAAATTGTATGATTGTTGGATTAATACCAGAACACGAAATTGGTTTTCACCTTTACTTTAAGAACCAGAAAATAGTTAAGGTTACTGGTCTTTTGGATTATTTTGGAATTGTTCCACTTTTCATTGCTTGTGATGACAGAGACGTGTATGCTATAGACGCGGGGGGAAGAGTTGGTGTTTACGGGATAACGGAGGAAGACTGTGGCTTTTGGGAAGTTGTAGCCGAAGCCCCAAGAGGTTGTTCTTCAGCAGCTCAATGTTTTCTAGTGAAATGTGATGAACATCGTCTTTTACTAGTGCGGGTGGATGAGTATGGAGAATCGGTTGAGGTATTTTAGATGAATGACCACCAGTCTGCACAAGGATGGGAGAAAATAGATAGTTTAGGAAAGCATATGATATATCTGTGTGGTGCAACGTGTTTGTGCATGGAAGCGAAAACACCAGAAATGGAGAACAAGATCTTCTTTCCACGATTACACTCCACGAACGGGAAGATTGTGTTCTATTCTCTTGAAACATGCAAGTATCACACATTCAATGGTAGAAAGGTTGAGGAAGAAAGTTTTGGAGATTTTTTAGGAACAACATATATTCTCAACCCTCATGCATGGATCGAACCAAGTTGGTGCGTGGATCGAACCAAGTCAGTGCTAGCTAACTTGAATGATTGTTATTCTGAAAATTTCAGTTTTTATGAGTAATTTTTGTGATATCTATTGTCTATGTGGTTGTTTCTTTTATACATGACTAAAAACTACTTATGTTAACCTATACACAATATGGTGTGACGTATCACAAATCTTGGTCGTGCATCTCATGGGTTTAACACGTTCAAGAAAATAATATTCATCGTCGAGCACTGTTTTTGTCAAACTGGTTTTTCAACATTCACATAGATTGCTTGTGTTTATGTCACATGTAAAGATCAAAACATTAAATTCATTAGTTTCTTGATTACACCCCTCGTGACCGATAGCAAGTAAGCTTGTTCATAATGCTACAATCTGCTGGACTGTGATTTCAAAACTTCACAGCAGAGGTTTCATGACATGAAAAAAATCTGCGTTTTTTCGACAGTTGACCGACCATCAAGATAATCAACGAATCTTCATTCTCCTTAAAGATAGGTACGCCAAAAGACGGTACCCAAATACCATAATTCCCAGCGCAGTCGCTTCTTTCAAACCACTGTCTAGTTTTATTCCATCGATTACAGGACTTATGGTTTCATACTGCACTTTCAGCAGTAATCTGTATGTGTGATAATTGAACGACAAGTAGCGTAACCATGCAATGAATATTGGAACATCCTGCAAAAATAGCGTCGTTTTAGTTCATAAACTTGAAAAAATTATTTTTATTGTTAAAATTAGTGCTTACCTTTACAAAATAACCACCAGCCAACATGAAAGCCATTACAGTTACAGAAGCTAAAGTTGTTGCTTTCTTCATGTCGGTCAATGTAGCGCCAATAGCCAGACCGAGTCCCTGCAAGTTTCGTTTCGGTTAATAAACTAGATTATTATATATACTACACTCATGGTTAGGAAATTTGGCATACCTGAGCTGCAACTATACACAGGAAGACAATAACCATGGTTAAGAAAAACGCATCAGCGGTTAGTCTCAACCCCGCCATGAAATAAACAACAAGCAGAAAAAGCATTGGGAGAAACAGATCAAGTGGAAGGTCACTTGTTGTTCTTGCCATGAAATATGCACTTAATCTGTACATATCTGCCGCTCTTTCCTTATTCAACATCGCGCGTTCTTGAGGGAATGTAAAAATTGCTGTGAAAACCGGAAAAAATGCCCAAAATACAGCAATGAAGAACACCAATCCTGCCTGCAAATTAGTATTTTAGGCTTAGATGCATTTCTTATATTCAAAATTTTTTATTTTTTATTTTTTATATGTATTTCTTACTTGATTATCGAGTTGTTTAGGCGTATGGACTTGTGATTGCCACCATAAAAGGCCTAAGATAACTGCAGTTACTAAAACTTGTGTGATTCTTAACCAACTAAAATATTCATGTTTTCTTTCTTTAAGTCCTCTTCGAAACAATATCGAGTATTGTTCTCTCCAACTTGCTCCCCATTCACGTTTCATCGTCTCAACATTTGACTTAAGATCTTCATCAAGCGGTGCAGGAATCATAAGTTGTTTCTTTGTTTCTTCAGCCACTCGTGTCTCGTATGCCTCCACTAAATACTGTAAGTATAATCCAAAATCTTTTAATCATTATAAACTTAGATATCTATCATACAGTATAATGTTATGTTATGTTACTTACGTCATGTACAACTGAGGGAGCCGGTTTCCCACTTTTTGTTTCTCCTTGTGAGTCGCCTACCCTGTCCTCTAACTCTGAAGGTACAGACACTTCGTTCATGTTCCCGTTTGCAAGATCTAGCAAAAACTCTGCTGGGTTCATGGCGATTAACGGAGAACATCCTATTGATGAGAAATATACCATAGCTTCTGACGCTTTCCCGAAATAAAGCAAGCTCCCTTTGCTGAGCAGGATCAGTTTATCAAATTTGTGGAAAAGTCGACTCGATGGCTGGTGAATCGTGGTAACCACAGTCTTTTCTGTCTGTAACGAATATAGATAAAAAGATATCATGTCATTACGTATTCAGTTATGTTATGTTTCATCTCAAACGGGTCGAATAAAAAACATATCAGGTTTGTGTAACCTGACTTATTTGACATGTGGAAGCATACCTCAGCTATGTCTTGTAGAAGTTCAATGATCCTCAAAGCAGTTGTTGAGTCCAAGCCGGATGTCGGTTCATCAAGGAACAATAGGGAAGGATTGATTATTATCTCGAGTCCAATACAAACACGTTTTCTCTCCCCACCTGAAACGCCCCGAACAAAAGCGCCTCCTATCATTGTATCTTGACATCTGTTTAATGTGCAATGTGCAGGTTAGTTTGGTGTACTTTTTTAAACTGTTGCAAGAAACATGCAGCATTTAAAAAACTTTACCTTTCTAATCCTAGTTCACGAATAACATCCGCTGCACGTTTTTTCTTTTCATCTTTGGTTAACGTCTTTGGTAGTCGTAGCAGAGCCGCATATGTTATTGTTTCCTTCACTGTTAGATGAGGAAACAAGATATCGTCTTGTGTCACAAACCCGATCCTGCACGAACATTGACTCGTTATCAGTTCGGATATTGTTGATGAATCTAAAATCTTTAGAACAAACACACAAACCTGCTCTTTAGTAATTTGGAGTATGGTTTTTCGTTGTAAGTGATCGATCCCCCAGGGGCTGGTTCGGTTAACCTGCCGCCAAGTAAACTCAGCAGCGTCGTTTTTCCGCTTCCCGAAGGCCCCATTAATGCCAAAACCTCACCAGGATTCACTGCACCACTTATTCCATTTAAAATATCCTTCTCTACTGTAGATGTCATGCCTTTAATAACTACCTTGTATGTCACTTCTGTAAACTGCATATCACATAAAAAAAGTTACTGATTTTAAATTTTATAACAAGTTATGATGGTTACATATGAGACCATTTTTGTTCATTTTCCAAAGTTCATGACTAATTTTTTTTTTAAAAATTTATTAGGTTAGGAAAAAACACTCGGGACCCACCAGAACCCTGCTAAACTTTTTTGAACTAGTCTTGTATTAGTGAAACTAAACTGTTTATAACTAAACATGCGTGTGACGGCGTTTAAAGTTTGATACCTTGAGAAATATAGGCAAGGTGGGTTCGGTCTGAAACTTCTTACGCGTGCCAGCTTCAATGTCTTCCGCTGTTAGAAGCATATTAGCATCATACATAAGCTACTGTTTCATAAATGCTAAATAGTCCTGTGTCCAACTTAATTAATTGGTACGATAAACAGACGTGGGACCCACGAAACGGCGACGATACAAAATCAAAGTCTTGATCCAAATTTTTCAAAAGGTGAGTCTGTTTTTTAGCTTACAAATTGATGCATAAATTGATCATAATGATGATGATTATGCATGTTGGGACCATATGAAAGAAACTGCTAAAAGAGGATCATCAAGTCACTCAAGGATAAACTATGAAGATAAAAAGTGGGCCATATGGTCCATTTTTTAGGTAATGTGGGCCCATTTTTGTTGACACTAAAGTATACTTTGGGCCTGTGAGCTAGTTAGCTGGTCACAGTTGTAAAAAGAGCCAAAGAGGCCTATTATTTGCCTTTAAAAAAACCAAAAACCAAAATTTAAATTTCATGTTTCATTTTCTTCTTTTGAGCTACTTTTCATCTGCTTCTCTGTTTTTGTCTTTTCACCAACCAAAAAGTTTCATCACAAGATCATGTTTTGTAAAGTTATTAGTTTTTCATGCTCGGTTGATGAGAAACCATACGCTTAAAACGCGCTTATGTAGTTAGGGGCGGACATATATACTTACACAACACTGATGTCACGTAAAAAGTTTCTTTTAATATTATATAGCATCCAATACTTGTTTCATCGCGTTATTTATAATATATACACGAAAATAATACCTATCTAGCTACTTGGTTTTTAAAGAGTGACAAATAGTTACTTGCATTAATGCAATAGATGTTCTAAGTGCAAGTTGGCAAAGTGATCAATATATCACATTACTTGCAACTCACGTAATGTTTTCCATAAATGAAAAGTGCATGTGATGAATTAAAGAGTTAAGAACATGACTTACGTATATCATCATCACTAAAAGGTCTCGAATCCGCGATCTCGTCGGGTGGCATAGTGAATCCAGTGAACGAGAACGAGAACCCTAAGCTAGCACTCGAAGCTCGACTTAAGGCTGCACCACTACCAACATCATCAAGATCAAATTTCATTTGAGCACTTCTTGTTTTTCTAATATGTGTGTTTTTGTTACCACCACTACCACTTCGCCCGGGCGATGCAAACACCATTTGTCTACTAGATTTTCGTGAATGTGTCCCGCCACCACCACTACCACTACCACTACCACCACCACCTTCTGAACCGCCAATTCGAGTGGCTTCACTTGTCATCTGGGGAAGTTGGTCGGATTGTGTTCTCCATAACCCTAAACTCGAAATCGGTTTCTCCATGATTTCCCTATTAGGTGATCATCAATAACATATCACATGTGAACTCTAACCAATAATAAAGAAAATTATGCGTGGGTATATGATAACTTGTTTACCAGATAAGACTGCGAAGTTAAAATTATATAACTCATCGCAATCTTACTTGCTAAACTTGAAAAAAGATTTACTAGAAAGGAAACACTTTAAACTTACCAAATAGAGAATTGAAACAATGAATGACTTGTGTTGTATCAAAGTGAGGGAGAGAGAAGAGAGCAAAGTGAAGTTTGTTAATTCACTTACTTTGTTAGGCAGCTTCAACTATATGCCCTTTTATATAACAACCTAATAATAGCAACCTTTATTGTGAAATGACAAAAATAACCCACATCTTTGAAAATTATTTAAAACCAAGAAATGAACCCATAGTTTCTATATATACATGATTATAAGTTTATAATTAACCATCACTTATAAACATGATGTAAATGCATATAGATATTGATATTGATACATTTATTGTGACATACAAGGCCAAGTTGTGTAACTCACTTTCCGATTCATTTCAATTCCTACACGTGTTAAGGGACCGAATTCGATTTTGTTTAATGTTTGTGTTAGGTTCGTTCGTTCGACGAATTGGTTTCGTATTTGTTGATTAGTTTTGAGATCGAGAAGTCGGTTTTTAAAACTTTTAGCAATAAATTTGGTGGGGTTGGTAACGTTTGAAGGTAGGAAGTGGGGTTAGTATTGCATGCCTTTAGTAATATTGTGAGGTGTTCATTCATTCTCATGTTACCCTTGTCTTAGGGTACTAAAAATCTTTTGGAATTTTCGTTAAATCATTGCATATACATGACTCATACATCATCATCAATATCATTATAAGTTTATCATCATTTATTTTTGTTATTTATATTATTATTTGAATTTTAATAGTTAAAGAAATATCAAATATATATAACAGAAACGGGCTTTTAAACATAATATATAATTTCCAATGAATTATAACTATGATTTTTATAATTAATAAAAAAGTTCGCATATATAAATTAGCAAAAACTAATGGAGTAATAATTGGTACTTACCCAAGACTAAAAATGAAAAGGTCTACTTGTGTTCAAAGCATGTCCTTGCATCATTGGCATTAAAAGAAAATAGCAAAAATGGTTCGGTTAGCACATGCACTTTTTTACATGTGAGAAAAATCGGATATCATTTTGTACTTTATTTGTTTAATTTTATCTTGTATCGTACCATATAAAGTCGGCTTTGGGCAAGTGCAGCATGGGCGACAGCCTAGGGGCACCATTTTGACAAGGACACCAACAGGGACGTGTGAAGATTTTGGAATTTTGATCCTCAAGAATGTTAATCTAAGAGTAGATTATGTGAAGATTACTTGTTGTAGTTACAGTTTCATAGGCTAGCATAAAGGTTGGTATTTTTCGACAACTATAGTTGTTTCAGACTTTCAAGCGAGCAAAATGAAGAAGATGCCTTTTTCTTTGATATATGTAATTTATCTTATCACAAACCCATATGTCAGCTTTAATGTGTATCACTTATGTTTTAGTTTTCCCACAATGTGATATAACGTCTTTTCTTATTTTTTGTATTTAAATTGTAATTGATTTTTCTTTTTGCAACATAAATTGTGAAAGTATTAACAACATGAATTATTTTTGTTACTTATTTTAGTTTTTCTTTAAAATATTCAGATTTTATCATTTAGTTTTGATTGTAGTACTAAAGTGTAATATATGTATGTATATAACATTAACACTTTGATTAAAAGTTTCTGGTTTCGTCAATTCGCATAAAATTTTTAAAAAGAATTATATGTAACTTTTTTATGTAAATAGATAGTTATGAGCGGATAATAATATTTGAGGTTAAGTTGTAAAAGATTATCTTAATAACTAGGTTTAACACTCGTGTGTTACACACGGGTTAAAAAATAATATTACTTAACAAATTATAAGTATTATGTTTAAAGATTTATAAACATTTAATAGTTAAAAGTTTGACTTCATCAACTCATGCATGGTGAAGTAGTTCCATTTAGTTTATTCTCAAACTTCCTATTATAAAACACAAAATCCCCCCCCCCCCCTTCAAAAAAAAATGACCTTACCTAAAACCTTGAAATATTATATAGATTCAGCTAGACAAAAACCAACTAAGTTTTAAAAGTTCATTTTGTATCTAAAACTAATGTAGTTAAAAAAAACTCACAAAAGGGGACAATATGTAGGAAAAATGTAAATTATAATTCAAAAAACTGTTCAATTGATCAATTTAATCTAGTAGTGTCGGGGGCCTTACTTTTACGACTCGCGCAGGGCACCAAAATCTTCAGGACCGATTCTGATACAATATTCTAAAATGTAATTCTTTTGGTTCACTAGTAGCAGTTTTTAATTATCTGCACAATAGAAAAATATATATTTAACTTATTCTATACTATTTTTCTCAAACTCTAGTGATGGCTTGCCAATAAATTAGATTTTAAAGACCATATTTGTTATTTTATCGTATAATATATAAGATGCTCTAATATGGCACAAAGACAAAACACATAAAGCAAGACATTTATTAGATCTCAACTTGAGAAAAAAATGTCAATAAAAGTCTATTGTATATATGTACATTCTATGAATCTATAATGTATTCATGTCTTATTATTTCTTGTTTTTATTCTTCTAAAATATATATACAGGTTGACGAATTTCTAACATCATTAGATCGTCATTTTGATAAAAGAAATTTTAATTTTAAAAAATAAAAGAAATGCTAAATAGAATCAAATATATATATACTCCTTCAATTCCATATATCCTCAGCTGGTCAATACTCAAAATTAGAACTCGTGCAATTTGTGAGATTGTACATTGGAATTAATTAATACTTATCAAATACCCATTTAAAATTTGAGGAAATGTCATAAAACAGAATCAAGTTTCAATTTTGTTCTAATTAGGTTACTCAATTATATTTTGCATGAATTGAATGACTAAACCTCAAAATCGAACAATTGTTATTTGTGTCAAGAAAAGAATTAAGGATAAAATGTGAGGGTTGCAATATTTAATATATGTAATTATATTAAAAAATTTAAAAATATGTTAATTATAATAAAAAATAAAAAATATATATGTATGCATGCATGCATGCATGAATGCATGCATGTATGTATGTATGTATGTATGTATGTATGTATGTATGTATGTATGTATGTATGTATGTATGTATGTATGTATGTATGTATGTATGTACGTACGTACGTGTGTTTATAACTTTAACCATGACTTAATTCATCAACTACCCATTTTCTCTCTTTTTTTTCTCTTTGTTTACACATTAATTACATGCATGTATATAATTAAGTATGTATGTTTCGTATATATAGCTTGGGAATAGTCTGGACATGTATATATAAATTAATACGTCCTCATGCATGCATCTTGTCAATACACACAAATAGAACCCCTCCAATTATTTGGGAGATTCCTCATTATCTACACGTACAGTGGATCAATTAATTAATACTTAATTATTATTATCAACTGACAAACTTGCTATATACGGAGTATTATTTAACTAAGTTTAATACCGGTTAATTTGTAACATAAATAAATAATAATATTTATAAATAAATTATAATCATTATGTTTAATTATTTATAAATATAATATTTAATAATTTGACTCCATCAATTTTTAATAGTGAAAATTCCATTCAATTATCCCTCTCAAACATCCATTATAAAATAAATATTTTGTCTCAAAAAATTACGACTTTTAAAACTATGAATTATTATATATATATATTAATTACACATGCAATTACACCATGTATGCCTATAACTCTATGTTTTGTAGTTTACATAATCTCCTAGCTTGACTCGTTTACCTACCGAATAGTTTTCATATTAGATTAAAGTATTAACTTGGTACGTGGTACCATTCAAATTTGAGTTATTAAAATTTAATACTCTCAAATATGATGTATTGGCCGCTGTCACTCCCAACTAATACATTCACTATCACCACTCTCAACTTAACATTTCACTTGTCGTGTCGCTTCGTTTTTATCCACGTGACGTTATTATCCTACGTGGCATGTTGTTATAGAGCGTAGTTATTGTGTTTGCATTTGCTACTCATGGTTGGTTGTTGGTGATGGACAAAGTTGTTATGATCGTAGTTAGTTTCGACGACTGGTTACAGTCGTACTAACGATCTGCCACCATTGATAAACAGTTTTGGCTTCAAAATCAGTTTCATATAGTTTTTTCCATCAATCATGCAATCTTAAAGCATCTTCTAACACGTTTCCAATCACAAAATACTACTAACATGTTGTCGGTATAACCTATGCCTACAACATGTCATCGGCAGAAATCTAAAAAATATCGTCGGTAAAAGGTCTTTTTGGTGTAGTGACAGTCAGCTAACCTCCTGCTAGTACTCTGTCTGGCTTTGACCCCCATTATAGTGATGTTTCATACCCGTGGAGAGTCCCCATGGTCAGAAGGGTCTTCACATGTTCACCCTCTAGCCTTGAACGTCCACTAGCTTCATTGGTGCTATAAATTAGAACAGTCTCATATAGAAATGTATATTAATTGCACACTAACTTGTAACAATGTTTATCATTTCTCTTTTTCTTAAGTAGATTTAGTTAAACTAATATAATCTTAATTAGATAGTTCTAACATTGTGTGTATGTATATAATTAAGTATATTTGCATGTTATTTGTGTAGGATTGTTCTTCATATTTGATGGTATAACATCATGATCAATATTTATTTAGAGTGACGTATCAAATCTTTAGGGAAATGACACGTGAAATGCACATACTTTCAACTTTTTTACCTACCATTTCTCAAAAGAGAAAAATAAAGGTTACATCCTTTTCTTTTATTTACTTTTTATTCAAAAATAAAAGTGATGCTTATAAATTTACATCATAAGGTATACCATTCTTGCATATATTTTTTACATATAGTTCTATTTTTCACCCTTAAGATTAATAATCAGTAGATACGACTTTGATGTTTAAATATGACTTTATTTGATGTATAAAGTTAATTAGAGCACAAAGGGTTGAAAAAATAACGAATAAAATAGTAAGCAGATAACTAGCTTACCAAACTGATGATGTAAAACAATTTGCTATGACTATTGAACTTGAGGCGGAAGATCAAGATCGAGGTGATCAATGTCTAGATTTGTCGGAGTGGAGATCAGGGAGAGGGGCCGGGAGGGGGGTAGTCACTGGTTGGGAGAATGCCTGTAAGGGGAATGAGATAGGCCGGGAATGTGGGAATACCATTCCCCTGTGTTGTTTGGACCACCCAATAATGCTTATCCAAAATCATACCGTGCACCTTAACGAGTAAACACACCATCCTTGCGACTATACATATCAAGCATATATGATATATATGCTCATTGACTAGAACCCGAACTTAAAAAGAACAAAACGCTTTGGACTCAATAGACAAATCGACATATAATTAGCTGTGAAATTAAGCTAGAAACAACTTGAATTAAGAAAACTTGCTAGTGTTCTAATAAAGATGACCGTTCAAAAAATCTAGCAAAGTTAATTGTATTAATTTACTAGGTTTAATACCCGTGTGTTACACACGGGTAAATTAATAACCAATATGTTTAATAATTTGTAAAAAAAATTATAACCAATATGTTTAATAATTTGTAAATATTTAAGGATTTGACTCCACCTTATGCATGATGAAAATTTCATTAATTTCCCTCCTAAATTTCCTATTATAGAACAATAAAATTTTCCCCCAAAATACTGCCTCCCTAAAACTTTGATTTATTAGATAGATACGTATTCTAAAACATAATGACTAGGGCACTAGGCTCAAAATTATGAATATTAAAAGTTGTAAACATATATTTATTATTAACAATAAATAGGAAAAATTAAATGTGCATTAAAATCAGGATATTCTCATTTCCAAATGTAGACTATGATAATGGTAAGGAAGAAAGCCATTTGTATAACTTGTCCATCATTTGATTTGATTTTTTCTATATATATTTTCCGGATAATATAAATATTAATTTTATATTGAGTTTTTCGAAATTGTCTAGAATGTCTAAGTGGTAGACCAGAAGACCACCAATCATTTCTTGTATTATTAGAGTTTGAGAGGTAGTGACAAGTGGTCACTAATGAGCCTTTGGATTAAAGTCTATATGGAACTTATTAATTGTTCAAGCAGATTAAGTAAATGTGTCATAATAAAATAATTTATTTGATGATAATTAATAATTAATTTAAGGGTAAACTAGCTGCATGGGAACTATTGATTAATATATATAAACATAAGACATGACATTGGTTATTCTTAGTTTATAATTATAACTAGGTTTAAAACTCGTGTATACACACGGAATAAATCTAAAATATATAAATAAAAAGGATAAAAATAAAAAATACAGAACACAATAAATAAAGCTTCAATAGCCGGATTGATTGAACATGCTATCAAAATCGAATGTTGGTTATACATCATACTGAATTTTAAATTAGAGTTTATTTATAAGAAACGAAACAATAAATAAAGCTTCAACAACCGAATTGATTGAAACCACAAACGTATTACCATAAATATAAAACACAATCGATTGAAAATCATTGAGTGAGAGTTGCCGTAAATAGCGATGTAGTTTTGGAGTCTAACTTGACCGCTTAAAAAAATTTCCCTCTCAAATTTGCCCCAAAAAACTCTAGATTTGATCACCTAGCATGTGTAAAGAGAAAGATGCATAGTGAAGATAGTGTGATCTCATAATTCTAACATTATGAGATATTAAGGCGTTTTAACAATTGTTCGACAGAAAATACTAGTAAAATCGCTCCTAATGTTAGTGAGAAATAAACGAGTGTGATCACTATCTTAATTATCTAGCTAGTGAGACAATAAGAGATTATTACCATCTTACTAGTGTTTGTATAAGGATGATGTCTATTGTTTAGAGACAAGTCTATCATAAAACAACTCTTTGGTTGAAGGTAAAATAGGGAACATAACTTGTATTAACTAGCATTCACTCAAACAACCACATATATACACTATCTTCTATATCACTTGATCATAATGTTATTTGTCATTCGTGAGATCGACTCTTCCTTCCTTCAAGAAATGATATTTTACAATTTCCAACTAACGTCATCATCTTTTTATGGTCAAGTGAGAACTAATTTTCTTCGGTATCCTAGCCACAAAATAAATTTTGGAATTCAGATTTTGATTAATTACAACGCATAGAAATTAATATATGCAAAGTAATAGTTACAGACAACTTAGAGTCAGTCGATGTATAGTTCAATCATAACGTTTATCATTTAACCTAATTAATCATAAAAGCTATAAAACTCGTATTTTTATTTTTGTTTTAATTACTTCACTTGAATAATGAAAAATATACGATAAAATATCCTCCTCCTCCACCTCCAGTCCCTCTCCACAACCACAACCACAACCACAACCACAACCTTGTTGACCATTATGTGTATATATCGTATTTTTGGCGGGTGTGTGTGTGATTATTTTTCTTGGAACTTATGTTTACGTGTGTTTGGTTTTAAATTTTAGGTGGATAAGAATAGGGATATTGTTTCCAATTATGTGTTGTGTATGTTTCATATATGTGTTAATGGGTGGATGGTGATCGAGAGTGATAATTCATGAAATGTACTTGTATATATGTGCGTGTCTTTGGTTCATATTTTGGGCAGATAATGGATCCATATGTGTGTGTTTGGATGGTGGTGAGAATGATAATAATGGTAGTGATAGTGTCATAGTGGTGGATGTTGGTATATATATATATATATGTGGATGGTGGGTATGAAACTATGAATGTACAGTATGATAATAAAGGTGGTGGGTGGGTTATGGGCAGGGAATTGAATCTTAAAAAAATACTAAAAATATAAAAGTGATAAAGAGTTACATATTAAAAAAATGCTATTATAGAACAAGAATAACAAAAACATCACACATGACATGCTTCAACCTTCCTTATAAAAGAACATGTATTTGAGAGTTTACTTGTTACTGACAAATATATAGAGTGAAGATTATTACAGATCAATAATTTTTGGCTCTTAATCAAATTATTGATTAATATTCTAATATTACTAATTTAAATATATGTAAATCAATGTTTTTTTAATTTACATGTATGTGAATCAATGGTTCATTAATTTACATGTATTTAATTATGTAGCTTCAAACTGATGATCTTATGGCTTGACAACCAATTTAATATTTTCTATGAAGACATCATCATAGATAGGTAAACTATAAAGTTTAATGAGAAATTATCATAATATTATTCTCACTAATTAACAAAATATCTCAAATAAAACCAATAATTGATTTAAAACAAGATTTTCAATATCACAACTTGATTGAGATCTTTAGTTTACAAAGTGAAACGGCAACACGTCTCTTTTTTTGTCAATGATTTTTACTATCACCACTTATATCTTTTATAAAATATATTATCTTTCATATATATGTGCAACCAACGTACTTAATTTGGATGGTGTTAATTAATTATGATATTGTTTATTATTAGACCATGATGTAGCCGATTTTAAGATAATGGTACGTAGATTATATATATTATATATTATATTAATTTATATAGGCCACCATTGTGATGATGAACTTCAATTCTCATTTTTCTACACATATATGTGTGGAATTATATATAATTACTTTACCATTAAATGTAGACTATTAACTCCATCAACAAATCACCGTCGGATTGTTTATTGCTTGCAAATTACGAACGATTTAACACCACTAACATTAATATAACTTGAAACTATAAAAATTATAATTAACCAATATTTGCTCTATCTTTGTATATATAACCACAATACCACCTACTCTTGAATATTTAATAATATTTCTACTTTTGTAAGCTTGTTTTTAGAACTGCAACTATAATGTATTATTGTGTGACTAAAATTCTAACTTTCTTACGTACATGTTTATGATAAAATTTAGGGGCCGGCGTCTTAAAACGTATTAATTTGTTTCAAGGATCTTGACGAACGAAAAAGTTGGGATCGATCATTTCTAAAGTTTACATTATAAATTAATCCTTATTTTATATCTGAGTTACATACCAACAATACTAAACTAAAAGACTTATTATTATTATTGGTGGATCGAGTTACCATTTATTAGAACATTTTTATATTAAAGCCTATATATATACTAGTTTAATTCGTACATATAAATTTATGTTTGAAGAAGTTTTGGGCTCCACATAAATCAAGTAGCCATATAAACATAAATTTAATAAAGCTTCCGTTAGGGTTGAGTCACCCATGCGCGATAAATAATTAGACGTTTACCGGCCTATATATTTACATACTTATAGTATGTTTAATGTCCGTATGTTACACACAGGTTAAATAATAATATTTATAAAGAATTTATAACCATTATGTTTAAGTATTTGTAGATTTTTAATATTTATGTATTTGGTTCCATCAACTTATGCATGATGAGAAACTTGTCTTTTAAAATTCCTATTATAGATCAAATATTTCCTCCCCAAAATTTGCCCCTTAAAACCTTGAATTATTAGATCAACTAGGTTTAATTCCCGTGTGATACACACGAGTTAAATAACAATATTTTAAAAAATATAATTATAATATTTAATAATTTATAAATATTTAATATTTAAGGATTTGTAAATATTTTATAAAAAACATAATCACAATTAATTTTATTCATTAACTCTCCACTTAATTTTTTCTTTCCAAACTTTCCTTTTATTTCTTCCCCTAATTTCCCCCTCCAAAAAAGGTTTAATGGCCCCCTTAAAACCTTGATTTATTATATAAACTATGTTTAACACCCGTGTGTTACACACGGGTTAAATAAAAATATTTTTAAAAAATTATAACTATTATATTTAAAAATTTATAAAAAATTTTGTAAATTATTATTAATCACAAAATTTTGTCTTTATTAACTCTACTACTTAATTTTCCCTCTCAACTTTCCTTTTATAAAACAAATTATGTTTTCCCCCCAAAAAGTTGCCCCCTAAAAACTCTAATTTATTAAATAGATTGGAACGTTCCAAAATTTTGCTTGCGCGTATAGTTGAAGGACTTGAAATAGAAAATCGAACAACAACAGGGACCAATAAATGCTTAATATAAATGAAGTTCACAAGATTAATTAAAAAGGGAGATGAGTTGTCACAAATGTAGAGGTTGATGCAAAAATGCAAACAATATATATATAGGCCTTGTCTATTCACACACCCTAAAATTCTATCCACACACCTGTTTTAAAACCAAGCGTCACGGATAGGCCTTGATGCGGCGCCTGAGTCACTTTTCTGTCAACGTCAACCGAGGAATGTCGTAAACGAGGTGGAATTCGGTCAAACCTGGACATATGCGCCGCATATATGACCTAGGCGCCGATGATGTTGTTGGCCGCATATATGACCCAGGCGCCACGCCGAGGGCCATGCGCGGCGCATAAGGGTGTTGAAGCGTGATTGACTACGTTCGAGGATGTGTCTGGGATAAGAAGTAACCCAGGCGCGACGCCGAGGTTTATGTGCAGCGCCTGAGGGTGTGGGAAATAAAAACATAAGGTGTGTGAATAGGATATGGGGTGTATGAATAGGATGACCCTATATATATGTGTCCCAATGTAGACAAAGTGGCCCCTAAAGGGGACAAATTCTTGGGTGTACTTCCATAATTAATGAGCTTTATCTTGTGTTCGGATTTTTTTTTCCTAAAATTAGAGAATTATTTTTTAGTCAGGCCGTTTTCCTCGTCATGTTCTTGAGAACGAAAATTAATAAGAATAAAAATAACGAAGCATGCATATTGATCAATTATTGAGTGAAGCTAGCTTACGGATCAACATGACATACGTAAATTATGCAATTGTAATATTATAATAACTAAAAAAATTCAGAAGTAGTTTAAT
This sequence comes from Tagetes erecta, assembly GCA_030867185.1. Lineage (NCBI taxonomy): Eukaryota > Viridiplantae > Streptophyta > Magnoliopsida > Asterales > Asteraceae > Tagetes > Tagetes erecta. The sequence continues at coordinate 1,988,785 of CM061489.1, read as the reverse complement.
AACTTGTTATCATAATAGTAATAATATATACCCTAGCTATTGACCATACATTGCCAAACGCACATCATTTTTTTACAACAATATTTAAATATAATTATTTACATATTTTTATTATATACTTATTCCTCTAAATATCAGGACGTTTAAAATACCAATAACCAAATTAAAGAAATACGGACAGAAAACATCAATAAAATGAAGCTAATTACAACACATGCATGTACACATGGCCTGCTATATACGAGACATGTTAATTAACGCACGTAAGGATATATATATAACACAATATAACTATATATGGAGTTTAAATCACTTTACATTTTGATAAAGCTCGTACGTATAATTATCTTTTATAATTAATAGCAGATCGATCTATTCAAAAAAACTCAGGGGTATAAAAAAAATATAGTTGCATATTCGCATACAATAATATTTTATTTTTTGTGTGACAAACATTCATGCATTCATGGTTTTCTTTTTTCTATTTTAACTCTCTAACCACGAACAATATTTATCAAACCATTTTTTCTTACAAAACATTTTTTTACCATAAGAAACATCATTTTATTGTATATCATAAACAATGTTGAGAATTTTATCATCATTTAATTTCATATCGTTATAGTAATATCCAAAATTCTGTTAAGTAATGGAACCAGAAACTATTTAGAGGAGAGTCGATATGTAAGATCCCACATTGATTGTGAGGGAAGAACAAAGACTTTCTTATAAGGGACTTGATACTCTCATCATCATGATGCGTTTTAAAACCGTGAGTGACGAACGCTTGAGGTCGTATCGTTGCCAAAGCGGACAGTATAACGGTGCGGTTACGCTGAGATGTTATAGATACATATGAGTTGTTATATTTATCGTACCATAAAACAGAAAAAAGTAAGAAATTTTACACTACGTAACAAAATTCGAGTTATGTAGCCCGAGAACCCATCACCTTAACATACATATATCCACCCTTGATCTTTTAGAAACTATAAAAAGTCCTATATATAAAATGGTACACGCTTTTTAAAAGATTGGATTGATAAGAAGTGGACATAAAGATTAAAGTTAAAAAAAACACGTAAACAAGATTTGTAAAAGATATATATACATTTTGATACAAGCTAGCTAGTCTTCATCATTTGGGTTTTGGATTGGGTTTTCATATAAAAACTTACTAAAAATAATTTCTATATTAAATAAAGTGGTCGACTTTGTTGAGTTTTTTAATATGACAATTCTCTATCAAACACTTATGGAAAATAGTCGGAAAACTTAATTAAAAAACTTGCATAAAGTTATTTTAAATATCAATGAGAAACATGAAAAAGACATGTGTTGTTAGGACGGTTTACGGTCGGACTATGAATTGAAGAAATTTTAAAAAGTTGTCTTTTAACTTTATATTATTTAATCAAGCAATATTATGGCCACATGCCGTTATCTTACACACTTACACTAGATCTTTTAATCAATTTCTAAGTGATATCTACCTCCAAAAACACTTATCATGTATTTCATATTGAATTTGAACGGCATAGAGCATGTATTAACAAGCTAGAGATAAGTACGTACGTGTTTGATAAACGTTTTTCATGTAATATTTTCTTAATATATATGCTTGTGTTTTAACCTATAAAATTAATCACCTCAACCAACATTCGATCTTATGCATTTGTAAAGGTGATCATTGTCATTGTTAGTGAGAAGATGTAGTAAAAACGGTATCCACTGCACCTTTTTAATGGTCTTTATTTTAACAGTTAGTAGTTAGTATTAACAAACTGATATTTAAATGTCATTGTTTGGATTTAAATCCGAGACCTTCAAAAGAGACGAAGCTTTTCACCTTTCTTTGAACCGCTGGATCAAAAGATCACTGCGGTATCTACGTCATTAGAGAGAAATTTAGCAAAACAGACACTTGGATGTAAGATTGTAAGGTGAGTTGATTAACGCTCACTTGAATTTGTTTCACGTCTTCAATTTTTTTTCGCATTCACTTGCTTATTCTTTCATGTGAAGGATTATGTGGTTGTCTTTGTGAAATACGTCGGTTGAGCCATCACTTTTACGGATTAGCCTGTTGGCTAACGCCTACAGCTTAATTTGCCATATATGGACACATGTCAACAATGACACCGGCTATGTCATTCATTGTCATGTAAACTAAGATGGACATCTAAGTTCATAATCAACAATCAACATAACTGAAAGTTAGGTTACACGTTATCATTACCCCCAAAAGAGGCTTGACGAGGGACTTGACAATTAATATGCGACGTAAACGGCATTTAACAGATAAAACATATGTTATAGGGCTTGATCGCTAAGTGATTAGAAGCTACAACACCTAATGGTGTGTATATTTTTATTTTAACGAAATAAATCATTTTTCTTGTCAACACTCTAGCTAGCTCTCTCTAGTTAGTTCAGCGCAATGAGAACCGAGGAGTGTTAAGATCGGTGAGTCGTGATGCAACGCGACGAGAGGTGGACAACCCTATTAAACCTCGTTACGCATACGCTAGCTAGATCAACTTTTACCTTAAAATAAAATGTGAAGCACATAACAATAAGTAGAAGTATAGAGTGGGCGGTGCCGGCCGGTTTAAGTTAGATGCGCACGTGACTAAGACACTAACTAATAGTATCATGTTCCCATAATACTACTTCCATTTACCAATCGACACGTGTACGACCCACAACGTGTCACCTTCTGACCAACTCATCTTGATGACGCAATCCGCATTAGCATCAACACGTGTACGGCCCAGGTGATCATGTTCAAACCGCCCCTGGCCCCACACAATATTCTTGATACTGCAATCTATTGATTTGAAAACAATATATTTAGTCTAAGGAGTTTATTTTCTATGTAATTAGAGTATAATTGTATAAAATAACTCAAAAGAAAGATTTGTGTTGCCAACATGTTTGTGACTCATTAGTTATAAATGTTTTTATTTGAAGTTTAAGTTTTAATCTTACAAAATCATATGTAACTAGATATGAGACCAGGTTGTATGTGCGGTGTGACGGTTGGATTACGTTGTTAGTTCTTGCATACGTGACCTCGTCACATGCGTTAATAAATAAAAGTTTCATGTCTCATATGTCATAGCACAAACCCACATATAAGGGGATGAAATATGAAAACTTAGAAGTTAAAACGATAACTCAGTCAAATCCAGAATCTTGGAGTCGACACTACATGTCACAGCAGAGTAAGAGATCAAATTCGAAAAGTCATCAAAGGCTAAAATAATAATTAGCAAAAATCAGGGACTAAAATCATAATGTATCAAAGTTATACAAAATCGTCACGTAACAACACGTGGTTATGACGTGTTCTCACGAGAGAATCGATCTGGTGATAACCGACCTCTCTTTTAGGAAGTATATAAATATGTAATGTAATTTAAATGTTAGTAATATGTTAGAAAATGTGCAATGTATGAGCTTCATGTGAAAAGATAAGACGCATAAGAAAAAAAAGTGAAAAATCTTAACTTTTTTAGAATTAATGATTGTAGTTTATAGTTATATAGTTATGTATATCAAATATGTCAGTGTCTGAATTAAAACTCAGGACCTTTAAGAAGTAAAATCTTATTTTTTTTAACTTCAGAAAATAGAAGGTGGAATAAAAAGAAAAAAAATATTAATAAACCAAAAATTCAATATCACCCACAAACTAGATGCTAATTGCGCAAAAGGAAAAAAATGTCGTTAAACAAAAGTAAGGTGATTTACTTATAAACCGACTTTATAAGACTAACTAAACTTGTTTAGTAAATTAAAACTGTACGTCTACATGACATAGTTAAAATCATTATGCTGATCAACATGATTTTCTTTTACAAAACATACAATTTACTAAGTGTACGTATACACGAATTATCTTACATTTTCTATAGAAATTAATTAATTATACTAATAAAAAATTAATTATCTTACATGGTTCACATTGATTGGAACTTTGACATAAACGACGAGGACACATTGTCGTTTTTGTAGCTTGCATGATATGTACGTTTGTGATTTGTCAATTTCAGTTTATAAAAATCGGCCACTTTGACTTAGATAGCTATATTACCTTTAATTAGTACTCAATTTAGGTCAAAGTCAAAACAATAAAAATTTGCATTATGCAACTTCGATTAATAAAAGTATAAAATAAATATAGTAGTTTAAACATATTTTTTTTTTGAACTATGAATTTCAATTAAAAGGGCACCTGTAAACAAGGTAAGCCCCGACGAGTACACCCAAAAAGAATAAACAAAAAACTACAAACTAGCTAATCAAAAACTAGCACTACACCAAGTTTTCCAGGACAAGTTTTTAAAGGAAGATCTATTTTTTATCCATAGGAAACCAAGAGATTTTATGCTTTCTATAACTGCAACAATCTTGATTGGCACATTATTAAAAAACGCCTCGTTCCTAGCTTTCCAAATACACCAACACGTCGTCATGAGAATACCTTGAATAACCTTTTTACGTTTGGAGCATGTAATTGGAAGAGATTTATGCAGTGAAAGAATGTCTTTAATTGTGAAGACATAAATAGGGGGTAACTTAAGCCAAGTTGAGATTAAACCCCAAATGTTGGAAACCAATTCGCATTCACAGAACAAGTGGGGCGCAGATTCTGGGAGAACACCACATATTGCACAGTAGTTTAAACATATGACATGTACGGTATCTATTTAACAATATTCATTTTCTGAATTATTGTATTGAATTAAAATTGTTTAAAAAATGAAAGATATAAAATATAGAAGATATTTAATGTAAACAAGCGCAAAAGATATTTTAAACTACTATATTTATTTACTCAAATATTATACTTTAGATTTAAACTTCTGTATTTAGAAAGTTTTTGGTTCAAATCTTACATAAGACAAAAATGAGGTTTCTAGGGTGGATCGAAGAGTTTTCTCAGAGAAGATGAGTTCTAAACTTCTAACTGATAAAAGAATGAAGACGATCGAGTGAGCAGTGGCCCGTCAAAGACCCATATTGTTGGCAGTGATCCAAATTGTTATTCAAAGAATAAAGAGATAGTGTTTTTATGTGTTACATTTTGTGTCCAATGTAATGGTATACAAATCAAATTTGCTAATTCACATATCACTTACTAAGAATTATCACTTCGTAAAGGGTTGTCTTTAAAGCAAGTGATAAGGTTGCTAGTTTTCATGAAATATATCACATACAATTTCATACAACTAAACACACTCAATGATAACCAATTTTTATACTTGATGTTTGACAATAGAACCAATGTCGTTTTTTTGATGATTGAACCTTTATAAAAGCTAGGTTTTAAAACCACTTATTTATTTAACTAAATATATAATTAACAAGTGAAGGCGAATTTTAACACATGTAAAATCAGAAAATAAAAAAATGGGTCCTCAATGGTTTAAAAGCAAAGTGGACAACTCAATCATAGATATCTTTTCTTAAGAGAAATATTTAAAAATGAAAGGACATGAAAATGATAGATAAATGAAAAGGTGGATTTTGTTAAGAGTGGAAATGTATGTATGTTGATATAATTGGTGTTAGGTATTGTGTCATGTGTATTGGACATTAGGTATGGCCCTTTTTGCCTCACAAGCTAGATCAACAACAAGTGTCCTATCTCAAAAGAAGAACAAAATTATGCTTTTAGATATTTTATGATTATTGTTTTCTAAAATACAAAATAATAGAAATTTCTTTTTAAAAGAATAGGATAAAACTTCAGTTCGTGTTTTCATTATGACAAAGTATATTACTATACTATGATAGTGCCCGCGTGACACACGGGTTTGAGTAAAAAAAACTTTAATAAAACATATATTTTTTAAAACACTGTAATATATACGTAATATAGAATTTGAATCTCATGAGAAATATAACTACAATGTAATCCACCGGTTAATATGGATAAATAAATATTTTAAAAACTTAAGTTTGAACACTTATATGATAAGATTTAAACTAAGTAGATAAATACATAAAAATATAAATTTAATTATATTAAAAATATATGCGGGTAGTGTTTTTGACCCGAATAAGGTCCACGAGTCTTATAGTCATAACGAAAGAAGCAATATGGTTTGGAAAACAACACCCAATTGTTGATTCTAAGAATATTTATATGGGCATGAACGGTTATAATTAGTTTAAAACAAAACCGTTGTAAAACCGGAACACAAGATTTGTTTAAAAAAATTGTTCATTTAGTATAAAAATATCATACTCAACTTAAAGAAAAATAAATGCTTGATTTTATGAAGTAGTTTTTTATAAAATATAACTTCATATAAGAAAATTATTTATGGTTATAAAATACCGATGTATTTAATTGTAGACAATTACAAACTTTATCCCAAAGTTTTACTTCTTATCAAATATAAACTGACACACCCACACCCTGGTAGGAGAGGGTTGAAAATATAACTACTCCTAAGTTTGTTAAAATTCTACTAAATATTAGGGGACCAATATGTAATTAGTGTTATTAAATTATATTATTATACACATTCACATCCTGGTAGGAGATAGTTGAAAATATAAATATTCTTAAATTTGTTAAAATTATTAAATATTAGGGGACCAATATGTAATTAGTGTTATTAAATTATATTATTATTATTATTATAGATATATACATACATTTTTTTAAATAAAAATTATTATTATGAGATAAAATCTCAAATAATGACACATAAGCATTAAAGCCCTTAAACAATGCCACCTAAGCAAAATTGATTTTGCTTTATTATATTAGAGATTTTTATACCTTAAAACAAATTATTTAAACTCCACAAACTCTAAGAATATTAGAAAAACATAACTAAGTTTTAATTTTTTACTAATTAAGTGACTTAAACTTTGTTTTGTTTCAATTAGTTAACTTATCTTTAGGTTTTGTTTCAATTAAGTCACTCAAACTTTGTTTTATTTCAATTAAATAACTTAACTTTAGAAATGTGTTCAATCCTAAATAATTAAGTTGGACTTGAACATCATGTAAAAAATGATTTTTAATATCCAATATATAATTAAAAAAACTTTTTACCATTTTCTAAAACTTTTATTTTTCAATTTTTAAAAATGTTTCACAATATAAAAAACAAAATTTCACATATCAAACATTAGTGTAAACCTAAGTTATCTAATTAAAACATAATAAAATTGGATTGATTTAATCGAAACAAATTTTAAAGATATATAAATTATCTAATTTAAACAAAACAAAGTTTTAGTGACTTAATTGAAACAAAATCAAAACTTTGTTATGTGTTTATAAAATTACCCCAAATGTTTTATAAAACTTTTCTAACGGTAATAACAGAGATTCAATTAAAATGAAGTAGAATATATAAATGCAAACTGATATATTAATCCTTATAAATAATTAATTTAAAAATAAATAATTAAAGAAAATGGTAATGATAATTATAATTTTACAAATAGATATCCTTTAGCTTATTCTTTGTTCATGTAATAGATCAAACGATCAATGATAGTCTTTTTTTAATCAAGATTATAAGATTTAGTTACACCAATACAATTCTCATTCCCAAGTATAATTTGGTATTTTACTTGCTTCCTATCTTCAATACTTACTTTGGAGAGATAGCATGTATAACATGTGAATCAAGTCAAATCAATTCAACCCTTTTCATGTGACCAAAAGAATGCACACATTGATAGATGTATGCATATCAAATGCAGCTCATACAAGTGTGTGCTCAACTGTAACAACTCGTGATACGTGGTAGCGACTATAACTCGCTACATTATGTTCTGATGGTGCGCTTTAACTAAAAAGCTGATATTCGCACTTTCGATTCATCAAAAACAAAGAAAAGGTTTGTTTGACTGAAAAGAACACCAAAAGATCATATAATCTGTACCACTTATCTACATTTTTTACCGAACTTATAAAAATTGTGAGATACCGAAGATCGAATAACTACCTAAAACTAACCAGAACTGTTGTATATATTGGTATCTTTACAAAGATGACAACTTTCTAATTGTTTAAATATTTAAAAGGTTTGTAATTGAGAAGAAAACTATGCATAATCAAGATTTACTGTTCTACCTTAACCGAACGCAATGTTCCTCCCAAAGTCACCATCTTTCATCATTGCCACAAATTCACTGTAATCTATCCGCCCGTCCTGTAACCACATAGGGCTTGTAAGAAAATTGGCATTTATCTTGAACTGGGTTGATTTGGGTTATATTAACAGGTCAAATGCATCATAAGCTTATTAAACCTGGTTGAACATTGAATGGGTTGAAACTTGAAAGTGACCCAAAATTAACTTATACATAAATTTTTGTAATCATGAAAAGATATGTTTAAACTTTACAGGTTGACCCAAACTGTCTTGACCCAATTTGAAAATAACGAGATTAGAGAGGGAAAGACGTACATTATCTTTATCAATGTCACTCATAACTTCGTCAAGATGTATATCACCCAAACCAAACTTGTCAAATGCCAGTTGGAGTTCATCTGGAGTTATGTATCCACTACCATCTTTATCAAAGTACGAAAAAGCAGCATACATATGATCTTCTTTATGAATTTTATTTATGTGAAGCATTGCTGCAACAAATTCTCCATAATCTATGGTACCACTGTTGTCAATGTCCGCCTGAAATGTTAGTGAATGTGGAGATCAAACAAACATATATGGGGAATTTATTAACATGGATGAAACTTATAACAAAAGACAACGACACAGATCTTTTTCATGCTTAGATGCATAATTAGATACACCCTCATAAGCTTAGTATTCAGTGAGGCAAACTAGTTTCAGGACGTGTCTTGACACGTGTTTAAGAATGATCATGTGTGTTTAAATCATCTCTGGACATGTTTTTACTAAATTATGTTGTAATAACACATAAAATGACCACAAAATACAATTTTGACCATAAACTAGTTTTCGTCCTTCAAAGAAAAAAAGTTTTGTTGCATGTAGTATGAAACTGATCATCAGAAATAGTTATTTGATCCCTGTATAATCAGAGGGAAAATTTGTTCATGCAGACACTTGAAACTGATTGTCAACCAATTCATATTACAAAAACTTACTGCTTCCATTAGGCGAGCAATTTCTGAATCTTTTAAATTAGAACCAACTTTCTCTAAGCCTTTCCTTAGTTCTTCTAATGTGATATGACCACTGCCATCAGCATCAATCATTTTGAACATTTCTTTAAGTCCAGCAATTTCTTCTTCAGATAGATTCTCAGCAATAACCTGAAATCAGACAAGAGGGTGTTTGGTCATAATGTGAAAAGAATTAATAACTCGGAAGTAGTTAAACACGATTATAATAATCAATGCTATGAGTTATGGTTACAAATTACGACAGGGTTAACAGAAAATAATTTTTAAAAACTCACTCTGATAGCTATCTTCTTGATTTTGTTCATGGCTGAGAATTGCTTTAGACGAGAGAGAACAGCTGAATCCAGAGGCTTATCTGGAGCAACACCGTTAGCTTGCACCCAAGGGTGGCCTGGAACAAAAAAACGACGGTAAAGAAAGTGTATTAAATTCAATAAAATCAAAAACCAAATGTGACTTTGAAAGTTACATGAAACTAGAAAAATGCTTCTTACATTGTAGCATTCTATGATAGAGCATGATTAGTGAAAAGAACAAACAATTAACTCTATTTTAGATGTAAATGCTATGTATCCGCAAAATATGAACACAAAGTGAGTATGCTATACAACCCGCTACATCTATACAACCCGTTACTTTCTTCATATTATATTGTAAAGGGGGGCAAAGACCTTTTTTTCTCCCTCTATTTATTGATAGATCAAGGGCCCTCCTGCCGTCGTTTCAGTGAATTCATAGGGCTTCCCCGCAGCACTTTTTAGTATGCTAACCATGTAAAAAGAACTTACTCTGGTTCCAATTCCTATCGACTAACATCTTCTTTGATCAATACAGACATGAACTTGTGATGCTTTTAAACCTAACCTCGTGACAACTTAACACGGCTAACAAGTGACAATGTATTCGAAAGTTCCAGCATTATAACTACGGAAACACTCTATACATTCTGTGCAGATTTTTCATACAAGAGGCTTTTAAGACTTGATAGTTGAGCATACATGACTTGACTTAGGAGTAACATTTACTAAATTAAATTCGGAGTATATAATAATAGTACTGATGATAAAATTAGTAGAACAACGACTATCATGAAATAGGGAGTTATACTCACGAAGAACTTCAGGTGCTGTCAACCGTCTTTTAGGGTCCCTCACAAGCATTTTTCTTACCAAATCTTTTGCACTTTCCGATATGTTTGGCCATGGTTCTGATGCGAAGTCAAGTTCCCCTTTCAAAACCTGCTCAAATATTCCGTGTTCCGTTTCTGACTCAGATCACAATTAACAACAAAAAGGTAAATGCAACCTTATGATCATAACATCATAAAAAGCTAAAATCACTACAAAACAGAAAATGATAAAATTCTCACCATCCCAAAACGGCGGGACTCCACATAGTAAAATATATATGATAACGCCCGCACTCCAAATATCACATTCTTGACCATAGAATTTCCTCAGGACCTCTGGAGCCACGTAATATGGGCTCCCGACCATATCAGTGAACATATCACCTGTAATAAGCACTCCAAATATTATTGATTTACATATATTGAACTTCAAAGATGTACATATCAGAGGAAATCATCCAGAACATAAAGTATCAAACCAAGCATCATATTGTTAGGCTTAATGAAAACATTGTGAAAGATCATGCGCACGGCCGACCTTTAAATATGGGTAGTTATAAGCTTGCTTATCATATTCATAACTAATAATAACTATTTACCAACTATATGATCAAATTTGTTATATCATTCGACATATTTCTCTATAATCGTCAAATAAACAGCAACGTTTATGGGAATACCTGGTTTAAAGAACATAGAGAGCCCAAAATCAATCGTCTTTAGGGGAGCTTCTTCCTGCTCATTTATAAAAAGAAAATTTTCAGGCTTTAAATCTCTATGCATAACCCCTAACGAGTGACACGATTCCACAACTCCTACTATTATCCTAGTAAGCTCAGCAGCTTTCTTCTCCGTATAATGCCCTCGTTGTATAATTCGATCAAATAACTCTCCACCTGCACAAAACTCCATAACAACATGAACAGCAACTGCATCTTCATAAGCACCCACAATTGATATCACATTCGGGTGCCCTGCTAAGTGATGCATTATCTGTATCTCCCTCCTAACATCCTCTACGTCATCTTTTGTTGTTAACTTCCTTTTGGCTATTGATTTACATGCATATTCCTTTCCAGTCTCCTTTTGTGTACATAAAAATGTTGTCCCAAATTGACCTTGGCCCAACTTTTTACCCAAACTGTAAATCTCCTTCAAATTGTCTGTTTTTCTCAGTAATACCGAATTTTGAAGTCCTATACTTTGGGTTCGTTTGAAATTACTTGCTGGCTTTGGCTTTTCCTCTGGTACCTGCAGAATCGTATATCAAAAACTGGATGATCTGAGAGTCATGAAACACTTTCATATTAAAACAATTCGGTAGTTCACTCCAAATTTTTCAACTTGTTAAAACTCAGAATTTTCCCAAGAACAAATATGTGTATTTTGTGATGATTGCATGAACCGGTATGTGATCAAAAGAATGATTTTCCATATTCAAGAACTGAGGCCAGAAAACTACCATCAAGTATCTTTAAATTCGACTATGAACCTCTAATGCAAATTTCTGAAATTAATATTATATTATGATACAATAATAAAATGGTAAACTTTTGTCACATATCACACTTTTAGTCTATCTATCCACACTGGAAAAATCCTATGTTGCAACATCACATTCACCTACAACTTAAAAGACACGCTCATCCTTCAATTGGATCAAATCAACCCACCCACCCATATTTTTATCAGGTTTCTACACACCTTCAATCCCCAAACACAAGAAAATGTTCAGACCTTCGATGTAATATGATCATGTTTTTACTACATATACTATACGTTTTTCAACTCGTGTAAGACACAGTTTATGAGCCAAATATTTAATGAAGCAATACTTGTCGATGTATAAGGTTCTATTGAAGCCGGTGACTTGATGTTCTTAAATAGCTAAAACCATACTAAACTAAAACAAACTTGCACTCAACACTCTCCTAATACTTTGGTTAACAAGTCAATCCAATTACGCGAATATAAATCATCGTTACCTTGACGTTTTCAACAGGTTTAGCCGTGTCCTGTCCCGAAATTTTCACAGTTTCAACCGACTTAACTGCCTCCTGCCCCGACGTTTTAACAGTTTCAACCGACTTAACCGCCTCCTTCCCTGTCTTTTCCACATTTTCAACCGGCTTAACCGCCTCCTGCCCCGACATTTTAACAGTCTCCGGCGCTGTACTTTGCACAGACCGTGATTTTTCAACCGATTTAGAGCTCGAACTCGAATCATCTGGTTTATTATTATCACTAACATTGTTGTTATTCGAATTGTTGGCATTGTTTGTATTGTTCTTTCCCTTGGTTGATGCTTCGTTAGTGTTGGGAGGAGGAAGAGTGTTTTGCGGTGGCCGTGTTCTCCAGACGGCGGCGGTGACAGATTGTAAGAAGCCAGTTCGTCCTATACTTGGACCAACGCAATTATTTCCCATTTACAACTACAATGCGAAACCCTAACCCTCGCCGATTAGATCGCATTTGTTGTTTTCGTTGAATTGATGAAATTGACAATGCGAGATACAGTTGCAGTTATGTGATCCGATCATACACGTTATAGACAAAGTTTTATGATGTTTTCGTCACCGGAGGTGAAATTAGTTCCAGGGAAGAGAATTGAAAGTGAATTGGAATTGGTGGAACTAATGTAGTGATTATTGTATGAGAAATTGGACGTTAGAAACAGTAATTGTTGAAGGATGATGGAGAATTGCAGGTTATCAGTGGAGGAAATGTGAAAACAGAGGATATGCAATGGATGAAGAGAAAACAGGGGAAATGTGTTTGGGATGATGAATTAAAATATTTTGTAAAAGACCAATCACCGATGCACTTACAAATGTAAATGTGTAATAACCGAGATTAAAACTCTGCCTTTAACACTAGTAGATGTTTTTCGTTGGTATTGGGACTCATCTATTACTGCGAATGCAGCGACGCTCACAACAATCCTCCGTATGAGCCAAGTTGTTCGTAGTCGGAACTCGCCAACCAACTGTTCCAGGGATAATCCGAACAGTAACTTTTAACCATGTCACGTCTTTCATGTAAGACATGTAACATGTACCACTTTAAATATTATGTCGTGAGCTGCACTCATAATTAGCTTTTATCCAATTTTCAATCACTCTTAACTTTTAATTATGTCACGTCTTTAAAAATTATTTAAGGCAAGGTTTGGACCCTTCACCTTTTGATCATAATGCTCTCTCTTATTGTTGACACAACTTTTCAGCATTATTTTAGATTTTAAACTTTAAAGTAAATGATACATTTTAAGTTTTTAACTTCTCCAAAGTGACACAATGTTCCTTTCAAATGATGTAGGCTTGAATTAGAGTGTTTTGTAGTGTAGGTGACAATTTTAGTAAAACTAAGTTTTTTTAATAAGGTTTCAAAATATGTGCATGGGTGAATTTTGTAGGAAAATATGTGTCAATTTAACTACATAGTTTGACGCTAATACCTAGGGATTGAGCTATGAAGAGTTCAGATGTATCTCTAGCTATCCCAATTTCATTATGAAATATAATTTTCTCGGTATAAGTATTTGTATTTCATTTTTTCTTACAGTTTTAAGTATCGGAATACCTCTAAAAAAATTTATAATACTCTTAAGTGAAAATTTTATCATAGGATACTCTTAATATTTGATCCAGATCAGCCACTGCTAACACCTAAAGTTGGACGCACTGATTTATAGGCTAGATGCGTCATTGTAATTCGGAATGAGTAAGTTTCTACATGCGTAATCAAACTAAGGTCATTCATAGTAGTTTCGTGAGAGGGCGTGAGTGACTCCGATTAGGGGCATTGTAACACCTGCAGACAAACGTGAGACTGCATGAGTGGTGGGGTGAGTGAAAATGGTGAGAGCGCAATCACACCCCCTCTCACAAACCCACTATAGACACCCTAACTACAATCATTTACGTCATGCTACTTCACATCAATGATTTGGCATGGGTTATATGCTCACTATAAACTCATGGATCTTCATAAATTAGTGAAGCAAATGTGGGAAAGAAGACATTCCAAACAGTTATCTATACGACAAGTTGGTGTATATAGAAGGCTAGAAACGAGCTCGTTTTCTCAAACAAACCATAATCATATATAACGAAAACAACTAGAAAGTTGTTAAAAGTTGCAGAAATATCATACTAGAACGTGCGCAGTTCTACACTGCAAGCAATATACAGGAGCAGATAGCAAAATGGCATCCGTATCCACACTCACAACATTACAAATCATAACGACTCACTGACCAGGCACCCGGCAGCATGATGAAAACAAATCCAAGATATACATGCAACTACTAATCTAAAGAAAAAATGTTGGAAGAGTTGAAATGGATGACATCAGCAGAGAAGTGGATATGAAGAGTTATGACATCAATTTTTCAAACTTGTACTTGAAATGCACCTCCATTGCCCCATTTGAGGCCTCTTGTCAAGAAGCAGAAGCAAGCCTGCACTGCTTGCCAATGCAATAAAGATGTGCCTGAAAAACGCCAAAAGAATGTAAAAAAGAGAACAACATCAGCATTAAAACGATCAGGATGCTAGATGAACTGTCTTAAAACAGACAAAACTAATTATAAAATGATTATGTAATAGTGAATAATCGAAATCAAATGGGTGAGTGGAGGTAGTGTTTGGAACTTTGGATGTGTTTCTGCACTCTGCATATGAAGTTGTAAAAGCCGGATAATAGATGTTTGCTGGTTTGACAAGTTAAGATTATCAAAGAACCTAATATATAAAAGGACTAAAAAGGTCAAAACTTACTTGTTTCTTTGTGATCTTCTAATGTAACCGAATGATGTGATCCACTGTCAAAGAGCAAAAATGACAGATGATTATCATGAATACAACAGTATAAACCAATTTGTAATAATAATAAAAAATACAAGTTTTGACCATATTATCTTAACATGAACATGAAATCTATTAAGTTATAGCATGTTCCGCATATGACCAAAAGGTCACAACCTTGGGAAGAAGAAAATAATTTATGGGGTTTTCTAATATGTGCCCTAAGGGCACATATAAAATGCATTTATTATGGTAAGTATTCTAACTAATTAGATAAATATTCTACTATTTACCATATTTACCAACAAAAATCTTGTTTTTATATTTAGTTTTTGTTGGTAAATATGGTAAGTAGTAGAATATTAATGTAATTAGTAAGAATACTTACCATATTAAAAGTTTGTTATTTATGCCCTTAGGACACATATTAGAAAATCCCATAATTTATTTGGGTTATATTTTCTCCCTAGAAAAAGATTTAGCAAATAGGAAACGAGTCTTCAAATGCATAAAACCCACTAAATCGCTCTATTAGAAGAAAAAAAGTTGGACCACTACTATAATAATATAGTTATTGTACGGTTTGGACCCATATTTAAAACGTTAACCATTTATTAACTTTTAAAAGTATATAAAAGGCATTGCAAACATGTAGATCAAAAGCTTAGAACATAACAAGGCATCGAAAACATAGATCTAATAGCTCGTGTTAATGCTAGCACTATGCACTCAATCCCATCCAAACTATGCACACATATATGCCTACTCACAAGACAGCTAAACAAGACATACTTCGACCATCCATATCAACTATAAATACATATGCAACCAAATCAAAACATTAAAAAGATATATGTTTACCTTAAACACTGAGAAGAAAGATGAACCCACACCATTATATGGTTTCTTAACATGAGTCTTGTTTGACGGTGGCATTTCTTTACACAATTGTTGAGCTATTTCCTTCAATAATACAAGTTGGGCCTTATCAGTCCGCATAGAAATAAGTGCTTGCCTCATGGATTCACGATCCGCCTCAAGTGCATGAAGTCTTGCATATAGTTTCTTGACTTCCGGATCTTCAATTTCATCATGCGAAGATGATTCTTTTGGACTACTCATATAACCATCATAAGTACCAATATTAGCTTTTTCATCATTGTCCACATTATATATAGAGTCGATAGTATAAATTCTATCACTCGTTTCATCTTCAAATTCCGATACGGGTTCTACCTTTTTAAAACTAGGTAAATCATGTAAAACCTTAGCAGAATCCGGGACCAATTCTTCTTTTACATTTGCGCAAAACGAGCCATCGCTATCACTAGAAAATCTTCTCGAGTGTTTCTTCATTGGTGAATAACCAACTATAACCTTTTCAAGAACCGGTTGACTTTGACTAGGACTTCTTTCCAACTGATTAATTCTTTCTTCTATATCTTTTAACGAATGCGGCGTTTCACCAAATGCATACTTTTCTATATCAACTATTTCACTATCATTATCCGGGTACTCGTGATTTACATTCACATTGCTGCATTTCAAAGGAGGGTAATCATACAATGGAAAATCAAATCGGCTTTCTAAATTCGTAGCAACACTATCTTCACGCGTCATAAAAGTTCTCTCACCATCCGCTTCTGCTTCCGTGAGCCCCAAACTAATCATCCGATGCTTATACGCTTGCACTTCACAGCTCAAAGACTGAATCGACTGCTCCCGTCTATACAACAACTCCTCCAACGCCATCAACTCCTGCTGATCATGCGCCATTTTCTCCTCCGAAAACCGTTTAAACTGCCTCGCTTCCATCTGAACTTCCGCCTTTTCACGCTGCAACTTCAAAATCATCGACATAGCTTCATTCGCAGCCGAAGATGAAGCATACCTCTCTTCCTCCAGATCCGAAATAAGATCCTGAATCGTCGTTTGTTGGTTACTAACCATTTCACGCAACGCATCACATTCATTTTCAATCCCAACACGCGCTACAGACGGAATCACAAGACCTGGTATAACAAACTTATCACCATCATCCTCTTCAAAGCCATCAACTTTTCGCTTCACAGACCGTAACCATGTACCGGCATAATTTCCATTTCCAGAATCACAACAACCACAATCACAATCACAACATTTGTTCATACCAGTACTTTCTGTCTCCATATTTTCACCAAACAAACATATAATTTACTCAAAACCTACAAGTTACGAACATAAAGCCTACAAATTACAATTAAAGCTATGAATTAATACAAACAAGTTTGATAACAAATTGTTTGATGACAAATTGTTTGATGTCAAATTGTTTGGTGATATGAATGAAAATAAAAGTTAGGTGGATGAAATTATACCGTAGAAATGAAGGATTTGTTAGCTTGTGATAATGATGATGAAGATATGAAGATTGATGTGAAAATTGGCAGGAAAATAGGTAACAATGAAGAGGGAAATTAGGAAATTTTTGGGGGTTTGAAGAGAAATGATTTGAAACCCTAGATTTATATTTTGTTTGTGTTTGTTTATTCATATTTGTTTGGCGTGTTTTTTTTATTTGTTTGTTTAATTGTCAAATGTGTTTTTATTAGATTTTTTAAAGGTGAACTTATGCTACGATATTATTAAATATATATACCACCTGAATTATGCTATATCGTATTTTGTGTATTTCATAAGGTTTAGGAGTTTAAGTGGCATATCTAAATTTGTTTGTGTAGAGATTTTTAATAATTACAAGTTTACAACTACGTATATTCAAGTTATCACACGTTGTTAAATGGCTTATTACTTTTTGACTATTTGCATATCATACCAGATTACCAGCAGGTCACACAACATGAAAGATCAAATACAAAACAAAATACAAATAATAAAAAAAATAACGAACAAACAAACACATTTATGATGTCAACTAAAGCAAATACAACATCTCAAACCACACATAAAACATTATTTTATGACATTAAGCAATAACAACAAAACGCTTCCAACAGCAACACAACATAGCAAGTGACACACAAAACACTATTTCATGACATAAACCAATAAAACACAACACTTCCAATGGTGAAGCTATATAGAGACCATGGAGGGTCACGGCCCTCCCACTTTTTTCCGTCCGAAGTGTTAGTTTGTTGGTCGGTAATTGATTTTTTATATATATATACTGAGTTTGGCCCTCCTAAAACAAAGCATTTTAAACTTTGGCTCCCCTTGACCAAACATCCTGGCTTCGCCACTGAACACTTCAAACTGACAACCAACAACAACAAAACACCGCAAGCCACACACTAACACACAAAACATTATTTCTTGACATCAACTAATAGCAACATAACCCCTTAAACTATCAACCAATAACAACACATATTTACGAGTTATCGTTATAGGTTAACAAATACATCGAGTTATGAATAAAAATAAACATTCAAAATAAAATTATTGTTTTTAATAAACAAAAAGAAAACCATACATACTTACGAGTTGGACTTTTTAAAACTTCAACCATGTCATACATACACGGTCTAATAAAACGTGTCGATTGTCATTCATAAATACTAATATTTATTATTGTTTATTTAATTAATGTTGGTCGAAACTAGTAAGCCAAGAAAAGTCAGTTTATAGTCCTTATCTTGACATTAAACATCTTCCAGAATATAATACGGTAAAATTAGTATGCCCAAAATAAGAAAATGACTAGCTTCATGCTAAGGTGTAGGTTTGTTCACTATTTGTTTTCAACCCGATTAAATTAAAAACCAAATCTAAATCGAACCATTTAAAACTGAATCGCATTATATATTTGGCTTTTGGTTTGGTTCAAACCGAAAACCGAATATGTAATTGGTTTGTGGTTTGGTTTAAGTTTCAAAATTTTGAATTTGGTTTGAACCGAATAAATCGAATTAAGTGATAACGCTATTATAATTTATATTTTATTGTTTGTCACTTCATTTATATCAATAACTAATGTTATATTTGTATTATAAATTATTAATTCTACCTTGGATATAACTTTATTATGTTGATATCGTAAACTGATTTTTTTATCCTTGAAATAGAACGCGCCTTATATAGAAAAAAAATGAATTTTTTTTTTGCTAATTCGGTTTGTTAGGTTCAATCTGAAAACCAATCCAAATTAGAAAGTGGTTTGTGGTTTGGATTAGGTTTCCATGAATTAGGTATGATTCGGATTGGGGTTTCAACAAAAATAATTGTCAATCCGAAAAACCCGAATCGAAAAAACAGAAAAACCCATAATCTGAACCGATGAACACCCTTACTAAGGTGGAGCTTAAACTTTTGTATGACGAGTGCCTAAAGTTACGCGACCTATAATTTTAAGCAATCGGGAGGCCAACTCGATATATGTTAAAAAAATAAAGCTATCAGGTTAAAAATTAACACTAACGACAAAAAAACGCACTGGATGACGGCCTCCTTGGGGCCCTTTAGAGATTCGTCAATGATGCTAAAAAAACATATAATCTAGCAATACCAAGGTCAGGAAATGTCTCGATATAAAGACTTGTAATATTATGAGTTTATGGCTTATGATCTCGAGGCTAAGTTGATGATAGTTTGGCTACATTGCTCGTTAGATAGTCTTGGATTCTCATAGCACGGGTTTAAGTTGACAGATACTTCAACCTTATTTTTCTGGTTTCACACAATACGAAGCACAGTTGACTCAAGTCACTCGACTCTAAATACTCTTATAAAAAGTTAAAAACAAAGATTTTCTTTTGTTTAAAAAAGTTGCTGTGTAAAACGCGCCAGGTAGGGGTCGAACCTACGACCTTCTGCTTAGGAAACAGACGCTCTATCCACTGAGCTACAGGCGCCATATGTTATCAAACAATGATATAATATATAGTACTAATTTCTAGTTTTCAATACATTTTGAGCTTGCATAAATTTGACATTTCTGATGCTTGTTTTGTCACTAATTAATCTTGTAGATTGGTTGATGGAAAAAAACAAAGATCAGGAGTTTCTTTGATTCATATTTTCGGGCCAATTCTTCATAGGATAGTGATGAAAAGGCTTTTAGTTGATTGAAATAACATTAAGTAGAAAATGGCATTACAAATAGATCAAATTAAGTAGCAAATTCTAGATAGAAAACATGATTAACTCACACGCTCTTCAACTTTTCACATTAATATACACATTTGATCAGCATAAAACTTGAATCGATCAATTATTCTCGGAGAGAATGTTACTACACAATTTGATGCTGCTAGGTCAGATGTCTTTTAGTTTTAAATATGATACATACGATGGTTATCTAACCCTCTTTTTCTCTCTCCACTCCACTACATGTGTTTATGCATTCCTCGTCGTATTTTAATGTGTTTTGCATAACACATCCCTCAAATAAAATCTATATCTATACCTTCTAATAAAAGATAGTTTTAGAGGACACTTGTCAATCATTCAAGGCACTTAGAGAATTATTTTCCCGCTTAAAATATTGATATCATTTTTATTAGATAAAGATTTTCATTCCATAATTAATCATTTTTTAATTAATTCAAGTTTAACAATAATCAAATGAAACTTTTTTAAAATATAGGGTTATCAGATTTTAATAATTTGAACTTTTTTATATTGAACGATATTAATCCTAACTTAAAAAATTTGTTGTGACAATCTCAACTTGTAACTTATTTTCCTACAACAATCATCTGTTAAAGTTAACTTAACAGCGTTACTTTTTTTTTAATTTCAGACCAAAGTTTTAGAGCTTTATCGGGAGGAGGATACGGGTCTATTGATGTAAAACTTACCTTGAGCCAGGTAAATTAATTTGTATAATAAGTAAACATTAATTTTTAGATTAATTTGAGACCCGTTTGTATTTTTTTCTCACATCAACTAAATATTCTTACAAACTTTTTTAAAAATTTCACATTTTATTTTATAGGTTTTGCAATTTGTAAAAATTTGTCATTTTTTTACTTTTTACAAATTTATGAAATATTTATAGTTTTTTTTTAAAAGTTTTCGTGAACATTTATTTTATTTTATTTTAAAACTAATGTTAAAATTAATATTTACATATTACATAAGATAATTACATAGGATTGAGACACCATTTTAAAGTTATCTAATTGAAACAAAACAATGTTTAAGAGACATAATTAGCACAAAATTAAAACTTTGTTATTTTCTACAAATTTACCCGTTTGCTAAACTATTTAAATTTTTCTGTTTTTCATGTCACTACTTGTGTAACACACGGGTATTGAACTAGTAAGTTAATATAATCATGTCTCTTGCGGATTATGATGCATGAAAGCATTCAGTCGCACATGTCATGAAATGATGGTTTTTGAGACAAATTTTGATTTCAAATCCGGTTAGATAAAGTTTCGAATTGTTAAGAACATCACAGATGATGCAGTTAAAGACTTAAAGCCTGGGGTGTGATTTTGAACTCAATTAACTTTACAATTATAAATTCAAGACTAAGATCTTTGTGTCTATAAGCTATATAGTGAAAACAGCACTTTTGAGTAGTTAGTATTGAAAACTAGGATTCGAACATTGTAATCATGCGATTGACGCATGTCTGGCACATTTTTGGAAGTTTTTGATTATTTCAAAATGCAATAGTAATATATGAGATTAACACATTACATCATTAGTGAAAATGCTTGGTGATAGGCACACAAAAACGGATCAAATCAACTTTGTAAGCTTGTTTTTGTACATATAGACTTTGTTACCCATGTTTTGATTATAACTTGCACTAAATACCATAGAAGAATGTATTTTGAAGTAGTATAAGTTTGAGAAACAAAAGTTTGTAAACTTTGTAGTACTCTTTAACTTTTGCTACTTTTATCGATGTTTAAAACCATATATGAAACATTTTCTAAATGATGACAATTAAATTAAATTGAATTGAATAATACTATGAAAGTGTCAATTTTTATGTCTAATATTCAACTATACAGAGCCTTTAAACCCATACACACAATACTTATAGCTAAGTTGATTAAAATTCTCATCAACTAACATGTATCAAATATAATTATCATACACTTTAGAACATTTTTTATATGATTTTAGTATGTAACATCCAACTCTAATGAAAATCCCGGTATTAACCTTTAATGACAATCAAATTACAACTTCCTCTTCTAGTTAAAGTAGAAATAAACTCTAGACAAACCTTGTAAAATTCTAGAGCCTACCAAATAAGTCACATTCAACCACAAAATTACTCAATGCAAATGGTAACTTATAATCAGTTTCAAGGTCGAAAAGTTTTACAACTAGTTGAGGTTACGCATACGCCAAAATCTTGTTATGTACTGCTTTAGAGTTCACCCAATAGAAGAACCTCGGTTAAAAAAAACCAATATTTGAGGTTAACCACGGTTAAAATCCCCTTCGAGTTGAGTCGAAATAAATACTCTACAAAAAATATGTTACCAAAAACAAAACCTTGAAATACTTCACATTACCAACATTTAGAATATGCACTTGTATATTTTCTAGTTGTATATTTTGACTGGCCTCTCATATGTATGACGATTCTGCATGTTTTTAAGCAACATAAATAATTTGAGTCATTAGACAAACAAAAACAAAAAGAAAACAACATACTTTTTTCGATATCTTAGTCATTACAAGATGACTGTTTGTCATGTTTGGGTCATTTTATATAAAATGTTATGTTTATATGTGATGTAAAACTTTTATAAGAAAACCTTCATTATACTGATTACAAATGACCCGAACGGTTCATAAAACTATCTTTTGATTAACGAGATGTATGAAACAAAGTTTAATGACTATCATGGGGCAAATGAAGTACCTGGTTAGCAAAAGACCTTTTCGGGGTGGTGTCAGGGTGTTCCAATCCAAGGTAATGCTCCCAAGCACCATAAACCTCTTTTTTCTATTAAAAAAACCAATAGATTATTTACAAAAACTATGTAATAAGATCACAAAAGTATCATAAACAATCAGATAATATACCTGAAAACGAGTTGACACGACGTCAGTGTCCTGAAGATAATCAGTTCGGCCAAGAGATAAAAATGCAAACTTCCACTGCAATACAAATTAGTCAAATAAAGAACAATAAATAAATTAAAGTAAAATTAAAATAGACAAAAGCAGCAAGTACCTTCGAAAATTCATCATCAGAAACATGTAGTTTCTTCTGAATTCGTGTTTTCACATCTGCCAAAGTTTCATCTTCATGAAGGAGCAGAAAAAAAGGGTCTCCAAAGTTTTGCACTTGCTGCAAAATCATCAAACATGGGGATGCTAATGATTATCTTTCAATATTAAAATGAAACCAAATAGTGGGTTGGTTCTGCGACATGTACATACCGTCTGGTTATTATCTTTGTTAAAATGGTAAACATGAATTAACCGATCTTGGGGTCCAAAGTTTTTCTCTTCTTCTGGAATCTGAAATTAAAAATAAATTTTATTTCATAAAAAAGCACAACTCTGCTTATACGATATAACCAATAACAAACGGTAATAAACTTACTTCCTCAGCACGCAATGTCCAGTATTGATCATTTATATTATCAATTTTCTCACTCAATGGAAAAACCTGCGAGATAAAAGAAAAAAAATAGTCAAATAAAGTGATAATTTATAGATCAATTTTAAAACTATAAAAATTCCACATAAATTAAAGGGACATTTACATATTTCCCCCTCTTAAGTTCTTTTATCACATATTTACCCAACCCTTTAAAAACAATTACATATTTCCCCTTCCTAAACTACATATATTACATATATATCCATTTCATTAAAATTAACTAATTAAATTACTATTTTACCCTTAATAAACATAAAATATCATTTTTGAATTGTTATTTACTTTTTTCTTACTTTTATTGTAGTTTAATTAGAACTTCAACTTTTCGTTGGTTTTTTTTGTATCGAGTATCAAACTATCAAAGTATTTAGCGACTATTTCCAATAACGTATCTAAAGTATATTCACGTTGTCAGTTTATTTTAAGCCATAAAACCTCACGTTGGTGTTATAAATTATTCTCATTATCTTCCAACTTCAAGAATCAGATACAACAATTACGCAATGGATATACAAAGAATCGATAAAATATTTGTTTCTATGTTAAACGAAGAAAAGAAGTAGGAAGTTGTTGATTCAAAATTTTATATTTTTATTCTAGTAAAAAACTATCAATTGAATAAGGGATTTACAGAATCAACAGAACTTTTTTGTTGAATTGATTTGAAAACATTAAACAGTAAGCAACAACAATCATGAAATCGTAAGTATTCAATCAAAAATTTTAAAAGGAATAATCAAATAGAATATCCGTATTTGGGTTTATACAAAGTTGATTACGTAACTAAAATTAATTAGGTTATGGATTTTAATTGTGTAAAAATTATAAAAGGGTAAATGAGTAATTTTCTTAGTAAAAGGAGAAATATGTAATTGATTTTAAGGCTTGGGTATATATGTAATTAAGGTTCTTAGTAGGGTGATATATGTAAAACTAAATTTATGGTAACTGAAAACAAGAACACATATAAAGGAAAGTGATGATATACCTTGTAAATCTTGTGAACAAACACTTCAATTAGTCTCAGTTCGGCATCTGGATGTGACAACTCCACCTATTTGAATATCAATGAGAATATATCAAGTTTTTTAAAGGAAGTTACAAGTCATTTTTTGCAGATTTTGAATTTGATGCCGTGCAATGTGTTATATTGGAGCAAAACCTACTTGATATTATTATAAAAATTATTTATATTAAAAGCATACCTTTTCCTTTAATGCAATCAGAGCATCTCCAACAGTGCTCTGTTTGGGCAATCTAATATTATGAATTACAGGCTGCAACAAAAAGTACAACACAATACAAGAATCAAAGAATATAAAAGTAACAAGTTGGTAAAAAATGAAACAATTATTGCAGTTTTAGTAATGTACCTCGTCCTTTGAAGCAGGATGAAAAACAATCTTGAGAGTTTTTAGACGTTGCAACTCAGGCAGAGGGATGTCCAACACTTCATAGTACAGAATATCAGACATCTATGACCAAAAAAGAGTGAATTAATAAATAAGAATATAAGATGACCACATAATGCATGTAACTTTTTAATGTTTTCACCAAATCCAAACTAGCATCTGAAAAAAATAGAGGTGGCAATTTGGACACGTTAATTGTGCATGAGTAGATTTGGTTGTGTTTTATCTCCAGCAAGTGATAAAAAAAATAAACAAAAACAGAACTAGTCAAATGTGTAGTTAAACAAGTTGAAACTAAGTCACCTAAAGTGTCGATTTTTAAAATTACAATCTCCTGAATTGTATTACTCATTAATACGGATTATTAATATAAGGGATTGTAACGGTAACCTCCAATCAAATTTCAACATTTTGGCGGTTTTTGTTTGGCAGTTATTTCACCCCTTGGCTTTTTTTAGAGACTTTAAAAGTTTTGAATATTCAAGTTTAATCTCTGTGTTTTTTGCAATGGTAAAAGCCCCAAAACCCATATTTTGTAGTTGTTTAATCCCTATTATGATTTTTGTAATCTAACTCAAACCTATATACATAATGATTAGACTCCTATATCTGAATCTTTTAACATATAAAAGAATTGAAGAACAATAATTAACACAAACTACTTACTAAAAATAATAATAGAGTTGCTAACACAGACTACTTATTTAAATGATTAAAAAGTGAACGACCTGCTTGGTTCCAAGTTCCAACCTATACTAAAAATAAAAACCCAATTGATCCGCAGTCCAACCTCCAGGTCAGCCCATGTTAAACTATGACCGCATTAAAGAAAAAACTTGAAGAATCAAAAATTACAGATACCTGATTGTGGTGAACAAGCATTTCTAGCAGATGATCTAGACCTCGGTACTTAATATAATGGGGCTTGGGTTGTTGAGAATAACAGTTGTGAGGGGTAAGCCTGAGTTTAGATGGATCGTCAAGACCAATTTTATCGGCCACTCTCTCCACAACGTCATCATATGTATGCAACTTTGACCTATCATTTTATCATACAAAACAGTCAACGATCAACAAGCTCACTTTTACAGAAATCTGATGGTAGAGAGAAAAACTCACAATTCCAGACAAAAATCATCCTCTTTAGGTCTATCTAGAGATCGAAAATGAACTATCTGGAAAAGACATGGCCATATGATACCGTCAGCCCTTCCTTACATTAAAAAAGTTCAAAATCACCTATTTATATTAAAATATGGATGCTACAATAAACCTGGCGGTTTTTGACATAATCAAAAAAAGATGGAACATCTGGATATCTGTATATCTCTGCAGCTTGAGACTGTTGAAGTTTCTGAAAGCAAATGATGTCACCATCTTCAATCTGAAAGCAATTCAAGAAACTAATTTCACATTTTAGTGGCACTACAAATGTTGACTAACATCATTTTTTTAAATCCTGGAAATTTTACCTGGCAAGATCTAAACGTAGCATTCTTCTCAAGACGTTCACACATGACATTTGGCTCGTATTTAATTTCCTGATGAATGACAGATTTATACTATAAAATCATTTAAAGGAAACAAAAAATACACCTATCTCTGTAAATATCATTTGCAGTATGAGAATATAACCTCATAAAGTTGGATTTGTTCTTCAGGACTAAATCCAGCCATTTTGTTCAACTTGGGTATAATTTCAGCCACCTTACCAAAACTCTTCACAAAAGACCTACCAACATAGCTGAAACAAAACATGTGTTGTTTACTCAAATGAAGTGACATTTCTTATCCTCGTTATCTAACTTGATCGTAAACATTAACACATAACCAAAAAAGGAACAAAAAAATCATAAAATAAAATATCACTTCGACCTACCGAAGTTCTAATTTCTCAGGGTCGTAAAGCTTGAAGAAAAGAAGTATCTCATCTTTGGCCTTTTCAGGTAGGGGAAGAGGAATTAAATCCTGAAACAAAAACAATTATGGTGATATGTAAAGCTACTGCACTGAAACAATAGCAACATGATATTATACTATGGATGTTATAAAGATGATATTTACTGGTCCAATCTCTATCTCCAAGAATAGCTTCAGTTCAGCAATTTGAGCTTTAATGGAAGCCTCCCTTAATTGCCCAACCTGCGAATTCAACAGAAATTTTGAATTTTTTTGCAAACTACGTCGAAAATTGAAACAAAATATCATGAATATAAAAAATCATGTGCTTTTAAAACAAGCTGCATTTATTTGTTATCATTTAATAATCATACTTTATTTGGTTCTCTGTTGTCAAAAGCGAGCACTTTTGCTCCTAGGCCCTAAAAAAAGCCCAGCGCGGGTATTGCGTTTAGATTATGATAATTTGGAAAAAAGCAACCATTGTGGTGAAAAAATCAGTTTTTTATGAATTTTTTTTATTTCTTTGTTTTTTCTTGATTTTTTATTTATTTATCAGAGCTGATATTAAGGGATTTCATATAACAAATCGTATTTACTCTATATTTACCTAATATACAAGAATTTTCCTATATAATCATCATCGACAACCTACTGTTTTTAATGTTTGGTATTCGTATTGATTTTGGTATTGGTTTTGGTATTATTTTCTATTGCATAAATATACTTATAAAAAATTCCATGTGCGCTTTTTTTGTCGCATGCGAGCGCTTTTTTTGAGCTTTACGCCTAGGCCCCAAGCAAGGTTTGGTTGCATTTAACTAAGTACTCTAGCTTTCTGACCCTATTGCATGATTATAGTTGGCAAAACAGAAGAATAAAACAGGTAACTTTGTGAACTTTTTTTCATCAATTCTTTTTATAAGTGGTGTATTAACAATTAATACAAAAAACTATAATAATGCAATGTTAATGTTAAATTTTTTGCTTATGGCACTTAAGAAATTTGTATGAATTAAATATACACTTCGGCTAATATTCTACCCGTTAAGATATATAACATAAGGCATGCCAACCCATTCAGAACTAAATGAGTCAAAATTGCAACCTCTAGTTTAAATCACTGATTCCAAACTCTACATCCCGGTAGAAATGTACCATTAACTAAAACTAATCATATATATAGCACAACAACCAACTATTAAGTGTATGCCTGAATAGACCTAAAGAATTCATTAGTATAAAACATATTAATTAATATAAATAAGTAAAGAATGTTATCAAGAAGTAGAAGTATACAGGCAGTGTTTCCTCATGTGGGTTCAAAGGTCGATTAGGACGGTATGTTTGGTTCTGCCTCTTCGCCCAATACCAAAAACGCTGAAACTGAACAGGTATGCCAAGTTCTTTAGCCACTTCTTCCTACAGCAAAAAAATACAGCAGTAAAAAAAATTGCAAGAAACAGTTTAATGAAAACTATCAAAATCAAGAAAATACAATGAGACCCCTAACTAGAATTAAATCTTTTAGTTGAGCTGTAAACAATAAAACATTATAGTATATTGAAACATAGAAGTATATCCACCTTGAAAAAGTTAAAAGGCATCTGTTTCTGAACTCGAAAGCTGTGAACTTTTTCATGATCAACAAGATCAAAATATACGTCTTGCCCTATCTGTTGTAGCAGATCAACTTCACGAGCAACCTATCAAATGTCAAGATATATATTAGTATGGTAAAAATGTTTTACTCCAAACATTTGTATAAAGTGTCAACAACCTTTATAATAGTGTAAAGATGAGCCTCTGCTTTGTATCTTTTCTTACTTTCCTTTTCTTCTTTCTCCCTTTTCAACCTTAACTGGAAACACACAAATGCAAGACTATAACTTTATACTGCAGAAACCAAAATGCAGTCTAGAACATGCAGCATAATTAATAAAAATAATTGTTTTTACCCTAAGATGCTCTGCGATATCTTTCTCATTCACGTCACAAATTATCTTTTCCTTGTCACTCTCACGTATATACACAAGCATGTACGCATTTGAGTATTTTGTAAATTTGAAAGGAGTATTATTGTAGCCAGGATTTGCCTGAGGCAGCTGTTAAGAAAAAGAAAAAAAAAAGGTTTGTTCTTAAAAGATAGGTTTCAGATTCATGTAAGACAAAGATAAATCATTACCTCTTCCTCACCACCATATTGCTCTTCTAATGCCCTCTTTAAATCTTCTTTTGTAACCCTTTCGTCATCAAACTTAAACCTGAATGAAAATAGAATGACCAAATTCCAAGATATAAAGCTAGCATTACAGGGAAAGAAGAATCCTAATTTATAACAACTAACCAACTAATAAGAATATATGTGGGCAGCCAAGAAGAAAAGGTGCTCACCATTGATCTGACAATGTAGGCCGAATAAATGCATAATAGTGACCACCACTTATGCCGCCACTATGAACCAGAACACTGTAAACAGAAAATATGTGCAACAGCGTAAGCCAAGAATTAAAGTTAAAAGACCCCAAACCCACACAAACAAAGGCAAACAAAAAAGATAACACAAAAGTCATATCGCTACCTGTGAAGGGTGTAAAGGTTTCGGACACTCTTATCTGCATCAGGAGATAAATACTTGCCACCCTCCCTATCAAGATCAAGCTCTAGTGGAAATTCGTAACGGTCATTTATCTGAAAAAAAAATCACATTAAGTGTAGGTATAACCTTGTAAACATCAATAAAACACAAAACACCACTGAAGATGGTTAACTTGTAAAAATAGACAGGCCTCTATATATGTATACTAGAAAAAGAAGGAAGTACTCACAAGTGTTGAACACATTACGAGTTATAAGAAAACGACCCCACTAAAAAAGAAACTGGTAAATGTTTCACCAGGAGACAAAAATAGCAATTGTACATCAACGTACTGGAATGAAATGACAAAGAAATAAAATGTACAAGAAAATGAAAGGGATAGTTGCACTTCATTAGAACAGTAAACCGGTAGAAATGCAATATGGACTTTTTTGTATTCTAAACAAACACAATATATATATATATAGACACTTCTGCTTTGTACATTAGTTAAAGTTATTAGATATTTATGTACACATATGACTAGTTAAACATAAGAAGGCTCATTAAACCCTCAATACATATTATAACAGAAAGATATGTTTTCTAACTATTTATTACATGTGTGAACATTTTTTAAATGTAAAAATAAAATATTGATTTTAGTACATTGTAACTTTTCAAGCAGTTCTATGACGGAATGTAAAAAAGACTCCTGTTCCCCGAATGATTTATAAACATAAGCTAAATAATTGGAATCACATTCCTTCATAGACGGTCCATTCAAATTCTTAATTCAAGACCTACGATTTTTTATTCATTCTAACGAATTAGAAAGGCACAAACAAAATATACTTACTTTAACCATCGTATCCCTCGCAAAATCATATTCAAACCGCTTCAGCTGAAGTTCAAGAACAGGCGGGAAATCAATAAACAAGACTCCCTTCCTAGCATCCTACACAGAAAGTCATAAAAAAACATAAGTAATCATTCAAAGGTTCTCAAAAAGCAGATTCTAAAAATGAAAAAATATATATCTAAGCAAATAAACTGTTCACGGAAAGGCGTTCCTTAGGAAACCAGTGAGGTGTTCCATAGATTATAATTATATAAACCAGAAGACCAAGGAGATACACATTTACCATTCAGAACTAGCTTGACTAGATATGGTAAAGAGA
The DNA here is from genome assembly GCA_030867185.1 of Tagetes erecta. Classification (NCBI taxonomy): domain Eukaryota; kingdom Viridiplantae; phylum Streptophyta; class Magnoliopsida; order Asterales; family Asteraceae; genus Tagetes; species Tagetes erecta. The sequence goes on along the minus strand of CM061489.1, from coordinate 1,958,031 downwards.
ATTATAAATAAAAAAGTCATTTGATCCTAAAATAATGAGCACATAATCACATGTATGATAAAAAGAATAAAAGTAATTCAATTGTAGTAAACTTATTAGTGAAACCAGCACCACGGGCTCTTAAATAGCCCAATAGGCCATTTTGGCAAACCTTAGAACTTCAAATAAATTTGTAGCGCACAGTTTACAAAAATGAATTTACAGCTAACCTGCAAACCATGTCCATCAGCATGATATTTATTGTCACCTTCGAGTCGTTCCACTTCAACATATTTGTCAAAAGAAGCATAAACATCTCGACAGCCTTTCACATCAAGTTGAAGATCTGAGATTGATGTCACTGATTAAAATAGGCAGGCGTATTCATCCTATATAAAACTGTTTAGCTATTTTCAACATAATTCATACCATAAAATGACTCTTTTCTAGTTGATTTAACGTCCACGTTGATACATTCAAGGTAATTCATATGGTGTCCTTCAAACAACTTTTGTATTGTACCTTCCACAACCGTTCCCTGAACAAACAACAATTAAAAGTTTAGACCAGACATAAAGATAGTGTTTGATATGCTGAAATGAGATAGGTGGGTTCTAACAGAATGAAAAAATATGAAAATTCAAAAAAAACAACTCCTATTGATTTGTGTTTTTTCTATTTCATGAAATTCTCAAAAAATTAAAAAAAATCACTAGATTCTCAAACATTCTTAAAATATTAATACTGAAACTTTAAATTAATTGCATAAACAACAAAAGCCTATATATTGATTTTGGTGTGCTATTACCATTGCAAACAGAAAGTTATGTATTTTTATATGATATGTGCTGGTAAGAACTATTATTATACATTTCGATTTATTAAAGGGTTGTTTTCTCACTTTCACCAGTTTCGTCGGTTCGGTTTCAAACCCAAAAACCCGTTTTCAACAAAATAAATCTAAAAAATCCAGGTTCCTCGGTTTAGTTTGAATTAAAAGGGGTTAGATTTGGGCTAAAACGTAATCTGGGTTCCTCGTTTTAACCAAATTGAGATTCCTGGGACCAAAAACCAATTATCTAGTTCGGTTAACGGTTGTGGTTCGGTTCAGTTTTCGGTTTATCTGTTTGAAACCAAATAATGAACACCTAATTTACTTACACTACGACAATTCATAAGCAACTGATAACTATTGGTAAAAATAAACTTTAAACTGATTATAACTGGTGAAAATAAACTTTAAACTGATATTAATTTACACCATGTCATGTCTAATGACTTTAAACATGAAAACGACAGATAATTCAATGTGAAATAAACATGAAAGAACACGCTGGAACAACCATTTACATTCCTACATGTCAACCAACCATAACAATTGAATGCAATGGATTATTCCATTCTCTAGCTCGGTTCATTACCCTGTTGAATCCAACCAATTAAACAGACCCAAACAGAAAAAGCCTAAAATCATCAAAAGAAAACCTTACCTTCATTTTATCTTCAAGTTTTTCACATAAAACTCTATTAAGTTCTTGGACATCATGTTGCATGAAAGAATCATATGTATCCCATCCAAAAGATTTTGTGAGCTCTTTTGTTGCAACACTAGTTTCATTGTATTGAAGCTTATAAAATAAGCTTTGAAGAGCCAATGGAATACTTCCGGATGGCATGTCATTTTCTGTTGTCGGCATATGATACACAGCCTGAAATTAAAGTTCACAAGAGATGTTTCATTTACACAAATTCATATAAGTGCAGAAAACAAATAACTACATACCTTTCTAAAATAAGGAATATGGTACAAAGTTTGAAGGAGAGAGTTCATGTAGCATGTTGCTCCTTGGTTCTTAAGTCCAACATAGCCAGTCTCCTTCTTTGAGTCGTATGACCAATAATCAACCATTTTGCGTACTGATACATCAGCTACAATAACACATGTGTCGTTCACAAGGTAACCCTTACCAGGGTCATATAGTTCACTTAGAGGCATAAAAGATGTGAACCCCCAATCACTTTCCCTTCCATGGAACTGGTGCTGTGCGTCTACAAGATTTTGAAAAGACTTTGGTTTCAAGAAAACTTAATATTTACTTAAGAAATTCCATAGAAACTTGCATACTTTATACTCTCGTATACTTAAAATGTCTAGTTGCTAATAAATACAGAAAAAAATTCCATTTTATCCAAATAACACTCAAGAGTCAAGATCATATATGTTATTTAATCCCTACTTGCAACTTCTAACACATATACGAATTTCTGTAACGCATGCCAAATAAGTCAGGCCCTTTTTCATATTTTGACTTTATTTTGCAAAAAGTGACGACCTATCTTCCAACATTTTCGTACATGTGTATTTTCCCTTGAGGAGAAGCAAAAGTGAACTTTGTTCAAAATTAATATCAACAAAATGCTTAGAAGCAACTACAAATTGTTCCATTTCCGTGATTAGTTATCTCTTGATCAAAATTCAAGGCATAGCTAGCTAACATTAGATAGAACTCAAGGTTTTGCAAGAACTAGATCCTTCCAAGTTGACACCCATGTAAATAGTAATTAGTACCATACTTATGTAGAGTTAGCAGTTAGAATTAAAAAAACATATAAAATCAAAAAAAAAATATCCCTTTGAACTTTTAAGTCTAAAAATTAAATTGAATATTATACTCACTAAAGCTTGAATGTGTAACGTTAGGCTTCAATTCATCGATAGAATTTTGTGAAAATAACATACTTGTAGATCCAAGAGCATGACACACGCTATGAATCATAGTTATCAAAAGCCATCGCTTTGTCGCCTAGTCCCCTAATTTAAGCCAGGCCCATCATTTGCGCTTTTTATTTCAAATCCTAGGCAAAAAAATCCCACCAGATAGCTAATATTCAATTATTTTAATATTGTTTTATTTAATCATTATTCCTTACCAAGTAAGTTTCCGGATAAAAATGACTCTAAAAATATTCCATTGATATTTATGGCTTCTCTATGTGTTGTTCGACCCTTAACCGTCTTCAATCATGTATGATTTCTTCAGTATACAAATAACTTTTGTACTTTTTGTTGAATATTATGGTATTGGAAATTTTTGGTATTTGAAGAATGTGTTAATCTTCTGTTATCTGAAATATTTTATATTTTTTTAAGTTCGCTTTTTATTTTTCGGGCCCATGCTTTTTTAGCGCCTCTCGCCTAGAGTGCGCCCCGCGCCTTTGATAACTATGCTATGAATATAATTATGTCTCTAATGCATGTGTAACGTTCAAGGCTTACAAAACAAACAGTAAAGAGCTTGAATGCTAATGGTGCCAGTCCATTTAACAGCAATAAAAACTGTTTAAACATAACAACACAGACAACCTAAAAGGCTGATGATATACACGGCTGAACGGTCTACATTTGCTAGGAAAACAGTTTAGGAGACATGGATGATGGATGACCTCAATGGCTCATTATGAACTTATATCCTTAAAACATCAATTCAAACTTCATCTTAATGTCCTCAATTTTTTGCTTCAAAGGATAATTTACAAACTTGATCGTTAGTTTCCACATATTTTGCATTTCTCTGAAGGATTAAAGTCCTTTTTTATAATAGACCATGTGGCTTGTTTGCAAAACAGAAACCTATTGCTCATCCAAAGATGGTCTATTAGTTAATACTCAAGTATGTAGTTAGACTGCATGGAGAGCACAGAGGAGGGCTTATTCTCTTACTCGTAGAAAAGATAACTAGAAGCCAATCGTCATCATAATACCCAAGAGGTATAAAACTATAGACCTCCATCACCACACTTATAAAGAAGATGAAGACAAAGGATACAGAGTTGTTCTCCAATAAAAGCTCATCAAAGTAAATCAACTTCATGCTAAACAACATATCAATCCACTAACTTCTCTTGATAAGGGCCACGTAACCAAATGCATTTTGATCATACATATTACACACATTAACACAACGACCGATTAATAAAGGGCAAGTAATGACTACAGCTATGCGTTGTCTTGTGATTATGTGATAAACACAAATTTTACCCAACCTAAATTCTCAGCAACCAAAACTACAAGGATAGTGTACCTTTTTTTATGGTGAGATCATTGTTCATCTGATTAACCACAGCCAAGCTAAAGTGTGCATATCTACTCCAATTGAATGGCAAATTCGTGAAATCAGCCACATCCAGATACATGGATAGATGTTCCACATTATTTCCCTTTGGAAATATAAGCACACGCCTGCAATATAAAGATCAGTTATGAAAGTTGATATAAGTAAAGAACACAACAGGTCTATGTAGACCCTAAGGAGAAGGAAATTATTTTTTACCATTTATATCCACCAACCACAAAAACATCGGAGTAAAGCTTTTTGCTGTTTTGCCGAGAGAAATTCTCAATTGACCAGGTAAACCTAGAAACCTGGGTTTCATTATCTGGTTGATTCTCTGTGGTGCTAACAACTTCTGCTTGACCATCAACTAATAAATTCAAATTAACAAATTATAAGTTAAAAAAACCTATATAAACACAACTACCTGCACCACAACAACACACATACAAGTAATAAGAAACATCTGTGCAACTGGTGCTATATGCACATGCAAACACAAAAAGGTGCCTTGCAACAAGAAAAGTTATTTTATCAAGAAGCTTAAATGTGTATATACATAAATCAAAACTTTAAAGACAAAAGGCAAAAATCAGACCTTCCATATGCTGAGGGGCGTCAACAGGTTGAGTACCATCCAAAGCAAGAACACCTTCCATGGGCCCATTGTGTGGCACAAGCATCTCTTCATCTTCTTGCTGTTTTCAGTTGAATAAAACAATACTGTAGAACACATTCTTTCAACCCAGATATATACAAACAACCAATCACTTACCAAGTTCTGATTAAAGTAAAACCCTAATTTATCCACCATAAGTGAAAAAACCTAAAACTAAAACATCAAAATCACCAACTAAGCTAGACTAACACACTACGAGCGGTAACAACAAAAACCTATCATGATCATAGCTCACAAAACCCAAGACAAACTACATTCACAAGCTAACAATAACAATTGAAATAGTTTGAATGCCATCACAGCAGGAGCTAAACTTCAGAAACAGAGACAGCTAAACACGTACAATCAATCGCCTACCAATATCTGACCAAAGTAAAACCCTAATTCAACCTCCAAAACAAAAATCAACACGTCAAAACCACAAATTAAACTAAACAAACACACTACAAGCACTAATCAAAAAAGCATATCATGAGCAGAGCTCGCAAAACCTTCTATTTCAGCAGAAACTACATCAACAACTTAACCATCAATGTGTTTCAATGTCATTACAGTGAGAGCTAAAACTTCAGACAAACAGAGATAGAAAGGTAAGCACATACAACCAATCGCCTCCTGATCAAACTAAAACCCTAATTCACCCTCCAAAACAAAAAAACCTAAATCAACAAATCAAAATCAACGATTAAGCTAAAAACATACTACAAGCACTAATCACAAAAGCATATCATGATCACAACTCACAAAACAAAGCTAAACCTTTCATTTCAGCTAAACTACACCTGCAACTTAACAATCACCGTGTTTCAACGTCATTACTTCCAGACCTAAACTTCTCGCACACAGAGCAACAGAGCCGTAGATACATACAACCAATCGCACACTAACCAAACTAAAACCCTAATTCAACCTCCAAAACAAACAAAAAAAACCTAAAATCAACACATCAAAATCATCGATTAAACTAAACAGCAAACAAACACGCTAAAATCACTAATCACAAAAAAACATATCCCGATCACAAGCTCACAACTCACAAAACCACGCAAAAACCTCCAATTCCATCACAAACTCCATCCGCAACTTAACAGCAACAACATTTAAACGCGTTTAAATCATGCTAATCATGCAATCACTCCACAAACTAAAACACTTCATAGTTTTCACTTTTCAGTTTTGACAAAAACAGAGAGAAACAGAGAAGTAGATACATACATCAATCGGTTGTGGCGTAATCATCGTCATTTCGAGACACAAACACCGTCCGATCAGTAGTCACCACGGCGGAAACCTAGAGAGAGAAACAACGAGTGTGATGAGAGAGAGCAATCGACGGTGATTTGTGTGTTTTGCTGAAATGTGAAACTGTGTGTGTGTGTGACGGATGAAGGAAACGATTGTTTTGAGGCGAAAACGAAGAAATTTTTAGTCATGTTGTACAAGTCATCGTCGTGGAAGCCAATAAGATGATGCCACGTTGGCTTTGATGGGTTTTGGGCTTTTTGTATTGGTGATAATGACTGTTCTTAGGAGCTATTGTGTGACATTGGGCCACTGGGATTTGGACTAATATAGTTTTTTATTAACCTATTTTAGTATTTTTCTAAGTTGATTACAATATTACATAGATAATAGATGATAGATGGTTGGTAAACTTTTTACATTTGTTAATCATAAAAAATTAGACTCTCAGTTGACTCATTCACTTTAACACAACACAATTGATTATTACTTATTAAGGTATATGTTGATTAACTCACTTAACATTCTAATTTGTGACAATTATCACTTCCTCCGTCATATTACCCCTTCACTAACTACTTAATCCTCGCTTGAATGTAATTGGACATGAGTACGTGACCAATCCACTTTGGTGGCATATGTTAGAGTTTCTTTGTGTGATCTCGATAAGAAGACTTGATTAGTTGATGCAGTATGAGTAAGGAGATCCTCGTAATACTAGCTCACTTAACACATAGATTTACAATTGTGTTATATTCTCATGGCAACTGATCTATCCATCATACCACCTCCTTCACTAACTTCTCAACCCTCCCTTAAACGTAGTTGGTGTTTGATTTATGTATACAAACCATCAATAGATGAAATGTATTAATTGTTATTCCTCTTTATATTGAAAAACAAAAGCATTTGAATAGTAAAATAGTAACTTTTGCAAGTTTTTATTTTGGCCACACTATTTTGTATAATTTCTAAACAAAGCTTCTTTCCTAATATAGTAAATTTGTTGTTTCATACATGGCAATGTGTGGTTAGATTGTTTTTGTGTGTTGGGGGTTTAGTGATATTTTATATATGTCGTTTGTTTAAAGATTGAGTAACATATGTGTGTTTGATGTGCTGGTTTTAATATATGTTGTGTTAGTGGTGACATGTATTTGAATCCATTCTGTTTTTTTTAAACATGGTATGTTTTTGTGATATGTGTTTTTTGACACGTACGAATTATTAGCGTATATGAAGCAACATCTATTTTTACCTTTGAACATAAAGCTCACGCAACGCGTGAGCCAGAGGATGTATCTAGTTACCCTTTATTATTATTATTTATTTATTTATTTATTTATTTTTTTATTATATTGAAAAACCAACGTATTTGAACAGTAATACAGTAACCAGTGGCAATTTTGTTATTTTAAATGTACTCCAAGGGTTTTTCAGGTTGTTGTACCATCATCGTTTTCCATCACAATTTTTTGTATCATCACCTTCTTCTAGATTCCAACTCCTGCTTCAACAATCGGCGATGCATGTTGTTGCGAAGTGGAAGCGGTTGTCTCGATCAGTACTTCATCAGCAGTGGAGTCTCACAATATCAAAGCAAAGGTTTATCTATCTCTTAGCAAGTTAGCTACCTTAACAACACCAATTTAGGGTTTCGGCGTAGCCAACAACAACGACTTTTTAGGTTTGCATGTTAGGTTTCAGACATATCTAAGTTTGGATGCTTTTATGAACTGTATTGGTGGTTTGATTATGGTGTGGCCGGTGGTACCACTTCTCGCCAATCTCAAATTCGTTCGATTCAATTATGTATGTACTGTTTTATATTATAATTGTTGGTTAATTAGTGTGTAATAACATGAATCCTAAATTAAGTCAATTGGCATTTAAGCCATTTATGTTGGTTTGGACCTTTGTCACCGACGACACCGTATGTTGAATCAAGATAAAATGTGGGAGACTAATAGTTCTAAGAATTTTAGGTACGCATCGTTGATACTATAGTGCTTTTCATGCTTAAATGCTTTTTTTTAAGCATTGTTAACACTCTAAGCAAGGCTATGACATTGTCTGCTAAGGCCAATGGCATCTCTGTTAAGGCTATTATCTAATCAAAATCCTTTACAGCTCTCAAAGCTAAAAGCAGATGTAAAATTAAGGCAACAAATCAACAGGTATAATGCAACAGTTTAACCCAGGATTTGTGCTTGAAGCTTTGTTTTCAAATGACATATGCTTCTCCAGTAGTTTGAGAGATAACTCAGGTAAGAGTTCCGCTTTCAAGTTCTTGAAATATAAAGTTGAGTTTTGAATTCAATTCATTTATCAGTTACCAGTAAAAACATCCGGTGGAAATCGGTTATAGTCATTAATCACTTGCTTTGTATTTAAAGATAGAAAGACTACTCAACTGGCTTAATCATAAGACAAAAAATATAACATAAAGCATTAGTGAAGTTAGAAGAATAGAAATAAAAAAGTTTCTGTGAGTAGGCCATCTGGCCCGACCTGTTTTGACTCTTTAGTCCCTGAAAAATATATTTGCAGGTTGTTAAACTAGGAAAAGAAAACTATAAGGAGAAATGGTTGACCCGTTTGAAAGATTTAATTTCGGAACTTAAAAGGTTAAACTTTATACCTCTTATGAACTTTCACATGCCAATATGGATAGCTAGGAGCCTCCTCTCCTCCGTTTCAAATCTTGACATTCATGGAAGCCTTAATGCGTAATTACGCTTACCGCTTTCAAAGTTTTAAGTTGTTTCATCAATTTCAAAGTTCAAATAGGCAAAATTTATAATAGTTTCATTTCCTTTTTCACTATAAATATGTGATTTTACTTGCATTTTACAGGGACCTGATGCTAAAGAAGTACATGAAACTAAGCTCAAGCTCATTAAATGTGTTAAAAGAATTGACCCTTACGACCACATTACAAAAGGAAGGAAAAATGGATTTAAAAAATCCCAACTTTGAGCTATTGGCCGGCAGAGGTCCCAACTTACGAAATAATTTATGGAGGTCCCAAGTTTCAAACTATTTTCTCGTAGAGGGCCCCCGTTAACTTTTTTTAACGGCCGTTAAATTAATTTTCACTAATGGTCCCCCAACTTTTAACTTTGTTAATTAAACAAACAAAACATCTTTTCTATAATTACACAAACCACCCTTTACTTTTCCACCACCACCACCACCTCCACTCTCCTTTTTCAACCACCACCTCCACCCTTCTCCTTTCCCACCACCACCGTCCACCACCATCACAACCACCACCATCACCACCGCCGGCTTCCACCACCACCTCCACCCCTCTCCTTTATCCTCACCACCGGCTTCCACCACTACCTCCACCCATCTCCTCCACACCACCACAGTCGCCACCGCCAGCCACCACCACCAGCCACCACCACCGACGATGGTGGCTGTCTGACGGTGATGGAGGCCGGTGATGGTGATTGTGGTGGTGTCGAAGACGATGGTGTTGGAAGTGGTTGTGATGGTGATGGTGGTGGACGGTGGTAGTGGAAAATGAGAGGGGTGGATGTGGTGGTGAGAATGGTGGAGGCCGACGATGGTGACTGTAGTGGTATGGAAGCCTACGATGGTGGTGTGGTGTGGTGGACGATGGTGATGGTGGTGGTTGTGATGGTGATGGTGGTGGAAGGTGGTGGTGGGAAAGGAGAAGGGTGGAGGTTGTGGTTGAGAAAGGAGAGTGGAGGTGGTGGTGGTGGTGGAAAAGTAAAGGGTGGTTTGTGTAATTATAGAAAAGATGTTTTGTTTGTTTAATTAACAAAGTTAAAAGTTGGGGGACCATTAGTGAAAATTAATTTAACGGCCGTTAAAAAAAGTTAACGGGGGCCCTCTACGAGAAAATAGTTTGAAACTTGGGACCTCCAGAAATTATTTCGTAAGTTGGGACCTCTGCCGGCCAATAGCTCAAAGTTGGGATTTTTTAAATCCATTTTTCCCAAAAGGAAAGCCCGCTAAATTCCCACCGCAACATGCAAACACATTGGTTTTTAGAAACTCATAACCGGGAAAAAGACTCGTGCATCGCGCGAGCTAACGGATTCAACTAGTTATTGTGAAATGATAACTGGAATTAACGTTATATTACTTAACTAGTTTAGTGCCCGTGCTACGCTCGGGAACACAACATTTAAGTGATGCTTTTAAGGATATTCATGAACGTTCCAATAAGTTTTGAAACAAAACCATGTAAACCGAAACACGAAATACAGTTTTAAAAATTAAATTTTTAGTATAGCAATATTATACTCAAATTAAAGAGAATAAAATGCTTAGTTTTATTGTGTAGTTTATTTTTAAAAAAAAATCCGTATAAAAAAGTTATGTATATTTATAAAACATTGATGTCTTTAATTGTATATTATTATTATATTTATCTAAAAGTTTCATTTTCACACCCTATCAAATATAAACCGACTCATGTACACCTCTTGTAGTAGAGGGTTAAAAGTATAAATACTTTTAAATTTTTCAGAATTCTCTAAAATATTAGGGGACCAAAAATGTAATTAGTTTTATTATAATATATTTTATATACATATTTGAAAAAAAAAAAATCATTATTATGAGATAAACTCTCAAATGATGCCACATAAGCCAAAAACTCTAAAATTGTGCCACATAAGCTTTTTTAGTTTTGCTATATTATATAAAGATTATGATATTTGTATTTAAAGGGTTAAATATAGATAATATGTTTGAACTGATGTAGAAAAACAAAATTTACAAAATGAACTAACTAAATTAGTGGGCTAATTATTTATTGAACGGATTAAATAGTTATTTAGACGAAAGGCTGACTAAAAAACTTAGGCTAATATTGAAGATATACAGATATGGGTTTAATTCGTAGATGAAATATACAAGTGGATCACAACTTGCAACCCAAAAGAATTGCCCATGGATGAACCGTTTTTTTATGGTTAAATAATGTATCTAACTAAAAAAAGATGTGGTTTTACATCATATAGTCAGTGACGAATCTTGAACATTTTCAGCATGGGGACGAGCCGCGAGCTCAATATATATATAACACATGTATTTTTTTTTCACGGGGACGAGATCAAAATATATATAAATTTAAGGTATCGGGATAAAAAACGGTACTTCGGGACAACAAACGCACAGGGGCCGACGCCTCGATTCGTCCCTATAAGGGTGCACCCCGCTTGTAGTGTACTTAGTATAGTTAAAAAAATTAAATATAGCCTAACTTTGTTACTTTGAATTAAGAATATGGATTTTGGTGGTATCTTTTTTAGGCTTTTTTTTATGAAGGGTATAATTATATAAGTATAACTAGAAGAGTAGAAGCCTAGAAGGTGTCAATTTGTTAATTGGATAGGTGTGTGTGGAACTGTGGATACACAATTACACATTATAGCGGGTAAGGCCCATTTGAGATGTTTTTATGGGTTGTAGTGGAGTATGGAGAAGCTCAAGGCCCAAAAGTCTAGTTTTGTAAGCTTGTTTTGGACTTTCGGGAGGTGATTTGTAAATTGTTTTCGTCTTCATGTCTTTCGAAACTTGAATCGGGTAAGGTTTAATAGATTCAAGACTCTTGTTTTGTTGGAGTTTGGTTGTTGCTAGCGATTGAGGTCGCGATTCGGCTATGTTTAAATTAGTGTATAGTTTTCACGGGTTGCAACAACAATAGGTTGCGGTGGACATTCACTTGTCTTATAAGAAATAGAAGAATAACTATTTTGTTACATTGATGTTTGTTTTGATCCCATTATGCTCTTTTATACACAGTCTATAACTAAAGATCAATAGAAAAACAATCTAGTATAAGTGTATAACTATGAAGTTAGGTGCATCATAATCAAAGTCAACTCTATAAATGTCATGGGCCCAAAGGACCGTACTACTACTACAAGTACCATTGAGCCTAATCCTGATCAATTGAGAGAAAATGAAAGAATGAAAGTTTTGCGAAAGAAGTTTCATGATCATGTGATGAGTGTCAATGTGTCATGTCATCCAGATCTAATAGAGCTCTATTAGCGAATGACTATTTAACGTAATTATGTCATGAGGGTGAGATAAGCAAATTGTTATTGTCAATTCTTTCCATCCCCCAATTTATTCTAAGTTGTTATTTCCAATTTTTCATATTTTCTTGTGTTCATATCCAATTGTTGGTATCATAGGGCTGACAATTTTGTACACAGACACGAATACACGACACGAACCTACACGGTCTTAACAGGTAACAGGTAAGGCCTTAACAGGTAACAGGTACTAAACAAGTAAACATGAATCTACCTGTTAATTTTCGTGTATTTAACAGGTATTTACCTGTTTACCTGTTAGTACCTGTTAATACCTGTTATGATTTTTTAAAAATTAAAAATATAATTTAATATAACATATTTACCTTATTTATCATTATACTTATAGACAACTTTTATTTCACTAAACAAGTTCTTGAATACTTGTTTTTAAACAAATCATATCGTGTCTTATCGTGTATACCTGTTATAAACAGGTACGAGTACAGGTAATGGTAACAGGTACGCGATAGCTTATCGTGTCGTGTACTGGTAATAAGGTTTCGTGTTCGTGTCTTAACAGGTTCGTGTCTTAACAGGTACAGATATACACGATTTGCCAGCCCTATGGTATCACGACCACTCCAATAAACTATTGGCACCTTTTTGTCACTTGTATGATGCTATTTCTATTGTAAAATATGCACACATGTTGTGGTGTTTTCTTTGCAAATTAAGAAAAAACTAGGTATGATTCCCGGGCCGCGCGTTGCGGCGGCCGGGTCATGGCTAATGACAGTTAATGACAGCTAGCGGTTCAGCATTCCGACAACGTATCTTTAAACAAACTTGCATTAACATTAGGCAAGTTAGCATTTTAAAGTAAATAATATGCAAAGGCAGTGTCATAACATAGGAGATAGTACATGTAGTTGTTTTTGTATTTATATCATGACATTTTAGCAAAAGTTGTTTCCTTCAACGGATATTGTAAAAGCTTTCTGCATTTCACTCGTGTTGCTGCATACCTACTTAGCTAATCTAGTTAGATGCTGTTAAAAAAAAGCTAATCTAGTTAGAGGACTTGTTTAAAGAAGGGCTTACTCGTCCACATATGATGTTTCATATGTGGTTTTCAAAAGCTTGTTGTTTTTCCTTTGGCCGACTTGTACAGTCATCAAAAGCTTGTTGCTAAAACGATCACTGTTGGTGGTTTTTCGCCTTCTTTGTCTTGTGGTTTTCTGTATTGGAATAATAGATCGTTAATACATTAGATTTTACCACATAAACATGTACTGAATAATAGCTTATATATTAGAACAACACACAACAAAATGACCACCACCACCTGCCGAGAACACCATTCCAAGAATATATATGTAATCAAGCGTTGTACCATATCTAACATCATGCATTCAATTAGCCTTTAAAGTCAGTAATAATATGTACGAAACTTTTTTGAGCCAGATTTATATAATTTGTGTTTAGCAATTTAATTGGTAGTTTCATATAAAACATAAAAGAATTTACAATAAGGTAGCAAAATAGTTTGTAGCAAAGAATGTGCATATAGACCATATGTTTATGTGTGTGCACATGGCTTTTGTACTTTCTAATTGACATGCAAAAAATGTAAGCATTTTGTTGCCAACCAGAGGTCCAACACATAACATCATGACCTCCACTATTTGTCAACACACAACAGTCGTTCGTAACAAACCCTGGACCAAGATCATGTATTCAAGTTTTCTACATGTTCTGTTTCTAAGTCACTTGTACCTCCCACCAACTGAACTTATTTATTAAATTAAAATCAAGTAATCAACACACAAGATACCACTCCAATGTCAACTGAATCCAAGATCATGCATTCAAGTGTTTTATTTTCTAAGTAAGTTGTACTTCCAGCAAGGTATCGAGATGGCATGAAAAAAAGCCATCCTCTTTTGTTTAGCCTAGTTGGTTACTATACTATATGTAAGTCGGATATGATATCAAGTTGACAGTTAGGTAATAACAGGGAGGATATTTTCGTATTTTCACTTGTCTATATTTTTAAGATTGTGTTTGCAGTCGTCGCCTATTTCTCCTCAGCCAAACAATCTGTGTTTCGAAACCTCTCGACATCGAAAATACACAGCAAAAGACAACACACCACATAAACAAAAGAAACACACAACAGCAGCACACAAAGCCAGCACACAAAGCCAACGCACAAAGAAAAACACACAAAAACGTTACACAAACAACTACCGAATGTGACTAAGGATCAAATCAGCACAACAACAATTACTATAATACAACATATCATTCCTAATCAGCAAAAACAACAATGCTACTAACTTACCATATCATAAATAATCAAACACGTACTTGTCAGGAGCTAACTTCAAGTCCAAATTAAGGTCTCATCATATCCTTCCTATAGCAGAAACAATAATGCATCAGGTATGTAAATTAGGGGAACAAAACAGAAGTAAAATTGATGAGTCTGAATAGAGATGGGTGTGCCTCAATTGTTTGGTTAATAATACAAATTATATGACGCCCATTTTAGCGGCGACACGCCGGAGTTCACCAAGGAACCGAAAGAGACGGTGGTCGGGAGGTTGAACCCACTGAAGATAACGACGGCGGAGAATGAAATGGGTGACCAGAAGAGCCTCATAGCTTATTGAAGAAGATGGGTCACGTGAGAAAGGCAAGGTCGGTAATCACCGACCTTGTGTTTTAGTATTATAGGTAATAACTTAGTTATAAACTTTCCAAATAGCAGTTTTTATATCAATACCATTAAGTATCATTACAACTTACGACATACCAGTAGACCTAAAATATTAGGGTTCTTATAATTTTATTATATATAAGACTCTAAATTTACAAATTTTGCTATGATTTAATGAAAATGTTTACTATCTTTGACACGACCTATTTTATTAGATGTGTTTATGGGTCAAGTGATTGAAAATTTCTAGATTCATTATTATTTGCAAATTTAACATAACTTGCATCTCTGTATCGAACGTAGTGGAGTAAGGTGTCAATTTCAAGAGATTTGTGTCAATAAAAGATAGCCAAGGATCAAAAGCTTGGATATAAAGTAGACGCCTTTGATCATCTTGAATTGGATCAAATGCTACCTTTTTCTAATCTTTAAACATTATTTGTTCCTAATATATTACGTGTCTCGTTTTATTTTTTCAAGTATTTTTGTTTTTACATTAAAAACTAATATAACTTTAAAGTCAACTACAATATTTAAAATGATATGTCTAGTTAAAAGGGTTAATGACAAGATTATGGACTAGAAATCATGATACATCTTAGTAGACTAACAAGATTATCAAAAGAGAGATAACTAACTTGAGATGACTTATTTAAAAGTTTGAATTAAAAACATTTTTGAGCTTGAACTTGAGCTAAAGCCTAAGATAGAGTAAGTTGTGCAACTTAAGTTTTGTTTATGTTTTTTGTTTTTTTAAACTTTAAACCTCATTAAAAAAGACAAGATGAGCAAGGAGCTCAAAGTGTCATAAACCACAACAAAAGGAGAATAATTACAGATTCATAGAGTACTAATTCTTCCATACAGACTCTTAATGTTTGATCTATTTCTCAACCATGTGAAGACTTGAGATTAATGTCCTTGTCCTCAAACACTTTGTCGTAACGAGCCTTCCATATCCACCAACGTAACATGCCGTTCTAATGATTGCTTGAATAATCTTTTTGCTCTTCTTGGAATGTTAAGAAACGTATGCATGCAGTTCCAAAAGATCCTTGATGGAAAAGGCAAAGAAGGGCTGTAAGTTGCACCATGTTGCAATGTATGTCGAGACTATGTTAACGATGGATCAAAAGACAAATAGATGATTTGTACTTTCCTCGTAGTCATCGCAGAATGGACATAACACCAAAGGTAAATGAATACCTCTAATTCCAAGAGTGCATCTTGATGCAATTCTTTCTTTCTCTGCACGTCAACAAAGTATATTTGTTTTAAGTGGCACCTAGTTGTCTGTAGCAATCGGTTGAACCAAAGATTTTCTCATGGACACAACACTGAACGCACTCGATTGATCCAGTGACCACTCCCATTTATCGGCATCATTAGAGATTTGAACTTTAGAGATGAGATTTTCACACTCCTGAAATTGCTGTAATTCTATTTGGGTGGATGAAAATTATGCCATCTCCATCTCTAATTGGTTTGGGTGCAACTTGAGTTTTGTACACCGAGGTTTAGCATACTCATAAGCTTAAATGATCTATTAATCTTCTATACAATAAAAAATAATGAGTTTTGCTTACGTGTCATCCGAATTCGTAATTAGTAATTAGTTTGAATAAAAAACTACGGATAACCTAAGTTAGAAGAAAATGCAATCAGTGTACGTGTGTCAACTTTTATATATAATTTATCAAAAGCTATGATGATATAAAGGGGTTATGAATTGGTCCATACTGGCCTTTCTTTTAATGTTGATAAGGAAAAAAAAGTTTGCTTTATTTCATTCATGCATACGTGAACAACTATGATATTAGATCACAACCTTTTCCCATCTTACATACAACATTTATCTTTACTATTTATCATATAATTAAATTAAATAAAGAGGTCCACAATTCACTATAAATACACATAAACCCCTTTCTTTTCTTCCACCACTAAAACAAAGGTAACAAAGGTGATATATATGGAGACAACAAACGGAAGTGTCGAGACCCCGGTGCAAGCGATGGAGCGAGACACAAAAACAGTGGACGATGGGGAGAATGCGGCTGAGCACAAGAATGCAGTGAAGGTATGGATAGCAGTGGATGAGAGTGATGGTAGTTTCTATGCTCTCGAATGGGCTCTCGGACACCTCTTCGTCCACTATGACGCTGAAAAGGAGTCCCCATTCGCCGTTACTGTGGTTCATGTTCAACCTCCCTATCAACCAACTTACACAGCCCTTCCTGTTGGTCCTGGTAAGTGTGTTAGTGCTAGCTAGCTAGCTAGGTTTGTTAACTTAAGTATTAGAGTGTTTGGGTTTGATTATTAAAACTACTTATTTGGTTATTTGTTATGAATGCTAGTTTTGTTTGCATCATCTGGGATGAGGGACTCCGTCGTGAAAGCGGAGGAGGAGAGCGCTGCTAAAATACTTGCTCGTGCTTCGGAACTATGTGACCAACATAAGGTTACTCGAGTTTCTCGATACTTTTCCGTCCTAAGTTTCATACAAATCGGCCCATTCTTTCTTCTGTTATCATTAAACGTGAGCCGATTTGATATGAGTTTGGGTTCGTCTAAGCTTGAGTTAAAAAGAGTTTCAGTTCTAGCTCATCTAAGCTCTTTTCTGAGGCTTTAGCTCAACCCGGGTTGACTACAGTGTTATTGATATATAACTAGATAAAAAAACCCGGCCGTGTGATACAACAACCGTGTTTCGTGTATTTGCCTTTGTCACACACATTGATAAAGTATAGTCAAAGTCTAATATCTCGCATCAAAGTAAAATTGAGGGGCCAAAAGTGTAAAACTGTTAAAAACAAAGAAAACAAAAGACAAAAAAACTAAAATTCAATAGAAAATAGGATTCGAACTTGGGTCAATGTTATGCTAAGCGTGGCGTCTAGACTTGCTGAGTTGCTGGTCTAGCAGCGCTTTTGTATATATTTTGCAACACAACATATATCATAAACAGTATTCGGATTTTTAGAAAAGAACAAAAAGTAAAATCGGCCAATGGGACTTTGACACATGGTCGGTGGTGGTTGGTCGGCACCACCACCGACGTTACATTATAGAAGGATATAAATAAATATATATAAAATTATAATTTTTTCCATACAATTTTTTTATTATAACTTTTATGTATAACAAAATAAATAATATATTTTTACACATTACATTTGTTTATATACTAAGCTCGGGTTAGAGCTCGTTTATTAAAATGAACTTCAACATAGGCTCAAGCACGTTTAAACTCAATTAGATGCGAACTTTGAGCAAACTGGCCTCGAGTAGCTTCGAGCGCCTAGGCTCGATGACACATATCTCATGGTTTTTGTTATCACTTCGAACAGATAAAAGCGGAATATTTGGTCTTAAAGGGAAATCCAAAGGAAATACTTGTTGAAGCTGTTGAGCAAATGGACATTGATCTCCTAGTTGTTGGCAGCAGAGGTTTAGGCCAGATCAAGAGGTATTTTAATTATCATTTAAACATCTAACATTTCATTAATAAAAAAACAAAGTGTAAACTAAAATCAATCTACTTAATTACAGGGCTGTACTTGGAAGCATCAGCGATTACTGTGCTCATCACGCGAAATGCCCCGTTCTCATTGTTCGTCCCCCCAAGGCGTAGTTTCTGATCCCCTGGGAGCAATAAGTATGGTGTTGATTGTGTTACGTAATATTCGACGATTGTAAACCACTTATAGTGTTGTGGTGGTAAATTAAGACTATATATGTTGTTGTATTAATGTTATGAACAAGATGATGTGTGAATCTTTGAATTATTAATTAGTTATTTACTATTGTGATATCTTTTGCATCTTCAAGTACAAATTGAGATCAAATAATGTAACAGTGCATACTATAGTAGTAAGTGCACAAGTGTATGTTGATATTGTGTCATGTTATATATATATATATATATATATATATATATATATATATATATATATATATATATATATATATATATATATATATATATATATATATATATATATATATATATATATATATATATAGTATATATATATATATATATATATATATATATATATATATATTAAACATGTATGTGTGTATGTAAATGTACAACTAATCCAACAGTAACTATCATATGGTGTTCATAGCATATAGCCATATATCATTGATACGTGCAATATGATGTTAAGTAACTTTTTTTATTTTTGACTTATTTCCTGAAAACAATATTGATTTGATATTTTAGAGTTAATTATCAAAATAGTCCCTGAGGTTTATAAGGTTTTGCAGTTTTTTATATTTTTAAGAATTTTTGCATAAATAGTCCCTACAGGCTAAAACCTGTTGCTAAATTGGTCCACGACACTAACGGTGTTGAAAAAATTCCGTTAGCTGACTAGTAATTGACTAAAATACTCTTCTTCTTCTTCATCACCACCACCACCAAATCATGAAATCACCTCCATCCTCAACCACCACCTCCATACAGCGCTTTCTCCCCCAAACCAACCACATGTTACAATCAAATCATTCATCTCAGATCTCAATTTCATCTTCTTTAAACGTGTTTTCACAGCGTTAAACCACGCTTAAAGCATTGTCAAAGTACAAAATGGCGTTGCCAATGGTGGTAAGTTCAAAGCTCCATCTCTTGTTTCTTTCACTTGATTTGTCATTTCATCATTTGTTTCTTTTCTAGCAACTTTGTCTCTTTCCTCTAGTCGTTTTCTCTATTATCAATCTCTTCTTCATCAAATTCCTCCTGTTGCTCTGAGTGTTCAATTTTTGATGGTTTCGTCATCGATTTGTAGTGGTGGTGATTGTGGAATGATGGTTGAGGGTGGTGGAGGAAGTGGTACTGCCGTACTGATGAAGATTGAAGGTGGTGGTTGATTTGTTGGTGGTGGTGATAAAGAACAAGGGTATTTTAGACTTTAGTCAATTATTAGTCACCTAACGGAATTTTTTTAACACCGTTAGTGTCGTGGACCAATCTAGCAACAAGTTTTGGCCTGTAGGGACTATTTATGCAAAAATTCTTAAAAGTATAAAAAAACTACAAAACCTTATAAACCTCAGGGACCATTTTGACAATTAACTCGATATTTTATATATCTATTTAAAATAAACTACAGTTTTGGTACCTTTGTTTTGATATCATTAACAGTGCAGTCTCATCTTAAGTTTTGGTCCCTGTGTTTTGATATCATTAACAGTTTCAGTCTCACCTTAACAGTTTTGGTTCCTGTGTTTTTTTTCTAATAGAAATGGTCCCGAACACTAACTCCATCCAATTTTTCGTTAAGTCCCTCACATGCGCCCTACATCTGAGGGGTAAAAATGTCATTTTCCCCCTCTTTTATCTATGTCATCATGTAGGTTAATATTTTTATTCGGTCGCATGCCAAAAAAAGTGGCAGAAATGACATTTTTACTCCGCATGTAAGAGAGACTTAACGAAAAATTGGATGGATTTAGTGTTCGAGATCATTTCTGTTAGAAAATATAAACATATGGACCAAAACTGTTAAGGTGAAACTAAAACTATTAATAGTATCAAAACACAAAAAACCAAATTGCAGTTTACTCATCTATTTGCATAGGATATACAGCTTACTCACACATCCTATAAATCTACATATAAACATAAAGCCTAGTCTAGATATATTGTTTTTAGAGTAATGAATTGGACATACACACAATCTTTAATCTAAGCAACAATACTCCTAAAATCATCACGCTTACACTCCGAAACGGATTTCAAAATCCAAAAGGGGATAATCTATATTATCTTTATACGGGCCTTTGTACGAAGCTGTTTTGGGCTTATTAAAACGAACTTGGAGTTCATTTTTTTTTATTCTTCTTCAAAGGTTAGGACCAAAAGGCCCATAGCACTAAGTAACTAGTAAGTAAAGTAAATAGCAACATGTAGAGGTGCTTAAATCGGTTTTTTTAAAGAACTGGCTCTGATTTTTATTGGCGGTAAAGGAAGAGGTTCCTACAAGAACTAGTTTGGTTCTAGAACTGATTTTTTGTGTAAAAGCTAAAACTTATGTAACAGGTTTCGGTTCTTATAGAACCAATTCCGGTTCTTAAAAAACAGTTTTTCTATGCGATGTGTCGGAACGCTACCATGTCATTTCTTGTTGTTACAAATGGCGACGTTAGATTTTTTGGATTAGGTCACATAAAATATATATATATTTTTTACAAATATTAGATTTTAATAATCTGAAAATTTGTATATTGGTCGATATTAATCTCAACATAAAAAATTTCATGTGGCAGTCCCAACCTGTAAATTATTTTCTTATAATGATATGCCGTTAAAGTTAACTTAACACCGTTAATTTTTTTAAGAATTTCACATCGTTGTTTTAAGGCTTTTGATCGGGAGGAGGATACGAGTCTATTGATGTAAAACTTACCTTGAGTCGGTGCTCTAAATGAAGAACTTTTAACATTTGATTTAAGCACCATTAGGTTTAAAGACCCGATTGAAGACCGTTTGGTCGTTTGGAGTATCAGCTCAAGGTAAGTTTTATATCAATAGACTATTATCGCCCTCGATCCCGATCAAAAGCCCTAAAACATCGGTCTGAATTTCGAAAAAAATTAACCGCGTTAAGTTAACTTTAACGGCGGATCATTTTAAGAAATAAGGTACAAGTTGGGATTGTCATATGAAATTTTTTAAGTTGGGATTAATATCGGCTAATATAAAAAAATTTGGATTATTAAAATTCAATATCCCTATTTTTTTATTTCTGAAGGATTTTGGATTAGGTATATTGGTTTTACTAGGTCCCAAATATCATCTTTTTTTATTTTTTTCGTTCCCTGTTAACGAATTGACTAGTAATGGTCTCAATTTTTTTTATCACTTTGGCAACTAATAGATCACAGTTAAATTTTTTAGTGGCATTAATTTCAGACCGACATTTAGTGCTTTTGATCAGAAGAGAATACAAGTCGATTGATGTAAAAGTTACATTGAAAAGACGCTCTGAATGATAATATGGTGCTTCAATCGGGTGTTTAAACGTACCTAACGGTTCTTAAATCAGATCAGATGTGGGAATTTTGTCGTCCGGAAAGCCCCTTCGAGATAACTTTTACATCAATCGTCTTGTCTTCTCATTCCAGTCAAAAGCTCTAAAACGTTGGTCTTGAATTTGAAAAAAAAAACTAACACCATTAATTTTTTTAACGGTGCCTATTTATTGCCAAAATGATAAAAAGTGGGACCGTTATCATCGAATTCGTTAGTTGTGACGTTCAAAGACCAAAATGTGATTGTTATGACCGTTTAAGTCAATATAACTTTGGATTATAATTCTAATTGACTATTGATATAATAAATCCTTATACAAATATTAAAACAATTATCTTTATGATATGGTTTAAAAAAAATGTTACACTACTTCAATGCAAAACATTTAAAACACACCATTTAAAATTTGAAAACAATTAATCATATCATATCATATTATAATTAATTTTTTTTTGCATATCATGTTAAGTTTTCAACTCATGTAATACACATGTAACTAAACTAGTAATAAATACAAGTTATATTAGTTTTCATTGGTCCCAACTATCACATTTTGTCTTCTACCGGTCCCAACTATTGAATTGGCTGTCAACGGTCCCAACTTTTATCACTTTGGTAACCACTGGTCCCGTCGTTAAATTTTTTTTAACGTCGTTAAGTTTTTTCCAAATTCAATACCGATGTTATAAGCCTTTTGATCGGAACGATAATATAAGTCGATTGATGGAAAAGTTACCTCAAAACAGCGCTCCGAACAACGAAATAGTGCTTCAATCGGGTGTTTAAACCTAACGGTGCTTCAATCGGATGTAAAAATTGTATCGTTCAGAGAGTCTTTTCAAGAAACTTTTATATCAATCGACACGTATTATCCTTCCGAACAAAAGGTCTAAAACGTCGGTCTTGAATTTGGAAAAATTTAACGGCGTTAAAAAAAATTTAACGACGGGACCAGTGGTTACCAAAGTGATAAAAGTTGGGACCGTTGACAACCAATTTAATAGTTGGGACCGGTAGAAGACAAAAGGTGATAGTTAGGACTAGTGAAAACCAATATAGCTAAATACAAAGCTATTATAAAACACATAATAAAAGAAGCTGTAACTAGGAAGTCTGTTACTAAAGATTTTATTATCTACGGAGTGTAAGTGTGATGACTAAGAGATGTGTTTGAGATTGAATTTCAAAAAAATTATTAACTTATATTATTTTTTGAAAAGAACTATTAAGACATTTTCAAAAACCATAAAATCATGGTTTTTTGTGGATTTATTAACTTAATTTTTACCTTTTTTTTAAGAAAAATAATAAGTCAATAAGTTATTTCTAATAAAACTAAATATTTAATATTATCTATGTTAAGGGGCCCATGTGACGATGTGGATGGATTCGAGTGGATGATAAAGACGACCTAAAAGTCGCACAAATACCTTTAGCATGACTTTATTTCTATTATTGATGTTGTGTGAACGTGTTACTAACAATCAACCTTTTCATGACTTATGGTAGATTGCACAAATATCTTGTAAACATTATTGAGATAATTTTACTAATGAGAGAGAAAAATGAAGAATAATATTTTATTGTAAGTTGGCTAATTTTGTAAAACAATGGCCAATCAATTAAAAAAGAAGTCTACTAAGAAGTGTATATAACAAACGGATGGCAAAGGAGTTTTGCCGACAAATAATACTAAAAAACATTGTTTAACCTATTAAAAAAGTGTTAATGGACCCGAGTTAATTAAGTGTTATCTTTTATTGCTATTTTACCATCCGTCTACGTGTTTGAGCCTAAAAGTTTTACGTGGCATGGTTAAAGGTTCCTGTCCGGTTTTTCCTGGAACAGTTGGTTGACGAGTTTCGACTCCGATCAACTTGGCCCGTAAGGAGGATTGTGGTGAGCCTCCGCTGCATTCGCAGTAATGGGGGAGCCCCAATGCCGACAAAAAACACCTATTGATGTTAGAGCCGGGGTTTCGATCTCGGTCTTTAAACCTCGATCTAAATGATTCGGTCATAAGCCGTTGTACCAACCGCCATTTTAAAAAAAACTACTATACATGGAGCTCAAACATATATTCAATCATTTAGAAGAAACAACATTTTCAAGTACCTTAGTACCACTAAATCATATCAAATATGCCATATTAAATTATACGTTCAGCAATGGCGTCTTGCAACATATCAAACTTATCATCATTTTAATTGTTTGAACATATGGTATCTTCTGTCAACGTTGTTAAAATAATAACTAGGAATTAATCAACTCCACCAAGTAACATGCAAAAGATTAGCATACGTATAAATAAATATCCAAGTAATTAATGTGCAATAAATGATTATATTCCATTGCAAGTTGGCTAATTTTAATTAACTAAAAACGATGTCCAATAATATGAAACGTTTATCATATAAAAAGTGGTTCAAGTTACCTCAAAATTTAACGGAGTTAAAATATTTTACAAGGGAAGGGACCACTATAAAAGAAATAGTTTGAAAGTTAGGAAAAAATTTAAAGTTAGGATTATTGTAAGTCAATAATCAAAAGGTGAGATTATTTAAATCAAATTTTCCTTTATTAAAAAGTCTAAAAATACATATTTAATGGAGTGAAGTTATACAGTGTAAAGGCGTAATTTGTCACGTATTAAAAGACGGAGAAACATGTAAACTTATTAAGTCATTAACATAAACAAGACAAAGTAGAGTAGGAGGTCAAAGTTATAAATATATTAAGTCGTCAGAAATCAAATAATAATAAGTCAAAGTCAATAATAAAATATAAAAAAAAGATGACAAGTAAGACAATGACATGGACCTTACCATTTAAAATTACATACAATACAATTATGTTAGATGTACTAGAAACACGCAGCAGTTGGTTATACCCTTCAATTCACATCCATTCATTTGCTAGCATCTCTCTTTTCTCACTCTCTGGCTTAATAAACACAAGCATCATATCATGTCTTCTTCTGATAACAAGTATAATTCCGTAACTGAAAAAATTCCGCTCAAAGACATACAAACCGCGACAAACAATTTTGGTGATGAAAATTTCATCAGAGCAGGCGGCTTTGGGCGCATGTACAAGGGACAACTCTTAGTTTCGAAAAAGTTGATTGATATTGTTGCACGGAGGTTGAATGGTCAGCATGGGCAAGGAAACAAAGAGTTTCAGACGGAGATTCAGATGCTCTCTAGTCTCAAGCATCCGAATCTAGTCTCTTTTGTTGGGTTTTGTGACGAGAATAATGAGAAGATCATTGTAAACAAGTATGAGGCCAAGGGAAGTCTTGACCGATACTTGCATGATCCAACGCTCACATGGACTCGAAGATTGCATATATGTCTTGATATTGCTCGTGCACTTAGTTACATTCACTATGACAAGGAGCGTAGTTTTAGCGTCATACATCGAAATATCAAAAGCTCCAAGATTTTATTAGATGACAAGTGGAAAGTAAAATTATCTGGATTTGGGCTTTCTATAAAGCATCCGGCTGCTCGAAGACATGGTCTCGTCCTAGACCTACCATGTGGCACGATTGGGTATGTAGACCCGGCATATGTAGAGTCTGGAGCTGTGACTCATAAGTCAGATATTTACTCTTTTGGTGTGGTTTTGTTTGAAATTTTATGCGGAAGGACATCATTCGCAAAAAATAAAAGTATGTTAGATCAGCTAGCCAAATCCTGCTATGAAAATGGAAAACTTAATGATATCATCCTTTCGGATCTACGGGATCAAATGAACTCGCAATCATTAGAAATATTTTCAGAAGCAGCATATTGCTGCTTGAACAATCAACGAGCACAACGTCCAAGTATTGATAAGGTTATCTTTGCACTTGAGCAAGCTTTGAAATGTCAACTTGCACCTGGAAACTCGGTATAAAGACCATTTCCCTCTTTTTTTTTTTTTTTTTTTGGGTTTTGTCAGTAATGCAATAATGTTTTTTATATTTAACTTTTGATTAATCCATTTATTTATTGTTGCAATTGGTGATAATATATTAAAGGGATACGCGCTTGAAGGTGCATCAACCAACTACTGGAAGGTAGCTAATTTAATTTATTTTCGTTTAATTAGGTGATAGGGAAATGATTCATTGAGAACACTAAATATATACTATGAGAATATTAACAACAAACTATTTTTTTTTAATTTTTCAATCAAATTTTTTTAACATAAGAGAAAATGACTGAAATTTAATATTTATTTATTAATAAAATTAAAAAAAGTTTTGAATAAACTTTGTTTATTTGCTAAACCTACATGTGGAAGGTATGTGCAGATTATACTACCTATACATAACCTATACATGTGCAACTAACTTTTAAAAGTAAAAAATACATAGGAAAAATATGTTTTAATAGTTTTTATGTACATATCATACACATTTGTGTGTAAAAAATGATTTTTAAAAATATAAACGATTAATAAAAAGCTTTAGAGATTTTCATTTGTTCTCACTTCTCATTATTCTCGCAATATATGATTGTCCTCAATAAACCTTATCCTTAAGTAATACATCATAATTATTAGATTATAACGTGTGTGTTACACATGTTATATAACTTAAAATAACACACGGGGTATATAACGAAAACTATTTAATTTAATATAGAAATCATAATTTGAGCGTCTTATATATATGGAACGTTTATTTTTTAGAAAAAAATGATTCTTAGTCTCTATGGAATGAAATATCTCTACTTTTCGATCCATCAACGCACAATAATGTTGCAGGGGGAAGATTTGGAACACTTGAAGATAGAACTTGATGTCATAAAGTCAGCAACAGAGAATTTCGCTGAAAAATATTTTATTGGAAAAGGCGGCTATGGTTTGGTGTACAAAGCAGAACTTGAACATTTTGATTCCTCGGTGATGAAAGATAATGAAGAATCGAAAGTGCCTAAGAGACGTAGCACAGTAGCCATAAAATACATCACCAATAGAGAAGACACACAAGGGCAACAAGGGTTTATTGCAGAAATTAAAACACTTAGTACTTGTAAGCATCCCAACATAGTATCTCTTCTTGGCTTCTGTCACGAAGATCCTCATATGATCCTTATCTATGAGTTTGTTCCGAATGGGAGCCTTGATGATTACTTGGGAAACAAAGGAAAGATGACTAATCTCACTTGGATGCAACGGATAAAAATATGCATTGATGTTGCACGTGGATTGGATTACATTCACACCACCATGGACACCAAACAAAAGATAATCCATCGAGACATAAAAAGTGCAAATATTTTACTAGGTGAGAGTTGGGAGGCGAAGATTGCTGATTTTGGACTCTCCAAGTTTCATCCGCTTGATAATACCATGAGCGTTATCCACACAAACAATATTGCAGGCACAGATTTATACTTAGATCCAGAATACATGAGCACAGGCAATTTAAAAAAAGAGTCAGATATTTATTCTTTTGGAGTAGTTCTATTTGAAATTGTGTCCGGAAGATTGGTTCATGATTGGCCGGTTGACACAAACATAAAAGAAAAAGGTTTTGGACCTATTGTTAGACAACACTTTGAGAAGGGAACAATATGGGATATGGTAGATCTTAATTTAAGAGAAGAAAGTGATGTAAACACTTTTACATTAAACAAAGGGGCCAATCAAGACTCTCTAAGCACATTTTTAGAAATCGGGTTTCAATGTTTGGCAGAAAAACAAGCCCTACGTCCAACTATGAATGTCATCATCAACGAACTTCAGAAAGCATTAAACTTGCAAGTAAGTGATCGAAAGTGTTAAATATGCAAAATCCTTTTCTGCTCTTAGTATTTTCTATATCTTTTATGCATGCTTGGCTGTTTATATATGCACTCAACCACAGTGTCGAAGCTAGAATAAATCTTAAAACGTTTTGTTTCGAGAGGGCAAAACCTAATATATATAAAATAACAACTACCAACCAACAAACTAACACTTCAGATAAAAAAATGGGGGGAGGGGAGCGTGACCCTCCCCCGTCTACACTACGCTTCGTCATTACTCAACCCTATTGTAGTCTTCCGTTTTTAGTGAGGACGTTCCTATATAAGAACGTGAAAAAATAATGGTGTGTGAGACTTTTTGAATCTTTTGTGCAGTTAAAAAATAAATAGTAACAAAAATCAATATCAATTCTACACACATAAATCGTAAATTTAAAAAATATTATTATTTGTTTAGAAACTGACTTTCTTCGATGGTAGTGATAAAAAACATATTATTTGGTTATAAAGCATAGATTTATTTTTAACTAAATTAATAAACTAATTTAAATTTAATTTAATAGTCTCTTATTTCACTTTATTTTAATTCTTTTCTTAGAATGAAAAATATTTTATTAGTTTAAAAAGTTGGTAATTAATATAAATGTGAAATATGATGATTTGGACAAGTTTTTAGATATTTTTTATGGAAAAATATTTGAAGATTTTAAAGAATGAGTGTTTTATAATGTTACGTATTATTTTTAGTGATTTTTTAAAGCTCATATAGGTGATGCTCCTGACCATCTCTCACATGGCCTTTCTTAATCATCCACCATCTCTGATTCTCGACATGAGATTTTTAAAAGAACAAAAAGTGGAAGGTGGGTGGGGCGTTGGTGTTGGGTGATAATCAAACAAAATTTTTATTTGTTTATATAAATAAAATGTAGGTGATAATGTGGCAATATATTTTTTATTTTTAGTCTTGTTATTGGGAAATAAGAAGATGTTGGGGTTGAAGAATGAGTGACTTTTTATTTATATATTTAAGAGTTAACTAGGCATATATCCAGGTGTTTTTGGGTTTCATATTAGTCATGTTTTTATTCTTATTTTATAAGAAACTAGTTACGGTGCCCGCGTTTCACGGCGGTCCGTATGATATACTTATCAACCCCCGAAACAATCAGGCAACTAACAATCAAGCAACCTACAGTGATAATCAAGCAACCTACAGTGATAATCGTATTTGAAAAGCATAAACTGAAGAAAACCTTAACACCAAAAAACGCCCAAAAGAAACATGAAACTACAAACAAAAACGAAATAGCAAAGAAATAACATCTAACAGCAACAATCAGTAAATTAATTTTAGGCTCAGAGCAATAAATGTCTTGGCTGCTAGGTGAGTTGCAAGGATAAAACCCGCCATCTACACCCGCCATTTCATCTACAATGTTATTATGTAGATAGTAGTACCTCATCACAGCCCAAAATCGTAACTCCAGTAATAATCAGCATACATATATACCCGCAATAACCAGCAAACAACAACCAACGCCTCCATCCACCGTGAATCAAACATGGCGAAGGCGACTGAAAGTTCAGCAAACGACAACCGACGCCTCCATCCACTCACAGTGAAGGCGACTGAACGGTTTCGGCCAGATCCAACAGATAAACAACGAAAAGTAAAACCATCAAGCCACCCAAATCAAAGGACCGGCAACCATCGTCGGCTTCAACAGCCGTAACCAAAGACATGCAAAAGCAAGTCCAATGGTCGCACAGATCCTTGGATCGGCAACTATTCATGGCTAAAAACTCAGAAATAGAGCCATGGACACTATCAACATCCACCAACGGTAGTAAAAACTACCGCAGATGAACGACAAAACACATGGATCAGCGAATCGAAACCCACAAACCCAGAAGAAGCACCACATGGTCACACCTCAACTGAAAACCACCCAAAGCCAAGGACCGGCAACCATCATCGGCTTCAACAGCCGGAACCAGACACATGCAAAAGCAAGTCCAATGGTCGAACAGATCCTTGGATCGGCAGTCATCCATGGCTAAAAACATAGAAATAAAGCCATGACCACCATGAACACCATCTATGGTAATAAACACAGTCGGAACATAAATCAACCAATCGAAACCCAAAAACCCAGAAAAGCACTACCGTCGCCATTGAACAGCAATCGGAAACAACCAACAACGTCGGAAAACGGTGAAATCATAGAGAGTGAGACAGATAACGTTGATATGTAGAGAGAGAGAGTTGAAGGTCAGAGAGAGAAAACGGTGATCTTTAGAGAGAGAGAGAGAGTTGAACGGAAGTGTGGTTAGAAAGAGAAAAAAACTATATAGCCACATATGTCATGCATATAAATAAGTACCACACGCAATAGAGACGATACTTAACGCAATAAAAATAGTACGTACCGCAATGATAGCGGTACAACACTGTTGACGCGAATTGTAAATGTAATATATAAAATGTGTAGTGATAAAGCTTCGGCGTAATTTATGTAAAAGGGGCCTAATTGTTTTTCATATAAAACTGGTTGTTTGGTAATGTCTGAATGATTAAGTACTGAATCAATAAGAGGTCTGAACCATTAAGTGCTGAACTACTAAGAGGTCTGAACCATTAAGAGTTTGTATATTGCTTACCTATTCAAATGCAAATGTCTGACCAATTCAGATAATAGCTTTTAACCATTCAGACTCTGTACAATGCTTAACCATTTATAGACAAATGTCTGAACCATTCAAACATCTACTTGTGAAACAAACAGTCTGAACCATTAAGTGCTGAACTACTAAGAGGTCTGAACCATTAAGAGTTTGTATATTGCTTACCTATTCAAATGCAAATGTCTGACCAATTCAGATAATAGCTCGTAACCATTCAGACTCTGTACAATGTTTAACCATTCAGAGGCAAATGTCCGAACCATTCAAATATCTATTTGTGAAACAAACAGTCTGAATCATTAAATACTGAACCATTCAGACATCTAAACCATTAAAAGGCTGAAACAAATAGTCCCTAAACGGATTCATCAAACCCCTGACCTTTAAAAGCTCATTCCATGAGAATAAGGGACTTACGAGAATATCATCTCATAATCTTAGAAAGCATTAAACCATGGTTTGGTATTTTGGTTAGTTTCTACCATGGCTAACTTTTTTCATTTTAAACAACACACTTATGATAATTTATTGTTTCAACGGTTAATTATTGATAACTTACACATTGACCTATAATTTTGGTAAATTGGTTAAAAATAATCCCAACTAACACCTATTGGTTGAGAATAATCCCAACTCAGTTTATTCCCTCCAGTGGTCCCAAATCCAATTTTTTTGGCCTCCAGTGGTCCGCCGTTAAGTGCACTTAACGGCCGTTAACTTTTTTTTTATTTTTTTCGAATTTCAAAACAAGGTTTTATGGATATTGATCGGGAGGAGTATACGATTCATTTGATGTAAACCTTACTTCGAACTGGTGTTTCAAACGACAAAACGGTCTTCAATCGGGTGTTTAAAACCTAACGGTGTTTTAACCGGATATCAAAATTAAACCATTTGAAGCAACAATTGGAAGTAAGGTTTACATCAACTGACTCGTATTTTCCTCCCGATCAAAATCCTTAAAATATCGGTTTGAAATTCAAAGAAAATAGAAAAAAAAGTTAACGGCCGTTAAGTGTACTTATTGGCGGACCACTGTAGGCAAAAAAAGTTGGATTTGGGACACTGGAGGGAATAAACTGAGTTGGGATTATTTTCGGCCAATAGATGTTAGTTGGGATTATTTTAGCCCAATTTGCCTATAATTTTTTATAATAAATAATTTTGTCTCTCAAACTTTTACCATTGACATATAGTTTTGTTTAAATTACTTTTACGACTTTACACCGTATTTTCCGAGACCTTATATATTTTTAACTATTACTAATCAAGTTAATGTCTAATTTACTTTTACTAATCTACATTGTTGTGTAAATTTTTATTTTTGTGTAACAAAGTTAATGACATGAACGTATCGTATATAACAAAGCTATAGTACATACTACACGCATCGCATGAATACCACGTGTTAATATTATCATCATAATAAGTATGACAAATTAAAAAACGTGATGCTACGTTGAAGCGAGAGACACGTGACAAAGTCCTAGTTATCCACGATAGCCAAAACTTTAATATATTATTTTGTGTTTACCAATGCATATAATAAATAGCCAAAACTTAATATATTATTTTGTGTTTAGCACTGTATATTATTACTACGTGTATAAATTATATATTTAATACGTATGTTATATACGTGTTAAAAAATAATATTTATTTAAAAAAATTTAATAATTATATTTAAGGATTAGTAAATTGTTAATGTTTAAAAATTTACATATATTTATTTTAAATATGATATTTTTTTTTTGAACGGCAATTTTTATTAAACTAAGTCACTAGCGAGACGCTAGGACCGAAAACACCAAACAACATTACAAAGGAAAACTCCGAAAAGAAAAACTACACCATGTATGCCATACAAGATTCCCAAGTTTCGCCCTATTCTTCATCCACGCAAACGTATAGAACTTGATCTCGTCCACCACTTTGTTCACCGCCACTCTCTTTGAAGAGAAAATGAATTCGTTACGGGACTTCCAAATGAACCACAAAGTAGCCAACATAATCGAGTACAATGCGTTTCTTAACTCCGTTTTAACGTTTAGAGCGACGATGGACTCAAGAGAACTTTTTATAGGAAGGTCCATAGCAAGTTGATGGCCACACCACTTATGTACTTCACCCCAGACTTGAGCAGCAAAATGACATTCTCGCAGTACATGAAACGGTGTTTCGATGTTACCAAAACACAATGAGCATTCCGAAGAATGGATCTTCACACCTCTTCGTATAAGGGATTGTTTGGATGCAATTCTATTTATAGAGACTCTCCATCCAAAGCATCTCACTTTAAGTGGCACCCAATTTAACCATGAGAAGGGGGAGAAATCAAACGGGGCCCGGTTCATCTCGAGGATGGTTCTCATAGATTTAACCGTAAAGACCCCCTCGTCATCACCTTCCCATCTCCACAAATCTGTCCCCGCACCTGGATGACAATCGCTAATGAGAGTTAAGAGTTGCTGAAACTGTGCATCCAACACCCCCGTAACAGGACGACGCTTCCACTCCCACTTCCTTTGACCACTATTTTGCTGAGAACCGAGCCTATCCGCAATTGTGCACCGCTTATGCTTTTCATTAAGGAAAAGATCAGGGAATTTTGTCTTAAGTGGCTCCCCCCCAATCCAAGTATCAAGCCAAAAACTAATAGTCTCTCCACTGCCAACACTTGCTGTCAAGAAACTATTCATACATATATTCTCTTTTAGAAGTTCTTTATCCACCGAGATCATATCTTTCCAAGCCCCCCACACATTTTTATTGACCGGGATGTCAACATACCTTCTTGGTTGAAAGTGAATAGCTTTTATAACCTTGTACCAATTAGCATTTTGCTCTCTTTTATATCTCCACTTCCACTTTGTTAACAGCGCTATATTTGTATCACGAATACTACCAACTCCACAACCCCCGACTGATTTAGGCGCCAATACTTGCTCCCAGTTGACCCACGCAATACCCTTACCATTGTCAGATCCGCCCCAAAGAAACTGTCGTCTAATGCTCTCCAATTTTTTTATTACCTGTGTTGGTGCTTTAAACATTGACATGAAGTAAGTAGGAAGACTACCCAAAACCGACTTAATTAAAGTAAGTCGGCCACCAAACGACAAAGTTTTCTCTTTCCATCTTGACAATCTTGCCTTAAATTTATCAACAATTGGTTTCCAGTTCGCCACCCTATTCATATTAGCACAAATAGGCACACCAAGATGAAAAAATGGAATCAAACCTTTTTGACATTGTAGAACAGTAGCCCCCAAGTTTAGCTCAATTTGATTTAATCCAATGCCAAAAATTTGACTTTTAAAAAAGTTTATTTTTAAACCAGAAGCTAAATCAAAACATCTAAGGATTCTCATTATGTTTGAGGCATTAGAGATTGACCACTCACTCATTATCAAGGCGTCATCGGCATAGAACACATGAGAGAGTACTGGGCCATTGTTAGGAAGGTATATTCCTTGGATTAACCCATCATTAACTGCAGAATTTAACGCCACATTAAGGGCCTCCATCACGAGAATGAAAAGGAAAGGCGAAATCGGGTCACCTTGACGAAGACCTCTAGAGGGGGAGAATTCCGATGTAGGTGACCCGTTAACTAAAACCGAAGATCTACCTGACGATAAACAACTTTGAATCCAATGTCTCCATAATAGGGGGAAACCCATTTGCTCCATAACCGAGTCAAGAAAACGCCAACTTACCGAGTCATAAGCCTTTTCAAAATCCACTTTAAAGAAAAACGCCTTTCTCTTAACCGCTTTCAACCATGCAATTGATTCATTCACCATCATTGGCCCATCCAAAATATTTCTCCCCGTAATGAAAGCGGTTTGCTCAAACCCGACCAAGTTTCCGATTACCCCTTTTAAACGCATAGCAAGCAATTTAGTGATGATTTTGTTTAAACACCCAATTAAACTAATTGGGCGGTAATCTGGGACCGACAATGGATCCGTAACTTTAGCTATCAACGCAATGAACGCCGAATTACACCCAGCACTAATGGTACCACCAGAGTAGAAATAATCCACAACCTCTCTCAAATCAGACTCCAACAGAGGCCAAAAACTTTTAATAAAATTAAAATTGTACCCGTCCGGCCCAGGGGCCTTATCTCCCCCGCACTCCCACACCGCCAACTTTAGCTCTGCCAACGAAAAAGGAGCAATCAAAGCATCAGCCTCCATTGCAGAAAGACGCTTGAAATTACTGTTTGAAAAAATAGGCCTCTCATAATCGATTTCCGTAAATCTAGCTAGAAAATGATCAAAAAACTCTTTTTTTATCACATCTGGATCATCCTGCCAAGTACCATTAACCATTAGACCATTAATTCTTGAGTTTTTAACATTCGAATTCAGGTGCCCATGAAAATAGGCGGTATTTTCATCACCGTCGACTAGCCATTTAATTCTAGCCTT
This sequence comes from Tagetes erecta, assembly GCA_030867185.1. Lineage (NCBI taxonomy): Eukaryota > Viridiplantae > Streptophyta > Magnoliopsida > Asterales > Asteraceae > Tagetes > Tagetes erecta. The sequence continues at coordinate 1,923,358 of CM061489.1, read as the reverse complement.
TTGTTGTAAATCCCTTCCTTTAGCTTCCTCCAAAGTGAATAACTCTTTTTTCCAAAGTAGCCTATTTTGACTTTCAACATTAGACAGAAGCCTCGATTCAGCAGCAACTTCAAGAGCCTCAATTTTTTGTTTTAACTCTACATACTGCCGAGCATCCTTTTCTCTTTTAATAGCAATCCACCTTTTAATGGCACCTTTAACAGCCTTCATTTTGCACATGAAACGCTTGTCAGGGGGTCCGACGGTAATAGCCTCTTCATATGCCTTAGTTACAACATCTCTGAACCCCGGTAGATCGATCCACGAGTTGAAGCATTTGAACGGAATAGGCCTGAAGTCCTTCGCCAGAGGCTTGAACAACACCGGACAATGATCCGAATAATTCCTTGGGAGAGCAGACACAGACGCGTGAGGCCACAGGTCCATGGCACAAGAGTTAACAAGGATTCTATCCAACTTACTAAGTTTTCCCCCATCCGAAGACATGTACGTGAATTTCCGACCCCCCATACCATACTCAACCAGGTCCGCCTGTCGGATAAAATCATTAAATCTAGCCGAACTAGAAGCACAATAAGCCGAGTTGAATCTTTCCCTTTCCGACCTGACTTCATTAAAATCCCCCATGACCAACCATGCACCTGCATTACTCGCAATTAACCCATAGATCTTATCCCATAACAAAGACTTAAGATTGGCATCTTGAGGAGCATAAACATTAAGAATGAATAAATCAACATCAATGCCCCGAATGTTGCCGACACATAACAAGAAGTTTCTGTCTTTAACACAACTTTTGAACAAGAAAATAGAAGGGTCCCAAACCGAGACCAACCCGCCCGAACTTCCGATCGAAGGAGCATACTCGAAAGCGAACTTAGACTTTCCCCAAAAACCTTTAAGGATTGCAAGATTCATGACTTCAAATTTTGTTTCCTGCATAGCAAGAAAAGAAGCATAATTCTCCTTTTTTAACCCCTGCACCCAAGTTTTTTTTGAACTCCCCCTTGCCCCTCTAATGTTCAAAGATATACAATTCATTTGGAAACACTTTTAACCCCATCTCCTGCCACCAAATTACGCAGTTTACTAACCTGGTTTGCCATTATAAAACCGACCTCACCACCTACCTTTATTGTGTCATTAACCTCTTCTTCTGCAGAGTTACAGTAATTGGCACTAACAGAACCATTCGAACCATTACTTGTCTTCGAACCTTCTGAGAGGGGAGCTTTCCTACCAAAAGATTTAGAGTATACCATAGAATTTTGTTTAGGGAACCAAAGTGTGTCTTTAAGTTTCATAGAGATAGGATGACCTTTTCTCGAACCCTTATTACGACCAGAGTGCGACATAACATTAGTAACCCCCTTAACTCCCAAAGGCTTTTCCATCTGGGGTGGGCGGGATGTAGTCAAAGGAGGTCCATTGTGACTTTCATGAACCCCACCTAAAGTAGGACCTGGCCCAATAACCAGGTTGTGGCCCAAAACTGATTGCTTAATTAACGACAAATTACGCGCGTGAGATTCAATAACCTGATGGGGTTCTGACAATTGTTCATGCGCCGCGTTTTGGGGATCCCCCTTCATGTTTCCCATGCACGTAAGGTTACGATCATCATTATTGTCACCTGACGTTTCCCCTGCCTCCGACTGATCAGCGTCTTCCACTGGAGCATCCACCTCCGGTGAACTAGTTCCGGTCTCCGGCAAGTCAAAACCTGTCTCTTGAGAATCAACTCCATCTTCCCCCGCGTCGTTAAGAGATTCAAAGTCCGAAACTTCAAGCCCCACCGAGCCATCCACATCTTCATCTTCCATGTCAAAAGAATTGATGGGTTTTGACGCTAGAACCGGGCTCCAATCAACGTTCTCCTCAACTACCCAAATTGGATAAGAAGAAGAGTTCCATTTCAAATCCAAGCATTCAACAATCGGCTCACCTGAAGAAACTAACACACATATTTTTGCGCTAGAAATGTTGCTATCCCGTGATGATAACTGAGAGTTGAGAAGCACTCTGCCAAACTTCTCACCAATTCTGTCGATCACGAAATCGTCCCAACACTGAATTGGAACGCCGCGAATAGACAACCAAGCTAACCGTTGATAAGGAACCTGCTGACCGTTCCATAACTGAAGGTACGAGAACCAACCTTTCCATGCATCCTTCCATTCGACAATGAAATCACCCACTGAGATACTTTCTGGAAACGCCACCAGGACCCCTAAACCCCCCCGGTAAACAAATTCAACTTCCGGGATCCCGATAGCATCAAAACTCATTCGAAGGTTTTCTAGGGCCTCGAGGTTTACCGCATCGCCAATTAGAACGTTCGAGCCCCAAGAAATAGAGGCCCTTGTTGGGAAAACCTCTACTTCTACCATTCTAGAACTATTAGCAGACCGTTCTAATAAAACCTGCTTAAACGACCGATCGGAAGACACCGGCATCCCAGACTCAACATTCCTAGATAGAATGACAGGTGCAGGTGTAGTATGAGCCACTGTTGGGCTGTCACAATCATGGCCTCCAATCCGGTTACCATCTCTACCGTACCGGGCAACATTCGCACTGATTCTTCTACCCTTTAAGACAACAGTATTGAGATTACCTTCTAACTCGGCCACCTGTGTAACCCCAACGAACCTTACAAAGGCAAACAAGTAACCACCTTTTGTTTTTTTTTCCGGAATGAACACATCTGTAACCTTCCCAAAATCTTGGAACACACTTTTGAGTTGCATACTAGAGTAGTCTTCTGGAAATCTTGTGACAAAGAAGGTAGTTGTGGCCTTTTCGGAGGTTCTCCTTCGATGCCTACGAGGGTGTTGCCAACCACCCTCCATTGTTGCAAAAATTGAGTGTTATTTTAAATATGATATTAATCACAAATTTTTTCTCTAACTAATTCAGATATATTTTCGTTCAATTATTTCTCTATCATACTTTCATTTTTAGAGTAATAACTTTTTTCCTCCAAAAGTTAGCATCCAAAAAACATGATTTATTAGGTTAGATTATCCAGGTTAATGGCCCGGTCTTGATACTTTCATACGATATTCCCATCATTTTGATATTTACAGTTTAGACTTTATTGTTTTAACAATTACACTATCAATTACCTTAATCTTTAGGTAAATTACACAAAGATTTTCAACTATTATTAAATGAAGGGGAAAGTCACCAAAATAGACAATTTATCAATGTTTTTTTTTACCAAAACATTGACACAACAATTTAAAACCTATATCTCATTGATAAATTTTAATTATGTGAGAGATAGCGGCTAATGTTGGCTGGATATTTATCTGGTATCCCTAACACCTTTCTAACATGTAGGTGTTTTCAGATTGTTACACGTGTCCTGAAGCTATGGGCTTAGGGCACATCTCCAATGTGATTATGTGGCTCTAGGGAATATCCTAGAAATAGATGTTGGCTTAGCCAACTTCTTTTTAAAACTCCACCACCACCTTTTCCGATCATCTTTCCGAACTTTCTAACGACGAACTCCGGCGTTGTTTTCCGGCAATGTTTCCCGGCGACGTTTTCCAAAAATCTCTCAACTTTTTGGTGACGATTTCCGACGATGGAAAACAAGAATTTAAATCTTTTCTTATAGCAAATTTAACCTCTTTAAGGTATCCTACAAATTTAACGTCTTGACTTAAATTCTTGTGTGGTGGTGTAGATTTCAAGTGCTTTGATTTAATTTGTCCATTTTTGTGATTTTCGCTTAATTGAAAACTTTTACTCTTCAACATTACTTTTATGAATTAACCTCGCAACGTCCTATAGATTATTAAACTTTCATTTTTCTATGTATTACCACATTAATGTCTAAATAAACTTTACGACTTTACACCATCGTCTAAATTAATTGTAGGACTTTAGACATTTAAAGTTCAAGACGTTATATTTTTTTTTATCTATGTCTAATGACATTAATGTCACAAAGATAGACGACTGGTTGCGTCGCACTCTCTCATGACACATTAATGTCACCACCGTGACATTTTTAATGAAGTAAAATACGTAACATTGTCGCCACTTGCCACAATGTGTGTCACATGTCACATTTGTAGTTAAGCGAAATACTAACTTAACAAAATTACTAAGAGCTACATTTACATTTGATTAATCTTTAAATTGACTACCTCATGATCTACAGAAAACTCGCATCACGGATAGCCTTAAAATATCATTTAAAGGCGTAAAATGTCACACAAAATTACAAAAATTAAATTGGAAAAGGAGGCTATAACGACGACATGTCGTCAGTATATATACTATTTCAGATAGCGTTGACATGTCGGCTGTCACCTCTATATACTGTGTTTCCAAATGAATTTTCCAAAAAAAGTTGTGAAAAGAAGTTCCGGGGTATAGAGACGACAATCACTTTTTGGTATCCGCTCTTTTAAGGTATCCCGCTAAACTTTATAGAGATAACATGTCGTAGCTGTAGGGTCTGACCAGTCTAATGAACCCTATAACAATGACTTGTCGCCTCTATAGGGTTATCTACAACACCAGCTTTTGTCGTCGCTAAACATGCCTATAAACGGCGCCACTATCGACGGCCGGTAGCGGCTCATGTGGCACTTTAACGCTCCCTCCGTGAGACCATACCATGTAACCTAAGAGTATTATCTACTAATATATTATTATGTGTTTACTGATGCATAAGTTTAACAAAATTAATGATTAGTTCCACTTAATTACTTATAAAATTGTTTCATACTCATGATTAACAGGAAACTCATAAGGACAGTCTCCGAATATCATTTGAAGGCATTAAATTAGCCACACAAGATTTCAAAATTCAAATTGGAAAAGGAAGCTTTGGGGATGTCTTCAAAGGAGAAATTTCAAGTGCTAATGGACATATCCCCATTGCTGTAAAGCGGCATGATCAGAGGCGTGGTCAAGGAGAAAAAGAATTTTTGACAGAGCTTCAAGTTCTTTATGAATACAAGCACGAGAATATTATAGGTCTTATTGGTTACTGTAATGAAAATGACGAGAAGATCTTAGTTTATGAATATGCCGCTAAAGGAAGTCTGGATAGGCATTTGAAAGATTCTAGGCTTACGTGGATGGAACGACTTAAAATTGCCATCGATGTTGCAATTGGGCTGGATTTTCTTCATGGAGCTGATCCTCCAGCGATACATAGGGATATTAAATCCTCTAACATTCTACTAAATGAAGATTGGGAAACAAAAATTACAGATTTTGGGTTGTCCATGATAACTTCTGTAAATGACGAATTTGACTATGATGTGGATTATGCTTGTGGCACACCTGGCTATGTTGACCCTTTGTTTCTCAACACGGGTTTCTTAACTAGAAAATCAGATATATATTCACTTGGTGTGGTTTTGTTGGAGATGATGTGCGGAAGAATACAAGATACAAGGAAGAATCTTGTTGATTTCGTTAAATTTCATTGTGAAGAAGGAAAGGTTGACGAGCTAGTGTTTGAGGGGGTAGAGGATAAAATCGTGTTCAACGATTTAAAGGATAAAATCATGCCAAGATCGCTGATTACTTTCCTGAAGCTTGCGTACGAGTGCTTAAGTGACGAGAAAGACAAGCGGCCCACGGCAAGTAAGGTGGTATTACATCTAAAGAAAGCATTGGAATTCCAAGTAAGTTACACATTTACTATGGGATCAACTACTTTCTTAAGCAATTTATTAATGTTGGATATATATATATATATATATAGTTCATAATGAGATTATTGAAATAATTATAGGTCAATGATCTGAACGAAATGTTCACCAAAGGAATCCTCCTTCGAAAGGGCAAAATGGTAATTACTAGCTTCATCATTATCAAATGTCTGAGGTCAAAAAACCATATACACAATGAATTTGGATTGCATTTCATTTGTTTTGTTTTGTGGTTGGTACAGTGCCAGTTAAGCAGCGAGGGAGAACGAAACGAAATGGTATCAGCAACAATGTTTTCATATGAAAAATACATACAACATAGGCAGAGATCTAGTCAAAAATCAAGGTACTTACCTGAGTTTGAAGTAAACACTGCATGTTAATATAATTACACAATTTAACCAGTTTCCACTAACATAGGTAATTATTAAAGAAGATACACTAAAACTAACTTGTCTTAGTTTTATATTTATTACTTATTTTGGGATAAAAGGAATATTAATTAATTAAATTGATGAATGGATGTGTTTAATTATTACATGTGCAGATTTCAAAGAGTGGTGAAGATGGAGGATACTTCAAATCTAAGGATTAAAATCAATATAAAAACTCAGTTTTTATCTCCAAATGTGATTTATGGAGCTCACCTTGTCTTCAAATTTTGTGACCAAAGAAAATCTTCAGGTGAACTAATGTATGTCAACCTGAAGTATCAAATGGGGAGTGAAACTCGGTATGCATACTTTGCAACACGCAGAGACGACGAGTGGATGATGATTGAATTGTGTCGATTCATACCTCACAAAAAAGATGTTGCTTTTGAGGTTCTTATTGAGAGCTTGTCACGATACTATTGTGGAAGAGGTGCAATCTATGTTGAAGGCATCCATTTTCTTGCCATCAATGAAGCAACTTTGAAGGTACTTTTTCAAGTTATAACATTTACTAATTAATTAAAGCTCTAGCTCATTTCTAGTATTGGAATATTAATTAGCTGATCAGGATGAACTCGGCCTTGGCCGGTTTATGAGGACATGAGTGTTCATAACATGTAACTTTCTATACAGGTGAAACAACCTGAAGTGTATCAGAAACTAAAAGAAGTACAAAGTGTAGTAAACTCAAACTCGAATTCTACCCAACAAGTGCCAGATGATTATCACGAAATGACCAAACTACATGACGGCGAAAAGGTTACATATAGTAAAAAGTTTCTCTTGCTAAAAAGCTACCTTGGAAATATATGTCACATGCTTCCAGCAAAGACGATTTTATACGAGTCTACTGATGTGAAACGTTTCAACTGGATATCTCTAGCAGAATCAAGGTAATTTGATGTTTAAGCCAATACTTAACAATCTTTTTTCCGATTTTACGCTTTCTTACTTTGTATTATCATAAATGTAGATTTGTAGAGGTGGCTGAGGTTTTATCACACCAAGTATTTCGAATCAAATGCAAGATTGAAACCCAAGAACTCTTGCCAAATACAAATTATTCGTGTCATCTCGTATTCAAGCTATCAGAAAAATGTCGCGGTTTGCAGTGTCCAGTGAAAGTGCGAGATGTACTCCTTAGGAAAAACAAAGAGTTTAAATTTCTTTATTTCAGATCTCCAAGAATAGTAAATTTACACAATATTGAAAAAGTTCCCAAGGTAAGAGAAGATGAATTGATGGAAGTTATTGTGTGGGAGTTTAACTCAGGTAACAAGTTGAGTGATGGTTATATTCCTATGAGTTTGAAATTGAGATGTTACGAAGGAACCATGTCCGGTCTTGTTGTATATGGTATCGAATTTCGACCTATATAACACTTCTACACGTACACTCAAAAAAACTTAAGCATAATCTTGCATGTGTTTATAATATTATCTTCCATGTGTTTCTTAATTTGTATTTCATGGTTTAATATGTCATTTGTTGTTATAAAGTTATTGTGTACGTTACTTAGTTAGATAAGAATTAAGTAGCTATAAAAGCAAATGTTATTTATAAAAAAGTTATTGGATTTTAATAATTCGAACTTTTATATATTGGCTGATGTTAATTTCAACTTAAAAAATTACTTCTGTCAATCCCAATTTGTAACTTATTTTCTACATTGATCCGTTGTTAAAGTTAATTTAACGTCGCTATTATTTTTTGAAATTTCTGACTGAATTTGTAGGACTTTTGATCGGGAGGATGATACGAGTCTATTGATGTAAAACTTACCTTGAGACAATGCTTCAAACGAAGAAATTTTAACATCCGATTTAAGCACCGTTAGGTTTAAAGACCCGATTGAAAACCGTTTGGTTGTTTGAAGCCAAGGGCGAAGCTACATGGAGACGGGGGAGGGTCACGGCCCCCCCACTTTTTTCCGTCCGAAGTTTTGGTTTGTTAGTCGGTAGTTGATTTTTTAGATATATATTGGGTTTGGCCCCCCTTGAAACAAAGCGTTTTAAAATTTAGCCCCCCGAAACAAAGCGTTTTAAGATTTGGCCCCCCTAGCCTTCAAATCCGGTCTTCGCCAATTGAAGCATTGGCTCAAGGTAAATTTTACATCAATAAACTCGTATCGTCATTCCGATCAAAAGCCCTAAAATTAACATCGGTCAGAAATTCGAAATATAGAAATATGTATGATCCATACACTTTGTTCTCTACACGTTTTATTTTTTTTCCAACAAGGCATCACATCAGTTAGAGTACACATCAACAAACTTCGATCAATAGTTGAATAATTAATCTTTCAACAAGCTTCAATTTCCAAGCTAATAGTAACAAAATACATAATAGCTAACACACACATATATAGTACGTTCAAATTAATCAAGCATTCAGGCAAATAATCAACTAATGAATCACATAAAGTTAGTTCTAAAGGTCAAAAGTTATAATCACATAATTGACAAATGTATATAAGAGATAACGCCACGAGGCATGTTATGGGGATGTGACACCCGTTAACGGACGTAACACCACACCACTAGGGGCATTAAGAAAGCCAGAAGGGGCTCGTGAGACAAATAACGCTTTACGGGACTCTTTTCTTCTCACACACAATACAAATACATATATATTTATATATATAAAAAGAGGGTTAAGGGACGTTAAACCATTTCCACCAAATAAGATTAAATTAAAAGGAAAAAAAGCAGGTGATATATATGAAACTGAGGTTACGCCTACGTGAAGTTAAAGGAAGTTAGAGTACATCACCTAACCTAAAAAAGTTAGGTTTATAAAAGAAAACTTTACCCCTAAACCTCTTAAATTAAGGGGAAATACATTATGATATATGTATGCATCTTGATGTATTTTTAACAACAAAGAGAATGAAATGATTTTGAATCATCCACACGAATTTCAATTAATTTCTTCACACTTTTATCTTGATCAACGTCCGTGACTACTAGATAAGCCGCACAACGCGACGAGGATAATTAACAATGCGATAATTTAGCTATCAATCCTCTTTTGTAAAACTATCATCCTCATTTTATAAAACAAAACTTCATATATTTACAATTACATATGTTTTAAATACGAGACATTTCTCAAATGATACTGAGGTAAAACCACTCCCATTAGATCATTAACTCAGCCATTAACTTCATGGTAATAAAAATCTATACCTTCTAATAAAAGAGGATTTTGAAGGACATTTGTCATTCATTGGAGAGGTTGTTGAGACATTTTTCCGCTCAAAACTAAGAATCTTTTATTCTTAACTATGTATAGAAATAAATCAAAAACATTAAATCACCCTAATATTCTTTTTCAAAATTTCAATTTATCTTATTTACATCCCTAAAATCAATGTAAAAACAGAAAATAAACAACTTAACAAATAACGCATCGCAATTTACGGCTAACACCCATGCTTGCCGACCCATACGCTCGACCTGGTACATGAGTGTCACCATAAAATTTTTGCCGGATATCTATCATCTGGAATATTTATATGCCTATTTTTCTTACCCTTTTTTTTATTAATTGATAGGATTTATAACACACCAATTTTAAAAGTGTCGATATCTAATTTGGTATTAATAGTGTATTTTTAGTTTAAATTCATTTGTTCAAGGCTCAAATTAGAGTTTAAACAATTTATGTTTCTATTTGTATATATCTTTCATGTAATGTGTAACTTATTTTCAAATATCATTTTTTAATAAAGTTTTAGAATTCTGTTTTTATACTTTCACCCGTATACACGGGGCTTAATCTAATCACTCATAAATAAATGTAGTAAATTTTTTTGAATGGCCAATTCATAAATGTAGCAAGTAAAGTCCCTATTTTAATGGTCAACATGGACGTAAAAGAGGAGGAAAGAGCATAATAGCATATGGTGGGAGACAATTAATACGTTTACTTGAGCGTTTGAAGTCAACGTACAAATTACAACCATGAGATTAAAAAAATTAACGGTTGAGATGTGTTTGTTCATGTGAATATTTTTATCTTATCTATTTCGGAGAAGCTTCGTCTAACAATATATAATTTCTTTTTCCAACGATCTCAACATCAATATAATCTAAACAACTTATATATAAAAATTATAAAATGCTACATAGTAAATAGATCTGAAAAGATTAAACACTCACATAGTTAATTAATAATAACAGTCTTTCAAATACAAGTGCATTGTATACAAAACTTATTTTTGAAAAAACACAACACAACAAGACCATAACTAATTATAAGATGTGACCCAACAAACAATTGATCAAAGACCATACAAAGAAACTTCAATAACATACAAACAAACGTACAATCAGTGTCTCCATGAGTACGTAAATCCTATTAACTAGGGTGCCTTAGTCGCATCGGTGGTTGTTCCCGCTTCCTGGATGTCTGACCTTCTTACACGATTATCCGCACCTGAAATCCCAGGAGCAGCAGTTTGGCCTAAAGTGTATTGCATTGATACCGGTTTACTACTTGTAGTACTACTACTGCTGCTGTAAGACGAAGCGCCGGGCTGCCTCACGCCTGAGTAGGATGGAGGAGGACCAGACGACATTGTTACAAAATATAAATTAGTTAATTAAGATGGTTGATTGATAGATTAAGAGATGTTGGATGAATGTGATTAGAAACAAAGTGGTGTATTTATAGAGGGATATGATACATACGCAATGGTTACCTCATATGATGACAACCTTGATCCTTCTTATATACGTTGTGAACTAGATGGAAAATAACAATATTTTTATCTTCAATTATTTGCATTATTATATATTGATTATTGACTATATATAACATTTTCTATTTTCCTTTCTTTTTTTGTTTTCTAACAAAAATCGGATTTAAATTGTTCTTCATAGCATATTTTACCGTGTTAGAAACTACTTCAAGTACCTAAATTAATGAACATTCTTGATATGGGATCAACCATCTAGCGATACTAATTTTGATGCTGCATGCCTAACTTTTATCGAGAAACACCATCAAAGAAAGATATTTCATTTTAGGAAAACTCTCTTGAGTCAGATTAATTTGACGAGAAGGACACGCTTTTGCATTAGTTGACAACAAAAACTTGTAAATGCGGCTTCAAATCTGTCCATGGTTAATTAGTGAGCTATATACTTTTTTTTTACCATATTTGTACCCTACAAACCTACAAAAGAATTGATTTTGTTAACTTTAACTTATCACGTGAAAAGTGGATTAATTTCTTGAATCTTGCTTAATTTTTTGTTTATAAGCTCACAAAATAGAGTGGATGTGTTTGGTTTTTTTTAAATATCTCATCATAACCTATACGAGGTTGTCGATAGGAAGGGTAGCCGGTTTGTATGCCTCATCGCATTAAGATTGACGACTTTTTAATATTGAAAAAACACAAACTCATCGCCATTAGGATGGTGAGATCCATAGTCATTGCCATTAGTTGTTGTGGTTTCATTCTTGGTTACATTAACTAACGAAAAACACCAGACTCGTCACCGTTTGGGAGGGTTGTGACCTTAACCTTGTACATGGTTTCGGAAAAATGCCCTATATATCCATCGTCATTAGTAATGAAGGTAACCTTTAGTGAAACAAATTCAAAATTAACCCTCATGATGTGAACACTTTTTCTAAAATGGGTCCAATATTTCTAGAAATTATTCAAAGGGCCATGGCTTGAAGTGTAGACAATGCTTCATATATTTTTTTCTTTTTAAAAGGTGAAACAAGTATTCATGATTGATTTCAACTAGACCCAAATTGTTTCATCAAAGTCATAAATTCTAATTAACATAAAACTTGTCTATGGGCCATTTTTTCATCTTTTACTTAATAAATTTGCATCATAAAACAAATCGATCAGACTTAGTCATCAATTTAGTTGTCACAAAGTTTTCCATAAACTTAACGATAATACAACGTACAATTAGGGACATCATCTGATAATGACAGAGGAAAGATGTTAGATATATAGCATTTAACAAATATGACTTGCACCATACAATATGATATACATTAGCATCTTATTGCAAGTTGCATCTTACAAATAAGACTTGCTCAATATATGATGATATATTAGCAGTTTATTGCAAGTTGGATAATTTCATAAATTAAGAACTTGTCAATTTAATTATTTAAATAAAAAGTCTACTATATATTGCTATAATATGTTTGAGCTATTAACATACATTGTTAATTAGGTCCAATAACTTAAAATATATTATACGTATTGACATGGACCCTCCCTATTTTAAATTCTAATATTTATGTCTCTATGTAATTGTTCAAGTTCCACCACCAATTACGTCCTTTTAACTTTTCAATAGAAACAACAAATCCTTCTCAATAGGACCCGAGGTAAAATCATTAGTTGTTATTGATTAATTAAACTAGATTTAAAAAGTCTGTCGCGCGTTGCGCGAGAGTTATTATGACGGCTTACAACATACAAAAAATTACCATATAGCATTACAAAAGTTTCGTTGCAGTAGGATACATATTTTTCGACTATTGGGTAATTTTTTACAATACATACAAAATATACCGGCTATGCTAGTGACTTGCCGATTATATATACAAAATATATTGCATTATAGTTACGGATAGTTGATGTAGTTAGACATTAGTGACCAAAATGCAAAACCCACAAAAACCCACCTAGTAAATGAGTCAATATGTAAAAAAAAATGCCCAAAATGCAAAACTCACAAAAATAATGGTGGCCAAAATAAAAACCTACAAAAAAACATTATTCATGAAGTTTGGTGGTCAAAATGCAAAACTCACAAAAACAATTTTGGTGGCCAAATGCAAAACCCAACAAAACAATGTGTTCAAAATACAAAACTACAAAAAAACACTTTTGGTGGCTAAATGCAAAACCCACAAAACATTTAGTGACCTATATGAAAAGAATGACAAAACAATGGTGGTTAAAATATAAAAACATAAAAGATCACTATTCATGAAGTTTCTAAATTATTAATATATAATGTATATTGGTTTTCACTCATTTTAACTATCATATTTTGTCTTCGACTAGTCCTAACTATTTAATTGGCTGTCAATAGTCCCAACTTTTATCACTTTGGCAACCAATAGTCCGTCGTTAATTTTTTTAACGCCGTTAAGTTTTTTACAAATTCAAGACCGATGTTTTAGGCCTTTTGATCGGAAGGATAATACGAGTCGATTGATGTAAAGTTTTCTCGAAAAGGTTTTCTGAACGATAAATTTTTTACATCCGATTGAAGCACCGTTAGGTTTAAACACCCGATTGAAGCTAGCACTATTTCGTTGTATGGAACGCCGTTCCGAGGTAACTTTCCCATCAATCGACTTGTATTATCCTTCCGATAAAAAGACTTAAAACATCGTTATTGAATTTCAAAAAAAATAAACGGCGTTAAAAAAAAATTTAACGACGGACCGGTGGTTACCAAAGTGATAAAAATTGGGACCGTTGACAACCAATTCAATAGTTAGGACCGGTAGAATAAAAACGTGATAGTTTAACTAGACCAGCAAAAATCAATATACGTTAATTAAATTTAAAACTTTTAAACTATAAAATCTTGCATGTGAGAATCTCTAAAAAAGTTTATTTAAAGAAGAAACATACTTAATTTTTTAGGGATTAATTTGAGAAGCATTGTGGATTCTCATGATCAAACCATGCATAGCGAGCGCTATGCATTGGTTTATAACGTCCAATTAATACACACTGCTTATCTGGACGTTGTGTAAGGTTATGGCGTGATGCTAATCATAACGTCAAAAAAGTAAATTTAAGAAAAATATAGCCGTTGGTTACACATAACGTCTCATACACTACTCCTTAGGACGTTACGGGGGCATTAAGGTTATATGTGATCTCAGTAAATAGAACTAATATAAGAAAAGGAAACGTCCGTGTCATCATATTAGGTAGATAATGTGCATCTATTCTTCCATAAATAGACCCTTTTGGGATATCACATATTCACATTCAACATCTATAATCAACCATCTTCTTAATTAACAATGGCGTCTAAAGCTCCGTCCGAAGGAGACATGATCAGGACTAACCGCTCTTCTACGTCGTCATACAGTAGTAGTACTACCACTGCAAGTAATAAACCGTTATCCATGCAATACACTTTAGGCCAAACTGCTCCAAACCTTTCAGATGCGGATCGTCGTGCAAAAAAGTCAGGAACCAATGAAGTCGGAGACAACACTACATCTAAATAAGGCAATATATGTCATATGAAGGTGTTGTGTTACTTATGGCAATAAGATATGATTGAAGTGTTTGTTGTATTGTTTTTAAAGTTTCATGGTCTTTGATCAATTGTCGTCGTGTCAGCTTATATAAGGTCGTGTTTGATTTAGAGTACTATATATTCTTGGGTGTTAACAATCTTAATTGTGTTTTTCGTTTTCAAAATAAATAAATTGTTTCAAAAGTCAACGCTATTCTTGTGTTGATTAATTATTGCATACAATGAACTTGTATTTGAAAGAGTGCTATTAATTATGAACTTGTATTTGAAAGACTGCTATCACATCGTACTAACAAGCTAACAACATCCGGAGCAAGACAATTTGGAAGATATCTTGAGAAAAGGTTTTAACACCGATCTATCCTATATGTCCTCTAGTTTATTCGAAGTCTTCCAATGGTGTAAGGTCGTCGATTTATTGGGAAAAAGTAGAAACATCACTTTGATCTCTGAGTTTAGAGGACTCAGTGGCTCACGAGAAATGAAAAGGAACATATTATATATGATCTCGAAGTCTTCATATACCACTTCTTCTAATACTGGATAGGGGATCACTAGTAGGAATGATATAATACTAATCCATGTTCTGTTGAATCAGAAAATTACTAAATAAAGACACACTTTTATTTAATAAGTTGACTCACAACTATTTCACTCTAGATTCCATAAATCCAATCAACACCTAAGGTATTTATAACCATACCAACCTATTCCTATTACAACTAGGAAACATAAACATAATAATAAGCAAAAACTAATTAGAGACAAACTCAAATACTAATAATAAATAGATAAAATTGTTATTAGTTAATTCTTCTTCAAGTCATCTCATGAGAATTACTGAACCGCCCTTAATGAAGTATAATATCGTCAAGTTTAATACTCTCTCTCGATATTAACTTCTTCAAGACTCCCTCTCAATTGTGACTTGTTCATAGCTCGTGCTTCTTTCCTTTCGGTAGTCCTTTAGCTCGGTAGTTTTGCTCCCTCTTGAACTTGACCAATAACAAAACTCGATCAATCGGAAGAAAGGATAACATGCCAACTGCTTTCAACCAAATTGAATCAAAGGGCTCACCAAGATCCGATCGGGATCTTTTACCACTGCCTTCGAACGAGTCTTCTATTGTTCAGCCTACTAAACTACTCCGACACACGGAGATTTAATCATCCCGACACACGGTGATGACACAACAACATTGAAACCTTCAACGTTGAACACTAGTTTATAGCCATTCAGACTTACCGATCTTGATAACGGAGATAGACTTAACTAAAAGAACTTTAATTAATTTGACGAGCATAAACCTTGCTCGTGTAACTCCAATTCAGAAGGTTGGACCTAGTTTTGATCAACGCTTCATAGATCAGAAACTTATCCACTCGACCACCGCCGTTGCAGCCCCGCACGGGGTTGCTCCTCTTCTTAGAGCACGACTCTCAAACCCGTGATACGAGCCCTTGGCTCTGATAACACTTGTTGAACTAGAGAATTACTAAATAAAGACACACTTTTATTTAATAAGTTGACTCACAATGTGACAACCCCATTTTTAGACCCATATTTTGTGGGTTAGGACCCACTAATATAATAGAATGCGTGTCGGGCTAGGCTATTAGACCCGAACTAGTCTAGACATTTAGACTTCACCCGTCTTCAAAACATTAGACTAGGCTCAAGAAGTTAATTAAATGAAACTATACCAATAGTATGTGAATATAATAAAAGTAGTAACAATAATAATAAAATACGAATCCTAAAAACGCAAATGGGATTTATACTCCTTATGTTATAATTAATAAATTGTAAAGTAAAATCCAATTACACCAACCCCCACGTAATATTTGGGTGAATCTTATTCCTTTTGATAAAGCAATTCAATTTTTAATAGTAATTATCAAACCAATTTGATCTCATCGAAAACAAACCTTTAACCAATTTCAAAACTTGAATTCCTAACTAAATGCACTGATCATTACCCATCCTACGTAAAACAATAAGGATTTCTAAAAGACATTATATTCTTATTTAAACTATTTACTAAAGACTTATCAAATTGAAACCAACTACCTAATCCTAAACTTTCGACCCAAGAATTAATTCATAATACCCTTCACCCTCCTTATATTCACATCACTTTTGAAACCCCATAATGTTATTCTCCTCTCTGCAAGTTTTACAAGGTAACAACTAAAACTCTAATCCAATTTCAATCCTTAAGTTCTAGTAAAATACATACTCATCATAAATTCTTATATTACCGTAAGCGCGCCACCTCACCACAGCGTTGGAACCCGTTGAAGCCTTCTTCAATCCGTCCAAATTAATCTGCCCCGAAGGTAGGTACCTTTCTCTAAACCATTCTTTGTGTTTATAAATCTACACTCGAAACTTTTCCCATGAAATAAGCATACCATGATGTTAAACTAAACCTTATTGAAGAAAATTCCGAAAGCATATCTAAAATAATACCAACACTATCTTTATAAACACCATACTGGAAATCGTGAATCTTTGCAAAAGGTAACGCAGGGATCTAAATTACGGTTGAGGCATACGGTTTAACCGAATAATAACCCGTTAAAAATAAGAAACACATAGGAGTAATTAAAACTCATATTTTCATTCCTCTAAATGATTTAACAGACTACAACAGCAAGAAGTAGCAAAAACGATTAGTTATAAATTTGAATTTAGCTATCTACTTTTATTATTTAATATTAGATCATAACCTTCATATAAGAATTAAACGATTTGTTCGATCAATACCATTTGCTAAAACTCACTGTTGTATCCTCACATAAGTTTACCCAACATCCTTGGATATTAATGTTGATAATCTAAACAGTGATTTAGGGTATGTTGCATACAAAGAGATTAGGAAATAATATGATTAATATTTTATGTCTAAATGCTCTGGGTAATTACAAGTTATGAATAATTTTTTAAAACTAATTCTCTGATAATTATAGTGTTATATTAAGATATGCACAGTGACAACTTTTAATGATGATGCTTAACGATGCTAAAACATTCACCGCGTGTACAAACATTTATGCAAATAGTTGATTAATAATACGAAGTGTTTGGAATGGGATGTTAAACCCGAAAGGTAAATAAAGTTAACTAATGCAAAATACATATGGAACACAAGCAAGTACCGTCCAAGACTGAAACTAAACCAAACATATAACTTTCAACTCTAGATATTTATAACACGAACAAGACATTCGGTTCATAGAAGAAAAACTATTAACATGAGCTAATTAATCACCTCATTTAAACTTACGACACATGTATGAATTATAGGTTCATCGTGAATATCTTGTTGCTAGTTTTCTACACTCGAGGTGAGTTCACAGCCCCTATTTTTACTTTTAATCTTTGGGGTGAGAAACATGCTTACACGTAAACTTATACTTTATTTATTTTTGGAATTTATACGCACTTATGTTTGTGATGCTTGTAGTCGATTTGTTGTTATTCTCATGGGTTTTAAACTATACTTGTCTCATACTCTTAAGTCCCCTTTTAAGCTACACAACTAGTTAACTTTATTTTTAAGCCGGTGGATATGTTTGGATAGTACTATTCGGGTTGACACCCCCATTCAGGGTTGGTCGCGCCAACCACAGTCACGATGCGACTAACTGGGTGAAAATATTCAAAGTCAATGATAAACTTAGAATGCCCTTGAGACGGGGTATTCGTTGGGGCAAATGATTCTTGTCAGGAGGTTTAGTTGTGGACTCATGTTAATTACTTCATTTGCTATACTTGCTCGTTATATATTTTGCTATACACACATGCACTTTATTATTGAGTCTAAAACCTGTGAATCTCACCAACTTTATAGTTGACCGTTTTTAGCATGTTTCTCAGGTGGCAATAACTAAGTAAGTTTGGAATCTTTGGCTTGGATGCGTTAGTGAAGAGCATGGACTTTAATTTGAGACTTTATTTGCATTAGACTTATAATTATTTATTTGGTAGAATTGATTGTCGTTTTGTTTGTCCTCTTTGTTTGGATTTTTGTTTTCAAGTTTGAATCTTTGACACTATAGATCGGATTCGTGAGACATATCCGTGTCGAACGTATGTCACGACTCTTTTTAATGAAATTCATTTTTAGTATTCTCTTAAATACCAAGGGTTGTGAGATACGATCGCCGCGCCCCGGTGTTTCCGCCATCGGGGTGTGACAGATTGGTATCAGAGCCCAACGGTTATAGAGAACTAGGAGATCACCGACCTAGACTATAACCTAGTACCCCTCATGTAGGCATGATAGGATTAAGTGTTAATTTCAGTCTTTTATATCTATTTTCGTCTTATTGTCGGCTTGCTATATAGACATGGCTAGAGGACTAAGCAAACAAGATGCTATTCCGATCGACGAATCCCCTACGAGGGGAGAGCTACCGCCCTTTACTCCGGTTTTTCCCTCTAATGCGTCGAAGTTTGGCGCGAGCCGATTCGTACCTTTACCTGAAAAAGAGGGTACCGAAGAGACAGAACCGACCATGGATGAAAGTGACTCATCCTCGACTAATAAAACTTCATCCGAATCTAGGCGTGTCAAGCCTCACGGGAAAGGAATTATGGAGGCCGATACTACCCCAAAAAGGCAAACTGCTCGCATGTTAGTGAGACCGACCGCCTTGTTTCCCGAAGGATGGAAAACTTTTACTCCTCGAGATGAAGCAGGCCCTTCAAGGCCGAGGTCATCACCGCCTCAAGGAACAACATCAAGAGTTCGAGAAAAATGTCCAAGAGTGCATCATAGCGTGCCTCAAGGATATTATACGCCTTATCATCCATATAGCCATCCGAATCGTGTTACACATTATAGCCTACCTGGAGGGCGACAACATATTTCAGGACCTTCTCGTATGTGTGACCCTCGGTCATCAAGTAAACCAACAAGTCTTCATCTACATGATCCGTATATAAACAGAGAATGGCTTCTCTACGAAAACTATAATAAGGTGGTGGCTGAGAGAGATGAAGCTCGAGCTCAACTTCAAGATTTAAGGATGATATGTGAGAGCTTTATGGCGCCGATCAGAGGAGTTGCACCAACAATGCGTCGTTATCCTCCATATTGAAGTCTTATTTTCGTACTATTTTATTCTATTTTATTATTTTTATTTCTATGACACGAGGTGAATTTTCTACTGCCGTAGGCCGTTTATTAGTTTTGGGTTTGGATTTCTATTTTCGTTTGTTGCGTTATTTCGGATATTTGGTTTAAGTGGTTGAATAAGATTGTGGTTTTGACTCTTTATGGTGTGTACACTATTTTATAGTAATGTGATTCTTGTACTAGACATTAGTGGCTTTCAAAAATTCTGTAGTACTCATAACACCTATTTTATGTCTAGAATATGCCTCCTCGAAGAGACCCCACCGACCCCGATATTGCTGCTTTAATTGCCCAACAACTTGCAGCCGTTATTCCACAAATCGTGACCCAAGTCAGTGAAACCATCCGTAACAACCCAGGTGGTTCAGGAGGAACTACTGGTGGGAATAGGCGCGCCCACAAAGACTTTTTGTCATGTAAGCCACCAGAATTTCTAGGGACTGAAGGGGCGGTTGGAGCCATGAGGTGGATTGAGAAAATGGAGTCGATATTCGACCTTAGTGACTGTCCCAACAACTCAAGGGTGAAGTTTGCCGCTGGTACGTTTAAGGATAAAGCGCTAACATGGTGGAATGGTGAGGTTCGAGCAAGAGGACGAGAGGCGGCTACACGAATGACTTGGGATGCCTTCAAGACACTAATGACAACGGAGTATTGCCCAAAGAACGAAATGCAAAAGTTGGAGAATGAATTTTGGAACCACTCAATGGTTGGAGCTGATCATGCTGCTTATACTGATCGATTCCATGATCTGTCAAAGCTAGTGCCACATCTTGTCACACCGGAGTCGAAGAGGATTGACCGCTACATCTGGGGTTTGGCTCCAGAGATTAGGGGAAACGTTCGTTCTAGTAACCCTACAACCATGCAAGCAGCTATACTGGCAGCAGGGACGATGACTGATGAGAAAGTTAGGACTGGGGAGTTAGTGAAAGCTGGTTCAGATGAGAAGAGGAAGAATGCTGAGAGCTCAGAAACGAAAGATGATGACAGGTCGGGTAAGAAGGCAAAGTTTATGGGGAATTATGCTGCTATAACTCAGGAGAGAACTCAATACAGTGGACCACACCCAAAGTGCAATAGGTGTAACTACCACCACCGAGGTGCATGTGCTACTTGTACAAATTGTAACCAAGTTGGTCATATTGCTAAGTATTGTCGTCAGGACAACAATCAGGGACCAAGGAATGCATCGAATCAACAACCTAATCAGAGAGCCTGCTATGAATGTGGTAGTACCGAGCATCTTCGTAACACATGCCCGCGCCTGAACAACGCTCGGGGTGACAATGCAAACCCGGGAAGGGCGAACGAGGGAAACAATGGGAGAGGAAACCAAGCTCAAGGGAATCAAGACCATGGAAATAATGCTCGTGGCAGGGCATTTGTCTTGGGGACGAATGATGCTCGTCAAGATCCAACGGTCGTTATGGGTATGTTTCTTTTAAATCATTACTTCGTGACGGTATTATTTGACTCAGGAGCCGATACTTATTTTGTTTCAACTAGATTTGCCCCATTACTTGATATATCCCCTACTAGTTTAGAAGATAAATACACTATTGAACTAGCAAATGGTAAAGTTCTTGAGGCTCATAGCTAAGGGTTGTACGCTACACTTGAATGACCACCTATTTAGTATAGACCTTGTACCATTCGAACTAGGAAGCTTTGACGTGATGCATGGCTTTACACTGAAAATTTAGTCTTAAATACTTGCGATACTAAAATTTCGAGGACGAAATTTTTATAAGGAGGGGAGAATGTGACAACCCCATTTTTAGACCCATATTTTGTGGGTTAGGACCCACTAATATAATAGAATGCGTGTCGGGCTAGGCTATTAGACCCGAACTAGTCTAGACATTTAGACTTCACCCGTCTTCAAAACATTAGACTAGGCTCAAGAAGTTAATTAAATGAAACTATACCAATAGTATGTGAATATAATAAAAGTAGTAACAATAATAATAAAATACGAATCCTAAAAACGCAAATGGGATTTATACTCCTTATGTTATAATTAATAAATTGTAAAGTAAAATCCAATTACACCAACCCCCACGTAATATTTGGGTGAATCTTATTCCTTTTGATAAAGCAATTCAATTTTTAATAGTAATTATCAAACCAATTTGATCTCATCGAAAACAAACCTTTAACCAATTTCAAAACTTGAATTCCTAACTAAATGCACTGATCATTACCCATCCTACGTAAAACAATAAGGATTTCTAAAAGACATTATATTCTTATTTAAACTATTTACTAAAGACTTATCAAATTGAAACCAACTACCTAATCCTAAACTTTCGACCCAAGAATTAATTCATAATACCCTTCACCCTCCTTATATTCACATCACTTTTGAAACCCCATAATGTTATTCTCCTCTCTGCAAGTTTTACAAGGTAACAACTAAAACTCTAATCCAATTTCAATCCTTAAGTTCTAGTAAAATACATACTCATCATAAATTCTTATATTACCGTAAGCGCGCCACCTCACCACAGCGTTGGAACCCGTTGAAGCCTTCTTCAATCCGTCCAAATTAATCTGCCCCGAAGGTAGGTACCTTTCTCTAAACCATTCTTTGTGTTTATAAATCTACACTCGAAACTTTTCCCATGAAATAAGCATACCATGATGTTAAACTAAACCTTATTGAAGAAAATTCCGAAAGCATATCTAAAATAATACCAACACTATCTTTATAAACACCATACTGGAAATCGTGAATCTTTGCAAAAGGTAACGCAGGGATCTAAATTACGGTTGAGGCATACGGTTTAACCGAATAATAACCCGTTAAAAATAAGAAACACATAGGAGTAATTAAAACTCATATTTTCATTCCTCTAAATGATTTAACAGACTACAACAGCAAGAAGTAGCAAAAACGATTAGTTATAAATTTGAATTTAGCTATCTACTTTTATTATTTAATATTAGATCATAACCTTCATATAAGAATTAAACGATTTGTTCGATCAATACCATTTGCTAAAACTCACTGTTGTATCCTCACATAAGTTTACCCAACATCCTTGGATATTAATGTTGATAATCTAAACAGTGATTTAGGGTATGTTGCATACAAAGAGATTAGGAAATAATATGATTAATATTTTATGTCTAAATGCTCTGGGTAATTACAAGTTATGAATAATTTTTTAAAACTAATTCTCTGATAATTATAGTGTTATATTAAGATATGCACAGTGACAACTTTTAATGATGATGCTTAACGATGCTAAAACATTCACCGCGTGTACAAACATTTATGCAAATAGTTGATTAATAATACGAAGTGTTTGGAATGGGATGTTAAACCCGAAAGGTAAATAAAGTTAACTAATGCAAAATACATATGGAACACAAGCAAGTACCGTCCAAGACTGAAACTAAACCAAACATATAACTTTCAACTCTAGATATTTATAACACGAACAAGACATTCGGTTCATAGAAGAAAAACTATTAACATGAGCTAATTAATCACCTCATTTAAACTTACGACACATGTATGAATTATAGGTTCATCGTGAATATCTTGTTGCTAGTTTTCTACACTCGAGGTGAGTTCACAGCCCCTATTTTTACTTTTAATCTTTGGGGTGAGAAACATGCTTACACGTAAACTTATACTTTATTTATTTTTGGAATTTATACGCACTTATGTTTGTGATGCTTGTAGTCGATTTGTTGTTATTCTCATGGGTTTTAAACTATACTTGTCTCATACTCTTAAGTCCCCTTTTAAGCTACACAACTAGTTAACTTTATTTTTAAGCCGGTGGATATGTTTGGATAGTACTATTCGGGTTGACACCCCCATTCAGGGTTGGTCGCGCCAACCACAGTCACGATGCGACTAACTGGGTGAAAATATTCAAAGTCAATGATAAACTTAGAATGCCCTTGAGACGGGGTATTCGTTGGGGCAAATGATTCTTGTCAGGAGGTTTAGTTGTGGACTCATGTTAATTACTTCATTTGCTATACTTGCTCGTTATATATTTTGCTATACACACATGCACTTTATTATTGAGTCTAAAACCTGTGAATCTCACCAACTTTATAGTTGACCGTTTTTAGCATGTTTCTCAGGTGGCAATAACTAAGTAAGTTTGGAATCTTTGGCTTGGATGCGTTAGTGAAGAGCATGGACTTTAATTTGAGACTTTATTTGCATTAGACTTATAATTATTTATTTGGTAGAATTGATTGTCGTTTTGTTTGTCCTCTTTGTTTGGATTTTTGTTTTCAAGTTTGAATCTTTGACACTATAGATCGGATTCGTGAGACATATCCGTGTCGAACGTATGTCACGACTCTTTTTAATGAAATTCATTTTTAGTATTCTCTTAAATACCAAGGGTTGTGAGATACGATCGCCGCGCCCCGGTGTTTCCGCCATCGGGGTGTGACACACAACTATTTCTCTCTAGATTCCATAAATCCGATCAACACCTAAGGTATTTATAATCATACCAACCTATTCCTATTACAACTAGGAAACATAAACATAATAATAAACAAAAACTAATTAGAGATAAACTCAAATACTAATAATAAATAGATAGATTTCTAATAACAATAAAATTTTTATTAGTTAATTCTTCTTCAAGTCATCTCATGAGAATTACTAAACCGCCCTTAATGAAGTATAATATCGTCAAGTTTAATATGTTTCACACGACCAAGGAAGCATCGGTTTTTAATCTCATTATGACTTGGTTGTTCAAAAGAATAAAACCCTTTCTATTTGAAAACAATTTTTTTAAATACCAGTTCTTGAGATTGCATTTTGTAACTGTTTTGGCCAATAACACTATTCTTATTAAGTTTTTCTGCCAGTGTAAAGGTAGTTAATTGTTTGGTATTTTACATTTAAGAAGATGTTTATGTTAACAACAAAAATTTTTATTTAATATATAAGAAGCTAGTTATGTAATTACTCAAATTAACAAAAACAACACTGAATCTTTTTCTTTCTCCCTTAAATGAGTTTTTTCACTTGTATGCTATCAAAACATGTTTCCATTTTTTTAAACCGTTAGTCTTTTTTAATTTGTTTCGTTTCGTTTCTTTAAGACGTTCGATTGCTCAAAATTCGTTCATTCATTAATCCTTTTGTTTATTAAAATCGTTTGTTTTTTCTATTTTAACTTTTTAATTTTTTTTTGTTTATGTAAACCTCATTTTTAAGTATTCGTTTTTATATCATTTGTTCATTTTAACTTTTTCGTTTTTCAGTTACGGCCTTTCTAATCTTAAAATAATTATTTTTTTAGATCATTTTTTTATGTCGGTTTTATCTGGTCTTTAATCTCATTTAAAAATATATTTTGTCATATGTGTTATGAAAAAAGTTCAAAAAATAAGAACTTTAAAAATAATAATGGTATTAAAAAACGAGCGCTTTTAAAAAAGCATACATTTTAAAAAGGACCTTAAAAAGAAGTTAAAATAAACTGTCTGAATAGACGTATGATTAAATAATTAAAAGGTTTAAACAATGAAATATAATTGAACAAAAGGCTAAAAGAAGAAGTTTAAAACGGGCGGTTTTTTAAAAAGGGAACGATTTTAATAAAAAATGTGTAAATGATAACATAAAGATCAACGATTTAAACAATCGTAAAAATATCAAAATAGAAAAGACTAACGGTTTGAACAATCTAAGTGTTCTAAGTAGGACTGTAAACGAACCGAACTTTCAGCGAACAGTTTGTGAATCGTTCGGCGGGAAGTTCGTTTGTGTTCGTTCGTTTAATAAACAAACGAACACGGACAAAAAAATCCGTTCGTTAAGCTAAACGAACGGACATGAACAGAGGCTTCGTTCGTTCGTTTACGTTCGTGAACGTTTGGTAACATGTTCGTTTATGTCCTTTCGTTTAAGTTCGGTAGGTCGTTATGTTTTTAGATTTTATATTTATCATTTAGGTGAATACTTTTACATTTATAAAAGCAAATATGGTCATGACAACATTACTTTTGCTGTGTTTGAAGCAAATTATGGTTAAGACTTATTTGGTTCTGTTGTATATAAAGTTTTAATTCAAATAACCTTAATCAAATCAAAATGGCTTATTTAGATACTAATTTGATATAGTGGATTAATTGAGGTTATAAGGTTTAGTTAAAAAAAATTGTGTTTTAAATCATTTTTAAT
The DNA here is from genome assembly GCA_030867185.1 of Tagetes erecta. Lineage (NCBI taxonomy): Eukaryota > Viridiplantae > Streptophyta > Magnoliopsida > Asterales > Asteraceae > Tagetes > Tagetes erecta. The sequence continues at coordinate 1,897,630 of CM061489.1, read as the reverse complement.
CTAATTTTTCTTTATTGTAAACAATCCCAGTAGATTAGAGATCCTGGTATCTTGGGTGTTGACGTGGTTAAGGATATTTTTGGGATAATTATGACTTATTGATTAGTTGTCATGTTAATTAACTTTGGATAATTGTCTAATTTGGCTAAGGTTAATTTATTATTTTGGTTGTGGAATGGTAAAAATTAACAATGTTTTGTCAATATTTTATAGTCAAACGTTCGTTTGTGTCCGTTTGTGTTCGTTTTGTCCGTTTGTGTCCATTTGTGTCCATGAACAAAGTTCACGAACCGTTCGCGAACAACTTTGAAACCTTAACAAACGAACACGGACAAATTTTTCTGTTCGGAACTTGTTCACGAACAGTTCGTGAACAACTTAAAACCTTAACAAACGAACACGGACAAGCCTCATCCGTATCCGTGCGGTTCGTTTACAACCCTAGTTCTAAGAAAAGAAACATTAAAAAAAAAGAGAAATGACTTAAAAAACAATTAAATGAAAACATTTTGTTAATAACATAAAAGTAAAAAAGTCATTTGAGAGAGAAGAAAGAAGTGTGGAGTTGTTTTCTTAGCGTATTATGTTACAACCCCACTTTCACCATCATTTCAATAGTTGTTCCTTTTATTTTTCATACTATTATTATATTTTCAATGTTTTAGTGTGTAATGTTTAAGCCATGTTCTTCTTTATGGTAGGTTGTAGTTAATTTTCTTTTGCATATTTATATTATGTATGTTTCAATTGAGAGGGAGAATGAAAATAAATTAAGAAAATTGTTCCAAGTCTTGTGTTCTTATCTTAATTTTTAGAGGCTATTTAACAAAATCTAAAATATTAAGTGCTGAATGGTTAAAAGGTCTGAACCACTTAACTGAACCATTTAGAGTCTTTTTTTTATGGAACAAATGCTCTGAATGATTAAGTACTGAACTGAACCATTAACAAGTGAAACAAACAGTCCCTTAGTCCGTTTCACTTCAAATCACCAATTTATATAATTATACATTTTAATGAATTTAATATATAAATTAAATTATCATTTCACAAAAAAATTTAAAAGTACAAAAAAATAAAAAAAAACCGAAAATAAATAATTTAAAAAACTAAAAAAAGTACAAGACATAATTAAAAAAACGAAAAAAAAATCTAAGACAGTCCAAGACTGTATTTCTCCCTAATTCACTAGTTGTAGTATTCGGCTAACTGTCGGTCGATGGTCGTAAGATGCTCGGTTGGTACGGCGAGATATAACATATCTTTTCGTTTTTTTCTTTTTCCGTCAACTCCAATTTTTTTGCTCCTTTGATTTTTTAAAATCGAGCTCTTCTTTTTTGTTTTGGTTGAAATCTTTCATTTGTTAAGTCAAAGCCGACATGCCTTTCGGGTCGGCTGATTGTGCACTTGTCGAGCCTGAACATTTAACTCGGTTTGCTTTACCCCTTCCAACCGGCCTTTCAAGCTTGGCTTCGTCCGGAAAGGCATTCTCGTTTAGATCATAAAAGCTGCGAGCCACGGATCCTCCGACACTTTCACCAACCTCGTTTGTCGATGAGCTTTTTGATTTTTTGGTCGACTCAAAGGCTCAGGGGGAAACCACTTGGGAATACTCCGAAATAGTTGCCAAATCCTAACTGGTGACGAGCTCGGTTGTTCTAGGTCGTAGTTTGTTATTGTTGTGGTTAACCATTCATTTCCAACCAAAACACTAGTCTTTAGCAGTTTTTTTCAAAGAACACAGTGTTGAACTTCAACGTTTTGCCAAAGTGTTCTCAACTGCTCATCAAGATTGTCTATCGATCGGTATTTTTCACGTCCAAGCTTATCATGAAATAATACTTGAACACGACGCCAAAAAGAATCTCCAATTTGAGCGTTTTCTAAAAAAGAACACAAAGTTAGTATATTTTAATAAAATAAAATACACAAAGTTATATTTTTAAATAATAATGTTACCAATTGCGCCATCCTTGGATATTGAGACCCACGAAGTAGCTAAAGCGGCTTGCTCCTCATAGGTTTATCATCAACTTGCTTCGGTTTATGACAGGGGATATCCATAATGTGAGTTTTTAAGTTTTTAAGACCATATACAGTAAATAGAGCCTTAAGTGAGAGTTATCCGCCATGTGATGTACAAATTAGCAAGGGACTTTATAACAAAAATTATATAGTGGACGAAGTCCTATAAAACCTCTACTAATAATTACTAGATATTGTTTCTTATTTAATATTAAAGTAAAAACATACAACGCCTTGGGCAATTTTTTGGAATTTAACGCCATGGTGTGATGAGGTGGGGGTGTTATAGGGGTTCTAAAATGACATCTAATGTCCATCACACATGGTCTAAATATGTAATTAGGTAATGTATTTATTAATGTTTTGTATAAAAAAAATACCATAATGGTTAAAATGTATTTTCTTATTAAAGTTTTATTTTTTTATCAATGAAAAGTTTTCTAATAATAGTTATTTTTGTATTTAATTAAAAAAATACTTAATATTAAAAAAAAATTGATGACGTGGAGTTAAGGGGATTTAAACCATTTTCTTCAAATAAGATTGGGTGTAATAGGGAAAGTGGTGACGTCTAGTTAAACCATTTCCCTTGGCATAGATAGTCGGGTGAAATTTTTGAAATTCGAGTGTGTGTAATGTGTATGGTTTTGTTAAAACTACTAATTAATTAATTAACATGGATAAATACAGTAGTAGAACTATTTAGGGATGAGCGTTTGGTACCGAAATACCGAACCGATACTCGTACCGTACCGGTACCGTACCGAACCGGTACCGTACCGATAGATTCGGTACCGGTATCGGTACCCACTTTTACATGTTTTCGGTATCGGTATTTTCGGTATCGGTACCGGTTCGGTACCAATACCTTAAATTTACCTAAAAGTACTTGTTCCGTACCTATACCGTACCGGTACCGTACCGAACCGGTACCGTACCGATAGATTCGGTATCGGTACCGGTACCCACTTTTCCATGTTTTCGGTATCGGTATTTTCGGTATCGGTACCGGTTCGGTACCGGTACAGTACCAATCTCATCCCTAGAACTATTTTCTACACACTTAATTTGCATGAAATCACGGTTACTTGTTTTTAACTATGGTTAGCTAGTACGCTTAAGTTTTGGCTTTCACTTGACAAGTTACGTAATTGATTTCACACTCGCTCTTTGATAAGTTACATATTGACCTCTAAATTTATATGATTGACAATTTTGACCCTACAACCTTTTATACTTAACAAATTGACACCTCATATTGAAAACACACCAACTCATTGCCATTGGGTTATATTGGTGAGATCCATAGACCATAATCATAGCCGTTAGTTTTTTTACGATAAGGTAGCAGTTAGTATCTCATAGTATTCAAATATTATTGTTTGGATTTAAACATACGATCTTCAAAAAAGATAAAGCCTTCACTTCTCGCTTTTAAATACTAAATTAAAAGATCATTGACATTCATAATTGTGGTTTAGTAGTTGTGTTTATGTCTTGGACACATCGCCCTTTGAAAGGGTGGTGACTGGGGACTTAACCTTGTACTGTTTTCCATTTGTTACGTACTCAATTAATATTCACCATAAAACAATATTAGACTTGGAACAAATAAGAGTATAAGACTTGCACAATATATATGATGATGATATATTAGTATTTTATTGAAAGTTGCATATAACAAATAAGAGTATAAGACTTGCACAATATATATGATGATGATATATTAGTATTTTATTGAAAGTTGCATATAACAAATAAGAGTATAAGACTTGCACATTATATAATGATATATTAGGCTATTAGCATTTTATTGCAAGTTGGATAATTAAGAACAAGTCGGTTTAAAGTTCTATATTCATTGATCTTAACTACGTCCTTTTATTTTTCTTGTTTATATCATGGGTTAACTATTAAATTTTAATACTTATAAAAATGAGTATTGGTTCTTGTCAGTCTCATTCCCAACTAACACATTTATTATCAAGACTCTTAACACTTTATTTGTCGTATCACCCTGATTTTATCTAACTAGTTTTGTTTATTTTGCGTGGCATTCTTATGTGGCATAAAAATAAAATGACACAATAAATGAAGTGTTAAGTTGGAAGTGGTGATAGTGAATGTGTTAGTTAGTTAATAGTGATAACAACCAATACCCCATATTTTTTTGGACAGTGAAATGAATAAAATCGGGCTACCCGGGGTAGCCCAATGACGAAAGACAACCCCATACGCTCTACGAACACAAACAGCGTTATGATTTCACTAAATAATAAACTTTGTTTTTTGTTTCATTTTAAAGTAGATTTACACTTAGACTGACTGATATTTTGATATTTGGATGTATAGGAGGTAAACATGCATGTGTGGATTTAACATGTGTTTCCACACTAGTAGGCTTGGAAAATGATGTTTTTAGAGTGTGTCAAGCTGCTTTAAAAGCTGCTGCTTCCAAAGTGGCTAAACACGAGAAAGCATGCATTGACAACCAACATGTATTCGTTCCATTTGCATTTGATACCTTTGGTTTTCTTGCACCTAAGGTCGTGGATGTACTTAATCGAGTCCAACGGGTTATGCATAGCTTTGTTATGACCCCGATGTCTATGAATGTAGTGTTTAAACGATTTGGTTTTGCTATTCAAAAAAGGTTAGCGGTGCAGCTTTTTGCCCGTTTACCTTCTATTTCTATGTAAATAACTTTTAACATGAATATTAAAACATTTGACTAAAAAAACCAATAACAAAACAGAATAAATTAAAAAAAAATACCAGTCATTTAAGTTCCGATATTAATGGTCAACATGGATGGAAAAGGGGAGGAAAGAACATTTGGTTGAAGAAAATTTATACGTTTACTTGGCCGTGTAAGTCAAAGTATAAATTACAACCATAAGATTAAAGAAAATTAATGGTTGAGATGTGTTTCAATAGTTTTTTTTTTCCAACATATGAATATAGTCTAAACAAATCAGTAATATAATTCTAAGTACGTACTAAATACATTTGAAGTAGTTAAACACTCACATAGTTAATTAATTAATAATAACAGTCTTTCAAATACAAGTTCATTGTATACAAAACTCAACACAAGAATAGCGTTGACTTTTGAAACAACTTATTTTTGAAAAAAAACACAACACAACCATAACTAATAAGATGTGACCCAACAAACAATTGATCATAGACCATACATAGAAACTTCAATAACAATACAAACAAACAATCAGTTGTCGTCGTCGTTGTCGTTGTTGTTGTTTCCATGAGTAAAGCCTGTAAACGAGGCCGCCTTAGTCACATCGGTGGTTGTTCCCGCTTCCTGGATGTCTGACCTTCTTACACGATTATCCGCACCCGAAAGCCCAGGAGCATTTTGACCTAAAGTATATTGCATCGATACCGGTTTATTACCAATAGTAGTACTACTACTGCTGTAAGACGAAGCGCCGGCCTGTCTCACGCCTGAGTAGGATGGAGCTGACATTGTTACAAAGTAAAACTGGTAAGATGGTTGATTGATTGATCAAGAGATGTTGAATGAATGTGATTGAAAACAAAGTGGTGTATTTATAGGAGGACAATCATACATACACAATGTGTACCTAACTAATGTCATGACCAAGTCACTTTACTTTATAATTATGAGTGTCGTGAGATGGAAATTAATAATATTTTTATCTTACAATTATTTGGACACATGCAATAGGCTTAAAAGACAAATAAGGGGTCTCAAAAGTCAAATCTCAATGCCAATATTAGTTTATCCTTAACTATAGTTTTATTATTAGCGATCGGATCGAATATACTGAGTGTATTTGTTTGTTTTATCGTTAATTATTTGCATGTTAGTATTTTAACTATAACAAGTTACTTGCATCACATTTGAACACACGTGATTATTAAAACTTTTGTTTCTTTTTTAAACAAATTAACATAAAGTTTAATAATAATGGAAGCTAGTAATTAAAAGAGAATAAAAACACTTCAAAAAATTTGAGTTTCGTGTATTACCTTTTCTTAATTTTTTAACGCTAATTTTTGTTCTTGTAACTATAATAAGCTATAATTAGTTGTATAAGTTTTTCTTAAATATTGTAACAACAACAATTAAATTATAATTAGGGACATCACCGGCCTGATGATAATATATTAGCTTTTTATTGCAAGTTAGATAATTAATCTCGTAAACTAGTTAAGAACCAATTAGTTTAAAGTGAAGGTCTATATTCCAAGATATTTTGAGCTATAATTTACATATACAAAAAAGTATGTCCTGTTATTTTCATGTTGTAAATCATTGGTCCTACAGGAAATTTAAAACGCGTATCGATCCACTCTCTCTCACTAAATATCAAGAGGGTGGATGCATTATTGATTTATTTCTAACACCTCAATCATAGCATGGTTGGTATAAAAGTTAAAGTTTTTGTCACACGGGTTAGAAAAAAAGAACACTAACGGTAAGAAAAGATAAAATGATAAATTAAAAAATTTAAAACTCATAATATAAATCGAATTTTAAAAAAGTGTTTCGAAAATCTTATTCCACATATTGTCATCTTTAAAAAACGAAAAATTCAAAAATTAACGTTTTCATTGTGTCAAATTTTACATGACAAAACGGTGTTTTTTTTAACTTTTTGTTTATTTTTTTTCTGGAGGAGAACGACTTGAGAACAAAGACTCTGAAACACCTTTTTTAAATTTGATTTAATTTGTGAGTTATGATTTTTTTTATCGTCAATGTGGGACTAACTCACTTGGTAGAAGCATTACCTCTTAGGTTGGAGGTCATGGGTTCAAATTCATGCATTAATGTCATTTGGTGTAGTTTAGTAGCATATGTAATATGTTTGTCGTTAAAAATAATTGTGTTTTTTACCATTGTGTAATTTCTTCTTCAATTCAAACTAGGTATATTCATGTTGTCTACCAATAGAAACACAACCCCTTAAACCACCAACCAATAGTAATACAACATCTCACGCAACACAAAAAAACACTATTTATAATGTTTGTATTTCAATATAGTTAAATATCTATATAAAATGCCTAAAGGGGAAGAATGGGCAAATTACCGAGTTGAACGTGTTCACATGTACATTTTGACGCCGGTTAGAAGTATGCAACACAAAATTTACCAAGTTTATGTCATCGCACGGGGCTGTCGCCTTCATCAGGAAAATACACGTTCCCACTTTTCTAGTAAGTTTATACATATTTCATCATAACTCTCGTGTACTTTTTCTTATTCATTGCTAGTGCTTGACCAACACAAAATGCTTACCTAGTCTCCGTATTAATGTCTCTATTGAGACTAGAAACTTAGTTACTTTGAAAACCGAAGTCTTACAAGTAGAATATCTTATGATGGTTATATCCTTCCCTCTATTTTTTGATTTTTTTAAAAATAGTATAAAACTCGAAAAGAAAATGGGCAATGAATCAATGAGTGTCAGAAAAAAAGTTTATGGTAATACCGTTTATCGGATTCACGGTTTTTGGGTATGTGACATCTCCAACAATTGGATGTCAACTTAATGTTGGTTTCAGAAGAAATTGTGTATACATGTTAACCACGACTTCAACTAACTCAGCTAAGTCCCTTACCACAATTATCGACATTGATGCTCTATTTGTTAACTAGCCACATGTGTGAGTAATCTAACACTTAACTGATCGACCGTCAATTTGAGGGGAAAATTTTCTTACCAACGCCAAGTGTAGGTAAAACGAATAACCAACACATGTTAAGTGTAAGTCATTTTGAAAATAAATAAACAAAAATTTACCTGCACATATACAAACATGTGTAGGTATTTATCCACACATGAGTAGGTGTAGATATATTATGTGTAAGTAAACACCTCAATTTCTTGTAGTGATAGAATTTGACAAGAATAAGTAGCTAGAATTCGACGTTGTGTATCCGACTTGTATCACTATTCAGTATTCACAAGAATGACGTCAAATGGAAGCGTTAGCTGTGTTGTCAAAAGGGTTAAGGCTGGTTGTAAATTTAATTGCAAGTTGGCTTACTAATATGTTAAAACTAGGTTTGTGATGTGACTCGTTACACATTATGTTCTTAGCAATAGAGTCGGAAGAAAAAATAGTATTATTTTTCGTACATTATGTCATAAAGTTTTAAAAGTTATTTAAAACACAAGAATATTAAATAAAAAGAAAAGATTTATCCAATTTTTATAAAAGTAAAATAAGGAAATTTTTTTAAAGTTAAAAAAGAAGAAAATTGGTGGACCAACTTGTGTTTTGTCATATATATCAATAATAATTAATAATGACCATAATGGCCAATCAAATAAAAAACAAAGTCTACTATAGGATGTATAAAATATATATGTTCACATGTAGCAGATGCAACAAAAAAATATAATAACCTTAAAACAACATGCTGGTAAACTCAAAGACTTTTGAGCTATTAATGACTTGATTAATACATTTAACAAATTAATATCATCTAATTAAACTTATAACGTCAAATCCTGATGCACAAAACACAATTTAGAAAAAAACGAATGTATAGCTTTTTAATATATATTTGTACACTAATTACTTAAAATTATTTTTAAAGGCTGAATATGTTAGTTAAGAGGTCATAATCGATCCATGTTCCATTTGCACTATAAAATCTAGTAATATTTTTATCTATCTTTAACACGTTATGTTAAAATATTTAGACTTCACCAAATGATTGATAACACAAGTAATGAGCCCAGCCAAGTTGGCTAATTTCGTAAATGATCACTCTAGTACAGAATTGATTTTTTAAACGGTGAAAACGCACAAGTACTAACGGTTTTCTTCTTTGGACCGCCTTTTCTTCCTCCGGCGCCCTTCTTCACTTTTCGTGATCGACCTTCAACTGTTTGGTTAACAAAACGTTTAGAATTGAGTGATAGTTTATTTTCGTTTCAAATCTGTGTATAATATCAACCTACAAACAATCAAAATAAAAGTGAGGACGTCTCATTCTATTTATTGCAAATGAAAACAGAGACCTAGACCTAGTCAATTAGTCAACATGACCTCAAAATGACTAAAATGTAATTAAAAACTAATTACAACAATGATCTCTTACCTATCGCGCTTGGGATGCCTGTCCTGTCTGAGTAAGATTTCAGGTATACTCACTCTTCGGCTTAGTTTTTTTTCATCCCGGCTAACCAGTTAAATTGGAGACGAGGAAAAAGCATGTTTATGCATATGAACAAGGGGAAAAGACAAATTCAAGACAAGTCTTATGTGATTTAATCAACTTTTTTCATGTAGCAACAATGGTCCATTATCACAAGTAAAAGTTATAGTAGAATATCATTAGATATCGTCTCTGAGTTTTGGTCACTTTTGTTATTTTCGTTCAAAAAGTAATGCTTAGTGCCCCAGCATGATCATTTTTCCTTTCTTCCTTTAAGGATCATTTCAAAGATACTCGCAATCCTAAATTATTCCAAACTAATCTACCGAGTGTCTGGATTTAAACCCAGTACCTCTTATTTAGTAACATGAGCCTCGACTAAACGTTGATAATCTTTTTTCCTTGACTACACTTTAGGTTAGACCTTCTCAGTCACTGCAATAACTTAAGATGAACATAACCCAAATAAAATTGCAGTACTAAACAAAATTTTTAATTTGTAAAGATACTAAAACTAAAATAGTTACTTAATTAATTAATATATAACAGTCTTACAATTAATACTAGTTGTAGTTCATTGCATACAAAACACAACACAAGAATTGCGTTGACTTTTAAAACAAATTATTTATCACAAAGCTATAACACGTACACAAGATATAATCTTAAACAGTACTTGAAATCACACACAACCTTAAACAAGCAGACATAAGGAAACATGATTAAAGAGCATAAGAGCTAGCAATCATTAATTCTTGTCGCTATGATCGAGTAGCGCCTCTTTACGACGATGGAGCATGGGTGGTTCCAACATCATTGGTTCCTGACTTTTTTGCACGAGGATCCGCAGCTGAAATGTTTGGAGGATTTTGGCCTAAAGTGTATTGCATGGATAGGGGTTTATTACTTGCAGTAGTCGTACTACTACTATAGGACGACGCATAAGAGCGGTTAGTCCTGGTCATGTCTCCTTCGGATGGAGCTTTAGACGCCATTGTTGTGACGTCTGCCCCAAACCCGAACCCGAATGCCCGACTCGAACCCGAGATTATCCACCTTTAATGTACTCGTAATTATCCCTTTAAACGTAACTTTTCGTTATAAAAAAATATACATATAAATAGTCGAACCTTACGTCATCCTCGTCTTTAATGTATAACGAACAAAATTTTATTCAACGGTTACTAATTAAATACTAAGTACAATTATTTAATCTTCAAAGTAAGTATATACATTATATATATATATATTGTGTTTTATAAAAGAAATTTTATAAAGATTATTGAAAATAAATATTAGCAAAGCCTCAAAATCACCCTCCAACGTCAAAAACGAGCTAAAGATGTAAAAACGTCTCTTCTATAAACGTTACAACATCATTCGATTAAGTTAGTTAGTTAAAATATACATATACTTAACTTTGGGTCAATAACGTCAATTCTGAAACTTAATAGAAGTTAAAAACGAAAACAGAAAATAAATGCAAGCAGAAGGGGTGAAACTGTAAATTATAAAATTTACCCAACCCACCCCGTCTTCCCCCCGTGTTTCCGGTGAGGTTCCGGCGACCGCCGGCAACCCTCCGGCGACACCCAACAACCGGTTTTAACCCATTTTCAACCAAATAAAATGTACCAAAATATTCCTAACTGAACTTCGAACTCGGTACCATGTTCTAATCACTGTCAAATCGACCCATTATCAGTTTTTCAATCGACTCAAAAACCGAAACATTAAACTCATTAAACCATTCGTCGATTCAATGCTCAATTCAATCAATTCCTGGAACCAAAACGATCCTTGCATTATTTCGAGTATTTTCAGTAATCTAATTCATCCATAATCCACCAAAAATCAATCTGTTTAATCTTCTAAAGAACCGATTTCAAACGGAACCAATTCACTGTCGAATGGTGCTGTTTTTCTGCAATTGATCATCTAGTAGTATTTACCTTAACACTAAGAAGAAATCTGGAGTTTCAATTGGATTGCAACAAACCAGAACAGTCGATTGTAATCGCAAGCAACCTTCTTGTGTTCTTCGTCTAAGCTGTTCCAATTCGTTACTAATCAAGTAAGTATTTTATATCAAAATGCTCGTGTTGTATCGTAGATCAAAAGCCCTATACTTGTTCCTGATGAGATCAACAGAATAAAACGAATTTGGATGATCTTTGTTCTAGGGTTTATATGGAAATGGGTGTTGTTAAGTATAAAATGCTAAAACAATTAAAAACGAGTTTCATTAACAAAAATGGTTTCTGGTCTGGTGGTTGATGTGCTTCTGTTAAACAGATTAGGCCGTGGGTTCGAAACCCACTGCCCTCATTTCTTCATATTTTTACATTTTTCACTTTTAAAACACTTAATTATACTTTTCTAATAACATAATAATATATTTAAGTTGTAACTATTTTTATTAATTTAAACACATAAGTTTAATATACATATACCAATATTTTATTGAAAACTAAAAATGGTTTCGTATAAAATATATTTAATACAAAATACTACAACGTTTCGTATAAAACCCTAAATTCCCAAATTGGATTTTGAAACCCTAAATTGGATTTGAAACCCTAAATCCCCAAATTGGATTTTGAAACCCTAAATTGGATTTGAAACCCTAAATTCCCAAATTTGTATTTTTAAACCCTAACTCCCAATTGGTACTTTAAAACCCTAAATTCCCAAGTTATATTTTGAAACCCTAATTTTCAATTTATAATTTAAAACCCTAAAACCCCAAATCCAAAACCCTAGAATTTCTAAGTTCTTGATTCTAGTTACTATATTATTTGTCTCGTTTCTAAATTAGGTTTCCCGGTTAATTAGGTGATTCTAATATCTGGGCGATCCTCGATTCTATTTAGTTACTTTCTTGCGTTTGCTATTATCTATATTGGTCAGGTGAGTAAACTCACTCCCCTTTTTCCATTTTACTATTTTGGGGCTGAAATACGTCTTTTACTATATTGCGGTTTCTATTCGTTTTCTAAAAGAGATCATACAAATATGTTAATCTAGTTTGGCCGCTTGATGCAATCTTATGTGTTAGTTAAAAGTAGTTTTATTGCTTGGTAAACCCACCGGTACAATGTTAGCGCTAATGGTTTGACAAACCCACCTGCTTGTACAACATCGATAGGTGATTTAAACCCGGCCTTTCTAATTCCATGTTTACTATGTCGAGATGCTATGTTGCTATACTATGTTGCTATACTATGTTGCTATGCTATGATGCTATACTATGTCATGTCCCTAAATTGCTAAATGATGACTTATATATCGAGACGGTAAACGACGGTTATTAAAAGTCATCATTATTTCTTACATGAGTGGTTCTCATGACAAATGGCTAAACGAGATACTATGGTTTCTATTGTGGTTGGTGTGCTATTCTATTCTAGGGGTCCTGGTAGGGTGATATTACGAAATTACTATACATATGGGATTGCGCAGCATATCTTGTTGATCTCGGATTTCAATACTATTACTATTCAACTTGGGTTTTACTCACTAGCTTGTGTAGCTAACTTTATTTTCGCGTATTTCAGGTGGCGCGTGATTTTGGCTTGTTTCTTTGCTATTCAAGACATAGGGACTTGGACCTAGAAATAATACTAAACATGACTATTTCATTTACTGCTATTATGAATTTGTCGTTTTGCATTTAAGACTTGGGTTTTGCCAAACTTATGACAATAATTATTAGACTTTAATAAAAGTAACAACATGTGCTTTGTTTACTATGGATATCCAATTCTATGACAGCCCGGTGTTTTCCGCCACCGGGCGGGGTGTCACAGTTGGTATCAGAGCCATGGTTATAGAGAACTAGGATAGGGTATTAGAAACACACCGACCTAGACTATAACCTAAAAGTCCTTAGTGCAAATTAATGTGCTTAGAGAACTCTTCAGAACTTATTTATTCATTTATTTATTATTTCTATGAACTATTCTATGTCTTTTCTTTATCTCAATTCTTAACCGATTTCGCGAAGGAGCTACAAGAGACTCGTCTGTAAGATTAGGATCTTTCTCTTTGTGGAATCTCGTCATCGTCTTAAGTAAGTTTGAAAACGTGGGAAACGTGTGCAATCTGGAAGGGGGAACGCCTGTATCACGGCATCCTGTCTAAGGCAAGCATTTCGTATAAATCTCTTTAAGAGACCTGTATGCTTACCTGGGGATGTACGAGATGAGTGGGAACCTATAGGCTAAAGCACGCTTTCTCGAATACGTTGAGAACGAACTTAACACTTTGATAAGTCATAAGTGTCCAAAACCAAGACACACTCTTAAGCCTTTAAAGTTCTATCTTTCTATTTCCATAATGATTCCATGATTTTATTTCTATGATTTCTAATTGTTTCTATGAATTTCGATATTATTTCAATTGTTATTCCAAGATTATTTACTAATGTTTCTAAGGTTTCTAAGTGATTTCCCATGATATGTTTTCTAAAGGATTCCATGATGTTCTAAGTACTATTACTATCCTATTTAATCAAAATCTTATCACAACTTATGTTATCCTAAATTTTGATCCATATCTCATGAAAATTCTTTTCTATCTTATCTTGTCAAATGACAACAAGACGTGAACGACTCGTTAATATCATCGTGACCCGAATGTTCTAAATCAAAACTAAGATATGTTGAATAACCTCAATCGAATTATCAGAACTTCAAAACAAATACCAAATACCAAATCTAAGACATATTTCTAATCTCAATCCGATTATCGAATCCCAAATTAAAGACTTAATTCATTACTCCTGAAATCACATAATGGATTACTATTTTGATTTTGTCAACGCATTCTACGAATCGAACGTTTGCCTCCTAGGTATCTCAACTTGATCTCAATACCTAAATGTTGTTTAAATTACTCGTCTAATCATAAGCTTCTAATCCAACTTCCAATCCACCATAAAATGTTGTTATTCATAAATTCGTTTTTCAAAACTTAACGGAACTCACTACACAACTTTTCCTAAGTTCATTGGCCTAATATATTTTACTTGTATAAATGACCACTAGTGAAATTCTACACACCTCGTTTCTATAAATTAATCCAAACACAAGATGTCGTACGTATGAACTCTCTACTTAAAACACCATATTTTTATCAGCGGTTTTCGTGAAAAACTACTTGATAAATGAGTTCTTTAAAGACGGATTGGTTATTTTAATGATTACACAATATTCCCACGTTTTATCAAATATAATACAAACAGTTGCAATAAACGTCATGAGTTATGTTTCCAATATCGAATACTCGAAATTTAGACTTTGTTACTTACATATTTCCAATACTTATTTTCAAATCAATCCCCTTGTCTATGGAAAGATTAAAACTTTTAACTTTTTATAAACTCATTATTTAATTATTTATCTTTTAAAACCACATCATAGACCAATAACATCAACTTTTATAATGTCGTTTACTTCCATAATCAATACACCTGGTTTATCCATAACTTCTTGACATATGAACTCAAACGTTTTCAGATCAAAACCAATAGGAACCGAGTAATCTATGTATTTGAACTATAAATGGGATTATTCTCAAAATAAATTTAGTTCTAATAAACCAGATTATGACATACACATCATAAACTAACACTTATGAACTTCGCAATGCTATGAATCTTTGATATCTACATCTCACACATAAAGTTGATTTTTTTTTGTCAAAAATTTAAGTTGCTACAATTTTTGTCCTCGAATTTGAGTAGCTACGTCAGTCAACAAAATTGTTTACAAGATCAATGACCATCTATTAACTCAACCCTCCTGAATCAACAATTTGCGTATCATTATCTTTTTGATTTAGAAACTTTCGTGTACATCTGACTCGCACGTGACCGAATGAACTGTGTAGTCCATGCAAAAACTAAAGTAATTACGGGTGCACACGGAATTATGAAAGTTGGTGCATGGAAACCATAGCTAGTTTTGTCATGTGTTTGAGGGCAATGCGACAAATGTGGTATGACAAGAGCATGGTGGATATGTCGCTGATACTTACTATAGATAAATGCTTCTGTCATACTGTCAAATGAAGCGTTGTTTCGACATGTGAATTTTCGTGTTATTCTAAGTATTCTATTCATATAATAAAACCTATCGTAAATCATCGAGTAAAATAAATCTATATAAGTTGATCTAAAATGACAAACTTATTACCATTAGAACCTTTGCCGAAGTCGGAAATCAATGCTTATCATATAGAAATCAAATTTTAATAATTGTTTTTACATATTACCATTTCTCATCACTATCCGATGTTTAGTTGGTGAAATCTAATTCAACTTCTCAAGACTAACGTATTCTTGTGCAAATCAGAAGAGCTAAATAACGTACATACATTTATAATGGAAAACTAAATGATCGCATTTTTCGTTTCGGTTTGAGCAAATTTCGGGATGAAATTTCTATAAGGAGGGGAGACTGTGACGTCTGCCCCGAACCCGAACCCGAATGCCCGACTCGAACCCGAGATTATCCACCTTTAATGTACTCGTAATTATCCCTTTAAACGTAACTTTTCGTTATAAAAAAATATACATATAAATAGTCGAACCTTACGTCATCCTCGTCTTTAATGTATAACGAACAAAATTTTATTCAACGGTTACTAATTAAATACTAAGTACAATTATTTAATCTTCAAAGTAAGTATATACATTATATATATATATATATATATTGTGTTTTATAAAAGAAATTTTATAAAGATTATTGAAAATAAATATTAGCAAAGCCTCAAAATCACCCTCCAACGTCAAAAACGAGCTAAAGATGTAAAAACGTCTCTTCTATAAACGTTACAACATCAATCAATTAAGTTAGTTAGTTAAAATATACATATACTTAACTTTGGGTCAATAACGTCAATTCTGAAACTTAATAGAAGTTAAAAACGAAAACAGAAAATAAATGCAAGCAGAAGGGGTGAAACTGTAAATTATAAAATTTACCCAACCCACCCCGTCTTCCCCCCGTGTTTCCGGTGAGGTTCCGGCGACCGCCGGCAACCCTCCGGCGACACCCAACAACCGGTTTTAACCCATTTTCAACCAAATAAAATGTACCAAAATATTCCTAACTGAACTTCGAACTCGGTACCATGTTCTAATCACTGTCAAATCGACCCATTATCAGTTTTTCAATCGACTCAAAAACCGAAACATTAAACTCATTAAACCATTCGTCGATTCAATGCTCAATTCAATCAATTCCTGGAACCAAAACGATCCTTGCATTATTTCGAGTATTTTCAGTAATCTAATTCATCCATAATCCACCAAAAATCAATCTGTTTAATCTTCTAAAGAACCGATTTCAAACGGAACCAATTCACTGTCGAATGGTGCTGTTTTTCTGCAATTGATCATCTAGTAGTATTTACCTTAACACTAAGAAGAAATCTGGAGTTTCAATTGGATTGCAACAAACCAGAACAGTCGATTGTAATCGCAAGCAACCTTCTTGTGTTCTTCGTCTAAGCTGTTCCAATTCGTTACTAATCAAGTAAGTATTTTATATCAAAATGCTCGTGTTGTATCGTAGATCAAAAGCCCTATACTTGTTCCTGATGAGATCAACAGAATAAAACGAATTTGGATGATCTTTGTTCTAGGGTTTATATGGAAATGGGTGTTGTTAAGTATAAAATGCTAAAACAATTAAAAACGAGTTTCATTAACAAAAATGGTTTCTGGTCTGGTGGTTGATGTGCTTCTGTTAAACAGATTAGGCCGTGGGTTCGAAACCCACTGCCCTCATTTCTTCATATTTTTACATTTTTCACTTTTAAAACACTTAATTATACTTTTCTAATAACATAATAATATATTTAAGTTGTAACTATTTTTATTAATTTAAACACATAAGTTTAATATACATATACCAATATTTTATTGAAAACTAAAAATGGTTTCGTATAAAATATATTTAATACAAAATACTACAACGTTTCGTATAAAACCCTAAATTCCCAAATTGGATTTTGAAACCCTAAATTGGATTTGAAACCCTAAATCCCCAAATTGGATTTTGAAACCCTAAATTGGATTTGAAACCCTAAATTCCCAAATTTGTATTTTTAAACCCTAACTCCCAATTGGTACTTTAAAACCCTAAATTCCCAAGTTATATTTTGAAACCCTAATTTTCAATTTATAATTTAAAACCCTAAAACCCCAAATCCAAAACCCTAGAATTTCTAAGTTCTTGATTCTAGTTACTATATTATTTGTCTCGTTTCTAAATTAGGTTTCCCGGTTAATTAGGTGATTCTAATATCTGGGCGATCCTCGATTCTATTTAGTTACTTTCTTGCGTTTGCTATTATCTATATTGGTCAGGTGAGTAAACTCACTCCCCTTTTTCCATTTTACTATTTTGGGGCTGAAATACGTCTTTTACTATATTGCGGTTTCTATTCGTTTTCTAAAAGAGATCATACAAATATGTTAATCTAGTTTGGCCGCTTGATGCAATCTTATGTGTTAGTTAAAAGTAGTTTTATTGCTTGGTAAACCCACCGGTACAATGTTAGCGCTAATGGTTTGACAAACCCACCTGCTTGTACAACATCGATAGGTGATTTAAACCCGGCCTTTCTAATTCCATGTTTACTATGTCGAGATGCTATGTTGCTATACTATGTTGCTATACTATGTTGCTATGCTATGATGCTATACTATGCCATGTCCCTAAATTGCTAAATGATGACTTATATATCGAGACGGTAAACGACGGTTATTAAAAGTCATCATTATTTCTTACATGAGTGGTTCTCATGACAAATGGCTAAACGAGATACTATGGTTTCTATTGTGGTTGGTGTGCTATTCTATTCTAGGGGTCCTGGTAGGGTGATATTACGAAATTACTATACATATGGGATTGCGCAGCATATCTTGTTGATCTCGGATTTCAATACTATTACTATTCAACTTGGGTTTTACTCACTAGCTTGTGTAGCTAACTTTATTTTCGCGTATTTCAGGTGGCGCGTGATTTTGGCTTGTTTCTTTGCTATTCAAGACATAGGGACTTGGACCTAGAAATAATACTAAACATGACTATTTCATTTACTGCTATTATGAATTTGTCGTTTTGCATTTAAGACTTGGGTTTTGCCAAACTTATGACAATAATTATTAGACTTTAATAAAAGTAACAACATGTGCTTTGTTTACTATGGATATCCAATTCTATGACAGCCCGGTGTTTTCCGCCACCGGGCGGGGTGTCACAATTGTTAAGGGCTATATATTAGAGATGTTGAATGTGAATATGTCATAACCCAAAGTGGCCGGTCTTATTTATGGAGGAATAGGTGCACTTTATCTACCTAATATATGATGACTCACACGTTTTCTCTTCTTATATATGTTGTGAGCTAGATAGATATATAGATTTTTTTTTGCTGTTCTAAGAAAAGATATTTTTAATTGCGAAAAACTTTATAATTAAAATAATTTAGTTTTTAATTTTTTGATTAATTAAAAAAGTTAAGATTAAAAAAATAACTGCTTCATTATGTTGCCAGCAATGAAACAAGCAAGTATAGTTTATGTTTTTTAATAATTAAAAAGTACTGCCTTAAACTAAAATAAATAATAACTACATCAAGATTTATTTAATGATTTAAATTAAGTTATCCAATAAAATTAGAAATGAGAAATTTATAAGATTCTCAAACAATAATGATACTTGAAGATGGATTCAGAGCACGGCAATAATTTCTTATCAAGATCTTTGAGATGGTTAACTGATCATAAATCTTTTACTCAATGTAAAGGCTCTTTTGAGGACAACAGTTGGTTATCAATAAAAGCAAATTTTTTGCATTGGCGCATCATGCTAAATCGTGTTCCGACTCGTGTTAATTTCTCTATCACATAGAGGCATACATATTGGAGCAATTTCATGCCCTTTGTGTTACAGGTTTGAAGAGGATACAAATCATCTCTTCGACCTTTGTTCTTTTACTCGTGTAATTTGGTCTCAGGTGGGGATATGGTTGAATCTTCCAATTACTCCATTTAGATCATTGAATTCTCTTTTGGACATGAGTGGTTATGGTTGGAGGAAAAGGTATCATCAACAAAAGGTTATTAAAGCAATTCTCAAGAGGTATCTTTGGTGTATTTAGTGTGCGTAAAAAAATTGGATTTTTAGACATATTGCCCCATGTCCAAGAAAAGCTTTAGATGAAATAAAAATTCTTAGCTTCCTTTGGGTAAAAATTAAAGCTAAAATGAATTGGTTAGATTCGTTTATGTGGTGTAATTTTAGTTTTATGCACAAACTATAACTTTTTTTGTTGTTGTTTTAGCTTCTTATTAGTTTTCTTCTTAATGTAAATCCGCCGTTAAAAAAAAACTTGCTCCCTTCTTTTTGTTGTCTTTCGTTGTTTCACGGACGGTACTCGATGGGATCATAGGGCTTTTAGACAATATTTTTAGAGAAACTAAATTGATCATTATCGTAAGTTATGTAATTAATTTGGTATTTGCATGTATTTCTTTTGTAGACCAATTAAGTCAGCAATTATGCTTTATTGCTATTTCAGTAATCGACGACGGGTTATAACGCTAGGGTTTCACCATATATATAGTTTTAAAAATGAATCAACGTGTGCAAGAACACAGAAATTAAAAGAAAAATATGACAAAAGCATATGATAACAAACAATCTTGTCGATAATGTTTTAGATCTTCAAATAATTTGCATTTTGTCAACGACAATAAAATAACTACAGATCTCATCAAGATGTAACACAACTAATGACAATAAATAATTATATTCTATTGCAAGCTAGCTAATTTTGTAAAACAATGACCTAATTAATGGACAATCAATTAAAAAAACAAGTCTACTAAAAATGTTTATAATATTTGTTCACATGTAGGTGCATGCATATCTTCCAACTACGCTACCATAATTAGTGGCTCGCGAGAGCGGTTCGATGTTGGTTACAAAGCTTAATTGGTAATGCACCCTTAAGTCCTTAACCACATTAAAGTCACTCTATATATATATTGTTACAAAGACTTTCAAAATGTTGGTTTGAGCTTTATGTAGAGCAAAGGGTTTATAATAACTAGGCAAATCTTACATCGATTGTTGGTTGATAGAATAGGTTTGGGTTTATAAGCAGTGTCATGTGCATCTCTCTAATATCAACAACGTGTTTTAATTAGGCATGATAACTTCATAGTTTTTTATAACAGCAACCAAAGACATATCAATGAGATTCTAGAGAGCAAAACGGATAATATTAATGATATAAAAAATTCGATGTTAATTGTTAATATATCTTTCTAATTATGAAATATATTGAATATATATAATACACTAAAAATGTCAATACAACAACCTTCATATTATATTACGGAGTATTAAAATAGATCATTAAAGCTAAATTAATTAGTATTATTGTTTGTCCAAACCACATTGGAAAACCGAAATTTAATCAGTAAAACTTTAATGTACTTCAAACTTCTAATCTTTTTCATGTTTATTTAATCCTTCAATTCTTTATAAAAATAAGAGTTAGTTGAACAGATGACAATATTTTACAAAAAACAAGAGATCAAGTGAGATGTTTAATTTCTATGCTAATTATTTATGCGTAGTGGCAGCTAGCACTAGCTTGCTGTTGGTCAAATGTCCCCTTAATTAGTTGCTTAATTAATTCACAAGTTCACATTAATATTCATTTCTATCTAGCCTAGTTATTAGTTGCATAATTATTTTGATAAACACAAATGTACATGAGATGTCTTCTATTGAAGAAGAGATTAATTCCTTAAAAATTCCCCTCATAGACATTAAAAATGCTACCTATAGTTTTTCTGATGGATATCTCTTCAGACAAGGTAGATCAGGAAAAATGTACAAGGGAAGAATCTTCAGGTTTGGAAAATGGATTGATATTGTCGCCCGGAGGTTCGATTCTGAATCTTGGCGAGGATTCACCGAGTTTAAGTGGGAGATTACGATGCTTGCGAGTCTGAAGCATCCAAATCTCGCCACTATTGTTGGATTTTGTGATGAGAATGATGAGAAGATCATTGTATACAAGTTTGAGGACAAGCGGAGTCTCGACCAGTACCTAGATGATCCAACCTCGCTCACATGGACGCAAAGGTTGCATATATGTCTAGGTATTGCGCGTGCACTCAGTTACATTCACTATGATGAGGGACGTGACTTTAGCGTCATTCATCGAAATGTTAAAAGCTCTAAGATTTTATTAGATGACTGGTTGGATGCAAAACTATATGGTTTTGAGCTTTCTGTCATCCAACCAACTTATCGAAGGCAACGTATTGTCCTTGATCGAGTTATAAGCGGCACATATGCGTATGTTGATCCAGCATACTTAAAGGATGAAGGCGTGACCCATAAGTCGGACTTGTACTCTTTGGGTGTCGTTTTCTTCGAAGTCCTATGTGGAAGGAAAGCCTTTTTAGGAATGCATTCAGATTTTTCCGGGCCATCACAGAAGGCGCCATCATTAGAATCAACGTTAGCAGCACAGTCGTCGTCATTGTCATCACCACGGGAGTTGCAAGCAGCACCCTCCTACTCGTTCGAGAGGAAGAATGCATTGTCACAAGACCACCTCACACCATCCCGCAATTACTCAACAGAATTGCCGAGACCATCACGAAAATCAACACCAACACAAGGCTTATCATCACCCGTCGACTCGTTAGAGTTGCTAATGCAATCAGATAAATTAACACGAGGGTTATCATCACCCGTCGACTCGTTAGAGTTGCAAATGCAATCGGATAAACTAACACGAGGGGCCTCATCACCCGTCGACTCGTTAGAGTTGCTAATGCAATCGGATAAACTAACACGGGGGTTCTCATCACCCGTCGACTCGTTAGAGTTGCAAATGCAATCGGATAAACTAACACGAGGGGCCTCATCACCCGTCGACTCGTTAGAGTTGCTAATGCAATCGGATAAACTAACACGGGGGTTCTCATCACCCGTCGACTCGTTAGAGTTGCAAATGCAATCGGATAAACTAACACGAGGGGCCTCATCACCCGTCGACTCGTTAGAGTTGCTAATGCAATCGGATAAACTAACACGGGGGTTCTCATCACCCGTCGACTCGTTAGAGTTGCAAATGCAATCGGATAAACTAACACGAGGGGCCTCATCTGTAACACCCCAACCCGGCTAGGCTGACGTGTCACTTAACAGTAATCAGAATCAAACAGAGTTCCATTAATCGATACAAAACATTACATTATTCGAGAATTATTACAAAACTTCATTACATAAAAAAAATATAATGTTACTTTCTTTTATAAAATCTTGGTCTTTAACGGTCCCGAGCCCTCGATCAATCTTTCTGGATGAACCTGTAACCTAATGTACATAAAGGACAATATGCACGCCTGAGTAAAATTGGCTTTTACTCAGTGGAACAAAACTATACAATAATAAAATCCTTATTTATAACTATCAGTCAATACATACGTACACATTCAATAATTCACATTCACTTGGTCAATTCGTCACATTCAATTGGTCAATTCGTCACATTCACTAGACACCATTCGGTGCATCACATAATCACATTCACTTGGTCACATTCATTAGACACCGTTCGGTGCATCAATTGTTCAATAGATCTATATATATCTAAATAAATATATAATAAGTACACTTTGTTCACGTAAGCATTAAAAAAACGAAATTAGATTTTCGACTACGAAGTAATAGAAAATCCAAATCCGTACATATAAGAGGGTTTGAGATCCATACAATAAGTAAGAGTATAGAATGTTCGTACCTTAAACGCGTAGATCAAAACATGAGTTACTCCAACGTTAGACTTCACATGGTTGCATCTTTTTTTTTTCTTTCTTAGTTTATGTCGTATAAACTTAAACACATAAATTATTTTCATGCATCGCTCAACATATATTTAAAGGGACGTGTGCTTAAAAAAACTCAATAGATAAAGTTAGTTTCAAATTTCATTATTATCTCTAACCTTAATTTTATATTCATATGTATGATCTATCTACAAATAATCATATACTTCAAATATCAATGCATATCAATAACTAATTACAATCTATCAATTACCATAATTTATGAATCAAGACTTTTAAAGATTTTAACTACAAGTTTACGTTTTTTTTTATACTTAAAGTAAATATATACCCCTTTACCTAACATGAGTCCATAATATGAGATAAATATAAAAATTTGTAAATTTTATAAAATCCTTAAAATTCAAATAAACATTATATTACGTTCCTAAAATAAATATAATATTTCGTCAAAAAAAATTTGGGGTATTACAACACTATCCCTCTAAAACAAATTTCGTCCTCGAAATTGCTAACCGTCTTATTATAATGAAGTATTGTAACAATAGAGCAGAAGCTAAACGGTTCTTACGATTTGCTAAAATATGACATCTAACGAGATATCTATTTACTATAGTATTGTCTACCCCAACCCACAGGTCATATTTGTAAATGGTTTTCAACAGGAAAGAGCATGAGCTCTGATACCATGTTGTAACACCCCAACCCGGCTAGGCTGACGTGTCACTTAACAGTAATCAGAATCAAACAGAGTTCCATTAATCGATACAAAACATTACATTATTCGAGAATTATTACAAAACTTCATTACATAAAAAAAATATAATGTTACTTTCTTTTATAAAATCTTGGTCTTTAACGGTCCCGAGCCCTCGATCAATCTTTCTGGATGAACCTGTAACCTAATGTACATAAAGGACAATATGCACGCCTGAGTAAAATTGGCTTTTACTCAGTGGAACAAAACTATACAATAATAAAATCCTTATTTATAACTATCAGTCAATACATACGTACACATTCAATAATTCACATTCACTTGGTCAATTCGTCACATTCAATTGGTCAATTCGTCACATTCACTAGACACCATTCGGTGCATCACATAATCACATTCACTTGGTCACATTCATTAGACACCGTTCGGTGCATCAATTGTTCAATAGATCTATATATATCTAAATAAATATATAATAAGTACACTTTGTTCACGTAAGCATTAAAAAAACGAAATTAGATTTTCGACTACGAAGTAATAGAAAGTCCAAATCCGTACATATAAGAGGGTTTGAGATCCATACAATAAGTAAGAGTATAGAATGTTCGTACCTTAAACGCGTAGATCAAAACATGAGTTACTCCAACGTTAGACTTCACATGGTTGCATCTTTTTTTTTTCTTTCTTAGTTTATGTCGTATAAACTTAAACACATAAATTATTTTCATGCATCGCTCAACATATATTTAAAGGGACGTGTGCTTAAAAAACTCAATAGATAAAGTTAGTTTCAAATTTCATTATTATCTCTAACCTTAATTTTATATTCATATGTATGATCTATCTACAAATAATCATATACTTCAAATATCAATGCATATCAATAACTAATTACAATCTATCAATTACCATAATTTATGAATCAAGACTTTTAAAGATTTTAACTACAAGTTTACGTTTTTTTTATACTTAAAGTAAATATATACCCCTTTACCTAACATGAGTCCATAATATGAGATAAATATAAAAATTTGTAAATTTTATAAAATCCTTAAAATTCAAATAAACATTATATTACGTTCCTAAAATAAATATAATATTTCGTCAAAAAAAATTTGGGGTATTACATCATCACCCGTCGACTCGTTAGAGTTGCTAATAATACCATCACAGAAACCAACACGAAAAGTAGCATTTCGACAACCATCACGACCATCACTGCCGCGGCAATGGCAAATACCGAGCTGGCAGTTGAAGACAACACCGTCATTCAAGGATTTAAGAAATCTATTACTGTCATGGAAGAAGTTGTCAGAAACAGAAAAGCTTACACGCTCTTTGTCGCGTAAAAGAATCAGAGACGGAGCTATGAAAAGCTCAGGGGTATCCAGGGATAAAGTAATATACTCTTTGGATGAAGGGTACATGATCACAATGAAAAGTCTTAATCCCAGCTTGCATCCTAATGACAAGTGGTTGTTGGCTAAATTGGCCAAATCCCATTATGATAATGGTACATTGGATAATATCATCCATCCTGATCTACGATGGCAAATGGACTCACAATCATTAATAAAATTCTCATATGCAGCATATTGCTGCTTAAACGAGCAACGAGCACAACGCCCAAGCATAGATCGGATTATTTCTGCACTTGAGGAAGCATTGCAACTTCAACTGGCGTATGAACAATCGGTAATAAAACTAAAAGTTGGTTATGTTTCTATGACATTTTCCCGCTCATATGTTACTTTTCTAAAAAAGAAACTTGGTCAAAAAGAGGTATTTTGGAAAAAGAAAAAAAATTATGTGTTTTTATTATAGTTATAAATGTAGTAATTGTATATTCACATCCTATTATATATTGCAGCTGGTATTAGAGGTAGACTCAAAGGGTGCTCCTAAAGAAGCTTCATCCAACCTGTTGAAGGTAAATAATTTCTTGTATTTTAGGCTAAGGGGTACTATAGCTCTAACCCTCTTTTCCACATTGCTAGCGTTACATTCCTTAATTTTCTTCGCTTCGCATGTCACACACAAAAAAAAATAGTTTTACACTTTTAACCCTGTCAATTTAATAGAAATATAAACATCTAATATGCGTGTGTGCTGTGGAGTTTTGAAGTCCTTTAACACATGACAAAATATGTCTATAGGATTGACGTTTGAAAAAACTTTATTGTTTGGTAAAAGTAGAAAGATGCCCTTTTACGTGGAACAAACGGTACTTTTTTTTTTTTTTTAATATTCCATTGTCTTCGGGCGTTTTAGGTAAGTTTATTTATTTCTAGAGACATGAATGAAAAGATACGTACCCGCTTTGTTGATTACTAGCATTATGGCCTTAAGTACTTCTCCCTTGACATATAATGTTGCAGGGAACAAATTTGGAAAAATTAATGATTGAATTTGGTGATATAGAGAAGGCTACCGAGAATTTTGATAAGAAATATCACATTGGAACAGGCGGGTATGGTTCAGTATACAAAGTGGAACTTAAGCATATTGATTTCGATGCAATGAAAGACAACAAGGAACTGCAAATGCCTAAGAAACATAGCACCGTAGCTGTAAAGTGTATATTGAATAGAGCCGACAAACAAGGAGAGCAAGGGTTCTTTGCTGAAATTGACGCACTTAGTAGTTGTAGGCATCCCAACGTAGTCACTCTTCTCGGCTTCTGTCATAAACCTCCTCATATGATTCTTGTATATGAGCATGTTCCTAAAGGAAGCCTTGATGATCACTTAGGAAACAACAAAAATATGACTAATCTAACTTGGATACAACGGTTAAAAATATGCATTGAAGTTGCACATGGGTTGGATTACATTCATTCTGTTGTAGACAACAAGCCAAAGATGATCCATCGGGATATAAAAAGTGGCAATATTTTATTAGGTGAGAACTGGGAGGCAAAAATTGCTGACTTTGGATTGTCCAAACTCAACCCACATGAAAATAAGGCGAGCACTATCCAGACAACTCACATTGCAGGCACAATAGTGTACTTGGATCCAGAATACCAGAAGACAGGTACATTGAAAACAAAATCAGACGTGTATTCATTTGGGGTGGTTTTATTTGAGATCATGACAGGGAGATTGGCTAATGATCCGGTTTACACCTCTCACAATGCAAGGGGTCTTGCACCCGTCGTGCGACAAAACTTCAAGAAAGATGAAACATTAGAAGAAATGATGGATCCTAATTTAAAGGAAGAAAGTGATGAAAAAGCTTTTGTACTAAGCAAAGGGCCAAATAAAGAGTCTTTGCGTACATTCATTAAAATTGGAATTCAATGTTTGGAAGAAACACAAGCTAAACGTCCTACAATGAAAGATGTCATCAAAGAACTTGATAAAGCATTAAAGTTACAGGTAAATGAAATTAACATAATATATAATGTAAACTTTTTTAATTATTTCTTTTAAAAAATTATGTTGAAATTTTTTATCTTAAGAAACTTACTTCTCATCAATAATTCTCAAATTTGTCTAGGAAAATTCGGAGGACAGTGTCCGGTTATCATTTGAAGCATTAAAGTTGGGCACACAAAATTTCAGTTTCAAAATAGGACATGGGAATGTTTATAGAGGAGAAATTTTACGCGCCAACGGATCTACCACCGTTGCTGTGAAGCGGTGGGCTAGTAATCGCGATCAAGAAAATCTTGATCAGGAAAATCGTGATCAAGAATTTCTAGCAGACCTAGAAATTCTTTTTGAGTATAAGCACGAGAATATTATTGGTCTTGTAGGTTATTGTGATGAAAAAAATGAGAAAATGACAGTTTATGAGTATGCCTCCAACGGAAGTCTTAATATGCATTTAAATAAAGCTAGTCTTACATGGACACAACGACTTAAGATTGGCATCGAAGTTGCGTTGGGATTGGAATTCCTTCATGAAAGTGGTGACGCTGTTGTGATACACAGAGATATAAAATCCTCCAACATTCTACTAAATGGTGATTGGAAGGTGAAAATTGGAGGTTTTGGATTGTCCGTAACTGACCTCTGGGTCGATGAAAGACATGGAACACCGGGCTACATTGACCCAGAGCACGCCAAAGGGAAGTACTTAAATAAAGAATCTGATGTATATTCATTTGGTGTGGTTTTGCTTGAGATGATGTGCGGAAGAATTCAGGATCCAGATAAGAATCTTGTCGATCTAGTTAAAAGTCACTATGAACAAGGAAAAGTTGACGAGTTGGTGTTTGAGGGTATAAAGGACCAGATCGCTCCAAAATCGTTGAACGCTTTCATAAAGATTGCATGTGAGTGCTTACATGATGAGCAAGCGAAGCGGCCGAAGACAAGTAATGTGGTATTAAAACTAAAGGAAGCATTAGAACTGCAAGTAAGTTTTCATTTACACCCCTTACTATTTTTGCTTAATATACAAATAGTGAATCAAGAATCATTATTAATCTCTATTGATTGTTAAAAAAAATTATATTACAGGAGGATATTGATATATGGGAGGCTAAATTGCCTAGAGATTACAAAGAGATAATTGGTATACTAAAAACACCAGACGAATACAATAACATGCGCAACAAAGATCTTTACGACAAGTTCTCCAAAGGAATCGTTCTTCCAGAGGGAAAAGTGGTACGTACTTACCTTCGTGACGTCTTAGTCATTTCGTGTATCTTTTGTTTCATTGATTTATGTCATTCCTCTTGGTTTTGTGTTATAGTGCTTGTCTGCAAGCAGCAATAGAGATATACATGAAATGGTATCGGCTACAATGTTTTCATTCGAAAACCATGGATTACATAAGTGGAAATCTATTAAAAAATCGAGGTACGATTCAAGAAATGAAGTAGCTTAAACATGTTAAGTAGTGTTTATCCTATGTTTTGTGATAAAAGCTCAAATTGATAAGTGGATTAGTTTATTTGACATATATGGGTACAAATAATTTACTCAAAATCATACAAGTGCAGATTTCAAAGAAGGGTGAAGATGATGGATATTTCAAATCTAGGGATACAAATCAAGATTAAAACTCAATTTCTATCTCCAAAAGTGATTTATGGAGCTTACCTTGTCTTCAAATTTTGTGATAGAAGAAAATTATCAGCTCAACCAATGTATGTGAACCTCAAGTACCAAATGGGGAGTGAAACCCTGCCCCTGCATGCATATTTTGCAACACATGCAGACGGCGACTGGATGATGATAGAAGTATGCCGGTTTTTACCTCTCAAGAAAGATATTAGTTTTGAGGTTCATCTTGAGAGCTTGTCACAATACTACTGTGGAAGTGGTGGGATATATGTTGAAGGCATCCATTTTCAAGCCATAGATGATGTAAATTTGAAGGTACTATATATATACTTTTTTCCTCTTCATTCTTTTCTTATATTAAAGATAAAAACTTGTAAGTCTTAACGGCTTATGAATGTATCCGTGAGTGTATTACAACATGTTTTTACTCTTTTATCTACATAGGTGAAACTTGAAGCATATGAGAAACAACCAGGATCGGCAAAAGTCATGAAATCAAACTCGGATTATGTTGAAATGACTCATGAACTAGAAGACGTAGAAGAAAAGGTACGTAAGTTTTACATTTTTCTTTGAATTGTGTATGTACTAAAAAAGTAAAACATGTTATGTTGTTTGGTAATGATGTACTTGTTTAACTCATTAGATCGATGAACAGTTATCCTCGCAAAGCAAAGTTAATGGCAAGAAATGTCACATGCTTGCGGCAAAGATGATTTTATATGACCCTTCTGGTGTGAAGAGTTTCAATCTGAAATCTCTTTCCAAATCCAGGTTTAAGTTTTGAACAAACTTGTATCGTTTCTTAAGTTTACTCGTCTTTAGGTACGTTCTCATACATATATAAATATGTCAAAAATGTAGATTTGTAGAGGTGGCTGAACTTCTATCATACCAAGTGTTTCGGATCAAATGCAAGGTTGAAACCCAATACTTGTCGCCAGATACAAATTACGCATGTCATCTTGTATTTGAGCTATCCCAAAAATGCCATGGTCTGCATGCTCCGGTGAAAGTGCAGGACGTCCTCCATAGGAAAAACAAAGAGTTAAAATTTCTTTACTTTAGATCTCCACGATTAGTAAATTTACATGGTATAAGCGTTCCCAAGCGACGAGAAGACGGATTGATGGACGTTATTATGTGGAAATTCAACTCAGATGACAAGCCAAGTGATGATCACCTTTCAATGAGTTTGAAAATAAGATGTTATGAAGGAAATATGTCTGGTCTTATTCTATATGGAATTGAATTTCGACCCATATGAAGCTTTCACAAAAATAAAACTCTGATCATGTTATGCCCATAATATTCATTTGTTACCTTTGTAAGTTAACTTCTCTTACCTGATGTGGTTTTAGAGAATTTTTGGCATTGGACCCTTCATTTTATTTTCTTGTTTCTTCATAATTAACTTTGATACCATGGTTTTAACGCAAGAAAACACCAGGAATTTAGGAGACTACACGTCTACACGTCTCAACTTTACAATATATTATTATGAACAAAATCATACTTTACAATGACCCTAAACCCTATATTTATACTAAACATAGACTAATCCTAAACCAACTCAAACACTGTTAAATCAAATAAATAAACAAACTCAATCATAATCAGTGTTTTTAAACCGGCCGGTCCGACCGGTCCGACCGCGGTCGGACCGTGTTTTTTGAGAATCACGGTTCGATAGGTCACGGTCTGATAGGTGTTTGTGAACCGTTGCGAACCGCTCGAACCGTTATCGAACCGCCCGAACCGAACTGTTTTGAACCGCTATCGAACCGTTTTTTCTTGGATTTTATGTTTATATATATAATTTTTTGTGTTTTAGGTGATGAAACTCAATATATTGATGTTCTGAGTGATGAAGATGATGAATTAGTTTTACTTAATGATGAATAATTGGATACGTGGCGTGACATTTGAACTTAGAACTTATGATGATGACGATTTGGTTTTATTTTGGTGTTAAAATTTATTTAAATTATAACTTTTTTTTGATTCTTGGTGTTAAAATCTGTTTAAATTATGACTTTTGTGTTATAACTTAAGATTATTGAACTTAAGTTGTGTTTAAATTAGAATTCTTATGGTATTATTTTGATAAATGTATATTTCGTCAGACCCCGGTCCAACCACGGTCCGACCGGTCCGACCAATAAAACTAAAATAACGGTTCGATGTCCGGTCTGTTTTCAAAACATTGATCATAATCTAATTCAAACTCCACTTGATAAACAATAAACTAATAATAATAATAATTATCTTCAAATTGAATCCCACACACATTAGCATTAACTCTTCATGCCCCCGCTCCCATTTCCATCTCTGATACATCGGTGTGGTATCCGCCTTCCCACGCTGCCTCTATATCAGTGCGCGATGAGTCCATCTCTCGGGGTGGAATCCACTAACCCGCCCGCCTATAAATTACCTTGACAACATCATTACAAGAATCAGGAGCTATATACTAAATGCAATAAAAATATAATTCTCAATTAAAGAGCATAATTGGCCGGTGTGTACCATGAATGATTATACTCTATTGCAAATTGGCTCATTTTGTTAAACAATGACCATAATGGCCAATCAGTTCATAAAGAAGTCTACTAAAAAATTGTTAACAATATTTGTTCACATGTTATTGTAGGTGTACTTCTTTGACTCTTTCTCCGTCCTATGTAATTAACACGGCTCTCTTAGTATTAACTATAATTATTATATATTATATTCATAGTTTTTATTATAACCTTTTATTGATGAGTCATTAGTGTTAGTTTCCGTTTGTATTTTACGAGGTACTAGCTACTTGTTAACCTTGATCTCTTTATAATTAAGTCGTTATAAAACAAAGCTAATATTCACTTGTATATCACCACATACACATATTTAAAAAAAATTATAAAGAAAGAGAAATATATAAAAAAGACATAGATTTACATATGGTTGATGTGATGTGGGGTTTTATTAAATAAAAGATAAATTTAGAAAGTGTTTTTTTAATGACTAGGAAGATACCCGCGCGATGCGGCGGCGACAACAATTTATAAAGCGAGACTCGTTTTGTTAGTTATTAGTTTTCCTAGTGATATATTGTGCGACTCTTCTATTAGTTTTTTTACTCATATCATCGTTGTGAACTTTCTATGCCATGAGCCTTACACATATCAATTAAATAATCACAACGTAGGCAACGTCAACATTAACTTCAAAGAAGCCATATGACAATAACAAACAATTGCATACCCATAGCTAAAAAGACAATGTTTATATTTTCATTTCATTCATAATAGATATGAATAATTATCCTAAACATCACTAAGTTCCATTAACTTTGCCGCAACAATTAAAGCACTATATCCTTGTAAAAGCTAGAACAAGTTTAAGAGGTTACCTAACTAAAAACTATCTATTATTGTAGTTTCCAAAACCAACGTACTAAAAGCTTTGCATATCAGCATATGCAACCGAATGTTTATAATAACAAATGAAGTTCGCGACGATAACAATTTATGCCGTGGCGGTGTTATTAATCCTCTCATTTCTCTTAAATATTAAACTACAAGGTTAGTGAGGACATTGAAATTAGGTCTTAACTTTGTCATTTTGACAACTTATTCTTCGTACTCAATTTTGAAAATAGATACTCTTAATTTTTTAAAACATGTGTGGGAGTTCAACTCAAATTGACACCAAATGATTAGCTGTGATGCTCTCTAACGTCTACATATCATGTATATCTGGCACAATAATTCTTTCTAACTTCTTTAAAGTTTCTTCCAATGCCTCAAGATCTGGAATCCACTCAAATGCGTTATACAACTACCATTTACGTGACATATACCAACACAAGGTTTACCTAAACATATTCGCAACTAAACATTCATCACTTACTATAGGTGAGCTTGTTGACATATATAACCAGTTGATGTTAGGGTGATGAAATGGATGTTTAAAGGGATAAATGATAGAGTTTTTATGTGTTTATATGTGTTTTTCATGTGGTTTTTATGAATAAGATAACTACGCATGCGTGTGTGAATTGCAGGTAAAATGGTGTTTTTGGACCATGCATTAGGAAGGATGGAAGAGGGACGTTGAGTACATGAATATTGGAGGTTAAAGATGAAGCAAATGATGATTTCAGCAAGGCCTCTGGCGTAGGCTACGCCAGCTCGCGTAGGCTACGCCAGCCCAAAATAAAAATCAACAGAATGGCCTCTGGCGTAGCGTACTCCAGCTCGCGTAGGCTACGCCAGCCAATTTTAAAAGTGGACAGAAGGTTGCTGGCGTAGGCTACGCCAGCTCGCGTAGGCTACGCCAGCCTATTTTTGGAAATGTGTTTTTAGGTCGGATTTTGACCTATTTAAACATCCCATTAGCCCCATTCGACTCTCTCGACTTTTTGACGACTTTTTGGAATTGAAACAAGGTCTTGGCATCATTTCATCACTACAAAACATCAATCCATCATCTAGAATGCCTAGTTCATCAACTTTTGAAGATCCAATCAAGAACATGAGCGGCTAAACCACCCGTGTTCATCTCCGGGTGGATGGTTAGTGTTAGTTAATGTCTAATTAGGGTTTTAATGTGCTAGACACAAGTTAAACGTTTAGTTTTGTTTGAATATTATAATTTGTCTATGAATTTGATATTTGAATGCAATTGAATGTTTGGTAGACTTGTGAGTTTGTGATCAATAGTTTAATTAATGGTTATTGCATTTTGTTTGAGAAACTTGTATGTCATTCACTAGCCAAGCTAACTAGTAATCAACATTCGAGTTGTTTTCCTACATGGTTATAACTTGTACTTCTAAACGAAACCACTAGGTCCGGCATTGGTTTGGATCCGGCCAACACAATGAAAATTGGTCGTGAAATCATCTAATTTAACTACCCGTGAGTCTAGTTATTAGCACGCTTTAACCTATGATCACAACTATCTATGTCTATGTAGATTCTAGCATGTTAAACCTAATTGCATATCTTTCCGAAACCTAAACCCGGAGGTGATCCATTTTTCCATTATAATCACAATCAATTTAATTACTTGCAATTGTTTTCTTTATAAGTTTTTAGTTTTATAAACAAAATCACTTTTCACAGCCAAGAGGCAATAGCATAATTTAGTTTAATTCTTTATTTGTTTTCTCAATCAATCTAAAACACATCATCCACTAATTCCACGTGGTTCGACACTCTACTTACCCTAGCTAGCTAAGGTGATTAGAACACACTTTTTACACTTATCTTTGATTGGTCCTTCGACATTCGGGTAAGAGATCACCACTTTTGTTTGACCCGGAAATTGAGAAATCCGCGAGGGAGAACCGTCTTCTTCAACGGACAAGTTTGCTTGTGAAGCCGATTTCACAAGGAAGCAACACAACCACCCAAAGTTCAAGTTCTAGTTCCTCCAATTCCAAAGAAATGGACAACAAACCACCCACCAACCAACAACAAAACACCCAACCACCACCACAACACCAATCTCCCCAATTCACAACCGACGATCTCGGTTTCCAATACACCATTCCACCACAAACCGTACAACCCACAAGCTCAAATCAAAACCCACCTCAACCACGAAACTCACCTCCAGTACTAAACCAAAACCATTACCAAGCCAAAGAAGAACCTAGAATACGCCATTTCACCCAACATGTTGATGACCAATACTTCACCCGCAATCCGGGTAAAACTCATACGGGGCATAAGGAAGATGGAAGCATGAGGGGACATGTGGATGGTAGTGATGATTATCAAAGGCAAGGTTTTGGTGCCCATGGTTATGAAGGTGAAGGTGAAGGTGAAGGATATGAAGAGGAAGATGGCTCATTTGATGAAGTTTATAACTACAATCAAAGACAAGGCATGATGGGCCATGAGCAACAAGTGAATAGGGGATTGAACCATAGAAGAAATCCACCACCACAAGGAATGGAAAATGTGTATGGTGGAGGTTACGGTGGAGGTAGAGGAGGTGGAGGTAGAAATGAGGGAGGATATGATGAGTTTGATGAAGAGGGTGTGAATAGCCATTACAGACCGGCAGTGAACAATAATCCGGGACCGATTGTGATGCCAAACCGACGGGGGAGGCAATTTGAGATTCGACCCAATTATTTAGCAATCTTGCCTAAATTCTCGGGGAATGCAACCGAAGAACCGTATTTTCACTTGGATGAATATCATGCTATTTGTAGCACAATTGGTGGACCACATATCACTCAAGAGGAGGTCAAACTTAGGCTATTTCAGTTCTCTTTGACAGGTAAGGCCAAACAATGGTA
This sequence comes from Tagetes erecta, assembly GCA_030867185.1. Classification (NCBI taxonomy): domain Eukaryota; kingdom Viridiplantae; phylum Streptophyta; class Magnoliopsida; order Asterales; family Asteraceae; genus Tagetes; species Tagetes erecta. The sequence continues at coordinate 1,862,506 of CM061489.1, read as the reverse complement.
TCATATGTTGCCTAGCAATAGTATTCATACATGGCATGAGTTGCAACAGGAGTTCTTAGATGAGTTTTATCCCATGGGCAAAACAAGTGATGCAATCGAGAATATAAGGCTTTTCCAACAACAAAGTGGGGAGCCTCTCCATGAGGCATGGGCAAGATTCAAGGAGCTCGTTAGGTTGGTACCTCACCATGAGATGAAGAAGTGGGAATTAATCAGGGCATTCTGTGATGGATTAACAGATGAAGAGATCAAGTATGTGAGATCTACAAGCGGGGGTAAGTTTTTGACAAGGAATCCGGATTTTGAATGGAATTTCTTAGAAGATATGGCAAAGGATTCAAAGACTCAAGCATCGACTAGAAGAAAGAGTAAGGGTCAATCTTCAAGGTACTCAAGGAGTGATGTTGAGCTTAAGGAAAGGATGGAAACACTAGAGAAACAACTATCCAAGATGGGACGAACCGGTGGGCGAGAAGTCAAGTCGATTGGTTATGAGGTTTGTGAAGTGTGCCAAGAAATAGGGCACAATGGTAGTGAATGTCCATCAAGTATTGAAAGTGGTGAAGAGGAGATAAATCAAGTGTATTCATCTAATCAGAAACCATATGATATGAATTCCAATACATATCATCCAGGTTTGAGAAATCACCCCAATTTTTCATATGCTAACCCATCTAACCAATTGAATCCTAACTTTCAGGTGCCAAATCAAGGAGCTCAAACACAACAAGGAGGGTACCAGAGGCAATACAATCAAGGTGGGCAACAAGGTGGTTATCAAAGAAGATATAACCAAGCTCAAGAGAACCCACAAGCACAAGTTGCAAACAATGATCCTCCTAGTGAGATGGCGACGATATTGAGCATGATGAGGAAGGCGGAAGAGAAGCGAGAAAAGAGAGATGTCGAAGCTAGATTGAGGGAGGAAATCCATGAAAAAGCTACACAGGTGATCAACCGACAGATCGGGCAAATGGCAGGGGACATCTCCTTACTCATGAGTGAAAGGAAAGCCGGAGTGCTTCCAAGTGATACACAGGTTAATCCTGCACATCAAAGTGAAAAGCCAAGGAACGTCAGAAACGTGAACATTAATTCGGCTAGTATCCTTCCTAACTCTAAAAACTTTGATGATAATCTTACTGCTTTTCCTAGAGTTATTGCAGGTATAGGAGGGAAAGTTGATGAAGTAAAAGATAGTGACCCAAGAGCACCCATCATTCCAATCAAAGTGGGTAAACTCAAGATAAAAAGTGCACTCTTGGATTATGGAGCTAGTATGAGCATCTTGCCAGGTATATTATATGATCAGTATGAGTTCGGTCCCTTAGAGGAAGTTGAAGCCACCGTGGTGCTAGCCGATTTGACTCAAAAACGCCCTCGTGGCATGGTAAAGGATGTGATGATAAAGTTAGGAGATTTCCACTATCCGGTGGACTTTTTGGTGCTTGACTATGCACCGGTGATGACAAACGAGCAACCTCAGGTCATACTTGGTCGACCATTTTTGGCAACTGCCGATGCTCAAATCAACTGTCGGGATGGAACAATCGACATGACCTATGAAAATCGTAAGTTATGTTTTAATGTATTCTCAAAGTCAATAACTTATGTTGTTTATAATGAGTTTAGTCCAACAGATGCTACTAATGAGAGTGTTCCTCCTTACATTTCACATGCAAGTGATGACACCCTTTCTAAGAATTATTTTGAGTATGACAGTTTTAAGAAGGTGGAATTGAAGGAAGCAATAAATAAGAAAGAAATGAAAGAGTCGGTAAATAAGGGGAATGTGAAAGGTAATGCCGACCCAAAGAAGAAACCATCAAGATTCACGGATGGACCAAAGAAACCACCCGATCATGATAGGAGTGAGTTCTCAAAAGTGAGAAGTCAAGAGGAGTCGGCTAGATTGGAAGCTATAAGAAGTCGGGGGTGGAAATGGAAGGACAACAACCATCCTAGTGAAGAGCCATTTGGAGACAATTATGGGTCCAGACCACCATGAGTGGTGACAGGTATGGTCTGGCTGAAGACCTAAAACTTAGCGCTACTTGGGAGGCAACCCAAGTTGTTATCTTCTTTTATTTTGTTTTGAGAACTTTGTGGGTGTGTTCCCTAGAAACCCTCACGAGACTTCACTCGTCCACTCGGGTCTACCGAGAGGTTTAAAAGGCTTGTTGCATATGCTAAATGCAATCGTGAATCCTACGAAAGTGTGTTTAAGTACTTTCTTCTATTTTTCGTTTTCTTTGTTTTCTTTTGTTTGTTTTACAGTTCTATCCATTGGATACATAGACTCAAGTGTGAGGATGCACATGGACACCCTACTGGAGAAGCACTCTTTGATTGTCTACTATCAGGTCTATGTAGTATTTCTTTATCTTAATGTTTTACTTATTTGGTCGTGAAATAGTGTTATGTGTTGGGATTGAGTTATGTTTATGGTTGGGTCGGTTTGGATAATAATAATCGTTCATGAGGTTGGTTTGATTGGAAAAGTTGAAGAAACTTGCACTTAACCTAAAAACCCATACATTGGGGACAATGTATCCCAAGTGTGGGGATGTGAGAAATCGAGAATATCAAAATTTTTTGGAAATTAAGCAACCCAGTCAACACGAAAACAATGTGAAAGCATGCCTGATGTTTCTAACTTAATCAGTGGGATGGTCTTTGGTCATGGTCTAATTCCTAAGTGAGCAAAAGAAATGTGTGAAGCAAGGTTTTTAAAATTAGTTTGGTTTAGAAATACCTAACTAAAGGTAACATGCTATTGGTAATAACTTTCATGCACGCATCGGCAACCCAATTCCCCAAGTTTGGTGAGATTTGCTTTTAAGCCTATATTAGATTGTAGTTCACCCTCAAATGATCTATTTGTCGAGTGTAGGCCATATGATTGTCTGTTTTAGAACTTGTATGATTTGATGCATGCCAAGATAGTGGACTAGACTTTTGCACATAAAGGATAAAGGCAACCTTAGGACTTCCCTTTTTGCTTAGAACACCATCTTTGTGTTCATGAATTTTCTTGTTTTTCCCTAGTATCTCATGTTGAGCCTTTCAAGTTTCATCTTTTGTTTGAATCATCACCGATTAACCCAAACAACCCACAATTCATATACCACTGTTGATGACATTCTATTAGTAGTGTTTTGTTTTGTTTATTGTAAATGAGTTAAAAAAATGAAAAAGAAAAAAAAAGAAAATGATTGAGTTCCCGAATATTAACACCCAATAACTGTCACAAAAGTATTCACGTGCGCGATAATATGCACGCAACGACCACGTGCAGGTCTCAAAACCTCACGGGTCTCAGAGTTGGTTTCCTTTACAAAGGGCACTGTGCGTGGGGGATTACCCAAGTAGTACTACCCATACGATCCGTCGGTTCATCCAGAATTAATGGTTGTGTAAAAACGGACAGTTGGGTAAAAACAATGTCTTAAATAATACAGCATCATGAAGTTTAATAAAATGAGTATGCTTTCCACCCAAAATAATTTAAGAAAGTGGGCTACGAGACTCACCAGGTTTCTTTTACGTGTCAACGTTGAGAGTTTGCTAATATGTACAGATGCTCACCAATATAATCCTTTTCACTCGGTTCATGTACTCGAATCACTCGTAACCAGCTCGTTCTCATTTTGCTATCGGTGCTTGTTACCGTTTGATCATTTGACTATAGTTTTATCTTTCCACTAGGTTTCATCCTTCAAAACTTTGTTTCTTGATGCACTAGATGGCTTGATTTATTAGGCTAGATAGGTTAGAGAGAAAGCAAAAGTGGTAGAGAGGAGAAAGGTGGTGATGGAGTATGTTATTGGTATGAATAAGGTGGTAAGGAAGGGCACGGGTTACATATATATGTTTGTGATATTAAGAGATAGATGGTGGCTTTTAATTTTGAAGTGTCTATTTAAAGGGAGTGATCGAGTATTATTTATATTGGTGAGGATACGAGGAACTCAAAGATGGCCAGAAGTGGTGTGTTTAATTTATAAATACTTGGATTTATAGTTTGGAAAGGATAAGATACTTGATGGTTTAGGATGAATATATGAGTGAGTCATGAAGCTAGTTGTTAAATGGTAAGCTTCAATGGAGTAATTGATGGCCATGTGGACATGCTATAACCGACCTAGCATCTCATCCGGATGTGATCAAGAAATTTTAAATTTGGATAAACATGTTATGAGTGAATTATTTAGCTTTTTATTTATTTTAATTAGTATAGTAACATTAATTCTTAAGTTATATATGATGCTATCTAGTGTTTTAAGTTTATCTATTAGGATTAATGTTACTGAATAATGTTAATGAGTTTAGTAAATATATATATTGGTTTAAGTTTTGATAATAATAGGACGTATAAGTTGTATAAAAATTTTGGGTTATAACTAAGGTTATTGTTTTAATTGTGTTTTTAAGTTTTATAAAAATTATTGGTCTTAACTTTAAATTTATATAAATTGGGTTAATATGTGTTTGATTTCTTGTCAATTGGAAACAAACAATTATATAAATACTAGGAACATATAAATATATAAAGAGCCTATACCTAACTTTATAAATAAATTTGAATATATATATTTTTTTTAGGGTTGTCATATTCTACCCTCCTTAAAGGAATTTCGTCCTCGAAATTTGTTTTACTAAGTTTGTTTCCAAACAGTGTTTTTGCCCCACTCTATTTAGCGTTGATATTGCTAAGAATTATATTTAATGAATATGAAATCATCAAACCACTTGATGGCATTATAAGGTTTTAAATTCTCATGTAGCATCAAGAATGACTCAAAATCCGAGAACTACTTCAAAGTTATGAATGTTAATAAGTTTGATGGGAATTGATGTACATGTTAAAATAAGCGATGAATGAAGCTTTTACACTATCTTACTGGAGGAAGTCTAACTAGGACACTACAGTTATAATCTTAAAGTAGTTAAGTCAACTTTAAAGATCTTACTACTAAATGGAAAGAAGCGAGTAAGGTCAACTAGGTTTGTCAAGGTGTCCAGAGAAAATGAAGAGAACAATTGTCCAATTGAGATATGAAGTTCATATTTTCTAAAGGTTAGATATTTATTCAAAGTCATGTTGTTACTGATACAATGTATTTTCATTTAATTTATATATTTAATCAGATTGATTATAAAATGTATCTGAATAAAGAAGAATAATTTATATATTTAATCAGATTGATTATAAAATGTATCTGAATAAAGAAGAATAAAGTAGGAATTAGAAAAATTTAACTAGTTTGGCTAGGTGGAATTTGCATAAAACTTGTCCAATAGTCTATCTTCGATATATATATCATTAATTCATGGGATTAGTTTTTATTTTCTTGAAATGTGCTTTAGTGTACTATATGATTTCAGATAACTTTAAACATTGTATAAATTTGATCGTCATCCATAAGACGAATATTTTATATTTGGGTTTGTGTTGATGAGTCTTTTAATAATGTTATTTGTTTGTTTTCACAATAGGATTTGCTAAAATTCATGCGTACATGTAACTTCACCATTACGTTGCGCACCATAATCGTCAATTTACCTTACACAATCATTTTAGTTTTTCTCCCATCGTGTTATTTAATGATGTTGTATTTTTAATTTATATGATTTCATTCTCATCTAATTATCTCTATAGCTTATAGTCATCCTCACTATCTAGTCAATCCAAGTATATTATCTCTATAGCTTATAGTCATTCTCACTATTTAGTCAATCCAGATATGTGTCTAAATTATAATTCAACAAATAAGGTACACATCTATACTAGGGAATGAAGCAAGTAAAAAGTCAATATGTAGGCTAACTTATTTTGATGGCCTAATGAAAGAATCATGTGCATATGATATGTATAAAAGTTTAGGATCAATATATTAGTATCGATCGTACTGTAGTATACGTTGAGTGTGCAGTTAAAATAAATCTGTGTTTAAGAATAAGGGCAACATATAGGCACACACATAATTCAAGTCCTTCAATTAGTTAGTGTTCAGAATCCCTATTAATCATGTCTCAAGGGTTCTAAACAAAACTTATCGTATTCATAATCTTGATAGCATTTAGTCTTAAACCTTAGTGTCCCAAGGGTTCTTAGGTTAGAGCCTAGGTATCTCTAAAGAAACCTATCAAACTTAGGTGTCTTTAAAGAAACCTAATTCGCTAAAACCACTAGCTCTGATACCACTCTGTCACACCCGGAGCCAGGGGGCTAGACGTAACGACTGGTATTTAATAATCAAAGCAGCGGAAACATTATTATTTATTAAGGATTTAATCCAATGCATGAATTTATTTGACTAAATAATGGGATTTACATAAATATTTATCCCGAAAATAGAACTTAGATGTTGAATCTAACTTCTCTTGTAGCGTTCGATATCTACGACTTGTAGGTTCCACTCAAGTCTTCTAGATATTTACCGTCAAAGCAATAGCAAGCTTTATTCCGATTATTACTTCTAGCGTATCAAAAACTGTATCTGAAAAGCATACTAAAAGATGTCAACTATAAAGTTGGTGAGTTCGCAGGTTTAATAAATGTAACTTTAACAAGTATGATGCAAATTAAATAAGTTCACAACCAAACCTGTACCCGGTCACCCAATCCCCATCTAATATGGATTGAGTTCCCGAATATTAACACCCAATAACTGTCACAAAAGTATTCACGTGCGCGATAATATGCACGCAACGACCACGTGCAGGTCTCAAAACCTCACGGGTCTCAGAGTTGGTTTCCTTTACAAAGGGCACTGTGCGTGGGGGATTACCCAAGTAGTACTACCCATACGATCCGTCGGTTCATCCAGAATTAATGGTTGTGTAAAAACGGACAGTTGGGTAAAAACAATGTCTTAAATAATACAGCATCATGAAGTTTAATAAAATGAGTATGCTTTCCACCCAAAATAATTTAAGAAAGTGGGCTACGAGACTCACCAGGTTTCTTTTACGTGTCAACGTTGAGAGTTTGCTAATATGTACAGATGCTCACCAATATAATCCTTTTCACTCGGTTCATGTACTCGAATCACTCGTAACCAGCTCGTTCTCATTTTGCTATCGGTGCTTGTTACCGTTTGATCATTTGACTATAGTTTTATCTTTCCACTAGGTTTCATCCTTCAAAACTTTGTTTCTTGATGCACTAGATGGCTTGATTTATTAGGCTAGATAGGTTAGAGAGAAAGCAAAAGTGGTAGAGAGGAGAAAGGTGGTGATGGAGTATGTTATTGGTATGAATAAGGTGGTAAGGAAGGGCACGGGTTACATATATATGTTTGTGATATTAAGAGATAGATGGTGGCTTTTAATTTTGAAGTGTCTATTTAAAGGGAGTGATCGAGTATTATTTATATTGGTGAGGATACGAGGAACTCAAAGATGGCCAGAAGTGGTGTGTTTAATTTATAAATACTTGGATTTATAGTTTGGAAAGGATAAGATACTTGATGGTTTAGGATGAATATATGAGTGAGTCATGAAGCTAGTTGTTAAATGGTAAGCTTCAATGGAGTAATTGATGGCCATGTGGACATGCTATAACCGACCTAGCATCTCATCCGGATGTGATCAAGAAATTTTAAATTTGGATAAACATGTTATGAGTGAATTATTTAGCTTTTTATTTATTTTAATTAGTATAGTAACATTAATTCTTAAGTTATATATGATGCTATCTAGTGTTTTAAGTTTATCTATTAGGATTAATGTTACTGAATAATGTTAATGAGTTTAGTAAATATATATATTGGTTTAAGTTTTGATAATAATAGGACGTATAAGTTGTATAAAAATTTTGGGTTATAACTAAGGTTATTGTTTTAATTGTGTTTTTAAGTTTTATAAAAATTATTGGTCTTAACTTTAAATTTATATAAATTGGGTTAATATGTGTTTGATTTCTTGTCAATTGGAAACAAACAATTATATAAATACTAGGAACATATAAATATATAAAGAGCCTATACCTAATTTTATAAATAAATTTGAATATATATATTTTTTTTAGGGTTGTCATATTCTACCCTCCTTAAAGGAATTTCGTCCTCGAAATTTGTTTTACTAAGTTTGTTTCCAAACAGTGTTTTTGCCCCACTCTATTTAGCGTTGATATTGCTAAGAATTATATTTAATGAATATGAAATCATCAAACCACTTGATGGCATTATAAGGTTTTAAATTCTCATGTAGCATCAAGAATGACTCAAAATCCGAGAACTACTTCAAAGTTATGAATGTTAATAAGTTTGATGGGAATTGATGTACATGTTAAAATAAGCGATGAATGAAGCTTTTACACTATCTTACTGGAGGAAGTCTAACTAGGACACTACAGTTATAATCTTAAAGTAGTTAAGTCAACTTTAAAGATCTTACTACTAAATGGAAAGAAGCGAGTAAGGTCAACTAGGTTTGTCAAGGTGTCCAGAGAAAATGAAGAGAACAATTGTCCAATTGAGATATGAAGTTCATATTTTCTAAAGGTTAGATATTTATTCAAAGTCATGTTGTTACTGATACAATGTATTTTCATTTAATTTATATATTTAATCAGATTGATTATAAAATGTATCTGAATAAAGAAGAATAATTTATATATTTAATCAGATTGATTATAAAATGTATCTGAATAAAGAAGAATAAAGTAGGAATTAGAAAAATTTAACTAGTTTGGCTAGGTGGAATTTGCATAAAACTTGTCCAATAGTCTATCTTCGATATATTTATCATTAATTCATGGGATTAGTTTTTATTTTCTTGAAATGTGCTTTAGTGTACTATATGATTTCAGATAACTTTAAACATTGTATAAATTTGATCGTCATCCATAAGACGAATATTTTATATTTGGGTTTGTGTTGATGAGTCTTTTAATAATGTTATTTGTTTGTTTTCACAATAGGATTTGCTAAAATTCATGCGTACATGTAACTTCACCATTACGTTGCGCACCATAATCGTCAATTTACCTTACACAATCATTTTAGTTTTTCTCCCATCGTGTTATTTAATGATGTTGTATTTTTAATTTATATGATTTCATTCTCATCTAATTATCTCTATAGCTTATAGTCATCCTCACTATCTAGTCAATCCAAGTATATTATCTCTATAGCTTATAGTCATTCTCACTATTTAGTCAATCCAGATATGTGTCTAAATTATAATTCAACAAATAAGGTACACATCTATACTAGGGAATGAAGCAAGTAAAAAGTCAATATGTAGGCTAACTTATTTTGATGGCCTAATGAAAGAATCATGTGCATATGATATGTATAAAAGTTTAGGATCAATATATTAGTATCGATCGTACTGTAGTATACGTTGAGTGTGCAGTTAAAATAAATCTGTGTTTAAGAATAAGGGCAACATATAGGCACACACATAATTCAAGTCCTTCAATTAGTTAGTGTTCAGAATCCCTATTAATCATGTCTCAAGGGTTCTAAACAAAACTTATCGTATTCATAATCTTGATAGCATTTAGTCTTAAACCTTAGTGTCCCAAGGGTTCTTAGGTTAGAGCCTAGGTATCTCTAAAGAAACCTATCAAACTTAGGTGTCTTTAAAGAAACCTAATTCGCTAAAACCACTAGCTCTGATACCACTCTGTCACACCCGGAGCCAGGGGGCTAGACGTAACGACTGGTATTTAATAATCAAAGCAGCGGAAACATTATTATTTATTAAGGATTTAATCCAATGCATGAATTTATTTGACTAAATAATGGGATTTACATAAATATTTATCCCGAAAATAGAACTTAGATGTTGAATCTAACTTCTCTTGTAGCGTTCGATATCTACGACTTGTAGGTTCCACTCAAGTCTTCTAGATATTTACCGTCAAAGCAATAGCAAGCTTTATTCCGATTATTACTTCTAGCGTATCAAAAACTGTATCTGAAAAGCATACTAAAAGATGTCAACTATAAAGTTGGTGAGTTCGCAGGTTTAATAAATGTAACTTTAACAAGTATGATGCAAATTAAATAAGTTCACAACCAAACCTGTACCCGGTCACCCAATCCCCATCTAATATGGATTGAGTTCCCGAATATTAACACCCAATAACTGTCACAAAAGTATTCACGTGCGCGATAATATGCACGCAACGACCACGTGCAGGTCTCAAAACCTCACGGGTCTCAGAGTTGGTTTCCTTTACAAAGGGCACTGTGCGTGGGGGATTACCCAAGTAGTACTACCCATACGATCCGTCGGTTCATCCAGAATTAATGGTTGTGTAAAAACGGACAGTTGGGTAAAAACAATGTCTTAAATAATACAGCATCATGAAGTTTAATAAAATGAGTATGCTTTCCACCCAAAATAATTTAAGAAAGTGGGCTACGAGACTCACCAGGTTTCTTTTACGTGTCAACGTTGAGAGTTTGCTAATATGTACAGATGCTCACCAATATAATCCTTTTCACTCGGTTCATGTACTCGAATCACTCGTAACCAGCTCGTTCTCATTTTGCTATCGGTGCTTGTTACCGTTTGATCATTTGACTATAGTTTTATCTTTCCACTAGGTTTCATCCTTCAAAACTTTGTTTCTTGATGCACTAGATGGCTTGATTTATTAGGCTAGATAGGTTAGAGAGAAAGCAAAAGTGGTAGAGAGGAGAAAGGTGGTGATGGAGTATGTTATTGGTATGAATAAGGTGGTAAGGAAGGGCACGGGTTACATATATATGTTTGTGATATTAAGAGATAGATGGTGGCTTTTAATTTTGAAGTGTCTATTTAAAGGGAGTGATCGAGTATTATTTATATTGGTGAGGATACGAGGAACTCAAAGATGGCCAGAAGTGGTGTGTTTAATTTATAAATACTTGGATTTATAGTTTGGAAAGGATAAGATACTTGATGGTTTAGGATGAATATATGAGTGAGTCATGAAGCTAGTTGTTAAATGTTAAGCTTCAATGGAGTAATTGATGGCCATGTGGACATGCTATAACCGACCTAGCATCTCATCCGGATGTGATCAAGAAATTTTAAATTTGGATAAACATGTTATGAGTGAATTATTTAGCTTTTTATTTATTTTAATTAGTATAGTAACATTAATTCTTAAGTTATATATGATGCTATCTAGTGTTTTAAGTTTATCTATTAGGATTAATGTTACTGAATAATGTTAATGAGTTTAGTAAATATATATATTGGTTTAAGTTTTGATAATAATAGGACGTATAAGTTGTATAAAAATTTTGGGTTATAACTAAGGTTATTGTTTTAATTGTGTTTTTAAGTTTTATAAAAATTATTGGTCTTAACTTTAAATTTATATAAATTGGGTTAATATGTGTTTGATTTCTTGTCAATTGGAAACAAACAATTATATAAATACTAGGAACATATAAATATATAAAGAGCCTATACCTAATTTTATAAATAAATTTGAATATATATATTTTTTTTTTAGGGTTGTCATAAGCAGTTCCAAAAACACATTCATAAAAACATACAACACAACACAAATTCATACACAGCAGCTGCAGCCGGTTTAACATACAAATTCATACATAAATTCATACACACACATACACACACACACAACAACCTGCAACACATGTACCAAAGCAAAATACAATAAACCTAAAACCGTATAATAATGAAATTGAAATTGAAATTGAAATTGATAAAGAAATTATCTATATTACCTGAGATAATGCGAGATTTGAATAGCAAGAAATGAGAAATATGGAGGTTGTTGAGATTCATATAGCAGGAGCAATGGGAGTTTTGAATTTTGAGTGAAATTTCTGCCGCCTTCTTTGCCATAAGAGTGGTTTGATTCATATAGCAGTAGCAAAAGCATGTTAGAATCTTTTCCTCTTTAATTTGAATTGCTTTGTTGTGTTGCTGTGAAGCAAGAAATCAGAAACAGGTTGTGTTGATGCGTTGAAGATCTGTTGTTGCAGGAGGGTTATACGAAAGGGTTGTTTGAAGATTAGAAATGACAATACTGGTCCCTTAACTTTGAATGTGTGTACAGTTTAGTCCTTAATGTTGAAAAATAAGGAAAAAGTTAAATTACAATATTGCCCTTGTTATTTGCTTAATAAGATAGTACAGATAGAATGAAAAATGATGGAGATGCATGGTGTGATCAATGCTACATACCCTTATAGGATTGATTAACAAATAAAAATTTTATTCTTAAAAGGGAAAACCTATTTAAAAACTTGTTATAATAATTCTTTATTATTTGTTCATACCAAAGCCTTTACCTAAACCTTATATTTATAGTTCTAAACTACACGTGATAGACTATAATACAAACAACTAAAACATGATTAATTCATAAATATTAATTATGGATTTGACCTAACTTGTTGTATCCTGCATGCTCAAACTCTACCGACTTGTAGATTTGGTTTAAGAAATTAACTCAAACAACCGAGGCTACTCAAACTTAAAAAATAAAATACAATAAATACTAGAGAAAGTTAATACAAATTAAATACAAAATATATTTTTAAGATAAAGTCGTGAAAAACAGCCAAATGAATTTTGGTTGACCTCATTCTGGAGGCGTTGGAATCGTATCTTCAAACTTTCCGTTCTTTGCTTCTAGCTTTAGGGTTTAACTGACAGGTCAATTCCAACAACATCACAATGAGATCAATTAAAGTTTGTTTGACCGTCCTCACATAGTCACATGATTTATACCGAAACACAATGTGTAAATTAACAACTACTTCACCGTAAGTATTATTTTCTTATTAAATTATTCATACCCTTTGGAATATTTTAACTATGATTATTTGTACGTACGTATTTTAGTTATTTTTTAGTCTCTCACGTTAAACTCCCGTGTCATCTGACGAATTGTGGAAAACGAAATAAATTATGCATTTTACATCAAAAAGATCCCACCCCCCTATGCCAATATGCCCCTCGGCTCAACTTTTCAAACATCATTTTGAATTTAAAAAATAACAACAAACAAGCTAGCTACCAACATTTAACAAAGTTTTCTTAATTATATACTTTTTGAGCTCTGAAGTGACTCTCCCTCATGCTTGATCAGGTAATTAATCTAAAAGTGATTAGATTCATTCTAGCTAGTTCCTCTAATGTATGTAGATCATATCCATGACTAACATAGGCCGCCAAGATCGAACCGCCTGGTTTTCTAGTCACAATCGGACGGTTGAGGTCCAACCAAACCAGTGTGGAAATCATCTCTTTGGTTGAGAAAACTAAGTAATAAGATCAAGAGTTGTGTAGACTTTAAAGGTTTCACTCAACCAGTCAACTATATATCCCCAATTCTCTCTCACTTGATAAACACAAATCATGTCTTCTTTTGACAATATGTTTGATTGCCTCAAAGTACCTCTTGTAGACTTACAAGAGGCTACCAATGGTTTTGCTCAACAAAATATCATCAAAGATGGAGCATCCGGAAAGATTTACAAGGGAAAAATGTTAAGGTTCGGAACATGGATCAATATCGCCGCAAGGAGGTTTGTTCCTGATTCGTGGCGAGGACTTAATGAGTTTAAGTGGGAGATAACGATGCTTTGTAGCCTAAAGCATCCAAATCTTGCCACTATAGTTGGGTTTTGTGATGAGAGTGATGAGATGATCATCATATACAAGTTTGAGGCCAATGGAAGTGTCCACCAACGCGTAAGTGACCCAACTCTTACATGGACTCGACGGCTGCGAATATGCCTTGGTATTGCGCGTGCACTTAGTTACATCCACTATGACGAGGGACGTGATTTTAGTATCATACATCACAATTTGAAAAGCTCCAAGATTTTATTAGATGAGGAGTGGGAACCAAAACTATATGGTTTTGAGCTTTCAGTGATGCAGCCAGCGTCGCAAAGGCAACGTATTGTCCTTGAACGAGTTGTAGGCGGCACCTATGTGTATGCGGACCCAGCGTGTTTAAAGGAGGAAGGTGTGAGCCAGAAGTCAGACATGTACTCTTTGGGTGTGGTTTTGTTTGAAATATTGTGTGGGAAGAAAGCATTTGAAGAAGATTACACGTTAGTACCGTCGTTCTCAGAAGCGACGGTACTACATACAACAACGTCTCAGGTAGCATTGCTAATACCAACGTCACCTCCGTGGCAGTCACAAATGCCCCAGCAAACAACACCTTCATTTAAGGATTTAAAAAATCTATTACTGTCATGGAAGAGCATGTCGGAAGCGAAAAGGCCGACACCTTCTTCAAGGTTTAACGGATATGACCATTACATGACTACCATGAAAAGCCTTCCCAGATCGATATATAACGATTTTCAGGTATTAGCTATATTGGCCACATTCCTGTATAGACGTAAACGAATCAAGAGAATCATTCCTCCTGGTCTACTAAAGCAAATGGACTCTCAGTCATTAAATTTATTCTCAGAAGCAGCATATTGTTGCTTAAAGGAACAACGAGCAAACCGCCCAAATATAGATCAGGTTATATCTGCACTTGAGGAAGCATTGAACTTTCAAATCGCGTATGATCAAAACTTGGTAATTAAGCACATTGTTGTTCATTTTCTTTAGTTCAAAATACCTTAGTTATAAATTTATTCATTCATATCCTATTGATGCAGATGGTATTAAAGGTGGACTCAGCAGGCACTGCTGCTGAAGATGCATCAACCAGCCACTTAAAGGTAATTAATTTCTTTTGTTTTTGTTTAGAGATGCAACAATAAGAGAACTCAAATGATCAAAACGAAAAAAATTTATTCGAATCTTATTGATGAGTGATTTGAATCTCGAATGAAAAGAAATTGCATACAACATAAGGAATCAACAGAAACGATCTAATCCTTATTTATCTCCGATTCATTATCAAACAATTCACAAACTATTTTCCTGTCAATGATGACAAGTTCAACTGGTCGAAGATAAGGCTTTGAGTACGTATGGTATGGGCCGGGTTAATTTAAGCCTTCAGGCGCGCGCTACCCGAGTTGCATAGGCTAGGATCAGGGTCAGTTCATGCTAACATGTTGTGTATATCTTGCCGATTAAAAAAATCCTCCTTTACACATATAGTCCCTAACCTTATGCCCCCTGATGTTATAACCAAATTAATGCACTTTTATGCAAAACTACTAATACTTAGTTCTGTTATATTTAATTATCTTTAGGTGTCTTATGTAAGTTTGTATATTTCTAGACATCAATGAAAAGGTACTAGCATCATTTTTTTTGTTTCACTCATATCCTTGATTATACTAGCATTTTGATCTTACATAGTTCTCTCTTGAGTTATGATATTGCAGGGCACAAATTTAGAAAAATTGATGATTGAATTTGATGCAATAGAGAAGGCCACCGAAAAGTTTGATAAAAAATATCACATTGGGACAGGTGGTTATGGTTCAGTGTACAAAACATTACTTGAACATGTTGATTTCTCTGCAATGAAAGAAAATAAGGACTCGGAGTTGCCAAAGAGAGAAAGCACTGTGGCTATAAAACGCATCTTGAATAGAGACGACAAACTAGGAGAGCAAGGGTTCTTTGCTGAAATTGAAACGCTTAGTAGTTGTAGGCATCCCAATGTGGTCTCTCTTCTTGGCTTCTGTCACAAACCTCCTCATATGATCCTTGTCTATGAGCATGTTCCTAAAGGAAGCCTTGATGATTACTTGGGAAACAAAGGAAATATGACTAATCTTACATGGGTGCGACGATTAAAGATATGCATTGATATCGCACATGGACTAGAGTACATTCATACCACTATGGACAACAAACAAAAGATAATTCATCGTGATATAAAAAGTGGTAATATTTTATTGGGCGAGAACTGGCAGGCAAAGATTGCTGACTTTGGACTCTCCAAACTCCACCCACGTGAACAAACGGCAAGCACTATCAAGACAAACAACATTGCTGGCACAAGGGTGTACTTAGATCCTGAATATGAGAGGACCGGTACCTTAAAAAAAGAATCTGACGTTTATTCTTTCGGGGTGGTTTTATTCGAAATCTTGACAGGGAAATTGGCTTATGATTCGATTTACACCAACAAAAACGCAAAAGGTCTTGCACCCATTGTGCTACAACACTTGAAGAAGTATGGAACATTAGAGAAACTAATCGATCCAAAGCTAAAGGAAGAAAGTAATGAAAAAGTTTTAATACCAAACAAAGGGCCTATTAATAAAGATTCATTGCATACATTCATCAAAATTGGGTGTCAATGTTTGGCAGAAACCCAATCCCAACGTCCAACAATGGAAAATGTCATCAAGGAGCTTAAAAAAGCACTAAAGTTACAGGTACATTAAAACCTAACAAAGAAAAAATAAATTTCTTTAACTATTACTTAAATAAATCTCATATTCATCTTCGTGACAAACAGGAAAATCCAGATGATAGCTTACGCTTGTCATTTGAAGCGTTAAAGTCGGCCACACAAGACTTCAATCTTATAATTGGACGCGGAGGATATGGTAATGTTTATAGAGGAGAAATTTTATGTGCTACGGGCCCTAAGATTGTTGCTGTGAAGCAGTGGGCTAGAAATCGTAATAGAAAATTTCTGGCGGAGCTAGAAATTCTTTTTGAGTACAAGCACGAGAATATTATCTGTCTTGTAGGTTATTGTGAGGAAAAGAAGGAGAGATTTACCGTTTATGAGTATGCCTTTAACCGAAGTCTCGATATGCATGTAAAAGATGCTAGTCTTACATGGACGCAACGACTAAAGATCAGCATTGAAGTGGCAACCGGGTTGGACTTCCTTCATGAAGGTGGTGAAGTTTCCGTGATACATAGGAATATAAAATCCTCTCATATCCTACTAAATGATGATTGGAAGGCGAAAATTGGAGGGTTTGGGTTGTCCGTAACAGAATTTTGGGTCAATGGGGCTCATGGCACACGTGGGTATGTAGACCCACAATACGACAAACAAAAGTTTTTAACGAAAGAATCTGATATATATTCATTTGGTGTGGTTTTACTTGAGATGATGTGCGGAAGAATTCAAGATCCACATAATGATATTGTAACCTTTGTTAAAAGTCATTGTGAAGAAGGAAAAACTAATATTGAGTTGGTGTTTGAGGGTATTAAGGATCAAATCGTCCATAAATCTTTAGTGGCTTTTTTAGAGATTGCATATGAATGCTTACATGATGACAAAGAGAAGCGACCATCGGCAAGTAAGGTGGCATTACAACTAAAGAAAGCATTGGAACTTCAAGTAAGTAACTTCTATATATATATATATTCAAACATGCATGACTACTATATATATATGCTATACAATTTAAAAAGTGTGAAAATTTGGTATTCCCATTAGTCCACCTTGTAACGTGTCACTCATTCATTGACCACAAGTCTGTTTAATCCTTTTCTTGAATTGTTTAGTTTTTAAAAAAAGAGAAATTCCTAAAATGTTTATTTTGACCAAAAAGTGATATAAAGTGTCCCCGTTGACTTTTACTTTCCCATAATTTCCATTCACTTCGAATGTCGCTCATGCCTTCAAAAGCCAATAACACAGACGATAAGTGTCCATAAAATTACTCGAGTTTTTTTAAAGTTGTCCGACTACAAAAAAATTGTCTGATTACAAAAAAAAATCATTTGGCTACCAAAAAATGGCGTTAGCTAGCCGTACGACTACAAAAAAAGTCATCATTTTTGACCTTTTGTTCCCAAACCATCCGTTTTGTTTATAGTCAGATGATTTTAATGCGTGGACATTTTAGAAACAAAAATAAAATGAGACATTTTAAGGTAAAAAGTTGTCAAAATTGACATTTTTTGGAATTTTACCATCGGTATATGATGACACTTTAACTATCAAAAGGGCTGCTACCTTGTAGTCCATTGTTAAGACTATACGTAATTATGTGTAATAGTTAATGCTTGCAAGGGGTATTTTCCGTCATGTGGAAAGTATTTCGTTTTCACACATAACGTGAATAGTATATAGTATTCAAGATCACGTCTAAACTACATGTTCGATCATATATATATCAGGAGGATATTGATATATGGAAGCCTAAACTGCCTACAAACTACAAAGAAATAATCAAAATGTCAAAAACCCCGGAGATATTACACAACTCTAATGTAACCAACAAAGATCTCTACAACATGTTCTCCAAAGGAATCATCCTTCAAAAGGACAAACTGGTAACTAACTCGATCATGATATTATTTTCGCTTCTTTTCATCTCCATGATCCCTTTAGTAAAGAGACGTTACGAATGATTAAAGATTGCATTTCGTTTAATTGTTTTGTTTTTTTTACAACAGTGCTTGTCAATAAGCAGTAAGGGAGAAAGAAATGAAATGGTGTCCGCTACAATGTTTTCATATGTAAACAACAGGATACACAATAAGCGCATATCTATTCAAAATTCAAGGTGCGTACCGTATGGGAAAAATGTGTGCTAGGAGATGAAATGTTAATTATGCATACATAATACACTATTTAAGTGGTATCAGTAATTTTCACTAAATATATCTTACATGTGCAGATTTCCAAGAGTGGTAAAGATTATGGATATTTCAAATCTCATGACTCAAATAAGGATTAAGACTCAATTTTTATCTCCAAATGTGATTTATGGGGCTTACCTTGTCTTCAAATTTTGTGAACCAAGAAAAATTTCAAGTCAATCAATGTTTGTGAACCTCAAGTACAAAATGGGGAGTGAAAACCTGCATGCATATTTTGCAACTCGCGAACAAGATGAGTGGATGATGATAGAACTATGTCGATTCGTACCTTGCAAGAGTGATGTTGTTTTTGAGGTTCTTCTTGAGAGCTTGTCCCCATACTATTGTGGAGGTGGTACAATCTACATTGAAGGCATCCATTTTCAAGTCATCGATGATGCAATTTTGAAGGTACTATATGTATATTTATTTCCGATTCCTGAGGCAAATTGGCCTAAAATAATCTCAACTAACATCTACTGGTCGAGAGTAATCTCAACTCAGTTTATTCCCTCCAGTGGTTCAAATCCAACTTTTTATGCCTCCAGTGGTCGACCGTTAAGTGTATATAATGGCCGTTAACTTTATTTTCAATTTTTTTCGTATTTCAAACCGTTTTTTATGGATATTGATTGAGAGGACAATACGAGTCAATTGATGTAAACCTTACCTCGATCCGGTGTTCCAAACGACAAAACGGTATGTCAGTGTTTTTAAACCCTGACAATGATTTAGTCATGTGTTAAAATTAAATCATTTGGAGCATCAATTGGAGGTAAGGTCTACTACATCAATTGACTTGTATCTACCTTCTGATCAAAATCCCTAAAACATAAGTCTAAAATTCGAAAGATATAGAAAAGTTAACGGCTGTTACGTACACTTAACGGCGGTCCACTAGAGGCCAATAAAGTTGGATTTGGAACCACTGGAGGGAATAAACTGAGTTGAAATTATTCTCAGCAAATAAGTGTTAATTAGGATTATTTTTGGTCAATTTGCCTATTATATAATAAAGATAGAATTAAGTTTAGTTAAACTTTTCATCATGGTTTTACATTTTTTTTAAATTTTCCCAGGTGAAACTTGAAGCACATGAGAAACTAAAAGGAAGAGAATTAGTTTTGAAATCAAACTCTGATTATATTGAGATAACTCATGAACCTGATGAAGAAGAAAAGGTTAATTTTTACTTTTTAATTGTACATTTATTGATCGAATGTAAAACATCTCGATCTAGCTTGTTGTTCTTCAGTAATAATGTAGTTGTGTAACACTTTTGATGAACAGTTATCATTACCATCTACACCTAATGGAAAGAAATGTCATATGCTTCCAGCAAAGATGGTTTTATACAACTCTTCTGATGTAAAGTGTTTCAGTTGGAACGTTGTTGCCGAATCCAGGTTTGTTATAACTAAACACACACGTCGTCAAATAAGAGTGCAAGCTTACGAGTTGACTCTCATAGATTTTTAGAAATTAGAAGTTCATTTTTTCCTTATATTTGTTCTCAAACAAACATATAATATGTCGAAAATGTAGATTTCTAGAGGTGGCCGAGCTTTTATCACAAGACGTACTTTGGATCAAATGCGAGACTGAAACCCAATACATGTCGCCAGATACTGATTACGCGTGCCATCTCATATTCAAGCTATCACAAAAATGTCATGGGTTGCATTGTCCGGTGAAAGTGCAGGATGTACTTGGCAGGAGAAACAAAGACAAGAAATTTCTCTATTTTAGATCTCCAAGATTAGTAAATTTAGGCGGTAATAAAAACGTTCCCAAGCAACGAGAAGATGGATTGATGGAAGTTGTTGTCTGGACGTTCAACTCCGGTAATAAGCAGAGCGATGATCATCTCATTCCAATGAAGTTGAAATTGAGATGTTATGAAGGAACCATGTCTGGTCTTATTGTCTATGGGATTGAATTTCGACCCATATGAAACTTTTACAAAAGAAAGAACATTAATCATATAATGTCCCTAGTATATGTTCATAGCCAACATATTATGTACATATAGAGTGGATGTTTTTATTCCATTTACGTATTTATTTTTTTGTTATAGTAAGAGGAACAAGTATATCTTCACTAGCTTCCAATTTTGGTTAATAAAGCACGCGATTCAATCACCACCATCACAAGCTCAGTTGTAGCCGGTGAAGCAAGCCAATCGAACCCAACCACATTTAAACAAGTAGACAACATTTCACCAACAAATGCTGCTGAACTTATAGTAGCAGGAAAATAAGCAAAGAAGTTTGGACTTTGCCAATGTGTTTATATATATGGGAAAATTTCGAAAATGTCCTTTTTGACCGTTGACTTCCCAAAATGTCCCGTTTGACTTCGTTAGTCGTGGTCGCCGCGACTACACGTAGTATAGTCGCCGACTACACATTTTAGCAAATAAGAACTTCCCACGTGTCCACAGTAGTCGGCGACTATAATTGTTTTCCCGACAAAGACTATAGTCGGACGCCCGTCTGACATCGATGTCGGAGGCGCCGCGACTACGGTTTTTTTTTTAATTTCTAGGTCATTTCGCTAGCTGGTGAAAAAAAAAACGAAAAAAAGAATGACTCAAAAACAACAATAAAAATATAATCCAATAAAGATAACTCGTTCGATACCAGGTTTAATAGTGAACTGAATATATTAATTAATTATCGTCTTAAATTGAAAATCAATTTTGTAGGCTTTAAGTTATCGAGCACACTTGTTATAACCCAAAAATATTCATCTTTCACACACACGATTCCTTTTGGAAATCTCACACGCAACACTACAGTTTATCTTTCATTTTTATCATATGAACCATCACAATCACCATTATAACCTTTCAAAAACTCATCTAAGTGTACTTTCGGAATCATCGTATTGTTTTTAGTATCGTCTTTTAGTTGTAATATTGACCGTGCATGATGTCTTAAAATCTTGAAAGAAACGAGCTAAACATTTACAAACACGATCCCAAAGGCGATCGAGTACAAAAACAAATGCTTAGACCTTCACCCCATTTCTTTGACCTCAATTTTTCAAATCCGCAGCCTTCACACTTGTTTATTTATTTCCACTTGTGTTTCCACTTGTATAACTTAATTATATTTTAACAACCTAATTAACTAATTAAAATAGATACAATATTGATCATCAATATCCCCTAGCTTATTACTTCTTTCACATTCATTCATTTCTATCTCTTACATATACTCTCTTTTTGAATTGATAAACACAAACATATATCATGTCTTCTTCTTTAGATCAAAACCTTAATTCCACTACATTAATTTCCCTATAGGACATTGAAACCGCTACCAACACTTTTGCGGATGAAAACCTCATCCAACAAGGTGGACAAACAAAGATCTACAAGGTTCAACTATCAATCTCGGGAGAACAGATTGATATCGCTATACGAAGGTTCGATCCTGAATTTCCTAGCAAAGAGTTTATGATGGAAGTTACAATGCTTTCTAATCGATCTAAACCATCCAAATTTAGCCTCAATTGTCGGGTTTTGTGACGAGAATGATGAAAAGATCATTGTAACCAAGCTTGAGGCCAATGGAAGCCTTGACCGATACGTAAGTGACCCAACCCTCACATATACCCAAAGGCTGCAAATATGCCTTGGCATTGCACGTGCACTAAGTTACATCCACTATGACGAGGGATGTGATTTTAGCATCATACATAGTAATGTCAAAAGCTCCAAGATTTTATTAGACGACAACTGGGAACCAAAGCTGTATGGTTTTGAGTTTTCCATAATGCAACCAGTAGATCGAGCCATGCATATACAAGGGGCACGTGTGCTTATGTGGACCCAACATATTTAAGGTCTGGTTGTGTTACATACAAGTCAGACGTGTACTCGTTTGGTGTGGTTTTATTTGAAATCCTTTGCGGGAGGAAAGCATTTATCCATGCAGGAAAGCAACTATTAGCTAAATTGGCGAAATCACATTATGAAAATGAAACACTCGACGATATCATCCATCCTAGTCTTCGAAAGCAAATGGACTCGCAATCGCTTACAAAATTCTCAGAAGCAGCATATTGCTGCTTGAACGACAAGCGAGTTCAACGCCCAAACATAGATTGGGTTATCGTTGCACTTAACAAAGCATTGCAACTTCAAGTAGAATATGAAAACTCGGTACGTAAGGCCCTATTTTTCATTTTGTTGTTATCTTGATAACATACATTGTTATACTTACACATGTATATGAATTAGTAGTTTTCTATTGTTGCAGTTGGTAATAAAGGAACAGTCAACTGTTGCCGTTGGAAGTGACCAGCTGAAGGTAATTAATATCTTTTCGTTCAGTAAATATAAGTTTTCGTACAGCTAGAGCATTGAAATATTGATAATTAAACACAACTACCTAGACACAACTTGATTAATTTTTTTATATTATTTGTAGCTACATGCCAGATATAATAACTTAAAGTTGAATGAAATATAAGAAATATAAAAAAAACATTTTATATTAAACGTAACGATATTATACTTCATTAAGGACGGTTTGGTAATTCTTATAAAGTGACTTAGAAGAGAATTAACTAATAATAATTTGATCATGTTATTAGGAATCTATCTAATATTAATTAGTTTTCAAGTACAGATCTCAAGAGCTTAAGAACAAAATCAATTAATACAACAAAGTTTCAGCAACAATCTTTGAACTTGATTGTTCAATGAACAAGAACAAAACAGGAAGATATGAATTGAAAATGTGATCATCAAAACTGATCATCTAACACTAGTTTATAGAGCAACTGTTACAAGTAACAACCTAACAGACTATTACAAAATTGACAAATACAGTCCCTGTACTTTTACACTTTGACTAATATCTCTTCAGACTTTAAGTGAGTCAACACCGTTGACTTCCTTTTGTTTCTTGAACATCTCTTTGATTTGTCTCCTTGAACATTTGAATTATATTCATCAAGTTTAATTAGTATTTGAGTTTGAGTAAACTTAGTTTAAATTTATTATTATGTTTATGTTTCCTAGTTCTAATAGGAATAGTTTGGTATGGTTATAACTACGTTAGGTGTTAATCGGATTACGTATCCAGAGAGAAAGTTTGTAAGTCAAACTTATTAAATAAAAGTAGGTGTACGTGCCATTATTTAGTTATTCTGGCAGTTAGTTACTTACATATTAAAGGTGCAAATGAGCCGACTCGAGCCGGAACTTTTTTAGGCTCTAGCTCAGTTTAATTTTACTTCAAACTTTCAAAGATTTGGTGCATGCTAGGCTTGCTTACAACTTATTTTTAAAGCCTGAGCTTGACTCGTAAAAATTTAGCTCAAACTTTTACATAGCAAGATTATTCGTTTTTACAGGATGACGGCTTTCGAATGTCCCTTGAAGACATACAAAGGGCCACACAAGACTTTGTTATCGAAAATAATTTAATTGCGGCTACAGAAGTTGTGTTAGTATACAGGAGAAATTTTACGTGATAATGAAGCAACTCCCATTGTCGCAAGACGATATCGTGGGCGTTTCGAGACAATAATAGAAATATGTCTTCAAGAGCTTGAAATTTATATGGAGTATAAACACGAGAATATCATTTCTCTTCTAGGCTATTGTGACGAAAAAAATGAGCAAATTCTTGTTTTTGAGTACGCCTCTAACGGAAGCCTAGATAAGCATTTGAATGATGTTCGCCTTACGTGGACCCAATGACTTCAAATCGCCATTGATGTCGCAAGTGGGCTAGAGTTTCTTCATGGAGGTGGTTCAACACAATCTTATGTGACACATAGAAATATAAAATCGTCCAATATTCTACTAACCGGTGATTGGAAGGCGAAAATTACTGATTTTATATATTCCACGATAACTGAAACGGGTAGCGAAATTGGCTACAAAGCGTATGACACTTACCCAGAAGTTCTTGTCTACGCTGATCCTGAATACATAAAATATTTTTTTGAAAGGGATATTATCCTCACAAGAGAGTCTGATATATATTCTTTTGGAGTGGTTTTATTCGAGATTATGTGTGGAAGAACAACTGTTTTAGATGGCCATGATGATATTGTTAGTTTGGTTACTTCTAAAAGTATATTTAAAAAAACTGAGTTGGCATTTGAGGATATAAAAGATACAATCGTGCCCGAGTCGTTGAATGCTTACATAAGAATTGCGTCTAAATGTTTACAACAAACGAGAGAGGAGCGGCCAACGGCAAGTGAGGTGGTATCACAACTGAAAAAAGCATTGGAATTGCAAGTAAGCTTCAATAAAAAGTTTCATAGTACTAGACATGAGTTTGTTGTTAAAAAACTATTTGCTCCAACTTCAACACTATTGTTGTTAATACAATGTATTATATAGATAAGAAGTTTAATTAACCTTTAAATAATCCTCATATTAATTTGATTGTATCATGATTAACAGGAAGCTTACAAGGATGACATTCAAATATCAGTTGAAGACATACAAGGGGCCACACAAGACTTGAGTTTTGAAAATATAACTGAAGATTGATGGGCTAATTAATTCTAGTTTGAAGAAACAGGCTGAAATATATGTTTGGGTTGAAAGTGGTTTAATCATTTCGAATTTACTATTTTGTGGTCTTTATTTTGTTTCCTTGTGTTGAAATTATATATACCTCAAGTTTTAAGTGTTTAAGGTTTGATGTATATTGTGGAGAAATAGTTTGTATTTACACCAAAATATTTGTGTGTTAATTGTGTTGTGATTATTTTGGTATCAATTGTTGTCTCCAAGATAAGTGGTATTTGAGTCTGTGTTCTTCATGATCAAAGAATTGAAGTCATGTAGTACATGTTTTTCATATTACAATGACCATAGATTTTTTTCAACACGAGTCTATTCAACGTATCTTCTGATATATCTATATGTGTTGGTACTTAGTAAGACATAAATGATAAAAGTGAATTAAAAGCAAAAAAAAGAGAGAGAAATGATGAACGTGATTTTAAAGTGGTCTCTTAATCTATAGGTCTACCTATTCTCATACTCTCTTATTTCACACACCTCTCAGGCATTGAGCTATGACCAAAGAGTTGCGTCTGAGTAAATTTTTTTATATTTTTGAAAAAAATGTTTATTTTTATTTAAAAAATGTGTTGTTTGGGTTGTTATATGTTAACGTGAGCTAGGATTTTTTTTAAACATTTTTATAGTAATACACATGTTTTTTTGATGTTTTTGTTTAAAAGTAGTAGTTTTTAATTATAAAAAACGTTAACTATTCAATATAAAAAGCATTAACACACATTTGTTTCGAATGTTTGTTTCACAACTAGTTAACGTTTTTATATTGAATTGTTAACTTTTTAAAAAAAATTTAAACTACAACCTAAAATACAATTAGTTTTTATAAACAAATTTAAAAAAAAACAACCCCACAGGTCTTTTTTATATAAAAATGAACATTTTTTATTTAAAAAAATAATTTTGACGAGGCGGCTCTTTGGTCATAGCTAGCACGGCGCCTGGTGGTTGTGAGGGTGTGAAAATAGATATATGAGGTGTGAGAATAGACAGGAGTAATTTATTGAAAGAGTACAAACACATTACACATCTACATATTTTAGTGAAATAATCAAATAAATAATTTAAAAATACATCGGTGGGATTAGATCAAATCGCACGTGAGGTCTTCGGGCATAGAGACAATTTAAAGTATTGGGCGTTACGTCTTGTTTTTATATGTTTAAGATTTGTTAATTTGTTACTTTTCTAAAGTTTGCTTCAATTCGTAATTATATATCAATCAAACACTTAAATCATGTGGTTTAGCAGTGTCTCATTAGTCACAAAAATATATACTTGCATCGTGAAAGTATAACGTGCAACCTGTGTGCCTATTAAGTTTTCTTGATTTTTCATGTATGTTATAATTTTTTTTTCTATATATAACTACTTACATACATAATGTTTAATACTCGATCTACAACTTATAAAATATCACTATAATGTAATTTACCAACTAAACGATTTATATAACATATAAAGTTCATATATGTTATAAACACAAGTGAATCAAGTATCCAAATCAACAAGAATGCAACACAATTGATTAACAAAACAATGATTGTATTGAGAAGAAAAATGAGAGTAGTCGTTAATCACTACTGCAACTAACACTTATATACTAATCTGCAAGTAACAGATTATTAACAACCAATCTTAGTGAGTTGACAAAACCAGTCCCTGAAACTATTATCAGTTTACTGGTTTAACCCCTTCACTTTATTACACTTGACAAAAGATACAAAACAGATTACCAACTAACTATTACAAAGTTGACAGTCAGTTGACTTTCATATTTAACAAATCTCCACCTTGAAATCAACTGAAACATAATCTGTCATCCAACACCCAAAGCTTGCACACAAAAATTGAACTTTGAACCTGGCAAGGATTTTGTAAACATATCTGCTGGGTAATCATCTGTCCTCACTTGAATTACTTCAGCTTCTTTAGAACTAACCACTTCTCTAATGAAATGATACTTCACCCTGATATGCTTGGTTTGTTCATGAAATACACTGTTTTTAGCTAACTGAATAGCCCCTTGATTATCACAATGAACTATCGACCTTGACATTCTCATCCCCATATCAATAGACATTCTTTTCAACCACAGTGCCTCTTTCATTGCTTCTGCCAAAGCAATATATTCTGCTTCTGTTGTAGACAAAGCTACAACCTTTTGTAACCTGGCCTTCCAGCTCACTAAATTTCCCATTACTTTAAATGCATACCCAGTAATTGACCTGCCCCTATCAAGATCTTTGGCATAATCAGCATCCACATACCCTTCAACTGAGTTTTCTTGACCCATATGTTTACCATAGACCAATCCCAACTGTTTTGACCCATTCAAATATCTCAGCATCCATTTCACTGCATTCCAATGATTCCTTCCTGGATTAGAAAGGAATCTACTCACAACACTAACTCCATATCCTATGTCTGGCCTGGTACAGACCATAAGATACATAAGACTTCCAACTACATTAGCATATGGGACCTTACTCATATAAGCAGTTTCCTCTTCTGTAGAAGGTGAATCAGAGTTTGACAACTTGAAATGTGCTGCCAATGGAGTTGTAACAGCCTTACAATCCTCCATTGAATAAGTCTTCAACACCTTTGCAAGATATGAGCTTTGTGTAAGAAAGAGTTGATTCAAACTTCTATTTCTGGTTATCTCCATACCAATGATCTTCTTGGCATTTCCAAGTTGCTTCATATCAAACTCCAACATAAGCAACTCCTTTGTTTCTTCTACCCTTCTCTTGTCTTTACAAGCTATTAGCATATCATCCACATAAAGAAGTAAATAAAGAAACTCACCATCTTTATATACTTTATGATATACACAACTATCATAGGGACTTCTATTGAATCCATTTGACATGATATAGTCATCAAATCGCCTATACCATTGTCTTGGAGATTGCTTCAATCCATAAAGAGACTTTTGTAACAAACACACCTTCTCCTCTTTACCCCTTTCTTCAAATCCCTTTGGTTGTGACATATAAATGGTTTCATCAAGATACCCATGTAGAAATGCTGTTTTGACATCTAATTGTTCCAACTCTAGATCATAGTTAGCAACAATTGATAACAGCATCCTGATAGATGTGTGTTTAACTACAGGAGAGAATATCTCCTTGTAGTCCACCCCTGATCTCTGAGTGTATCCCTTTGCCACCAGCCTGGCTTTGTACCTCACTCCACCACCTGAGTCACTGTCTTTAATCTTGTACAGCCACTTACACTTTACCAATTTATGATCCTTTGGCTTATCTACCAACTTCCAAGTGTTGTTGCTGTATAATGACTCCATTTCTTCTTCCATGGCTTGAACCCATTTATCTTTATTCTCACAACTTACTGCCTGCTCAAATGATATAGGCTCAAACTGACTTTCTAACTCAGCTGTCATAAATGCTACTGCAGACACATTGTCATCTTCCCTGAACCTTAAAGGCTTTACCACACTCCTTTTAGTTCTATCCTTTGCTATGCTTGATTCAGGTTTGTCAGTGGGTTTGTCACTACCACTGGACTCACCTGTTTCTGATCTAACTGGCTCCACCTTACTTGAATAACTTGGCATTTCTGTAAAATCATGCTCAACTGTAGTCATCAGATCTTTATACATAACATTCTCATTGTATGTAACATTTCTGCTTACTATCACCTTTGAGTTTGATAAATTCCACAATCTTACACCTTTCACTCCATCACCATAACCAAGAAATACACACTTGTGAGCTCTTGGCTCAAGTTTACCTTGGCTAACTTGAGCATATGCCAATGAGCCAAACACCTTTAACTCTGAATAATCTTGTACCCTTCCAGACCATACCTCCATAGGAGTTTTCTTTTCTAAGGCCATGCTAGGTGACCTATTTATTAAATAGGCTGCTGTGTTAACAGCTTCTGCCCAAAATGACTTAGGCAACCCAGCATTTATCAACATGCACCTGACCTTGTCTAACAGGGTTCTATTCATCCTTTCCACAAGTCCATTCTGCTGTGGTGTACCTGGAATTGTAAGATGTCTACCAATTCCATGTTTTCTGCAATAGCTATTAAACTCTTCATTGCAAAATTCGAGTCCATTATCTGTCCTCAACTTCTTGACTTTTCTGTCAGTTTGATTTTCAACTAGAGCAATCCATTCTCTAAACTTCTTATATGCTTCATGCTTTTTCTTCATAACAAATACCCACACCCTTCTTGAGAAATCATCAACTATGGATAAGAAATAATGAGCACCACCCAATGATGTGTTTCTAGCTGGCCCCCACAAGTCAGCATGAACCAAGAACACAATTCTCACAGAATCCGATATCACAATTCTTGATTTTGCCCAATACACCTTGTTTATTGAGTTCAATAAGCCCTTGCTGACTTATATGGCCAAGTCTTTGATGCCATAGCATAGCTGATGTGTCTGATCTGCTGGCTGCCACAGATACCTCACTGGAAACAACACTACCATCCAGTAGATATATGTTATTCTTCTTTCTTTCACCAGAAAATGCAATCAAAGATCCTTTTACAACTCTAGCTTTACCATCCTTGAGATTTACATGCATCCCATTTTTCTCACATGTTCCCAAGGAGATTAAACTTCTTTTTAAGTCAGGAACATACCTTACACCATCAAGTTTCATCTCTGTACCATTAGACAGTCTGAACAAAACTGACCCAATTCCCTTGATCTCGCAGGCTTTATCATCTCCCAACCTTACACACCCTAAGTGACACAACTTGAGTTCTTCAAATGATTCTTTCACAGGGGTCATATGAAATGAACAACCAGAGTCTAACACCCAACCTTCTTCAGCAGCCCCTTTAGACACCATTAGAACATCTGAACTTTCATACCCATCTGAGTTATTTCCAGATTGAGTACAGTTGTTTGTATACTTTGAATGATTTGATTCATTCTTCTTCTTCAACTCAGGGCAATCCCTTTTTAAATGCTTTTCTGACTGACATACAAAACATTTTCTTTTGAACTTAGCTTTCCCTCTTGACTGGCTTCTTGACTTGGCAGATTTATGATCCCTTTGATCACTTCTCCCCCTCACAAACAGGCCATCACTACCTTCTTCCTTTAAATCACTTCTCTTCTGCAATTCCTTTGAGTTCATTGCAACTACAACATCTTCCAAAGTAAGTGTATCTCTTCCAAACATAAGAGTATCCACAAAGTGTTCATAACTTTGTGGTAATGATGCCAAGAACAGAATTGCTTGGTCCTCATCAGCAATCTTCACTTCAATGTTTTCCAGATCCAACACCAACTTGTGAAATTCATCTATATGTTCATTCAGCAGCTTACCAGAACTCATTTGAAAAGTATATAATCTTCTTTTAAGATACAATCTGTTTGCAAGTGATTTTGTAAGATAAAGAGTTTCAAGCTTTGTCCATATACCTGCAGCAGTACTTTCTTTTGAAATTTCTCTTAATACTTTGTCTCCTAGGCTCAAGATTATAGCACTATGAGCCTTTTCTGTCATACTCTTCCAGTTTTCCTTTGAATCAGCCACTTCTTTTTCTGCTGCCTTCTCAGGCAAAACTGGCGCAACACCAGTTAAGGCTTCTGCTATCCCTTGATGTACAAGAAGAGCCTTCATCTTCATCCTCCAAAGACTGAAGTCTGTCTTTCCATCAAATTTCTCTATTTCAAACCTTGTGGACACCATTGTTAACCAATATACCTCTGATCTGTTTAATTCTATTTCAATTGTACTTCAATTGCTTGCATCGACAAATTGAATACGCTAATTTCCTTCAACTCGATCCTCAATGCAGTTTATACCACAACCGATCTTCAATTGGTTCCCAAATTGAACAGATTATACTCGATTCGCAATTGATTTAACTTTCGTTTCACTCGATTGAGCCCTCACCGTGGCTCTGATACCACCTGTTATAAACACAAGTGAATCAAGTATCCAAATCAACAAGAATGCAACACAATTGATTAACAAAACAATGATTGTATTGAGAAGAAAAATGAGAGTAGTCGTTAATCACTACTGCAACTAACACTTATATAATAATCTGCAAGTAACAGATTATTAACAACCAATCTTAGTGAGTTGACAAAACCAGTCCCTGAAACTATTATCAGTTTACTGGTTTAACCCCTTCACTTTATTACACTTGACAAAAGATACAAAACAGATTACCAACTAACTATTACAAAGTTGACTTTCAGTTGACTTTCATATTTAACAATATATAAATTAAGTAAACTAGGTAGATGCGCTTCTCGCGCGTTGCGCGAGTAAATATGAGTTACGTAGGTCTACGGACTTTATATATATAATACCGTCGTGTAGGCTATGAACGGATGGTGTCGGTGGTGAACCCGGTTCTCACCGTCGTGTAGGCGTTCGCTGAACAAATGTCAACGCGCAAACACACACAAAGCGTATAGGCGTTTGGTGGTGAACCCGGTTCTCCGTAATATATTTTGACAGACATCGGCTTGAAAACTACCCCTTACTCCCAAGAAAATTTACAAAATTGCCATCAAAATGTTACTATTCATTTTCCTTTGTTTTTCAATAAGAAGGATAATGAAGGGTGACGTGGGTAACAACAAAATTAAGCAGCTTACATATGTGCGAATCTTGTGACATATATTTGGGAAGAAGCTTTGTTTAGAAATTATACAAAATAATGTGGCTAAAATAAAAATTTATAAAATTTAATATATTACCATTCAAATGCTCTTGTCTTTCAATATAAAAAGAAATATCGAATTGATGAATATATACTTTGGTGTGACAAGCCTCCATCATTGAATTATCAGATAACATGACAAAGGGAAGGCTCCACTTCTCTTCCAAAAGTCCACCATAGTTTACTTAATAATATGCCAACCCCCTACATTATTTGGTTATCTTATTTTTCACCCTTTTAAGTATCATACTTTCTAATCTCACACCCAAACTTATGGTACTAACCCATTAAATTAAAGAAAACCCAATAAACTAATAAACATAGTTTATTAACTTTTTAACAAATAATTAATAGTCTATACAAGTTGGCAACTTACAAAATTTGTTTATAAAGATGGTGTGTGTTAAAAAAGGTGTTTGTGTATTATAATTAATAAAGATTAAGAATATTTAAACAAATTTTGTGATTAGTTTCAAATGAATTGGGTCATTCATAGTAACATTTCAAACGTTAAGGGCTAAAAGTTGTTTTTAATTGACTAGGTTTTGTTATTTAAAGGGGCTATGGTGCAGCTTCTTACTCATTTACCTGTCATCTAATTGTAATTTCAAATATAAATCTATAAGTTTCTGCTAACTAGATAAAAGACCCGGTCACGCGATGCGTACGCCATGTCTTGTGTATATGTTGATAAAGTAGAGTTAAAGTCTAATATCTCGCATGTAACTCATAGTGCGTAGAGTCAAAGTAGAGTAGAGAGTTTAAAATCGTAAACATGATAAAATTGAGTTGAGGGATTAAAAGTGTAAAACTGTTAAAAACAAATAAATAAAAATGAGTAGCTAATAAGATCCGAACCCAAGTTGCTATGTTGTTGGACATGCGTCCAAACCAGCTGATCTAGCAAAGCCTTTGTTAACAATTTCACAACATAAACTACCATCGAAATTTTAGAAAAAAAAACAAAAGTAAAACCAGCCAATAGAATCTTGACACGTGACCGGTAGTGGTTGGCCGATGCCAGCACTGAGGGAGGAGGGAGCGGTGGTGGCGAGAAGGAGACGAGGAGATGGTTGTGTTGCTCGTGGACAAGGTTGGGAACTCGTTGGGGAGCTTGTGGTGTGAGTAGCATCCTCCTCGTTATCTCTTCTTCCTCGTGAGGATCACTCCTTTTCCGACGAGGTAGTGCTGAGCTTTTCCTCATTGCCTTTTCTCGCCATCACTCCGTGCTCCCTGATCTTGTATTATAGAAGGTACATGTAATTACTACTTTTAAAAAAAAAAGTGTTATCGCGTACTTCACTGGTGAAAGTTACTACTAATTAATTATGGTTATACGCCTAGTTTTTGAAAGTGATGCTAAAACAAATTTAATAATCATATCATGATTCAGAAAACCCTTTACATATATAGTTTTTGAGAGAGAAAAAAAAAATCCTTTCATAACAATTTAAAAATAATATTCACATACAAATTAACATAAAGATGAAAAGTGTAAATAACATTGAAATTTCCTACACATTCAAGAGTATGCTACAAAGGATAAAATCAAGAGAAAGGCCATCCAAGCTGTGATTTACTCGACAATCTGGTGTATTTGGAATCGAAGAAATGATGTTATTTTCAATGGGAAACCGTTATCTATATTGGCAGCCGTGGGACATATCAAATCAAACTCGTATTTTTGGGTAAAAAACAGATCAATGATACAAGACTTAACTTGGGATAAGTGGTGTGCTTTTAAGGTTCCATAGTCTCCATCAATGGTGGTTTCATTATCTTTTTGATCTATTGTAATTGTATTTCTAATGTTCTCTCTTCTTTTTACTGTTGTTTGATATGTATATGGGTCTAGTCCCCCTTTGGCTAGTCGATTAATTTTGGATCTTGAGTAGCTGTTCAAAAAAAAACATTGAAATTTCCATCCCACCACGTAAAACGTGTGGGTCACCATATTAAAGTATTAAATGTGCATATATGTATTCAATTCCTCGATCTATATATAAATAGACCGTTTGAAATATAAAACATATAACTAGCTAGCTCTAGTTAAGCAGCCATATTCTTTTTAACAATGAATAAAGCTCCATCTCAAGGTACGTGACATGGCCAGGACCGGTGGCCCCTCTTCTGCGTCGTCCCACAATAGTACTATTACTGCCACTGGTGATTATAAACCCGTATCCATGCAATACACTTTAGGCCAAAATCCTCCTTCCATTTCAGCTGCGGATCCTCGTGCAAAAAAGTCAGAAACCAATGATGTTGGAACCACCTATGCTACTCATAGCGACGACAGTTAATGATTGTAAAGTTTCACTATTATGGTCTTTGTTATTTATTATGTCGTGTTAGCATTTTTAAGTTAAGTTGTAACTCTCGTGTAAAAAATGTATCATATATGTGTGTTGCTTTTTTTAAATAATTTGTTACAAAACTCAACTCGACTCTGCTTGTTGAGTTTTCTATTCAATGAACTAGTGTTAACTGTAAGATGAGTGAAAGTTAGCGACATGGTGACTATCGTGTTAATTTTTAGATGGATAACTTCTCAGCGTTACAAACAGTCTACTAATTCGTTCACAGATCCCATATGTGTATGGTACAAAGCTTATCAAAGAACTAATTAATTAAATACGTACATAACTTTTTCTTTTTCTTTTTTTATTCTTTTTAAAGTCAAGTCTATTTTAATTGGTTTATGAACCAATGAAATATATCATGATTTGAGTTTATTAAACAAATAAAACTCGCCATTAACTTATTATTTTGGTTTTGAGGTTTTACCAAAATTGTTGTTCAATTTAATTAAGTCTTGTTTTATAAAAAATGTTATTTAGTAAAATACTTTGTTTTCTACATCTTAGACTAATAGTTTATGACTAACTTTTTGTTTCAGTCTATACTACTAACAACATCCTTTCTAATTTAGTGTAAAATGTGGCAACACCCTAGACTTAAATTGTTATATAAAACCTGATTTATAATAACTATTTTATTATTTAAAAAGCCATCATAACTAAAAAAAATATAAAAGTATATTATTATCATCACCGACATCAAATCCCAGTTTCCTAAACCCCATGAAACTTTTTCTTCTTCACCATCAAGAACACCACCACATATCGTCTCTAGGCTGAACCTCCGACCGGCACCATCGCACCACTTGTCCATCCGGCCTAAACCTATGAACAACTCTAAATAGACGGGGAGGCGTGATTAAATCAGAAACATGTTGCTAGCTTCTTGTTGTTTTCCTATATTTTCTTTCTTTCCTGATGAAATAAGAATCTCAAAATTAGCCTTGGAGATAAAGGCGCGATTAAAACAGTGAACCATTTAACATTTAGAGCGGTGATGGTTGTCATTTCATCTTAACTTAATAGAAAATTTGAACAATGTTAATAGTGTAGACTAAAACACCAAGTTATTAATTAGTAAAATATTAAAAAAGAAAGTATTGTATTAAAAATAGTAAAAATTTCTGACTAAACTTTAAGAATCAAAATAACAGTTTACTTTAAAACTTTTGTCACAACGTTATAATTACTAGGCCAGGATATATTTAACCGGACAAAAGATTGGCACTTAGTTAATAAATAAATGTGACACGTACAATTAATTATTGGTTAGTGAGCAATAAATTATTAGAGCATTCACAGTAGCTTCCCCATCTCTATCTCTAAAATTACACTAAAAACAACTACTTTTTCTTTCTCCTTCTATTTAAATAATACTTTTTTATACCTTTATCATTACAGTTTCTCTCTCCTACACTCACAATCACTTTCAAAAAATATTAAAATATTATAGGGGGTGAACAGTAGCTTTTCATATATAGAGTTTCTCTCTCCTCCACCATCAAATTTTCTCTCTCATTCACTCACAACAACTCACAACCACCCCTTAAAATATAAAAACCTCACTCACATATTTATAGGGTATCCACTGTGAATGCTCTTATATTCCAATGCAATGCAAGCTGTCTAGTTTCAATCAATAAAGAACAAGTCCACTAGCATCGATCATATGCATTCATCTCTAGCTCTCTCTTTGACTTGATACTTGATAAACACAAATCCATCATCATGTCTTCTTCTTCTGATCACCAAAACTTTGATCACCTTAAAATTCCCCTCATAGATATACAAGATGCTACCAACAATTTTTCTAATGAAAATATCATCGGAAAAGGCGGATTCGGCAACATCTACAAGGGACGACTCACAACGTCCGGAAGCAGGATTGATATTGTTGCACGAAGGTTGGATCGTGGTTTTGGGCAAGGAAACAAAGAGTTTCAGCAGGAGATCATAATGCTCTCAAGTTTGGATCATCCAAATCTGGTCACTATTGTTGGGTTTTGCGACGAGAATAATGAGAAGATCATCATAAACAAGTTTGAGTCAAACGGAAGTCTTAACCTATACCTAACTGACCCAACACTCACATGGACTCAAAGATTGCAAATATGTATCGGACTTGCACGCGCATTGAGTTACATCCACTATGACGAGGGACGGAATTTTAGCGTCATACATCGAAATATCAAAAGCTCCAAGATTTTATTAGACGACAAGTGGGAAGCAAAACTCTCTGGTTTTGGGCTATCCACTATGCAACCAGTGGCTCATAGGCATGGTCCTGTCCTTGACCATGCGTGTGGCACGCATGGGTATGTAGACCCTGCCTATCTAAGGTCTGAAAGTGTGAGCCACAAGTCAGATGTGTACTCATTTGGTGTGATTTTATTTGAAGTCTTGTGTCGGAGGAAAGAAGTTAACCAAGACAAGTTGCGGTTATTAGCTGATGTGACGGTCAAATCGCATGATGCAAACATCAAGGATATCATCCATCCGGGTCTAAGGATACAAATGGATTTGGGATCATTAAAAATATTCTCAAAAGTAGCGTATTGTTGCTTGAATGAGCAACGATCACAACGCCCAAATATAGATGCGGTTATCGTTGCACTTGACCAATCATTGAAACTTCAACTTGCGCATGAAAGCTCGGTAATGTCATTTTTCCCTTTTTAGTCGACCATTTTATCAATAATAACATATTTGCATATCAGTACTAGTAACAAAGTAACTTTAATTATAGTATGAAAACTAGATTTAAGATCGGGTCACGCGTTGCAGCGGCTGGGACAGACAGTTGGGTCTTATCTATGTGACTTCGTCACATGTGTTGATAAAAAAAAAGTCTCATGTCTCGTACGTCACGGCGCAAGAACGTAATGTGTCACATATTAAAAAAACATGAAATATCAAAAGTTAGATGTCAGAAAGATAACACTATTAAAATCGTAGTATGACAAAGTAGAGTAAGAGATCAAAGTAAAAAAATCATCAAGAGCTAAAATGACAATTAAGAAAAGTCGTACAATGTGTCAAAGTGGAGTAAGAAATCAAAGTTAAAAACTTATCAGAGGCTCAAATGACAATTAGTAAAAGCCGGGGACTAAAACCATCGATCAATGCGTTAAAGTCGGGGATTAAAACCATTAATATGTTAAAGTAATAAAAAGTTGAAACACGACGTGGCGGACGAGAGAGACCGGTGCAAAGCATGAACCTTCCCTTTTAGTAGGTATGTAAATAGCAAGGAGCTATATGGAAAAGATAGGCATAAAAATATTGAATTTTAAAAGTCTTAACTATTTATTATTGGCTGCTATAAGTCCCAACTACCTAAATATATGCTAGCAGTTTCAACTTTTATTGTTTTTACTACCAACAAACCACCGTTGAAAAGAAATAACGCTGTTAAGTTTGTTTTCA
Source organism: Tagetes erecta (assembly GCA_030867185.1). Lineage (NCBI taxonomy): Eukaryota > Viridiplantae > Streptophyta > Magnoliopsida > Asterales > Asteraceae > Tagetes > Tagetes erecta. The sequence continues at coordinate 1,824,997 of CM061489.1, read as the reverse complement.
AAATCCAAACCGATGTTTTAGAGTTTAGATTAGAAGACAAATACGAGAAATACCTCGTTTTCCATAATCACCAAAGGGTGATAACATCGATAGATAATTTAAAAGCTTTTGTCACCTACTAATACATCTCTTGTTGTGGCAGTTGGTACGACATGAACAATTAACGCCTGTGGACTTCTACTACTGGAAGGTAATTAAACTGATTTATTTTTAGTTTATGTGATTATGATAAATAAAGGGTAAATTGGGCTAAAATGATCTTAACTATCACCTATTGATCGAGAATAATCTTAACTCAGTTTATTTTTTCCAGTAGTCCCCAAATTCAATTTTTCTGACACATTCGTTAACACACAGGATATATTTTTAACACATGAGAGTACATGAAATCAAATACGACCTAACTTAAAAATGCAAACACAACTGATCAACAATAGATTATAAACAAAGACCATAATAGTGAAATTTTACAATCGTTAAACACCTACTACATCAGAGTTTGATGTAAGTACATTATTAATTTCATTAAAGAACACAATTTTGATAAAGAATAAGGGTAATAAAAATTTAGAGGGAAATATTGACAAGTTTAAAAATATTTTTAAGGGGAAGATGTAAGAAGTATAAAAGGTTGGTGTCTTTACACCCATTTTTAGTTAACAGTTTATTTTGTTAATTAAAACTTGAACATTTTTTAAATTTCGGATACTTAGATTTATTATACAACAAATTAAGTTAGCTTCATCTTACGATTCTTATGTAAGATTTATTGATTTCTAGACTGGATTGAACTAGATACTATCATCATAATTTTTTTTCTAATGAAGTAATTAAGGATCCTTAATCACTATTATTTGTGGATTCCTTGATGATTTTGCACATAATTAACGCCGTAGGCCAAAAGATTTGAACACTTAAAGATCGGACTTGATGCTATAAAGTTGGCTACAGAGAACTTTTCTGAAAAGTATATGATCGGGTATGGTGGTTCTGGTGCGGTATACAAAGGAGAACTTGAAAATTCTGATTACTATTCGATGAAAGGCGATAAGGAACAAAAATTGCCCAGGAGACGTAGTAGTGTAGCTATAAAGTATATCTACGATAGAGCAGCTGACACATACGCTATACAAGGATTCTTTGCAGAAATTGAAACACTTGGTAGTTGTACGCATCCCAACATCGTTTCTCTTCTTGGCTTCTGTTACGAACATCCCCATATGATCCTTGTCTATGAGTATGTTCCTAATGGAAGCCTTGACGATTATCTAGAAACGCATGGAAACATGTTTAATATTACTTGGGTGCAACGATTAAAAATATGCATTGATGTTGCACATGGATTGCATTACTTACATTCCACCACGGACCACAAACATAAAATAATCCACCGCGACATAAAATGTGCTAATATTCTTTTGGGCAAGAACTTCGAGGCGAAGATTAGTGACTTTGGACTTTCGAAATTTGATAATACGTGGGAAGTCATCAACCCAACCCACATTGCAGGCACACAAGTGTACTTGGATCCAGAATATGATAGGACAGGTAAGTTTAAAATAGAATCAGATGTATACTCTTTTGGTGTGGTATTGTTTGAGCTCTTGTCTGGAAGATTGGCTTATGATCCTGTATACACTAAAGAAAATGCAAATGGTCTTGGTCCCATTGTGAGAGGATACTTTATTGAGAAGAGATCAATAAAGGAATTGGTAGATCCTAATTTAGAGAAAGAAAGTATATCTGCAGTAAGTAAAGGACTCAATCCAGACTCTTTGAATACATTCACAGCTATCGGGTATAGATGTTTGGCAGAAAAGCAATCCGAGCGTCCAACAATGAAAACAGTCATCGAAGAACTTGAGAAGTCACTAAAGTTTCAAGTAAGTCAAAGTCCTAACACTATAACCAGTTTTTTTCTTAAGTTTCATATTCTCAGTCTCTTATAGTGATTAGCTAGTGTTCTTTTTCATTATTAATCTAAAAGAAATTCGAGACTTGTGAGTGATCACAGTTTCATTTCTAAACACAAAGCAATAAAATTATGTCCACGTATCTTTAACTGATCATTATTTACTTAGTCCATGAATATTAATATCTAGAACTGTAATAAAAATGCTAGATTGTCAAACTCCATAACTATTTTTGGTATTTTTGATACTTGCGTCTATGATACCACGAAGGAATTTTGAGTTTCTTTAAGCAAAGTGTACTTTAGTTCTAGATCGGAATAAACTAAAAACTAGCATCACATGTTCTTTTAATTCAGTCGAATCCTTAATTACACATTTATGTGCTGCAGACTATACTTTTTTGACACATAATGTTGCAGACCCAAAACTTGGAACACCTGAGGATTGGACTTGATGCCATAATTTCGGCCACCGACAAATTTTCACAGAAGAGTTTCATTGGGTCAGGTGGATATGCTCAAGTGTACAAAGCAGAACTTGATCATTTTGATCCCGATGCAATGAGAGACTATAAGGAATTGGAACAAGTGCCTAGGAGACGTAGTACTGTAGCTATAAAGTGCATATTGAACAAAGAAGGGACACAAGGAGAAGAAGGGTTCTTTACAGAAATTGAAGCTCTTAGTAGTTCTACACATCCCAACATTGTCACTCTTCTCGGCTTCTGTTACGAACCTCCGCATATGATTCTTGTATATGAGCATCTTTCTAATGGAAGTCTTGATGATTATTTAAGTAGCAAAGAAAAGACGGCTAATCTTACATGGGTGCAACGCATAAACATATGCATTGATATTGCACGTGGATTACTTCACTTACATACCAACAAACAAAAGATAATCCACCGAGACATTAAAAGTGCTAATGTTTTGTTGGGCGAGAAGCTTGAGGCGAAGATTGCCGACTTTGGACTCTCCAAACTCCACCCGCTTGATCATATGAAGAGCACTATCAACACAAACATTATTGCAGGCACACTAGTGTACTTGGATCCAGATTATCAGAGTACAGGTCATTTGAAAAAAGAATCAGATGTTTACTCTTTTGGGGTAGTATTATTTGAGATCATGTCCGGGAGATTGGCTTATGATTCCATATACACCAACGAAAATGTAAAGGGTCTTGCACCCATTGCTAAACAACATTTTGAACAAGGAACAATAAAGGAAATGTTAGATCCTAACTTAAAGGATGAGGGTACTTTTACACAAAGTAAAGAACCCAATCAAGATTCGTTGGTTACATTTTCAACAATCGCGCATAAATGTTTAGCAGAAAAACAAGCTGATCGTCCGACAATGGAAGTCATTATTGAAGAACTTCAGAAAGCATTAAAATTTCAAGTAAGTCAAATTCCTAACATTGTTAACATTGTAAACTTTTAACCAAATGTTAGATAAGAAATTTACTTAACTTTATAATAATCCTCAAATTGATTGTCTCATGATTAACAGGAAACTCGCAAGGATGGCTTGAGAATATCATTTGAAGACATAGTATCAGGGACACAAGCATTCAGCGAACAAATTGGACAAGGACGATTGGGGAAGGTTTATAAAGGAGAAATTTTACGTGCTAATGGACCCACCCCTATTGCTGTAAAGCGTTATGACGAAAATAACGCCGAAGGAGAAAAAGAATTTCTTACAGAAGTTGAAATTCTTTTTGAGTATAAGCACGAGAATATCATTGGTCTTGTAGGCTACTGTGACGAAAATAATGAGAAACTCTTAGTTTATGAGTATGCCTCTAACTTAAGTCTTGATAAGCATTTGAAAAATGCTAGTCTTACGTGGACGGATCGACTTAAGATCGGCATTGATGTAGCAATGGCTCTAGAATTTCTTCATGGAGGCGGTTCTCCCGTGGTGCACAAGAATCTTAAATCCTCCACAATTCTATTAAATGAAGATTGGAAAGCAAAAGTTTCAGATTTTGGGCTATCCACAATCAATCCAATATATAACGAGATTGACTTTGTCGTTGATGATGCTTGGGGCATACCTAACCAAGGATTGACCCAACACACATACTTAACGAAAGAAACTGATATATATTCACTTGGTGTGATTTTATGCGAGATGATGTGTGGAACAACGGCCGTTTCAGGTGACAATAAGGATGAAGGCGGTAGGTATGTTGTTGATTTGGTTAAACGTCAGTATGAAGGAGGAAATGTTCGTGGGTTGGTGTTTGAGGGTATAAAGGATCAAATCAAGCCAAAATCGTTGATTTCTTTCTTAAAGATTGTGTATGAGTGCTTACATGATGAGATAGAGAAGCGACCAACGGCAGGCGATGTGGCATTACAACTAAAGAAAGCATTATAAGCTCAAGTAAGTCACTTTCACTAGTGGCATGGTCGCATGGAGCCATGTAATATTCACTGTAAATAATTTACTCAAACCTTAATATTCACTCTTAGGAAGCTCTAGTTCAGTTTGTGAGGTTTTGGATCTGAAGGAGATGAAGGTTTTTTCCATGTAAATCATTTGAATGTGTAGTTGTATTTCAATTCCCGTTGTGTAGTTTGCAGATTATAATGGCCGGTATTATTTTATATTTAATTAGAAAAAACTAGAATTTGTTCTTAAAAACGCGCGCATGAATTATTACATGAAAGAAAAGAGCAGCTGCAGCTCTTTACTTTGATGCCCATTTCTAAATGCACAAAGACTTTGGCATGATGTAAGAGGTTATCCTTGTAGGTTTTTGTCCGTTATGATCATGATTAGCCTGAGGTACATAATGATAACTAACTATAGAAAATCTGTTCTTGATGAGGTTTATTGATGATAGGTATATTGGTTTTCATTGGTCCTAACTATTATATGTTGTCTTCTACCGGTCCCAACTATTGAATTGGCTGTCAACGGTCCCAACTTTTATCACCTTGGTAACCACTGGTCCCGTCGTTAAATTTTTTTAACGCCGTTAAGTTTTTCCAAATTCAATACCAATGTTATAAGCCTTTTGATCGGAACGATAATATAAGTCGATTGATGGAAAAGTTACCTCAAAACGGCGCTCCGAACAACGAAATAGTGCTTCAATCGGGTGTTTAAACCTAACGGTGCTTCAATCGGATGTAAAAATTTTATCCTTCAGAGAGCCTTTTCGAGAAAACTTTTACATCAATCGACACGTATTATCCTTCCGATTAAAATGTCTAAAACATCGGTCTTGAATTTGAAAAAACTTAACGACGTTAAAAAAAATTAACGACGGGACCAGTGGTTACCAACGTGATAAAAGTTGGGACCGTTGACAACCAATTTAAAAGTTGGGACCAGTAAAAGACAAAAGGTGATAGTTGGGACCAGTAAAAACCAATATACCTTGATGATATAATCTTAACTTTCTCTTTCATGAGGTTAACTAAGTACATACATATGGATCATAATATATAGCCAAAGGCCCAAACATGATGTTTTTAGTGGTTTTTAATGTGTTTTATACAACTTTTTTTCGAATTCAAGACTGATATTTTAGGGTTTTTTATTAGAAGCAAAATACAAGTCGATTAATGTAAAAGTTATCTTGAAATAACGCTCCGAACGAAATTTTTTTACATCCGATTGAAACACCATTAGGTTTAAACATCCGATTGAAGCACCGTTACGCCATTTGCAGCAGTTTTGAGGTAACTATCAATCAACTCGTATTTGCATTCCGATCAAAAGCCCTGAACGTTGTTTTGGAATTTGAAAAAAACTTAATGACGTTAAAGAAAATTAACAGCAGTTTATTGGTTGCCAAAGTGATAAAAGCTGGGACCATTACCAACCAGTTTGACAGTTGGGACCACTAAAACCAAAACATGATAATTGACACTACTTAAAACTAATATATCTTAAAAAACTGTAACTTGGCATTACCTTGCCCGTCAACTAAACAAATTTTATAATACGCGTTAAGTTTTTTTTTTACGACAAATTTACAAGAAGCTAGGTACCGATACAAACACACCTAATATCTATGACCTTACTAAACAAGACAACTACATCCGTTTTACTAAACTATATCTATCCTCCTAGATCTAAATTTCAAAAAAAATCTTCCGGTCATATGTGTTATTTAATACCACTAGTCCATTTATATGTAAATTTCCTTATATTTTATAGTAATAATGATTAGTTTAAGATGCAGAGCAATCAGCTCTAAAGTGCTATGGTAGTGTGAAAATGTGAAAAATCCTACGAACAAGTAGCATACTAGCATGCATTTCAATTTTTTTTTTTACAATTAACAACGTGGGTGTTTCATTATAAAATTAGCCACTTTGCAACTTGTTATTATCTTGCTCGTCAACTAAACAAATTTTATAAGACTGAGTTATTTTATACCACGCCACCATTTATGTAAATTTCTTTTTATCTTATAGGGGTAATTATGAGATTTTAATAATCTGAATCTTAATGTATTAGCCGAGATTTTAGTTATCTGAATCTTAAAATTAATGTACTAGCTAATACTAATCTTTATTTTTAAGTCTAATTAATTATCTATCCATTAGCCTAATTATATGCAATACAAGATGATTGACAACTTAGGTTAAGGGGTCTGAACTGTTAAAATGTTCTTTCAATTAATGTAAGGGGTTAAGGGAGCCCACAATTCTGCTATATATGCTGACTTTATGATTAAAAACAAATGAAGAACGTATGCTAAGATGTTATCTAAACAAGAACCAATTCAATAAATATGAAATCAATTAAACTTACAAATTAGTAATGGTTATTCACCAATGATTGATGGCTTAGCTAACCAGCTTAATCAACGAAGAACACACCACTTTTTATTGTTAAACTAGGTTTAATACCCGTGTGTAAATAGTAATATTTATGAAGAAATTATAATCATTATGTTTAACGATTTGTAAATATATAGCATTTAAGTAGTTGGCTCCATCAACTTGCATTGTGAAAAATTTAACTAAATTTTACCTCCCAAAATTCCTATAATAAAAAAAAAAATTACCTCCAAAACATTGCCCCCTAAAACTTTGGTTTATTAGATAGACTGATATGTATTTTTGTTGCTAAATAGTCGGCAATCTTTTCAGCTTTCGGACAGTTTACGGACATATTTAACTTCTGTAGCTATTTTATCATAATTCGTAATATTAGGGTTTTTTATTTTTAGCTTTTGTTGGATATTATATTGCAACCAATGTTGTAGGAAAATTGTCACTAGTTTCTGTAGCAGAAGGAACATTTTTCTTGTAGACTAAATTGCATTCGAGGATCAAATACATAAAAATTGCATGTAGGGCCAATTAAGTCCATAATTTTTTTCAAACTACCACGACTATTAATTTCTCTAATTTAGTAAGTTACTGAAACTCGTGACAAATTATTAATAATTATTTTACGACTCACAACATTGATACCATACAAAAACAACGTTGTCACACACGAACAACTTTTAATAAGTGCATTTTATGTTATTGGACCAACATATATAGTCTTTTTTTACAAATAAATACAACTGTCAAGAAAGAAATTGTGCGTTGAATAACATTTTGTAGTAGTTGCTTGCTTAATATTATATTGTTATATATACTAAACACAATAATGGTAAGAACCTTAAAATAGTTATTGCATTAATAATTTGTCATGAGCTTCTTTATAAATAACTAGTTTAATCCTCGGTTATGCTTGAGAAAACAACATTTAATGTGTGATTTTAAGGATATTAATCAGGGCACAAACAGTTTTAATTAGTTTTTGAGATAAAACTATGGTAAAACGAAAAATAAAAATTATTTTAAAAGCTGTTTTTTAGTATATATAGCAATATTATATACTTAAATTAAAATGCTTGATTTTATGATCTAACTAGCTTTAACACCCGTGTGATACACACGGGTTAAGTAATAATATTTATACAAAAATTATAACCATTATGTTTAAGGATTTATAAATATTTAATATTTAAGAATTTATCTCAATCACCTTATATATGCATGGTGAAAAACTTTACTTAGTTTTCCCTCTCAAGTTTCCTTTTTTAGAAAAATTCCCCCTAAAAATTGTCCCCCCTAAAACTTTGATTTATTAGATAGATTTTTTTAAATAAAATTCGATCTGTACAAAAAAGTTATTTATGCTTAAAAAATATTGCCTTAATTATAAGTTATTATTAACTTTATCTTAACTTTTATTTTTATATCTTATCAAATATAAACCGACTCATATACATACACTCTTAGTAAGAGATGGTTGAAAATGCAACTAACTTAATTTTTTCAAGATTCTACCAAATATTACGGGACTAAAATGTAAGTAATGTTATTATAATATATTATATATATTAAAAATAAAATTTTTATTATGAAAGAAACTCTTAGATGATGACACTTAACCAAACTCTATTTTACTTTATTATAATAAAGATTTACTAAATTACAAAAATAGTCCCCGTGGCTTGAAATAATTTATGGATTTAGCCCTACTAACTCATTGTTCTTGCATTATTTGCGTTACTAGGTTTAATATTCGTATGTTATATACAAGTTAAATAATAATATTTATAAATCATTTTTCCCCCAAAAATAACCCCTTAAAACCTTGATTTTTTAAGATAGATATGAGTGTTATAAATTGAATTTATTATATACACTAGGTTTAATACCCGTGTGTTATACACGGGTTAAATAATAACATTTATAACCATTATGTTTAATCATTTGTAAGTATTTTATATTTAAAAATTTTAACTCTATCAATTCATGCATGGTAAAAATTTCCATTCATTTTCCCACATAAACTTCCTTTTATAGAAAAAATATTTCCCCTCAAATTAGCCCCCTAAAACTTTAATTTATTAGATAGACTAGGGTTAAAACCCGTGTTTACACACGGAATAATTTATAATATATAAATAAAAATAAGAATGTAATACTTAAAAAAATGTAAAATATTTTTTCGATACCATACTAATCACATTAAAGAAATCGAGAAATGTTTTGTAACTAATACATAAAAATCTAATGATTAACTAAATTTATAATTCATAAAGATCCAAAGTTCTTCTTTATACAACATTTAATGTTCTCCAGTTTGTTAAGTTTACCAATGTTATCTAATATTAAAAATTTAGACCGTTATACATAAGTTATTTGATAAGGCAATATTTAGTTGACAATGTGCAAAAACTAAAACACAAACCAACAATGTTGAAATGAATAAAAAACTAAAAACACTTCTTAACTGAGTTAAAAATATTCAAATGGGTTAACTATGCATGCATCAACTTTCTAATGAGTTGACTCAATTCTTCAAGTTATAATAATCAAATCGGTATTCACTTTACAAAGTAATAATAATCAAAATTCAATCAAATTTAAATGTCGGAGCTTGTCATGTAAGCTGCAAAAAAAATCTCAGTTAATCTTCTGTAGAAACATAATTCAACAAAACTACACAAACCAACATTGTTTGAAATGAATAAAAAACTAAAAACACCTCTTAACTGAGTTAAAATATTCAAATGGGTTAACTAAGCATTCATCAACTTTCAAATGAGTTGACTCAATTCTTCAAGTTACAATAATCAAATCGGTATTCACTTTACAAAGTTATAGTATCAAAATTCAATAAAATCAAATGTCATGTAAGCTGCAAAAAAAAATCTCAGTTAATCTTATATAGAAACAAAATTCAACAAAACTACACATTATAAAAAACATGAGGCATTAGATAATTGTTAGTATATGTAAGTATGCAAGTGGGTGGTTAATACTTGTATATATTTCATTTCACTCCAAATTTCAAAATCAATCCTATCAAATATTATAAACTATGAGCCAAATGAATGTGATTCAACTAAAAAGTAAGCAAGTGTAGTTTGTAAGTTAGCAAATGCTTAATTTTATTAGTGCAACACGAGTTAAATAGTTAAAACTTAAAAGAGAAGATATGATTAAATTAAATGTCTATTCTAAACTTTAGATCACTCAAAACTAAATAACTAAAGAATAATACATTTCAAATTCACTTGGAACCAATTACATTTGTTTACTATAAAATAAGGTGTGTAAATTACCAAAATAATACAAAAACTAAAAAATAGTACAATAGCAACCCATATTTTTTAACATTCAAAAATGATATGTCGATATAATTCCTTAGCCATAATATTACAAAACAAAATTAGAGATGCATTAATCACACAAAGTTAATACCTCGATCTAAAATCTATTAGAACTAACCATACCTATAGTTGTTACTTATTAAGCTCAAATTTGCAACAAATTATTTTTACTACAGATGGCAATTTTCTACTTTTGTAATTACATTACACTTACCTTAATGGGAAAAGAACTTGCTAACCTTCAAGTTATGATCCGCCCAAACTTCAATTTGTAACTTTCAAGTTATGATCAGCATACTTCAGTTTGGGTCTTATATTGTCATGAGTTGTGAGCTAGCAAATTGTACAAAAAGAAACATGTCTAGCTGGTCAATATACATCTAATAAAAATTAAGATCTCAGATGCTTAAAATGCTCATGATGGCTTCATGGTAGACATTTAAATTGTCGTACAATAGTTGAGTTTCTTAGCTATATATTTATGAAGCTAACAATTTATTTACTCCAATGATGAATAAAACTGTGGATGCTTAGATTAGTATAATCTCGAGTAAAGAGAAGTTGTAAGTAATACTAACATTTTGGGAGTAATAAGAGATTTGGAACCATGAATGTTGTTGTCCACTTCCCGTTTGAAATTTTTTAAAAGTATGTTTGTAAATACATCCGAGAATTTGTGTTAGCTTGCAAAATGCAAAAAAGATATCAAGAAACCATGTTGGGTATGTTACCAATCTAATTCATCTATCCAAAATCTTCCATCCAAATGTAGAAAATGTCCTTCGCCTAAGACCTCATGAGGTAAATGAATTTTAATTAATCAATAGTTTAAAGGTAAATATTTCACTGCAAAGTGCAAATCCTCCAAAAAAGACAGAAAAAAAGTTTGACTATTAGGGTCAAACATCCACTTATCTTTGACATTTGTTCATTTAGTAAGCATAAAAAATAAATTCATATAGAATTTGATCTTTATGGTTAAGATACAATTGCTGAATATACTAATACTGAAACTCAATAAATCAAAAACTCATACGCATGAAAATCAACCAATCAACAAAATAGTATCTCTCAAACATCGGTGTCATAGTTTGATCTAAAGCAGTTTAAGTCGAGTAACTACAAAAATCATCAAATGACCAGATGAATAATAAAAAGTAACATTACATTTATTTGAACAATTTCAAAACCAATACACATAAGAAATTATGAAATATATAAGTGGAAGTTGAGTAATTAGAAAATCATCAAATGTCATTCTTATATAGTTGCCCTAATTCAAACTAATGCAGTGAAAGTTTATTAATTCAAACATACCTAGATTGGAAGCAATTGAAGGCGAAATTGTGATGAATCAAAAAACCTAAACCACATAACATAAACATAAAAAGAAAATCAAAATTACAGTAAAACAAATGTCTTGAAAGACACCATACCTAGCAATAAATCAGGTGTTGGGAGCAAGACTGAAGGGTTCGATTGTACAATTAGTGGTATCACTATACCCTTGCAAGCCAGAAAGAAAAAAATCAATCAAGAAGAAATCAAACACACATAGAAGAAAATGTTATAATACTAAAACTGAATAACTAAAATAGGAAGATAACAAAACATAAATGGATATACAAATAGTGAGGAAACCATAAAGAATTAGTTGACATCAAGCATGTAGATATGTAGAACTCGCCGTTACATACCACATCCATATTTAAAAATCAATTTATTAAAACAATAGTGAGGAAATACTAAACATCATCAAAGTGATTATAACAATTTGAAGGAAATGAAACAAATCCAAACAACACATGTTTGCAATTTTTCACAGTTTAATATTTGGGCTATAATCACATAATAAACAAATTAAGAAATTCAATTCAACCAAAGCTCAAAATCATAACGACATCTATATCAATATTGATAATCAAAACTTTACCTTAAATATTATGACTGCTTCTTTGTGTTATCAAGTCAAAACCAAACAGAACGACAAAGGGTTGATAAGGATTGTGTGTGAATTGAAAAAGAAATAGACCGGTATTTAACACATCCAACGCGCTATGATTTAAAGCATAAGGGAACCAATTAGATTTCTGGTTGTTTCCGCCAATGTTAGGGTTCCATAGCGATCGATTTTGCATATTTGCAATCGAAGTGTTGGAAGGAAACTTTCAATTGGAAACTTAAAGGTGATTTAAGGAATTGATAAAGAAGATATGGAAACCTTATAATCATGGAATTGAAATCATAGATATTAAAAGCAATTTCACACCCAAAGATGAAAACAATTTCGCCCGCTCAAATATGCACCCAAATAATATTTCCGCCCAAACTTGCCGCCCATCACAAAAAATCCCACCTTTTTTGCCGCCCAAATGGGGTGAGTGGCCTCCCCTAAATACTTAGATTTATTAGATAGATTAGGTTTAATACCCGTGTGCTACACACGAATTAAATATCAATATTAAAAAAAAAACTTTATAACCATTATATTTAAAGATTTGTGAGTATTTTGTAAAAATACCATTATTTACAAAGATTTGGCTCCATCAACTTTTCCACACAATTTTTCACGGCCTCTCAAACTTTCTTTGATAAAACAAATGATTTTTCACACAAATAATTACCCCATAAAACCTTTATTGATTAGATAGATACATAAACCTAACTTAATTTTACAAATATGGTTTCCAACTACGATGTTCGGAGAGAGAGAGAGAGAGACAGTATTGGAGTGAGATAACTGATTTTTTACGTCCACTTAATTTGTATTTCATTTTTGTCATTTAAAAGAAAGGTATTTTGGTTAATTTATACGATTTCTTAGAAAATAATGTTAACTCTCGTTAAGTCTTTTAGACAATGGATGAAAGCAAACATGTTAGATGGAGATTGTATTTTTAAGGTTTAATTTGTTGGGACCAAATTTAAAAGTAAGCACACTTGACACATGGACCCGTCTATGTAATTTAGTTAATCTTTTATAGTGATTAGTTTAAAATGAAGAACAATTAGCTCAAAAGACAAAAGTGTATTTGGCAATATAAAATGGAGAAAATCCAAGGAACAAGTACCATGCGTTTGCATTCTAAATTTTTTAGAACAATGGTTGATATAACAAAAAGACTGTTGTGTTTGATCAGATGAAGTGTAACGATCGAGTTCGAAGATCGGGCTATCAGCCCTGCCCAAAGAACAAGTAGCATGTATATCATTTTTTTTTGTTAAAATAATAGTTGATACAACGAAAAGACCGTTAAGCTCATATGAGATACAATGATTGAGTTAGAACTTAAAAGCATCGATGTGCCTAAAGAACAAAGTAGCATGCGCCAGCGTATCAATTCTTTATAACCATTAACAACGTGGGTATATATATATATCTATATAAAATTTGCCAATTTGCAACTTGGTATTAATAACTAGAACAAAAACACAAATATGAGTATCTGCCCATTATAATATTATAGCAAAAATCCATTTTACAAAAATTAAGAAGTTGATCACTAATTAATCGTTATTTTTGGTACGGATTTAGTGAAAATTTTGTTAAGTGCTGAATGGTTAAAAGGTCTGGTTAAGTTATAATGTAGACAAATCCTTAAATATTAAGAATGTTAAGTGCTGAATTGAAGCTTTTAAGAATGTTATTTAGAGTGAGAAATATTTGTTTTATAATAGGAGTTGTGGAAGAGAAATATTTGTTTTATAATGAATTTTTTTTAGTTTTATATAAATTAAGATTGTAACAAAATTGTCACAAAGGTATAAAAAAGCTGTTTGTACTGGGAATATATATCACACTTTCAGAGATGAAAACTTAATTTGTCACGAAAGTATATAAAAGCTGTATGTGGGAAATCTTGTCAGGTTTTCAAGGATGGACGCTTTTTGTCGCATTATTGCAAAAGTGTCAAGAATTGCGGCAATTTTGCGACGAATAGTGCTGTAGCAGAACATTCTATCTAGAACAAATTACATTTCTCGTCCTTTATGTTTGTCGATAATTACAAATCCCGTCCTTAAACTTTATTATTTACAGTAGACGTCCTTTATGTTTCAAAAAGGTTGCAAGTTTCGTCCTTTCGACTAACGACCGTCATATTGATTCGTCAAATCCACACATCTGCTCTCCACGTGAGGGTATAATTGTCTTTTCGTATTTAAAGGACCATTTATGTAATTTATGTTACTTTCCAATTTTCCTTTTTATGTTCTTATTTTTCTTAATTGATGCAATTATAAACATCATCTCATCCATGTTCATTTGGATCTATTGTCACTATCACTGCTATCACCATATTGCAATTATAAACATCATCTTAATTGATGCAATTATAAACATCATCTCATCCGAGTCTCCGACCACCATATTGCCGGTGCATGGTCACCTGCTTGCCACCATCACCATAACAACCAGTCCGATCAAGATTCAAGAGTAACATCGTCAAAATGTGCAATTCAAGCATCACATATCGAAGATGAAGATTAAAACGATCGACTATTACTCTAATTTCGGTCGCAAGATTTTAAATCTTTACCCTTTGTATCCAAATAAAAGTTTAAATCAAGATGAAGATTATAAAGATCGATCAATTACTCGTCGAAGCCCCAAATGTAGAAACTCGTAACACGATCAACACACAAACACAAGGCTCGATTTGGTTTCGTCGGAGGAGAAGATGTTGTTGACAATCAAAGTCAATTGGGGGTATAACGGGGGAGGTGGGAAAGGTGTCTGTTTAGCAATGGTACGATGGTGATGATGATGATGGTGGTGGTGGTGGTGGTGCACATGGAAGTGGGCGACGACTGTAACTGAGATTGGAGTGGGTGTGGGGGTCGATGAGTATAATAGTGCGATGATGATGATAGACGGCGAGGGTGCGATGATGATGGTAGATGACGAAGGTGCGATGATAATGATGCAAAGGAGCGGCGACGATGGTGGCCGGGAAAAGCACCGCTGATAGTTTTTGGAAGGGGATGATGCTGTGATAGTTTGGTGTATTGATGTGTGATGATGATGGTCCCATTTTTATTGTTTAATTTGTTAATATTAAGTTTTTGTTTTTTCATTTTAGTTTTAGGCTTTTATATATAAAATGACTATTATGCCCTTACATGAGGGGCACATGTCTGCATTTAACGTTAAAAATAAACGGTCGTTAGTCAAAAGGACGAAACTTGCAACTTTTTTGAAACATAAAGGACGTCTACTGTAAATAGTGAAGTTTAAGGACGAGATTTGTAATTTTCAACAAACATAAAGGATGAGAAATGTAATTTGTTCTTCTATCTAAGCTGATTACCACGCCATTTGTGCTACAATATGTGAACTTGTGAGGTTAATTCATATTGCAAGTTATAACAATCCATTAGAATTTACAATAGAGTGGCAGGTAAACGAGCAATAAGTTGCGCCGCAACATCCTTTTGAATAGCGAACCCTAGCCTACTGAAAACAAAACAGTGGCCTTTAAGGGTCGACACATTGCTATTAATGACCCGTTGAACCCTGGTCAAGAAATTTACCGCCCCCATTGCTCGGAAACCAAATGTATTAAAGGCTAATGGAATAAAAACATGCTGATTACCCAGGCAAGTGAACTGCACGTTCGCAAGTTTGTCACTTTGCATGTTCCTTTATGTTGCGATAATAATGCGACAATATATATGTGAACTTGTGCTGAACGTACACTTGACGTTTGGTCCAAAGGTGCTTATTTTGTAACTTAATCCAAACATAAAGGCTTCCATTGGCATTGTAAACTCACAATAGGCTAGTTTACCACAAATATTGTAACTTCATTTTTAACCATTTTTATATGTCATGTACGTTGAGGGCCATTAATATTAATTAATTAATTTATTGATGACCTTGACTTTATATAATACAAGTCATCATGGCACATGTACATCCTGATCTTATATATATAGATCGAATCTATACAAGTGAATCTACTACATTTCATCGTACCATGTTGAAAATGACATTTTTCATTGTGCTTATTATTTCGGTTGGCATGGTGAAGGGTAGGTGGCTAGAACTAGAGCCATATTCAACATCATCAATGATCTCAGACGGGATACATGACGCGAATCATCCCCCATTGACGTTGTATGCTGAGAAGTGCGAAAGCATATATGGTTTCTTGCCATGTGCGGACACGATGTCAGAAGGGGTGTTCCTGATGATTTTGTATACATATCTGATGATGTTAGGACAAGATTGGATTCGAACCGGAAGCCAAGCTTTATTTTTGTTACTAGGGGATTATAAGGTGATTGGTGCTGGTGTATTTCAGGTGCTAATTAATGGCATTTCCTAGGATTGTCTTAGTTATCGGTAAACTTTTCTAATTCTTACATATTAGAGATTTTTTTTTTTGTAAAAATGGTATGTTTTCACAAGTTGGAGTTGTTTCCGGGGCAAAAATCATAAGAAAATATATAGTTTCTAGCTTATTGTGCATTAATATGTTTGTTCAACTAGCGGATCCAAAAACATGTCAGACTTCGCTGCTAATTTATATAGTGAATCCAAGTGTTGTCATTTCGAATTTAATAATTTTGTGAACTAGATACTGGTATGAATCAAACATAGGATCCATTACTTGAAAGAGCGAAGTCTAACATCTTTTTTGAATCCGCTAGTTCAACTAGTGATTCTACCCGAAACAATTTCTTAATTTGAATTTAGCACCGAAAACAAATACAACTTGTCAAAACACATTATTGTTGCAAGAAATTCTAAATTATAAAGTGTGCTTAGGTAATATTAATTAATATTGTGAATATTGAAGTAGGATGGATGATTAGTATATATGGTTTCCCCATTGACGTTGTATGCTGAGAAGTGCGAAAGCATATATGGTTTCTTGCCATGTGCGGACACGATGTCAGAAGGGGTGTTCCTGATGATTTTGTATACATATCTGATGATGTTAGGACAAGATTGGATTCGAACCGGAAGCCAAGCTTTATTTTTGTTACTAGGGGATTATAAGGTGATTGGTGCTGGTGTATTTCAGGTGCTAATGGCATTTCCCAGGATTGTCTTAGTTATCGGTAAACTTTTCTAACTGATCGATCATACATATTAGAGAATTTTTTTTTTCTTTTTTTTGTAAAAATGGTATGTTTTTACAAGTTGTAGTTGTTTCCAAGGCAAAAATCATAATCTGGTGAATTGATCCACTAGCTTAACGAGCGGATCCAAAATAGATGTCAAACTTCGTTACGTACACCAAGATGTTCTCATTTCAAATTTAATCTCGTGAACAACATACCGGAATGAATCAAACATAGGATCCACTAGCTACTTAAAAGAACGAAGTCTGGCATCTTTCTTAAATCCGCTAGCTAGTTCAGCTTGTGATTTAACCAGAAACAATTTCTTTGATTTTAGCACCGGAAACAACTACCGCATGTGAAAACACATCATTTTTTGCAAGAGATTCTAAATTATAAAGTGCATGTGTTCAAGTAATAAACAACTACAACTTGGGAAATAATATTGAATTAGGTCGGATGATTATTGTATTGTATAACTTCCTATTTCTCAAGGTCGGTGCTAACTTTGCACCGGCCAGTCGCATAACGTCACGTGCCGATTTAACTTTTTTATTCTGACATATTTATGATTTTAATCCCTGATTTTTTCTAATTGTCATTTTAGACACTGATAAGTTTTCGACTTTGTTCTATTTCTCTACTAATTTGACATATAGTACGACTTCAATATTGTTATCGTTTTGACCTCTAACTTTGAATATTTCATCGTTTTTTAGTATGTGACACATTACGGTACGCCATGACGCGGCCCGGTCTTAAATCTAGTTATATATTGTTAAGTAGTAGCTTAGTTTATAAATATATTTTGCAGCCGGTGGTATAGCTTCAACAGAATTAGCTGCCCAAAACCAAGTAACTTTCGGGGTGAGCATGTACGCAGGAACAACCCTCATCACCCTCACACTTGTTTGGGGATTATCCATAATATTAAATCAAGAAAGACTTCCACGAAAGCCGGAAACGGTACCAGACCAACACCACGACGAATCTTCAACAAAATGCTTGCCTTTAGTTAACCACAAACTTGCAATTTTGAAAGGTTAGATCAATATATATCCAAACCCTCTTAATCTAAATGATCTTTTGCAGCCAAGTTTGTGGATGTTGATGATGCCTAAGGGATATATGACTAAGGTGTGCATTTGGACGTTTTTTAGCTATCTAAACTAATTTGACAATGGCTTTGTAGATAATGGTGTTAATGTCAATTACAAGTGGAAGAGGGAGATTGTGGCAATGATGCTTCTTTCATTGATTCCGTTCGCGATGGTAGAACTTGTAGCTTTGATCAAAAGCCCGCTTATCATTTTATTCGCGCTCATAGTATCAGTCGTGTTACTGGTTTCATATTTTGCATATCAGGTACCTTCTATTTTTCATATTATGCAATTAACGACAAGTTTACCACAAAATCATGGTTGTGGGTAAAAATAACGTTGCTAAATATTTTGTAACAATTTTGCCCTAAAACTTATGACAAATTTTCGATAAAATGCATTTGTCACTAAATTTTACAACAAAAGTTGCATACTCTAATATTTTATCTTTTTTCATACTTGCCACACGTTTACCTCAAAACTTATTAGTTATTATATTTATCTTTTGAATATATGACAAATTTGTTACAAAATATAATATTTACTAATTCATTTTACCACATATTTACATCATTAGTTTGTGTGAGATCTTAGACTTGTTAAATTTTATTGAAAAGCCTGTTCAAATTTGTGGCAAATATTTTGCCCTGGCAAACTGATGCTAAATTAAGAAAATGATATTTGACAAAGATTTAGTGGCAAACTGATGCTAAATTAAGAAAATGATATTTGACAAAGATTTAGTTTATATTAGCGCAGGTAGATTCGAGTAAACAAAATAATGTTTTTCTTTGAAGTACAAAGAAAAGTAATTTTGTCATTATAACATTAATCAACTCATGCAGCCTCTGGACGGAAATAAAACTAGCTAATATTTGTACACGCGTGTACTTTTTCGCATGTAGATTTGGAATCCATGGATTCAGGACAAAAGTTTAGCATATCTGAAGGAAGATAACTTGCGAATTTGGTTCATCTATCATATCGAGAGGCTTGTTCAAGGTAAACTTGTTGATGACCATGGAGTGCCTAAACGTGATGCACTTGAAAGGTACTTATTAACGTACAATTTCCTTTTCTTAACTCTAGAACTAATTTCTATTGATATTATAAAACTGAGTAGCAATTACGTGAATCGAATTTTGTAGCATTTTTAGAATGGCTGACACGAGTGGCAACGGAGAAGTATCGCGTAAGGAACTAGAAACGTTGATCGAAAATAAGTTCCAATTGAAGAAAAAAAATATTTCCACCGAGCTAGTATGCAAAAGAAGAGATTTTGACACACTTTGATCATGATAAAAGTGGGTTGATCAGCTTGTCAGAGTTTCAAGATGGATGTACTAAGTGGTTCAACAAATTGAAGACTGATGAATACAGTTCTAATTCTCTTACTAAAAGCATCTGGACAAAGGCAAGTATAACTTATAATCGTCACTAATCCGTCGATGATTTAACATTCATTTGTCCGTAACACGTCACTACCAAGCAGTGGCGGACATATATAAAGTTGAGCCGTAGCCCGGGCTACGGCTCAACTTTTCACACGTAACGTTCCGTTTTATGTTTAGGATACACCTAAACACTTAAAAAGATACCATTGACCAATAAATACATATTTTTAATGGCAAATATTTTTAATCAAACCGTTAGTACGGTTTTTGCATATCGAAAACCGAAGCCGAACCATTGAAAACACAAACCAAACCAAACCGTTACTAACGGTTTGGCTCCGGTTTGGTTTCACGGTTTGGGCCTATATTGGGCTTGTATACTATACATGTTCATCTTTGTACTAATATAATATGTCAAAAAATCAACACCAAATAAACACATAATAAGTACAAAATTATTCTAATAAAAACTTAGAATAAGCTGCCAAAATACACAAAAAAGCTTAAAGTAATTAGGTGTTCAAAACAAACCAGGTCAATACATAGTTTGTTCGGGCTAATGGGCTAAGCTAAAATATATAGGATAATCATTTTGGGCTTCAATTATCTAAACGTTAGTTTGCTCGGGCAAATGGGCTATGCTAAAACTAAAAAAAACATTTACTAATATATAATATGAAATATTATAAATAATTATATATCTAATATAAAAAATATATAATCTTGAAATACTTAAATCCTACGGTCCGGTCCGGTTTTATCCGACCGGTTTTTTGTAAAAACCATATAAGCCAAACCGTTCATTACAGTTTAAATTTTTTGAAGCCGACCGACTGAAAGTTAAAAATAAAACCGACCATGAAGCCAAACCGATGACCGGTTTGGACGGTTTCACGGTTTTAAACCGAACTATGAACACCCCTACTAACCGGCCGGTTTTTAAAAACAAGTCACCATGTTCATGAACCCGAAATTATTACACACCCATTAATGTAAACCCAAACCTCTCATGTCCTAGTTGTCTAATTCTTCAGTTTTTTGAACTCTAATTAAGTCACTTGATTAATCAAGTCATTACCATGGATACAAAAAATAAAAACATTTGTTATAATTAAAGCCCAATAAAATAATCTTGATTAATTCTAGTTGTCTTCAAAATTATTAAACTTAAATTGTGCAATTTAATTTACAGGATTGGTGGGCAGAGATCGACACACCAATTAACATGGTGATACCCAAACGAAGAATTTTTTATGTTATATTCGGTGTCCCAATCATGTCTTTGATTTCAAGGGCATTAACACAAAGTGTCATGCAATTCTCAAACGCAGCACACATACCTCTTAACTTGACTTCATTTGTTGTCTTGCCGTTTGTCATGAACGCGAAAATCGTCATCAAACCATTCCTCCACGCAGGCCCACGTGTTTCAAGGAACGCTTCGTTGACATTTTCACAGGTTAGTTCGTAAACTAATTTACTTTTATGAGTTGTCCATGAGTAAACATGTCTTAATGTATTTTGTGTGTAGTTATCAATTACACATGTGTTAGTTTAATACACATGCAAATATATTTGTACATACCAATTAAAAACAGGATTTTATACATGTGCGATAATGTTATTTCAACGATAAAAATAACTATTTTCATTGAGTTTGCAAACAAACATCATAAGTTGGTTTATTATGTGTAGATTTATAACGGATTGGTGATGAATAACCTTCTCGGACTCTTAACACTGCTCGCTATTGTGTATGCAAAGGGGTTGTCTTGGACTTATTCGTCTGAGGTGCTAACCATCATGTTACCTTGTGTAGTTGTTGGCGTTTTTGCTTTGAAATGTAACATCTACCCTCTTTGGGCGTCCATCTTTGCAATGCTTCTATACCCGATCTATGTATACTTTTATTGTATTTTCGGATCTTAATTAGAACGGTATCTAGCTACCTAGGTATACCTTTATTGTGGTTTCGGGTCATAGAAGTGTTTATATTGAAGTCAAATTAAGTTAATGCTTGTTTGGTTTGAGTAAAATGAATAAAAAGATTTTGATTTCAAACTTGTAATTAGTACGCAATTTATATCATTACAGACTAATCATGTTTATAGCTTGAGTTGCTAAGCCGTATGTGAATCTATCTAATAATTCAAGGTTTTAGGGGCCTATTTTAGAGGGAAATGCATGTTCTATAATAGGAAGTTTGGGAGGTAAAATTTATATGTAATGTTTCATAATACAAAGTTGATGAAGCCAAATTATTAAAAATTAAATACTTATAAATACTTAAAATAATGTTATAATTTATTTATAAATTTTATTATTTAACCCGTGTGTAACACGCGGGTATTAAACATAGTCCGTGAATAAACTAGAAAAAAAAAGTCAAAACCATAACACCGCCCTACCACCATTAGGAGAAGGGAATATATTAAAGATCGGTGATGTGAAACGTTGGCCACGAGTGAGAGAGAGGAACCACCGCCCCATCCCCTAGCGTTTCTCATCGATCTATGCGGCACCATGATGAATGCATGAACATATATATTGTGCTAGCCATTATATAAAAGTGAGTGTTAAAGGAAGAGAATAAGGCCAAGCCTTAAATGACTGCTAGTGAGGAATAAATAAAGTAGTGATTTGACACATAGCTAGGTGGAGTTAATGAACGTGATCACTCTAATACCACTCTCTCTCACGTAGAGCATTTACATTGGAGTTATCAAATATTTGTGAGTAAGATTTTTATATTTTAGAGTAAATTGTCAAAATAGTCCCTGTGTTTGTACCGTTTCGACCACTTTGTTCCTTATTTTTTATTTGTTGCCATTTTGGTGTTCGGTTTTGTAAAAAATGCCACTTTGGTCCTTCCGTCAACGATTTCCGTTAAATTTATGTTAAAAGACTAAAATACCCTTGCTTATTAATTTAAAAAAAAATTATCTATGTTGATACAACAAATTCAACATCCCCATCATCTTCATCCAACCACACCATCATCTTCATCAAACATCCACCCTCAAATACACAATCATCTTCATCCAACAACACCACTCCTCTTCACTCGCCGGAACCACCACTACACCACCATGACACAGCCGGGAACCACCATACCATTTCCAATACACCACAAACCCATCACCAATACACCAAATAACCTCACCATCACCATAATACCTAAATGGAATAGCCAAATCAAACACCCAAATCGGTTCTCACCTGCTACACCACTCAAATCATTACAGTAGTAATTCAACACCACCACCACTAACGAAAACATAGGTGACGGCAGCCAAAAATCCTAGCCGCCACTGCTGCAACACGAACACCACCGCCGCCGTCACCTGAGCTTCTGCTTCTACCATTAAAAGAATCGCAACCACCACCACCACCATCTTTTCAAGTCGGTTTCATCGTATTGTTGGGAAAGTATGAGTTTTCTTGAGTTGTTTAGTGATCTAGTAGGTGAAATAGTGAAAAGGAAGATGCAGGCGGTTGTTACGGTGTTGGTTTTCATCAGAGATAGGTGGTGAGAGGTGGGTGGCCGGTGGTTTTAGCTCGTTAGCCGGAGATGAGACATGATGGTGGGTGGTGTTGTGTAGATCTTTAAGAAGAAGATGAAGAGAGGGTTTGGTGGTTGTTGTGGGGTTAAGTGGGTGGGTGGGGTATTATATTATTTGTTATAATAATAATAATAATAATAATAATAATAATAATAATAATAATAATAATAACATCAAACATTATTATTGCCATTTTGGTCCTCATAGTAGTAAAAGGACTAAATTACCCTTGGAGGTAACCTGAATTTCTAACGGAGGTTGGACGGAAGGACCCAAATGGCAGTTTTTTTACAAAACCAAACACCAAAATGGCAAGAAAAAAAATATAAGGACCAAAGTGGTCGAAATGGTATAAACCTAGGGACTATTTTGGCAATTTACTCTATATTTTAAAGGGTTATGGGTTGTTGTGAGTTATTGTAAGTGAAGAAAAGAGTAAATTTAATGGTAAAGGACAGAGAAACTCTATATATGAAAAGCTAATGTTCACCCCCTATAATTTTTAATGATTTTAAAAAGTGGTTGTGAGTACATGCGAAAGAAACTATAGTGAAAAAGGTAAAAAAAATTATTATTTAATTAGAAGGAGATAAA
Organism: Tagetes erecta; assembly: GCA_030867185.1. NCBI lineage: Eukaryota > Viridiplantae > Streptophyta > Magnoliopsida > Asterales > Asteraceae > Tagetes > Tagetes erecta. The sequence goes on along the minus strand of CM061489.1, from coordinate 1,801,205 downwards.
AAAAAATAGTTGTTTTTAATGTAATTATAAGGATGAAGATAGTTCTTCCATTGTGAATGATCTTACATATTAACACATTACCAGATATAGATATATATATATATATTTATTTTAACAGTAGCAGTTTATAATTATATAAGATAGGTATCTAGGATAAAAAAAAATCTCCAAATTAAGTAACCATTTGACTAACCTAACTTTACAAAACTATATTTTTAATTTAGCATGTTAGGTTTGTAAGTGTGGAAGGGGTGGCGGTTGGCCATTTGTTTCAACGGCATTCTAATGATGGGCTAAAACACTTGACTTCCTAGAGGTCATGGGTTCTAGTTTTGAGGAGAGGGGTTTTACACAGAAAAGGTTAAAGGTTCCTGCAGTGGTTTTCCCTTGGGGCAGTTAGTTGACGAGTCTTAGACTCCGACTTTCCTGCTCTTCGGAAGGGTTGGTCGGGGCCCCGAGAAGAGTATTCTTCGATCTCTTAGAGGAGCTGTCACACTCTGCCGCAAATAATCCCTCTTACAGGGGATAGGCCGTGGGCTTCTAGGCTCGGTCATTGCACTCTCCTGAGCCATCGATTAGCTGGTGGTGCAACTGCCGTTCCAAAAAAAAAGTGTGGAAGGGGTGGAGGGATTATAGTTTCACTAAAAGCAAGGAAGATATTTGATCAATAAGGGAGAAGGATATTGAAACATGTAGTGCAATGATATATAAAGAGTTATGAAAGAAAAGGGTTTGAGTTAGAAGCTCTGAGACTATTTTCGCTGATGTAGAAAGAACGGATTAGACCTAATTTTCCTTCTTTCGGTTTGTTCTATTTTGGCTAGTCTTGATCATGGTAGACAAGTTAAGTTCATGTTCAGTATTGATAACGATGTATGTAAAATGAGGTGATTTGGTAAAAGCTAAGAGTGTATGTATTTGATGATCTACGATATCAAATTTCGACCTGTTTAAGGGTTTTACAACAAAAACTTTGATCATGTTATGTTGTTGCTTGTTAGTATTCATTTTATTACCTTTGTAACTTATGTCCTTGAAAACTTATTTATTTTTTTGGTTATACACTTATACCCAATACCCGGCAAACATTTACCAGTAGTGTTTCAAAACAATGATAGATTTACCTGCCAAACATTTACCGGCAGTGTTTCAAAAGTTTTCATAACGATGTTGATCCGATTTGATTGACCCGAAAAATATAAACAAAAAAAGTTCCATTAATTGCCGGGAATCAAACCCGGGGTTTCTAGTTTTAGGCTTGTTTATACCATGTATTTTGTAATGTGGATTATTAATCACACTCATACATATGAAGGGCAATGTTGTGCTGTTTTAAATATTGAAATATTGTTATGTGAAATGTAAACTACTTATGATTGGTACGTGGAGTAAAATTAATTTAAATGTGTTTGAATACTTGTTGGAAACACAAACTATTAACGTATATCTTACTAGATCATTGTATTATATTATGTGGTATTATACAATGATATAAGCTAAAATATTGCACAATGAGCTGAAAAAAACATGGTATTACACAAGCTAAAATATAACATAATGACATGATATTACACAAAAGCTAAAAATACATGAATTTTTTTTGCTCTTTTATATATCAATACTATACGCGTTTCGAAGATAAAAACGTTTGTTTTTTGATGTAATTTTTATAAAAAAATAATGTCGTATGTAAAAGTTATTAACGTTTAAAAAAGTGAAGGAATTGGCACATGCCTTGCATGTGAGTAGAAAAAGTCAATAAAAGTGACTTTGATAAAAATATCTCTCCACCAATTGATTTATCTAAAACTTGAACTTACCCATTAAAAGTAGATCTTATGGCTATAAATCTATCTTACACTTTGTATTAAAATCATATTTTGTATGTAAACATTACTCCTTACATAAGTAATGTTTAATACACGACCTACAACTTATAAAATATCACTATAATGTAATTTACCAACTAAACGATTTATATAACATATAAAGTTCATATATAAATTAAGTATAAACATGCAATTAATGAATATAGGGGAATGTTCTCATATAAAATCAATTTTGTCTAAAAGTTTGAAAGGTGATATTTAGACATACCAAAACCGGGTCAAACGAACTTCGATTGAACTCATTCTTGCGGCGTTAAAACCGTGTCGTCAAACCCCCGCCCCCACACCACCCCATAAACTTATACCCTCCACCCCCAAAAACTTAAAACCTAGACCCCCACCCTCTAAAAATCTAAACCCCACCCACCCACCACCCAAAAACCTAAAACCCCCACACCCCAAAAACCTAAACCCCACCCACCCACCCACCCCCTAAAATCTAAACCCCCTAACTCTACCCGTAAAAAACCATACAATCTAAAAAAACTAAACCCTAAAAGCTAAACCTTAAGGCTAAAACTGAATTTTAACCTAAACCCCACCCACCACCACCCAAAAACCTAAAACCCCCCACTCCCACCTCCCAAAAACCTAAATCCCACCCACCCATGCGTAAAAAAACCTAAAATCTAAAAACTAAACCCTAAGGCAAAAACTAAATTTTAAAACTAAACCCTAGAAGCTAAGATGATAATGCTCGACGAGACGATTCCATCGCCGCTTGAATGAGCTAAAACAAAATTCGTTTTACCCGATTTTAATATAATTTAAGTCACTTCTCACATTTTTTATACAAAATTTTGTATGTAATCTTTCATCGATGAATATATACTTTGGTGTGACAAATCTCCTTCATCATTGAATTATCAGTCATCATGACAAAGGGAAGGCTCCACTTCTTTTCCAAAAGTCCTCCATAGTTTACTTATAATATGCCAATTCACCCCTACATTATTTGGTTATGTTGTTTTTCACCCTTTAAGTATCATACTTTCTAATCTCACCCCCAAACTTATGGTACCCAATAAATTATTAAACATTCTTTATTACTTAACTTTTTTAACAATTAATTAATAGCCTATACAAGTTGGCAACTTACAAAATTTGTTTTAAAAAGGTGTTTGTGTATTATAATAAAGATATTGATTAAATCAAACTTTTACATTAGTTTCAAATGAACTGGGTCATTCATAGCAACAATTCAAACCTTAAGACTCAAAAGATTATGGTACGTGCAGCTTTTACCCGTTTACTTATCATATTATTGTAAATTAAGAAAAATCTATAAATTACTGCTAGTTAGTATTTTCTCTAAAAAAAGTGTTTTTCTTTCTTTTTTGGCTTAAATTTTTTCATCACTTCACTACTAGCTTCAATGGTGAAAGTTACAACTAATTATCTCATCTTCTAATAAATTGCTAACTCATCTCACCACACTGTGCCACGTGTCACCACCATATTCATCCTCATTTTAATGGCTAAAGATTTGATATCCATCCAAAATTACTAAACAATGACAAACATTATTTTCATGCATGCAAATAGGTATTAACCAAGTGTATTGATATATAATTATATACTCCGTACATATTTTTTATCGTTCAACCCCGTGTGAACACACGGGTGTTAACCTAGTGGTTATATATACGCGTAGTTTTTGAAAGTGATGCTACAACAAATTAATAATCGAATCATGATTCTGAAAACCCTTTACATAGTTTTTGAGAGAAAAAAAATACCTTTTATAACAATTTAAAAATAATCACATACAAATACAAATTAATATAAAGATGAAAAGTATAAATAACATTGAAATTTCCATCCCACCACTTAAAACGTGTGGGTCAACATATTAAGAATAAAATGTCCATTTATTCAATTCCTCGATCTATAAATAGACCGTTTGAAATATAAAACACTAGTTTAGTGCCCGCGCTATGCTCGGGAAAACAATTCAAGTGATGCTTTTAAGATGTTCATGAATGTTCCATTCAGTTTTGAGACAAAACCATGGTAAAACGGAACACATGATATATTTTTAAAAATTAGATTTTTAGTATAGCAATATTATACTCAAATTAAAGAGAATAAAGTGCTTAGTTTTATGGTGTAGTTTATTTTTAAAAAAAATCATATAAAAATGTTATGTATATTTATAAAACACCGAGGTCTTTAATTGTATGTTATTATTTACTTTATCAATAAGTTTCATTTTTAAACCCTATCAAATATAAACCGATTCACGTATACCCCTTGAAGCAAAGGGTTAAAAATATAAATACTCTTAAATTTTCAGAATTTTCTAAAATATTAAGGGACCAAAAATGTAATTAGTTTTATTATAATAAATTCCATATACATATTTTAAATAGAAAAATCATTATTGTGAGATAATCTCTCAAATAATGTCACATAAGCTAAAAGCTATGAAAACATGCCACATATGATTTTTTTGTTTTGCTATATTATATAAGGATATAACTAGCTAGCTCTAATTAAGCAGTCATATTCTTATTAAGCATGTCTAAAGCTCCATCTCAAGGTGACATGGCCAGGACCGGTGGCCGCTCTTCTGCGTCGTCCCACAATTAATAGTACTATTACTGCTACTGGCAATTATAAACCCATATCCATGCAATACACTTTAGGCCAAAATCCTCCGTCCATTTCAGCTGCGGATCCTCGTGCAAAAAAGTCGGAAACCAATGATGTTGGAACCACCCATGCTACTCGTAGCGACGACAGTTAATGATAGTAAAATTTCACTATTATGGTCTTTGTGATTTATTGTGTGTTGTGTTAGCATTTTTAAGTTAAGTTGTAATTGATTTCATTCATGTACTCTCATTGTTAGGATCTAGAACACACACACGAAACTGAACACACACTCGCGAGTAATAACGAACACGAGACACAAAGATTTATAGTGGTTCGGTCCTCCTGATCTACGTCCACTTTGCTGCAACTAGGTATCTTATTTATCAGGTGCTCCAGGAATTACAAGTACAATGATATCATTATATAGAGACTAATCTAGGGTTAGGAAACTTAATCCCCAAGTTGGGCCCAAGCCCACGTAGAAACCCCATTAGGGCCGGCTGCTGATGAGTGGTGTTTGGAATGATGTTTAATGTGTTTAAATGTTAATATTTATATGTTTTATATGGTTAAATCACCTGGAATAGTTTGGCTATGTTTAAATATGCTTTTGTAGGTTAAACAAGTGATTTGGGGGTCTTAGGTGCCAAGTTTCAAGTCAGAAGGGCCAAAAGTGAAAGAAAACAAGTATCTGAATTTTGCCTTTTCAGTAGGCTACGGGTTTTCAGGAGATTTCAGTAGGCTACGGGACTGAGGACGGAAATTAAAGATAAAAGTCGAATTTTAGGTTAAAAATCATCATCCCTTGGCCTCCAAGCCAAGGACGAACCCTAGGACGATTTTGGGGCATTCTCTACATCAAAGTTGAAGATTCCAATCCTTCCAATCATCATTCCATCACCAATCATGTCTTCCAACATCGAATCTAAAGATCAATTCACAAGCATGAGCGGCTAATTCCATTGTGGTTATTTCCGGGTGAAAGATTCTTCCAAGACATTTGTTTGGTTCTTTGTTTAGGTTTGTTTTCTATTGGATGTTCTAAAATGAACTCTGTGGTTTAGAGATTGTCGTGATTATTACTAAACTGATTGATTGGTTTTCGGTTTTCAACATTTTCGTTGTCTACTCATAAAGATTAGTAATTGGTAATTGTTTGGCAATTGATTTATCATTACATAGAAGTCATATTTTCATGATCAAAACCTAATTAAATGAACTTAACATTGCCTGTGAATCTGAATCCCGGGAATAACTACCTTTTTTAATTCATAGTTAATTCATAGTTTAAAGTCATTTGCTTTCAAATTCAAATCAATCAAAACTCAAGGTTTACATTATGCAATTGTTTAGTTTATTTCTTTGAATTCCATAATCGATTAGTTACATTAAACATTGACCACAAATTCCTCGTGGACTCGACACCCTACTTATCCTTACTATTAAGGGTGAATAGGAACTCTATTTACTTTATTTTTTGACCGACCAAACGACCTCGATCAAAATGGCGCCGTTGCCGGGGAATTTGTGCGCTTAATGTTTAGTTTAATCTAGTTGATAGTTTTCTTTAAAAAAAAACAAAAAAAAATATTGTTCTTTTTATTTATTTTGTCTTCTTCGTTTAAGTTTGGTATTACGCGTGGTTTTCTTTGTTTGTGTTGTGCAGGCATAAGAATTTGAAGTTTTAGGAACTTACAATGGAAAGCTATTATTCGTCATGCCGAGGTTGTGGTAGTCCATTGCATACGCGTGATGATTGTCCCGAGTTCCGAAAAGAGTGTGAAGAGGCAAGGAGATTGAATGAGTTGGATGCTTATTTGGACGATATGGAAGATTATTATTCAGATTTGGACAAGTATTATCGAGATAACACGGATCGCTATACTGAGCAAGATCGAAATTACAACAGTTATGATCCGAGGATAACAAAAAACTCGAGCTACCAAATGGAGTATAATGATTACTATAATGAATACTTCCAACCTCCAGATCATGAATATCGAGAGCCAACATATGAAGACGATCAAGTGCATTATCAAGATTACTATCATGCTCAGTCATATGGTCAAGAGAATAATAATTTCTCAAATCAACAACCTCCTTTGAACCACCAATCACATCTATTTGAAGGCCTTGACAAGGTTATGAGAGAAAGACACATGGCTTATGTTGAACAAGAATTGGCGAAACCTCATTTGTCAATGGAATACCGGTTAGAGTTACTAGATTGGAAGTATGATCTTTTAATCAAGGAAGTGAAGGACAAGAGGGTAGGAAGGTCAATGTTAGAGCAACGTCAAGCAAAACAAAGGTGGTTATCCCTGCAAATTGAAGAAGTGGTTGTTGAGAATCATTCCCCATTAGTCCATACAACTGTTGGAGAAACAAAAGAAGAACCAATTACGGGCGATGAAGAAGAAAATGACACAAATCTTCCCGAACTTGAAGATGAGTTTTTAAAGCATAATGACGAATTAGTATCATATGAAGATGCATCATTTCTCGTCGATGAAGAATCAGGGGTAGAGGAAGTCATTGCTATTGAGGAAGCAAAAGAGGAAGAGCGTTCAAAGATAAAAATTAGGAAGGTGACTTGGCAAGACCTCGGGCAATTGTTCATGAAGTGGCTCCACAATAACTTTTTAGTATGCATGTCAATTATTCAGATGCAATTATGGAACAGACATGTCAACTACCGAGCATTTGCTGGAAACTCGATAGGTAAATGTGCACTTCGACCGCCATAACAAATGTCCAGGTATCAAGTCTGGCTGAAGACTTTAAATTTAGCGCTTGCGGGAGGCAACCCGAGGGTTATTTTATTTTTATTTTTTTTTTGTTGTGTTAATTTTTACATATTTTGCATCTTTGTTGGTGTTTAATGAGTTTTATAGTAAACCTACTACAACAAGCAAGTGTGGGGACGTTCCACCACCAGGTACGCATCTCAGATTTTAAATTTAAGAGTCGAAGACGACTCTATGGTTAAGGAGAGGTTGTGGACTATGGAACTAACAAACATCTTTTATTTTTATTGTTATTTTCTTATATTAGTTTCGTAATTTCATTATTTCATTTCCTTTAATTTTAGTGTTTTCAAAAAAAAAAAAAAAAAAAAAAAAATCTTTAGTGCTACAGCACCGTAGCCTACGGAAATTTTGGCTGAGCTACGGTTTTTGAGGGGCAGAAAGTTGGGGCTACAGTGGCGTAGCCTACGGCTACAAGGTTGAGCTACGGATTTTCTGAAACAGAAAGTGAAGATGGCTGGAATTGTAGGCTATGGTTGAGCTTCAACGCTACGGGTTTTTACAAACCGTAACATCTTTTTCATCTTCATTCATGATGGGTGAGACAAAGGGTTTAAGTGCGTGAAAGACATTAGACAATTTGGTATAGTGCAGAAGTTCAAACCACTAGGATGAAGAGTTTGGAGTTGCTTTTGGCTTCAAAGTTTAGGACTCTAACGTCTATCTTCGGACCACCGTAATCATGCTATGATTGAAGACTCGCTGAGGGGTTGACCAGGTCTATGTATTCTTTTCTATCTTTTATTTTATTTTTAAATCTTTTTGTTTGAAACAATTTTAATTTTTTGATAACTTTGGTGGTGTGAACTTAATGTGTTTGGGAGTGGTGATTTATTTGTTTTTGCTTGTTTAGTTGTTATATTTGGTATAGAAAATGATGGAACTAGTTGTTTGTGAGTTGTTGGAGTTGTGAAAAACTCACATTTGAGGTAAAAACCCATACATTGGGGACAATGTATCCTAAGTATGGGGATGAGGGGGTTTTTGAAAATTTGAAAGAATTTTAAAACTTTTGTCCTTTAAGTCCCAATTGTGCATGAAAGCTTTTGTTGCAATGTAAATCGTGAGTGTTAATTTAGCTAGTGCACAAGTTGAGGTCCATAGTCATGGTTAGCTTGATTAGTTGAAAAAAAAAATTTTGTTTGAATTATTAGAGAAATCTAGCCGGGGGTAATAAGCTAGATGGTGGACCTTTTATGCATGCTTTTATGTCGGCAACCCGTTTCCATACAGTTTCATGGTGAGAATTTTGAGCCTTTCTATATGAGCATTAACATACTATCAGGATTGATTGCTCAAATTCTTTTTATGTGTGAATTACCAGAGTGATTCAGAATTCTAGAACTTGCCTAACAGATGCATTTCGAGACCACAAACCAAGTTGTTGCGCAAAGGTGATTAAGGCATTAGGATTAACTTTTTTTGTTTTTTTAGCCTTTTTCTGTTTTTGTTCCATACTTTCATACCTTTACAGTTTCCCTTAGTAGCCATACAGAGCCCCCAACCTTTTCATTTGTTAACCCACATGTAAACCCGTTAAACCTGTTTAAACCCAGTTATTTTTCACCTGTGTAGTGGGAATCCATTAGATATTTCTAAGTGTGTTTAGATTGGTTGCTTGTTAGAAGAATTATTATTGTGAAAAAAAAAGAAAAAAAAAGTGAAAAAAAAGAAAATGACAAAAAGAAAAAAAAGAGTCAATGTCATCGTGATGGGTCAAATTACCCAAAGTTGTGAATAGTTGAGTTGTTCAATAAAAAGAACTTCGGGTCACTTTTACCCGAAGTTTTTAAAGAGTCTAATTTTTCCATTTCACTATCTAGCATGTCTAATTGGATTTCACTACCCTTTAGTCACTTTCAAATTCCTTATCCACAACCTAACCCTAGCCGAATGTTAAAACCCTGTGAAGTCCTTATGATTTGCGCATGATTTGTGTTAAGTGGTGGAGTTATGATTATTAGGCAAGCTTATGGTAATTATGTTTCTTTTCTTGGTCTGAGAGTATTACAGAAATATACTAGTGCACCTTTCACTAGTCCAGAAATAAAACCGAGAGGAGTGACATTTGTGAGGGGTATATTAGCATGCATAGGGAATACTTGAGAGCTTAATAGGCCCGGGTAGATAGAATTTAATTCAAACGTGCTAACTTTGCTTGAAAAGTATAATGTGTTTAATGGTTTGATTAAGTTGGGTATGACTTTGGACATTGGCTAGTATTGGTGAAGATGAAGCATGATTGTTTTTGTTAACGAAAGTCATAGTGTTACGAGCGGGTTTGCTTGGGGACAAGCAAAGGTGAAGTGTGGGGATGTGATGAGTGGTGTTTGGAATGATGTTTAATGTGTTTAAATGTTAATATTTATATGTTTTATATGGTTAAATCACCTGGAATAGTTTGACTATGTTTAAATATGCTTTTGTAGGTTAAACAAGTGATTTGGGGGTCTTAGGTGCCAAGTTTCAAGTCAGAAGGGCCAAAAGTGAAAGAAAACAAGTATCTGAATTTTGCCTTTTCAGTAGGCTACGGGTTTTCAGGAGATTTCAGTAGGCTACGGGACTGAGGACGGAAATTAAAGATAAAAGTCGAATTTTAGGTTAAAAATCATCATCCCTTGGCCTCCAAGCCAAGGACGAACCCTAGGACGATTTTGGGGCATTCTCTACATCAAAGTTGAAGATTCCAATCCTTCCAATCATCATTCCATCACCAATCATGTCTTCCAACATCGAATCTAAAGATCAATTCACAAGCATGAGCGGCTAATTCCATTGTGGTTATTTCCGGGTGAAAGATTCTTCCAAGACATTTGTTTGGTTCTTTGTTTAGGTTTGTTTTCTATTGGATGTTCTAAAATGAACTCTGTGGTTTAGAGATTGTCGTGATTATTACTAAACTGATTGATTGGTTTTCGGTTTTCAACATTTTCGTTGTCTACTCATAAAGATTAGTAATTGGTAATTGTTTGGCAATTGATTTATCATTACATAGAAGTCATATTTTCATGATCAAAACCTAATTAAATGAACTTAACATTGCCTGTGAATCTGAATCCCGGGAATAACTACCTTTTTTAATTCATAGTTAATTCATAGTTTAAAGTCATTTGCTTTCAAATTCAAATCAATCAAAACTCAAGGTTTACATTATGCAATTGTTTAGTTTATTTCTTTGAATTCCATAATCGATTAGTTACATTAAACATTGACCACAAATTACTCGTGGACTCGACACCCTACTTATCCTTACTATTAAGGGTGAATAGGAACTCTATTTACTTTATTTTTTGACCGACCAAACGACCTCGATCAGCTGCCACTAAACGAGCCTACACACCCAACAATCTCCCACTTGGAGGCTCGATCTACACTCCACTGTCTTCATCATCTTGTACCTCTTGTAATCTTCCTTACCACTAGTTGCAGTCGCCTTCTCATCAGTTAACCTAAAGGCCCGTTGAAGCTCCCCTGAACTCCAACACATCAGTCACGGCTAAATCTGCCTCTGACTCATTCTCTGTCTCTACCGGCTCCCACTGGCTCAAACTGCCGGATTCTGAAACACCCTGAGAACAAACACTCTCCGAATAAAACAGATAATCCTCAAGAGAGACTTTGACACTTGGAATACTGGTTCTCATAACCCACCGTCTGGTAATTCTGACTGAAGCTTTGGTTGGCCGACTACCAATGCTCCCACTGCCACGAAAACCCCTGACTGATTTTTCTGAACCTTTCCCAATACGTTCAACCTGAATCTGACCTGAAGCTCTGGGTTTATCATCTGCAAAACAAACCTTCTTCTGCCCCTTAGATTCTGTGAACCGGATTTTGTTTCTCTTCTGAACTGGAATAACATTTCCTTCAGACAATAAACTGACCATATAAAGCGAACCCCGTTTCTTTCCTCGAGCTATGACTAGATTACCTTTTACCACTTTCCACTGCCCGTTCCTGAACTTAACTTCATGTCCTTCTTCATCCAACTGCCCAACTGAAATCAACTGTTTCTTTAAGCTAGGAATGACCCTGACATCTTTCAAAGTCCACTTAGAACCGACTGAAGTAAATAAATCCATGTCACCCATGCCCGTAACATCTAAAACTTCATCGTTCGCAAGCCTTACCTTTCCAAAATCACCCCCTTTTAGTTTCTGCAATGCTTCTCTGTTGTGGGTAGCATGAAAAGAAGCACCAGAATCCATAACTCAGGAATCCACACTATTCTCCACGCTGCAAATCAGAGCATCATCATCTGCGTAGTCTTCTATAGTGTTAGAATCTTTCTTAGGATTAGGACATTGATTCCTAAAGTGTCCTGCTTCCTTACAGTTCCAACATATCACATCTTTACGAGCTTTAGACTGACTCCTTCTCCTGCCCTGACGACTTCCCCGTTTATTCTTTCTTCCCCTGCCCTCTGTACTCAACAAAGAGCTTGAAGATTCACCCGAACCTCGACGCCGTACATCCTCCCCCAGAATTAGATCCCGAATCTTCTCAAATGTAAACTTACTAGTATCCGACGAGTTACTAACTGCAGTTACGGTTCCGGACCAACTCTCTGGTAATGAGGATAATAATAATAGGGCCTGAACTTCATCATCAAATTTAATATTCACAGATATTAAACGAGACAAAATCGAATTAAGATTATTGATATGAACTGTTACCGAGTCACCTTCCTTCATCCTAGTATTCACAAGCTCCCGGATCAGATAAACCTTATTCGCTGCAGAAGGCTTCTCATACATGTTTGATAATGCTGTCATCATACCACTAGCTGTGGTCTCCTTCTGGATGTTATATGCAACATTCTCAGACAAAGAAAGCGTTATCACTGCCCTAGCCTTTTTATCCATCTTTTTCCAATCTGCTTGTGAAGTCTCTTCTGGTTTAACACCCTCAAGCACTGCATCCAAGTCTTTCTCACAAAGGAGTGCTTCAATCTGCATCTTCCACCAACCAAACTTTTTTCCGTCAAACTTTTCAATCGTTACGTTCCCGTCTCCTGCCATAGTGATAGCCAAACGAAAAACCGAGACTGGAAACACGTTGGTCAATCCTTGGTCAAAGACTTATATCAATAATAAATCCTCGTGAAACGACAACACACAAAACCCTATCTTTTTTCTTTTGTTGATCGGCACTAATCACAACACCCAAAAAAACAAACTGATTTGCTCCTGCCTTCTACGCGAACTCCAAATAAAAAAACAATAAATTGCTCTTTTTATTTTCTTGGTCAACGCAAGCCACCATAAACGAAATTCGAATCCAATATGGCAACTAAGGCTATGCAATTCTTTTGCTTGGTGTGAATGCACAAAGAACAAGACAATTAGTTCTTTATGCTCTATGTAACGATCTGAACAAACAGGGTGATTGATGAACGCGGTCTGCTGGGACGGCAGCGGACTGCCGGCAACGAACCCTAAATCGCAACTCTCTCGCGTTGTGTTCTTCGCGTGTAACGAGCCGTAGCTCTGATACCAGTTGTTAGGATCTAGAACACACACACGAAACTGAACATACACTCGCGAGTAATAACGAACACGAGACACAAGGATTTATAGTGGTTCGGTCCTCCTGACCTACGTCCACTTTGCTGCAACTAGGTATCTTATTTATCAGGTGCTCCAGGAATTACAAATACAATAATATCATTATATAAAGACTAATCTAGGGTTAGGAAACTTAATCCCCAATTTGGGCCCAAGCCCACATAAAAACCCATTAGGGCCAGCTGCCACTAAACGAGCCTACACACCCAACACTCATGTGTAAAAAATGTATCATATATGTGTGTTGCTTTTTTAAAATAATTTGTTACAAAACTCAACGCGACTTTTGTATGCATTGAACTAGTGTTAATTGAAAGACTGTTTTTAACTAATTTATAAGCAACTGTTTTGAGTTTTGATATTCTTGATCGATGTACATACCATTATTACTACTTAATTAGAATTATACGTATTTTGTTTGGGTATTCAATTTATGATCTTGTCGTAAAACGTATGAACGAATTACGATGGAGGGGCTGTTTGGCAACATCTGAATGGATAAGTGCTAAACTAATAAGAGGTCTGAACCATTAAGTGTTGAATCAGTAAGAAATCTGAACCATTAAGAGCTAGTATATTGCTAAACTAATTAAAGCTAAATGTCTAACCAATTCAGATTATAGCTCTTAACCATTCAGACTTTGTATAATGTTTAACCATTCAGAGGCAAATATCGTAACCATTCAGACATCTGCTCACAAAATAAACAGTCTAAACCATTAAATATTGAACCATCCAGACATTTGAACCATTAAGCCATCATAACTAAAAAATATATATAAAAGTATATTGTTATCATCACCAACATCAAATCCCGGTTACACCACCACTACCTCCCCCACCAGCATCGCCACCACCTCCATCACACCATCATGTATTATCGTCTCCAGGCTGAACCGCCTATCGAACGACCGACACAATCGCACCGCTTGTCCATCCTAAACCTTAGAAAACAAAATATCATACTAAAAATAGTAATTGTATTGTATTGTATATATATATACTCTTATTTACTAAGGTCGGTGGCCTCCACTTGCCACTGACACATGTCACAACTTGAATGGCAGATTTTAAAATTTGGTTTTTTATTTTTTTCATTTCCTAGATTTAACTGCCAAATATATTGTGGTTGGTTTAGTTGAATACACAACTTTGTTGGTGGCCTCATGGTTTATTTGGGTTTCTTCAAACCACAGTGGCCCACGTTCAAATCCTATTAGCAACTTTTTCATTTTTTTGTCTTTTCTTTTCTCCTTTTTTTTGGTATTTTTAGTTGTTTAGTTCCTCGATCTACATTCTTAAATACTTTACAATTTTGTCGTTTTAATATTTGGTTTAACGTGCGAGACAATGTTATTTTTTTACGTTTATAATGACGTGACGGTGCCATCGAGCGAGCGACACATGTCAAATTACTGATGTCATCATCGTAACGCGTTTAACGAAGTCACGACATGTGTCGAACTTAAACACGCATCATCTAAGATCTGTCCGCCGCATCGCGCGACCCTATCTCGATAACAAGGTCGGTGCTTTGCTCCAGCCAAACACGTGTCCTCACGTGGCGTTTCAACCTTTTATATTTTGACGTATTTACAGTTTAATCCCCGACTTTTAACATATTTATGGTTTTAATTCCTGACTTTTATTAGTTGTCATTTTAGCCTTTGATAAGTTTTTTTATCTCTTACTCTACTTTGACATATAGTACGACTTCAACATTCTGGATTTAACTTAGTTATCGTTTTGACCTATAGCTTTTGATATTTCATCGGTTTTTAATACGTGATACATTACGGTTTTACGTCATAACGTACGGGACATGAGACTTTTTTTATCAACGCATGTGACAAAACCACATGTACATACGAAATACTCAACTGCGTGAGCCGGCCGCTGCAAAGGGCGGCCCGGTCTTAAATCTAGTTCTGACTAAAGTTTAAGGACCAAAATAGCATTTACTTTTAAACTTTCGTCGTAACGTTATAATTAGTTAATTACTAGGCCAGGCCAAGATTTCACCGGACAAAAGATTGGCACTTTTTTTTTGAACAGCAACACCTTGACTTTTAAGGAGAAATATGCCACAACCCGTGATTAGCAGGATTAGAATCCCTGACCTAATGCTCTTAACACAATTGTGTTATCAATGGACCACTAACTCCATTGGCAAAAGATTGGCACTTAATTAATAAATTAATGTAACACAATTATTGGTTAGTGAGCAATGAATTATTATATATATTCTAATGCAAGCCGGCTAATTTCAATCAATAAAGAACAAGTCCACTAGCACCATGTATGTGACTTCTTGCACACACGCAGCCACGCAACACTTACTTCAATTCACAATTCATTTCTAGCTCTCTCTTTGACTTGATAGTTGATAAACACAAATCCATCATCATGTCTTCTTCTTTTGATCACCTTAAAATTCCCCTCATAGATATACAAGATGCTACCAACAATTTTTCTAATGAAAATATCATCGGAAAAGGCGGATTCGGCAACATCTACAAGGGACGACTCACAAGGTCCGGAAGCAGGATTGATATTGTTGCACGAAGGTTGGACCGTAGTTTTGGCCAAGGAAACAAAGAGTTTCAGCAGGAGATCATGATGCTCTCAAGTCTAGAGCATCAAAATCTAGTGACTATTGTTGGGTTTTGCGACGAGAATAATGAGAAGATCATCATAAACAATTTTGAGTCTAATGGAAGTCTTAACCTATACCTAACTGACCCAACACTCACATGGACTCAAAGATTGCAAATATGTATCGGACTTGCACGCGCATTGAGTTACATCCACTATGATGAAGGACGGAGTTTTAGCATCATACATCGAAATATAAAAAGCTCCAAGATTTTATTAGACGAAAAGTGGGAAGCAAAACTCTCTGGTTTTGGGCTATCCACTATGCAACCAGTGGCTCATAGGCATGGTCCTGTCCTTGACCATGCGTGTGGCACGCATGGGTATGTGGACCCTGCCTATCTAAGGTCTGAAAGTGTAAGCCACAAGTCAGATGTGTACTCATTTGGTGTGATTTTATTTGAAGTCTTGTGTAGGAGGAAAGAAGTTAACCAAGACAAGTTGCGGTTATTAGCTGACGTGACGGTGAAATCGCATGATGCAAACGTCAAGGATATCATCCATCCGGGTCTAAGGATACAAATGGATTTGGGATCATTAAAAATATTCTCAAAAGTAGCGTATTGTTGCTTGAATGAGCAACGATCACAACGCCCAAATATAGATGCGGTTATCGTTGCACTTGACCAATCATTGAAACTTCAACTTGCACATGAAAGCTCGGTAATGTCATTTTTCCCTTTTTAGTCGATCATTTTATCAATAATAACATATTTGCATATCAGTACTAGTAACAAAGTAACTTTCATTATAGTATGAAATTAGCAAGGAGCTATATGGAAAAGATAGCCATAAAAATATTGAATTTTAACTCTCAACTATTTATTATTAGCTGCTATAAGTCTCATCTACCGAAATATGTGCTAGCAGTTTCAACTTTTAGTGTTTTTACCACCAACAGACCACCGTTGATAAGAAACAACGCTGTTAAGTTTGTTTTCAAAATCCAAACAAATGTTTTAGAGTTTAGATCAAAAGAGGAATACGAGTCGATTGATATAAAACTTAAGGACACTTTCCTCTGTACCTCCTTGTCCATAATCACCAAAGGGTGATAACATCGATAGATAATTTAAAAGCTTTATCACCTACTAATACATCTCCTGTTGTGACAGTTGGTACGACATGAACAATTAACGCCTGTGGACTTCTACTACTGGAAGGTAATTAAACTGATTTCTTTTTAGTTTATATGATTATGATAAATAAAGGGCAAATTGTGCTGAAATAATCCTAACTATCATCTATTGGCCGAAAATAATCCTCCAGTAGTCTCAAATCCAACTTTTTGGCCTCTAGCTTTAACGGCCGTTAACACACATGATATATTTTTTAACACATGAGAGTACATGAAATCAAATACGACCTAACTTAAAAATGCAAACACAAGATATCGTCGACAATAGATCATCATAAACAAAGACCATAATAGAGAAATTTTACAATCGTTAAACACCTACGACATCAGAATTTGATGTAAGTATATTATTAAATTCATTAAAGAACACAATTTTGATAAGGAATTTAGGGGGAAATATCGACAAGTTTAAAAATATTTTTTAAGGGGAAGATGTATGAAATATAAAAGGTTGACACACCCATTTTTAGTTAACGGTTTATTTTGTTAAAACTTGAACATTTTTTAAATTTGGGATACTTATCATAATTAAGTTAGCCTCATCTTACGATTCTTATGTAAGATTTATTGATTTCTAGACTGGATTGAACTAGATACTATCATCATAATTTCTTTCTAATGAAGTAATTAAGGATCCTTAATCACTATCACTGCACATAATTAATGACTTAGGCCAAAAGATTTGAACACTTGAAGATTGAACTTGATGCTATAAAGTTGGCTACAGAGAACTTTTCTGAAAAGTATATGATCGGGTATGGTGCTTCTGGTGCGGTATACAAAGCAGAGCTTGAAAATTTTGAGTACTATTCGATGAAAGGCGATAAGGAACAAGAATCGCCCAGGAGACATAGTAGTGTAGCTGTAAAGTATATCTACGATAGATCAGTTGACACATACGCTATAGAAGGATTCTTTGCAGAAATTGAAACACTTGGTAGTTGTACGCATCCAAACATCGTTTCTCTTCTTGGCTTCTGTTACGAACATCCCCATCTGATCCTCGTCTATGAGTATGTTCCTAATGGAAGCCTTGATAATTATCTAGAAATACATGGAAAGATGACTAATTTTACTTGGGTGCAACGAATAAAAATATGCATTGATGTTGCACATGGATTGCAGTACTTACATTCCACCACGGACCACAAGCAGAAAATAATCCACCGCGACATAAAATGCGCTAATATTCTATTGGGCAAGAACTTCGAGGCGAAGATTGGTGACTTTTCAGTTTCGAAATTTGATAATACGTGGGAAGTCATTAACCCAACCCACATTGTAGGCACACCTATGTACTTGGATCCGGAATATGTTAGGACAGGAAAGTTTAAAATAGAATCAGATGTATATTCTTTTGGTGTCGTATTGTTTGAACTCTTGTCTGGAAGATTGGCTTATGATCCGGTATACACCAAAGAAAATGATTATGGTCTCGGTCCCTTTGTGAGAAAATACTTTGATGAGAAGAGAACAATAAAGGAATTGGTAGATCCTAATTTAGAGAAACAAAGTAGTTCTGCAGTAAGTAAGGGACTGATCAATCCAGACTCTTTGAATACATTTGCAGCTATCGGGTATAGATGTTTGGCAGAAAAGCAAACCGAGCGTCCAACAATGAAAACTGTCATCGAGGAACTTGAGAAGGCGCTAAAGTTTCAAGTAAGTCAATGTCCTAACATTATAACTAGTTTTTTTCTTAAGTTTCATATTCTCAGTCTCTTAAATTGATTAGCTAGTGTACATTTTCATTAATGATCTAAAACAAATTCGAGACTTGTGAGTGGTCACAGTTTCATTTCAAAACACAAAGCAGTAAAATTATGTCCACGTATCTTTAACTCATTATTTACTAAAAACTCGCATTAGAGGTTCTTTTTAATTCAGTCGAATCCTTAATTACGCATTTATGAGCTGCAGACTATACTTTTTTGACACATAATGTTGCAGACCCAAAACTTGGAACACCTGAGGATTGGACTTGATGCCATAATTTCGGCCACCGACAAATTTTCACAGAAGAGTTTCATTGGGTCAGGTGGATATGCTCAAGTGTACAAAGCAGAACTTGATCATTTTGATCCCGATGCAATGAGAGACTATAAGGAATTGGAACAAGTGCCTAGGAGACGTAGTACTGTAGCTATAAAGTGCATATTGAACAAAGAAGGGACACAAGGAGAAGAAGGGTTCTTTACAGAAATTGAAGCTCTTAGTAGTTCTACGCATCCCAACATTGTCACTCTTCGCGGCTTCTGTTACGAACCTCCGCATATGATTCTTGTATACGAGCATCTTTCTAACGGAAGTCTTGATGATTATTTGAGTAGCAAAGAAAAGACGGCTAATCTTACATGGGTGCAACGCATAAACATATGCATTGATATTGCACGCGGATTACATCACTTACATACCGAAAAACAAAAGATAATCCACCGAGACATTAAAAGTGCTAATGTTTTGTTGGGCGAGAAGCTTGAGGCTAAGATTGCCGACTTTGGACTCTCCAAACTCCACCCGCTTGATCATATGAAGAGCACTATCAACACAAACATCATTGCGGGCACACTAGTGTACTTGGATCCAGATTATCAGAGTACAGGTCATTTGAAAAAAGAATCAGATGTTTACTCTTTTGGGGTAGTATTATTTGAGATCATGTCTGGGAGATTGGCTTATGATTCCATATACACCAACGAAAATGTAAAGGGTCTTGCACCCATTGCTAAACAACATTTTGAACAAGGAACAATAAAGGAAATGTTAGATCCTAATTTAAAGGATGAGGGTACTTTTACACAAAGTAAAGAACCCAACCAAGATTCTTTGGTTACATTTTCAACAATCGCGCATAAATGTTTAGCAGAAAAACAAGCTGATCGTCCGACAATGGAAGTCATTATTGAAGAACTTCAGAAAGCATTAAAATTTCAAGTAAGTCAAATTCCTAACATTGTAAACTTTTAACCAAATGTTAGATAAGAAATTTACTTAAACTTTTTAATAATCCTCAAATTGATTGTCTCATGATTAACAGGAAACTCGCAAGGATGGCTTGAGAATATCATTTGAAGACATAGTATCAGGGACACAAGCATTCAGCGAACAAATTGGACAAGGACGATTGGGGAAGGTTTATAAAGGAGAAATTTTACGTGCTAATGGACCCACCCCTATTGCTGTAAAGCGTTATGACGAAAATAACGCCCAAGGAGAAAAAGAATTTCTTACAGAAGTTGAAATTCTTTTTGAGTATAAGCACGAGAATATCATTGGTCTTGTAGGCTACTGTGACGAAAATAATGAGAAACTCTTAGTTTATGAGTATGCCTCTAACTTAAGTCTTGATAAGCATTTGAAAAATGCTAGTCTTACGTGGACGGATCGACTTAAGATCGGCATTGATGTAGCAATGGCTCTAGAATTTCTTCATGGAGGCGGTTCTCCCGTGGTGCACAAGAATCTTAAATCCTCCACAATTCTATTAAATGAAGATTGGAAAGCAAAAGTTTCAGATTTTGGGCTATCCACAATCAATCCAATATATAACGAGATTGACTTTGTCGTCGATGATGCTTGGGGCATACCTAACCAAGGATTGACCCAACACACTTACTTAACGAAAGAAACCGATATATATTCACTTGGTGTGATTTTATGCGAGATGATGTGTGGAACAACGGCCGTTTCAGGTGACAATAACGATGAAGGCGGTAGGTATGTTGTTGATTTGGTTAAACGTCAGTATGAAGGAGGAAATGTTTGTGGGTTGGTGTTTGAGGGTATAAAGGATCAAATCAAGCCAAAATCGTTGATTTCTTTCTTAAAGATTGTGTATGAGTGCTTACATGATGAGATAGAGAAGCGACCAACGGCAGGCGATGTGGCATTACAACTAAAGAAAGCATTATAAGCCTAAGTAATTAAGTCACTTTCACTAGTGGCATGGAGCCATGCAATATTCACTGTAAATAATTTACTCAAACCTTAATATTCACTATTAGGAAGCTTTGGTTCAGTTTGTGGGGTTTTGGATATGAAGGAGATGAATGGGTTAACCGCGTGCACAAGAATGTGAGACGAAGGTTTTTTCCATGTAAATCATTTGAATGTGTAGTTGTATTTCAAATCCCGTTGTGTGTTTGCAGATTATAATGATATTATTTGATATTTAATTAGAAAAAACTAGAATTTGTTCCTAAAAACGCATGAATTATTACATGAAAAAAAAGAGCAGGCTCTTTAATTACTTTGATGCCCATTTCTAAATGCACAAAGACTGTGACATGATGTAAGAGGTTGTCCTTGAAGGTTTTTGTCCGTTATGATCATGATTAGCCTGAGGTACATAATGTTAACTAACTACATATATAACATAAGCTATAGAAAATGTGTTCTTGTTGAGGTTTATTGATGATCTTAACTTTCTCTTTCATGGGGTTAACTAAGTACATACATATGGATCATACTATATAGCCAAAGGCCCAAACATGATGTTTTAGTGGTTTTTAATGTGTTTTATACTACTTTTTTTTCGAATTCAAGACTGATATTTTAGGGTTTTTGATTGGAAGCAAAATACAAGTCGATTAATGTAAAAGTTATCTCGAAATGACGCTCCGAACGAAATTTTTTTACATCCGATTGAAACACCATTAGGTTTAAACACCCGATTGAAGCACCGTTACGCCATTTGCAGCGGTTTTGAGGTAACTATCAATCAACTCGTATTCGCATTCCGATCAAAAGCCCTGAACGTTGTTTTGGAATTTGAAAAAAACTTAATAACGATAAAGAAAATTAACGGCAGATTATTGGTTGCCAAAGTGATAAAAGCTGAGACCATTACCAACCAGTTTGATAGTTGGGACCACTAAAGCCAAAATATGATAATTGACACTACTTAAAACTAATATATATACCTTAAAAAACTGTAACTTGGCATTACCTTACCCATCAACTAAACAAATTTTATAATACACGTTAAGTTTTTTTTAACGACAAATTTACAAGAAGCTAGGTACCGATACAAACGACACCTAATATCATGACCTTACTAAACAAGACAACTACATCAGTTTTACTAAACTATATCTATCCTCCTAGCTCTAAATTTCATTCATGAGAACATATGTACCACAACTATCTCCACCACGCTAGATATATACCGACAAACGGTTGAAATCTAAATAATATTTCAAGGTTTTAGGGGGTAATTTTTTGAGAGGGAAATTTTTTTTATTTTATATATTATAGGAATATTAAGAGGAAAATTTAGTGCAATTTTTTCACCATACATGTATAAGTTGATGGAGCCAATTTCTTTAATATTAAATATTTATAAATTTTTAAACATAATATTTATAATTTTTTTATAAATATTATTATTAACCCGTGTGTAACACACGTGTATTAAACCTAGTTGAAGATGAGGACGTTTCTTGTCTTCCGGTCATATGTGTCATTTAATACCACTAGTTCATTTATATGTAAATTTCCTTATATTTTATAGTAATAATGATTAGTTTAAGATGCAGAGCAATCAGCTCTAAAGTGCTATGGTAGTGTGAAAATGTGAAAAATCCTAGGAACAAGTAGCATGCATTTCAAATTTTTTTTACAATTAACAACGTGGGTGTTTCATTATAAAATTTGCCACTTTGCAACTTGGTATTATCTTGCTCGTCAACTAAACAAATTTTATAAGACTGGGTTATTTAATACCACGCCACCATTTATGTAAATTTGTTTTTATCTTATAGGGATAAATAATTACGAGATTTTAATAATCTGAATGTTAATGTATTAATCAAGATTTTAGTAATCTGAATCTTAATGTATTAGCCAGGATTTTAGTAATCTAAATCTTAATATTAATGTACTAGCCAATACTAATCTTTATTTTTAAGTCTAATTAATTATCTATCCATTAGCCTAATTATATGCAATACAAGATGATTGATAATTTAGGGCTGTTTGACAAAATCTAAATCGTTAAGTGCTGAATGGTTAAAGGGTCTGAACTATTAAGATGTTCTATCAATTAATGTGAGGGATTAAGAGAGCCCATAATTCGGCTATGTTGACTTAATGATTAAAAACAAATGAAGAACGTATGCTATGATGTTATCTAAACAAAAACCAATTCAATAAATATGAAATCAATTAAACTTACAAATTAGTAATGGTTATTCACCAATGATTGATGGCTTAGCTAACCATCTTAATCAACGAAGAACACACAACTTTTAATTGTTATATTGATAAATATGTATTTTTGTTGCTAAATATATAGTCGGCAACCTTTTCAGCTTTCGGACAGTTTACGGACATATTTAACTGCTGTAGCTATTTTTTCGCAATTCGTAATATTAGGGTTTTTTATTTTTAGCTTTTGTTGGATATTACGTACATTGCAACCAATGTTGTAGGAAAATTGTCACTAGCTTCTGTAGCAGAAGGAACATTTTTCTAGTAGTACTGAATTGCATTCGAGGATCAAATACAAAAAAAAATGCATGTAGGGCCAAGTCCATAATTTTTTTCAAACTACAAGGACGCCTATTAATTTCTCTAATTTAGTAAGTTATTTGAAAAGAAGCTCCGGACAAATTATTAATAATTAGGTTTAATACCCGTGTGATATACACAGGTAAATAATAATATTTATAAAGAAATCATAACTATTATGTTTAAAGATTTGTAATTATTTAATACTTAAAAATTTGGCTCCATCAACTCATGCATGATGTAAAATTTCACTTAATTTTTTACCTTCAAAATTTCCTATTATAAAACAAAAAAATTTTCCACCTAAAAATTTACCCACTAAAACCTTGAAATATTAGATAGATTATTTTAACGCTCACAACATTGATACCATACAAAAACAATGTTGTCACACACGAACAACTTTTAATAAGTGCATTTTATGTTATTGGACCAACATGGTCTTTTTTTACAAATAAATACAACTGTCAAGAAAGAAATTGTGTGTGGAATAACATGTTGTAGTAGTTGTTTGCTTAATATTATATTATTATATATACTAAATTAACACAATAATAATGGTAAGAACCTTAAAATAGTTATTGCATTAATAATTTGTCACGAGCTTCTTTATAAATAGCTAGTTTAATTCTTAGTTATGCTTGAGAAAACAACATTTAATGTGTGATTTTAAGGATGTTAATCGGGACACAAATAGTTTTAATTAGTTTTGAGATAAAACTGTGATAAAACGAAACATAAGATTTATTTTAAAAAGTTGTTTTTTTAATATATAGCAATATTATACTCAAATTAAAATGCTTGATTTTATGATCTAATTTTTTTTAAATGAAATTCTATACAAAAAAGTTAAATATGCTTACAAAAATATTGCCTTATTTAAAAGTTATTACCAACTTTATCTTAAGTTTTATTTTTATATCTTATCAAATATAAACCGACTCACATACGTACCCTCTTAGTATGAGATAGTTGAAAATGCAATTAATCTTAATTTTTTCAAGATTCTACTAAATATTACTGGACTAAATGTAATTAATGTTATAATAATATATTATATATATTACAAATAAAATTATTATTATGAAAGAAACTCTCAGATGATGGCACTTAACCAAACTCTACTTTACTTTATTATAATAAAGATTTACTAAATTACAAAAATAGTCCCATTGGCTTGAAATAATTGATGGATTTAGCCCTACTAACTCGTTGTTCATGCATTATTTGCATTACTAGGTTTAATACTCGTATGTTATACACGAGTTAAATAATAATAGAGTAAATTACGGTTTTCGTCCTTGTGGTTTGGGCTTTGTAACGGTTTTCATCCAAAACTTAAAAAATGCTCAATATAACCACTGTGGTTTTAGATTTGTCCCAATTAGATCCAAACCTCTAACATCGTCAAGTTTAACTGTTACTCAGCCCTCACTTGCATCTCACGTGAGGGGCATTTTTGTCATTTAACTCCACCATTTGCATATATCAACCAAGAAACCTAACAAATAGTGTGGTTAAATGACAAAAATGCCCCTCACGTGAGATGCAAGTGAGAGCTGAGTAACGATTAAACTTGACGGTGTTAGAGGTTTGGATCTAATTGGGACAAATCTAAAACCACAATGGTTATATTGAGCATTTTTAAGTTTTGGATGAAAACCGTTACAAAGCCCAAACCACAGGGACGAAAACCGAAATTTACTCTAATAATATTTATAAAACGTTTTTTTCCCCAAAAATAACCCCCTAAAACCTTGATTTTTTTAGATAGATATGAGTGTTATAAATGAATTTATTATATACACTAGGTTTAATACTCGTGTGCTACACACGAATTAAATATCAATATTAAAAAAAACATTATAACCATTATATTTAAAGATTTGTGAGTATTTTTACAGAAATACCATTATTCACAAAGATTTGGCTCTAGCAACTCTTCCACGCAATTTTTCTCGCCCTCTCAAACTTTCTTTGATAAAACAAATGATTATTCCCACACAAAAATTACCCCCTAAATCTTTATTTATTAGATAGATACATAAATACAATCTTTTTGGTCAAGAAATAGAAAAAGATTCTGTTTATTTTTATTTAGAATAAATAAACTAGCCGTTTGAAAAAAAAAGAGTAAACTACACTAAATTCCCGGTCGTTTGAGTACATTTGTGGATTTTGACCCTAACTTAATTTTACAAATATGGTTTCCAACTACGATGTTTGGAGTCAATGTGGGGCTAGCTAGCTCACTTGGTAAATGCATTGTTTTTTAGATAGAAGGTCATGAGTTTTATCATTGACAAGGTGATATTTGGTGTAATTTAATTTGGAGTGGTGCAATGTAATAGTAGATGTAGTTTGCCGTTAAAAAAAACTACGATTTTTGGAAAGAAAGAGAGAGAGACAGTATTGGCAGTGAGATAAGTGATTTTTTTACGTCCACTTTGTATTTTATTTTTGCCATTTAAAAGAAAGGTATTTTGGTTAATTTATACGATTTCTTAGAAAATAATGTTAACTCTCGTTAAGTCTTTTAGACAATGGATGAAAGCAAACATGTTAGATGGAGATTGTATTTTGAGTAAATTTCGTTTTGCCTCTTTGAGGTTTGATTAATTTAAATAACCTTTTGCATACAAATATTTTAAAATTGCTATTTGCCTCCTTTTACTTGACAATATGTCTCAGTTTGACTCCAACCCATTAACTCCGTTAGTTTTCTTGTTAAAAATAAGTGTATTTTGGTTCACTTACATGTAAGGACTAATTACGTAACTTACTCATTTTAATAAAGGGACTAGTTAAGAAATTTATTTAAAGTATTATTATTATTATTATTATTATTGTTATTGTTATTGTTATTATTATTCTTATTCTTATTATTATAAAAAATCGTCACCACCACACCTTTTCCATCGCCACCACAATCACACCACCAATACTACACCACATTGTCGTTGCCTACTCACCATTTTTATCCGGCCACCTATCTTGAACCAGACCATGATCTTGACCATGAACATTATACAAAGAAAAGGTGGTGTAATACCGGTGGTGTGGTTGTGGTGGCGGTGATGAAGGTGTGGTGGTGACGTTTTTTGAAAATAATAATAATAATAAAATAATAATAACAATACTAATAATAATAATAATAATAATAATAATAATAAATTGTATAACTAGTCCCTTTATTAAAATGAGTAAGCAGTTACGTAATTAGTCCTTACATGTAGATGAACCAAAATACACTTATTTTTAACAAGAAAACTAACGGAGTTAGTGGGTTGGAATCAAACTGAGACATGTTGTCAAGTAGAAGGAGGCAAATAGCAATTTTGAAACATTTGTATGCAAAACGTTATTTAAATCAAACCTCAAGGAGGCAAAACGAAGTTTACTCTTGTATTTTTAAAGTTTAATTGTTGGGACCAAATTCAAAAGTAAGCACACTTGACACATGGACCCGTCTATGTAATTTAGTTAATCTTTTATATATAGTGATTAGTTTAAAATGAAGAACAATTACCTCAAAAGACAAAAGTGCCTTGGCAATATAAAATGGAGAAAATTCCAAGGAACAAGTAGCATTCGTTTGCATTCTAAATTTTTTAGAACAATGGTTGGTATAACAAAAAGACTGTTATGTTCAGATGAAGTGTAACGATCGAGTTTGAAGCGTCAGCCTGCCCAAAAACAAGTAGCATGCATATCAATTTTTGTTAAAATAATGGTTAGTACAACGAAAAGACCGTTATGCTCAGATAAGATACAACGATCGAGTTAGAACTTGGAAGCTAGCATCGATGTGCCTAAAGAACAAAGTAGCATGCGCCAGCGTATCAATTCTTTATAACCATTAACAACGTGGGTATATATCTATATAAAATTTGCCAATTTGCAACTTGGTATTAATAACTAGAACAAAAATACAAATATGAGTATCTGCCCATTATAATATTATAGCAAAAATCCATTTTACAAAAAATTAAGAAGTTGATCACTAATTAATCGTTATTTTTGGTACGGATTTAGTGAAAATTTTGTTAAGTGCTGAATGGTTAAAAAATCTGAATGGTTAAGTTTTAATGAAGACAAATCCTTAAATATTAAGAATGTTAAGTGCTGAATTGAAGCTTTTAAGAATGTTATTTATAGAGAGAAATATTTGTTTTATAATTATAGGAGTTTGGAAGAGAAATATTTGTTTTATAATAGTTGAATTTTTTTTTAGTTTTATATAAATTAAGGTTGTAACAAAATTATCACAAAGGTATAAAAAAGCTATATGTATTGGGAATATCACACTTTCAGAGATGAAAACTTAATTTGTCACGAAAGTATATAAAAGCTGTATGTGGAAATGTTGTCAGGTTTTCAACGATGGACGCTTTTTGTCGCATTATTGCAAAAGTGTCGAGAATTGCGGCAATTTTGCGACGAATAGTGCTGTAGCAGAACATTCTATCTAAGCTGATTACCACGCCATTTGTGCTACAATATGTGAACTTGTGAGGTTAATTCATATTGCAAGTTATAACAATCTATTGGAATTTACAATAGAGTGACAGGTAAACGAGCAATAAGTTGCGCCGCAACACCCTTTTGAATAGCGAACTCTAGCCTACTGAAAACAAAACATTGGCCTTTAAGGGTCGACACATTGCTATTAATGACCCGTTGAACCCTGGTCAAGAAGTTCACCGCCCCCATTGTTCGCAAGTTTGTCACTTTGCATGTTCCTTTATATATGTTGCGATAATAATGCGACAATATGTGAACTTGTGCTGAACGTACACTTGACGTTTGGTCCAAAGGTGCTTATTTTGTAACTTAATCCAAACATAAAGGCTTCCATATATTGGCATTGTAAACTCACAATAGGCTAGTTTACCACAAATATTGTAACTTCATTTTTAACCATTTTTATATGTCATGTTGAGGGCCATTATTAATTAATTAATTAATTAATAATAATTGATGACCTTGACTTTATATAATACAAGTCATCATGGCACATGTACATCCTGGTCTTATATATATAGATCGAATCTATACAAGTGAATCTACTACATTTCATCATACCATGTTGAAAATGACACTTTTCAGAGGTATAGGCTTGCCTTTCATTGTGCTTATTATTTCTGTTGGCATGGTGAAGGGTAGGTGGCTAGAACTAGAGCCATATTCAACATCATCAATGATCTCAGACGGGATACATGACGCGAATCATCCCCCATTGACGTTGTATGCTGAGAAGTGCGAAAGCATATATGGTTTCTTGCCATGTGCTGACACGATGTCAGAAGGGGTGTTCCTGATGATTTTGTATACATATTTGATGATGTTAGGACAAGATTGGATTCGAACCGGAAGCCAAGCTTTATTTTTGTTACTAGGGGATTATAAGGTGATTGGTGCTGGTGTATTTCAGGTGCTAATGGCATTTCCTAGGATTGTCTTAGTTATCGGTACGTAAACTTTTCTAATTCATACATATTAGAGAATTTTTTTTTTTTTGTAAAAATGGTATGTTTACACAAGTTGGAGTTGTTTCCGGGGCAAAAATCATAAGAAAATATATAGTTTCTAGCTTATTGTGCATTAATATGTTTGTTCAACTAGCGGATCCAAAAACATGTCAGACTTCGCTGCTAATTTATATAGTGAATCCAAGTGTTGTCATTTCGAATTTAATAATTTTGTGAACTAGATACTGGTATGAATCAAACATAGGATCCATTACTTGAAAGAGCGAAGTCTAACATTTTTCTTGAATCCGCTAGTTCAACTAATGATTTTACCCGAAACAATTTCTTAATTTGAATTTAGCACCGAAAACAAATACAACTTGTCAAAACACATTATTGTTGCAAGAAATTCTAAATTATAAAGTGTGCTTAGGTAATATTAATTAATATTGAATATTGAAGTAGGATGGATGATTAGTATATATTGTAGTAATTAGTGGTTTGTGATTTTTTTAATGAAAAACTGGATTTTAAAAATCCAACTTTCATTTATTAGTCGGAAAAAACTCAATTAAAAAATTGTTGCTAAAGATCTCAACTTCTAAACATATTTTTTAAAGAGCCTCCGTTAAAAAATAATTAATGTCGTTAAATTTTTTTCGAATTTGAAACTAATGTTTTAGGGCTTTTGATCAGAAGGAGAATACAAATAAATTAATGTAAAATTTACTCTGAACCGATGCTCCAAACTATGATCGAAACGATTTGACGATACGTTAAATATTCTTACAGCAATTTGAAGCATCGTTTCATGATCATTTAGAGCACAAGTTTGATGTAACTTTTACATCAATCGATTCGTATCGTCTTCTCCTTTTTCTAATGTTGAATATATTCTCTCATCGGCCAGGTGAAAGAATCATATATAGATATGGTCACTAGCTAGCCCAAACTCTTGTTCAGTTAATATATGGGAAAACATATGGTTTAATTATATATTTAAATTTTGCAGTGGGTGGTATAGCTTCAACAGAATTAGCTGCCCAAAACCAAGTAACTTTCGGGGTGAGCATGTACGCAGGAACAACCCTCATCACTCTCACACTTGTATGGGGATTGTCCATAATATTAAATCAAGAAAGACTTCCTCGAAAGCCGGAAACGGCACCAGTACAACAACACCATGACGAATCTTCAACAAAATGCTTGCCTTTAATTAACCACAAACTTGCTATTTTGAAAGGTTAGATCAATATCCAAGCCCTCTTAATCTAAATGATTTTTTGCAGCCAAGTTTGTGGATGTTGATGATGCCTAAGGGATATATGACTAGGTATGCATTTGGACGTTTTTTAGCTATCTAAACTAATATGACACTGACTTTGTAGATAATGGTGTTAATGTCAATTACAAGTGGAAAAGAGAGATTGTCGTAATGATGCTTCTATCACTGATTCCCTTCGCGGCTGTAGAACTTGTAGTTTTGATCAAAAGTCCGCTTACCATCCTATTTGCGCTCATAGTATCAATCGTGTTACTGGTTTCATATTTTGCTTATCAAGTACGTCCATCTTTTTGTTTTCCAGTATATATGTCCTAGTTTAGATCTATCTATCTATACATGATGCATCTTAACTAGTTTCCTTAATAGTTTAGCTTAAATATTTGTGTTGAGTTGTCTCTAGTTTAAACTAAGGATTCGTTTTAGAAAACATAGAAGTATCAGTATTTTTAAGTTAACCTTGTAATTTATTAAGGCGCCCCGTCTTAAATAAGTTATGGCATTTGTAACATCCGGTCCATCATACCACCAATATTGTCCGTTTTGCTACCCTAAAGCTCACGGATTTGTTTTTGATTGCCCGGGTGAAACCTTCCCAGGATGGTCACCAATCCTGAGATTGCTATCATCCGAGCACGCTTAACTGTGGAGTTCTTCTCTCATCCACTAACATTAAGCTCCAAAACACGTTGTTGGTATTTGAGGTCGGATATCACTTATAAATCTCAGATCTCTCATGCCCACGGCTGATGTGGCATTTTATAAAAAAAAGGTTCTTTTTAGTGTTTTGCTACATTGTATAATTCGAATAAGGGTGCGGGGAGTTCAGCCACCCTAATTTTTTTATAACTAATAATCAAAGGAATTTTGCATGCATGTAGATTTGGAATCCATGGATTCAGGACAAGAGTTTAGCATACCTGAAAGAAGATAACTTGCGAATTTGGTTCTTCTATCATATCGAGAGGCTAGTCGAAGGTAAACTTGTCGATGAGCATGGAATCCCTAAACGTGATGCGCTAGAAAGGTATTAACAGTACGTTTCCTGTTTTTAGCTTGCTGAACTAACGTACGTACTAGTAAATTAGCTAGAGACCTTTACAATATATACCGTCTCGTACTCTCATTCCGTTTAACTAGTCCCTTTTTGGGAAATATGTTTTGAAAAACAATTTTTGAACCGGCCCACTATTACTATTAATTTGCAATATCAAAACAAAACTTACGTGTTAAAAAATAACGTTTATGAAAATTAAAAATGACATGTAAATCATCATTTACGCATATGTAATGTGTAAACACTAATTTACACATGTGTAATAAATTTTCGTCTGTAGTGTCAGTTTCATTCAAGATTATATATATCGATTGTTCGTTTTCCTTCATAATAAGACCGATTTTGTAGTATTTTTATAATTGCTGACACGGATAAGGACGGACACATATCACATAAGGAACTAGAAAGTTTGATTGAAGATCAGCTCCAATTGAAGAAAAAACATATATCCACTGAGTATGCAAAAGAAGAGATATTGAAGCAA
This sequence comes from Tagetes erecta, assembly GCA_030867185.1. NCBI lineage: Eukaryota > Viridiplantae > Streptophyta > Magnoliopsida > Asterales > Asteraceae > Tagetes > Tagetes erecta. Next base: position 1,769,747 of record CM061489.1, on the reverse strand, counting down.
TTTGATGATAATGAAAGTGGCTTCATCAACTTGTTGGAGTTTCAAGATGGATGTACTAAGTGGTTGAAGAAATGGAAGGATGATGAATACAGTTCTAATTCTGTTCCTAAAAACATCTGGGCACAGGCTAGTTTTTTTTTTTTAACAGCAACACCTTGATTTTCAAGGAGAAATACACCACAACCTGGGATCAGCGGGCCGGACTAGAACCCCTGACCTAGGGCTCCTAACACAATTGTGTTATCAATGAGCCATTAACCCCAATATATGCCAGCTCCTTCAATGATAATTTACAAACGTACAAAATTAAAAACATTTTCATTCGGATTATAGGTTACGAAAGCAGCAATCGAAAACGAGCGTGAAAATCTCACACAGACAGAGCAAATCATGCCAAGAATCTTGAACCAAGTCAATAAAAAGTATGGACTGCTAAAGGAAAATGGAGATGTTGATAGAGAAAAGATCAAAGAGTAAATATTAATGTCTTGATTATGATATCATTGATCCCTATATAGTTTTTTGGTTTAGACTTAATTTACAAGTTCTTGTTCTTTATGTAGATTATTTTCAAGATACAAAAGCAGTGGAGGCAATGCAATAAATCGATCTGAGTTACAAGAGTTCATTAAGACCCTTGATTTTGGAGTGTCATTAGATCATGATAAAATATTTAACAAACTAGCAAAAGACTTTGATGTTGACAAGAGTCATGATACCATAGAGGAAAATGAATTTGTTGAAGGATTTGTCAAATGGATTGATATAGCCATTAATCATGATCCTACCATCAAAGATCCAAATGTTGCAATAGCCAAGTTTGAAGAGGTAACTTATTGTAAACTCTAGCTATATTTTTGTTTTGTAAATCGTTATGTGAGATATATAACGGTTTAAAGTAAGGGTGCTCAATGGGTCAGGTTAGCGGGTTGGTGGGCCGAATCTGACTCAAATTAACCTGAAAATTAATAGAAACCCAAACCTGAAAATTTAAACATCATTTAAACACGAACCTAACCTGATTTTTAGCAGGTTGATCCAAACCCGATCCGTTCAACCTGAATTACCATAAAATACATTTTCCAAGAGTTAAAATTTAAAAATTCAAAAATACCATGAAATGTTTTTTTCAAATGAGAGCGAACTTTTGGAAAATCGGGAATTGCCACCCAAATGTGCGCACAACCATATAGTTTATTCAATATGATTATAATTTTAACATAAACATCCAAAAATACACGTATATTGGCACAATATACTATAAGTTTTATTTTTATATAAAAAATCAGGTGAACCCATAAATCTACTAGGCTAACCTGAACCTGACCGGTTTTAAAAACAAGTCAACAGGTTCATGAACCCGAAATTGATACACACCCATTCAATGTAACCCAAACCTCTCATGTCCTAATTGTCTAATTAATATCTTCAGTTTTTTAACTCTAATTAAGTCACTTGATTAATCATGCAAGTCATTACCATGGATACAAAAAATAAAAACATTTGTTATAATTAAAGCCCTTTAAAATAAACTATTTGTGCAATTTAATTTAACAGGATTGGTGGGCAGAGATCGACACACCGATTAACATGGTGATACCCAAACGAAGAATTTTTTATGTTATATTCGGTGTCCCAATCATGTCTTTAATTTCAAGGGCATTAACACAAAGTGTCATGCAATTCTCAAACGCAGCACACATACCTCTTAACTTGACTTCATTTGTTGTCTTGCCGTTTGTCATGAACGCGAAAATCGTCATCAAACCATTCCTACACGCAGGTCCACGTGTTTCAAGGAACGCTTCGTTGACATTTTCACAGGTTAATCCGTTAACTAATTTACTTTTAAGAGTTGTCCATGAGTAAACATGTCTTAATGTACATTGTGTATCGTTATCAATTACACATGTGTTAATTAGTTTAATACACATGCAAAATTACACATACCAATTAAAGAACAGAATTTTATACATGTGTAATAATGTTATTTCAACGATAAAGTTACTATTTTCATTGAGTTTGCAAACTAACATCATAAGTTGGTTTATTATATATGTGTAGATTTATAACGGATTGGTGATGAATAATCTTCTCGGACTCTTAACACTGCTCGCTATTGTGTATGCAAAGGGATTGTCATGGACCTATTCGGCTGAGGTGCTAACCATCATGTTACCTTGTGTAGTTGTTGGCATTTTTGCTTTGAAATGTAACACCTACCCTCTTTGGGTGTCCATCTTTGCAATGCTTCTATACCCGATCTACGTATACTTTTATTGTATTTTCGGATCTTAGAGGGTATCTAGCTAGCTAGGTATACCTTTATTGTGGTTTCGGGTCTTAGAAGTGTTTATATTGAAGTCAAATTAATTAAGTTAATGCTTGTTTGTTTTGAGTAAAATGAATAAAAAGTTTTTGATTTCCACCTTGTAATTAGTACACAACTTATATCGTTTCACTAAAAGCAAGGAAGACATTTGATCAACTGAGGGAGAAGGGTATTGGAACATATAGTGCAATGATATATAAAGAGTTATGAAAGAAAAGGGTTTGAATTAGAAGCTCTGAGACTATTTTCGCTGATGCAAAAAGAACGAATTAGACCTAATTTTCCTTCTTTCGGTTTGTTCTAGTTTGGCTAGTCTTGATCATGGTAGACAAGTTAAGTTCATGCTCGATCAGCTAGTAAAGGGTTTGTTTGATAAGTACGGATGTGTATGTTGGTTCAGTATTGATAACGATGTATGTAAAATGTGGTGATCATTTGGTAAAAGCTAAGAGTTTGATGATCCACGGTATCGAATTTCGACCTGTCTAAGGGTTTATAACAAAAAAGAAACAAAAACTTTGATCATGTTGTGTTGTTACTTGTTAGTATTCATTTTATTACCTTTGTAACTTATGTCCTTGAAAACTTATCTAATTTTTTGGTTATACCCAATACTCGACTCATGATACTACCGTAAGATCAGATTTAAACAGTAAAAGGGAACACAAATGCAAGCCAATCATTAAACATACACCATATATATAATCTGATTCGCGAAAAAGCTAAAGACACAGAGATTTAAAACTAACCATACTTGCTGGACGACAATGGATCGAGTACGTTGTTGTCATGTATCTTCTTGTATTAGACTTGTTTATACCATTTATTTTGTAATGTACGTGGATTATTAATCACACTCATACATATGAAGGGTTTTGTTCATCTATTATTTTTAATGTTGTGCTGTTTTAAATATTCAAATATATTTTGTTATGTGAAATGCAAACTACTTATGATTGGTATGTGCAATATAATTTATTTTACAAACTTGATATATATATATATATTGAATCTTTTAAACTCCTTGATACGTTGCACAATAACATTTTGGATACTAACAACACTAAACATGGAAAAAATATAACAGCAAGCAGAGTCAATGACATATGGAGACAACTTGAGGGTCAACAACAACAAAGGATTTCAATCAACACAAGAAAAAGGCCTATGATTGATAAGTAAACACCACAAATCGCGTACACTTCTGAACAAGACCTCACACTCAAATACGCGATGCAACCACAAAACACAGACTTACTAATTAAGCGCCATTGCCACTTTACCATGGCTTGAGCGAGCATACTGACCACAACGACTGCAATAATCATCTGTAATATCAAGATTGCATGCAATGCACTGTACATCCACTTTCTTGAGTTCTTTTGTAGACTTGTGGCTTTGTTCCCATCCTGCACATGGTCTACTGCACTCGAAACCTATTTGCATTCCATCAACCGCCAAAATTTTAATATTTCGGATTTTGATTCAAGAACAATTAGTCACACTCTGACTTTTGAGGTCAAGCACATCAACTTTCAGCTATAATATTAAAATGATATTTTTTTTAACAATTATGACGAGTAGACACACTTTTGAAAAGTAAACCGGGGCTGATAAAAAATATATGCAAATAAAATGGTAAATTTGTTGCACACTAATATTAGTTTTTCATATTAAAATTCACAGGTTTGACCGCCAAAAGTCAACGGTACACTCATAAGATACATCTGGATGTGTTTCTTTGTGTAAAACAATATGACAAGTTATAACTACATTATCTGTGTCTCTATGTTGTCTAGCATTAATTTTCTCTTGAGCATCCACCAATATAACCATATCCATAAATATCTACATGACAAACTGATCACATGTTAACCAGTCTCAAAATCATTGAAACATTTGAAGAGCAATTAGCAGATCGATCGGTTAAGATAGTTGAAGTTAAGTCAAATGCCTAAAACACCCATAATTAAATAACTTTACACCTAAATATATATGCATCTGTTGCAAATCACAATTGGAACTCTTAAGATCTAAATCAACTCGATCGATCGATTGGTTTTTAGGTATCATATATATATTGTGTTTATGTAGTACCTTCATCTAAAGCTTGCTGATTTGTTTGCTAAGTTTGACTAATCAAGACAGACTCTCACTGACAAGTTTGAATGTATATATTTAGTTTGTATAAATGATGTTTGGTGTCTGTTTGTATATAGGTTTAGATTATAGTAGTGATATAGCTAGGTTTATGAAATGATCAAGTTGGCATAGTACTCAGCTGGTACATGAACAAACACATAGTTAAGATTATTTTATCATAAATTCTTAATGAATCTATTTTTGTTACCAATGTATTAGTCCCATTAGGGTGATTAACAGTTATGTTAAAAGTTGAAACGTCAATCTGAGCAAACAGGTTTTTTCCAGAGTCGATGATCCATCCTGATAATGAGGATCGAATCATTTCTACCAGCAAAATAAATAAATCTTTTTACAAAAATATTTGTAGAGAAACCTTTATAAATTTATCTCCTGTACTGTTATTTGATTGAATATCATTTAAGTCCTTTATAAAATTGGATCGATTTAATTAATTGGTTAAAATCATTAAAGTCCTTCGAAATGTGCAAGATGGTAACTAAATCATTGCATAAAATTTCTTCCACATAGTATTAATTACTCATATGGTAACGGAATTTATATTATGATACAACCCAAACATAACCGACCCATCAATCTTATTATATGTTTCATTTAAATCATCCTACACATCATAAGCTTATTATGAGTAAACTTGCCCAACCACATAATTGAGCAACCAAGTAAGCACAATCGAGTTGCACCTTTTCCATTGATTAGCAACAACATTATTATCAACAAGTGTTTTGCAGGTTTTGTCAATAAATCACATTTTGTTTTTGGCTTTTAAAGCCAATTTTATAGCATTGGCCCAAACACTGTAGTTTTCATTACCTTTTAGTTTAATGCAAATAATAGTAAGCTACTAGTATCACTAGGGGTGCAAGTTTAATGGATCACTAGCATCCAATTTGCTAATAAGTGTTTCCCCATGAACGATCACAGAACTTGTTTATCACCCATTTTCACAGAAGCAGTGAGAAACACACAAGCACAAGTACAGAGAATAGAAACAAGACCAAAGTCAGGCTTGCACACCACTGTAGTGGCAGATCAAGGTATAGTTAAGTTCACTATATGCAAACACTCAATATAAAGTAATTTCACCCATAAGTGATGCATAAAAAATGTTACATTATGGTTAATAGGTAGCCTCTGAATTATAATACCTCATCATTCTTCGTATTGTTAATACTCATCATTTAATGAAATTTTGAACCATTAAAATGTAGCATGTTATTGATTATACAAAGAATATCAAGCATTCCCTTAGCAACACAAGTGTCAATGAGGTTGGTGGCATATTAGTAACACTCTTATATTTGGCATACTAGATTAAGCCCCGTGTGTTACACGGGTGGAAATATAAAAAACAGAATTTTAAAACTTTACAAAAAATAACATTTGAAAATAAGTTACACATTACATGAAAGATATATGAAAATAGAAACAAAAATTGTTTAAATTTTAATTTTAGCCTTAAACAAATAGATTTAAACTAAAAATACACTTTTAATACCAAATTAGATATCGACGCTTTTAAAATTAATGTCTTATAAATCTTATCAATTAATTAAAAAAAGGGTAAGAAAAATAGGCATACAAATACTCCAGATGATAAATATCCGGCAAAATTCATGGTGATACTCATGTACCAGGTCGGCAAGCATTGGTTTAGGCCGTAAAATGCGATGCTTTATTTGTTAAGTTTTTTATTTTCCGTTTTCACATTAATTTTAGAGATGTAAATAAGATAAATTGAAATTTTGAAAGAGAATATTATGAGTGATTTAATGTTTTTGATTTCTTTTCGTACATAGCTAAGAATAGAGATTCTTAGTTTTGAGCGGGAAAATGTTTCAACACCCTCTCCAATGACTGACATGTGTCATCTAAAACCCTCTTTTATTAGAATGTATATATTAGTAGCACTCTTATATTTAAAGCAATAGGTCTTCAATTCAAATCTTATAGTTGACAAGTAATGATGTATTTATTTTATAAAATCTAAGATTTATTGTTAAAAGAAATAATACAGGTAATCACTAATCGATCAGTGCCAATGACAATGGATATCCTAATGCAAGTTGGCTAATTTTGTAAAACAATGTGCAAATGACCAATCGATTAAAAAGAAGTTGAGAAATGCATATGCATAGAGTTAGTAAAACATGAATGACCTCATGTCCGAATGACCAATCAATTTAAAAAAAAAAAGTCTAATGAGAAATGTACATAATAATTTATCTAATGACCAATCAAAAGAAGTCTTTATGAAAAATGTATGTAATTTGTAAAACAATGACATAAATTAAAAAGAAGTCTAATGAGATATGTATATAATTTGTAAAACAATGACCAAATGACCAATCAATTAAAAAGAAGTCTAATGAGATATGTATATAATTTGTAAAACAATGACCAAATGACCAATCAATTAAAAAAAGTCTAATGAGATATGTATATAATTTGTAGGGTTATTGGATTTAAACACCCCCAACTATTGGTCATTGGCCGTTGTCACCTTCAAGTATCACTTTGGCCAATAACACCCCCAACTAAATACTTTGGTGTCCGTATCACCAAAAGTTAACCAAATCACTAACGCCGTTAAGTTTTGCTGACGTGGCACGGTGACGTGTCCTATCTCTGCTTATGTGGCACGGTGATGGCGGCCAATGATCAATAGTTAAGGGTGTTTAAATCCAATAAGGCAATAACCCATTATTTATCTATATTTAACTAAGAATTGACCTGTGTCACGTGATGCGACGACCGGGTTTTAGTTGGTGCATATGTCGTGTCATATTTGTGACTTCGTTACATGCGTTACGTTATTGATTATCTCATGCACGTTCTGGTGTAGTATAATGCCTCGTACCTTGCAATGTAACATGTCAAAGTAATTAAATGCTTCCATCACCAGCAAGAACAAAAGGCGAGAAAGGGGGTCGCCCTGTCTCGATCCTCTTTTCAAGTGAACTTCCAAGTAAGCGACCTATTTAATAAAATTGATGACTGGGCAGAATTAAGACAACATTTAATCCATAAACACCATAAAAGCGGAAATTTATTTATACCATTATATTGTACAAAAAAATCCTAGTTAACAGTGTCATATTGGATCAAGTGGTCATGATGTGCATTGAACATCTACACGAGGGCTGGATATTTTTGTTTTTTTCTTCTTTTTAGACTTTTTTTCTTTGTATATTCTTTTGTTTTAGTTATTTTTTTTAATTACTTTGACGGCATTACGTTACAAGGTACAAAACATAATACTACACCATAACGTGCAAGAGATAATCAATAACATAACGCATGTAACAAAGTCACAAATATTACACGACATATGCACCAACTAAAACCCGGTTGTCGCATCACGTGACACAGGTCAATTCCTAGTTAAATATAGATAAATAATGGGTTATTGCCTTATTGGATTTAAACACCCTTAACTATTGATCATTGGCCGATATCACCGTGCCACGTAAGCAGAGATAGGACACGTCATCGTGCCACGTCAGCAAAACTTAACGGCGTTAGTGATTTGGTTAACTTTTGGTGATACGGACACCAAAGTATTTAGTTGGGAGTGTTATTGGCCAAAGTGATACTTGGAGGTGACAACGGCCAATGACCAATAGTTGGGGGTGTTTAAATCCAATAACCCTAATTTGTAAAACAATGACCAAATGACCAATCAATTAAAAAGAAGTATAATGAGAAATGTATATAATTTGTAAAACAATGACCAAATGACCAATCAATTAAAAAGAAGTCTAATGAGATATGTATATAATTTGTAAAACAATGACCAATCAATTAAAAAGAAGTCTAATGAGATATGTATATAATTTGTAAAACAATGCACCAAATGACCAATCAATTAAAAGAAGTCTAATGAAAAATGTATATAATTTGTAAAACAATGACCAAATGACCAATCAATTAAAAAGAAGTCTAACGAGAAAAGTAAATGATTTTTAGAACAATGACCTATGACCAATATAAAAGAAGTCACGGGAGAAATTTAACGTTCGGATCATGTGTTTGTGACTTCGTCACACGTATAATGATGATAGCATTAGAATTTTGATATTGACACTACAAGAAAAAAAATCTTTGTGATGATTTTTTTTGCGACGATAAGACATCGACACAAAAAGTTCACAAAACAACAACAAAAAACTACACATTTTTTTTACTTTGAAAGTGTGACAATATTTTCATTGCAAAATATAAATTTTAATTATTTTTTATTTTCTTTAGTTAAAAGTAAATTTGACTTTGAAAGTCAAACAAATGTTTTTTCACTTAACTTTCCTTTTCCTTTTTTTAGAAATGGCCCCATGTTTGTGATTGTCGCAATTATCATCGCAAATACCTTTTGCGACAACTTTTTAACTAGCACTGATTTGCGACTAAAAAATTGCCAAAAAAAAAATTGTGATGAACTTTGGACCTTTTTCAGTGATTATAATATCACAAAAAACCTTATATCTTGTAATGTTGTCGCATGTTGCAGCGAGTCATAGACATATTTCTTTACGCGCGTTGTGTTTGTTTGACATGTGTTGTGCATTGTGGCCGCATGGTTTTGTTACTTCATAACACGCGTAAAGTATATATCAGAAGTTGAGGTCAAAAATGTAAATATGCCAAAGAAAATGGTCATGGTATAGCATGTAAAAATATTAAGGGTTATTGGATTTTAATAATCTGAACTTTTATAAATTGACCGATATTAATCTCGATTTAAAAAATTTTATGTGGCAATCCCAACTTCTAACTTTTATATTTGACATGTGTTGTGCATTGTGGCCGCTTGGTTTTTTTACTTCATAACACGCGTAAGGTATATATCTGAAGTTGGGGTCAAAAATGTAAATATGCCAAAGAAAATAGTCATGGTATAGCATGTAAAAATATTAAGTGTTATTGGATTTTAATAATATGAACTTATATAAATTGACCGATATTAATCTCAACTTAAAAAATTCTATGTGGCAATCCCAACTTGTAACTTTTATATTTGACATGTGTTGTGCATTGTGGCCGCTTGGTTTTTTTACTTTATAACACGCGTAAGGTATATATCTGAAGTTGGGGTCAAAAATGTAAATATGCCAAAGAAAATGGTCATGGTATAGCATGTAAAAATATTAAGGGTTATTGGATTTTAATAATCTAAACTTTTATATATTACCCGATATTAATCTCAACTTAAAAAATACTATGTGGCAATCCCAACTTGTAACTTATTTTCCTATAATGAATATTCGTTAAAGTTAACTTAATGTCGTTAACTTTTTTTCAAATTGCTGATTGATATTTTAGAGCTTTTGATCGGGAGGACGATACGAATCTATTGATGTAAAACTTACCTTGAGCCGATGCGATTGGTCTCAGTCACCGCTAATGGTGTCTCTGCTAAAGCTTTTTCACATGGCGGCAAAAACTCCCTCCACACCAAGTTTCACCTTATCCCCAAATCACCAAATCAGATTCACTTTTCGTCCGCTCCCTTCACCACATTCTAAGCTTCCGAGTTCCGGCCACCATTGCTACTCACCACATTCACCCTTCCGAGTTCCGGCCACCACTACTCGTCACCGCATTTGACTCTTGCAGCAACCAGCAGCAACTCTCCTACCCACAATCACCACATTCAACGCTCGCAGCACCTCTCTCAGCTCGATCTTCACTCCTAAATGAAAAAGAAAATCAAGTTGGAACTCGAATCTGCCATGACCACTGCATCTACAGCTTCAGTTGTTTATTAAAACCAAGTTATTTATATTTAGCCAATCACAGTAATTCCCACAAGTTATGAAGATCTCTTTACATTTGGTAGCTAATCAAGCATCATAACACATGGAGTTTAGAGGCTTGATGGTCAAAGCCTCTTGCTTCTGTGGCACATATGTAACACCCCGATTATTATGATAGGACTTCTTTACGTGCTTATGCTTATATGAATGTGCATTTAAATGATTATGATTAAAATGATGTATGAGGTTTACGATATATGTTATGTTTATGATAAATATGCTGATTACGATATATACGATGGAGCATGAAAATGATTATAAATATACGAGAATGTAAAACGTAATGACTAATTACTCGGTAATTAGAAAAGGGAAGGATTAACGAAGAGGTTATGATGTAATTATGGGTCATTAAGGGTAAAAGAATGAATTAGGCCCAAAATGGTAAGTGGATTAGTTAAGAGGCTTTCCTAAAATAGCCTAATTACCTAGTTAAGGCCCAAAGCCCACCTAAAACCCTACCCCAAACATGGAAACCCTACTATTTAAACAACATTCCAGCCACCATCCTCACTTCACCATCTTTACAACAACACACCCAAACCCTAATCTCTTTTGAAGAAAACTAAGGCAAGAAAGAGAAAAATCAAGAAATTTGTAAAACAAAGTGCAGATATGAAGTTAGAGGGTGTTAAACAACAAATCGTGCACCATTACCACTACCATAACCTTGTCCAAACAAGCAAGATCACCTAAGAATCAGGTGAGTTCTAGACCTCACTTTCGTTTCGTTTTAAATATTTTTTGAGGCTAACATGAATACCGATATACTTATATGATTATCTTACGTGTTGACTAAATGAAAACTATACGATTGAATACATGTTGATTAAATGAAGACTATACGATTGAATATGTGTGACTAAATGAAAACTATACGATTGAATACGTGTTGACTAAATGAAGACTATGTAAATGAATGTGTGTTGACTAAATGAAGAATATGTATAGTAATGTTAGAAATAGAGACAATAATCCAGCTGGCGATTTACAATACCAGTGAAGAACCGATATATCGGTAGACTCCATAAGGGTCGAAGAACTATAATCCGGCTGGGGATTTACAATACCAGTGAAGAACCGATATATCGGTAGACTCCGTAAGGGTCGAAGAACTATAATCCGGCTGGAGATTTACAATACCAGTGAAGAACCGATATATCGAATAGACTCCGTAAGGGTCGAAGAACTATGATCCGGCTGGGGGTTATAATACCAGTGAAGATATTATGTAAATACAGGTAGACTCCATGGGGGCAAAGAGTTATGACCCGACTGGGGGACACGATACCAGTGAAGAATCGAAATATCGGTAGACTCTGTAAGAGTTGTAGATACGTATTAGATAACAATATTACATCCGTGTGATACTTGACCCTGTGTATGAAAAGATAAACATGAAACGATGAATGATATGATGACATTACCTATGTGCAATATAGGAATGACCAAAGGATGATGTGATGATGTTACTTAAATGTAATACGACTATAAATACAGATATGAAATGTACTTAATGACATTTTAAAACTAGAACTCACTCAGCGTAGCTGACTTTTGTATGCATGTTAGATTAATGTGCAGGTTAGAAGAATATGAGAGCTGCTTGGTATGGGCTAGGGCTAGAGGCTTTGTTGAAGACTGACATTGAAGGAAAAAGAAGTTTTAAGATTAAACGCATATTTCACAATGTTTTAAGATGTTTTGAGCTAATTAAGACAAATGTTAAATTATGTAATGATGTTTCTAGTAATTATTTCCGCTGCAATGAAGTTTTGTTAAATGTATGATTGTTTTATGCTTATGTATGCCAACTGTGATGTTTGCCGAAAGACGGGCGTTACAACATATATGACCATGATCAAGATCGTTTAACCGTAGCAAGAGCGTGAAAAATTGAGTGTTTCTTATGACAACCTTTTTTGTAGCAGAAGTTTTTACGGGTTCTCTAGGAAAATATGTTGGTTTAGCAGAAACAATTAGAGGCTTTCAATTAATCCTTTCCAGAGAATTAGATGGTCTTCCCGAATAGACCTTTTATTTTGTAGGTAACATCGATGAAGCTACGGCGAAGGCTAATCTCTCATTAGCTGGGGCGAAGCAAAGTGGAGGTGGGGGAGGTCACGATCCTCCCACTTTTTTCGTCAGAAGTCTCGTTTGTTAGTCGGTAGTGGATTTTTGATGTATTATCATAACACATGGAGTTTAGAGGCTTGATGGTCAAGCCCTCTTACTTCTATGGCACCTATTTGACCATGATCAAATCTCTGATCATCAGCAGGGGCAAAGTATAGTGGAAACGAGGGAGGGTCACGGTCTTTTTATTTTTTTCGTTAGAAGTCTCGGTTTGTTAGACGGTAGTTGATTTTTTTATATATACTATGTTTGCCCCCACCCCAAAAGATAGCGTTAGGAAAAAAAAATATGTGTTCTGTGACTTTGACCTCCTTTAGCTAAAACTAGTTTAGTGCCCGCGCTACGCTCGGGAACACAACATTCAAGTGATGCTTTTAAGGATATTCATGAACGTTCCAATAAGTTTTGAAACAAAACCATGGTAAACCGAAACACGAAATATATTTTTAAAAATTAAATTTTTAGTATAGCAATATTATACTCAAATTAAAGAGAATAAAATGCTCAGTTTTATGGTGTTGTTTATTTTTTTAAAAAGTCCATATAAAAAAGTTATGTATATTTATAAAACAATGAGGTCTTTAATTGTATATTATTATTAATTTTATCCATAAGTTTTATTTTCACACCCTATCAAATATAAATCGACTCATGTACACCCCTTGTAGTAGAGGGTTAAAAGTATAAATATTTTTAAATTTTTCAGAATTCTCCAAAATATTAGGGGACAAAAAATGTAATTAGTTTTATTATAATATATTTTATATACATATTTTAAATAAAAAAATCATTATTATGAGATAAACTCTCAAATGATGCCACATAAGCCAAAAGCTTTAAAATGGTGCCACATAAGCTTTTTTGGTTTTGCTATATTATATAAAGATCCACCGCTCATTAAATATGGTAACATATAGCGTAAGGATTAAATGTATATAATTTTTAAAACAATAACCTAATCACCAAATGACAAATCAGTTACGAAAAAGTCTGATGAGAAATGTATATTAATTATAAATTTATAATAATCTATATAATTTGCCCACATGTACTGACTTTTTCTTGTTCTCACAATCTCACATCCAGAAACAATTAAAACCATCTAATTAGGGATTACAGTAAACAAAACAACTAATAACCACAAACTTAACGATTGTATTCTATTGTAAATTGCCTAATTTTGAAAATTAACAATGACCTAATGGCCAATTATTTAAAACTAGTCTACTAAGAAATATATATATAATAATAATAATAATAATAATAATAATAATAATAATAATAATAATAATAATTGGCTCACATGTAGCAGGTGTATTTTTTCTGACTATTTGTCTTTTTCACATGGCTTTGTTTATTTTCAAGAGAATGAAAGAGGGAGAAAAGAGTGTTTGAATAAACGGTGGAGTTATGAATTGAAGAGCCTAGGAGTAAAATGTGCTATCTTTAACTTTCATTGGTAAGTAAAATTTTTATTTATTTAAGTATTGAGATTTTTTATCGTTTTAACTGTCAGGATACACTTGATTGAATGAAAATTGTGATACTTTGAATGAACATTTTCTTTTAAATACCCATAATATTTTATTGTAGATTCATTAATGTCTTGAATAATCATATGAGTGTATCTATAACAACCACAATTAATAAACACCTAAGGTTTAAACAAACTAATGAAATATAGACTTTTGAAAGGTGATATATATTAAAATTTATTTTAATAGTTTTGTAAATGAAACGTGGAACACCAATCAAGGTGTAAATATGTATTAGTGAATAATATACGGAGAAGAATTATTAGAAAAAACAAATAAAAGTAAAAACATATAAAAATAGTTAAAACCAGTAAATATGTACTTTTCAAAGCATTATTCATCAAATTTTCCAATTAAAATTCCCATTAAAGTATATATAACTATATAATAATGTGTACCAGCCCAATTGACTTTTACGCAGATCTGAGAGCTTTTGTAGCATATAAAAAGTCGGAGGTTTTATGAGCTAGTCAGGATAGGAGTGTAGCTACATCACTTCAAATTTTGAAACAAAGAAAAGAGAAAAATATTGTCCCATATACATTATCACTTTTATTTATATTATTATATAATTATTTAGAAGATATCTTGACCTTTCTAATTTCACTTCACTTCATTCTCTAATTAAAGTTTTAAACAGTGATATTTCTAACCTTCAACAAATAGCTTACGACTCTACCCCCACCCCCCAATCCTATCCCTTGACTTTGACATACTATCAGTTTAACTTGTGATGACTTAACCAACTTACAATTTTGACCCTCTTATTTGACAGGATTATAACTTTAACCTCTGAGTTTATTTTGACTCGTATCGCATGGCCCGATCATACAATACCATCAGTTAATTTGCATCTAGTAAATAACATAATTAAGTAGTTAATGTGGAATGAATTATTATATTTCTTTGCAAGCTTGCTCATTTCAATCATCGTTAAAAAGATCCAACTAGGAATTGTTTATAATTTTATATATAACCGACGCGAGAAATTAAATAAATTTTTATAAAAAGAAGATGATAGGAAGAAAATGAATTTTTCGAGCAAAGCCCAGAAAGCAAAATAGATATAACTGTT
Source organism: Tagetes erecta (assembly GCA_030867185.1). Classification (NCBI taxonomy): domain Eukaryota; kingdom Viridiplantae; phylum Streptophyta; class Magnoliopsida; order Asterales; family Asteraceae; genus Tagetes; species Tagetes erecta. The sequence goes on along the minus strand of CM061489.1, from coordinate 1,754,693 downwards.
TTGTATCCTATCAATAACTTTAAATTGTTTCAAGTTAGTTACTCATGTACGTGATATATATTGTTACTTTATTATATTTAACAGTTTCGATAAATTATAATAAATATAAATGAATACTTGCAGTTCGAGTGACCGTATATTTATTTTTCCAATTTGCAATTACTTGTTATCAGACACAAATATGTATGTGTTAAATTTATGGTCGACAAATACCACCTAGCAAAAATTTATGTGTAACGACCCAAATTAATTTAATACCTACCATGCATATATAATTAAAAATGATTCATAAAGTGAACAACTAGCAGATGTTTAATATGGTATCCGTTTAAAATTCCACGCCCATGTTCACAATTACAATTGATCAACAGCCACATAGTAAAAAAATCTATAATCACACTTGGTCCTTTAGTCAAACGACTATGTTCACGATTATTAATATATATCAGCGCCTGTTTATTTAAAACTTGGTCGAACGACTATATTATCGTTTTTCAAGGTATTTAATTCACGTCCAAATTAATTAGAAGACAATAAGTAGAGGTATTAAATTATAATTGTAAACGTAGTCGAGCGACGTACTATAGGTTATGAGCAACCGACTGTATAATATAACATGGGCGACACGACCAAGAAATAAAAAATAATAATAGTCGCCGGCGCCTCCGACAACGATATCAGACGGGCCTCGACGACCTCTTCGAGAATAGTCATTGTCGGGTAAACATTTATAGTCGCTGACTAGTAAGGACACATAGAAATTTCTTATTTGCTAGAATATGTAGTTGACGACTACTAAAGACAGAGACAAAAAGAATATTTTCAGAAGTCAGGGGTCAAAAGAAACATTTTCGGAATTTTCCATTAGATTAATTAATACGTAGCATATATAATTACACAATACTTCATAAAGTGAACAACTAGCAGAAGTTGCCTAGGCCTATATGTATATATATATATACACAAGGCATAATGCAGCAGCCGATATGATATATATGATGTTTGTGTTTGAACTAGCCACTTATATATCCTTCCAGCCTTTTCACATCCGATCGATCCGTACGTTCATTATTTTCTAGCTAGCCTTAATTAATGTACATACGTACGTTCTTGGATCTCTAGCTAGCTAGCTAGTTGATTTGATAAACACGTACAAATCGATCGTCATGTCTTCTTTTGACAATAAGTTTGATTACCTCAAAGTTCCTCTCACTGATATACTAACTGCTACCAACAACTTTGCTGATGAAAATATCATCAGAGGAGACGAATCTGGAAACGAATACATTAAGGGGCGACTAGTCTTATGGTCCGGAGAGTTGATTGATATTGTTGCACGAAGGTTGGATCCTAGATTTGGACAAGGAAACAAAGAGTTTCAGCAGGAGATCATAATGCTCTCAAGTTTGGATCATCCAAATCTGGTCACGATTGTTGGGTTTTGTGACGAGAATGATGAGAAGATCATCATAAACAAGTTTGAGTCCAATGGAAGCCTGGACCTATACTTAACTGACCCAACACTCACATGGACTCAAAGATTGCAAATATGTCTCGGACTTGCACGTGCATTAAGTTACATCCACTATGACGAGGGACGCAGTTTTAGCGTCATACATCGAAATATCAAAAGCTCCAAGATTTTATTAGATAAGAACTGGGAAGCAAAGCTATCTGGTTTTGAGCTATCGTCAATGCAACCATCATCTAGAAGGCATGGTCTTATCCTTGATAGACCATGTGGCACACCTGGGTATATAGACCCGGCATATGCAACATCTTCAAGTGTGACTCACAAGTCGGATGTTTACTCCTTTGGTGTGGTTTTGATTGAAGTCTTAAGTGGAAGGATAGCAAGTAACTATAATTACCTATACAACAAAAATGGGCCAGTGTTTTTAGCAACATTGGCCAAATCTAGTTATGAAAATGGAACACTCCATGATATGATCCACCCGGTTATACGGAACCAAATAAATCCGCAAGCGTTAAAAATATACGCAGAAGCAGCGTATTGTTGCTTGAAGGATCAGCGAGCACAACGACCACATATAGATCGGGTTATCGTTGCACTTGACCAAGCATTGCAACTTCAACTCGCCTTTGAAAATTCAGTAAGTCCAATAAGCTAGTTTATTGTTTCTTTTCAACGATACATATTTTGATGTTTATTAATTAATTACTCCAATTTTCTCTAGTTGGTATCAAAGGAACGCCCGGTTGAAGGTGCATTTATAACCAACCAGTGGAAGGTACTTAATTAATTATATTCTTTAATCTCCTTAATTAGGTAGTTATATCTTAGGGTGTAAACAAGCTGAGCCCGAGCTCATCTAGGCTCGAGCTCGGCTCTTTTCAAGATTTAATTCCAGAGCTCGAGCTCTTCATAAACTTTTCAAGCCCGATTTCGGCTCGTTTGATATTTTATTATTTTATTTTTAATTATTTATATTTAATTTTATATATATTTTTAATTATTTATATTCCTTTCCCCTATTTAATTTTACATAAACTTTTAATTATATGTATTTTATATATAACAAAATACATATTATATATTTTTAATCATAATTTATATATATTTTAACTAATAATAATATATATTTATAAAATAAATACAAAAACATATAAATGAAAAGCTCGATAAGGCTCGCGAGCCGGCTCGAGCTCAGTCGATAACCTAATGAGTTTTTTTCTTAGGTTCGAGCTCGAGCTCGTGCTCGAAAAAGCTCGGCTCGTTCGAGCTTTTTATCGATCCGATCTCGAGTAGCTCGCGAGTAGTTTGGCTCGTTTCTCCCCCTAGGTAGTTATAGATCGATAAATTAAAGTAAACACAACTTCAGTAATTAAAAGAAATGTAACTAATAGGGCGTATATTATAAATAAAAATGTAAGTTGTCGGACGCGTAAAATGTATCTAAAAATATTAGGAAGGAAAAGTAGAAACTAAACACTTTAAAAAGATAAGTCCACAACATGCATGTTTTGAATAAGCATGGATAGCCAAAAAAACATACATACATACTCACAAAAGTGGTAACTTAAATAACCATAACCAAAAGTATTAGAAAACACTAGAGAAGATGACCGACCTTATAGAGTTATAGTACCTTAATACTGTATAAAAAGATCACAAAATGTGATTTCAATAGTTTAATTTTCTTTAACTCCACTTGAACCTCCATAAACCGAGGATAGGACACCAAATACAAGAGTATTTAACATCAATTTGAATCTCTATAAATCGATTTATCATTTATTCTTTTATATCTTTATATTTCATATTTTACTACTTTTAACATCAGGTCACACGATGTAACAGACATGTCTTTTATATGTGACTTCATCACACCAGTGGCGTATTCAGGAATTTTTTTCATGGGGGTCGGAAATTTGATAGTAATATTTTGGGTATCGATGTATAATATTTTTTCCAATCCGTTTCGATTCGGGTCGGGTCGAACCGGGTCGGGTCAAATTAAAAAATGACAACAACTAAATTTGAGGGGTCAAAATTAAAAAGATTTCATTTCCCTCCACCTATATTTAAAATTGAAAATTTTCAATTTCTCTCCATTTACCTAACTTCTTTAATGTCTAACCCTAATTTTTATCTATAAATATCAAACCAAATCTCTTTAATTTCTTTCATCACTCTAAACTCTCTCTCAAACTTTCTCTTTCATTTTTTTACTTTATTTTTATTCCTAAATGCTTGAAACATCATCTATGAATTTTACCATATATTTACCAACAAGGTAAATAAAGTTTGGTAAATCACCATTTTGAGGTTCGAGTTAGGATTATTTTTTTCAAAGTTTATAAAATAAATCTTTTATTTTGTTTCTTAAACTTCATATGCCTCCATTTTATATCTTTCTTAAGATACTAATTAATCTACAAATAAGAAGTGAATGAAACCAAATCATGTTTCCAAACAAGATTATTTTGGAGTACTTGTGTTATGGTATAAAAATGGTGATGTTGTGAACCTTGGTTCTACAACTAATTTTTCCACCATTTCTTACTTCTCACTTGATTACTTAGCAAAAATAGTTAGTTTATTTATGTATTTCTTTTCTTGTACTCATGACCATCTAAATCATCAACTATGTTGATGGTTATGTGCAATGGTGAAAAACGCTTGAGGTTATAATACCTTAATACTTGACTATACATGCATGACACTATAAATAAATATATATATTACTCTCTTCTAACCATTATTTAACATAATCCATGGTTAAATATTATTTGTCTCATATAGGCCGTTAACTGGCATTAAACTAAGTTTTCAAGATTAGATGGGGGTCGAGGACTAATTTTTACGAGGGTCGATCGAGATTTTAACATATAAAAACCCAAAAAAAAATTCGCAGGGGGAGCGGGCGCCACCCACCCTCTAGGGGTGGGTACGCCCCTGCATCACACGCGTGTTGATAACAAAATTTTAACGTCTCTCACATTACGGTGTAAAACCGTAATCGGTCACGATGTAAAGTCGTAATGCGTCATATACTAAAAAACAACAATATATTCAAACTCAGTAGTTTAAATTAAGTAGAGTTTCAAAGTCATAAATACGTCAAAGTAAAGCATGAGGTTCAAAGTTGTAAACCGAATAGGTCATCAGAGGTCAAAATGATAATAACAAAATCGTATAAATGTCAAAGTTGAATTGATGGATTAATAATGACAATTATTGTAAATCCTTTGAATAATAAAATTTCAAGATAAAAAAAAATAATGACAATTATGAAAGTTAGAGGTGGTGCCAATAGCCACCGACCTCCTCTTTTAGAGTTATATGGAATATAATTATTAACTGTTTATTAACCACCTAATGATGACTTAACAACCCAACAAACTAATGAAATGATTATCACATCTTTACCCCTTCTAAGTTTAGAATATGACAAGATTGGTCCTTGCACTATTATGTTTCATATTATAATCACAACTTTCAAATTGGTAATTAGTCATGTTTATTTTACAGGACCGTTTCAAGTTTTGATCATAATATTATCTATCTAATAAATCAAACTTTTAGGGGGCAATTTTTTGAGGGATTTTTTTTTCTATAATAGGAAGTTTGGGAGGTAAAATTTAGCTAAAGTTTTCACCATGCAAGTTGATGGAGCCAACTACTTAAATGTTATATATTTACAAATTGTTAAATCTAATCTATCTAATAAATTAAACTTTTAGGGGGCAATATTTGGAGGGATTTTTTTTCTATAATAGGAAATTTGGAAGGTAAAATTTAGCTAAATTTTTCACCATGCAAGTTGATGGAGCCAACTCCTTAAATGTTGGAGTATATATTTACAAATTGTTAAATATAATGGTTATAATTTCTTTTTAAATATTACTATTTAACCCGTGTGTAACACACGGGTATTAAACCTAGTCTATCTAATAAATCAAACTTTTAGGGGGCAATTTTTGGAGGGATTTTTTTCTATAATAGGAAGTTTGGGAGGTAAAATTTAGCTAAATTTTTCACCATGCAAGTTGATGGAGCCAACTCCTTAAATGTTATATATTTACAAATTGTTAAATATAATGGTTATAATTTCTTTATAAATATTACTATTTAACTCGTGTGTAATACACGCGTATTAAACCTAGTGTTTATGAATATAACAACTTTTCCACAACGTACATCCCCGTTATTCAAATCTCATATCCATCCACCTACAAATTTCTTTTTACACGATATATGGAAAGATTGAGAACTGAAATTAAGTGTTGATATTTATACACATTTAGTGTTGAAATTAAATTTCTATTATTGTACAAAGTAACTATAATTTTGACTTTCTGATGGTTATATTATTTCTAGATAAAAATGAACAAGGTGCTAGCATCTTAATCTCTTTTGAAGTCATTAACAACATCCTTAATTACATCCTTATGTTACAGGAGAAAGATTTGGAACACTTAAAGATTGAATTTGATGCTATAAAGTTGGCTACCGAAAATTTTGCTGAAAAATATCTCATTGGGTCAGGCGGGTATGGTGTTGTGTATAAAGCGGAACTTGAACATTTTGATTCCACTGCACCTAAACGTAACAAGAAATCAGAACCACCTAGGCGATATAGCACTGTAGCTATAAAAAGAATCTTAGATAGAGAAGACAGACAAGGAGAACAAGGGTTCATTGTAGAAATTGACACACTTAGTAGTTGCATGCATCCTAACGTCGTCTCTCTTCTAGGCTTTTGTCATGAACCTCCTCATATGATTCTTATCTATGAGCATGTTTCTAACGGCAGTCTTGATGATTATTTAGGAAGCAAAGGAAATATGACTAATTTTAGTTGGGTGCAAAGATTAAAAATATGCATTGATATTGCACGTGGACTGGATTACATTCATGCCACCTTGGACAACAAACGAAAGATAATCCATCGTGACATTAAAAGTGCGAATATTCTATTGGGTGAGAATTGGGAGGCGAAGATAGCTGACTTCGGACTCTCCAAACTCCACCCACTCAGTCGTACGCAAAGCACTCTTAACACTAAACATGTTGTAGGCACAAGAGTGTATTGGGATCCTGAATATGAAAGGACAGGTAGGTTGAAAAAAGAATCAGATGTGTACTCTTTTGGGGTGGTTCTATTTGAGCTCGTGACTGGGAGATTAGCTTATGATCCGGTATACACCAAAGAAAATGAAAAGGGTCTTGCACCCGTTGTGAGACAACACTTTCAGAAGGGAACAATAAGGGAGATGATTGATCCTAATTTAAAGGAAGAAAGTATGTTTACACTAGGTAAAGGACTCAATCAAGATTCTTTGAATAGAGTCTTATTAATCGGTCATAGATGTTTGGCAGAAAAGCAAGCCGAGCGTCCAACAATGAAGGTTGTCATTGAGGAACTTGAGAAAGCATTGAGTTTGCAGGTAAAGTCTAAGTCCCAATAATGTAAACTGTTTTTGCCTTTTCGTATGTTCGATCTCCCAATAGATAGTGTGCTCTTTCGTTGTCATTATAAAGATCTGGTAAGTTGTCTAAAATTCATATAACTAGCTAGTATGTTTTATGTTTATTGTTTACAGATGCATGCATGTATGGTACGTATACTACTTTAGTGAAATTGTAAATATATAAGAGGTGTCATTCAGTTTTGAATAATTATAAAATTAATTGTCTCAGGAAACTCAAAAGGACATACTACAGATGTCATTTGAAGACATAAGATTGGCAACACAAAACTTCAAAAATCAAATTGGAGAAGGAGGATTCGGGAAGATTTATAGAGGAGAAATTATACGCTATAATGAACGTATTCCCATTGCTGTAAAGCGTCACGTTAAGAAGCAGGGGCAAGGAGAAAAAGAATTTCTGACGGAGCTTGAAATTCTTTTTGAGTATAAGCACGAGAATATTATTGGTCTTTTAGGCTATTGTAACGAAAATAACGAGAAAATCATAGTTTATAAGTATGCCTCTAAAGGAAGTCTGGATAAGCATTTGAAAGATGCTAATCTTACGTGGATGAAACGACTCAAGATCGGAATTGATGCTGCAGTTGGGTTGGATTTCCTTCATGGAGCTGATCCTCCTGTGATACATAGGGATATAAAATCTTCCAACATTCTACTAAATGAAAATTGGAAATCAAAAATAACAGATTTTGGGTTGTCCATGATAGCTCCACTAAATAATGAAATTGACTTTATGGTTGATGATGCTTGTGGCACACTTGGCTACGTTGACCCTCAGTTTGCCGAGGAGGGTTTCTTAACGAAGGAATCCGATATATATTCATTTGGTGTGGTTTTGTTCGAGATGTTATGCGGAAGAACGGCTTTTCCTATAAAGGGTAAACGTGGGTATCTTGGCGAGTTGGTTATCCGTCACTATGAAGAAGGAAATATCCTTGAGTTGGTGTTTGAGGGTATTAAGGATCAAATCGTCCGAAAATCGCTAATTACTTTCCTGGAGATTGCGTACGAGTGCTTACATGATGAGCGAGAGATGCGACCGACGGCAAATAAGGTGGCATTACAACTCAAAAAGGCATTGAAATTCCAAGTAAGTAACTTGCATTTATATATTTTCCTCAAAAAATCACCATAGATATTATATTGAATCAGAAAACCAGAACATAAACTAAGAAACATTATTGTTGGATATAACAGGAGGATGTTGAAATATGGGCAGCCAAACTGCCTACAGACTATAAAGAAATAATCAAGATGTCGAAAAACGCAGAGATGTTATACAACTCTAATGTAAGCAACAAAGATCTCTACGACATGCTCTCCAAAGGAATCCTCCTTCAAAATGGAAAAGTCGTACGTAATCAACTCATTCTCGTGTCTCTCTTACTTTTTTCACTTCATTTCATTTCATTTCATTTGTTTTGTGTAACAGTGCTTGTCAATAGGCAATAATGGGGAAAGAAATGAAATGGTGTCAGCAACAATGTTTTCATACGAAAACAACATATTACATAATAAGCGGATATCTATTCCAAATTCAAGGTACACTACAACTACAAGATCAATTGTATGAACATAAATATTTGTGGGATAAAATGATCCATCAGTGTAAATAATTTACTCTGTGCAGATTTCAAAGAGTCGTGAAGATTATGGATATTTCAAATTTAAAGATTCAAATCAATATAATGACTCAGTTTTTATCTCCAAATGTGATGTATGGGGTTCACTTTGTCTTCAAATTTTGTGATCCAAGAAAAATTTCTAGTAAGTTAATGTATGTCAACCTCAAGTTCCACATAGGGGATGAAACCCTGCATGCATATTTTGCAAAACAAGAAGAAGATGAGTGGATGTCGATAGAACTGGTTCGATTCACAACTCAAGATCGCATGCGTGATATGAAATTTCCAGCTCAACTTGAGAGCCTGTCACGATACTATTGTGGAAATGGTGCAATCTATGTTGAAGGCATCCACTTTCGAGCCATCACTGATACGACTTTGAAAGTACTATATATTTCTTTCAATTCCTAGCTAGCTAGCTCTTTTTTAATCTTTTCTCTATTGAACTGTCTTTTTAACTCTTTCAATACACAGTTATCCTCCCTAGGCAAAGTTAACCGAAAGAAATGCTACATGCTTCCAGCAAAGACGGTTTTATACGAGTCTAATCCTGATGTGAAGTGTTTCGAATGGAACTATCTTGTTGAACCTGAAACCAGGTTTGAATCTTTAGCTAATTAATTTGTATGCTTTCAGATTATCACAACTAACTATAGATGCAATATTTGATCATAAATGTAGATATGCAGTGGTTGCTGAGGTTTTATCACACCAAGCATTTCGGATCAAATGCAAGATCAAAGCCAAAAAGTTGTCACGGGATACAAACTACGCATGTTATCTCGTGTTTAAGCTATCAGAACAATGTCATGGGTTGGAGTGTCCGGTGAAAGTGCAGGATATGCTCCTTAGGAAGAACAAAGCAGAGTTAAAGTATCTTTTTTTTAGAAATCCAAGATATGAATTTCAACACGGGACTGGAAGGGTTCCAGAGCGACGAGAAGACGGATTGATGGAAGTTATTGTGTGGGAACTCAACTCCAGAAACATGAAGCACAATGATGATCATGATCTCATTCCAATGAATTTGAAATTGAGATGTTATGAAGGAAACATGTTTGGTCTTATTGTATACGGCATCGAGTTCCGTCCTATGTGTACCTGATTCGAAAAGATTGACCCGACAGGTTTTAAAAAATAAGTTAAAAAAGTTTCCATTGCCGGGAATCGAACCCGGGTCTCCTGGGTGAAAGCCAGATATCCTAACCGCTGGACGACAATGGAGTTGTTGTTTCTTATTATTGTCTAATACTTATCTATACTATATATAATACTCCTTTTTTAACATATATCAAAGACCCTGTGAGGTTATTAAACCGGCCGGTCTGTCGTTGTTGGATCGCTTTTTTTAAGAAACCCAGTTCAATTAGATACGGTTTGATGCATGTTTTTGAACTGGATTGAATCGCTCGAACCGGAACCGGACCGTTGTTGAACTGGGCTAGTATTAAAATAAATATTTGTGTTTGATTTTCTTGGATTTTTTGTTTACGTATATTTATTTTTGTGTTTTTGTAATGAAAGTCAATATTTGGATGTTTTATGTTTTAAGTGATAAAGATGATGGACTCATTTTATTTTGGCGTTAAAACTTTATTTAAATTATGAGTTTCTTGGTGATTTTTTGCGTTAGAAATTGTTTGGATTAATACTTTTATGGTATAACTTAATATAATTGAACTTACGTTGTTTTTAAATTAAAATTATTATGGTATTATTTGATAAATAAATATTTCACCCTACACCGGTCCAACCCCAGTCCGACCTGTAAAATCATAATACCGGTTCAGTGTCCGGTCCGGTTTTCAAAACATTGATAATATATTAATATGATTTATCTTGTGTTATAAAATAGAGCTTATTGATTTAGGTTTTGTGGTGAGCTTTGTATCATCAATACAACTCGTTGTTCATTTGCACAATCACATTTTCATTTCTCATCACACTACAATAAGATATCATTGAACAAAACAAATGAATCAAACACTGGAAGAATGTAAGAGCTAGCAAGCTAAATCAATGGCATATAGAGACAACTTGAGGGTCAACAACAACAGCTAAAAGATGTCAATTTACACAAGAATAAGGCATATAATGTTATGTAAACACCACAAATCGCGTACACACCTAGACAAGACCTCACACTTAAATGCGCGATGCAATCACAATACATGGATTTACTAAGCGCCATTTCCGCTTTTCCAAGGCTTGAGCACACCGACCACCACGACTGCAATAATTATAAGTAGTATCAAGATTGCAATGCACATCCACTTTCTTGAATTCTTTTGTAGACTTTTCGCTTTGTGTAATGCTTTGTTCCCGTCCTGCACATGGTCTACTGCACTCGACACCTATTTCCATGCCATTGACCACCAACATTGTAACATTTCGATTCAAGAACAATTAGTCACACTCTGACTTTTGTGGTCAAACACATAAGCTTTCAGCTATAATATTGAAATTATTTTTTTATAAATATTTTAACACTTATAACAAGTAGACACACTTTTGACAAGTAGACCGGGGTTGGTAAAAATATATGCAAATAAAATGAAATTTTTGTTGCACACTAATATGAGTTTTCATTTTAAAATTCACAGGTTTGACCGCCTAAAGTCAACGGCACACTCATAACTCATAAGATACGTCTGCGTATGACGATCTGTTTATTTGTATAAACTGGGTTAACAAGTTATAACAACGGTTTTAGTTACCTGTGTCTCTATGTTGTCTAGCATTTCCCCTTGAGCATCCACCAATACAGCCATATCCATAAATATCTAGATGAAAAGTAGGTTGATTAAAATCTCACACACACAAACAAGGTAACAAAATATAACATCTATTATATCTTTCCAAATATTTAAAATAAGCGTCAAATTTTTCATCAAATTTCCATCTATGGGTCATCCTATTCACACACCCCATATCATATTCACACACCCCATGTTTTTATTTCCCACACCCTCAGGCGTCGCACATAAACCTCGGCGTCGCGCCTGGGTTACTTCTTATCCCAGACACATTCTCGAACGTAGTCAATCACGCTTCAACACCCTTATGCGCCGCGCATGGCCCTCGGCGTGGCGCCTGGGTCATATATGCGGCCAACAACATCATCGGCGCCTAGGTCATATATGCAGCGCATATGTCCAGGTTTGACCGAATTCCACCTCGTTTACGACATTCCTCGGTTGACGTTGACAGAAAAGTGACTCAGGCGCCGCATCAAGGCCTATCCGTGACGCCTGATTTTAAAACAAGTGTGTGGATAGAATTTTAGGGTGTGTGAATAGAAAAGGCCTTAAATAACTGTACACCTTGAAGAACTAGCAGATCTTTCAAGATGGTTGAAATTAAGTCAAGTCACAAATGACTAAAATACCCTTACACGTAACTTTACATCTAGTGGCACCTACAAAACGACCAGTCGTCATGCTCATCAAGCCAACTTATGGGCACACAACTAGGTTCTAGTTTTTTCATAAAGTGACATCATAGACTAGTGATCAACATCAAAGTCAAAGAACGACATCAATATATTCTACTTTCTTCAAGTGATCACGACACGAAGAGGAGTTGTCGAGGGAAATACGTAATCTTCAATAATAAATGAAGTATTAATAAATTGCCTAATGATTATTGAACAAAATATTCATAAATATACTTATATCTGCACCTGTTGCAAATCAAGAAGCTTCCTTTCTACTTCTCTTACTGCATCGTGCCGTTCTTGGATCTCTGCCAGAGTGTCAAGTACCTATACAACACCAGAATATACATATTACTAAATAAAAGGAAACACGATTCAAAACAGATAAGAATGTAGACGCCAACAAGAAACTAACCTGTCCTCGCCCCTGTTCCCGAATTGCTTTCTGAAATATCTGTTCACTATCACCTGTCTCTATGAGTCGATCAATTGTCTGCAGAAATAAGAAACAATTAGAATGTGCATTAATCCTATAAATCAAGGTACCTTAAGAATATGGAAAACACCATACCTCTTCATCGGCCCTAGTTCCCGTCACTGAAAAGAGTCAAATTAATTAAAATATGAACGATAATAATAATAATAACGACAATAAATATTAATATAGATAACAAATGAGATTTTAAAAACCTGTATAGACACGCCTCTCAACCACCTCTCGATGCTCTTGATGGATGCTTTCTCTTAGAGTCTAGATGTATTCATTGTACGTAAACAGTTGAGAAAATGCATACAGCAGATGAATAACACAGGATCTAAAAGCATATGCAATACCTGAAATTCAGACATCTTGTCTTTAAACTTTTTCTTCAAAGAACTGCAAAACAAGAAAACCCCGTTAATTTAGATTAAGTTAATTATATTTCACTCGAAAAGATGGTAAGTTACAGTGTAGTTGCGGTTCTTGATCGGTCTACTCCCGTTCCTTTTCCGCACCCGGGCTTCTGCCTGTTCGCCAAATTCTGTTCCACAATAGAAAGATTTAATTATTGCACATGAAACAGACATTTATCGTTGAATAAATTATCAACGATCCTAACCTCCTTGTCAAGTTCCTCAATTTTTGATTTAATGAACCGTGCAATCTTTCCAACTTCGTCTACGTCTTTCTCCATACGCTGCTTGATTGCTGCACATTATCAATCAATTTAAGATTATGTAAATCAGTCTTATTTTAGTTTGTACATAATCAGGCATTAAACTTTCCGGTACATTTATCGTCAAGAATTAATTTAGGTTATATAGTCAACTCCTGCTTCTTTGGGCAGATAGAGAATATTATTTGATTAAACTGAGACGATGTACTTAACAATTTTAAGAGCATATGTAAATAAAGTTTGATACAGAGTTAAATAGTTAATACAAATGCATATTTGGAGCAGTGATACAAGGCAAATGAGCAAAAACGTCCAAACAGGTTACATGCCGGACTTAGTGACAAACGTCATAGGCGTTGACGGTTTTCCCCAAATTTAGCAAATCTAATTCATTGTGTTTTTATTGTAAAAACGTACGAGTCTTTTAATTTATTAATTCGCACGTTTATTTATGCAGTTAGTTTCAATCCTACGTCAGCTTCAAATTTTCAAGATTTGTCCACACCTGCCAAAATTAGATTTTCCCTAGAAAGAGGGCATATGGCGTAATAGTTTATGGCGTTTCGAGCATCTTGTATGCCAAAATTGAATATTACCTTTCATAGCAGCAGCTTTCGTTACCGCCCTTGATTCTTCATGAGCATCCTGTATAGAACTTCGTTAACATAATAACTTTGCTAACAGTTATATTAACATCCCGAACATGTACGGATCCTTAATATAGCTCAAAAAGTAATAATTTTTATCGCACATACACACGGAGGGAAAGAGGGTGACCTGTAATTTCTTTAGTAGCTTATTTAGCTTCTCATATTGTTTCTCAATTGCTTGAACCTAGGAAACCAAAAAATTAATAAGCTTCATGGTTTAAGCTTAATGAAATTGGATATTAATAGTTATATGACAAAAAAAAGAAATTAGATTTGTCAATTGTCACCTTCTTGAAAAAATCATCCAACCCTGAGTCTCCAGAATCAACGTTACGTTGTGTTCCCATTTCAAGATCTCCGTAACCATGACCCCGAGGATTCTCAAATGATTCCTACAATGAAAATAAGGTTCGATTTGCAGTTCAAGAAAATGGACCATCGCGATTTGCAAACGCATCTTATAACAACCGTAACATTTCAAACCATTTGGCACCATCTAAGGGACAAAATTTTGTATCAAAACCAATCATTTCCAACTTGTTGGTTAACTAGTAAGGGTCAAACATTGAGCTCATACAAGCTAAAAAATCTCACACTTACTTTTTTTTTTTCAATCGAACACGATATGAACTACTTAACCGTTCATTTCTACTGCAGATTCACTGACCAGTAACCACATTAAAACACACAAGTACCATAAAATAGAAAACGGACTCGAATCAAATACTCGAATAGATAGGTACTGATTATAATTCAGCTAATAAAAAGAATCAAAGCTAACAAAAAACAGAGCAGTTAATGGGTTCAGTTCCTAAAACATTGACTTTAAAAGTCAATTAATAAAGTCAAATTCTTTCTTCCCCAATTTTTGTTCTTTTCAATAGGGCTAAATTAAAACATCACAAATACTACAATCACTTCAGTTTCAATCAAACCAAATAATCACACACTTAATTCAACTCAACCCAAACTTCATCACTTAACCATCAGTTCCAGCTGATCACAAGCTTTAAACACAACATGTAACACCAAAAACATCAAATAAAATCTAATTGAAGATCCAAAACATTAACATAAAACTTCAAAACAGAATTTTGAATCTTTATAGTCGTGATCAATGCTGGTATGGTTGATCAATCACCAGATAAGAAAAAGAAAAAGAAAAGATGAAAAAGATTGGATTTTTATAAAGAAACTTACGGATAGAAGATCGTTCATGGTGATTTGAGGGTGGATCTTGTTGTGATGAAGTGGGTTTTGGGTGTGTTTGATTATTGGGAAGTGAAAATTGTTGGGGTTTAGGTTTGGGTTTACAATGATGAGGGAGAATATCGGTGACACAGCGTGATCATAGGCGTTCTTTATCGCTCAATAATCTTTTTTTATATATAATAAAGTTTTAACTAGTACAACCTCTGTATCCGAGTTATATTTTTTAAAACACAATGTTAACGGTTCATATATTGATTTTAATGTTGTTGATTAAATTCAGCTAAAAGTAACATTAAAGAGGGAAGCTCCTTTTGAGTCATTATCGTGACCCTATGTTATAGAATTAAAAGACTGATTGTTTATTTTTATTGTACGTTAAATATATAGCTTTTTAATATAAAGTGGTATTTATCATTTTATATTTTTGATCTTGATATAAACGTTATATTATATTGCTTACTATTTTTTATTGCTTATATATTAAGGACATTATAAAAGGCAGGTTTGAGAAGATGGAGAAACTTTATCAATGAGAGAGATATTGAGGTAGAAATGCAGATGAGAGTAAAGTTAGTATATATTTCATTCAGCATTTTTCTGTCTCTTAATCATTCAACACTTAACCGAACCATTCAGAGACTATTTTTTAATAAAACAAACGCTCTGAACGTTGAATCTGAATGATTAAACACTGAACTAAACCATTATAATGTGAAACAAACAGCACCAAAGTGTGGTGTAAAACTCCAGCATTGTATGTTTTTGGCTTTACCGATTTGAAAGGTTTATACAAGTTTTATGTTAAGTAGCAAACTTGAATTGAGAAGATATAGATGAGAAGACAAAAAGAAACTAAAGAAATATCGGACTAAATGTCATATTTTTCATTCCTATCTGTTCAAGTGCATTACATGGTATTTTAATATGTAAAAGATATTAACTACTACTTAATTTACAGGAAACGTGAAATTAAACATGGACCTATTCTTCTACCCATTATGCTAAATAAATAACAAAACAACCTAAAAGATAATGGTAAAATTAATACATCAAAATAGAGAACGTGGGATGCGTGGACTCTTTTGGGCTCTCAAGGATCGGGTTGGGTACGTAACATTCTATTCAGGATTGGAGTCAAGGAGGAAGATGTTTCAAGCAGTGATTATGGTGGTGTGTTGGTGTATTTGAAAGGCTATAGATAATCATATTTTGTCTACTGCTCAATCAATATGGAAGAGATAATTAAGAAGATAATTAAGGAGATAAAGGTCCTTAGCTACTTGTGGGTTAAAAATAGAGGTCGATAGTCTTAGAGATATATTTGAGATATATTTGAGATATGACTTATATTTGAATTATGATTTGATTATTGTACATGTCTATCTATTCTTAATATATATCTTGTAACCTTCTCCCTATTTAAAGGGTTTGAGTTTAATGAGAAAGGCAATCACTCTTGATATCATAACGTCTTTTATGGTATCAGAGCCATTAATACCAAAACCCTAAAACCAAAACAACCTTCGGCCGTCCCTTCCTCCACGGTGGTCTCGATCACAACAATGGCCGGAGAAGAACCCGAAAAACCGGAATCCAGTTCCTCTAATGACAACAACAAACACCTTCATCAAGCTTACACGGTTACAAACATTCAAACTAAGGTCAGAACTCTCGATGGAAGTAAAGTCACATACTCATCGTGGGTTAAACTATTCGAGTTACAGGCAAGAGCATTCAAGGTTATTGATCACATCGACGGCACCCAGCCACCTGCTAAAACCGAAGACACGTACGCAGAATGGGCAACACTAGACTCTCTGGTGTTGCAATGGATCTACAACACAGTATCCGATGAACTGCTGGCTAGGATACTACCAACAACGACCACAGCCGTTGAAGCATGGAAAAAGATTGAGGCAATTTTCACAAACAACAAAAACGCTCGAGCGGCGAGTTTACAGTACGAATTTAATAACCTGGTATTAAGTTCATGTGAATCTATGGAGGTCTACTGTCAAAAAATACAAGACCTGGCAAATCATCTTGGAGACGTGGGTCACCCTGTTAGTGAATCGTCTCGGGTCTTACAGTTGGTCCGGGGACTTCCCAAAGAATACGAAGTCGTCGGGGCACTGATCAACCAACAGAACCCATCATGGGAGGCGGCCCGAGACATGTTACACCTTGAAACTCAGCGACAACAGGCAACTGCTAGAGCCACCTCTACAGTTTTTGCGGCTCAAAGCGAACGACCGAGCAATCAAAACCATTATGGTCAGAATCAAGGGAATCGAACCACGGGATACCAAGGTAGGAACTATGACCCAAACTACCATAACAACCGTGGTCGCGGTCAAAGCACCCGTGGTGGTCGTGGCAGAAATCAAGCTCAGCGGGGTCGAGGACGGAATTCAAATCAGAATAATGGTCAGTGGCAGCAGCAAAACGGTCAGAATAATGGTCAGTGGCAGCAGCAAAATCAGTGGGGATGGACACCTCCACCATCTCCGTATCCAACTCAGCCGTTTGGAGGGTTTGGAGGCAGTCAACAGCAACAGCGGTGGACAGGGCAGCAACTTAACAGCCCACAGGCCCATTACGTGGGAAATCAGCAGCAGCCCAGTTATAATAGTGCAGGTATGGGCCAGCCCGTTTTTAGCAATCCAAACCAACAGCAGTTTCAGAGTTCTGCAGGCCCAGTTTCTGGCTTCGCGGGCTACGCACCAAGTGATCTGGCCCAAGCAATGCAACAAGTGAATTTGACTGCCAATGACTCCAACTGGTACATGGACACCGGTGCCACATCTCATCTGACTTATGACCCAGGTAAAATTTCCACGCCATCATTCAATTCCGTTAAGTCTATTTTTGTTGGGAATGGCATCCCAATACCAATCCATGCGTCCGGCCACACTAACCACAACACACCTAACCGATCATACATGTTAAATAATATTCTTTACACACCCGACATAATCAAAAACCTGTTATCCGTCCGTCGATTCACAATTGATAATCTAACAACAGTTGAATTTGATCCTTTTGGTTTCACTGTGAAGGATCTCAAGACTGGGGCTCACATCTCCCGCCACAATAGCTCCGGGGAACTTTATCCATTCACTCCTTCAGCGATCCAGTCTGCATTAATTTCTTCAACCGTTGACCCTTGGCATGATCGTCTCGGACACCCGGGGGAGGCTATTTTACATTTGTTACGTACTAAATTTTTCATTCCTTGTAATGTGAAACTTGCTTCATCTTCTTTATGTCATTCATGCCAACTTGCTAAAAACAAACGTTTACCATTTTACGAGTCAAGCTCTGTCACTTACAAACCATTTGATATCGTTCATTGTGATTTATGGACATCACCAATCAAAAGCAAAACCGGATTTAAATATTACATGGTGCTTATCGATAATTTCACTCATTTTGTGTGGGTTTACCCACTAAAATTTAAATCCGACACTTTTACCAACTTTGCAAAATTTCATAAATATGTCGAAACTCAATTTAATAGTAAAATCAAATCATTTCATGTATCTAAATATATAACGTCTTTTAGATAGATAGTGATAGATTGAAATAATTGGATGAATTTTTATTTTTAACGCTATTGTCTCTTGCTTTGGTTGTTGATCTTAGTGTCTTACTAGTCTGGTAGTTTAGCGTGTTTTTTAATTTAAATTTGTTGTTAAAAAAATATATAGGCGGTGTTGAAATGATCATGCTTGCTAAAATTAATTTTTTATATACAAGTTCAAGAAAATTTTAGTCATAGAACTAGGGTCGCAAAGTGATTAAGTGAGTAAGTTGTATTCGAATATAAATAATATTATATAATATTCATCTTTATCTTAACTGAAAATATGACGTACAACCTTAGATGCATCTTGTACAACCACTCTAATCACTTAAACTTTCAAACATCCACACATGTCACAATATCTTTACAAATAGTTGTTATTACTAGCCAGTTGAACTGATTGAAACTAAAGCATTCGATCTGCTAACGACGGCAATCTCCGGAAAAAGTTCAACGCCGGTGACGGCATCCGATCCCTAAAGATCGGGTGCCGCATATAGTAAAACCCAAGCGTCATCGCAACCATTTTTGATGGTACGACGTACAATATAATTGCAACCACCAAACACATCCCAACAAATATCCCCGTGGCACGTGGGTCACGCCACGTGACTAGAGCCTGCACTCGTTCCCCTTGTGTCGCAATATCACCTAACACGCTTTGAACTCGTGCGCCTAGCATGCGTAACTTGTCGTATCGTGCTCGCACCATTTCATTAGATCTATTACATGGTATTGAGTCAAACTCCTCGTCGAGCTCGTTAACGTCAATTGTGTCAGCCAATGAGAGTTTTGGGTCGAAGTGTGGAGGTGGGGCACGAGACCGGAACCGGTAGTTCCACACCCCGACCGCAAACATGTA
Organism: Tagetes erecta; assembly: GCA_030867185.1. Classification (NCBI taxonomy): domain Eukaryota; kingdom Viridiplantae; phylum Streptophyta; class Magnoliopsida; order Asterales; family Asteraceae; genus Tagetes; species Tagetes erecta. Next base: position 1,735,205 of record CM061489.1, on the reverse strand, counting down.
AAATGCAAGTGTTGGGATGATTAGGTCCGGGAACCACACAAGCATCATGAGCAGTACATGAACCAAGATTGTAGCTGTTGGGTTCTTCCACGAGCGTGTGTCGTCTAACCATTTGACCATGTCGATGACCCCGGATAAAACGTTGACTATTCTTAACCAGTTGGCACGGACTTTCCTCATGCTAAATGCATGTGAGTCTGCATCTAGCATGTAAGTCACCACTTCACGACGAAGTGGTGGCTCAGACCGTGCAAAATGAGCAGCGGTTATCTTAACCGCTATTGTTCTAAGTACCTCTTGTTGCACCACCCCAATCGGTTTGATATGGTGCATTATTGGTAATAAGGGTTGTGAGTATACGCTTAAAACGTCGAGTGTTGGTGTCATGCGCACAAATCGAACCGCCAGCTCTAGCTCGCCCATTTTCTTTAGACCGGCTGCATTTAGTAACATTAACGGGTACGTATTTTTGTACACCTTCCCGATCTCTAGAGTCGATATACGTATACGCACTTTTCCCATACGAAAATCGGACCTTGTGGGCTCTTTTTCACCATCAGAACCATATGCTTCCCAACTATCAAAAACCCCAATTGTTAGTACAGTGGATGGATCATAGACTCTCCATGTGTATTGCTCGTTCCATTTTGGATCAAGATTATCGGATATAGCGCGTGTTCGAACCCATTTGTTACCATACTTTGCGACTGCATAAGCATCAGTCGACCCCTTACCATCAATAGACTTCATTGGTAGCAAGTTCTTGCACCAGATTATTCCTAGCTCGATTGTCCCTATTGGTGGTTTCCAAAGTTGCTTTGCGGTGGGTCGATAGTCGCTACAAACATGAACCGATTCATCCATTACATGGTATCCCCCATCGAAAAAGATTTTGACTTGGACTCGACCGCGATAAACTCTCTTTTCTTCATTTGGATCTTCGAAGGTTAACCATCTTGAAACCACCTCACGATCGTCCACACGACGCTCGATGGTGGCTAATGGGATGCTAGTAACCCCTTTAACCGTGGTTTCCTTCGTCCCACGTTGTTCAATCAAGAACAACAACAATGGTTGGTCGGTGAATGGCTCGGCAGCTACAAACATCAAGTCTTCATTCCATGACGAAGATCCGTTATGGGTGGTAACACATTTTGTTTTTTGAACTTGAAACCCAAGTTGGGCTTTGATTTGGAACGATGACGTGGGAGCAACGTCTTGAGCCTCGATGATCGTTGTCCGCAAATACCATAACTTCGGTGATTGGTAGATTTTGGACCGAGAGCTTGGGTTACCGGCTGTGTCGGTTTTCCAAGCTTCTGGGAATGACTCATCGGCTTGTGTCCCGATCCATGTAGCCAACATGAGATCTCCTTTATGAGCCCCACCTCCTTCCAGTCTGTACCATTGTGGGGCCAACGGACTATCAGGTGGGTCTCGTAAAAGAATCTCTGTGGTGTCAAAACATATCCCGCCTAAGAAGTTATGCCCCGCCACGTCAGACATGGATGTAGAGATTAGTGGGTCCCAAACCGAGATCTCAAGGATTGATCCCGAATCTTGAGTGTCCCTTCGGAAGGCGAATATTTGGTCCCATTCAAAGTACATCGTCTTCCGAGCAGGTTTTGATACGACCTGGCAACCAGAAACAACAATCTTGGTCACCGGATTGCCCGGTGTAGGTAAAGATCGGGCTTTTACTACCCGAACAAAAAGATAATGCATTTTCTCCACTAGATCGAATGACGACCGTTCGGCAGGAAAAAGATCCGATACATCGGACGTGAAGCTACTAATAGATGACACCCGAGGGATTGGTTGTGGACCGATCGGGATATCACCATCGATTTTGATCTCCGGCATAGATCTCGACGTCCTTAATTGATCATGACCAACTCGTTCTTGCTTCACCGGTGTACCTAATTCTACCGGATCAACACTACCATTATCTGGATCTTGATCAGTGTCATGATCAGAACCCTCAACCGGTGCCATATCTGGCACCGGTGGAGGTTCTTCATTCATTTTTTCTTCATTTCCTTCTTTTGGTTCACTCTTCACTTCCTCAACAGGTGCTACTAGCGCCGGCGGTGGCGTAGGCGCCGCCGGCACCGGAGCAGCCTCATCAGAAAAATAAATTTTCAAACCAATTTCACCTTGAATCCAACTCAACAAATACTTCTTCTCCAAAGCATAATAGATCAAAGCCTCTTCACCTTTCTTAACAAACTGCCGTGAATCCAACCGAACTCGACCGAGAAAATTATTTCTTGTCGTCGGACCAAGATTTCGGTCATGATTAACATCAACTTCAAGCATATCACCAAACACATCCGAAGGTTTTCCCACATTAAACTCCAAAACCTCATTCCAAACAGGATTTAAATCCCTTGGCACCACTCGGGTTTTTCGACGTTGGCCATGGTAATCAATAATAACATAAGGACTAGATTTCCCATGACCGTCTTTCGGAGCAAGATTACGAGCATCAACTACTTCTACGATTAGTTTTCGAACAGTCGCCATTGATGAATTAAATGTTTGAAGAAACTTAACAATTAAGATGATCTTTTTTCACATTATATGTGAGGAAATTAAAATTGAAGTGGGTTATGATCAAAGAGATTGAGATTGATGGTAAGTAAAGGGGGTGAATGCCTTCATGTGCAAGCAGAAGCTTTTTTTGTTGTGTTTTTGGTTCTTTATTTGTTGTTATTAATGGAGGGAAAACATCTTTATTTGCTTTTTTGAAAAAAAAGTTCCAGCTTTGTTTGCTTTTTTTTTCTTTTCTTACTATGGTAATGTTTGTAAGTTGTAAGCTTTGGATAGTTGGATCTAGCTTTGCACATTTTTTCTTTATGTAATTAAAAATCATAATTTGGTATACTTGTTTTATAATTAACTATATGTTATGTTTTTATAAATATTAATAAATAATATACAGACTTTTTTATGCATTTTCATGATTTATTATATATACCTTCATTGCTTCTTTCTTCTATCACTTGGCCGGTTAAGTACTTAATAAGATTTACTTATTTATTTCTTGTGTTTCACATTTCATGATTTTCTTCTTCTTATAATCTTTGTTTCGCCTAAGATCGCATAGTGTATGTATTTATGTATTACACGAGTGTCCATTCGAATAGCGCATTCGTCTTTGGATACGAGTGAATATTAGATAGAACATGAGTGAAGATTGGATAAAATATTGTTGTAAGGATTTGTGTCAATGTTACAAGTAACATGTATCTTATTAGAATAAAATACAATATAAAATGCAATTTAATAGTAATCAAAATAAATATTGTATAAGAACAGGCTATTAAAAGTCATTTGAAGAATGTTTGTTTGATATGTGGATCTTGACCCTTGAGTGGCATGTTAGAAAAGAATAATTTTTTTGATTATTTTATACCAAACAACGTATATATAAATATTGAAATTTATATACTTTGCTTCACGGAGAGGGCCTTTTCGTTTTCTAAGATTCCATCATCCTAAGTTTGGTAAATTCAACTTTATATTTGGAACTTGTTATATTACTCGGTTGTGTGATACAGCGGTTGGGTTTTGTTTATGTGAATTTATCACACGTTTTGATAAAAACAAGTTTTATGTCACGTACTTTACAGTGTAAAATCGTAATGTGTCACGTATTAAAAGACAAAAATATATATCCAAACTTAGAGGTCAACATGGTAACTAAGAAAAAGCTGAAAGGTCAAAATGGTAATTAACTAAGAAAAAGTCGGGAGGTCAAAGTCGTAGATATGTTAAAGTAGATCGAGTAGAATGTTAAAGTTGTAAATTGACTTAGTCATCAGAGGTCAATATGACAATAAATCAAAATCAGAGGATCAAAATCTCAGAGGGACAAAATCGTAAATACGTCGAAGTTGATATGAGAGGCCAAATTTGTAAACGTGACAAAGTGGGAGGCTAATGGCAAGTTCCACCGACCTTACACTTTTTTTTACCAACGTGCGTTTTGAACATATATATTATTAAACCGGTTGTGTTATTGGTCTATAGATATAGGATTGGTCAAGCTGATTTCAAAAACAGATAACATTATGAATAATTTTAAACTAGCATACGTGTATCGTTAATATAAATGAAAGTTTTTCATCAATTTAATCAATATTTTAGCTGATGCAACCCATGACCAGCTCATTTTAAAAATAGAAGTTTTTCATCAGCCTAATCAAATATTTTCCGGTCCGGTCTAGCTTTGAAAACAATGTTTTTAACCCTAGCTAGCATAACAAGCTAGATTCACACATTTTCTCAATTTCTAAAGAAAAATAGTAAAAAACTTGTTTGTGGGTACGTATTAATTTAGTTTTAATACAGAAATATAAAAACAAAAAAAAATGAAACCAAAGTGGTGGTGTAGCGATGGTATGATGATGAAATCAACCGACAGGCAAACAAATCCAATGCTTTTGACAAAGATGGCTCTCTTTTTGTGTCACCGGCCTTATTTTCCAACTCACTTTTTGACCTATTTTTCCATATATTCTGCAATACTTGTTTCTTTGGACCTTTTAGTAACTTATTAGAACAAAATTATTCTTATTTAAAATGTATGTGGTCTCACTAATCCATGTGATGGTTTTAAAAAGTTAAATCTATTCAACCAAGTCATACTAGAACTGTTTTTTAACATATGAGGGGTTTATAAAACAAGCGTTAATATTAGATATTCTGGTTATAAATAGATCGAAAATGTTACTTAGCTAGTCAGCCTTTATTGACGTTATGTTGTAAGCAAGATGTCAAACCTTTGTGCTTCAAAGGTTTATACTTCTTATTTGCCTCATTGGCCCTTTGGCATTGAACTCTACTTAAATCACCGGCTTGCGATATTTCATGATGCGGTAGCTCCATGAAGGTCAGGTGAACCGGCCGATTATGACAGTTTGAATCAGGTTTTTATCTAAAAAAAACATTAGTTTTTGTTTAATTCTTTTAAACTGATAAAGATACTCATGGTTAACAAATAAAGAAATTCACAATTTAGATTGTCAGGTGAACGTTAAACTACCAATTAATTAAAGTTTCGTAACAAAAACATGGACTAAACTGTATAAATCTTAAGTCGATTAAATCGACCCGTTTGGTTGTATAGTCACCCTTAGTGTCAACTCTACCTTGCTAGATTTCACACTTAGGTTAAACGGGTAAAGCATATGTAAAGAAAGATGCTAAATAGTATGAACTAATTAAGTAATAGTAAAAAAAGTGCATGTGACAAGGAAGCTTTTTGAAAGGCTTCCACTACACCTACATGCAAAGATGGGAGTTTTCATATTTAATTAAAGAATCTTTATCACTCCTATGAATCTAATCCCATTTTCATTTTTGATTTGTGCATGTCATCCTTATAGTGAGACCATGTAAATTTTCTCAGCATCATTTCACTTTTATCAGATATCCTTAAATTTTCTTTTTGTCTTTTTAACAACTCTTAGATTTTCTACAATAAATACACCATAAACTGTCTACGTACTATAACATTTATATCCATAACCTAGTGCATGTTCCAAACACAACAGTGTTACGAATAGGTCACCAACCTTATTCACATTTAATCCCATTTTCAATCATGATTCAACCATTGTTGGCTTGATGTATTAACTATTGACACATTAAGTGGATGTGTTAGGTGACTTTAGTGTCATCAAGCCATTTTTGTTACTTGCATGGGCTTACTTTAGGCGAATGAGAAACCATAATAAACATAGATACAGGTTAGAAGAAGTGAAGACACACTCATTTGACGAGTATGATTCTCGGCACCCGAGAACCCACTTGCTGCCGCTTCAGCGAGTGGCACACATGACGAGTGAAAATTCAATGTGCATAGGGGATCGAAATTAATTGCTTTAGATCTACATGGTTTAGCATCTATTAATATTTAGTAGTAACTTATGCTATGAGATTAGCGACAACTAGACGGTCAACACTATGTATCAACAGTAACTTGAGCGAGAAGCAATAACTACCGGCTGTTTTAACGGCCAATCGAAATACTCTTTCACAAAACACTGAGTCATTTCAACAATACATTGTGATGGTTTCCAACTATGAAACACAAGTGTTTGGTCTACTTATGGTACACAAACACACGTACGTACATGTTGCTCTTTTTTGAATTATGTACCCAATTACAGATATTGAGATTATTGTTGAAATATTTTAATCTGACAGTGATCACATACAAGATTAAGAGAAAATCCAAACTATCACACTATAAATCCTAACAGATACGTCATATGCCATATATGTTGGTTTCAAGCCCCCAATACACACTTAAAACACGCACGAAGAGAATTGTTTCTGGGATAAACTCACACATCTGTCTCAAACATTCATCAAACTTGAGTACATATATAACCACTAGCCATTTATCAAACTTGAGTACATATATAACCACTAGCCACGTACTAACGTCCCATCCAACGTAAATAACTCCTAAAAACAAGGAAAACACTAACCAACGCGCACTACTTTGTCTCAAACACATCCATAAACAACATGTAACTATATAGACTCGTATCCGACTCAATAACCTGTATCTAAGACCCATCAAGATTAACCTAACAATAACATGGTTTGATGAAGATATCATTGCTCATGCTTAGAAGTGTTGTTAGGGAGTAGAATTAGCATTTCATGAGTTTTTTTGATAAAAAAGAATGTCTAAAACACGTTGAATATATGTAGACGGCATTTGAAACGTGGTATAAGATTATTATACTATGAATCTATGATATCAAAATGATAGTGTATAAAGCATGAACCAAACCGTGTTATTCCTAACCAGGCCAAACCAAACAATTTGACTCGGTTTGGATGACTTGGGTAAGTTTCATGGTTTTATAAACACCCCTATCAATACTTTTACATGTACATGATTTGTACAATATCACAAGACTTATAACACAACTGGCATAACATCCCTTGTACATTTATCACCATATATTAGTAAAGAGAAAATTAATATTAGACCCGATTACTTGTGTCCGAACACGAAAAGTTCAAATCATCCAAACCTTAACATGGAAAAAGAATCATATGTATAACCATAACCATACCCAAACCATTAAGTGTTCAATTTTTAATATTTCGAGTTTTAGCCAAATAACGTTTGAATCATCCACAATACATATGAACCGTAACACAATCTGAAGTGAAATTGACATCCGAAATAAAAGAAACATAAACAAAACTGAAAACTCAAATAACTAAAAGAACTTGTTGACAAAACTAAAATCCATAGAGGCTAATAATATTATGAGAAATGACCCTAACAAACTTAATTACAAAGATTTTTTATAAGTTTAATTCCAAACACCCAACAGAAACCAATCGGTAAGACATTTTTAATCTCGTAAAACTTAGAAAGAACCTGGATCAAGCTTCATATCAATGCTGAAAAGACGGATGTCAAGAATGAAGCCTGGTCCGAGATCCCTACGAAACCCAAAAGGAATCTTGGATCAAACTTCATTCCAAACAACCCCATTTCTTTCTTTTCACTATCTCATGATTCAAGAATCAAGAAACCTACAAAGGTGCAGGCTTGTCAATCTTTAATACTATCATGAATAGCATGTGTCATGACTGATGATTTATGATACACATCTTATATATAAAGTTTAGAAATTTAAGCAAGATTTTTAACTATATAAGCACAGGAATTGACAGGTCACTTTTCCACATCAAGAAATTGAAAGCTGCAGGTAAATTTTGGAAGTGAGGGCCTTGTCTTGTTCCACTTTATTCATAGGACAGACAACAATGGAGAGTGGTTACCAATCTAGTAATAATAATGCTTCTTCATGTTCTAACCATAATAACACTTTAAATAAATGTATCAAGTTAAAAATGGACCAAAGAGGTATTTGTTGGTCAATCAGACCTGACCCGTTTCGATACTAGAATCACCCATTTCGACCCGTTACACAACTTGTCCAAGCAAACCCATGCTTGTGAAAACTGGAAAATGACAAACTCTAAGTAATATTAAAAAATTATAGAAGAAATGATTTGTGCATTTAGTGAAGTAATGTAATGATATGTTAAGTGCTTTATTGAGAAGAAATAAAACATTACCATCTATTCACTATGCTTTTAAACTTTCAAATAATCCCCATGCAATTGCTGCAAAAGAAGGTAACTAATAGACACTACCATCTTCTTTCCAGTAACAAGACACGAGCTGTTGAACTGACCCGCAAATTATTATGTCAGGTTCTATTAAAGTTGGAGCATTTAAAAACGATGAACCTAATGATAAAAATTCCTGAATCCGTGACTGACGGCATAAACTGTCAAAACTTGTCCTTAACTCTAAAAGTTATTCCATTGTACATGTTCAAACATACTTTTATTTTGTTTCTATTTCAAGCCATGCCTTGCTTTCACAAGAATCTTTGAAACCAATGCATTAATGGCAATGACAAGCAAAACTAAGAAATCAACATAATTGGAAAAGGTATAACACTTTTCTTTCATTCATGCTACATACCACTATAAAAGCAAGATCATCAAATGAAAATTTTATAATCTTTTAAATCATTTACATACGTACGTTCTAACGTTTCTATCGACTAAATCGTTCTCTAGAGCACAATGGACTCAAAAGTTGGAGGCTCCCAATCGCAAACGTCACTTTCATTTGACGAATTTGAACCCCTTTGCACATGGCAACGGGAGGATAGTCAGGACATACTCGTGATCCATGTACCAGGTGTATATAAACTCGTTTTTTATTTCATTTACGTAAATAAATATAGTTTGTTGGCATAACGAACGATATAATACTAAAATGGGTCTCATAAAAATAACTAATTTTATTAATGTTGTTCTTTTCATATACGATCAAGAATTTAAGAAAGAACAACTAAGAATCCAGATAAGCAACTCCGGGATTTTGAAGATCACAGGAGAAAATGTAATTGAAGGTAAAAAAAGAAGACGGTTCGTGAAAGAAGTAACGGTTACAAATGACTACGACTCAAGTAACATTCATGCTAAATTCTCTCAGGGTCGCCTTCGTGTTACTCTACCAAAAAAAGTCGTGAAACCTTCCTTATCAGTTCCTTCAGTTGTGACGTCGCCAACACCTCAAGATGATCGCAACGAAAACAACAATACAAACGAGAAACTCGTTGTTCCTGGGATCAAGTCAAGAGTAGGTGAAGTTTTGAGATCTAAAATGCTAACTCAAGTCATGGTGAATGTTGGCTTTGTAGTGTGTGTGGCTTTTAGCGTTTATACTGCATATAAATACTGGACTTTATATGTTCAAGGTGATGAGGATTGATTTATTTGTTAGTTTTCATGGTTTGAAAATTTCAAAGATTAAGATGTATTTACTTATGTAAAAGAAGTTATATAATGTGGAAATAAGATTGAAGATATATAATATGTTCATTTGTTCTCATATCAGCATCTAATACATTACGTGCTTATTATATACTTATGTTTTATGTCAATGAGTTACTTGCGTAATACATTACATTAGGTATATATAAAGTTTATATCTTATGCTTATGTATCTGGTTTTTCATACTCATAATTTTTTATTTATCTAAGTTTTTCCTAAATTTGTAAGTTTCAAAAGTTTCCGTTTTATAAAATTTCGAATTTACTGTTATGACATGTTTATTTTTATCTATGTTTTAGAGAAACTTTTCGTCATTATTGAATATTTACAAGTAATTAGCAAAGACACGTATTGTTCGAGATTAATTTTGTTAAAATTTGTAAATCAGAAAGATGAAACCGAACTGAACCAAACCGCGGTTTTTTCGGTTATTTTACATCACTTAACGAAAAAGATAGACCATTCGTGTGATTAAATTCTTCTTTCTATTTCCACCATCACAAAATCACTCTGTTTCTCGACAGCGTTTACGTAAGTCAACCAGACACATCACAATCGCCACCGCATCACCACCGTACAACAACCACTCAACACCACAATCCAACCAATACTCAAATCTCAACACACATTCATCCGCCATCACATCCTATACAAACAATCACAACCGTAAATCCGTTATCGAACAATTCGTTATCCGAACATCATCGCCAAAAATCTCCGGCGACCGACGGTTTTACTCCGTTAACTTCAATCCGACGATACATCTATTGATTCCGGCAATTCGCCGTTGTACAGCGATTGAAATTGAAGCTCGAGGAACAAATTGTTTACAAAAAGGTGAAACCCTAGGTTATTAACCGTACGGTGGGAATCGGATTTGAATCGGAGAAGATGGAGGACAGGCAGAAGGATCCGGTAGTGGTGGAGAAATCTCCGGCGAAGAAGAAGGTGAGAGTTGTGAAGAAGATTGTGAAGAAGAAGATTATTAAAAAGGTGTTAAAGCGTGTGCCAGTTGCATCTAATTCTAATGCTGATGTTGATACACATTTGGAAATTGAGAAAGCTAATGTTGTTATTGATGGATTGAAAGAAGTTGAGGATGTGCAGGAGTTGAAGGTTAGTGAAATGGAAAAGTGTGATCAGGTTCAGAATGAGTTGGAGGATAGTGATAGGAGTCGAATTGAGTTACAAGACGTTGAATTGGGGAACAATGATCAGGTTGCATTGTTGGATAGTGTTCAGGATGGTGTGGAGTTACAGGACAGTGATCGGAGTCGAATTGAATTGGGGAATAATGATCTGAATAGAGTTGTAAGTCCTAACACTGATGTTAATTCATATATGGAAAATGAGAAAGTTAGTGTTTTTATTGATGGATTGAAAGAAGTTGAGAATGTGAAGGAGTTGGAAGTTAGTGATATGGAAGTGTGTGATCAGGCTCACAATGAATTGCAGGATAGTGATAAGAATGGAATTGAGCTGGGGAATAATGATCAGGATCGAGTTGAAATGCAGGATAGTGATCAGAATGGAATTGAATTGTTGGATAGGGAACATGATACCGATGCCATGAAAGTAGAACAACATGAAAGTGAGGAGGGCGTGAAGGAGCTAATGGTGAATAGTGAAATTGATGGTGATCATAATCAAATTGAATCGCTGGATGGGGAACCTGATATTAATACCATAAATGTAGAACAACATGAAGGTGAGGAGGGTGTGAAGGAGCTAATGTTAAAGAGTGAAACTGATGGTTTGAAATCACAAGAGGCTTTAAGTGAGAGTAATGTACCGAGTATAAATACAATAGCTTCCAGGTTGCATATGAAACAGATGAGAAAGATTTTCATCCATGGGTTGGTGCAAGAGACAAAGGAAGAAGATATTAGAAAAGTTTTCGAGGAGGTAGGTGAGGTTGTTGAAGTGAAAATAGGACGAAATTTCAGATCAGGGAAAAGCAGGGGTTTTGGTTTTATCACCTTTGCTTCAGCAGACCTTGCTAATTTGGCTCTGACCAAATACCAGAATGTGGAGGTAACATATTTTCTTGTAGATTATTCTTTGTTTTTTTTTCTTCTGGTTTTAACAGTTAGCATATGGTTTGAAGAATTTGCACATCAGAAAATAGAAATGGGTGTCTTTCTTTCCATAGTTGCATCATAAACTACTTTGGTGTAATGTTGACAATGTAAATGCCATTGTCAACTTTTATACTATTTACATTTGCTACATGATACGAAAGCTTAGACTCAAGTGCTAAAAAAGTATATTCTAGAAGGTGTAAAAGGGGACTTTCTGAAAGTGTCTAAAAGTTACATTTCGGTTAGAGAGATAATATAAGTAGTAAAGGAATAATGTTGTTAGAGGCATGCGAGTTTGTTATGAGTTAGTGGCTCCTGCTTGATGCAATGAGAGAGGGTGTAACCCTTGTTGTCTCTCTAATTCCCTTTTGTTTTCATCATCATTCTCCTGCAATAAGATCATCCTTCTTATCCTTGTTCTTTTTTTATCCTTCATTTACTCTTGAATATTCTATTGATTGACATCATCGATTCCTATTTATAACATATGTTACAACACTTGATATGATTTATCATGAGAGACAAATCCAGAGATACTCAAAAGTTATTCAAGAAAGGTAGGTACATTGAGAAGGTCTTAGACCGGTTTAATCTTTAAGATGCTAACATCAGAAGAATAATCAGTGGAATAACACTTCAAGCTTATTAAAAGTAATCACTGCAAATATATGATGACAATTGACAAGAAAGAAATGGGTAATATTCCCATATGCATTAACATTAGCAATTTGATGTATGTGGCGAAACGCGGGCAAGAAATGTGCATTTGATGTTCTCTGTGGTCGTAAGTGCTGTTACTCACTAGCAAGAATCTGACTGTCATGGGAGGACGAAAACCATTTGGTTTAGGTATTATTTTTCGAACTTTTGATAAATAATGGTGTTTTTACCTCTACAAAGGTTCGTGGTTCTAGGAATCCTGTTGGTATGCTAACCTAAGTTGTCACTTCAAAGTTATTACCATAGAGAGGTTGAACCATGCCTTCTCTCAGATAATTGATGAGAAGATATCACATTAGTGAGATGTGTTTACTGGATGGAAATTTTGAATTGCTAGCTTTTGGTCTAAATCTTTGCTTTTAATGTAACTATAGTGTGGCCATGGATGTAGATGAATAGAACGACACAATTCTTGTGATTAATAAAACAAGCTTGTTAGTATGGGCCGTGGGTGTAGATCATTCCTATACATGATTGATTCTGTATGAATACGGGTTTCAACAATTTCCAAAAGATGAGTAATAAAGTTTAAAAAATACATGCTTGAATCTTATTGTAGAATCATTATCATCATTCTCAACTTTGTGATTTGTTTTTATTAAAGTCCACCCATATTTGTTTTGTTTTCATATTTTTTATGTTAAATACCACTGTAGATATGTGGAAGCGCGTGTCAGACAGCTGCTATTGAAGGGAATGATACTATCTTACTCAATAATATTGATAAGAAATGGAACAATGAAAACGTAAGCCATATTTTAAGTATCAATTTACCCCAATTTGCAAGCTTAACAAGATATCTGAATAGATTTATAGAATTCCTTTTCTTTTGTAGGTTGTTGTATTATTGCAGAAAATCGGGATCAAGAAAGTAGGCGAAGTTTTAGTTGTACCCGACCCAGATAACTCTGAACTGAACTGTGGTTTTGCCTTTCTTGAATTTGAAACAAAAAAGGATGCTCAAATGGCTTACCATAAACTTCAAAATGAAAATTTTTCTGGAAAGCATTCAAATATAAAGGTTTCATGGGCGTCACCATTTGTTGATCCAGTTGAAGAAGAGATCCATAACGTTAGTTAATTATTTATCTTTAGCTATTTTCATTTATAATTTGTAGTATTTATTTTGTTAAAGTCGTCACGGAAACTGGGCTCAAGGTAGCTTACATTTAGTCAATTATTTTTAGTTATATGTAGCAAAATGGGGTTGGGTACGAGGGTCAAAATATGTGGTCAGATTGGCCAGAAACAATATTTGCCCAAAATTAGTAGGTCTTTTCTATTTTAAAAAAAAAAAATTTGTATCACGTGTTATAAAAAAAATTATGGTAAGTCATGATTTGTATTAAATGATATATGAGATTTTATGCATTAAAGTTACATTTTGGGCCAACCTTGAACCTGTTCGACCAGTGTGATCTGTTTCCTTTTGTGTTTTATGTGTCTGACACATTAGAGATGAAAGTATGCAACGTAACCCGAGTTGAGACATTCATAAGTACATGGATCAAAATCTCCACATTTGTTACCCAAAGTAAAATAATTCTATGTCATGTGCTTCTAAAAGTAGTTTCTTACACACAAATTTATATTGCCTTTTGTGTAGATTAAATCTGTTTATGCTGAAAATATACCTTTGTCGTGGGATGAAAAGGAAGTAAACAAACATTTTAAAATGTTCGGTGAAATTGAAAGCATTGCTCTTGGCAAAAATCTTCGGACATCCAAGAGAAACGATTTCGCATTTATTAATTACAAGACATATGAGGCTGCTCTGTCATGTATAGAAGCTTTGACTTGCAAAAGGTCAACCAGCAACAATGACCCAAAGGTATGCTATAGCTTTAAATTAGAGGATGTTTGGATCTCCGTTTTGGAATTGATTATCTGATTATGTGATTCGATGTTGAAATAATCAGCTGTTACTTGTTGCTTCTGAATCTGATTATCTAGGGCTTGAAAAAATAGTTTTATGCCTGATGCAAAACAATGAATTTAAATGGTCTTTATGACCTAATTTGAGTCTTTATTTTCGGTCATGAACGAACTCTATTTTTTTTTAACAATTTTTATTAAATTTTTTTAAAATCAGAATGTTGCAATGCAAATACTCAAACATCTGATGTCGTTAAAAAAAACTCAAACATCTGATGTTACACGCTTATCTAAACACAATTTTACACAGCTTGTTTTGTTCATGTTTTATAATCTGATTAAGTGATTATCAGTTTATCACATAATCATATTTATAAAACACATCCAAACATCCCATTAATATTGATAATTCTGTTGAGGTTATTCATATACCTTTGATTTGCAGTGTCACTTGAAGGTTTCTTTTGCAAAGTCAATACCCAAAGCCAAACCAGTCAAGACCGTCCCAGTCTCTGCTGTTACCAAGGCTTCTAAAGCTTCCCAAAAAGTAAACCAATCAAGACAATCTCCATATCAATACCCAACGGCATACCAAATAAGACAATCTCAACAAAATTTGTCACCATTAGGTGTCTACAAGCCAGCTCAAAAACACATGAGTGGTAAACATGATGATTCAAGAAAAGATTTAGGATCGTCAACTACTGCTGAACTTGTACAGCTTTTAAGGGAGCAAGCGTCATGGAAGCAAGGTGGACCAAGTTCAACTGCAGGTTATCATTAAAATACCATAACCTTTGTAATTAACATATTATTCACAGGTTGACCCATTTTGACATGTTACAACATTTGTTCTTCGTTTTCGCAGGCATGGTCACTGGTCATCATCAACTCCCATATGTAGGGAGGCAACCTCTTGTCGAACCGGTAAGTCATATGGATTTCATATATTAGATAAACCACAATAATAATAATAATAATACTACAGATTATTGTATCATGGTTAATAGTTTTGTTCTGGAATTCACATATCCAGGGAAGCAAATCATTATACCATCATGATCCCCGAGTATACCATCAGTCTCATCTTCAAGTTCCTAGTGTTACACATCCCAGGTTTGTTAATCGCACTTTGATTATCAGTTAGGATTTGTACAATCTGTTCAAAAAAGAATTTGTACAATCTGTATCGTTTAAGAGATGTGACTAAAAATTTGTATATTATGTTTTTGCATGCAGATCAATAGCAAATGTTACATCATTCCCTCATTATGATCAGCAACGTGCTCATCACACACCTGGTATAATATTTATCAATCATCAAGCTTGGTTTTAGCCGTATTTATCTTAATTTTCAATATTTTTTACTTTGATTTTTTTCTTCATAGGGTCATTCAATGTTGTCAAACCTGATCCTAGGTATCTTCAGGTAATTCTTACAAAATCCAATAATTCAAAAGAAAAATGAATAAAAGTTTATGTTCAAGCTTTTAAAAAAATGCCTTTTTCAGATAAGAGACCAAACTACCTACCCTGGAAGCAGTAATATTTATCGGCAAATGCATTAATCGTAAGTCCATACTTTTTTTTAGCTTATTTCATAACCAAATTTAGTCGACACTGAATTATGATTTTAGACCTATCTTGGCTTTTTATTTAGGGGAAATATACGCCTTTGTATGGTTAAAAGAGGTTACTTCTGATTTGCACAGGACATATCGGCTGCGATGAAGGCGTTTGGTTGTTTAGAAGTTAGTCAGTTGTTTAGAAGTTAGTCGTATTTATCTGGGAACTCAATGTTCTTACATGTATCTTCTTGATTAACATGTTGTAAACGAACAATAATTACTGGTATGCATCAGTCTTCTGGTGTTGGGAATTAAATTTTCAGCCTTTTTGTAAATTCAATCTAGTTATAGAAACCGCAAAGACGATTTATTTAGAAGTTATGCGTATAAATCTCGGATGTTGCGAAAAAGGGTGTTCATTGTTTAGCAACTGACGTGGAGGAATGTGTGCATACATTACCAAATGTTGGCATGAAACTTTAGAGGTCGAATGTGTTTAGAAGGTCGAATGTGCGCCGACGCATACATATATAAAATTATGTAAAAAAATCAAACCAGTTAACATGTCACCTTTTTTTTACCTGATAAAGCAAGCGCATATGGTATTTAATATCTTAAAAAATATTATTAACTGAAAAATGAGAAATAATTTTAATGATTTTTAGTGTAGTTATAAAGAAGATGATGAAAAATAAGATGTGAATGATATTAACCTGCCCATAATAAAATTTAAACTTTCATGAATTAGTGAGAAGAACATGTTACTAGTAGAATGTATGAACGCATGTACATTTAGCAAGTCATTTGACAAAATTAACGTAACACATAGATACTTTATTAAAGTTTCCCTCATCAAAACTCTTTCCCTCTATTATTTATTTGTTTAAAACAATATAAAACTTTGGCATCTCTCATTTTAATTTATCGTAGATTAAACGCGTCTTAATTTCGTATCTTCTTTTCTTCTTCCAGTGCTATTCTTCCTTCACTTCATCTCACCCGACTTTTCTTATGCTCCTTCTCCGATTGTTTTCCATATCATGTTTATATTTTATCTTTGTTGTTTATTTTATTCTTACTACTAATTACTAAATGTCATTAGTCTTCTATCATCTCGCTCATAAAATTTATTTAAAAAAATTCTTTTTTAAAAGGTCTTAGGTTTTGTTTTAAACGCCAAAAATAATTAAACAGTTAGCAAAATAATACTCCATCCGTCCCATTTTAAATGTCTAAATTTTCTTTTTTGGTTGTCCCAATTTAAATGTTCATTTCAAAAATAAAAATGTAATTTCTAAATTTATTCCTAATTATTTAACATAAAATCTACTTTATGACTAAAAGACAAAATACTTTAATGACATTTTTGTCATTTTATAGATTAAAATAATATAATAATCTATTTTTTCTTAATTTTTATGTTATGGGTCTCATGACACTTAAATTGGGACGGAGGAAGTATTAAACACAGGTAGCAATAATCGTATATAATGGGTCAAAATACTATTAAATACACATTAAAGTAACAAATACGGAGTAATAAAATGAAATATATTTTAATAATACATCATGAATAAAAAATTGTACTTTCTACTTAACTTGAACAACACCTTGCTAGATTATTCGAGCTTCATTTCTTCTCAACTCAGTTCATTTCAATTCCATCACATTTTCAATCCAGTAGCTAGGGTTTCAACCATCACCAAATCCAGGTGATTTTTCCTATCAATTTTCATCTTAACTTGTTTAACACAACAACTTTCTTCCAGTTTAATCGATTTCTGCTATTCGTCCCAAAATTTGACGATGATAATCAAACTAATTGCTTAATCTGCTCTGCATTTAGCGCATCTAAACTCATAGATTATCGTATATTAGCGTTTTGCTGTTCATTTCTAGTTTTCTTCCATGTTCATTGATAATCAAACTATTGGCTTAATCGTGAAATTGAAGAGTTCAATTTGGTTAACTGTAAACAGATCATACATGCAATTGATCGATCCAGTTGATTAGTTCTTTCTGTCTTACTTGTGTTTGGTTTGTGTGTAAATATTTGAACTGTGAAAAAGGATGCAGATTAGCTTGTTTAGAAAATAAAAAATCAACATGTGTTTATCCTTTTGCCTTTGGTAAATAGGTTTCAGCGGGTTGTTTATAGTAAATTTGTGGCCCCTAAGACCCAAAGATTTGTTTTTAGGAGGATCGGGTTTGCTACGTAGCTTGTTGTCCGTTTACGTGCCAGGCTGCCACTTTATTGTAGAAGCTGAAGGTGTTTAATTGCATAATTGTATTGAGTGAAAAAAAGTGGTTTGATTCATTTCATAGCGGCTTTGTGCCTAATGCTAGTTAGATTTCATGTGAGGAAAGCTATTAGCTGTATTTCTTTTTTATAAATAGATGAACTGACTTGCAGCAAAGTCAGATTAGACCAAACTACTCTATATCATGTGTGATGCATCTCTGTTTGATTATTGTTTGGTTGTGATTTGCGATACAAGAGATACCCGAACAATAATTTATGACCGAAACCGAAAATCCATCTAATAATGGTTTTTGATTGTTTTCTTAATATGGTTGTTTATTGGCATCAAAGCTCACGGTTTATATGATACTTTATTAATATTGTTTGATTAGAGATGGCACATCTCTACAAGAGCAGACTTCAAACTTATGCACAAAAGAGAAACATTGCTTTCCCTACGTATACGTGTGAAACACAAGGTCCTCCGCATTCTCGTCTCTTCAAATCACAAGTAACCATTGATGGACAAACCTATGTGGGACCCGACTTTAGCACGACCTTGAAAGAGGCAGAACATGCAGCTGCTAAAGTTGCTTTCATGGCATTATCAATGGATGGAGCGCAAGATGTTTGATACTTATATCTATCTTTTTTATTAATCTTACTTACACTATTTCAATGTATCAACTCTTGCTGTGTATTTTTTTGATTCAGGATGACAGTATGTACAAAAGTTTATTACAAGAATTAGCTCAGAAGAAAAATCTTCTTCTACCGGTTTATGCCACAAATAGAACCGGCCCGCCTCATTCGCCATGTTTCATTTCTACGGTTGAGGTTTCAGGTCAGTGGGTTCTAAATGTTCAACTGGGTATGCACGTGCATATCCTGATAAAAATGTTGTATTGGTTTGTAGTGTAGAAACATAAAAACAAGAAACTTTGTTTAGTAATGCATATCCTGATCATAGATCTTGGATTTGCTACTGAAAAGGTGAAAGCTACGTGGGAGAAGCAGCACGGACGAAGAAACAATCAGAGATGAATGCTGCCAAGGTTGCTTATACAGCTCTTATTGAAGGTGATACATGCATTTGATATTCTCTTAAGACGCTTCATGATGTTTTTTAATGGCTATTACGTTTTATAACATATTATATGAATTCACGTATCAGTGAAACCATTAGGATGCCCATCCTAATCGTTTCACTAGGTGTATTTGACATGCTAATTATTTATTATTATTTTAGACAACAAGTTATTTGGGCTAACCCATTTGACCCGTAACAAAAGGCGTTATCCAACCTGACAATTTTGCCTGCCACATCTAGTCCACACAAGTTACTACTAACTTCCATCATACACGTCTTAGATGAAGATAACAGTTGCCTATTTCCGTAAAGTAACCTTTTTGTTTTCCCTTTTTGTTGCATCTTTAATGTTTAGGTGGACCAAGAACAAACAATGCAACTGCTGTCTCTAACATTGTAGGAACTTCTACAAAAAATGCAAGTACTGCTGTCTCTAACATTGTAGGAACTTCTACAAACAATGCAACTGCCGTCTCTAACATTGCAGGAACTTCTAGCTCTGGTTCTTCCAACTTGCAGACGGTTATCACTCCGAAAAATGAACCAAGCACTAGTAAGATGCAAACAATCATCACCAACCGAGTTAGTTATGCAATTCCAAGTGACCCAGAGAAAGCAAAAGGTAATATTGCAAAGATCTTAAGATATATATTTATAAGCAGGGGGTTGTAAATGGAAATTAACATAGTAATCCAAACTCATGTATGATTTATAACTAGAACCGGCAAGCTGAGTGTTCTGGCATTTTTGGGTCAAGGGCCAAAACTAGCAAATTTGTTATGTCAGAATGGCTCGGGTCAGCCGGTTAGTTTGCAAGTACATCAGTCAAAATCGTCCCTTTTTTGTGGTTCAAGTTATAAATACTCATACTGTCGTACTCACCCGTTGGAGTGTGCATCTCCATTTTAATTATTCATGACTATATTCTTGAAGCTTCAAATTCTAAATCCAGTTAGTGTAAAGTACTAACTCCTTATAATCTTTTTAGGGTATCTTGAATTAAAAGATTTACAAGATGTTATAGAGAAGCATACAATGACGTTGCCACCTATCATGATCCATCAACCGCAGCCAACATCCACACCGAGTATTGTTGATCACGCAAAACCAGATATCAAACAGAAAAACCATGTAATTCAAACCAGTGAAGGTACATGTGTGTTCCATCACTCTTGTATATAATTTCAAATCCTACTTATTTAGCCCACTTAGCATCTGTATTGTTTCATTTGTATGGTATAATTAGAGTTAACAACCATGAGTTATCCTATCGTTAGGGTCAGGCTCAAATGGTAAAAAAATCAAACAGTCTTTCAATGAAACCACTTCAATCCCAGTAATGGATTTGCGCTCTGCAAAATCCTCACCGAGTGTTGCTGATGTTCCAAAACCAAGTATCATACTCACAAACCATGCAGTTCAAGCCGGTGAAGGTACATGTGTTTTCCAACACATATAAAAATATTAAATCCTACTTATTTAACAATTATGCGCATCTTATCTTTAGGGTCGGGCTCAACTGGTAAAAAAATCCAATCTTTCGTCAAGGAAGTGACATTAAACTCAGTGACGGATTCGGGTTCTACAATGCCACAATCAACAAAGATACTGATTCGACCGCATGTACAAGGAATGACATATGATGGTCCCATCCAAGTTTCAGATAATGAATGGGTGGCTATGAAAGTGAATGCTCATGATGGTATGTAAGATGAAGCTATGTAGTTTCTTAAGTCCTTTTGGATCTATGTGGTATTTAGACAAGTATTATTGGGTGAACTAGGTGTTCATGTATCTAGACTCTCGGGTTTTGGTTCCTGGAAGACGGTATCACCCGGGCCTAGTTTTACAATTTTTAGAACATGTAATGTTCACTAATAATCTCAAGGCGATATATTGTAACATGTTTGAGTAATGGTCACAAAATAGGCCGGCGCCAGTTAAAAGTATTAACGGGTTTGAATCAAAACGAGCATTTTCTTTGGTTACGAGTGTTTTATTCCGTAACGTTTTGTACCTTTTTTTTTTCTTCTTTCTAAAGTTAAATATTTCTTTTAGTCGTATGCAATTAGTATATTAAATATTGTTACAAAGGTGTGTTACTAATTGTTTTCTTTAAAAGAATTATATGTGAATTATTAAGAAAGTGGTCTTAAAACCAAAACCAGTTTGGAATCAATAAAATTGTAAGTTAAACGTTTCCATCTCAACCTTACAAAACTAAACTGGTTACAAAATAACTCATGCCTTTTTAATGAAAACTAATGAAGCCTAGTTATCCAGGGTGATCCAATTATGAAAGTCGATTTTATACGCTTTACAAGCAGATACAACATTGAGCAACCTAAACTCGTCTTCTTTGTGCTTTATGTCTAAAGTGAAACTTGAATTTGACGATTTTTATACTCTTTTATATATGTTATGTCTCAACTCTTAAGTGAGAGTGTCAGACTAGAATTTAACGGCTCTAATCTATATCGGCTTGCTTTATGCCTCAAGCGACACTAGAATCTTACGCTTTTTATGCTCTAATTTTTATCCGCTCGTCTTAACTCTCAAGTGAAGCTAACGCTTCTTGAGCAACGAACACTAGACATACATCTTTGCCACCAAACGAAACTGGTTTTGAACCATTTTAATATCGTCCATTGTTCCAAACAACTCAGGTAACCGGAGATACTGCACAACCAACGACGATGAACGTCCTCCGCCTCCTCCACCGCCGCGGCTACGCCACCAGATACAGCGGCAGAGTCATCACCGAACTCGACAACGGCCGATCATTCGCCGTCGAAGTCCAAATCCCCAACATCCAACTCCACGACCAAAGAGGCTATCCCCTCCCTCGCCGTGAACTCATCTGCAAAGTTATCAACATCCTCTCCACTTCATCAAATCCATTCATCGAAATTTCAGACTATTTCCAAACCCTAACCCTAACACTAACTGTTCCAGAAGCTTCCGAAATCCTCAAATCAATTCACTCCACATCTCTCGCTCTTCAATTCTTCCGGTTTTGTCATACTTCAATCCCTAAATTTCGTCATGATTGCTTCACTTTCAATCGTATACTGTTGATTTTGTCTAAATCGAGCTCAATCGATCGGTTTGATTCTGTACGGCGGATTGTTGATGAGATGGAGCGGTTGCGTGTGCGTGGCAACATCTCGACTGTTAATATTTTGATTGGCATATTCAGTGGTGGTGAGGATTTGGAGAGGTGTTTAATGCTGGTTGAGAAATGGGAGCTTAGGTTGAATAGGTATAGTTATAAGTGTCTGTTACAAGCGCGGTTACGTGGCCGTGATTCGAATAAGGCGATGGAGATTTATGATGAGATGAGAAGAAAAGGTTATCAACCGGATGTTTTCTCTTACAATATGTTGCTTGATGCTCTTGCGAAAGACGATAAGGTATGATTTATGTTACATTTAACATGTATTTGTGGTAGATTGATAGACTGATAGTGATGATTGTTGTAGGTTGATAAGGCGAACGAGGTTTTTGAGGAGATGAAGAGGAGGCATTGTGAACCGGATGAATATACGTACACGATTATGATTAGAATGAGTGGGAAACATGGGAAGCCTGATGATTCGATAGCGTTGTTTCAAGAAATGGTATCAAAGAGCTTAGCTCTGAATTTAATTGCTTATAATACGATTATTCAAGCGCTTGCTATGAGCAAGATGGTGGACAAAACTATATATCTTTTTTCAAAAATGGTGGAAAATGATTGTAGGCCGAATGAGTTTACTTATAGTGTGGTTTTAAATCTCTTGGTTTCGGAAGGGCAGCTTGGTAGACTAGATGAAGTTGTTGAAATGTCGAAAAAGTACATGAACAAGGGGATATATGCGTATCTTGTTCGTACGCTTAGTAAGTTAGGGCATGCTAGTGAGGCTCATCGTCTATTTTGTTACATGTGGAATTTTCATGATAAGGGAGATAGGGATGCGTATTTATCCATGCTAGAAAGTTTATGCAAAGAGGGTAAAATGGTTGAAGCTATCGACTTGTTAAGTAAGATTCATGAAAAGGGGATAAGTTCCGATACTATAATGTACAACACTGTGTTCACTGCTCTTGGGAAATCAAAACAGATATCACATCTTCAAGATTTATACGAAAAGATGAAAAAGGAGGGACCTTTACCGGATATTTTCACATACAATATCTTGATCTCGAGCTTTGGTAGAGCTGGAAGAGTGGATGAGGCTGTTAACATATTTGATGAGCTGGAGAACAGTGATTGTAAGCCTGATATTGTATCTTATAACTCTTTGATAAACTGTTTAGGCAAAAATGGTGATCTTGATGAAGCACATATGAGGTTTAGAGAGATGGAAGAGAAGGGGTTGAATCCTGATGTTGTAACGTATAGTACGCTTATTGAGTGTTTTGGGAAGTCGGATAAAGTAGACATGGCTTGTAGATTGTTTGATGAAATGCTTTCTTACGGCTGTTGTCCCAATATCGTTACGTATAATATATTATTGGATTGTCTAGAGAGATGTGGAAGAACTGCTGAAGCTGTTGATTTGTATGCAAAGCTTAAAGAACAAGGATTAACACCAGATTCAATAACATATTCTATTCTTGAACGCTTACAAAACGGGTCTCCTAGGAAATTTAGGATCCGGAGACAAAATCCGATTACTGGATGGGTTGTTAGTCCTTTAAGATGATACTTAGATTACAAGTTTACAACCAATTTTGAGTGTTGCTTGTTGAGATATGGACCTGTTTGTTGATGAAATTTTGATGCTGAATTTGGAAGATGGCGAAGTGGGTCTGCTTTTCTTTGATCTACTCTGCAAGACCATGTTTTGCATTAGTTAGAGGTGTCAACAGTCAACGCGACTCGTTTTGAAAAAAAATGTACCCTTTTTTGACCCTAATTCATTCTGACTCGAGTATAAGGTATTTACCAGATGTGAAGCTTTCTTGATCAGTTTGAGTATAATCTGTTACGACATAAAATGATGTGTGTCATTTAAATGCATAAGTCAAGATGACAGCCAAATAGGTGGCAATATGAACGAGCGCAAGCTCATTCTGTTCCAGAATAATTGGCGTGATTCAAGATCTTTAACGAAGGCGGCCTTGGTGAAAGCTTCTAGTTGATACTATTACACTAGTAGAAAAAAATTAACAGACCATGTTTGTATAATTACTTTAAATTATTTAGTGTATCATTTTTCAATAGCTGATCAACATTGTGTAACTTGTAACCTGTTTGACCTGTTTGTGCTAACCGTTTGACCCAATTAGTCATAAGTTAAATCTAGTACATGTAGCTGAACCCAACAATCCAACATAAACGGTTTCACTGGAAGTGTTCTTTATTCTTGTTGTGGCTTTTAAACTAG
Organism: Tagetes erecta; assembly: GCA_030867185.1. Taxonomy (NCBI): domain Eukaryota; kingdom Viridiplantae; phylum Streptophyta; class Magnoliopsida; order Asterales; family Asteraceae; genus Tagetes; species Tagetes erecta. Next base: position 1,710,857 of record CM061489.1, on the reverse strand, counting down.
CATAAATCTGTTTCTTTCACGAGTTAAAGGAAAATAATTTTGAATACAATACAAGTTCCGTTGTAGTCTAGTTGGTTAGGATACTCGGCTCTCACCCGAGAGACCCGGGTTCAAGTCCCGGCAACGGAAATATTTTTTGCTAATTAATCACACAACTACAATGATCGTTTCTCACTGGTAAAGATCATCCAAGGTTTTACACTATTCAGCTCCTATAATACGCGGGGATGGTGATGTGAGGAATTGTTTGTATGAACTTGAGTTGCCTAAATGTCATAGCATTAGTGTTGTAACAAATTGTTCATGGTTGGTTGAGGGTTCCGGGTGGGTTCGTATGTCAATGACAGGTCGGGTTGCTTGGTAGGCTAAAGTTCCAATAGACTACAACGGAACTTGTAATGCTTTGAACTTCATTATCAATAAACACAAAAGAGAATCACTTTGTAACAAGATAACAACAGCAAACAAACTCAATGTTAAAAAAATAGAAAAAAATATGGGGTGAGAGAGGCTCGAACTCTCGACCTCAGGATAACTCTTATTGCTATGAGACCTACGCGCTAGCCAACTGCGCCACCACCCCATTTGTGGTTGTTTGTAGTTGCTTCAAATCTAAATCATTTTAGTTGAGACAATATTAATTAGTTGCTCATTTAACCCATAGTCTGCATATCAAGATTCATTTTTTAGTGAAACTTTATTGATAGATTGATGTTTATTCAAAGAAAACAATGGGAAACATAATAGGACCAAATATGGGTACAACACAATGTTAAAATGAAAAGCTTTAAACATATGCATCAGGGTTTTTTATAAGGTAAGCTTCAACAACCTTATAAAGTCCTAAAACCTTTTCTTTGCCAGCCTTAAGTTCTTCTTCATTGATCTCAAAATCGCCATGTGTGTAGATAGTTGTCGTCATCTTGGAGATCGTCCCACCGTCAGCCGAACCCTCAAACTTAATATCATAAAACACCTTTTTGATCTTGTCGGATATACCCATTCCTTCGATCAAAGTGTACTTGTAAGTGAAGGTCTTCTCGTCTATTTCATCGATTTGGTGCTTCGAGAAACCTGCATACAAGAAGTGAATTAAACAACAAAACATATATGTAGGAAAATATTAGTACCATTTTGACCATGTTACTTGTGAACATGTTGTGTTAATTGGGTCGTGTTTTATTCTTATATCTTATATCTTAAACGTGTCAAAACTAATGTAGTGTTTGTGGGACAACCCAACCTGACTCATACCCAAAAAGTGAATTATTGCATCTCTAACGAATTTTAACATGTTTTAACGTCCAACTCGAATCATTTTGACATGTTTTCTAACACGTCAACGCACCTATCGTGTGATAAATATAATCATACCTCCAGCAAAGTTAATTTGCTTAATGCTTCCGGCCCCACCGTCGCCTTTAAGAATTTCGACGCTTTTGATAGCATCCGGCAAGAGTTTTGGCATCAAATTATGCGAGTCAAGGATCGAGGCCTTGAAAATCCTAGCCGGAAGAACGGATGAAGTGTGCTCATCGGTATATGTTATGACACCCATGACTATGAATTTGCAAGGCTAAAAGATGGTTGAACAGTTAATTTGAGAGTGTTTTAGATGATGGACATGTTTGGTTAATGATGTGTTGTATTTATAGGTGCAAACTTGAGCAACTATTTGATTAGATTTTAGTATTGATAGAGCTTTGTAAATTTGTACTTTGTGCAATTTTAATTGTACCTTGCATTGGCAAGCTCATGTGAGCATACACATTCTGTTACTTGTCCACATGTGATTTGGACTTGGGCACTATGAACCATTTAAATCAAACAAAATGAAGCATAAGTTTCCCCAATTCTGGTTTTAGTTTTAAATGTTTAATGGCTTTTAATGTGTACTTGTCACCTGTGTGTGTCTTGATCCATTGTGTCTTGCATAGATGTATTGAATTAAACATTTGTGATAACAATACCTTCATTTCACTTATATCGTGTTACATGTGTTACACAATATGACTTATAATCTGTTTGATCCGATTCCGTTTTGTGTTTAACCATTTGACCCGATAAATCATAACTCAAATCTACCACTTGTGACTATATCCAATATAAATGGCTTCAATGTATGTGTTCTCAATTCTTGTAGTGTTTTCTTCTTTTTTTTTAATCTTAACTTGTCTTTATAGTTGCTACAGTCTTAAATGGTTTCAGTTTTAACCCGTTTGACCCGAGTTAATTCTATATACAAAGCTTTAAGATTTCATTTGATAAAATATTCAACCGGATATGTTTGTGTTAACGCTCTTGCTTCGAGTTGCATGCAGGACGAAAGCCTCCCATTTCACTGACTACTAAACCAAGAGATTGTTGGCATTTTATAACGTAACGTAAAGAGAAAAATAGTAAAAAAATTATGGGGTGAGAGAGGCTCGAACTCTCGACCTCAGGATAACTCTATATTGCTATGAGACCTACGCGCTAGCCAACTGCGCCACCACCCCATTTGTGTTTTTTCTTGTCCATAATATAAATATATGTTGAGTTATTTCTAACAATGAGTGAATTTTTTTTACTAAAGGCTTTATTCTTTTGTTGGAATAGTTGAGATTCAGAGATTGAGACGGTGCCATAATGGTAGTTGATAGTGTATGATATGAATTAGGATGTAAACAAGTCGAGTTTGAACTTTTTAATCAGGATTTAACGGGTTATTCATAGTAATGTTTGACTTCGAAGGAGCAATGATTTATTTTCAGTAGGCTATATTTTGCTATTCAAGACATCGTTTGTTACTCATTTACTTGTTGACCAGGGTCTAGCGGGTCATTCATAGCAATGTTTGACTCCAAATTAAATGACCAATGATTTATTTTCAGTAGGCAGGTTATATTTTGATATTCAAGAAGTCGTTTATTACTCATTTACTTGTTGACCAGGGTTTAGCGGGTCATTTATAGCAATGTTTGACTTCAAAGGACTAATGATTTGTTTTCAGTAGACTATATTTTGCTATTCAAGACACAGTTTTTACTCATTTACTTGTTACCCTATTGTAAATTCTTTGATCATTATATATTAACATTGCTACTAGCGAGCTGATGTCAAGTAATTTTCACAATAAAAGGTAAAAAAATTACTCAAATTTTATTGATGATGTGATGTTTATTCAAAGATAACAATAGGAAACATAAAAGGGCCAAATAACACAAAGTAACATGAGAAACTTTAAACATATGCATCAGGATTTTTGATAAGATATGCTTCAACAACCTTGTAAAGCCCTGAAATCTTTTCTTTGCCAGCTTTTAGTTCTTCTTCCTTGATCTCAAAATCACCATGTGTGTAAATAGTTGTGGTCATCTTGGAGATCGTCCCACCGTCAGCTGAACCCTCAAACTTAATATCATAACACACCTTTTCGATCTTGTCTGATATACCCATTCCTTCGATCAAAGTGTACTTGTAAGTGAAGGTCTTCTCATCAAGTTCGTCGATATGATGCTTTGCGAACCCTGCATACAAAGATTGATATAAACAAGATGCACATATGTATAGGGGATATATGTTAATAGTAATTTGAGTGAGAACTGACAGTTTTGACCTATTTACTTATGTTTTTGATAAAAAGTTTATCTTAAAAACGGATTAAATCAACAAAGGTGGCTAGTCAGTATGAACATGTTAAACAAGTTGAAAGTTACACATGTTATCTAATACAATAAACTTCCTCCTAAATTGTTTAATAAGTTGACACGTACCGTAAGTGTTTTGGGTCAACCCAACATGTTATCTATATTTACATGACCAAATGCCCTTTTTGGGACAAATATAACCTTACCTATAGCAAAGTTAATCTGCTTAATGCTTCCAGCCTGACCGTCACCTTTGATAAATTCGACGTTTTTAATAGCATCCGGCAAGAGCTTTGGCATCAAGTTGTGCGAGTCGAGGATCGAGGCCTTGAAAATTCTAGCCGGAAGGACGGGTGAAGTGTGCTCATCAGTGTATGTTATGACACCCATGATTTTGAATTTGCAAGGCTAAAGATGGTTAATTTGAGAGTGTTTTAGATGATGGAGAAGTTGGTTGATGATGGGTTTATTTATAGGTTCAAATTTGAGCAACTATTTGGTTAGATTTTGTAATGGGTGATCTTTACAGAGTTGTACATTGTGCAATTATAATTGTACCTTGCATGACAGGCTCACGTTGAGCTTTATGGGATATACACATTCTGCTTTTTGTCCACATTTGAATTGGGCTTTTGCCACAATGAACCATTAATATCAAACAGAATTAAGCATAAGTCTCATTTTTTTTTGTTTTAGTTTTAATGTTTATTGGCTTTTAATGTGTACTTGTATGTGTGTTTTTCATCTATTCGGTCCTGCATACAAGTATAATACTGGTGTAAAGGCTTTTAAAATGTTGTAGCATTTATGTTAAAAACTCTTTTAAATTGTCTATAATTATATATAATGTATTTTTAACTGAAAAACTCAACATTTTTTTTCAAGTTGATCATGTTGAAGCCAAAAATAGTCCAAAGAACCTTAATTTGCTTAACCATAAGAACTTGTTACTGGAAAAATCAAGGAATGCTCGTCGGTTCCCTCCTAACCAACGAGATCAGGTAAGTCATAGGCCATAGCTTGAGACGAAGATGTGGCTTTTAAGAAGTTATAACAGAAAAACATTATTAATTAGAAGTATGATTCAAACATGAAGTCTTTCCTAAAGAGAAATCTTTGCTATATATAGAGAAACTTTAATAGACATTGTTAGGGACTCGGTCTCTTATGCGGTGTACGTGGTGTTTAGATGAAAAAAATTGTATGTTTAGTTCACTTAAGAGAGAAGTTGTTAACTATTATGTTAGGATCCGTACAGAATCACCTTAATTACAAAACTAAAAAATCATTGATTTTTATACATGTAAATTAAGGAACCATTTATTTACATGCATGTAAACTAAGGAAAAATTTGATTTACATATATGTAAATTAGTGATATTAGAGTAGTCAATAACTTGATCAAGAGACAGAAATTATTATTTTTTGTTCTGGTGATAAAAATATGTTCTATAATGACCCTCACCCGTCAACCATTTACTTATTTCTACTTATAACATAAGTTCTTTAAATAAGCAATCATGCATAATCATTGGCGAGGCATAGAAGGGACCAAGGAGGGTCCGGTCCACCCCAGTTTTTTCCGTCCGAAGTGTTGTTTTGTTGATCGGTTGTTGATTTTTTATATATATATATTGAGTTTGGCCCCCCGAAACAAAGCATTATAAAAAAAATAATGGGTTTTTTAACTTTGGTCCCCCCGAACTAAAAATCCTAGCTTCGCCTCAGTATAATGTGTTATATATAAGATCATAGTTTAATATATAGTGTACAATATATTATAAAATACAAAACAACCATTAAACAAACTAAAACATTAAAAGTGATGCAACAAATTATTCATAAAAAATCCTATATATTTTAGAACTAGTACAAGAATGAACAACTACTAGCAATATTTAAGAATTGGATTAACTTAATCATAATTAATTAAAGTTAACTAAACCATAGCAAATGGTGAAGTAGACTTTTCAAACCCACCACCAAGTGCTTTGACCCGATTAATCTTCTTTTTCATCATACCCGTATCCTTATCGGACCTCCGACCCGTTTTATTAGCAAATGCGGGTGGTGAATGTTTACCAACATTAATCTTGTTTTCAATATCTTTACTTGCACCTCCATTGATGAGTATACGTGTTATGCCTACATAATGTAGTGATTCGGCTATTTGCATTGCGGTCATGCCTTTGTTTGTTCTTGCTTTTAAATCTACACCTTTTTTCACTAGTAGTTCAAGGACGTCTACGTTGCCGGATTCGACCGCGCAATGTAAGGCAGTGTAACCGTCTCCATCGCGTGTGTCGATATTGGCACCTTTTTCGATCAAGAGACGAACCACGTCCGTGTAGCCCTTGAATGAGGCTCGGTGTAAAGCGGTCCATCCGTGTTGGTCTTGCCCGTTGATGAGGGCTCCGTTTTCAAGAACTCGGTTGATGGTTCTCACTTCGCCTTTTCTTGCGGCTAGACATAATCGGTCACCTAGCCCGAGTGCGTCGAAGAGCCTTGTGTGTCCGTGCTCTTTTGCCATATCGTAAGCGGTTTTTCCTGATCGGTTTCGGATGTTTTTGTTTGCTCCTTTAAGTAGTAGAAGCTTGACCATGTTGTCGTCCCCGTGAGAGGAAGCTATATGCAATGGTGTCTCGTTGTTGGCTAAGTTTCCGATATCAGGATTTGCTTCGGCGGTCAATAGTACCCGAGCGCAGTCACGTCTTCGCTCTTTCACCGCCAGGTGTAAAGCAGTGTTCCCGTCTTTTGTAACCGCATTCACGTTTGCTCCTTTTAGTAAAAGAATCTTCAAAACATCCACATGGCCTCCACTGGTTGCAAGGTGCAGCGGACCCCATGTGGATGACTCTGACCTCTCAGTATTAGCTTGATGAGCTAGTAATAGCTCAACAATCAAGCTATCACCTGAGGCGGCTGCATCCTCAAGCGGACTTGTTCCTGACCGGCTCCTAGCCTCAACATCCGGCTTGAACTCGAGTAGCACTTGAACTAGATCCGCTCGTCCTTGTGCAACCGCCAAGTGGAGTAATGATTGACCGTCTTCATCAATCGAGTCGACCGTTTTCCAATCCGGGTCACTCTTCTCTAGCACATCCCTTATTTCATCCAAGGGCCCATTCTTGATTAGTCTAGTTATCACCATAGAGCCAACAAACATGACCTTAATACCACTATCAACAAACACTTGCTTCTTTCTAGTAGTAAACCACTCAATCGGGACCGTATCATGGGTCGATGACGGGTTTTTAACCGCCGCTCCAGGAACCACCACGCTATGTAACAAAAACGAATCATCACAATATGGAAACGACCCCGGGAGACTTGAATTCGGAAGAAAATCATAAGTAATCTCCACAATAACCGTTGTTAGCGGAGATATGATCCCGGATTGTGGTCGGATGGTATAACGAGCCTTGTTCATCGGTTGCAAGCGGAAAGCTACCGGCATTGTGTACATAACATTTCTCAAAGTAAGTCGACCGTAACACTTTTGGCCTTGTTCGAGTCGTATTGCAACCACATTAGATGGCTCTAAACTTATCAACCGGTCCATGACCTTCCTTAAAGATGCTCGTACCGGTTGCCTTCGTTGCGGTTTTCTTTCGTTCGAATTGAAAACCGAAAAAAGAAGCAAGATTTTATGATCAAAATTGGATTATAGGGTATGTAAATAAGAAGGTTAAAAGAGTGCCGGCCATCACTAGGGGCTTCCAAATGGTGATGTTAATAACAATGTGAAATTGTTGCATTAGGCGTACTTTTTCTCTCTCTGTCACTTTCATCATTGTGTTTTGTTTCCTTTGTACAATGCATACACTTTTTATGCTAGACAAGCTACACGTACCAATCTCAATATTCCATCGGTCTAGTGACACTTTTTTATTTAGGTTACTTAAAAAGTTTAAATTCTGTAATCTAATAAACCTTTTAGTTTGTCGTGGCAAAATTTTTGCTCGTAATCAGAGGTGTAAACGAGTAAAGTCGTGTCTTAATTAGCTCGGTTCTAATACGTTATGAGAGTTTTGGCTTGGGCTCGACTAGTTTATATTCGTTATTTTATTTAGATACACTGATAGCTGGTTTTATATGTATTTATAATTGTAACTTATGTATTATTGAATTATTTCTATCATGGTAAATATATATTTAGTGTATTAAATAAAATTTACAAAAAAATATATCTTCGCTTGGGCTCATTTAGGCTTATTGAGAGCTTAGTCAGTCTCGTATTGTGAAGCTTTATATGTATCGATAGCCGATAGGGATATTTAACGGAGAAGATTTCTTGTAGTTGATCTTAAGATCATGAGTTTCGTCCTATGATCGAAGTGCATGGCTTTCTTTAAAGCTTTTTCTTAGTGAAAAAACAAGCAAATTATCAGCAACCAATCAGGTCTAGTCCTAAAGACTAAGTAAATGAACGCCTCGAATTAGGTTCAAATACAAAGTCTAAATTTCCTAGAAAGTCTAAGAAGGAATTTGGACCATTAGATCTAATATTAAATGAAGATCAATGGCTCATAAACACAAGGTGGCATAATGGTAAATAGTTATAACTTTAAATGGTAGGCCAAGGGTATATTAGTCTTGTCTCATTTTCAAATTCCACCCTCTTTTTTAAACGTCCATAACTTTTACATACGACAATATTTTTTAATAAAAATTACACCAAAAAAACGAGCGTTTTTTTATCTTCAAAACGCATATAATATTGATATATAAAAAATGAATTTTTTTTTTGAAGTTTCAGCTTATTGTGTTATATTTTTCAGCTCATTGTGTTATATTTTTCAGCTCATTGTGTTATATTAGTCAAGACATTGTGTTATATTTTTCAGATTGTGTTATATCCGTCAGGTCATTGTGTTATATTTTCATCAGGTCGTTGTGTTATATTTTCATCAGGTCGTTGTGTTAAATTTTCATCAGGTCGTTGTGTTATATTTTCATCAGGTCGTTGTGTTAAATTTTCATCAGGTCGTTGTGTTATATTTTCATCAGGTCGTTGTGTTATATTTTCATCAGGTCGTTGTGTTATATTTTCATCAGATGGTTGTGTTATATTTTCATCAGGTCGTTGTGTTATATTTCATCAGGTCGTTGTGTTAAATTTTCATCAGGTCGTTGTGTTATATTTTCATCAGGTCGTTGTGTTATATTTTCATCAGGTCGTTGTGTTATATTTTCGTCAGGTCGTTGTGTTATATTTTCGTCAGGTCATTGTGTTATATTTTCATCAGGTAATTGTGTTATATTTTCATTAGGTCGTTGTGTTATATTTTCATCAGGTCGTTGTGTTAAATTTTTATCAGGTCGTTGTGTTAAATTTTCATCAGGTCGTTGTGTTATATTTTCATCAGGTCGTTGTGTTATATTTTCATCAGGTCGTTGTGTTATATTTTCGTCAGGTCATTGTGTTATATTTTCATCAGGTCATTGTGTTATATTTTCATCAGGTCATTGTGTTATTTCAGATCATTGTGTTATTTCATTAGGTTATTGTGTTATAACACAATGACATGAATAAATAACACAATGACTTGACAAATAACACAATGAGCTGATAAACGTGAAATTTTTTTTTTGTTTTTTATATATGATTATTATACGCGTTTTAAAGATAAGAAAACGCTCGTTTTTATGGTGCAATTTTTTAAAAAAAATAATATCGTATGTAAAAGTTATGGACGTTTAAAAAAATGGGGTGAAACTTAAAATATAGAGACATTACCATCTTTACCCTTCCTTCTAATTTTAAGGGAGTGCCACATGTCATCATCTCATGACTTCTTAGACTTTCTAGGAAAATTAGACTTTGTAGTATAACTCCACTCTGAAGGCCTCACGAATGAGAGTAGTTAGAAGTTTTGCGTTTGTCTAAATTGAAAAGTTCTATATATTGTACTCATTATTGTTTATGCTAAAATTTTAAGGTTATTCTTGGAGATTTGTGATGTTGAAAGTAAATCAAAAGTGACAAAGGTAGGATCAAGAAATAGGTTAAAACTTAAAACCTTTGGTATGTTGCTATTATTCTTTTTGTTAAAAATTGTCTTCATGCATGATGTCATTTCAAATTTCAGTTTTACTCCAAGACATGCATTTGATATTTCCAACAAGGGGACTAGTTTTGTAAGCTACTACAAAGTAGAGGGTCATCATTTCTGAATTTTGTGAATTTGGAACCATAACACATTGCATAACAAACAAAAACATTGTTGTACATTTTGTAACTGAAAGATTAACTTGGGATAGAAAGATTGTGAAGAGGAGCTAGTATGATGAGAAGAATGAATCAATTAGGATACTACTTTAGTTAATTGTTAGATTAAAATCAATGGCACATCCTTATGGGGTCAAGATGGGCGTCAGCCGCCACGCGTTTTTTCGACAGATGTGCCGATTTTTTCCCGATAGCTTAAATTTGTATGGGGTGAGGTTCATTACAGAACTACTTCTTATTGCGAGAACAAAAGGAACCATTGACTTACATAAATATAAATTAAGCTTTGTAATATTTAGATTTGTTACATATGTGTATATTTGCCACAAAAAAATGGTTGTGTTTCTATATTCAAATACTTATGTCTAATTTTCACATATATAAAGACAACTTAACTTAATTTACATGTATGTAAATTAGTGGTTCCGTAGTTCTATAAATAAAAATAGTTTTGTAAGGATCCTAACCCAATTTGTGTGTGTTGTGTGTGTGTGTATATATATATATATATTAATCTTGCTCCCGTATAAAATACAAATTATGGATCCTGTGATTTGCAGCCCTTGTGTTACGAATGTGCAAGATCCCCACTGATTAAAATGATGTGATCCATAGTTCTTTTTATTTTGGCATGATGATGAAAAAATATAAAATTATAATGGTCTCTTTTAATTTGTATCATCATACTTATACAAGACTCAAGGGTGAATCTAAGAGGTTTTGATAAGGTATCACTTGTACAAAATCTTCAATAGATCGATGTCACTTGTTAAACAAATATGTAAGTGGTGCATAAAAATAGTTTCAAACGTTATAAAATAGGGTTATTGGATTTAATCACCTCCAACTATTAGTTATTGGCCGTTGTCACCCTCAAGTATCACTTTGGCCAATATAACTCCCAACTAAACACTTTGGTGTCCGTATCACCAAAAGTCAACCAATTCAAGTCACTTTTGGTTAACTTTTGATTATTTTTTGGTTAGCTTTCGGTGTTACGGACACCGTATCATCAAAAGTAAACCAATTCAAGTCACTTTTGGTTAATTTTTGGTTAATTTTTTGTTAAATTTTGGTGATACAGACACCAAAGTGTTTAGTTGGGAGTTATATTGGCCAAAATGATACTTGAGGGTGACAGCGGCCAATAACCAATAGTTAAAGGTGATTAAATCCAATAACCCTATAAAATATAGAGGTATTGGATGGGGGCTTGTATATGTGTCCACTCCTTATTAGTGCTCTTGTTTATAGACATCTATATTTAGACATGATGATTTTTGTGTTTTTTATCTCGTATTCATTTAAGTCTGCTACACATTCTAAATGGGCATAATACGAAATGTTTGTGTGTTAGACTGTTAGAGTGTTAGTTGTATTATTTAGTCACATCTTACAAGGGCCAAATTAGTACTATGGGCCTCTTCTTTGCTCACTCTGGGCCTCTGGCCACTTTTTATTGCGAAGAAGCCCCGTTTGTACCTAAGTCTAACGCTAAATGAATGTCAAGTTTTGATATGATATGGGGTTTGCATGTTAGGTAAAAGTTTTTTTTTTCACTTGAGGTGAGTATTATCTTGATGGAGATATTTTCACCCGCGACTCCGTGAGTGTTCTAAATTAACACTAAATAACACTTCAAAAGTTTTTATACTGTGATGTCTGACATGACATGACAGTTATTTATTTGGTTTTATTAACCCAAACCATTAACAATCCCTACTTAAACTTTTGTAGCTTTTGTTTTAGTGTTTAGTCACCGCTTGAGTTACTTAAAGATATTTAAAGATATAAATATGATTTGAATACCTAAAAATGAGTTTTAATAAATACATATTAGTGAAGTTTAATTCATATGTCATATGTCACATCATATAAAACTAACTGAGCTAATAGTTAATTTGTCTGAGAGGGAGTGTTGTTATTTGTTGATAACAAAATGGAAAGTTAAGATAGACGTTTCAAATCAAAAGTTTGGACCATTGATGACCAACAGTCAGTATGTTACGGCCAATACGACGGTCAGCTCTTAGTTGCACCAAAGGCGTTCATAAATTAAAAGTAATTAAAAGTAACAATATAACTAAAATAAAACTTCATTCATTCACGTAGCAATTACACCCATTGATTACGGATTAAGTAACAAACAAACAATCCATAACTCTTTTTTTTTCTTTTCTTTTCTTTTTTATTACATTTTATTTCAACAACAGAAAACCACACTCATAATAGCTCTGCCTTCATGTACATCACTCCATCCTCTCTGCAAAATCAAAACACACAAAAAAAAAAACTTCAATCATTTGATCTTCATCTCATAAATAACAGTTCAAAAAACACAGAAATGAAGACATGTTAATCAAGTTAACAAGTTTTTAATCACTGTATGCATAGATCTAGGCCTGTTGACTGTCAAATCTGTTGAGAACCAAACAAAAAACCGTTGAAATACACTAGAACGATCAAGTTGTTTTGATATACGAGTTGAAGATCTAAATCATGCTTCAGTTCTTCAAATCGTTCATAGATGAGATGAAACACAGAAACAGATCTATTATCTATGTAGATCCGTACTAATTAGTGATCTTCGTTACATGATTCGTGAAATCATCACAATGATCATTAAACAAGTATAACATCGTTTCAACGATCATTCGCGTAAAAACTAAGCGCGCGAAAAGCAAATATGTATTAAAACCAATAGATCTGGAAACAGGAAGCATAAAGTATAAACATACCGATTCGATATCGAAGAGGATGAGCGACGGCAGAGATCTAATCACTGTCGCTGCTGCTGCTGCTGCCACCGTCATGGTGACCTTCCTTCTTCTTCTTCTTTTCTTTCTTCTTCTTCTTCTCACCTTCACCGCTATGTTCCTTGCTACCGCCATCTTCGCCGTGGATCTTATCCTTGATCTTATCAATTATACCTTCCTTATGCTCCGGCTTGTGTTCACCTTCATGCTTGTAATCAGACGATTTGTGCTCACCTTCATGCTTGTAATCGGACGATTTGTGTTCGCCTTTGTAATCAGACGATGTGTGTTCACCTTCGTGCTTCTTCTCTTCGTCCTTTTTGCCGCCGATGTGAAGTGCATCTCCGATTTTGTTAATGATTCCGGACATTTTGATCGCTGTTGATTTGATTTGTGATGAGAAAATGAGAGATTAGGTTTTGATTTGTGATGAGATATTGGGACAAGTGGAGTGGGTTTATATAGGGAAATTGAGATGACTACGTGGCGAAATGTATGTAGAAAAATATCTGTTTCGTGAGGACTATTTTAACATTATCCGTTTTTTAATACTATTATTATAACCGACCATTTTAATTCTTTCATTTATTATATTTCATATTTTTTTAGTTTTGTTTTTTTAAAGAACTTTTCAATTCCAACCCACTCAAAGTCGTACATAATTAACTCGACCCAAACATCACGTTACTCTACACCACATTTGGTTAACAAGGAATAGCTATAGGTTTAACGATCTTAATAACCAATGATCTTCGGCTAAAATAACTAAGGTAAGATACCTAATATTTCGTAAACTATGCAGGTTTTGGTTTGAGTCTCACGAGAGAAAAAAAGGGTTTCCATCAATTTGAATCCATATGGTGCAATTTGGGTTGATGGTAACAACAATAGTGGTTGTAGAATGTAAATTCACTTGAAGGACGTTAGCGAGGAACAAATTTAAAAAAGAGATTTTTAGATTTCAGCAAAAATGAAATGAGAAATCTGGTCTAGTAAAAGAATTTTAGGTGTTCTTGTAGTTGTTTGTAAATGGTTTGTGTTATAAAAATAAGCTCCGGCGAAGACCAACGGTGTATGATGGTAGACTGGTAGGCGGTTGCTTCATTTTAATACTAAGTGATCTAATAAGGTTAGGTAATATAATAGCTCATTCAAAGTATGTTTTCTCTTGTTGGAAATGATCACGTTGACGTACCCATTGAATTGTTAGGGATCGAAATTGTCGTTAAAGTGGTGTAATTTTCATATTTTGTATGTTCCTTTAATTTGCATATCCTATAACTCTCTTTTAGCCTATGGCTTTTTAAATGATATGCTCGTTTGCCGGTAAAAAAACATTATATAACCCAATGTACTTTGCATATTTCTTTTTTCCATCGTCAAACTCACGTAACTCCATGTCCCACTACTCTACTTCGTTATTAAGCAAAATAAAAATATCAAATAAAAACTCCAAGTTGTTTACGTGTCGAATCAACAACCTCAATGTTGTTAAACTATTTTAGAGATGAGTCGGGTCATCATACCTTTTATATAGCATAACACCTAAATGGATTATATTTTTTTAGAACGGCAATTTATTATATTACTCTTTTTATATTAAACTTTAAATATCTGTAGTTGTTTAAGTTTAAACTTAAGACCTTTTTGATGTGACCTTTAAATATCTGTAGTTGTTTACAGTGGCGGATCTAGAACTAAATATCAGGGGTATCCTATGAGAAAGTTTTCGCTTAAGGGTATCATAAATGTTTTTCAGGGGTATCCCGATACTTAAAACCATAAGAAAAAATGATATCATGATACTTAAACGAGTGAAAATTGTACTTCGTAACGAAAGTTGAGGGGTAGCCCGGGCTACCCCTGGGCTTTTCATAGCTCCATCCCTGGTTGTTTAAGTTCCTAAAGGTAAAGTCTCTCTCATATGACCATCAACCTTATGGTACCTAAACATATATCTCCTAATGTTACATGCATAATCCTTTTGATCGATTTTAACTTTTAGAAACACTTATACAACCATATAAGTTTTGTACATGTTCGGTTTAAACACTAGACAAAAGTTTAAATTTTCGGTTAACGTTCCAACCTTTCTTTCTTCTTGTTTAGACACCAGGTTTTCTGGTTCGACTGTTTTTTTCCAGTTCGGCCGACCGAGTCACATTCTAAGCGGTTCAACCCTCTAAATCGGACCGGTTTTATGTTTGGTTCGGTTAAGTCGATGATGGGTTTGGTTTTCAAAACACTATGATTAAGACCTAAAGTATTTGACGTGGCAACACAAAAATCAAAATAAAAGAGTGTCGGCAAGGATGGGTGGGGCCTGTTCGCCACGTGACAGACGCTGCTACCATGCTGACATTTTATGTGGGACCCATGAGATAATTTCTTCCTATCTTTGTTTTTTTGACCTTTTCTTTTTTCATGCTATCCACTCCTTTTCCGAGATCTCCTATTTCATTACTTTAACTTATTTAACATTTAATTTTTATTGTTTTTTTGTTTTTTCCAGAAAATAATATTGTATTGATAGAGTTAACAAATAACTAAAACCTAAAAAAAAAATACAAGTATGAAAAAACCAAAAATCAACAACAAACATCTTTTTTTTACGGCGAATAATAGGGCGAAGAACAGCCCAGATGAGGTAATTGCGAAACTCCACCCCACGCAGCTGCGCTGGATGTGTTGGGATCAGTACTTCAACCTTATAATTTTCCACCCCCGGAGAAAACCCCCACCTCCTGGGCCATTGACCCAGTTTGACGCGAAGCGACAAGGATAAGGTAAAACCGGTTTGCTCAGGACTCGAACCCTAGTGGGTCATTCCATCATAGCATTAATGGGTACCGCTGGGACAAAGCCCTGTTGGTCAACAACAAACATCTACCACATAAACAAAGAAACATAATTAACCAGAATAAAAAAAAGTTTCACAAAAAAATGAATGTTTTTATTGTTGTTGCGGGTCGTTATCCACAGCTTCACCAAAGACATAGTCTCACACAAAATCATATTTATCAAAGTCATGATCCTGTCAAAGAGAACTCTATCATATGCTTCACGTAGCAGCTATGTGCATAGCATGCAGAGCTTTCTTAAAATCATAGTCCCCGGCCTCTAGTTATGTTAGGAATCTTTTTTTATTGCTAAAATACAAAAACAAACAAGAGAATTTTATAATTTTTTTAGATGTATAAAATAATACCTTTTTATATAGGTAAGTTTTTCAATACATAAATTTTCACTTTTTGTTGTGGATACATTCGATTCCAACTAATGATGCTAATGTTTAATTTCAAATGTATTAATAAAAAGAACGTCTATAATCAGGTAAACACTAGCTAAATCATTTGAATTCGTGAATTTTCTTAGACGATAGATCAGAAAGCCACCTATTAACAAAGCCAAATGTATTTATAGTAGCTAAAACGAAAATCGTTTAAATCCCGAGGTAACTAACTTGGTTTAACATTTTTTTTCTTATTGTCATTCCTTTCGTGTGAAGTGTCATGTCACACGCTTCTTCCCTACTGAACCCTAATTTTAATATTTACTTAGATGAGTCTCTTATAAAACTATGCAAGAGAAAATAAAAATAAAGTTAGTCTCGTTATCATACATTACTTGCTTGTTATCAGCAATTATTATTATTTAATTAAGGTATATTGGTTTTCATTGGTCCCAACTATCACATGTTGTCTTCTACCGGTCCCAACTATTGAATTGGCTGTTAACGGTCCCAACTTTTATCACCTTGGTATCCACTGGTCCCGTCGTTAAATTTTTTTAACGCCGTTAAGTTTTTTCCAAATTCAATACCGATGTTATAAGCCTTTTGATCGGAACGATAATATAAGTCGATTGATGGAAAAGTTACCTCAAAACGGTGCTCCGAACAACGAAATAGTGCTTCAATCGGGTGTTTAAACCTAACGGTGCTTCAATCGGATGTAAAATATTTATCGTTTAGAGAGTCTTTTCGAGAAAACTTTTACATCAATCGACACGTATTATCTTTCCGATCAAAAGGTCTAAAACATCGGTCTTGAATTTGGAAAAAACTTAACGGCGTTAAAAAAATTTAACGACGGGACCAGTGGTTACCAAAGTGATAAAAGTTGGGACCGTTGACAACCAATTTAAAAGTTGAGACCGGTAAAAGACAAAAGGTGATAGTTATGAGGACCAGTAAAACCAATATACCTTTAATTAAAAGTTGTGATATGTTTTTAATGATAAAGGGTGAAAAGAAATAATCTACTAACTTTTTGGATAACGAATTAATTCAAAGGTAATAAATCCTAAATTAAAGGACTTGATTTGTTTCTTTAATTTATATACATGTCGGCCTTATTGATGGGACCATAGTGCAGTTGATAAATCGCAATCGTTGATTTGCCAATTTTGCCCATTCAAAGATCAGAAAAAAAAACAGTTGATATATGTTTGATTTTACATGATCAAAGATTCAAAGGTGACTTCTTGACATAAAATAGTTTTTCATTTTCATCCATTTTTATTTTTTTTTCTTTTCACTTTTACTCACATTTTCAGTTGTTAGGTTGTGTGTGAAACTAAGAAATTAATATTCTATGGTTTGTAAGAGGAAAAAAACCGTCATTACCTACATTGATCACTCACTCGGTACTTGGTGTCATAAAAAACATTACATTAGCACTCATTTTAACCCAAATCTAGTTTAACATGAACTCGCTTTGATCTAGTCAAACGATCAACCCATCCCTTTTGAAAGTGGTTTCTTTCGAGACATGATTATTTCGTGATCTATCGGAGTTTTTTACCCATGGTAACACACTAACACGTGTATGGCAATTCCGTGAACAAACCAAACCCATATATGCGGAATCAAATTGTAGTTGTATTTATAATGGGAATTAGGTTCTGAAGATGTTAATCTTGATTTGATCTAATAAATAGTTTTATTTATTTGAGATTTATTAATTATTTAATTGAGTTAGTATTAGACTATAATTGAGTTTGATTATTTATCTAGGTTTATAGGTTTTACAGTTGGGTTAGGTTCACTATTTGTTTAGTATAAATTGGGGTTGAATGAGTCTTTATAGTAGTCCCGGTTTATTTATCTAAACAAGAGTCGAATAGTTGGTTCAGTTTGTGTGTTCGTGTTTGTGATTTTGGGTCTGATTTCCAACAATTGGTATCAGAGCGTGGTATTGACGGTTTTGAGAGTCGTTTTCCAAGCAGGGGAGTAACCCCTCGCGGGGTTGCAACTGCGGGGAGGTAGAAGACGAAGATAGAAGAAAAATGGGCGTTTGTAAAGATATTAGGAGGAGTTTTTCGTCCTTGGTTCTTGGCCTTCGAGAGGAGTATGTCAACCATTATTTTTGTTGGATTTACTTGAAACAAAATTAAAGGAAAAAAGATTTTATTGTTTCTTGTTTTGAAGTTCATGCACAGAAGTAAACAAAAGGGAGGTAACTTTGATTCCTTATTTTTGTTTGGTGCCTATGATTGGAAAAGAAGAAAACACTATTTTTGTTAGGTGCTTCTTTCGATCTAAGAAATTGAGATTTTGTATTGAGTTGAAAATTCGTTGAAGCTGACGGTTAAGGTTTGATTTAAAACTTTTGGATTCGCCGAGTGAATTCTTAGTTTTAGGTTTTGGCTCTTTGTATCAACCTGGAGGTTTGGGGAGCTATTGTGGCGATGTGATTTGGTCAATCGTATAATGGGGAGTACCATTTGGAACGGCGGTTATGACATGTGATCAGTTAAGTGATGGTTCAATAGTAATGAATTTAATTGCATTAGCAACTTTCTATCCAGGTAAGATCAGACCCTGTCCTTCCTGCCAAGGATAAAACAGAATAACCAGGTAGGTTGTTTTTTGGCAGAAGTATCCGATCAGATTTGCGGATAGGCTGACGGTAGAAGATTCATCAAAGCGGGAGGCTTTGAATCTTGTCGTGTCTAGCAATGGAAGAAGAAAACGGTAGAAATGACAAGTTTTTTTTCTTTGATCGGTGGTCAAGAATGGTGAAGTTCTAGGACCCAAGAAGAGGGATATCAAGATTGATCAAGGGATTGAAGTTGTTGATAATAATGCAGATTTGAAGAAACGGATCTTGTTTAAGATCCGGGTGGTACAAATCAAGATTAAGGGGGAGAATGAAGATGTTAATCTTGATTTGATTTAATAAATAGTTTTATTTATTTGAGATTATTAATTATTTAATTGAGTTAGTATTAGACTATAATTGAGTTTAATTATTTATCTAGGTTTATAGGTTTTACAGTTGGGTTAGGTTTACTATTTGTTTAGTATAAATAGAGGTTGAATGAGTCTTTATAGTAGTCCCGGTTTATTTATCTAAACAAGAGTCGAATAGTTGGTTCAGTTTGTGTGTTCGTGTTTGTGATTTTGGGCCTGATTTCCAACAGGTTCAACTACAAAGTCTAAATTTCCTAGAAAATTTAAGAAGGAATTTGGATCATTAGATCTAATATTAAATGAAGATCAATGGCTCATAAGCACAAGGTTACATAATGGTAAATAGTTAAAACTTTAAATGGTAGGCTAAGGGTATATTAATCTTGTCTCACTTTCAAATTCCACCCTATTTTTTAAACATTCATAACTTTTACATATGACAATATTTGTTAATAAAAATTACACCAAAAAACGAGCGTTTTTTTATCTTCAAAACGCATATAATATTGATATATAAAAAATGAATTTTTTTTTTGAAGTTTCAACTCATTGTGTTATATTCGTCAGATCATTGTGTTATATTCGTCAGGTCATTGTGTTATATTTTCATCAGGTCGTTGTGCTATATTTTCATCAGGTCGTTGTGCTATATTTTCATCAGGTCGTTGTGTTATATTTTCATCAGGTCGTTGTGTTATATTTTCATCAGGTCCTTGTGTTATATTTTCATCAAGTCGTTGTCTTATATTTTCATCAGGTCGTTGTGTTATATTTTCATCAGGTCATTGTGCTATTTCAGATCATTGTGTTATTTTATTAGGTTATTGTGTTATAACACAATGACATGAATAAATAACACAATGACTTGACAAATAACACAATAAGCTGAAAAACGTGAATTTTTTTTATATATGAATATTATACGCGTTTTAAAGATAAGAAAATACTCGTTTTTATGGTGTAATTTTTTAAAAAAAATAATATCGTATGTAAAAGTTATAGACGTTTAAAAAAATGGGGTGAAACTTAAAATATACAGACATTAACATCTTTACTCTTCCTTCTAATTTTAAGGAAGTGTCACATGTCATCATCTCATAACTTCTTAGACTTTTTAAGAACATTAGACTTTGTAGTATAACTCCACTCTTTATAATGTTTTGATAATTTTTCTTTTACAAGAAGATAACAAACATTTTTTTTCTTTTCGTATTCTATTTATTTATTTATTTAATTTCTTTATCAACAAACTCACATTACCACTCAAACTTGAATCAGTTAAACATACATATATTCAAAATCACTTTCGAATTTCAATTTATGTGACCCTTATAACAACTAAAAGTTAAACTTACTTTCAGATATATCGTAAAGATTGAAATAAAAAAGTACAAACAATTAAAAAACTCACATTATTAATTCACTTAAAAACAACTTTTTATACAAAAGTTTTCATGGTATCATGTGGTTTACGTGGATTCATTCACAAAATTCTCGGTTATCCTCCACACGCACCGTCCACGTAATTTACTAATCAAAGCATATACATACATACAATGTATCTACACAAACCCCAAAATGCATGTATCAACTCCTTACAATATGTCAATATCCCTCTTCTTGTCAAATGGTAGGATGATTTCGGTTATTTACAGGAGACCTAATTTCAATTTTTACTTATGTTACTTTTTCATGGATATTGATAATGAAGCTTGTTTCAGACTACTACCTGGCTTCGTGTGTAAGCTTAAGGGCTTTACGTAGCATGGTTAAAGGTTCATACAGGTTTTCCCTTAAAAGTTCGTTGTCGAGTTTCAATTCCAATCAACTTGTCCTGTAAGGACGGTCGTGGTGAGCCTCTAATGCATTCGTAGTAATGGAAAGCCCCAATGCGGATGGAAAAACACCTATCGGTGTTAAAGACAGGGTTTCGATCTCGATCTTTCCTCTAAGTGCATATGTCCTTCCATCTCTAAGTGCATCGGTTAATCGGTTATAGGCCGTTGCACCAACCCTTGTTCTAAAAAACTCTTAACTAGATCAACACCTTTAAATAATGGTGCAATCCCGTTGTGAATACGAGTTATAGTTTTTTTACCAACAGTAAGAAAATATATTTGATGGTCGTATAAATATGTATAAAGTTTCGGCTAAAACGTATCATATATTTGGAATGGAAGAAAATGTCCTAGGTATTTCACTAAACATCCTAGTTTCGACATACGAACCAAAGCCGACTCTAGCTATAAAATATATTTAGGTTAAGACTTAAGAGGGTTCAAATTAGGTTAAAACCAATCTAAACGTAAATGACTACTTATTAAAATAACAAAAGCGATCAAAACTGAATAAAAATACAAAATACTTTTTATAATCCACTCGAGTCTTTTAGGCCTTGTATATATAGTTAGTTAATTACTAATATTATTGGATCAATGTAAAACACTTGGGTTGGGTTATTTTTGTCCATTTGATGGGTCAAAACATTACGTGAACTATTTTTGTGTATGGGTTAGATGCAAATCAAAGCCCATATATTGGTCATATAAAGTAAATTGTTGGATAAAAATAGATAACTTTTTATAAACATAATCAATTTTTAATTTTATTCTAATTAAGTCATTTAACTTTAAAAATTATTTTAATTAGGTCACTCACCTTTATATTTTATTCAAATTAGAAGTTTTAACATGTTGTTTAGCATATTTTGTTTTACGTTTCAGCTAGGAATTATTTTTTACATTTTATGATGTTAATGTGAAGGGGTGATGTGAATTGTAGATTTATTTTTTTTAATATAATTAACATGTTTTTAATTATTTTCATATAATTACATATATTAAATATTTTGACCCCGCATATTCTCCTAAATTCCGTTGTTGGCACAAACAAAATACAACAATTGCTCGATTTGGAGGTTTAGTCACTTAATTTGAGCAAAATATGCTTAAGTAACTTAATTATAACAAAATTAAAAGGGGTGTGTCTATACACACCCTCTTCATACTTGTTACACCCCCTC
The DNA here is from genome assembly GCA_030867185.1 of Tagetes erecta. Classification (NCBI taxonomy): domain Eukaryota; kingdom Viridiplantae; phylum Streptophyta; class Magnoliopsida; order Asterales; family Asteraceae; genus Tagetes; species Tagetes erecta. Next base: position 1,689,022 of record CM061489.1, on the reverse strand, counting down.
TGAAAGAAACTTTTGAAACTTGACAAAATACGCCCAAACTTTTAATGTCCTTATTCTTTAAAAAAATGTATTCTTAAATGAAATTAATAATATGCGTATATAAAAATGTTTGGTGTCGGTATTTACCGGTTCGGTTAGCTTTAGTCCGGTCCGGTTTATTTGGTTGTAAAATCTTTTTATTCGGTCGTGAAATCATTTTTTTGGCCCAACCTAACCGAATAAACCGCTTTAGTGGTTTATTTGGTTATGGAGTTTTTTTTGCCCGACAGAACCGAATTCATCCACTTTAGTTGGATTTTTCAGTCTGGTTATTCGATGAAACCATATATTATACAGTTTATTGAGATAACCGAACCGAATTAATCATGTTTTTTGTTACCGAAAGCCAAATTCACAATTTGGATACTATTAGTAACCGAACCGAAAATCAAATTTGTAATTCAGTTCGTTTTTTCTGTTACGGGTACGATTTATTCTGAGTCTTTCGGTTTCGGTTAGTTGGACGCCCATATTCGATACTCACTAACTAAATGGAATATATTAATACAAATTATAAGAAATGGAATCTTAATTTAAGTGAAAAATATACTTTTGTAAAAAAAAAGTTAAATTGTATAAGTAAAAAACTTAAAAAAAGAGCGTGTATAACAACACTTAATTAAAAGTTACTTATATACTCCCTCCGTCCCAATTTAGATGTCATGGGACCCACAACACAAAGATTAAGAAAAAGTAGATTATTATATTATTTTAACATATAAAATGACAAAAATGCCATTAAAGTATTTTGTCTTTAGTCATAAAGTAGATTTTATGTTAAATAATTAGAGGTAAAATTGAAAACTATATTTTTATTTTTGGAATGGACATTTAAATTGGGACAACCAAAAAAGAAAATTTAGACATTTAAAATGGGACGGAGGGAGTAATACTTAATTAAAAGTTACTTATATTTCTATTACATTTCGGGATAAAAAAGAAAGACAAAACTCGTTATCCAACCGCAACCGGTTTAAATCCATACCGCCTTATTACACCAGTTGAGTTTCATGCATGTCCGCCACGTTTCAGTTCACCACCGTTGACGATTCATATCATACACACTCATCCATATAATATCAAACTGATCTACACAATCATCAATCAAATCTGTTGATATAAAACAAGAAGAAATTGAACAAACTAACATCAGTTTAATTAAGATCAGATCAACAAATGGAGAAGAAGAAGCATCTATCCACCATTGCCAACAACCTTCTTCAACGATGTGCTCAGTACGCAACTAACCGATTATCACCTACATAAACTCAATCAGAATTGATTAATTACTGTTGATTTGATTTATTTGCAGGAGATTGGAGAGATCAGTGAGTGAATTAGTGAATGAATTTGAGATACAATGGAAGCAGGAATTGGGAGGATACTCGAGGAAATTAGTGGAGTATTGTGCATTGAAGGTGCTCGACGAAATGTGTAGGAGTATTGAACAAGCTATTGATGTTGGAAGTTTTAGTCGGTTTACGTTTGATATGATGCTTGCTTGGGAAACGCCTAGTTCTGATGATGAAAAATCTCGTACGGTACGCGTCTTATTCGAACCGATTCGAACACAAAATTGAATGAAATTGGAACGATTTTGAAGGAAATGAAACGAATTTTGAATAAAGTTTACCCCTAAAACTTTTAATGTAACTTGATATTGACAGTTGTTGATATTTTGAGTTTGCTTTAGAGTTTAGACTAATTAAGATATATATTTAGAGTATACACATTCTAGCAAATTGTGATGGTATTAAATATTTTGTGTTAACTTTTATGTTGGTTTGTTAGTTAGTTAGTGAGGATAGTTTGTTATGTGCACATTGTATATAAGTTTTTGCTAGTGTGTAATAAACGGACAAGGAAATTCCCCAAATACTTGATGAAAAGTATCCATCATGCTTCGTATTGGTTATAAAGAACGTCTCAAGTGAGACGGTCAGAGGTATACACATATGTTATTGTCGCTAGACCAAGCTAGCAGTTGTTGTAAATTTGCACCTTTGCTGATAGACGAATATGTTTTAGGGCTAAGTACATGAAAAAGTACTTAAACAAATATTACTATTATGATATACATTGAATTTAGACCTTAGTTTTTGATATACAACCTTTAAAAAATATACAACGCTTAAGGTTTTAGAAGTTGTTTAAGCTAAAATATTTATCTTATAAGTTAGACCATGTGCAGTGGAAAGAGCTCCTTAAGGGGCTTTGTGTGTCATGTGTCATCCACCTCATCTAGGGGCTTTTTGGTAAAAAATGATATAGTGGATAATGTGGGCGTTTTGGGGAGTGTAATAATTTTTTGGATAATGAATAAAGAGATATAATGGTGGGTAATGATTGGAGAGTGTGTTGGGTTGGTGGGTTGGGGGAATCTTTTGTTCACTTACGGCTAATCAATTGTGGGAATAAACAAAATGGGGCGCTCTCTACACAACGCCAAGGATCAAAAAAACGTTGAAAGCACCGAGGGGGTTGGTGGGGGTGTTTTGGGGGCTTTATGGGTGGGAAAATGTCCCATTACGAATGGTCTTAGATGAAATATGAGTTTCAAAAGTTAGTTAACATTAATGTAGGATGCATTTCTATATATATACTTAATCCTATATTCTTCTAATCGTGCAATAACCGGTAATTTTTTCCATTCAAAACACAATTTGTTATAATATTATACATAGGTTTATGCGTCATTTCAGTAATCAAGAAGCATAAATTGATGACTATGATGTTAACGAGTATCCTCTATTCTAGGAGTACGTGGCCAAGGAGAAAGAAGATAACGAGCAAGATGACATCCCTCTATTCTACTCAGACGTCATGCCACTGCTTGTAAGGCTAATATTTTCTATCATTTAGTGTGGTAACTTTTTCCTTGAGTTTTGCCTAGAGGTGGCAAATTGTGTCGTGTACACGTTACACGCCGGAATGAAATGAGTCAGTTTTAGTCTGGGTCATAAATGGTTCTTGTTAGGTTTTGCTGGCTAGAAATGCTTCTATCTATTTGCTATAAACAATCAAAGTGTAAATTAAACAATACTATCATAATGTTAATCATAGTCTATTAATAAAAGCAGTTCAGAAGGTATACAACATTCACATGTTAGGTCTTTTTAAGTCGATAAGTCTTTTGATTTGACACAAATTACAACCAAATTAGTATAGTTATCATTTATCAGTAAATGAGTCAAAATTGGCATCTATAATGTTGCTCTATATATGGGCACTTTTGTGAAATTGTATTCTAATATGTTCTATCGGTAGGTTGATGATGAGCCAAGCGTTGGAGAAGATGCATTTGTGTGGATGGGATCATTAGTTCCTTTAGTAGTCGATTTTGTGAATGGGAGATTCACTTTTGAGGCCCTAACTAGCTCTACTTTGAACCGCCTACATTTTCCTGCCTATGACAGATTCCTTAAAGAAATTGACAAGTAATTCTTTCCATTCTTGTTTTGGCTTTGTACATGAGATTTGATCAAGTAACAAACCAAGTTTCACCAATGTGTTATTTTGGTACTTATAATAATATATGCATATACAAATAAATCTTGTACACATGTTACTCATTATAAAGTTTTAAAGCCTGTGTTTTGTAAATGTCATAATCAGATGATCTGATCTCCTCAATACATAGCCCAAACACCTTAATTACATGCTTCCCGACTAGGCGACTATAATTGTTTTTTAAATTTGGTTGTGGATTCTGTTGAAGATGTATAAAGCATCTGCAAAAGCAAGCACCACCGAAGAGCGCGCTTATGGCTGATGATGAGTTCATTCTGCATGTTGAGGGAACCGCAAATTCACAGAGAGTTGTGCGCCATATTGGAGGACAAAGCTGGCCTGGTTAGTCTTGATGATCTTTTTTCGTATCTAAAAGGTTATTTTCATAATTTCAATTTGAAATCATTAATGTTAATATTGGTTCTATAGGAAGGCTCACATTAACCAACTATGCTCTCTACTTTGAGGCGTCGGGTGTTGTTTCCTATGAAGATGCAGTTAAGCTTGATCTTTCAAAGGACATTGAGCAGTCTATAAAACCCGCAGCTACAGGCCCTTTGGGTGCTCCTCTTTTTGACAAGGCGATAATTTACGAATCATCTGAATTGTAAAATTTCTTCATACACTTATCCATACTGTTGTAGTTACAATATATGGGCATTTTGCACTAATTTCTCACACAACTTAGAAAAATGTGGAAGTTTTTGTCTAATTTGTTTAACACGTTTAAACATGTGTAAGTTATCGTATTAATTTATAAGTGTGTATGAATATAACTCTTTATGAAATAATGTGCTTATAATCGTTTAAACTTTGTTCACCTTAACACGTGTGTATAACTTAACAAAAACATTTCTTTGTGGTTAAACATGTGAACGTCTTCTACAAAATTGCCAAGTGTAACTAGTTTGACAAAAACTTAGGCACATACTTGTTATAGTGTAGATTTATGTTAATATATTATTTCATCACAGTTATAGCTTTCACACAAAACCAATGGTTTTTCTTGCCTTCTTTAGGAAAGAAGATATCCAAATCGAATTCCCGGAGATGACAAGCTCCACGAGACGTGACCATTGGCTTGCTCTAGTGAAAGAAATTATGTTGCTGCACAAGTTTTTAACAAAATTCAAAATCGAATCTCCTCTGCAAGCATGGGAGATGCATGCAAAGACCATTTTGGGGATCATAAGGCTGCATGCAGCCAGAGAATTGCTTAGAATCGCACCACCCGATCCCAAAAGTTTCTTGATATTCGCCTTGTTTGATGAACTGCCCACAGGTAGTGATGTGTTACAAGAGCTTGCTGAGAGTTTGAAAACAATCGACCAGGGACACCCGTGCAGTGCTACTTCCATACTCCGTAACTTAAATGTCTCCCAAATTCTCCCCGGGCACACAGAAATGAAAGTAGGGATTGAGCATGCTGAAATCGCAAATAATAGACCCGAAAATCTATCATCATTGGAAACAGCGGTTGAACAAGTTAGAGAAGATGCAAAAGAGATCAATACTGCAAAAGCCAAGGCTGATGAATTGAAAGATGAAGGGATCGGAAATAGTGCTCTTGTATTAATGGTACATCCTTACTTTTAAACATTATAACAAAGTAGTTATTCGCGCTTATAATTGTCTACAAGCATCTTACATCTCTACACAGCTACGCCCTGAGAAATGTAAGAAGCGATCATGATAATTAATATTGTGTTTGAAAGCGTGCGAAACATAAAGTTTGTTGTGGACTCTATTTCCTTCATGGTCAACAATGAAATTGGTGTGAAAACATAAAATCTGCTGTAGTCTCTATTTCCTACATGGTCAACAAGGAAATTGATACACATTTTATGTTTTTGCATGCTTAGGGCTTGTAAGTTTTTTTCCTACAATTATAAGCTCTGAAAGTTATTAGAGCTATCAGAGCATCGGGTATTTCTCAGCCTTTACAAACATATATCCTTTTAACATGTTTCGAAGTTAGAACAATGTGACAAAATTTATCATTTTTTCTACATCGGTTAGAGAGAAGAATGCGTGTGAATTGCATAATGTGCCTTTGGATCTACTTATAGACATGTATATCTCATGTAGACGTGTACAAAACATTAGAACCTCACATTATATGTTGTGCAGGAGTTGGTAAAGCCATTAAAAAGTGTATTGCCATGGTTTCAAGAGATAATCCAGTGGGAAAAACCAGCATCCACCGTTACGGTGATCGGGTTAACACTACTAGTTGTATACAAGTAAGGTGTTGTGGGATCTAAATATATGCTTAATCTTTTCATGGAAATGATCATAACAAATTAATTACATTACCTGATGATGTAACGAGTTATGATTTGTGCTTGCAGAGAGTGGGTTGGCAAGGCAATGGCGGTATTCTTAATGTGGGTCGTTTCTAAGATGATTTGGGCAAGACGACATGGAGTAGGAAAGAAAACCAAATTTGTAGTGTGTACCGCTTCTGATCAAACAACAATGGAGAGCATAGTTTCCGCACAACAAGGACTCAACACTGTATACAACCTCATGCAGTTGGCAAACATTTCTATTTTGAAAGTTTGGTCAATATTGTTGTCCAATGCCCCCAAGGTACGTCTTTGCACCACACGGAAGTTTGTCAAGTCTCTTTAAAAGTTTTACATGTACTCAGCATGTATGATGATCACAAACTTCAAGTTTGAGAACTTGTAATGTGTGCATCTTGTTGTGATTTATTATATATACTAAACCTGATAGAGATAAAAACTTGTTAATTTAAACAGTTTTTGTGTGTCATTTGATTGGTTTTTTTTTGCTGGTTACGTTGGTTTTAGCACGCAGATATGGCGATTACAGCAATGACGGGGGGTGCAATCGTATTGGCAGTTATTCCTTTAAAGTACATACTTATGGCCCTCGTGGTATTGGCGTTCGCAGCAACATCAAAGCCTGTGAAGCGTGTGAACAAGAAAAAGAACGACATGGGGAATCGGAAACTGCAGGGATGGTGGGATTCGATTCCGGTTATTCCTGTTGAGATTGTAGACAAAGTTGAAGATATTCCAAAGGCGGAGAAAAGAGACTAGTAAGTAGTAATGATGTTTCTTTACTTTGTTCCTAAATTTCCTAATAATACTATATATGGGTGGGTGAGAGTTGGTTAAAAGAAATCAGTTTTTATGGTTAAGGGTTTTGTTTTGTGTATAACTGTAAAGGATGCAAATCAAATTCTGTAAAATAAAGAGAAAGATTAAGTTTTTTATTTTTTATTTTTTTTGCAACACTTATTAATACCGTACCTAAATCGATATATTTATCTCGTACGAGATTTGAACCATCATCACTTGGATAGAAGAGATCGATACGAGGTACCGCTTTTCCTAAAAGCTTTGGAAGGAAACAATAGATACCGCTAGACCACAACTCTTTGATTTGATAGGCAAGTTATTGGAAATGCCACAAGTTCCTCATGTTTCCAACGTTAGTCTCTCGACATACAAAACGCATATAATTCCAAGTTAGACGTGAACCGCAATATCTTCTGATAAACAATTAATAATATTTTTAACATTATTTCATTCTAGGATAACTAAACTAAACAATGTAAATCTAATGGCGCATATTGTCTTGCCCACGTCATTTCCTCATCCTTTTAATTCCCTCGTTTATTTCATTGGAAATAATACCGGAAATTGAATTTTAATAATACAAAATTAGACATATTTGTTGGGATTAATCTTAAATCAGAAATGTTTAAACGTATATTCCTGTGCCAATCTCATATAACTAAAAGCGATTGAGGGAGGTCTTGAGTTTAAATTCTATTTGAGAAAAACAGTAGGTTTTTAGCTGGTTGGATAAGAGGTTTTCTTATTCAAGATGTATTTTCTAATATGAAGATATTTATAAGAGGAGTGACTCGTGGATTATTTAAATTGTTGTTAAATGGGTTTATGAAGTCTTTAATCTGGTTCGATCGTTATAAATTCTTGGTATTTAGTTTTCAAAATTAACTCGTTGCCCGTTAAATAAAAAAATAACGTGTATGATCTTGTCACGTGTATATTTTTACTATCATTAGAATTTGAACGTGTTTTTTTAGTAAAGCCCTTTATGGCTTTATTTCTTATTCACTAATACACTTGTCCAAATAATTTTTGTCCAAATAATTTATGTGGACCATATTTTGGTTTGAAAAAGTGCACTTTTTGTGTATGTTCATGTACCTTTGGGCTCATTGAATTTGGTTAGTTACACGAAAGCTAGCTGTGGTTGTTACAACATATGAATAAATAAGTGTTGAACTAATAAGGATTTGAATTATTAAGTGTTGAATCAGTAAGAGATTGAACCATTAAAAACTAGTATATTGAATAATTATTTAAAGGTAAATGTCTGATCAATTCAGGTAATAACTCTTAAAGATTCAGATTTTGTATAATGCTTAACCATTCAGAGGCAAATGTCTTAACCATTCAGACATCTACTCGTGAAACAAACACTCTGAATCATTAAGTGCTGAATCAGTCAAACATTTGAACCATTAAAAACTGAAACAAACACCCTTTATTCAGGCAGGTGTTACTAAGCTATAATAAGTGTAAGTTACATCTTATGTTTACATAAACCTTACCGATTTTGTTTGTTAATTCTATAATTATGATATGATTGATATCACCAGAAATTTTTCACTTTCATTATGTGTTAATTTTTAAATTAGGCTATGAGGTCATTATGTGAAGGAACAAGAATAAATATGTTAGCTAGAGTCAGGTGGTAGAGGCACCTATCTTTTGGGAAGAATTTCAGGATAAAAATCAAATCCTTATATGAATTATTTAAAACTGATCAATTTAAGAGTATCGTTTAAAAAAAGTTACACTAAGGTATTTATTACGATTTAATGAATTCATCTTCTCTTATAACTGCTAGGAATGTTTATCATGTGCATTGTGCGGAGACTCATTAACAACATACGCATTAAAAACTCACCGTGTGAGGCTGTGAGCTATATCTTCAAACAAAACTTATAAAAACTTACTTAAATGAAAATAGCATCAATAAATAGAAGATTAAAAGTAAAACAAAGCATAAAGAAAAAAACACACAAAGATAAAATAAACTAGGTTTATTTGCTTGCTCGCACGAGCTATTTGTGTCCTGTTGGGGTGCTTGGGTGCTTGCGAGTGTTTCAGATAGGACAATTCATGTAACATACTATAGTTGCAATAGGTTAATATTAATATGCATTCCCATAATCACACTTTCCTAAACCACTTTCCTGCATCCCAACTCTAAAACACAAACAAAATTACCAAGCAGTATGATGTGCATCCATATCTCTATAAATTTGATTTGAGCTTTCAAGCATATTATTGTAAATCTAGACCTATTATATGAGCTTATATTACATATAACAATATTTTGTTTCAAAATCGTAATCTATATGATTTAGAACCTCAAATTTTTAGGCGTGTTAAACGTCTTTTAAGTTGTTAAGACTTTAGTCTACAGACTAAAGGCAATTAAATTCTAAAACAGACACGGTTCTTGTTCAGATCATTAGTTGAAACTTGAAAGGCACATGTCGTATAATAAGAGGTCCGGCAAACATGTCATATATATGAGTATATGACCACTACTTGTTAAAAATTTGCTTTGATTCAACTTTGATAAACACACCTATATATGAAGTTAATCCAAAGACAATGAAATCACAGTACTATTTGCCCTACCCTATTCTATATCAATAAAATCAAAAGACAATCATATCCCATTAGACGGACCCCCAAACCAAAAAACGAACGGAAGTGACTTCCCTGATCTCGGTGTCTAGCTCCTCTAGCTACAGTGGGTTAATTACTCGTTCAAGGAACAACATCGAAATGGTTGAAGCAGCATGACTACTTCTCCCGCTTTGTCTCCTGTAAAGAGCAAACTCTAAATGCACTTCTATTGACTTCAAACTTAAAGTAGATACTTTTAATTGCTACACAAAATCATAAAATTACCTTATTGCAAAAACAAACAAATAGATGCAGATTTGGAACCATTAAAGTCCACTATATTATTGTTCAGTCCAATAGATTTTCAATAAAACGATAATAAGAAAGAGAAGACAATAAGGTTGTAAATAGGTCTTTTATGTAAGAGAGGCTTGACTAAACTAATAAACCAACTTTTTTTTTAAGGGAACAACATCAAATGTATCCATGGCCCGAAAGTTTAGAAGACATGTCTATCATCACATAAGACTAAAAAACGACAAAGTTAGGCTACCTAAGAAATTCCTTTATAATAGGTCTTCAAAGCGTGTTTTTCATGTGAAGTGAAATGAGCTATTGATCATTTTAACTGTGGCTCAAATCGTTACGTGATAATTCCAACTCGTTTATATCATGCACACTTGATAATCCCATCACTTACCATGCAAATGCAATTTGTTCTTGCGTAATAATCTCAACCTCATTTCACACTCCTCGCATTAAAAATGTTATTTGCATTTTAAACTTTTACCTTTATAATATAAGGATTAATATATTAAGTATATTAGGTTTATAAAAACAGTCTAAATCTATCTAATAAATCAAACTTTTAGAGGGCAATTTTTGAAGGGATTTTTTTTTCTATAATAGGAAGTTTGGGAGGTAAAATTTAACTAAATTTTTCACCATGCAAGTTGATGGAGCCAACTCCTTAAATGTTATATATTTACAAATTGTTAAATATAATGGTTATAATCTATTTAATAAATCAAACTTTTAGGGGGCAATTTTTGGAGGGATTTTTTTTTCTATAATAGGAAGTTTGGGAGGTAAAATTTAGCTAAATTTTTCATCATGCAAGTTGATGGAGCCAACTCCTTAAATGTTACTCCCTCCGTCCCGTTAGAAGTGTCCTAGTTTGAAAAACACAAAGTTTTAGGCATTCAAACACAAAGTTTTAGGCACATTAAATGATGAGTATTTTTGCTTGTCATTTGACAATAATACCCTTGACAATAAATATTATTGTGGGTTCATCATATTGTTTGTTTTATGTTATTAAGGGCAAATTTGGAAGTTTACCAATAAATTTTAAAAGTGAACACTTTAAATGGGACAACTAAAAAAGACAATATGGACACTTATAATGGGACGGAGGGAGTATATATTTAAAAATTGTTAAATATAATGGTTATAATTTCTTTATAAATATTACTATTTAACTCGTGTGTAACACACATGTATTAAACCTAATTAACTAATATAGTCATCTTTGACACATACAACCACGTGTTAACTTCACAGTTTCACTGGGTTGTTTGTATCTAACACACTGAATAAGTGAATAACCAGTAGGCTAACGACTCATCCACGTCTCTTACGTAAACAACCACGTGGAGAGTTATAATTGGCATATCACCATTAACTAAGTTTACATTACATACAAGATGAAGATGGCATGTAGGAAGAAATGAAACAGTGGTCGCTAAACAAAACAACTTTCTCTCTCTAAAACACCAAATCAAATCCTATCCATGGCCGCCCACTGTTTTCCAACACCACCGTCACTTCCACCGCCTCCTTATAATCTCATCATTCATCCACTTCATCACCACTATTCTTCAATCTTCACACGCATCATTTTCATTTCTCATACTACTACCACACGATCTGTTGTTTATATAACAAATTTGAGATCAGATCTGAGTTTTTTGATCGAGATCTGAAGGTTAATTAACTCTGTTCGCGCGATTTGATATTTAATCGATCGATGAAGGTTGAGGTGAGGTTAACTGACGTGAGCAAGGCTATAAGGAAGAAGAAATGTTGCCGGAAAAGTTGCAGTAAACGGAGACAGTTTCCGGCGTCACTTCCGGCGACTTCGTTTCCGTTGCAGCGATTGTATATGTCTTGTTTAGATGTGTTTAAAGGCGTCGGAACTGTTCCGTCTTCTACAGATGTGCAGAAACTTTGCCGTATACTCGGTGAGTGATTTGTTCTTCCGAATTTTGTTTGTAATTAGATCATTAGTGTGTTAACAGCTAATTAGTAATTAGTTTACACTAAGCACGGATGTAGAAGGTTATTTAGTTTCATCTGCATATATAGCTTTGAACTATAGTTCAGTTGATAGTATAAAACTCAAAACTGCAATGCATAAAGTAGATATGTTTGATGCAAATTGACAGGGAGATAGTTTGTCAGCTGGATACGTGAAGATGTAAATGTTTCGGTCTTCATGATTAAATAATACAAAGGTGTATGCAGTATGCATCTCAAGTTAGTTTTTTGATTATTGCTGTAATCAGTTACTCAAACATGGCATATTATGATTGATCATTCTTTTAGGAAGGAAAATTGTTCCTACTGAATTGGAAATTAGTGCTGGCGATCAATGATCATGCAGTCAAAGCTGTTTATTGCATTTTGTTTGGTCTCCTCCATTGTTGTAAAAATCTGGATTAATCTCTGATTAACCGTTGTGATTTCTCCTAATCGGCCATAAATTGGTGTCAAAATTTTAGTCAACTTTTGTCAAATCTGAAAAATTACTTATAAAATTCCAATCGATTTGGATTTGTTCCGATTAATTGCTAGTAAGTACTCACCGTTTGATTAGGGCCTAGTGATTTTTACAACAATTGTTTGTCCTATATTGAAAAAGCCTTTTCTTTATAAAGTTTTGAATAGTTTTATTGGTTTTTGCTTTCATGGTGTTATATTTAGCATTCTTTATTCATAATTTCATAGATCGTGTGTAGTTGGATTTGTTTTCATTTGGAAGTTTATTGCAACATTGTTTGTAGATATGTTTGCCAAGTTTTGTGCTAAAAGGATCTAAAGTCACTTCTAACTGATTCTTTTAAAAATGGTGATTGTGTTTTATTAAGTTACCTGAATATATCATGATCAAAGCTTATCGGATCTAACTTAATCACTAATCAAAACAGGGAAATAGCATGACACACATGACATTTTTTGTTTGTTGTATAAATGTTTACGGATGATGATCCATTTTTGTAAAATTGTTTTGTACCTTGTTCTCTCGTCTATTGATCTTTTCGTGAAAAAAATTTCATTTTATGTTAACAAGATTCGTGTTTTGTTATAGATGGAATGACAGCAGAAGATGTTGGATTAAGTAGGAACTTACAATTTTTCAAGACTAGTAGTATCGTAGGAATAACTCCGAAAGTCTCATGCACAACCATATACCAATCCGAGAAATTCTCTGTAAGCTTTTACTTTTAATTAAATTTTTGGCAGTCATGGAAGCATCAATCTTTATCATATGTCTTTTAGCATTACTACTTGTTTGTTTTTGCAGTTATGCATCTTCTTTCTCCCAGCAAATGCTGTCATACCTCTCCATAATCATCCAGGGATGACGGTTTTCAACAAACTTTTACTTGGGAAAGTGCATATTAAAGCATATGATATAGTTACCTCTAGTAACCAGGAACACTCGGTTTCCCCCTCACATCGTGAGTTCTCAATCTCTATATATATCAGTGTAGGAGAACTCGCTAGGCATTAGTTACATGATTGGGTACCGACTAGCAATTAATCTGGATTAATAAGCTTGGAATTTTATACACCGTATGTAATTTGACCAAATTCTGACCAATTTTAGTCGATCTCTGATTTATGGTCGATTTTGACTATTGGTCATTACTTGTGCGATTAGCTGAAATTGCATCGGCTTGCCTCCGATTTCTGATTGATCGGTGCCTAGGAACTATTGATATACGAGGAAGTAAAACCCTGGAGGTATTTGTGTTCTTGATTTTGAGTAGATGGTGGTTGATACCCACTTTCAAACAACTTCTATCCAAAATCATAGTTTGTTTTTACAAAATTTCTTTGATATTTCCCAAGTTCCTTTAAAATAAAACCACAACAAAATTTTGGATGTTAGGTTTTACGTCACCTACTTGATAGCAAGTTTTTGTTTCACTTAACTTGAGTATAAATGTTTTTTTGCAGCTAAATTAGCATGTATAAAAGCTGATGGTGTTTTCACAGCCCCATGTGATACATCTGTATTGTATCCAACTTCAGGGGGTAACATACATGCCTTCAGAGCTATAACGCCTTGTGCAATCCTTGATGTAATGGGACCTCCGTATTCTAAAAAAGATGGTCGTGATTGCTCATACTATCGAGACATTCCATATGACGCGTTGCCATGTAAGCTAATATCTATACTTGTTTATATTATTAAATCTTGTTTTAACACATTATTTGAGTTTTTGTTCTAATATTAAACTCTAACCTTTAAGGAGTTTGCCACCCTTTATACGGCAGTATAGTATCTATCTAATAAATCAAGGTTTTAGGGGGATATTTTTTGGAGGGAAATTTTTTTTTTTATAATAGGAAGTTTAGGTGGGAAATTTTTCACCACCATGCATAAGTTGATGGAACTAAATTTTTAAATACTAAATATTCACAACATTAAGCATTAAGGTTATAATTTCTTTATAAATGTTGTTATTTAATCCGTGTGTAACACACGGGTATTAAACCTAGTTATTTTATACAATATAGCGTTTGACAAACAAAGTGAAAACAATTTAAATTTTTATTAAAGACCCATGAAAATGAAACGAGCAATGCAATAGACGTTCGAGCTAGGCTCTTTGTGTGATGCATTCATTGCATTAGTATTCTTAAGATTGTGATTGTGTCGTGACTGATGGGTTGATTATAATGGTTTACAGATGAGCGAGCGATTATGAGTGAAGAAGAGAGGGAACGTTATTGGTGGTTAGAGGAAATCGAGGTGCCGAAAGAATCAGAAATGGAAGGAATTGTGTATATGGGACCACAAATAGTTGAAATGAGTTAATCGTAGGTGCTGAAAGAGTTTTGTTTTGAGCATGTTTGGTGTATAGTTGTTTATAACACCCGATGGTGTTAGGACCGCTAAATTAGGGGTACTAGTTTTGTTGTAAGCAGATTGTGGTGTATTTCTTCTTGAAAATCAAGATCTTACTCTTAAAAAAAGAGTTAGTTATAACAATCTGTTAAAGATTGTTTGATGCGATAAGGGTCTTTAGGTGTTAAATAGAAAGAATTACAGAGAGTTGTAACGAGATTTCATTTTTTTAGTTTACTTGTATTCGATGTGGAATAACAGATTCATGGCAGATTTAATTATGTAGATTTAGAATAGAAGTTGGAGCATTTACCATGTATCACAAAGTAAAGATTCAAGATCGCAACCGCCCATTGAGCGCTACTCTTCTATTCCGAAAGTAAGTAAAGATTTTAGCATGATCATATCATTGCGTTTGTGAGTATGCATTATCTAACATTTGTGCTGAATCCTTTTGTTATTATGTAATAAGATTTTAATTTGTATTAAAATTGTTTTAAGGCCAGTTTCTGAATCGTTTTTGTTAATATATATGGTTTGGAAAGTGCTTTGTTTGTTTTTAAGGCCATGGGCTTGCTCTGCACACCAACATAATGTGAAAATGCCTAAATGAACCTTATTACAATAAACTCAATATTAGTGTTTTGTATAGCTTAGATATTTTTTTTGGTGTGGATCCATCTTTAGTTTGCAGAAAGAAAAAAGGCTTCTTTGATTCCTGAGTTTGCCATGCATTTATTGAGCCCTATGTTATGTATGTGTGACAACTTACTAATTAATAGCATGTTTATGTTTTTTTTTTCATTACATAATGATAAAACCAGTAAACTTGAAAGATATCAAGAGAAGTAACCGAACATGTCAAACTTCGAGAAGCAGAAAAACTGAACATCTCATATATCATGTTATCAAAAAGGTTTCAATCAACATTCATTCAACATAAGCTCAAATATCAAGTTATCACAAAGGTATGTTTACTTTCTTTTTGTAAACACTTAGTTGTTATGGTCAATTTAGTATAAGCCAGTTGCATTAAACTTATTGTTTGCATTGAACTTTAATTTCTTATCCACGATATAAATAAAGTAGCATTATGTAGTATATGATCGCATGCTAATACAAGCTTCACAATTAGTTTGTTATTGTGCATATTTCTAACTTTGGTGATTGATGAAATTTTGGATTATATGTATGAATGTGAATAATGGAGTGATGAATTGATATGGGTGAATTGTCATTTTAGTGGCATGCACACCCTATTTGATTTGAGAAATTATGTTATCAGTTGTCATCCGGCAATTACAAAAAGTTGATTTAGATATTTAAAGTTGCATAAAACTTGAACTGTGATATGGCTTTGTATCAAGGTAAACGTATGTCGACTAAAAGTCATTTTGGAGCTGATGATATATGAGAAAACAAGTGCATGACAGCCTCAAAAGTACTAAAAATGGTTGGATCAAGTGAATCAGGTAGAGTGCCTATTATTAACGATGCTTATTTTTCGGTTTCTGACTATATTATTATTTACTAATCTTATTATGTTATTGTATTTATTTTTTTTATGTAATTAACAAGTGACTGGAATCGATCATGTACAAATCATTACCTCCGGCAGTTGTGGAACTGGCTAAAGATTATTGCCATTGCACATTCTTTATAATAAATTGGCTCGTACCTGAAATAATAAGTGTTTACTTATGGTAATCTTTATGTAGCATTATCGAAACTTAAGAGTAGAAACGAATTTAAAATCTAATTTTTATATAAATATAGTTAAGCTAAGAACATTACAACAAATGTTGTATACAAAGAGATATTTGCAAATTTGTGATTTATTTATGTTTCTAATTAACATTTTTTGTGATTTAATCTCATTTGTAATATCATATAATTTTTTGTTTGTTGTGGTATATATTAAATTAAATACATATACTTATTAATTATCCAACACGTGTAACACACGGGTTATAATCTAGTATGGTATATAACGGTGAGGGGAGTGGGTGACACGAGGAGGTGACGAGGTTAGCTGGGGGAGCTCGTGGACGAGGAGGTGGAGACGACGAGCACTCCTCCGGCGAGATGATGGCGAGCTGGATGTCGTTGGCTGGAAACGAGGAGCACTCCTCCCCCCTAACTACATTACGTTTAGCAAAAGTTACACTCGACCAGTTATAAATTAGTCAATGGCCGGATGAAATGTTATAACGGGTCCTTTTAACGACTCGAGTTTTTTCAACCATGGTATAAAGTTATTCCTTTAGAAGGGTAAAACATGCCGGATCAACATATTATATTAAATCATAAAAATATTTAAACGCGTAATATAATATTAAAGCCGAATATATAGTAAACTAGCCATATATAAGATCGTATCGTTTAATGGTATTGTGTAAAACGTGTAGGCGTGCAGCCATGCATTATTAAAGGTGTGGTGAACGTTTGTTATAACATCTCTTAACATTAAAGAGGCAAGATACGTATCTCTCTTCACGGGAGATGAACCAACAAACAAACATGTTAGCCCTTGGATCATGTTAATGACTAGACACACATTCTCTGCGTATCACAAATAAGGGTGTTAATCGGGTCAACCCGATCGGGTTTCGGGTTAATCGGGTCGGGTTAGTCGGGTTTTTTAAAATTAAAATCTAACCCGCAACCCGACCCTATTAAGGTTCGGGTTTTTCGGGTCCGGGTTAATCGGGTTTCGGGTTAGTCGGGTCGGGTTAGCCGGGTTAATTGGGTTACTTGGTAACTAGAACACTTTCTAACCTAATTAAAGATCTCAGGTTCGAATCCACATCAAAATGTCATTGTACTATCAATTTAGAATACAATAATTTGGAAAATGTTTGATCATCTCCTTTGTTGGGTTTTATTGTTAATTTACAACTGTATACTAATTTTTATTATTTCAAAACGCAAGCAACTAAAGTTATAAAGCGTCAGTCTTTATATTTATGTGAATAAGTTATAATTATGTCTCATTTTTCCCGTCCAATTTATTATAAATGATTAATATTCAGTTTGTGAAAATTAGTGAGAACAAAGGACAGAGAACTAGAGATTGTTTGTGAACGATCCAACCATATGCAAATATATGTAAATTGAATTGATAGACATGGAACGCTAAATGGGTTATTCGGGTTAACCCGAACCCGATATTTTTTCCAAAAACAAACCCGCAACCCGACCCTATTAATAGTTCGGGTTATTCGGGTTAACCCGAATAACCCGATTAATACTTTTGACCCTATTTAACCCGACCCTAATTAGCTTATTCGGGTTTGGGTCGGGTCGGGTTAATTGGGTTCGGGTATTTTGAACACCCCTAATCACAAACACCGCGGTGGCAACAATCTTCGGTAGCGTTAGCACCAACTTGAGGCATAAGTGGTCTTCTTCTACAACAAGAAGAGCATTCAATTCTAACCCAACTACTCACTATTACTTGCATTTACTTATCGGCTTTAAACCGTGGCCTTTCTTGTTGGAACATGTTCAATCGGTGCTTCCCAACCATACTCGACGAAGTATATACATTTATATCACCCTTTGTCTGCTTCTAATACTACACTATTGTACACTGTAAGACTAGAACCCTCGAGCTTATATGAAAAAAAAACACTTTTTAACCACAAATGTCATATATTCTCAATTTTATCTCCAATTTTAACCATCCTTTGATGTCTTATAACCAATTGATTCATTTTAAATTGTGCAGACAATCAAACATAAGTCAAATGAAAACAAGCGTGAAGTATATGAATGGTTCATATGTTTTGACCCATTTAGGCTTGGTCCCTTGATAACCATCCACATATTCTCAAATCGTCAACATGTCTCTGTCTATCCCTACATCTATTTTTATTCTATAAAAAAAATCACACCTAAAATATAATGTACCAAACTCCATTTGTGATCTTTTGAAAGAAGTTTAATATTTGAAATGGGAATAGTTTAGTACTAATTATGATTCTCGTTATTTTGTTGATGAATAATTAAGTTATCCGGTTAAAAAATAAAAACAAAAAAATGGTGGTTGATAAAATCATGTTAAAAAAGGTTCTAGACATTTTGGGTGCATCTTTGAGATAGGGTTCGGTTTGGGTTGAAATATGGTATGTAATGGTGAGGGGAGTGGGTGACACGAGTAGGTGACGAGATGAGGTGGGAGAGCTCGTGAACGAGGAGGTGGAGATGAGGAGCACTCCTCCGGCGAGCTGGATGTCATTGGCCGGAAACAATCTTCAGTATAATGAACTTCATTAAAACCATCTCGAGGCATAAGTGGTACTAGAAGAAGAGCATTCAATTCTAACCCAACTACTCACTATTACTTGCATTTACTTATCGGCTTTAAACCGTGGCCTTTCTTGTTGGAACATGTTCAATCGGTGCTTCCCAACCATACTCGACGAAGTAAATCCATTTATATCACCCTTGTACGGATTTTGGCTTAGATAGTATGAATAGTTGCTATTATAATAAAACTTCTTTATAATCCATTTATAAATCCATTATCACATGCATTCATTAAAGCCTTATCACAGTTGGTAACTATCACTCGTGGCTTCATGCATTTTGTTAGCGTACTGTCTAATTTTGTTAGAACCCACGTAAAATTATCTTCTTTTTCTTCACTAATAAAGGCAAATGCTATACAAAAAGTTTTGTTAGTGGATGTCAAACCTAAGTATAACATGTGGAAATCCACGCCAAATTTCCATTGAAGTTTTATGAATAAAAAAAATTTCTTCAACTCTGTTAGTATGTGCGTTGGAACGACTAAAATTCACATATTGTTTTAACCGAAGCAAGGAGAAAAGAATCTGCATTGGAGAAAAGGATCATGGTTGTGCGAATCATCAACGACAATTAAAACCCAGCCACCAATACTTCTTTCATTTTTACCTATTAACTGGAATGGACAGTTTGTTTTTTTGGAGCCACTTTTTCTTTTGTCTACCCCCTCTGGTTTATATTTACCCCCACGATCACATTTAAGATGAACTTTTACTGTCTCACCCCATGCATTATATTTAGAACGTTGGGTGACAATAACGTAACCATTGTCTCGTGCGCCCGATATCTTGAGCCCACTTCACCAGTTCTTCACGTGATGTGAAAACCTTAAAAAAAATTGATTACCTGATTATTTTATTTTTAATATTTACTTTATGTTGTGCTAGAAAACGTTGATCATGAGTAAATATTTACCTGATTTGTTTCAAATAAACTACCGCCGACATTGTCACCTGCGCCACCATTGTCAGCTGCGCCAACATTGTCATCGCCATAAATTACGCCACTGGAAAATTCACCACCATAATAATCACCGCCATATGTACCACCATATTGCTCGTTGTTATTACCCGAGTATTCAAAATAATTATCGCCCTCGTTTTGACCATCGAAAATATAATTACTATCACAGAAAGACATTTTAAGAAGAAGACTTGGAAAAAATTAGTATAATGTAGGTGTTATAACGATTGTTTTGATTTCGTTGTTTGATATTCAAATGAATCGATCGATCGTCGATCGTTTATAATGAAATTTTAACGGAATATTACATCGTGTCAAATAATTATATTGAATCGTACGTTTGACAACCTTTTTTTACTTTACATCTAATACGACTCATATCCCTGTCATACGAGTCGTTTAATACGATCAAAACGACTCGTATTAAATGTAATACGAGTCGTATGACAGGTTAATACGACTCGTTTTAAGTTTAATACGAGTCGTATTATTGTATCATCTGACACCAAAAACATGCAGCTTTTGTCGTCTGACAACAGCAACAATACGACTCGTATAGGTTGATACGAGTCGTAACAAGGTGTCCGGCTAGCCTGTTGGGTGTCCGGTTAGGACAACCCTTGAAATATGGTTGAATTTACTGGATAAACAATAAAAAAACCAACCAATATTTTGGTAGAAATTCAAAGTATGATTTTGGTATAAAATGTGGGAATGACAACTGGTATTCCTTAAAAATTAAAATAAGGTTAACATTGATAATGTTCTCTCTATTTTTTTAGTTCTAGAATTTTTTTAAACGCTCATAATTATTACATAAAACATTAATATTAAAAAAAATCTACAAAGCGAGCATTTTTTTTGAAAATTCATATGCTGTTCATACATAAAAAAAATGAACAATATGAAACACTTTGAATTGATGTTGTGTAATCGTTATTTCTAGAATAAACGTCACTTTTTGTTCAATTTTTAACCACTTTATTGCATAATGAAACACTTTGATTTGATGTTAAGATTAAAGTTAGGTCTTTGCAAATTTAAATTCATGTTGTTTTGTCGTGTATTGTGTTTTTGTTCTTGTTAGTTGGTGTTGGCCCTAGCATCTTGCTAGTAGCTGTATTTGGAAATAAAATCGCTGTTCAAAAAAAAATGTTGTTTTGAAACAAGTTCCCACAAACATTGATTTGGTGGTGAAGATAGTGGTGGTGTGAGGTGGTGGTATTTGGTGATGGATGGGGACGAAAAAAAAGGGGGAAGAGATGTGATGTTGTTGCGGCGATAATGAAGTGAAATGATAACGATGATGATGTGTGGTAATGGTGTGGGATGGTGACGATCTTAACGGAGAGAGGGGGAGGGGTGGGTGGGGTAGGGTTATTTTGTTTTTTAAATAAAAAAGAGGATATGATAAGTGATGAAGATGAAGACAATTTTATCATTTCATTTTAAACTAAGAAAATAATTTAATTTCATTAGTTCAAAGTGTATAAATAGAAGTAAAATTGAAAACTCAAGGTACTAACAGATGAATTTAAACATTAGGATTTAAACCGTTAGTTTTTAGAAAACTTAGTTATACCAAACGTAATTTACTCTAGATTTAATGACTTCAAATATTTCTCGTACTTTGTAAAATTATCTATTATATCTATTAGGCCCCTTAGCCCCTATCTATTATCTATTAACTTGAGAGTTTCAATTTAATTAACTAGAAGGGAAAACAATTATAGTTTGGCTCATAAGTCGTAACCGAGGCAATTAGCTATACTATGAGAATATATATCCTTATCATATATGGTTTTATAAAATAAGTAGGTTGACTTTGCTTACCCTAAAAAATTCATGTTTAACCAACCCAATATGCATATTACATTAATTGTTACCTTGTGTTTGTGGTTTGTCAAGGAAGTTTTATCTTTAGAAGCATCATTTAACATTTAAGATTTCTTAGGTTTAAATTTAAAAAAAAATTATAAATATATAAAGTTTAATTTAAAATTATAATTGTTATGTTAAAAAAAAACAAATATGTATATCACAGATTTGTCATTCCTTCGTTATATACGTAAATTTGATTGATCAGAGTGCCAGAACCATTTTTGATATTTTTTAGACCTTTTGTGTCTTTAGTAAATCCTCACCCAATATAATGCATATATAACATGTGTATGATTATTTTATATGACAACTTCATCCTAATATTATTTATTTCATTATTTTATTATTTATAGATTTAATATTCATGAGTCACACCGGATCACCCTTAATATTATTTATTATTTATTTCATTATGTTATTATTTTGTGTTTGTCATCTAATGTTCCTTGAAAAAGATGTTGAAAACAATATTTGTATTTGAAGATTCTTTACGTTTATAACAATATGTGATCTATTTTACATGAACTGGGTTTAATACCCGTGTGTTACACACGGGTTAAATAGTAATATTTATAAAGAAATTATAACTATTATATTTAACAATTTGTAAATATATAACATTTAAGGAGTTGGCTCCATCAACTTGCATGGTAAAAAATTTAGCTAAATTTTACCTCCAAAACTTCCTATTATAGAAAAAAAAATCCCTCCAAAAATTGACCCCTAAAAATTTGATTTATTAGATAGATTAGTTTCTTTTAAAGGGTAATGAATAGTGTATGTTCGGACACCCAAGTAAACCTAGCGGCGAATGGTAACCCGCAAATACATACAATGTTAATGACCCAGTCCGCTATCATTCCGAAGAAAACCTATCATCCAAAGATTCATTATGATAAAATATTAAAAATCTCTAGCCAACACCTAAAACATATTGTCTTAAATAAGACTCAGAACCCTATGAACTCTATCTTATAAGGTCATAAGATACCCTTTCCAAATTAGTTAACCTAGAGTTCATTCCGCTTTACATGAATGTGTGCAATAGTCATTATATGAAATTTTTATTTATTTGAGTTCATTTTTATTCTAACATCTTTAAATTTAGGGCTCTTTGGTAAAATTTAAATCATTAAGGGGCTGTTTGTTTCACCTCTTAATGGTTCAGTGCAGTGCTTAATCATTCAGATTCAGCATTCAGAGCGTTTGTTTCATAAAAAAAGAACCTTTGAATGGTTCAGTTAAGTGCTGAATGATTAAGAGATTGAAAGATGCTGAATGAAACTGAATGGAGCATATACCAAACTTACCATCACCTGAAGTTCTACCTCAATATCTCTCCCATTGATAGAGCCTCTTAATGGTTCAGATCTGTTAACCATTCAGCACTTAATGATTCAGATTCAGCCAAACAACCCCTAAATGATGAATGGTTAAGATGCCTGAACCTTTAAGAAGCTCTATCAATGAGAGGGATGCTAGGTAAACTTCAGATGATGGTAAGTTTAGTACATGCTCCATTCGGCATCTCTCCATCTCTTAACCATTCGGCACTTAACTGAATAATTCAGAGGCTCTTTTTTTTTACAAACAAACGCTCTGAATGCTGAATCTGAATGATTAAGCACTGAACTGAAGCATTAAGATGTGAAACAAACAGCCACTTACTTTTATTAACCATTTATGCATATATATATATATATATATATATATATATATATATATAGATTGGGGATTTTCTAAAAAGGCTCAAAACTCTAAGAAGTATAGGAAGCATTCACAAACAAACACGTGTCTATGAGGGAGAAAAAACACGGAGGGGCGTTATCGTCATTTTACGCGTTGACGCTGCGATATGAGATCTGTTCTCATGGTGTTTCTTAGCACTTCCTGGTTATCACTCTCGATGTTCAGTTATGGTATTTTTTTGACGTTTATTAATTTTGAATCCATAATCATTCATCTATGGCGAATACTGAAAGCGATGATGTTTTTGTTTGTTTTTGACGTTTTCGTTTACTAATTACGAACCTCCAATCAATGTTCTGTTCTTCTGAATCATTGTGTTTTTAACATTCTGAGTCATGGTGTTTTTAGTGATCAGTTCGAATGTTAAAAACACCATGATTCAAAAGACATAGATCCCATTTGAGTGCTAAGAAACATCGTGAGAAAAGTTAGAAACGCCATGAAAAGATGTGTGAAAATAAAACACCAAAAATGTCAACTGTTTTTACTGTCATCAGTTCAAGCGTAAAAAACACCAAGATTCAGAAGACACGGATCTAAGAAACAACATGGCGTTTGAATTGTGGTGTTAAAAACGCACAATGACAAATCTACCCTCAAATCCATCTCGCCCGTAACCAAAACATCAAAATAATTACAAAATGCCACCGCGTCCATCTGGACCGTAAAACACCATAATCCGACGTCCCAGATTACTTCTTAGGCTTTTTAGAGTTTTTTGCCTTTTTAGAAAATCCCTCCTCTATATATATATATATATATATATAGGGGAGGGTTCAATGGGAAACCCTTTTTTACCGGGGAACTAGGGAACAATTCTTGACCCTTGGATCTTCAAGGGTGGAGAACACCTACACCCTCATAATCCTATACATTGCACTTAAAAAAAATTTAAAAAATCGCGTCGCCGAGGGGATTCGAACCCATGATCACTCGCGTCTTATACACACGTTTTACCACTAGACCATGCTACTGTTCTATTTGCTACATCGATTTTCCGATTCTTAAACGTTAGTGTCGCAGTTTCTTTTTTGTGTTTTGTTTTATTAGTAGTTTATATGTTATTTATTATTGTTTAACGTTAAGGATTAGTTTTTATATTAGATTTATTTTATATTGATAATTAATCTAATTTTTATTTAATTTTTTGTCATAAATTTTTTTTATTAATTTTGTTTTAATTTTATTATTTTTGTTTTACCAATTATTGTTTAGCTTTAAGGGTTAGTTTTGGTTTAAATCTTAAGGTTTAGATTTTAACTAGTGGTGTAAATGAGTCAAGCCGGCTCGCTAGAAACTCGAGATTGACACGGTAAAAACTCTTTCGATTCGAGCCTTAACGAACTTTTTTTTATATTTTTTATTTAGTTTTATAAATATATCTTCATAAATATAATAAAAAAATATTTATTACATATCACCTGTCGGTGCTTATGTTTTTCTTTATTTTTTATGTTCCACTATTTTCCTTTACCTATACGTTTACGAGTATACTTTATGGTTTTCTTTTTAGGATCTAGTTTTTAGAAGAGTTTAGTTTTTAGGATTAGATTTTTGTTTTTAATTTATATTTTTTTGTTTTAGGTTTTGTTACGTTTTTCGGTTTACATTTTTCGGTTAGGTTTTTCGGTTACGTTTTTTAGTTTATATTTTTCGATTATGTTTTTCGTTTTAAGTTTAAAAGATTTTGGTTTTTTTTTTCAGTTTTTTAGGTTAGGTTATTTTAGTTTAGATCTATTTATTCTTGACATTTAAGTTTTAAAAACTCAAGCATGACTTTGGATCGAAGTGTGACATGTGATTCTTAGACAACATATTTTATCACTTAACAAAATGTTTCATTCGTTTAGAAAACATCATTTTTTTACACATATCCCTACTTTTTTTTTATTTTACTTTTATAAATAAGTTAAACTTAAGTATGTATACTTTTTTCTTTCAGCTTAAATCAATGAACCAAAGTTTTATTAGTTTCTTTTTTATTCCATGTATTACTAGTTATAGTTTCGATGTTTTATTAATATAAAATTTACTATCTTATGGTTTAACATTATGTGTTATCTTGTATGGTTTAGTTTTTACGGTTTAGCTTTATGGTTAGCGATTTTGGGTTTCGCTTTTAGAGTTATGTTTCATTGTGATTTGAGGTTTAGCACATGTGATTCTAGCTTTAGCACATGTGATTTTTAATTTTTAGCATGTTTATTTTAGGTTTTGTAAACTTGCTAATTATCTTTGGTTGGAAGTTTTGCACATGTAATTTGAGGTTTAGCACATGTGATTCTAGTTTTAGCACATGTGATTTAAGGTTCGCACATGTGATTCTAGTTCTAGCACATGTGATTTAAGGTTTAGCACATGTGATTCTAGTTTTAACACATGCGATTTTTAAATTTTAACAAGGTGTTGTAAACTAACTAATTATCGTGGTTGAAAGTTTATCACATGTGATTTGAGGTTTAGCACATGTGATTCAAGTTTATCACATGTGATTTAAAGTGCAACACAAGTGATTTAAGGTTTAGCACATGTGATTATATTTTTAGCACATGTGATTTTTAATTTTTAGCATGTTTATTTTAGGTTTTGTAAACTTGCTAATTATCTTTGGTTGGAAGTTTATCACATGTGATTTGAGGTTTAGCACATGTGATTCAAGTTTATCACATGTGATTTGAAGTGCAGCACATATGATTTGAGATTTAGCACATGTGATTCTAGTTTTAGCACATGTGATTTTTAATTTTTAGCATGTTTATTTTAGGTTTTGTAAACTTGCTAATTATCTTTGGTTGGAAGTTTTGCACATATAATTTGAGGTTTAGCACATGTGATTCTAGTTTTAGCACATGTGATTTGAGGTTCGCACATGTAATTCTAGTTCTAGCACATGTGATTTCAGGTTTAACACATGTGATTTTAGTTTTAGCACATGTGATTTTTAAATTTTAACAAGTTGTTGTAAACTAATTAATTGTCGTGGTTGAAAGTTTATCACATGTGATTTGAGGTTTAGCACATGTGATTCAAGTTTATCACATGTGATTTGAAGTGCAACACATGTGATTTGAGGTTTAGCACATATGATTTTTAATTTTTAGCATATTTATTTTAGGTTTTGTAAACTTGCTAATTATCTTTGGTTGGAAGTTTTGCACATGTAATTTGAGGTTTATCACACGTGATTCTAGTTTTAGCACATGTGATTTGAGGTTCGCACATGTGATTCTAGTTCTAGCACATGTGATTTAAGGTTTAGCACATGTGATTCTAGTTTTAGCACATATGATTTTTAAATTTTAACAAGGTGTTGTAAACTAATTAATTGTCGTGGTTGAAAGTTTATCACATGTGATTTGAGGTTTATCACATGTGATTCAAGTTTATCACATGTGATTTGAAGTGCAACACATGTGATTTGAGATTTAACACATGTGATTCTCGTTTTAGCACATGTGATTTGTGGTTTAACAAATGTGATTTGTGGTTTACCACATGTGATTTATTTTTCGTTCTATCCAAACACATTTAATCACATACCACTTTAAATTAAATAATCCTACAAAACCAATATATGTATGCTTGTTTAAACTAAAATATCCTATGCAACCCTCCAAACACATTGTCGTCATAGACGAACCGTAAGTACTACGTCATCTTCACCATTATAGACGTACTACCTCCACCAACGAAACCACCACACCTTCACCGCAAAACCTAAAAAAAGCTAAACAAAAAAAATACTTAATTAAAATCTAAACTTAAAAACCGAAATCGAGAAACCTAAACTATAAAAACTAAATCCTTAAATTAAATAAAAAAAATAAAATGTTAGAGAAAAGTGTAACGCTAAACCATAAAACTAAATTTTAAAAGCTAAAAAAAAAAGCCGATTTAAAAAAAGAATTTGTAGCTAAATATAATTTGTTAAAAGTAGCAATGTGTATGTTTAGTGTTTTAGTATGTATATCATAAATATAATTTGTAGCTTTGTGAAATAAAATGAAACGTACAATATATATTAATGAGATTGAATTAACATCGAAAATAAAAAATTATTTCGGTCGTTTATGCACGTCGCATGTGTTCAGCATGTCACAAGTTCGAATCACTCCACTATTCATGTTTTCTTTTCTTTTAAAGGTGCAATGTAGAGAATTTATGGTGCACATTCCGTTTTCAACGAACATATGCATCTCATTTGAGTAAGCATAACCCGCCTCTTCAAGAAAAAAACCAACCCCCCCTGCAAAAAAAAACTAAACCAAAAATCTTTACCGTAAAACCTAAACACTAAACCTAAAAGTAAAAAAAAACTAAACTCTAAACTATATAATAATAATAATAATAATAATAATAATAATTATAATAATAATAGTAATAATAATAATAATAACCAATGATCTCTTAGTCTACTTGTTAAGAGGAATATGAAAGTTTTTGCCTCTTTTGGAGGTCCTGGGTTCTAGTCCACACGTTGACATTTTTTATGTACATATTTATAAACTTATACATTTCTAAAAAAAGTAGTAGTAGTAGTAATAATAATAATAATAATAATAATAATAAAAAGAATAATTAATAGATTAAAGACAAGGTCACAGGATACGGCGGCCGGGTCTTTCGTATATTTCTTCGTCAAATGCATTGATAAAAAAGTTTCATGTCTCGTATATTACGGTGTAAAGTCACATATCAAAGACGGAGACATATCCAAAATTATATGTTAGAGTCAGTGAGCAAAGTCGTAAATATGTCAAATTAGTGTAACGGGTCAAAATTGTAATTTGACCAAGTCATCAAGGGCTAAAAAGATAATAAGTCAAAGTTGGTGGTCAAAACCATAAACTGCCAAAGTCGAAGGGTCAAAATCATAAATATATAAAATTTTAAAATAAAAAATACTTTGGAATAGGTCGGTGATATTTGTCGGTGTTACCGACCTTCAATATTAGAGTTATATCTTGTAGTAGTAGTAATAATAATAATAATAGTAAAAATAATAATAATAATATTAATAATAATAATAAATAATAGTAATATAATAATAATAATAAAAATAATAATAGTAATATAATAATAATAATAATAATAAGAATAATAAGAATAATAATAATAATAATAATAATAATAATAATAATAAGAGTAGTATAACAAATAAATTAAAAGTAGTAATTGTATAGTTATTTATGTATCGAGAAAAACTATGACACCAAAAAGCTTTGGTTCGCTGGTAAGCATGTTGAAGATTGTAGCGCGGGTCACGGGTTCGAGGCTGGTTACATGCAGTAGCCATGTTTTTTTTTATATTTAAATGCAATGCACTAGATTGAAGGGTGTAGGTGTTTCCCACCCAAAATTAGATCAAGATGATCCAATGATCAAGAAGTGTTCCCTAGTTCCCCGGTAAAAAGGGGGTTTCCCATTGAACTTTTCCCTATATATATATATATATATATATATAAAACTTAAACTAATTGATGTGTGTTATAAGTTTATCGACAATAAGTTCTCCACGTTACCTTAAAAAATCAATTAGTTTCTTTTACTTCAAAAGGAATAAAAGGCCTTTCGTCTTTACAAAAGAGATTACCTCGTGTATAGATTACCTGCTCAAATAATCGAACTAACTCTTGTTACTTCAAGAAGTGCTCAAAATAATCTACCATCCCTCTCTTTCTCTAATACTGTCTTTTTTAACGTGAATTTGAATTACTCACGTGCCACTAATCCACATGATTAATTCCATTTTTTATTAGAAAAAAATCATCTTAGGTGAAAAAACTTTCTGGTCTAACCTAAAAACCTTATTGTAACTCTTAGGTAAGACCTGAACCTAGACTCATCATTATATGAAGTCTTAAGCATCACACTTTAACCACTTGAGCTAACAATCGTTAACTCTTTAACATATATATGTGTAGTTAATTTTATTAATGTGATGTCATGATTGTTTGACCTTTGCTCTTTAGTCCAAAATTGCCTTAAGCCACGTGTTCCACATGGCCTTTGTTCATTACCATGATGGTCTCATAAGGGTCCTATACTCCTATAAGCAAAGTCTATAAATAGGCTAGCTAGCTTCATTACTTCTTAACAAGATAAACATACATGTCTAGAAATCCTACATAATAGTCATGAACATTATGAATTCAATGATGTTGTTTCTCGTTGTTATCATAAGCACAAGTCTAGTTTCAGGTTCTTTCTCTAACAATGAACAAGCAGAAATATATATGGTCGTGGACGATCAGATTTCCACCACTGGGACGGCGATGACTAAGGCCAGTCTAAAATTATATTACATGCATGTTAGCTTATTATAAGCATCGTGATAGCTTAATTAACTTAATGAGATGTGCTCATTATAGATATATTATATTCTGAAACTAAGACTCTTATCTCTAACTGATACCGCTTTACATTATTTTAGTTTCCCGCTTAGACCTATGTATATTTATAATGTTGTTAAAAAATGAAATAAAATATTTTCCTGCTTTGTTCCTCTGTACAGGTCACGGAGAATCCAGTTGAAATCGGACAATTCGAGATTGAAGATGGGAAGTTATTGACAGTTGCGCGCAAAGTGAAAAATGAGAGAAATTGCATAAATGAACGCCAGCCGTGTGGTATCTTGGATCCATGTTGCGACGGGCTTTTTTGCACCGACCCCTTCCAAGGAGAGTGCAGACCTCCCAAATGCGTATCAGAACACCAACCGTGTGGTCTCGTTGATCCGTGTTGTGCTGGGCTAAGGTGCACCGGGATCATCCAAGGAGAGTGTGTATCCAACCCCTAATCCTCTACGGTTGTAAGCATATATATGTAGTTTACTTTGTTAACGTTTGGGTGTTGTGTTTGTGTGCATGTGAAACAAGCTTGCTAGCTGCTAGCTTACTATGTATTCTTGTGCGGAATAATGCATGAAAATATGATATTTCGTGTACTATGAACTACCATAATAAAAATAATTTGTTTTGAACAATGACGTTAATAGGTGATGATATTTGTACATTATTATTTTAAGTGATTTCGTTACTTGTGGAGTTCTAGCTTAAAATAACATTATTGGGTTTGGGTAGGCTGTGGCCGGCTTCGTGTGCAAGACACCTTGATCTTATGGGCTTAAAATGAACTATCCAATCCAAAACAAAATATATAGTTTTTTTTGGGTAAAGAAACAAAATATATAGTTACATTCGTAATTAAAACAAAACTAATTAAAATTACACCAAGAGTTACAAATCAATGTTAATCTTGTTGACAATCCGACCAAATAAAAAAAATATACACTTTTATCTCGATCTAACAAAACAAAACAAAATATTATATTTTATTACTATTACTATTAATTATATATATCGTTAACACATCAACTTTACATAATAGCTAGTGAACTTAATTTTATCTCTCCAAAACAACAAGTCATACGCGATCGATCTGGTATACATTTCATATATAGATCGAACTTAACTGGTTATATACGGACACTAGGTTTAACACCCGTGTGTTACACACGGGTTAAATAATAATATTTATAAAGAAATTAGAATTATTATGTTTAAAAATTTGTAATTTGTAAATATTTAATATTTAAGGAGCTCCATCAACTCATTGCATGAAACTTAATATTTTCCCTCTTAAACTTTCTATTATATATTAAAAAAATTTCCCTCAAAAAATTGCCCTTTAAAAATTTGATTTATTAGATAGATACCTCATTTGAGATACATCGCATCTGATCGATCGAAGTTCTTTTTTGAGATTTAAAGGTTAGCTAGCTTTGTTTGTGCGTTTTGAATTTTGATCGATTAAGGTTGCAAGGAAGAAGAAGAAGTGTTGCCGGAAAACTAGCTGTTAACGAAGATGGCTTATGGTGACGTCGTTTCCAACGTTTCTGTTGCAGAGGCTAGCTGTATATATATGTCTTGTTTAGATGCTCTAAAGCACCCCACATGATGCATTTAAAAGAAAAAAAAAATGAAAAAGAGAGAGGGAGAGAGAGACATTAATTTATGCATTTATTTATTTATATTTAAAGCTCACATTTCACTTGCTGGTTCATGCAGCAAGCCTGCTACTGGTGGAATATATAAATTATCACTATAGGTTTTCCATATTGGCTAAGTCATCATAAAACAAAACGATAATAAGTCAAAGTGGGGGGTCAAAATCGTAAATATGTCAAACTTGTAAGTGTGACAAAGTAGAACAATCGAAACAGAAAATTAGCAAAGTCTATAACCGACCTTACGAATTAGAAATGTATATAATTTGTGCAGGTGAGTTCCGATATATATATGTGTGTACGTGCGTGCGTGTGTGATCAGAAGGCCGTGTGATAGGTATTTGTTTACTATGAGTAGAAAATATGTATTTT
This sequence comes from Tagetes erecta, assembly GCA_030867185.1. Lineage (NCBI taxonomy): Eukaryota > Viridiplantae > Streptophyta > Magnoliopsida > Asterales > Asteraceae > Tagetes > Tagetes erecta. Next base: position 1,657,341 of record CM061489.1, on the reverse strand, counting down.
TAAAACACATATAATAACAACTCGAAATAACAAATATGCTCACACGAATGTGGCGCCCTCGTCAAATATTGAAGTACAAAACTGCCATCACAAACCAACTTTAGGTCCTTCAAAAGATTTTCTTAAAATATTACAAGAAATATATATGAGTTGAGTGTGGAATGTTACAAACAAGCATACGTTTAGATTTGTTGTGCTACATTCATGACTGACTCAGTTTCAAAATTAGGTATGTTTGGTATCATTCCCACATCCCAAGGGCAGCATAAATCTTGTGTCCTCTCATGTCAACAATGATACAATGTTTAGGAAGAGAAAACTTATTTTTCATTTATCTTAACATAATAACTTTTTTATAGATACTATAGAAATTAGGGTATAACTAAAACGTCCGTCAGAGTGGTAATTATAAGGTGTCTTGTATTATAATAGAGAGAAAATATGTTTATAGATCAGATAGAAAGGGTATAACGTACTAAAGTGACAGTTCGAGTGGTAATGTCTTTTACCTCTATACTATATATCAAACAATCAAATCTTAAAAGCCATTCCAAGACATGTGTACTGAAGCAAACCTAGCCGACCTAAGCCAAGAGAGCTCAAGCTTACGCTTGACTTATTTTCGAGATCTATCTTTAATGTTTGAGCTATACAAGTTCCACTTGGGCTTGATTTATAATAAATAAATTGGCCTAAAATAATCTCAACTAACACATATTGATCGAAAATAATTCAATTCTGTTTATTCCCTTCAGTGTTTTCAAATCCAACTTTATTAGCCCAGTGGTCCGCCGTTAAGTTTATTTAACGACTGTTAACTTTTTTTTTCCTCCAGTGGTCCAAAAAGGTTAGATTTGAGAACACTGGAGAGAATAAACCGAGTTAAGATTATTGTCGGCCAATGAGTGTTAGATGAGATTAACTTAGGCCAATTTACCTTTATAATATCTATTTTATTATATACGTCTAATAGCTTTTACGTATAACGTAATATGTAACCATATATTACTTAGCTATACTTCTTTTTACAATTTATATAAAAAATTAAATATTATTACGTAAATATAAATTTGATGCTTTAAATACCGTATTACCTCTTTAAATGGACTAATATAACACCATTTAAACTTTCAACAATAAAATCAAATCACATGTAAACGGTTTTCTAACAATAAAATCACACGTAGACGGTTAACAAGCTATGTCACAATTTCCTTTTGCATTAAAACTACATAAATAATAGGCTCATAGCTCTTGTTATCGATTGAAGTTCATCATTTCAATTTAGAAGCTTTGTTTTTTTCTGATAAGATTCTCAAATTTTCTACACCCTGTCGAATTTACGCTTCAAACTTTTCGATGACAATGAGACACACTACTTAACCACTAGGCGTACACTTACGAGGATTTCAACTTCTAAACCTCCCAAAATATTATAATAGAAGTTTAGTATACCAGAAACATGTTACAAAACACTCTTTGCAGCTTCTCACATATAAAACTCTACCCAACCCTATCACGAGATATATGTGCTCCCTCCATTTCATCACTCATATAACTACACCCCCTAATATCTCCTCAAGTGTCTCTAAAACCCCCCAACACTTCTTATCACCCGCCCATCATTTCCGCATGGCTGAGTCATCAGACAACCGCAGGAAGGGGACTGGGGTCGGAAAGCGAGGCAGCGGGTCATCATTTGAGGCCGCAGCAGCATCAGAACCGGGTTCGATTCCTAACTCACCATGTGGGGCGTGCAAATTCTTGAGAAGAAAGTGTGTCAATGGTTGCATCTTTGCACCTTACTTTGGGTCTGACCAAGGTGCAGCGCGGTTTGCTGCAGTGCACAAAGTGTTTGGAGCTAGCAATGTGTCGAAGCTGTTGATGCATATACCAGTGAACCGACGACAACATGCTGTTGTCACCATATCTTATGAAGCTCAGGCTAGGTTGTCTGACCCGGTTTATGGTTGTGTCTCGACTGTACTTGCTTTGCAACAACAGGTACAAGAGTGCATATGGTCATGCTCGAGGTCATAAAATAGGCGGGTTGGATAATGAGATCAGATATGTTCAAGTGAAACTTTTTTCATTTTCTTTATAAGCTAGATTTTTTTTAAATTTACTCGTCGCCATAAAAAATAAAAACGAAAGCAACTCAGTCAAAAACAAATGTCTTGAAATTGCTACCTCTACAAAAAAGGCACGAAATACATCTATAGCAATTGTAGAACATCATTAGGGTTGTATGGTACAACTAAATGGCGTTACTATGTTTTTTTACTCACAGGTGGCGGCATTGCAGACAGAACTAGCCATGGTCCAGAACCAGCTTATTAGCAACCGGCTACTGGTAGCAAACGCGCTTCAAGGTTCACAACAGCAACTTGAGCCAGTGCACCACCTTTCACTGCTGCAGCCAGCTTATTCAAACGCTTCATCGGCTTCAAATAACAACATACTTAACATCAACAGCTTTGATTCCAGTTTGAATAACCTTGCAGATGACCATCATAGTGCTACTCTTTCACAACAGAGTTTTAATCCTCTGCAACTGTGTCAACCGTGTCATGATGATGAGGATGATGACGAGGAGGAAAGTGGGGACCCGTTGGCTTTCGCTAATCAGATGCTTCAGTCCAGATAATTCTGATGAAAAGTTGTGTAGTTAATAGGTTGCTCTTTTGTCATGCAGTGGTATGATCATACTAAGATAAACAAAAGTAGAGATCATTAAAATGATAAAAAATAATATTTCAAGAATGACTCGCGACTTATATTAACATATAGTAAATAACTGAATCAAAACCTCATCGATTATCAACAAGATCTCCAACTTAATGCAATATTCAGTTAAAGTTGTTGTCTTGTGACTAAACCAATCCGACATGTGTACATGGTCATCTTTACAAACAAGGAACTAAATATATGTCCTCTTTACCTTTAAATCTGCAACTATGTATGTTCAGAAGGCATGATTCCCGAGCAACAACTGCTGCCACAAAAACACTTTGAACCAGTTGGATTCAAACCAGCATCTCCATAACTGAAAGTAAGCTCTTCATCTTTTAAAATATCCCGAGATGCAAAAAAGCACACTCGAGGTAGCAAAGCACCTGAAGTTCTTACCAAAACTGTTGAAAGGTTCCCACCATCACACGAGTGGTTGATAAATCTTGCAACATTCCCTATTTTTGTCGCGTCAATGTTAATCCTCAAACACGCATTTCCAGATGGAAGATGCTCCCTCACAACTAGAATAGCTGATGTATGTTTGCCACTAGATGCAAGTTTATCATATAATGATTGACGTCTTCTTGCTTCTTTTGTGGTTAACAGTTCACCTGCCAATGCAAAATGAATCAGGATGGTCATGAAAATAACATTTATTTATAGTTAAAAGTTGTGCAAATTTTTTTTAAAGAAAACTAAAGTGAGCTTTAACAAACATGTAATAGACAATGTATGTTGGTCCTTTGCGGACATCATTTGCTTCATGAAATGCCCACCTAACGGCTTAACCCAACACAATGTTTTATGTGTGTCCATATTTACAGCAAGCAGCACATACTTAAGTGGCCTGCCAAGAATTAGGACAGTCGAAACTAAAATCGATTGGCCACACTTGCAAACAAATACTCCACCTCTAAAAAAATCTGATCTTATTAAGGAGTATGTGTCATTTGACTAAAACACTGCCAATAACAATGTACAGGAGAGTAATGTCCCAATGCATATACATACAAAACATATATAAACAATGTACGCAGGTCCTTTGTGGACATCTTTTGCTTCGTGAAATGCCCACCTAAAGCCAGCATAATACTTTTATATCTGTCCATATTTACAGCAAGCAGCACATACTTAAGTGGCATGCCAAGAATTAGGACAATCAAAATAAACTTGCCCAAAAATAAAAATCCTAAATGCCCGGAACGGCTAAAATTAAATCAAATTGCATACATTCAAACAAACACTACACCTCTAAGTAAAGTTGATCTTTGTCATGGAGCATTTTTGTAATCTGATTATAAATCGATACAAAGTCAACCGTCAACAAAAGTAGCAGCTAACAATGTATAGAAGACTATGCCCATTTGATTATACATACAAACACTATAGAAATAATGTATGTAGGTCCTTTGTGAACATCATTTGCTTCATAAAATGCCCACCTAAAGCCAACAAAATATTTTTATCTGTCCATATTTACAGCAAGCAGCACATACTTAAGTGGCATGCCAAGAATTAGGACTAATCAAAACAATAACAACAAATAAAAACCACAACTACACAAAACTAAACAAAAATCACAAACTAAAAAAAAACTTAATTTCACACAAGCATTTTAACAAGCACCTTACCTGCATACTCACAGACAAATTCCCCACATTTAACAAACTCATCAGCATGTAACCCCCAACCTTTCCTCACACTTCTAACAATCTTTAACCGAACAAACACACCTCCTTGACTCACCCGGTTCCGACACTTTGACCCGCAGTTACAACCCGACCCGCATTCCCAAATCAACCCGGAAAGCTTCTGCTTCGAACACGGACACATGATCAAATCCCCATCAACTCTCTCACACTCACATTCATATTCACATCTACATACATCTTCAACCTTCAAGTAACCAACCGTGTCAGGTCTCGGGTCGGGTCGTGGGTGGGAGAAAGAGCCCCAGGGCTGTGGAAATGAAGCGTTTGTTGAGATTATGATTTGAGTAGGGGTGTATGTAAAGTAAGCATAAGGGTGATTGTCTACATTGTTGATGAATGGAGTTGGGTGTTTTTCGAAGTTTCTAGAAGCGTCGGATGATCTAGTGACGGTGATGGATTTGGCTATGAGATTGAGTGTTTTGCAGGTTAATGAGATGGATGATAGCTCCGCCGGAGGTAGGTATGGGAGGATGTACGCGGCGGCGATTGATAATTGATCGGTAAAGGGTTTCTTGTTTTTGTTCATTAGGTTGAACCCTAATTTGGTTGCTTATTACAGAAGGTATAAACAATGTGGCTTAAAAGTTTTTTTTTTATAGCGAAAATAACATAACGTTCACCTTAGCGGGTAATTCAAAGGTGAAAGACGACTTTTTTAATTTTATACTCTCAGTGTAAATGAAATTGAAAGTGATTTTGTTAATTTTAGAGGCTTACAATATTTAACCCTAGAGTCACATGTAGATAAAATTGGTAAATGAGTTAGGTCGAATCAGGTTGGGTTTTGTTAGTTTCAGACTTTCGATTTTATGTTTTTACAAAGTATAAGTTGCATGTGTTCAACCATCAAGTGTAACTTTTCCAGGTTTAGACTTTTAGTACGTGAAGATGTGTGTCTTGTTTTCATTATTCTAAACTAGAATGATATACTTTATCTGAGTACCTAAGATTTCTATGATTTCATTTATATTAGGTGTATATCCGGTTATGATGACCTTTTGTTGAGACTTTGGATAGTTTCACGTGTTTCACTAATATTATCGCTGGGTGTCTTTTTTATTTATTTTTTCTAATTGCACAATGTAATGTTAAAATCAAACGCATCATTTCTTTCCATAAAAGCAATAAGTCCGTCGGATTTGAAAAAAGAGGTGTAAGTAAAAGTTCTTGGAAGTACAAGCTGAACAAGTTTATTTAGGAGTAGAAAATAAAAGTATCTAAGTATTTATACAATGATCTCGGACTCTATGTTCCAAATTTTTTTAGGGAAAATGTCACGAAAATATAGCAAACTTTTGATTTTGTTCCAATTAAGTCACTCAAACTTTGTTTTATTTCAATTTGGTAACTTATCCTTAAGTTTTGTTCCAATTAAGAATCTTAAACGTTGTTTTGTTTCAATTTATTAACTTATTTTTAAGTTTTGTTTCAATTAGAAACAGAACTTGGTTATGTTTTTGTAATGTTACCCATTTTTTATGGAAAATATTTTTGTTTTAGAGTTTTTAATGTAAGGAAATGGAAGGAAGTTAAAAAAAAAATTTAACATATTTGTCTTCCTTGTTTCCATCCTAATCGAAAGAAAGTGATTTTTTAGTAATCTTTTATTTCTTTATTCTATTAGTTTCAATCTTATAAAAATAAAAAAAATATAACAGTAAATGGTAACTTTATAAAAACATAATCAAATTTTGATTTTGTATTCTAAAAATTTTTTATTCATTTTTCTCAACTTTCAAAAACCCATAAAATATTTCTTTTCATTTCCAATCTTTCAAACTCCTGAACATGAAATAAAATCATATACTCCCATTCCTTTTTTCGCTCTCTTCCTAGCTCTTTCATTTCTCATTCAGTAAGCTCGGGAACACAACGTAAAATAAGTCCTTTTGTGACATAATCTTATAATAAAGGGGCCCGAGTGCACAAAAGCCATTTTGCTTCTTGAAGAAGAGAAAACACACCGACCTACAAACATCAGATGCATAAATTTGGGCGAATTTAAAGATCAATTTTCGCTCCCTATTTTTTCGTAGCCAAATCAAACAGACGATTATGGCGACTAAAATCAATCATATTCTCACTTCTGCAATTTTCATATTATTCATCTTCTTCGGTCTCTCATATTGCTTTGATCATCAGCCTATTGCACTTCAAGGTACACACTTCCCATCCTCGTTGCAGCAATTTAGGTTTTTGATTTCAAAAAAAAAAACAAAAAAAAGTTGATTAACTTTACTCTGTGAACTGGAAATATGTTTAATTTAGGTTTTATATCAACAGTTTTTCATTTAGATACGTGTTACTAGTAGCATGTGATTGATTGAAGTACGATTTACTAGTTGTTCAGCTAACGTTGTTGGATTTAGGGTTTGCAAGTTGCGTCATCTGTTGAAAGTTTTTAACTTGTTTTATTTAGCAAATACGTTATTTGATAACAAAGCAATGTTTTGATGATGAAAATTCAATTTGATTTGATCACAGTTTGCTTGTAAGGATTTTAGGGTTTAGGGTTTTGTGCTGATTTTTGAACACATATGTTCTATGCTCAGTTGTTTGTCATGATGTATGCTGAAACCAAGTTTTTGTTTCAAATTTGCTAAACTGTTAATGCCTATTATGTGCAATGGTATTGTTGGAAACTTGTATGCACTCTTTTGAAAAGGAAGAAATTGAAATAACTCAATAAGTGAACATAAGGTTTAATATGTTGGTTACTTGAGCTGACACTAGCAATTTTGCATTAAGGTTTAGGTGATGCATAGTGGATGACTGTTCCAAGTTTGATTGGAGCTGTTAACAACTTTATTAGGATGTTAAATCAAGTGTTTGCAGATGTAGACGAGTGATTATGTTTTACTAAATCTTATGCCTTGAGTTACTTGTGATTTGCGGTATGTTGATGACTAAAGTTTGATCTAAGTAAGTTAATTTCATATAAAGATGCCAACTTAGGGCTTTATTGGTCTAATCTTATATATATGGGTTATAATTTAGGTAAATCACACGATCACATATGTAATTTATATTTCCAATCTGAAAGAAGGCATTACGTGTCACATCCAAGAGTGAGCTATCACTTAGCGTCTTATAACTTCAATTAGAGTATGGTAATCTATTTATGTACTTGTAATATTACAGTGTGTGAGTTAGTTTTGAATTGTTTTTCAAGTACTAATTGCTTTCATTATGTACACAGGTATTGATGTGGAACATCCAACTATAGATGTTATCCCTACACCATTACATGGTTCTTCTAAAGGATCTAAAGATGTTCACTCCTGTGAACGCATCCCTGTACATGGCATTTCAAGAATCAAAATTCAGAGTTACGCCAAAGCATACAAGGTTATGCTGGTCCCGTCAGTAGTGATCCCTGATAAATGGCATAACAAGATTCAAATTTGTTTTCACCGGTAATTAAGAGGTTTTTTAGGTTCCGTTCTTATGCTTTTGTGGATAGTCGTTAGAGGCGAAAACATGGCGGACTGGTGGGTCAGTGTTGGATTACCTGCAAATGCTTTCTTTTGTCCATATTAGTTTTTTCTTTAATAGTTAATTTTTTAGTTATGATCACAAAAACTATCATTAACTTATTACAGTAATAATATACATTTTGTAATAACATGTTTTAGGAGGGTGCATGCCTGAAAAAAGCACTATGGGTGACTTTTAACCTGATTAACCTATCTCCTTTTCCTAATTTTTTTATTTTGGCTTGTTCAACCTGTTTAAGATAAACCATAACCCGAACTGACCCGTTTATTAGTAAATGGTTGAAAGTGCCACCTTTAGTAGTTGTATCTGATATATACTTTTTCACACCGTTATTAGTCGAAGTTTCATGTTAAGTGAATTTTTTTATTCACCAAGGTACTTGTTTGCAGGAATGCCTCACTGGGGTTATGCAAGTGTGAAAAGGATGATTGGAGTTCTGTCCAAAAAGGGTTATGGAGTTCCGTTATGTCACCTTATGAACAAAGATATCTTGACGTGAAGTTAACTGGTGGGGTGTCTGGTTCTCTAACTGTCACTCTCGATGAAGGTCAGGTGTATGTCCATTTTTCTATTGATGTTTTAGTTTTATTTTCACGATTTTTGCTAGATTGAGTGATTTCAGACAATTGGTGCCAACTATGATGGTGGTTTTCTGTGTTTATATTTGCACACTTGGTAAAAAGTTATTAATTTCTACAGAATTTACTTTCTATTTTGCGATTTTCACAAGAAAAGTCGTTATTTGCACTGAAAAAATCCCTGTATTAAGAAGATAGTTTGCCATTTTCTGCTTCTTCTACATTTTTCAATGTGATTTTTGACATGTTTATAATATTCATGATGTGCAGTGTCACAGGGATGGCGGTATGTCTTGCTTCTGGTGGGAATTGCTTTACTGTTCCTGGCACCTGTTGTTAGTGAGTGGGTCCCCTTTTACTATACCAGCTCTATGGCTATCGGAGTTTTAGCCGTTATTCTCATACTGCTTTATCAGGTACATTTTCTCTCTTGTGGTGCATAACAGTTTTTACCAAATATACGGACTGATAAGAATAGCATTGGAGTGTACTGGTTTAGATCGCCAGATTGGGATAGTAGTTTGGTAAAGTAAACATCTATAAGAAGCTTGTGATTGAGACATGTTGGGAACCTTGACCTCACTAAAGTTAGATAGTTGAGACACGTTTTTTTTCACTAGTTCATTTAGTAAAGTAAACATCTATAACAAGATTGTGATTCGAACATCGATAAGCTTCTGTAGTTGTGTATGTTCAGTGCGCTCATTGTTCTTTCTGATCCCATTGTTGAGCTATTCAAATATATTTTCTAACTATATTTGATCTTGAACAGGGAATGAAGTTATTACCTACTGGCAGGAAAAGTGCTTTTTATTTAAGTATGTATACCTCACTGGTAAGTGTTTTTCAGTTTGCATCTATCTCTACAGCTTTTAAGACACACAGCTACCTACTAATGGAATACATTCAAGTGGCAAGATGTATGGGTTGGATAAGGGTTGATATTTTAGTATGAGTCGAAACAAGCAGTGGTTGAATTTAAACGACCCATTGTAGTAAACGGGTCCAAGCTGCCACATCTAGTGTAATTATAATTCAAAATTGTGATTTTTTCACTGAAATGAGTGTTGTGGCTACAACGCAGTTGACTACAGTGATTTAAAGGTGTATTAGGATTTCAAAACATGGGTTTTAAATGATATAAAGCATAAATATGAAATTTATTAGTAGAATTTGCTTACCGTCATAATTCTGCTTGTTTTTCACATTATATTCCATATTTTTTCAGATTGGTGCAGGATCTTTTCTGGTTCATTATGTTGCAGTGTTTGTCAATTCGATCCTCTCAAATTTTGGATTCAGTCAAGAATTGCAGAACCCAGTAAGTACATTCTTGACATGATAGAGATATTTTGCTAACCAAACCAATTTCGTGGTGTATTTTCTGGTTCATAATCCTGCCATCTAATCTTGCAGGTTTCAGTATTTGTGCTGCTTACAATTATTCTTTTAGGAGCTGGTCTTGGATATTGGCTGGTGCGAAAATATGTTATTTCAGAAGATGGAGATGTAGATGTTGGGGTAGCCCAATTTATTAAATGGTCTATGCGTGTCATTGCGGTTACATGCATTTTTCTGGTCAGTGATGGACATTAATTATATATTAATTATATAATATTGTCATTTTTTTAATTTCTTTTTGATATGCGTAGGTCATAAAACTATTAATTTTTTTTTTGCAGAGCTCGAGTGACACTCCTTTAGCAATGGTAGCAGTTGGTACAAGTTTAATCCTATATTACACAATTACTTCTATCGAGTGGCATGATCATCAGTAAGTTCTGTGTTGTTTTTCTTCCCATTAACTGTTGATGCAAATATCAGGCTGTATATTTCTTTAACCTTCGGCAGTTCTGCCCTAAAAAAAGAAATAATAAAAAAATACAAGTATAAGAAGTCACATGATCATTTAAATGTCCGTTGGTAGTTGATTAACTCTTTATTTTTGAATTGCAAGATCTTATTATTTAACCAATAATAATGTGAAATGGTTTTATGTAGGGGTCAACCATTTTCTAAGAAGTCAAACAGGTGGCGATTTAGTCGACAAAGAACACCAAAGGCTGGGCGTGCTGAATTCCTTAGCCGCCCTAAAAATATTAGCTCGTTGGGAAGCCCGTGGAATAGTCCAAAAAGTTCATTCCTCTGGTCCGACTCACCAGTCAAAGGTACATTCCTATTAAAATATTGCGACTTCTCTTTTCTCAACAACTTGTTACATTAAATTAGTTATATCCCTGTCATGCAGCCTTGACAATATGTATTTAGGTCCTCAAGATTCGTGACTGATATAGTGGACGGTTTAGAGGTAGCAGAATGGGCTGGGTCGGGATGGGTCAAATTCTGTGTTAAGAAAATTGCAATGCATTCCCTCTTGACAATCTTTTAAACCAGAAGTTACTTATTTGCCAATTTTTTATCATCACAAAGAATTCCTAAATGAACTGATATTGTTAATCAATCCCGTTATTCCATAGAAGTTGTGATTGTTTTTATTTCTCGGCTACAAAACTAAAAATCCTTCTAAAATTGGTCATAATTTATCATGGATGATTTGTGTTTGATTGATGAAGGAATGATGAACACATCTGGAGATAGAGGGTCAACCGGAAGTCAAAATGAATTTTACTCGACGTTTCACAAAACCCCAAACAGAAAGAAGTTTTCAAAGAAAGAATGGGAGGAATTTACAGAGGAATCAACCAGAGAATCAGTTGCTGGTTTGGCATCTTCGCCCGAGTTCACTGAATGGATGATCAAGAACGCCAATAGAATCAAACTTCTTCCTGATAACGGGTCAGACGACGATGTTAGCGAGTCAGATTCTACAGATGGCCATATGGTGAAGAATGCAGCTAGACGCGGTTTCTTCAGCTGGTGAAAGAACCAGTGAATTGCTCATTGATTTTGTTCTTTTTCGGGGTCGGTTTATGAAGTTGTTAGGGTTTGTGTAGTTATTTTTGGTCATTATTTTTCTTCTTTTAGGACTGTTAACCATGTGGAGATTATTGATAATATTCTTAGATTGGAATGTACATTTTCTTAAAAAGTTTTGATGTATTAAAGATATCTAGAGGAACGTTTATTCATCATAGATATATTGTATTTGTTTGATTATTGTTTTCCAAAATTTAAAACTTAATTTTGTAAAAAAATAATCAAAGTTGACGGGACCTTTGAAAGTAAATGTTAGTACTATATGAAAATGATATACTTACCAATAAAAGGCTAAACGGTAATTAAAATTAACCTAAAATTGTTGACGGGGCCTTTCAAACTAAATGTTGTACTATATGATCGATAATTAAATGTATTAACAAATGAAAAGAAAAGTAAAAAAAGTCGATGCTGTTATTATGCATTTAATAAAATTTTTAAGCTACCATCATATTTCTTTATATATTCATCAACAGCTGATCATACTTGTTTGTCCCAATTAATCGTGTTAATAGCCTGGTCCTATAAAAGTTTGGCTGAATACATCAACATGGACATGAGTGACACCAACCTTCATGTTGTGTTCATCCCGTTCTTGGCCCCGGGTCACATAATACCTCTAACTCAACTCGCTAAGTTGTTTGCCGCTCGTGGCGTTCGCTGCACTATCATCACCACTATTCACAACACCCATATGATCAAAACCAATGAAATTGACTCTGGTTACCCACTCACCGTCCACACCATCAGCTTTCCAGCAGCAGACGTCGGACTGCCAGTAGGAATTGAAAATATAAGCGATTGTGTGAATGCGGAAATGACAACCGCACTAATCCATGGCATGGATTTGCTCCATGCACCAATGGAACAACTGATTCGTGATGAGAATCCAGATTGCATCTTCTCCGACATGTTCATCACATGGACGGTTGATCTCGCTGAGGAACTTAAAATTCCAAGTCTTTTGTTTTACCCTACTAGTTTCCTATGTAGGACAGTTTCTCATAGCTTGGAAGTTTATGCTCCTCACGCAAATGTGAAATCCGAGTCCGAGAGTTTTTTAGTCCCAAATCTTCCGGATAACATCACGATCAAGAGATCTCAAGTGGCAAAACGTCTCATGCCCACAAACCCAATGGGTGATATGGTGGAAAAGCTTCAACAAGCAGAAAAAAGAAGCTATGGATTAGTGCACAACACATTCTATGAGATTGAACCGGCTTATGCCGACCACATTAAGAAGATTAAATGTCCGAAAATCTTGCATGTTGGTCCCCTTTTCCAGTTTTTCAAGCACCACAATAGCAATAGCCATGATAGAAATAATGGCTCGACTTGGAGTTGGCTTGATGATCAAAAGCCCAAGTCGTTGATATACGTTTGTTTTGGAAGTATGGTTAGATTCCCGGAAGCTCAGATCACAGAAATTGCGTTGGCACTTGAAGAATCGAAACAAGGATTTGTTTGGGTGGTGAGGAAGGATGGAGATAAAGAAAATATTCGTGGGTTGCCGGAGGGGTTTGAGGAGAGAATTGGTAGGAAAAAAAAGGGTTTGATTATAACAGGGTGGGCACCGCAGATGGAGATTCTACTACACCCCGCGGTCGGTGGGTTTTTGACTCATTGTGGTTGGAGCTCAGTTCTTGAGGCCGTGACAGCTGGTGTGCCATTGATTACATGGCCTTTGTTTGCGGATCAATTTTATAATGAGAAGTTGGTGGAGCTTTTAGGCATAGGGGTGGGCATTGGGGCTGACGTTTGGAACCCTAGTTCCGTGATTACTAGCCCACTAATCAGGAAACAACGTATTTTAGATGCCATTGATCTTCTAGCAACTAGTTCTGCGATGGTTGAACGCATAAGACAAAACTCGAAAGAGCTGAGTGTCAAAGCTAAAAAGGCCGTTGAAGAAGGTGGTTCTTCCTTAAATGCTATAAACACTTTGACTGACGAACTTAAAGGTGTTAAATTAAACTCAAAGCCTTCAGTTTAGTTTATCTTGTGTTTGTATCTTAAATTTCGGCATCTATCTATTATAATAAGTCGAAAACCTGTTATTTGTTAATAAAATAAGTTTTCGGGGTTAATATATTCTTGTATATTAAAATAACGTATAAATTTATAACGAGCTCTTTGTATCTTATAGTTTTGGATTTGTGCTCAAAATAGCTAGGCACACTTCAACCCAACATCTAAGTGTGACCGGAAACAAAAAACAAATTAACAAAGTACTTATGCACATAAACTTAATTTTAAGAACATTTTTGTCCTAAAAGATGAAAAAAAACGTTTAAGCATGCATCTTGCATATATAATCATTAACAAGTAACAACCAAATTATAATTTTGAAAGAACAAGTGAATTGTGTTCCATGTCATTTCTTCCTTGTGCTAACATGTTATTTACCTCTTTAAGAAATTTTCCCATTGCTCCACTCGGTAAACATATAGGAATAACAATTCCATACTCTCCTTTATTGTTTGTATAAGGTACATACAAAGTAGATATACCCGGGATAACGCCAACTCCGCCTTTCGCAGCTCCTCCATATGCCGCCTTTCCCCACCCGAAGTCCACTGCATCCAATCCCGCACGGGTCAAATCCGAGACAAGAAATGATCGATTGGTTATGAATTCGGGTTGTAGTACTTTTTTTGTGTACTTTTTTTTTGTGAATCGTAAAAATGTAAACATATAGTAGTACTTTTTTTTGCGAATTTGAGAATTAATTTAATGATAACTTAATAATAATAATATAGTATTACTTACTAATATTTAATAATAATAATTTCAGATACTATAGCTTTAAAATTAGAAGAAACTCGTTAATAAGAAAATAAAACGAATTAGTTTAAAGTAAGTGTAAAATTACTTTCTTTATTTTTATATTCTAAAAATAAAAGTTCAATAAAATACATTTAATAACTATTAATAAAAAACATACTATCATTGATTATTAACTAATTATGAGTCTAATGATTCCAGCCTAGCTGGTTGAGGACACCCGGTTTTACAGTGGTGGTCCAGGGTTCTAATCTCCCTGCCTGTGAGATTTTCCAGGAAAAACCCCATTGGTTTTCCCGGTTGAACGCCTAGCCAAATTCCGATGTCAAGTGGGCCCGGTTAAGACAACATATTGACCGGAGTGGGGTGGTGGGTTCCTCATTGCGGGGGATGCGATCGTATGGTTGCAAAAATTGAAAGTCGCCGTTCAAAAAAAAAAAAAACTAATTATGAAATTAAGATTTATCCAATTACATTAGGAGAGAGAAATCAAAATTTCAGTAATTATTAAAAATCATTGACTTTTTGGTATATTTAACAAATTGATTATTCTATTGTTGTTGACAAAGAACTTTTTAAAGATTGATAGTTAATTACATTGTGATTTGAAATTATTATACTATTATTAAGATGTTTAATTTTAACACCCCGCCTGTGTACAACTTATTCTAAAACTGACCCGTGTATGACACCTTATGTGGAGCATGAATTAGAAGACTGAAATGTGGGTTTTGACTAATAAGTAAATTTTCTATATATTTCATTTATGTTTCAAGATCTTTTGTTGGCACTAATGTTATTGCATTGGTACTAATTACAGCATTCTTATCTGGTACAAGTCATGATTTTTTAATTGTTATTCTTGACATGTCACATTAACAAGTGCATAAGTCAATTAAAGACTCGTTTGTAACCTGTGACATATCATCAGGTATAGATAAGAACCGATTGTTTATCTGTTAACCTAATGTAAATTATTTTATGTTTCATCAATCTTTGTTTTAGAAATTTTTGTTTAATCCATTGTTATTTTTCATGAGTTTCTTTTGTATATCTTATCAACAAATATGATATTGTTAATGATTTTTATTCTTATCAAATCCCGTGTTAAACACGGGTCTCTAACCTAGTTATACGAATAAAGTGAACCGACTTGTAAACGTAAAACAAATGGAGAAAACACACGTGTATAAGAAACGTGTCATCCAACCAGGGGATGTATGAAAGGCTATAAAAGATGTACCATAAGCATTAACAGTAGTACCATACGCAAATAAATAGGAACCATATCCAAAAAAAAAGTGGTACAATACTACTCTTAACCTTAATTCTAAATGTAGATATTGAAATGAAATAATTGAAGGTAACATAAATATAATAATAAAACAACGAAGTACGTTACCTTTATTTTAGATAGGTTCACGTCATGGATTTCACCTCCTTTATGTGACCTTATCTATTCCCTACACTATAACCAGTAAAAAAATTAGGGCTCTATATATATAATATTAAAACTGAATACCTTCTGGAGTTAATAAAAATATATTGCACAATGATAATTGTTATAATCTATCTAATAAATCAAACTTTTAAGGGGCAATTTTTGGAGGGATTTTTTTTCTATAATAGGAAGTTTGAGAGGTAAAATTTAGCTAAATTTTTCACCATGCAAGTTGATGGAGCCAACTCCTTAAATGTTATATATTTACAAACTGTTAAATATAATGGTTATAATTTCTTTATAAATATTACTATTTAACCCGTGTGTAACACACGGTATTAAACCTAGTAATGAATAAAACAAAAGTATTGTATCAAAAGATTTAGTTTATTTACTTCAGTAAATCGGACAATGTTACTAATGTTTTGGGAAATAAAGTTCTCGATCAAGTTTTTAGTACCCATACTTTATAATATGTCGTTTTCAATAACTATCAAGTTTTTAGTACCCATGCAATTTGATTAACTGCAAGAAAATGTGAAGTGATATGGACTTAAATGAGGAAGAGAACCGTAAATTACACACCACGATAATGGTGGCGCTGACAGTTGAGGTCCATATTTACCGGAGGTGAAAACTCAAAACATGATGTCTCGGTGGAACCAATGAAGATGAGGAAAGGATGAAGAAAAGAGGATTGAGTGGAAGAGATGCCAGTATAATATTAGTGATAACTAATGGTGTGATTTATAAGTAATATAAATTAAAGAACAATGATATATGTTAATTCATTGAATCATCGTCGGAGCTCTAGTGGAGTCGGTGGTGGTGCCAATGCCAGATCTGCCGGAGAAATTGATTGACAAGATGACTTGAATTCTACTAATCTTCTTAATAATTAGTAATTTAGTATTGTATATAAAAGTGTCAAAAACACTCTTTTGGTAATTATTTTCAAACCAACACTAATTTGGTAAATAGTTTTCTTATAAACACTACTTTAGTTAAAAACTCCAAATTTGGCACCTTTTTCCACTTTACTTAAGTACGTAAATCGGGCACTTTTCATCCAAGTACAGACCATAAAATGTACGTACGTTCTAATTACTTGCACGTAATTCATGTATGTAAATCAGGCATTGAAAATGTCAAATACATGCCACAATAGTATGACTAATGTAAACAATACAAGAAACATAAACACACATTTATGATACAAAAGAAAATCCAAATTTACATCTTCATGTTCAACATGCGCAAAATCAAATAGTTCATGGAAACCGTAAAATGTATCTGCGGCATATCACGAGATAGCATTTTAATGCTTGCCTTGCTATCTTGGAACAAAATCAGTTATTGAAATCTCATTTACTGAATGTTGAGATCTTGATTTAGACTTTGATCCTGTAGAAGAACTGAACTGTGGTCCGGTAAGAGTGGCATTTCAGTATTTGTGCTGCTTACAATTATTCTTTTAGGAGCGGGTCTTGGATATTGGCTGGTGCGAAAATATGTTATTTCAGAAGATGGATATGTAGATGTTGGGGTATATAGCCCAATTTATTAAATGGTCTATGCGTGTTATTGCGGTTACATGCATTTTTCTGGTCAGTACGTGATGGACATTAATTATATAATATTGTCATATTTTCAATGTTTTGAAAACCGGACCGGACACTGAACCGTTATTTTAATTTTAATGGTCGGACCGGGGTAGGATAATTGTATATTTATCAAAGCAATACCATAAGATTTCCAATTTAAACACAAAATAAGTTCAATAATATTAAGTTATACCATATAAGTAATAATCCAAACAAGTTCTAACGCCAAGAATCACCAAAAATTCATAATTTAAACAAGTTTTAACGCCAAAATAAAACGAGTTCATTATTTTCATCACTTAAAAAACAACATATTGGCTTTTTTTTTAATAAAAAAACACAAATATAAATAGATGTAAACATAAAATCCATGAAAATCAAAACATAAAAATATATATTTTAGGACTGACCCGGTTCAATAGCGGTTTAATAGCGGACCGGTTCGTACGGTTCGAAGCGGTTCAGAAACATCAATCAAACCGTGTCTAATTAAACTGGGATTATTAAAAAAATGGTCCGACCGGTTTAAAAACACTGCTGCATATTTTAGTTCCTAGCTTTTTGATATGCGTAGGTCATAAAACTATAATATTTTTTTCCTTTTCTTGTTTTTTTGCAGAGCTCGAGTGACACTCCTTTAGCAATGGTAGCAGTTGGTACAAGTTTAGTCCTATATTACACAAGGAGATTACTTCTATCGAGTGGCCGGCATGATCATCAGTAAGAAATTTGCAATGCATTCCCTCTTGACAAACTTTTAGTCCTATATTGTTAATCAATCCCATTATTCCATAAAAATTTGCAATGTTAGTATTTGTTTGATTATTTTAGTCCTCTTGACAAACTTTTAGATTGGAATGTACATTTTCTTAAAAAGTTTTGATGTATTAAACATATCTAGAGGAACGTTTATTCATAGATGTATTGTATTTGTTTGATTATTTTTTTCAAAAATTTAAAAACTTAAAAGAAAATTGAAGTTGACGAGACCTTTCAAAGTAAATGTTAGTACTATATGAAAATGATAACTTACTAATAAAAGGCTAAACGGTAATTAAAATTAACCTAAAATTGTTGACGGGGCCTTTCAAACTAAATGTTGTACTATATGATCCATAATTATTAAATGTATTAACAAATAAAAAGAAAATAAGAAAAAACGATATTATTATTATTATGCATTTAATAAAACTTTGAAGCTTATATATTCATCAAAAGCTGATGATAAGTATCATACAACTGATCATATATACTTGTTGGTTCCAAATCGTGTTAATTAATAGCCTAGTCCTATATATAAAAGTTTCGGTGATC
Source organism: Tagetes erecta (assembly GCA_030867185.1). Classification (NCBI taxonomy): domain Eukaryota; kingdom Viridiplantae; phylum Streptophyta; class Magnoliopsida; order Asterales; family Asteraceae; genus Tagetes; species Tagetes erecta. Next base: position 1,638,740 of record CM061489.1, on the reverse strand, counting down.
GAATACGTCAATATGGACATGGGTGACACCAACCTTCATGTTGTGTTCATCCCGTCCTTGGCCCCGGGTCACATGATACCTCTAATTCAACTCGCTAAGTTGTTTGCCGCTCGTGGCGTTCGCTGCACTATCATCACCACTATTCACAACGCCCCTATGATCAAAACCAATGAAATTGACTCACTCAACGTCCACACTATCAGCTTTCCAGCAGCAGACGTCGGACTGCCAGTAGGAATTGAAAATATGAGCGATTGTCTGAATTCGGAAATGATAACCGCACTAATCCATGGCATGGATTTGCTCCATGCACCGATGGAACAACTTATTCGCGATGAGAATCCAGATTGCATCTTCTCCGACATGTTCATCACATGGACGGTTGATCTCGCTGAGGAACTTAAAATTCCAAGTCTTTTGTTTTACCCTACTAGTTTCCTATATAGGACAATTTCTCATAGCTTGGAAGTTTATGCTCCTCACGCAAACGTGAAATCCGAGTCCGAGAGTTTTTTAGTCCCAAATCTTCCGGATAACATCACGATCAAGAGATCTCAGGTGGCAAAACGTCTCATGTACACAAATCCAATGGCTGATAAGTTGGAAAAGCTTCAACAAGCGGAAAAAAGAAGCTATGGATTAGTGCACAACACGTTCTATGAGATTGAACCGGCTTATGCCGACCACATTAAGACGATTAAATGTGCCAAAATCTGGCATGTTGGTCCCCTTGTCCAATTTTTCAAGCACCACAATAGCAATAGCCATGATAGAAATAATGGCTTGACTTGGAGTTGGCTTGATGATCAAAAGCCCAAGTCGTTGATATACGTTTGTTTTGGAAGTATGGTTAGATTCCCGGAAGCTCAGATCGCAGAAATTGCGTTGGCACTTGAAGAATCGAAACAAGGATTTGTTTGGGTGGTGAGGAAGGATGGAGAGAAAGAAAATATCCGTGGGTTGCCGGACGGGTTTAAGGAGAGAATTAGTAGGAAAAAAAAGGGTTTGATTATAACAGGGTGGGCACCGCAGATGGAGATTCTACTACACCCAGCAGTCGCTGGGTTCTTGACTCATTGTGGTTGGGGCTCAGTGCTTGAGGCCGTGATAGCCGGTGTGCCATTGATTACATGGCCTTTGTATGCGGATCATTTTTATAACGAGAAGTTGGTTGAGCTTTTAGGCATAGGGGTGGGCATTGGGGTTGACGTTTGGAACCCTAATTTCGTAATTACTAGCCCACTAATTAGGAAACAACGTATTTTAGATGCCATTGATCTTCTAGCAAGTAATTCTGCGATGGTTGAACGCATAAGACAAAACTCGAAAGAGATGAGTGTGAAAGCTAAGAAGGCCGTTGAAGAACATGGTTCTTCCTTAAATGCTATAAACACTCTGATTGATGAACTTAAACGTGTTAAATTAAACTCAAAGCCTTCAATTTAGTTTATCTTGTGTTTGTAATCTAAATTTCGCCATCTATCTATTATAATAAGTCGAAAACGCGTTATTGGTTAATAAAATAAGTTTTCGGGGTTAATATATTCTTGTATATTCAAATAATGTATAAATTTATAACGAGCTCTTTGTATCTTATAGTTTGGATTTGTGCTCAAAATAGCTAGCTAGGCACACTTCAATCCAACATCAAGTGTGACCGGAAACAAAAAAACGAATTAACAAAGTAGTTATGCGCATAAACTTAATTTTAAGAACATTTTTGTGCTAAAAGATGAAAAAAAACATTTAAGCATGCATCTTGCATTTGCATATATAATCACTAACAAGTAACAACCAAATTATAATTTTGAAACAACAAGTGAATTGTGTTCCATGTCATTTTTTCCTAGTGCTAACATGTTATTTACCTCTTTAAGAAATTTTCCCATTGCTCCACTCGGTAAACATATAGGAATAACAATTCCATACTCTCCTTTATTGTTTGTATAAGGTACATACAAAGTAGATATACCCGGGATAACGCCCACTCCGCCTTTCGCAGCTCCTCCATACGCCGCCTTTCCCCACCCGAAGTCCACTGCATCCAATCCCGCACGGGTCAAATCCGAGACAAGAAATGATCGATTGGTTATGAATTCGGGTTGTAGTTTGATTGCCATTACTTCTGAAGCGGATCTAATGTATTTTTTATAAGTGACACTAGATTTGGCTTTCATCACGAGATCTAACGCGTAACTTAATGGTTTGTTGCATAGATCTCGAGCTGTGGAATTGGCGGTAAGGAAGGCCAACACGTTTCCGTAATATCCTATAGGGAGGGGAGGGTTGAACATCTTTCCCGCATATACGGGCCATATGATGGGCATTTTCTCTTCTGGATCTGGTTGGAGAGCGATGGTGCGACAACGCCAAAGACAAGCTGTTAGCAGCTCAAAGGTGGAAGAATTTTGTAGGTGAATCGGAACGTGGCTACGAAAAGCCGATATCTCGGTAGTAGTAACGAATAATGACTTTTGTGTCATGTGATCTAGTGGGATGATGGTACCTGAAAGATTTCAAAAGAAGTGACATATGTAATGTGTTTTGAATAGTGAAAAGTAGATCTATAAACTCGTCTAATAGTACCTTGGGTATCTATAGCATGATCATACACGTGATGTGTAAATGCCATGTGTGCTCGGTCACTTGAACAAAGCAACTCTCTTTGCCACACAGGTAATATTGATGGCGATGTCGCACCTCGTGCAATTTCAGCTAATCCTGACAGGAATTGCACGAGTCCTACTCCATCGCTCATGGTGTGGTTGAGTCGTATAGCAAAGATAAAACCCCCACATAACAGTCGTGTCATCTATTAATCAGAATTATAAACATGTGCCAATTTGAGTATTTGTCATTAAAATAACATCCAACTCCAACTAATTGTAACTAATCTAGTATTTGTCACTAGAAAAACAATTAATATTCATCTTTATACATGACGTACTCTAGCTACCTGAATGAGTATCAATGGTGAATCAAGTATGCTACTAGAGCCAGGAACATCATAAAGGAGCTCTTCCATACAAGGAAACGGTGGCTGAAGCGGATCTCCAAACTGATCCAATGTAACATCCGCCTCCCCCTCAATAAACAACACACCCTTACCCGAGCAGTCAACCATCAGCTTCCCATCCGGACCTTCCTTTAACCGACCTGCAAACGGATAGTAAAACACCAAAAGTTTACCCAAGCCTCTCGTATCACACTCGCAGGATTCTTATTTCTCATTTTTGAATCCCCACGATAAAACTGAATATCTAGAACGTGAAACTGAAGGATTTGTTGATCGTCAATGTCGGAGAGAGGCTTTAGTTCTTGCGGTGTGGGTTTTGCCGGAACGACGAGCTCCGGTTGATGTCTACGGACGGTGAAGGTCAAGGAAGTGTCCATTTCTGCCATACCTTGTTTGGGCTTTTGCTGGCTCTAGAATGTTGTTATGGTGCATGGTGAGTATTTTATAGGAGTGTGTAACAAGGGGACCATTACTAATATTAGTAATAATTGAAGGTAACATAATAAATCTATATAATAAATTCAAGGTTTTAGGGGCTATTTTTAGGGGGAAATATTTGTTCTATAATAAGAAGTTTGGGAGGTAAAAATTTTATGAAATTTTTTTCATGCATAAGTTGATGGAGGTAAATCAATAAATGTTAAAAATTTTAAAAACACTTAAAAAAATGTTATAGTTTTTTATGAAAATTATTGTTTAACCCGTGTGTAGCACACGGGTATTAAACCTAGTATAATAATAAAACAACGAAGTACGTTACCTTTATTTTAGGTAGGTTCACGTCATAGATTTCACCTCCTTTATGTGACCTTATCTATTCACTACACTATAACGAGTAAAAAAATTAGGGCTCTATATACATAATATTAAACTGAATACCTTCTGGAGTTATTAAAAATTATTACACGATGATAATTGTTATAATCTATCTAATAAATCAAACTTTTAGGGGGCAATTTTTGGAGGGATTTTTTTTTCTATAATAGGAAGTTTGAGAGGGTAAAATTTAGCTAAATTTTTCACCATGCATCTATCTAATAAATCAAACTTTTAGGGGGCAATTTTTGGAGGGATTTTTTTTTCTATAATAGGAAGTTTGAGAGGTAAAATTTAGCTAAATTTTTCACCATGCAAGTTGATGGAGCCAACTCCTTAAATGTTATATATTTACAAATTATTAAATATAATGGTTATAATTTTTTTATAAATATTACTATTTAACCCGTGTGTAACACACGGGTATTAAACCTAGTAATGAATAAAACAAAAATATTGTATCAAAAGATTTAGTTTATTTACTACAGTAAATCGGACAATGTTACTAATGTTTTGGGAAATAAAGTTCTCGATCAAGTTTTTAGTATCCATACTTTCTAATATGTCGTTTTCAATAACTATAAAATTTGGCACCTTTTTCCACTTTACTTAAGTACGTAAATCGGGCACTTTTCTAGCGTTTTGGGAATCAAAGTTCTCGATTGATTTTTTAATGAGTTAGGTATTTTAGTTGAATGTTTTGATTATTAGGCTTTTTACATTAATTGTTTGGTTAAACGAGCCATCAATTTAGTCAATTTAACCATCATTGTTGCTAAGTAAGTTTAATTGGTTAATCATATATATATATTTACATAAAACTATATTATATACAATATAAAAAAGATTAAAATTCAATGCCCCTTAGCGATCGGACCCTAAACAGTCGCCCTCCTCGCCTAACTATTTCTAAAATGCGCTCATAAAATCTAAGTATCTAACAATTAATTTCTACTTTGTGAAACACAAACTCGTATCTATATCTATTTAATGAGATAAACGCACAAATGTCACTTGGCTAAGAGGCTTAATTTATAATTGAACTGCGTATAGTTTGTCGTCCACATACCAGTGGCGGATCCTGAACATTTCTAGCACGGCCGTACATGGGCTGAAAATCACAAGACCCTGTCATTTGTATTTTACACGGGACAAGATCAATATATGTATACAAATTTAAAATATCGGGGTAAAAATTGACACTTTTGTCAAAAAAAAACACGCAGGGGCGCCCAACGCCCATCTTGGCCCCCATAAGGATGTGCCATTGCAACAGACCATAAAATGTTCTAATTACTTGCACGTAAATATTCATGCATGTAAAACAGGCTTTGAAAATGTCAAATACATGCAATATATAGTAGTATGACTAATGTAAACAAAACAAGAAACATAAACACACATTATACAAAAGAAAATCCAAATTTACATCTTCATGTTCAACATGGGCAAAATCAAATAGTTCATGGAAACCGAAAATTGTATCCGTGGCATATCAAGAGCTAGCATTTTAATGCCTTGCTATCTTGGAACAAAATCAGTTATTGAAATCTCATTTACTGAATGTTGAGATCTCGATTTAGACTTTGACCCTGCAGAAGAACTGTAATCATGTAAGAGTGGCATTTCAGCGCTAATGTCACTATGCTCGAAAAATGCAGGTTCAGCTGGTACGGGAAGTGTGATAGAGAAGCTATTGAGCATATGAATAACTGAAGCCATGGTTGGTCTATCGATAACATTTTCTTGAACACATAATAACCCAATGTGGATGATTCTAATGATGTCATCCAATGCACTACAAGAAAAATGAGTATTAGGGACTAAAATATTTGAAACTGACTGATCAGTCTTGAATACATAGTATCGGAGACTAGTAGATCAGTTGCTAATATTATTAGGGACTGATAGTTTTGTGATTCACGCCAGTGACTGATAATCAGTTTCAGATACTCTAACAGCTTATTTAAGACTAAAGTTCAGTCACCAATTTGATTGGATAAATAAATTTTTTAGAGCAAATATTTTTGTAACTAAATTTTAGTCCCAAATAAGTGACATGATTAACGAAAATTAGTGCCATGCTATTTGTAACTGTTAATCAGTCTCTAATTATATCATTTTAAGAAAAAAATATCAAAGACTAAAAAATCAATCTTAGATATGTTGCAAATGACCTTAACCGGAATTGATATTCAATCTTTAAAAAAGGGTCGCTGAAGAAATAGATAGGGACTTATATTCAGTCCCGAATTATGAGCACAGAGTTTACTATTTCTAGGGAATATTTTATAGACTAAGAATCAGTTCTTGATATTTCTAAAGCTAATTGAATTAGGGACTGAAGTTCGGTCCCGAACGACTTGTTTTGAATTGCTATTAACAACAACAACAACATTTTTTGTCATTATTTTCGTGGTTATATAAAAAATACTTAGGATTAATGTTAGAGATATCTTTGTTTGATAATCCATCAGCATTCTAATGGGTACTTGTCATCCTTGGTTTCTAAAAGTCATTTTATTCGATTCATTTTATGGTTTTCAAGAACAAAATGTGACTTTAATTTTTAGTGCAAATGAATCAAAATATTTGAATGCAAAAAATGCAATAGAATAACAGAATATAACAACTGATACCAAAGAAATATGATTATGTATCTAGTCATCTAGAAAGAATATCCAACATTATCTAAAACTCAAGCTATCTGTTATTTCAATCTTCTAAAATCCATAACATGTAAACAAGATCTCGTGCTCTTTCTATCTTAAGAAATGATCATAGTAGATAAGTAAGCAAGTAAAATGATTATTTTGGTGTAGGTGGTGCAAAATGAATTCTTGCATTTTGTGGTTTATCAGTTTTCTCTAGGTGGTATTCATGTGTTCAATTTGCCTAAAGACACAAGTTTCAATATCCATAAAAGAATAGGGTTGAATGGGTCAAAATGGGTTAAAAGTTACATAAAGTGTACCGTAACACTATCCAAAACAATACAAATTGATAACCAATGAAACCTTTAGCTTAACGAACAAAATAGCACAAAATAAATTCAAAGTACAAAAATAAAATTAAATGTTCAATTGCATCCAGTTCAACTTGCTGTACCATCATATCAACTTGTTAATGACCAAGTAGCACAATCCTCTCAAATATATTTCTTCGAATTCCAACGATGTAACATATCTGAAATCACATTAAAGTCACGTTAGTTAAATCGTTATACATCAATTCTTAAAAAATATAACAATTAAAACAAGTTAAGCATGCTTATGTTTATAATTTACATGAGTCTTCCGAATAAAGACAAGAAAAAAGAAACATGTATCACAATTGAGAACTTATTTTGCATAGTTAGAATTAAGAATGAACTAATATAGCTAAATTAGGCATGTTTGGGTCCTTTTGGTTAGAATTAAAATTTGACTAATATAATTTATGTAAGCTAGTTTGGGTGGTTTTGAGCCACTGGAATTAAAAATGGACTAATATAACTATATTAAACATGTTTGAGTTGTTTTGACCCGTTAGAATTAAAATAGACTAATAATAAAACTATATTAAGTATGTTTGGGTTGTTTTGACCCGTTAGAATTAAGAAATAAGAATGGACTAATATAACTTCAATAGGCATGCTTTGGTCCTTTTTAACCCATTAGTGTTATGAATGCTGCTACATAATCTAAATAATCAGATGTAGATATAATAACAGCAGATCAGTACACTTGCATAATGTATAACAGCAGTTGCAGAACTGATTAACACCAACAGGTTGCAGATTGATGTTAGTGTCGATCTATGATGATATGATTAGTTCAACAAAATGTTAAACAACATAAGTACATAACATATGACAGTAAATTTGAAGGTAATGACAATTTTAAAGATTAACCACCGACCGCTAGCAAACGCATGCGCATGAAGGAAAATGACCACATGTTTTAAGACAATTTGCAAGACATGTAAACAAATCCAAAAAGAAGAAGATCATTTACCAACATATAATATTACTCTCAGTAATTAGATCAACAATTTACTTCCCTATAAGCAAGCAAACAAGAAAATATAGTTACAGTAGATTACATGTTATGTATGGTTCATGTACACTTCTAATAGCCAAGGAAGTTCAAAGACACAAAATTTACTTACGAGTTAACCTAGAAAAATAGGTACGATGGGTGGGGCGGGGTTCCGTGTCAAAACAAGTTTGGGTCAACACTTGTCGATTTATAAATGGGTTATTTTTACCATTCAACTGTTCTGTTTTAATGTTATCATGCATGTCTAACTAAATCAAATATAGGATTATCCAAATGATTGATCACGTTTACGGTTGTAACTTTCCGGTCATTATGTGGAAAAATGTAATGAAATATAAACTGATTAAACATATGGCAAATGCAAGTCTCAGACACAAATATAAAAATGGCATTGATGGTTCGACAAAACATTAGGAGTTTCACTTTGATGTCAAATGGTTTTATTTAAACTTCAAGTTTGACTTCTATGTTTATTATAATAAGCTATAACTTTTTTGCTACGCTTTGTGGTGGCTGAGTTTCTGTTTGTGTCGGATGTCTATTTTGTAAAAAATGTACCTTTGTTTCAGCGTTTTAGACAACAATATACCAAAAAGCTTATACAAAAGATCTTTTGCTGCTATGACTAGTTCATGTTAGCATTTGAGCTTATCATTATAAAAGAGGACGATGCTAAGCTAAATAAATACCATGCTATCATTAGTTGTAAAAGAGTCTTTTCAATTCGCACAATATGTAAATAGCAACAACACTAATTGCATCAACAAAATAAAAATAAATAAATAAATAAATAAATTAAAGGGTTTTAGAGTTGCAGACATACCTGCATGAAATCAAAATCGAGGAACTACATGTAGAAACTAACAGAAACCTTAACCTGCAATCAAATTAACATAACAAATATAGACCTCTTAAAACAATACACAAAACACAACACATTTAATTTGAAATAAAGGAAAATACAGTTATAACAGATGTTATCTATACATCATATAAAAAAGTTACAGTAGGGACAATAAACACATAATTGTAAACCAAATGTAATGTATGCGACAACACAAGAAGGTATATTAGGCCAATAAACAGATTGAAACAAATAGTCACCTACCATAGTAAACCATATGTTTAAGCCATCAAGTTCCTTCTCTTACCTTAACCTGCCATCAAAATATATGTAGTAAATTTTAAAATGAAGTGAAACAATTCAATGTTTACATGTATGTAAGTAAGAATAAGACTAGTATATGTATAATAAAGTAAAATAATCAAAACTCTTACAAAAATAAAAGATGAACATTACAAATCATCATCGTCTGACTCATCATCTTCAATCTCATTATTGGACTTATCGCTATCTGAGTCATCCAAATTTAACTCTGAACCAAAATCTTCCATACTATGATCAGAATCATCTACCTCATCATCAATAAAATCATCTATAACGATATTGGAACCCTGAATATCAACATTTTCAATGATTTCTTCTACAATATCTTCACGAACAAGGTTGACATCTTCTAAAGGATCTTCCACATTCTTGGAATCTGGGATATCCCACAAGTGTCTATGAGTAATTCTTTCAATGATTTTCCAATGTGAATTCGGTTTAAGAGAATCATTTATATAAAATACTTGTATAGCCTGGTTTGCAAAAATGAAAGGATCTTCCTTGTAAGCATTCTTGGACGTGTCTATGCTTATGAAATGAGGTTCATGTATCACGTTTTTGTTACGACGATTAATGTCAAACCATGTGCATTTGAATAAAATAACATGATAACCTTTTATAAATGACAATTCAATTACTTCATCAAGATGTCCATAATAGTCTACTTCAACATCATTAAAAATGCCAGGCACCGTAACTCCACAATTTTGTGTTTGCCTATAGTCATCTCTTGACTTAACTATAAATTTTACTCCATTCACTATGTATCCCTTGTGTAACGAAACTCGATTATCAGGAAAAGAAGACAATGCATACAACTCCTCATTAATTTGTGATGGATTTAGCGTATACATCTCTCGAATCTGTTCTCAAAGTTGTACACATGAATCATGTTGTTAGAGTGCAATACAACATTACAATTAAAAGTAAGTAAAGTATAGTGTGACTGTTACCCGTTTTGAAAACCACTCCTGGAATTTACTTTGTTGCAGCTTTGAAAAATCTGATGATTCTGGATGTTCAGTTTGTAAAACCTGTAAGTGTTCTCTGCCACATGTAGATAAACGAAAAACTTATTTACATATGACAATTAATACTATTTGATAACCAAAGATTTAAAAAAAACATACTCTAAGTACGGTTGAATCTGTTGACAATTGTTGAAGATAAACCATATTGCTTTCTTCATAATATTATCAGGAAGGATACGCACATCTTTCTTTCCAATACCTCGCCCATTCAATCTAAAAATATCCAAGGCAAAGCTTCGAGCACCATTAGAGGTTTTATCATCATTTAGGTCCCGTTTATCCAGCTTTGATTCAACACCTCGTAAATAGTGTGAACAAAATGTTATAGCTTCTTCAACAACATAACCTTCTGCTATCGAACCTTCAGGTTTAGCTTTGTTTCTAACATACCTTTTTAAATGGCCAAGGTATCTTTCAATCGGATACATCCACCTTGATTGCACCGGTCCTCCTAAAATTGCCTCTTGAGGAAGATGCACACACAAGTGCACCATAATTGTAAAAAATGACGGAGGAAATATTCGTTCAAGCTTGCACAAAATCTTAACTATTTCTTCTTGTAATGATTTCAGCTCCCTCACGTGTAATGTTACCTCGGTAATTTTCTTGAAAAACTGAGACAACTCGATCAACGCATCACGAATTTGTTTTGTCAAAAATGGACGAATTGCAATAGGAATTATGCGTTGCATTAAGACATGACAATCATGTGATTTAAGCCCATATACCTTTCCTTGATCAGCAATCACATTTTTAGCTAAATTCCCTGCATACCCGTCAGGAAAACGCACAGACTTAAGTAAATTACAAAATTGTGTTCTTTCCTCTCGAGTTAAAACATACAAAGCTTGTGGCTTAACCCAACGATCATTCTTCTTCACCAAGTGAAGCTCCTTCCGTATGTTCATATCTTCCAAGTCTAATCGAGCTTTTTCAGTGTCTTTCGTCTTTCCTTCTATGTTTAACAAGGTTCCTAAGATATTCTCACACACATTCTTTTCAACATGCATCACGTCAATGTTGTGACGAAGTAACAACTTAGGCCAATATGGTAGTTCGAAGAAGATGCTTTTCTTTGACCAATTTAATACGTGTGGATCTCGTTTTCTTTTTTTCCCACCATAAGACTGATGTTTTCCATGATGATGTAAAGTGAGATGTTCCAGCTGGCGTAAGCAATCATCTCCGTTAACAGGTTTAGGTGAAAGCCTAGTCTCCTTATGTCCATTAAAATCTCGTGATTTTCTCAAAGGGTGATCGAGTGGAAGAAATCTCCTATGACCTACATATGCTATTTTATCTCGTATACGTATACTGCTTGAATCTTCATTGCATATTGGACATGCCTTGTATCCACTCGTGCTCCATCCAGACAGGTAACCATATGCGGGAAAATCATTTATTGTCCATAGAAGTGCGGCACGCATGTTGAATATTTTTTTTGATTCACAATCATATGTTTCAACACCCTTATGATCCCAAAGTAGTTTCAACTCATCTACAAGTGGCCGCAAAAATACATCAATATCCTTTCCTGGTGAATCTCTTCCAGGAATCAACAATGTTAACATAAATGAAGCATCGACCATAGACTTCCAAGGAGGCATATTGTAAGGTACCAGCACAACAGGCCACATACTATAAGAAAGACTCATCGCCCCGAAAGGATTAAAACCATCACTAGCAAGCCCTAGGCGGACATTTCTTGGATCATTTGCAAAATCAGGAAACACTTTATCGAAGTGTTTCCATGCCTCCCCATCTGCCGGATGCCTAAGAACCCCCTCCTCTTTGTTTCTGTCTCGATGATGCCATAACATTTCCTTAGCAGTGTGTCTTGAGGCATATAAGCGCTTAAGTCTACTTGTGATGGGAAAGTAACGCAAGACTTTTACTGGTTTCTTTTTCCCTTTATTATTTTCTTCATAGCGATTACTGCAACATACTGGACAATTTTCTAATTTTTCGTTTTCTTTCCAAAATAATGCACAATCATATTTACAAGCATGGATAGATTGATATCCTAGTCCTAGAGTACGCAAATACTTTTTCGCCTCATAATGGTTTTTTGGCAAGTTTGCATCCTTGAATGCACGGCTAAATAAGTTTAGTATCATATCCATTGAGACATTTGTCATTTTACATGTGACCTTCACATTCATCAACTCTAGTAGAAAGCCTAGTACGGAAAACTCATCACATCCCGGGTATAATGGCTTTTCCATATCGACAAATAACTTATCGACATTTGGATTATTACGTAAATTAGCACTGTCACTATAATTTTGAGCTTCAGATTCAACGCTCGTAGGAAAAGCATCATGAAGTAACTCATCAACACCGTCGTTTGATTCGTTTTCATTTTGTTCACACTCATTGTTGGGTTCATCTCTTTCATAACCCGGTAGATGTTCACCATGATGTATCCATACATTGTAGGTTGAATCAAAACCATTATGTATGATATGAGTAGCAACATCCCTAGGAATATGTTTTCTTGCATTGACACACTTTCTACATGGACAATGTATCCGACCTTCAGTATCAACGTACATTTCACCCCTGTTTGCAAAAGCCAACGCTCCTTTAACGAAATTTGGATCTACCTTATTAGTGATTTTAGTCCAACTCTTATCCAATGTCATTGCGAAATCCTAGTTAACAACAAAATACTTAATGATTTTATGTATCTATCACTTGATGCATATTAGTGAGTATAAATCCACATGTATCACTCATAGAAGGTGTGGTTTAAATAATTTTTCTATAAAATTAATTTTCATATTATAAGTTTAGACAAGATATGAAGATTAAGGTATCAATTGACCTAATTTTTTATATATCAAACACTATCTACTCGTTAGGATGATATGTGGTTAAGTTTTTTGAACGTTAACTGATGGTTGATATTGGTTATTTGGTTTTCACTTCAATTGATCTGATTGTCAGTTCGTTTATTGAATTAGGCAACTGATGTTGATGTTTCAACTTTCAAGTTTCAGTTATTTATTTACTTGCACATAATTTGATACTTGTACATTGGGTTTAAGCTTCATTAACTTTACTTACATAAATAATGGCCAAATCAATTCACTTATATCATACTAATGAGTCTAGAACAAATTCTATATTAACTAGGACAACACTGTGTTAGATTCTGTTATAATCACATGATACGTCACTATGCGCAGCTAGGCTATTAATGCTTCTTGATTATTCAGAACTTTGTAATATAATAGAACAATAATGTGGCTAGATATAGTTGCTTTCATCACCAATTCTAGTCAGTTGAGATATTTACAATGATTTTGAATGTCAAACAGTTTGTCTTCTCAAATGACCATTTTGTAATCACACAATTTTTTAAGATACTCAAATAATCTATGTAATAAATATTAAAAGATTTATAGTAAATGTGTATAATACTTGATCATTAAAGATGACCACTTTAAATTCAGGTTAAGAAAAGATTAGTAGCACAAAAGCAGAACTTTGACATAAACTATTTCAAGATAGTAGATAAGGAAACATGACAATTTAAGCATAGTATTATTGGTATGTTTTCTGCATTTTTGTGAAATTGTAATTTAAGCCTCAATTTTTTTATGAATTTAATATGCTTAATATTCTTTTTTAACCAAGAGTCTAAGACTATTAGTTTTTAATGCAGTACAATGTGGATATTAATGTTAGTAATGATGGTCACTCCTCTTACAAGAAAGAGATCTCAAGAACAAGATTCAGCTCAACATAGAATTCAGTCAGCGGTTGATGGAACTTCATCTCAGATTGTACAACAGCCCACACGTAATCGCAACCATCGTATGCCTAGTATTGAATCTAATGGTAATTTTCCATTTTGTGAAATTTGTTTAATACTGACAGCAATAGCATATACAAAAAATTAGTGGGGTGAGGGCTGGCACCCTCTATGTATCATTACTACTTCAAAATGTTTTTCAATTTTACAATTTATACCAATAATAGCAACGTGGGCATGAGTTTATCTCTAGGGGAGCATATTTTGTGGCCTAAGACAATATTGTAAATATTTTTGTTTTTTATTTTGTCAAGATAGTATTTTTTTTTCTTTCTAAAACTGGTAAATTCTTCTAGTTTTTTTTAAATGTGCATAAGATTTTAAGCTTCTAAAATTAAACTGGTCAACACTGCTTATAATTCAGTTGTCAAAGTTATTTCCACTAAAATGTTATTATTGAAATTCGGATTGGTTTAATCGGTGTTTTTTTCATTATTCTTGTGTTAAAGCTCATAAATTTAGATGCCTCTCTTACGTTGCACGCTAAGCTAATATCATTATTTGAAGTTTGTTTATGGAAGTTTTACTAAAATAATTTATGTGAATATGTGATGACTTATCTTCATTGATAGTGAATAATAATATTTATATATCAAAATTGCAGTTGCTACAGTCGCACCTATTCCACGACCAGGTAACTTTCACTGTTGCATAAGGTTAAAGTCAATGTTTTGGTGTTGTATTTTTTTAGAATTATGGTGAGTATAATTTATGTGAACTTTTTGTTTGAATATGTGAGCCATATTATTTTAACATCATTTTTAAGCTTTTCTATATAGTACCAAGCAATAGTTTAAACTTTCACCTACCTGCCTTGGCAATTCAAATTATACAAAGCTACCAAATTAACTTACACTTCATATAATTTAGATACACAAAGTACACATTATACATAGTAATTTTTGATATAACCATTAGGCATGCTTTGAAAACCAGGTAAATATGAAAGTTGTGTACAATACTCAGTACAAAACACAAGAGGGCTTCATGTACAACCTAACGCCAACGACACTAAGGTCAACTAAAATATGTAAAAAGAATAAATGTAGACACCTACATTCATCAAATTCGTAATAATATAGAAATCTTTTAGTTTGACTCTACTTTGATGTGCAATCTATTTCACTATTTCATGAAGCACAAAACACTTAATTACTGTTATCATTTTTCATTTATTCTATAATAATATAATGCATCCCTGATTATTAATCGAAATTGGCCCTTTAACTACTACTATTATTTTTATTACCTTTAATGCATCCCTAATTATTAATCAACATGTAGATGCAAATCAACAGCCAGTTCATCCACCGAAAAGGCGTGGTCCAAGTCTTAATCTTAAAGCTACAAAGACTTTGGACAATTTGCCAAAGGGTTCCAAAATTCGTTTAACAATGGATACACGCACAAAGGGATTCGTAGGAGATTCTGCTGCTCAGTTTGCAACTGAGTGTGGGATAGTAATACGTACTATGTGTCCAATGAAGTTTCATAAATGGGAGTCTATACCCACTGATGATATGGATCTGATGTATGAGAAGTTAGAAGTAAGTTGTATATATATTTTTACTTTTATTTATTGAAAAGCTATTAACATGTTATATTTTCATATTTGGTATTAACATATGTATTCGATGCAGACAAAGTTCAATTTATTGCGATTGGATAGAGTTTTCATGGAGCATGTGAATGATAAACTACATCGCCAATGGAAGCGCACCCGTGGTACGTTGAGTGCGTATTGGATGGAGAATGGGGGGATAACCAATCCACAACAGGCAAGATCAAAAGTGAAACCCGATTGTCGTAGTAAGGAAGATTGGAACCATTTGTGTGATTATTGGGAGTTGGAGTCAACTCAAGTAAGTTTCCTCGATGCTTAAAACCAATTCATATAGGATTTTAGATTACTCACATTCTCTTGATACATCAGATGAAAGTACCTTTAATTTTTCTAATAACCCGTTCTTTCTTTTCTTCCCTTTTCCTATCAATTCAAAGCCCGGTTGGGCATAAACTTCTCTTCAATCATATATGAAGTGCTAGTGTAGTGTAATGCAATTAAAGTAATCCAATATAAGTATGTTAACCTTTTTATACCTTAAAAAAGAACAAAAATGACAAATCAAATCTCGTAATCTTTGTACAAGATGTTATTGTTATATTTTTACCAGATACAAAATAAAAAAACTAAATCTGTTTTTAGATATGAACTTGTTATAAAAGGAAATAATTCTTTTTGTAGGTATAGACTTCTTCTTACAAACATACTTTTATATGTTCTTACTTCATCATTAATTATAATGCATTTTCTTGAATAGCGATACATGTTTTTAATATATTTATTTCTATCATTGAGATCTAACACGATGGTGGTTTTATAGAGATATAGCGATCAAATGAAAGTCAATCGTGGAAAACAAGTTATTGCAAGTAGAGGAGGCTCACGATCAATCGCCAATCATGTATTCCACATGGTAAGTTTTGAAGGTTTATCGTTTCAAAGGGTTTTATTTCAACTTAGAAAAAATGGAATAGTGTACTACATAAATTGTCATATGTGAAGTTATAATATGTGATAATCATTACCGTTTCCAAACAATTGGTGTAGTTAGCGTATTGTTTGATAACCTTGATAAAATAAAAAAATAGGACATTAGTTAAATGATGGAAGACACTAGTTTGTTACTACTCTATGTTAAATGTTAGACATTTCATATCATGTTGAATTTTAAGTAGTTTAATACTCAAGTATGGAAATTAACAAGATTGTTGGTGCGGACAAAATATACTTCTATATTAATATATACAAACTTGATTTTGATATTTGCAACATTTGCATATACTGTTGTTAAACGCTTTTGTTGCTAATAAAGGTTCTTAGTGAAACTTGATTTATCAATCTTTAACATTTTTTACTTTTGTTATCACAGACGAATCAAGAGACTCAAATGGAGCCTACCCCCTTAGAAGTGTATTACAAGTTGCATTTTAATGCTAAAAAACAAGCATGGGAGAATGATGACGAACGCATTCAATACGTAAGCTATTATTAAGTTTCTCGTTGTACATTAAGTTTCACTAACAAAACTGCATTAGCGATATATTCCTGAAACCATGGGTTTATTTTTGCTCAACACTTGTTCTATTAGGGATGAATCTAAACATAATTGTTAGATGGATAAAAGAATGATTGCAGCTCAATGTAACCCGACATGCTCTTTTTTGACCCATACCAAATTTGATACATCTTAACCTTTATTAGTCTCTCTATTAGAAGCTCATGCTCTTGCTATTATGTATACTTAAGGCTGTCTAGAAGTCGGTAGGTTTTATACGTGTTTTAGGCTGGTTTTTGGATAGCTTTGGTGAAGGTTTTTGGGTTGTGTTTTTTTGCAAGTTTGGACAGCTTTTATACATGTTTTTGGCAGGTTTAGGGAAAGTTTCTAGGCTATATTTATGTAGGTTTTAAACATGTTTTTGGTATTTTTTAGGGCAGGTTTTGGGTAGCTTTGGGGAAGGTTTTTGGGCTGTATATGTTCATGTTTTTAAGCTGTATATTTGTACGTTTTATGGTTGATCATATATCAATTTTTACGTCATTTTGAGCCATGTTTTAGGCTGTATTTTAACAACTTTCTAGCTGTGTTTGACAACGTTTTGTGCTGCATTATGGTAGTTTTTTTAGATCTAATACATTTTTCCTTTGTTAGGAGAATATTATTCGCCACAAAGACGAGGCGATGGCAAAGTTAATTTCAGAAGGTACTACTATAACATCTACCATGCACTACAAGCTAGAAGAAGAGGCAATTGAAAATGTGTGTGCAAGGGAGAAAACAATCAAATCTGGATGGAAGGTAGGTGTCGGGCCAGTTTTAAGAAAAAAAGATTTATGGATGACATCAGAAGCTGAATCGTCTCAACCACCTTCCAGTGAGACCGAAACTCTTCGAAATCAAGTTACCTCACTAAAAGAGGAGGTGAAGGAATTGAAACAAAGCAAAGACAACTATGAAAAACTGTCTATGTTTATTAGCTTGAAGTTTCCTGAATTTAAGAGTGTAATATCCTCACCTATGAGCAGTGAAGCAAATGATTCGGAGTAGCAACTAAGCGACGGTGACATGTTGATCTAGGAGGTTATCTAAGACTTTATTTTTAGTGTTTGGTTGTTTAGTGTTTTAAAGTTCAAAATTAACTACCGTGCAATATTTATTTCTTTGGTTGCGCCGAACTATTTATTTCTATGGTGGATTATTAATGTTTTGAGGTTTAATGCTAGCTTGGTATGATATTGTTGATTAATTGAGAATGAATTAATGTATTGGAGACTATTAGTCTCAAAAAGTAATTAAAAATTCATATTGTACACTAGTAAATATAGTATCGAAGACTATTTTTTGGTCTCCGAAAAACAATTTAAATATGATATAGCAGCATCAAAGACTATTTTTTAGTCATTAACATATGGGTTCTATATAAATATATTGGGACTGAAGTTAAAAGGTACTGATTATCAGTCTGTAAATATGCATATTTGGGGATTGAAAATGTTCTTTAAAGATACTAATTATTAGTTTTTGAAAAACATATTTAAGGTTAAATAACATGACATCTAAGAATGTTTTTTAGTCCCTAACGATATATATAAAAACCGAATAATTTGTTATTAGAGACTAAATCTCAATCTCTATATAAACATATTTGAGACTGAAAAATCCTTAAAGATTACATGTTTTTACTCTCCAAAATATTTATTCGAGAATAAAAATATAGTATACAAGAGTATATTTTAGTCTCTAAAAAGTATATTAAAGACTAAATGATCTCTTATTAGGGACTAACTATCAGTCTATATAGCTTCGTATTAAGGACAGAATTGCCATGGAATTTGAATCACTGTAAATGTATCCGGGACAAAAAACACATGGTTATAAGTACTGGGTTTCAGTCTCTAGTAAGTTGGTATTAAAGACTAATATTGTCAGTCACAGACGAAATGTGTTTGAGACTGAAATAATGTGGTGTTGGGGGGGTAGTTTAAGGACTGATTATATGTGTATGGGAGACTGAATACTGTCCCTATTGATGTCATACATATGAGACTGAACATTAGTTACTGATGCGAGTATCTAGGACTAATCAAGTAAGACTATCAAAATCACTCCCTGATAACCATTAGTGACTGATTTAGGAGTATTCGAGACTCATTTTTTAGTCCTAAATGCCCTAGTTTTTTGTAGTGATGAACCTTGTTGTGTTTTCAATGTGGGATCTATTATGTCTGATTGTGTCCCATTCCTCCAGCTTTTCCATGCCCAAAACAAATTAACAAATTTGTTTACAAGAATGACATATATGCCGCAAAAGATCGAAAACACAAATTTTCAACTAAACACACTTCCAAAAAAACAATATGATCGCGTTGTTAGAAAGGGTAAGGATACTTACAGAACCAAGAAGATAATCTATGTTCTCTCCATTTTGAAAACGTTTGTTCTTTTGGCCTGCTATGATCTCTAGTACTAACACTCCAAAGCTGAAGACATCAGACTTTACCGAGAACTGGCCATGCAATGCATATTCTGGTGCCATATAACCACTATAAGAGTACATGGTGAAAAGTTAGCACTTCCATGCACATGAACTCATACAAAAACACGTCTTGAATATTTTGAAATTAGTTTTTATTACAAGAAACTTAGCCAGTCATGAAAAAAACCCGCGTAATGTTAGAATTAGACACTGCACCATGTAATTTATCCACCCTTGGTATATATTGGCACTCCTAAATGTAAACAAGCTAGATACAGGCAATGAAAGCTTCTTTGTGACCCTGCAATGTTCTTTAACTTACACATCTTTGTGACAATGTTGGTTTCTGAAACAGATCTTTCATATTCATGATGTAATGGAAAATAACCGGCTCATGGTAGTATATGGTGTTAAAGAAATGAAAAATTCTCAAAATATATAACACATATTGTCCCTTTGATTTTTCTATGCCAAAAATGACAATTTCTAGCTAGTCGAAAACACCTATAAGGAAGGCTAGTCGAACTACTAGATATGGTAGTCATAGTCGCCTAAAAAATCTCCATTTTGCTTTTCTAGTTGAACGACTAACTAGAAATAGTCATTTTTGACATACAAAGTCATTGGGGACAATATGTAATTAACATTCTTTTGTCAAAATGGTTATTTTGCGAAATTTCCCTTAAAGACGCCACTACAGTTATAGCTTTAATCATGCCGCTTACACACTTAATCACAAATAGTGAATGACTGAAACTACGGTTATAGAAGCAACATGACCGCATTAAACACACACGCACAAATTAAGATAGATGTAGTGGTTACGTATAAACAAATTTCATCTAAAGAAGGTGTACTTACTACGTTCCAACAATTCGACTTGTGTCTCCTTGTGTTTCGTCGGTATTAAACAATCTTGCCATGCCAAAATCAGCAATTTTAGGGTTCATTTGTGCGTCTAACAATACGTTACTTGCTTTCATATCACGATGAATTATCCTTAAACGAGAATCTTCATGAAGGTATAACAGTCCCTTTGCAATGCCTTTGATGATATTGTATCGTGTTTCCCAATCTAAGAGTATACGTTTAGTTGGATCTACAAACACCAGCATGAATAATTAGTTACGAACAATATATATCCACTACTAAAATTTTTATTCTTATTGATAAAGAAAATGATAAGAGGTCACATTAAATACTTACCAAATATAAATTGATCAAGACTTGCATTTGGTAACAACTCATAAATAAGAAGTCGTTCACTCCCTTCAATACTGAAACCTAACAACCTAACCAAATTACGATGTTGAAGTTTTGCGACTAACAAAACCTCATTTTTGAATTCCTGGTCACCTTGTCCTGAATCCCATGCTAACCTTTTAACTGCTACTTGATGCCCTTCGCCAAGGATACCCTACGTACATGTCATATAGCTAGCTAGTGTAATTAAATTAATCAATGCTAGCTTAAGTAATATGATCGACGATCCAAACTATTCACACGCTCATAGTAAGTTGTACTAATATTTAGTAACAACTTACAAATATATACTACATTTGTTTTCATAAATTGACTAATATCATCAATCGGATGATACCTTGTAGACAGAACCAAATCCTCCTTGTCCGAGCTTATTTTCTTCGGAAAAGTCATTTGTCGCAGCTTTCACCATGCTAAAGTTGTACTGAAAAGACTCCACTATATATATATACCAATATGCATGCAGTTTCAACTATTTAGAAAGGTGGGTATATTATGTTGTTTATTAGCATATATATATATAATGCAAGTTGAGTTTTTGACACAACACAAGACTAGTTTTCACAATATGAACCATGGGTCTGGCTCTGAAATCTGAACATTTCAATCTGATATATATCCTTAAGTTATTGATCTTTTTATATGTGATTACAATTTAAGAGGTTAAATCATAAAAATTTACATAACATTATTAATTAATACCTTGATAAAGTTAATAGAAAAACATTGACGTACTAGAGGGTCAAAGAGCCCCCTCTAAAGGTTTAGTCCTTGTAAAGTTAGTTCCAACTATGATCAATTCTAAGATGCTAATTTAAAACTTACTCTCAATACTTTCAGGGGGAGGTGGACTTTTTTTATTTTTCTTCATCCTCAATCTCATAAAGATACAAAGTGAAGCGATTATTGTAACAACGACCACAATCACAATAACAACTATTATCACGGTTCGAGTTGTGTTATTCTTCTTCCCTGCTAAAAGTAGAAAATGTTATGAATGCAACTCATTCAGTTTAATTTTAGTTCAATATTATACTTAGAGCAACTCCAATGCTACATAAAAACACCAAACAAATGCTACCTAGACAATAAGTAGAAGCGTTTTTATAACATCCGGCCCTCATACTACCAATATTGTCCGCTTTGCTACATTAGAGCTCACGGATTTGCTTTTGGTTGCTCAGGTGAAACGATGGTCACCCATCCTGAGCACGCTTAACTGTGGAGTTCTCTTCTCATCCACTAACGTTAAGCCTCAAAACGCATTATTGGTATTTGAGGTCGGGCATCCCTTATAAATCCCAGATCTCTCCTGTCCACGGCCAATGTGGGATTTGTTTAGGGTGTTACAGTTTTAGAGGTCTTCATCCGTTTGGGGCTTATCCTAAATTTTAGATGGGAATGTATTTACAATTTTGTTCAAGTATTTGGAATAGGATGTTTGTCACAGTAAAAATAAGTTTTTAAAAAAAGTTGAGTGTTAGACTTTTAATTGTATTAGTCTTGTTAGAAAAGTTTAGGGTGTTATTTAGTAATAACACAAAGTTGTATTTAGATTGAATATGCATTAGTGGAATAAGTCTAGGGACTGGAACTGTTAAATTGGAAACCTATTATGTCACAACGTTTCATGAAGAAACCGCTACACTCACAGCAGAACATCACGATGGTTCAAGAAGCAGTTCCGGCAAGATCGAAAGGACACGACGGCAGTTGTTGATGTTAGTTATATAACCGTCGTTAGAACTAGTATATATAGATAGTTTGATTTCAATTGTAAGTGTGTCTTTTCTTATCAATGTAAACATATATTCTTATGAATGAAATCATGTTCTTGTTTGTTATCTTGTGTTGAATTCGATCCTGTGGATATGAAATCCTGTTTCGAACATGGTATCAGAGCGTCAGGCTCCAAGATTACACAAGAATTTGATTTAATTTGGTCGGGAAGATCAAGAAATCGCTAGACTGTTTCGTTTCTGAAACAGGGGACGAAGAACAGGAAGAAAAGGGCACCCGTTTTCGATCGATGATTGATTAGAACTGCTGCACAAAATTGCGGGAAGCAATTGGGTTTTATTCGAGGAACAGACACGGATTTGACGGGAAAAACACAAGAACAGTTGAAAGTTTTTGGTGTTTTGATGCAGCAAATTGAAGGATGATCGAAGACGAGAAGAACATTTGGTATTTGGAAACCGAACGACATGAATGAAGACATGTTTCTGCAATACGTTGATTTCAACAGAAAAGAAAAGGTACAACATTTTGGTTTGCTTATGGATCTTGAATGAAAGGAAATGAAACTGTTGTTCTCAAAAGGAAACACAAATATTTATCATTTGTGTGCAATCATCGACCGAAGCAAAAATAAGAAAAAAACAACAGTAAGTTTACTTTTCTTTTATATGTTCTTATCATATGGTTATTGCAAGAAAAACATGGTCTTGGGTTTGTATGAAACAAACAAAGAAGGATCTTTGATGTTAGTTGTATACTAACAACTCAAAGAATGAAGAATTAGAATGCTCTTAAAACGAATGAATTGGAATATTGGTAAGACAGATTTCAAGGAACGGAAAGGAACATGAAACCAACGATGTGTTTCGTGTTTAGTGGTGAAAAGGAAAGAAAGGATGGTTTCGAGAAGAAACAAAGGATTGTTTCATGAAGAAACAAAATGCACCACATATTGGAATTGATTACCAAGGCTACGAAGGATTTACGGGGTTTGTTGAAAACAACATGGATTACCGACGGACTGGTATGTTGTAAGACGCCTCACAAAGATCAACCAAGAGACGGGATTCTGCGCAAGAAAAGCAAGGATGGAATCGCCTAAGGACTTGAAGTGTTGAAGATTGTTGGAAGGCCCAAATGAATTGGAAAACAAGACACGTAAAAGGTTCGTTGCCAGAAAAATGCATTGATACATGGAACCGGAGCATGAAGATTCGAAGAACAAGACTTAAACAATTAGGGGGGAATTTGTTAGACTTTTAATTGTATTAGTCTTGTTAGAAAAGTTTAGGGTGTTATTTAGTAATAACACAAAGTTGTATTTAGATTGAATATGCATTAGTGGAATAAGTCTAGGGACTGGAACTGTTAAATTGGAAACCTATTATGTCACAACGTTTCATGAAGAAACCGCTACACTCACAGCAGAACATCACGATGGTTCAAGAAGCAGTTCCGGCAAGATCGAAAGGACACGACGGCAGTTGTTGATGTTAGTTATATAACCGTCATTAGAACTAGTATATATAGATAGTTTGATTTCAATTGTAAGTGTGTCTTTTCTTATCAATGTAAACATATATTCTTATGAATGAAATCATGTTCTTGTTTGTTATCTTGTGTTGAATTCGATCCTGTGGATATGAAATCCTGTTTCGAACATTGAGTGAAGGTATATTATGTCAAACATGCAAATGGGTACGTGGAAGAGAAATTAAGTCTGTGACATGTTTTTTTTTCTTTTTGGTGTTTAAACCCATCTCTAGCTTGTTGTACATGCTATAAACAAGATACAGTTCAGTTGATATATACGTACCTGGTGATGGTTGTGATGCTGGTGGTTGTGATGCTGGTAGAGGTTTAAGGTCAAAAAAACGATATGTCTCATATCTAAGGTTGCATGTGGGTACACGAATTGTTACTCCAACACTCCCATTAAACAAACTTGGATAGAGTTTGGTTAAATCATCGAGGCAACTACGACACTGTTGCTCCGGCCAATAGGTATGGAACACACTGCACAAGCGCATAGAGTTTTATAAGATTATTCGGAACAGTCGTGTCTCCGGTTGCAAATTTCTGGAGGGTAGTGCCAGCTACCGCAGTAGCTGTTAGCTTATCCAGTAGTGATTGCAGAGCAGTATTGAACTGATCAATATCCGTCTCCAGTGCTATTGTGCTGTTGAACTGAGTCCCATTATTAAAGTTTGTTTCTTGGTTACCCAGTATACTCTCATCCGAGTATCTCACCATACAAAATGTGTAGTATACTATTGCTTCCTTTTGATTTCGGCAGTTGTTTCTCAAGTATCCAATGGAGCCATTAACGCAACTTTGACACTCATCCGAGCTGAGGTCGCCTCGACAAAGGGCGACTGATCAGTTGACTCTTTCATCTCCCAGGCCGGTGGAGTCATTGTAGAAACCAAAGCCGTTGTCGGTGGTGGGGAGGGTGGAGAGGGTCGTTTTAAGATTCCTTTCGTACGTACTGTTTTTGGTATAGTTAGCAGCGTTTTCGCAGAAGTAGGTGTCACACCCCGTTTTACGCAGCGGATTAGTATAACTAATGGGGTCGGTGGTAACGGAAGTTGGTTACCATCGGATTATAGTCAAACAACCATTTCAAAGTTACGGAAAGTTAAAACGTCATAATATTATTACAAACGTTGTTGTAAAGATCCTTTTTATGACATAATTTTTCACTTATAAAAGTGATTATTTAAAAGTCGGTCCCAAAACAACATTTCCGTAGCATGGCGTTTGACACCAAAACCATTCCATTCCATAGCACACAACAAGTGCTTTAATCACCTGAAAAACATGTTAAAACGTTTATCAGTACAAGACTGGTGAGTTCATGTGACACCCCGCCCGGTGGCGGAAAACACCGGGCTGTCATAGAATTGGATATCCATAGTAAACAAAGCACATGGTATCACTTTTATTAAAGTCTAATAATTATTGTCATAAGTTTGGCAAAACCCAAGTCTTAAATGCGAAACGACAAATTCATAATAGCAGTAAATGAAATAGTCATGTTTAGTATTATTTCTAGGTCCAAGTCCCTATGTCTTGAATAGCAATAAAACAAGCCAAAATCACGCGCCACCTGAAATACGCGAAAATAAAGTTAGCTACGCAAGCTAGTGAGTAAAACCCAATTGAATAGTAATAGTATTGAAATCCGAGATCAACAAGATATGCTGCGCAATCCCATATGTATAGTAATTTCGTAATACCACCCTACCAGGACCCCTAGAATAGAATAGCACACCAACCACAATAGAAACCATAGTATCTCGTCTAGCCATTTGTCATGAGAACCACTCATGTAAGAAATAATGATGACTTTTAATAACCGTCGTTTACCGTCTCGATATATAAGTCATCATTTAGCAATTTAGGGACATGGCATAGTATAGCATCATAGCATAGCAACATAGTATAGCAACATAGTATAGCAACATAGCATCTCGACATAGTAAACATGGAATTAGAAAGGCCGGGTTTAAATCACCTATCGATGTTGTACAAGCAGGTGGGTTTGTCAAACCATTAGCGCTAACATTGTACCGGTGGGATTACAAAGCAATAAAACTACTTTTAACTAACACATAAGATTGCATCAAGCGGCCAAACTAGATTAACATATTTGTATGATCTCTTTTAGAAAACGAATAGAAAACGCGATATAGTAAAAGACATATTTCAGCCCCAAAATAGTAAAATGGAAAAAGGGGAGTGAGTTTACTCACCTGACAATATAGATAATAGCAAACGCAAGAAAGTAACTAAATAGAATCGAGGATCGCCCAGATATTAGAATCACCTAATTAACCGGGAAAACCTAATTTAGAAACGAGACAAATAATATAGTAACTAGAATCAAGAACTTAGAAATTCTAGGGTTTTGGATTTGGGGTTTTAGGGTTTTAAATTATAAATTGAAAATTAGGGTTTCAAAATATAATTTGGGAATTTAGGGTTTTGAAGTATCAATTTAACATTAGGGTTTCAAAATCCAATTTAGGGTTTTAAAATCCAATTTGGGGATTTAGGGTTTCAAAATCCAATTTAGGGTTTTACGTCCAATTTGGGGATTTGGGTACGAGATGTAAGTATATATTTTTATAATAAACAATTTCCAGCTTTTATAATTGGCATATTATTTATATGCAATTTTGAGAAATATATATATATAAAACTTAAAAGTAAGGGGGTTAAAACAGAAAAATTAAATAAGTGTGGTCAGTGGGACTCGAACCCACGACCTAACGCGTCACAGCCAGTTGCATTACCACTGAACCAGACGCGCTTTTTGGTTTTTAAACAGACAGAAATTGCTTTTAATCCTTACTACACAAGTATACCCATTTCCATATAAACCCTAGATTTGAAAATCAACCAATTCGTTCTCAATTTGATGATTGAATCCAGAAGATCATAGGGCTTTTAATCTATACATTACAACGATCATTTCAATGTATTAAACTTACTTGATTAGCAATGAATTTGATCGATGAAGACGAAGAACACGTACACGATGGTTTGAGAATCAAAGGGGACACTAGAAGCTTTTAAAACGCAATTACCCTTGCAGAATTACTCCTCGTTATGCGAAAAACAAAAACCCTAACCCAATTGTGAATAAAATCAACGATTCGATGCTCGGTTGGTGAGTTGAAGGTTTCGGCCAAGATGAAGATCGATGACCAAAGGTTTGATAATTTTGGTTGCAATAGGGATGAAAGAGAATGAAAGAGAGGTCCATGGATTGTTTTCAGTAAGATAATTGCGATCCACAGAGTTTAGAAACGGCTAATCACGTTTGGGTTGCAATGAGATTGATTGGGATTAATTGACAGTAAATTTGCTGTTTTAAAACTCGATTGAGTGTTGGTGATATATTCAAAACGCCGCGATGGTTGCACAGGTTAATTCAATTTTGAGTGAAACCGTCGTTTAAATTAATTGGGTTTTGGTTGAGGGAACCGATCATTGAATTTGAAGTAAGCATGTTTGTTTGTGTATTAGAACCAAATTAAATGTGGTTATGGGTTCGAGTTTGACACGGGGATCGTTTTACCGAGTTTAAATTGGGCTAACAGTGCCCGGAAATGATGCGAAAAAGGCTGCCGGAGTTTCGCGAAAATCCGGCGAAGGTAGCCGGAGATGGAGGCCGGCGAGATCATCGGAAATACGGGCAACAGGGGTGGGGGCTGGGTAAATCTGTAAGTTACACAAGTGGTCCCTGTACTTTCAGGTTGTTTTTAACTAGTTGTTATAAGTTTTTAATAATAGTTTGTAAATTGACAGTTTTGGCACAAAGTTAATTATTTATATATTTTAACTAACTAACTTAACTAACTGGAACGTAACAATTATGTAAGTGACGTTTTTATGGTTTTAGCTCGTTTAAGCCGTTACGAGATCATTTCGAGACTTGGAGACGTTTTGGCTTAACGTTTTTACAAATTTTTTATTCACGAACTATATATATATATTGTATACATAGTTTCGAGGCATAACTTTAGTAATTGATTGGCATCCGTTGAATTATAATTGAATCGATAGATAATAGCGACGGGAAATAACGTAACGTTCGACACATTTATATATATGTCTTTAATAATAAAGCGTTACACTGAAAGAAAATAAATACAGATACGTTAAGATAGATAATCTCCGGGTTCGAGTCGGGTATTCGGGTATGGTTTGGGGCAGATGTCACAGTCTCCCCTCCTTATAGAAATTTCGTCCCGAAATTTGCTCAAACCGAAACAGAAGATGAAACGAAAAGATACGACTTTTTAGCTTTCCATTATAAATGTACTTGCGTTATTTGGCTCTTTTGTTTTGCACAAGGGTACGTTAGTCTCGAAGAGTTGAATTAGAATACACCTGCTTAAGCACTGGATGATAATGACAAATGGAATTCTGTGCAAACCATTGCTTTCAACCACGTGACAAAACTCGTTATGGTTTCCATGCACCAACTTTCATAATTCCGTGTGCACCCGTAATTACTTTAGTTTTTGCATGGACCACACAGTTCATTCGATCACGTGCGAGTCAAATGTACACCAAATTTCTAAGTTAAAATAATGATACACATAGGTTCCGAGATTATATTCTATGGCATTCAGTTCTCGTGAAGTTTAGTTTAAGACGATACGCAAATTGATTATTTGAGAGAATTGAGTTTATTAGGTAGTCATGACCCATAATAATAAGATTGAGTACCAAAATTGTAACAACTTAAGTTTTTGAAAACCAACTTCATGTGCGTACGATGTAGATGTCGATTGTTCATGGTAGTGCCAAGTTCATAAGCATTAGATGATGAAATAATCTAGTTTATTAAGATTTTTAGAAAATTTAGTTTCATGAAGATTTGATGCTATGGATAATCCAATTTATAGTTCAACTGCATAGATCACTCAGTTCATAATGGATTCGATGTTTATTTCCTTTAGATTCGTATGAAACATAAGTTTAGGTGAACCAGGTGTATAGTGATGGAAGTAAACAAGATTATAAGAGGTGATGTTATTTTTCTATAATGCGGTTTGAAAAGAAAACTAAATAATTAGATAATTAGTTTCGAAAAAGTTTTAAATAGTCACCATATATAGAGGGATTGATTTGAAAATGGCACAGTCTAAGTTTCGAATATTCGATACTGGAAAACATGAATCATGACGTTTGTTGCAGGTGTTTGTATCATATTTGAGAAAAGAGGAAAATATTATGTAAATATTTAACAAACGTTTAGAATAATCAATCTCTTCTTAAAGAAATCATTTGTCATTAAATATATATATTTTATATATTTTACAAATATTAAAACCAAAGATTTTATTTATTTATTTATTTGAAAATATATATATTTATCTGGAAAAAAAATTAAAATAAGGAAATCATTTTTTTTGTAATAGAATTAACCATTGGTTGGTAGTTTTACAAAAGTCGCAGATAAAGCAGGGTGTTTCAAGTAGAAAGTTTATACGTAAGACACATTCGTTTTAAATAAGTTTATAGAAACATGATGTACGGAATTTCATTAGTGATAATATATACAAATGAAATATTTTAGTTAAATGAGCTTGGGAATAGTTGTGTAGCGAATTCATGTTAAGTTTTGGAAACGAATTTATAAGTAACCTCTTTTAATGATAGATTAAAAGTTGGAATATAATCTTAGGATTAGATGATTAGTTTAGATAACATTTGAGATACTTTGGAGGTAAACGTTCGATTCGTAAATCAAGTAAATGTGTTCACATAACAAAGTAGTAATTCGTTATGAGATTTCAGGAATCATGAATTAAGTCTTTAATTTGGAATACGATAATCGAATTGGGATTAGAAATATGCCTTAGATTTGGTACTTGGTATTTGTTCTGAAGTTTTGATAATTTGATTGGAGGTTAGTCAATATATCTTAGTTTTGATTTAGAACATTTGGGCCGCGATGGTATTAGCGAATCGTTCAGTCTTGTTGTCATTCTACAAGATAGGATAGAAAAGAATTTCATGGAACATAAGAAAATGTTGGATAACACAAGTTGTAATGGAACTTTTGGATTGAATAGAACGAATAATTGTACTTCGAATTTTCATAGAAATGTTTTCGAAACCATAACATGGTAATCACTTGGAAATCATTGAAATGAAAATAAGCAAACTTGGAATAACATTTGAAATAATATAGAAACCATTGAAATAACTTGAAATCATAGAAAATGAAAACCATAGAATCCATAAATAAATAGAATTTGAAGGCTTAGGATTGTGTCTTGGTTTTGGACACTTAAGACTTATCAAAGTGTTAAGTTCGTTTTCAACGTATTCGAGAAAGCGTGCTTTAGCCTATAGGTTCACACTCATCTCGTACATCCCCAGGTAAGCATACAGGTCTCTTAAAGAGATTTATACGAAATGCTTGCCTTAGACAGGATGCCCGTGATACAGGCGTTCCCCCTTCCAGATTGCACACGTTCCCACGTTTCAAACTTACTTAAGACGATGACGAGATTCCACAAAGAGAAAGATCCTAATCACACAGACGAGTCTCTTGTAGCTCCTTCGCGAAATCGGATAAGAAATAAGATAAAGAAAAGGCATAGAAAGATTCATAAAAAGAATAAGGAAATAAGTTCTAGAAGAGTTTCCTAAGCACAAACTACTTGCACTAAGGACTCTTAGGTTATAGTCTAGGTCGGTGTGTTTCTAATACCCTATCCTAGTTCCCTATAACCATGGCTCTGATACCAACTGTGACACCCCGCCCGGTGGCGGAAAACACCGGGCTGTCATAGAATTGGATATCCATAGTAAACAAAGCACATGGTATCACTTTTATTAAAGTCTAATAATTATTGTCATAAGTTTGGCAAAACCCAAGTCTTAAATGCGAAACGACAAATTCATAATAGCAGTAAATGAAATAGTCATGTTTAGTATTATTTCTAGGTCCAAGTCCCTATGTCTTGAATAGCAATAAAACAAGCCAAAATCACGCGCCACCTGAAATACGCGAAAATAAAGTTAGCTACGCAAGCTAGTGAGTAAAACCCAATTGAATAGTAATAGTATTGAAATCCGAGATCAACAAGATATGCTGCGCAATCCCATATGTATAGTAATTTCGTAATACCACCCTACCAGGACCCCTAGAATAGAATAGCACACCAACCACAATAGAAACCATAGTATCTCGTCTAGCCATTTGTCATGAGAACCACTCATGTAAGAAATAATGATGACTTTTAATAACCGTCGTTTACCGTCTCGATATATAAGTCATCATTTAGCAATTTAGGGACATGGCATAGTATAGCATCATAGCATAGCAACATAGTATAGCAACATAGTATAGCAACATAGCATCTCGACATAGTAAACATGGAATTAGAAAGGCCGGGTTTAAATCACCTATCGATGTTGTACAAGCAGGTGGGTTTGTCAAACCATTAGCGCTAACATTGTACCGGTGGGATTACAAAGCAATAAAACTACTTTTAACTAACACATAAGATTGCATCAAGCGGCCAAACTAGATTAACATATTTGTATGATCTCTTTTAGAAAACGAATAGAAAACGCGATATAGTAAAAGACATATTTCAGCCCCAAAATAGTAAAATGGAAAAAGGGGAGTGAGTTTACTCACCTGACAATATAGATAATAGCAAACGCAAGAAAGTAACTAAATAGAATCGAGGATCGCCCAGATATTAGAATCACCTAATTAACCGGGAAAACCTAATTTAGAAACGAGACAAATAATATAGTAACTAGAATCAAGAACTTAGAAATTCTAGGGTTTTGGATTTGGGGTTTTAGGGTTTTAAATTATAAATTGAAAATTAGGGTTTCAAAATATAATTTGGGAATTTAGGGTTTTGAAGTATCAATTTAACATTAGGGTTTCAAAATCCAATTTAGGGTTTTAAAATCCAATTTGGGGATTTAGGGTTTCAAAATCCAATTTAGGGTTTTACGTCCAATTTGGGGATTTGGGTACGAGATGTAAGTATATATTTTTATAATAAACAATTTCCAGCTTTTATAATTGGCATATTATTTATATGCAATTTTGAGAAATATATATATATAAAACTTAAAAGTAAGGGGGTTAAAACAGAAAAATTAAATAAGTGTGGTCAGTGGGACTCGAACCCACGACCTAACGCGTCACAGCCAGTTGCATTACCACTGAACCAGACGCGCTTTTTGGTTTTTAAACAGACAGAAATTGCTTTTAATCCTTACTACACAAGTATACCCATTTCCATATAAACCCTAGATTTGAAAATCAACCAATTCGTTCTCAATTTGATGATTGAATCCAGAAGATCATAGGGCTTTTAATCTATACATTACAACGATCATTTCAATGTATTAAACTTACTTGATTAGCAATGAATTTGATCGATGAAGACGAAGAACACGTACACGATGGTTTGAGAATCAAAGGGGACACTAGAAGCTTTTAAAACGCAATTACCCTTGCAGAATTACTCCTCGTTATGCGAAAAACAAAAACCCTAACCCAATTGTGAATAAAATCAACGATTCGATGCTCGGTTGGTGAGTTGAAGGTTTCGGCCAAGATGAAGATCGATGACCAAAGGTTTGATAATTTTGGTTGCAATAGGGATGAAAGAGAATGAAAGAGAGGTCCATGGATTGTTTTCAGTAAGATAATTGCGATCCACAGAGTTTAGAAACGGCTAATCACGTTTGGGTTGCAATGAGATTGATTGGGATTAATTGACAGTAAATTTGCTGTTTTAAAACTCGATTGAGTGTTGGTGATATATTCAAAACGCCGCGATGGTTGCACAGGTTAATTCAATTTTGAGTGAAACCGTCGTTTAAATTAATTGGGTTTTGGTTGAGGGAACCGATCATTGAATTTGAAGTAAGCATGTTTGTTTGTGTATTAGAACCAAATTAAATGTGGTTATGGGTTCGAGTTTGACACGGGGATCGTTTTACCGAGTTTAAATTGGGCTAACAGTGCCCGGAAATGATGCGAAAAAGGCTGCCGGAGTTTCGCGAAAGTCCGGCGAAGGTAGCCGGAGATGGAGGCCGGCGAGATCATCGGAAATACGGGCAACAGGGGTGGGGGCTGGGTAAATCTGTAAGTTACACAAGTGGTCCCTGTACTTTCAGGTTGTTTTTAACTAGTTGTTATAAGTTTTTAATAATAGTTTGTAAATTGACAGTTTTGGCACAAAGTTAATTATTTATATATTTTAACTAACTAACTTAACTAACTGGAACGTAACAATTATGTAAGTGACGTTTTTATGGTTTTAGCTCGTTTAAGCCGTTACGAGATCATTTCGAGACTTGGAGACGTTTTGGCTTAACGTTTTTACAAATTTTTTATTCACGAACTATATATATATATTGTATACATAGTTTCGAGGCATAACTTTAGTAATTGATTGGCATCCGTTGAATTATAATTGAATCGATAGATAATAGCGACGGGAAATAACGTAACGTTCGACACATTTATATATATGTCTTTAATAATAAAGCGTTACACTGAAAGAAAATAAATACAGATACGTTAAGATAGATAATCTCCGGGTTCGAGTCGGGTATTCGGGTATGGTTTGGGGCAGATGTCACAGTTCACAGGTTTAGGATACGTAGTCCATAACAAAACCAATTATGATTGTACTAATAAGAGACAATATTTATCCAATCTTGTTGACTTAAAGTTGCAAAGTTTAAGTCATATGAAACAACCATAAACCCGTAATCAATCCATGACATTTACCCTCCGACATTGCAATTATATAATCTCCCGTCGTCATTGACCGGAGCTACCGGTACGGGAGTGGGCTGTCAGTACACCCGATAGATCTACCAATATAATCCAAGGACCCCTGTCACCGAGGCTAATGATTACGTTATTTTTGAGGGTTTTTCCCGCGCGAACATCTTGTAAACTTATGGTTTTTCATATAAATCAAAATATTTTCCATCTCTTACTTTGAATCATAATCAAATATATTTCACATGTTTTTCCCCCAAGTTTGAAATCAAAACGTATTGAAAATGGGGCCGTGAAACTC
The DNA here is from genome assembly GCA_030867185.1 of Tagetes erecta. NCBI lineage: Eukaryota > Viridiplantae > Streptophyta > Magnoliopsida > Asterales > Asteraceae > Tagetes > Tagetes erecta. Next base: position 1,604,708 of record CM061489.1, on the reverse strand, counting down.
ACCTTTGATTTCCGTCAAGATTTTTGCTAGCACTTACGAGCCCAAAATTAATATGTTCCCGACCTACTAACACCCTATATATATCCAAGGGTTCCCGTTAATAGTCGTACAATGGTCATCCAAGTTGTTCATCAACTCTAGACACTTTTTATGAAATGATTTATCATTTCGATCTAACGACACGTTGGTGACTTTGCTTATGACCCGTTTCCAAATAATATTTATATAAGTCATCTCTTTATATAAATATATTTCAAACAATATTTATATGAGTGATCTCTTCATATAAATATATCTTAAAGATAATCATTGGTCTTTAAACATTTGCAAAACTTTACATATATGATTTATCATATATAATTCTTGGTTTCGCTTTCATAAAATTCACACTTTTAATATTTATATAAAATAAATATTATTTTTCTTAAATTGTTAAGTTTCTTAAAACCAATATCTTGAATGAAAACCCATAGGATTAACTCTTTATCCATTCACTTCGAGACCGAGTGAAAATACGAATTTTTAAGCAACCGACTAACTTTATTTTTAGTCGTTCTTGGTGTTTTGCTTTTATAACTTTAAGTATCTAATTTCATACTTATTTTAAAGTCAAAACACTGATTCAAGTTCACTTTTTAACTCTTGTAACTTGATTCAAACCCGTTCACATAGAACACGTAATTTCGGTCATAACCGAAGCATTTTTCGTAACTAGTTATTCATATAACTACCCTTTTCATTCATACCACTTTAGACACACATAATCATGCTCATACACACTGATTATACATCAAGTTGCTGGTCTAAAAACTATTTTACACATGCTTACGGTTTAAGCCGAAATAGTCGGTTTTACCGTTATTTCATACATAGTTTGTTAGTAAACTATGCTTAAATCACCAAATTTAATCTTGTAATGATCATACATATATTTTCACATAAATAAGCATGTAAAAGCTGTAAAAATCTTATTCTTAAGTTTAAACCCGTTTTTGAGCCGAAAACGACGTATTTTTACTAATAAAACGCCTAGTTTTATCATACCATTCTTCCACAACTTACTTCCACTTTTTACATAAAACATGTACATTTTTCTACACTCTCATAACATGGTTAATATCACAAATTATCCAGAATTTTACTTAATCATTTTAGAGTATGTAATTGTATCATTTTTCTAACTTGATCAAATTTGACAATTTCATGGTTCATGCTCATATGACAATTGATGCTAGCATTTTTAACACTGTTTCCACTCATATTCATGCATATACATATTTTGACTTTTTAAAGTCAAAATTACCATTTTCAAGTAATCAATTCTAGATTACTATATATATTGGCTTATTACCACATTTTTGCACCATAATCACCAAAATACTTATTTACTACTATATTTTATTAACCATAACTTTAATTAAACCAAATATTTATCCAACAATAATAACATTTAATCACATAATGCTTAGTCTAATAACCTATTTTCTCACAATATCATCCTCTTACACTAATATTTTCATCATCATGTTATTCAAATTTACCAAGACTCCTATATCACATAACCCACATTTTGACATTATCATACTCATTAACATACTCTCATCATCATCATCATCATCATACGTATATACACATCATACGTATACACATACACATATTCATTTGATCACAAAATAACACTTTCCATGTATGATCAAATCACAAATTTCATATTTTTTCATCATCTTAACATCAAACCCATAGATTTTATTTATCAAAAATACATTTTTTGACACATCCATATACATATATACGTACGTACATATGTATACACACATTTTCTTTTTTATTCTTTTCATTTTTAGAAGTGTTTGATTTGATGAACAACTTTATGATTCAAGGATGAATCATTCTTTTAAAACAAGAAATCAATATTAAAGTTTATACCTTGATGAATTATAGATTGCAAGTGAGTGTTTTCTTGATTTCTTTGCTTGTTCACATCCAAATCACCTTCAATTTCACTTCTATATCACCCATTTTGCTTAAATCTTCATGTGTGTTCTTGATTGTGGGTGTTATTGATATTAAATGGGTAAATAAATTTTGAGAAGTATGATGTTGTTTGTTGGTGTTGTTGCCGTGAAAAACAAAGAGAGAGATAGAGTGAGTGAATTGAATGTAAGTTATGGTGATTAATGGTGAGGGAGTTATGGGTTTACTTGTAATACTTGTGGTGATGATGAGGATTGCATGTGGCAATTCTTGGTTATAATAGACTTGTAGATTAGTGACTATGAATATTTGTCATGCAAGTATTGTGTTAATTTGTGTGGTATTGGGTATTAATTTGAGTGTAAGATGGTATAATATTAATGTGTAGTGTTAATTGGTTTGTGTTAAAAATCTTTGTTAGTATTATTGGGTAGTAACACAAATAATATTTGTGACTATGGTGTTGATTTTGATCGTGATTTTTGATAGTATAGGAAGTTAGAATTTTAGTGTGGTATTTATTTGGTTGAGTGGTATTAAATTTGGAGTGTAATTTTGTAGTTTGTAGGCATTAATCATTAAGATGATTAATGAGTAAGTTTTCTAATGGAAGTAATATTTATTGAGTTTTAACTAGTAGGACACCTAGTATCCATTTTTATAAAAACTCTTTCTACAAATCCCATGGATTTAAAAGCTGTATTCCTTAGTATTAATTATAATACTTACAACTTATTTTTATGAGTTTCTTATGTTCGTATTATAGATATGAACTACTCAAAATGATATTTTTCTGAAAACAGGTAAAATCTGAAATGTACGCACTTGTCAGCAGTACAAATCGAAAACTAATAGTTTTATATTTTTACCTTTGTTTTCCTTTGTAATACTTTTACACATGCTAATATAGCATAAAATCCATTCTAGGATTTTTAAAGTTTTCTCGGGTCATCACCAACGTTCGTCTCAGTACTACACTGTGACTCCACACAGTATTTTCTTTATATTTTTAAATGCAATAGCATTTATTACTTGGGCTTGGCTAGACTCAAATGACATATTTTTAATTTACTACTAATAATGCCATAACATATAATTTAGTTTTTGTCCTAGTACTGATATTAATCTGGAATTTTGCCGGGTGTCACAGTAGGAATAATAGATATTAGCTTCAGGTAGTAAGACGGAAGGATTGATATAAATTATGAAAATAAAATTAGCAAAGATGAACTTTTTTTCTTGTGTGCAGTTAAAGGAGTAATTGAATCATCATATATATTTAACAAAAAAAAAATCAACGCCATACATATATCCTTATTGACTGGGTCAGAAAAAAATGTAAGCACGAAAATTAAGCCTATGGACCTCATTCATTTCCACAAGCTAGCTAGCTTCATGTTTTGTCTTTGACGCCATGTTCCTAAGTTTTTGAGGGTGATGAGTTTGTTCATTAGTGCGGTCCAAGCAGCCTGTGGTCCAACTATACCAAGGCCGAAAGTTCATGTCCATTTTCAAGAGATCGACAGAAGTGAGAGAGAGATCGAGATCGAGAGGGGGTTTGAGAGAAGTGGGGGAAAAACGTCCACGCCCATAATACCTCTATATATAACGCCCCCGCGTAGTGTTGTTTGGGGCATTATGTGAGGGGCATAACGCCCATTACACCCAGCCTTAGAATCATGCATAAAGAGTACAGTAACTTAGCCAAATCCATTATATATGCACCTTATTAGAGAAGATCTTAGAGGTGTTAAAAATGCTCACGACGTAACTGATCACAAACAACTTGATCAGTCGCCTTATATGATATCAAAGTTTTTTAAAAACAAGTGTCGTAGTTATAACTTGCATGAAATAGTATGAGTAAATCAGGCTATGAATGTGTCAAGCACACAACTTAATTAAAATAAGAAAAACACGCAATTATGATACAAAAGAATGTCCAGATTAATTTACATCTTCATGTAGTTTTTTATATAACAGCTAGCAACCATGAAATGTATGTATGTGTGGCGCATAAAGAGCATTAAAAGCACTTATCTAGGAACAAAATCAGATATTGAAACCTCATTTATGTACTTTTTTGTTTAAAGGCAGATGTTGAAACCTCCTTTATTAAATGTTGAGATCTTGATTTAGATCTTGACCCGGTAGAAGAAGTGTACTGATCATGTGGGAGTGGCATTTCAAGATCACTGTTACTATGCATGAAAAATGCAGGTTCTGTTGGTTCGGGAAGCGTGATAGCGAAGCTATTAAGCATATGAATAACTGAAGCCATGGTTGGCCTATCACTGACATTTTCTTGAACGCATAATAATCCAATGTGGATAATTCTAATGATGTCATCCAACGAACCGGGTTGTGTAAATTTCATTGTCGGATCTATTATGTCTGAGATTGTTCTATTCCTCCGGCTTTTCCAAACCTAAAACATATTAACAATTTTGTTATCAGGATTCGTACGCCAGCTACTACATAAAACAAAACCTTTTCAACTGAATGATCGCGTTGGTAGAAAGGGTGATACTTACAGCTCCAAGAAGATGTTCTATGGTTTCTCCATTTTGAAAACGTTTGTTCTCTTGACCTGCTATGATCTCTAGTACCAACACTCCAAAGCTAAAAACATCAGACTTTACCGAGAACTGACCATACAACGCATATTCAGGTGCCATATAACCACTATATAAAAAAAAGCGTGAAAAGTTAGCACTACCTTGCACATGAACACATACTCCTGCAAACACATGTCTTAAACAACTTGAAATTAGTTTTTATTACATGAAACTTAGCCGGTCATGAGAAACCGTCATAATGTTAGAATTAGGCATTGCACCGCGTGTCATTTCTCCACCCTTTGTTATTGACACGCCGCGCGCACACCTAAATGAAAAGCTTGTATGTTGTGACCCTGCATGGTTCTTTTACATATACCATATTCATGATGTAATCGAAAATCACTAGTTCATGTTAACATATGGTTTTAATTAATGAAGCTGTCGCATTAGCAACTGGTATTGTAGAAACAACTTGGCCGCATTAGAGACACGTACACTCACACAAATAGATTTAGTGGTTGCGTACAAACGAATTTTATAGATAGTGTACTTACTATGTTCCAACAATTCGACTTGTGTCTCCTTGAGTTTCGTCGGTATTAAACAATCTTGCCGTGCCAAAATCAGCAATTTTAGGGTTCATTTGTGCATCTAACAATACATTACTTGCCTTCATATCACGATGAATTATCCTTAAACGAGAATCCTCATGAAGGTATAATAGTCCCTTTGCAATGCCTTTGATGATATTGTTTCGTGTATCCCAATCTAGAAGTGCACGTCTAGTTGGATCTACAATCACCATTCACCAACATTAGTAACAATATCGATCCACCACTAAAATTCTTCTCAAGTACGTGATAAGGGGTCCGGCCCCTTAAATATTACCAAATATAAACTGATCAAGACTTGCATTTGGCAACAACTCATAAATGAGAAGTCGTTCGCTCCCTTCCATACTGAAACCTAGTAGCCTAACCAAATTACGATGTTGAAGTTTTGCAAGCAGCAAAACCTCATTCTTGAATTCTTGGGCGCCTTGTCCAGAATTCGATGCTAGCCTTTTTACTGCTATATGTTGCCCGTCTTCAAGGGTGCCCTAAATGTAATATAGCACAATTAAAGTAACCAATTCCTTTATGATATGTGGTTCCAAATTTAATTTGCACATACTCAAACATTTGTTATATTTCTAAACTCTTGTTTATATAGGCTCTTAATTTCTTTTTTATAAAATCATGTAATTTCTTTATGCTTAGAAGTTAGAACTGCTTACAAGATGTTATATGGATACTTTAGCATGTATTTTTTGTTCAACGTACATTCATGTATATAAAAGAGCTTTGACGGTAAGAAATTTATTTTTAGACTTTGACAGTTTTACTTTGTTACTGCCACCACCAAAATGTTGAATTACATCAAGTGGATAAACACCAATACACAATTGGTATGGCTAGAGTAGAAGACACACACTCACAATTATAGAGACACACTCTATTGACACACAAACTAATTGTGTAATTTGCTGGATGTTCTTCAATGTAAAGTTACAATGCATAAATAGGAAATTAAACCTACAAAATAGCAACTACTCAACTACTCCACTATTACCTAAACTTAAGGACCAAGCTTGACTTGGCAAAGTAAACATAAACGTGTAGAAAGTAAATTAACACTTGCATATGTAGAAAATGGGTGTTGACCATTTCAACACAAAATGAAGACATTTTGTAAATATCACAAAGTGTGTAGCTACCAAATATGAATGATCGAGTTCATACCTTGTAAACAGATCCAAATCCTCCTTGTCCGAGCTTATTTTGTTCTGAAAAATCATTTGTTGCTGCTTTCACGGCACTAAAGTTGTACCGAAAAGATTCCACTGTTCCAATAGTAATTAATATATAGTTTGAACTATAAGTCCATAAATTGTACGTGGAGCAGTGTGATAAAGCTGTGATAGTGAAAAAAAATGTTGCAACGTAGGCAATGTGTGATAATGAAAAATAGTCATAGTAAGTGTGTGATATTGACAAACTGAAGTTGTTAATTATTAGTGTTGATGATTTGTCTTGATGTGATATTAGAAAAAATTAGAAACAAAAACCATTCAAGCCAAACACTCGTGATCACCATCACAGAAACACCTATAACGAAAACCCCCAGATAAATAGGGGCCCTGTTGAGGCATTATAAGGCTATCACTACGACCAAAAACGCCCCACTACTCATGCTTTTATGTTGATTATTAGCATAACAACATATATATAACACAAGTTTGAGTTTTAACTTATAGCCCCATTGCCACAACGAAAGATACCGTTCACCATATAACCATGGGTCAGAGCTAGAGGTGCACAAACCAGTTTCTTTTGTTTAACCAGTTATTTTTATAATTAAAAAGATCAGTTATTCACTTTAACTTATTCGGTCAGTTTTTCTTTTAATTCGGTTATTCACTTTAACTGATTAAGTTAATAACCGCTTATTTTTTGTTCGAATTCCTTATCATAATGCGACGTCCGCACGACCTGCGAACACAAATACAGCTTCGAAAACTCGAGCCCATGCTTAAATTATACGAAAACGATAAGCTTTAGATTAAGAGTAGAAGCTTCTCTCTAGTCTCTAGTTCTAGTTCTACTTAATTTCCTAACTACTATGAATATATTAATTGTAAGATGCAAATTTGAACTTACTCTCAATACTTTCAAGGGGAGTTGGACCCTTTTGTTTTCTCTTCTTCCTTAATCTCATAAACACACAAAATAAAGCGATTATTGTAACAACGACGACGATCACAATAACAATTATTATCACGCTTCGAGTTGTCTTATTCTTCTTCCCTGCAAAAAAACAGAAAGTTTTTTTTTTTAAATAGCAATTCCTAGATTTTCTAACAAATTGATTCACGTATTTCTGTAAAGGTTTTTAAAACCTTCAACCGTTTAGAAAAATTAGCGATTGTACGTGTTAGTGGGTTGGTGGTGGATGGTTTTGTTAATAGTAATAATAATAGTAATAATAATAATAATAATAATAATAATAATAATAATAATAATAATAATAATAATAATAATAATAATAATAATAATAATAATAATAATAATAATAAATTAAATTTGAGTTACACTTGCCTATCAATTTAACAAAAATGAAGGATTCTCGTTAGTGATGTGAGGGAGTGGAAACGAAACCTGAAATTATTAGACTGAGTGTAAAAAATTATTTATTTGATTGAAATCATATTTTTTTCAAACCCTATAAACTAAAGCAGTACTAGAGTTATACTAGAAAGTTTAATTTTTCTAAAATTTTTAATATATCATGAGATATGATGATATGTGTCACTCCTTTAGAATTAAAAAGAATGGTAGGTTGATAATGTCTCTAAATTTCAAGTTTCACCATATTTTTTAAACGTCCACAACTTTGACATACAATAATCTTTTTTAAATTGCACCATATATAAAAATGAAACTTTTTTTATCTTTAAAACGCGGATAATATTCATATAAGAAGTAATTTTTTTAATGTTTTTCAGCTTAATTATTGTGTTATTTGTCAAGTCATTGTGTTGTTTTTTCATGTGATTTGTGTTATTTGTCAGGTCAGTCATTGTTATAACACAATAGCCCGATGAAATAACACATGATCTGAAATAACACAATGGTCGGACGAATAACACAATGACCTGACAAATAACATAATGAGTTGAAACATGGATATAACACAATGACCAGATGAATATAAGATAATGACATGATGAGTATAACACAATAAGATGTAGGGTTAAAAGGTTCTTTTAGGGTGGATGTGGGTGGGTTTAGCTTCTCTCTTTTTTTGGGTCAGAGACTAGGAGGTTTTAGGCTTTTAAGGGTGAGCTCATGGTTTAGGTTTTAGAGGTGGGGGCGGAGGGTTTGATGACCGGTTCCAACGCCGTAGAATTAGTTCAATCGGGATTTATATGATCTGATTTTAATGTGATTAAATATCATTTCTCATAAAGTAGCCTTGTGAGTAAACAACATTTGAGTGTGGGACGTACATTTTTTGAACTAAGATAATCCATGTGGACATGTGGTTGTAAAAATATTACTCTTATAAAGAAGATAGCATTCATACTTGACGGTGACGGCAGTAGAGGTAATGATTGTGGCGGTGGCGGTTGTGGTAGAGGCGGCGGTGGTGGCCGTAACTGAAACGGAGGTGGATGCGGAGGCAATGATGGTTGCCGTGGTGGCGGAGGCGGCGGAGATGACCGTAGGTGAAACGGAGGCGGAGGTGGTGGCGATCGTTGCAGTGGAGGCGGCGGTGATCGAAACTGAAACGGCAATGGAGGTGGAGGCGAGCGTTGAACTAGTGGAGGCAATGATCGTCGCGGTGGTGGAGGCGGTGGCCATGGGTTGATGACTTGAGCTCTCTCGTTAAAAAAGTGATATGTTTCATATCTAATATTACATGAAGGTTGAAAAATTCTTGCTCCAATGCTGCCATCAAACAAGGCTGGAGAACTAGCTATTAACTTATCAAAGCAAACGCGACACTGTTGCTTTGATAAGTCTGGAGTACACTGCGCTAGCGTGTAGATTGTCGACGAATCTGAAACATTTTTTTTCCCAGTGCCGAATTTCAGAAACGGGCCCGTAGCTGCGACGTCACCCGTCAACTCGTACAATGTTGTTCCCAAAACATCTTTGAACCCATCCATAGGACCCGAAACATTTTTGGAGTTGAACACAGACGCATTAAACTTTGTTTCTATGTTTCCCAATATGTTCTTGTTGGAGTATCTTAACAAACAATGATCATGGTATCCTATTGCTTCCTTTTGGTTAGGGCAGTGTTGTAGCAAGTTAGCAATGGAGTCATTTAGACAACTCTGACATGTGTCAAAGTTAATGTCGCCTCGACAAAGGGCGACTGAGCTGACTTTGTCGTTCCCTCGGCCAGTGGAGAGACTGTAGAAACCAAATCCGTTGTTGGTGGTGGGGAGAGTGGCGAGGGTGATGTCGAGATTTTTGCGATACGTGCTGTTTACCGTATAGTTGGCGGTGTTTCCGCAGTAGGGAAGGAAATAAGCAGGTTGAGATAAAGTGGTGGTATTGATTAAATGTATGAAAATGAAAGATATTAACAATAAGAGCAGTTTTCCTGCAAGGATGGACATGTTTTCTTATGATTGATTGAGGAAGGATGAAGATATTGTTGAAAAATTAAAGTAAGTTTAATCATGATTGAAAAAACGCTATCCCTATTGACTGGTTACAAAAAATGGTACGCATAGAAATTCTAATGAAAATAAATATGTGGCCAACTCATTCATTCACGTAAGCTTTGGCTTGTCTCTTTTTTTTATTGAGGACTGTTTGACAAAATTTGAATCATTAAATAGTGAATAGTTAAGAGGTTTGAACCATTAAAAAGTTCTATTAATGAGAGGGATGTTAGGGTAGAACTTCAGATACGAGTAAAGTTGATATATGCTTCATTTAATTACATTCAGCATCTTAACAATTCAGCATTTAAGTGAACCATTCAGAGACTCTTTTTTATAAAATAAACGCTCTGAATATTTTATTTTATGTTCAGCATCCTAAATTGTAAAAACCAAACTTGTTAAAATATTGTAATGTCTAGTTCAGGGGTTATTTGTTACTGGAATCATATGTTTCTTTAATCATAAAATGTTTTTGACATGTTATCCGACCTGCCAATCTTATCACGTCTAACAAAGATAGAACATACATTCGGTGAAACCAGCAACTCAACAAATGTAACCTCAAAAAGATTATCCTAGTTATATCCTAACTTACAAAAAAACTAAGGTGCACTAACCGATATTGGTCAAAGGTGCACTTTATGTTTATACAGTTACTCTATTGATCTAAACTTTATCGAAACCAAAACAATATAGTTCTATGAAGTTATAAATCATTCATAACAGTAGTACTAGAACAGCTGTTTATATCAGACGTAAAAGCACAAACAAAGTTACGAGAAAACGAATTGTTACAAAATCCAAAAACAATTACCTCTGGTTCCTCTTTAGTTGGGCAATTATCCCACATTGTTGACAATTTTACACACTATAAACGTTTTACATGAAAAGGAAAAATATGAAGAAGCGGATTTGAGTACGAAGAATACACTAACCTTAAAGAAAGCCCGCCCCAGACCAGTTTCCATCTGATTTGCCAGCATGGCTTGCGGTTTTACCATCAGACTTGTGAAAACTGTCGTACGGGTCATCTTTATCATCATCCCAACCCGCCCAGTCATCACCGCCTTTACTGGGTGCAGTTGCTGAGGAAGAATTTTTTCTATAGCCATCGTTATCCCAATCATCCCAAGAACCAGAATCCACTGAGTTGAAGTTTCTGCCTGACGAACCGACAGAATTACCATTCACGCCAGATGCGGGGGCAGACTTGAAAGTTCCATTAGAATGCCCAAACTCCTGATAAGACCCGTTTCCCGGTGTTTCATTTCTCTGCCAGCCGTCACTCTTCCATGTGGGATTTTCTTTGGCTAACTCTTCAACCTTTTGTGAAGCAAAAGCCATAACGCCTTTCATGAGCCCCCATGTCTTCTGTCCGATTTCTGTTGTTTTTGCTGTGACAACGTTAACAGTCTCGTTCACCTTGTAATCATAGCCCCCATCTCTGACCTGTAAAGACATTTGTGTTTAAGCAAATTTGGTTTTACAGTTTTCTAATGTTCAAATCTAAACTATCATGGTCATCATTTCAAATCTATCATGCGATATTAGAACAAAACCCCAAGACCAAGAAAATTATTTATTAAACATGAAACCGGATCAAACAGGATTTATACATAGTTATGTGAAAACTTATTTTAAAGATGTAAACCAGAAGACCTTGCTTGTGAAGTCCTTTGTGCCAGCCTGCACAACACTAGCAGCTGATTGGGCAGCAGATGCGGCAACAACGGATAGCTTACCAAGTCCCTGCATAAACAGATCCAAAAGATCAGTAACCAATCAAACATGAAAAAAAACTACATCCTCAAGCCTCTTTACAAAAGAGTGTGTGTGCGCGTTATAAGAATACAACGATCGCAATTCAAACGCAAGAATTAGATTACCACTTGTTTCAAAATAGTGTATTGACTAAAGACTAGTAACTTTATAATCACTTGTCACTGACTCACTGTAGCTTTAGGAGCATTGCTATCCAATCTATGTAATAGCAATAAACCTGTAGTACCGTATTTTGATAGCTAACCCATGTTTATAATCACCCAATGTTACATTTTTTGTCACCAATGAAGTCTAGTGGCCAAGTATTTGATCAGAGTACACTCAAAAATAGTTTGCAAAGAAACCTAAATTTTTATCTTTAATCAAACCCACAAGAAGGGCGCCTACGCCCCCAAGTGCAGACCAGTGCAACCTTGTCCCGTGCACTTGGCCAACAACATAAGCCCCCCGCAAGTTTAGCATACCCCATTTTTATGCCAAGTTCTGGCCAAAATATCATCTAAGCAGGTTTAAAACAATTACATTAGACCTAAACAAGCCTAAAATAAATCTAAAACAACCAAAATCGCCCAAAACGATCCTAAAACATGTCTAAAACCCCTAAAAATTGGTACTTTATACTATGTGCCTCGCTTTTTAAGCAACTTGCACCTAGGCCCAAGGCTCACCACTTATGCTTTGAGCGCGCATTGCGCCTTATACTACTATGAATCAAATACAAAATAACACCAAGTAAACAACAATAGAGTACAATCATTTTCAACCAAGTATTCGAAAACCGTAATCTACCTGTGTAACCGAAGCAAGAACATCCCCTTGCGCAGCATCATTCCTCGTCCCAACCGGATTCGGAGACGATCCAAATCCAACATACTTCCCTCCTTTCGAAGGAGGCAATCCCTCCGGCCTCGACTCATTCTCCGCCATCTTCCTCGCGAAAAACCCCTCTTTCCCCGCCGCAGACGCCTCCAATTCCGCCCTCGTATACATATCCTCCGTCGATCTACTCCTAACCGGCACCCCACCACCACCACCACCACCTCTTCTAACATCTCCACTACTCTGATTCCTCCTAACACTATCCACAGATCCAAATCCACCATCACCTTCTCCCCAATCACTATCCCAACCACCATTATTCCCACTCAACGGCGGTTTCTTACCACCACCGCCACCAGATCTAACAACACTCTCCTTCACAACCGGTGGATCATTCCACGATTTACCTTCAGCTAGGGCTTGGATCCGATCTCTATAAACCGAAGCAGCGTTGGTGTTATACTTGGATACAATATCCGTCTCCTTAACAACTCCATACTTGGCTAAAAACTTGTTCAGGTTATCATTACCACCAGCTTCCATTTTCCGAAGCTGAATCTCCGACCACGAGTCCATAGTAACAGATCTGACAAAGGAGATATGAACACCTAATCCACGGTGCTTGCCGGAACATTCTAGACACATGAAGATGCCGTAGGATACAGAGGCCCATTGAGGGTTTTTTTGTGAGCAATCGACGCAGGTTTTGTTACCGGGTTGTGATTGTAGGTCCCGGAGCCGACGTGATGCCGCCATGGTGAAGATCGGGATGAATTTGCGGGATGATTTTAGATCTGGTGGTCAAGTGTGTTTCCAGATCGGATGATTGCTTGATTTGCTTCACACTTTTGTGATTTCACATTTATCTATATATATTGCTACTACTTTTGATCAACTTGTTAAGAACAAAACGTGTAAAAGAGATAATAACGTTGCGTTTTAAGCATTAGGTCTAATTATAAATTTGTGACACGTTGGGTTTGTTGCAGGTGTTTTTTGGAGTGTTATCTTAGTGAAACTAATGTTAATGTGTTAGTGTGAGTGAAAAAAACTCTATTAAATTGTTTAACCAGCATATCCATCAATTTAAAAAAAACAATATTTGAGGGTGGCTGAAACACTATGTGGCATAGCGAGGTAGGGAAGTCGTGGGTGAAAGTGTTGTGAGAGAGGAGCTCGTTCACAGCTACATTCCGAGCATCAAGGGCTCTCAAGCACGTGACCTTCTCGTGGTTGTGTTCTGAGCACTCTAAACATTAGTAAATATAAAGACAGTTAAATGAAACAATTAAAAAAAAGTTCTTAAAAGAATAATAAACATAAACACAAGTTTGTAATTTTTAAGGGTTAGACAAATTTTTTTCTTTGCTTTAAAAGCAACGTCTTCTACCAACATTTCCCTTTAAATCTACAACCACTTGGTTAAGAAATACATCACTTTATCATCAGACTATCACCTTCAAACATCATCACTTACTGCTATCTACCTTTTCTTTCTTGAAGTCGAATCGCTTTATTGCAAGCAAAGACACAAATGAGTAGAAATTTCATACTCCAGTGTAGTATAATACTATAATCAGTAAATGAGATTTGTTACATTTTTATGAATTCGTGCCAAACAATTATGTGTCACATTTTTATGAATTCATGTCATGTGTAACTACAATAGAATGTGAAGGATTTGCAGAAAATTCTTATATCATTAGTATAACATTACTAATATTTGTCAAGAGACTAGTAAAGCCCATAACAAAATAACATAAGGGTACAAGCAAAATCAGGTTAAAAACTAGAACAAGGTACAAAAAGAAAGAACTTTAACCACCATGGAACAACATATTCCCCCTCATCAATAACCTCTCTTGGGCTTCCGAGTGCTAACAAAACGATCCAGCGTGACCAATGCATCTTCGAATTTGCGTATTTTAAGGAACCCCATGATCATACTCACTTCATTTTGTGGTAATTTTGCAGTTTTCATGATTTGATCCACTAGCTTGACCAAAGTGTCCTCCATTTCCAAGGCGCAAAGTCCATCCGCCAGCATGTATATAGAAGAAAACTCGGGGATAAACCCTTTTGAAGTCATCTCAAATACAAAATCAACCGCTTGTCCGATTGGCCCACCACCAGAACATAACCCCTTTGATACAATCTTGTATGACACCTCATCAGGAGGACAACCCTTTTGCTCCATTTCTCTGAAAAACTCCATTGCAGCATCTGCACCGCGCTTTTTAAACAAAGTTTGAATAACAGGATTATACGCGTGTGGTGTAACAACCATGTTTTTTAACTGAATGCTTCTAAGTAACCTACAAGCAGCATCAGTCCTTCCTGCTTTACATAACCCTTGAATTAAAGTTCCATAAGTGACGATATCAGGCTCACATCCATTTGTAACCATAACTTGAACAATATCCGTTGCTTTTTTTATATCACCTGCTTTACAAAAGTGAGAAAGAAAGGAATTATAAGTGAACTTATCGGGTTTTAATCCTTCGATTATCATCTGGTCCATAAGCATTGATGCCTCTTCAGCCCGTCTGTTCTTGCAAAGACCATCGATAAGTGTGTTGTAAGTAACCACATTTCTTGAAATCCCTTGAAGCTCCATTCGGTCAAAAATGTCACACGCTTCTTCGATTTTCCTGTTTTTACAAAACCCGTCTATAAGAGTGTTGTAAGTTATCACGCTTCGTGGGCAGTTACTTGATTCCATTTCTTTCAAAAGTTTCAAAGCAGCATCTAGTTTTCCCTTAGAACAATACCAACCAATTAGCATATTATAAGTGAATTCATCAGGCTGACACCCTTTGCTTTTCATCTCATCAAACACTTGTAGTGCAGCTTCAAATTTGCTAAACAAGCATAGACCTTGAATCAGAGAATTGTAAGTACAAACATCAGGTGAGATACCTTTGCTTGATAAACTAAGAGCAAGTTCGGAGGCTGCTTCAACTTGATTTTTCTTACATAAACCACTAATTATAGTGTTGTATGTGACCGTGTTAGGAGACACCTCGCGTTCCAGCATTTGATTAAGAATTTCTTTCGCCTCTTTAATTTTACCTGATTTACACAAACCTGAAATAACTGTGTTGTAGGTATATACATCAGGATCAAAACCCTCTTGAATCATTACATCCAAAAGCTCCAAAGCTTGCTTAACATGGCCCGATTTGCATAACCCGTTAACCAAAGTATTGAATGTAAACCGATCAGGATAAAATCCATCCTTTGACATTTCTTGAACATAACTCAAAGCTTTTGGAACTTGTCCCACTTTGCAAAATCCATGAACCAAAGTGTTTACAGTTATATTTGTCGGCTTGCATTGAGCCGATATCATTTGTTCTTTGATTCTCAATGCATTGTTTAAATTCCCTTCCTCGATATAACCGTGCATCAGGGTCGTGTATGTCTTTTCATCAGGTACCAACCCATGAGCAATCATCTCTTCCATCATCAAAACTGCAGGCCTCATTTGATGAGCTTTACAAAGAGCTTTTATCAAGATATTAAAAGTCAAAACATCTCTTTTAATTCCTTTACTAGACATTAACGAATTAACATCTTCAACTAGCTTCAATTTGTTCGCGTCAACAAGAACATTTAACAAGAAACTATAACTATAAGTCCCTGGCTTCACTCCAAACTCTTCTTCCATTATAAACAGAACACATACAGCCTCATCATATAACTCAAACTTGGCAAAACTTTCAATCAAAATAAAGAAAGTATCTTCAGCAAATTTACACGAAGATCGTTTCATATCATCCAATACGCCCCTAATCGAATCAACAGAACCTACTTGACCAAGTTTTCTAAGCATTTCCTCATAAACACCCAAAGACGGTTCGAAACTTGGTTGCTTTAACGCCCATTTAAATGCATCAAGCACCGAACGCTCGTCATTTTCACCGCGCAGGATATCAAGAACATCTTTTTCCGAAAGTGAAGTCGTAATATGTTCATACTGTTTAGTGGATGCAAAAGAAACAACATTTGAAGGCTTTGTAGTACAAAAAACTGGAAATGGGTGCTTTAGATTTTGAGGCAGTGTCCATGGGTCACAACTTAAACAAGAAGAAAAAGCCATTCAAGGTATTGAACTTAAGTTATTTTATGAGATGAAGTGAAAACTCATTCAAGCAATTCAACAAACACCTGGCGTGCAACTGCAAAGTCTACAATTTCGTATAGTTTTGATCAGATAAACAAAACCCTTTCAAGAAAACTGAAATGGACTTCAATTATGCTATCCATAACACCAATTTGAGGAGTATGGTGCTAATTTGTTGCACAAAAATTCGACTGAAGAAAGTGAAAAAGACGAAGAAACCGAACCTGGGTAGGGTTTGAGCAATAAGCAAATCACTAACACTAAATCTTTAAGTTTAGGGAATGAACTTTTCACAGAAGAAGAAGAAGATCGTTGAATGTTGAGTGAATCAACTGTATGACGAAGGTGTTAACGGATAAACTATCTTCGTAGAGCCTCCATAGATTGCAAATTCGGTAACTTAGAAAGTAGTGAAATACCTATTTTACCCTTGATTTTGATATTTTTCGACATGCGTTTTGGTGTAATTATCCGTCATCGGCCACTAGCCACATTTTAAACAATAATTTAAATCACTTGAAAGTTAGAGTCACATGTTCATATTCATTTTCTCATCAAAAGAAAACATATTTTTGATAATAAAAAAAACTCAATTGCATAACCAATCATAATTACCAGTTCCTAAGTCTTTTCATTACATTTTAATATCATGTGACTCACAACATAAAGTTAAAAAAATGAATTGTTATATATTTTCAACCTATAAAATACAATAATGTAATTAAAAACTTTTATCTTTTAGTCATAAAGTAACTTTTCTATTAAATAATTAGGGATAAAATTAAAAATTATACTTTTATTTTTGAAATTAACATTTAAATTGAGACAACTTAATAAAACAAAAAAATAAACATTTAAAGTGGGACGGATGAAGTACTATTTAAAACGTCTTTATTATAATCAAAAAGAAAACATAGAAATTCAAATTCCATATTTTAAACTTCATATTCTTATTTTCATCTTTATAATTTATGGTTTGTTTTAGTATATCTTTATAAGATTTTCTACTACTCCATATAAATAATAAGCGTTTGAAAAAGAAGAACAAATCAATTAAAAAAATATTATTTAATTAAATAATTATTAAATAAAGAATGACTAGCATAAATATGTTTACCTTATAAATGAAAAAACTAATAAAAAATGTTATGTTTAAAAAAATATTTACAAATTTTGTAATTTCTTTTTCATATGTTATTTCAAGTTTCTAACATTGTTGTATGTAAAACTTTATCATTTTTTTCTACCGACAAATTTATAACTCATAAATATGTTTCTTAATGTTTTGTTTTTCATTTTTTAATTCGTATCTCACAGATGAATAAACTTATAATTATGTATGAACATACTTTCTCTAATTTATATGATATAGTTCAAAACACAAAACATAAACTCAACCAAACCAATCAATTTTCACAATTTAAACAGTAAACCGAATCATCAAGTTTTTAATCCAGTTAAGCTGAACGAATTTCTTTAGACCGGCTTGGTTCGGACCGGTTTGACACTTTGATGGTTACCTTGCACCTTTGAGAAGGTCTTCGTTATCCAATAGCGTTGCCGTTGACACAACTTTTTCCAAACCGGGTTCATCGCACATATGTGCATTTAGCTCAACAACAACTTCTTCACTGTGTCCACAATCTTCGATTCATTTTGATCATGATCATATGCATCAAGTTCACAAACTGATAAAATCATCACACACTTCGATCAATCAAGCAAACACAAGGTTAAATCCATTCATTCAGATCCAGTTTCGTTTCAATTAGTGTTAGGTGGTGGTTTTCGAAGAGTTAGGGTTTGAACAGCATCAACAATGGTGTTGTCACTCAAATCCTTCACTCTCAATCACACCGCATCTTTCAATTGCATCAGTTCATGTTCTCATCGTCGGAAACATCGTCTTGAAAAAAGCGATCGTCGTGGTAACCTTAGTTAACACTCAGCCTATTATTCGTGTTTTTTTTTTTCGTACGATCGGAATATATAGCTTTTTTCCGGTGTTATATCTTCTGTTACTTTCGTTTTTGCTTTTTTTTATCACCGGATCCTGTATTTGATATCGGAAGTTTGACTGTTTGAGCTGTGAGAGTAAATCGGAGTTTATTTCTGGCGGAAAGTGAAAACTGCACTGAGACGTTACGGAGTGTTTCGGTTTAGGTCTGTGTTGAAGTTTGGATTAAACAAATCTGATTTGAAGGTACATTTCTATATTTCTATGCATGTTTTAGATAATTATCTCTTTTGAATTATAACATTAGGCTGATTTGGTGATTTTAGGCTCATAGAGTTGATTACTGTATATGTTGTTGTTCTGTTAGCTATATATATCTCATGTGCTGGTAGATTGAATCATAGTTTTGTGTGTTATATGCTGCTTTTTTATAGCAAGTACATTGTTTCAAGTTCTTCTTAGTTGCTATTGTTGAAGCATAATTGAGTTTGTTGTTGTTGGAGACTTGGAGTCATTGATTAAGGTGTTTTCAGAGACGTGTTAATGTGATATCTGCTTGTGTGAGGATGATTAAGAGTAAAGTTGACTGATGTTCGTTTACGTAGGTTGCACTTAGATGCGTTTAGTCACACCATTGAATCTGAATATTGGGAAACATAGATTCATAGGGTAACAGGTTAATTAGCGTTGAATTTTTGCTTATACAAGGCTCGTTATTCATGGACTATATACCGACCCTATGTGGCATTAGCTTTTGCTGATAGTGGTTGTCATCTTAACAGCTTTCTTACTGTTTTAGTTCTGATAAGTTTGTTCTAAGTACCAATGTACCATGCATACTCGTGTGATGTTGGATCCTAACAAATTTGAATACCACTTCAACATATATAGTTGTACTCAATTACTCATTCTGAATCTCACATTCGAATCTTGATGTCTTGAACTAAGAGTTAAATGTGTGTTATATGTAATATGTTTCTAATGGGATGTAGAATTGAAAGCGTGTTAACACATATAAAGATGTGTATATTGTTTTTTAACACATAAAGAGTTGTATGTTGTGTTATATATAGTCTGTTTTAGTGTGATTTAGAATTGAAAGCGTGTTAATGCATACTTTTTTAAATGTCTGGACTCCATGAATGTTGTATAATTCAATAAGAATCCTCTTCATTGCAAACACCTAAGTACAATTTAATCAACGTGTCCATTAGCTCTAATAATTTAGGGTGTGATTTTCACCATTTTCTGTACATATAGATTATTGTGGATTCACAATTAGTTACATTTTGCTTTCAGCTGCCATCTGGTGCCAATGGACACAGGTGTGTCAGCCTCTATAGATGATGTAAACAAAAGCCATGGGTTGTGTATGTACACACTTGAATCTACCAATACGGACACTGAAGATCTTTCTGTGAATAAACTCAGGAATGATGTAACCGAATCTCTGAATATTGACAAATCTGCGGTTCCAGGCTCCAAACCTTCATATGACAAATCTCATTTTGAAAAGGAAGACAGCGCTATCGGTCCAGCTTGCTCATGTTCTACATCTCTGCCTGTAAGCATTGCCATTATTTGCAGTGGTGGTAGCAATTTCGACCCCTTGTTTGTTGTTTTATAAGGTTGTCTTTTATCTTAAACGGGTTGAATGAGTTAAATACAGATTTTAGCTAAAAGGGAAACGGGTGAGTTAAAAAAATGAGCATTGCCTTCATTTGCAATTGTTGTAGCAATATTGTTTTGTTTATCTTTATCATAAATTCATAATTAACACTTTCATCAATCATCATATTGCCACTAGTTACTACTTACTAGTATACTGTACTTTGCTTTATTGAAGGAAAATTATTCCTGAGCTTTGTTCCATTATTACCTCTTAACACTTGTTTAATCCGCTCACAGATAACCCCAAAGCCTATATCTGCCATGAAAGGTAGCCGTGAGAAACAAAGAGCGGGTCCACCTCAAAAGCTGACCGTGAAGTGGGCTCCAGAAGTCTATGATCCGGTTCCAACCTCAGTTTCCCATGCGGTAACTAACAAGCAGCCTCAAAAGCAGAGTAAGAAGAACTCCAAGTCAAAGCAGAAAAACGGAGGCAAGTCATCACGTGGAAACAAAAACAAAAACAAATTTGCGGAAAAAAGAGGTCTTGTTTAGTTTTTTCAGGTACGTTATCTTTTTTTAAGATTGTATATAAAGAAAAAGGATCTAAAGTTGTTTCAGTTTGTGTGGAAACCTGGTTAATGGAAAGAACTAGTCTTTCTATACCATGGTTACGTCTATTTCACGAGTTTGTGTGCTCATGGGCATGCGTTTTTAAGAAGCGAACAGTACTGAGTGTTGGCGATTGTTAGAGTGAAAAATACATGGATTGTTTTGCATTGAATGATCAACAAAAGATTTAAAAGTTTTTTAGTTAGTTACTCTTCACTTGCATAAAATATACATGTGAAAATGCTTATGATACACACATGGAGATGTCATTTACTTAAAACTTGAAGGTAGCTAGGAAATGAACAAAACAAACAAAAGTTCAAATTTTTTATCACTATAGATAAGTTAGTGGGGTATTTTGATCTCTTGCTTTGTTTCAACATTACAATAGTGAGTGAGGATATTACAAAATCAAACACAATTTACGGTCACGTTTTATGTCGACGAATAAGTATTAACATATCATTGAAAATTTTACAAGACAATGCCAATGTTTTAGCAGACATAAAACCTTTGTAGCACCCCAAAAATCCACGAATTCTAGCGGACATAAGACGGCATTGCAACATTTCAAAATCCACGACGGCGGATTGTTATGACACCAAGTAGATATAGAGATCATTTACAGTGGATTGTTATGGCAATGTGAACAAAATCATATCATCATCATCATTTATAGTTTAACCAATACTTTATGATCTCGATACCTAATTTGCTATTTCCATATATGTTAAAAAACCAGACTAATGTGTTCTAAACCATATCAACTTTTAGCCATTTTACTGTAATGGGTTTGTTTTTCAACGATATGTTTAGATTTATGTGAGAAAAAAAAATACCAGATCAATCACAATTCACCAGTGACATTATCATAGTGTCGATTAAGTACTCATCTTCCATATCTGTTTAAAATCGGCTAAATTCAATGCGTATTATAACAGATCCAGATCTAAAAATCAACAAAAACAATCGACACAAAAGCTTCAAAAAACAAACCGATCAATCAAAACACTCATCGTCAATACCTGATTCAGATCTGAAAACTCATAAACTTTGTATTATCATTCATAATATTCAAAACGTATCAACAATCATAAACCAGATCCAGATCTCACCATCAACATCATCATCATCATCATCATCATCATCATCACCAAAACTGAAAAACAAAAACCAGATCTACGAACTAGTAAACTTCGTAACAGCTTTGGTACCTTCAGAAACAGCATGTTTGGCCAATTCACCAGGCAACACAAGTCTCACAGCAGTTTGAATCTCCCGAGATGTAATCGTTGGCTTTTTGTTATATCTCGCGAGACGAGATGATTCCTGCGCGAGTTTTTCAAATATGTCGTTGATGAAACTGTTCATTATCCCCATCGCTTTGCCTGATATGCCGATATCTGGATGAACTTGTTTCAACACTTTGAAGAGATAGATTTTGTATGTTTCGCTGCTCTTTTTTATCTTCTTTTTCTTCTTGTTTTCGATGCTGGTTTCTTTTGGAAGCTTTTTTTCGGCTTTTGATGGCTTTTTATCGGCCGATGATGATGGTTTTTTTTCTGCTTTTGTTGGAGCCATTTTGATTGTGAGTGAATGAGTTTGTTTTTTTGGCAGTGATTGGTTTGGTTTATATAGGAATTGGGGGGTGAGCTTGATTGGTGGATTAGGGTTTCACTCGGATTGATGACATGGCGTTTTTACACGTGTAAATGTTGTTATTTTGCACGCGCGAAAATAAACGACTGTTTCTTAGGGTGGTGGGAGTGGGTTATTGTGAACCCCCACTACCCTCACAATCTACCAATCACAAACCTACACCTCACAACTACCCTCACACTACCCTCACATCAAAAATATGGTGGGTGTCATGTACCCTCTCAATACCCTCACAACCCACCAATCACAACACTCCACCCCACACCTTATTTTATAAAACATAAAAAAAATCATGAAAAGTGGTGTTTGGCACAAAAAACGAGGTAAACCCTCAACGGGTACCGCAACCCGTTTTCAACTACCCGCACCCCTACCCGCATGGGTGGCGGCGGTGTTGCCGTGCGGGTAGAGGTGTACCCGCAGTGGTACCCGTGTCCACACCCTCCACCCTTATTTTTCTAAGGCGATCACGATGTTTGGATGTAGACATTTCGTTTTTATATTCAACCAAAGTTCTAATAATGATATATTGAAAACGAGTTAGGTGATTTTTTTTAACTGTTAATCCTGTGTACACACCTACAGTTAAATATAACTAGTATGGATTCCTACTGTAATTTTATCTAGAAAAAAATATCAAGAATAATGTTTGAAAACGAGCTTTACCTTGCTATGGGCATATGTCCGCCCATGTGTGCAAGACAAACTTGAAATACTTTAAACTTTAAAAGACTTTTAAAAGAAAAACAACTTTAAAAATGTGTAATAATACCTAACTGCCAAACTGTCGCATATGCAAGTTTATTATAGTAGTTGTGTCAAGTTCCCGGGTCCAAGTCTCGCGTAACTAAAATCTCACTTTTACAATTAAAAAAAGAGTTAAACTGCAATTTACACCCTATGGTTTACAACCTGTTGTGTAAAGTTGTATTCGTCTTCATCTGAACATGGGTAAATGTTAGATTTTACATGTGATTTGGAATAAACAACTATTCTAACTTATAAAACTTAATTCAATAAACAATATCAATCATCCAACCTGTTGAATGTCGAAATCCAAGAGCATTCAAATAAAAGAAAAACAACGATGCGATGGATATGAGAAGAAACAGAAATCAGAGATGTAGATTTTTGGATACAAGAGAGGGATAGAATGGTACTGTCAAACTTAACAGAGAGATGTAAATGACCCATCCTAAGAAGCATAGGGTTGCAAATGGTCTAAGTTTTCAAAAAGAGTTACAAAATACATTTGGATGTAAACCATAGAATGCAAATTACACTTAACTTTAAAAAAATATAACTAATATCAGTAGCCGAAAGCATGAAACTAGTACCGTGGTTCCACTATAAAGTTTATATGTACATCTCTTCGTATCTCTGATTAACTGATGTGGGAAGCGTTGAGTTTGCGTTTTGAAACTCACTTATCTTACAATTACAATTTACGACTATTTTAGTTTCACAACAGGGAGAAATCTTGTTATTAGTTGATAATGTGCATTTATGAATTTAACAAATTTCAACCTTCGTTTGACAAACAATAAAAGTTTGGTTACAATATAAACACTTCACAACACACATCCAAACACTCTATGTCATAAAGCAAACTATTTTGATTGGTTACTATATAGTTTAGTCTACTTACCATATTCTTATTGAAGCTAGACAATTGTTATCAATTTTGAAGTAAAAAAGCAATCTGTTTGACCTCATGAATGAAGTAGGAGAGGGTTGATGTCTCTTACAAGCTCAAAACTAACTTTTGATAGTTGTTTTGTTAACCATTGCGGGTTCCCTGTATTCATCGAAAACCAGACCTCATACTAACCAATATCAACAATTTCACCCACGAGCATACCCGATGTCATTACCCATAGAACAAACATTTCTACTCCAGTAACATTGTAAAAGTAAACGCGTCCATACGCAATGATCAAGTCAATGTTGTTTAATACGATTTACCAAAGTTTTCAACATCATCATCACAAATATAACAAGTAACTGAAGTCGCATAAGTGCTTCCTTGCTTTTATCTCTACCGCCTCAGTCCCTCAACAATGTAATCCGCATAGAGATCCCTTCAGCAAATTAAAACAAATACATAAAAAAGAATATAGCTTAGTTGAGCTGAAGAACAAATCAGATTTAGGGGTTGTTTGGCAAAATCTGAATCATTAAGTGCTGAATGGTTAAGAGGTCTGAACCATTAAGAGGCAGAACTTGAAGTGATGGTAAGTTTGATATATGCTCCATTCAGTTCCATTCAGCATCTTTCAGTCTCTTAACCATTCAGCACTTAACTGAACTATTCTAAATGCTGAATTTGAATGATTAAGCACTGAACTGAACCATTAAGAGGTAAAACAAACAACCCCTTAAACTTGTATATAATTTATGATTTTATGTATTAATTCGTATTCAAATCCGAAGCTATATTTGACATCCATCTTAAACTTGCAATTTCGACCCTGTCGTGTAAAAAGAGGTCACTTATTTCCAACTTAAGATGACAATGATTATATCTTTAAAGCTTAGCTAACATGAAAACTCGCCAAATGGGTTAGACTACTACTTTAAGTAAAGAGTTTGTTTAACTTATTTAATATATTGAGTACCAAAATGGGACAAAAAAGTGTTGAAAGATTGACCCGACCCGACTGTTTAGACTTGCATTAAAATGGTACCCATTATGACATGAACCGAGTCAGTGCACACTTGATAAAGGTGATATGTGTGTTTTATAAGCATTTAGTTTTTTACTTACATTGAATATTTCACTGCCTCAATTGCCTTGTCAGCTGGTAAGAAATCATCAACAGCAACCTCCTTATTCTCATTCTTCTTATCTAACCATTCATGTTAAGATAAAACAGTTTCTGCACCTTCAAAGAAGTTTATATGTAACGTAAGGTGTACATTTTGATCAATTTACTTATGAAAGAGTCGAATCAGGTTATGATATATTCAAAACGATCAAACAAGTAAACTTAAAACTATAGCTTGAAAGGAACATGCATTAAACCTTCGAGATCATTTTGTTCAATAATGAGATTGGTATAAAAAAGGTTACCAATTTAACACATTAGATTATTAATGCAATTATATAGTTCTGAAATTATATTTGACACTGGTTTGTAATAAAACTTTTGGACAAAAAACTGTTCCAAGCCAACCCAACTCGATCCGTTGACCCATACCAAAAAGTTACCTGTTTTGACCCATCACGCCACCCACCCAGTTTACCGCTTCTATAAACTATAATATAATTTAGTTCTGAAAGGATACAATCTTCAAAGAAACGTCGGATCTCAGCTAAACGATGTGGTGGTAGCTCCTTGATGTCAGTATAGTCCCTATACTCTGGATCATCAGCACAAACTGCAATTATCTTATCATCTTTCTCCCCCTAAATACGTCCACAATTGATGGTAATCTTGTTTGGTGGACGAAAGAAAATAATTGTGAATTTATTAGATCATATAAATACCTGATCAATCATGGGCATGAGGCCTATTGCTTTGGCCCTTAGGAAACAACCTGGAAGTATCGGTTCCTGTATGTGTGTGCAAAAACCTCAATAACAGATTTGATCCCATAACAGGAAGGATGTGGCAAAATGGGTAACGGGTCAAAAACATGTAAATTTTTGTATTTGTGAAAACAAGATGGTTTGGGTTTGACCCAAAATACTTGTCCACATATTTTAGTTTTATATATAACTAGCACATCAAATATAATTTCCCATTAAAAATGATTTAGGAGATTTTATGCAATTTAAAAATACACTTTCAGGGGCTTTTGATCCATTTCAGTTAAGCTATCTTACTATTTAACCCATTTGACCAATTAGAAATAGAACATAACCCAAATCGACCAATCATAAGTAACCAAGAGATATTGCCATCTTTCAAATTACAACTTGCTTATAAAATGTTTTGATAACACATATAATGAAATGTAGAATTCATTTAAACATAAAAAATGGAAGCTTTGCATACCTGCATGATGACCAAGACATCAATTGGGTCATTGTCCTCGCACAATGTACGGGGGACAAAACCATAATTGTGAGGGTACACCACTGATGAATATAGAACACGATCGACCTGATAAATCATATTAGAAATTCGTATGAACATTTTTTGATTGTTATATTAGTTATATTGTTTTCAATTACCTTAATGAGTCCAGTTTTTTTGTCGAGCTCGTACTTCACCTTGCTCCCCTTGCTAATTTCAATCACCTAAAAAATGTAAACAAGATAAATGGTTTCACCAACATAGGGTGATGATGTGAACCCAAATTTCTCTTTGCCTAGGTAACCCCCCCCCCCCCACCCCCAAACAAAATACAACAATATGAGGTGCCTCTAAAGTCACTTGCATCTATCTTAATACAAAAATATCCAAAATGAAGAGCACCCGAATAGACATCGGATAGTGGTATCAATAAGTTATGAGGGTATTTGGATGTGCGCTTTTTAGAGTGATTATGTGATACTGGGTTATCAGGTAATTACATACAGTAAAACAGGTGATTGACAATAGAGTTTGGCTGTGTTTATGTAGCTTGAAGC
Organism: Tagetes erecta; assembly: GCA_030867185.1. Lineage (NCBI taxonomy): Eukaryota > Viridiplantae > Streptophyta > Magnoliopsida > Asterales > Asteraceae > Tagetes > Tagetes erecta. The sequence continues at coordinate 1,577,810 of CM061489.1, read as the reverse complement.
TGAATTGATTAAATTACCAGATTTTTTAGTGTTTTAGCAAATTTTGATTATTATAAAAAATACAAAAAAGACATTTAGTAAAATGGGAGTGTCTCAGATTATGTTAAGAAAAGAGGTAAATATGTAACTGACTATCAAAAAACAGATCACTTTACCCTTAATACTAGGGAAACAAATCTGGTTTTCAAAACATTAAAAACTTGTTGCGACTTGATGGTCGTAATAAGATACCATTTCCATAAGGCAAATCCAAACACCCCCTAGACTTTGATCTCAATAGAATATGAATCTTACACAGTTGAAGATCGTTGGTGCACCAGGACCTGCATTGGATCGTTAAGAGAATCACTTTCTAGAAATCGATACATCATTCTAGATGACAGGGACAATTGTTGAAAGAAATTAAGAACAAATTCTATACCTATTTCAAGATCATGCCAAGGATGTGCAGCAACTGATCTCTTGTTCATGGATGAAAGTATTCTTTCATTAAGGGGAGGACGTGAAGTCATAACTGCAAGCTGCACCATGTGGTCATACACTCAGAAAAAACAGCAAAAGCATTGTATTGAATTCTCAACAATTCTGGAACCAATTACCCTTTGCCCTTTTCCATTATTAGGAAGTGATGTAAGTGATGCGTCCAACACATTGTATTGCTAATCAAAAGCAATAGCAGCATCGAAACTAATTATATCGGTGATAAGAGTAACAAGGTAGACAACCTGACGAAAATATAAGCCAACTTAATCTAAGCTAAACTAAGGAGAAATATTGTGTTGTCTTTTCTCAACTTATATAGAGGATGATCCATGAAGAGTTACATTGCTATCCAATAATACGACTAGTACCCACTATTACATAAAATTTGCTAGATTTATAACAAAACTTAGCATGCCCCGTAAGCTAAATATCAGTATTCAGTAGTACTTTAATTCCTGAAGCTCAAGATTCAAATCAAAATCCAATGGCATATTGGCATTTCACATTTTCGTTGGAGCCTGACACAAACTATATAAGCCCAACAATGTAATCCATAATAAGATTGTTAAGTCCAAGTTCAAAGGCCCATCTTTATTAAAAAAAATAAATCCGAAGGAGCTGTTATTGAGGATTCTATTTGAAGCTTACATGCACTGCAGTGGCATAAAGGGTTGTGCTTGTCAAAGACTTCCAAGTTTCCTTGAATCTAAAAAAAACTTGAGCCTTCTACTCATGTAAATTTACACTTTAAGCATCAAGGTGATAGTAGCTTCCTACTTTCCAAGTGCGTGTGCTTCACTATATTTTCAACATGAGAAGCAGTGATAGAATCCTAGTCACTACCAGATTCTCTAGCTTTGCATCACCCTTCGTTGATGTTGCGGGGTGGGCTAGTGGAGTGGCGGTCACGGTATCTTCCTAAATGAATGGGAGGTGAGAGATTGTGGTGATTCGGCGCTAACTGTTCTTGCTATTCCATGTGATTGGAACTTTCATCATTCTTCACTGCTTTTGTTTCTTCATGCTTTTTTATTTCTAATTTTCTCCTCCTTTTTTCTTCTATAATGTTTAGATCCTTGTTACGTTTTTTTATTCAGGAACCTTTGTGTGTGAGATCATGGCTATTGTTCTTGTTTATAAAGTTCAAGGTGGGTGCCTTTGCACGTGGTTGTGATACCTTGACAAAAAGCTAAGCTATACTAATCTAACATATATTTATAATGAGAGTGTAATAGTGGTGTACTTTCTTTTGTCCTAGGAAGCCCAAACCCACCACTACCAAAGGCACTTGCATAAATATGTTCTCACTTGGCATGCATTGCGGTTTGGTTTTATGTTGGTGCAAAATACTATTTGAACATGATCAAGTGGTGATATAACTCGTATAATATTATTTTTATCAAGGGTGCATAGTGTGGGGTCTAGGTAAAGATATCTTTTAATGTTCCCTATAGTTATGTATGCATTCGAAAGGTGAATTTGATCGCATCAATGAGGGCGTGCAGTGAGACCTACCATGGACATGTGGGTACACGCCCAACATTCGTGCCAAGAGAAAAACATTATAATACAGCGTTAGAAGTCGTACACACTCCAACCTTTTCAAACCAAGTCCTTGTATGGTCAACAAGAATTCCTACCTTGCTAGGTGGAACGTCCCTTAACCACTCAAGATCAAGGGTGCCATGGTGTTTATACATTCCATCTAAAAATTTGTTGAGATAAAACATTAATTACCCATTCGTCTATTATGACTTTGGCAATTTCCACATTGAAGCACACTTAGCTATTTCCTATAATTTCACATTGGTTTCTTTTTCTACAGTTTTTGGTGCTTTGGATTCTTGCTTTTTAACTTCTTTGTTTTTCTTTTTTCCCTTTATTTAATTTTCTAATTTCTAAAGGCATTTCCTACTTATAGTTTGTTGAATCTACTCTTGTTCAATAATGATTGGAGACTACAAATTAGGCTATTGGAGTAACAACTTTTATCGACCTATCAATTCTCAAAATCCAACAAAAGTATCTCTTCATGTTTTTAGTTTTGATTCTTCTACATGAGTTAACTTTTGTCTGCATACCGTTACCCTAAATTTCAATCTTCAATCTCAAGTTACTATTTGAACAAGACGTAAATGCAACATAAAATGGAAATGAAAAGAACCCAAGCTAACTTACTACTACAACTGAAAGTTATAGTAAAACCAAAGAAAAAGAAACCAATGTGTATCACAGGGATGCAAGTTAGGTGTGCTTTGGTTGCAGAGATTGCAAAAAGCATAGTAAACCAAGAAATGAATAATGTGATGGCGGAACAAATACTTTTTTTATAGAACGTATAGAAACCATTGTAATTTGAAACTAGAGTGGTTGAAATTATTGTTCACCATAAAAAGAACTTTGTTTGAAAAGTGTGGGGTGTGTACGACTTCTAACACTACATCATAGTGATTTTCCTATTGACACAAATGTTGGACATGTAGCCTCACATCTAAAGTAAGTCCTAATGCAACCCCTTCACGATGCAACTTAAATTCATCTCTTGAATGTGTACCCAACGGTGGACAACATTTGAGTACCTCTATCCCAAATCAAGTTATGTGAAATAAAAAAACATTATACGAGCTACATTACCAGCTGATCACCTTCAGAAATATATTTTGCACAAGGATAAAAACAAATGCTAAATGGCAATGCATGTCCAATGTGAGTAAAGTGAAAAGTGCAAGCATTATGCAAGTGTCTTTGCTACGTGTAGGCTCACCATTTGTGGGACAAAAAAAGTATATAAATAATACGGTCTCATTGTGAAGAGTTTAGATTAGGTTAGAGTAGCTTAGATTTTGTTCACAGCCTAAAAGGTGATGGTCATAAACTAGTCACCAAATAACTCTATCCTAGTCGGAAAAAGTTCAAGTTGCTCCTTTGAAGCTGCAGCTGTGAAACACCTTACATCTATCACAAAATCTTATGTTTTTAAGCCTATGGTTCTTTGTGTAATGGTATCAAATTTGGTTCTTATGCTACCTTGTGTAAATATTAATATTTACAAGACTAAATTATATTATAATATAATGAATAAACAAAACGAAAAGAACATGTAATAGACTAAAACCGTTACATCAAGCGATCTAACTTATATAATCACAAGCCATGCTGTCTAATAGACTTAACTCTTAACTTCCGATTTACTACAAAGTGCTCCTAAATTTTGTGTAAGTGATGCAGTTAACAAAGCAAATCACTCAAGATCAGTAATCACCTTTTATGTCCTAAAATTCATAACAATCACCTTGTTCAGCATTCAGCATACACAATTAACAGATCAAATGCAAGCTAATAATTCATCATCGACACATATCATATGATCTTCCCCAAATGCACACCTCAGTACAAACAACTTTCTATCAACACTCATTTCATCTATTTTCGTCAACTATTTCCCCAAATTTCAATTAAAACCAGCTTAAACACTTGCATCAATCCAGATCGTACGCTAATAACAACCTAAAAATCAAAAAAGAAAACCTAGTGTATAATCATTTCAGCTGTTCGTAACAAAACCTAGATCTGAAAACGTAAATCTAAGAAAAGTAGCAAAAACATAACGATCGATAACACATCTACACAAAAGTGATCGTAAACCCCTAGAAATTAGAATTATAGCTCACGATTTGAAATCAGAACAACTTAGAACATCAATCGATCAAAATACGTAAAATATGTAAAATAATCATCAACAAACCTGGAGACAATCTGTTGACCAGCTAGCAGCAGCAGAGAAAATGAGGTAGATATTTTTGACGAGAAGAGAAATGAGAGTGAAGATATTGGACGTTAGTGAGTATATATATAAAGACATATACTTTTGTAAGTATACGTTACGCCTCAAGTTTCTCGAGATTTTTGAACGTCAAAAGGTACACGGGATCCATAAAATCCGTTACATTATATAAATCAAGTGGAAACACGCTACACGGCATGGGACTCGAACTTTGATTTCTTTCTGTGATGTTATTACATTTCCGCTTAGTTAGTAGCAAATATTTAAGAAGTTAATGGATTCGGTGGTCTGTTGGTAACATACTTCTGTTTGAAGCGTTATGTATTGAGTTCTAACCTCAGAAGTGAGGTGTGATGTAATTATTTTTTCTTTCTTTCTTATATAAAATAGATGAAAAGTTAAAATGTGTTTTTTTTTAATAACTATGATTAATTGAAGAAACGACAATTTACAATATAGTGGCTGGTAAACGGGCAACAAGTTGCGCCGCAACCCCTTTTGAATAGCAAAACCAATCCTACTAAAAATAAAGTTTGATGTAATATAGTGGCTGGTAATTATTTGATGTAATATATGCGATTGTTGATGTTAAAAATACTAATATTTAAGAAGACGTAATTGTAACATGTGGCTAGTTAATTTCTTATTTACTGAGTATAGAGTAAAGTAGCTTTATGTGTCCATCATCACCCTATAAACTTTAACATGTTATAGTAACATGGATGCATCATGTAGGAGATGGTAGGTGGAGCATTTAACTAACACAAAACTTATAGGGGGAAAGGAGAGGAGTGTGAGCCTTGTGAGTTGTGAGGGAAGAGGAGAAGACTATCGAGGTGTACATGGAGCAAAACTCTCATGTCTACAAACCTAAAAAATCGGTTAACACAACAAAAAAACTTCTCGATCAAAAAACCCACTAGTAGATCTATGGTTGTATTAAGATTTCAGAGGCAGGCATATGGCTGTATTACGATTTGACTGATTTTTTATGATGATTTGGCTTTTAAAGACGTTTATAGTACTTACTAGATTAAGCCCCGTGTGTTACACGGGTGGAAATATAAAAAAACAGAATTCTAAAACTTTATAAAAAAATAACATTTGAAAATAAGTTAATCGTTACATGAAAGATATATCAAAATAAAAACACAAATTGTTTAAACTCTAATTTAAGAATTAAACAAATAGATTTAAACTAAAAATACGTTATTAATATCAAATTAGATATCGACGCTTTTAAAATTTGTGTCTTATAAATCCTATCAACTAATTAAAAAAAGGGTAAGAAAAATTGGCATACAAATATTCCAGATGATAGATATCCTGCAAAATTCATGGTGACACTCATGTACCGGGTCGAGCGTACGGGTCGGCAAGAATGGGTGTATGACATAAATTGCGATGTGTTATTTGTTAAGTTGTTTATTTTCCGTTTTAACATTGATTTTAGTGATGTAAATAAGATAAATTGAAATTTTGAAAGAGAATAATATTATTGGTGATTTAATGTTTTTGATTTCTTTCCATACATAACTAAGAATAGAAGATTCTTAGTTTTGAGCGGGAAAATGTCTCAATACCCTCTCCAATGAATGGCAAGTGTCCTCTAAAACCTTTTTTTATTAGAAGGTATAGATTTTTATTACACGAAATCAATCTAGCACTTGAAAATGCTTGTCGTAAGTAATTTGGAATTTTTATTTATGTAATTTTAATTCCTAGTTTTTGTAATTTTAAATTCTGTTTTATTGGTTGTAAAACTAGATACCAGGTAGAAATACATGGGTGTTAGAAAAATGATAGCATTGGAGATTATACAAATGCCATCAACTTCAACTTTAGTATATTTGTTGATATTATTTTTATCTAAAAAATTACATATGTCAGTTCCAACTTGTAAATTATTTTTCTCCGTTGATTCTTTTCTAATTAGTCATGAAACCTACCTGGCCATTTTTGTGTCTAAAAAACTTGCTTAGCCATTTTTGTATCACAGATAGAAAACGTTCGATCGAGGAAAATAACTTACAAATTGAAACTGTCACAGTAAATTTTGTTAAACTGGAATCAATATCGGCCAATACACCTATGTTCAGATTGAACTTCATTTTAAACATATAATAAAATATTGTAAACCGTAAACATTCCAATTATATAAAACTGCATTTAGATTTATTTGTGTTATGAAAAGGGATTGATGATGTTATTTCGTTGAATTGTTTGGAGCCCGTTGCAGATAACTTTTTAGAATTTGTATGATTAATTACGAGTTGTCACTTTAGTGAACTTGTTTCATACGGTTGCAAATGCATTTGATGATTGTAAAAACACCTTGATCCTTATAAACTAAAAAGCATTCATGAAAATGACCATGAGTATACAATTTAAAAAATTGGAAATGCTAGGCTTCGGAGACAATTTAAATTCAGAAACAAAATATATCTAACAAAATTTTTAAAATCTATATGATTGAAATAAAATAAAGGGACATTTACGTATATCCTCTTCCTAAGTTTTTTTATTACATATTTATCCGGCTCTAAAAATTAATTACATATTTCCCCTTCCTAAAAGACATATATTACATATTTGTCAATTTCATTAAAATTAACTAATTGAATTACTATTTTACCCTTAATGAACTAATGAAATGATTATTTATATTTATATAATTCTTAAAAGCATCAATTTCATTTTTATCTCAAATCGATTCTATTAGACCATTATGTTTACAAATTTTTTAGATTATTTTAAATTTTAAACGACGTTACAATTCGTTTGTTTATTAAATCTCGTCACGGATATAACTTTATGTTTGTCTTAATCTCACCTATATATTTATTTATAAGAATTGATAAAAAAGGGTAATTGTGTCACTTTTTAATTGAAGGGGAAAAATGTAATAAAAATTAAGGGTTGGGTATATATGTAATTAAGAAGGTTAGGAAGGGGATATATGTAAAAATCCCTAAATTAAATAAATAGTTTCTAGAGACGTCTCCCACTTAAAAAAACATTTTTTTTAGGAAAACAGAGACCAAATAAAAGATGAAAGTACGAGCATCACAAATTAACCCACAGTTGATAGTAAAATGTACCATACACAGCTTAAATAATAATATTTAAAAAATATAATAATTATATTTAAATAATCTATAAACATTTAATAGTTTGTAAATATTTTTATAAAAATACCATTAATCACAATGTTTTTACTCCATCGACACTCTCACTCAATTTTTTTCCTCCCAAATTTCTTTATAGTCGTTCCCCTAATTTTCTCTCCAAAAGAGGCATTAATGGCCTCTTAACACCTTAATTTATTAAATAGATTATTATTATTATTATTATTATTATTATTACCTTTTCTAAATATGGATTTATGTATAGGTGACATACATATGTCATTCATAAATCATCTTTGTTACTTTCAGTTTTTTTCACGTAAAACCAATTTTAAAAAAGTTTGTTCAAACTCGTAAATCTAAGAATTTAACTGATCCGTATCCGTATGGTAAACACGACAAAAGACATGAGATCGACTTTTAATCACTTTACACACGTTAACATCCAACCATCTTAATTGATCCAAAATAGCCTTGTAGAATATTTTGTTTTTATGATTTTGTTGGATTAGTAAAGGAGAAAGAGCTAATTAAAATGGTCTCTTTAGAATGATCAATTCTTGTAGTGTTAGGTTATAAAAATATCCTCCCTTAAAAAAATGTAAATTAGAAAGAGAACATTTATGGAAACATTGGAACATGATCACCCAATAGTTGGATACAATACAACTAATATATATCTTGATTCAAAAAATCATATTGGTTATGTAATTATGTACGTACACATATAGCATATTGTTTAGGATCACCTTTTAAATATTAAATATCATATATATGTTCCAAAATTTTAAAATACCATATCAATATTTAAGAACTTAAAATATTATAAGTATATTGGTTTTTATAGGTCTCAACTATATCACCTTTTCGTTTCTACTGGTTCCAACTATTGAATTGGCTGTCAACGACCCTATTTTTTATCACTTTGGCAACCAACGGTTCGTCGTTAATTTTTTTAACGTCGTTAAGTTTTTTTCTGAATGCAAGACCGATGTTTTAAGTCTTATGATCGGAATGATAATATGAGTCTATTTATGTAAAATTTACCTCGAAACGACGCTCCGAACGACGAAACGATGCTTCAATCGGGTGTTAAACCTAACGGTGTTTCAATCGAATGTAAAAATTTTATTGTTCGGAGCGCCGTTTCTAGATAACTTTTACATCAATCGACTCGTACTCTTCTTCCGATCAAAAGACTTAAAACATCGATCATGAATTCGAAAAAAACTCAGTGGCGTTAAAAAAATTAACAACGCACCATTAATTGCCAAAGTGATAAAAGTTGAGACAGTTGATAGCTAATTCAATAGTTGAGACCGGTAAAAACTAAAAGATTATAGTTTGGACCGATAGAAACTAATATACTAATATATTGTATATACATCAATTACATAAGAAGTAAATAACATGTGTTAATTGATCCTAAAATGAATCATTTGATCAATCATAAATTCCTATTCATTTATCTATGAAATCTATGAAGAAGTATTGGTATAAGCAACTAGTTATTATGTGTTTACCTTGAAAAAATGGGTAAATATGTCATCTTTAGTGTTTTGAAAGAGTAATTAGGGTATCATTATAGTTAAAAGAATGTCTATGATATTTTGGACTAACGTAGACGAAACATGTATCTAAGACATCCCTAACATGTTACTATGAGCATGTTGTTCCATGTACTTTATACAATATTGATATTTTAAAAGCGTTTCGCAATACTAGTTTCCAATTCATACGTTATCTTATCCACTCTTTGTCGCTCCTAGTCATATTCTCTTGCACTTACGCACTTACCTTTCGCGTATTGTTATAATCAATGCTATGTAATGTGCTCATTCGAAACCTTAGCCGATTAAATCTTTTATAAAAGACGGAAAGAAAATAATGAAAAGATGGTCAAATGAGGGAAAAAACTACTTGCAGTTTATGACAAGGATGAGAAGATATAAAGCTACCAATAATTTTGGTTTTCATGATAATTGAAATTATAAAGTGAAGAATGGGAAAAACTTTTTTTTATTTAGTGCATCATGACTCTCTAATTGGATGTGAAGCAACCCTTGTGCTAATGTGTTTGTACTTTTATAAGGACAAAAAAATCATAAAAATAATTAGTGTTTTTTTTTATCATAACGTTGTAAAGAACATTTAAGTATTTTTTATTACAAGAACATGGATCAAAAGAGTGGTTTAGCACATGAATCGATCAAAGGCTCGAATGTCACATAAAGCATGTGACATGACTAAATTATTTTACATTATATATGTACTTTTTTTGTTAAATATGATCATTAAACGTTAATTGATGCCTACTCAAACACTTCAAAATTTGAAGCTGTGTGTATTAATTTATTTTCACCTATGTTAAGAATACATTTACTAGTTACTACAATGAGATTTGCTAGATTTGGTTGTGGTAAAAGAACATTTATTATAGAATTTGACTTTGATTTATTGTTATTTACTTTAGATGTAATTTACTAGGTTTGGTTATGGTTACATATATATAACAAATACATTAAAAATATGGAAAATCCCTAAAATGCATTTTCTTTACCAAAATTGGCACAAAATGTCCCTCTTGACTTTCAATCTCCAAAATGACCAAGTCTAGCTAGTCGACCACACTTTCTAGAAAGGGTAATCAAACGAGTGCATATTCTAGTACGTCGAACGACTACATAGGCTAGTACGTTGAACGACTAGGTAGGCTAGTTGTACGACTAGAAGGATGGTCGTACGACTAGCAAGGACAGTCGTAATCATATAAAAAATGTCCACTTTGGTTTTCTAGTCAAACAACTAGTTAGAAACTTAGAATTGAACATTTTTTACATAAAAAGTCGGACAATATGTATGCTATTTTTTGTTGTAAAAATAGACATTCCGGGAATTAATAATCACTATATATAAGTGAAATCAAATGCAACTCACTGATGCTTATATGGTATTGTTCTAAACACCAAAGTGTTAACTATAAATTTTATTGGTCTAATAGTTGATACTAGTTATTATCATTAGCTTGTAGATTATAGTTTGAATGAAGAAAATACGGTTTAGATAATAGTATTTAAACTAGTAATGTAATCGGGTAACGCGATGATAGGGTCTTAGTTTTCACGTTTCGACTATGACACATGCTGCGTTTTGTGACAACAGAGGCGACGAGTTCTTGTGTTTTCAACTTAGCCATGCACGTTGATAAAAAGTTTTTTGCTTAACGATTAACATCTAAAATTAAGGGTCAAAATGATAAATAGATCAATATAGAAAGTGAAAGTTGAAAGCGTTTCAAAATAAGAGGACCATACTTGTAATTTTTTAATCTACAAATTGACATACGATGATAAGATGCATGGGAACAAAGTTGGTCATATGCAAATAAGGTGGCAACTGGCAAACTTTGCCACCGAAAACTAGTCTGAGTATTTTAAAAAATTACTTATGACCACTTCAAATAATTATAACTAAATAATGCATAATTGCATGTATCTTTTTGTTAATGGTAAATTACTCTTTTTACATCTTAGCTCACGCTACTACATATACAAATCAGCTACCTGCTAACTCATGGATAAAGCTGTAGATGAGACCAAATCCCAATTAATCAGGAAACCCACATAGTGAGAAATCCTCTAACAAAATTAAAACTTGAGACTTTATGAAGAAACTCAAGTTCATAACACTTGTATGTATCTATCTTTAAAATTGCAAAGTTATATACTTTTCTTAAATAATATTTGAAGATAATTGTATAGTATCCTTTATGTAATAATAAAATATGGGTCGTACTATCCAGACACCCCATTTGTATAATTTAACACCCCATTTGTATAACTTTAAAGGACAGGCATGGGCCGCCATCCTCACACGCTTTTTTGTTATTAGTGCTAATTTTTATCCAGATACCTTAAAATTTTTTAATATGTATTGAGTTCGTCCATGCGGAACACAATTAACATATATTACATGTACTGAGTTTACCCCCGTGAAAAAACAGTTTACATGTAATATGCGTATTGAATTCGCGCCGTGATTTTTCATCCCCCAATACAAAAATTCAAGATCCACCACTATATATACGTCTCACATAATCCTATATGAGACGTACAAGAAAATTCAGGTGACTATGAAAAGGGTATACAACCCATATAACTATATTCAATGGGTTATACGCATGTATAGGCCTATACGATGTATATAACAAATAAATTGAAGATGCAGAAATTCTAAGAATTGTCAGAGAGTTATACGTCTTTTATAAGTTTATACGTGAAATCTATCCGCCTCATACAAACGCCTCATACAAACTAACACGAGACATATATAATAAATACATATTATATTCATATTTTCTGAAAAGAAAAAAACATATTATATTTTGATCCATAAGTTTCATGGATTGGGACTTGGGAGAGTATCTTTGAAGCTTTATTCAACAAGTGACGCGGATTCTCGGAGCTCCATATTTTGGGGCCGGGACAAATGCGGATTCTCGCACAAGTAACAAAATAATCTTTTCAATTTAATTAATCAATATGAGTCACATCCACAATCATTCCCATTTATCTTTTCCCTATTTATATTTTTACTTTTTTCTTTTCCACAATCACTAGATTTGTGACTTTTGTCTACTTTTTACTTGTAAAAGTTTAGGACTCGACTAAAAGAAAAATTAGTTGGTAAAAAAATATAACTTTTTTTCACCAATATACTAATTTGAAGTCTTTTAATTGTTATTTGTTAGGCCGGAAGTGGCACAATTGGGTCATCAATTGGGTTTGGTGGGTAGACTGGTAATAATTAACATAACCGCTAACTCATTCGATAACACAACCGTTAAATTATGGCTTTCAGCAATTTAAATGCTGGTTTGAGAAGCCATAATACTTAAAATTGTTGAGAGATAATTTTTTTACCATTGAGGTAGGACCGACATGTAGGGTTCATAAATATATTTGCCCCTTACAAATTGGATTCAAAGGTTTCATTTTTGGGTTACAAGGTCGCATCCACTCGTTGGTAAAGTGAGTGAAATCAAAACACGATGTCCCATCACCCTAACCAAATTTGAATATGATGGTTTTCAAATAGTATTTAAATTTTACAACTAGATTATCAACTCAAGTGAGATTTAAAAATTAACTTGGTTAATAACTAGTGTATTACACATGTCAAATAAAAAAATACTAATTTTAAAAAATATTTGAACACCCAAATGGGTTTTTTGGATACTAGAGTGGTTAAATAACAACAACCGTAAACATTTAATAACGACTAGGGTGTTCAAATAACAACACCCGTTAAGAATTAAGAACTAAGAAAAATAGACACTTGAGTCTTCAAATCAATATAAGTAAAAGATGTAGATATATGAATTCCTTAGAGAGTATTAAAGTTACGTGTTATTAATAAGTAATAACATAATTCACTTTGTTTTTATAAACTGTTTTATTTTATTCAGATTATGTACAAGTGTTTATATGATGTTCAAATTAAAATTTATTTTGTATGTAACTTTAAATTATCATGCTTTATTTTGTCACGTAATAAAATGTTGATATTGTATTAATCAACTTTTCTTCTTAAATTTGAAGGATTTATGAATTTCAATGAATGTGAGATTTCAATGGAATCCAATAACATTTCTAATTCTATCTCTCGTCGAACGGAACACGCTATATTATTTCTTTAGTTGTCAACTTAAAATGAGTTCTCTATTAAATCCTATCAATATGTCTATATGAAGGGAGTTGAATTCCAATATCATTGAAATCTATGAAAAGAACGCACCCTAAGTTTTCAATTCCTAACTCGGTTAGGTAGCTTACTTTTCTAAGTTTTGTTTTTTTATTAATTTTCTTTTAGTAAAGTCTTAATCATATACTAACAATAACAAATTATACATATCTTGATACCAAACTACTGTATAACAAACTAAGCTAATTTATATGAATTAGTGGGCAAACTACTCATGCTAAATCAACTCTCAACCAAAACTAATTCGAGTCGATAAACAGATGGTTTTAAGTGAATACAAGAAGACAAAAACGCTGATTCTGGACCTGCTGGCATGTGCACAGGCGTGTCTATGCTCATGCACGACCATGCTTACCAACAAAAGTCACCTGAACCCACTTAACTTTTTTTACTGGAGTTTATATAGAAAAACAAACGAGTTGCGTCCTACAAGCTATTTAACCTTACTTGTGATCATTTATTTTGCAGAGTGGTGTGATGTTTAAAAGATAAAAAAAATAATAATAATGCAACTACGACATTAAAATTAGATTCAATTGCATATTTACCCCTATAAACACCCACTAAATGCATATTTCCCCAACTAAAAAAATCAATTGCATATATACCCAATGTTAACTAAATGTTTTTATTAAAAATGGGTATATTTGCAAATTAAAGTTGTATATAGGGGGAAATATGCAATTGATTTTTTTGACTGAGTAAATATGCATTTAAAGTGTTTTGGAGGAAGAAATATGCATTTAACCCTTAAAATTAAATGAAAATTTATTTTAGTTAGATTCGTGGAGCAAATAATTTGTTGTGGAAAAAGTTATTGATGGCATTAATTATTGGATGAAAAGGGAATTGTATCAAATTCTAATTATCAAATCATTTTAGAAACAAGTCCCTGTTGGTTAATAATCTTCTTTGTTTCTTTCACTTACGTGTACTTCATTATCTCTATTTAAAAAAGAACATAACAACATATTTGATCATTGGTAACAATTATACCCACTCAAGTTAAAAAAATTAAAATAAAGCATACTCCTAATCATTTTTAGGCACCTATTATATGTCTATAACTTTAAATTTGTATACTACAAATATGCCGGTAGGCATATAAATCATGAATTTGAATCACAATTGATCGTGGTTTTGTTGTAAGGTTATACACTTTTTAAACTAAAACAAACCAATAAACAATAAATTAACCGTACATTTTCTCTTAGGGCTGTTTGGTAAAATCCGAATCATTAAGTGCTGAATGATTAATAAGTCTGAACCATTAAAAGTCTCTATAAATAGAAAGGATGCTGGGGTAAAACTTCAGATGATGATAAGTTTTATACATGCTTCATTTAGTTCCATTCAACATTTATTTATCTTTTAACCATTCAGCATTTAACTGAACCATTCAGAAGCTTTTTTTTTATAAAACAAACGCTTTGAATGCTGAATTTTAATGATTAAGCACTGAACTGAACCATTAAGAGGTGAAACGAACAACCCATTATAATTGATAGTATAAAAGGATAAATCTAACACGAAAAACGATAAATTATGAATTTATGCTAACGATTCTTCATTATGCAAAGTTATATTTGTGTCCTTATGGAGTTATGACTAGATAAATGTTAACTACAAGAACAAGAAAAGAATCATAAGAATCACATAATCACTTTAACGTATGTTTTAAAGAGTAGTATATAAGATATTAGATTGTACCCCGTGTGTTACATGGGTTAAATAATTACAACATGTAGCGATCATTAAACATAGTAAACAAAGAATCATATCAAGACTAAACATTACATTATAAATCATTATCACTCTAAGTATGTTCTCTAACACCCGCAAAGAAAAAAAACCACATAGGAAAAGTTAAAAGGCAAAATATGCCCATAAAATCTTGTCAAAATCTTGTAAATGGATGACAACTTGTACTACTAAAAACCACAGGCTTTGATATAAAGCTAAAAGATCACCTAATTATCTATAAAAAAACAATGGGTTTAAATAGTATTTAATACACCTTTTTACATTCATCCTCAAATACCAATAATCAAAAAACGTGCCACATGTATATTTGTTAGCTATAACATTTATTTCATTGACAAAAGTTATATTTCGTTCTCAACAAAAGTTAGCTCAATAAAAAATACCAATAATCAAGAAACATGCTACATGTATATTTGTTAGTTATAACATTTATTCCATTGACAAAAGTTATATTTCCCTCTCAATAAAAGTTAGCTCAATAAAAGTTAGCTAAGCTAATAAATATGCTAATGAATACTCTATCACTCCCTCCGTCCCAATTTAGATGTCATGAGACCCACAACACAAAGATTAAGAAAAAATAGATTAGTATATTATTTTAACCTATAAAATGACAAAAATGTCATTAAAGTATTTTGTCTTTTAGTCATTAAGTAGATTTTATGTTAAATAATTAGGGGTAAAATTGGAAATGATATTTTTATTTTTGGAATGGACATTTAAATTGGGACAACCAAAAAAGAAAATTTGGACATTTAAAATGGGACGGGTGGAGTATTAAATTTATGTGATCAACTTGATAAAAATCCTTATTCAAATAAGTTGTTAAAATTTATGACGAATTCTTGGACCGAAATATATCAATATATATTTTGGTAAATGATAAGTTTACCAAAAATATGGTAGTTATTTTTGTAACTAATATGGAAATATATTAGTTTGATGGGTTGTATGTTGTGCAATAGAAGGAGGACTAAATATGTAATATAATTTTAAGCGGGAAAATGATGCTAACAATGGCTCCATTACATGCCATGTGACATTAAAAACCATCTTTTATTAGAAGGTATAGATGTCTACTCCGTTCTTATTCTCTCTCTCGTTAAATCAACAAAGCAATTTAAATAAATACATTATATGGTTTTTGAAACTATTTTTCAAACTAGCTATGCATTAAATAATCAATAATGTGCGGTCATAGACCTCTTGAGAGACATTATGCTACACATGACAATCACTTCGTCAATGAGTTTTATATCACGTTAATGGTGTACCGGATGAACTCATAATTAAACCCATATCAATGAATCAATGATTACTGTTTTTTCATCGTATTTTTAAATAGATTAATAGCATAAAGAAATTATGATTGGTTGAAGTCATAGAAGTTGGTGGTGAAGGAGATGTTATATGCATCACGTCAAATGTAATTTTCCCTAAATAATGCCTTGGGGAGGGGGTAGTGTTTAGGGCTTTATGGGGCGTTAAATGGGTATATCACACCCCATTACACATGATCTTACGAGTAACAAGCCGTATGTATTTTTTATGACAATACTTTATAGTTAAAAATTATAATGAATCTTTATTTAACACAATTTTATTACTTAATATTTCTAATAAGATGCTCAAACTAATAAATTTGCTGCCTATATGCACACCCCATCCTTTACCGGTAAAATCACTATTGATACGTTTTGATGGTACGCATACAGGTACAATAAATCAATAATACAATATACTTGTGTAGAAGACGGAATTTGACGGTATACATGCATATTTGACGATGAACGTGAAGGCATACGCCTATAGAGCATTGTGACTAAATGATTGAAGGTAGCGATAAGTGCATGAAGTAGACAGTCCTGAAAGAAGGTGTTCGTATAGCAACACCTAAAATCGCTTTTTCAATCTAAAAATGTGTTATCATGTCCAAAAAATTGAAAAGATAGCTAGGTCACGTGGGATTTATATATGTTGCTATAGAGATATGTTTATGTTTTTCATGGTCATATAGGTATTGGTACATGTTTAATACAAAACTACTTTTAATTTTTGAGCTAAGTATTATATGATTTTCATCTGATAAGACTCAATATAACGTCATTGTTAGAACAAATATCGGCATAAGCTTATAAGACTCGGTAGATGTTATAGGTTGATGAATTGATGGAAGAATGACAAGAGAGAATTTTATGTGAAAAACTAAACTTACACTTGAGCATCCATATATTTATACTACAACTCTATTACATGATTTCATATTTTTCTTCTTTGCTAACGTGTATTTCATTTATCACTATATTTTATCCACGTGTCATTTTTCTTTACACTTCCTTCCTTTGCCATCTGTTAACTCAATACATACTGCTTCATAAACTACCTCACCTCATCATAATAGATACAAATGTTTATCTGTTTTTTTAATTATCTACTTAATATTAGTTACATATATACTTAGCATCTTATATATGAGTTAATAAAATATTAAAATATATAGATTTATGTTGAGTCAAGTTATACTACAAAGTGTAAGACTGACACATTGATAAGAAAAAGACACAATTGAGTTAAAAAATGAATTACTCGCAATATAAATCGAATTAAAAAGTGTTATGAAGACATTGTTCTCTTCCTCTTACTTAAAATAAATCTTTCATTGTGTCTTTTTTTTTTTTATAATTTCATTGTCTTTTTACATTTTTGGCGCAATGTAAAAACACACACAAGGATAACGTTAATTTTTTAAAAAATTTGATTTTTCTTTGAAGGAGGACGATTGGGGATACATGATGTAAGAAACACCTTTTTGAAATTCAATTTATATCGTGAGTTATAATTTTATTAATATGTTATTGTGTATTTTTTTTATATTATGTCATTTTTATATTTTATACCTAAAAGATATGTTGTATAGAATATTTTTCTTATTGTTCATCTTTGCTTCTAAAGGCTCAAATTTGAATTGGAATGATAAAAGACTCTTTTCCATACATGTCAATAATAAGATGCAAGTTCAAATGGAGCACTTTCGTGTAAAACACATTTCGTAACAAAAGAACAAGTATGAGTTTTTAAACTAAGTGTTAATCATTATCTTTTTGTTACTAAATTGGTAGTATTATATATGTTTATCATACCAGGTGTATAGATCACATAAGACTATAAATAGTAAATTAATTATCTTCATATTTATAATTACACTAAAAATAAATATCCTATCTTCTTTTTTTAGTTAATTAATAATCCTAGTTTTTTCCCTTTATTAGTTTCTCCCTCGTATAATCAGTTAATCACAATCACTTTTACAAAATATTAAAAAACTATAGGGTGAACAATAACTTTTCAAATACATAGTTTGTCTTTTCAACCATCAAATTTTATTTTTCATCCACTCACAACAACCATCTAAAATATAAAAACCACACTCAGCAAACATTTAATGCCTCAACTTTAAATGCTAACTCATACCAAAAGTTACAACTTTAACCTGCTACCCTTTGTCTATTTAACACAAGTTACACCAATATATATACTAGTCACGGTACATGTAGGTCACATGATCTTGTAGTCTAGTAGCACCGGTGATCATTACCCCACAAAAGTAAGAGCAAGTTCATATCTCTACAAGTGCACGTTGATTATGTGGTATATTTAAAAGTAAAAAAAAAACTATTTATTATAAAAACATGAGAACACGCAACCAACGCACCTAAGAGAAACAAGCGACGTATAATCGTGTTGAGATCATTGAAACAAAGAAAGTAAAGTAAGTTGCGTAAAGAACATACAAATTAGCTAGCCCATTACAATACATCAACACATACATGCCAATTGAGATATACCATTACCCTACACCATCATTCTCCATGAAAAGAACCTTTAAAAAGATGTGGCTTTTGGTTATAAACAGAAATTAGTGCTTTCATACGCAACTTTCACTTTGCATTATCATCACCAATGCCCATCACAAATCACACATACATAAGGTTACGTGAACCAAGCTAGAATTGAAGCCACATACGTTTTAATCTTTACAAATTAACAAATAAATCCTATGATGAGATCATTCATACATGCGTACGTAAACTGACATTACACGCATTATATTATATAATTGTGTGTAGCAAACTGAAATGTTTCTATATTTTTATGTGACCTAAAGAGGCGAAACCTGTCGTTTATTTTAAAATGTAACAAACGTTGTTGGTGACATGCTAGATTGTCATGTCATAGAATACAAGCCACATATGTTGCTGCATAACATCTATTATACAAACACATTACAAAGATACCAGACAACATTAAAGTAGATTATCAATTTGAGTTAAAGCTTTAATGGTGCATTGCTTATGATGAAAGCACAAATGACAAGCTATGGGATTATACTATACAATATGCTTTTAAATTTTCAAGCTACTTTTTAACGGGATGTGATAAACGTACCCCTGTACTTTACTCAATACACCCCTAGAATACATGAGTATAATAAGTTGTTTACGAGGCTGTATCCAAGCTTATATAAAGTCCAATACAAGCGTATAAACATTTAAGAAAAATATAAAAAATAGTCAAATTAATAATGGGTATATTTAGCTAACACGAACTAGGCTTTGATCTATAGAACAACAAACATTTAATGCGCATACATTTTTAGGGGCGTTTATTGCGTAAAAAAACAACCAATTATAGTCTGATATCTATATAGAAAGTTGACACGTAACATGTCATGACATTATTTTAACATGTTACGGGCACGTACGCGTTATTTTAAACCAGGAATTTTATTTCTTTTTTTAAAATATGGGTTACCTTTTTATGGGTAAAAATAAATATAGGATACCAAAACAGAAATCAGCCTAAAGTTTGTTACTTTTTTATGCCATAACCTGTTTTAAGGGTAATATACTAATATATCAACTATATCAACATGATCATTGTTGCATAGTGTGACATACTATAACAATGCTACTATAAGTTATAAAACAAGCCTTTAATCTTACTACCGGCTTTAATCACTACCAAAAACAAGTAACTTTTGGTCGATAAAACACATGTCGAAATCATATCGCAAGTGTTTCTTGCTTCCAAAGCTTAACTTAGAGGATCGGCAACCGAGTTTCGTATAATCAGTTAATCAGTCCCTGCAAAACTGCCAAAATATGTTGAGTGTTATGAGTTATGACTATCTACCAAAAGTCCAAAACTAGGGTCAATATGGAAATAAAAACTAAAAAAAGTTGCTTTCAGGATAATAGTGGGGATAGGGGTGACAAGTAAAGTATTTGAAACTTATATATATAGACATTAGAAGGTTGGTAAGCTATTTTCATTTTTCACATAACTGGTTTAAATTAAGTCTGAATTGAACACAGCATGCATAATCAAAAAATGAGTGAAATATTAAGAAAGGGAAAAGCTTTTATTGCTGTTATTGTTTTGCAATTTGGATTTGCAGGAATGGATATTATTTCCAAAGTTGCTTTGAATGAAGGCATGAATAACTATGTCTTCGTTGTGTATCGACATGCTTCCGCCACCCTTGTCATGGCCCCTTTCGCCTTTTTTATAAACAGGTTTCTATTTACAATTCATGCACGCATGCACACGAGTTTGTTCCTTGTTTCTGTTCTAGTTTTCACTGACTTGTATCTTTGTAATAGGAAGTTAAGGCCAAAGATGACAGTCTCGATTTTCGTCAAGATTATGCTGCTCGCACTCTTGGAGTAAGTTTTCGTTTTCTTGATCATAAGAAAAAAAATACATGGTTGTAGTATCATGTTATGGTTCATATGTTTGAATGGTTCAGCACTTAATGGTTCAGACTGTTTGTTTCGCGAGCAGATGTCTGAATGGTTAAGACATTTGCCTCTGAATGGTTAAGCATTATACAGAGTCTGAATGGTTACGAGCTATTATCTGAATTCGTCAGACATTTGCCTTTAAATAGTTAAGCAATATACTAGCTTTTAATGGTTCAGACCTCTTACTTATTCAACACTTAATGGTTCAGACCTCTTATTGGTTCAGCACTTATCCATTCAGATGCTGCCAAACAGCCAAGTTACTAATCTATGTTTTTTTTTTGTTACGCAGGCCGGTTATTGATCAGAATCTTTATATTCTGGGATTGAAAGCTACGACGGCAACATTTGCAGTTTCAATGTGCAATGTTCTTCCTGCTATAACATTTGTCATAGCTTGGATTTTAAGGTAAAAAAGAAAATAAAACATTAACATGCATAACCTTGTGAGGAAATTTAAAAAATGTTGGTGAAATGTGGTTAACTCAGGCTTGAGCTGGTCAACCTAAAGCGTATCCGCAGCCAGGCTAAAGTACTCGGAACTATCGTAACGGTTGCAGGAGCCATGCTTATGACATTGGTTAAAGGCCCACTTATAGAACTATTCTGGACAAAAGGAACATCTAACAAAAATGCAATACACAATGGGGTAGATCTGCATCATTCCGTAAAGGGTGCTATTATGATCGTAGTCGGATGTTTGAGTTGGTCTTGCTTCATGGTTCTACAAGTAAGCATTTACACATTTGAATATTTGATACAAAACAAACAAATAAACGTACCCAGTAGTTTATATGTTTGACAGATATGATGTTTAAATATATTACAAAACATTTCTAAATTTAATGTGTTTGTAATGTGTAGGCAATTACACTAAAGTCATATCCTGATGAGGTGGCTTTAACTGTTTGGATTTGCTTCTTGGGGACAATTGAAGGAGCTATAGTGGCATTTATCATGGAGAGGGGAAACACAGAAATTTGGGCTATAAAGTGGAACACTACACTTCTAGCAACACTCTACTGTGTAAGCGACTATAACTACATTTACATGCGCGCACAAACACACACACACACACATATACTGTTGTTAGATTGGGTAACGGGTCAAAAACTGGTAATATTATATAAGAGCGGGCTCGGCCAAATCACTTTTTCTCTAAATATTCTACATTTTTTATAAAAAGAATTAGCGCAGCCATATAAAAAAAAACTTAAAATAGGACTCAAAGGCTATAACTATTTGAATAAATGATTTAGAAAGATTTATGCTGTTAGAACAAAATTTGGTCAACTTTTGAGCCATTTAACGCAATTCAGCTTGTTTGACCCGTTACAAATAGAACATGGGTGGGATCTGCAGTTCTGCATGTATGCATATATCGGGTAAACAACACGCATGTTGTGCCAAATGTATACAGGTAACTGTGTGATAAGTGATAAACTGATGACCAACTTTTGGTTACATTTATGCAGGGCATAGTATGTTCGGGTTTTGCATACTACATCCAAGGCGTCATAATGAAAGAACGAGGTCCTGTTTTCGTGACTGCATTCCAACCATTGAGTATGGTAATTGTAGCTATCATGGGATCTATTATTCTAGCCGAGCAAACATATCTCGGAAGGTAAACAAAACTCACACTTCTTGATCATTAACCAAACATACGATCACTCATTCACTCGCTAACTTTTTATTGTCACAGGGTTCTTGGAGCAATTGTCATAGTTGCAGGGCTTTATATGGTTGTTTGGGGTAAAAGCAAGGATTACAAGCTCGAGCATGTCTTGCCGGAAAAACAAATATCGGATAAAGAGTATGAGGAAAATTGTAGTGACAAGGTTATTACTATCAAAACATCAGATGGAGTATGTGAAAAACATGATCATGATCAAACAGCTGATGTATGATATGAGTTGGCAAAATAAGACATTAGTGTATGAGCCAATGAACCTTTCTTTTAAAAGGTGGTTTATTAACAAATGTTTTTAACCTGCTTTTCGGGATCTGTCTAGGAGCAACCTCTTTATCCCATGAGAAAGATAAAGTTTGCTATCGTACGAGTGGTATTTTTGCTGTGTATGTTTATTTGTTTGTTTGCTTGTTTTTTTAACCTACTTTATTATATGTATACTATGATATGGAAGTCCATACTACTTTAGATGTGGCAATATGGATGTTTCGAACTAGCGATTAAAACGGGTCATTTTATTATATAAAGGGTTGAAACAAGTTGGGCAAGCTAGGTTGACACGAAAACACTATTGGCCAAATTTATAGACGTGAATGTGTTAAGTATGGTTACGAAAATAAATTACCCGGCAATAACCTCAATCTTTAAACGAAAGTGATCGACTTGGAATGTTGTAAGCAACGGAGATAGACTTTGGTCGAAATTTTAACCTGTCTGAGTGTCCCCTTCTATCTAAAGCTTTTTATGCGACTCGTTTGAAATAAAACAAATGATGTATCACATCACATTATAGTTAACTTTTTTTTATCAGGAGAGTACAATCAAATGATCAAATATTACACACCAAGGGTTCTCAAATGTTTTTTTTACAACATGAATGGAATTAAAGTTAATTCGGTAAATTTGTTACATAAATTAGAAACGAAAACACTAAAATGGAAAACATACCATTTTAAACACCATATGTTCCATATGGAGTTGTTTTATGTCAAAAATCATCTTCATCTTCTATTGGATCGTCACAAATCGGCACCATCCTCTGTTCAAATCGATTTCTTCAATTCCACAGTAGAGCTCATGGATTTGCTTTTGGATGCTCTGGTGAAAACTTCTCGGGTTGGTCACCCATCTTGAGATTGTTGTCACCCGAACACGCTTAACTGTGGAGTTCTCCTCTCATCCACTAACATTAAGCCTCAAAACACGTTGTTGGGATTTGAGGTCGGATATTCTTTATACATCCTAGATCTCTTTTGCCCACAACCGATGTGAGATTTGTTTAGGGTATCACATTTATTGTGTGATAACTTTAAAAACTCTTATCTTTTACAAAATATAAAGGAACAAAGGTTATTGTCGAATGTAACTTGATCGAGAAAGAAGAGCGTTATAATAGACGAACATGTAGTGTATCTTTAAAGATCATACTTATTTTTCATTGCATCAAGCGCCGGATATACTTTGAACAATATGAAAAGCTATAAATAACTATCGTGCCTAAAATCTACCTAATAATTCAGACTTTTTTAGGGGCGGCAAAAGTACCCATTTAGGCGGCAAGTTTGGGCGGCAAAAACAGGTGGAAAGCAAATGAGCGGGAAATTACCTTTTGGGTGGCGTTATTGAGGGGGAACAACTTTGAGTGGCTATTGTTTCGAAATATGGTTTGGGTTGAAATCACATGTCCGTCAATATTAGTTTCCAAACTAATCCCGTCAATTACGTTTTTGAAGGCTATTGATTTTGCACGAATTAATATTGTTTAAGAATAATTTGATGGAAACCCCAAAAGTTCCGGTCATGATTGGGGTTTGCTGAATCGTATGTTTATCAATTATATAGCTAACAAACATTTTTGTGAATTAAGTTGTTATAGTTTCTTGCATAATATAAACTTTCCGATATCTAAATCCAATTTTAGTTCGTCAGATCGGCCACTCCTCATGGTGGTAGTCGGGTTTTGTATCTTCAATTGTGACTTAGGGTTCCGAAAACGACTTCAAAGGGTGATTTCAGCTCAGGTATGATTATTGAATTATGCCATTATCCCTCGTGAAAATATTAGCATTTGTATATTTGATTATGAAGCCTTCGATCATCTGTGCATTGAAGCAGTTGTAAACCGGTGTATTTTTGTAATTAAACTGTGTAAAAAGTTCAGTCGGTTTGTTTTCTAAATTTAAACAAAACGATAATTGCATCTGCATATTCTTGATTTTGTGATCCTTATATGGTGCTATTTGATCTGACCGTTTGTATTACTGTCTTGTGCTTCCTCAATATCTTATAGCTTTCACTTTAATAAAAACGAAATGATATGATCTGCATTCGTATGAGCGTGTTTTGTTGTTGATGTGTTGTTTTATGATATTATAGTTGCACTTATATCTACATTCCATTAAATTGATTTTGTGTTAACTGATTTAGGATATATAATGATGATGTTGATGAATGCTTTGTGGGTTGAATGTTTTGTTGTTTCAACAATCTTTGATCTAATTGAAAATGATTTTGGGATGTTTGATTGTCAAACTGGGAAATCATTATTATGTTTGAATTGTATTATATTATGATTGTTATTTTACAAGTTTTGGTTATCAATTTTAGGACATAAATGAATACAAATCAACTTGCTGTTGTTAAAATGGTGTTCACTATGTTTGACAGACATATAGTACCAGTGTACAGTCGGTTGGGTGGACATGGATTAGGGGCATACAAATGCATGGTGTTACAATCCTTTTCAGAATTAAGATTTGTTGTTTTTGTTTGCGATTCAATAAGTTTTAATTTATCATTTGAATTTGGTTGTGTTGGATCTGTTGTGTTGAATGTGTTGTGCTGTTAACAATCATTGATCTAATTGAATATGATTTTGGGATGCTGATTGACAAATTAGGGATATCGCTCTCTTATTTGAATTGTAATCCATAGTTTTGATTGTTATTATTATTCTTCCAAGTTTTGATTATCAATTTTAGGATGCAAATGAATATTGCATTTCTAATTTCTTTGACTTAAAAGCTTTATAGCTTTGGATGTTCTAACAGGTTTGTGCAGAACAAAAAAATTTTAATTAGATGATAGTTTTTCACCGGCTCGAGTGGTTCAAGGTCATCCTCAAACAAAGGGGGGACTCATGGTCATGGCATTTAGGGAACCAAGTTAAGATGCCAATTTTTACTTGGCTATGAAGGAAATCTTCCCAAATATATGTCATCAATTGAAATATCTTTCCAAGGTAAGCTATTTTGTTCAAGTTTTTGTGTCCTTATCTTGATTAAACATGTATTACATTTACTTATGTTTTCAGATTCATGTTTTAGTTGTTACTCATTTTATTGTGTTGTGTTTGTAGCAACATGATCGATGTACATGAATGCTACACGCTCAAATAATGAAGGATGGATATTTCTCACATAGAAAATAGATGTAGTACCTAGGTACCATATCTGTTATTTTAACTTTTAAGTTATATAAGTAACTTGGTTTGAAATGGATGTCACCCTACAATTATTTATGTAAACAAAAGCTCATATGATGCGTCTAAAATTATTAGATTCTTTATAAAAAAATATTATTATGTCATTTAATATAATATGTTTTGAATTCTTGAATATTAGGTTATAATTTATTAATTTTTTTATTTTTATCAAATCCGTGTATTTACACGGGTATTAAACTTAGTCTATCTAATAAATCAAGGTTTTAGGGGGCTATTTTTGAGGGAAAATTTTTGCTCTATAATAGGAAGCTTTGGAGGGAAAATAAGTAAAATTTTAACCATGCATGAGTTGATGAGCTAACTTAAATATTAGTATTTATAAATCGATAAACATAATAGTTATAATTTTTAAAAAAAATATTATAATCAACCCGTGTGTAACACACGGGTATTAGACCTAGTAATCTATAAAACCATGCATGAGGCATGTGATAACCTTGATCAAGTTAACTCTTTGGTTTTTTTTAGTAAACTGGTCCATGTGTTTTGATATCATTAACAATTTTAGTCTCAGCTTAACAGTTTTGGTCCATGTATTTTTATTTTCTACAGAAATGGTCCCGAACACTAACTCCATCCAATTTTTCGTTAAGTCTCTCACACGCGCCCCGCATCTAAGGGATAAAAATGTCATTTCTCCCTCTCTTTTAACTAGGTCGTCATGTAGGTTAACATTTTTATTCAGTCGCACGTCAAAGAGTGGGAGAAAATACACTTTTACTCAGTATGTGAGGGAGACTTAATGGAAAATTAGATAGAGTTAGTGTTTAGGACCATTTCTAAAAAATAAAAATACAGGGACCAAAACTGTTAAGATAAGACTGAAACTGTTAATGATATCAAAACACAAGGACTAAAACTGCAGTTTACTCTTTTTTTGTTTTTTTTTCTAACTCTATATTAAACACCAAAGAATTTACAATAAGGTGATAGATAAATGGGCAACAAGTTGCGCCGTCACCTCTTTTTGAGTAACAAAAATCTAGCTTACTGAAAACAAAACCTTGACCCTTAGATGTCGAAACATTGCTATGAATGATCCGCTAAACCTGTTCAAGAAGTTAACTCTTTGTGTCACAATTTTTCGTTGTGTTTCTTTTGCATGCATCCCCTAAAACTCATGAGTAATGGCTAGGATTGATTCTAAAGAGATAATTCAGTTAATGCATGTGAGATAAACATGTTTTTATCACGGATGAGGGTTCGATTCTTGTTAATGCTTGCTACGTCGGCTTCTGTGGGGTTCTCTGTGAGCGCACTGTTAAGTTAGATGCATCACACAGGCCTGGTTAAGACAACACATTTAATTGCCTGACTTAGTTTTGGATCTCCATGTGACGGGGATTGCGTTCGTCCATTCATGAAAGTTGGTGTTAAAAGAAAATTAAGAAATGATTCTAAGGATAAATACATACAATAGTATTCTAAAATTAGCTTAAAACACATAAAGACACTTTATAACAAAATATATGACAAATAAATAAAATAATGTATTTTTATGAAGACATCAAATATTTTTTGCTGATTTGTCATCTAGTTGTGTCAACACTTCAAACACAAGTTCTTGGACAACAACGTATATTGATTGTCTTCCCATTCTCAGAGTATACGATTATTTAGATCTGTTGTTGCATCTAGTGTGACGTGCAAACTCATAATCATCGACTCTAAGTTGCATATCCAGTCAATCAATTCGCCAAAGAGCTCGTTGAAAGCATCCAGTGAACTAATTTCCTGTCACATGAGCTCGTTGAAAGCATTCAGTGAACTAATTCACTCTTAAGTACGGTTAACTAAAAGTTATTTTTCATTCATAATCTCCATACATGCTAATTAAGATATTACCCTTCTTACGAGTTATAAACATAACCGCAACATATCTCCTGTCCATAAACGATGTGAGATTTACGATTCAGTTTATCGGTTTAAACAAACGTTTACACTCTCGTTTGCGAGACACTAGAATAGATGCTACAAGTTCCGCAACTTCCAATGTGGTATAGTGGTAAAAAGGCTTGGATTCTCCAAAAGAGACCCAAGTTCTAATCCCACTACCACCACTTTGGAAGGGGCAAATGGGGGCAATGAAGGGAGACTTGTGGCCAACATAAGTTCGATCTCTGAGCCAAACGGGTTTTACCGCTAGCTTGTTGTCGTGCCTACGGGCGGACGGGCTAGTGGGTTTCCCCCGAATTGGAGTTGGTTTAATAGGTGGGCTTCGGCTACCCAGCGCTGTCTATGTTCGCAGAGCGTTTGGGGTCGCCTTTCGCCATTGGGTTACCCCGGATAACCGGGCTTTATTCGTTTCGCTGTAAAAAAAAAAAAAGATGCTACAAGTTCCAAAAGAAGAGAAAGAGCCCTCGATCCTCACGTCACGTGCCACAAAAGAAAGTAATCACGTGTCTAACACCTAACTATGGTCAAACCTTAACTCAACCATCATTACTTTCTCCTTCATGCTCAATTGTAACCTTTTTCCCCAATTTCATTTCAATTAAATCTAGGGTTCATGCAACTCCAACGATTTTTCATTTTTAACAACAATTCGCACAAATCAGTTTGAATCAATACATGTTTCCAAAATTTAGCTGCTTAAATCGTGCTACGTAATGGAGACGCAAAGGATCATGGAGTTTCCTCACAGAAATTTGGATAAACGACCCAGGAAACGACCTCGTTTAGCTTGGGACATGCCTGATCCTGTTCCTGCTCCTCCAAAGGTTTAAATTCGTATGAAATTTTAGTTTTTTTATCGAATTCATTTGAATTTTGAGTTGTTAATTTTTCGAATTGTTTAAGTAATGTTTGTTGAATAGGATCGTGTTAATTTTTCCTAGAAATATAGATATTCATACAATTTGACAGATTAATATCATGTTATGAATGTTTAATTGTTAAAAAAAGACAAAAAATGTGAAATTTAATCATTCTGTTATGTCCACAATACAACATATTTTGTATAGAAATAGAAATTGAACCTGTTTTTGCCTGATGATATTCTAGTTTTGAGAGATAATATGGATTTGTTTGAATTAAGAATGATATAAACATTTTGATTTGTATATATATCACTTTGGTTGTTCAAATGTTAGGTTTGATGTCTTGATGATTGTTTGTTACTCAGGTGCTTCCGGCTTTATACTGCGGGCATGAGTTTATAAACCCTGCAGTCCCTGTTTTCTCTTACTCTTCGATATATTACAAGGGGATACCTTACAATGGTTCTCCTCCTTGGAGACCGGATGATAAAGAAGGCCACTATGTTTTTGCTATAGGAGAGAATATAACTCCTCGATGTAAGAACACTGCACCTCGTTAAGAAATTTTGTATATTTTGCGTAGAAACAAACTTCGAGGACTTAAATCAATCACGGAAATAGTTAAGGGACTAAAGTTATTGTGTTTTTCATGTTCTGTATATAATGATTATGAATTTTCTATTATTTTGTGTTATTGGAAGTTATATAGGTTTATGATTTTTTTTGCCTGCTAAGTGCTGATCTATTTTGTGTACACGGCTTGTGTTAATAATGGTTTATTTCTCAATTGCAGATAGAATATTGAGCAAAATGGGTGAAGGTTAGTTATCTTCTGTCTGTTTCTTTGTCTGTCCTGAAGTCCTGAACTACAACTAACTTATTTATTTTTTAATACTTTTTCTTAATTGAATCAATGCAGGTACTTTTGGGCAAGTGTTGGAGTGTTTGGACAACGAAAAGAAAGAGCCTGTAGCAATCAAAGTTGTCCGTTCAATAAACAAGTACCGTGAAGCTGCCATGATTGAAATTGATGTTTTACAGAAGCTTGCTAGACATGATATTGGTGGCTCACGGTAGGTGTCTATTTCCTTTTAACTTGTTGGTTACTTGGTTGTAGAATATATAGTGATTGTGGTGTAAGCAATTTTATTTTTGCAGTTGTGTGCAAATACGGAATTGGTTTGACTATCGTAATCATATATGTATTGTAAGTATCCATTGGTGTTTGTTTGAGATATAATTGGCTAAGCAATTGGCATTGGCTCCGCCATGTCAACGTCCTGCTTGGATATTCTATGAGTTAAAAACTTCTTCACAGGTTTTTGAGAAGCTTGGTCCAAGTTTATATGATTTTCTCCGCAAAAACAACTACCGTTCATTTCCCATTGATCTTGTTCGTGAGTTTGGCCGACAACTTTTGGAATCTGTAGCATGTGTGTGCAAAAAACTTCTACCATTTTTTGTTTTCTGTAATTTCATTTTTATAAATTTTCGCATGCCATACGTGTCTTTCTGATGAACTCATGTTATACTAGTCAAGTTACCTTCACAAGTCTTTATTTTCAATTTATCTATTTGGGTCACTAATTTCATCATCATTATTTTTTCTTCTGGTTGTATAATTCCTGCTGCCTATTTTTGTTGCAGTTATGCATGATCTACGCCTTATACATACCGATTTAAAACCGGAAAACATCCTACTGGTTTCATCAGAGTATATCAAGGTGCCAGATTACAAGGTATGGTTTGTCTCATGCTCATTTAAATAATATGGTCTATTCATCATTTTGTACCTGTTTTCACAACGAGCACCAAGTATTCATAAACCCCGTAAGAACGAGCTAAGTTTGAATTCGTATCATAACAAGTTAATAGATGCTCACAGACATGTATGGTATGAAAAATGATAAATTCACAAATGAACATATACAAAATTGTAAAGTTGTTGACTTTAACACTTCTAAAATTTATCACACACTTCTGAATGCAAAAGTGAAATTAGTTCTTATTGTTCTTTCTGAATTAGCTCTTAACTTCTTACTGGATCCCTTCCCATAAATGCTTGTCTGAGATGTGAGTTTTACCTGCTGTTTCATTTTACGTTTTCTATTTGCGCACCAGCCTCTTTATATTGGCCCTGTTATTGTTCTTCTGCCTATTGTAAACATTACAGTTTTTTTTTTTTGCTTTGACTAAATGTTAGTGTTTAGATGTTAAAGTTGTTAAGTGAACAACACTTCTGATGTCTGTTGTTTCTATCTACTGTTCTTTAATCAAGTTTCTCTCAAGATCCGGAAGAGACGGTTCTTACTTCAAGAATTTGCCAAAAACAAGTGCTATTAAGCTAATTGATTTTGGAAGTACTGCATTTGAACACCTGGATCACAGTTATGTTGTATCAACACGTCATTACCGAGCCCCGGAGGTAATACTGGGTAAGTGCCGTCTACTCTGTTATTCCGTGATGTCAGCAAGTAATATCGTTTTTGTTATTTGAGTTCCATGTTTTGTTGCACATAGGCCTTGGATGGAATTATCCATGTGATATGTGGAGTGTGGGTTGCATACTTGTTGAACTTTGCTCTGTAAGTGTTCTATTTTATTCGTATTAATTTACGAATATAAAATGGGAAATATGGTACTTTTTATCCGCTTTTTGTAAAAATTAATAAAAACCCATGTAAAATTTGTAACTTTTTTGTCACAGATGCTCTAAATCAAATCTTCATTTGGGAAATAGTTTAAAGATTCAAAGTGTTATTGTCATATAAATGATAAACCTTTCTAATCTGTTTGCGATCTTTATTTCTTTGAAATTAGGGCGAGGCTTTGTTCCAAACTCATGAGAACTTGGAACATCTTGCCATGATGGAGAGAGTTTTAGGTCCGCTTCCCCAACATATGATTATGAGAGCCGAGTAAGTTCTTCTGCAAATCTTACTGTTGACGTAGCAATGTCATCTCGTTTACTTATAAACAGGTCAATTTGAGTTTGTTATAATTATCTCGAACGGTTAAGGTAAAAAAAGTTTCTGAAAAGGGAACATGCTGGTTGAAAATCGCCCAGTTTTATTTGTTTAAAAGTTAATATAAATTTTAAACATCATTTATTTATAGAATTAAAAAACATAGACCATAATTTTTTGCTCCTTTTAAGTGTTATTTACTTATTTATAGAACTACAAAAAACTTACATAAACCTGAACTCTTGCCAGCCGTCGATCTGAAAAATATTTTCGAAAGGGTGCACGGTTAGATTGGCCTGAGGGTGCAACCTCGAGAGAAAGTATGAAGGCCGTGTGGAAACTTCCACGCCTGCAGGTAATTAGCGGTTTCCTCCCTTAAATTTTATTATTAGTATATTTTTTCCGCACACCCAGGTCCACAGAAGCAGTTAATTCTTTGACCAAGTTAACAAAAGATTGCAGAAAACAAAACAAGTTATGTATTAACACACCCAAAACTAAGCCTGACAAAACGAGTCGGGTAAATGGTCAAAACATTTTCGGGACAAAGCGGAAATTTACAATTTCGAGGTGACAAGACAAAAGTTTGTGCGATTTTAAGCGATTTCTTTTGAATGCAGAACCTTGTAATGCAGCATGTGGATCACTCTGCTGGAGCTCTGATTGACCTCTTGCAGGGGCTCTTGCGGTTTGAACCGTCAGAACGCCTTAAAGCTCGGGAAGCATTAAGGCATCCTTTCTTTACCAGAGATACTAGACGATACGGGTATCCTTTGTGATCGAAAATATTTCTAAGTTAATAGAGAAGTCCTGATATTTTCCCATTGAAACCAAAGCTTTTAATGATGGTTTTGGTTTTATTGTCACACCCACAAAATCATCTGATAATTGTGTATTGTATGTTTCAATGTTGGATCATGGATGTATCATGTATAGCATTGGTTTTGTCTTGAAAGTTTCTCTTTTTCTTTGTTTTGGGAGTAAACTGCGGTTTTAGTCCCTGTGTTTTGATACCATTAACAGTTTTAGTCCCACCTTAACAGTTTTGGTCCCTGTGTTTTTATTTTCTAACAGAAATGGTCCCGAACACTAACTCCATCCAGTTTTCCGTTAAGTCTTTCACACGCGCCCCGTATTTGAGGGGTAAAAATGTCATTTCTCTACCTTTTTTATTTAGGTCATCATGTAGGTTAACATTTTTATTTAGTCGCATGTCAAAAAGAGTGGTAGAAATGACATTTTTACTCCATATGTGAGGGAGACTAAACAGAAAATTGGATGGAGTTAGTGTTTGGGACCATTTCTGTTAGAAAATAAAAACACAGGGACCAAAACTGTTATAGTGGGACTCAAACTGTTAATGACATCAAAACACAGGGACCAAAACTGCAGTTTAGTCTTGTTTTGGTTTTAGTTTTTTGTACTTTATTTTATTTTAAATTAAGTGACTCAGATGTGACATAGAAAAGCTGTTTATGATTTAATGATATTATATTTTAAAAATTAAGGTGAAGTAGAATGTAATTGTAAAGAAAGAAATGTCGTTAAGCTGTGTAATCAATCATGAATATAGTGATCGTTTAATACTACTAAAATTTTAATATATAAAACATGTATAGATAATATTTGGAAAAAATCTAAAGAAGTTTAGGAAAGAAAAGAACATGAAATTGAAGTTTTCATTTCTCTTCAAATAAGAAAAGATGAAGCTGGCCGTCATTTTATTAGATGTTTATAATCTACTCTTGTGTGATTTCTGTTGAAACATATACTCGAGGGGTGGGTACAGGGCGGACGATTTTCAATTTTAAAGCGAACTTTTCATTCATTAGATAGAGTAGATGACCAAGATTTCATGATTCGTTGATGAACTTATTCCAAGAAAGCTCGGATCGAATCGGTATTGCTATCCAAGCTCTCTTATACGCTGAAGATAACTTAAACCTCCACGCTCCTTAGCACAAGATAAGAAACAAATTGTCTTCATTTTTTCTTAAAAAAACCAAATGGAACAAGCTTTTTCCAAATTCTTTTTCTTCATTTCTTTTCCCTCCTTAGATGAGACTCGAGACACAACGTTAGGTTATTACGCATAAGGGGTAAAATCCTTATGATAATCAAGCTTAACAGTTTACGTCCTTATGATGTTTAATTTTAGCAATTTCAGTTCCTCCGTCTATTTACCGTACAAATTATTTATGTGCCTGCCACATTAGGGGTAAAATCATCTTTTCCTCTCTTCTTTTACTCTTGAATGATGTAAATCCGTGACAGATTCCACCAAAGATAATGACGGATGTTATGATTTTCTCCATATTTTTGCATCGCTTAATGATAAAAAGAAGAGAAAAAAAATACAATTTTACTCATGACTCTTGTCTTCAGAAACTTTAAAATATCAAAATTATATTTCGTAATCAAGTTATTATTATTACAAACGAACTTTTTTTAAACGACGGAGATGTTATTCAAAAGAAAGAGCGAACAACTAGCGAGAGGCTAGACAAAAAAAATGTAGATTATAAATCATTGACTATACTCAAGGATAACTGCATTGTTCAATCAAACCCATGTAACTTGGCCCGATTTATCATCCATTAGAAACTAAGAATCTTTATATCTTTCAAAATTTTCATTGACAATAGAACAGTACCCTTAAAAATACACTCGTTTCTCGGCATCTAAATGGATAAAAAAAATCGCTTTAAAAATAAATTTCACAACCTAACCTTTTGATAATTCAAACCATTTACTAGACCATAAGCCTTCATATTATGATGTTGGCAATTGGCAATTGAACTACAAACAAATTAGGTACTAGAAAATGTTTTGAAAATATATTTATTGGCTTTCTTGAATCACGGGTCGTGGCCACTACCTAAGGCCCCAGATTGCTAATTGTGATTTGTTGAATGGTCACCATCATTAAATAAAAAACGAAAAAATATTACAAAGCATAATTACTTAATTAGTTATATTTAATAATTTTCTACAGATAAAATATAAAACTACAAAAAAACTAGACGCATAAAGTTAGCTCATAATGTTATGAAAATCACATACATAAATGCCAGAATCGCTTGATGTAACGGTTTATTGGTTTAGCCGGTTGGTAGTCTGGTCTTAAAGACACGACAACTAACACAAAAAAACTTCTGCATTTTTGCCAATTGTTAGTCATAGGTTTTGATTTTGATTGTAACCCGACTCGAAAGAGTAAACAAGCTGAGTACTTCACGCACTACTCAAGAAGGCCCACGAAAAGCTTGGATCGAGACGAGTGTAAATGAGTCCTATTTAATAAAATAATTCCGTGTTAGGACTCTAGGAGGCTTTAAATACCGAGCTTTAATATGCTTATGAAGTTAAACGAGCCTAACTTAATGATATCATAAATACTGTTTTATATCGAATAAATATATAAGTAATAAACGTGTCATGCCCAAACTAATATTTGAATGTAAATAAAAAGCTTAAAACGAATCGAGTTAAAATATCAACCTTTCTAAAATTAACAATCAAGCTTGAGTTTAAATGAACTCGTCTTTAACTAGAAAATATACTTGTAATACCATCAATATCCTTGAGTTAAACTGCCCGGTTCGATTCTCGCAATACTACCGCTAGTTGTTTTCGGGTACGAACCGGATATGAAAACCGAACCGGTGAGGCTCCCGTGACTCGGGTTTAATCCCATTATAACATTTTATTTGTTAATTGAGATTAATTTGCAACTTCCAATGTGGTGTAGTGGTAAGAGGCTTGGATTCTCCAAAAGAGACCCAAGTTCTAGTCCCACTACCACCACTTTGGAAGGGGCAAATGGGGGCAATGAAGGGAGACTTGTGGCCAACATAAGTTCGATCTCTGAGCCAAACGGGTTTTACCGCTAGTTTGTTGTCGTGCCTACGGGCGGACGGGCTAGTGGGTTTCCCCCGAATTGGAGTTGGTTTAATAGGTGGGCTTCGGCTATCCAGCGCTGTCTGTGTTCGCAGAGCGTTTGGGGTCGCCTTTCGCCATTGGGTTACCCCGGGTAGCCGGGCTTTATTCGTTTCGCTGTCCAAAAAAAAAAAAATTGAGATTAATTTAAAAGTGGGCTTTTACTTTTTACCTGCTTTGGTAGACGCAAATGGGTCCAACTTCACGTGGGCTAGATCCACGTGTAAAAACATAGCAACCTAAAAATCCTCGTCACCCGTTTTAACCAATCAAATTCATCCTGTCACGTGGGAAATGGGACCCATGACCATCACCTTATTAATATTTATTTCAATATTTTATTATATATTGTTAATATAAAATATAATCTCCATTATGGGTGGGTTGTCATCTAATGTTTGTTTGAAAAAGGCATTGAAAACAATAGTAATGCATTTGCTTTACCCTAAATTGCACTTGTTTATTCAAAAATCATATAATATCATATCAAATATTTTATTTTCAAGATTCTTTATGTTGATTGTTTTATATATTATATATATGACAATGCTTGATTTACAACTTACATATAAATACTTATATACTACACTAATTATGTTATAAATCTTGCTAATGTGATTTAAATTTCAGATATGATGTTTCAAACATAACAGTGTAATGGATCACAAACTCAGTTGACTTTATATATGTTACATGATTTGAAAAAGACGCTCAACCAAATTTTAATATTAAAGATTATAATCCGTAAAAGTAATGAAAATAATCACTATATAATTTTTTAAACTAACGAATTTTATGATAAAGCGAAATTCAACGTAAAAGAAAGTTTATACCATCATATTTTAAACATTAACAAGTTATTATATAAAAAGAAACAAAAGGCCGTATAATATTTTTTTTCATATTTACAAGTACTTAAGGGACTTACTACACTAAAATTTGGATGAGAAATTTTTCATAGAAAATAAAACATTATCTTTGGGTATTTTTTCAAACTTAAAAGCAAGGAAAACACAAGTTGCACAAAGCAAAATTCGATTTTACTTGTTTAATTTCTGTCTTTTAACATCTTTAAATGCCACTTATATGACCTAACACCGGTTTTTTACATCTAATCTTATTGCTTAACACAATATTAATGTGCGGTATAAGTTTATCAATAACAAGTTGTTATTGTTCTCTTAAAATTCAATTATTTCCTTTTACTTCAAAAGGAATAAAAAGCCTTTTGTCTTTATAAAAAAGAGGTCACCCCATGCATATATATTAATTACCAAGTCAAATAATCTACCCAATACCCAATTCTTGTTACTTCAAGAACTACTAGAAAAACCTACCATCTCTCTCTCTCTCTCAACATATATATATATATATATATATATATATATATATATATATATATATATATATATATATATATATATATATATATATATATATATATATATATCTTGTCTACAACTTTAGAGAGAGACAAAACTAGAAAATTGTTTTTGGGAGTTAAAAATGGCTAGTTCTTCTGCTTCATACATTCACACGGTGAGTTAGTTAGTTCCTCTTCCTTTTCTTTCATAAATCTACACATATATGATATATGCATAATGCATCTATAACATGTGAATGATTATACATACATATTTCATATGTAATTATTGAAAGTTTGACACCCTAGATTACATATCAAGGGTGTCACAAACCGGCCAGTATAAACTGGTCAGGCAAACCGGTTTAACAAAACAAGTTAGGCCGGTTTAGACTGATTGGTTTGAGAACGTACTCATGATGGTGTAGATCATACATAGATATATAGAGCTTATAGAAGATGAATTTATTTTCAGGTGCATCATCTAATAGAAGAGTGTTTAATTTTCAATATGAGCAAAGAAGAATGCATGGAAGCTCTATCTAAGCATGCAAACATCATGCCTGCCATCACATCTACAGGTATATACACCTCCAGTTAATTTTACATTTTTCTCAATTTCCATATATTTTTATTACTTACTTGTAATTTTATATCTTTAACTAAAATATGTATGTTATGTTGGTTACTGATCTCGATTATCATCTTTTGGTTTTTTACCAGTCTTAACTATTGAATTGGCTGGTCAACGGTCTTAACTTTTATCACTTTGACTACCAATGGTCCGTCGTTAAATTTTTTTTAACGCCATTAAGTTTTTTCCAAATTCAAGACTGATGTTTTCCAAATACATGTCGATTGATAGAAAAGTTACCTCGCAATGACGCTCTAAACAACGAAACGGTGCTTAATTCAATCGGATGTAAAAATTTTATCGTTCAAAGAGCCGTTTCGAACAAACTTTTAAATCAATCAACTCGTATTAATCTTCTGATCAAATGCCTAAAACATCGGTCTTGAATTTGAAAAAAACTTAACGACGTTAAAAAAAATTTAACTACAAATTGTTGGTTGCCAAAGTGATAAAAGTTAGGACCATTGACAACCATTTCAATAATTAGGACCAATAGAAGTCAAAATGTGATAGTTGGGACCAATAAAAACCAATATATACCTATAAATATATACATATTTGCTATTTTAGATCTTTTTATACAAATTAATAATAATATAATAATCCAAACGCCACCGTTGACACCTGATGTCTATCAGCCTATGGTGTGTGCACCCCACTTTACTTGACCGGTTTGATTTGTCATTAGCAACCCACCTAATTAATCTGCTCGGTTTAGTGATTCTAAAATAAAATTCTACAAAGAAAACAATAGAAAATTAATACATATATATTTTCTTTTGCAAATTCATCCATGTTTTTAAATTTAAGTATATGAATATCTTCTAATTGTTTTAGAATATATTTTAGTAATTTAAAAAAATAAAAATTCTTTTATGGTTTTCTAATATTAAACTTTAATTAACTTTTTTTTAAACAGCTATTGGTGCGTTAAACTTTAACTAGTTTAATATTTTTAGTTATATGTGGAGTTATCATTATTAATTAGTGGCGTAGTATAAAAGCATATTTTAATTATACTAAAAAATATCATTAATTATTTTCTAACAATAAACTTTAATTAGTTTAATACAATTAAAAAGTTGTAAAGTAGTCCATAATTCATTGTTTGTGGAATAAAGTATGGTTAAATTGACAGATTTTATGAATTATTCTATAAAATAAATATTCGAATTATGTTTATTGTTCTCTTATTCGCTTGATAATTAGGACTTGTAATTAATATAAACTAGCTAGGTTTAACTTTCGGGCTGCATGTTGTGGGATAAGCTCATGTTAAAAAGAGCATTATATATTTTTTTTATAAAGTTTAATTATTAGTTTCCGTTTTGATTTCTATGTATGTCTTATATTTATGCACATGTTTCATATTTATGTGACTTTAGTGTGGAGTGAGCTTGAAAAAGTGAATAAAGACTTCTTTGAGAAATACAACAATACAAGAAGGGATCATCAAAGACAACAATCTTCTTCTTAATCATCATCAAGTTGTTGCACCATGAATGCTCTACGTCACTTGTACCTATGGTTTTAGACTTGTTTAATCCTGTTATATATATATATACTATTAGTTAACATAAGGCGAATTGGTCTAGTGGTCGTTTAGGGAGTTTGCCCTTAAGGGTTTCCTTCGGGGTGGTTCTGGATTCGAGTTTTTGAAACGTCAAACAAATAATGAACAATTGAAATTCTATCTTAGGTCTTGAGCTCGAGTATTAGTGATTGATAGACATAATTGCTTATATAGAGTCAAAAGCTCGTTAAAAGTTAGTAGTTTAATCCGTTCATAATGCTTAGAATCTTGATTAGTGTTAGAGGTTGTTGACGAGTAAACTTTTATTCACGTAGGTTTCTTTTCGTTTAATTCATCGATTTTTTTAGTTTAAATTCACTTAAGACACTCTTTAAAAAGGTGAGAATCACCTACACATGTTTTTTTCTCCTCCTTTTCACTCGTCATTAAATTTTTGTATTGTGCAATGACATCAAGTATGGTTTCGGGTGATTTTTTTGCTTGAACTATTGGCCTAATGCTTTCTCTTAATTTGAAGGGCGGGTCTTGAGAGGGGCGTTGAGTCTTCATTCAAGTCGGGAATGCTACTAGAGCTCGTGTAGTGTCCCGACTAGGATGTTTTGGTTCTATTTCCACTTGGACGACCAACATCCAAATCTAAACCCCTTTGTGCTTCTGTTCGCCATTTTGTGTGCAATCTCAACACGTCCCAAGCATGCTTGATGCGTGCTAAACTACTTATTATGTAATGAACTATTTAGACACCCTAAGCTTTAAATTTATAAGTTAGACTCTTTAATCCAATCAATTCCAATACACAACACGCATCAAATAAATAACATCAAACCTTTACTAAATCATAAATGCATAATCAAAACATAACCAAATAGGATCAAAGAATAATCAACGATTCATTGTTTACCCTAGGCAATTTATAAAGTTTAACCTATAATCATAGTAAAAAAATAAAAAAAATTCAAAGTCATAAAACATGATAAAGAAGTAGAGAAACAAAGGATTCGATGAATATGATAATGCAAATCAACGAGTCTTGATCCTAAGCTTTCCTCTCGCCTCTTTAGCTTCACTTTAGCTTAAAAAATCTTCTTTTAGCTGTTTTTCATCTTCGGATCATAACTCCTCTTAGGGTTTATAATTAGACAAGTTTATATGGTGAGAACCCTAAATATGATCTAAACATTCTGTGAAAAAGGTTGCGTCGAGTCGCGCGACAAGGTTTGGCTTCTTGGTCGCGTAGCACCACGTGAAATATCACCAAAACAATCACCTGACCGCACCATGCGGCCAGGGTGGCCTTGCTGGTCGCGTGGCGTGGCCAGCCCCTTGGACCTCTGTTTCGCGTTCGGTTTGTTTCCTGATTCATTTCGTGTCTCGGTTTCAGCTCATTTTACTCCGTTTCTTGCTCATTTTAACCATTTATGAACTCTGAGACCTACGAAACATATTTTGGTTAGCAGTAAACAAATCTTGAATAAAAACTAATAAAAAGTAATGAAACTGAGCACAAACTCTACACAGGAAATTCGTGTAATTTACACTTATATCAAAAGCAAACACTACTCTTTTTAACTGCTCTCGTTTTTGGGGTTTGTGAGGGCGGAGGTTTGACGATACAGTTTTAACATCGCTGGAATTGTTTCAATCAAAGTTTGTTTGACTCGGTTTTTATGTAGCTAAATATCACTTCTCAATTAATATAATGTCGGTTCATATGCCTAATACAATTTTTAAAATTAACTGTTGGATGATAAAAGGAAACACTACTCTTTTTAACCGCTCTCGTTTTCAACGGGTGTTTTATTTCCTAAAACGCTAAAATCTTTACATATGCTACTTATAGGATTTGAATCACAATCACTTAGTTAAACAATATGTCATTTTAGTACCCGATTACCTATTGGTATGTCCGAAACTAAATAATTTTGAGCCGGATATCAAACACATTTTTTTAAACCCGTTATCGCTTAAGATTTTAGTCTTGAGCTGCTAGCTGTGGATAAAGACCCGCAACAACAATAAAGGCATTCCTTTTTTGCGTAACCTTTCTTTTGATCGCGGCTAATTATGTTTCTTGTTTTTGTGATTGTTGCTTGTTGTCGTTTTCTGTTTTTCGTACTCGGGTGTTTTTTTTTATAGGTTTTAGCTACTTGTTAGCTCCCTATCTATCTAATATTATTTGCAGTAAAAAAAAAAGAAAGCTGCTAGCTGTGAGCCTGTGACGTGGGTTTATGTACATTATACTAAGTGGCACATTGGAACTTGGGTTGAGGACACATGTGACATAGTTATAATGTCCTCGGTTTGTACAATAACCTGAATTT
The DNA here is from genome assembly GCA_030867185.1 of Tagetes erecta. Classification (NCBI taxonomy): domain Eukaryota; kingdom Viridiplantae; phylum Streptophyta; class Magnoliopsida; order Asterales; family Asteraceae; genus Tagetes; species Tagetes erecta. Next base: position 1,536,370 of record CM061489.1, on the reverse strand, counting down.
AAGATACTAAAAAACCTGAAACAAAAACTGGGTGTTTGTGAAAATCAGCACTCAAGATAAAAATTTATTTGAAGTTTTTTAATATTTTTTTAAAATAAGAATTAGTGCAACAGTCTATGACCTCATAGTCGTAATGTCATACGTTAAACATATTTAAGACTTAATATGTTTTTTTGGACGAAAGTTAACATTTTTCTCCTACCAAATAAAAGTTACCGCTTAACTTGAAAACACATCAGTTATTGTTAAAATTAACGGGGTGATGGATAATGTTAGATAAATGGATAAAATCGAAAAAACTAGTGAAACTTTTGAAAGTAAATAAAAATTTCTTACGTCATGAAGCAGGACCACATTTGTTTGACCAGGTTTTGAAAGGCTAAAAAGCCAAAGACCCAAATTAGAAGAAATGTATATTTTGCTTATGATTAGTCCAAAGGAAAGACAGGGACTTTATACCCCTCAAGATGTCGCGAACCAGTTTAATGTCGTTGTTGAAAATTTCATTATTCCGAGCTTTTCAAAAACACCACATATAAAAGTATGATATCCAAATAAAATTGATAGTATTAAAAGTTTAAAAGTAAGGTGAGCTTGCATTTAAATCCTTAACCAAAATTAACTAACAATGGCACAATCATATGACTTGATTAAAATCGATCATATTAATATTATGGGCTAAAGCCCATTTATGCCCGGGAAGTGGTCCTTGCCCCCTAACGGCCTAACAGTTGGGTTATTATTTGCTTACTTTAATGAAATAACGAGTAGAAACATTAAGGCAACTAAAATAATAATCTGAGAAAGAAAGTTTATTTTAAAGCTGAATAACGAATTATAACAAACTTTAATTGAACTTATTCTAGCGACGCTAAACCGATTTTTTGAAATTTATGATATTAACTTTTAGGTTTTAGGTTGTAGGTATTATAATTTTGTGTTTTCAGCTCATTGTGTCTCTAGCGCTCGTCCTTTGTTTTTATTGCTCGTCATTGTGTCTTATTACTCATATTTCCTTTCCACTATGTTTTTTGACGTGTCATCGTGTCTTTCTACGCTAAACTATTTATTTTACTATAGCTTTAACATAAAGGCAATATTATTAATGTCGTCACATAATTGTTGGGAAATGCTATTTACACCGGGGAAAAAAAAACAAAAAACCGACCAATACGCCGCATATAGCTCTATATGGGGCGTATTGAGTACTTCAATATGCCGCGTATAGCCCTATATGGGGCGTATTGATTTTTCGTTGTAACCTATGTTTTTCGTTTGCTTTTATAGTCTAAAAGTTCAACTAGGAATGACACATGAGTGCATGACAACATCGTCAATCAGCTTTTTACAAAGGTTGGATCATTTTTTCAAATCCTTAATCTGTAGTTATACTTTTAAATAAATGTTTGAAAAAATTTAATAAATTGACCTCACCGGGTAGTCGGGCTTTATTCGTTTGGATGTATAAAAAAAATAATAAAAAAAAATCAATACGCCCCATATAAGGCTATACACGGCATATTGAAGTACTCAATACGTCCCCATATAGGGCTATACGCGGCGTATTGGTCTGTACATCGTACTGACATACCTGTCATCGTACCATATACGCGGCGTATAGCCCTATACGCGACGTATAAGACGGTTTTTTGTCAAAAATATACGGTGTAAATAGCCAGGACGTAATTGTTTGGTCTTTTGGCTCTTTGCTCTTTTGACAAAGATCGCCTTTATTAATGTGGTCCCCATGGCCTTTGTTCATTTCCAAGGTTGTCTCATAAGTGGCTCCATTGCACAAAAATGAAAATACAAACAAGACGGGTTGGGTTCAACCCGACTGATTATGTTTATTACCCGATAATAAAGTCTATAAATAGCCTAGCTAGCTTCATTTCCTCTCAACACATCAAACATTGTAAGTGTCTAAGTATCCTACGTACCACAATAGTCATGGACAACATGTATTCATTGGTGTTGTTTCTCGTTGTGTTCACGAGCTCTAGTCTAGTTTCATGTTCTTCCTCTGGCAATGAACAAGCAGATATATTTATGGTCGTAGACGATCAAACATCCACCAGTACGGGGAGGACTAAGGTCAGTCTAAAGTTTTATCACATTCAAATATATGATTTTTTACATTCATCAAATATATAATTTTTACGTACATTATGGTAGTTTTTATACGTACGGATCTCGATAGCTTAATTAAGCTAAATAATGAGATATACGATATGCTAAAGATAGATTAGCTCTAATGGATACCGTTACATTATTTAGTTGAATTCTCACTCAATGAAGAACCCTTTTTTTATTTGAGAACTAGAAAACAATTCTAAGCCCTTAGATCATCGATCTAAGGTGGGGAACACCTACACCCTCCAATCCTATGCATTACATCTTAAAAAGAGAAAAAAAAGAAAAAAAGCGCACATGCCAGATTTGAACCTGTGACCACACTCTTCGTGCTCATGCATTTTACCACTAATTATATAATGTTGTTAATAAAATAAAGTATTTTTTGGCTATGTTCCTATATATGTGCAGGTGGGCGTCAATCCAGTTCAAATTGGACGATTCGAGATTGGAGATGGGAAGTTATTGACACTTTCACGCCTTGTGAAACATGAGAGAAATTGCATAGATATTTACCAGCCGTGCGGTGCGCTTGATTGGTGTTGCGAAGGGCTTAGGTGCACCGGGATCATCGAAGGAGAGTGCCGTAATGACGCATTTTGCCATGGAAAGGGCGATAGTTGTGACCCAATCCATCCATGTTGCCAGCCTAATACATGTGACGGATTTATTTCAGGAACTTGTGTTTGATCCCCCTACGGCCGTCAACACATGCAGTTGACTTTTTTAACGTTTGGGGTATCTCTTTGTATGTGTGCATGCATGTGAAACAAGCTAGCTAATATATGTATGTATGAATAAGTATTGTTGGCTTGCTATAAATAAATGCATGCATGTTTGTATGAAATAATGCATGAAATTATAATGTTTCAAGTACTATGAACTACTTTAATAAACACAAGTAGCTTTTTACGATAACATTAATTGATGATATCTGTTTGTTACTATTTTTTAATGAAAGTTCTTTGAACTATATATATTTTAATTTTGACAATACGGAACCCATTGCATTTATATATGCATTATTATTGTGTCGACTATATGAACGTATGGAACCAAATGTAATATATATAAGGTCAATAGGCCGGGTCACAAATCCAAAAACTTTTTACGCCACTTCGGCTTTTACGACAACCCGGCCACCCCGGGTCCTTCTGCTTCCATGCGATTTGTTGTGTTTGACATTTTTCAGCTTGTAAAGTCACATGTAACAACATATATATATATATATATATAGGGGACATGTATTTTGTAAACCAACTCTTAAAATGTTAACCATTAAACCAATTGTAGGCCACAAGTTATTTTTTGATTACTTTAATATGTGGACCATATTCATTGTTGTGTTTTTATTTTATTTTATTACTAAACATGTGGACAAGAATAATACAAGGGTAAACAAGTAATTTTACATATTAGTTTTCTCTCTCTTTCTTTTTTTCCATCTTTCTCTTTTTTCTTTGATTAAAAGTAAAACAAAACATTTTTATCTTTATACATTTTACTCTTTAATCAAAAAAACTTTACATGAAAAAAACCTAAAAAAATTTAAATGCTATTTTCTTCATTCTTCGATGTCCACATTATAATCTGGGTTGTTCAACGTGTTCTGAAAAAAGAAGAAGAATTAACATAGATTACACATGTGTATATTTAAAAATCAATGTATGTACAACTTTTTATATACAGTCTACAACTACGTAAAAGAAAATACACATGTGTATAACCAAAATACATATTTGTTATTGCAAGGAAACAAAAATCCAAGAAACACAAATTTAACTAGGTTAACACATTTGTTTATTCTCTTTACACAAATTTAACTAGGTTAACACATTTGTTATGAAAAAACTACTTTAGGTACAACTTTGTGTCTCTTGTCTTAAATAGCTTCTCTTGATTCTCCATTGTTCGCGTCACAAATCTGGATCGTTCAACATGTTCTGAAAAAGAAACAAGATAAACATGAATTTAAAACTATATAACAAGGTTAACACATGTGTTTTCAGTTTACACATGTGTTTAAACTTAGTTTACGCATGTGTATATTCAACAACAAATTTATGTACAAATTTTTATGCATTTGGTACAACCATTCAAAAGCAAAAACAAAAAGTAGCACATGTATACAACTCATTTACACATTTGTTTTTTAGTCGATCAACAAAATGAACATTAAAAATGACATATCATAAATAATGTATGAGAATCTGTACATTTAACCATTTAGTTATATGTGTTAGTGAACGAGTTAGTAAATCTAACACATGTGTATTTTGGTGCATTTGAATAACCACATAAATATATTAATTGTTTATACAGTTAGGAAAAAAAACCAATAAAAAGTGTAGTTTACACATATATATAGTTAGATACAACTGTTTATAACTTAATATACAAAAGCAAAAACAAAGAGTAACACATGTGTACAACTCAATTACACATATATATATTCAAGGACCAATTTAGATACAACTATTTATACACTTAGTATAACTCAAAAGCAAAAATAAAGAGTAACACATATGTACAAAACATAGTTACACATGTGTATATTGAAAAACCATTTTACATACACCTTGTAGTTTTTTTTTTCTATGTTTTGCTCCTTAGCGAACTACATTGCAACATAACTTAAAAAACATACCTTTTACACAAACTGTTTTTTATCTCAACAATCTTTGCTTTTTTCAATTTTCAAATGTTTTTTCATCATTTTATTTGCAACAACCCTCTTCTTTCTATATTCATCCCGATAAATATAAAATGTAAACATATATGTAAAAAATAACCAAACTACAAATGCATCAAACATCCTACAAATAACTAACAAATAACTTCTATACGTAGGTAGTTATCTCATTCTTAATGTTCCTTTTTTATTTAGTCACATGTGTTAGTGCAAAATAACGTGTTAGTAAATCTAACATGTGTACAAACTTAATTACACATGTGTATTTTGGTGCACTTGAATAACTAAATAAACATATCAATTGTTTTTACACCTAGTAAAAAAAATCCTTTTAAAAAGTGTAGTTTATACATATATATAGTTAGATACAACTATTTCTACACTTAGTACAACCACTCAAAAGCAAAAACAAAGAGTAACACATATGTACAATTCCATCAACACGTCTAGATACAACTTCTAATGCACTTCGTACAACCTTTAACGATTGAACTGATGTTCGACGACGACGACGACATATTTAAAAAATAAATATGTAACAAAATATATTTTTACCAGATAGATGAAAAATATGTCCTTAAAATCCATTTAAACAAATAAAAAGTTTATTAAAATAATTAATAGATCTTAAGTTAGGAAGGAATGTCGTTTTAAAATAACATAAATAAAACTAATATAAAGAAATTAATAATCAAATGGTTAATTTAGCTTTACCGGTCATTTTCTTATACTTTCTAGCTTCTTTTAACATAAAAAATTCAAACTAAAATTGTACTGTATGTTATATTTTTTGGTTTCTCCATTTTTTTTTAGCAGAGATCAACTTGAAAAAAACCATCCAATTCAAATCCATTATTTGGAAACACTGGTAAATAATAATACACAGACAAATTTGTAACTTAGAATGACCAACTTGAAAAATTTAGTTTATCAACATAAAAGAAACTTTGCAGTCAATGTCCGAGATTTCAAACAGATTCGGTTTTTTTAGCCATAAACATACCTGATCAAACCAATGAGATCTCGAACACGAAGAGTCTTCCACTACATTCATTTGAATCGACAACTATTGACAATGAGGCCGTCTTGTCGTGGTGACGGAATCCGGCGAGTTGAAGTTGATGGAAACCGACGAGCGATTGGCGATGAGGATGTGGTGTTGTCGTGATGCGACTAGGTGAGGACAAGTGATTGGCCAAGTTTGTAATGTTGTGGTGAAGAAAATTGGTGTGTGATATAGATGAGGTTGTGGTTTTGATTTCCAGTTTGAGACTTTGGTTATAAGGATAATGGTGGAATTTTAAAATTTCAAAATTTTTAATTGATAAAAGAGGGAAAATTTAAAATTTTGAAGACCAGTCAATAAAGACACATTATGATATATATAAATATAATAATATGATGGGTAAATTGACATATTTGCCCTTATATCTTTAAAATAAATCAAAATCCAATGAAAATAATATGTGGATGAGAATTGGTTTTTTGGTTAATATTTTAAGGGTTGGTGAGGTTTCTTTCCATCCGACTTTTTTTTGGCTTTGCTCCTACTTGTGTGGATCGAGATGAGGTTATGATGGTTGTTGGGTGGTGGATATGAGATCTGATGGCGTTTTATGGCCGCTTTGGTGGTTGTTTTGGTTGTTGTGTGTTATGATTGTTTTGCATATATGTCGGCTTATTGTTGTGTTTGGGTTGTATACAGTGGCGTACCTAGGAAATTTTTTCATGGGGGTCGTAAATTTGGTAGTAATCGTTTAAGTATCGATATATAATATTTTTTTCAATCCGGTTTGATTCGGTTCGGGTCGAACCGGGCCGGGTTAAATTAAAAAAATGACAACAAATAAATTTGATGGGTCAAAATTAAAAAAATTTCATTTTACCTCCACTTATATTTAAAAGTAAAAATTTTCATTCCCTCCACTCAACCAACTTATTTAATGTCTAACTCTAATTTTTATCTATAAATACCAAACCAAATCTCTCTAATCACTTTCATCATCTAAACTCTCTCTCAAACTCTCTCAATCTATTTAAGAATTTCTACAAATTTCATCTTTCAAACTCTCTCTCAAATTTCATCTTTTTTTCAATAAATTTTCAACAACAACTTGTGAGTTTTTTATTCTTTCTTTCATTTTTCTTTCATTTTTATTCTTAAATACTTGAAACATCCTCTATAACTTTACCATGTATTTACCAAGGTAAATAGAGTTTGGTGAATCACCATTTTGAGGTTTGAGTTAGGATTGTTTTTCTCAAACTATATAAAATAAATCTTTTATTTTGTTTCTTAAACTTCATATGCCTCCATTATACATCTTTTTTAAGTCACTAATCTACAATTAAGAAGTTAATGAAACCAAACCATGTTTCCAAACAATATTATGTTGGAAAACTTGTGTTATGGTAAAAAAATGGTGATGTTGTGAACCTTGGTTCTACAACTAATTTTTCCACCATTCATCACTTCTCACTTGATTACTTAGCAAAAGTAGTTAATTTATTTATATATTTCCATTTTGTACTCATGACCATCAAAATCATCAACTATATTGATGGTTTTTTGCAATGGTGAAACACTTAAGGTTACAATACCATAATGATTGACTATATATGACAATATAAATAAATATATATTACTATCTTCTAACCATAATATAACCCAATCCATTGTTAAATATTATGTGTCTCATATAGGCTACTAACTGGGCATTAAACTGAGTTTTCAAGCCTGTATGAGGGTCGAGGGTTAAATTTTATGGGGGTCGATCGAGAATTTAACATATAAAAACAAAAAAAAAAAAATTTCGCAGGGGGAGCGGGCCCCCCCACCCCACCAAAGTGGGTACGCCCCTGGTTGTATATCGGAGATCTCCGACAATCGTTAGTGTTCTAGATTCATGGTAGGTTTGATGTGGGCATTTGATTTATGCGGCCTTTGTGTGCTTCTTGTGCTTAATTGATCAAACCATTCCGGATTAAAGCGTCTTAGTTTACTAGTATAATTTTTGTGTGGAAAATCATGCCCTGTTGGTTGGCATGGACCTTTAAGCAAATAGGCTCGTCTAATTTTATCTTTTTGACTATGATGATAAGATGAAATTGGTTTCCTTTCTGCAGGATCCCATGGAAGATCATTCAAATCAATTTTTAAGGGTTTACTACTTGAAGATGATGATTCATGGTTTGATGATGATTCATGGTTTGGTGGTTGTTTTTTGAAAAATCTCTCAATACTCATGATACCTAATCATGTTAAAAACAAATTAACAAAATTTATACATTGTATATATCAAACATTGAATCAAACCTCAAATATTGAAGTAACAAATTAACAATCAAACATCCAACCTTATTCAATCAAACATATACACATTCAATCACTCAATTAAACTATTAAAGAGTGATTTATTAATACCGTTTTTAACAGATCCGCTGAGGCGCAGTGGTGGTGAGGGCTGAGCAGACAGCAGCGGTGGTGCAGGAGACAGCAGCTGGGCTGAGGCGCAGTGGTGGTGGTAGGTGGTCAGCGGTGGTGGCGTCAGGCGTGGTGGTAGTGGCCGAAGTTGTGATGAGGACGAAGAGAGTCAGAGACGAATGAGGGCTGTGAGGCTGTAACAGTGTTCAAGGTTTGGAATGAAAGAAAGTTTAGATTAGATATTTGAAACCCTAAAAAAAAATTCGATTAAAAAAAGGGCAGAGAGATTCGAACCCACGACCATTTAAACCACAAACACGCGTTTTACCAGCTACTCTAGGAGAACAATATTGATAACATTTACACTTGAATTATTATATGGGTTCACTCTAAATTTTCCTATGGGTTCACTCCAAAAATTTCTATATAATTTCTACTAAAATTTTCGAACGTGGTGGGTTCCCGTGAACCCGCCGCTAACTCATTGGATCCGTCCCTGCCAATATGCATATCGGACCAATGAGAAAGAAAGTAAAAAACTAAAAATATATAAAGTTTATTTTAAAAAATATCATAGTTTGCCGTTCTAAAATAAGCAAATATGCATATTTTAGATTTATCAATCCTTCATGATATCCGTAGATTTGATTGATCAGAGAGTCAGAAACGTTTATAATATTTTGAATAAATTGTCAAAAAGGTCTCTGGGTTTGTACCGATTAGACCACTTGGGTCCTTATGTTTTTTTCTTGTCATTTTGGTGTTTGCTTTTGTAAAAAATTGTCATGCTCGTCCTTCCGTCAACTTTTATTAACGTTTTCTGTTAGTTTGGTGTTAAATGACTAATATACCCTCCGAATTAAATTTAAAAAAAATTTATTAAGACATCCCCACACCATCAGTACACCTCCTTTTCCCCCTTTCCATTTCTTCTTGATTGAAACTTAACAAAATGCAAATATCACCATCCACAACCACTCTAGAGCCATCTTTCTATCATCTTCACCACTTCACAAACACCTTCTCATGATGCTTTTGCCTCACAGTACTAATAGACGCCACCACAACCACTGCGAAAACACAATTGCAGGTTATCCACTACCCCATCGTCATCCCAGAAAGCAATTGCTTTAATTTAAGATAAATTGCAAGGAAATCTAGGTTTTGTTTTCTAGGGTTAGCTTCTTTGTGGGTTTTTAGAGAATGATGCTGGTTGCTTGAATCACCGGTGGCGGGGTTTCTTTAGTCGGAAGCAAACAAAGGGTGTTTGGGTGACGGGAAACGATGATGATGATGGTTGGTAGTTGTCATGGATGATGGGGGCGTGCGATTGAAGCGGCGGTGGTAGGTGTGGTGGTTGGTATTGGAGAAATGGTGGTGGGGGTGGTGGGGGGCCGGTGTTGAAGAAGAAAAAGAAGAAGAACATTGTTTGTTTGGTGTGGTTGGTGACTGCAGAGAAGAAGAAGAAATGGTGGTGGGTGTGGAGGAGATGGATGTGTTTGCAGAGAAGAAGAAGAAGAATTGGAAAAAAGATGGGTGTTGGGTTTTGTTGTTATAATAATTATAATTATTATTATTCATAAAATTATTATAATTATTATCTTTATAAAATTGAAAAGACAATATTACCCTCACGTGCATTGCACGTGAGGCTTACTTAACAGAAATTGTTAACGGAAGGACCAGAATAACAATTTTTTACAAAAGAAAACCCCAAAATGGCAAGAAAAAAACATAAGGACCCAAGTGGTCTAATCGGTACAAACCCAAAGGACCTTTTTGACCATTTACTCTAATATTTTTTTAGGTTTTCTTGTTTTTTAATAAATCCCCTCCCGGCTTAATGCATATATAACATGTGCGTGATTATTTTATACGCGTCCCCCTTAATATTATTTATTTCATTATATTTTATACATGTAATATTCATAGGACCCCCCACGACATCACCCTTGATATTATTTATTTCATTATTTTATTATTTTGTGTTTGTCATAAAATATTTTCCTTGAATAAGACATTGAAAACAATAGTAATCCGCTTGCTTGTCATATAATAGTAATAATTTTTTTAAGTATTATTTTTAACCTTTATGTGTAATACACGAATAATAAACATGGTTAATTACCTAATATATTACTTATCATTTTGAGGGTACTAATGTGTGTTATAAGTTTATCCATAACAAGTTCTTCATGTTACCTTAAAAATCAATTAGTTTTTTTTAAACAACGATGGACTTTTATTAACGAAAAATACTTGCTAGAAGCTAGGTTACAAAGCCAAGGATGTGAATTACACAATCTATGCATAAAATTGAAAGCTTTTCAATTATCCCACTTAAGATAATTTAGATTCGACATATTCTTTATCAATAGGAAACTTATGAGTTTTATTTCTTCCATGATTCTCAATGAGCATGCATACTTCCATTTGAATATCTTCTAATTTATGAGCAATCCCAATACACCAAAGCGCCACTTTAAACACTGAATTAACCATTTTTTCTTTGGTTGTACCATTTTTGAAACCATATTGAGTGGCATCCATTAGTATCTCATGTGAGCTTGATGGAATGATTGGGAGATGTATCCATCGACCCAATTGAGCCCATAGCTCCATTTCCATAGAACAATAGGCAAATAAGTGACGAACATCTTCCTCGTTGCTATCACATATCAGACATATCAATGACACAATCGGTATTCTTCATGTGTATATTACCTGGTCAAATAATCTATCTAATTCCTGTTACTTAAGACGTGCTTAGAATGACCTATCATCCCTCTCTCTTCCTCTTTTTTAACGGTAATTTTGATTACACACAGGGAACTAATCCACACGATCGTTTTGATTTCTTATCAGAAAATAACCATATTAAGTGAGAAAACTTCTTGATCCAACCTGAAAACCTCATTATTAGTCACATGTGAGACTTGAACCTCAGCTCCTCATTATATAAAGTCTTAAATGCACCACCTTAACTATTTGAACTAAGAATCATAATTGTTAACATATGTGTGTATTTATGTAATATTATTAACGAGGTCATATAATTGTTTGACCATCGATCTTTAAACCAAGATTGCCTTCATTAACATGTTTCACGTGGCCTTTGTTCATTACCAAGATAGTTTCATAAGGGTCCCATAGGTGGCCCATTGCACCAAAATGGATAATAAAGTCTATAAATAGGCTAGCTTACTTCATTATCTCTTAACAAGATAAACACACATGTTTAGAAATCCTATCATAATAATCTTGAACATTATGAATTTAATGGTATTGTTTCTTGTTGTTATCACGAGCATGGGTCTAGTTTCGTCTTCTTCCTCTAATAACAAACAAGCAGATGTATTTATGGTCATGGACGATCAAATATCCACCACTGGGACGGGGATAACTAAGGCCAGTTGAAAATATTATCACACGCACATATGATTTTTACGTACATTATGTTACTTTATATATGCATCTTGGTAACTTAATTAATCGAATGAGAGATGTGCTCGTTATAGATATATTATATTTATAAACTTAAGACTCTTATCTCTAATTGATGTTAGTTTACATTATTAGTTTCCTATTCAAACCTATGTATATTTATAATATTGTTCAAAATTAAATTAAATACTTTCCGGCTTTGTTCATCTGTGCAGGTCGGCGTCAATCCAATTCAAATCGGACAATTTGAGATTGGAGATGAGAAGTTATTGACATTTGCGCGCTTTATGAAAAATGAGAGAAATTGCATAACTGAACACCAGCCGTGTGGTTTATTGGATGGGTGTTGCGCTGGTCTTGGGTGCACCGGGTTCATCCAAGGAGAGTGTGTAAAAGTCGACCCCTATTGCGTAAATGAACACCAGCCGTGTGGTGCCTTAGATCCGTGTTGCGCTGGGCTTGGGTGCACCGGGATCATCCAAGGAGAGTGTGTTCCTCTCTCCTGATCACCTAAGGTCGTAAGCATATGTAGTTCTCTTTATTATCGTTTCGGTTTTATGTTTGTGTGCATGTGAAATAAGCTAGTTAGCTGCTAGCTAATATATGTATGAATAAATATTGTTGGCCTACTATGTATGCTTACGCGGAATAATGCATGGAAATATGATATTTCATGTACTAACAACTATCTATAATAAAAATCTAGTTTTGTTCAGTGACGTTAATTGATGATATATGTAGATCTTTAGTTACTTATTTTGATTTTGATAATACTGAACGTATTGCCTTTATGCATATATTATTATGCTTGCTTTATGTATGAGCATAAGGAACCAAACGAAATCTAAGGTTACTATGGTCGTAAAAACATTTTTTTTAATTGTTTTTAGCTTGTAAAGCCTCAATCCTTTGAGATTTTAGGCCATATTTTTTACATATTAGTTGTGGGTACTTGGGGCTCTCGTGGCTAGGCATTTTAAGTAATTTAACTACTTGGGGCATAAAGTGAGGTGTTAAAACATTATTGGGTAGGTTGTGGCTTAAAATGAGGTGTTATTTCATAAACAAAAATATATGACGGGTAACCAAATCTTTTTAACTACATCTAATAGTGCTTCCTTGCTAAAAATTAATGGCGTAAAATATTCAATAAAACTAACAAAAATAAAAAAGAATGACCTTCTTATTTCATATATAACTATACTAATAAGTCTATAACTCACTACCACATGTCAATCTATTAAGCATACCAACTCACTGCCACGTCATTAAATCCCAGGTGTCATTTTTTTCTTTCATCTCAGCCAAAACACGCAAAGCTCCATGAACTATCCACATACGAAAACTCGGATCCTTTAAATAAGATCGAAACTCATCCCTTCTCATTTTACACACACAGAATCCCTGAATCCTATTAGTTCTCTCTGCCGCTTCCACTCTCTTCTTCAAGATTGCACTCGATCATCATGCTTCTCTCGGCCGCTAACCAGTAAAAGAGTTAAGCAAGTCAAAATGACTCGTATGAAGTTTTGTCAAAATTACTGATCAATCTTACGAGTTATAAACACTCGGAGTCAACGGATTGGATCAACAAACCCAGTCAACGTAGCATTCGCAAATGAATGTGACTACATTTCTTCATTAAACTTGTAAATATAATAACTTTATGAAAATTTTTATGATAACAATACCTCACCTATGATTCTCATGTAATAGTTGTTAATGCTGATGATAATATATGTGCCTTAAAAGGTATGTTTGCAGAAAGCTCTCTTTCTTAGTTTGTTCTTTGTTTGTATGATATATGATTTTGACTTGCCTTAGTTATTTATAGTTAATACAAATAAGATTTTAAGCCTGATTTTGACTGAACCCTGTAATCAACATATATCCATGTTCACGTATGAATGGGTTGGTGGGATTGTCATTCTCCATTGTAGTCGATTATGAACTCGATTAGGTTTACAATATGAACATGAACATGATTTTGAATCGTATTCGATTACAGAGAATAATAAGAATTGATCAAGAAATTAGGTTATTATATTATTAAGAGATTCAACAAAACAATACTTTATTGGTTCAGAATTTTTAAATATGAATTTCTTAATAGTTCAGACCCTTTAATAATCATTGTCGTAAAGAATTATATTCTAATGTTTGTTTAATTGCTTGCTATCTGAATATTTTATTATTGCTCAAATTTTGCAGAATCAATCTTTTATCTGATCGATTCCTATGTGTGCATTAAAAAACCTTGAGACATCCTTGACCCTCGCTCGCACAAGGGCTACTTGGTTATATCCAAGGGTGGACTTACATGTTCAACTATGCATACTTTGAAATTCTTGTTATTGAGTTCTTTAGTGTAAAGAAACCGACAAAATATCGAAGTTATAGCTACTTTTGTGAAAAAAAATTTACCATGTTTTACCCGGTCAAAAATCTTGGATCCACATATTTACTAGTAGATTATTCTGGTAGCCCTAGTGCACCTATGCTATTTTTTATACTATTAGTCTAAAGAACTATCATTTTTTTGAAGGACGATTCCATGATTTGTGACAGACGCAACCCTCCGTCACATTGGAGGTCTCTAAACCAAGTCAGACAACACATACGTTGTCTTAACCAGGCCCGCGTGGTGTATATAACTTGACAGGACGCTCACAGGGAAAACCTCACAGGGAAAACCTCACAGAGGCTGGCGTAGCAACCGTTATTGAGGATCGAACCCTAGCCCGTGGGTAAAACCTGTTTGTCTCATCAGCATTAACTGAATCATTGACTTTGTATCACTGGAAAATGGGGCTTGTGGAAGTTTAACTTGAGACCTTTTGGTACATCAACTAACAACTTTACCACTCCACCAAATTCCTTTGATGTCTAAAGAACTATCTAGGTGCACTGGAACTCATCCAAGCTTCTAGCCCTGGTGCACCCGAGATGTGGCGAAAGCTTCGAGCTTGCTTTCTGTCACCATATATATGTAAAAATACGTGAAATAATTAATCACTCGATAAAAAAATCTTGATTTTTATCATATTTACTCAAAAGCAAAGTAAACACAAGTTACACATAGAAACACATTGATACCAGAAATCTGATTCTACTATTTTATAATGTTAACCTCTTTAAATACCACATACCTATAAATCCATAAAGAATATTTTTCAAATCTTATTACTTAGCATACTAGTTAATGCATGTTGACAAAAATTATGTTACAAAATTTTCGAGCTCCCATTATAAGCTAGCCCTTTAGTCTTTAAAAATAGATGTTACCCCATATATATATATACTACCAAATCAAATAATAATAATAATCTATCCAATTCTTGCTACTCATAGTCCCATGTGTATATTACTAAGTCAAATAATAATTTACCCAATTGTTGTTACTTTAATCTCCATCACAAGGACCAAGTTAGCCAAAACATACATTTACAATTTCACATGGCGGGTTCCTCTTCTTCTCATCATTCAATACATACCTAGACACGTATCCAAAATTGATATATAACATGTAAGGCATTTATAAATAAAACAAATTATATTTCTCGTCCTTTATGTTTATTGATAATTACAAATCTCGTTCTTAAACTTCACTATTTACGTTGTTCATCCTTTATGCTTATAAAATTTTGCAGGTTTCGTTCTTTTCGCTAACTGTCGTCTCTTTTTAACGTTAAGTTATGATAAGTATCATCTAGATGAGGGCAATATAGTATTTCTGCATGTAAAGGACCATTTATGTAATGATTTTTTAAATGATATATAGTTAATATATGTTAGCATAATAATTTATACAACAAACAACCCAACCCACCAACCACTTAATTTCCAATACAGCTCTTGACCTATACCAGTATACCACCATTGTCTATCATCAAGTACATTGATTTATATTTTCGTTCATGGCTTTGGGTGATTTTAAGTGAGCTCGATAACGAAGGAAAACGGGAAAGATGTTTCGGATGAAGGAGCAGTTGTGGTGGCACTGGTGGTCACCGGAGAATCCAACGAAGAGGGATGTGGTTGTTGATGGATGTTGCGGGTTTGTCGACAACGAAGAGGGTGGTGGAGGGTCTCAATCGTAGAGGTTGTAGTCCATTGATGGTGGTTAGATAAATGGTGGTGGTGGTGGCGTATGGTGGTGATGACTGATGGAGGTCGATTAATGGT
Source organism: Tagetes erecta (assembly GCA_030867185.1). Taxonomy (NCBI): domain Eukaryota; kingdom Viridiplantae; phylum Streptophyta; class Magnoliopsida; order Asterales; family Asteraceae; genus Tagetes; species Tagetes erecta. Next base: position 1,520,492 of record CM061489.1, on the reverse strand, counting down.
GGTGGTGAAAGCATGTATATGTGCAGGCAAGACATTTGGTGATGGAGGGGTGCTTAATTGATCAACATATATGAACTAATTTTTTGATAAAAATAAGAAAAATTAAATTACATAAATGGTCCTTTACATGTAAAAAGACTGTATTGCCCTCGCGTGGATGACACATGTCATCTTTTAATGTTAAAAGTTGACGGTCGTTAGTGGAAAGAACGAAACTTGTAATTTTTTATAAACATAAAGGACGAACACTGTAAATATTAAAGTTGAAGGACGAGATTTGTAATTTTCAAAAAACATTAAGGACGAGAAATGTAATTTTTCTTATAAATATGACTTTAAAAGTCATTTATTACCCTATTTATTATAATGCAACGTTTGAACAATAACACATGTACCTTTGTAATTTCATTTGACGTATCATTAAGGTTGGTGTCAGTGGTTGGTCTCTCTTGATTTATGTAATCGGGCTAACACATGTACCTTTGTAATTTCATTTGACGTATCATTAAGGTTGGTGTCAGTGGTTGGTCTCTCTTGATTTATGTAATCGGGCTAACACATGTACCTTTGTAATTTCATTTGACGTATCATTAAGGTTGGTGTCAGTGGTTGGTCTCTCTTGATTTATGTAATCGGGCAATTTGACTGTCAGTGATGGATCCTGAACATTTTCAGCACGGGGGCTGAAAATTACAGGATCTGAATTTTTTTTCTTATCACTATGTTTAAAGTTATATTTTTCGGGTTGAAGATTTGATTCGGGTCGGGCCAAACAATAACAACACTAAATATCTAAATTTCTTCATTCAAACAAATGATTCAACTAACACGTTACACATATAAAAACTAGATAAGTGCTAACAAAACAAAGATCTAAAATATATGATAATACGAGAGAAATTGTGGGTATCTTAAAAAAGAATTACAACGCTGTCTAACGACCTTTAAGATCTTTGAATTCATCGATTATGGAGTTAGAATCAAACTTTTCAGCAATTTCTTTTTCCACGTAAATCACCAAGCTATCCGTCAGATACTCATTTGACATCTTATTGCGAAGACGAGTCTTAAATATTTTCATTGCTGAAAATCCCTTTCTGTTGTTGCTGAAAAGTAAATTTTATAAATAATAAATACGAAGCATTTGTTGTTGGAGAATACTATAACCATCTAGGGAAAATTTGGAACCAAGAATAATTGAATCTACGCTTTTTTTCATTCTTAGGATACTCTTTAAGTTTTATTTGGAAAGGTCTTAATTTCATATAAGCTCGTCTTACGTACTTCTTCTCTTAGATTTACCGGATAATCAAACATTTGTATTCGTTTACCCGGATCTCTTTCTAGATTGTTAAGATCCAATTCATTAGCATTTGATGGTGGAGCTTCAGAATTACCTGCCTCTTGTTGAGTATCTTGTTTTTCCGACTCACTAGTTTGAGTTTTTTGACGTTTCACTTGACATTCATTAACAATTTCTTCCTCAACATCCTTTCTTTTGAAAAAAGAATGAAGAGTTTTCACCTTTCCCATGATAAATCAACCTAAATTCACCATAAACTAGTTTCAATCAAATCTACAAAACCTAAAAAACCTTAAAAATATAAAACCTAGATCCTAAACTCAAATTAAACCAACAAAAGTGAAAAAAACCAACCATAGGTAAGGTTGTTCGTTGTTGCTGGAGTGCTGCTTGTTGGCGGCTTGGAGGCTGGAGTAATGGCGCTGCAACTTTCCTGCTTCTTCTTCAGTTCTTCTTCTGGTCACTGACTCTCTTCCCAGTCTTCTTCTGCGTTTTTTTCCTTCACGTTGAGAGATAAGATGGGATATGGGTCATTGGGTTGGGTTGTAACTTGTAAGGTTGTTTATTGTTAATTGTTGGGTTTTTTTTAGCCCATTACCCAATTGTAAATTAATAGGCTAATGGGACTAAGACTTAATGAGTTTAAATTGTAATGGACTAATGAACCAACTACCCAACTAGTATACATGTCGTTTATTATTAACGGGGGCGAGCCGCGAGCTCAATATATATATATATATATATATATATATATATATATATATATATATATATATATATATATATATATATATATATATATATATATATATATATATATATAACACATGTAACTTGTTTTACACGGGGGTGAGATCAATATATTATATATAAAAATTTAAGGTATCAGAGTAAAAATCGGTACTTCGGGACAAAAAACGGGCAGGGGCCGGAGCCCCCGTTGGTCCCTCTTATGGTGCGCCCCTGTTGACTGCATCGTTAAGGTTTTTATCTCAGGTACGTGAGAATGAGTCGAAACGGTTAGCAAAGTGTAGATGACGATTAGAGTTCATTTGTAAGTAATTTCCAATGTTTTGAAAACCGGACTGGACACTGAACCGTTATTTTAATTTTAATGGTCGGGCCGCGGTCGAACCGCGGTTGGACCGGGATAGGATAATTGTATATTTATCAACGCAATACCATAAGACTTTCAATTTAGACACAATATAAGTTCAATAATATTAAGTTGAGTTAATTACACAAATGGTACCTATGATTTAGCAAAATTCCCAGTTTTGAATACTAGCTATCTTTTTTCCCAACCTTGATACCCATTGTTTCATTTTTTCACGCTGTTAGGTACTAACACTAACTTTTGTTAGTTTTCCTGTTAGACTAAGGGCATTTGGGTCTTTTTTATCCATGGGACATACCTTGTAATTTTATAATGATTGGGACTTATTATGTAATTTATATAACCATTTAGAAGACAGTTTTATATATCTCTTTTTCATGACTTAACCTGCCACCACCCTCTTCGTTAAACCACCGTACTAACAACCGGCCACCACGATCGTCAACGCCACCACTTCCACTGGTCAACACCACCACCACCACCATCGTCACACCCCAAACGCTCCTCAAATTGTCAACAAAACTCACTCGTTTCCACTTATCATCCACCATCCATTTCCGTCTTTTCATATGTGTTCTTGTTTTCAAAAATCAAAGCCGAAACAAGCGATTGAAGACCGAAGATGAAGAGGCAAAGAAATTTTGTTGCAGGCAAGAAACCATATGTCAAAGAAGGAGTAAAAGGTCGGTGGACTGACGACGATTATAGGGCTTCAAGGTTTTGGGAAGAAGCTGGTCACAATGGTGGTGGTGCTGCTCAGATGTTGGTGGTAGTCGGTGGTGACTGGTGAAGATGAAATCGTTGTTCTGGTTAATCAATGATGAAGGTTGAAGTGTGAAGGGAGAATCAATTATGGTAGTTCTAATGGAGTTAAGGAAATGGGGGATGGGAATCGCTGATGTAAAAGAGGGGGTGGGTGGAGGTTTGGGTTTTAGTTTAGTTAACTTTGAAAATTTTCTAAATGGCCCCTGATTAATTTGTTTTTTTAACTTTTAGTTCTTCAATGGCATTTTAGTCATTTGACTTGATTTTAGCAAAAAAACTAACAGGAGTGAGCATTAGTACCCAATCTCGTGAAAAAATGAAACATCGGATACTAAGGTAGGGAAAAAAGATAACTAGTACCCAAACATGAGAATTCTGCTAAACCATAGGTACCATTTATGTAATTAACTCTATTAAGTTATACCATGTAAATAATAATCCAAACAAGTTCTAACGCCAAGAATCACAAAAAAATCATAATCTAAACAAGTTTTAACGCAAAAATAAAACGAGTTTATCATTTTCATCACTTAAAAAATCAACATATTGACTTTCATTACAAAAAACACAAATATAAATAGATATAAACATAAAATCTATGAAAATCAAAACATAAAAATATACTTTTTATGACTGACCCGGTTCAATAGCGGTTCGGTTCCGGTCCGACCGGACCGGTTCGTACGGTTCGAAGCGGTTCAGAAATATTAATCAAACCGTGTCTAATTAAACCAGAATTATTAAAAAAAGCGGTCGGATCACGGTCCGACCGGTAGGACCAGCCGATTTAACAACACTGGTAATTTCACGGAATTGTTAATTGTATGAATTTTAATTAGGGGTTGAATGATTCATATATAATTTTCAACATTTGGTGTTTGTCCGTAGCTATTTTTGCTATTAATGGCTCAAATCCTTTGCTTGGATTGTAGAGGTTAATGATTCTTAATTTCTTATATGATACATTTCTTATATCTTCACATATGATATATTTTGACATAATAGGGGGATTCATGTGAGAAAGTTAAATATTACGAGTAGAAAAAGAACTTACTAAATTTTCATTCTTAAAAAAAAAACTTTTTTAACATATATAAAAATGATTAAAATATATGCAATATATATTCATCAATTTTGAAATTCAAAAAATAAAATTTGTAAAATATCATATATTTGTTAAACCTACCCATGTTGAGTTATATGCAGATTATGTTAGTTATACATAACCTACAGATGTGTATGTTTACTTAGAAAGCTAAAACTACATATGAAAAAAATATGTTAATGATTTTTTTAGTTTATACCTTACATATTTGTGTGTAGGAAGTAAACTTTAAAAAAATAAATAAACCATTACCAAGTTTTTTTATTGATTTAAGTTTCTTATTTTTCTTCTCGCAATATATGAATTTTCTCAAATAAACTTCATCCTGACATTACTATGTCTTAACTTTAGACTGTTTGTTTGGTATACGTATTTGGTGATAAAGCGATTCGTTTGTGGCTGTTGAATTAAGATTTTAGAGTGCATTCGGTAAACAAAGCTGTTAATTCAAAAGGAATAAATAATCTACCCAATTCTTGTTACTCATATGTATACCATAAGTCAAATAATAATCTATACACAATTCTTGTTACTTTGATATTTTAATTTATGATAATAAACGTACACTTACAGTTCATATTACAGTTTCACATGGTGGATTCCTCTTGTTTCCTCTCATTAATTTAAACAAGTGTGGCATTCACAAATATATATCATATCAATGTGTGTGGTCCCATAATTGTTTGGATACATTTTCGAAAAGTTAAACAAGTCGAGTCGGTTCAACCCGACCGACCGAGCTCATTACCAGATAATAAAGTCTATAAATAGGCTATATAGCTTCTAACTCTCAACAACACAAACACACTTGTCTAAAGATCCTACCACAATAGTCATGAACTATATGCATTCAATGGTCTTGTTTCTCGTTGTTATCATGAGCATGAGTCTAGTGTCATGTTCTTCCTCTAATAATGAACCGGATATACTTATGGTCGTGGACGATCAAATGTCCACTATGCACCCTGATGGAACATGGATAACTAAGGTCCCTCTAAAATTTTATCACATGCATATATGATTTTTATGAATATTATGTTAGTTTATTATATGCATCTTAGTTTAGTTAAGCTAATGAGAGATATGTGCTAAGGATATATTATAGGGGCATTTGCATATATCCCCCTCTAAACCTTATTAATTGCATATATACCCAACAAAAAAAATTTATTGCAAATTTCCCCTTATTAGGAAATAATATTGCATATTTACCCTTTTTGATATATTTTAGGAAAAACTAAATTATACATTGACTATTTTACCCTTACTTAATTAGCTTATAAAAATATTGCATATTAAATCATAATTAGATATTGAAAACCACCATACAACAAAAACATCCAAAATATTAATTTCAAGTACACACTAATACTAATTAAAGGATGGATGCGTATGCGTGATACATAGAAGACGATAGAGATGGAGGAGACTTCGACATTTGGTTATATGGTGTTTTTTAGATGATTAGTAGTAGGGTTTTTAGTATTTGAAAGGGTAGTTTGGTCAACATAATAATTATCATAAATGATGGGTATATATGTAATATTAAATTTGAGTTGGGTAAATACGCAAATACATTAGTTTATAGGGGGATATATGCAAAAAGTCCTATATTATATATGAAATTAAGATTCTTACTAGAACTGAAACCAGTTTTCATACATTATTTTAGTTACCAAATCAACTCTATATTTATAATGGTATTCAAAAACAAAATAAGTATTTGTCGGTTGCGTTCTTATGTGCAGATTACTGACAATCCGGTTCATATCGGGCGATTCGAGATTGGAGATGGGAAGTTATTGACACTTGCACGCCTTGTGAAAAAAGATAGAAATTGCATAAATATTGACCAACCATGTGGTGCGTTAGATTGGTGTTGTGAAGGGCTTACATGCACTGGGATCATCGAAGGAGAGTGCCGCAATGACTCTTTATGCCATACATTGGGCCAATCGTGCGACTTTATCCATCCATGTTGCCAGCCTAATACATGTAGCGGAGGATTTTTTTCATCAGTTTGTGTCCGTCAAACCTGATCTTAAGCATATGTAAACTCTCTTTGTTAATGTTTGGGGTACGTGTGCATGTGAAACAAGCAAGGTGATATATATGTATGAATAAATATTGTTGGCTTGTATTAATATATATGTATGAATAAATCTTGTTGCCTTGTTAATTTTATATATATATGTATGAATAAATATTGTTGGCTTGCTTTCTATATATGTAAGTATGTTTGTTTAGAATAATGCATGGAAATATATATAATGTTTCATGTACTATGAACTATCTATATTCTATAATAAAATGGGTTATTGGATTTTAATAATTCAAACTTTAATGAATTGGCCGATATTAATCCCAACTTTAAAAATTCCCTCTAACAGTCCCAACTTGTAATTTATTTTCCTCCATCGAGCCTTTTATAACGGATACTCAAAAAACCTACCAGACCATTTTTGTGTCTTACTAAAACCTTACCCGAACATTTTTGTGTCACACTTATAAAAGGTTCGATGAAGGAAAATAATTTACAAGTTGGGACTGCCACAGACAATTTTTAAAGTTAGGATTAATATCAGCCAATACATTAAAGTTCGGATTATTAAAATCCAATAACCCTAATAAAATATATAATTTTTACAATGTAATTGGTGATATTTGATGGTTATGAACCCTCCCTTGATCGTTTCTTTCTCTTCTCTTATTTTCCTTATTCACTCTGTGTTTTCTGGCGATTATCGCTGTATGTTCTCCGTTAGCAACTCACTTTGTGACTTATGCCGGTGTTGTTTTCGTGTTTTTTTTTGGATTTGACGATCTCAGTTGGGGTCTTAGTGGGTTGCTGGTAGTTTTTCCGGTGGAGACAAAATGGTGGTTGTGTGGTAGATATACGATGTGCTCATGGGATGTTCCATGGTTGCTTTTGCAGTCATTGTTTCTGATGTCGATGATGATTACAAGCTCATGGATTTGTGTGACCTAAGGTTTTCCTGATGATGGTTTTTGATTTATGGATTTGTGTGGTCTATGGTTTGTGACAGTTCATGATTTGGTTTTGCATTTTGTTGTTCCCGCAGTTTGTGCCGACGATGGTTGTCGGCCTTTAGATTTGTGTGGGGTTTAGTGTTTTGATGGTGGTTGTGGTGGTGGAGATGTGAATTTGGCGGCAATGTTAATGGTTGGTGATGTGTTTTTTTTCCAGATCTTGATGGTTGAACAGTGACTAGATCTTTGATTACATAACAAGTCTGAATTTTATTGTTGATGGATAGTGTTGTGGATGATACCATAACTGTGATGATTGTCACACCTCGACCGATGGCGAAATTCTCGGCTCGGACAAAGTGAATCAACTGTCCATAGACCATGATGCTAAAATAATTGAAATATCATAAATTGAAATTTCATTGATTACAAGACATTAAATTTCAAATAAACAAATAGTACAACAATTTGAATAATTTATTGATTAACTAGGTCCACACATGTCCTAGATTGTGAAGCATCTTGAATAACAAATAAGCTGCATTTCCTGAAATCCTGTGAAAAGTAATCTGATTAGCTAATGAATTAGCTGGTGAGTAAATACATGTTTGCATACATATAATTAATGATTAAAAGGATAAAAAGATTCAAAATGTTAAAAGAATTCAATTGTCATGTTATGTCAAGACTCTTAGTGCAAAAGTGTAACATACAAGACAATAATCAACCCTCGATAAATGTAGCCATGTAATCACACTGATTAAGATATTGATGAATATGGATAAAATGATTAATTCAGTTATAATCACCCAATAATAAGGGAGTGAGTTTTTAGGTGAACAGATCTATCATGGATAACCGCCGGTTAATAAATTAATGATTATGCAAGAATAATTGTTTATCAAGCTATACACACATAATTGCAAGTAATAACACAAACATGAATTGAATTGATTGAACTTGATGAAATGAATAAAATGATAAATGTTAAACATGATTTAATAGTTCACATGTAATCACCCAAAAATGTAAAACTGAAAAAAATGAGCTACGAATACTCACTTGGATTAATATCAAGTGATGAACACTAGATAGCTTGCGAAAATGACACCGAATGCCTACTAGTAGAAAAAATTTCAAAATCATCACAAACCTCCATTTTTCTTTTCTATTGAAATTTCTACTTAGAAATTAACCTAAAAGATGATGTCTAAATTTGAATAACGGATTAAGGATTCTACGGTCGATTTCAGATCCAGGGTCTCCAATGGATGTGGGGTCCTTAGATAAAGAATAAATATATTTATAATAAACGATTAAAGTACACTATTATCCTTTATATTGAAAGTTGGTGATTTTGAACAGTAACCGAGGTTAAATTCGTAATTTCACATCTAGGGGTAGTTATGTAATTTTATGTGTGGGTATTTTATAACCCCTAACCCTTTTCATCATCTTCATTCTGTCTCTCTGTTTCTACCGTTACACACGCACTCTCTGTTATATGTTCGACCTCCGGCGAGTGTTGCCGGAGTTAATTTGACGCCATTGTTTAACGCCAATGATGGTAGCCGATCTTCGGATCTGTGTTGCCTAGGGTTTGCAATGGTTGTCGCCGATGTGGTTGCCGATCTTTGGATCTGTGTGGCCTACGGTGTGCGATATGTTGTTGCATGTTGTCAGATCTGTGGGTTTTTGTTGTGGGCGATGTCGTTTAAGACTTCTTTGATGTTTGTTGTATGTTAGATTGGTGCCTTTTTGTTGATGGTGCTGGAGTGATTGCAAATTTTTTTACTCCACCGGTGAGTATGGTACTTCCTTTGTTGTAGTGATCGGAAAATTGTTCCCATACGGTTACCGTTGTGAAATGGGATCACTTTGCTTTTTAGTGGGTTATATGCTATTTTAGTTGAACGATGGATTTTGGAAATCAGTTGCAGGTTTGTGAAGGTGAAAGTAAAACCATATTTGTTGGGTTATCACTTAATTTATGCATGAGTCCGATTTGTTAAATATTAGCTCTTAACCATTTGTTTTTCGGTTGTTTGATCTTTATTGTTATCCTTTATATTGAATGTTGGGTGATTTTAAACAATGACACACAGGTTAAACTGTTTCTAATTTGGGGCCTATGGTGATGGTCTGGTGGCAAATGGTGGTGGGTGCTTTGTGTTGTGTGAGGCTATGATGAGTTACACCACCTTTTACAGAAAATATTGTAGATGACGACCGGCATGGCAGGTGTGGATGGTGAGTTTAGCACTGGCAACCCACCTAGCTGTCAAAAAATTGTGTGTGCTCTGAGCCTAAAAAAATGTTAGATTCATTTATTTGGTTTAGTTGCAAATTTGTTTTCATTCATGTTTTTATTGATTTGGTTTGAGGCTGAAATTTGTTTCTCGGTTTGGGTTTTTGGTTTAGGTAGGTGCACTGTCGAAGTCGGAAGTACATACCTATTCTATTGTTTTTCTTATAATTGATTTTATTTCTAATAAATTTAAAATGATTTTTATGAATCTGAAAATGTATTAATGAATGTATGGTTTTGTTGTGAGTTATATATAAAAACTCATTCCTTGATGGCTTAACTTTTTAATCTTTGATTTCTGGCTTCAATAGTCATGATTCATGACTATACAAGAGCGCAACTGATTTGGAAGTTTGATACCAGTTATAACAGGGATACCAGAAGTCATGAATTTATAAATAGGTTAAAGTGAATGGAAGTTTGATATTCTAATTCTTGCCATAGAGTTAAAGTGAATGGAAACCGAGAAATGTGTGTATGTGCACTCATTGTGTTGCAGTTGAGATGAAAATGCGAATAAGTTTGAGAAATGAGAATTGATTCAATTTGTACCATAACGGTAAAGATTTTGTTTTATAATCTTAGCTGATAAGTAAGTTTTATTAACGTCACTTTTAAATACGGACTACAAACAAAGAGAAAACCGATAAAAACAAAGCTCGCGCAGCGCGCGAGCCAACGAATACATCTAGTTAAGTTTAAAGAAATGTTGTTTAAATTAGATTTGAATAATACCTTTATAAATATCTATAGTTGGTATATATATATATATATATATATATATATATATATATATAACTTTATAAGTTTAATAATAGCTAATATATTAAATAACTTTAATAATATCATGTTAATTGGCTAGTAATAGTTGAATAAACGGGTAAATAAATTACAATGTATATATAATGGTTAATGATGATAAATAAATTATTCACTAATTGGATTTTGTAAACTAATTAATGAAATGATGGACTAAATTAGGTTTCTAATGAACTAAGTTTTAGCTTATTTAAGAATAATCATTTATCAAAAAATGATTAAGCAAGTTAAATAGGTGTTATTGTATTTTGATTTATAGTAAATCACGATTAGCAATCTGGGCCATCAAGTAGGCTAATAAATATATTTTCAAAACATAGAAAGACAATTGTTTTTAACAAGAGTAATTAATTTATAAAAACACAATAAGCTAATTTACGTCATTGTCAATAATTAAACAGAAGACACTTTCTAATACTAAATTTGTTTAGTTTAATTGTAGTAATATAACCTATTAACCTTGTTAATATTATATTTACGTGCCTTGCACCTTTTTTGCCCGTGGTTTCTCCGATGTTTTATTAGCTTTGTTGTTGTTCTTCTTCTTTTTTCTTTTTATGGATTTGTTCTCGATATTATTGTGCCGTGTGTGTGTTGCCGATTGTTCTCCTGGTTGTTTGCTGTGGGTCTATATGCGGTGAAGTTTCATTGTTTTTATTGGGTGTTGTAATTGTTGTTAATGTTCTTATTGGGTGTTGTAATTGTTATTAGTGTTTTTATTGGGTGTTGTTTAGTATTGTCGTGTTGAAGTTGTTGTTTAACGTTTACTATTTGCTATTATGTTTTGAATCACAAGCATCTTTATTCGATCTATGTTTGCTTCTACTTTTTGTTTTTGCATCTCTAGGGTATTAAATGTCACGATATTAAACTTCATTAAAGACTGTTCGGTAATTTTCATATGGTTGTTTGAAGGAGAAATAACTATAACAATTTGATTGTTATTAGGGATCTATATAATATTAATTACTCAATTAGTATTTGAGTTTGAGTAAACTTAGTTTAAGTTTATTATTATGTTTATTATTATGTTTATGGTGATCGGTGTATGCGAAGATGGCTGGTAGTCAGACGAATGTTAAGATGCATATGGATCGGTGAAGAAATTAGTTACTAAAATGGTTAAATCCATACAAATTCATAGATGAAAATGGCAAGTGGGGGTGACACCAAAGTGGTAGAATCCATGCAAATCTAGGGACGAAATGGAAAAAAAAGTTACTTAATTCCTAATGTTGTTTGGTAAAAGAACTTCTTTGGCAAATTTGAAAACAGAATATGACAACAAAACTACATAATAACTAGAGTGGTCGAAATCATATAAATTAAAGAACAAAAAATATTATGTTAGTATGATGATGATGCATTGATGTTAACAATAATAACAATAATAGTTCTTGTCCTTGATAACTGAGTAAATTTATTTTTGGGTCTTTATAATATGGCAAATTACGGATCATGATCTTTTGGTTAAATAGTTGATTTTTTGCATTTTACTTTTTGACGGTTAAATTTTCCAGTCAAGTCCCCTCATGTGCAATGAGGGCATTTTAGTCATTTTACCTGTAAATGACCAATCTTGTAGCAATATTATAATAATAATAATAATTTGTTATAAATATATATTATTCTATATATTAATGTGGTTATCAACACCTAAAATAGATTAGCTTATTCCCTAAGTTTCCTTCTCCTATATATACATCGTATTGTATCTCTTGTATGACATACATTTGATCAATGAAATCATCTCTTCCTCTCTATTCTTCTACTCATATTCATATGCTATTAGGCTTGTTTTACAACACGTTATCAGCACGAAAATGCTTTTTCAAAAACCCTAGTTTTTTTTTTTTGTTCATAATTACCAGTTGCAAAAGCGGTTGTTCTTTCTTATTGCTATTAACCACCCACTTTAGGTAAATGAGTTCGTAAATTATGTTTCCATTCTTGAATAATATGCTAGTCTATATTTAACTAACACAGCCGAACGTGCTCAATGAATATTTGATTCTTATTGTGTTATTAGATGGTTATTTATTTTCAGAGATATGTTTCAAAATTTCAGAATTTAGTTTTTCTAAAAAGTCGATGGTTTTGGGGATCTAATTAAGTTGGAATTTGCTTTGACCAACAAAGCTACTATGTTTTCTTAATTGTAAAAAGGAATCTAGAATGTTTTCATATGGATTTCGTGGTTCATGGGCTAATTTTTTTTTAAGAAACTCAATTATATAGTTTTATGTCCTTCTCAATAGTTTAAAGGATTGATATGTTTAAAACGATTTAATAGGGAGTTATTTGCCTGTTTAGAATTTCTTTTAAAATTCCACAAAGCCATAGGGATCATGAACGATCTCATTACCGGTTGATTCGTCAAAGTATGTCGTTCAACCGAACTATTAAACAAGGCTCCAAGTAAGTTTTTATCTAAATTCATTATATTTGTCATTTTCTAATCATGCACTACCTATTGGTATTAATTTCATATATGGTAGGTTAATTCTATAGCTTTTATCATCGATCAGTAGATCACTATTTGAAAATATCATGAAAGGAAATTTTCACCTCTCATACAATAATCCTTTTTCTTTATGTTCGGAATGCACATTCTTTTATCAACATACACATTACAAGATTGTGTATAAACAGGATTTAAAGTTAATCGAAAGATTCATAGATCACTTACTTTTATGGATACAAAATACTATAAGAATGATGTCTAATGGTTTTCATTGTGAGATTATAACTAGTACAATTGTATGTCTTTTATATAATTATTATCTATACTATATGTAGATATAATAAATATTCATATTATTGATAAAACAAATAAAATAAAAGATCACAAATAGTTGGTTTATTATTACTATTAAGAAAGAGCATAAATATCTTTAGATATGACACCTGAAGTGTCATATTTTTTAAGATCAATGTAATGATCATTTGACAAAAAGTTGTAAGATTCAAGATCAAAGTTTTTGCATTAAAGATATGACACCTGAAGTGTCATACTCTCTAATCTCATTAACAAATGACAAAAGGTCTTAAGATTCAAGATCAAACTTCTTGCATGAAAGATATGACACCTGAAGTGTATTCTTTAGCAAAAGGTCATAGTTTTAAAGACCGATAGTCTTGCATGACTTGGACAAATATGAGTTCTCAAAGATGTTGTATGAAGAGAAAGTTATACTCCATAATTCTCATTAGTATTTACAGATTGTCGTAAGATTTAAGACTAATAAGTCTTGTATGACTTGGAAATATAGTTACTTCTCAATTGATTTTACGTGTAGAGAAGATTATTTATGAGTTAAATTGGATAAAACAATTTCTACTGACATACCTTAAATATGCTCCTGAAGTAGCAATATTATGAAAAAAAAAAGGTATTGAAGGATTTTAAATCCGTATGTCTGAGAAAATAACGAAAAACCGTTAAACTTGTACGGTTCTACTTCATCCTATAAAAGAGTATTGCTATAGGATGATTGTTATAAATGTCATGATTATGGACATTGTAATGATAAAAATGAGATCAGCCACCAAAGTGGTAAAAGAGATTGAACAAATGATAACACTATGGAATTGTGTTGTTCTCTTGTATTAAAAATTTCATATATCTATGTGAAGAGAAGATTATTTATCAATAAAATATGGCTAAAGCCATTATCATTTGCACACCTTTAATATGCTTATGAAGAAGCAATATGATGAAAAGTTTTGAATGGATTTCATATTTGTATATCCGTGAATTTAATATGAAAAAAATTGTTTGGTTTTACTCCATTCCTCGAAGTGAATGTGAGTATATATATACATCGAGTAAAGGTTGTGTCTATGGATATAGTTCAGGAAATTGTAATGATGTCTATGTTAATAATGAGATAGACCATCGCATGTGGCAAACAAAAAAAAATGATTGCATGAGAACAAAGTGTGAAGAAGATAAAAGGTATTATCCATGATAGCATGAGATGATAATTTCTTGTATCTTCTATCGTGTAAGCATATGTGCAACAAAATTCATATACGATTATAAACTAGAAGTTTATAGATCATGATTATATATATTGGCATGATCGGTTAGACCACACCGAGTCAATGATGTGAAACGTATCGAAGAATCATGGATTCTCCTTGACAAGTAAAGATATAATGTTTGCTCTCAAGTGAAGTTGATTGTTTACCAAATAAAGTAGGGTGTAATCCCTTAAATTCTGGAACTGATAAAGGATAAATATATCCTAGTGTGTATACCATTTAGAGTTTTAAATCGATGCATCGTCTAAATGGTTATTAAATTCACAACTTGAAGTTTGTGTATATAAGTGGCTTAGCTAATGAGATAGCAAGCACATTAATCCAGATTACCATATTAATTTTGGTATTAATTCTCAAAATACTAATGATCATTGGAATAAGTGTTTGAACTTTTATTGCTTATATCCATACACTAATTGCTTTTGTTGAGTTGGGCCACTCAATTGATTGCAAAGCTAATGATCATAAGAGCAATGTCGTGTTTGTGAACATGTTATTTTTTGTACATTCATTCACATCAAGCCAACAAGTTATATTAATTTCTCCCCATTTTAATTGGTTTTTGGTCAGAAACCAAACATCTACCATCTAAGAGTTTGGGTTGTGCGGTATACTTTGTAACTATTCCACCACAACGCACAAAGATGGAACCTCAAAGGAGGTTGTGAATACATGTTGGGAATGAATCTTATTGATCTTTAATCAAAATTCCCAACATGAGTGGGAGATAAAAAGCAGCTGGAAAATGAAATAAGTTTGAACGAATTGTCTTTGTATCATATTGATCCTCAAACTGATAATGTGAACTAGAAGTTCAAAAGATAATTCGTCGTTTACCAGACATATTCACTGACCTTAAAAGAGTGACTAATTCACATATAATGAGCTGCTAATGCTCCGATTAAGATTAGTGTCCTAGAAGGACAACTACACATATGTAGTGGAGTCTATGGCACGTCTTATACGTGATAGACTAGTCGATTCCAAGAATAAAATCCTCGTAAATGGAGCAAATACTAAGATGGTCAAGTTGAGGTATAATATAAGTGTCTCCGGAAGAGACAATAGACATTATGGTTCTAGATGAACCTCGGGTACCTGAATATGAAGAGATCTCAATAAATAAATAATGTCTAAAAGAATTGTATGGAATCGATATAAAATCGACGTCGATGATACTTTATGTATTATTATTTAGCGCTTGAAAATATGAAAACAATGAGGATCAAGATCTAAGACTTGCCTATGAATGAAAAGTTAATAATGATTGGCCAAAAATGAAAAGACACAATAAGGCAAAGTTTATTTCTCTAATACGTTGGATACAAAAGGTCTTTTATATGAAAGCAAAAAGCGAAAAGAATGATGGCACAAGGATTTTCGCAAAGACCTTAACTGATTTTGAGGAGACATATTCTCCCGTGGTGGATATAATTTCATTCCAACATTTTGTTAGTCTGGTAGAAAAAGAGAGAATTGATATGTGTCATATGAAGCTTGTGATTCACTTAAAGTGATGTAATGTAAGTTCTCGAGAACATTTTGATTGTTTAATACATTATAAGTATTACACATCACTGAATTGATATAATTGGAAATTCGGATGAGTTTCCCATAGCCGTTGAGTGCTTAATATTAATTGTGAAACATCTTAAGGATGTAATTCTTGTGCCCAATAAGAATTCACTAAAGAAACTATGGTTATGATATCTCAACAATATTATGTACAAGAATAGTACATTATAGAATTTGGAAATGAAAAATATATTGTTGATGAGATGTTTACATATGATTCGAAAATCAATGCACGAATTTGAAAAGTTTATGCGCCAAAATTATTGATGATTGTACGCAAATAAATAATTAGTCAAACTGAAAGAAGTTTGTGAAAGATTATAAATGCCGGAAGCATTGATATCAAAACCCCAAAAGTCTATTCTATTGAGTTAACAAGACGAGTATGGACTAATATAGTTGAGTCGAATGTGATATAATCAACCTAGTGATTGTCTCATATGTAAGAGATATAGATATGATATAAATGGTCCATAAGTTCTTACTAAAAGAACAAATGAGGTTTATATAAATTGTATATCATATGTTGAAATTACCATCATATCTAGTGAAAAGATGGAAAATAATTCAAATTGTTGAAGAAAGAATTTTAAATTAAAGATGGTAGTACAAATATTTATGTCTCGATTGGCATGTCGAGCATTTGTATAATGTTAAGTTTATCCACCGTTCAAGTTACATCAAAAGGATATTAAAACTTACGGGCATCATATCTTATCAATCTGGTAGAAACTATTTGTCAAGATATACCATAGTTGAATGCAATTGATGTGTTAGTATTAAACACGATTACACATATGAATTATTGTTAAGATATAGCTTATGTCCAACTAGAAGACGCTGGATTATGGTAAAACATATATTTTGGTTAAATCTTCGAGGTATAAATTTTGGGTTTATGTTTTACTAACCCATCGAAACAAGTTTACTAAGTTTTTGCAGATTAAATGAATATGGAAAATATTATGACATTTGCTTATAAGATGAGGCATTACATGAAGATTATAGAGTATTGCTCAACCTAGAAGAATTGCACATCAAGGGTTCAAGCGAGAACCATTAACAACAGAAGTTTTGGTCCATTTCATAGAAGATCAACACAAATCGTTTGACGGATATTTAAATGAGGGGGAGTCTTACACGCTGCACTCTTTTTCCCTTAGCTACGGTTTTGTCCCACTGGGTTTTCCTGGCAAGGTTTTTAACGAGGCAGCATCCACGAGCGTATGAGGTTGATAACCAAGGGGGAGTGTTATAAATATATATTATTCTATATATTAATGTGGTTATCAACACCTAAAATAGATTAGCTTATTCCCTAAGTTTCCTTCTCCTATATATACATCGTATTGTATCTCTTGTATGACATACATTTGATCAATGAAATCATCTCTTCCTCTCTATTCTTCTACTCATATTCATATGCTATTAGGCTTGTTTTACAACATAATTATATTATTATTATTATTATTATTATTATTATTATTATTAATAAAGGGAGTTTAAGGCAGTTTTCTAATTACTTGTTATCATCTTTTCAACACCACCACCAGTCCACCACCCCACATCACCACTACCAGAAGCAATAAAATCGAAGATGGCTTTGCATGTGACGATGGGCAGATGGTGTTATGGTTAGCATTTAAACAACGTGAATCCCCCTTTCATATTGTAACAACGTTTGAAGCCCTAATCAGTTCATGGTTTTGGTCAGCGATTGATAATGTGGTAAGGGATGGTGATAATGGTTGTGGGTGATTAAGATTTATGTGATAAGAGATGGTGATGCTGATTGATTTAGGGTTCAATGGTGATGGTTATTGTGGTGATGTAGGGGTTGATGGTGGTGATTTACGGTGCTTTTTTTCCCACACATCCTAGACGAAAAAAATGTCGTGGTGATGCAATGATGGTGGTGAGCTTCTAAGATTTCAAGACCGATGTTTTAGGGCTTTTGATCGGAAGGAGAATATGATTCGATTGATGTACTCTTAAAGTTATCTCGAAACAGTGCTCCGAATTACATAATTTTTACAACCGATTGAAGCACCATTAGGTTTAAACACCCGATTGAAGCATCGTTTTGTCGTTCGGAACGCCGTTTCAAGGTAACTTTTATATAAATCGACTCGTATTCTGCTTCCGATCAAAATCCCTAGAACGTTGGTTTGGAAGTCGAAAAAAAACTTAACACCATCAAAAAATATTAACGTCGGTCTGTTGGTTGTCAAAGTGTTAAAAATTGGAACCTTTCCAACCAAATCGATAGTTAAGACCAGTAGAAACAAAAAAATGATAGTTGTGATTGTTTAAAACCAAAGGTTATTGGATTTTAATATTTCCAATTATGGGGTATTGGTTGCTGCCATTCCTATCTAAGACTCTCACTTTCACCACTCTCAACTTAAAATTTCACTTGCTGTGTCACTCCACTTTTATCCACGTGACTCTTTTATCCTACGTGACATGCGTATGTGGCATAAATACATAGTGACACAACAAATATAATGTTAAGTTGGAAGTGATGAGAGTGATAGTCTTAGTCAAGACTAACATTGACCAATACCCCATACTTAAAAATATTAAAATTCAATTACCCTAAAACCAATACACCATAAACTAAAGACTCCTAATACAATTATAATTCAATTGCGTTAGACTTTTACTTGATATCACATGACACATAACTCGTGTACTGCATGTTATTGCCCATCACCGACTTGTGATTGGGTTCTTGGACCGGCCCACTTTCGGCCCAATATAGATATATCCAAAAATAGCCCAACAGATTATAGTCG
Organism: Tagetes erecta; assembly: GCA_030867185.1. Classification (NCBI taxonomy): domain Eukaryota; kingdom Viridiplantae; phylum Streptophyta; class Magnoliopsida; order Asterales; family Asteraceae; genus Tagetes; species Tagetes erecta. The sequence continues at coordinate 1,501,664 of CM061489.1, read as the reverse complement.
AAATGAAGGTTTTCGGGTGAATTTTTGTGTTGTATTTGGTCACATGTTAAGTTTTTAAAATAATTTTATATTTCAGAATTATCGAACCTTTAATCTGTTAATCTTTTAGTTATAGGGTACATCACTTAACCACCATGACGTCCCCTTTGAAAGACTCAGAGTAAACACATGCCTCTAAATGCTCTATCAAACTGAGTTTAAACGTATGTTTCAAACAAAGCTTATTGATCAAATGATCAACATGAAAAACACATAAACGCAACCGATATAGGAAACAAATTTCGAGCAATTAAATATAAACATGGTTTGTATCATAAAGTAATTGACTAATAAGAACTGAAGAAGACAAATGGCCCTAATAGCAATATCAAACTCTAATTTTTATCTATAAATATTATTAAACTAACCTAAATCTTTTTAATGATTTTCATCACTCTAAATTTTCTTACAATCTAAGAGCTCCATATTTTTGCAACAAATTTTCAACAACAACTTGTGAGTTTTTTTATTTATTTCTTTCATTTTTTTTCTTTTTTCTTTAATTTTTCTTCCTAAATACTTGAAACATCATCTAGGAATTTACCATATAACAATTCCTCACTTGAGTGAACTCACTTTATTTTGGTAAATCACCATTTTGAGGTTCGAGTTATGATTATTTTTCTTAAACCTTATAAACAACTTTCACTTGATTACTTAGCAAAAGTAGTTACTTTATTTATGTATTTTTTTTGCACGCATGATCATCCGAATCATCAACTATTGATGGTTTGTGCAATGGTGAAACACTTAAGGTTATGATACCTCAATGCTTGAGTATACATGACTATATAAATAAATAAATTTACTATCTCCTAACTATAATTAACCCAATCCATGGTTAAATATTATGTGTCTCATATGAGTTGTGAACTCAATTAGGTATGGTCATCGAGTATACTAATGAATTTGTTAGATTTGGGACCATTAAATAGTTAGTTACTGTTTGTGGTACTAATTAAATATCATGGTATTTTAGGATTTGTAACAATTATGTTTTTGTAAGGTTGATGCCGCTTAGATGACAATTTTTGTAGATGTTGCTTTGATGAGAATTTTGGAGTTTCTGACCACCAATTGTCTCGAGTCGGAAGCTTTGTTGCTTCTAAATGTGGTGAATTAAGCACTCATACTTTGTAAGATGGTATAAGATCTTTGTTTTTCTTTTCGATAACTCTCTCCGTTCAATTTTAAATGTTCATCTTTTCTTTTTTGGTTGTTTCAATTTAAATGTTCATTCTAAAAATAAAAGTATAATTTTTAATTTTACCCCTAATTATGTAATACCAAAACTACTTTATGACTAAAAGACAAAAGATTATAATGACATTATTGTCATTTTATAAGTTAAATTATATAATAGTCTATTTTTTTTTAAACTTTATTGATTCCATGACATTTAAAATGAAACGAAGTAAGTATAATATTATTACATGCATCGGTTTTCTGTAAGTGGTGGGTCAATAGGCTAATTTAAATGTGTCAAATGTGGAAATGATATTAGATCACTTGAAGTAGTATTACATTTTTTTTTGGTATCAACGTGCTTCACATGTACACATTCAATTATTTATATACTACTAAATGGGAAGGTCGGTGCTTTGCACCGGCCTTTCCCATCCCGCCGCGTCGCGTTTTAATTTTTTCGTACTTTAACGTTTAACGTATTAACGGTTTTAATCCCCGACTTTTAATGCATTGACGGTTTTAGTCTCTGACTTTTAACGCATTGACGGTTTAGTCTCCGACTTTTACTAATTGTTGTTTGTGCTCGTGATGAGTTTTTGACTTTGATCTCTTACTCCACTTTGACACATAGTACGACTTTTACTAATTGTCATTTTAGCCCCTGGTAAGTTTTCGACTTTGTTCTCTTACTCTACTTTGACATATAGTACGACTTTCATCGTTTTTTAACATGTGACACGTTACGTTTTTTTGTCGTGACGTACGGAGCATGAGACTTTTTTTTCAACACGTATGACGAAGTCAAATACACAAGACCTGACTGCGTGATCCGGCTGCTGCAACGCGTGGCATGGTATTAAATCTAGTTGTATGAAGATTATTGACTTGTCATGGCAAATTACTATACAGTATATTTAGAATTAAGTCAATTCAAGATTTGTCTAAAAGTCTCAAATTTCAAATATTTATATATTAATCATTTTATCGAAGTTTTTATATTTATGATAAATTCTCTTAGACCATGTGTAGTGGTAGAAGAAAAAAAGGCTAAAAACACCATTATCTCTTTACATCAAATTTTAACAGCAAAATATGTTCAAAGGGTTTATTTGTAGGAAGCACCTAGACACATTTTGGAAATTGAAAACGCCCCTGGTGGTGGTTTTGGGACGTTTTGAAGCGCTTTCGGGTCTTTTTGGTGAGAAAAACAACCCACTACGGATGGTATTACGCACCCAATATATGGCAAGCTTTGAACTTTTGCAAATTGGCCTAAAATAATCTCAACTAACACATATTGGCCGAAAATAATCTCAACTCAGTTTATTCCCTCTAGTGATCTCAAATCCAACCTTTTTGGCTTAGAATGGTCTGCCATTAAGTACAATTAACGGCCGTTAACTTTTTTCGATTTTTTTGGAATTTCAAACCGATGTTTTAGGGATTTTGATCGGGGGGAGGATACGAGTCGATTGATGTAAACCTTACCTTCAATTGTTGCTCAAATTATTTAATTTTAACATCTCATTGAAGCACCGTTAGGGGTTAAACACCCGATTAAAGACCGTTTTGTCGTTTGAAACATTGGTTCGAGGTAAGGTTTACATCAGTTGACTCGTATCTTCATCCGGATCAATATCCATAAAAATTGTTTTGAATTTCGAAAAAAAAAACGAAAAAAAGCTAACAACCATTAAGTGCACTTAACAGCGGACCACTAGAGTCCAAAAAAGTTGGATTTAGGACCACTAAAGAGAATAAACTAAATTGAAATTATTCTTGACTAATAAGTGTTAGTTAGGATTATTTTAAACCAATTTACTTTTTACTTTAGCTATAATGAATTAAATATAAATATCAATCTACCTATTTTAATAATTGAGTAACTCATCCACATGCCATCCTTTTAATTACTCCATATAGGATTTTGCTTAGGTGTCATGTTTAAATTAATTTGATGGAGAATTTTTAGATGGGTCATGGTATGCTCCATATTCGAAATAACCCGATATGTTTAAATTAAAAATTTACTAATTATTATGATATATATCTTAACCCGACATGTTCAAATTAAAATTTTACCAATTATCATGAATTAATACCTAACCCGATATATTCAAATAAAAGATTTATCAACTATTATGATCTATCCTAACCCGATATGTTCAAATTTTACCAATTATCATTAATTATCTCTTAACTCCATATGTTTAAATAAAAAAATAACAATTATCATGAATTATCTTCTAACCCGATATGTTCAAATAAAAAATTTACCAATTATTATAAATCATATCCTTTATTTTAACATATGATTTTTTATATGAATATATTTGTAAATATCCAAATCGATTTAACAAGGGATATGTTAAAAATAAATTTGATATCTAAATTTAGTTAAACCTATAAAACTAAAATCCGTGTAGTACACGGGTAGTAATCTAGTGTGATGTATATATTTCTTCAATTCCATAAATTGGATATGACAAAGCCAAACAATAGAGAGCCAATAGTCCCGTAATAAAAACCTAGAAGAAGCCACCATCATCATTTGGATTTTCGGTAGCCCTCATCCCCTTGTCTTCAACTCTTCGTGTCTCACCACACCACCACCACCACCACCACCACCACCACCACCACCACCATCATCATCACCACCACCACCACCACCACCACCACCACCACCACCACCATTATCATCATCATCTTTTTTTCCCACAACAACCAATGGCATGCTTAAGCACTCTAATCCCTCTACGCACCATTGTAAGCCAAATCCAACATCTCAGTTGAACCTCAACATCAAACGAAAGTCTTAGACCTACCACCTGCGCTAGGCGGAACCACCATGGTGTTTCCGATGGCAACATGTTCTATACAAAATAGTGTCGGATCCTGAACATTTATAGCACGGGGGCAGAAAATCACAGGACCCATAGAATTGAATAATACACAGGGACGAAATCAATATATATATACAAATTTAAGGTATCGGGGTAAAAATCGACACTTCTGTCGACAAAACGCGTAGAGGATGGCGCCTATCCCGACCCCCATAAAGATCCGCCAATGATACAAAATATTGCTCTCCCTTTATGTTTATGATTCACTCATTCTCTCTGTTTTTTCTCTTTAGTGTGTGAGTAGTTGATGTGTGCTCAGTGCAACATAGTATGATGCACTAAAGTTACAAAAGGTTGTAACATGATCCATTAGAGTTGTACACAGAAGTTCCTGTTCCTGTTCATGTTTAATTCTGTTGGTCATTAAACATATAGGGCAATATTTATATTTTTAACAAATAAAAGAAAATTACAAAAAAATGTTAAAAGGAAAACTTGTCACATAGTGTTTTGAAAACCACATAAGTAGTTGGGAAGTTGCTATGACGGTTTATTAGTTTAGTTGGTTCGTAGATCAAAACCAAAAACCGAATCGTATTCATATTCGAAAAAACGAATCGAATTGTGAATTGCTTTAGACTCGGTTGTTAACCGTATACGAATTGTAAATTCAGATACACAAAATACGGTTTATGTGGTTCAATTATATGGATAAACCGAATAACAACCGGTTTAATCGAATAACCGAACTTAATCGGTTTATTCGGTTCGGTTAGGCAAATGTCCAAATTGGTTCGGTTAGTAGTTAGACCAAAAAACACCGAATTGACCAAAATGTGCGATGGTGTTGGTGGTGGTTTGGGTTGTAAATGAGTTGAGTCAGGATAGCCTAGGGCTCGGCTTGTTGATAACGAGTCGAACGATATTGTTTGCGAGTAAACCAAATGGTGATTGGGAGTTTCAAAATCGTCATTCATTTTATTATTGATATGGAATTGCAAATGGAAAATGTACCTGATTCGCATTAACTTGACTGTGCAATAGCAATCTCTAGGTTAAAAGACTTTATATGTGGGTCAAAACACTAAGGTTTTTGACCGGATTCAACAAGCTTCACTTGTGTTTTTGTGAATGAAATTGTTGAGCGGGAAATGAGTGTGAACCCCTCTAACAAATGACATGTGGCATCCAAAACCATTTTTATTGGAAATTATAAATATAGATTGATTCTACTATTTTATTTGTTTAACATCCTTAAACACCACATAATATTTTTCAAATCTTATTACCTAGCAGACTAATACATGTTAAAAATTTATCAATAAAGAGTTGTCATTGTGACTTTAAAAATCAACTAGATACCGCGATGCATTGGCCGGGTCTTGTTTTTGTGACCTAGTTACACACGCTGCAATTCTGATATTAAAATTTTGACATGTGACATGTGTTGTGCTACGTTGTTGCTTCGTCTGTTAGACGTGTAAATATTAGTTTTCTCTCGCACGTGATATATGAAATTAATATAGTTATGTATGGATAAAAAATTTGTCTCGTAAGTCTTAAAGTCGTAACTATAATTAAAAAACAAAATGAGTTATGTCCATTATTAAAAAAACCGATCGAAACAAAAAGAAAAGTTAGAACATTAGACGAAATGAATTTTTAGTTCAAGTCCACTTAAACAATTGAATATTTATTTCAAGTTTTATAGTGAGGTCAAATTCAATATGATATTGGGTTCATTCTCTAATGTCAAATCCTCGTCATCATCTTCAGATCTTTGTTCTCGCCTGTAACACCCACATCGTTTGGGAAGAAGAATAAAGTTTGCCTTATAAGCTACATGGTGGAAACCTTTCCTATCATAACACGTTTTAAAATCGTGAGGGGCGGCGCATGAGAGCGTTCCGGCTACCAAAGCAAACAATATCATGGTGCGGTTACGCTGGGTTGTTACATCGCCACTCAGTTTTACATTTTCAAATCTATGATTAACGGATTGTAACCGGGATGCATCAGTTTCAATAGTCTTTGACAGTGTCCTTTTCTACTCTTGGAGGAGAAAGTAACCGGTGGTGGTTTGATTTTTACATCTATGTCGATCGAGTAGTCTAAACGAATAATTTGAAGCATCAACCGCTAATGTTACCATTGCTCGAAATAGTGAAATACCCATATTACCGTAGCCAACGACCTTCTGAAGGGTGTGCTCGGTTTGGTTCGGTTCGATTTTTAGCCACCAGCGACACCGAAACCGACATGGTCGGTTAGTAGCGTATGTGCACCCATCGGTTTTTCGGTGTTTGGGTTTTTTTGCGGTTTCGATTCGGTTATCGGTGGTTCGGTTTTTTTAGTTAGCATCCATCGAAGATCATAGATAATCAAATAAGTTTTCAAAGGAATGTTATTGTATAAATAGTTTCCTTACAAATTCAAGCCTCATGGAATTATTATAATAATAGATAAAGTCTTTCAAATCCAAACGGAGAAAATAACAATTTGGATGGCGACAAGTTAAAAATTAAAGAATAACACGAAAGATTAAAGAATAACATTATGAATGGTCACAACTAAATATATATGAAGTATCAAGTTGATAAGTATTAATATTAGAAGCATATGTAATTATGTTTGCATATATATTCACACCTAAAAAACAAATATTAAGATAGAGAGATTGATAGTGAATTAGTGAGCCATACAAGTATGATATGAAATACTAGTGGGCCATACATGTCGGTGTCGGTCGGTTCGGTTTTTTCACTTGTAAAACTGACACTGAACCGGAAAATGTCGAGTTTGGTTTTTTCGGTTCGGTGTTACTTGGTTTTTTGTTCGGTTCGGTTTTAACGGTTTTTCAATTTCGGTTTGTTTAATTCAGTTTTCTGCTCACCCTTATTCTGAAATAATATTACAAATATTTTACTTCAAAAGAAATAATTATAAAGCCCTGTGGATTTATAATATTACAAATAATTATAAAGCCCTGCTCACCTTTATAAAGCCCTTTTGTTTTCAAAAATAGATGTTACCCCATATGTATACTACCAAGTCAATTGTAACATTGATATTTTAATAATTGTGATAATATCTCCGTCACAAGGACCACATCTATCTAGTAAATTTAGATTTTTGGGGGTAATTTTTCTAGGGAGAGGAGAGACTCGTTTGTTTTTTTAAAAGGAAGTTAGAGAGAGAAAATTAAATGGTAGAGTTAATAGAGTCAAAACTTTATAATTAATGGTATTTTTACAAAATATTTATAAATTAATTAATTTTAACTATTTACAAATCATTTAATATTAAATATTTTCAAATCGTTAAATATAATGTTTATAACTTTTTTTTAAATATTTGTATTTAACCCGTGTGTAGCACACAAGTAATAAACCTAGTTAATAATAATCTACCTAATTTCTGTTGCCGTAATATTTTAATTGTATTAATATCTCCGTTAAAAGCATCACATTAATAATAGAGTAAATTGCAAATTTAGTCTCCGTGTTTTGATATCAGTAACAGTTTTGGTCCTTGTGTGTTTATTTTCTAACAGATATGGTCTCGAACACAAATTCTATCTAACTGTCCATTAATGCTCCCTCACATGCGGAGTAAGGGGCTGTTTGGCAAGTGCTGAATGCATGATTAAGTGCTGAATGGTTAAGAGGTCTAAATGGTTAAGAGGTCTGAATGATTAAGTGCTGAATGATTAAGAGGAGCTGTTTGGTTGGACATTTGAATAAGTTTCTAATTTTTTTTCGCTTGTCCCACATAAGAGTGGAGATAAACCATAGTTGCCTTTATATATGCAAATCTTAATTTACTATTAAGTTCTAATGTTACATTTTACTCTAGCACCTACCCGCACGCAGGGGGTGCAAATTTGGTTCGAATTCCTTGCCACAATACGTCGCCCGTACGAATGCAACTCCGAAAACCCGGGTTCGTGCTATTGTGGTTTCAAAATCACTAGTCTTTGTTTTATTTTAAATAGCCCAGCCTAAGATTTTTATGTATTAAAGCCCAGCCTAAATTTTTTTTCCCCTAATCAGGTGATCGTCTTCTTCATCTTCTTCGCACCACACAGATCTACCGATTCAGAGCTCCACATCGTCCTCGTCTTTTTCCGGTGCTTCCTTCGTTCAGGTCTACTGCTTCCTTCGTTCAGGTCGATCTGGTGCTTCTTCCGTTTCCTCTGAACCGTTCAGCATCGCACCAACTCTGAACGGTTCAGAGGCTAACCTCTGACCGATTCAGAGCTTGGTTTCATTCAGCGCCTCACCCAAACACTATCAAACCTCTGACCGATTCAAAGCTCATTCCATTCAGAGCTCATTCAGAGCAAAACAAACAGCCCCTAAAACTTTCATTTCTCACACTCTTTTTGAAATGCGATTGAATAAAAATGTTAACATACGTGACGACCTAGATAAAAGAGGGTGATAAATTACTTTTTTACACCTCGAATGTGGGGCGCGTGTGACAAACTTAACGAAAAATTGGATGGAGTAAGTGTTCCGAATCAGTTCTGTTAAAAAATAAAAATACAAAGACCAAAACTATTAAGGTTAAACTTAAACTGATAATAATATCAATACACAAGTAACAAAACTGCAGTTTACTCTTAATAATAATCTATTCAACTATTTACATTGATATTTTAATTGTATTAATAATATCTCCTTTAAAAAGGACCACATTAATAATAATCCACCCAACTGTTTACATTAATATTTTAATTGTATTAATATCTTCCTCACAAGGACCACATTGACAAAGGTGTATCATTTAGAATTTCACATGCTGGGTTTTTTTAAAGGTGTTTGGTAAATTTTTAATGGTTATTTAAAGGCTTATCTTTTAATGGTTTAAAACCTCTGAACCATTAAGTAATAAAAAGATGTTAAATTGTTAAGATGTAGCCTGTGAATGGTAAACCTCATCCAATTTATCATATTTTAAAGCTTAATTACCTTATAATGGATTTTTAAACCATTAAGAGGTAGATTCATACCGATTATTCAGAGGTTATTCCAATGCTGCTAGGGCTGGCATATCGTGTCAGACACGACACGATAAGAAACGAACACGATAAGACACGAACACGATAAGGCCAAACACGAACACGACACGATAACTTATCGTGTCATTTTTTCCAAACACGAACACGATAAAAAGCAGGTCACACGATAAGACACGATATGACACGATAAAAACCCATTTTAAAAAAAATATTTTTTTCAAAAAAATTCATAAGTCTTAAATACTAAATATAACTTAACATGATAATTCTTAAACCACAAAACAACGAAAGTCCATAAAATAGTATTTTACCATAATAATACTTGATAAACAAATATGAAAAAAGATTAAAAGTTTATCAAAGTCCATAGAAGTCTTTGATCTTTCTACTAATCTCCATCAAAGTACATATTCACCTTCATTTTTCACTAACTTTTCCTGTATATAAATATTAACAGGTGACCTATCGTGTTAACAGATCTTTAACATGTTAAGACACGATAATTAACGTGTCTTTATCGTGTTAACCTGTTAATGACACGACACCTGTTAAGGTCAAACACGAAACCTGTTAATTCCGTATCGTGGCGTGTCATGTTATCATGTTCGTGTCAGAAATTGCCAGCCCTAAATGCTGCTAGCCTGCTACCAAACAAACCATTTCTTTCTTTATTAAATCTATATACATACACACATATCCATAATTCATATATAACATGTGTGGCATTAATTAATGGTATATTGGTTTTCACTGGTCTCAATTATCACTTTATGTTTTCTATCAGTCCTAACTATTGAGTTGGCTGTCAACAGTCCCAACTTTTATCACTTTGGTAACCACTGGTCCGTCGTTAAATTTTTTTTAACGCCGTTAAGTTTTTTTCCAAATTCAATATCGATGCTTTAAGTGATGTGCGTGAAAGTATATATATATATATTTAATAAAGATTTTTCACACAAATTTAGTTTTAAAAAGGGTTTTCACCTAAAAATACTAAATCACACACAGAAAGGCAAGTGTACCTGTCGGCTAGTAATATAGTAAAAATGGTAAGAACCGGATATCAATCCGTGGACACGATAGCTCTCGATACTAAACGTTTGTTAATGTTTGTCCGATTAAAGAGCGAATTTGGGTTTTTCTTAAACTAGCATACAAGGAAAATATTAAACTAAGAGAATTTTAACTAGAGGAATAAAACTATGGAATTAAGATATTATCTAGACTAAGAATCCACTTAACCTTGATGATGAAAACTATTAATTGTGAAGTCAATTTTTCTTATAGGAATAACTAGACTCCGATTAAGGATATCTAACTAAAATGATTCTTTGGAAAACTAGAACGATAAACACATCCTAATCACCTAAAATCATACAATTAAGTCCAATTGATGTCTTTTATGTCAAGAACTAAAGGTAAACTAGTCATCCGGTAAAATGTCCTAGTTTCATAATTAAAGGAAAACTAGAACGATAATCACATCCTAATCACCAATAATTACGTAAAGTAGACAAAATTATGAAATATTCCAACATGTAATTCTCAAACTAAGTCATGCAAATCTAGATATTGTGGCCACAATTCCAAACCTACACATCTAACATGTTTAAGAAATTACAACATCACAATCATCTTTTCAAATATCTTGTGAAAGAAAGCACACTTGTCTAATTTCATGTCATCTAACATTCCAATCATCATTTCTAATATCATGACATAAATCCTACAAAATTCATTTATAAGATTTACCAACAAATATCAAGAAGATGGGTTTTTCAACATGTCAAACTTCCTAACATTCATCAACATCATATGACAATAAAATTGGACAAGCATACAACATCATTGAAATATTACCATAATTTCATCATTGATCTTAACATAAAACATCACCAAAATATTCAAGTTTTATTTATCATCAAAGCATAAGTATCATCCTAATCTAATAATATGAGTGTTTAGCCCATAAGGCTTACAAAAACTACAAGAAACATGATTAAACTAGCTAAAAACATGATTAAACTAATTAAATGTTCAAACCGAAAACAAGCAAGGAGAAGGAAAGATGGTTGGTTGATGATTCTTGAGTCTTCTATGGCTTCCAATGGGTCCAAAAACACTCAAAATCAGTGAATCTTAGTGTAATTTTGCTCTAAAAACTCAACAACCCGTAATGAATGAACACAAGGCTTTTTATAGCAAACAACAGATGTGCACTACCTGGTGCACGGTCGTGCTTTAGGTCGTGCTGGTAGCTACAGTGTTATCTTTTTCGCCCAGGCATTTCGCAGTTTCCATTTTCAGCAAAATCTCGATTCCCGTCTCGAGGTAGCAGGCGCACGACCGTGCTTAGACCAAGCACGGTCGTGCTCGAGTCAAAATCACGAGCACGACTGTGACATCTGCCCCAAACCCGAACCCGAATGCCCGACTCGAACCCGAAGTTGTTATCCTTTTAATTGTACCTAGAATAAAAAGGACAATAAATAATATTTATTTGCCGTTTCTGTGACATCTGCCCCAAACCCGAACCCGAATACCCGACTCGAACCCGAATTTATCCATCGTTAATGTATTCGTAATTATCTCCGTATATGTAACGCCTCTTTATAAAATATATATATATATATATAATGAATATGTCGAGCTTTGCGTTACTCTCGTCTTGAATATATAACGATCAAATTATTATTCAACGTTTACCAAATTAAATACTAAGACAATTATTCAATCTTCAAAGTATATATATACATTATATATATAATTGTATTTTTATAAAAGAAATTTTATAAAGATTATTAAAGATAACAATGCATTAAGTCTTGAAAAAAAACATATTAACGTCAAGAACGAAGTAAAAACGTAGAAACGTCACTTCCATAACCGTTACGTCTCATCTTGGTTAAGTTAGTTAGTTAATGAAATATATAAAACTAACTTTGGGCCAAAACTGTCAAAATTGAAACATACAATAAAGTTTAAACCTTAATTATTTAACAACTCAAACTACAGGGGCCAATTATGTAACATTTTAAATTAACCCAAACCTGAACGCCCCCCCGTACTTCCGGTAGCTGCTCCGGCCACCGACGACTCGTTTCCGGCGATCTCATACCACCTCTTTAGTCGTTTATAATGCAATTAAAAACCGGTAAAACAATCCGTATGCAAAGCTCGATCTCACCTCTTAAATTTGTTTGTAACACTCCAAACAAACCGTTTACTCCAATTTCTTAATTGTCGGCCGTTAAACAAAAATTCAATGAATCAAAGTAATCCAGCCGTCGTTTCAGTCAAAATCGAGTTACTAAAACTCTTCATATCATCGAGTGGAAACCGTCGGTACCATTTAATTGCATTAGTATCAATTAATTGATCACCAATTAAGCCTCGTTAATCTTGAACCAAAACCGAACTCAAAGTACTATTGCGCAACAAAATTAAACAAATTCATATGTAGTAAAACACTCCCACGGCCTTGCTTTCCCTCTGTAATAATCCAATTTATCGGAAATCATCACAAATTCAAGTTTGATCTTCAAACCCGTCGCTTATGTTCATCAGTCTCATTGACTCGATTCTTCAACAATCAAGTAAGTATGTTATATCAAAATGATCGGGTGTTTGTGTAGATTAAAAGCCCTCTATTGGTTTTGGATTTGATTCACTGGATTAAACGAATTGGATTGATTCTTGTTCTAGGGCTTGGATTGAAAAAGTGTGTTCTTGAGTTTTGAAAGTTAAAACAATTAAAAATCAATTTTATTAACAAAAGACAAGTCTGGTTCAGTGGTTGTTACGTGTGTTGTTTGGAAACGTGGTCGCAGGTTCGAACCACACCACCATCAGATTTTGTTTAACTTTTAGTTTTAAGACTTTTTACCTAATTGATTATAATTACAACCAAACCAGTAAATAATATATTTTATCTTCAATACATTCGGAAGGTTTATAAAAACATATGATTTCTAGATTCGAAAAGGATATTACACTATATTAAAATGATACGATGTTTCAAATATAAATGGATACGTATAATATATATATATATATATATATATATATATATATATTAACAAAAACGAAAACACAATAACGTTTCGTATAAAACCCTAAATTGGATTTGAAACCCTAAATCCCCAAATTGGATTTTAAAACCCTAAATTGGATTTGAAACCCTAAATCCCCAAATTGGATTTTAAAACCCTAAATTGGATTTGAAACCCTAAATTCCCAAATTGTATTTTAAAAGCCCTAACTCACAATTGGTACTTTAAAATCCCAAAGGAAATCCCAAATTATATTTTGAAACCCTAATTTCAAATTTATAATTTTAAACCCTAAAACCCCAAATCCAAAACCCTAGAAGTTCTATTTTCTTGATTCTAGTTATTACGTTACTTGCTTCGTTTCTAAATTAGGTTCTCCCGGTTAATTAGGTGATTCTAATGTCTGGGCGATCCTCGATTCTCTCTAGTTACTTTCTAGTGTTACTATTATCTTTGGATTTCAAGGTGAGTAAACTCACTCCCCTTTTTCCATTTTACTATTTTGGGGCTGAAATATGTCTTTTACTATATTGCGTTTTCTATTTGTGTTCTAAAAGAGATCATACAAATATGTTAATCTAGTTCGCGGCTTGATGCAATCTTATGTGTTAGTTAAAAGTAGTTTTATTGCTTTGTAATCTCACCGGTACAATGTTAGCGCTAATGGTTTGACAAATCCACCTGCTTGTACAACATCGATAGGTGATTTAAACCCGGCCTTTCTAATTCCATGTTTACTATGTCGAGATGCTATGTTGCTATACTATGTTGCTATGCTATGATGCTATACTATGCCATGTCCCTAAATTGCTAAATGATGACTTATATATCGAGACGGTAAACGACGGTTATTAAAAGTTATCATTATTTATTACATGAGTGGTTCTCATGACAAATGGCTAAACGAGATACTATGGTTTCTATTGTGGTTGGTGTGCTATTCTATTCTAGGGGTCCTGGTAGGGTGATATTACGAAATTACTATACATGTGGGATTGCGCAGCATATCTTGTTGATCTCGGATTTCAATACTATTACTATTCAATTTGGGTTTTACTCACTAGCTTGTGTAGCTAACTTTATTTTCACATATTTCAGGTGATGCTTTGATATTGTTTTGATGCTTTTGCCAAGACATAGGATTGCCTTGGACCTAGTTAAATAATAAAGACGATTGCAATTATTGTTTCTGTTTTATTACTTTTGTCGTTTCTATTTAAGACTCACGTTCCAAATGTATTAATCATTATTTGACTTAATAAGTAAATACCATGTGCTTTGTTTACTAATGATATCCAATTCCAATGACAGCCCGGTGTTTTCCGCCACCGGGCGGGGTGTCACAGTTGGTATCAGAGCCATGGTTATAGGGAACTAGGATAGGGTATTAGAAACACACCGACCTAGACTATAACCTAAGAGTCCTTAGTGCAAATAGCTTGTGCTTAGAAAACTCTTCTAGAACTTATTTCTTTATTCCTTTTTATGAATTTCTCTATGCTGTTTCTTTATCTTATTTCTTATCCGATTTCGCGAAGGAGCTACAAGAGACTCGTCGGTATGATTAGGATCTTTCTCTTTGTGGAATCTCGTCATCGTCTTAAGTAAGTTTGAAACGTGGGAACGTGTGCAATCCGGAAGGGGGAACGCCTGTATCACGGACATCCTGTCTAAGGCAAAGCATTTCGTATAAATCTCTTTAAGAGACCTGTATGCTTACCTGGGGATGTACGAGATGAGTGTGAACCTATAGGCTAAAGCACGCTTTCTTGAATACGTTGAAAACGAACTTAACACTTTGATAAGTCATTAGTGTCCAAAACCAAGACACACTCCTAAGCCATTGAAATTTCATTTTCTTCATGATTCTATGATTTTCATTCCTACGATTTATAACTATTTCTATGATTCTTATAGTATTCAAATAATATTTCAACTTCATTTACTAATGTTTCTAAAGTTTCTAAGTGATTTTCTATGATATTTTCAAAGGATACTATGATGTTCTAAGTACTATCACTATTTCATTTGATCGAAATTTCTAAAGTTTCTAAAAGTTTCTACGTGATTTTCTATGGTATGTTTCAAAAGATTCTATGATATCCTAAGAGGAACGAGTTGCTATTATTAAATCGGATGTTTCTATCGGTCAAAGATTACAAAACCGTGTTATTCTACGTTTCATCATTCCATTTGTTTTCTAAGCTACAATAATACTTATGCGATATACTCGCTAGCTTATCCATATAGCACAATTACACCATTGTAAACCAAACATTTCAATTCAAAACTAAGATATATCTCAATCGAATTATTCAAAACTTCAGATCATGCATATATCGATTACCGAATCTAAGTCGTACTTATAATTCTAAATCAAATATCAACTCTCCAATCAAAGGTTCGTTATGATTTCTAAATTAGAGTCAAGGCTAAATTCCATAACTAAATAAAAGGTAGCGGATTTTGCTATCCTTATAAGCTAATGTATTTGAATCGAACGTCTATCCTCAAAATATTTCAACTTGACTTCTATACTCAAATAGTCTCAAAACTACTCATTTAACTATAAGATTCTAATCCGATTTCTAATTTATCATTACAACTATATCTACTATCAAACTATGAACTAACCATCAAAACAAGTACTTGTTAATCAATTACACGATACTATCCATGAATTCGTTATCCAAATCTAACGAGAACTCCTTACACAACTATTCCCGAACTCATTTAACTAAATGTTTTCATCTATACATATGATCACCAACGAAATTCTACGCAACTAGTCTTCATGAACTAATCCAAACCCAATGTGTTTCATTTATAAACTCGTTACCCTAACACAACGTGTAATCAATGGACTTTGTAAAACTAACCGTATTCGATTCTATTAAAATAATTTTCTTATTTTCCCAAACAAATATATATACATATATATATTTTTAAAAAAAAAGAGAGAGAAATTTTAATAACCTTTTGGTCTTAATATCTTGTAAGAAAAAAAAAATAGAAATACATATATGTATACATATAAATTTCGTGATGAATGATTTCTTTAAAAAAAAAGTGATTGGTCATTCTAACGTCGGTCAAATATTTATACAAACATTTTCCCGTTTTCTCAAATATGACACAAAGACTTGCAACAAACACCATGTTTTCTGTTTTTCCAATACCAAGTACTTATAACTTAAATTGTGTCATCTATTTTCAATTCAATCATTTTACCTATGGTAAAGATAAAAACTTTCAACTTTTTAGTTAGCTTTTAAAACTACGTTATAGAGAAACAGCATCACCTCTTATAAACTTATTTACCCCCTACATCTGGTTTACCTAAAGCTATCGGTCATATAAATACAAACACCTAAAAAAAAAAAAAAAAAAAAAAAAAAAAAAAAATTAATCCAATTGGAACTAAGTGATCTATTCATTCGAACTATAAATTGGATTATCCGCATTATCAAATTTTCATGAAACTAATTTTTCTAAGATCCCAATAAACTATATTATTACATGTTCACCATCAACTAATGCTTATGAACTGGTCAATATCAGAAAACCTAGATAATTACATCTTACACGCATAGAGCCGATTTTCACAAACTTAAGGGTCACTATCCTAGTACTCAAATTTAACTGTCTATATCGTTGAACAAAGTTATTTATATGAGCCATGTCTACATAATGAACGTTAGTTTCTTCCGAATCATCAATCTACTTGTCATCTTAATATGATTTTTCCCAAGTACTATTTCTATCAAGTATGATATCAATACCTATACGTATCATCATTTTAACCTAAAGTTGTTGTGTACTTCTGACTCGCACGTGATCGAATAAGCTGTGGAGTCCATGCAAAAACTAAAGTAATTACGGGTGCACACGGAATTATGAAAGTTGGTGCATGGGAACCATAGTAAGTTTTGTCTTGTGTAGCTGGGCCATATGTAATCATCTTATTTTTTTCACTTGACTTGTCTACTCATTTTAAATTGCATATAAGCCACTTAATCATGTGTAAGGTTACTTAATTCGTTACAAACAATCTATTAATCACGATTATTTTCGATGATCATTTAAATAATTCTAAATCCATATACTTAAAATATTTTATTTGCAAGTTGGTCTCCTATTCTATTCCTATATTGAGTAGCAAATAAAATTTATTCGAATCTACATACAAATAGTTCTACCGAACTCTTATAAGTGAAAAGAGTTAAACAAACCATTCTCAATGAGACAAAGCAAATTTAAAACTAAATAACTTCTTAATCTCGTTATTTCAAAATCGTGTCTCAATCAAACTCTTTCCATTGATCGAATTCTCAAGAGTTTTCTTGCGAGATGAAACTCTCGACGGAAGTGAGCAGTGTTCATCCTGTATTTCATGTTTCTAATTTGAAGAAGTACTCATCCGATAAAAATCTCATTGTGCATATAGTGAATCGATGCAATTTATTGAACGGCCATTGGAAACTATGGACCGTGATGTCAAACACCTCGAGCATAATCAGATACCAATCGTTAATAATCGTTGAAACTCAAATGTGAACATGAATTTAAGACCAAATGAAGGTTAAGTATCCGCACCTTTTTCTTCCTCTTCTACTTTGGGTTGAGCGAATTTCGGGACGAAATTTCTATAAGGAGGGGAGACTGTGACATCTGCCCCAAACCCGAACCCGAATACCCGACTCGAACCCGAATTTATCCATCGTTAATGTATTCGTAATTATCTCCGTATATGTAACGCCTCTTTATAAAAAATATATATATATATAATGAATATGTCGAGCTTTGCGTTACTCTCGTCTTGAATATATAACGATCAAATTATTATTCAACGTTTACCAAATTAAATACTAAGACAATTATTCAATCTTCAAAGTATATATATACATTTTATATATAATTGTATTTTTATAAAAGAAATTTTATAAAGATTATTAAAGATAACAATGCATTAAGTCTTGAAAAAAAACATATTAACGTCAAGAACGAAGTAAAAACGTAGAAACGTCACTTCCATAACCGTTACGTCTCATCTTGGTTAAGTTAGTTAGTTAATGAAATATATAAAACTAACTTTGGGCCAAAACTGTCAAAATTGAAACATACAATAAAGTTTAAACCTTAATTATTTAACAACTCAAACTACAGGGGCCAATTATGTAACATTTTAAATTAACCCAAACCTGAACGCCCCCCCCCCCCCCGTACTTCCGGTAGCTGCTCCGGCCACCGACGACTCGTTTCCGGCGATCCCATACCACCTCTTTAGTCGTTTATAATGCAATTAAAAACCGGTAAAACAATCCGTATGCAAAGCTCGATCTCACAACCTCTTAAATTTGTTTGTAACACTCCAAACAAACCGTTTACTCCAATTTCTTAATTGTCGGTCGTTAAACAAAAATTCAATGAATCAAAGTAATCCAGACGTCGTTTCAGTCAAAATCGAGTTACTAAAACTCTTCATATCATCGAGTGGAAACCGTCGGTACCATTTAATTGCATTAGTATCAGTTAATTGATCACCAATTAAGCCTCGTTAATCTTGAACCAAAACCGAACTCAAAGTACTATTGCGCAACAAAATTAAACAAATTCATATGTAGTAAAACACTCCCACGGCCTTGCTTTCCCTCTGTAATAATCCAATTTATCGGAAATCATCACAAATTCAAGTTTGATCTTCAAACCCGTCGCTTATGTTCATCAGTGTAACGCCCCAAAATATGAATTGTTCTAATTAGTTTGGTAGTTTTACGTATTGTATGAGATAATTACGTATGTTAGTTTATCTTGTTATAATGTCTTATTAATTAGAAAGGAAGTTCTAGCCAAAAGATGATGGATATCAAATATTAGGGGCTGAAGTTGTAAATTATAATAAAACCATTTAGTGGAATAAATTCTCTGATTTTGTCCATTTGGTTGTATCGACATTTGAGAGAGGAAAAGAAGAAGACTAAGAACAATTCTGCAATTCAGAATTGTGATGGTGAAATTGAAGCCAAATGCTTGCATGATTGAAGATTAT
The DNA here is from genome assembly GCA_030867185.1 of Tagetes erecta. Lineage (NCBI taxonomy): Eukaryota > Viridiplantae > Streptophyta > Magnoliopsida > Asterales > Asteraceae > Tagetes > Tagetes erecta. Next base: position 1,482,470 of record CM061489.1, on the reverse strand, counting down.
TAACCATCTTATAGTTTAAGACATAATGTAAGTGATGGAATTTCATTTTTTTTTATTCTTGGTTAGAAACACATTATATAATGAAGTGTTAGGGTGTTAGACATATTTCAAGTATTAGTCTAGGGTTACTATTTGTGTAATCTAGAGGGGCCTAGATGTATTTTATATTATTATATATTCTCATGTACAATCCTTATTATTCATTCAATACAATTCACAATTACAATTCTATGGTTTAACTTGGTATCAGAGCCAAGCAAACCCTAACCCTAAAAATAATCTCTAGCCGCCACCACCACTCCCTTCCGCCGTCACCCTCAAAACACCAACAACAGCCGTAACCCTAAGCCGTAACCCTAAGCCATGGCACTTCTCGCCGCTTTCACAACTCAAGAGAAAACATCCCACAATTCACACAAGTTTGCCTTCACCTTAAACCCGAACAATCACTGTCATTGGAAAACCATGATCACACCGTTTCTTGTCACCAACAATATGTTTGGTTACATAGATGGATCAATACCTTGCCCACCTCCTACCATTGAAGGAACCCCTAGTACAACTGACACCGACAAAGAGCCGCCAACTCTCACCACTCGACCTAACCCTAATTTTACTGCATGGGTAAGTAATGATGCTCATGTACGCATGATCTTGATATCCACCATATCTGAAGCATCCTATGATTACATCCAAGGTAACACAGCACGAGATCTTTGGTTGACACTTGAACATGCGTATGCCCCTCATACAAGTTCACGTGAATTCACTCTCAAAACACAACTTTTGAAGATTGAGATGAAAGGTGATGAAACAACATCTGCTTATCTTACTAGGGCTCAAGGGTATGCCACTGCCCTATCCAACATTGGGGAACCAGTCAAAGATAAAGACTTAGTGATGCTTGTTATTGCTGGCCTACGTGAAGAATACAACGGATTGAAGTCCAACCTCCTTGCTAGACAAGTTCCCATTGCCTTCAATGAACTTCAAGGCGTACTTTCTGATCATGATTACCTCATCAACAAACCTACCTCCACATCAACCCCACCCCAAGCCTTCACTGTTACCACCGACACTCAAATCAAACCCTCCACCTCTGCTTCCATTAACCCAACACCAACTCAACTTTCTGCCATCCAACAACTTGCATCACAATTTGGGTACCAACTCACAACTACTAATACACCCCCTCAAGCATACTACAGTTACCGACCACCACAAAACAATAACCGTGGTCGTGGTTACAACAACAACAACCGAGGACGTGGACGCGGTTCTACCAACCGCAACAACAACAACCGAAGTCAATTTGAATGGGCATCAAATCAGAACACTGTTTATGGAACATGCAACAGATGTGGTATTGGGCACATCCCATCTCAGTGCCCAAATCGGGATCCATCCACCTTTCGTGCAAAGCCATCGGCTAACTTTGCCGATCACAGATCCTCCTCGTCCTCAACTTGGTTCCCGGATACAGGTGCCAATAGCCATGTTACACCGGACCTTGCAAGCTTAGGTACTTCTGAAGCATACAATGGTGATGACGCTCTTCATGTTGGCAATGGTAAGGGTTTACCCATTCTCCATATTGGTTCCTCACACATTCACTCACCACACAAAACTTTTTCCTTAGCTAACATCCTACATGTCCCACAAATCAAAAAGAATTTACTTTCAGTCCAAAAATTTTGTCTTGACAACCATGTCTTCTTTGAATTTCACCCTTATTTCTTTCTTGTGAAGGACATATCTACACGCACTACCCTCCTCACGGGCCCAAGTAACAATGGACTCTACACTATCAACCTTCCACAGCTACACTCCATCAATAAGACAGCCTTTTCTGCCATACGCGCTTCGTCGACTGTTTGGCATCAAAGACTGGGTCACCCACATCATCGTCTTCTACAATCCATGCTATCCAATTATCATCTTCCAGTTTCAAATAATTTGTCAAGTTCTTTTTGCAATTCTTGTCATATGGGAAAGTCTACTAAACTTTCTTTGAACAATTCATCTTTTCGTAGTTCAAATGTTTTGGATTTAATATTTTGTGATGTTTGGGGTCCCGCACCCACTTTATCATTTGATGGTCATAGTTACTTTATGTTGTGTGTTGACCATTACTCACGTTACATGTGGATCTTTCACCTAAAGCAAAAATCTGATGTTTACAACACATTTAAACAATTTTTGTCAATGGTTGAGCGAAAATTTAACACCAAACTCAAAACAGTTCAAACAGATTGGGGTGGAGAATTTCGCAATCTCTCAACCTTCTTTAAGAGTCTCGGTATCACACATCGTCGCTCGTGTCCACACACAAGCGAACAAAATGGTATTGTTGAAAGACGTCATCGTCATGTTGTCGAAACAGGTCTTACTATACTCGCCCAATCCTCAGCCCCACCGAGGTTTTGGCACTTTGCTTTCGACACTGCGGTTTACCTAATAAACCGCATGCCCGCTCGTTCCAACTCCAACCAATCTCCATATGAAATCATTCACAAACGACACCCGGATCTCTCATTTCTTAAAGTCTTTGGTTGTCAATGTTTTCCCCACCTTCGTCCATACAATCCACACAAAATGGATCTCCGCTCTACCCCATGTATCTTCCTTGGATACAGTCCCGATCATCACGGATACCGTTGTCTTGATCCCACAACCGATCGCCTTTACATTGCACGACATGCGCGTTTCAATGAAAATCACTTCCCATTTCAACCACAACCAACACCTCAAACATCCAGCCCACCTCCACCTTCATACACCTCCTTTGTACCCGACCCCCCAATCCCCTCTCCTGAAACACCCCTGGCGTCTCAAACGCCCAACACCCCCTGCCAAACGCCCACCCAAACGCCACCCTCTAACCCACCAACGCCCAAAACGCCCACTCAAACGCCACCCACTACCCCACCAACGTCCAATACGCCCAAAACCCCCTGTCAAACGCCCACTCAAACGCCCCCCCTTACTCCACCAGCGTCCAAAACGCCCGATCCTCACTGCCAAACGCCGCCCAAAACGCCAGTCCAACACAACACATCAAATAACTCCCCTACTCCACCACCGTGCCCCCCACCCCCACCACCTCCTCCACCTCCACCAACAAGACCTAGACCTTCCAATCTTCGCCAACATCCAAAACCTCGTGTCCCTTTTGATCCATCCGCTTTTCATACCACCACATCACCTCCCACCACCACACCCACATCCTTTGCCATTGCTAACAAATATCCAGAATGGCGTCAAGCCATGGCTGAAGAATATCATGCGCTTGTAAAGAATGGTACATGGTCTCTAGTTCCACCTGTCTCTAACACTAATGTTGTTGATTGTAAGTGGCTTTACAGGTTAAAACATGACAAAAATGGTGACTTAAATCGCTATAAAGCAAGATTGGTTGCAAAAGGGTTTAGCCAACAAGAAGGTATTGATTTTCATGAAACATTTAGTCCTGTTATCAAGCCAGCCACCATCAGAACTGTTCTGTCACTAGCAGTTACCAATCAATGGCCGTTACGTCAGTTGGATGTCAAAAATGCATTCCTACATGGTGATCTACATGAAACAATTTATCTCAAACAACCACCGGGATTTGTAGATCCTGACAAACCAGACCATGTGTGCCTCTTGCACAGATCTCTCTATGGCCTCAAACAAGCTCCAAGAAACTGGTTTCACAGATTGTCTACTGTTTTGCAACGGCTGGGTTTTTCAGGTTCTAAGACTGACCCATCACTTTTCATCTACAACTCAAGAGGTACACTCATCTACTTCTTAGTTTATGTAGATGATATTATCATCACCAGCAACAACACTGCAGTAATGAATCAGGTCATCACACAACTTGGCAACACTTTTGACCTCAAGGATCTTGGCACACTTGACTATTTCTTGGGCATAGAGGTAGTAAATCAAGGTCAGAACATTATGTTGTCTCAGAGACAATACATTGTGGAGCTCTTACAACGAGCCGGGTTGTCTGCTGCCAAACCGGTTCCATCACCTATGAGTACATCCAACCCATTATCTCTACATGACAGCCCGGCATTCTCGGATCCAGTCAAATATAGACAAATGGTTGGTGCTTTACAGTATGTTACCCTGTCCAGACCAGATGTCTCCTTTGCAGTCAACAAAGTCTGTCAATTCATGCATGCTCCCACTGAAAATCACTGGTCTGCAGTGAAGCGTATCTTACGTTATCTACTTGGCACCTCCAATCATGGGCTACTTATCAAGCGAGCATCTGGATCTACTCTACATGCTTTCACAGATGCTCATTGGCAGGATATTCAAGCCTACTCTGATGCTGACTGGGCTGGTTGTCCAGATGATCGGAGATCCACTGGGGGATTTGCCATTTACTTGGGGTCTAATCTAATCTCATGGACAGCTCGAAAACAACGCACAGTTTCTAGATCCTCCACTGAATCAGAGTACAAGGCCCTGGCTGACACAGTTGCAGAACTTACTTGGCTACAAGCTCTCCTACGTGAACTTGGTATTCCCACAAAGTCAGCCCCCACTTTATGGTGTGATAACTTGGGGGCAACGTACCTATCAGCGAATCCTGTGTTTCATGCTCGAACCAAACATGTTGAGGTTGATTTCCACTTTGTCAGGGAAAAAGTTGCTGCTGGAAAGTTACGAGTACAATATATATCCACTGGTGATCAAATAGCTGACATTTTCACCAAGCCCTTGGCTACTGACCGACATATCTTTTTGCGATCCAAGCTACAGGTCGTTACTCGGCCTTAGCTTGCGGGGGGATGTTAGACATATTTCAAGTATTAGTCTAGGGTTACTATTTGTGTAATCTAGAGGGGCCTAGATGTATTTTATATTATTATATATTCTCATGTACAATCCTTATTATTCATTCAATACAATTCACAATTACAATTCTATGGTTTAACTTAGGGTTCATAAATAATGATATGTGAATCCATGTAGAAACTAGTTTTAATTGATGACTAGAACTTGAATGTATGGTAATTATGTGGATATTTGGTAAATTGAAGGAAATTTCATAGAGTTGTAATATTGTTGAATTGGGGATAACCCATGATCATTCTTGATTAATTTGACATGTAGATTGAAAGAATTTTATTGTTTTGCTATGTTTGATGTCTATACTTGATTTTAGTAAGAAAACATGGTGATGATGCTTTAAGCTAGGAAATTAGGCATGCATTACTTGTACATTGTGCTTTACATATTGCATAAACACCAAGTGTTTGATGAAATGCTTCAAAGAAGGTGGATGTATGAATTAAATGGTTCTATTTGAAGTTGGAAAAGTTGCTGTCCTGTTTTTGTAAAACTCATATAAAATCACAGAAAAATAATATGAAGATGAACCTTATATTTTCGAAAAGCTCTTTGAGTCTACTTTAATTCATATTTGAAGATGTAGACCTGGTTCGGATGTTAAATGGGTCAAAAAGAGTGATTTCAGTGGCTATGTCGAAATGGCAGCATGCTGTTTTGGCTAAAACAAGTTGTCATCCTGTTTTTGTAAAAATCATATAAAATCATAGAAACATCCGGTGAAGGTGTGTTATATATGGATGAAAAGCTCTTTGAGTCTACAATAATTCATATTTAAACATGAAAGGCTAAATAAAACTGTAAGTTGGTCAATAGAGTTGATTAGTGCAGCTATACAGAAAAGTGCTGCACAAAAGCAAGTTTTCTAAACATAAATAAAAATATATGTTTGAACATATATTTTATTTAAACATGAATTCTTGGTCATATTTGATTATGTGCACCTATATGGGATGTGTTGGAATTATCTAAGATACTTGCAAATGGGTTGTACGAATAGTTACACAAACGGGTCAAATGGGTGGAATGTGTATAGTTGTTTAAATTTAATCTCAAACGTTGCACTATGATGCATGAAATTATGTGTGTGTGTATGTACCTAAGTAATCATAAGGTTGTGTGTGTCCTACAACATGTGAATGCAATGCATATGGTGTAATTAATAGTCTAGTGTGTCAATATGGACATATGTTCCTAAGTTAAAAGTTTGTATACATAAACGAATGTGGGAATAAAATGGTTTGAATTTGTAACATGATAGTAAGACTAGAGAGATTATATGATACATGTTAGATTGTTTATGTGGCATCATATATGATGGCAAGTTGAATGGATTGAATTATAATCAAGTGTGATTATTAGTTCATGTCTTATGCATGTTGATGATTGAACTATTAATGTCAACATGACATAGATGCTGGAAATGATTATTATTATGAATGGGAAGTACGCTAATAATGTTGTGAATGTGATGGCATGAAAGTAATAGGAATCATTTCAAGATGGACTCAAGCTTGGAATGGGCTATCGGGTCAAGATGAGGCAAGTAAACAGGCAAGGACATGGAGAACTCAATGTAAGTGACTTATTAATTAAACTCTTGGTTTGTAAATGCCATGTTTATTTATAAACATAGAATAAGAACTAGATAATTGTAGAATGTGGTTATGTGGAAAGTAAGGTGCAACCTTGAGTTGTTCATGGTGATGCATTAGGTGATCCTTGTGTATATATGATATGTGAAATTGTAGGAAATGGATAAACTTCTATGGAAATGAAGAAGGTGATACTAATATGTAAGGATTCGAAGTAGTAATGATATGAAGTTGGATAAATATCCTAATCTTCATGAGTAGTAAGAAATTGTATAGATGACATGTGAATAAGGATAGGTGTAAATAGTACGTATTATACGGATGGTTACTTAGTTGAGACTTATTTGGATTTTTATAGTTTCGATTGATCACAAGATTATTTTGTTGAAAAACACAAGAATTAAAGTGGAGTTTTCTTAAGCTTTGCCTCTGACATGGCCATGTCTGGTAGAAACATGGCCATGTAGTATCTGATAAGAATTTTGAAAGTAACATGGCCATGTTACTTGACACATGGCCATGTTCTGCACATACATCCATTTTTTTATACAAGTCATTGTTTCGGACTTGTTATGGAACGTGCAATTACAAGTATGATATGAGCAAGAACGTTAGTCACTTATAAACATATATGTATGAAACGGTTGAGTATGTAATGGTTGGATCTTGATAATACAATCATGGGAATTATATGCATGCATGTATTATAATATCGTTAACAATGTTGTTATGTCATGGGATATGAAACTCATGAAAGTGCAGGTATGTTAAGGTTAACGCATGAAAGATAAAAGTTAGAATCCAGAGCTCGAGTTCAAGTTAGTAACCAGATTGGATCTTAACTTACAGAGACAAGTTAACAAGACCATGAAGTTTTCTTTCGATATTATATTTTTAATGTTCAAATATTGCATGAAGTCACTTATTTAACTAATGATGATATGGTTATGTGGTGGTCGCAGGTAGTTAGGGTCTCTCTCATACAAAACGAGGAATGTTTGAAGATCGAGTCAGGACATGGATTGTACGGGGACATGGTCATCTAGTCTTTAGACTTGGTATTTTAATGTACATAATACAAATGAAAGATGAAACACTTGAAACGTAGTATTAAATGGTTTTAAACGTTTTTGAAGGTTTTATAAAGCAAGAAATTTTCTGGTTCGTATTTTTTTTTTTCCGCTGCATGAATTTGTTAAAATGACCGAGGGTCTTACAATCAGTCTCATTGACTCGATTCTTCAACAATCAAGTAAGTATGTTATATCAAAATGATCGGGTGTTTGTGTAGATTAAAAGCCCTCTATTGGTTTTGGATTTGATTCACTGGATTAAACGAATTGGATTGATTCTTGTTCTAGGGCTTGGATTGAAAAAGTGTGTTCTTGAGTTTTGAAAGTTAAAACAATTAAAAATCAATTTTATTAACAAAAGACAAGTCTGGTTCAGTGGTTGTTACGTGTGTTGTTTGGAAACGTGGTCGCAGGTTCGAACCACACCACCATCAGATTTTGTTTAACTTTTAGTTTTAAGTCTTTTTACCTAATTGATTATAATTACAACCAAACCAGTAAATAATATATTTTATCTTCAATACATTCGGAAGGTTTATAAAAACATATGATTTCTAGATTCGAAAAGGATATTACACTATATTAAAATGATACGATGTTTCAAATATAAATGGATACGTATAATATATATATATATATATCAAAAACGAAAACACAATAACGTTTCGTATAAAACCCTAAATTGGATTTGAAACCCTAAATCCCCAAATTGGATTTTAAAACCCTAAATTGGATTTGAAACTCTAAATCCCCAAATTGGATTTTAAAACCCTAAATTGGATTTGAAACCCTAAATTCCCAAATTGTATTTTAAAAGCCCTAAGTCACAATTGGTACTTTAAAATCACAAAGGAAATCCCAAATTATATTTTGAAACCCTAATTTCAAATTTATAATTTTAAACCCTAAAACCCCAAATCCAAAACCCTAGAAGTTCTATTTTCTTGATTCTAGTTATTACGTTACTTGCTTCGTTTCTAAATTAGGTTCTCCCGGTTAATTAGGTGATTCTAATGTCTGAGCGATCCTCGATTCTCTCTAGTTACTTTCTAGTGTTACTATTATCTTTGGATTTCAAGGTGAGTAAACTCACTCCCCTTTTTCCATTTTACTATTTTGGGGCTGAAATATGTCTTTTACTATATTGCGTTTTCTATTCGTGTTCTAAAAGAGATCATACAAATATGTTAATCTAGTTCGCGGCTTGATGCAATCTTATGTGTTAGTTAAAAGTAGTTTTATTGCTTTGTAATCCCACCGGTACAATGTTAGCGCTAATGGTTTGACAAACCCACCTGCTTGTACAACATCGATAGGTGATTTAAACCCGGCCTTTCTAATTCCATGTTTACTATGTCGAGATGCTATGTTGCTATACTATGTTGCTATGCTATGATGCTATACTATGCCATGTCCCTAAATTGCTAAATGATGACTTATATATCGAGACGGTAAACGACGGTTATTAAAAGTTATCATTATTTATTACATGAGTGGTTCTCATGACAAATGGCTAAACGAGATACTATGGTTTCTATTGTGGTTGGTGTGCTATTCTATTCTAGGGGTCCTGGTAGGGTGATATTACGAAATTACTATACATGTGGGATTGCGCAGCATATCTTGTTGATCTCGGATTTCAATACTATTACTATTCAATTTGGGTTTTACTCACTAGCTTGTGTAGCTAACTTTATTTTCACATATTTCAGGTGATGCTTTGATATTGTTTTGATGCTTTTGCCAAGACATAGGATTGCCTTGGACCTAGTTAAATAATAAAGACGATTGCAATTATTGTTTCTGTTTTATTACTTTTGTCGTTTCTATTTAAGACTCACGTTCCAAATGTATTAATCATTATTTGGCTTAATAAGTAAATACCATGTGCTTTGTTTACTAATGATATCCAATTCCAATGACAGCCCGGTGTTTTCCGCCACCGGGCGGGGTGTCACAGTTTCTGTTACGATTTTAAGACTGTTTGAATGCCTATTTATGTCACGACATTATTGCTTAATTAATATTAAAATATGCTTTTAGTGTACCATGTGCTTTGTACTTTGATATCCGATCCACTTGACGCGCCCGGGGTTTTCCGCCGTCGGGCGGGGTGTCACAACGACCAAGACATGCGCGACACCAGCTGAAGACGATCTCGGAAATGACTTGAGCACGGTCGTGCTTGGCCTACGCACGGTCGTGCTTTGACCAATTTCACCGGCACGCCCTTGTGCACAGCCTATGCTTCCGAGGAAAAGCTGAAGCACGATCGTGCTAGGTCTGAGCACGGTCGTGCTTGTGACCTGTTTCGTCAATTTCTCTTGAAATCGCGTCTTTTCTCCGCACTTTTCTTCGGTGGTTTGTCTTGGCTGTAAAATCACAAAAACCACAATTTAGTACTGAAACTAATGAAATTACAACCAATTAATAACCAAATTCAGGTTAAATGTGATGAATAAATATGTATATTTCTATACATATCATTAAGCCTTTTGATCAGAATGATAACAAGCCGATTGATGGAAAAGTTACCTTGAAATTGTGCGGTTTCATAATAATGTTTTAATTAATATATATTATTAATGCGGTTTCTTAATTTTGTGACCGACAAAGGTTTCTCAGTTAACCAACTATATTTTTTTCTTAACAAACCTAAGAATGTCTAATGTCTTGAGCATAAATTCGAGAGATCGACATGTGAGACGCTGAACCTTTATTTCATTTGTTAGGAGTATATATAGATATAGATTTTTGATATCTGGTCTCCATCATTAAAAGATAAAAAATGGCCTTGTCTATTCACACACCCTAAAATTCTATCCACACACCTGTTTTAAAACCAGGCGTCACGGATAGGCCTTGATGTGGCGCCTGAGTCACTTTTCTGTCAACGCCAACCGAGGAATTGTGACACCCCGCCCGGCGGCGGAAACACCGGGCTGTCATTGGAATTGGATATCAATAGTAAACAAAGCACATGGTATTTATTTATTAAGTTCAATAATGATGTAGTATGTTTTGAACCTAAGTCTTAAATGAATACGACAAAAGTAATAAAACCGAAACAGTAATTGCAAACGTCTGATTTATTATTCTAGGTCCAAGGCAATCCTATGTCTTGGCAAAAGCAGCAAAAATAATCAAGCAACACCTGAAATATGTAAAAATAAAGTTAGCTATTTAAAGCTAGTGAGTAAACCACAAATTGTATACATAATAATATAGAAATCCGAGATCATCATAATATGCTGCGCAATCTTACATGCATAGCTATTTCATATCATTCTCGACCATGACACCTTGAACACACATTGAACACACATTGAACACCATCATTGTATAGCAACTCGTAATCATTTGTCATGAGGAACCAACTCATGTTATAAATTAAAGATAACCCTTTTTTTTGCAACCGTCACGTAACCGTCTCGATATAGGTTATCAATAATTATGTAAGCAACTTAGGGACAAGGCATAGCAACATATTATAGCAACTTGTAACATAGTAACCTTGAAATTGAATGGCCGGGTTTAAATCACCTGTTTTGAAATACATGCAGGTGGGTTTGTCAAACCATTAGCGCTAACATTGTACCGGTGGGATTACTAAGTAACAATACTACTTTAAACTACCACATAAGGATTGCATCTTGCTGCAGACAAGACTAACACATTTAATGATCTCATATGAAAATAGGAACAAAGAAACGAAACCGAAAACATTGAATAGTAATTGAACATATTTCAGCCCCAAAATGTAAAAGTAAAAAGGGGAGTGAATTTACTCACCTTGAACTAGGGCACGAAACAAATAGTAAATAGTTCGGAATTGAAACGAGGATCGTCAAAATATTAGAATCACCTAATTAAATGACAATCCTAACTTAGTAAACATATTGTATAGAAACTAGCATTGGAAAAAAAAATAGAAGTCAAAGGAAATTAGAATTCTAGGGTTTCGGATTGGGATTTGGGGGTTTTTCGTTAGACGACTAAAAATATATAAACTCGTTTATTTCGAATGATAGCAATAGAAATTATAATTATTTTGATAAATAATAGAAACTTCAATTAGATATTTTTAACAGTTTAAGTAATGTCAAAATATATTATATAATTTAGAAATACTCTTAAAACGTTTATATAATTTTGAATTAGATAAAATTCTATACAAAACCTTATTTGTATAACATTTATAAAATTTGATTTATACAACGTAGTGGTTTTATAAAACTAATAAATTTTGACAAGTTACATTTTTATATATGAAAAGGGTTAGGATTTATATTATGCAAACTAATTAAAATTAATAAAATGTATTAAAATTAATAAAATTAAGAGTTTGGGGGAGCCTGGGTTCGAACCCAGGTAACCTGGTTCAAAGCTACTAGTACTAACCAGACGCGCTATGTTACTTTGTTGTTTAAAATTGGATCAGAATTAGTTTTAACAAGTTTCAAATAAATCCCCCATTTAACACATAAACCCTAGAATCAAGACTTCATCAATTGCATCAGATTCACACAACGAAACCAGAAATTTATAGAGGGGTTTTGATCTGCATAAGATAAGGATCATTTTCATGTATAAAACTTACCGGTTGGTTGCCGAATTGGAACGATTGAGACGAAGAACAGGGTCGACTGTGGTGACAATCACAAGGGATTTTTTTTTGGATGCTTAAACCAGAAATTGATGTTACAGGGAGCAAGTTCGAGTAGAGGAGAGTGTAAGTGTCGAATGAATTGGATTAATTTGACCAGAAACTATTCGTATGAGTTCGAGTTAGTGTACGGGTTAATTGAGATTAATTAGGTGTTAATTTGCCAATTAAAATCTGATTAACTGTTGCAGACTGATAGTCTACTATGTATAGGTTGGACCCACCGGCTTGTCGGTGCTACTTTTGTATGTAATAGTTAAACTTGTTATGTTGTTGGTACTAGCGAACCTACGGGCGAATCTATTGATTCGCCCGCAGGCCATCAGTGTCTTTTGTATTAGGTATCGACTGGGCGAACCTATGTGCCCAGCGAACCTGTGTTGGTTCGCTGGATAGATTCGCTAGAGCGAATCTATCAGCGAACCTAACATCACTATATATTGTAACCTTATCTACAACTTTATATAACTTTTGCACATCTTTTACTCAGACGAATTCTTACCATTTTGTGTTGTGTAATCGTTCAATTGAGGTGCTAGGAGCTTATATCTTTCATCATTGTAGCTTATTAACCTCGATTATGTGTTAGATCTTGATATTGGGTTATTTGGACTTTATTCACTTTGTTCTTCAAGTATTTGACATATTTGTGTTAAACAAGTCAACAAAGCACTGAAATCACGATCATTATGGACCAACAATATGGTATCAGAGCCTTAGTGCTCTTGATTGTTTGATTCAAGTGATTTTTGTGTTGATTTTTGAAGTTTTTGGGTCAAAACTCTTTCGATTCTGTTTGAAGCTTGTTTGTTGTGTTTTGGAGTCGTATTTTGCTCTGGTTTTGTGTTATTTGGACGTAGAAAGCTTTTAAAACAAACCTGAAGGCAAATGGTCGAGTTTTGAGGGTTTTCGAGCTGTTTCTGTACTTTTTCAGAGTGGTTGAGCTACCAGCGAAACTGTGTGTTCAACCAGCGAATCTGCAGTTCTTCCAGCGAATCTAAATTCAAAATTTTGTCCTGTTTGTGTTGTGTTGTGGCCAGCGAATCTAGCATATCATCGAACGAAAGTTCATCTATTTGACTGACTGTGCAAGCGAAACTGCTGCCAAAATCAGGCCAGCGAATCTGTGCTTGCTCGTCAGCGAATCTGTTTGACTGTCTAGCGAATCTTTCAGCGAATCTGCTGCGTTCTTCTAGCGAAACTAGCCAGCGAATCTGTTAATTTTCAGCGAATCTGTTGTCTGTTCAAAGTTATGACTTCTTCAACACTTAATATGAATGATCTAGACAGCGTTCAACCTAACAGGCCACCGAGGCTTGTTAGTGGTGAAAACTTTGAAGACTGGAAAAGATGTTTGAAAGCGTTCTTCTACTACACGGACTACAACCAATGGGAATCTATAGTAAATGGTCCGCACGTGCCAACAACCGTTGAAGGAACTGTTACTTCAACAAACACAAATCCAAGCACTTTCACTGAAGCAGACATCAGATTACTAGATCGGGACAAGAAGGCACTCGGGGCACTGATACTTTGCTTACATCAGGACATCTTCAACCGGTTTGCAGAACACACAACTGCAAAGAGTCTGTATGATGCATTGTGTGAATTTTATGATGGCAATGAAGATCTGAAGCTGGATAGAAAGGCTCAGGCTGAAAAGGAATTCAACTCTTTTGTGGGGTACTCACAAGAGAACTTGACTGACATTACAAACAGATTTCTATCGGTGTCAAGTAATCTGAAGAAATATGATGAAAAGCTGGGCAATCACGAACAAGTTGCAAAGTTGCTAGATTCTCTTCCTCCTCAATGGAGCCTTCAAATTAAGCTGCTGAAACAAGAGAGAAACTTTCCGGATTACAAACTGATGGACGTCATCAACAAGCTGAAGTCTTTCGACCTTGATGTAAAACGAAGAGAATATAATCAGTCAATGATGGTTCCAAACATTCCCTCTCAAAATGCTGCACTTATCTCATCCGCTGCAAACTCTTATGTTTACAGTGCAGCATCCAGAGGATCTTCAGGTCATGTGTCTGCTAAGTCTGCTGGTGCATCTACTAACGCTGGTTCAAGCTCAAATGCATCTGTCACCACACAGATTCCATCAGACACCATGGCATTATTTGGAATGTTCGTTCACAGTTATGAAGCTCTTGTTGCAGGAGAGTTGAAAGGGAAGGGTATGACAGTAGAAGATATGTATCAGGTAGACCCTGATGATTTGGAGGAAACAGATATTCAATGGCAGATGGCTATGCTCACTCTCCGCGCCAGACGATTTATGGAAAGAACTGGCAGAAGAAACTTTGGAAATCAAGGACAGAACGCTAAGCTGGGTTATGACAAGGGAAAGTTACGATGCTATAACTGCAAACAGCTGGGCCACTTCAAGAGAGAATGCCCATTACCAATCGTTTCTGAGCCAGTTAACTCTGTAAGTCCAAGATCTGCTCCAATTCAAGAAAAGGTTGAGGAAGCAAAGTCAAAGAATGAAACTGCACTTCTCACCAACTTTGACTGGAGTGCTGAAATCGAAGAAACCAAGGAGGAGATCAACCATGCCCTTATTGCTGAAATTACTGAGTTTGATGACAGTGATATAAATCTCTTTGATCCATTCAAAGAATTTTTTGGAAATGAAGAAGAAGAGAAAGTGGAGGATGCTGTTGAAGTTCAATCAGATGTTATTGCTCAAGGACATCTGAATCATTCAGGGTTAGTTTGTGAAGCCGCTGTTAATGAAGTAAAGCATGAGGAGGAGTCTAAGGCTAGCTTGGAAGAAATGATCGAAAAGGCAAGGCTGGATGCAGTTGATGAATTCAAAAGAAGCACTCCCTACTGTCAATGTGATCGTGCTCTGGCCGCTGAAAAACTGGTAATCGGTCTTCCTTATGATGTTATTGAAGATATGTGTTCATCTGCTTGCAAAATTCGTTTAATTGGCATATACAAAGCAAATAAACTGTTAATGTCAAACGAAAACGAATTAAAAAAAACCAACAAAGAGCTCAAATTAAGTGAATCAAAATATTTTGTTAAGTTAAGAGAAGCTTTAAAAGAAAATGAACACTTAAAAAGGACTCTTTTAGAAAAGAACTGTGAGATTAATTACTTGACTGAGCAAGTTACACTTGCTGAGTTTGAAGCAAGAAAACTCAAAAACAAATTGCAGCAGTGGACCATATCTGGTATGAAAAGGGAGGAACTTTGCAAGAATCAAAGGGGGGCCAGGGTCAAGACAGGTTTGGGTTTTAGTAAAAATGAAACATATGCATATCCTCCACCCAGTACTTTCTGTTATTCTCCTACACCTATTCCTCATCCCTCAAATGAGTTAATTCAAGAGATTATGCAGAAAGATACTGACAGTTCCATTGCAGGTTTAAGTGAAGTAAACCTTAAGGAAGTTAGAGAGGAGTACGCATATGGTGCGAGTGTTGGGCTCGGGTGTTCTGGCAGTAGTGATTGCAGTAGTTCTGATTCCAAGAAGTCTTTTGAAGACATTTGTTTAGATAATTCTGTTTGTAGTAATGTGACATATTCAGACAATTCCATGTTCAATAGTAATTTAGGGTGTTCCACTTCAAGCCCTAATGTGTTTAATGATGCTGTTTTGACTGAAAATGTGTGTGTGAATGACAAATACAAACTTTCAGGTCACATCTCTGAAAGTCAAACCAAAACAAACTGTTTCCAAAAGTTCTTCACTCACCAAATTCCATCTTTCACACCAGTGAGAATTTCAAAACCAAAAGGGAAGGAATCATCTTTTTCATACATCCTTAAACCAAAACCTGAATCTGATACAGTTAAAGTCACAACAAGTAAGTTAAAAGAACTCTATGACACTTATAGTGACTGTGACTCACAACTGTCTGAATGTGATGAAGAAATTGTAATGGATAAAATTCCTGTCAACAGAATTCCCAAAACCGGTTTGAAGTCTCACTGTTTTAAATGTGGAAATACTGGTCACACTGTCAAGCAATGCCCTAAGTTAATCCAAAATAGCACAAAGCAAAAATCTTTGGGAAAAAGATTAAACACTTTTGTAAATAAATTCTTTTGTAATACTTCATCTGCTTCACCACCCAGGTACACAAAGACTTGGGTGCCTATTGCAAAGGTCTAACTTTTCTTTGTGTTTAATAAATGTCAGGAACATTCAAATGCCGTTGTAAATAGTCATTGGCATATTGACAGCGGATGTTCCAGACATATGACTGGATTGAAGGATCTTCTTACTAACTATAGGATCATAAATGGAGGCTATGTTGCTTTTGCGGGTGATAAGAAAGGCGGGAAGATGATAGGTCAAGGAGAAGTCTCAAATGGCTCACTTACTTTGGAAGATGTCAACTATGTTCCTGAACTGGCGTTCAACCTTCTGAGTGTATCACAAATCTGTGATAAGAATATTCCTGTGCTGTTCCTTCAAAATGAATGCCTGTTCTTGAAGCCAGAGTTTACTATTCCAGAAAATATGGTGATCATGCGTGCTCCGAGACGAAATGACACCTATATGTTGAATATGGGTTCAAAGGAATCAAATTCCACCGTGACATGTCTCCTGTCTAAAGCATCATCCTTTGAATCATTTTTGTGGCATAAACGTTTAGGACACATCAATTTTAAAATCCTGAATAAATTAGTTAAGAACAATTTGGTCAGGGGTTTACCACAAAAGGATTTTTCTGTGGTGGAGAAATGCATGGCTTGTGCTAAAGGAAAACAGCACAAAAAGCCACATAAACTCAAAATTACAAATACTATCTCAGAACCCCTCGAATTGTTACATACTGATTTATTCGGACCAATAAGTGTCAAATCAATTGCTAAAAAGTCTTATTGCTTGGTTGTCACAGATGATTACTCTAGGTACACCTGGGTGAGATTCATGGCAAACAAGAGTGAGACAGCAGAAGAATTGATGAAGCTGATACCTCTAATAGAGGTTCTTGGAAAGAAGAAGGTTCAAGCCATCAGAAGCGATAACGGAACTGAATTCAGAAACCACATCTTCAACTCCTTCTGTGAACAACGGGGTATTCTCAGACAGTTTAGCGCTGCCCGAACACCACAACAAAATGGTGTTGCTGAAAGAAAGAACCGAACTCTTGTTGAGGCCGCTAGAACTATGCTGATCGAGTCAAAACTTCCAATTATTTTCTGGGCTGAAGCGGTTAATTGTGCAGCTTATGTTCTTAACAGGGTACTGATAGTCAAAGAAAAGATGAAGACTTCATATCAACTGTTTCGAGGGATTAAGCCGCTGATTGACTTTCTACGCCCCTTTGGATGTTCTTGCACTCTTCTGAATACTCAAGACCAGAAGACGAAGTTTGGGGCTGTCTCTGATGAATGCTTCTTTGTGGGATACTCTAACACGCAAAAGGCGTATCGCGTTTACAACAAGCGAACGCGGATCGTGCAAGAGTCCTACTATGTTGATTGGCAAGAATCAAACACTACAAGTATTGGTAGTGAACCGGCTTGGTTTTATGATGCCACCACCATTTTCAAATCATTTAATCTTCCTGACTCTGACGATGACGACATCATTCCACACACATCGGTCTCTATTTTCAATCATACACCTACACCATCACAATCACAACCTTCCACATCAGCTACACAACTACCTCCCACATCATTTGACATCCCATCACCCCCACCAAATATTCCATCACCACAAACTGTTCAAACTTCCACAACAGATATTCCATCCACATCCAACACCATTCCATCACCTACACCTACACCTCCACAACCATCAAATCAACCACCCACAACCGATCAAAATCCTTTACTACTCAACACCGACTTCAAAACCCTGAAAAACCACCCTCACGATTATATCATTGGATCTATTACCGATGGTGTGCGGACCCGGAGTCAGAGCGGCTTGATAAATGAATGTCTTTATGCTGCCTTTCTGTCACAAGTCGTTCCAAAGAATTACAAACAGGCACTTGAAGATCCGAGTTGGGTGGATGCCATGCAGATGGAACTGCAACAATTCAGGAAGCTCAAAGTTTGGGAACTAGTTGATCTTCCTCCTAACAAGTGTCCAATCGGCACTAAATGGGTTTTTCGGAACAAGCCAGATGATCGTGGTGTGGTAATTAGAAATAAAGCGAGACTGGTTGTTCAGGGATTTGCTCAGGAGGAGGGAATTGACTATACCGAAGTTTTTGCTCCAGTCGCTCGCCTGGAAGCCATCAGAATCTTTCTTGCACATGCCGCGAACAAAAACTTTAAGGTTTATCAGATGGATGTGAAATGTGCATTTCTATACGGAGACATCGATGAGGAGATCTACGTGTGCCAACCACCAGGCTTCGAGGATCCTGATTTCCCGTCAAAGGTTTACAAGCTTGACAAATCGTTGTATGGGTTGCATCAAGCTCCAAGGATCTGGTATGAAACGCTGACGCAGTATCTCCTCAGTAAAGGTTTCTCACGTGGGGCTATAGATATGACATTATTCAAGAAGGAGGTGGATGGCGAGCTGCTGATCGTTCAAGTGTACGTTGATGATATCATTTTTGGTTCGACTAATGAAGGGCTGTGTAGAGAATTTGAGAAGGTGATGATGGATCGATTTGAGATGACTATAATGGGGGAGATGTGTTTCTTCTTGGGGCTGCAAGTGGAGCAAAAGCCTGATGGGATTCTAATCCACCAAGAGAAATATATCAAGGAAATCCTCACGAAGTTTGGCATGGATGACTCTTCTCCAGAATTAATTCCTTTTACTGCTCAAACATGCCTTACTTCCGATGATAATGGGAATCCTGTGGATGCTCATCGGTATCGCTCGATGATCGGATCTCTCATGTATCTGACTGCAAGTCGTCCGGATATCACATTTGCCGTGTGTTACTGTGCTCGTTTCCAAGCAAATCCAAAAGAATCACACGAAAAAGCTGTCAAACGAATTTTCCGTTACCTTAAGGGTTCCTCTCGTTTGGGACTTTGGTACCCAAAAGGTGGGAACTTTGATTTACATGCTTTTTCTGATAGTGATCATGCTGGTTGCAGGATTAACAGGAAATCGGTCACCGGTGGATGTCAATACCTTGGAGAATGTCTTGTTTCATGGCAAAGCAAGAAGCAAACAACCGTCTCCCTGTCCACAGGAGAAGCAGAATACATAGCTGCGTCAAGTTGCTGTTGCCAAGTGCTGTGGATTCAACATCAGATGATGGATTATGGCATCAACTTTCTTCACACGCCACTCTTTTGTGACAATGAAGCTGCAGTTGGAATCGCCAAGAATCCTATTCATCACACACGAACCAAGCACATTGAAACGAGAATTCATGCTATCAGGGATGCACAGGAAAAGGGGTTTATTGATATTATTCCTATCGAAACTAGAAAGCAAAAAGCGGATCTTTTCACGAAAACCTTTGACAAACCACGTTTTTATGAATTGATCTCCATGCTTGGACTTATATCTTTTTGAAAACCTTTTTCTGTGAGAATCCTTTTGTAAATATGTAAATAATCTGTTCTTCGTAAATAATCGGGTCTTTATCTTCTTTGAAAAATCCGTGGGTCACTCGATTCTTTGCTCCGTTTCTTTATTTTATTTCATCTTCTTTTCTTTTTCTTTTAAATTCTGTATATATATATATTTAGAAAATCTGAAAAACAAAAATTTCTTAATTAGACGGCTATTATATAGAAATTTTGGGGGAGATATAAAAGATAAACTATTTATAGTTTTTCAAATTTTGCTATTTCAGGATCTCCGTTTTGATTGATGTTGAAAAGTCGTTGAAGGAGGTCAGAAGCATTGCGTTTGGGATATGTCAGATAGGCTCAGCCCGAAAACGAAGTAAACTAGTGATTATGCAGCCAAACATAACGCTCAAGATCTCGACAGCAAGGATTATCTCCTTGACGTGATTGGATTGCACAAAGATTATGGTTCTGTCAAAAATGGGTTGAGAGCGTCAAATCTTTGCCTTGATTTCCCCAAACATCCCAAATCACCCTCGCCCTATCCCCGAATCGAGTTTCTAGTATGCAAAACAAATAAAAATAAAAAGCTGCTAGGGATGCTCTTCGGAAAAGCCTCTGAGTGAGTTACTCGTTAACTCCTCAGAACGTTTTGAGTCAAGTGCTTAACTCCTCTGCTATACGAAAGTATTGACCTGGAGTTGGTGGATCTTCTCTGCTATACGGAAGTATTGACCTGAAGATTCACCGAGCATGCTCAAATGTTTATCTCCTCTGTTATACGTCAGTATAGACCTGGAGCTCTAGACTATTTGAGTTTCCCAAATAATAAGTCGCATTGTATTCAAAATGAATCAATTGCTGACAAAGCTCCACTCACAAAAGAAAAGATGCAAAAATTGCACATGTGTCAAAAGACAACATTCAAAAGTTGTTATATGAAACTCAAGCAAAGTAAATCGTATTGCTCAGATATACCCTGATAACAGAACTTGTTCTTTTTACCTAGACGTTTGTGGGGACCGAGTTGTCTGAGTTTCTTCAATCAAACCGAAAACATGATAAAAGAAGCTGATGATCTCTTGTTGAAAGGACTAAGGCATGGGTTTAAATGGACAAACATATCTGCAATCCCGCCAATCGATGATTCTCCGGATTCTACTCAAAACATCATGAAGAATAAATATCCTTTCTAGCGTTTAAAACCGTCTCTTGTTATATTTATTTTATTTTATTTTATTTTATTTTATTTTATTTTAATTTTTAATTTTAAATTTTAATTTTTAGGATTATATGTATACATGTTTATTTTTGGGACGATGATATCGTGGGACGTTTTCACGGATTTACAAAGATTTTAAAATTTTAAGAAAATCCAAAAATATTTTTTTTCTTTCTTTTGTCTAGCGAATCTGTGGCGAACCTACTGATTCGCTCGGCCTCTAAGGTTCGCCCGGACTCTCTTTGTTTCGCTGACATGAAACATGCTTGTTTTTGTGTCAGCGAACCTGTTAGCGAACTAGTCGGTTGTTTTGTCTGTTGGTCTTCCAGCGAACCTAAAGTTCGCTGGACTGACTGCTAGCGAACCTATGTCTGTTTATATACTAGTGACAGCGAATTTTTCTCACTTATTCGCTTACCCACTGTACTGTAGCAGACGCTTTTTAAAACTTCCACCAACGTTCGATTCTCACCTATTTACGGCTTTTTCATACATTAAACAACTTCTTAGTGTTTGGTATGTCATCGCTTTCATCTTAATCTGTGTTTTATACCCTTAATCGTTCATTTGACCTGTTAGAACTGTCGAATCTTGATTATGTAGTGTTTAAAAAACTGATTGTTTGTTAGATGTTAGGGTTTTACTTCATAATAGCCTTGTTTGGTGTTTCTTCTACCTGTTTGTTGCCTTTAATGCCTGAAAATGATGAACTGTATGTGATTTCGGCCGTTTTTCAAAAGCTAGGGTTTCCAGCGAACCTAAGTGTTCGTCTGGCGAATCTGAACGAAAGTTCAAGTCTTCGAGCGAATCTATGTCGTTATGCTGCCCGCGCAACAACATAGATTCGCCCGACTGTTTCTAGCGAACCTATACATTCGCTCGACAACAATGACTGATTTTTTTTTCTGTCAGCGAATCTATAGGTTCTTGTGCCAAAATCTCAGGTTCGCTATACCAGCGAACCTAATTTCCAGCGAATCTATTTTCTGATTTTCAAAACTTTATTTCTGATCAATCTCCGTTTATTTTTCAGGCAAAATGTCGACTTTATTCTTCGAGAAGAAGCACAATATGTGTGCTTTACTCGATGAAAACTTCGAAAAGGCCAGCAGCTATAGAGACGCTATCATATGGCTGAAGTCGTCACACATTTATCATGCCATCTCTCACTCACCCACCATATACGAGACGCACGTTCGGGATTTCTGGCGAACTGCGGTCATGAATGTGTCGGTGCAGCCGTCACGAATATGTGCCAATGTCTGTGGCCAAGACCTCGCGTTTACTGAAGCCGATCTGGCAAGGATTCTCAGATTAGAAGATGATATGGGTGAGGAGGTACATATGTCTGCTGAAGAAGTTTACGGGGCATTCCGGACAGCGGGGTATGAGGGACCGATGCCCGGAGAAAAGAAGATGGAATTTGTAAAGTCGTACCTGATCCAGGAATGGAGATATATCGCACATGTGTTTATTATGTGCCTGGATCACCGAAAGGGGGGTACGGACGGGTTGAACCTAGATTGGGCTAGAGCTATGATGCTATTTTGCCGGGGGCAAAAAGCAAATCTTGCTAAGTTGATTTACAACTACATGCTCGAGAACATTCACGCCAGCAAGGGGGCGAAATGGCTAATGTATCCCAGATTCATTCAGATGATTCTGAATGATAAGCTGCCAAATCTGTTGGTTGAAGGTGCAGAATTGGAAATCTGGGATATGCATCCAAGAATCTTCAAGGACTGTAAATCCGTGCGGGCAGACTGTGTTGGTAGAACGTCGTTTTTGTGGGAGAACATGTACCCGGCTGAAAGATGGGTGCAAATTCAGAGGTTGATAGAGTCGGAAAGAAAACGGGGAGGCGAGAATATAGAAGTGATTGAGAAGAAGATTAGAAAAAGGAAAGCCTATGCCAAGGATAAAAATTATTCATTTGAACGGGAGGTGGATGAGATACAAGCTGAGATAGATGCGGGCAGAGAACTGAGGACAAAGAAGAGGGCTGATACACATGCTGAGGGGTCAAAGAAGGCAAAGCATGATGTAGGGGGTACATCTACTGGGTTTGGGAATGAGTTGAAGGATGAAGTTGAGAGATTGAAGGCTGATTTGGTTGAACTCAAAGGTAAGCATGAAGAATTGGAAAAGCAGGATGCGGAAAAATCAACGGTCATATATGAGATGGGACGGATGATGAAAGACCAGCAATGTTTAATTGTAAGGATCTTCAAAGAGCTGAATGATTTGAAGAAGAATGTTGGGACAGAACCGGCGATGACTGAGGCGGAACTGAACTCCTTAACGGATATTACAAGATATCCGTTAATGGATGTTGATTTTGATAATAAAGGAAAGGGAAAGGCCGTAGAGGAAGAGTTTGATGAAGAGATGGGGATAAATTTGGATGCGTTTGAAGGAGAGGAAGTTGTTGGTGGATCTGGGGTTGATTATACTTTGGTGGATGAACCTGACACTGATTTTGATGCTGAAAGTGAGGAGGACATTGAGGATGAGCCTGAGGTATACAAAGTGGAGGAAAAGGGAATGAGCTACCAGTTTGAACACGCTGAGTTAGACAAATCCGAATGGTTCAGGAAAGAGGAAGCAGTGGTGCCCGAGGTACCGATATTCCAAAATCTAGACGAACCCACCACCAAACAGCAAGATAGACAGATTATAGCATGGAAATATAACTGTTTGGTGGAAGCTTATATGATCAAAAGGAGGGGTGGCGACATTACATACGTGAAGAACCGAAAGCACTTTGCCACCTTTCCTCGTTGGGACTTGAGGAGACTGGCAGAGCTGCCGCTTTTAGGGAAAGAGGATAGCGGTAGGGCATGTGCATTTGAAGCTGCGATCAGGGAGGCCGCTAAGTCAAACTTTGTTGAATTCGGGTACCAAAAGCCTAGAAGGATGAGGCAGAAAAGGGATAAACATTGGGTATCGTGGAAGGGCAAAATTGTTTTGAAAATTGCTGCTCCGAAAGTGATGACGAGGGTCAGGGTCCCAGATACTCAGCCACCCAGATTGCAGGATTTCTACAAGTGGTTCTATGATAATAGCACTGGGGAGGCCATTATTAGACTAAGTGGAGATGACCGTCCAGAAATTCGATTGTTTGATCCGATGGAGGTCTTCTCCTTCTGTGATGAGGACTTGAAGGTGCTATGTGAGCACAGAATTAAGCACGGGGCTGGTGATGACACTGCTGCTGAAGCAAACCTGTTTGTGAAGGTTGCTAACAAAGCCCGAGGGATTCGTGCAGAACTGAAGGCAGTGAATGAGAGGTTGAGAAGGTCAGATGATCTGCAACTGGAAATGGACGATCTAACTCGACAGCTAGATCGATCAATTGAGCAGAGGTTTGAGAAACCTGTTGAAGTTGTAGACTTGGAAGTTGAAAGCGAGGAGCCAACAGCTGATATTCAGGCGGAAACGACAGTTCATCCTGAGCCTGATACAGAGGTCGCAGATACAGAGTTTGTGGATTCTATGTTAAATCTGAGTGAAGATGAGGCCGGAATTGAAGACTATACAAATCCAAAGGCCGGGATCAAAGAACGGGCAGGAGCTTTTATTGAACAACTTTGAAGCCAACAAGACAGGAGCTAATCTGAAGACTTCCCCAGGTGAGGTCCAACCTAGGGGGAGTATTGATAGTCTACTATGTATAGGTTGGACCCACCGGCTTGTCGGTGCTACTTTTGTATGTAATAGTTAAACTTGTTATGTTGTTGGTACTAGCGAACCTACGGGCGAATCTATTGATTCGCCCGCAGGCCATCAGTGTCTTTTGTATTAGGTATCGACTGGGCGAACCTATGTGCCCAGCGAACCTGTGTTGGTTCGCTGGATAGATTCGCTAGAGCGAATCTATCAGCGAACCTAACATCACTATATATTGTAACCTTATCTACAACTTTATATAACTTTTGCACATCTTTTACTCAGACGAATTCTTACCATTTTGTGTTGTGTAATCGTTCAATTGAGGTGCTAGGAGCTTATATCTTTCATCATTGTAGCTTATTAACCTCGATTATGTGTTAGATCTTGATATTGGGTTATTTGGACTTTATTCACTTTGTTCTTCAAGTATTTGACATATTTGTGTTAAACAAGTCAACAAAGCACTGAAATCACGATCATTATGGACCAACACAGACAGATTCTAAACGTTGAGATAGTCGTTTTGGTTGATTGAATTTAATAAATCAGAGCGTTTTGGGTCGATTGCTAATAATGGGTTTTGGGTTACGGTTTTGAGATGGGAATTAAAGGGGTATTTTGATGTTTATTAAACGATTAGGGGTTCGAATCGTGCTTAGGATGGTGTTAGAACGGTTTTGTATAAGTTTAATTGGGTTATAAGTGGCTTAAAACTCACAAAACGATCTCGCCGGAAAACGGCGCCGGTGGCCGGAGTTGCCACCGGAAATGCGGGCAAAGAGAAAAGGGACGGGGGGTTGTTTGGGTAATTATTATTTTACAGTTTTGGTCCCTCCAGATACAAATGCTTGTTATTATTAATTTCAGACTTTAAATTAAGTTTTAAAGTTTACATAAATGGCCCAAAGTTAATATATATATATATTTTAACTAACCAATCTAACCAAGTTGAGACGTAACGATTATATAAGTGACGTTTTTACGTTTTTCCTTCGTTCTTGACGTTAATGGTTATTTCAAGATTTTAATATGTTTTTATCTTTAATAATTCTTTATAAAATTTCTTTATAGAATACAATGTATATATAAGGAATACATACTTTGAAGACTAAATAATTATTTTTGGTATTTAATTTGGTAAACGTTGAATAATAATTTTATCGTTATTTATTAAAGGCGAGAATAACGCAAAGCTCGACATATATATATTTTTTTTAATAACGAAGCTTTTCATTTAAAAGAGGTAATTACGAGTACATTAAAGATGGATAATCTTGGGTTCGAGTCGGGCATTCGGGTTCGGTTTGGGGCAGATGTCACAGTCTCCCCTCCTTATAGAAATTTCGTCCCGAAATTTGCTCAAACCGAAGAAAGAGATGGAACATAAAGATCCGGACGGAAACTTCACGGTCCATAATTTCTAATGGCCGTTCAATATGTTGTATAGATTCATCGATTTGGAATTTTGGATTCCACTGGAAGGCATAAAGAGGTTTTTATCAGTTAAATATTTATTCAACTTTGATATATGGGAAATAGGTTATTTATTTATTTGCTTGTTAAGTTTGCATTTGTAATTATTTTCATCATATCTATATATATATATTAAGCTTGCGATCGACGCACATACGGAACGAGTTATCTTTCTTTGTCTTCACATCGACACGAGCGAAACACGCGACATAATACTAGCGCATAAATTTTTGAGTTAAACGTAAGGCAAGAGATAATCATGAAAAACAAGACCTTGAAGTTTAAGTTCGTACCATAAATATAAAACTCATAGAAATACTTTTTCTCGTTCGTTACATAAAGATTTTTAAGTCCAACACGGCAAAATAGTA
Organism: Tagetes erecta; assembly: GCA_030867185.1. Classification (NCBI taxonomy): domain Eukaryota; kingdom Viridiplantae; phylum Streptophyta; class Magnoliopsida; order Asterales; family Asteraceae; genus Tagetes; species Tagetes erecta. The sequence continues at coordinate 1,456,071 of CM061489.1, read as the reverse complement.
AATGATGAAACAAACTCTAATGAAACAAAGTTCTTATCGGCACTTGAATAAAATGGAAACGTAACGATCATTTGAGAAGCATATCGTTCACGACGTCATTGTTTGCTTGAGCTTGATTAGTGTTGATATTGAAAGTTCTTGCACGACCAACTTGATTTGCATTAGCATTGGTATTCACGTTGACATTGATAGGCTGAGGACAATTGTTGCGGAAATGAGTTGGATCGCCACAATTGAAACAAGCACGACCTTGATTACCCCGGTTATTATTATTCCAACAATCTTTTGCCAGATGCCCATAACGTTGACAAACAGAACATTTAAAACATGGAGTTTCAGGAGCATGATGAAAAGGACATTGGTTGCATTTGGGCAAGAATCCCGTATAAGGTTTACGGTTATCCTTACCCCGTTGCGGTGCCATAGGAGGAGTAGGAGCAGGAGCAGTTATTGCATAGTTGGTAGCATTATTCTTACGTTTCTTGGAATGGGATGAGGATTCAGGCTTAAAACCCGTATAAGAATCATCCTCGGATGGTTTAGAATCATCACTAGACGAACCCTTGGACTTTTTATTGCCCTTACGAAACAGAGAACCAGCTTGCACATGATTTTCAGTAAGGCGACCGGCTAAAGTCATTGCCTCACCCACCGTAGCTGGCTTACTACCCCAAACAGCATCTTGAATAGTCATTGGCAAACCTCCGATATACTGTTCAATACCACGGGATTCGGGAGTAACCATATTAGGACACAGAGTACTGAGCTGAGAAAAACGATCATTGTAGGCCACATTTTCACCACTGTCCTGTTTGAGACCCCAGAATTCACCCTCGAGTTTACGAATTTCACTAGGAGGGCAATACTTGTCAGTCATGGCGGTTTTGAATTCATCCCAAGTCATTTCAGAGATTTCATCTTCACCACGTCTACGTTTCTCATCATTCCACCACGTCAGAGCACCCTTTTGTAGGACACTCGTGGCATAGCGGACTTTGAAGTTTTCAGGGCATTCACAATTAACGAAGGTACTCTCCATACTTTCGTACCATTGGAGAAGACCAGTAGCCCCTTCATTACCGAAGAACTTCGTTGGACCGCAAGAATTAAAATACTTAAGGGTACAATGAGGAGTCTTGGGCTGAGCGTTTTGATTAGCATTATTGAGTTGAGTCACGAGATTGGGCAAGATATTAGCCATTTGGGTCGCGATGGTATTAGCGAGTCGTTCACGTCTAGTTGCCATTCTACAAGATAAGATAAAAATGAATTTCATGAGACATAGAAAATTTCGAGATAACATAAGTTGTAATGGAATTTTGGATTGAATGGAAATGACAATTGTACTTTGAATTTCATAGAATCCTTAGAAACACATATCATAGTAATCACTTGAAAATCATAGAAGTATGAATAAATAAACTTGGAATAACATTTGGAATAATATAGAACCCATGGAAATAATTTGAAATAATAGAAAATGTTAATCATAAAATCATTAAGTAAGTAGAATTTAAAGGCTTAGGAATGTGTCTTGGTTTTGGACACTTAAGACTTATCAAAGTGCTAAGTTCGTTCTCAACGTATTCGAGAAGGCGTGCTTTAGCCTATAGGTTCACACTCATCTCGTACATCCCCAGGTAAGCATACAGGTCTCTTAAAGAGATTTATACGAAATGCTTGCCTTAGACAGGATGTCCGTGATACAGGCGTTCCCCCTTCCAGATTGCACACGTTCCCACGTTTCAAACTTACTTAAGACGATGACGAGATTCCACAAAGAGAAAGATCCTAATCACACAGAAGAGTCTCTTGTAGCTCCTTCGCGAAATCGGATAAGAAATAAGATAGAGAAAAGACAGAGAAAATGTTCATAAAAATAAATAAGGAGGTAAGTTCTAGAAGAGTTTTCTAAACACAAACTAATTGCACTAAGGACTCTTAGGTTATAGTCTAGGTTGGTGTGTTTCTAATACCCTATCCTAGTTCCCTATAACCATGGCTCTGATACCAAACTCTGACACCCCGCCCGGCGGCGGAAACACCGGGCTGTCATTGGAATTGGATATCAATAGTAAACAAAGCACATGGTATTTATTTATTAAGTTCAATAATGATGTAGTATGTTTTGAACCTAAGTCTTAAATGAATACGACAAAAGTAATAAAACCGAAACAGTAATTGCAAACGTCTGATTTATTATTCTAGGTCCAAGGCAATCCTATGTCTTGGCAAAAGCAGCAAAAATAATCAAGCAACACCTGAAATATGTAAAAATAAAGTTAGCTATTTAAAGCTAGTGAGTAAACCACAAATTGTATACATAATAATATAGAAATCCGAGATCATCATAATATGCTGCGCAATCTTACATGCATAGCTATTTCATATCATTCTCGACCATGACACCTTGAACACACATTGAACACACATTGAACACCATCATTGTATAGCAACTCGTAATCATTTGTCATGAGGAACCAACTCATGTTATAAATTAAAGATAACCCTTTTTTTTGCAACCGTCACGTAACCGTCTCGATATAGGTTATCAATAATTATGTAAGCAACTTAGGGACAAGGCATAGCAACATATTATAGCAACTTGTAACATAGTAACCTTGAAATTGAATGGCCGGGTTTAAATCACCTGTTTTGAAATACATGCAGGTGGGTTTGTCAAACCATTAGCGCTAACATTGTACCGGTGGGATTACTAAGTAACAATACTACTTTAAACTACCACATAAGGATTGCATCTTGCTGCAGACAAGACTAACACATTTAATGATCTCATATGAAAATAGGAACAAAGAAACGAAACCGAAAACATTGAATAGTAATTGAACATATTTCAGCCCCAAAATGTAAAAGTAAAAAGGGGAGTGAATTTACTCACCTTGAACTAGGGCACGAAACAAATAGTAAATAGTTCGGAATTGAAACGAGGATCGTCAAAATATTAGAATCACCTAATTAAATGACAATCCTAACTTAGTAAACATATTGTATAGAAACTAGCATTGGAAAAAAAAATAGAAGTCAAAGGAAATTAGAATTCTAGGGTTTCGGATTGGGATTTGGGGGTTTTTCGTTAGACGACTAAAAATATATAAACTCGTTTATTTCGAATGATAGCAATAGAAATTATAATTATTTTGATAAATAATAGAAACTTCAATTAGATATTTTTAACAGTTTAAGTAATGTCAAAATATATTATATAATTTAGAAATACTCTTAAAACGTTTATATAATTTTGAATTAGATAAAATTCTATACAAAACCTTATTTGTATAACATTTATAAAATTTGATTTATACAACGTAGTGGTTTTATAAAACTAATAAATTTTGACAAGTTACATTTTTATATATGAAAAGGGTTAGGATTTATATTATGCAAACTAATTAAAATTAATAAAATGTATTAAAATTAATAAAATTAAGAGTTTGGGGGAGCCTGGGTTCGAACCCAGGTAACCTGGTTCAAAGCTACTAGTACTAACCAGACGCGCTATGTTACTTTGTTGTTTAAAATTGGATCAGAATTAGTTTTAACAAGTTTCAAATAAATCCCCCATTTAACACATAAACCCTAGAATCAAGACTTCATCAATTGCATCAGATTCACACAACGAAACCAGAAATTTATAGAGGGGTTTTGATCTGCATAAGATAAGGATCATTTTCATGTATAAAACTTACCGGTTGGTTGCCGAATTGGAACGATTGAGACGAAGAACAGGGTCGACTGTGGTGACAATCACAAGGGATTTTTTTTTGGATGCTTAAACCAGAAATTGATGTTACAGGGAGCAAGTTCGAGTAGAGGAGAGTGTAAGTGTCGAATGAATTGGATTAATTTGACCAGAAACTATTCGTATGAGTTCGAGTTAGTGTACGGGTTAATTGAGATTAATTAGGTGTTAATTTGCCAATTAAAATCTGATTAACTGTTGCAGACAGATTCTAAACGTTGAGATAGTCGTTTTGGTTGATTGAATTTAATAAATCAGAGCGTTTTGGGTCGATTGCTAATAATGGGTTTTGGGTTACGGTTTTGAGATGGGAATTAAAGGGGTATTTTGATGTTTATTAAACGATTAGGGGTTCGAATCGTGCTTAGGATGGTGTTAGAACGGTTTTGTATAAGTTTAATTGGGTTATAAGTGGCTTAAAACTCACAAAACGATCTCGCCGGAAAACGGCGCCGGTGGCCGGAGTTGCCACCGGAAATGCGGGCAAAGAGAAAAGGGACGGGGGGTTGTTTGGGTAATTATTATTTTACAGTTTTGGTCCCTCCAGATACAAATGCTTGTTATTATTAATTTCAGACTTTAAATTAAGTTTTAAAGTTTACATAAATGGCCCAAAGTTAATATATATATATATTTTAACTAACCAATCTAACCAAGTTGAGACGTAACGATTATATAAGTGACGTTTTTACGTTTTTCCTTCGTTCTTGACGTTAATGGTTATTTCAAGATTTTAATATGTTTTTATCTTTAATAATTCTTTATAAAATTTCTTTATAGAATACAATGTATATATAAGGAATACATACTTTGAAGACTAAATAATTATTTTTGGTATTTAATTTGGTAAACGTTGAATAATAATTTTATCGTTATTTATTAAAGGCGAGAATAACGCAAAGCTCGACATATATATATTTTTTTTTAATAACGAAGCTTTTCATTTAAAAGAGGTAATTACGAGTACATTAAAGATGGATAATCTTGGGTTCGAGTCGGGCATTCGGGTTCGGTTTGGGGCAGATGTCACAGGAATGTCGTAAACAAGGTGGAATTCGGTCAAACCTGGACATATGCGCCGCATATATGACTTAGGCGCCGATGATGTTGTTGGCCGCATATATGACCCAGGCGCCGCGCCGAGGGCCATGCGCGGCGCATAAGGGTGTTGACGCTTAATTGACTACGTTCGAGGATGTGTCTGGGATAAGAAGTGACCCAGGCGCGGCGTCGAGGTCTATGTGCGACGCCTGGGGGGTGTGGGAAATAAAAGCATTGGGTATGTGAATAGGATGACCTAAAAAATATAATATTACAAATCAGTAATCAACTATATATCTATATTTATAACAAATAAAAAGATAAAATTACGAAAAATGTTAAAAGGAAAATTTATCACATAACGGTTTATTAGTTTAGTTGGTTGGTAGGTCAAAACAAAAAACCGAATCGTATTCATATCCGAAAAAACAAAACAAATCGAATTGTGAATCGGTTTAGGTTCGGTTGTTAACTATATACGAATTGTAAATTTAGTTACACGAAATACGGTTTATGTGGTTTAGTTATCTGGATAAACCGAATAAGAACCGGTTTAATCGAATAACCAAACTTAAGCGTTTCAAACGGTTTATTCGGTTCGGTTAGGCAAATGTTCAAATTGATTCGGTTAACAGTTAGACCCAAAAGAAACCGAATCAACCAAAAGATGCGGTGTCGTAAATGAGTCGAGTCAGGCTAGCTAGGGCTCAGCTTGTTGAAAATGAGTCGAACGTACTTTAAGCAAGCCGCGGGTATTTTAAACACCCCCGGCTGGTGGTTTGTCCTCTAATAGTCCACTTGCTATACCATAAATTGCATTTCGTTTCTAAAAATTTATATAATACTAAATAAAATACATTTTTTGGCTTGTTTATGTTAATCATTTTATACATATAGGAAAATAAGCCTAAGATAATTCCAACTAATATCTATTAGTCGAGAATAATCCCAATTCAGAGGCTGTTTGGCAATTGCTAAATGATTAAGTGATGAATGGTTAAGAGGTCTGAATGGTTAAGTGCTGAATTTAAGAAGATCTGTTTGGTTGGAAATCTGAATAAGATTTTATTTTTTTAGCTGCCTTCTTTCTTCTTTTTTGCTCGCCTTTCTTCTTCATCCTTCTCTCTTCTCAAGTAATCATCCTTCTCGTCTTCAGAAACCTGGCCGCCTTAACATTCCCTTCGTCGTTGGTCGCCCCCTCTGAATGGTTCAGCACCGCCCTAGGACTGCATCGCTCAGAGGCTCGTTCAGGTTTTTATTACGGTGATTGTTGGCTCTTTATTGTTTGGCTCTGTCACATCCAATTTATGGAATTGAAGAAATATATACATCACATTGATATTTATATTTAATTCACTGTAGCTAAAAGTCAAAGGTAAATTGGTCTAAAATAATTGGATCTACAACTTTAGAGAGAAACAAAAGTAGGTAATTGTGTTTGGAAGTTAAAATGGCTGGTTCTTCTTCATACATTTACATGGTCGCAAGGACGTATCCAATGTGAAGAGAGCAGGTTTACGGGAACCCATCGCGTCTCAAAATTATAATATAAATTATATAGAAAATTTCGAAGTGAACCCAAAGAAATTTTTTAAGATGAACCCATATATAGATAAATTGGAAGAGGCTTGAAGTACTAAAGTTCTCTAGTTGAATTGGAATTAAGTGTTGTTAGTTTACAAAAAGTCACAGATTCAATTTTTTTTTATAAATATTTCATTATTCTTTCTTTTTAATGGATTTTGACCCTTTAATTAGGACTCAATTTATTATGTGACTTATCATAATATTAGAAATCGTGAAATTCTTTTCATTTCATTTCAATTTACAAAGTTTAATATTGACTTATCATATCATATTGTTATTATGTGATAAACATAACGCATTAATCCGATCAGAACCGTTGAACCGACCCGGATTTTTAATGTCCTGTTTCATTAAAATCAAAGCACTTAAAAATAGTGAACCCATTAATAAAAATTTCTAGATCCGTCACTGCATGGTCGGTAATTCCTCTTCACTCATCTCATCAATATGTACATACACACATATAAGCTATATATATGCACACATGTATAATGGAAGTATAAAACATTACTATTAATGTCCCATAACTATATATGTGACCTAAATTATTTAGTAAATATACATTATTGTTCTTTACTATTTTCATCGGATCACATTTATTAACGTGTTTCACGCATGTGGCCTTTATTCATTACCAATATAGTCTCGTACGAGTCCCATAGGCGGTCCCATTGCACCTAATGGAATACGTTACGGAAACTAAAACAAGTCGGTTCGGTTCAACCCGGTTGAGTTCATTACTGGATATTTCAGTCTATAAATAGGCTAGCAAGCTTCATTACCTCTTAACAAGACAAACACACATGTCTAGAAATCCTTCAACGATAGTCATGAACATTATGAATTCAATGGTATTGTTTCTCATTGTTATCATTAGCACGAGTTTGGTTTCGTGTTCTTCCTTTAACAATGAACAAGCTGATATATTTATGGTCGTGGAAGATCAACTACCCACCCCTAGGACGGGAATGACTAAGGCCAGTCTAAAATTTAATCACATGCATCTTTATTTTTATGTACATTATATATATTAGTTTATTGTATTCATCTTGATAGCTTCATTAACCTAATGAGAGACGTGCTCATTATACATATATTATATTATGAACTTAAGACTCACATCTCTAATTGATACCAATTTATAATGTACGTTGTTAAAAGATAAAATAATATATTTTTCGGCTTTGTTCCTTTGTGTAGGTCACCGACAATACAGTTAAAATTAGACAATTCGAGATTGGAAATGGGAAGTTACTGACTCTTGCTCGTAAAGTGAAGAACGATAGAAATTGCGTATCTGAACACCAACCGTGTGGTGTCATGGATGCATGTTGCGAAGGGCTTCTGTGCAACGGGGTTATCAATGGAAGGTGTGTAAATCCCAATCCCAAACCATGCATTACCGAACACCAGCCGTGTGGTGCCTTTGATCCGTGTTGCGATGGACTTAGCTGCACCGGGTTCTTCCAAGGAGAGTGTGTTTCCAACCCCTGATCCCCTATAGCCGTAAGCATATGTAGTTTACTTTGTTAACGTTTAGGTTTTGTGTGCATGTGAAATAAGCTAGCTAGCCGCTAGCTAATATATGTATGAATAAATATTGTTGGATTAATATGTATGTTTGCACGGAATAAGGCATGGAAATATAATATTTCGTGTACTATGAACCTTCTATAATTTTACATTCTAATACGATTTGAATTATTTGAAATTCGATTCGAATCAAATTCGATTAAGGACATTCGAAATCGAATTTCGGTCATTCGCATTCGATTTGAATAATTTTGTCAAATGTGGATCGACACTTTAATATACTAGAGGGAATATGTCGAATGTACCTTTACGTTGCTACGAGTTAGGAGAAATGTATGAAGTTAAGTAGGAGTGTTCATTATTCGAATACGATTTGAATTATTCGAAATTCGATTCGAATTCGATTAAGGCCATTTGAAATCGAATTTCGGTCATTCGAATTCGACTAGCATTCAATTCGAATAATTTTGTCAAATGTGGATTGAATACGAATAAGATTTTTAGTACTCGCATTCGATTCTCCCAAATTCGAATAAGAAATATATATTTTTAATATATATTTTTTAATATATCTAGTTAAGTATCTATATATGAATATGACTTAATGAGCTTGAAGTAAAGTTAAAAATACCCAAACCCAACCCATTATCCAATCTTAATTGTTGTTTCTGCATATGAACATGATTTGGTACTGTGCCAGCTGCTTAATTGTTGGTTCTAAATGTTTTGAACTTGTTTAAAGTCATTTTTATGCTTAATTTTGCAGTTTTAGAACTTTTTTAAACATATTTTTGACTTGTTGATGTGCTAATATTTTTCATATTGTTTGGTTGATGTTTCGCACAATTTTTAGTGATGTTTTAAACTTATGTTATGTTGATCCTACATTCGTATTGTTGTTTGATGTGTTTATTTATTTATATTTTTTTAAAGTGAATACATTCAAATCTATTTGAATTCAATATAAAAGCTATTGTAAGGGCATGTGAAACACAAAGCATAAAATAAAAAAATTGAAGCAATAGTAAAATCAAAGGCTGTTTAATACAAAAATCTTATATATATGATCTGAACGAGTGAACGACGACGTAATATGAAGTACCAAAAGGGGCATATCCAAATGCATAGAGGTTGCCAAGCCCGTTATCCGTTGAATATTATGGAACCGAACAATGAATCAAAATCAATTATTTCATGTATTAAACTGAGACTCGTTTAATCACTATCAGAACAAACTATTTGATTGGTATTATCAAATGTTTGAACAGATTAAACTAGTTTTTCTGAAACAAGAATCGGATTTATATTCTTTGAGATATTGTATACCGAGAGTTCAAGTTAATATGTTTTTCAATGTGTTTGAATCCATGCATATTTTTAAAGTTGTCATCCCTCAAAATAGGATTAGTTGTCATGAAAGTTATGCCTAAACTGATATGTACATGAAATTGGATTTGGCCCATTAAAGCACAATATTAAAGCATGCTCATATTAACATATCAGACTTATATAGACAAGGCTACAACAACCGAGTATGGATATAGCCCAATTCTCAATTTTCATTTAATTAGATAACCCAATCCAACATCACATGCCATTCCAATAGAAACAACCGAATCCGCTACCGCTGCATCTCTTAACTCGATTAATAATTAATAAGATCAACTTATTCAACAAGTTAATCCAATACCATTAATCATGTCGATAACACTAAAATTACCAACATTCCTCCCCCATTTTAGTGATATTTATAATTTACTTATTTAGCTCCGATAGTAGAAGGTGTTCAAGAGCAATTCTTTGTTATGTGTTTGATCTTTATTGTTCTTATTAGTTTACAATTGAGTCATAGCAAAGTATGGAAACCGGTTGTAGAGGTTTTTTTAGAAGAGATTATCTAAATGGAAGGGTAGATCTTTGTCTATAGTTGGTAGGCTAAGACTCATTACATCAGTGTTGTCTAGCCTCCCTCTCTATTATTTCTCATTATTATGTGCACCGGAAGAGGTCCTTCTTCAACTTGAAAAAATCCGAAGAAAATTTATGCGGCTCCGCCAGCGGTGACATAAAGAAAATAAACTGGGTTGCTTGGCCTAAAGACATCCAACCAAAAGAAAAAAGAGAATTGGGCATTGGGTCCTTAAAGGCATTGGAGGGGTTTCGAAAGCTATCACAAGAACTAAAGAAACTCCTAAACACCATGGGTTTGATATCATTAATGGTTTGAACACGGAATTTGACTCGAAGGCAATAAAAGCGGATGCGGACAGCCACCAAATACAACATAATGAAGTCAGTCTCGTATGGAACAATTGGGTAACAAAGAAGGTAAATATAATGAATTGGTTTCATCAATTAAAAACAGAAACTTTAAATTGCTACTTTGAACTTTATAAATTTGTATATCTTCATATTCTAATAATTAAGTAACTCATTAACATGCCAACATTTTAACTACTCTAAATAGGATATTGCTTAGGTGTCACACTCTAATTTAATTTGATAGAGGATTTCAATGCGAGTTATGATATGCTCATATTCGAAATTAGCCGATATGTTCAAATAAAAAATTACCAATTATTATGAGTTATCTCCATATTCGATATGTTAAAATAAAAATTACCAATTACCATTACTAATTTCCTAACCCAATATGTTCGAATAAAAATTTACCAATTATTACATATCATCTCCTTTATTTTAGCATATGATTTTTGCTAAGAAAAAGTTTGTAAATATCCAAACCGATTTAATAGGGGATATGTTAAAAATTAAATTTGATGCCTAAATTTAGTTCAAATCTATAAAACCAAAATCCCGTATAATAGACAGGTACTAATCTACTTTATAAATAAGCAAATACACTCTATATATCTATAAAAAGAACTAATTAAAAAGTAAAAAGGATTACAAATCATTTTACAAATCCTAGATATTTAAAGTTTAATGATTTATAAATCAAGTATTCATAATATTTAAATCCTCAGAACATTATACATTTTCTGTATGTGATTGCTCACACAGTTATTATTCATTACTACTTAAATTCTTTTATTTATTTTAATAACGATTTATTAAAACAAATCTTACTTAAATTGTTCTTATTTAAATTCAAATAACCTTTTACAAAACAAAACCTCAAATTCCTATTAGAAACCCTAGATCCTGAATCGTTCTTAGAATCCTAAGCACATTCCTTATTCTATATCAAGACGTTGTTATTTGGGTTGGATTTTTAAGACCTTCTGGTGCCTCGATTTAAGTTGTCTAAATTATTCACAATCACTTGGTATTAATTCATGTGAGTATTCATAGTCTTTTTTTACTTTTACGTTTTAGGGAAACCATGTGAACCTATTTACTTAGTTTTTGTTCAATTTCTTCAATCATTTATTTAATTCATGTGTTTGTGATTAGTTGCATTTATGTGTTCATTACATGTTATTATGATAGATTTATAGGCCTGACAAACTCACCAAATATTATATCCGACGATGATTGTAATCGCTTATTTATTCAATTTGGTTTGATCATCCGCTACTTTATCTGAGAATGATTGTAACCTACTTTTCAGTTTAGTTATTATATCAACGACACGTAGTCGTGTGATTAAGGGCATGCTAATCATAAGGTTTGATTGTGCCTATATTTACAATTGTATGATACACTTCGCAATGAAAATTGAATATTTTTAAATCATTATCAATAAGTATGCAAATCTGTGGTTACTCACCAACTGATTCATTAGCTAAACAAATAATTTCACATGTTTTCATGAAATGTAGTTTAGACGATTTATCAAGATGCTTCATTTAGGACATGTTGGACCTAGTTTAATAAAAAAATCAATTATTATAGTTTATTGTTGTTGATTATTTGAAATCAAAGCTTGCAACAATGTAACTTGTAACTAATATTATTAATTTATTTTATTATCGAGAGTTATGAACAATCTATTCATTTTCGTCCGCCCTGAGGATTCTGCTATCGGTCGGGGTGTGACATAGACGATTAAAAAAATGGGTGAAACTTAAAATATGGAGACATTATAAATATTACTCTTTTTTATAATTTTAAAGAAGTGTCAAATGTCATCGTCTAATGATTACTTATACAAATTTAGACTTTGTACTATAACTCACTTTATCAATATTACTCTTTTTTATAATTTTAAAGAACTGTCAAATGTCATCGTCTAATGATTACTTATACAAATTTAGAGTTTGTACTATAACTCACTCAACATAGTAAGACATGTTAAAAGTGTATGGATGCCGAATTCTCATTTAAATTCAATTATTTATTTTACTTTAAAAGGAAAAAAGCCCTTTAGTTTTAAAAAGTAGATGTTACCCCATATTTATACTACCGAGTCAATTGATAATCCACCCAATTCTTGCTACATTGATATTTTAATTGTACTAATATCTTCGTCACAAGGACCGCTTTAATAATAATCTACTCAATTCTTAATACATTGGGATATTTTAATTGTATTAGGTCGAAGGACCACATTAACAAAAGCATACATTCAGAATTGTACATGGTGAGTTTCTTCCTTCCTCTTATCAATATATGCATACATACACACACATATCCATAACTAGGTTTAATACCCGTGTGTTACACACGGGTTAATTAATAACCAATATGTTTAATAATTTGTAAATATTTAAGGATTTGACTCCATCACCTTATGCATGATGAAAATTTCATTAATTTCCCTCCTAAATTTCCTATTATAGAACAATAAAATTTTCCCCCCAAAATATTGCCTCCCCTAAAAGTTTGATTTATTAGATAGACTAGGTTTAATACCCGTGTGTTACACACGGGTTAAATAGTAATATTTATAAAGAAATTATAACCATTATATTTAACAATTTTGAAAATATATAACATTTAAGGAGTTGGCTCCATCAACTTGCATGGTGAAAAATTTAGCTAAATTTTACCTCCCAAACTTCCTATTATAGAAAAAAAAATCCCTCCAAAAATTGTCCCCTAAAAGTTTGATTTATTAGATAGATTCATATATAACTCGTGGCATCTATATAATAATTCAAGGTTTTAGGGGGACAACTTTTAGGGGGAATTTTTATAAAAGGAAGTTTTAGAGGGAATATATGAAATATCATGCATGAGTTGATGAAACAAAATATCTTTAAATATTAAATATTTACAAATTTTTAAACAAAATGATTATGATTTTATAAATATTATTATTTAACCCGTATGTAACACACGGGTGTTAAACCTAGTTTACTAATATAAATTAGTAATTTGCTACCATAATTGTATGGTCGATGGAGGTTACTCTACAAACTACTTTTTGCTTAACAAACCTAAGAATGTCTTAAATCTCCCTGAAATCGAGTCAAACAAACTTCAATTAATCGCATTTTAGCGATGTTGGAACCAGATCGTCGAACACTCACACACACCCCACACTCCCCAAAAACCTAAACCCACACCACCCTAAAAGCATATGCTAAAACTAAACCCTAAAAGATAAAATAGTAAAGTTCGACAAAACGGTTCCAACGCTGCTTGAATGAGTTAAATCGAAATTTGTTTAACTTGGTTTCGAGATGATTGAAGTTATTTCTTAGGTTTTTAGTAAAAAATTCTTAAATTTTAGTGGATCTTTTAAACTTGTGTGTCGTTTGCGCTTTAGATCAAGGTCGCAATTATTAACGTGATCATAGTGACGGAGATTTATTACAATAAAAATAGGTAAATTGGTTTAAAATAATCTCAAATAACACTTATTGACCTAAAATAATCTCAACTTAGTTTGTTCTATACAGTAGTCTGAAATCCAACTTTTTTTGGCCTCCATTGGTCCACCGCTAAGTGTACTTAACGCCCATTAATTTTTTTTGAATTTCAAACCAATGTTCTATAGATTTTGATTAGGAGGTGAGTATGAGTCAATTGATGTAAACCTTACCTCCAACTAGTACTCAAAATGATTTAACTTTAACATCTTACTGAAGCATCGTTAGAGTTTAAACACTCGATTGAAGACCGTTTCATCGTTTGAAACAATGGTTCTAGGTAAGTTTACATTAATTAACTTGTATGCTCCTCATGATCAAAATTCATAAAACAAAGGTTTGAAATTCGAAAAAATAAAAAAGTTAATGGCTGTTAAATACACTTAACGCCAGACCATTAGAGACATAAAAAAGAAACATTTAGGACAACTAGAGGGAATAAACTGAGTTTATATTATCCTCGATTAATAAGTGTTAGTTGGGATTATTTTATACCAAAAAAGATACATAAGTAGTCGTAAAGTTGCTCTAACAGTTTATAAATTAGTTTAGCTGGTAGGTCAAAACCAAAAACCGAATGTTTATTCGATTTAGTTAAACAAATGTTTAATTTGGTTCGATTAATTGTTAGACCCAAACAAATTTCATGACGAAATAAACTGAATCAACAAAAATGAGCGGTTAAGCCCCTCCCATTTTGAACTCGCACATTTTAATCATATTGATAATCTATACCTTCTAATAAAATATGGTTTTTGATGCCACATGGCATGTAATGGAGCCATTAGTAGCATCATTTTCTGCTCACTAAAATATTACATATTTAATCCTCATACTATCGTAAAACATAAAACCATCAAACTAATATATTTCCATATGAATTACAAAAATAATTACTATAATCTTAGTAAACGTATTATTACCAAAATATATATCAATATATTTCGGTCCAAGAATATGTCAGTTATTTAAAAGTTGATAATTGTTAATAGCTTATTTGGATCACGTTATTTTTCAGTAAGAGCATCGCATAAAAGTTAATAAATGAATAATTTTTATCATGGTTTAAATTGGGCTTTCTTGGCATGATTGTTGACTTTTCTTAAGCTTACTTTTATTGATAAGACAATAGAACAACAAATCATTGGCAATGAAATAAATGTTATGTAGCATGCTTCATAATTATTTGGAATTTGGGTAAGAATATAAGAATGTCTATTAAATAGTGTTTAAACCCATTGTTTTTTATGTATTGGTCATTTGGTGATTTATTAGCTTTATATGAAGGCTTATGGTTTGTAGGAGTATAAGTTGTCATCCATTTGCAAGATTTTAATAAGATTTTTATGGGAATCCTCTTCCTTCTAATTTTTCCTATGTGGGTTTTTTGTCTTTGTTGGTGTTAGAGAGCATGCTCAAGATGATAATGATTTATAGTGTGATGCTTACTTGTCATATAATTCTTTGTTTACTATACTTGATTATCATTACATGTTTTTAGTTATTCAACCTGTGTAACACACATGGTATATCTAGTATAATATATAATCTCCAAGCTGAGTCGAGCTCGGCTGGGCTTAGGCTCGGCTTGTTGAAAAAATAAGTCGAGTTGAACTCATT
Organism: Tagetes erecta; assembly: GCA_030867185.1. Lineage (NCBI taxonomy): Eukaryota > Viridiplantae > Streptophyta > Magnoliopsida > Asterales > Asteraceae > Tagetes > Tagetes erecta. The sequence goes on along the minus strand of CM061489.1, from coordinate 1,440,750 downwards.
TATCTTAACGAGCCTAAAATGTGGGCTCTGCACGTTAATAAACGAGACGAGTTCATTACGAGCCAAGTTTTTGTTGGAATATTTTGTAAAACACAAATTATATTTTGTGAAAAATACAAAATAATAAATTTATTGGTGTTTCAACTCTTTATTCAATGTGAGTATTTTATTACATTAGATGTTTCATCTCATTATTCATGTTTAGTTGGATATTTTAACTAATGTTTATAGACATTGAATAAGGTATTTGAACTCTTTTTTGTCCTATAAATACCAATGTGAGCCTTGGTTAGAAGACATACCAAATACAACACCAAAGAACTTCAACTATCTAAAGTTCTCTCATTCTTTCTCTTCTTATTTTTCCTACAAGTAGTTGATCTTCTTTATCTCTTTTCTTTAAAGTATAATTTGGGTTGTGGGTCAATCCCGCAGTACATACTGCTTTGGCTGTTGTACCTTGGGAAACAACGAGTTCTCTTGGGAGACTCGGAATTTGTTTTAATGGACCCGTGTTGAACACGAATCCTCAGCCACTATTATGCTTATGTTTCTACTCACTTCTTGTATTTATTAATTTTCAGACGTAACTGTATTGTAATTTACTTATTTCTTTATTTTCTTTGTATTGTAATAGAATATGTAAAAGAATTTTGTGCTTTTATACGAGTGGTTCCTACAGTTTTTATATTATAAAAAATATTAATAATATTTTTACATATATTGATATGTATAAAAAACAGATAATATATTTTTTGCTCTTGTTAATATAAAGTCGTGGGAAAATATGATACGAGTTATTTTATATTTTTATACTTAGTTTTTTTTAGAATATGTGAAAATGAGTGGATGTTTGTGGTTTTTTTAAATAAAAGTGGATTTCTTTTCGCTAGGACTGGCATATCGTGTCAGACACGAAACGTTAAGGCCAAACACAAACACGACATGATAACTTATCGTGTCATCTTTTCCAAACACGAATACGATAAAAACAGATTACACAATAAGACACGATATGACACGATAAAAGTCATTTTTTAAATAAAAATTAAAAATTGTAAAAAAAAATCGTAAGTCTTAAATATTAAATATGACATAACATAATAATTCTTAAGCCACATAACAACAAAAGTCAATAAAAATAGTATTTAACCATATTGATACTTGATAAACGAATATGTAAAAAAGATTAAAAAGTCATTAAAGTCCATATGAGTCTTTGATATTTCTACTCACCTGTTAATGACACGACATTTGTTAAGGTCAAACACGAAACCTGTTAATTTTGTGTCGTGTCGTGCTGTCGTGTCCGTGTTAGAAATTGACAGCCTTACTTTCGCTCCTTTGTTTTTTTAAATTTAGCGATTTTTGTCCCAATGATTTCAAAACCATAACCTGTCCTTATAGTTTCATTTTTGCGTTCGTTTGCACCCAAAACACTAACTCCGTTGACTTTCTGTAAAATGACTAAAATAGGGCTTTAGTTTAAACAAGGCGATAAGCGAGCTAACGAGCGAGCCACAAGCTGAACTAACTTGGCCAACTCAGGCGATGCTGGTTTAAAAACCAAGCCAAGCCGAACTCATTTCAAACCAAGCTAATTTAGAGCGATCTTTGTGCGAGCCACAAGCATTTTAAATGTGAGTGGTGGTTTGCCATCTAAAGTTTCTTTGGAGAAGGGATTAAAAACGATAGTAATCCATTAAGATTTACTATATAAACTGCACTTCTTTTTTATAAATTTATATAATGCTAAATAAAAATAACATTTTTAGGATTATATACGTTAATGTAACTTTGTAGAATAATAACTAAACTTTGAAAGTGTTCTAACTAAGTCACTTAAGTTTAAAAATGTTTTAATTAGATCACTCAACTTTCATATTTTATTTAAACTAAAGGGTTTAACATGCTTTTTTTAGCATACTTTTTTCATGTTTCATTTAGAAAACTTTTTTTTCCTTTTTTATGCTGATGTGAAGTTGTGACGGGAACTTTAGATTTTTATTTTAATTTTTAAGTATTTAAAACTGTTTTAAATTTTTCTAAATTATAATTACATATATTGGAAATCCAAACCCTCACATCTTATCCTTCATTTCTTTCTTAACGCCAAGTGTTTCGATTATAACTCGATTTGAAGGTTAAGTGACATAATTTGAAAAAAAAACATGCATAAGTGACATAATTAGAACACTTTTTAAACTTGATTATTATGCTGTTAAATTTTCATATATATTATATCCACAATGCCAGAATTATTTTACAAGAAATACAAAAAGCATCTCAATCATTAAAATGACAATTTAACCGGTAAAATATGTTGTCTTTATATTAATATCAATACTTCAAATTCTACGACCAGTAGATAGTGAAATAAATAAATTTTATTTAGTGGAATAGATAAAGAACGATAAAAAAAACTCTCAACCAAAGAAGGTTCAAATTTAAATACGTGAAATGGTGTATAATAAATTTTTCTTTATTAAAGTTGACAGACTTTTATTACACTAAATTTTCTAAAGATTTTCTGAAAAAGTAATGTTTTTTTATTTTTTTTTTCTTTTAATGATATTTACTCAAAAGTGAAGTAGTCAATTGCAAAGTTGCACATTATATTATATAATCTAGAGTTAAGTGCAAAATGCACCTCTGTGTTTATATTTAATAGCACTCTGCAACCCTGCATGAATATTTAGACCCTTTACAACCCTAGACTTTTTAAAGTGATTCATTTACACCCTTACGTTAGTTTGACCGTTAGTTGACCGTTATTTGAAAGAGTAAAATAGACTTTTACATAAAAAAACCAACCCTTTCCAACCATAAGCTTCCAATTAAACTAACATGACAAACACAATTTTCAATTCAAAGAACGAAGAAACTAATTCACAGACTAATTGAAACTAATTCACAAACTTATTGAAACCTATTACAAACTAACAACTTTGAATCATAGAAAACCCAATTCAATCCACATGTCCAACAAACTCAACCAGTTTGGTTAGCCTATTTCCAAAAGCTTGGTTAAAATAAGCCTATAGATCGTTGTTGATTAAGCTTAGATTTTAGGATTATGAGGTGGTGAAAGGAGAAGAAGAAGACAAGAGCAAACACTTTAATAATAAGCCTATAGATCCAAATGTTAACAATCAGGGTTAAATTTTGTAACTTCAGATGCCCATGCATGTGGCTTCTTAGGTGTTGCATTACTAGAAAATTAAGCAATTGCTACTAAAATTTACAACGGAAAACAAACGTAACTATTTTTTGAATAACATAGGGGTAATTCTGTAATTTAATTATTTTTTTAATGGTCAACTAACGGTCAAACTAACGTGGGGGTGTAGAAGATCCATTTTAAAAAGTCTAGGGTTGCAAAAGGTCTAAATGTTCACGTGAGGTTGCAAGGTGCTATTGAGTGTAAACCATAGGGGTGCATTTTGCACTTAACTCTATAATCTACATTTAGAATTGGTGTGAATAGGGTTTTACCACTTTCATTGTTTATGGTTTATATTTATTTGCATATGGTACTTCATTTTTAGCCTACGGTACATGTTTAATGGGTTTGTTACTCTTCTTTTTGGTTACTGTACAACTATGTGAGGCTGGGTTTTTTCTTTGTTGACACGTTTGGGGTGTTGGCTACGTGTGATGTTTTGCTTTTGCCGACGTTACAAGCATGAGCACGTGTCAGCTGACACTTTGAAAGATAACACTACGAAAGATGAGAGAAACATTTCCACTTTCTACAAACAGGTTCACCGGTGATTTTCATGACCGGCTCACCGCCACCAACAATCCATCATCACCAACGTCTTGCGGTTCTGATCTTTCTACTCTACAAACCATGAATAATCATCACAACTCTTTTCGTCAAAGAGTTCTTTAGATGTTCCTCTTTGATATGAGCATGGAAAACTCAATAATGAAACAATTTCTTGGAACTTGATATATTTGGAAATGGAATACAGTTGTAATAATATCTTCAATTGCATTATTATTATTATTAAGAGAAAAGTGAATGTGATGCTGTTATGCGTGTAACTTATACGCGAAACCATTAAAACAATGTAGTTTTGATTATAAGAAGTTAAAAAATATATATCTATTCTCTTTAACAATATGAATATTAACGTTGTATTGATATTTGCTCCGGCTCAAAAAATATTAATACGGATTAGAAAGAGGAAAGGAAGTGTTGCTTTTGTACTTGAGTTATCTTTCATATTTTTTTTATTAAAAGTAACAAATCAGGTTAGACTCTAATCAAAATATAGTAACAATCACTTACTTGATTTGTATAACGTATTTATTATGTGCGGTGTAGCACCAGTAGCGCTTCGTTACTCGCGGCAAAGCGCGGGGTAACATACTAGTTATACACATTCATGATTCATGTTAAACTAGGTTTAGGCACGGCTCGCGCAACGCGCGAGCCATTTATGTACTGTTTCGTGTTATTTGTATGGTGCCAAACATATATGGAATTTTCCATTTCTATAAAAGTTCAAATACATGTATACATGTTGTAGTATTTACATTTATGACTATACATGTTTTAGTACAAAAGTTTAAACGTTTATAAAAGGTTGATTATCTCACCATAAAAAAAATAAAAAAAGCTTTGTTGGAAAGTAATCCAGTCAGTTAAGCTCTCTCTTTCCTTCAAAAACCCTAAGTCACAGAGGCGGTGACCGAGATGATTTCGTTGCGGTCTTCCCCTCCAACCCACTCCTTATTTCCTTCCTCCCTCTCTATCTCTACTTTTGTCTTTATCTAGACCAAATGTAACCCAAAGTTACATCACACAACAAACTCTTAAATCTCCAAAAAGTAGTATCGTAGAGCTTTACTCAGCTTTCGCAATGCATCCTCTGATCTCAGCTAGGAAATTATCAGTTTCACGGTCGTGAAAAAAGGAACGCATGGTTGATCAACGTAGATCCAAAATTAGACATCGTTGAGAGTATTTTCAAGTGAAAACCACCATTGATAAACCTCTCACTCTCCCTCTTTCATTTTCTTTCCAATCAAGAGGCACATGATTATACAAAAAACAACGGACAATAGGACACTAATAAAACAATGCCAAAAAAAAACACAAACACAACCAATGAAAAATTGACACAAACAAAATCTAACACACAATAAATATACAACTACTAAAAGGACCAAACTGAAACACAAACAAATATTTGTGGCCAAAAACCAAAACACAAAACTAAACTATTTATCAAGTTTGCTAATTATTAATGTATAATATATAATTCAACTATTAATTTTATGTCTTTTAGTCTCTATATACAAAATATATAACAAAGAGATGTTAGCCGTATGTATATTACCATCTCTCTCAGGAGAGGTTCGCATACAAAAGATTATAAATCTAAAAAGTCTAAAAAAAGTTATTAAAGAAAATCTAAATCGAATTTAAAAAAATGGTTCGAAGACCTTGTTCCCCTCGTCGACCCTTTCAAATAAAATAAACGAAAATTTTTTAAAAATAAAATTGTGCCTGAGTTTATCTTCATTGTGTCAAAAATTTATAAAAGACACAATGAAAAAAAATTAGACACAATGAAAACGTAAATTTTTTTTTTCATTTAATTTTTTTAGGGATGCCCTATTCACACACCTACAATCTAACCAAACACTCATTTAACGCCCATTAAGTCTTTAACGAGCCGTTATACTACAAAAGTAATTATAAAATAAAAAAATTTTAAAAAATTAAAAAAAATTCTAACGGCTGTTAGATGCTTAACGTGCAGTTAAAATTATAGGTAATTTTTTTTAATTTCAAAAATGACTATTTTGTAAAACAGTTATATGTATCATTTAGATTATTTACTTAAAACATATGAGAAACTCAAATGCATCCTTATATATATGAGAAACATATTTTATTATTTCTTTTTATTGAAAAGATAAAATAAATACTGCAAAATATATGATCTAAATCGTGGATATTCTCATCCAACATATCTTTTTTACCATCTTTTTGAGCAAGAGAAAAGAAAAGACAAACATAAAGAAACTCAAACTTATATATTATCGTCATACATGTCTCATAGAGCTACTTTTAATTTATTTTTAAAACCTTATAATTGCATATGGTTATCATAACCTTGTTCTTTTTAGTTTTGAAACACCAAGTAATCGTCACATAAAATTTATAATTATTGTAAATTTCACACTATAACATGTTACGAACTTTTGAACTATTTAATATTATAATACTATGAGTTAATTGCCATAATAATTATTGCAAATTTCGTTAAAGGCCTAACAAACCGTTATACTACAAATACAAAAAAAAATTAAAAAATTAAAATCTAACGGCCGTTAAAGGCTTAACGGGCAGTTAAATAGACTTAACGACCGTTAAGTACTTAACGGGCCGTTAAAATGACGGATGGATAGAAAGGTTGAATGTGTGAATAGATAGAGCTTTTTTTATGAGGACAACAAGGAGAACAAGGTCTCCAAGCCACTTTTTTAAATTTGATTTATATTTTTTTAATAAATTTTTTAAGCCGTCATTGTGTTTTTTTACTTGTATTGTGTCTAAAAGATTCTTTATAGCCTTCTTAGATGCCTAACCCTTTGTAGGATAACTTTCCCCTCTTTCTAAGCATATATATACATATACACTAGTACAAAAAAAAATTATTTTGAACGGTTAGTTACAAACTTTTCTAGGCGGTCATGCCTAAACCGCTAAAAAAACACCAAAACCGCCCAAAAATTGAACCAAACAATAGCGCCGAATAAACCCAAAAATTGAACCGCTAAAAAAAACTCATTTTGAAGATGCTTATATTTTGATATTATTTGGATAATGTCAAAATTTATATACCAATGGTGTTGTTTCTTATTGTGTCTAAATGACTTCATACATTTTCACATGATACACGTACATAATGGAAGTATATTACATTATTATTAGGTGGTCCCAAAATGGAATATGTTATGGAGACTAAAATAAGTCAGTTCGGTGAGATTCGGTTCAACCCGTCCGAGTTCATTACCGGATAATAATTTGTCTATAAATAAGCTAGCTAACTTCATTACCTCTCAACAACACAAACACACTTGTCTAGAAATCTTACCAACATAGTCATGAACATTATTTATTCAATCGTGTTGTTTTTTGTTGTTATCACGAGCACATGTTTAGTTTCGTGTTCTTCCTCTAACAATGAACAAGCAGATATATTTATGGTCGTGGAACATCAAATATCCACCACTAAGACCGGGATGACTAAGGTCAGTCTAAAATTTTATCACACGCATATATGATTTTTGCGTACATTATATTAGTTTATTATATGTGTCTTGATATATAGCTTAATTTAATGAGAGATGTGCTCATTAAAACTTAAAGACTCTTATCTCTAAATGATACAGATCGACTTAATTATATTATTTTAGTTTCCCACTCGAACCTATGTATATTTATAATGTTGTTTAAAAACTTTAAAAATATATATATTTTCTGGCTTTGTTCCTCCGTGCAGGTAGCCGACAATCCGGTTCAAATCGGACAATTCGATATAGGAGATGGGAAGTTATTGACACTTGCACGCTTTGTGAAAAACGAGAGAAACTGCATATATGAAAACCAGCCGTGTGGTATCTTGGATCCGTGTTGCTCTGGGCTTACTTGCGACGGGCTCATTGAAGGAAGGTGTGTAAAATCGAAACCCTGCATAACTGAACACCAGCCATGTGGTGCCTTGGATCCGTGTTGCGCCGGGCTTATTTGCACCGACCCCTTCCAAGGAGAGTGTGTACAGAGAAAACCATGCATAACTGAACACCAGCCTTGTGGTGTCTTGGATCCATGTTGCAGTGGGCTTTATTGCACCGGGCTTATCCAAGGAGAGTGTGTTTCCCAGGGCTTAGGTGCACTGGGATCATCCAAGGCGAATTGATCCCTTATGGTCGTAAGGATATATAGTTCATTTTGTTAACGTTTGGGTTTTGTGTTTGTGTGCATCTGAAACAAGCTAGCTAGCTGCTAGCTAATATATGTATGAAAACTATTGTTGGCTTACTACTTATGCTTGTGCGGAATAATGTATGGAAATATGATGTTTCATTTACTATGAACTATCTATAATAAAATAAGTTATGTTTATAAGACCTACACTATATTAGATGTGATGGTCTGTCAATTTGGTTAATATATAGTTTAAAAGATGGTTGCATCATTGGATCTGTATCTGACTCAATCAAAAGTTTTTTTACGGATTTCACCATACGGACACCATATGAACTTAAAGATTCAACAATAAAGTTTTTTTATATTTGATATTCAAAAAAAAGTTTATTTTTCATATTCAACAAAGTCTGATTTCAAATGAAATTTTTTTTTAGTTTTTTATAACGTTATTTACACTGAAATAAAATAATTAAAGAAATTTTTGATTTAATAGTGCAAAATATATAAATATTTATATTTAAATTTCTAATTTTACCCTCTTCTTTGAAGTTTCATTATTTTTCCTTTTAGCAGTTCCGAAGTCCCTAATTTAATATATAGTTATCATATAATTTAGAACCCATCATACCCAGTTCTTATTATCCTTTATATTGAAAGTAGGGGGTTTGAACAGTAAAATGGGTATTTGTGGTATTTCATCGTTGGATTGTGGGGGTATTTTCGAGGTTTCACGTGTGGGTTTTTGAGTAAAAAAACCCAACCCTTCTCCCTTCTCTTTCTCTCGCATTTCTTCTAAAACACCATGCCTCTTTGTTTCACCTTTACCGGTTTGTTTCCTAACCGTTCACCACATCACCATCGTGTATTTGCGGTGGTTTTTGGATGTTGATGGTGGCGATGGCAAGGGTGTTTGGTGTTTCCAGTTTTCATACTTTGTTTCTGGTTGTTTACCACTATCACTTTCATGAGTGCTGGTTTCTGGGCGATGATGACGTCGTTGGAAACGAGGGTTTGGTGTTTCTGGCTTTGTTTTACCAGTAGAGTTTCCCTCGATCCTTGGATATGTGTCACCATCAGCTTGCATGTGGTTGTTTCCGGCTTTAATGGCCGGAGATGGTTGCCGATACCTGGGTTCGTGTGGTTTTCAGTTTACTGACGGCCATTTTTATCACCTCTGTTTATTCTGATTATGTGAAATCTGATTGACGGTGGATAGGTCTGTAAACGAACACAAACATTGACATGTTCGTGTTTGTTCATTTAACTTTAATCGAACACGAACACATAATCGAGCACGAATTTCGTGTTCGTGTTCGTTTGTTAAGAAAACAGAAATGTTCGTGTTCGTTTGTGTTCATTTATGTTTGTTCAATAGAAGCTAAACAAAAAGTTTAAGAACATAAACGTATAAAAATAAATAAACATAACCGAATATTAATGGACACAAACGAACAAGTTTAATACGTACAATTCAACCAAAACATGCTTGTAAATTGGTGGTTTAAATATACATAGTTCGTCAAAATAAGAAATATACCAAAATCATTCAAAATGTTCATCAAGAAGTTAAGAAAAGACTAAAAAGAATAGGCAAGCATAGTTATCCAAAGGGAATAAAAATCTCAAAAAGAATCATATGTATATGAAATTTTGTTTAGTATGCATATGAACATTTGTTTTAGTATTTAAATTTACAAACATATATATAAATAAACTAACAAATGTAAACGAACTTAAATAAACGAACACATATGAACAAATATAAACGAACATTCACGAACACAATTGAACGAACACAACATGTGTTCATGTTCGTTCGTTTAACTAAACGAACAAAAAATTTTGTTCATGTTCGTTTTTTTAGCTAAATAAATGAACATAAACGAACTTCCCCCGAACAGTTCACGAACTGTTCATGAACATTTGGTTCATTTACAAGCCTAACAATGGATGTTTGTGTGTATGGTGCTTAGAAGTGTAAGAACTGATACCGGAACCTTGTCTTTAACACCATTAGGTGTTTTTCTTCGGCATTAGGGCAACCTTATTACTACGAACGCAGCTGAGGTTTACCATAATCCTTCTTACGGGCCAAGTTGAATAGAGTTAAAATTTGTCAAACAAATGTTACAAGAAAAACCAAACAAAAATCTTTAACCTTGTCACATAAAACTCTAAGCCTCAAACATTGGTATTTTCCGTTAAAATACAAATATGTTGTATTTAAAGAGGTTAATACTGTACATAAAATTTAGAATTTATATACCTTCTAAAAGGGAAGGTCGGTGCTTTGCACCGACCTCTCCCGTCCCGTCATGTCGTGTTTCAACTTTTTTTTAACTTTAACGTATTAACGGTTTTAATCCATGACCTAGCGCATTTACGGATTTAGTCCCCAACTTTTACTAATTGTCATTTTAGCCCTTGATGAGTTTTTTTTACTTTGATCTTTTACAATACTTTGACACATAGTACGACTTTTACTAATTGTCATTTTAGTTCTTGATTATTTTTTTACTTTAATCTCTTATCCTACGTTGCCATATAGTACGACTTTAATACTGTTATCTTTCTGACCTCTAACTTTTGATATTCCATCATTTTTTAATATGTGACACATTACGTTATTGCGTCGTGATGTATGGGACGAGATTTTTTTATCAACGCATGTGACGAAGTCATAAGCAAGACCCAACTGTCTGTCCCGACTACGACTCAATCTTAAATCTAGTTAGATTTCGAAATATGAATGTATCTCTTTGTGCAACTTGTGTTTGCAACTTGTGAGTAAATATCTTTAAAACCCAATTTTTTTTTATGAGAATATCACTTTAGTGTAAAAAATAAAAGTTCCCCAACGTTATAAAAAAATGTATGGAGAAATTTTACTAGTTTTAAATATTTTTTTAAAAAGAGGTGTAACACGTATGGTATACATATAGACACTCCTTATTAAATATATCTATTTATGATTTGTAGGATATGTAATGATGGTGATCATTCAACAAATATATTGAGTATAACATATAACTCGTGAACCCCGTGATTCAAGTAATATTTATATCTATATCTATTTTATACTTTCTAATAAAAAATAGTTTTAGAGTACATGTGTCATTCATTGGAGAGGGCGTTGAAGCATTTTTTCCCGTTCAAAATTAAGAATCTTCTTTTATAAGCTATGTATGGAAAGAAATCCGTAACATTAAATCAACCATATATAACTTATCTTCCAAAATTTGAACCTACCTTATTTACATCTATAAAATCACTGTGAAAACAGAAAACAAACAACTTAAACAAATAACACATTGCAATTTACGACCTAGACCCGTGCATGTGGCCCGTATGCTCGACACGGTACATATGAGTGTCATCATGAATTTTGCTGGATATCTACCGTCTAGATTATTTGTATGTCTGTTTTTTCGTAATCTTTTTTTGAATTAATTAGTAGGATTTATAAGACACCCAGTTTAAAATCGTCAATATTTAATTTGGTAATAATAGTGTATTTGTATTTTAAACCTGTTTGTTTAATGCTTAAAGTAGAGTTTGAATGTAATTTATGTTTCTATTATATTTCATGAAATGTATAGTTTATTTTCAAATGTTACTTTTTTCATAAAGTTTAAGAACTATGTTTTTTATGTTTTCACCGTGTAACACACGGGGTTTAATCCAGTAATTAATATATTGAGGTAGGTTTAGCTACTTCGTGAATCTATATATCCGAGTATGGCGTGACTAGTAACAACATTATTTAAAAATATTAACTTTGTGTATTTTATTTTATAAAAAAATCTAACTTTGTTATTTTTTTTAGAAAACGTCAAACCGACGATTCTTTTTGGCGTGATGTTCAAGTCTTCTTTCACGAGAAGCTTGGGCGTGAAGAATACCGGTCGACTGGCAGCCTTAGCGGGCAGTGGAGAACACTTTCTACTTGATAACTTAATAGTGCGTTTCTCGTAACACTTTCTACTTGATAACTTCAACTCTTATTATTATTTTTTATTTCTTTTTAACTTAACAAACACAGATTTTAACTTAAACACTCAACTTTCTAGTGTTTTAACTTGAACCTCATATCATCAACTTAATACGTGTAACCAGATAACAAATATGTCACGTCACCTGTGACGATCGGATTGTTTCGACCGGTTCAACCGGTTCCGGCCGGGAGTGAAATCGATTCAATCCATACTAGGAATATCGGCCGGTTTGAACCGGTTATCCGGTCGGACCGGTTGAACTGGATGGTCGAACCGGAAGGTTCGATCGAGATTTGAGGATCGAACCCTCGCCTGTGGATAAAATATGTTTGTCTTTTACTTACTTTAATTAGTTAAAAAGAACCTTTGTGTGCTTTCAAATTAAACACTATTATAAACGTACGATCCTACTATCGTAATCGAAGAATTGTTCTACGGTTGAACATAAAGCCCATTCTCATTTGCCTTAATTGTTTATACATGGGGCTCGATCACAATTTATGTGGTGTACCAAAAAAAAAAAACTAGTTCTTTAGTTGATGGATGTGTGAGTGACCGATTTTTTGATTTGACTTAATTTAATTTGTAAGCTATTTTATATTTATTTATTTTTCTTTTGCAACAACTCCTATTATACTATCAAGGTACGTATATTAACTTCCTTTTTTCAACAACGCCAGCAGGGTACTTACTCTTCGCTGCGTAACGGCGTGATAATTTCTTAAAGATGAATTAGAGTTGTCTTATAACATCTCTTAACCAAACACCTAACCAAAACAAATACAATAAAACAAATACTTGAAACTTGAAACCCAGGAAATGAAAACAACAAAACAAAACCAATGAGAATAGAAAAAGGAATATTAGATTTTTAAAATCCCAACTTTCATCACATATTCACAACTCCATGTCATAAAACATTTTATTTTTATTTAAACACCAAAAAATCTATATGCAAAGAAGTTTCATCAACAAAAACAAAAAAAGGAAGCACCAGAAGCACACGAAGGCCACACAGGTCAGATGGTCGGCAACAATCGGTGCCACCACATAAGATCTAACACGAATCAAGCAAAAGAAGCACACGAAGGCCACAGAGATCGGATTCCCGACAACCATTGGTGCCACCACATCAAACATACCATCAATCTAGAACGCGTTATTACCCGATCTCAGATCTACAACCCAAAAACAACAATCGGTCGACATGCACAATAATCGGAACACACAGCAACCAAAACAACCACCAAAGCGGCCATAAAACGCTACCAGATCTCATATCCACCACCCCACGACTATCATAACCACATCCCCATCCACACAAGCAGGAGAATAGCCAAAAAAAAAGTCGTCAGGAAAGAAACCTCATCAAAGTTGAAACCAGGAAATGCAAAATGAAGGTAAGCAGGGGCGAAACCATGTTGAGACCAGGGACTCAGGGAGGGTCACGAACCTCCCATTTTTTTCTGTTAGAAGTAGCAATTCGTCGGTTTTTAGTTGATTTTAATATATAAATTGGGTACGGACCCTCCCATTTTTAAAATCATGCCCCCTTGGTTATTTATCCAATTACGCAAACCCAATTACCCAAACCCATTACCCTTAATGTTTAAGCCCATCCCAATTCCCATATTAAAATAAAGATAAACCCAAACCCAAACCCATTACCCCTTTTTTTTGTTGTCGACAACACACACACACAAACACCACCGGCTTCTCTAGTCTCCTCTTGGTCGCATACTGCTGCTGCTTGCTGATCGCTGCTTCATCTTCAGTTCCTGTTGACTGCTGCTGCCTGCTGAGCTGCTCGCCCCTGGTTGCGCCCCTGTGCGCCTGTCCTTCAGCGCTTCTCTCTACTTATTTACTAGGTTTTGGGGTTTAATTTAGTTATTGATTGTAATCTGTAAGAGTGTTGATTGTTGAATGTTGAATGCTGATTGTTAATTGTTGAATTTACAGTTTAAGGGATATAAGAGTTTAAGTTTAGTTGTTAAATGTTGATGCATTTTAGGGGAATAAGGCCATAAGGGGTTTTATTTTAGTTGTTTTAGGGGTTGTTAATGTTGAATGTTGATTGTTAATTTTGATGTTTAATTTTAGGGGTTAAGTTTAGTGGTTTTGATTTTTGTAGATATATCATGGGCAAGGACAAGGTGAAACTAAAAACCATAGAAAAAGAGATTTCTGAAACATTTGATTCGGATGACATAATTGATGAATTCAAAGATCTTAAAGGTCGTCGGGCTGCGCTATATTTCTTCATCCAGGTATTTACCATTTCCCTTGCATTATTGTTAGTTAAAAAAAATATCTTGTTTTATTTGTGTGAAAGAACTTCTTTACAATGAATGAAAAAATTTACAATGAAAGAAGAAATTTATGATATTTTACCGAACCAACCCGAATATTCGACACGAACATATGTATCGAAACATAGAATTAGAAAAAAAAAATTATGGGTAGTATAACTTTAGGTACCCCTGCTAGTAAATTCCCGGCTTCGCCACTGAAGGCAAGGAACATATATATATGGAAGAAGCAAATTAAAGAAACACCAGCAATACAACATGTACCATATGCCTTAAAAAGAGTACCAGACACATTAAGAGGTTCTATCAATAGGAGTGTTGAATGGTTAAGAGGTCTAAAACATTAAGAGGTTCTATTAAAAGAAGTGATGTTGGGTAGAATTTCAAATGATGATAAGTTGGTGTTGGGTGGTGTAGGCTCGTTAGTGGTAAGCTGGCAGCCGGCCCTAATGAGGTTTCTACATGGGCTTGGGCCTAACTTGGGATTAAGTTTCCTAACCAAAGGTTAGTATCTATATATTGATGTCATTGTACTTGTAATTCCTTTGAGCACCTGATAAATAAAATACCTAGTTGCAGCAAAGTGGACGTAGGTCACGCCGACCGAACCACTATAAATCATTGTGTCTCGTGTTCGTTATTACTCGATTGTGTGTTCAGTTACGTGTGTGTTCTAGATCCTAACAACTGGTATTAGAGCTACGGGCTCGTTACACATGAAGAACACAACGCTGAGTTGTGATTTAGGGTTTGCCGTCGGGCCAAGTTGAAAAGAGTTAAAATTTGTCAAACAAATGGTCCAGGAAAAACCAAACAAAAATCTTTAACCTTGTCACATAAAACACTTAGCCTCAAACATTGGTATTTTCCGTTAAAATTTTGTCTTTAAAGAGGTTAATACTATACATAAAAAGAATTTATATACCTTCTAAAAGGGAAGGTCGGTGCTTTGCACCGGCCTCTCCCGTCCCGCCATGTCGCGTTTCAACTTTTTTTACTTTAACGTATTAAGGGTTTTAATCCACGAGTTTTAGCAGATTTACGGATTTAGTCCCCAACTTTTACTAATTGTCATTTTAGCCCTTGATGAGTTTTTTTACTTTGATCTCTTACCATACTTTGACACATAGTATGACTTTTATTAATTGTCATTTTAGCTCTTGATTATTTTTTACTTTAATCTCTTACTCTACTTTACTATATAGTACGACTTTAATACTTTTATTTTTCTAAACTCTAACTTTTAATATTCCATCATTTTTTAATATGTGACACATTACGTTATTACGTTGTGACGTACGGGACAAGAGACTTTTTATGTCAATGCATGTAAGGAAGTCACATAAGCAAGACCCAACTGCATGTCCCAGCCCGGCCAAGTCGATCTTAAATCTAGTTAGATTTCTAAACTTGAATGTATCTCTTTGTGCAACTTGTGTTTGCAACTTGTGAGTAAATATCTTTAAAACCCAGTTTTTTTTAATGAGAATATCTGTTAGTGTAAACCTATCGGTGCTTCAATCGGATGTAAAAAATTTATCGTTTAGAGAGCCTTTTCGAGAAAACTTTTACATCAATCGACTCGTATTATCCTTCCGATCAAAAAGCCTAAAACATCGGTCTTAAATTTGAAAAAACCTTAACGGCGTTAAAAAAAAATTTAACGACGGACCAGTGGTTACCAAAGTGATAAAAGTTGGGACCGTTGACAGCCAATTTAATAGTTAGGACCGTTAGAAGACAAAATGTGATAGTTGGGACCAGTGAAAACCAATATACTCATTAAAAATAAAAATGTATGGAGAAATTTGACTAGTTTTAAAATATTTTTTTTAAAAGAGGTGTAACAAGTATTTAAAGGGAGTCTATATATAAAGACACTCCCTTATTAAATATATCTATTTATGATTTGTAGGATATGTAATGACGGCGACCATTTAACAAATATTGAGTATAAAATATAACTCGTGAACCCCGTTATTCAAGTAATATAATTAATATGTTGAGGCAGGTTTTAAAATCAATGAGCGATCTGAGAATATAATAAAATTGGACTTCTAATGATTTGAGAATATAATAAAATTTTAATATACATATATAGACTTCATATAAAAAAGTTAACAAATAAGGAACAGAAATAATATTTGAAGGGAAAAAACAAAAAATTGCGAAATGTCTTGCTGCAAATCTGCTATGAGTAGTTTCCGTCACAAGGACCAAATTAATAGTTAATGTAGATTAATAAATACCACACCTGTTATAAAATACATGCATTATGGGACTGTTTGTTTACCTTTTAATGGTTCAGCTTAGTGTTTAATCATTTAAAATTCAGTAGTCAGAGCGTTTGTTAAAAAAAAAGAACCTCTGAATGATTCAGTTAAGTGTTAAATGGTTAAGAGACTAATGGAACTAAATAAAACATATACCAAGTTTACCCCATCTGAAATTTCATCTCAATATTCCTCTCATTGATAGAGCCTCTTAATGATTCAGACCTCTTAACCATTCAGACCTTTTAACCATTATAGACATGTGTGTGTATGTATGTATAGATTGATGAGAGCAATAAAAAGCCAAAGAGGAACCATCATGTACATTGTGAATGTATGCTTTTTATTAACTTTGTCCTTTAGTTTTGATGAAAATATTAGTACAATTCAATTATCAAAGTAATAAGAATTGGGTACAAACAAAAAAAGAACAAATTTGCATCTAACTAAAATAGCTCGAAAGTGAACAAATTTGAAATTTTATGTTCATTTTATATATATATGATACAAACAAACATAATTGAACGATAGGTAATAAAGGGTATTTAGATTTGCTACATACAACTTGATATATATCACAATTGATCTCATACAACAATCAACTAATCCAATAATAAAAGTAAGGGAAATTAGCCTAAAATAATCCCAACTAACACATATTGACCGAAAATAATCTCAACTCAGTTTATTCCATCCAGTGGTCAAAAATCCAACTTTTTACGGCCGTTAACTTTTTTTCTTTTTTTTCGAATTTCAAACTGATATATTAGGGATTTTGATCGGGAGGAGAATACGAGTCAGTTGATGTAAACCTTACTTTCAATTGTTGCTCCAAATGGTTTAATTTTGATATCCGGTTAAAGCATCGTTAGGTTTTAAACACCCGATTGAAGACCGTTTTGTCGTTTGGAACACTATTTCGAAATAAGGTTTACATCAATTGAATCGTATACTCCTCCCGATCAATATCCATAAAACCTCGTTTTGAAATTCGAAAAAAATAAAAAAAAAGTTAACGGCCGTTAAGTGCACTTAACGGCGGACCACTGGAGGCCAAAAAAGTTGGATTTGGGACCATTGTACGGAATAAACTGAGTTGAGATTATTCTCAGCCAATAGGTATTAGTTAGGATTATTTTTAGCCAATTTGCTTAAAAGTAGTTGTTCAAACATGCTATAATTATCTATAAAATCCAGATTTTAACATCTAATAATAACTCCAGATAAAACTAATTGTTTGGACTTAATTTATCTTCATTAAAATCTCACCACGTCAATATAAAAAGGGTTATTGGATTTTAATACTCCTAACTATGGGGTATTGGCAGCTGCCACTCCCAACTAAGACCCTCACTCTTACCACTCCAAACTTAACATTACACTTGCTATATCACCCCCTTCGTTAGAAATCACTAACAACGTTAGTGTTTGAGTTAAAAGTGTCACTTTTTCTAAATTGAGGGGAAACACTTAAGTTTTGTTTAATACCTTGGTAATTTACTCACATGGGATGTCAAAAGATAAACAATAGGGATTAAATTGTAACTTTTTAAAATAATAACCCAATCCTCAACCCGTTCCGAGCCATTGATTCCGACCAACACCGATACTGATTCCGATTCCGGCAAGAGCAAAAAAAGCACCCATCACCACAACCACCAACTCTTGTTATCCCCACCACCTCGGCTCACCGGTCATCACCACTACAAGCTCCGATCACCACCACCACATCCGGCGACGTTTTATTGTGGTAGTGATGAACATTGACAAAATAGAAATTCAAAAGTGGGTGGTTAAATTTACTCCAGATTTAGTCTATAGATACAGATGTGTGTATGTATGTAAGTATATATAAGTTTAGTGTATGTATTGATGTAGAATCAAGCTTCTGTTTGTGATATGAATTTTTCCGGTGACGTAGGACGATGGTTAAATGAAGATGAAAAGGGGGGTCGTTTTGTTTGGAGTGAACTTGAATAGGTGATGACAGGAGCTAGTGGTGGTGGTTGTTTTTGTCTTGCCGGAACCAGTGTTGGCGTCGATCGGAAATGACTGCCGGAAAAATGGGTCAACTGAGGGTTGGGTCAATGCTATAAAATATTACACTCTAGTCCCTGTTGTTTCACCTTTTGACATATAATTCATAATTTTAGCAAGGGTTTTAAACAAAACATAAGTTTTTCCCTCAATTTAGCGAAGTGACAATTTTAACCCAAATACTAACGTTGTTAGTGTTTTCTAACGACGGGGGTGATATAGCAAGTGTAGTGATAAGTTTGGAGTGGTGAGAGTGAGGGTCTTAGTTGGGAGTGACAACGGCCAATACCCCATAGTTGGGAGTATTAAAATCCAATAACCCATATAAAAAAGAGCGTTTGACTCCACAACATCACAACATCAATCAGGTATCACCCAATTGAGACCACAACATCACACATCAAAAAATTCACATCATCAATCAGGTTTCACCAAAGCACCATACACACAAACATCCATCGTTAGGCTTGTAAATGAACCAAATGTTCATGAACAGTTCGTGAACTGTTCGGGGGAAGTTCGTTTATGTTCATTTATTTAGCTAAAAAACGAACATGAACAAAATTTTTTGTTCGTTTAGTTAAACGAACGAACATGAACACATGTTGTGTTGTTTCAATTGTGTTCGTGAATGTTCGTTTATATTTGTTCATATGTGTTCGTTTATTTAAGTTCGTTTACATTTGTCAGTTTATTTATATATATGTTTGTAAATTTAAATACTAAAACAAATGTTCATATGCATACTAAACAAAATTTCATATACATATGATTCTTTTTGAGATTTTTATTCCCTTTGGATAACTATGCTTGCCTATTGTTTTTAGTCTTTTCTTAACTTCTTGATAAACATTTTGAATGATTTTGGTATATTTCTTATTTTGGCGAACTATGTATATTTAAACCACCAATTTACAAGCATGTTTTGGTTGAATTGTACGTATTAAACTTGTTCGTTTGTGTCCATTAATATTCGCTTATGTGTATTTATTTTTATACGTTTATGTTCTTAAACTTTTTGTTTAGCTTCTATTGAACAAACATAAATGAACACAAACGAACACGAACATTTCTGTTTTCTTAACAAACGAACACGAACACGAAATTCGTGCTCGACTATGTGTTCATGTTCGATTAATGTTAAATGAACAAACACGAACATGTCAATGTTTGTGTTCGTTTACAGACCTATCCACCGTCAAACAGATTTCACCTAATCAGAATAAACAGAGGTGATAAAAATGGCCGTCAGTAAACTGAAAATGATAGTCACTATGTATAGGTTGGACTCACCGGCTTGTCGGTGTTACTTTTGTATGTAATAGTTTAACTTGTTATGATATTTGTTCTAGCGAACCTATGGGCGAATCTATTGATTCGCCCGCAGGCCAACATGTCTTTTGTATTAGGTATCGACTGGGCGAACCTATGTGCCCAGCGAACCTGTGTTGGTTCGCTGGATAGATTCGCTAGAGCGAATCTATCAGCGAACCTAACATCACTATATATTGTAACCTTATCTTCACATCAAAAAAACTTTTGCACATCTTTTACTCAGACTAATTCTCACTATCTTGTGTTGTGTAATCGTTCTATTGAGGTGCTAGGGGCATATATCTTTCATCATTGTAGCTTATATACCTCAAATCTGTGTTAGATCTTGTTATTTGGTCATTTGGACTTTTACACTTTGTTCTACAAGTATTTGACATATTTTGGTTAAACAAGTCAACAAAGCACTGAAATCACGATCTTTATGGACCAACAATATGGTATCAGAGCCTTAGTGCTCTTGATTGTTTGATTCAAGTGATTTTTGTGTTGATTTTTGAAGTTTTTGGGTCAAAACTCTTTGGATTCTGTTTGAAGCTTGTTTCGTGTGTTTTGGAGTTGTATTTTGCTCAGGGGTTGTGTTATTTGAACGTAGAAAGCTTTTAAAACAAACCTGTAGGCAAATGGTCAAGTTTTGAGGGTTTTCGAGCTGTTTCCGTACTATTTCAGAGTGGTTGAGCTACCAGCGAAACTACTTGTTCAACCAGCGAAACTGCAGTTCTTCCAGCGAATCTATATTCAAATTTTGTCCTGTTTGGGTTGTGTTGTGGCCAGCGAATCTCACATTTCATCGAACGAAAGTTCATCTATTTGACTGACTGTGCAAGCGAAACTGCTGCCAAAATCAGGCCAGCGAATCTGTGCTTGCTCGTCAGCGAATCTGTTTGACTGTCTAGCGAATCTGTCACCAGCGAATTTACCAGCGAATCTATACTGTTCTTCTAGCGAAACTGCCAGCGAATCTGTCATTTTTCAGTGAATTTGTAATCTGTTCAAAGTTATGACTTCTTCAACACTTAATATGAATGATCTAGACAGTGTTCAACCTAACAGGCCACCGAGGCTTGTTAGTGGTGAAAACTTTGAAGACTGGAAAAGATGTTTGAAAGCGTTCTTCTACTACACGGACTACAACCAATGGGAATCTATAGTAAATAGTCCGCATGTGCCCACAACAGTTGAAGGAACCGTCACCTCAGTGAACACAGACCCAACTACTTTTACTGAAACAGATATCAAGTTACTGGATCGTGACAAGAAGGCATTAGGGGCACTGATACTTTGCTTACATCAGGACATCTTCAACCGGTTTGCAGAACACACAACTGCAAAGAGTCTGTATGATGCATTGTGTGAATTTTATGATGGCAATGAAGATCTGAAACTTGATAGAAAAGCTCAAGCCGAAAAGGAATTCAACTCTTTTGTGGGTTACTCACAAGAAAACTTGACTGACATTACAAACAGATTTCTATCGGTGTCAAGTAATCTGAAGAAATATGATGAAAAGCTGGGCAATCACGAACAAGTAGCAAAGTTGCTAGATTCTCTTCCTCCTCAATGGAGCCTTCAAATCAAGCTGCTGAAACAAGAGAGAAACTTTCCGGATTACAAACTGATGGACGTCATCAACAAGCTGAAGTCTTTCGACCTTGATGTAAAAAGAAGAGAATATAATCAGTCAATGATGGTTCCAAACATTCCCTCTCAAAATGCTGCACTTATCTCATCCGCTGCAAACTCTTATGTTTACAGTGCAGCATCTAGAGGATCTTCAGGTCATGTGTCTGCTAAGTCTGCTGGTGCATCTACTAACGCTGGTTCAAGCTCAAATGCATCTGTCACCACACAGATTCCGTCAGACACCATGGCATTATTTGGAATGTTTGTTCACAGTTATGAAGCTCTTGTTGCAGGTGAGTTGAAAGGGAAGGGTATGACAGTAGAAGATATGTATCAGGTAGACCCTGATGATCTGGAGGAAACAGATATTCAATGGCAGATGGCTATGCTCACTCTTCGCGCCAGACGATTCATGGAAAGAACTGGTAGAAGAAACTTTGGAAATCAAGGACAGAATGCTAAGCTAGGTTATGACAAGGGAAAGTTACGATGCTATAACTGCAAACAACTGGGCCACTTCAAGAGAGAATGCCCATTACCAATCGTTACTGAGCCAGTTAACTCTGCAAATCCAAGATCTGCTCCAATTCAAGAAAAGGTTGAGGAAGCAAAGTCAAAGAATGAAACTGCACTTCTCACCAACTTTGACTGGAGTGCAGAAATCGAAGAAACCAAGGAGGAGATTAACCATGCCCTTGTTGCTGAAATTGCTGAGTTTGATGACAATGACATAAATCTCTTTGATCCATTCAAAGAGTTTTATGGTAAAGAAGAGGAGGAGAAGGTGGAGAATGCTGATAAAGTTCAATCAGATGTTATTGCTCAAGGACATCTGAATCATTCCGGGTTAGTTTGTGAAGCTACTGTTAATGAAGTGAAGCATGAGGAAGAGTCAAAGGTCAGCCTGGAAGAAGTGATTAAGAAGGCAAGGATAGATGCAGTCGATGAATTCAAAAGAAGCACTCCCTACTGTCAATGTGATCGTGCTCTGGCCGCCGAAAAACTGGTAATCGGTCTTCCTTACGATGTTATTGAAGATATGTGTTCATCTGCTTGCAAAATTCGTTTAATTGGCATATACAAAGCAAATAAATTGTTAATGTCAAACGAAAATGAATTAAAAAGAACCATCAAAGAGCTTAAATTAAGTGAATCAAAATATTTTGTTAAGTTAAGAGAAGCTTTAAAAGAAAATGAACACTTAAAAAGGACTCTTTTAGAAAAGAACTGTGAGATTAATTACTTGACTGAGCAAGTTACACTTGCTGAGTTTGAAGCAAGAAAACTCAAAAACAAATTGCAGCAGTGGACCATATCTGGTATGAAAAGGGAGGAACTTTGCAAGAATCAAAGGGGGGCCAGGGTCAAGACAGGTTTGGGTTTTAGTAAAAATGAAACATATGCATATCCTCCACCCAGTACTTTCTGTTATTCTCCTACACCTATTCCTCATCCCTCAAATGAGTTAATTCAAGAGATTATGCAGAAAGATACTGACAGTTCCATTGCAGGTTTAAGTGAAGTAAACCTTAAGGAAGTTAGAGAGGAGTACGCATATGGTGCGAGTGTTGGGCTCGGGTGTTCTGGCAGTAGTGATTGCAGTAGTTCTGATTCCAAGAAGTCTTTTGAAGACATTTGTTTAGATAATTCTGTCTGTAGTAATGTGACATATTCAGACAATTCCATGTTTAATAGTAATTTAGGGTGTTCCACTTCAAGCCCTAATGTGTTTAATGATGCTGTTTTGACTGAAAATGTGTGTGTGAATGACAAAGACAAACTTTCAGGTCACATCTCTGAAAGTCAAACCAAAACAAACTGTTTCCAAAAGTTCTTCACTCACCAAATTCCATCTTTCACACCAGTGAGAATTTCAAAACCAAAAGACAAGGAATCATCTTTTTCATACATTCTTAAACCAAAACCTGAATCTGATACAGTTAAAGTCACAACAAGTAAGTTAAAAGAACTCTATGACACTTATAGTGACTGTGACTCACAACTGTCTGAATGTGATGAAGAAATTGTAATGGATAAAATTCCTGTCAACAGAATTCCCAAAACCGGTTTGAAGTCTCACTGTTTTAAATGTGGAAATATTGGTCACACTGTCAAGCAATGCCCTAAGTTAATCCAAAATAGCACAAAGCAAAAATCTTTGGGAAAAAGATTAAACACTTTTGTAAATAATTTCTTTTGTAATACTTCATCTGCTTCACTACCCAGGTACACAAAGACTTGGGTGCCTATTGCAAAGGTCTAATTTTTCTTTTCTCTTAATAAATGTCAGGAACATTCAAATGCAGTTGTAAATAGTCATTGGCATATTGACAGCGGATGTTCCAGACATATGACAGGATTGAAGGATCTTCTTACTAACTATAGGATCATAAATGGAGGTTATGTTGCTTTTGCGGGAGATAAGAAAGGCGGGAAGATGATTGGTCAAGGAGAAGTCTCAAATGGCTCACTTACTTTGGAAGATGTCAACTATGTTCCTGAACTGGCGTTCAACCTTCTGAGTGTATCACAAATCTGTGATAAGAATATTCCTGTGCTGTTCCTTCAAAATGAATGCCTGTTCTTGAAGCCAGAGTTTACTATTCCAGAAAATATGGTGATCATGCGTGCTCCGAGACAAAATGACACCTATATGTTGAATATGGGTTCACAGGAATCAAATTCCACCGTGACATGTCTCCTGTCTAAAGCATCATCCTTTGAATCATTTTTGTGGCATAAACGTTTAGGACACATCAATTTTAAAATTCTGAATAAATTGGTTAAGAACAATTTGGTCAGGGGTTTACCACAAAAGGATTTTTCTGTGGTCGAGAAATGCATGGCTTGTGCTAAAGGAAAACAGCACAAAAAGCCACATAAACTCAAAATTACAAATACTATCTCAGAACCCCTCGAATTGTTACATACTGATTTATTCGGACCAATAAGTGTCAAATCAATTGCTAAAAAGTCTTATTGCTTGGTTGTCACAGATGATTACTCTAGGTACACCTGGGTGAGATTCATGGCAAACAAGAGTGAGACAGCAGAAGAATTGATGAAGCTGATACCTCTAATAGAGGTTCTTGGAAAGAAGAAGGTTCAAGCCATCAGAAGCGATAACGGAACTGAATTCAGAAACCACATCTTCAACTCCTTCTGTGAACAACGGGGTATTCTCAGACAGTTTAGCGCTGCCCGAACACCACAACAAAATGGTGTTGCTGAAAGAAAGAACCGAACTCTTGTTGAGGCCGCTAGAACCATGCTGATCGAGTCAAAACTTCCAATTATTTTCTGGGCTGAAGCGGTTAATTGTGCAGCTTATGTTCTTAACAGGGTACTGATAGTCAAAGAAAAGATGAAGACTTCATATCAACTGTTTCGAGGGATTAAGCCGCTGATTGACTTTCTACGCCCCTTTGGATGTTCTTGCACTCTTTTGAATACTCAAGATCAGAAGACGAAGTTTGGGGCCGTCTCTGATGAATGCTTCTTTGTGGGATACTCGACCACACAAAAGGCGTATCGTGTTTACAATAAGCGAACGCGGATTGTGCAAGAGTCCTACTACGTTGATTGGCAAGAATCAAACACTACCAGTATTGGTAGTGAACCAGCTTGGTTTTATGATGCCACCACCATTTTCAAATCATTTAATCTTCCTGACTCTGACGATGACGACATCATTCCACACACATCGGTTTCTATTTTCAATCATACACCTACACCATCACAATCACAACCTTCCACATCAGCTACACAACTACCTCCTACATCATTTGACATCCCATCTCCTCCACCAAATAATCCATCACCACAAACTGTTCAAACTTCCACATCAGATATTCCATCCACATCCAACACCATTCCATCACCAACACCTACACCTCCACAACCATCAAATCAAACACCCACAACCGATCAAAATCCCTTACTACTCAATACTGACTTCAAAACCCTGAAAAACCACCCTCACGATTATATCATTGGATCTATTACCGATGGTGTGCGGACCCGAAGTCAGAGCGGTTTGATAAATGAATGTCTGTATGCTGCCTTTTTGTCACAAGTCGTTCCAAAGAATTATAAACAGGCACTTGAAGATCCGAGTTGGGTGGATGCCACTGCAGCAATTCAGGAAGCTCAAAGTTTGGGAACTAGTTGATCTTCCTCCTAACAAGTGTCCAATCGGCACTAAATGGGTTTTTCGGAACAAGCCAGATGATCGTGGTGTTGTAATTAGAAATAAAGCGAGACTGGTTGTTCAAGGTTTTGCCCAAGAGGAGGGAATTGACTATACCGAAGTTTTTGCTCCAGTCGCTCGCCTGGAAGCCATCAGAATCTTTCTTGCACATGCTGCGAACAAAAACTTTAAGGTTTATCAGATGGATGTGAAATGTGCATTTCTATACGGAGACATCGATGAAGAGATCTACGTGTGTCAACCACCAGGCTTCGAGGATCCTGATTTCCCGTCAAAGGTTTACAAGCTTGACAAATCGTTGTATGGGTTGCATCAAGCTCCAAGGATCTGGTATGAAACTCTGACACAGTATCTCCTCAGTAAGGGTTTCTCACGTGGGAGTATAGATATGACATTATTCAAGAAGGAGGTGGATGGCGAGCTGCTGATCGTTCAGGTGTATGTTGATGATATCATTTTTGGTTCGACTAATGAAGGGTTGTGTAGAGAATTTGAGAAGGTGATGATGGATCGTTTTGAGATGACTATAATGGGGGAGATGTGTTTCTTCTTGGGGCTGCAAGTGGAGCAAAAGCCTGATGGGATTCTAATCCACCAAGAGAAATATATCAAAGAAATCCTCACGAAGTTTGGCATGGATGACTCTTCTCCTGATTTGATTCCTTTTACTGCTCAAACATGCCTTACTTCCGATGATAATGGGAATCCTGTGGATGCTCATCGGTACCGCTCGATGATCGGATCTCTCATGTATCTGACTGCAAGTCGTCCGGATATTACATTTGCCGTGTGTTATTGTGCTCGCTTCCAAGCAAATCCAAAAGAATCGCATGAAAAAGCTGTTAAACGAATTTTCCGTTACCTTAAGGGTTCCTCTCGTTTGGGACTTTGGTACCCAAAAGGTGGGAACTTTGATTTACATGCCTTTTCTGATAGTGATCATGCTGGTTGCAGGATTAACAGGAAATCGGTCACCGGTGGATGTCAATACCTTGGAGAATGTCTTGTTTCGTGGCAAAGCAAGAAGCAAACAACCGTCTCTCTGTCCACAGGAGAAGCTGAATACATTGCTGCTTCAAGTTGCTGTTGCCAAGTGCTGTGGATTCAACATCAAATGATGGATTATGGCATCAACTTTCTTCACACGCCACTCTTTTGTGACAATGAAGCTGCTGTTGGAATCGCCAAGAATCCCATTCATCACACTCGAACCAAGCACATTGAAACAAGAATTCATGCAATCCGGGATGCACAGGAAAAGGGGTTTATTGATATTATTCCGATCGAAACTAGAAAGCAAAAAGCTGATCTTTTCACGAAAACTTTTGACAAACCACGTTTTTATGAATTGATCTCCATGCTTGGACTTATATCTTTTTGAAAACCTTTTTCTGTGAGAATCCTTTTTGTAAATATGTAAATAATCTGGTCTTTGTAAATTATCTGGTCTTTATCTTCTTTGAAAAATTCGTGGGTCACTCGATTCATTGCTCCGTTACTTTATTTTACTTCATCTTCTTTTACTTTTCTTTTAAGTTCTGTATATATATATATTAAGAAAATCTGAAAAACAAAAATTTCTTATTAGACGGCTATTATATAGAAATTTTGGGGGAGATATAAAAAGATTAACTATTTATAGTTTTTCAAATTTTGCTATTTCAGGATCTCCGTTTTGATTGATGTTGAAAAGTCGTTGAAGGAGGTCAGAAGCATTGCGTTTGGGATATGTCAGATAGGCTCAGCCCGAAAACAAAGTAAACAGTGATTGTGCAGCCAAACATAACGCTCAAGATCTCAACAACAAGGATTATCCCCTTGACATGATTGGATTGCACAAAGATAATGGTTCTGTCAAAAATGGGTTGAGAGCGTCAAATCTTTGTCTTGATCTTCAAATCTTTGTTCTAAATTCCCAAAAAATCCCAAATCACCCTCGCCCTATCCCCGAATCGAGTTTCTAGTATGCAAAACAAAACAAAAAAAAAATAATAAAATAAATAAAAGGCTGCTAGTGATGCTCTTCGGAAAAGCCTCTGAGTGAGTTACTTGTTAACTCCTCAGAACGTCTTGTGTCAAGTGCTTGACTCCTCTGATATACGAAAGTATTGATCTGGAGTTGGTGGATCTTCTCTGCTATACGGAAGTATTGACCTGAAGATTCACCGAGCATGCTCAAATGTTTATCTCCTCTGTTATACGTGAGTATAGACCTGGAGCTCTAGACTATTTGAGTTTCCCAAATAATAAGTCGCATTGCATTCAAAATGAATCAATTGCTGACAAGCTCCACCAACAAAGAAAAGATGCAAAAATTGCACAAGCGTCAAAAGAAACAAATGCATCGGTCAACATTCAAAAGTTGATCTTTGAATTTCAAGCAAAGTCAATAGTATTGCTCAGATATACCTTGATGACAGAACCTGTTCTTTTTACCTAGATATCTGTGGGGACCGAGTTGTCTGAGTTTCTTCAATCTAACCGAAAACATGATAACAGAAGCTGCTGATCTCTTGTTGAAAGGACTACGGCATGGGTTTAAATGGACAAACATATCTGCAATCCCGCCAATCGATGACTCTCCGGATTCTACTCAAAACATCTTGAAGAATATATATCCTTTCTAGCGTTTAAAACCGTCTCCCGTTATTTTAATTTTATTTTATTTCTATTTTACTTCATTTTATTTCATTTTATTTCTTAAATTTTTAGGATTATATGTATATATGTTTATTTTTCGGAGCGTTGATGTCGTGGGACGTTTTCACGGATTTACAAAGTCTTTAAAATTTTTAAGAAAATCCAAAAATATTTTTTGTTGTTTTGTCTAGCGAATCTATAGCGAACCTACAAGTTCGCTCGGCGCCCAAGATTCGCCAGGAATCTCTTTGTTTCGCTGACATGAAACAGCCTTGTTTATGTGTCAGCGAACCTATTAGCGAACCTGTCGACTGCCTTGACTGTTGGTCTTCCAGCGAACCTAAAGTTCGCTGGACTGACTGCCAGCGAACCTATGTGTGTATATATAGGATGTGACAGCGAAGTTTTTCAAATATTCGCTGTCATCTACTGTAGCACGTCTTTTTCAATTTCAAATCGCCGAACGTTCGATTCTCACCTTTTCACCGGTTTTTCACACTTAAACTTCACAAACATTGTCCGGTATGTAATCGTTTTCATCTTAATCAGTGTTTTGAACCCTAAATCGCATCATAAGTGTGTTAAATCTGCCGACTCTTGATTATACTGTGTTTAAGAGACTGTTTGTGTGTTAGATGTTAGGGTTTTTCTTCATTATAGCCTCGTCTTGTGACTATACTACCTGTTTGTTGCTTTAAATGCCTAAAAATAGTTGACTGTATGTGATTTCGGCCGTTTTTCAAAAGCTAGGGTTTCCAGCGAACCTAAGTGTTCGTCTGGCGAACCTGAACGAAAGTTCAAGTCTTCGAGCGAATCTATGTCGTTATGCTGCCCGCGCAACAACATAGATTCGCCCGACAGTTTCCAGCGAACCTATACATTCGCTCGACAACAATGACTGATTTTTCATGTCAGCGAATCTATAGGTTCAGGTGCCAAAATCTCAGGTTCGCTATACCAGCGAACCTAATATCCAGCGAATCTATTTTCTGATTTTCAAATCTTCATTTCTGATCAATCTCCGTTTATTTTTCAGGCAAAATGTCGACTTTATTCTTCGAGAAGAAGCACAACATGTGTGCTTTACTCGACGAAAACTTCGAAAAGGCCAGCAGCTATAGAGACGCTATCAAGTGGCTGAAGTCGTCACATATACATCATGCCATCTCTCACTCTCCCACTATATACGAGACGCACGTTCGGGATTTTTGGCGAACTGCGGTCATGAACGTGTCGGTACAGCCGTCACGTATCTGTGCCAATGTCTGTGGCCAAGACTTGGCGTTTACTGAAGCCGATCTGGCTAGAATATTGAGGCTGGAGGATGATGTGGGTGAGGAGGTACATATGTCAGCTGAAGAAGTTTACGGGGCATTTCGGACAGCGGGGTATGAGGGTCCGATGCCAGGAGAAAAGAAGATGGAATTTGTGAAGTCGTACCTGATCCAGGAATGGAGGTATATAGCCCATGTATTTATTATGTGCCTGGATCACAGAAAGGGGGGTACGGACGGTCTGAACCTGGATTGGGCTCGAGCCATGGTGCTGTTCTGCCGAGGGCAGAAAGCAAATCTGGCAAAGCTGATATTCAACTACATGCTCGAGAATATCCATGCATCAAAAGGAGCGAAATGGTTAATGTATCCCAGATTCATTCAGATGATTCTGAATGATAAACTACCAAATCTGCCGGTGGAGGGCGCAGAATTGAAGGTCTGGGATATGCATTCAAGGATCTTCAAAGACTGTAAATCAGTGAGGCCGGAATGTGTGGGAAGGATTACGTACTTGTGGGAGAATATGTATCCGACGGATAGGTGGGTGTATATTCAGAGGTTGATTGAGTCAGAGAAGAAACGGGGAGGAGAGAATATAGAAGTGATAGAGAAAAAGATAAAGAAGAGGAAAGCCTATGCAAAGGATAAGGATTATTCATTTGATAGGGAGGTGGATGAGATACAAGCTGAAATTGATGCGGGCAGAGAACTGAGGACAAAGAAAAGGGCTGATACACATGCTGAGGGGTCAAAGAAGGCGAAGCATGATGTCGGGGGTACATCTACTGGGCCTGGGATTGGGTTGAAGGATGAGGTTGAGAGGCTGCAAGCAGAATTGGTTGAACTCAAAGGTAGGCATGAAGAACTGGAGAAACAAGATGCTGAGAAATCTACAGTGATATATGAGATGGGACGTATGATGAAAGATCAGCAATGTTTGATTGTAAGGATCTTCAAAGAACTGAATGATTTGAAGGAGAATGCTGGAACTGAACCAGCTATGACTGAGGCCGAACTGAACTCATTGACGGATATTACAAAATATCCGTTAATGGACATTGATTTTGATAATAAGGGAAAGGGAAAGGCCGTAGAGGAAGAGTTTGATGAAGAGATGGGGATAAATTTGGATGCGTTTGAAGGAGAGGAAGTTGTTGGTGGATCTGGGGTTGATTATACTTTGGTGGATGAACCTGACACTGATTTTGATGCTGAAAGTGAGGAGGACATTGAGGATGAGCCTGAGGTATACAAAGTGGATGAAAAAGGAATGAGTTACCAATTTGAACACGCTGAGCTTGACAAATCTGAATGGTTCAGGAAGGAAGAAGCTGTGATACCTGAGGTGCCGTTATTCCAGAACATAGACGAACCCACCACCAAACAGCAAGATAGACAGATTATTGCATGGAAATACAACTGTTTGGTGGAGGCGTACATGATTAAACGAAGGGGCGGGGATATCACGTACGTCAAGAACCGAAAACACTTTGCCACCTTTCCTCGCTGGGACTTGCGTAGGCTTGCAGAGCTACCATTATTAGGGAAAGAGGATAGCGGGAGGGCTTGTGCGTTTGAAGCTGCGATTCAGGAGGCCGCAAAGTCAGATTTTGTTGAGTTTGGTTATCAAAAGCCGAAGAGGATGCGACAGAAGAAGGATAAACACTGGGTGTCGTGGAAAGGGAAAATTGTTTTGAAGATTGAGGCTCCGAAAGTGATGACTAGAGTCAGGGTCCCCGAAACTCAGCCACCGAGACTGCAAAATTTTCTTAAATGGTTTTACGATAACAGTACGGGTGAGGCTGTTATCAGACTTAAAGGGGAAGACCGTCCTGAAATACGATTGTTTGATCCAATGGAGGTCTTCTCCTTCTGTGATGAAGATTTAAAGGTTTTGTGTGAAAACAGAATTAAGCACGGGGCTGGAGATGACACTGCTGCCGAAGCAAACCTGTTTGTGAAGGTTGCTAATAAAGCCCGGGGAATTCGTGCTGAGCTGAAGGAGGTAAATGAGAGGTTGAGGAGGTCGGATGATCTGAAGCTGGAAATGGATGACTTGACAAGACAACTTGATCGTTCAATTGAGCAGAGGTTTGAGAAACCTGTTGAGGTGATTGATTTGGATGTAGCTTGCGAGGAGCCAACTGCAGAGATAGAGGCGGAAACGACAGTTCATCCTGAGCCTGATACAGAGGTCGCAGAAACAGAATTTGTGGATTCAATGCTTAATCTAAGTGAAGATGAGGCCGGAACTGAAGATTACACAAATCCAATGGCCGGGATCAAAGAACGGGCAGGAGCTTTTATCGAACAACTTTGAAGCCTATGAAGACGGAGCTAATCAGAAGACTTCCCCAGGTGAGGTCCAACCTAGGGGGAGTATTGATAGTCACTATGTATAGGATGGACTCACCGGCTTGTCGGTGTTACTTTTGTATGTAATAGTTTAACTTGTTATGATATTTGTTCTAGCGAACCTACGGGCGAATCTATTGATTCGCCCGCAGGCCAACATGTCTTTTGTATTAGGTATCGACTGGGCGAACCTATGTGCCCAGCGAACCTGTGTTGGTTCGCTGGATAGATTCGCTAGAGCGAATCTATCAGCGAACCTAACATCACTATATATTGTAACCTTATCTTCACATCAAAAAAACTTTTGCACATCTTTTACTCAGACTAATTCTCACTATCTTGTGTTGTGTAATCGTTCTATTGAGGTGCTAGGGGCATATATCTTTCATCATTGTAGCTTATATACCTCAAATCTGTGTTAGATCTTGTTATTTGGTCATTTGGACTTTTACACTTTGTTCTACAAGTATTTGACATATTTTGGTTAAACAAGTCAACAAAGCACTGAAATCACGATCTTTATGGACCAACACTTATGCTCGTGTATATATAGCAATATGTTTGGGTATGTATATACATATAGTGCTGTAAATGAATCGGATAGACATGGATGAGGCTTATTCGTGTTTGTTTGTTAAGGTTTTAAGTTGTTCAAGAACTGTTTGTGAACAAGTTCCGAACATAAAAATTTGTGTGTCTTCGTTTGTTAAGATTTTAAAGTTGTTTGCGAATTGTTCATGAACTTTGTTCATGGACACAAACGGACAAAACGAACGTGAACGGACACAAATGAACGTCTGACTAGAATTATTAACAAAACATTGTTAATCTTTAACATCCCATCACCAGAATAATAAATTAAGCTTGGCAAAATTAGACAATTATCCAAAGTTCATTAACAAGATAACTAATTAATATGTCATAATAATCACAATTATTATCCTTAATCACATCAACAAAGAAGTGACGAAGATCTTTAATTTACTGAGATTGTTTACAATAAAGAAAAACTAGATAAAAAAGGATATAAAACACAACAAAATAATTAATTAAACCTCATAACCTCGAGTAAGCCACTATATCAAATTAGTATGCTAATAAGTCATTGTATCTTGATTAAGCTCATTCCAAATTAAAAATCATATACAACAAAACCAAATAAGCCTTAAGAACAAATAATAGGTTTAATTACACATTCAAACTCACGAGACATGACCATAATTTACTTCATAAACAGCAAAAGTAATGTTGCCATGACCATATTTGTTTCGATAAGTGTAAAGTATCCACCTAAATGATAAATAAAAAGTTTAAAAACATAATGAACTACCGAACTTTAACGAACGGACATAAACAAACATCTTAGCGAACGTTTACGAACGTAAACGAACGAACACAACCTCTGTTCATGTCCATTCGTTTAGCTTAACGAACAGTTTTTTTGTCCGTGTTCGTTTGTTTATTAAACTAATGAACATAAACGAACTTCTCGCCAAACAATTCACGAATTATTCGCTGAAAGTTCAGTTCGTTTAGAACCTTATGTACAGATTGATGAGGTGAGGGAAGAGGAGCTCACCATGTGAATGTATGAAGACATAGAACTAGTAATTATAAAGGAAAGTTTAATATATTGACCACTAGGTTTAACACCCGTGTGTTACACACGGGTTAAATAATAATATTTTTAAAGAAATTAGAATTATTATGTTTAAAAATTTGTAATTTGTAAATATTTAATATTTAAGGAGCTCCATCAACTCATTGCATGAAACTTAATATTTTCCCTCTTAAACTTCCTATTATGGATTAAAAAAATTTCCCTCTAAAAATTGCCCCATAAAAGTTTGATTTATTAGATAAACTAGGTTTAACACCCGTGTGTTACACACGGGTTAAATAATAATATTTATAAAATCATAATCATTTTGTTTAAAAATTTGTAAATATTTAATATTTAAAAATATTTTTTTTCATCAACTTATGCATAGTATTTCATATCTTCCCTCTAAAATTTCCTTTTATAAAAAATTCCCCCCAAAGTTTCCCCCCTAAAACCTTGATTTATTAGATAGATTTCACGTATTTAAAACTTACTTTCAACTTTTGTTTTTAGATACTTCTATGTATATTATATTTTATTTTTTATTAATAATTTTACACCCTTCCATTGTCACACTAGTTTGTCATCTTTTAAGAAAGAGCTGTGCTAATAACAAAATCTAGCCTTTCGTTTTTTTTAGTTTTTCTCAATAGAAGATAGACAATGGCTAGCTCTTAAATCCTTTACACTACCATTAGATTTTTGAGAACTATCAACTGCATTTTGAACAACTAAAATTAGTATGTAAACCGCTCAATGACATAAGTTCAAAATCTGAAAATGTAAATCAAACGGGATGAAGATGAGAAAGGTTTGACATAGATTAGCAACTAAAAAATCTAAAACTTTTAATCAATAACATCAACAAATGAGGGAAACTTACCTGAGAATTTGAGACTGCTTGACAGGATGTCTAATGCATTTTTTGGACATTTATAATAGTATTCATATTGCATTTTTTGAACAAAAAATTCAAATTAGGCCAATCAATCAAAGCAATGAAGTTACATACATGAGAATCGATCGAATAACACCAATTTGCTTAATACCCTGTAAACACATCAGGTGAAACGTGGTACAAATCTCTTCCTCACCATTTAAAATTTTTACATGGCTAATGAAGCATTAAACACGCATTGAGATCCCAATAGTTGTTCCAAATGATTAATACAGCGAATAAAGTCATATCCAAACTTGAGGTCATCATAAAAGTTACACTAAGACCAACCGTTAAGTGAATTTACAAAGAGAGCAGTAGTCTACGACTTTTTATGGTTTAAAGCGAAAACTCCAATAGTCACAAATCGTTGAGGGTGAGGGTTAGAGAATGCCGATTGAAAACATCAATAATGGAACACAAGCATGGTTGTTATGCTAATAGATCGAAGAAGACGATGATGATGGACGACGACATCAAAGAGGCTTAGTAGAGAAGATGATGATGGAGGCAGAGGAAGAAATGATGCAGGTTTCGATTTTAGGGTTTTGAGAAGGTTATGAAGTGTGAAACATATAGGATCCAACATATGGAGCAAAAACGGGTAAACCAAAGATACGGGTTAAACTAAGATCCGAATACTGGCTGAGGATGAATATAGTGGTGACAAGTGGTGTGGTGTGGTAACATGACTTAGCAATATATATATATATATAATATATATATATATAGGGGAGAGATCAAGAGAGAACTCCATATTAAGTTGAGAACTAGAGAACTCCTAAAAGACAAGGGATGAAATTTTAAAGTGGAGGGGCAAATTTGGAACTTTAAATATACAAATCTTTAAACATTTCTATATTTTGCATACGTTAAGTTTTTAAAATTTTTTTCGCACTATTAGATCAAGAATTTCAGTATCTTTCATTTGAGTATAAATAACGTTATAAAAAAATAAAATTTTCTCGTTTTTTAAATTTCAATACTTCATATATGTAGTATACGATATTATATGTTTTTAAATTGGGGAAAGTGAATATGGTGTTGTTATGCACCAAAATTACAGGACAAACCATCAAAACTAGTACTTTGATAAAACAACAAAAGTTCCGTGATATTGATTTCGATGATACCATCACAAAAAACATCACCATCATGCTTTAATTCTAAATTTTGATTTTTCTTATATGATCGTGCTGATATTGCTAGTAATTACTTGGTTCACGTTATGTGATGTGGTATGAATATGTGTAACAAGGGCGTATCACAGTACCAATTGTACCAGTCATGTTATATTAATCTGTTAGATGGAATTGAGAAGCCAAATTGACGTACGATCGATTTTTAAAGGGCGAGTAATCATTACTGAAATGAATGACGATTATTGAGTAAATGGGAAAGAGAAGAATTATGATATAAGAGAAGAAGAGTGAGTCGTCCATTAAAATTGAATAAAGACCAACGAGTTAAGTTTTCTAATAAAAAATAATTTAAGTTATTTTATCAAAACTATGTAATTTTAATGGTTTTACATGTAACTTAGGTGTATAGCATCACCGTATTCACTATTCACTTTTATATTTTATAGTGTTGCATATATGAAGTATCTTATACTACATATATGTAGTATCATACTACTACATATATGCAGTATTGATGTATTGTTATCTTATAGTTTGAATTTCATGTATATTTTATTTTGTTATGATATTTATCGTTTATTTATTAGTTTATTATTATCTTTATGTTTAGACATAGTATAAGTATTGATTTTGTTATCATTTGTAATAAATTTTTTTAATATGGAATATTATGAACTTTGTTATTGGTCATTTGAGATCGTATGTACACTTTAATAATTATTAGACTCTTGAGCATTTTGTCACTTCAAAAAATGCATCAAGTACAAATATACTACATATATGTAGTATCAAAAAAATAAAAACGTGATTTTTTAATTTTTTTATATAAATAACGTATGAAAAAGTTATTAACGTTTAAAGAATTATATAATCAAATACAATATCACAATACTACATATATGTAGTATAAAAATTAAAAAAACGAGAAAAAAATATTTTTTATGAAGTTATTTATACTCAAATGAAAGATAAGGAAATTCTTAATCTAATGGTGCAATTTTTTTAAAATAATATTAACGTATGCAAAAGATAGAAATATTTAGATTTAAGTTTTTTGGTATTAGATTTTAATTTATTTTTTTAGGTTTTTGGTTAGAGGTGGGGTAAGGGGTTTTAGCGTTTTTGGGTTGGGTGTTTAGCTTTTTTGGGTGGGGGGTGGGGTGGGGGGTTTAGCGTTTTTGGGTGGGGGTGAGGTGGGGGCTTAGCGTTTTTGGGTGGGGGGGGGGGGGTTTAGCGTTTTTGGGTGGGGTTGGGGTGGAGGGTTTTAGCGTTTTTTGGTGGGGGTTTAGTTTTTTAGAATGTTTTTTTTTCTGGGAGGGGTGGGGAGGTTTAGGTTTTTGGGTAGGGTGGTTAATGTTTTTTAATGGTGGTGAGTTTAGATATGTTCAAATGAGATGCATAGGATTATGGAACACCGAAGGTGCACCATAAGATTAAATGAAAGGCCAAGATGTG
Organism: Tagetes erecta; assembly: GCA_030867185.1. Classification (NCBI taxonomy): domain Eukaryota; kingdom Viridiplantae; phylum Streptophyta; class Magnoliopsida; order Asterales; family Asteraceae; genus Tagetes; species Tagetes erecta. Next base: position 1,403,608 of record CM061489.1, on the reverse strand, counting down.
TTCCTTTGTTCACCACTAAAAAGGGGTTCCCCATTGAACCCTCCCCTATATATATATAATATATATATATATACTAGTTTAATGCCCGTGTGTTACACGAGTAGTGACATGAAAAACAGAGAAGTTTAAATAATTTAGCAAACGGGTAAATTTGTAGAAAAATTACAAAGTTTTAATTTTGTGCTAATTATGTCTCTTAAACATTGTTTTGTTTCAATTAGATAATTTTAAAATGGTGTCTCAATCCTATGTAATTAACTTGTGTAATATGTAAATATTAATTTTAACATTAGTTTTAAAGTAAATTAAAATAAATGTTCACGAAAACTTTTTAAAAATTAAACAAAAAACTATGAAAATTTTCATAAATTTGTAAAAAGTAAAAAAAATTACAAATTTTTCAAATTGCAAAACCTATAAAATAAACTGTGAAATTTTAAAAAGTTTGTAAAAGTATTTAGTTGATGTGAGAAAAAAATACAAAACAGGTCTCAAATTAATCTAAAAATCAATGTTTACTTATTATACAAATTAATTTACCTAGGAGTGGAACACCTTTTAAACTTAATTTATGTAATTGAAATAAAACAAAATTTGAGTAACCTAACCGGAACAAAATATATAAAGTTCGTTATGTTTCTATGTGATTTTCCCTTTATAAAATAAATATTTGGAAATAACTTACATATTATTACATTAAATAAAGGTTTCTTAAAGCTTGGAAATTAATTACATACAACATTAAAACCATATTTAATGGACAACAAACATGCTTATATTTGACAAGGATCTCGTCAAGACTTGGCTTAGCAATATAGATGCGTTGATAAAAATAATTATATTTTGCAATGCTAAACATTTTTAACAGCCGAATACAATTTGCTAGATTTAAATAACATTATCGAAAAATAATAATCAAGAAGCAAATGAATTCAAAAGGTAATATGATTTTTATATTTTCAATACTATATATATATTTTTTTATCGATATTGGATTTTAATAATCCAAGCGTTTGCACATTTGCCGATATTAATCCCAACTTAAAAAATTCCTTGTGGCAATCCCAACTTGTAACTTATTTCCTACAAGGATCCCCCGTTAAAGTAAACTTAACGCCGTTAATTTTTTTTCTAATTTCATACCGATGTTTTAAGGCTTTTGATCGGAAAGAGGATATGAGTCTATTGATGTAAAACTTACCTTGAGCCGGTGCACCAAACGACTAAACGGTCTTTAATCAGGTCTTTAAACCTAATGGTGCTTAAATCAAATGTTAAAATTTCTTCGTTTAGAGCACCGGCTCAAGGTAAGTTTTACATCAATAGACTCGTATCCTCCTCCCGATAAAAACCCTAAAACTTTGGTCTGAAATTCAAAAAAAAGTAACGCCGTTAAGTTAACTTTAACGGATGATCATTATAGGAAAATAAATTACAAGCTGAGATTGTCACATGAAATTTTTTAAGTTGAAATTAATATTGGTCAATATAAAAAAGTTCAGATTATTAAAATCCGATAACCTTATATTTTAATAAAGTTTCATTTGATTATCTTGTTAAATTTAAATTAATTAACAAAATGATTAATATATTTATGGAATGAAAATCTTCATCTAATAAAAACGATATCAACATTTTGAGTGGGAAAATAATTCTCTAAGTGCCTTGAATGATTGACAAATGTCCTCTAAAACCCTCTTTTATTAGAATACTAGATTAAGCCCCGTGTGTTACACGAGTGAAAATATAAAAACAGAATTCTAAAATTTTACTAAAAATAACATTTGAAAATAAGTTACACATTATATGAAAGATATGTGAAAATAGAAACACAAATTATTTAAACTCTAATTTGACTCTTGAACAAATAGATTTAAACTAAAAATACAATATTAATACCAAATTAGATGTCGACTCTTTTAATATTAATGTCTTATAAATCCTATCAGTTAATTAAAAAAAGGGTAAGAGAAATAGGCATACAAATATTCCAGGTGATAGATATCCGGCAAAATTAATGGTGACACTTATGTACCGGGTCGAGCGTACGGGTCAACAAGCATGGGTGTAAGCCGTAAATTGCGATGTGTTATTTGTTAAGTTGTTTACTTATCGTTTTCACATTGATTTTAGAGATGTAAGATAAATTAAAATCTTGTAAGAAAATAGTATGAGTGATTTAATGTTTTTTTTTCATTTCTTTCCATACATAGCTAAGAATAGAATATTCTTAGTTTTGAGTGGGAAAATGCTTCAAAGCCCTCTTTAATGAATGATATGTGTCCTCTAAAACCCTCTTCTATTAGAAGAGATATATATATATATATATATATATATATATACACTAGGTTATTTCCATGTGTCACACGAGCTGAACGGTAACATCGTAAAAATTAAGATAGTTGAAACTTCTAAAAAATTAAAATAAATACAATCTTTATAAACTTTTACAGATTTTCAAATATGTTCCACAAGTTCCTTAAACACTCTCGCATATTTCACTTAAAAATTATAATAGCAAAGAAAATATTTCACCGAAGGACATTCGTAAATCTACTTAATTCAAAATACTGCCAAAAAGATCAAAACATGCTAACAAAAATATCATATGTTAGAGATCATATATATCATATTCTACACAGCATGGAATGAAAGTTACTCACATTCGCTTGTTGAGTTGTTTTTATATAAAAATATGTGTTGATTATCAGTTTGTAGTATATATCAATAAAAATATGATACAAATGATATCTCTTTACTTTAAGAGTAAAAACTAAATCAATGTTTTACGAAAAGTTATAAACTAATAATTATAGAATCAGTTTAGTATACTAAGTTTATTCCCTCCAGTTGTCCCAAATCCAACTTTTTTGGCCTTCAGTGGTCCTCCGTTAAGTGCACTTAATGAGCGTTAACTTTTTTTTTTTTGATTTTTTTCGAATTTCAAAACAATGTTTTATGGATATTGCTCGGGAGGAGGATACGATTCAATTGATGTAATACCGCGAGAGGACAACGCAACTCTAGAAGCTATACGATCCTTTTGAGCTCACCACCCGAACACGTTAACCTTGATGGGCACCCATATGTTCCATTTGAGAACAAAGTTGGGTTGGGTTTGAGAAGCGCCTAAAACAAAGTTAGGTTGGGTTTAAGAAAGACTTAAGTAGGGATTGCTTCGTATCAATCAAAGCATGTACATGGTAGAAGAAATGTTGTGTTAATAACAAATCTAGCCTTATATTTTATGTTTAAATATAGTTATCATTGCTAATCCAATTATTATTATTTATTTAGTTGAAACATACTTTATGTGCAGGTATTGGGTTGGGAAGTGGATAAACTTGATAAGCCAAAAGTAGCTGAATTAGATCAAAATGTGTAATGTGTGACACTCCGCCTCATACGAGAATAAAAAGACTTAAAAAAAAAAAAATAAAAAAAAAAATTAAATTATTCTACGCGATACGCGCAAGGGAAGGGATGTCCTGCGCGTATCGCCTAAGTCGAGCAAACCCGGGTACGCGAGATTGTGGGCCGCTCATGGTTTGGGCGAAACCACCCCTCCTACGCGATACGCGCAGGAGGTGTATGTGTGTTGCGCGTATCGCGTAGCACACGTTCAGCAGCTATAAAAAGGGGTCGACCTCCCCCTTCATTCTTGCACCACTCCTCTCTCTCTCTAGCTTTCTCTCTCTAGAATTCCGGCCAAAATCTCCGGTAAAGTCCCGACGAGGTCCCGGCGGGTTTCCGACTAGTAACGGAAGCCTCCAAAAGTTCGGTTCAAGTGCGGATTTGCTCACGAAGCGTCTACGAGAATCTTCGGTGTTCGGTAAGACTCGTTTTTAGTTTCCTTCGAGTATTTACCGTTATATATATATAGTTAGATGTATATATATGTATACACCTAAGATACTAAAGGGATACGAAACCCGTTATTATAGTGAACGGTGACCTCCCGCTAGCAAGTGAGCTCGGAACCGCTGAACGAGGCTAGGTGCTGCCCGTGTCCAAGAGACTTTCGTACCTAGGCCCCCACTCTGCTCGACTCTTTAGGTAACATCTCAGATCCCGTACTCGTTTAAGATATATGTATGACTTAAATCCATGGAAGAACCAGGGTTTTAGAATAGAACATTTCTAGTATATAATATTACTAGGAATACAGTATGTTTTCAATGAACAATAAGACCGTGTGAGAAACACGAAAATATGATGATGTGGCTTTTGAATAGAATGATAATAAGAACGTAGGATAACCCTGACTCAGATGCTAAAAGCACTCTGAGTGAAATAATTATGCCAAGGACTAAAGCCATCACTTAAGTCACATAATGTGACTAAGGTAATGAAATGGTAGGATTATCCCTAGGGGGAATGAATCCTGATAAGTATGAAATGTTTACAGGGTTTTCTCAATTAGCCATCAGATCGTGATACTTAGGCTACACTAAGGTGAGTCTAACCGCCCCTCTTTTTATATGTTTTATGATTTCGGGGCTGTATCCGAGCTTATATGAAAAGTATGAAAAGTATGAAAAGTATGAAATGTTTTATGAATGTTATGAATATATATGTATGTGTACGCATATGTATATACGTGGTTATAAGTAGATCGCTACCTGGTGATTCAACGCACCTCAACTCCAGGTTCGTCCGGTTGTTGTGTTGTTGGTCCGCGGTAATAAGCTTCTTGACGAGCCATCCGACGAAAAGGATGACGGCTACATACCACAGGGCAAGTCATTAAGACAGGGCTTCTGGGGGTAGATCCATTGAGTGCTACCGGCCCCGTCTCGGGATGTATATGCGTCTAGTTGGATCCAATTAGGTAGACTGACTGCTCGTAACAGGAGAGGTACCAAAAGCCTAGGCAATATGATGATGTGACCAAAAAGGGGGTCAAAGAAAAAGGGTACCTTCTTTATCCCTGTATGCGGCATATACGTTAACAGGCTCTAACGAAAGTTGGCCACCATCAGATATGGCGTTAGAGAAGAGTTGGCTTGTAGATAACTTATTAACCACACATGTATGAATAATGATGTCTAAATATTTTATGTGTCTTATGTCACTGGTTATGACTCACCAACAACGTTGTTGTTGACGTCTTTTAGCTCGTGATGCAGGTGAAAGAAATAACCATGGACGTTAGCTAGGAAGGCCTAGCTAGAGACGATTGGATGATAGTACTCCACATAGGAGGAAGAAAGACGCTTGGGATTAGCGTCTTTAGTTTTGTTATAATGATGTAATACACTCACTTCGAGTGTCAGACAATGTTGTTATTTTTAGACAATTGATGAAAGTTCAATTTGGGACCGTATTTGTGGTCTTTCTATTAAGTCTTCCGCTACATTATTTTATTTGATTGGCTGATGTTATGCAACGTGTCGTGCCCTGGGAGTCGGGGTGTGACAGGTTGGTATCAGAGCCAATGGTTTTAGCGAATTAAGGTTCACATAGATCCTTAAGCTTTAACCGAGAGACTCGAAAGACCACTAAGATAAGAAAAACCCTAGGAAATGTTATGAAATATGATGAGTAAATATTGATTGAACACCTAAGGAAATGAGACAAATACGCCTGATCAACGTAGTTGTCGATTATCCTTCGTGTGAGCAAGAAAATAATTACAAGTCATATGGATTAACTTAGAAACCTCGTCAGGAAAGGCGAAGGAACTAGGCATTAATATTAATACGATACGAATATTATATGCTTATATTTCGAATTATAACAGGAAATGGCAGGAAAAAGCTTTCTCCTCCGAGCAATTGGTATGAGCAGATCATCCTCCAAAAAGAGTAGCTCCAGTAATAACAACAACACTGAAGAAGGGGAACGTTCTGTTCAACCACGAGAGTCTCACTCACCCGATGCTTCGGGTTACTACACTCACATACCCTCACCTGCAAGGGCGATGAATGAACCCCAGCAGGAACCCGAACCTCAGCCTCGTCGTGCACGTACCAGATTGGCCGCAAAGAAGACGTTTCGAAGAGGCCATGTGGAAAGATTTAGGCTCACAGAAGCGGACTGGACTGCGATTCGTGAGGCCGAAAACGCTAACGATGACGAAGAAGATGAAGAAGATGAGGAAGAGCATGAGGAGCAACACGAGGAGGAACCTGAAGAAGAGCCCGAAGAGCACCACTCTCCCATTTTCATGATGACTGATAGCGAGAGAGCGCGGATCCAAGCCGAAATGGAAAGCGATAATGAAGAAGTGGAACGCAACGAATATGGGGAGGAGCCTGCCGAAGATGGAGATGAAACCGGAGGCGAAGTCGATCACCATCACCGTCCGGAGGAGTCCATTCCTATGGACTATGAGTACAGCGACCAACCTTCGAGGGGAAAAGGGAAGAAGAAGATTAAGGAACTATCAAGCGCCAAGTCACGCGCTATAACTATACCCAAGAGGGATCCCTATTTAGCACCATACGACTACAAGCAGCGGGAGCGCGATGAGCTAGCCGAGGCAATGCGACGAAGTCACCATGAGTACTATCGTCAAGCTCACGCGGCCCCAGCTTACCCTCATCCCTCGATGTACCCGCCAGTTCCCACCTACCCTCAACCCCCGATGTACTCACAACCTCCACCTATGTATCCGTCGCCTCCTATGTACCAATCACCACCAATGGGTTACGCTCCTCATCCGTACCCTATGTATCCATCCCCCCCATCCTACGCTCCGTATCCATATTCTCCACCATCTTATGCTCACCCAGTTTATCCCCCTCCTAACTATCAGTCACCTTACCCGTATCTTCCAGAACCAGGGAGAAGCTCTATGGGGGGAGGATCCTCTAGTCATCACTATAGTTTAGACCCTCCAAGGCGATCAACAGAAGATGCTAGGGCCATGGAACGTTACCGAGTTCCACTTGAAGGTAATGAGCAGAAGTACAAGGATGACGAAAAGGAAGAATACTGGAGGAAATTCTTCGGATGAAGACCAAAGAAGATGAAGACTTGTACTTTGAATTTACGTTGTAATCGATTTGAATTGTATTGTAATTCTAAACTATGTTATGTTGTATTTCACTTTTCATAATATGTTGTAATCCAAGACATGATGTATTTGTACTATTACATTGGAATTATGTTATGAAATCGTTATTATATGTTTTTGAGTACTTCAAAGTTGTAAGTTGTATTAGAGGTCATGATTAACAAAATAGAACGTTTAAATTATAGTATGGCTAAGGAAAGAAGCAGCAAGATCGCTTCTGAAGTTGGACCTTCCACTAGAGGAAGGAATAAAGATCCAATTGACCCCAATCAAGGAAGGGAACCTTCTGTTGAAATTCACCCAGAGGAACCACTAACTGCTGAGCAGAAGCAAGAAGCCGAACAGATGGCCAAATTCCAGGAAATGCTCACTGCGGGAATCACCGCGGCCATGCCGGCAATCATTGCAGGAGTCACTAAAGCGGTACTAGGAAGTGGCGAATCAGGAAGTAATAGGAAGAAGGACTCAAGGAAGAATGATACTGATTCTGATTACCGTCGTATCGAGAAGAGCAGCCATGGAAGCAGTAGCCCAAGTTCCGGAGAAAATGATGAAGTCAGCAAGCCCAGGGAAGGGGTAGATCGAGACCCAAGGGCCAAGGGCTGCAGCTATAGACATTACATGGCTTGCAAGCCCGAACAGTTCAGAGGAGATAAAACGGCTACTGATGCTCTGAGGTGGATTGAAGAAATCGAGACCACCCTCGAGGTGAGCGGGTGCAGTGATGAGGATAAAGTTTTGTTTGCAACCCAGTCATTCAAAGGGTTGGCTCATTCGTGGTGGAAGACGGTGAAGGCTTCGATGAACCCGAGGAAAGCATCTGCAATGGGATGGAGGAATTTTCGCCAGAGATTTTTGGAAAAATTCGTGCCCCACCATGAGATCGAACAATTGGAGGATGAATACCTCCATCTGGAAATGAAAGGGACCGATCACAAGAAGTATACAGAGCGTTTTCTGGAGCTCGTTGGATTATTGCCTGAGTTCACTGGATCCGAATCCCAGAAGGTCGGACGTTATATCTGGGGAATCATCCCCGAAATCCGTGGAGACTTACGAACCTCCAAACCCTCCACACTACAAGCAGCCGTAGACCTAGCTGCTGAGCTTACTGAAGACCTAATCCGGGCTAGGAATAGCCGTGTAACTGCAGGAGGTAGTGAGAGGGGAAACAAAAGGAGCTATGATGATCGTAGGTCCAGGAAATCCAACACCGGGAAACGCAGAGAAGGATCGGGCCCCAATAAATTCCGAAAGAACAACTCAGGTGAGAAGTCTGTTCCAACCGAATGTGGGAAATGTGGGAAACTGGGACACACAACCGCCGACTGTTTAGTTGGTACTGGGAAATGTTACGGTTGTGGGCAAGAAGGTCACATCCGGGCAAATTGCCCCAAGAAAGCAAGGGGAGGAAATGAGAAAGAAAGAACAGCAGGCAAGGGAAATGCCCGGGTCTTCCAAATGACTGCAGAGGAAGCCCGCAACCATGATGATGTGCTCACCGGTATGTTCCCAGTTAATCATACCTATGCTTGCATACTGTTCGATTCAGGTGCAAATAGGAGTTTTGTTTCCAATACATTTTTACCTTGTTTAAACGGCTTGATAGCTAAGTTAGACATGCCCTATGTAGTCGAGATAGCTAACGGTCTCGAAGTGAAGGTTGAAAATGCCCTTAGGGATTGTTATCTTAGGATCAATGACCAAAACATTCCCCTAGAACTCCTCCCTATGAAATTAGGTGGATTTGATATAGTTCTAGGAATGGATTGGTTAGCTAGACATAAGGCGCAAATTGATTGTGAGCGGAAGGTGCTAAAGATCGAATTGCCCGACGGTCAACAGGCAGAGATTAAGGGAGACACGCCACGTAAACCTTCTAGGCTTTTGACGATCGCTAAGGCAAGTAAGTATCTACGGCAAGGATGCGAGGGATTCTGGTTATATCTCATGACCGAAAAGGGAGAGAAGAAGGAGATTTCAGAAGTCCCAATAGTCGCAGAATACCCTGATGTGTTTCCCGAGGAATTGCCTGGTTTACCTCCAGACCGACAAGTCGAATTTCACATCGACTTAGTGCCAGGCACAGCACCAATCGCAAAATCACCTTATAGATTAGCGCCATCGGAGATGAAGGAGCTTATGGCCCAACTCCAAGAGCTATTGGAAAAAGGATTCATCCAACCTAGCTCATCACCATGGGGAGCCCCCATTTTATTCGTGAAGAAGAAGGACGGGTCATTGAGGATGTGTATCGATTACCGAGATCTTAATAAGGTAACGATTAAGAATCGATATCCTTTACCCAGAATCGACGATCTATTCGACCAACTGCAAGGATCAAGCTATTTCTCAAAGATAGATTTGAGATCTGGGTACCATCAAGTGAAGGTTCGAAATGAAGACGTGCCTAAGACAGCATTCCGAACTAGATATGGTCATTACGAATTCTTAGTAATGCCCTTTGGGCTGACTAATGCACCAGCAGTATTCATGGACTTGATGAATCGTGTGTGTAAGCCATATCTAGACAAATTCGTAATCGTGTTCATTGACGATATTTTGATCTACTCTCGTACCATGGAAGAGCACTCTGAGCACCTACGAAAGGTACTCGAGCTCCTCAGAGGAGAAAAGCTCTATGCCAAATTTTCAAAGTGCGAATTTTGGCTACGAGAGGTTCAATTCCTAGGACATATAGTCAACGAGCAAGGAATTCAAGTTGATCCTTCAAAGGTTGAAGCAGTGATGAAATGGGAAACCCCTAGGACGGCAACCGAAATTCGGAGATTCCTTGGGTTAGCCGGCTACTATAGAAGATTCATCAAGGATTTCTCGAAGATAGCCAAGTCTTTGACTAAGCTAACTCAAAAGAAGGTCGCATTCCGGTGGGAACCCGAACAAGAAGAGGCATTTAGAACCTTGAAAGAAAGGTTGAGCAGCGCACCAATCCTTGCATTACCCAATGGTAACGATGACTTCGTCGTGTACTGTGATGCATCCGCTACAGGATTTGGTTGCGTCTTGATGCAGCGCAGCAATGTAATCGCTTACGCCTCGAGACAACTGAAGGGCGCCGAAGCAGGATATGCAACTCATGACCTCGAGTTAGGCGCAATAGTGTTCGCATTAAAGATATGGCGACACTATTTGTACGGCTCCAAGTTTACGGTATACTCTGATCACAAGAGCTTAAAGCATATATTTGATCAGAAGGAGCTTAACATGAGACAACGACGATGGATGGAAGTTTTATCTGATTATGACTTCGATCTTCACTACCATCCAGGGAAGGCAAACGTCGTCGCTGACGCCTTAAGTACAAAAGAGTGCGCCAAACCCAGACGTGTTCGAGCACTGAGAATGAATGTGCAGGTGAACCTCTTGGACCAAGTAAAGATGGCCCAAAAGGAAGCACTAAAGGACGAGAACGCCCAAAAAGAAGAAATGATTGGAGTAGTAAGGAAGTTAGAAACAGGAGAAGATGGGTTCATCCGTATGAAATGCCGAATTTGGGTACCAAATTTCGGTAATTTGAGAGGACTCATATTGGATGAAGCCCATAAGACCAAGTACCTTATTCATCCTGGAGCAGATAAGATGTACTATACCATGAAGGACCAATTTTGGTGGCCTGGAATGAAAAAGGACATAGCAACCTACGTGGAACGTTGCATGACATGTCTCCAGGTGAAGGCCGAGCACCAAAAACCGTCCGGTATGCTCCAACCCCTTGAGATCCCCACGTGGAAATGGGAAATGATCACAATGGATTTTGTGATGGGTTTGCCAAAAACAAGAAAGGGGAATGATGCTATATGGGTGATCGTGGACAGACTCACTAAGTCCGCCCACTTCCTACCTATGAAAGAAAGCGCCGGAGCTGAACAGCTCGCTCAACTGTACGTTGACGAGATTGTGGCAAGACACGGAGTACCGGTATCCATTGTTTCCGATAGAGATGGAAGATTTACATCTCGATACTGGAGACAATTCCATGAAGCTCTCGGCACTAGATTAGAGATGAGCACTGCCTATCACCCGCAAACGGATGGTCAAAGTGAAAGGACCATTCAAACTTTGGAAGATATGTTGCGAGCTTGTGTGATAGATTTCGGTGGTAGCTGGGACACTCACCTCCCATTAGCCGAATTTTCTTATAACAACAGCTACCACAAGAGTTTGAAAGCCTCACCATTCGAAGTTTTATACGGTCGACGGTGTCGAACGCCTTTATGTTGGTTTCAAGTAGGAGAAGGTCAAATGACCGGCCCCGAAATGGTACTAGACACCATTGAAAAAGTCAAGGTGATCCGAGAGCGACTCATAGTGGCACAAAGCAGGCAAAAGAGTTATGCCGACAGACGTCGAAGGCCACTAGAGTTCGCAGAAGGAGATAAAGTTATGTTAAAAGTATCACCATGGAAAGGCACGATTCGTTTCGGAAAACGGGGAAAGCTAAGTCCCCGATTTATCGGACCTTTTGTGATAACCAGCAGAATAGGCAAAGTAGCATATAGACTTGAACTCCCGGAAGAGCTGCGTGGGATCCACCCAGTCTTCCATGTCTCTCAACTCCGAAAATGTCTATCTGATGAAACTTTGCAAACGCCACTGGAAGAAATCCAAGTGGACGAACGACTAAATTTTGTTGAAGAACCAACGGAGATAGTCGAAAGGCAGGTTAAGAAGTTAAGAAGAAAGCGCATCCCCATTGTTAAAGTCAAGTGGAATGCAAGGCGTGGTTCTGAGTTTACTTGGGAACCAGAAGACGCCATGAAGAAAAAGTACCCTCAATTATTCTCAGAGTGATTCCGGGACGGAATCCCAATAAGGAGGGGAGAATGTGACACTCCGCCTCATACGAGAATAAAAAGACTTAAAAAAAAAAAATAAAAAAAAAAATTAAATTATTCTACGCGATACGCGCAAGGGAAGGGATGTCCTGCGCGTATCGCCTAAGTCGAGCAAACCCGGGTACGCGAGATTGTGGGCCGCTCATGGTTTGGGCGAAACCACCCCTCCTACGCGATACGCGCAGGAGGTGTATGTGTGTTGCGCGTATCGCGTAGCACACGTTCAGCAGCTATAAAAAGGGGTCGACCTCCCCCTTCATTCTTGCACCACTCCTCTCTCTCTCTAGCTTTCTCTCTCTAGAATTCCGGCCAAAATCTCCGATAAAGTCCCGACGAGGTCCCGGCGGGTTTCCGACTAGTAACGGAAGCCTCCAAAAGTTCGGTTCAAGTGCGGATTTGCTCACGAAGCGTCTACGAGAATCTTCGGTGTTCGGTAAGACTCGTTTTTAGTTTCCTTCGAGTATTTACCGTTTTATATATATATATAGTTAGATGTATATATATGTATACACCTAAGATACTAAAGGGATACGAAACCCGTTATTATAGTGAACGGTGACCTCCCGCTAGCAAGTGAGCTCGGAACCGCTGAACGAGGCTAGGTGCTGCCCGTGTCCAAGAGACTTTCGTACCTAGGCCCCCACTCTGCTCGACTCTTTAGGTAACATCTCAGATCCCGTACTCGTTTAAGATATATGTATGAATTAAGTCCATGGAAGAACCAGGGTTTTAGAATAGAACATTTCTAGTATATAATATTACTAGGAATACAGTATGTTTTCAATGAACAATAAGACCGTGTGAGAAACACGAAAATATGATGATGTGGCTTTTGAATAGAATGATAATAAGAACGTAGGATAACCCTGACTCAGATGCTAAAAGCACTCTGAGTGAAATAATTATGCCAAGGACTAAAGCCATCACTTAAGTCGCATAATGTGACTAAGGTAATGAAATGGTAGGATTATCCCTAGGGGGAATGAATCCTGATAAGTATGAAATGTTTACAGGGTTTTCTCAATTAGCCATCAGATCGTGATACTTAGGCTACACTAAGGTGAGTCTAACCGCCCCTCTTTTTATATGTTTTATGATTTCGGGGCTGTATCCGAGCTTATATGAAAAGTATGAAAAGTATGAAATGTTTTATGAATGTTATGAATATATATGTATGTGTACGCATATGTATATACGTGGTTATAAGTAGATCGCTACCTGGTGATTCAACGCACCTCAACTCCAGGTTCGTCCGGTTGTTGTGTTGTTGGTCCGCGGTAATAAGCTTCTTGACGAGCCATCCGACGAAAAGGATGACGGCTACATACCACAGGGCAAGTCATTAAGACAGGGCTTCTGGGGGTAGATCCATTGAGTGCTACCGGCCCCGTCTCGGGATGTATATGCGTCTAGTTGGATCCAATTAGGTAGACTGACTGCTCGTAACAGGAGAGGTACCAAAAGCCTAGGCAATATGATGATGTGACCAAAAAGGGGGTCAAAGAAAAAGGGTACCTTCTTTATCCCTGTATGCGGCATATACGTTAACAGGCTCTAACGAAAGTTGGCCACCATCAGATATGGCGTTAGAGAAGAGTTGGCTTGTAGATAACTTATTAACCACACATGTATGAATAATGATGTCTAAATATTTTATGTGTCTTATGTCACTGGTTATGACTCACCAACAACGTTGTTGTTGACGTCTTTTAGCTCGTGATGCAGGTGAAAGAAATAACCATGGACGTTAGCTAGGAAGGCCTAGCTAGAGACGATTGGATGATAGTACTCCACATAGGAGGAAGAAAGACGCTTGGGATTAGCGTCTTTAGTTTTGTTATAATGATGTAATACACTCACTTCGAGTGTCAGACAATGTTGTTATTTTTAGACAATTGATGAAAGTTCAATTTGGGACCGTATTTGTGGTCTTTCTATTAAGTCTTCCGCTACATTATTTTATTTGATTGGCTGATGTTATGCAACGTGTCGTGCCCTGGGAGTCGGGGTGTGACAGGTTGGTATCAGAGCCAATGGTTTTAGCGAATTAAGGTTCACATAGATCCTTAAGCTTTAACCGAGAGACTCGAAAGACCACTAAGATAAGAAAAACCCTAGGAAATGTTATGAAATATGATGAGTAAATATTGATTGAACACCTAAGGAAATGAGACAAATACGCCTGATCAACGTAGTTGTCGATTATCCTTCGTGTGAGCAAGAAAATAATTACAAGTCATATGGATTAACTTAGAAACCTCGTCAGGAAAGGCGAAGGAACTAGGCATTAATATTAATACGATACGAATATTATATGCTTATATTTCGAATTATAACAGGAAATGGCAGGAAAAAGCTTTCTCCTCCGAGCAATTGGTATGAGCAGATCATCCTCCAAAAAGAGTAGCTCCAGTAATAACAACAACACTGAAGAAGGGGAACGTTCTGTTCAACCACGAGAGTCTCACTCACCCGATGCTTCGGGTTACTACACTCACATACCCTCACCTGCAAGGGCGATGAATGAACCCCAGCAGGAACCCGAACCTCAGCCTCGTCGTGCACGTACCAGATTGGCCGCAAAGAAGACGTTTCGAAGAGGCCATGTGGAAAGATTTAGGCTCACAGAAGCGGACTGGACTGCGATTCGTGAGGCCGAAAACGCTAACGATGACGAAGAAGATGAAGAAGATGAGGAAGAGCATGAGGAGCAACACGAGGAGGAACCTGAAGAAGAGCCCGAAGAGCACCACTCTCCCATTTTCATGATGACTGATAGCGAGAGAGCGCGGATCCAAGCCGAAATGGAAAGCGATAATGAAGAAGTGGAACGCAACGAATATGGGGAGGAGCCTGCCGAAGATGGAGATGAAACCGGAGGCGAAGTCGATCACCATCACCGTCCGGAGGAGTCCATTCCTATGGACTATGAGTACAGCGACCAACCTTCGAGGGGAAAAGGGAAGAAGAAGATTAAGGAACTATCAAGCGCCAAGTCACGCGCTATAACTATACCCAAGAGGGATCCCTATTTAGCACCATACGACTACAAGCAGCGGGAGCGCGATGAGCTAGCCGAGGCAATGCGACGAAGTCACCATGAGTACTATCGTCAAGCTCACGCGGCCCCAGCTTACCCTCATCCCTCGATGTACCCGCCAGTTCCCACCTACCCTCAACCCCCGATGTACTCACAACCTCCACCTATGTATCCGTCGCCTCCTATGTACCAATCACCACCAATGGGTTACGCTCCTCATCCGTACCCTATGTATCCATCCCCCCCATCCTACGCTCCGTATCCATATTCTCCACCATCTTATGCTCACCCAGTTTATCCCCCTCCTAACTATCAGTCACCTTACCCGTATCTTCCAGAACCAGGGAGAAGCTCTATGGGGGGAGGATCCTCTAGTCATCACTATAGTTTAGACCCTCCAAGGCGATCAACAGAAGATGCTAGGGCCATGGAACGTTACCGAGTTCCACTTGAAGGTAATGAGCAGAAGTACAAGGATGACGAAAAGGAAGAATACTGGAGGAAATTCTTCGGATGAAGACCAAAGAAGATGAAGACTTGTACTTTGAATTTACGTTGTAATCGATTTGAATTGTATTGTAATTCTAAACTATGTTATGTTGTATTTCACTTTTCATAATATGTTGTAATCCAAGACATGATGTATTTGTACTATTACATTGGAATTATGTTATGAAATCGTTATTATATGTTTTTGAGTACTTCAAAGTTGTAAGTTGTATTAGAGGTCATGATTAACAAAATAGAACGTTTAAATTATAGTATGGCTAAGGAAAGAAGCAGCAAGATCGCTTCTGAAGTTGGACCTTCCACTAGAGGAAGGAATAAAGATCCAATTGACCCCAATCAAGGAAGGGAACCTTCTGTTGAAATTCACCCAGAGGAACCACTAACTGCTGAGCAGAAGCAAGAAGCCGAACAGATGGCCAAATTCCAGGAAATGCTCACTGCGGGAATCACCGCGGCCATGCCGGCAATCATTGCAGGAGTCACTAAAGCGGTACTAGGAAGTGGCGAATCAGGAAGTAATAGGAAGAAGGACTCAAGGAAGAATGATACTGATTCTGATTACCGTCGTATCGAGAAGAGCAGCCATGGAAGCAGTAGCCCAAGTTCCGGAGAAAATGATGAAGTCAGCAAGCCCAGGGAAGGGGTAGATCGAGACCCAAGGGCCAAGGGCTGCAGCTATAGACATTACATGGCTTGCAAGCCCGAACAGTTCAGAGGAGATAAAACGGCTACTGATGCTCTGAGGTGGATTGAAGAAATCGAGACCACCCTCGAGGTGAGCGGGTGCAGTGATGAGGATAAAGTTTTGTTTGCAACCCAGTCATTCAAAGGGTTGGCTCATTCGTGGTGGAAGACGGTGAAGGCTTCGATGAACCCGAGGAAAGCATCTGCAATGGGATGGAGGAATTTTCGCCAGAGATTTTTGGAAAAATTCGTGCCCCACCATGAGATCGAACAATTGGAGGATGAATACCTCCATCTGGAAATGAAAGGGACCGATCACAAGAAGTATACAGAGCGTTTTCTGGAGCTCGTTGGATTATTGCCTGAGTTCACTGGATCCGAATCCCAGAAGGTCGGACGTTATATCTGGGGAATCATCCCCGAAATCCGTGGAGACTTACGAACCTCCAAACCCTCCACACTACAAGCAGCCGTAGACCTAGCTGCTGAGCTTACTGAAGACCTAATCCGGGCTAGGAATAGCCGTGTAACTGCAGGAGGTAGTGAGAGGGGAAACAAAAGGAGCTATGATGATCGTAGGTCCAGGAAATCCAACACCGGGAAACGCAGAGAAGGATCGGGCCCCAATAAATTCCGAAAGAACAACTCAGGTGAGAAGTCTGTTCCAACCGAATGTGGGAAATGTGGGAAACTGGGACACACAACCGCCGACTGTTTAGTTGGTACTGGGAAATGTTACGGTTGTGGGCAAGAAGGTCACATCCGGGCAAATTGCCCCAAGAAAGCAAGGGGAGGAAATGAGAAAGAAAGAACAGCAGGCAAGGGAAATGCCCGGGTCTTCCAAATGACTGCAGAGGAAGCCCGCAACCATGATGATGTGCTCACCGGTATGTTCCCAGTTAATCATACCTATGCTTGCATACTGTTCGATTCAGGTGCAAATAGGAGTTTTGTTTCCAATACATTTTTACCTTGTTTAAACGGCTTGATAGCTAAGTTAGACATGCCCTATGTAGTCGAGATAGCTAACGGTCTCGAAGTGAAGGTTGAAAATGCCCTTAGGGATTGTTATCTTAGGATCAATGACCAAAACATTCCCCTAGAACTCCTCCCTATGAAATTAGGTGGATTTGATATAGTTCTAGGAATGGATTGGTTAGCTAGACATAAGGCGCAAATTGATTGTGAGCGGAAGGTGCTAAAGATCGAATTGCCCGACGGTCAACAGGCAGAGATTAAGGGAGACACGCCACGTAAACCTTCTAGGCTTTTGACGATCGCTAAGGCAAGTAAGTATCTACGGCAAGGATGCGAGGGATTCTGGTTATATCTCATGACCGAAAAGGGAGAGAAGAAGGAGATTTCAGAAGTCCCAATAGTCGCAGAATACCCTGATGTGTTTCCCGAGGAATTGCCTGGTTTACCTCCAGACCGACAAGTCGAATTTCACATCGACTTAGTGCCAGGCACAGCACCAATCGCAAAATCACCTTATAGATTAGCGCCATCGGAGATGAAGGAGCTTATGGCCCAACTCCAAGAGCTATTGGAAAAAGGATTCATCCAACCTAGCTCATCACCATGGGGAGCCCCCATTTTATTCGTGAAGAAGAAGGACGGGTCATTGAGGATGTGTATCGATTACCGAGATCTTAATAAGGTAACGATTAAGAATCGATATCCTTTACCCAGAATCGACGATCTATTCGACCAACTGCAAGGATCAAGCTATTTCTCAAAGATAGATTTGAGATCTGGGTACCATCAAGTGAAGGTTCGAAATGAAGACGTGCCTAAGACAGCATTCCGAACTAGATATGGTCATTACGAATTCTTAGTAATGCCCTTTGGGCTGACTAATGCACCAGCAGTATTCATGGACTTGATGAATCGTGTGTGTAAGCCATATCTAGACAAATTCGTAATCGTGTTCATTGACGATATTTTGATCTACTCTCGTACCATGGAAGAGCACTCTGAGCACCTACGAAAGGTACTCGAGCTCCTCAGAGGAGAAAAGCTCTATGCCAAATTTTCAAAGTGCGAATTTTGGCTACGAGAGGTTCAATTCCTAGGACATATAGTCAACGAGCAAGGAATTCAAGTTGATCCTTCAAAGGTTGAAGCAGTGATGAAATGGGAAACCCCTAGGACGGCAACCGAAATTCGGAGATTCCTTGGGTTAGCCGGCTACTATAGAAGATTCATCAAGGATTTCTCGAAGATAGCCAAGTCTTTGACTAAGCTAACTCAAAAGAAGGTCGCATTCCGGTGGGAACCCGAACAAGAAGAGGCATTTAGAACCTTGAAAGAAAGGTTGAGCAGCGCACCAATCCTTGCATTACCCAATGGTAACGATGACTTCGTCGTGTACTGTGATGCATCCGCTACAGGATTTGGTTGCGTCTTGATGCAGCGCAGCAATGTAATCGCTTACGCCTCGAGACAACTGAAGGGCGCCGAAGCAGGATATGCAACTCATGACCTCGAGTTAGGCGCAATAGTGTTCGCATTAAAGATATGGCGACACTATTTGTACGGCTCCAAGTTTACGGTATACTCTGATCACAAGAGCTTAAAGCATATATTTGATCAGAAGGAGCTTAACATGAGACAACGACGATGGATGGAAGTTTTATCTGATTATGACTTCGATCTTCACTACCATCCAGGGAAGGCAAACGTCGTCGCTGACGCCTTAAGTACAAAAGAGTGCGCCAAACCCAGACGTGTTCGAGCACTGAGAATGAATGTGCAGGTGAACCTCTTGGACCAAGTAAAGATGGCCCAAAAGGAAGCACTAAAGGACGAGAACGCCCAAAAAGAAGAAATGATTGGAGTAGTAAGGAAGTTAGAAACAGGAGAAGATGGGTTCATCCGTATGAAATGCCGAATTTGGGTACCAAATTTCGGTAATTTGAGAGGACTCATATTGGATGAAGCCCATAAGACCAAGTACCTTATTCATCCTGGAGCAGATAAGATGTACTATACCATGAAGGACCAATTTTGGTGGCCTGGAATGAAAAAGGACATAGCAACCTACGTGGAACGTTGCATGACATGTCTCCAGGTGAAGGCCGAGCACCAAAAACCGTCCGGTATGCTCCAACCCCTTGAGATCCCCACGTGGAAATGGGAAATGATCACAATGGATTTTGTGATGGGTTTGCCAAAAACAAGAAAGGGGAATGATGCTATATGGGTGATCGTGGACAGACTCACTAAGTCCGCCCACTTCCTACCTATGAAAGAAAGCGCCGGAGCTGAACAGCTCGCTCAACTGTACGTTGACGAGATTGTGGCAAGACACGGAGTACCGGTATCCATTGTTTCCGATAGAGATGGAAGATTTACATCTCGATACTGGAGACAATTCCATGAAGCTCTCGGCACTAGATTAGAGATGAGCACTGCCTATCACCCGCAAACGGATGGTCAAAGTGAAAGGACCATTCAAACTTTGGAAGATATGTTGCGAGCTTGTGTGATAGATTTCGGTGGTAGCTGGGACACTCACCTCCCATTAGCCGAATTTTCTTATAACAACAGCTACCACAAGAGTTTGAAAGCCTCACCATTCGAAGTTTTATACGGTCGACGGTGTCGAACGCCTTTATGTTGGTTTCAAGTAGGAGAAGGTCAAATGACCGGCCCCGAAATGGTACTAGACACCATTGAAAAAGTCAAGGTGATCCGAGAGCGACTCATAGTGGCACAAAGCAGGCAAAAGAGTTATGCCGACAGACGTCGAAGGCCACTAGAGTTCGCAGAAGGAGATAAAGTTATGTTAAAAGTATCACCATGGAAAGGCACGATTCGTTTCGGAAAACGGGGAAAGCTAAGTCCCCGATTTATCGGACCTTTTGTGATAACCAGCAGAATAGGCAAAGTAGCATATAGACTTGAACTCCCGGAAGAGCTGCGTGGGATCCACCCAGTCTTCCATGTCTCTCAACTCCGAAAATGTCTATCTGATGAAACTTTGCAAACGCCACTGGAAGAAATCCAAGTGGACGAACGACTAAATTTTGTTGAAGAACCAACGGAGATAGTCGAAAGGCAGGTTAAGAAGTTAAGAAGAAAGCGCATCCCCATTGTTAAAGTCAAGTGGAATGCAAGGCGTGGTTCTGAGTTTACTTGGGAACCAGAAGACGCCATGAAGAAAAAGTACCCTCAATTATTCTCAGAGTGATTCCGGGACGGAATCCCAATAAGGAGGGGAGAATGTGACACTCCGCCTCATACGAGAATAAAAAGACTTAAAAAAAAAAAAATAAAAAAAAAAATTAAATTATTCTACGCGATACGCGCAAGGGAAGGGATGTCCTGCGCGTATCGCCTAAGTCGAGCAAACCCGGGTACGCGAGATTGTGGGCCGCTCATGGTTTGGGCGAAACCACCCCTCCTACGCGATACGCGCAGGAGGTGTATGTGTGTTGCGCGTATCGCGTAGCACACGTTCAGCAGCTATAAAAAGGGGTCGACCTCCCCCTTCATTCTTGCACCACTCCTCTCTCTCTCTAGCTTTCTCTCTCTAGAATTCCGGCCAAAATCTCCGATAAAGTCCCGACGAGGTCCCGGCGGGTTTCCGACTAGTAACGGAAGCCTCCAAAAGTTCGGTTCAAGTGCGGATTTGCTCACGAAGCGTCTACGAGAATCTTCGGTGTTCGGTAAGACTCGTTTTTAGTTTCCTTCGAGTATTTACCGTTTTATATATATATATAGTTAGATGTATATATATGTATACACCTAAGATACTAAAGGGATACGAAACCCGTTATTATAGTGAACGGTGACCTCCCGCTAGCAAGTGAGCTCGGAACCGCTGAACGAGGCTAGGTGCTGCCCGTGTCCAAGAGACTTTCGTACCTAGGCCCCCACTCTGCTCGACTCTTTAGGTAACATCTCAGATCCCGTACTCGTTTAAGATATATGTATGAATTAAGTCCATGGAAGAACCAGGGTTTTAGAATAGAACATTTCTAGTATATAATATTACTAGGAATACAGTATGTTTTCAATGAACAATAAGACCGTGTGAGAAACACGAAAATATGATGATGTGGCTTTTGAATAGAATGATAATAAGAACGTAGGATAACCCTGACTCAGATGCTAAAAGCACTCTGAGTGAAATAATTATGCCAAGGACTAAAGCCATCACTTAAGTCGCATAATGTGACTAAGGTAATGAAATGGTAGGATTATCCCTAGGGGGAATGAATCCTGATAAGTATGAAATGTTTACAGGGTTTTCTCAATTAGCCATCAGATCGTGATACTTAGGCTACACTAAGGTGAGTCTAACCGCCCCTCTTTTTATATGTTTTATGATTTCGGGGCTGTATCCGAGCTTATATGAAAAGTATGAAAAGTATGAAATGTTTTATGAATGTTATGAATATATATGTATGTGTACGCATATGTATATACGTGGTTATAAGTAGATCGCTACCTGGTGATTCAACGCACCTCAACTCCAGGTTCGTCCGGTTGTTGTGTTGTTGGTCCGCGGTAATAAGCTTCTTGACGAGCCATCCGACGAAAAGGATGACGGCTACATACCACAGGGCAAGTCATTAAGACAGGGCTTCTGGGGGTAGATCCATTGAGTGCTACCGGCCCCGTCTCGGGATGTATATGCGTCTAGTTGGATCCAATTAGGTAGACTGACTGCTCGTAACAGGAGAGGTACCAAAAGCCTAGGCAATATGATGATGTGACCAAAAAGGGGGTCAAAGAAAAAGGGTACCTTCTTTATCCCTGTATGCGGCATATACGTTAACAGGCTCTAACGAAAGTTGGCCACCATCAGATATGGCGTTAGAGAAGAGTTGGCTTGTAGATAACTTATTAACCACACATGTATGAATAATGATGTCTAAATATTTTATGTGTCTTATGTCACTGGTTATGACTCACCAACAACGTTGTTGTTGACGTCTTTTAGCTCGTGATGCAGGTGAAAGAAATAACCATGGACGTTAGCTAGGAAGGCCTAGCTAGAGACGATTGGATGATAGTACTCCACATAGGAGGAAGAAAGACGCTTGGGATTAGCGTCTTTAGTTTTGTTATAATGATGTAATACACTCACTTCGAGTGTCAGACAATGTTGTTATTTTTAGACAATTGATGAAAGTTCAATTTGGGACCGTATTTGTGGTCTTTCTATTAAGTCTTCCGCTACATTATTTTATTTGATTGGCTGATGTTATGCAACGTGTCGTGCCCTGGGAGTCGGGGTGTGACATAATGCCTGGCCTATACATTATTTTATGGTGAGGAACTTTTAGAAAATATTTTACATTGCTTAGATCTTAATTACTGATTTTCAGACGTTACTTTTAAAAAAAATAATAAACATATGCATTTTTCAAATAACCATTTGTGTGCTATATGAAGTCTAAACTACTACAAAACATAATTTTGCTATTTTAATTAATTGTATCATGTTAATAAATGCGATCATATGGTCTAAAGAGCAACCACCAGACACGTTAAATCATCTTGAAACCGGTGAACAAACTCCAATTTATCTCATTTCAGCAGCGTTGAAACCGTCTCTTCTAAGACCATATGTACTGGGACGTTTTAGCCCACCCAAAATGCCCCGAAAACGCCCTGAAACCACCCCCGGGGTGTTTTGGATGTCAAAATTGTGTTTGGCGCTTTGTATATAGTGCCTTAATTTATTGATTGTGGTGAAAATCAGATGTGGAGAGAATTTTTGGCTCTTTGCAGCTTTTTGACTACATATGGTCTAATTTACCGGCCATCTTAGTTTTTAAAGTTTAATTTTATCTTAAATTTATTTTAGTTTAGGGTGGGATGGGGTGGGGTGGGGTGGGGGTAGGGTTTTTTGGGGTGTTGGTTTTAAGTTTTTGTGGGTATTGGTTAAAGAGAAAATCAAAATTTTGTAAAGTATCTATCTGGCTGTAATCTACGTTTAAAGGAAAAAAAGCAAAAGTTTGCACACTATCTTGCCGGAAATATGTGTGACTAGTCTTCATAAACAAGGACCCCATTATTAATAATTAATGTAAATGCATTATGCATGCCACACTTGTTTCACATGCATTATAGATATTTGATAACAGGAAGGAAGAGCCAATGAGAAACCCATCATGTGAAATTATGAATGTATGCGTTTTATTAACGAACTAGGTTAATATTCGCATGTTTATGTACGTTGGAGAGTAAAAAATATTTGTATAATTCTACATTGAAATGCAAAATAAAAATTTTAGACTTTTATTTACAAATTTTCAAACATGATCCACCTTTAATAAATGACTCACTTCTTAAATGGGTAAATCTTGAAAGATCCACATTATTGCTGAGACTCAATATGATTGTGACAAGTGGCGCTGTGTGGTATAATGGTTTAGCAATTTATTAGAATAGTAGATAGATAGATGAGATAGTATGTTTGAATCGTTATTAGTACAATTAAAATATCAATGTAACAATATTGGATATTGTATGTTGAGAGCCGCATATTAAAATAGAAATTTAAGAACTACTAAAAAGAAATAATAAATTCTAATGAGGTGGAGTAGAATACAACTTTAAATATATAAATATTTAAATATTTATATATTTTGCATACGTTAATATATTTTTTTTAAAACTACACTATAAAATCAACATTTCTTTAAGTATCTATCATTCGAGTATAATTTTTAATTTTTTTAATTTTCAGTACTACATATATACAGTATTACGATGCCATATGTTTATAATATTTGAAGTACTACATACATGTATTATTGGATAATACATATATGTAGTATCACACTACTGCAATATATATGCAGTACTGATGCATTATATGCATACTAATGCAAGATTATCTTTTACTTTGAAATCCAAGTTTCTTTTATTTTGTTATGGTATTTATCTTTTGTTTATTAGTTTACTAGATTATACCCCGTGTATTACACGAGTTGATCAATAACTAAAAATATTTAATTATTATTGAGTATAGTAAAAAAAACATAAATCATCATCATCTTGGGTACGTTATCTAACACCAAAAAAGAATATAAGCCACTGAACTTTCCTTAAATGTTTTAATTCGATGTAATAATTTTACGAATATTTGAATTTTTTAAAATTGAGTTTGGCAAATGAAACATGTATAAATTTTGGATACTATTTAATAATTATTTTTATTCAATTTGACTTAAACTTAATAATTTTAGAACCTTGTTATTAAGTTGCAATTTTTTTTCTTAACTATTAGATCCCGATTTATAATAATTGAAAAAACTCACTTTTTAGTAATCGTAATTGATACATGTTTCATTAATTCATTTGTCCAACTCAATTTTAAAAAATTCGAAACATTTGTAAAACTATTACATATGATTGGAACACATAATAAAATGTCAGCAACTTTAGAGACAAAAAAAACTGAAGGTACTTAATTAAAACAATGAGTAAACTTGATTAAATTTCTATGACATATGGTTTTGAAAAAAAAATAAGTTAATAAAAATCTACAAATACTTTGTTGCCACATCATAATTTTAATTAAAAGTTATTTATTGGAACGAAGCCCGTAAGTGTACTAAGTGTATTTGTTTATGAATTATGTAAAAGATTTGGAAATCTTTTAATCAATTAGTTAGGAAGTTAATTTGTAAATTCCTTATTTATTAGAGCACATGCATGGAAACTACTCCCTCCGTCCCATTAGAAGTGTCCATATTGTCTTTTTTAGTTGTCCCATTTAAAGTGTCCACTTTTAAAATTTATTGGTAAACTTCCAAATTTGCCCTTAATAACATAAAACAAACAATATGATGGACTCACAATAATATTTATTGTCAAGGGTATTATTGTCAAATGACAAGCAAAAAATACCCATCATTTAATGTGCATAAAACTTTGTGTTTTTCAAACTAGGACACTTCTAATGGGACGGAGGGAGTATATTTTATATATCCTTAAAAAAATAATATTAATGAAGGAATGAATGTAGACATAAATATGGGATCATACATCTTTTGGCGGGAATTGAATGCCAACAGTGGCTCCATTGAACGACATGTGGTATCCAAAAATCTCTTTTATTATAAGGTATAGATATAGATTATTATCTTTAAGTTTATATCTAGAATAAATATTGTTTTTTTTTCCGTTGAAATCATACTTTGTTGAAGATGAAATACAAAAAAAAACTTTGTTATTAGATCTTTCAGTTCGTATGATGAAATATGAGTAGCGTAAATTGGTTCTATGTTATATATCATGTAGTTCGATATCAGAAATTTTCACGTATTGCATTTGTTGTTAATTTCCTGTAATGTAATAAAAGAAAGATCATAAGGAATAGCAATTTTATATATTGCTATATATAATGTTTAATGAGTGAATTAATGTAGAGTTGATATTAGTGGAATAGGCAAAAATGAAGGTGTAATTTAACTAGAACGAGGGCCAGTCTTGTGGAATATAGTGTCATGTGCGAGCCGTAAGAATAAGGCTACTATTGTGTCTCGGCGGGGTCCGTCAACAACGTCCCTGGTAGTGGGGCAAAAGTTGTTTTTTTGAAAATTAAATGGGTTTATACTTATCTATACTTATAAGCTCTAATGTTAAGACAAAAGCCTCTTCTTAGTAGAAAAATGTAAATCAAGGTTTAAACTTAAATTGATAATATATACCTTTTAATAAAAGAGAGTTTTAAATGTCAAATGTCGTTCAATGGAACTACTGTTGGCATTTAAACTCCGCCAAAAAATGTATGATCTCATATTTACGTCTACATTCATCGCTTCATTCATATTAATTTTTTGAAAGATCTATAAAATATAGTTTCCATGCATGTGGTCTAATAAATAAAGAATTTCTAAATTCACTTCCTAACTAACTGATTACAAGATTTCCAAATCTTTTACATAGTTCACGAAAAAAGACACTTACTACACTTACGGGATTCACTCCAATAAATAACTTTTCATTAAAATTACGATGTGTTTCCATTTTTCTTCACGCTTTATATACAACATCCTAAACGATTTGGTGCCCCCTTTAACGATGGTGCCAAGGGCGGTCGCCCACCCCGTATCTGCCCAGAGCCGGCCTTGATTAGAAGCATCTCGAACAGTTTTAAGTGTTCAACACCAGAAAAAACATTTCATCTTATTGTCTCATCAGATTTTACTCTTATCTTTCAAAAAGCACAATAACAACATGCACCACACTACTAAAAAATATCATTTTTTGAGACAAACATATTTATCGTAATGTTGTTGCCAAACGAAAGTACTGACAAATTTGCTACAAAATTTGTTCTTGACAAAACCGTGACAACTTTTGCTACGCAAGTACGACAATACAGTATTGTCGCAATATCAACGACAACTTTGCCAAAAAACTAGGTTTTCTTAATTTTTTGTTTGCGACAAAATGACGACAATTTGTAGACTTTTTTTTATAACAGCGACAAACTGCCGACCAACGTGAAAATTTATACTTTATATGACTTTTTTTTGCGACAAAACTAAGACAAAAGTTGATGTCATAATATTATTATTTGCGACAAACTACCAACAAATATAAACATTTATTCATTTTATATATTTGTTTTTGCGACAAAACTCCGACTAAAAAGTTATGCCATAATTTTAGTATTTGCAATAATATATTGCCGGATATTATTATCCTTTATATTGATAGATGGTGGATTTGAACAGTAAATGAGGGTATTTTTGATGTTTTATTATTTTTATTTGTTTTTTTATGCATTAAAAACTATTTTACAAAATTTAATGCAAATAAAACTTTATAAATATATCAAAAAAACTGGCAAGTCAACTAGTAGTTAATATAAAAACTAACGAGTCAAATAGTAGCTAATCTTATAAACCGCAAGTCAAGTAGCTAGTAGTTAATCCAAAAAACAAACGAGTCAAGTACAAACAAACAAAATTTACTAGTTACCAAATCTCTTCAATATTTCATTAATTTGCTTTTGTAGCTTCTCGCGTTCGGCCCGTTCTTTTTCTCGTTCAACACATGCTTGTTCTTCCTCTTCTTCTCTATCAATTTCCAATTGTTCCAAGCGGTTTTCCAAGTTTTCTCGAGCCTCACGTTCTCTTTCTAGTTCCAAATAAACGTCGTGAACCTATATTTTGTTAAAACATATATAATTAATACTCATCTTTGTAAAAGTAATATTTATAAGCGAAAAGACCCGAACCCACTTCATAAAGCGAAAAAACGAACAAACATTATGAAGCTAAAGCTATATACATTCAATTTAAGCGGGTCAAAATGACCCGAACGTAAATTATGAAACTATACTTAATCTAATTCAAATGGGTCAAAATTACCCTAACGCACTTTATCAAGCTAAAACTATGTTCAATCAGTGACGTACCCAGGAAACTTTTTCATGGGGGCGGAATTTTCAAGGGATCATTTAGCTAGCGTCACATAATAGTTTTTCATTACGGTTCGGGTGGGGTCCGGTTCATCGTTTAAAATCATCGTTAAAACGGTTTTTAAACTCTCAAAAAACATCTTTAAAATTCTTGTATTTGCATATATTTAAAACCACACCGTTTTAGTCTTTTTTATATATTTAAAACCATCTTTTTTAATATCTGGTTTAAAAAAGACCCACTCAAATATTAAGATAATTATAAACACTATAAATAAAACTACGTAGCGTAAAAAACCCACCCATAGTATTTTATAACTTTTTTTAAAAGGCTTCTTATGCTAGCATCCAACCAAGAAAATAGGTAATGATAGGCTAGGATAGTAGAGTGTATAGATCTCGTTGAAAAAACAAATCTATATAATAAATCAAGGTTTTAGGAGACAATTTTTTGTTGGCAATTTTGTTCTATAATAGGAAGTTTGAGAGGAAAAAATAGTGAAATTTTACACCATGCATAAGTTGATGGAGCCAAAACCTTAAATATTAAATGTTTAAATTTTTTTAAACATAATGATTATGATTTTTTTATAAATATTATTATATAACCCGTGTGTAACACACGGGTATTAAACCTAGTGAGTGTAATAAAATAATACTAAATTCTTTTTAAATAATAGAAATATGTGCATCATCTTCTTCACCTTGTGTTTCACTGTAATATAAACTGTTTTTTGAATCAACTTTCCGGCTCGCTTCCGGTAAGAAATTCAGCTATTCTTTAAACCATGCCTTCTACATTCGTTCATGTTGTACTCTTAAAGGGGGACGATAGCAAAATCTTATGGGGGGCTTTTCGAAATTTCTGGTATGTATAACATTAAAAGAAAAAGTTTATGGGGGCCGCCGCCACCCTTCTCTCCAACGTAGGTCCGCCTCTGAGTTCATTTCAAATGGGTCAAAAAACTCAAGTATAAACTTGCTAAACAATATTCAAATCAATTACAAACTTTCTAAACAATCAAATCAAATACAAACTTGCTAAACAATCAAAATTTCGACAATCTTATTTTTAAATTATTTAAACGAACAAACCAGGCCTCCTCCATTGGGGTTGGGTTGCCACCATGGCAATTGGGCCAAATCATTGTTGTTGGAGATAATTAATATATATATGCAGCATACATGTCACAAAGCTAGCTAATAACAAAAGAAGTGATACAGTGCGTGTATCTTAAGTGGCTAAAATTAAGAGCTAAATCACTACAAATGCAAATCAAGTTCTAGTATCGTCCATCCCTGGCTACAATGTTGACTAATATATGCATGTCTTAAGGAATGTACAAATGAATGTACAAACAAATTAAACTACAAAGGATTTAAACTTAGTATCGAAAATTAAGAAACAAAATTAATAACATTATGTACACTTTAAATACACAAAATACTACACGTAAACATCTAACATGCTAAAAGTTCATTCTAATGAATCTAGTTCTATCCCGACTTGACCAGCTAAAGCCGTAACCTGATCAAGATTATTCCTAACAGCTTTAACCATTCTACTGCTTTCAAAAATCGATCTTAGAGTTGATAATTAGGAGGCTATGCTGAGAATCTCACATGAGGGAATGACACTACTAGAAAATTTTGCAACGCAATCATGTTTGTCGCAAATTGCGATGCATTTCAGACATATTTGCGATGACATTTTGTTCACTACAACAAAAATGGCTTTTTAGGACCTTTTGTGTGAGACGCTTGTAAAAGATGATCCTAAAAAACTATTTAATAGGACAAATGAAATCTTGGGGTTCTTTTATAATATACTCTACTAAATCGGTGTCCTAAAAAGTTACTGTATTTAATAGGATGGATGAGTTTTTAGGATCCTATTATTATATAACTTAATAAGACACTTAGAATGTAGATCCTAATAATGTAATTTATAAGACATTAAGTTGTTTGTGTCCCATTATATGGTAATGTAATAGGACACCGAATGAAAGGAGGTCCTATTATAACATTACTTAATAGGACAGTTTGTAGTTGAGTCTTAAGTGTTCAGTGTTATAGGACCCTTTCTAGTTGAAGTCATATTAGAACACGAGTTAATAGGACACTTGACATTTGAGTATTATAACTTTAACCTTTATAGGATGCTTAATCATTGTGGTTTTATAATAACACATCATAATAGGACACTCGATATTTGAGACATAAAACATCAGTTTTATAGGACGCTTATTTGTTAGAGTTTTAATATAACATAGCTTAATAGGACACTTGACACTTGGGTTTTATAACTTAAACCTTTGTAAAACACTTATTCATTGTCGCGTTATTATAATACATCGTGATAAAAAAAGAAATAAACAAGCTAATAAAGTTCAGGGTTAGTTTAGTTATTAAGGAAAGATTTATTTCATTAAACTTTAAACAAGAAATAAACAAGCTAATAACTATAAGGGCCATTATGTAAATTATGAAATTTGTCACACCCGACATTTTTAAGATAACTCCGTCAACACAACTCTGTTAAATTACATTATTTCAACCATGTATTTTTCTTTAATAGGCTTAAAGGCCCAATACTGGCCCAATATATTTAACAATACAAGCACAACATGATAAACAAGACCCATTAAAGATCTAATACATCATAACGAACGTTCATATCATATATAAATATATTGAAATAATATGATACTGAGCGTGAAACATTTTATGACAAAAGAGTTTGGGGACTTGACGGGAACGAGTATCGACTTGAATACCAATCAACATCAAGAATCTACATAGTAAGTATATTTTATATACCTTACATCGAATGTTTGTTTTTATAATAGAATTATTAGACGATATAAATCCCGATAGAGACTCGTATAGACACTCGCTCCGACAAAAGAGAGTATAATACTGGCAAAAAACCCCTCTTCCAAACCCTAACTATATAAACCCCCCTTATCTTCATTTTTTATTGATTTAAAACCCTAAAAACAAAAAAAAAAATCTAGCTCCACCCTCCTCCCCGACTTCTTTCTGGCCAATTTCCAGCCAACTTCGGCGTTCCCACGAGGCGTATTATATGTCAAAATCTTCGTCTCAACGAGAGGAATCCAACGGTGGTGTCCGTTTCCTATGAATCGCATCAGGTAAAAAGTTATATGCTTTGCAGGCTTTATATTCACGAGGGGCTGTTATGGTTCGGTGGTGTAGTGAGGCTGAGGTTGTGGTTTCGATCGATTGGTACAACAGCAGCAACATCGATTAACAGCAATGGTGTGAGGTGAATGATGACTCGAAGGTTGTGGTTGGTGGTGGCTGTGACGGGTTCGAAGGCAGCAGCAGTAGCAGCGAGGGAAACATGTTCCATAATCTATTTTCGTGTTTCTCCAGTGAGTTCCTTCAGGTATGAATGTTGTTTTTGGATTGTTAGTTGCTGCACTAAGTGTTAATGGTGATGGTGTTATATATGGTGTGGTGCAACCCACTAACTGCAACCTACAATAACTGCTGTTTTTGGATTGTTTTTATAATAGAATTATTAGACGATATAAATCCCGATAGAGACTCGTATAGACACTCGCTTCGACAAAAGAGAGTATAATACTGGCAAAAAAACCCCCCTTCCAAACCCTAACTATATAAACCCCCTTTATCTTCATTTTTTATCGATTTAAAACCCTAAAAACAAAAAAAAATCTAGCCGCCACCCTCCTCCCCGACTTCTTTCCGGCCAATTTCCAGCCAACTCCGGCGTTCTCACGAGGCGTATTATATGTCAAAATCTTCGTCTCGACGAGAGGAATCCAACGGTGGTGTCCGTTTCCTATGAATCGCATCAGGTAAAAAGTTATATGCTTTTTTTGTGAGTCCATTATTGGAATTAAGGCATGACAATGTAGTTTTTTTGTGATGGCATCGTCGAAATCAATATCGGGGAACTTTTGTTATTTTATCAAAGTACGTAGTTTTGAAGATTTTTATGTAATTTAGGTGCATAATAACATTGTATTCATTTTCCCCAATTTAAAAACATATGGTATCGTATACTACATATATGCAGTATTGAAATAAAAAAACGAGAAATTTTTATTTTTTTATAACGTTATTTATACTCAAATGAAAGGTAATGAAATTCCTGATCGAATGGTGCGAAATTTTTTAAAAAAACTTAACGTATGCAAAAGATAGAAATGTTTAAAGATTTATATATTTAAAGTTCCAATTTTGCCCCTTCTTTGGTAGTTCTCAACGTAATATGGAGTTCTCTCTTGATCCCTCCCCTATATATATATATAGTTAAGAGAGGGATCAACTGGGAGAACTCCATCTTAAGTTGAGAACTAGAGAACTAGGGCATATTTGTCATTTTATCATTCTATTCCTTCCAAACCAATTTCTCAACATATAAACCAAATTCTCATGAGTTATCTTCTCAAAATATCTCTCATCAATGTCTCTCATCATTCATAGATATTCATACTAGATTCATCCTCATCAAACAATTCTTCATCATCAATCGATTTTCTGATTCACGATCTTTCATCATTCACAATTCATCGATTACAACAACAAAACTGAAAGTCAATACGTCATACATTAATTCAAGGTTTTTCTTTGTTTTTTCAATCCTTCAATCAAGAAATTGTATCACCAGATTTCTAATTAACTTACGCTGTAATGATGTTCTATAGATTTAGTTATTGATTCTACTCAGAGTTCTAGAAGTATCGCTGATATGAACAATGCTTACGAAACCAGCGATGATCCTTCTAGTACAATATTCATTGCAAAACCGTTGAAAGAACAAATTCAATGGATTCGAATGCTGAAACGAGTTCATCTTCATCAACCGTCGTTCCTTCTTTTTAGTTTGGTGGTGTTGATGAAGAAGGTAAATTCTTATTGTTTATGCTACATATATGTTTTATAGATCTGGATATATATAATAAGACTGAAACTGAAATACTACATATATGTAAATGATTGATATATACAATGAACAAGGAAAAATCTTATTGTGTGTATTGCATATATTCTATATATGTTGAATACACCTGCAATTGAGAGTATTACATACATGTAATATGATTGAACTGCACAAGTAACAATGTAAAATCTTATTGTAGATGTTACATATATGTAATATGACTGAATGAACTATACAACTTTGAGAAATGTAACTTACCAAAATCTCCATCCTCATTTGCTTCTCTTTTTTCTGGGTTTTTTTACTACTATCTTGGTTTTCTTTTACTTGCCGATTGAAGAAAACAACTTTTAATTTCTTCACAATTGTGACACCCCGCCCGGCGGCGGAAACACCGGGCTGTCATTGGAATTGGATATCAATAGTACAAAGCACATGGCACACTAAAAGCATATTTTAATATCATTAATGTAATAATTGTTGTGACATAAATGAGGAATAAATAGTCATAAATTCAGAAATAAAGACCGGCAATCAAAGTAATTTATTGTTCAATTATTCTAAGTCCAAGGCATCCTATGTCTTGAATGAACCGCAATAACATCAAACTAATGCATCACCTGAAATATGTAAAAATAAAGTTAGCTATTTAAAGCTAGTGAGTAAACCACAATTTGAATACATAGTAATATAGAAATCCGAGATCATCATAATATGCTGCGCAATCTTACATGCATAGCTATTTCATATCATTCTCGACCATGACACCTTGAACACACATTGAACACATTGAGCACATTGAACACATCATTGTATAGCATCTTGTAATCGTTTGACATGAGGAACCAACTCATGTTATTAATTAAAGATAACCTTTTTAGTAACCGTCACGTAACCGTCTCGATATAGGTTATCAATAATTATTTCTGCAACTTAGGGACATAGCATAGCAACTTGTAACATAGCAACTTGTAACATTGAAGTTGAATGGCCGGGTTTAAATCACCTGTTTTGAAATACATGCAGGTGGGTTTGTCAAACCATTAGCGCTAACATTGTACCGGTGGGATTACTAAGTAACAATACTACTTTAAACTACCACATAAGAATTGCATCTTGCCGCGAACAAGACTAACACATTTAATGATCTCATTTGAAAATAGAAACAAAAAAATGAAAACCGAAAACATTGAATAGTAATTGAACATATTTCAGCCCCAAAATATAAAAGTAAAAAGGGGAGTGAATTTACTCACCTTGAATACGAAACAGAAATGGTATTGAAATAAATCAACTGGAACCGAGGATTTCCCAAATATTAGTATCACCTAAATAATGAGAATCCTAACTTAGAAAAACATATAGTAGAGAAACTAGAATAGAAATAATAGGAATTTACGGAGATTTGGGATTTTTGGTACGAACCGTAACCGAGCGTTTTTATACGAAACCGATTTATTAGTCTTTAAAACTTTGTATTTTACAAGAAAACCATTTTAGAAAACATTAGTAATATATTGGTAATAATGTTTAGAATCTTTATTTAAACTTATACATTTTAGTCTTTAATACATATTATTAATTAAATCATTTGATTAATAAAAGTTATATAATGTATAAATATATAAAAGTATAAAGATTTTAATTTAGAAATGGAACCGTGGTAACCGGAGTTAAGTCCGAAGTCAAATGTTTCGGATTTAGAAATTAAGGTTTTTAAACGAGTTTGAAGGTTCAATTATTTTATAAAAATATGTATTTATATGAAAATTAGAAACTTTAATCATTTATAAAAGAAAACATGTTTTTGTATATAATTTACAAACTTAAAAATAAAACATACTTATACATGCTTTTTAACCTTTAATAACTATTATTAACTCATTAATAGATTATTAGATTAGTAAAGGGTTGGTTTAAGTGGTTAGAAATAATTATTAAAAAGAATGGGTGGGAGCAGATTCGAACCAGTGACCACAACCAACACAATAACAACACACGCGCTACCGCTGAACCAAGGCGCGCTTTTTGTTATTAGATGGAACGTTAATTCTTTTAACCTTTCTCCTGAATCATAACCCAAATCCCATTCGAGCCCTAGGTCACAAAACCACCAAATTCGTTTGAATCTGGTAATCTCAGACAAATTAACCATGGGGCTTTTAATCCCCATGGATTTGCGTTTCTAATGGTATATAAAACTTACGATTTGGTGATGTTTTGGTATGGTTTTGAACGACGAACAGGTCCGACGGTTTAGAACGATTTTCGTGAATCTGGAATTGATATGAGGTAAAATTGATGGATTAGGGAGTTGTAGAATGTTGAGAGGATTAAAATGGAACCAAAGATTACCTAAAATGGTGCCGGATTGATCGTGAACGGGGTCGCCGGAGCAAGGGGAAGGTGATTTGGCCGACGGTTACAATTGATGGGTTGTGGGGTGCGATTGAGAGTTATAAACGAGTTTGCTCGAGTGTGGCATTGAATGCGGAGCAGGTATCAAGGAGAAAAGGAGGAGGCGCTGCCGGAACAGTGGTCGGGTGAACAAGATGGTCGGAGAACACGTTGGTCGGGTGAGCAGGGGAGCAGACGCGACAGCAGGGGGGCTGGTTTGGGTTTTTACATATCTGGTCCCTGAACTTTATGTTTTGTTTTAATTTTAGTTGTTAAGTTTTAACTTCAAGTTTTAGAAATTACATAATTCACCCAAAATAAATATTATGGGTTTAGTCAATTAGCTAAGTTAACCGGTTTGAGACGTAACGTTTTTATAGGAGACGTTTTTATTGTTTTAGTTTGTTTGAGCTATTAGGAGACTATTACGAAACGTTTTTAGTATTCATTTTATATTTTTAATAGTTTTCTTTTACGAAGCACTATATATATATATTTATATACATACTTAGCGTTTTATGGTCAACGAATAATTATTATTTGATATACGCGGATATTTTGCGGTGTAGATACGTTTGATTTAAATAAGATACAAATAACGTACGATTCGATATATTTATCCATAATTAAAATGACGTTACATTTTAAGGAAAAAAAAATACGATTACAATTAAAAGTTAGACAATCTCGGGTTTGAATCGGGCATCCGGATTCGGGTTCGGGGCAGATGTCACAACAATCGTCTTTTCTTTGTTTTGACCAATTGTTGCAGCATCAGATCCTACACATATGCAGTATATATGTAAGCACTTGCAGAACAATATTAACATGTTCTATTAAGCTACAAATATGTGGTATGAATAAACAAATCAACAAGAAATAAATATCAACATTTCCATCTTTTGTACACATATGCAATGCAAATAAACACATGAATTACAACAGCCAAGGTCACCATGTATTAAGATATTACACATAAAACCACTTGATGAAGAACATTAAAATTAACATATACTTATCTGCTGTCACATATAAGCATCATCAAAATTAACATCTACTTAGCTACTATACATATGTAGAAGACAAAAACAATTGAAGAACAATATTTTTATCTTTTGTATGCAATTCAGATAAACACCAGAAACTATTGTAATAAACAACATAGGCATCAACATCTATTAACATACTACTCATAGGTAGTAAACATAAACAATTTAACAATAACATCAACATTAACTTCTATATGGATACTAGACATATGCATTTCACATAAACAATCCATAACATTTTTTTAAAACCTATAGTTAATGTAGCGTTTCAAAACCTAGAAATTTGTGGACTAGATATGTGTGCTACAGTTCATTGGGCATAAAATGTATCAATTCAGATACATTTTTAGATGAATATTTTAAAACCTAAAATTTGCAGACTACATATATGTAATATAGTTCGTGGAAAATGATTGTTTACATGTTTATCAATTATCAACGACTGTTTACCTGCTTCCTTTTCCATCACCAATTGAACTTATTCGCTTTCCATCACTGATTGAACTGGTTCGTTTTCCATCTCCGATTGAACCGGTTCATTTTTCATCACCGATTGAACAACTTCTCCCTCCATTTCTCTTGAGATTTACTTAAACTGAAACCCTAGGTATTGTGTACGTTGCGAGAGTATGCGATGAAGATGAAGGAACCGACGAGAATTTGAAGTGGCGAGAAGAGAAATGAAGTGGTTCAATTGTTTTGGGAATGATAGAAAAACCTATTCCTAATATAGCCCTTCCTATAAAATCTCCACCTTTTTTTAAATCCCCATCTTTAAATCTTAGCCCTTGATCACCCAAGATCTATGGTAAAAAATTAGTTCTGTAGTTCTGAATTTAAAATAGGTTATCTCCTAAACCATATATATATATATGTATATATATATATAGGGGAAAGTGAATACGTGACTGTTATGCGTGTAACTTACACACGAAACACCATCAAAACTACGTAGTTTTGATTAAAAATAACCAAATACTTTTATTTTAATGTTTTATCTCAATTCCACAACCAAATCTTCCAACTAATCATAACCTATGGGGCTTCATTCACTATGTTCGCAAACCTGCTCCCTTCCAAATCTTAAAATTGCAATTCAGTCATCAAAATCGATTATTCTATTCAAGATTTTATTCGAACACGGTCTTGTAGCAAGCCAAATTGATTTTTAATTGTCTTTTTCTTGTATTGATTCTTAATTAATAATTAAGTTTCATGATTTGAGGAGATGCATCGTGATAACGTCAAAAGATGATTTGTAATGTTTGGATGTCATTTACTTTTTATTATTACTCGTTTTAAAGCAATTTTGATTACCAGTAATGATTTTGCAAAAACTAAGTCTAGGGAATCAACTATAAAGCTATTTTAATGTTTTAAAGGGTTTAAATGAAAAGGTCAATTTGATTAACCAGTCTTGAAAATTCTATTCGATGTTAATGAATGAGCGAGAAAGAAGACTTGCCTTGATGATTCTCCTAATTTCGTTATTGATGGTTGCTAAACGGTTTGGAATAACATGTCTGAATTTAGTGTTCTTTGGAGATGTGATTCTAAACAAAATAAATATATTTGATTGTTTTTAATCAAAACTACGTAGTTTTGATGGGGTTTCACGTGTAAGTTACACGCATAACAGCCACGTATTCACTTTTCCCATATTAAAATAAAAGTATTTGGTTGTTTTTAATCAAAACTACGTCGTTTTAAAGAGTTTTACGTGTAAGGTACACGTGTAACAACATCGTATTCACTTTCCCCTATTATTAAATAACAATATGAATGTTAACGTTGTATTGATATTTTCTCCGGCTCAAAATATATTAATATGGATTAGAAAGAGGAAAGGAAGTCAGTAGCAAAATATATAAATAGTAATGTTGCTTTTGTACTTGAGTTATCTTTCATATTTTTTTTATTAAAAGTAACAAATCAGGTTAGACTCTAATCAAAATATAGTAACAATCACTTACTTGATTTGTATAACGTATTTATTATGTGTGGTGTAGCACCAGTAACGCTTCGTTACTCGCGACAAAGCGCGGGGTAACATACTAGTTATACACATTCATGATTCATGTTAAATATATAATTCAACTATTAATTTTATGTCTTTTAGTCTCTAGCTATATACAAAATATATAACAAAGAGATGTTAGCCGTATGTATATTATCATCTCTCTCAGGAGAGGTTCACATACAAAAGATTATAAATCTAAAAAGTCTAAAAAAAGTTATTAAAGAAAATCTAAATCGAATTTTAAAAAAGTGGTTTGAAGACCTTGTTCCCTTCGTCGACCTCTTCAAATAAAATAAACGAAAATTTTTTAAAAATAAAAATTGTGCCTAAATTTATCTTCATTTTGTCAAAAATTTATAAAAGACACAATGAAAAAAAATTAGACATAATGAAAACGTAAATTTTTTTTATTTTTTCATTTAATTTTTTAGGGATGCCCCATTCACACACCTAACAATCTAACCAAACACTCATTTAACGCCCATTAAATCTTTAACGAGCCGTTATACTACAAAAGTAATTATAAAATAAAAAAAATTTAAAAAATTAAAAAAATTCTAACGGCTGTTAGATGCTTAACATGCAGTTAAAATTATAGGTAATTTTTTTTAATTTCAAAAATGACTATTTTGTAAAACAATTATATGTATCATTTAGATTATTTACTTAAAACATATGAGAAACTCAAATGCATCCTTATATATATGAGAAACATATTTTATTATTTCTTTTTATTGAAAAGATAAAATAAATACTGCAAAATATATGATCTAAATCGTGGATATTCCCATCCAACGTATCTTCTTTACCCTCTTTTTGAGCAAGAGAAAAGAAAAGACAAGCATAAAGAAACTAAAACTTATATATTATCGTCATACATGTCTCATAGAGCTACTTTTAATTTATTTTTAAAACCTTATAATTGCATATGGTTATCATAACCTTGTTCTTTTTAGTTTTGAAACACCAAGTAATCGTCACATAAAATTTATAATTATTGCAAATTTCACACTATAACATGTTAGAAACTTTTAAACTATTTAATATTATAATAATATGAGTTAATTGTCATAATAATTATTGCAAATTTCGTTAAAGGCCTAACAAACCGTTATACTACAAATGCAAAAAAAAATTAAAAAAATTAAAATCTAATGGCCGTTAAAGGCTTAACGGGCAGTTAAATAGACTTAACGACTGTTAAGTACTTAACGGGCCGTTAAAAGGGTGGATGGATAGAAAGGTTGAGTGTGTGAATAGATAGAGCTTTTTTTATGAGGACAACAAGGAGAACAAGGTCTCCAAGCCACTTTTTTTAAATTTGATTTATATTTTTTTAATAATTTTTTTAAGCCGTCATTGTGTTTTTTTACTTGTATTGTGTCTAAAAGATTCTTTATATCTTTCTTAGATGTTCAACCCTTTGTAGGATAACTTTCCCCTCTTTCTTTCTAAGTGTACAAAAAAAATTATTTTGAACACTTAGTTACAAACTTTTCTAGGCGGTTATGCCTAAACAGCTAAAAAAACACCAAAACCGCCCAAAAATTGAACCAAACAATAGCGCCGAATAAACCCAAAAATT
This sequence comes from Tagetes erecta, assembly GCA_030867185.1. Lineage (NCBI taxonomy): Eukaryota > Viridiplantae > Streptophyta > Magnoliopsida > Asterales > Asteraceae > Tagetes > Tagetes erecta. The sequence goes on along the minus strand of CM061489.1, from coordinate 1,364,112 downwards.
GAACCGCTAAAGAAAACTCATTTTGAAGATGCTTATATTTTGATATTATTTGGATAATAATGTCAAAATTTATATACCAATGGTGTTGTTTCTTATTGTGTCTAAATGACTTCATACATTTTCACATGATACACGTACATAATGGAAGTATATTACATTATTATTAGGTGGTCCCAAAATGGAATATGTTATGGAGACTAAAATAAGTCAGTTCGGTGAGATTCGGTTCAACCCGTCCGAGTTCATTACCGGATAATAATTTGTCTATAAATAAGCTAGCTAACTTCATTACCTCTCAACAACACAAACACACTTGTCTAGAAATCTTACCAACATAGTCATGAACATTATTTATTCAATCGTGTTGTTTTTTGTTGTTATCACGAGCACATGTTTAGTTTCGTGTTCTTCCTCTAACAATGAACAAGCAGATATACTTATGGTCGTGGAACATCAAATATCTACCACTAAGACGGGGATGACTAAGGTCAGTCTAAAATTTTATCACACGCATATATGATTTTTGCGTACATTATGTTAGTTTATTATATGTGTCTTGATATATAGCTTAATTTAATGAGAGATGTGCTCAATAAAACTTAAAGACTTTTATCTCTAAATAATACAGATCGACTTAATTATATTCTTTTAGTTTCCCACGTACTCGAACCTATGTATATTTATAATGTTGTTTAAAAATTTAAAAAAATATATATTTTCTGGCTTTGTTCCTCCGTGCAGGTAGCCGACAATCCGGTTCAAATCGGACAATTCGATATAGGAGATGGGAAGTTATTGACACTTGCACGCTTTGTGAAAAACGAGAGAAACTGCATATATGAAAACCAGCCGTGTGGTATCTTGGATCCGTGTTGCTCTGGGCTTACTTGCGACGGGCTCATTGAAGGAAGGTGTGTAAAATCGAAACCCTGCATAACTGAACACCAGCCATGTGGTGCCTTGGATCCGTGTTGCGCCGGGCTTATTTGCACCGACCCCTTCCAAGGAGAGTGTGTACAGAGAAAACCATGCATAACTGAACACCAGCCTTGTGGTGTCTTGGATCCATGTTGTAGTGGGCTTTATTGCACCGGGCTTATCCAAGGAGAGTGTGTTTCCCAGGGCTTAGGTGCACTGGGATCATCCAAGGCGAATTGATCCCTTATGGTCGTAAGGATATATAGTTCATTTTGTTAACGTTTGGGTTTTGTGTTTGTGTGCATCTGAAACAAGCTAGCTAGCTGCTAGCTAATATATGTATGAAAACTATTGTTGGCTTACTACTTATGCTTGTGCGGAATAATGTATGGAAATATGATGTTACATTTACTATGAACTATCTATAATAAAATAAGTTATGTTTATAAGACCTACACTATATTAGATGTGATGGCCTGTCAATTTGGTTAATATATAGTTTAAAAGATGGTTGGATCATTGGATCTGTATCTGACTCAATCAAAAGTTTTTTTACGGATTTCACCATACGAACACCATATGAACTTAAAGATTTAATAATAAAGTTTTTTATATTTGATATTCAATAAAAAAATTTATTTTTCATATTCAACAAAGTCTGATTTCAAATGGAATTTTTTTTTTAGTTTTTTATAACATTATTTACACTGAAATAAAATAATTAAAGAAATTTTTGATTTAATAGTGCAAAATATATAAATATTTATATTTAAATTTCTAATTTTACCCTCTTCTTTGAAGTTTCATTATTTTTCCTTTTAGCAGTTCCGAAGTTCCTAATTTAATATATAGTTATCATATAATTTAGAACCTATCATACCCAGTTCTTATTATCCTTTATATTGAAAGTAGGGGGTTTGAACAGTAAAATGGGTATTTGTGGTATTTCATGGTTCGATTGTGGGGGTATTTTCGAGGTTTCACGTGTGGGTTTTTGAGTAAAAAAACGCAACCCTTCTCTTTCTCTCGCATTTCTTCTAAAACACCATGCCTCTTTGTTTCACCTTTACCGGTTTGTTTCCTAACCGTTCACCACATCACCATCGTGTATTTGCGGTGGTTTTTGGATGTTGATGGTGGCGATGGCAAGGGTGTTTGGTGTTTCCAGTTTTCATACTTTGTTTCTGGTTGTTTACCACTATCACTTTCATGAGTGCTGGTTTCTGGGCGATGATGACGTCGTTGGAAACGAGGGTTTGGTGTTTCTGGCTTTGTTTTACCAGTAGAGTTTCCCTCGATCCTTGGATATGTGTCACCATCAGCTTGCATGTGGTTGTTTCCGGCTTTAATGGCCGGAGATGGTTGCCGATACCTGGGTTCGTGTGGTTTTCTGTTGGTCCATAAAGATCGTGATTTCAGTGCTTTGTTGACTTGTTTAACCAAAATATGTCAAATACTTGTAGAACAAAGTGTAAAAGTCCAAATGACCAAATAACAAGATCTAACACAGATTTGAGGTATATAAGCTACAATGATGAAAGATATATGCCCCTAGCACCTCAATAGAACGATTACACAACACAAGATAGTGAGAATTAGTCTGAGTAAAAGATGTGCAAAAGTTTTTTTGATGTGAAGATAAGGTTACAATATATAGTGATGTTAGGTTCGCTGATAGATTCGCTCTAGCGAATCTATCCAGCGAACCAACACAGGTTCGCTGGGCACATAGGTTCGCCCAGTCGATACCTAATACAAAAGACATGTTGGCCTGCGGGCGAATCAATAGATTCGCCCGTAGGTTCGCTAGAACAAATATCATAACAAGTTAAACTATTACATACAAAAGTAACACCGACAAGCCGGTGAGTCCAACCTATACATAGTGACTATCAATACTCCCCCTAGGTTGGACCTCACCTGGGGAAGTCTTCTGATTAGCTCCGTCTTCATAGGCTTCAAAGTTGTTCGATAAAAGCTCCTGCCCGTTCTTTGATCCCGGCCATTGGATTTGTGTAATCTTCAGTTCCGGCCTCATCTTCACTTAGATTAAGCATTGAATCCACAAATTCTGTTTCTGCGACCTCTGTATCAGGCTCAGGATGAACTGTCGTTTCCGCCTCTATCTCTGCAGTTGGCTCCTCGCAAGCTACATCCAAATCAATCACCTCAACAGGTTTCTCAAACCTCTGCTCAATTGAACGATCAAGTTGTCTTGTCAAGTCATCCATTTCCAGCTTCAGATCATCCGACCTCCTCAACCTCTCATTTACCTCCTTCAGCTCAGCACGAATTCCCCGGGCTTTATTAGCAACCTTCACAAACAGGTTTGCTTCGGCAGCAGTGTCATCTCCAGCCCCGTGCTTAATTCTGTTTTCACACAAAACCTTTAAATCTTCATCACAGAAGGAGAAGACCTCCATTGGATCAAACAATCGTATTTCAGGACGGTCTTCCCCTTTAAGTCTGATAACAGCCTCACCCGTACTGTTATCGTAAAACCATTTAAGAAAATTTTGCAGTCTCGGTGGCTGAGTTTCGGGGACCCTGACTCTAGTCATCACTTTCGGAGCCTCAATCTTCAAAACAATTTTCCCTTTCCACGACACCCAGTGTTTATCCTTCTTCTGTCGCATCCTCTTCGGCTTTTGATAACCAAACTCAACAAAATCTGACTTTGCGGCCTCCTGAATCGCAGCTTCAAACGCACAAGCCCTCCCGCTATCCTCTTTCCCTAATAATGGTAGCTCTGCAAGCCTACGCAAGTCCCAGCGAGGAAAGGTGGCAAAGTGTTTTCGGTTCTTGACGTACGTGATATCCCCGCCCCTTCGTTTAATCATGTACGCCTCCACCAAACAGTTGTATTTCCATGCAATAATCTGTCTATCTTGCTGTTTGGTGGTGGGTTCGTCTATGTTCTGGAATAACGGCACCTCAGGTATCACAGCTTCTTCCTTCCTGAACCATTCAGATTTGTCAAGCTCAGCGTGTTCAAATTGGTAACTCATTCCTTTTTCATCCACTTTGTATACCTCAGGCTCATCCTCAATGTCCTCCTCACTTTCAGCATCAAAATCAGTGTCAGGTTCATCCACCAAAGTATAATCAACCCCAGATCCACCAACAACTTCCTCTCCTTCAAACGCATCCAAATTTATCCCCATCTCTTCATCAAACTCTTCCTCTACGGCCTTTCCCTTTCCCTTATTATCAAAATCAATGTCCATTAACGGATATTTTGTAATATCCGTCAATGAGTTCAGTTCGGCCTCAGTCATAGCTGGTTCAGTTCCAGCATTCTCCTTCAAATCATTCAGTTCTTTGAAGATCCTTACAATCAAACATTGCTGATCTTTCATCATACGTCCCATCTCATATATCACTGTAGATTTCTCAGCATCTTGTTTCTCCAGTTCTTCATGCCTACCTTTGAGTTCAACCAATTCTGCTTGCAGCCTCTCAACCTCATCCTTCAACCCAATCCCAGGCCCAGTAGATGTACCCCCGACATCATGCTTCGCCTTCTTTGACCCCTCAGCATGTGTATCAGCCCTTTTCTTTGTCCTCAGTTCTCTGCCCGCATCAATTTCAGCTTGTATCTCATCCACCTCCCTATCAAATGAATAATCCTTATCCTTTGCATAGGCTTTCCTCTTCTTTATCTTTTTCTCTATCACTTCTATATTCTCTCCTCCCCGTTTCTTCTCTGACTCAATCAACCTCTGAATATACACCCACCTATCCGTCGGATACATATTCTCCCACAAGTACGTAATCCTTCCCACACATTCCGGCCTCACTGATTTACAGTCTTTGAAGATCCTTGAATGCATATCCCAGACCTTCAATTCTGCGCCCTCCACCGGCAGATTTGGTAGTTTATCATTCAGAATCATCTGAATGAATCTGGGATACATTAACCATTTCGCTCCTTTTGATGCATGGATATTCTCGAGCATGTAGTTGAATATCAGCTTTGCCAGATTTGCTTTCTGCCCTCGGCAGAACAGCACCATGGCTCGAGCCCAATCCAGGTTCAGACCGTCCGTACCCCCCTTTCTGTGATCCAGGCACATAATAAATACATGGGCTATATACCTCCATTCCTGGATCAGGTACGACTTCACAAATTCCATCTTCTTTTCTCCTGGCATCGGACCCTCATACCCCGCTGTCCGAAATGCCCCGTAAACTTCTTCAGCTGACATATGTACCTCCTCACCCACATCATCCTCCAGCCTCAATATTCTAGCCAGATCGGCTTCAGTAAACGCCAAGTCTTGGCCACAGACATTGGCACAGATACGTGACGGCTGTACCGACACGTTCATGACCGCAGTTCGCCAAAAATCCCGAACGTGCGTCTCGTATATAGTGGGAGAGTGAGAGATGGCATGATGTATATGTGACGACTTCAGCCACTTGATAGCGTCTCTATAGCTGCTGGCCTTTTCGAAGTTTTCGTCGAGTAAAGCACACATGTTGTGCTTCTTCTCGAAGAATAAAGTCGACATTTTGCCTGAAAAATAAACGGAGATTGATCAGAAATGAAGATTTGAAAATCAGAAAATAGATTCGCTGGATATTAGGTTCGCTGGTATAGCGAACCTGAGATTTTGGCACCTGAACCTATAGATTCGCTGACATGAAAAATCAGTCATTGTTGTCGAGCGAATGTATAGGTTCGCTGGAAACTGTCGGGCGAATCTATGTTGTTGCGCGGGCAGCATAACGACATAGATTCGCTCGAAGACTTGAACTTTCGTTCAGGTTCGCCAGACGAACACTTAGGTTCGCTGGAAACCCTAGCTTTTGAAAAACGGCCGAAATCACATACAGTCAACTATTTTTAGGCATTTAAAGCAACAAACAGGTAGTATAGTCACAAGACGAGGCTATAATGAAGAAAAACCCTAACATCTAACACACAAACAGTCTCTTAAACACAGTATAATCAAGAGTCGGCAGATTTAACACACTTATGATGCGATTTAGGGTTCAAAACACTGATTAAGATGAAAACGATTACATACCGGACAATGTTTGTGAAGTTTAAGTGTGAAAAACCGGTGAAAAGGTGAGAATCGAACGTTCGGCGATTTGAAATTGAAAAAGACGTGCTACAGTAGATGACAGCGAATATTTGAAAAACTTCGCTGTCACATCCTATATATACACACATAGGTTCGCTGGCAGTCAGTCCAGCGAACTTTAGGTTCGCTGGAAGACCAACAGTCAAGGCAGTCGACAGGTTCGCTAATAGGTTCGCTGACACATAAACAAGGCTGTTTCATGTCAGCGAAACAAAGAGATTCCTGGCGAATCTTGGGCGCCGAGCGAACTTGTAGGTTCGCTATAGATTCGCTAGACAAAACAACAAAAAATATTTTTGGATTTTCTTAAAAATTTTAAAGACTTTGTAAATCCGTGAAAACGTCCCACGACATCAACGCTCCGAAAAATAAACATATATACATATAATCCTAAAAATTTAAGAAATAAAATGAAATAAAATGAAGTAAAATAGAAATAAAATAAAATTAAAATAACGGGAGACGGTTTTAAACGCTAGAAAGGATATATATTCTTCAAGATGTTTTGAGTAGAATCCGGAGAGTCATCGATTGGCGGGATTGCAGATATGTTTGTCCATTTAAACCCATGCCGTAGTCCTTTCAACAAGAGATCAGCAGCTTCTGTTATCATGTTTTCGGTTAGATTGAAGAAACTCAGACAACTCGGTCCCCACAGATATCTAGGTAAAAAGAACAGGTTCTGTCATCAAGGTATATCTGAGCAATACTATTGACTTTGCTTGAAATTCAAAGATCAACTTTTGAATGTTGACCGATGCATTTGTTTCTTTTGACGCTTGTGCAATTTTTGCATCTTTTCTTTGTTGGTGGAGCTTGTCAGCAATTGATTCATTTTGAATGCAATGCGACTTATTATTTGGGAAACTCAAATAGTCTAGAGCTCCAGGTCTATACTCACGTATAACAGAGGAGATAAACATTTGAGCATGCTCGGTGAATCTTCAGGTCAATACTTCCGTATAGCAGAGAAGATCCACCAACTCCAGATCAATACTTTCGTATATCAGAGGAGTCAAGCACTTGACACAAGACGTTCTGAGGAGTTAACAAGTAACTCACTCAGAGGCTTTTCCGAAGAGCATCACTAGCAGCCTTTTATTTATTTTATTATTTTTTTTTTGTTTTGTTTTGCATACTAGAAACTCGATTCGGGGATAGGGCGAGGGTGATTTGGGATTTTTTGGGAATTTAGAACAAAGATTTGAAGATCAAGACAAAGATTTGACGCTCTCAACCCATTTTTGACAGAACCATTATCTTTGTGCAATCCAATCATGTCAAGGGGATAATCCTTGTTGTTGAGATCTTGAGCGTTATGTTTGGCTGCACAATCACTGTTTACTTTGTTTTCGGGCTGAGCCTATCTGACATATCCCAAACGCAATGCTTCTGACCTCCTTCAACGACTTTTCAACATCAATCAAAACGGAGATCCTGAAATAGCAAAATTTGAAAAACTATAAATAGTTAATCTTTTTATATCTCCCCCAAAATTTCTATATAATAGCCGTCTAATAAGAAATTTTTGTTTTTCAGATTTTCTTAATATATATATATACAGAACTTAAAAGAAAAGTAAAAGAAGATGAAGTAAAATAAAGTAACGGAGCAATGAATCGAGTGACCCACGAATTTTTCAAAGAAGATAAAGACCAGATAATTTACAAAGACCAGATTATTTACATATTTACAAAAAGGATTCTCACAGAAAAAGGTTTTCAAAAAGATATAAGTCCAAGCATGGAGATCAATTCATAAAAACGTGGTTTGTCAAAAGTTTTCGTGAAAAGATCAGCTTTTTGCTTTCTAGTTTCGATCGGAATAATATCAATAAACCCCTTTTCCTGTGCATCCCGGATTGCATGAATTCTTGTTTCAATGTGCTTGGTTCGAGTGTGATGAATGGGATTCTTGGCGATTCCAACAGCAGCTTCATTGTCACAAAAGAGTGGCGTGTGAAGAAAGTTGATGCCATAATCCATCATTTGATGTTGAATCCACAGCACTTGGCAACAGCAACTTGAAGCAGCAATGTATTCAGCTTCTCCTGTGGACAGAGAGACGGTTGTTTGCTTCTTGCTTTGCCACGAAACAAGACATTCTCCAAGGTATTGACATCCACCGGTGACCGATTTCCTGTTAATCCTGCAACCAGCATGATCACTATCAGAAAAGGCATGTAAATCAAAGTTCCCACCTTTTGGGTACCAAAGTCCCAAACGAGAGGAACCCTTAAGGTAACGGAAAATTCGTTTAACAGCTTTTTCATGCGATTCTTTTGGATTTGCTTGGAAGCGAGCACAATAACACACGGCAAATGTAATATCCGGACGACTTGCAGTCAGATACATGAGAGATCCGATCATCGAGCGGTACCGATGAGCATCCACAGGATTCCCATTATCATCGGAAGTAAGGCATGTTTGAGCAGTAAAAGGAATCAAATCAGGAGAAGAGTCATCCATGCCAAACTTCGTGAGGATTTCTTTGATATATTTCTCTTGGTGGATTAGAATCCCATCAGGCTTTTGCTCCACTTGCAGCCCCAAGAAGAAACACATCTCCCCCATTATAGTCATCTCAAAACGATCCATCATCACCTTCTCAAATTCTCTACACAACCCTTCATTAGTCGAACCAAAAATGATATCATCAACATACACCTGAACGATCAGCAGCTCGCCATCCACCTCCTTCTTGAATAATGTCATATCTATACTCCCACGTGAGAAACCCTTACTGAGGAGATACTGTGTCAGAGTTTCATACCAGATCCTTGGAGCTTGATGCAACCCATACAACGATTTGTCAAGCTTGTAAACCTTTGACGGGAAATCAGGATCCTCGAAGCCTGGTGGTTGACACACGTAGATCTCTTCATCGATGTCTCCGTATAGAAATGCACATTTCACATCCATCTGATAAACCTTAAAGTTTTTGTTCGCAGCATGTGCAAGAAAGATTCTGATGGCTTCCAGGCGAGCGACTGGAGCAAAAACTTCGGTATAGTCAATTCCCTCCTCTTGGGCAAAACCTTGAACAACCAGTCTCGCTTTATTTCTAATTACAACACCACGATCATCTGGCTTGTTCCGAAAAACCCATTTAGTGCCGATTGGACACTTGTTAGGAGGAAGATCAACTAGTTCCCAAACTTTGAGCTTCCTGAATTGCTGCAGTGGCATCCACCCAACTCGGATCTTCAAGTGCCTGTTTATAATTCTTTGGAACGACTTGTGACAAAAAGGCAGCATACAGACATTCATTTATCAAACCGCTCTGACTTCGGGTCCGCACACCATCGGTAATAGATCCAATGATATAATCGTGAGGGTGGTTTTTCAGGGTTTTGAAGTCAGTATTGAGTAGTAAGGGATTTTGATCGGTTGTGGGTGTTTGATTTGATGGTTGTGGAGGTGTAGGTGTTGGTGATGGAATGGTGTTGGATGTGGATGGAATATCTGATGTGGAAGTTTGAACAGTTTGTGGTGATGGATTATTTGGTGGAGGAGATGGGATGTCAAATGATGTAGGAGGTAGTTGTGTAGCTGATGTGGAAGGTTGTGATTGTGATGGTGTAGGTGTATGATTGAAAATAGAAACCGATGTGTGTGGAATGATGTCGTCATCGTCAGAGTCAGGAAGATTAAATGATTTGAAAATGGTGGTGGCATCATAAAACCAAGCTGGTTCACTACCAATACTGGTAGTGTTTGATTCTTGCCAATCAACGTAGTAGGACTCTTGCACAATCCGCGTTCGCTTATTGTAAACACGATACGCCTTTTGTGTGGTCGAGTATCCCACAAAGAAGCATTCATCAGAGACGGCCCCAAACTTCGTCTTCTGATCTTGAGTATTCAAAAGAGTGCAAGAACATCCAAAGGGGCGTAGAAAGTCAATCAGCGGCTTAATCCCTCGAAACAGTTGATATGAAGTCTTCATCTTTTCTTTGACTATCAGTACCCTGTTAAGAACATAAGCTGCACAATTAACCGCTTCAGCCCAGAAAATAATTGGAAGTTTTGACTCGATCAGCATGGTTCTAGCGGCCTCAACAAGAGTTCGGTTCTTTCTTTCAGCAACACCATTTTGTTGTGGTGTTCGGGCAGCGCTAAACTGTCTGAGAATACCCCGTTGTTCACAGAAGGAGTTGAAGATGTGGTTTCTGAATTCAGTTCCGTTATCGCTTCTGATGGCTTGAACCTTCTTCTTTCCAAGAACCTCTATTAGAGGTATCAGCTTCATCAATTCTTCTGCTGTCTCACTCTTGTTTGCCATGAATCTCACCCAGGTGTACCTAGAGTAATCATCTGTGACAACCAAGCAATAAGACTTTTTAGCAATTGATTTGACACTTATTGGTCCGAATAAATCAGTATGTAACAATTCGAGGGGTTCTGAGATAGTATTTGTAATTTTGAGTTTATGTGGCTTTTTGTGCTGTTTTCCTTTAGCACAAGCCATGCATTTCTCGACCACAGAAAAATCCTTTTGTGGTAAACCCCTGACCAAATTGTTCTTAACCAATTTATTCAGAATTTTAAAATTGATGTGTCCTAAACGTTTATGCCACAAAAATGATTCAAAGGATGATGCTTTAGACAGGAGACATGTCACGGTGGAATTTGATTCCTGTGAACCCATATTCAACATATAGGTGTCATTTTGTCTCGGAGCACGCATGATCACCATATTTTCTGGAATAGTAAACTCTGGCTTCAAGAACAGGCATTCATTTTGAAGGAACAGCACAGGAATATTCTTATCACAGATTTGTGATACACTCAGAAGGTTGAACGCCAGTTCAGGAACATAGTTGACATCTTCCAAAGTAAGTGAGCCATTTGAGACTTCTCCTTGACCAATCATCTTCCCGCCTTTCTTATCTCCCGCAAAAGCAACATAACCTCCATTTATGATCCTATAGTTAGTAAGAAGATCCTTCAATCCTGTCATATGTCTGGAACATCCGCTGTCAATATGCCAATGACTATTTACAACTGCATTTGAATGTTCCTGACATTTATTAAGAGAAAAGAAAAATTAGACCTTTGCAATAGGCACCCAAGTCTTTGTGTACCTGGGTAGTGAAGCAGATGAAGTATTACAAAAGAAATTATTTACAAAAGTGTTTAATCTTTTTCCCAAAGATTTTTGCTTTGTGCTATTTTGGATTAACTTAGGGCATTGCTTGACAGTGTGACCAATATTTCCACATTTAAAACAGTGAGACTTCAAACCGGTTTTGGGAATTCTGTTGACAGGAATTTTATCCATTACAATTTCTTCATCACATTCAGACAGTTGTGAGTCACAGTCACTATAAGTGTCATAGAGTTCTTTTAACTTACTTGTTGTGACTTTAACTGTATCAGATTCAGGTTTTGGTTTAAGAATGTATGAAAAAGATGATTCCTTGTCTTTTGGTTTTGAAATTCTCACTGGTGTGAAAGATGGAATTTGGTGAGTGAAGAACTTTTGGAAACAGTTTGTTTTGGTTTGACTTTCAGAGATGTGACCTGAAAGTTTGTCTTTGTCATTCACACACACATTTTCAGTCAAAACAGCATCATTAAACACATTAGGGCTTGAAGTGGAACACCCTAAATTACTATTAAACATGGAATTGTCTGAATATGTCACATTACTACAGACAGAATTATCTAAACAAATGTCTTCAAAAGACTTCTTGGAATCAGAACTACTGCAATCACTACTGCCAGAACACCCGAGCCCAACACTCGCACCATATGCGTACTCCTCTCTAACTTCCTTAAGGTTTACTTCACTTAAACCTGCAATGGAACTGTCAGTATCTTTCTGCATAATCTCTTGAATTAACTCATTTGAGGGATGAGGAATAGGTGTAGGAGAATAACAGAAAGTACTGGGTGGAGGATATGCATATGTTTCATTTTTACTAAAACCCAAACCTGTCTTGACCCTGGCCCCCCTTTGATTCTTGCAAAGTTCCTCCCTTTTCATACCAGATATGGTCCACTGCTGCAATTTGTTTTTGAGTTTTCTTGCTTCAAACTCAGCAAGTGTAACTTGCTCAGTCAAGTAATTAATCTCACAGTTCTTTTCTAAAAGAGTCCTTTTTAAGTGTTCATTTTCTTTTAAAGCTTCTCTTAACTTAACAAAATATTTTGATTCACTTAATTTAAGCTCTTTGATGGTTCTTTTTAATTCATTTTCGTTTGACATTAACAATTTATTTGCTTTGTATATGCCAATTAAACGAATTTTGCAAGCAGATGAACACATATCTTCAATAACATCGTAAGGAAGACCGATTACCAGTTTTTCGGCGGCCAGAGCACGATCACATTGACAGTAGGGAGTGCTTCTTTTGAATTCATCGACTGCATCTATCCTTGCCTTCTTAATCACTTCTTCCAGGCTGACCTTTGACTCTTCCTCATGCTTCACTTCATTAACAGTAGCTTCACAAACTAACCCGGAATGATTCAGATGTCCTTGAGCAATAACATCTGATTGAACTTTATCAGCATTCTCCACCTTCTCCTCCTCTTCTTTACCATAAAACTCTTTGAATGGATCAAAGAGATTTATGTCATTGTCATCAAACTCAGCAATTTCAGCAACAAGGGCATGGTTAATCTCCTCCTTGGTTTCTTCGATTTCTGCACTCCAGTCAAAGTTGGTGAGAAGTGCAGTTTCATTCTTTGACTTTGCTTCCTCAACCTTTTCTTGAATTGGAGCAGATCTTGGATTTGCAGAGTTAACTGGCTCAGTAACGATTGGTAATGGGCATTCTCTCTTGAAGTGGCCCAGTTGTTTGCAGTTATAGCATCGTAACTTTCCCTTGTCATAACCTAGCTTAGCATTCTGTCCTTGATTTCCAAAGTTTCTTCTACCAGTTCTTTCCATGAATCGTCTGGCGCGAAGAGTGAGCATAGCCATCTGCCATTGAATATCTGTTTCCTCCAGATCATCAGGGTCTACCTGATACATATCTTCTACTGTCATACCCTTCCCTTTCAACTCACCTGCAACAAGAGCTTCATAACTGTGAACAAACATTCCAAATAATGCCATGGTGTCTGACGGAATCTGTGTGGTGACAGATGCATTTGAGCTTGAACCAGCGTTAGTAGATGCACCAGCAGACTTAGCAGACACATGACCTGAAGATCCTCTAGATGCTGCACTGTAAACATAAGAGTTTGCAGCGGATGAGATAAGTGCAGCATTTTGAGAGGGAATGTTTGGAACCATCATTGACTGATTATATTCTCTTCTTTTTACATCAAGGTCGAAAGACTTCAGCTTGTTGATGACGTCCATCAGTTTGTAATCCGGAAAGTTTCTCTCTTGTTTCAGCAGCTTGATTTGAAGGCTCCATTGAGGAGGAAGAGAATCTAGCAACTTTGCTACTTGTTCGTGATTGCCCAGCTTTTCATCATATTTCTTCAGATTACTTGACACCGATAGAAATCTGTTTGTAATGTCAGTCAAGTTTTCTTGTGAGTAACCCACAAAAGAGTTGAATTCCTTTTCGGCTTGAGCTTTTCTATCAAGTTTCAGATCTTCATTGCCATCATAAAATTCACACAATGCATCATACAGACTCTTTGCAGTTGTGTGTTCTGCAAACCGGTTGAAGATGTCCTGATGTAAGCAAAGTATCAGTGCCCCTAATGCCTTCTTGTCACGATCCAGTAACTTGATATCTGTTTCAGTAAAAGTAGTTGGGTCTGTGTTCACTGAGGTGACGGTTCCTTCAACTGTTGTGGGCACATGCGGACTATTTACTATAGATTCCCATTGGTTGTAGTCCGTGTAGTAGAAGAACGCTTTCAAACATCTTTTCCAGTCTTCAAAGTTTTCACCACTAACAAGCCTCGGTGGCCTGTTAGGTTGAACGCTGTCTAGATCATTCATATTAAGTGTTGAAGAAGTCATAACTTTGAACAGATTACAAATTCACTGAAAAATGACAGATTCGCTGGCAGTTTCGCTAGAAGAACAGTATAGATTCGCTGGTAAATTCGCTGGTGACAGATTCGCTAGACAGTCAAACAGATTCGCTGACGAGCAAGCACAGATTCGCTGGCCTGATTTTGGCAGCAGTTTCGCTTGCACAGTCAGTCAAATAGATGAACTTTCGTTCGATGAAATGTGAGATTCGCTGGCCACAACACAACCCAAACAGGACAAAATTTGAATATAGATTCGCTGGAAGAACTGCAGTTTCGCTGGTTGAACAAGTAGTTTCGCTGGTAGCTCAACCACTCTGAAATAGTACGGAAACAGCTCGAAAACCCTCAAAACTTGACCATTTGCCTACAGGTTTGTTTTAAAAGCTTTCTACGTTCAAATAACACAACCCCTGAGCAAAATACAACTCCAAAACACACGAAACAAGCTTCAAACAGAATCCAAAGAGTTTTGACCCAAAAACTTCAAAAATCAACACAAAAATCACTTGAATCAAACAATCAAGAGCACTAAGGCTCTGATACCATATTGTTGGTCCATAAAGATCGTGATTTCAGTGCTTTGTTGACTTGTTTAACCAAAATATGTCAAATACTTGTAGAACAAAGTGTAAAAGTCCAAATGACCAAATAACAAGATCTAACACAGATTTGAGGTATATAAGCTACAATGATGAAAGATATATGCCCCTAGCACCTCAATAGAACGATTACACAACACAAGATAGTGAGAATTAGTCTGAGTAAAAGATGTGCAAAAGTTTTTTTGATGTGAAGATAAGGTTACAATATATAGTGATGTTAGGTTCGCTGATAGATTCGCTCTAGCGAATCTATCCAGCGAACCAACACAGGTTCGCTGGACACATAGGTTCGCCCAGTCGATACCTAATACAAAAGACATGTTGGCCTGCGGGCGAATCAATAGATTCGCCCGTAGGTTCGCTAGAACAAATATCATAACAAGTTAAACTATTACATACAAAAGTAACACCGACAAGCCGGTGAGTCCAACCTATACATAGTGACTATCAATAAGGGAAGCATATAACAATATTATTTATGTGGTCCCATAGTAAAGTCTATAAATAAAATAGACTAGCTAGGTTCCTTACCTCTTAAACAAACACAAATGTCTAAAAATCCTACCACATTAGTCATGAACATTATGAATTCAATGATGTTGTTTCTTATTGTTATCACTAGCACGAGTCTAGTTTCATGTTCTTTCTCTAATAATGAACAAGCTGATATATTTATGGTCCGGGAGGATCAAATATCCACCACTCAGACAAGAATGACTAAGGTCGGTCTTAAATTTTATCACATGCATATATGATTTTTATGTACATTATATATGTTACTTTATTAAATGCATCTTGATAACTTAACTATTCTAATGGGATATGTGCTCATTATAGATATATATTATTATCAACTTAAGACTTTTATCTTTAATTGATATCAGTTTACATTATTTTAGTTTCCCACTCAAACTTATGTATATTTATAATGTTGTTAAAAATTAAAATAAAATTATTTTCTATCTTTGTTCCTTTGTACCAGGTTGTTGAAAATCCAGTTCAAATAGGACAATTCAAGATTCTAGATGGGAAGTTATTGACATTTGCACGCTTTATGAAAAACATCCAACTAGAGAGTGTAATTCCCAATCAATGCGCACGTGAAGGCGAGACTTGTATTAGTCGAAGAATAAATTGTTGCGATGGTCTTTACTGCTCTGGTCTCGTATACGGAAGTTGTGTAGCTCCCAAACCTTGTATAACTGAACACCAGCCGTGTGGTATCTTGGATCCGTGTTGCGATGGGCTTAGCTGCACCGGGTACATCCAAGGAGAGTGTGTTTTCACTTTCTGATCCCCTACGGTTGTAAGCACATGTAGTTCACTTTGTTAACTTTTGGGGTATGTGTTTGTATGCATGTAAAATAAGCTAGCTAATATATGTATGAATAAATATTGTTGGCTTGCTATATATAAATGTATGTAAGTGTGTTTGTACCGAATAATACATGAAAATATGATGTTTCATGTACTATGAACAATCTATAATAAATCAATTATTTTTTTACAGTGACGTAAATTGGTGTTATATGTTAGTTATTTTATTTTGTTTAATGAAAAGTGCTTTGAGCAAACTTACTATTTTACTTTTGACAATATTGATAGTATTGCCTTTATGCACTATTATTATTGTGTTGGCTATATGAACGTAAGGAACCAAATGTGATCTAAGGTCACTAGGGTCGCCACATTGGCTTTCACGGCAACTCACCATGTCGGGTCCTTCAGCTTCCATGCAGTTTGTTATGTTCGAAGTCATTTTTATAGTTTTCAGCTTGTAAAGTCGCAATTCTTTGCGATTTTAGGCTACCTTTCCGATTTATTAATTGTGGGTACTTGGGGCTACTCATGGCTTGGCATTACATGATTTCGCTACTTGTGGCTTAAAATGAGGTGTTTTTCAATCCAACTACTGAGTTTCAAATGTTAGTCACTCTTTATTAACTTTCTTATTTTTAACTTATACAAACCCTATGATTTTTTAAATTTTTATGACTTTAGCAAACTTAGATTTTTTTTAGTCTTTTTGTTTCTCAATCCTATTACGAGCTTTCAAATGTTAGTCATTCTTCATTAACTTCTTTATTTTTAACTTTTACAACTTAATATACCCATGATTAATTAGCATTATAAAGTGTTTAACAAATGATTTTTACTTATATAAACGTTTTTAAAAAATATAATTTTAAGTTAAAAACTTAAAAAAATATAACATACTTTTGGTATAAGAAACAAAACCAAATAAAACATCTTTCTTGGTTCAAGAGTTTTAGTCATTTAAATGTGAAACAATTCAAAATTATTTTTTTATTGATACTTTGACTAACTTTCAAAAGTAACATAACACTATTAGCTATGGTGAAAAATAAAAAACATTGTGTGTGTCTTGGGTATTGGATTTTTTACCTATTATGTGAAAACTATTGAAATACACAATTTTAGACTTTCAACTTAGATTTTTGGCACTGATAATCCATAATGTCTTGGTAGTCTTTAAAAACAACTATGAGCTTAGATTTAAAACTACTTTTAATTCAAGCGGTTTTTCTAACATATTTTTTTCCTGCAGTTTTAACGTAACTGTCGAAGGTCGATATTAATGCAATGATTTAATCACTACTTATTAAAAGCATATTTAACACTTAACAAAGGCATATTGTGTTTTTAAAAAACTTAGCCTCAATTTTAACCAAACTTTTAGCTACACTTAAATAACAAATAACGCGTTCATTGACTTTTAAATCTTTTACTCAAAATACTGGTTTGGATTTAAAACTACTCTTAATTTATATTTTGATTGACAATGTTTAATCTTACCAGATAGCATTTGTCCAACTGAAATGATTGCTGAAATTTAGATGAAAGTTTATACTCACCGTATATTCTTAATGGAATTAAAGTTTCAGGTATGTCGAACCATCGTTTAGTTTTAAAAGTGGGTGTTCCAGTTATGCTTTTTAGAAATATCGACAAAAAAGCCGGTTTGTGTAATGGAACTAGATTACAAGTGATATCATTGGGAAATTGAGTTATTGAAGCTGAAATTATATTAGGAAGCAACATTGGGTCTTTAACTTTTATTCCAATGATCTCTTTAATACCAATTGACAAAAGACTTCCTTTTAGACTACGAAGAAGACAATTTACCCTTGCTCTATGTTTTGCAATGACCTTAAATAAAAGTCAAGGACAATCACTTTTAAGAGTTGGTTTGTTTTTTAAAGAACCCGTTTTTACTCATGGTCAATTATATGTTATAACATCTGCCCCGAACCAAATCTGACCCGGTCGGATTATCCATGGTCTTTCCGTTAATCAAAGAAAGAAATGAAAATAATATCCATGAGATGTGATTTAAACTTAGTAATTCTTGTAATGGTTCATACAAATTTACTTTCTAAGTGAATTTATAAAAAAAATCAAGGTAAGTTAATAGTCAATAAACATGAAGCTTGTATAAAAGATTGTTTCAAATACATAAACGTTAACTTTCTAAACTTTATACAAGTTACTAAATTTACTAAATTAGATGGATAGTAAATTAGAGCTTTAACTAACAAAGTCTAACTTAGATGGGTTAATTATGTAGATTGTTTTAAAACCTTTAAATACAAAATAAATACATTCAATAATTGCAGGGACTAAAACTGAAAAAATCAATATAAAACCCAACCCATCCCCTTGAATCCGGTAGCCACTTCCGGCCACTCCGATGACCTTCCGGTGAAGTCAGTACACCGTCAAATCATTCATCTCATCCCGATTAAACTGTTCCTTCATCTCTATCCAGTAGGTTCGAACCCCAAACTATCCTAAAATGATGTTAAAACGTTTTTATCATCGATCCAAATCCACACACCTTCATCTAGGCAAATTTCGAAATCAAAATCAATAAATTCAAACCTGAAACTTGAATTAAATCCATCCAGAACCTCCCTCCGATCTTCAGTAACTCGATATTAGGTAGAGAGAGAATATAGTGAAGGAGATGATGGAACAATTTTCTAGTCATATCCCATAATGCAAAACAAGTACAATATAAATAAGAAAACAAATGAAACTAATTCCAATCTAGTTCCTAACAATCAGGATGAGAACGTTGACATCCACGCTTCCATTATTCTCTCACAGACTAATTCCACTAATTATTCAAATAGCCAAAGATCATAAACGTGTAGACTGCATGCAATTAACTTGTGGACTTCTTAGACTCATTAATAACCAACTTAGACTTCTTAGGAAATAGCCCAGGTACATAACATAATCACGTAAAAATCAGTTGATTTATCTCTAAAATCAACCGTAACTGACTCGAAGTCGTTTTCGATGTTTAAACCCAAACCAGTTCTATATATACTGCCCAGAACATTCACGGGACATCACTTCATCCATCCGAAACACCAATTTCAATCCTAAACACACGCAAGCAGTCGATTTAATCTCTGTACTTCGTTCCTCTGGCTCCCACTCGACGACCTACACCAGATTCATTACAGTCATCAGCTTATTGGGGCTTTTGATCATTATACATCGAAGAGTGAATCTGCACTTTTAATTTCATTATCATCGTCGTTTGCACCATCAAATTGATCCGCAACAGTGTTCTTTTCTTTCTATCATCTTCATCATCGTATCAGCAAAGCAGGTAATTAAATATATCATTCTACTCGTTATCACCTGCTGATTGTTGTAGTTATCATTGATTTCGATTAAGGATTTGATTCAGTGTTCAATTGGTATGATTAGGGTTTAGGGATGTATTGGAAATTGGGTTTAAGGAAACTAATTGTTTAAAATGTGCTGATATAATTTAAAATAACAAAATAGCTTCTGGCCTGCTGGTTAGTCGCTTCAGCCTTCATGTATAACCTAGAGGCCCAGTGTTCGTTTCATATACTTATGAATTCGCCAATGGGGTTAGTGGCCCATTGGTAACACAATTGTGTTAGGAGCACTAGGTCAGGGGTTCTAATCCTGCTGACCACGGGTTGTGGTGTATTTCTCCTTGAAAATCAAGGTGTTGCTGTTCAAAAAAAAAAATAAATAAATAAATATACTTATGAATTCGTTTTTTTTTTCTGTTTTGTTTTCATTAGATTCATTAATTACTAGCCTTGATTTCTTTTGTGAAGTGTTCTTGAGTTATAAATATAACTAGATTTAACACCAGGCCGCGTGTTGCAGTGGCCGGGTCACGCGGTCGGGTCTTGTGTATTTAACTTCGTCATACGTCGTGAAAAAAAAGTCTCATGCCCCATACGTCACGACGAAAAAACGTAATGTGTCACATGTTAAAAAACGATGAAAGTCGTACTATATGTCAAAGTAGAGTAAGAGAGCAAAGTCGAAAACTTATCAGGGGCTAAAATGACAATTAGTAAAAGTCGTACTATGTGTCAAAGTGGAGTAAGAGATCAAAGTCAAAAACTCATCAGGAGCACAAACGACAATTAGTAAAAGTTGGGGACTAAAACCGTCAATGCATTAAAAATCGAGAATTAAAACCGTTAATACGTTAAAGTACGAAAAAGTTGAAACGCGACGCGGCGGAACGGAAGAGGCCGGTGCTTTCCCATTTAGTAGTATATAAATTGTTTGAGATTTTATAAGAATATAAAAATCTAAGTAAACAAAGTTATTTATGAATTTTGTATTTAATAGTCTCGAGATTTAGAGATTAATCATGTTCTTATTATTATTTACGTATGACTATGGAAAATTGTATTATTTAAAGTATTAGTTTTTGTAAATTAGTTTTTATAAATAAATCATTTAGTAGTCATATCAGTCATGTCCTTTAATGACCCATTGATTTCCACTATTTCGTAATGAGATGAACTTTATAAAAATTAATCAGTATATTATTGTTTAATCATCATTATAAACCTATTACAATTACATTATTATTATTATTATTATTATTATTTTTATATACTATTTAATTCACTTAAACCCAAATTTCAATTCAAACCCTAGACTCCTAGATCCATTTTAGTTATCATTTTAACAGTAAGTCGACATTCCTTTAGGTGATCCTTAAGAAGTTTTCTGGTGCTTTTATTCAAGTCTTTAGTTTGATTTCATTTTCGTCAAATTAGTTATCACGTGAGTATTCATAGCCCATTTTCTCATTTTCAATTTGAGGTGATATCATGTGACCTTTTAAATCAGTTATCAGATTTCAGTTTATCATTTGTTTCAATTATTATATTTCAGTCGATCATTTAAAACAATTCATGTTATGTCTTTACTTGCAAATTATGTGTTCATAGCCTGATAGCAATTTTTGTGCAAACGTAATCATTATTTTGTAGAAACCGACAGTTACTAATGGTAGATCTATTGGTCAAAGGACCCACCCCCTGATTCTTGGGTGTTTATTAACTGAGTATCATTATCATGTGGACCCCCCTTTATCATTTGTTCAAGGTTTGGTTATGCGTTGTTATCTTGTATGTACATGTTTTGCATTTATAAGTTTTGACATAACGACATGAATTGAATTTTTCATTATCAGTGTATTTATATGTATTCTAAACCTATGTTTACTCACCAGCTAATTCGTTAGCTGACAAGTCATTTTTCACATGATTTCAGGAATTACAGTTAGTTGGACTATTCAGGATGCGTCACATCTAGGACTTTCTATGACCTAGTTAAATTATTTAATCAAGTAGACTTTTTCATTTGTTTCAGTTTGATTTATTTATTTAGTCTTTTTGGATAATTGAATTTTAATAATATTTAAACTATTTTTAGTACCATGAGCTATGAACAATCATCCATTTTCGTCCGCCTCGATGTTTCCGCCATCGGTCGGGGTGTGACATATGTGGCGTTATCAAGAGTTACAAGAAGAGACGGTCTAAAAGTTGTTATACTAGATAGTGATGATAATGTTTCAAATAAAATATCGAATGTTGTATACAAAGAGGTATTTAGAGATTTGTAAAAAAATGTTGTATTCTTTTATTTTTTTTGTATCACGTATTTTATTCATTTTATACAAACAATAATGATGTTATTAAAATGTTATTCTTTTTATTTTTTTATCATGTATTTTAATTCAATTTATACAAACAATAATAATGTTAGTAAAATGTTACGTTATGATTTTTCTTTCGGCCCGTGTTTTTTACGAACTAATTTGAATAAAGATATTGAATGTTTTGAGGTGTTACTTTATGAAGACAAGTGGTAAAAATAGTTTAATAAATTGATATGTGAAAAGTGTTGCTTAATACTATAACAAGTTGATGAAACTGATTTCTTTTATTATATATATTGAGGTCCTTGTGATGAAGACTAGTCACCCAGATTCGTAGCAAGACACTTTGCAAACTTTTGCTTTAATTTCCCTTTAAACGTAGATTTACAGCAACACACTTTCCAACCTTTTGATTTTTCCTTTAAATATATATTTCTGTTGTTTTTTTTCCTTATTTGTTAACTTTTATACGAAGTGCATATATATTAAAACTTTAATATATTCTCAAAACATTAAAAATATAATATTTTTAAGCCTATTATATTATTTTTTTAATCAATTTATTATTGTGTTTTTCTTATCTAGGACGAGCATTTTTTTTTGTGTTTTGCGCCTAGACGTCAGGCGAACCCTTTGCCCCTTAAGTGCACGTTGCGCCTTGGACAACTATGGGTCCCATAACTGTGTGGCCGATGGAGATTAGTCTACCAACTAATATTTGCTTAAGAAACATACGAATGTCTCAAATCACATAAAATCCGAGTCAAATGAACTTCAATCGATCTTATTTTAGCGGTGTTGAAATCATGCCGTCGAATATTCACCCACACCACACCCCCCCAAAAACTTAAAACCAACAGGTCCAACACCCCCAAAAAAACTACCCCCAACCCCACCCTAAAATAAATTAAGGCTAAAACTAAACTTTAAAAGCTAATATGATAAAGTTATACAAGAAGGTTCCAACGCTGTCAAAAGAGTTAAATTGAAGTTGGTTAACCTGATTTCGAGATTATTTAATGTATTTCATAGGTTTCCTAAGAAAAGTTAATTTGTAGTGGATCTTTTTAACTTGTTTGGTTAACTGAAATATGCATAACATCTGAAAAGTAGTAATTAAGATCTTAATTTCTAAAAATTCCTCACCATAAATCAATGTATATATAGGCCAGGCATTACACATGCATTTTGCTCAAATTCAGCTACTTAATTTGGGCTTATCAAGTTTATCCACTTCCCAACTCAATACCTACACATGACATGGAATGAAAATAAAGGACATAAAGTATGTTTCAACTAATTAATAATTAAACTTGGCTTTGATTGCCAAAATGGTGGCTTAGGTATAAAAATAACAAAACACAGTTATGGGCACAAGTCATCAAACATGTAATACATGAAGGTATAAGATCGATCTTATTCTTCCATTCCATTAAGAGTACGTTCCACAAAAGTAATATTGATCGATCTCAAACACTAACAGCTAATAATTCCATTGGTGGAACCCGGCCGGGGTTCCCTCAAAGGTTCGTTTATTTGTTTGGAGGACTTTAGACAACATGCTACATGTTCGGCTCTTGCAGTCAGAGGTCTCACAACGGAGAGTATCCTTAATTTGTGTACCTTGCGGGTTGGTCATCGAAAACGGTTCGGTTTGTGCTTCTTCGCAAGATCATTATGGTGGCAAATATGTTTATGGTGCAAGCTATACTTAATTTGGAACATTTAATTGGAAGGCAAGATTAACATAAAATTTTTTGACAGAAAAGCATCCTCGCGCGGTTCAAAAGGTTTGGATGGAGACGAAGGAAGAATCATTTCAGCAGATTATTCATAGATAGATCGAAGGTAATCAATCCTTTGGTGTTCTTTTTGCTTTTGATATTTGGTTGTATCATGTAAGATTGGTTGTATGTAATACTAGATTATACGCCGGCCATGTGCTACATGGGTTGATTAACTATAATATGTAATGATTATCAAACATAGTAAACAAAAAATCATATGACAAGTAATCATTACACTATAAATCATTAACATCATGAGTACGTTTTGTAACACTAACAAAGACTGAAAACCCACATATGAAAAATTAGAAGGCAAAGATTACCATAAAAATCTTATCAAAATCTTGACAACTTATACTATTCTAAACCATATGCTTTGATATAGAGCTAAAAGATCACCTAGTTAATGACCTATACAAAAAAAACAATGGGTTTAAATGGTATTTAACAGACTTTTTACGTTCTCACTTAAATACCAAATAATCGATCAAGAAACATGTTACATGTATACTTGTTACTTATAACATTTATTTCATTAACAATGATTTTTTTGTTCGATTGTCTTCTCAACAAAAGTTCGCTTAACAAAAGTTCAACAATCATGTTAAGAAAATCCAGCCTAAACTATGTTAATAAATATTCTTTTATTAAATTTATGTGATGAACTTGCTGAAAACCCTTATCTAAATAAGATATTAAAAATTTTCAAGTTTTAAACTACTTAATTAACATATTCTTATATCGATATATATATATATATATATATGTATATATATATATATTTTGGTAAATAATATGTTTACTATGAATATGATAATTATTTTTATGATATATATTTTGGTAAATGATACCTTTATTAATAATATAGTATTTATTTTTTTAATTGATAAGAAAATATATTAGTTTGATGGTTGTATGTTGTGCAATAGTAGGACGATTAAACATGTAATTATTAATGACGGAAAATGATTACAACAATAGCTATATTACATGCCATGTGATATCAAAAAAAATTTTTTATAAAAGGTATAGATTGAGATATTTTGTTTGGCCCGGTTTATTAGCTTCTGGCTAATAGATAGGTATCTATCTAATAAATTAAAGTTTTAGGAGGCCATTTTAGGGGGAAATTTTTGTTTTATAATAGGAAGCTTTGGAGGGAAATTAAGTTAAATTTTAACCATGTATGAGTTGATGAACTAACTTAAATATTAATATTTATAAATCCATAAACATAATAATTAAGGGGCTGTTTGTTTACCTCTTAATGGTTCAGTTCAGTGCTTAACCATTCAGCATTCAACATTCAGAGCGTTTGTTTCAGAAAAAAATAGCCTCTGAATGGTTCAGTTAAGTGCTGAATGAAACTGAATGGAGCATATACTAACTTTATACTCATCTGAAGTTGTACCCCAACATCCCTCTTATTGATGGAACCTCTTAATGGTTCAGACCTCTTAACCATTCAGCACTTATTGATTCAGATTTTGCCAAACAGCCCCTAAAATTTCTTTAAAAATATTATATTAACCCGTGTGTAACACACGGGTATTAGACCTAGTCTATCTAATAAATTAGAGTTTTTAGGGGGCAATCTATCTAATAAATTAGAGTTTTTAGGGGGCAATTTTTTAGAGGGAAAACATAATTTATTTTATAAAAGGAAGGTTGAGAGGGAAAATTGAGAAGAAGAGTTAATAAAGACAAAATTTTATGATTAATGATAATTTATAAAATTATTTATAAATTTTTAAATATAATAGTTATAATTTTTTAAAAATATTTTTATTCAACCCGTGTGTAATACACGGGTGTTAAACCTAGTCTACCTAATAAATCAAGGTTTTAGGGGCTATTTTTGAGGGGAAATTTTTTGTTCTATAATAGGAAGCTTTGGAGGGAAAATTAAGTGTTTTTAACCATGCATGAGTTGATGAGCTAACTTAAATATTAATATTTATAAATCCATAAACATAATAGTTATAATTTTCTTTAAAAATATTATAATTAATCCGTGTGTAACACACAGGTATTAGACCTAGTGTGAATATAAAATTAAAAAAAACTATTGTGATTTGTGACAATAGAAGCACCACACCAATCAAAGTATGTAAAATTATTAATAGAAAATTAGAATGTAATATATAATTATACATAGAAATACCTAAAAATAAAAGTTGAATGTTATTGATCAGTTACAAACATAAACAATAAAAAATAATTGGTTACAATCAATTTTAATTTCAAATTAATTAATTGACTAATCGATAGTTTTCAAACAAATATTTACTTTTTATTATTTTATAAACTAAAATTACCACTCATAAAAAAAATAAAAAAAGTAGCCCGCAACAAAATATTTCTCTCAAAAAATGGCGTAAAAAATCATAAGATTTATTATATTAGATAGAAGATCTATTAATCAAAATTTAGTATATTTAAGTTTTAATTCCGTGAAATGGTCAATATATTAAACTTTCCTTTATAACTAGATTTTAGGCCGGGGCTGCGCGTTGTAGCAACCGAGCCTGTATTGCAAATGCGCAGCCGTAAATGGTATATCCTACAACTAAAAATTTATTTGTATATTTATCTGAGTTTTTAGGGCCTGAATCAATAAAAACACTCTAACTACATACATTCCTTAATACATATATTAGTCAACATTGTAGCCAGGGATGGACGATACTAGAACTTTGAATTTTTATGTTGTGTTCAACCAAATGCTATTTAACAAAGGTTAAGGTCGGATTTAATTAATCATCGACCTTGCCTTTTAGTATATAGTATATAAAATAGGGAATTGTATTGAATAAAATAATTTGTATATTGTAAGTTTGATCACAAGTATTAGTTTTTTTTTATTTAGTCCTCTCAATTTATGGTTGTTGTTTTATGCAATTTTGTGGATTGTAAGTTTGGTCACAAGTGTTTGGCTTTTTTTGCACTCTCATGTTTTTAGTCTTGGTTTTGTTTGCATGTGGTTGTTGTTTGGTGTAATTTTGTTTGTTATATTGTTTTGTATATTAAAGTTGTTTTGTGTTTATGATTTCTTGTTGTAGTTCGTGTGATTATTGTGCTTTTTGAAAGATAAGAGTAAACTCCGATGAGACAATGAGGTGAAATGTTTTTTCTGGTGTTGAACACTTAAAACTGTTGGAGATGCTCCTAATCAAGGCCGGCCCTGGGTAGGTACGGGGTGGGCGACTGATAGACCTGTCGTGAGGGTCTAGTCAAAAACCTAACTAACCTAGATAGCTAGGGTAAGTCGGGTATCATTTCCACGAAGAGCATGTGGTTAGTGTTACAAGTTCTGTCTGATTATTTAACTAGATTATAAACTAACAAATTAAACTATATTACTCTATTGTCTCTTGACTGTTGATTTGATTAGATAAAAAATAAATACACTAAATGATGGCTTTTAAAATAAAACTAAAAGAAGATCACACCCGGGTTTGGGATTTTTAAAAAGATATGCATCTAAGGTTCAACACATTAGAAACTACATAGACATAGATAGTTCATGACCTCTTGTTAAAGCGTGTTAGTAACTAGACTCACGGGTAGTTAAATTAGATGATTCCACGACCAACTTTCATTGTGTTGGTCGGGTCCAAACCAATGCCGGACCTGGTGGTTTCGTTTAAAAACACAAGTTACAAATAATGTAGTGGATAACCTAGTTATTGATTACTAGTTAGCTTGGCTAGTGAATGACAAAAAGATTTCCAAAACAAATATAAGAACCACTAATTAACAAATAAATCATGAACTCATAGATCGAACAAACACTCAAAATCATTCAAACATTCAATTCATAGACAAATACAAATGTTCAAATACCAATCAAATGTTAAACCCATGTCTAATGTATTAAAAAACCTTAGTACAAAACATCAATAATAACTAACCCTATACCCGGGGATGATCATGAAGAAACTAGCCTGACATCTTAAAACCCTTTCGCATTGATCTGTCGGTAACAACAGCCTCAAAGGCTGCTGTCTTTTTCACCTCTGCAGCTGCTGCCGTCGAATGATCCCTTCATTGATGAATATGCCAACTCCTTTAAAATCACGTTGACACCACGTGTATTGGGCCTCAAGCCCATCTAACTTTCTTAAAACTCTTTTAATCCCTTAACGTTCTTGTATGTTGACTTAATCCAATTCTCCACTTTGACTTTTAAACGTCCATTCACTCTTGTTCACACCTGACAATTTACATTTTACAAATGAATTGATAATCATTTTATTTAATTCAACACTCAAACGTATGCACTAAATTTCAAACATTGTATTTCATCTTTTAATGGATTCATTTTATTTAAACTATATTCTTCGTTTAAATAAATAAATTTAGCAATTTGTCCCTTTTAACTTCTAGTCAAAATACACAAATTTAGCTTATAAGCTCACTTTTAATTGAAGATCATATTTTTAGCTCATGTCCTCTTAAAATACTAAAACTCTAAATTTGAACCAATTAACGTTAATTTAATTAGGGCCTAAAAATATATACTTGACTATAACTAATGCCCTCAAATCAACCGCTCATCAGCGACCGCCCATGGCACCATCGTTAAAGGGGGCACCAAATCATTTCGGATGTTGTAAAGCATGAAGAAAAATGGAAACTCATCGCTGAAATTCTTGTCCGGTGTAGCAGCGATGAACTATAGATGAAGAAAGAAGAAAGAGGGTGCGTGTAACAATGATGAAAATGAATCTGTGTTAATTAATATATTATAATAATTATTTAATAATTAGATATTATTAAAGTAATTATAAATGATTTTGTAAATTATACATTAATGAGTAAAGTAACAACAATTTGGTAATAAAAAAAATTATATATTCATCTTCAATACTTTTTAAGTAAACAAAAATGATTAAGTACTTTAATTTTTAAAGTTGAATAAAAAACCAAAATAAGAAAATTAATCTATTAATAAAATTTTAGAAAATTAAAACAAAAACCAAAAGGTGACATGACTGACATCCCTTTCATTTTCACCTACCCAGTGTGTTACACGAGTTTAATAACTAAAAATATTTAATTATTATCAAGTATATTAACAAAAAAAGTTATAAATCATTACTATCTTAGGTACGTTATCTAACACCAACAAAGACTATAAGTCACTGAAGTTTCAGTAGTGTTCCAATCCTATGTAATAATTTTGCGAATTTTTGAATTTTTTAAAATTGAGTTTGGCAAATGAAACATTTATAAACTTTGGATACTATTTAGTAATTATTTTTATTCAGTTTGACTTAAACTTAATAATTTTAGAACATTGTTATTAATTTGCAAATTCTTTTTCTTCGCTATTAGATCCCGATTAAAAATAATTGGAAAAAAACTTTCACTTTTTAGTAATCGTAATTGATAAATGTTTCATTTATCCAACTCAATTTTAAAAAATTCAAAACATTCATAAAACTATTACATATGATTGGAACACATAATAGAACTTCAGTAACTTTATAGACAAAAATATAGAATGTACTTAATTAAAACACTAAGTAACTTGGTTACGTTTATATGACATATGACCTTGAAAATAAAAAAGAAGTTAATAAAAATCTATAAATACTGTGTTGCCACATCGTAATTTTAATTAAAATTTATTTATTGGAGTGAATCCCGTAAGTGTAGTAAGTGTCTTTGTTCGTGAACTATTTAAACGATTTGGAAATCTTGTAATCAGTTAGTTATGAAGTGAATTTAGAAAATTCTTTATTTATTAGAGCACATGCATGGAAACTATATTTATAGATCTTTCAAAAAATTAATATGAATGAAGCAATAAATTTATACGTAAATATGAGATCATACATTTTTTACGGGATTTAAATGCCAACAGTAGCTCTATTGAACGACATTTGACATTCAAGACTCTTTTTTATTATTAGAAGGTATAGATTATCAATTTAAGTTTAAACCTTGATTTTCATTTTTCTCATAGAAGAAGCTTTTGTCTTAACATTTGAGCTTATAATAAAAGACTGAGTATAGATAAGTATAAACCCATTTAATTTTCAAAAAAAACAACTTTTGCCCCACTACCAGGGACGTTGTTGACGGACCCCGCCGAGACACGATAGGAGCCTTTTTCTTACTGCTCGCACCTGACACTATATTCCACAAGGCTGGCCCTCGTTCTAGTTAAATTACACCTTCATTTTTGCCTATTCCACCTATACCAACTCTACAATTCACTCATTAAACATTATATATAGCAATATATAAAATTGCTATTCCTTATGATCTTTCTTTTTACATTACAGGAAACATCAAATGCAATACGTGAAAATTTCTGATATCGAACTACATGATATATAACATAGAAGTGATAGAACCAATTTACGCTACTTATATTTCATCATACGAACTCAAAGATCTAATAACAAAGTTTTTTTTATATTTCATATTCAACAAAGTATGATTTCAACGGAAAAAAACAATATTTATACTAGATATAAACTTAAAGATAATAATTTATATCTTCTATACCTTCTAATAAAAGAGAGTTTTGGATGCCACATGTCGTTCAATGGAGCCACTTTTGGCATTCAATTCCCATCAAAAGTGTAACATTTACGAAATTTGCTTTTAATTATAATATTGAATACTTAAAGTTTATGTGACTTATTTTATAAATAATTTAGCAAGTGAAAAACACTAACAATAATAATAATAATAGCAATAACTAAAACAAAACTTACCAAGTAATAATGCTTGTTTGCAACCAAAATATAAAAAAACAAAAGAAGAAAAAACATGCAAAGATGGGGGGACCAAAAATGTCAAAAAGCCTAACAATTTTCTCCTCCTTTCCTCCTCCTTCACGTCAACAGTAAACCTCCAACCTTCTTCACCATACTCGAAAACATCAACCAAAATTCAGTCCAAAACCAGACCCATTTCAAGTAATAACGTGTTGAATCAATCCCTAGCTATCATCAAACAAGTAAGTTGCGTGCAATTGACCAAAAATTGGCTTGAAACCTTCTCTTTTCTCGTATACGGCCGAACTCAAAAACCAAGACCAAAACCATATCTAGACCTCACCATTTTGCAATTAAACTCACATACACACTCACAAACACACCGCAAACAAACCCCCATACCCAGAAATTGCAAAAACGAAGTAAAAATCTCACACGAAGAGCTCAAAACGACCGACCCGTTCATCACTCGAACACGTACCCAACCCGTACCATTTTGTAAGTTTCTTATATCATTGTACTCGTTTTTGGGTGTGGATTAAAAGCCCTAACATTAATTTTGTCAAAATCTACGAAAACGAACTCAATTTGGGGGTGAAAGATCTAGGGCTCATATGGGTTTATGGGGAATTTTCGAATTCTGCTAAAGAGGGGTCAAAATTATTAAAGGGGGATGGATTTACAGGTTAGTCACCTAACTTAAGTGGCTGGGTGCATATGTTTAGACACAGGAGGTCACGGGTTTGAATCCCCTAATCCGTTTTTTTTGTATATTTTGTATTTTAACCTCTAACTCACATTTTTAAGTGTTTAAACTACCCACTAAACTTGTAAAAATAATATTTTTTTATCATTATCATGTCTTAAAAACCCGAAAAATTTCTTAAACAAATATTAATATTTTGACATTAAATTCACATTTTCAAGTGTTTAAACTACCCACTAAACATGTAAAAATTATATTTTTATCATTATCATGTCTTAAAAACCCAAGAATTTTCTTAAACAAATATTAACTTTAAATACTTTATAAAGCAAAGTAACAAAACATGTATATATTTTTATAAAAATCTTGTGAATGTACACTTAACCAAAATACTCATTTTAATCCTTGTAAGTATTATTTATATAAAATTAGGCACATAAACATGTTTCGTCAACTATTTAACTAGGAATTGACTTGCGTCACGTAATGCGACGACCGGGTTTTAGTTGGTGTATATGTCGTGTCATATTTGTGACTTCGTCGCATGCGTTATGTTATTGATTGTCTCTTGCACGTTCTGGTGTAACATTATGTCTCGTACCTTGCAACGTAACGCCGTCAAAGTAATTAAAAAAACTAACTAAAACAAAAGAATATACAAAGAAAAAAAAGTTTAAAAAGAAGAAAAAAAACAAAAAAAATATCACGTCCTCGTGTAGATGTTCAATGCACATCAGTCATCACGACCACTTGATCCAGTATGACACTGTTTTTTTTAACGGCGACTTTTAATTTATGCAACCAACCGGTCGCATCCCCCACAATGGGGTTTTTCCTGGAAAATCTTACAGGCAGGATTAGAACCATGGACCACCACTGTAAAACCAGGTGTCTTCAACCAGCTAGGCTGGAATCATTAAACCCAATATGACACTGTTAACTAGGATTTTTTGTACAATATAATGGTATAAATAAATTTTCACCTTTATGGTGTTTATGGATTAAATGTTGTCTTAATTCTGCCGAGTCATCAATTTTATTAAATAGATCGCTTACTCGGAAGTTCACTTGAAAAGAGGATCGAGACAGGGCGACCCCCTTTCTCGGTTTTTGTTCTTGCTGGTGATGGAAGCGTTTAATTACTATGACACGTTACATTGCAAGGTACAAGGCATTATACTACACCAAAACGTGCATGAGATAATCAATAACGTAACGCATGTAACGAAGTCACAAATATGACACGACATATGCACCAACTAAAATCTGGTCGTTACATCACGTGACACAGGTCAATTCCTAGTTAAATATAGATAAATAATGGGTTATTGCCTTATTGGAT
The DNA here is from genome assembly GCA_030867185.1 of Tagetes erecta. Taxonomy (NCBI): domain Eukaryota; kingdom Viridiplantae; phylum Streptophyta; class Magnoliopsida; order Asterales; family Asteraceae; genus Tagetes; species Tagetes erecta. The sequence continues at coordinate 1,331,987 of CM061489.1, read as the reverse complement.
TTAAACACCCTTAGCTATTGATCATTGGCCGCCATCACCGTGCCACGTAAGGAGAGATAGGACACGTCACCGTGTCACGTCAGCAAAACATAACGATGTTAGTGATTTGGTTAACTTTTGTGATACAGACACCAAAGTGTTTAGTTGGGAGTGTTATTGGCCAAAGTGATACTTGGAGGTGACAACGATCAATGACCAATAGTTTGGAGTGTTTAAATCCAATAACCCTATTAAAAACAATATATGTTGATTTGGAAAATAATAATAGAGATTTGAAGTTAACAAAAAAATTGCTTAAAATTATGCATGTTAATATACATACCATCTCAAACACTTCTTCCATCCACCTCAAAACTTCAATATCTTCCATTATTAATTTGTGAATCCATATATTTATAAATGCAAGCTTTCCAAAATCAAGCACATAATTTTAAAGCGAAACATAAATCATCAGATGCTAAACTACTACTTCAATTTCCATCAAATCAAACATACAATGAGTGAATGGGAATGTGCCTAAAGCTCACGTAATAAGTGAATGCGAAGAAAAACCTAATTTATGTGACCGTAGATTCCAAGATCTAGGCTTAATAGGAGAACATAACTGCATAAACTACGATCACTGTGAGGGGACCCAAACACAATAAAGGGAGTTATACTTGAACACTTCATAGCACATTCCTATAATGATTAGTGACATGATGTGAGGATAAGCATAACAAACGGTTAGTGATGTAGTGAAATCATTGGAACCAAAATGTTTTTAATGATTCTTGATAATCATCTATGTGAGAGATAAGTGGTGTCGCTTTGAATGGTTAGTGACACTTTTGACCAAACAAAATGACATATTGTGTTATTAGGTATGTTTTATTTGTATTCGAAAACACGTTATAATATAACACAATGACATAATATAACACAATGAGCTGACTAAATAACACAATGAGTGGAAACATGAAAAAAATTGTTTTTTATTCATCAATATTATATGCGTTTTGAAGATAAAAACACTCGTTTTTTTGTGTAATTTTTGTTAAAAAATAATGTCATATGTAAAGGTTATGGACATTTAAAAAAGAGTTGGAATTTGAAAATAGGTCAATAATTAATATACACTTGGTCTACCATTTATAGTTTCAACTATTTACCGTTATATCACTTTGTGTTTTAAGCTATTGATTTTCATTTAATATTAGATATAATAACTCATATGCATACTTAGACATTTTATAAAATTTAAACTTTTAGTTGAACACAATTCTATGTTACTGTTACTGTTACTTTAATATTTTACTTGTACTAATATCTTCGTCAAGACCACCTCTTTTAATAAAAAGCATATATTCACTATTCACATTACGGGTTACTCTTCGGCTCTTTCTTCCTCCCATCGATCAATCTATGCACTAATACATACATACACACATATTTATAATGCATTTATAACATGTGTGACATTTACTAATCTATATTAATCATTAATGTGGTCCTTGTGACAAAAACTACTCAGCACAGATCGATTTGCAGCAAGACCCTTTGCAAACATTTACTTTTCGTTTCAAAAATATTGATGTAAATCTTATCTCAAATCAGTGTTTCAAACGACAAAACGGTCTTTAATCAGGTGTTTAAACCCTAACGGTACTTCAATCAAATGTTAAAATTAAACTATTTGGAGCAACAATTGGAGGTAAGGTTTATATCAGCTGACTCGTATCCTCCTCCCGATCAAAATCTCTAAAACATCGGTTTGAATATCGAAAAAAATCAACAACTGTTAAGTGCACTTAACGACGGATTACTGTAGGCCAAAAAATTGGATTTAGGTCCACTGAAGGAAATAAAGTGAGTTATGATTATTTTCAGTTAATATATAAGTGTGGATTATTTAAAACCATTTTATCTTAATAAAAACCATACAATTATAATTTTACATGAGAGACTCTTCCTTCCTCTCATCAATCTATGCATAAATACAATCATATCTATAATGCATGATAACAGGTGTGGCATTTACTAATCTATATTAACTATTAATGTGGTCCTCATGACAAAAACTACTCATCACCACAGATATGCAGCAAGACCCTTAGCAAACATTTTCTTTCCCTTTCAAATATATTTTTAGACAGATTATATAAAAAATCAATACTTTTTGTTTCTCATAAAAATCTCTATAGATTAATAGCAAGACCCTATACTTGCTGTTATTTTTTCCTTTATTTGTTAACTTTTATACGAAGTGCAAATAAATTAAAATTTTATTACATGTTCATAATATTTGAATTTTTTTCCATGAATCATTATTGGATTTCATATTAAAATTTTATTTGAATTCTATACTTTTGGTGATATAGACACGAAAGTGTTTAGTTGGGAGTTATATTGGCCAAAGTGATACTTGAAGGTGACAGCGGCCAATAACCAATAGTTAATTTTTTAGGGTTATTGGATTCAATCACCTCTAACTATTGGTTATTGGCCGATGTCACCTTCAAGTATCACTTTGGCCAATAGAACTCCCAACTAAACACTTTGGTGTCCGTATTACCAAAAGTTAACCAAAAATTAACCAAAATTGACTTGAATTGGTTAACTTTTGGTGATACGATGTCCGTATCACCAAAAGTTAACCAAAATTAACCAAAAGTGACTTGAATTGGTTAACTTTTGGTGATATAGACACCAAAGTGTTTAGTTGGGAGTTATATTGGCCAATTAAAGTGATACTTGAAGGTGACAGCGGCCAATACCAATAGTTAGAGGTGATTAAATCCAATAACCCTTAATTTTATTATTGTACTTTTCTTATCTAAGCTGACCATTTTTTTTCTTTTGCGTTTTACGCCTAGAAGTATGACGAACCCTTTGCGCCTTAAGATGGGTCCAATAATTGTGTGGTCGTCGGAGATTACTCTACCAACTAATAGTTACTTAAGAAACCTACAAATGTCTCAAATCATATTAAAACCAAGTCAAATGAATTTTAATTGGTTTCATTTTAGCGGTGTTGGACCATGTCGTCGAACACTCACCCACCCCCACCCCCTTAAAAACATAAAACCAACACCCCAAAAAAATCTACCCCCACCCTCAAAAACCTATACATACCCCCCACTCTAAAATAAATTAAGGCTAAAACTAAATCCTAAAAGTTAAGATGTAAAGTTAGACCAAGACAAGACAGTTACAAATTAGGTGTTGAAATGAGTTCAATCGAAGTTCGTTTAACTTGGTTTTAGGATGATTTAATGTATTTCTTAGGTTTCCTAAGAAAGTTAATATAGTGGAATTTTCTAACTTGTCCGGTGTTTGCTCTTTAGACCAAGATCACATTTATTAACATGATCCTTTTGACGGAGATATTATTTCTACAATTAAAATAGCATTGTTATGTTTTGTACTAGTTTAAATCCCGCATAACACACGGATGATTTATCTGAAAAGTGCATAGTTTTAACCTTTTTTTTTCTAAAAGATGTAACATCTGAAAAGTAGTAATTGAGATCTAAGCAATGTAAAATATTATTTCTAAAAATGCCTCACCATAAATCAACGTATAGGCCATGCACTACACATTTTACTCAATTTTAGCTACTTTGGTCTTATAAGTTTATCCACCTCCCGCACATGACAATATGATATGGGATGAATCGGACATCTATCTAATAAAATAAGATTTTAGAGCGCAATGTTTTGGGGGGAAATATTTTCTATAATAGGAAGTTTGGGAGGGACAATTTAGTGAAAATTTTTACCATGCAAGTTGGTGGAGCCAAATTCTTAAATGTTATATATTTATAAATCGTTAAACGTAATGATTATAATTTCTTTATAAATATTACTGTTTAACCCGTGTGTAACACACGGGTATTAAACCTAGTAAAATACACATCAAGAAGCTAGGGAGTGCTTCAACACACCCTCAAAATCTTTTTTTTCTTCTGGGTTTGTTCAAATCATGTACAAGATGAGGTTGTTGTTATTTTTTTTTTAATAATCAGTCAAAGTAGCCTTTTGAAATGGTTTATTCCTAGCCGTTGGAGACAAATTGCATAGATGTGCGTGGGGCGTGGGCGTTTTACAGATAACGCTCAAACGATTTTTTCCCTCACAACGCCCCCACGTAATGATGTGGGGGTGTAAAGGGGCGTTATGGACTTATGGGGCGTTTTTATGGGGGCATTACGCCCACTACAAGGAGTCTTATAGATCTACCCAAAAAAGGCCAATCAATCCACAAAGATTACACTGTATTTCAAAAGATGATCATTTAATCACATATCCTAATTTATGTACCTTTCTAAAAAAGAGTAAATTAACGAAGTTGTCTAATAATTAATGCCTTGAAGTTACACTGCATTTCAAAAGATGATCATTTAATCACACATCCTAATATATATAGTAAGCGCATCAAGTCGTTACACCAACCCGCAAATAAGTTCTAATAATAAAAGCTAAACCCTGTGAAACTAAGATAGATCAATAGAGCACTTATTCTCTACGAATATAAATGATGAAACAAGATCATCTATGGATATTGCTATTTGGGTACCTTGCCTTATTTGTCAAGTTCATCTTCTATCTCTTTGAAGATTCGGTTCTTGAAATCTAACGCCATTCGTGGTAGACCTTCTCGAAGTTGTAGCTTGGGTTCCCAGTTTAGCAACACTTTTGCTTTACTAATGTCTGGTTTCCTTTTTTGAGGATCGTCAACAGTGTTCTTTTTGAATTCTATTGTAGCATTTGGGTCAATCGTTTCTTTAACCACCTGAAAATGAATCGTCACAAAACAATAAACATCAGAAGAAGAAAATAAAAGGGTTTGTTGTTCTTGTCTAAAGGGTGACCCTGATGCGGGTGACAAGTGACCCTCAATCACACGCACCAGGGCTCCTTGTTTGTATCAAATGGTGACTTGGACTCACTAGTCTAACACGGGCCAAACCTGAGCAAGCTCTAACATAGTGAACTCTCCCGGATTGCCCAAGTTGAAAGGTCCGATATGCTCGCCTTCCATGAGGGCCATGAGCCCCTCAACCTAAGTATTGTTATTATATGAACAAACACATACTATAAAAGTTCAAACTAATATATCAAGCGTCAAAACAGGAACTAATATCCAAAACTGCATATTTTTTATATCAAAACAACATAGTACCAGATCTGAGACGTACTGAAAGCTCCGGGTTTGCTTTCCATCACCATAAATGGTCATGGGTTGTTTGCGAAAGGCTTGCGAGACAAAGTTGCTAACAACACGACCATCATCAAGACACATTCGAGGACCATAAGTATTAAAGATATGTGCAATCCGAACCTATAAAAATGCCAATTTTTTTGTTAATTTATAGTTGTTTATGCATTTGCTGTTGTGCTACACTCGTTCAATCGCACCTACTATACACATGACTGCCTCAAGTGGACATCATGATAGTTGAGTGGTATACCCCACAACTAAAAGATTTAGGGTTCAAATCTACATATTGCAAGCGCTCTAATGTATTTATTTTAAAAAATTTAGAAATTATTTTGAAAAGGCTACACACATGACCAAATACAAAATAAAAATCACCTCAACACCTTCGTTTTGACTATAATCCATTGTTAAAGTTTCGGCTGTTCTTTTCCCTTCATCATAGCAACTTCTAACACCTAAATTATATCATCATGAACATTATAGAAAACAAAATTGCAAAGAAAACAAAAGAAAGGAAGATCATACATGTAAAGGTTCACATAACAATAACATAGTCTACTCCGCTTTGATGAATCTTCTACCGTCCGCCTACTTGCAAATCTGATCGGATACTTCTGCCAAAAACAACCTACATGGTTACTTTGTTTTATCCTTGGCAGGAAGGACATGGTCTGATCTTACCTGATAGAAAGTTGTTAATGCAATGAAGTTCATTACCATTGAACCACCAATGAACTGATCACATGTTACTACCGTCGTTCCAAATGCTACTCCCCATTGTACCTCTTGAGTTTCTTTCATTACAACAGGTACATGTCAAACAATTGTACTTATGCCATGGAACCATTTTTTTCTTGAGTCACAATCGAGCTTATGAAAAATCCGCACGCTTTGTGGTATGTATATGTAGCTAACATTAACCGATTTGCAAGAACACATATTAGAAACATTTATCAATGCATTATTAGAGTCGGTTACTTATGATTTTATGACCATTTTAGAAACTTTTTTGCAGACTTAAAGCTTAATCCACAATCATGCTACCTAGAATTAAAGACAAGATCGAATACACAAGTAGGAAGAGTCTTTTCTAAGTCCTGACGACCCTTGATCTTATATTTTATGCAGATGATGCAATCAACGAAGAATAAGATTTACTGACTTGAAAGAGTAGCAACAACATCGTTCCCACTTTTTAATTAGCGTCACATTAGCACAAAATAGACGATGTGACATCTGCCCCGAACCCGAATCCGGATGCCCGATTCAAACCCGAGATTGTTTATCTTTTAAATTGTAATCGTATTTATTTCCTCAAAATGTAACGTCATTTTAATGAATAAATATATCGAATCTTTACGTTATTCTCATCATATTTAACGAACCGTTTTATATCTCAAAATATTTAAAGTATACTAAATAATCACTATTTATATTATCTAAATCCAAAAATATATATATAGTGCTTCGTAAAAGAAAACTATTAAAAATATAAAATGAATACTATAAACGTCTCGTAATAACCTCCTAACGTCAAAAACGAACTAAAACTATAAAAACGTCTCCTATAAAAACGTTACGTCTCAACTCGGTTAATCTAATTAGTTAAGTTATGTAAACACTAACTTATAGGCCAAAAGTTGCAATTTCTAAAACTGAATTAAAACCTAACAACTAAAAATGAAACAAACTTAAACACCAGGGACCATAACTGAAAAATCAACCCAAAGCAGCCCTTTCCCCCTGCGCGTCTGCGTCTGCGTCCCCCCTGCACCCGACCACCATGTTTCTCCGACAAACTGTTCCGGCAGCCGCTTTTCTTCCTCGTTACCTGCATCCGAGTTGTTTAACCCATTCGCAATTAATGCCACACCCGAGCAACTCGTTTATATCACCCAAACCTCACCTCAAACCCACCAATTCTAACTCGTCGGCCGAAACCCACTCCCCTTGCTCCGGCGACTGCGATTTCACAAATCCGGCACCATTTCAGGTATATCTTGCATCCATTTTAATCCTCTCAACATCCTACAACTCCCTAATCCATTAATTTGATCTCATTTCAGTCCAGAAACCATCAAACTGATCCAAAACCGCCGCACCTTGTTCTTCATTCAAATCCATACCAAAACTTCACCAAATTGTAAGTTGTTTATACCAAAAGAACCGCAAATCCATGGGGATTAAAAGCCCCATGGTTAATTTGTCTGGGATTACCATATTCAAACGAATTTGGTGGTTTTGTAATCTAGGGCTCGTATGGGAGGTGGGTTATGGTTCTGGTAATATGTTAAAATTATTAAACTTCAAGTATAATCAACAAAAGCGCGCCTGGTTCAGCGGCTGTGCGCGTGTGTGAGGTTGTTGTTTGTGGGATAGGTCACGGGTTCGATCCTTCTCCCCACCCCTTCTTTTTAATTAATTCCATTAACCACTTAAACCAACACTTTAATAATCTACTAACCTATTAATTGTTAAAAAAAATAGTTATTGAAGGTTAAGAAAATATGTATAAGTATATTTCACTTTAACAAAATTTAAGTTGTAAAATTTATACCAAAAACATGTTTTCTTTTATAAATGATTAAAGTTTCTAATTTTCATATAAATACATATTTTTATAGAATAATCGAACGTTCAAACTCGTTTAAAAACCTTGATCCGAAACGTTTGACTTCGGACTTAACTCCGGTTACCACGGTTCCAATTCTAAATTAAGATCCTTATACTTTTATATATTTATACATTATATAACTGTTATTAATCAAATGATTTAATTAATAATATGTATTAAAGACTAAAATGTATAAGTTTAAATAAAGATTCTAAGTATTGATACCAATATATTACTAATGTTTTCTAAAATGGTTTTCTTGTAAAATACAAAGTTTTAAAGACTAATAAATCGGTTTCGTATAAAAACACTCGGTTACGGTTCGTACCAAAAATCCCAAATCTCCGTAAATTCTTATTATTTCTATTCTAGTTTCTATACTATATGTTTTTCTAAGTTAGGATTCTCATTATTTAGGTGATACTAATATTTGGGAAATCCTCGGTTCCAGTTGATTTATTTCTATACCATTTCTATTTCGTATTCAAGGTGAGTAAATTCACTCCCCTTTTTACTATTACATTTTGGGGCTGAAATATGTTCAAATACTATACAATGTTTTCGTTTTCGTTTCTTTGTTTCTATTTTCAAATGAGATCATTAAATGTGTTAGTCTTGTCTGCAGCAAGATGCAATCCTTATGTGGTAGTTTAAAGTAGTATTGTTACTTAGTAATCCCACTGGTACAATGTTAGCGCTAATGGTTTGACAAACCCACCTGCCTGTACAACATCGATAGGTGATTTAAACCCGGCCATTCAATGTTACAAGTTACTATGTTACAAGTTGCTATGTTACAAGTTGCTATGCTATGTCCCTAAGTTGCAAAAATAATTATTGAGAACCTATATCGAGACGGTTACGTGACGGTTACTAAAAAGGTTATCTTTAATTTACAACATGAGTTGGTTCCTCATGACAAATGATTACAAGATGCTATACAATGATGTGTTCAATGTGTTCAATGTGTGTTCAAGGTGTCATGGTCGAGAATGTATGAAATAGCTATGCACGTAAGATTGCGCAGCATATTATGATGATCTCGGATTTCTATATTACTATGTATTCAAATTGTGGTTTACTCACTAGCTTTAAATAGCTAACTTTATTTTTACATATTTCAGGTGATGCATTAGTTTGATGTTATTGCGGTTCATTCAAGACATAGGATGCCTTGGACTTAGAATAATTGAACAATAAATTACTTTGATTGCCGGTCTTATTTCTGAATTTATGACTATTTATTCCTCATTTATGTCACAACAATTATTACATTAATGATATTAAAATATGCTTTTAGTGTGTCATGTGCTTTGTACTATTGATATCCAATTCCATATGACAGCCCGGTGTTTCCGCCGCCGGGCGGGGTGTCACAGACGAGTATTGAAATATCAAGAAGGAACTAGAACAACAGTTAAAAGCAACTTTGTGTAACAAAAAATTAAACAGTATATCAGTTTGTATGTATATGTTTTGATCCAATTGATTTTTAATTGGTCACAAAACCCCTGATCTGTTGCAGCCCATATGAAACTATTCTGTAACTAAAATCATCTGATGTTACTAAGAGGTAAACTAAACTATGCATAAACATGCACCGCAAAGCGCACGAAGGAATAATAATAGTTTAGATAATAAATAAAGAGCTAGCTTATATAGACAAATGAGTATGCATAAAAACAATATAAGAGTGTGTATTAAAAAGGGTTATTGTATTTAAACACCCTCAATTATTGGTCATTGGCCGTTGTCACCTCCAAGTATCACTTTGGCCAATAACACTCCCAACTAAACACTTTGGTGTCTGTATCATCAAAAGTTAACCAAATCACTAACGCCGTTATGTTTTGCTGACGTGGCACGGTGACGTGTCCTATTTCTCCTTACGTGGCACGGTGATGACGGCCAATGATCAACAGTTAAGGGTGTTTAAATCCAATAAGACAATAACCCATTATTTATCTATATTTAACTAGGAATTGACCTGCGTCACGTGATGCGACGACCAGGTTTTAGTTGGTGCATATGTCGTGTCTTATTTGTGACTTCGTCACATGTGTTATGTTATTGATTATCTCTTGCACGTTCTGGTGTAACATTATGTCTCGTACCTTGCAGCGTAACGCCGTCAAAGTAATTAAAAAAACTAACTAAAACAAAAAGAATATACAAAGAAAAAAAAGTTTAAAAAGAAGAAAAAAAACAAAAATATCAGGTCCTCGTGTAGATGTTCAATGCACATCAGTCATCACGACCACTTGATCCAATATGACACTGTTTTTTTTACGGCGACTTTTAATTTATGCAACCAACCGGTCGCATCCCCCACAATGGGGTTTTTCCTGGAAAATCTCACAGGCAGGATTAGAACCCTGGACCACCACTGTAAAACCGGGTGTCTTCAACCAGCTAGGCTGGAATCATTAGACCCAATATGACACTGTTAACTAGGATTTTTTGTACAATATAATGGTATAAATAAATTTTCACCTTTATGGTGTTTATGGATTAAATGTTGTCTTAATTCTGCCCAGTCATCAATTTTATTAAATAAATCGCTTACTCGGAAGTTCACTTGAAAAGATGTAACAACCAGTTTTGTTGATGAGATAAAATACTAGAGTCATATTTCAAATGTTATTCGACATGATATCTAATATTTACTAAGGTTTAAAGGTTAAATAAGTTAAAGTAAATGTTAAGGATTAGATATGCCATGTAAAATAAAGAGTGTATATGTGAAAAACTTGTTACAAATTCTCACGAGGAAAATTTAAGAAATGAAATTATATGGTTCAATGTTTCCTTCAAGTAATACTAAAGGGTTTAGTTTGTAAATATAATAAGAACTAGGGGCTAAAATAATATTTTTATAAAACTTGATAAGGAAAATATGAAATGACAGTGCATGCATGCGTATTTTAAAACAAATGAATGCCACAAATCCATTCTATTTGTGTTACACGTATAGCCCTCATCATTCCTTTTCCTTATGGCGGTTCATGCACTTCTATAAAAAAAAAAAGAGAACGCCAGAAAATATAGAAATATAGATGTGCAAGAGTTCTCAAAATTTAGAAGAAGAGAATAGTTAGTTGCGAGAAAACAAATACGTTGAGAGCGGTACATGTAGATTGAGCCAAAGAATTTAAGAGTTCTAGTATATTTTAGAGGCAAGTTTAACTACGACAAATAACGAATCACTTTTACGACAAAGAAGTAAGTACACTGATCCGTAACTTAATTATTTTTATGTTAATTAGCATATTATGCATGTTATTTACTATGAACTTGTAATATTTTGTAGAGACAAAAACATGTTTGATTATAATAAATATGCATGATTACGAGGAAAATGTTTTATGGTGTTACGGGTTTAAATTTGTGAATTGATATATAAAAAGAGGGGCAAATATATGTAAGGATTTCGGGTGTTGAAATCCCAAGGGGTTCGGGTGTTGAACTCCACATATATAAAAAGAGGAGCAAATATATGTAAGGATTTCGGGTGTTGAAATCCCAAGGGGTTCGGGTGTTGAACTCCACATATATAAAAAGAGGAGTAAATATACGTAAGGATTTCGGGTGTTGAAATCCCAATGGGTTCGGGTGTTGAACTCCACATATATAAACAAAGGATCAAATATATGTAAGGATTTCAGGTGTTGAAATCCCAAGGAGTTCGGGTGTTGAGCTCCAACATGTATAAAAAGAGTTGTTAATAATCTTCAAGGGATTTAATTAAATCCACAAGGAATCCATTTGAATTCCAGCAGAGTAATGTGGATTAAATAAATGATCTTTTATGTGTTAAATCCCAACCGAAGAATATGTATAAAAAAGAGAGGGTGTACTTACTTAGCGAAAGCTAATAAAAAATATTTTTAAATGTTTTCAGGAAAAGCATCTGTAAATGGTTGAAGCTTCATGGACGTGGCTGGACTGACAAGGAACCCTACTCTTGTGTTTTGTAAAATAAAGTCGTTGTAAAACAATCTAGTTTTGTTGTAATAAATATATAATGAAATGGCATGTCACTACGAGTGGCAAGTTTTGGAAGTAAACTGGGACCTACTCTGATTTGGATAAATATATTTATGTGAAAAAAAATAAAAAAATTGGGTTGTTTCAAGTTGGTATCAGAGCACGGTTCGAGGGATTTAAGTGTTTATTGTTTAGAATGAACACTTAAACTCGGACCATTAAGTGTTGTTGATTAATAAATGAGAGGGTTCAGTCCAGAAGCGGTCCAGAAGCTCAAAAGAGGAGTTTTGTATATGTGTAGAAATGGAAAACATATGTGAAAATTGAAATTTGTATGTTTTGGGCACAATATGATAGCTGAGAAATTATAATTAAAATAATATATTATTTTCATGCCTGGCCAGTATGAAAACTAATGTATTATTCTATTATGAAGTCTCAATAATTGTATTGTATCGAAAACAACAAAGAGTAAGTGGGGGAGTAAATATGCATAAATTGATGTATGTATGTATCTAGTACATCTTGAATGCATATATGGTACTTGATGGTCTTATATAAATTGTTATAATTAACAATATGATAATATGTGTAAAGGCCTTAGAATACTACCTTAGAAATATGAAAACGATTGTTGAAAACAATATGTAATAAATAAAATTATTTGTCTTAGTAAAGAGACATGGCGGAAAGAGGGGAGAATACAATAAATGAAGAAAGTCATAATAATACTGGTTATGAAAGATCAGTGACCTCACCTGGTCATGATAATGATGCAAAGCCTGTACCGGAAGAAATCCGCAGGCAAATAGCTGTTGAAGTTGGAAAGGCGTTTGAAGCCAATATTCCATATCTACTTGCTGAAATGCAAAGTTCTATAGGAATTATGTTAGAAGAAAAACTGAAAAAGAATGAACCATTAGTAGAAAAACCTCTGGAGATTGTGCAAACTCCAAAAGCTGATATTGGAATACGTCGATGCACGTATACAGACTTCATGGCTTGCAAACCGTTACTGTTTAACGGAGAAATAGATCCTCTGAAGAGCCAAAGATGGATAACAGCCATGGAGACTATTTTTGATACTTTACACTGCGATCCATCTGATGAAGTGATGTTCGCAACAAACCAACTTTGCGCAAGAGCTAAAGATTGGTGGGACATGGTTAAAAAGGAGAAAGGGAGAGAACAAATAAGGAATATGTTGTGGGAAGATTTTAAACCAATCTTTCTGAAACATTTTAGTCCACGCGTTGCAGTTGATCGTATTACTGAGGAACTCCTCCATATGCGTCAAGGCAGTGAAACGGTGGACGAAATCTTTGGAATATTTTATGATAAAGCAAAGTTTTGTCCTTCTCTTTTTACTACGGAAGAGATGTGGATGACTCGTTTCCATCTAATTCTCAAAACAGAAATCAGAGAATTTATTTCTCCTTCAAAATGTGGAAACCTTGAGGAACTCCTTAATTGGGCTCGAGAGCGAGAGATGGAGTTAAAAAGACAAGTCGATAGAGATGGGAAACGAAAAGCAGATATTGTAACTCATGCAACACCCGCAAAGAAAGCAAAAACCTTTTCATATGCAAAAGGATATGGTTTCAAAAAGGAGTCTGATAGTTGTCAATTCTGTGGTAAAAGACATTTAGGTGAATGTCGTTATAAGAATCCAACTTGTTATAAGTGTGGAAAATATGGACATTTAGCCCCAGAATGTGCTAGTCGTGTGAACCTGTGTTATAATTGCTATAAGCCGGGTCACATGAGGAATGATTGTCCGGAGTTGAGAGCAAGGGATGTCAAAATTGCTGAAGGATCCAGAACTACCGAGAATGTGAAGAAGTTGGAAGTTCCAAAACCACGAGGCAGGGCTTTTCAAATTACTGCGGAAGAAGCAAAGATTGTACCTGATGTCGTCGCAGGTACTTTTCTAGTAAATTCCCTCCCTGCATACGTTTTGTTTGATTCTGGAGCAAGTAGATCTTTCGTGTCACTAAACTTTGCTTGCCATAAATCCTTTGTTAGAAGTAAATTAGTAAATGTTCTAGAAGTCGAAATTGCTAGTGATAAGAGTTTCTTCGTATCCGAAGTATGTCAAAATTGTAAGATAATTATTCAAGAAGAAGAATATCCTATCGACCTAATTCCTATTACGCTTCGAGAGTTCGACGTAGTTATTGGGATGGATTGGTTGTCCCGACATCACGCATCGATAGTCTGCAATCAAAAGATAGTTCAATTTTTGTCACCCACTGGAAAACAAATTTGTGTTTATGGGGAAAGGAAGAACGACATTATCATTTGTACGATGGCAAAGGCTAAGAAATATATAAAACGCGGTTATTATGCATTTTTAGCCTATGTATTAGATAAAGAGACGAAAAATTTAGAAATCGATCAAATCCTCGTAGTTAAGGAATTCCCTGATGTTTTCCCTAAGGAGTTACCAGGCGTTCCACCGGAAAGGCAAGTTGAATTCAAGATTGATCTAGTTCCCGGAGCTAACCCTGTGGCTAAATCGCCATATCGTCTAGCACCAAGTGAGATGAAGGAATTGATGTCTCAACTACAAGATCTACTAGATAAAGGCTTTATTCGCCCAAGTGTTTCACCTTGGGGAGCGCCGATTCTGTTTGTTAAGAAGAAAGACGGTAGCATGCGGATGTGCATCGATTACCGTGAGTTAAATAAACTAACCATCAAAAATAGGTATCCGTTGCCTAGAATTGATGATCTTTTTGATCAATTGCAAGGTGCTAGCTGGTTTTCTAAAATTGATCTGAGTTTAGGATATCATCAAGTAAAGGTACGAGAAGAAGACGTACCTAAGACGGCTTTTCGTACTCGTTATGGGCATTACGAATTCGTTGTGATGCCATTTGGTTTAACGAATGCCCCAGCAGTTTTCATGGATCTTATGAACAGAGTATGTAAGCCTATGCTTGATCGTTTTGTCATCGTTTTCATTGATGATATTCTTATCTATTCTCGAACAGAAGAAGATCATGCTCAACATCTTCGTGAGGTTCTTACCGTGTTGAGAAAAGAAAAATTATATGCAAAGTTTTCTAAATGTGCATTTTGGCTTCGAGAGGTTCAATTCTTGGGTCACGTAGTGAATGCAGAAGGTATTCTAGTGGACCCTGCTAAAATAGAGACTATTATGCAATGGTCACCTCCGAAGATCCCAACTGAAGTTAGAAGTTTTCTGGGTTTAGCCGGTTACTATCGTCGTTTCATTAAGGATTTCTCAAAAATAGCTACCCCACTGACAAAGCTAACTCGAAAGGATATTAAATTCCAATGGAACCCAAAACAAGAAGAAGCATTTCAACTCTTGAAAGAAAAGTTAACTAAGGCTCCTGTCCTGACATTACCAGAAGGAACAGAAGATTTTGTAGTTTGTTCTGATGCTTCGCATGTTGGTTTGGGTTGTGTGCTTATGCAAAGAGGGAAAGTAATAGCATATGCTTCAAGAAAACTAAAGCCAACCGAAGCAAATTATCCAACCCATGACCTTGAACTAGCAGCAGTAGTATTTGCGCTAAAGATTTGGAGGCATTATTTGTATGGAACGAAATGCATTATCTATACTGATCATAAAAGTTTAAAGTATTTCTTTGACCAGAAGGAGTTGAATATGAGGCAACGACGATGGTTAGAGCTGGTTAAAGATTATGACTGTGAGATACTTTACCATCCTGGTAAAGCCAATGTTGTGGCTGATGCCTTAAGCCGGAAAGAGGATATTACTCCAATTAAAGTAAAGTCATATAAACTAATTGTGAGTTCAGATTTGTTTGATCAAATTAAAGTTGCACAAGATGAGGCCTTGAAAGAGGAAAATTTGAAACGCGAAAGAATCATTGGCCAAGTCCATCACCTTGAAGAAAATGATAAAGGAATTAAAGTTCGTTTTGGACGTATTTGGATTCCTTGGACTTGTAAGATTAAAACAATGATTTTAGATGAGGCGCATAAATCGAAGTATTCTATTCATCCAGGTGCAACCAAAATGTACAATGATTTGAAGCGAGAATACTGGTGGCCTGGTATGAAAAGAGATGTAGTTAAATATGTAGAGAGGTGTTTGACTTGTTTACAAGTCAAAGCTGAACACCAAAAGCCGTATGGAAAGATGCAACCACTTGAAATTCCATTGTGGAAATGGGAGCATATTACAATGGATCTAGTGACGAAACTGCCAAAAACGGCCAAAGGTTATGATGCCATATGGGTAGTTGTTGATCGTTTGACAAAGAGTGCTCATTTTATACCCATTCGTGAAGCTTATTCGTCTGAACGAATGGCGGAAGAATATATTAATGAGGTGGTGTCAAGGCATGGAGTGCCAGTATCTATTGTATCTGATAGAGACACGCGTTTCACCTCAAGATTCTGGAGAACATTTCAACATGAAATGGGCACTAAATTATTAATCAGTACAGCGTATCACCCACAGACAGATGGACAAAGCGAGAGAACGATTCAAACTCTCGAAGATATGTTACGTGCATGTATTATTGATTTTGGTGGCAGTTGGGACAAGTATTTGCCTTTGGCAGAGTTCTCTTATAATAATAGTTACCATTCAAGCATTAAGATGCCCCCATTTGAAATGCTTTATGGTAGAAAATGTCGCACTCCTGTGTGTTGGGGAGAAGTCGGCCAAAGAGAACTTGAAAACAAAGAAGTGGTAGAAGCCACAAATGAAAAGATTGATCAAATAAGAGCACACTTAAAAACGGCTCAAGACAGGCAAAAGTCGTATGCAGATAAACGAAGACGCCCAATTGAATTTCAAGAAGGAGACCATGTTATGTTGAAAGTTTCTCCGTGGAAAGGTGTGATTCGATTCCGTAAACGTGGCAAGTTGAGCCCACGGTTTATTGGTCCGTTTAAAATTATTGCTCGAGTAGGGCAAGTGGCATATCGTTTGGAATTACCAGAGGAGTTAAACGGAATCCATAACACATTTCATGTGTCATATTTACGAAAATGTTTAGCTGATGAAACGGCATGTGTTCCTTGAAATGACATCGAGGTGGATGAAAAGCTTAACTATGTGGAAAAGCCTGTGACAATTCTTGATCATAAAGTTAAGCAACTTAGAAATAAAGAAATAAATCAAGTTAAAGTACAGTGGAAATATCGGCGTGGTTCTGACACCACGTGGGAAGCTGAGGATGAAATGAGAAAATATTACCCTGAATTATTCAAGGTATGAAAAGGTTTCGGGGACGAAACCTAAATAAGAGGGTGAGAGTTGTAACAACCAGTTTTGTTGATGAGATAAAATACTAGAGTCATATTTCAAATGTTATTCGACATGATATCTAATATTTACTAAGGTTTAAAGGTTAAATAAGTTAAAGTAAATGTTAAGGATTAGATATGCCATGTAAAATAAAGAGTGTATATGTGAAAAACTTGTTACAAATTCTCACGAGGAAAATTTAAGAAATGAAATTATATGGTTCAATGTTTCCTTCAAGTAATACTAAAGGGTTTAGTTTGTAAATATAATAAGAACTAGGGGCTAAAATAATATTTTTATAAAACTTGATAAGGAAAATATGAAATGACAGTGCATGCATGCGTATTTTAAAACAAATGAATGCCACAAATCCATTCTATTTGTGTTACACGTATAGCCCTCATCATTCCTTTTCCTTATGGCGGTTCATGCACTTCTATAAAAAAAAAAAGAGAACGCCAGAAAATATAGAAATATAGATGTGCAAGAGTTCTCAAAATTTAGAAGAAGAGAATAGTTAGTTGCGAGAAAACAAATACGTTGAGAGCGGTACATGTAGATTGAGCCAAAGAATTTAAGAGTTCTAGTATATTTTAGAGGCAAGTTTAACTACGACAAATAACGAATCACTTTTACGACAAAGAAGTAAGTACACTGATCCGTAACTTAATTATTTTTATGTTAATTAGCATATTATGCATGTTATTTACTATGAACTTGTAATATTTTGTAGAGACAAAAACATGTTTGATTATAATAAATATGCATGATTACGAGGAAAATGTTTTATGGTGTTACGGGTTTAAATTTGTGAATTGATATATAAAAAGAGGGGCAAATATATGTAAGGATTTCGGGTGTTGAAATCCCAAGGGGTTCGGGTGTTGAACTCCACATATATAAAAAGAGGAGCAAATATATGTAAGGATTTCGGGTGTTGAAATCCCAAGGGGTTCGGGTGTTGAACTCCACATATATAAAAAGAGGAGTAAATATACGTAAGGATTTCGGGTGTTGAAATCCCAATGGGTTCGGGTGTTGAACTCCACATATATAAACAAAGGATCAAATATATGTAAGGATTTCAGGTGTTGAAATCCCAAGGAGTTCGGGTGTTGAGCTCCAACATGTATAAAAAGAGTTGTTAATAATCTTCAAGGGATTTAATTAAATCCACAAGGAATCCATTTGAATTCCAGCAGAGTAATGTGGATTAAATAAATGATCTTTTATGTGTTAAATCCCAACCGAAGAATATGTATAAAAAAGAGAGGGTGTACTTACTTAGCGAAAGCTAATAAAAAATATTTTTAAATGTTTTCAGGAAAAGCATCTGTAAATGGTTGAAGCTTCATGGACGTGGCTGGACTGACAAGGAACCCTACTCTTGTGTTTTGTAAAATAAAGTCGTTGTAAAACAATCTAGTTTTGTTGTAATAAATATATAATGAAATGGCATGTCACTACGAGTGGCAAGTTTTGGAAGTAAACTGGGACCTACTCTGATTTGGATAAATATATTTATGTGAAAAAAAATAAAAAATTGGGTTGTTTCAAAAGAGGATCGAGACAGGGCGACCCCTTTTCTCGGTTTTTGTTCTTGCTAGTGATGGAAGCGTTTAATTACTTTGACACGTTAGATTGCAAGGTACGAGGCATTATACTACACCAAAACGTGCATGAGATAATCAATAACGTAACGCATGTAACGAAGTCACAAATATGACACGACATATGCACCAACTAAAACCTGGTCGTTACATCACGTGACACAGGTCAATTTCTAGTTAAATATAGATAAATAATGGGTTATTGCCTTATTGGATTTAAACATCCTTAGCTATTGATCATTGGCCGCCATCACCGTGCCACGTAAGGAGAGATAGGACACGTCACCGTGCCACGTCAGCAAAACATAACGACGTTAGTGATTTGGTTAACTTTTGGTGATACAGACACCAAAGTGTTTAGTTGGGAGTGTTATTGGCCAAAGTGATACTTGAAGGTGACAACGGCCAATGACCAATAGTTAGGAATGTTTAAATCCAATAACCCTATTAAAAACAATATATGTTGATTTGGAAAATAATTATATAGATTTGAAGTTAACAAAAAAACTGCTTAAAATTATGCATGTTAATATACATACCATCTTAAACACTTCTTCCATCCACCTCAAAACTTCAATATCTTCCATTACTAGGTTTAATTTTAAAGCGAAACATAAATCATCAGATGCTAAACTACTACTTCAATTTCCATCAAATCAAACATACAATGAGTGAATGGGAATGTGCCTAAAGCTCACGTACGTAATAAGTGAATGCGAAGAAAAACCTAATTTATGTGAGCGTAGATTCCAAGATCTAGGTTTAATAGGAGAACATAACTGCATAAACTACGATTACTGTGAGGGGACCCAAACACAATAAAGAGAGTTATACTTGAACACTTCATAGCACATTCCTATAATGATCAGTGACATGATGTGAGGATAAGCATAACAAATGGTTAGTGATGTAGTGAAATCATTGGAACCAAAATGTTTTTAATGATTCTTAATAATCATCTATGTGAGAGATAAGTGGTGTCGCTTTGAATGGTTAGTGACACTTTTGACCAAACAAAATGACATATTGTGTTATTAGGTATGTTTTATTTGTATTCGAAAACACGTTATAATATAACACAATGGCATAATATAACACAATGAGCTGACTAAATAACACAATGAGTGGAAACATGAAAAAAAATTTGTTTTTTATTCATCAATATTATATGCGTTTTGAAGATAAAAACACTCGTTTTTTGTGTAATTTTTGTTAAAAAAAATAATGTCATATGTAAAGGTTCTGGACATTTAAAAAAGAGTTGGAATTTGAAAATAGGTCAAAGATTAATATACACTTGGTCTACCATTTATAGTTTCAACTATTTACCGTTATATCACTTTGTGTTTTAGGCTATTGATCTTCATTTAATATTAGATATAATGACTCATATGCATACTTAGACATTTTATAAAATTTAGACTTTTAGTTGAACACAATTCTACGTTACTCTTGTTACTTTAATATTTTACTTGTACTAATATCTTCGTCAAGACCACCTCTTTTAATAAAAAGCATATATTCACTATTCACATTACGGGTTACTCTTCGGCTCTTTCTTCCTCCCATGCATCGATCAATCTATGCATTAATACATGCATACACACATATTTATAATGCATTTATAACATATGTGACATTTACTAATTTATATTAATCATTAATGTGGTCCTTCACCACAGATCGATTTGCAGCAAGACCCTTTGCAAACATTTACTTTTCATTTCAAATATATTGATGTAAACCTTATCTTGAACCAGTGTTTCAAATGACAAAACGGTTTTTAATCAGGTGTTTAAACCCTAACGGTACTTCAATCAAATGTTAAAATTAAACTATTTGGAGCAACAATTAGAGGTAAGGTTTATATCAGCTGACTCGTATCCTCCTCCCGATCAAAATCTCTAAAACATCGGTTTGAATATCGAAAAAAATCAACAACCGTTAAGTGCACTTAACGGCGGATCACTGTAAGTAAAAAAAATTGAATTTGAGTCCACTGAAGAGAAGTGAGTTATGATTATTTTCAGTTAATATATATATATATTAGTTTGGATTATTAAAAACCATTTTATCTTAATAAAAACCATACAATTACAATTTCACGTACATGACAGGCTCTTCCTTCCTCTCATCAATCTATACATAAATACACACATATCTATAATGCATGATAACAGGTGTGGCATTTACTAATCTATATTAATTATTAATGTGGTCCTTATGACAAAAACTACTCATCACCACACATATGCAGCAAGACCCTTAGCAAATATTTTCTTTCCCTTTCAAATATATTTTTAGACAGATTATATAAAAAATCAATACTTTTTGTTTTTTCTCATAAAAATCTTTATAGATTTATAGCAAGACCCTATACTTAGCTGTTATTTTTTCCTCTATTTGTTAACTTTTATACGAAGTGCAAATAAAATAAAATTTTATTAGATGTTCATAATATCTAAATTTTATATTTTTAAGCATATTATATTAATTTTTTAGGGTTATTGAATTCAATCACCTCCAGCTATTGGTTATTGGCCGCTGTCACCTTTAAGTATCACTTTGGCCAATAGAACTCCCAACTAAACACTTTGGTGTCCGTATCACCAAAAGTTAACCAAAAATTAACCAAAAGTTAACCAAATGTGACTTGAATTAACCAAAAGTGACTTGAATTAACCAAAACTTTTGGTGATACGATGTCCGTATCACCAAAAGTTAACCAAAATTAACCAAAAGTGACTTGAATGGTTAACTTTTGGTGATACAGACACCAAAGTGTTTAGTTGGGAGTTATATTGGCCAAAGTGATACTTGAAGGTGACAGCGGCCAATAACCAATAGTTAGAGGTGATTAAATCCAATAACCCTTAATTAATTTTATTATTGTACTTCTCTTATCTAAGCCGACCATTTTTTTTCTTTTGTGTTTTACGCCTAGAAGTATGGCGAACCCTTTGCGCCTTAAGATGGGTCCATAACTGTGTGACCGACGGAGATTACTCTACCAACTAAGAGTTACTTAAGAAACATACAAATACAAATGTCTCAAATCACATTAAAACCAAGTCAAATGAATTTTAATTGGTTTCATTTTAACAGTGTTGGACCTCGAACACTCACCCACCCCACCCCCTTAAAAACATAAAACCAACACCCCCAAAAAAAATCTACCCCACCCTCAAAAACCTATACATACCCCCCACTCTAAAATAAATTAAGGCTAATACTAACCCTAAAAATTAAGATGGTAAAGTTAGACCAAGACAAGACAGTTACAAATTAGGTATTGAAATGAGTTTAATTGAAGTTCGTTTAACTTAATTTTAGGATGATTTAATTATTTCTTAGGTTTCCTAAGAAAGTTAATTTGTAGTGGAATTTTCTAACTTGTCCGGTGTTTGCCCTTTAGACCAAGATCACATTTATTAACATGATCCTTTTGACGAAGATATTATTTCTACATTTAAAATAGCATAGTTATGTTTTGTACTAGTATAAATCCCGCATAACACACGGATGATTTATCTAAAAAATGCATAATTTTTAATTTTTTTTCTTCTAAAAGATGTAACATTGAAAAGTAGTAATTAAGATCTAAGCAATGTAAAATATTATTTCTAAAAATTCCTCACCATAAATCAACGTATAGGCCATGCACTACACATTTTACTCAATTTTAGCTACTTTGGGCTTATAAGTTTATCCACCTCCCGCACATGACAATATGACATCGGATGAATCGGACATCTATCTAATAAATCAAACTTTTAGGGGGCAATTTTTGGAGGGATTTTTTTTCTATAATAGAAAGTTTAGGAGGTAAAATTTAGCTAAATTTTTCACCATGCAAGTTGATGGAGCCAACTCCTTAAATGTTATATATTTACAAATTGTTAAATATAATGGTTATAATTTCTTTATAAATATTACTATTTAACCCGTGTGTAACACACGGGTATTAAACCTAGTCTATCTAATAAATTAAACTTTTAGGGGACAATTTTTTGAGGGATTTTTTTTTCTATAATAGGAAGTTTGGGAGATAATAGCTAAATTTTTCATCATGCAAGTTGATGGAGCCAACTCCTTAAATGTTATATATTTACAAATTGTTAAATATAATGGTTATAATTTCTTTATAAATATTACTATTTAACCCGTGTGTAACACACGGGTATTAAACCTAGTCTATCTAATAAATCAAACTTTTAGGGGGTTATTTTTGGAGGGATTTTTTTTTTCTATAATAGGAAGTTTGGGAGGTAAAATTTAGCTTAGCTAAATTTTTCACCATGCAAGTTGATGGAGCCAACTCCTTAAATGTTATATATTTACAAATTGTTAAATATAATGGTTATAATTTCTTTATAAATATTACTATTTAACTCGTGTGTAACACACGGGTATTAAACCTAGTCTATCTAATAAATCAAGGTTTAGGGGATAATGTTTTGAGGGGAAAAATATTTTCTATAATAGGAAGTTTGGGAGGGACAATTTAGTGAAAATTTTCACCATGCAAGTTGATGGAGCCAAATTCTTAAATGTTATATATTTATAAATCGTTAAACGTAATGATTATAATTTCTTTATAAATATTACTATTTAACCAATGTGTAACACACGGTTATTAAATCTAGTAATGATAAATAACTGGATTAGCAATGATAAATATATTTAAACATAAATACAAGGCTAGATTTGTTATTAGCACAACATTTATTCTACCATGTACGTGCTTTAATTTATTGATATGAAGCAATCCCAAACTTGAATCTTTGTTAAAAGCCCAGTTAAAAAAATCTATATCTTAAAAGATGACATGGAAAAGCAGCAATTAGTTAAGTAGGGAAAATATTCAACCATGTGGGAAAAAATGAGTTTCTTTTTCAAAAGTAGTGTAGTTAAAAAAAATGTTTTCAATTATCACTTTGAAATATATTTATCAATGTAGGTATTTTTTTTTTCTCTTTCATTTTTGGTATATTGGTTTTCACTGGTCTCAACTTTCACCTTTTGTATTCTACCGGTTCAACTATTGAATTGTCCAAACTTTTATCACTAAAAAAGTTATTTTTACGTGTGTATTTTTAGCGTTTTGAATTTACCTACACATGACTTCCACATATAAACGGAATTTATTCAGTTTTATTTTTGGAGTATCAAAGTTAATGAATAAATATTGCATTTCTATCATTTTTTTATATGTTAAAGATTTAGTTTTTTTTCTTCTTGCGAGAAGAAAAAGAAATAGCTAAATTCGTTATTTTTTAACCAAAAACGTTTTTAACTTATAAAAAACGTATAGAAATACAATATTTATTCATAAACTTTAATATTCAAAAAATAAAATTGAATAAATTTCGTTTATTTGTTAAACCTGCATATGTGGAAGTCATTTGTAGGTTATGTTACTTATACATAACCTACACATTTGTAGGTAAATTTAAAACGTTAAAATTACATACGTAAAAAATATTTTAATGATTTTTTTTAGTTTATACCTGACACATTTATATGTAGGAAGTGAATATATTTAAAAAACTAAAACATTGATAAGTTTTTTTAGTGATTTAGAATTCTTCTTTTTCTGCTTGCAATATATAAGTCTTCTCAAATGAACTTAATCATATATGTATATAGTAAGGATCATTACAGAACATTTTTTATTGCGAGAACAAAAAAAATAATTTCTAACATTTGATTTAAGTTACTGGATATTCTAATATTACTAATTTACATATACATAAATTAATGTGTCCTTTTATATATATATATATATATATATATATATATATATATATATATATATATATATATATATATATATATATATATATATATATATATATATATATATATATATTACCAAGTCAAATCTATCCATTCTTAATATCTGAAGTCCTCAACAAATAACCTACCATCTCTATATCTTATTATCTTGTCCATCTACATGGTAATGCTTTTAGAGAGAAACAAAATTAGAAAATTGCTTTTGAAAGTTGAAAATGACTAGTCACATGGTGGGCTGCTCATCCCTCATCTCAAAGATTAGTACATACATACTAATGTTTTCAGGATCGGATCAAACAGTAAATCAGTCGTTTTACTAGTAGGCTGCTCATCCCTCATCTCATCGATAAGTACATACATACTAATGCTTTTGAAAGTTGAAAATGACTAGTCACATTGTATCGGTTTTAAATAGTATAAATAATAAATATATATATTTTAAAGTATTATAATTTCAAATATAAGTTAGACTCTCAAACACAAGTATTTTAAGTTTTAAAACCATAAAACAAACACATTAATCATGTTAAACAAACATTTAAGTTGAATACTACGAGTTTAAATAAAGATAATCTAATTTTAAAGACACAACCAACTTTAAAAAAATAAAAAAATCAATTTTCAGATCTGATCCAACTGGTTCGAACCGACCGAGTCATTGTGCTAAAAACGAACATATATGGACCGGTTTGGTGTCGTCTCCAAATTCCGATTCAACCGGTTCAACTGACCGAACCAAGTCTGAAAACATTGATAGATACTCAAATATAATTGCTATATATACACAAGCATAAGGGAAGTATATAACATTATTATTTATGTGGTCCCATGATAAAGTCTATAAATAGACAAGCTAGGTTCATTACCCCTGAACAAACACATATGTCCAGAAATCCTACCACAATAGTCATGAATATTATGAATTCAATATTATTTCTCGTTGTTATCACTAGCACGAGCTTAATTTCGTGTTCTTCTTCTAATAATGAACAAGCTGATATATTTATGGTCGTGGACGATCAAATATCCACCACTAGGGCGGGGATGACTAAGGCTGGTCTTAAATTTTATCACATGCATTTATGATTTTTATGTACATTATATATGTTAGTTTATTATATGCATCTTGATAACTTAACCAACATAATGAGATATACGTGCTCATTATAAATATATTATATTCTGAACTTTAGACTCTTATCTCTAATTGATATCGGTGTAGATTATCTTAGTTTCCTACTCAAACCTATGTATATTTATAATGTTGTTAAAAATGAAATTAATAAAAAGTATTTTCTGGCTTTGTTCCTCTTTGTAGGTGGTCGACAGTCCTGTTCAAATCGGACAAGTCAAGATTCGAGATGGGAAGTTATTAACACTTGCACGCTTTATGAAAAACATCCAACAAGAGAGTGTAATTAACAATCCATGCGTATATGAAGGCCAACCTTGTGGTTACTTTGATCCGTGTTGCGGTAATCTAATCTGCACCGATATCATCCAAGGAAAGTGTGTGCCTCCCAAACCCTGCATAACTGAACACCAGCCGTGTGGTGTCTTGGATCCGTGTTGCGCTGGGCTTAAGTGCGACGGGTTTTTCCAAGGAGAGTGTCTTCCCGCTTTCTGATCACCTACAGTCGTGAGCATATGTAGTTCACTTTGTTAACGTTGGGGGCGTGTGTTTGTGTGCATGTGAAACAAGCTAACTAATATATGTATGAATAAATATTGTTGGCTTGCTATAAATAAATGTATGTATGTATGTTTGTGCCGAATAATGCATGAAATTTGATCTTTCATGTACTATGAACAATCTATAATAAAAACAATTAGTTTTTTACAATAACGTAAATTAATTGGTGTTATATGTTATGTTATTTTGTTTAATAAAAAGTGCTTTGAAAAACTTACTATTTTAACTTTGACAGTATTTAGCGTATTGCCTTAATTTATGCATTATTATTGTGTTGATTATATGAACATAACGAATCAAATGTATTCTAAGGTCACTAGGCCGGGTCGTCACTTTGGCTTTCACGGCAAATCACCATGTCGGGTCCTTCGGCTTCCATGCAGTACGTTTGTTGTGTCCGACGTCATTTTTATAGTTTTCAGCTTTTAAAGTCGAAGTTCTTTGCGTTTTAGGCTACCTTTTCGACGTATTAGTGGTGGGTACTTGGGGCTAGACTCGTGGCTAGTCATTTTGCATGATTTCGCCACTTGTGGCTTAACATGAGATGAAGGGCAATGAACTGTATTTCAAAAGATGATCATTTAATCACACATCCTAATATATATAGTAAGTGCATCAAGTCGTTACACCAACCCGCAAATGAGTTGGAATAATAAAAGCTAGACCCTGTGACACTAAGATAGATCGATACAACACTTATTCTCTCCGAATATTAATATAATGATGAATGATCATTATAATGTTGTATATCACAACTAAAAATAAAACAAGCTCATATATGTTAGTTGTATCTATGGATATTGCTATTTGGGTACCTTGTCTTATTTATCAAGATCATCTTCTATTTCTTTGAAGATTCGGTTCTTGAAATCTAACGCCATTCGTGGTAGACCGTCTCGAAGTTGTATCTTGGGTTCCCAGTTTAGCAACACTTTTGCTTTACTAATGTCTGGTTTCCTTTTTTGAGGATCGTCAGCAGTGTTCTTTTTGAATTCTATTGTAGCATTCGGGTCAATCGTTTCTTTTACCACCTAAATGAATCGTCACTAAACAATAAACAATATATCAAGAAAACAAAACGGTTTGTTGTTCTTGTCTAAAGGGTGACCCTGATGCGGGTGACTAGTGACCCTCAATCAGACGCACTAGGGCTCCTTGTTTGTATCAAATGGTGACTTTGACTCACAAGTCAAACACGGGTCAAACCTGAGCAAGCTCTAACATAGTGAACTCTCCCGGATTGCCCAAGTTGAAAGGTCCGATATGCTCGCCTTCCATGAGTGCCATGAGCCCCTCAACCTAAGTATTGTTATTATATGAACAAAAACATACTACAAAAGTTCAAACTAATATATCAAGCGTCAAAACAGGAACTAATATCCAAAACTGCATATTTTTATATCAAAACAACATAGTACCAGATCTGAGACGTATTGAAAGCTCCGGGTTTGCTTTCCATCACCATAAATGGTCATGGGTTGTTTGCGAAAGGCTTGCGAGACAAAGTTGCTAACGACACGACCATCATCAAGACACATTCGAGGACCATAAGTATTAAAGATACGTGCAATCCGAACCTACAAAAATGCCAAATTTTTTGTTAATTTATAGTTGTATATGCATTTGCTGTTGTGCTACACTCGTTCAATCGCACTTACTATACATGATAGTTGAGTGGTATACCCCACAACTAAAAGGTTTAGGGTTCAAATCTGCACATTGCAAGCGCTCTTATGTATTTATTTTAAAAAATCTAGAAATTATTTTGAAAAGGCTACACACATGACCAAATACAAAATAAAAATCACCTCAACACCTTCGTTTCGACTATAATCCATTGTTAAAGTTTCGGCTGTTCTTTTCCCTTCATCATAGCAACTTCTAACACCTAGATTATATCATCATGAACATTATAGAAAACAAAATTGCAAAGAAAACAAAATAAAGGAAGATCATACATGTAAAGGTTCACCTATTGGATTCACATGTCCCCAATATGGTTCCTTTTGAGGATGCTCAAGCGGGTCGCCATAAACCTCACTAGTACTCGTGATCAAGAAGCGTGCATTGATTCTTTTCGCAAGTCCAAGCATGTTCAAGGTGCCAATCACATTCGTCTTGTAACAACACGAGTCAAGGAGAACAAATTGCTTCAATGTTTAAAAGAAAATTACATTCAACATGAAAATATGCAAATTCATGAAAAAGGTTTCTTTTAACATAAAACAAGTACCCCTTCCAATCACAGAATACACACTTTGACTTTTAAGGTCAATTAATAAGTTACAAAATTGAAATTCAAGTGAGTTTCTTTGACCATGTTCGAATCCTGGAAACTTGACAAGTTACAAAATGGGCTACATTATAAGCAGAAACAAAGCTAATGCCGAATTTGCCATAACGATATCCGAATCAAGAAATTCGATTACCACTACGTTGACCATTCATGAGTCAAGGCCTTTTTTGTGATATCATCTTTTAAGAGCTTTTAAGCAATACCCAATTCAAGAAACCAAAAAAGATTTCAAAAACACAATCTTTTTTTATGAACTTAATAATAATAAGAAAGATTTAGAAAAGGATATGATAGTCTTGATAGGATTGTATTTGTAATGAACAGGAGAAGCAGGACAAGCTAAATGATAAATTTGATCAACCTCCAATAAAATAGGTTGAACAACATCATGTCTAATTAATTCAAACATTGGATTATCCAAATGATGAGCCACATTTTCTTTCCTACCAGTAAAATAATTATCAATCACAATAACTTCATCTCCTCTAGCCATTAACACATCAACCAAATGGCTGCCCACAAACCCTGCTCCACCCGTCACCAGCGTTCGTATCCTCCTATGCATGATACCGCCAGGAACTTGGACCGTTGGAGGGCGGTGTGTGATGGTTCTTTCGCGGTGGGAGAATGACATTGATCTTGGCATTGAGGGCATTACATGGGAATTGATATTATAGGTGGTAGTTGTGGTGGTTGTTGTTGTGGTGATTGTGGATAATGATGGTTGGAATATAAAGATAATGGAACCAATCATGATACCTATTAGGATGAAGAGAAATCTTTGCTCATTGAAAATGTAATTTAAGGGTCTTCTTGATGATGAATGTTTGAATGATTTAGGTGAGTATGGTGATGTTTGATTATTAGGCATTTCTTCATCTCTTCTTGGATTGGTATGTGATTGTTTGTGTAATTGTTTCATGTTGTTCATAGTTTTTAGGAAAGTTTTTTTGAAAGAAAAATGTTGGGTTTTGTTAAAGGTATGATCATTGATCAATCAAGGTCATAGAAAAAGAGATTAGTGATGGGTGTAATTGTTTCTTGAATTTAGCTTGGGTTTTCAAGATTTGTACATGATCATTAGTTCTTGAAATTTTTGAATAACGGTTGGAAAAAAAGGAATCAACAACACGAGCTATTCCTAATGGCTCTAGTCGGTTGAAAATATTTCTTTAGTTTAACGAAGCAAAATAAATACAAAATCAAAGTTCAAAAGTTTAGCGATTTTATGGTGTATGATGATTAATACCTTATTTGTAAAGATCATATTTGTTTATGAGCATCGATCAAGTCATGAGCATCGGTCATTTAGTTATAAGGATCATCCTAACATAAGAAAAACAAAAAGGACTACGTGTCACGTTAGCAATAGTCTTATCATATTATGTAAACTAGTATAAATAGAAGAGATTTTCACTTGTAATAAAGGATTGATATTGATAAACACTCTTAATTCCCTACCAAATTAATTATTCCTTCTAATTTCCTAATCCATCATGCTCAATCATTCCTAGATCAATGGATTCATACTATATTGTATACTAGGTTTAAAACTCGTATATACATACGGAATAAATCTAAAATATATAAATAAAAAGATAAAGTTCAAAAATATAGAACACAATAAATAAAGCTTCAGCAACCGGATTGATTGAACATGCTATTAAAATCGAATACTGGTTATACACCATACTGAATTTGAAATTAGGGTTTATTTATAAGAAACGAAACAATAAATAAAGCTTCAACAACCGGATTGATTGAAACCACAAACGTATTACCAAAAATATAGAACACAATTGATTGGAAATTATTGAGTGAGAGTTGCCGTAAATAACGATGAAATTTTGGAGCCCAATTTGACCGTTCAAAAAAATTTCCCTCTTAAATTTACTCCCT
Organism: Tagetes erecta; assembly: GCA_030867185.1. Taxonomy (NCBI): domain Eukaryota; kingdom Viridiplantae; phylum Streptophyta; class Magnoliopsida; order Asterales; family Asteraceae; genus Tagetes; species Tagetes erecta. Next base: position 1,301,629 of record CM061489.1, on the reverse strand, counting down.
AAAAAACTCTGAAATATTAAATAGATTATTATTACCTTAATTAGCTACTAATAAATGAGAGTGGTGGTGGTGGGCACTCTCATTTAGCCCTAAACTTTACTAATTTACACATTTAGTCATTCAATTTAAGTTTAATATATTTACGACTTCGATTCTGATTTGAACTTATTATCGTTTTAACCCCAAATGACTTAGTCAATCTACAACTTTGACGCCTCTACTCAACTTTGAAATGTTTATGCTTTAACATCTTGGCTTTGACTTAGTTATAATTTTGACATCTATATTTGGATAAAACTATGTCTTTTAATATATGACGCATACGACTTTATACTGTAGCATGTGAGATATGAAACTTTTTATCAACGTGTGTCACGAAATTGCATACGCGAGACCCCAGCCACTGCACCGCACGACCTTGTCACCTACATCTAGTTACTAGTTTAAATAGCAAGGTTGGTGATTTCGACCTTGCAATTTACTCTTTGACCCCCATATGTTTCAAGTAATGAATTTTTCTACCCTCTAACTCAACTTTGACTTATTTACGACTTTGGGCCTCTAACTTTTACTTATTATCATTTTGACATCTGATAACTTACCTAATTTACAATTTTGACCATCCTACTCTACTTTGACATATTTACGAGTACTTTACCCCTCTGTTTTGACTTTAGTTATCATCTTGACCTCAATGTTTGGATGCATCTTCGTTTCTTTAATATGTAACGCAATACTACTTTACATCATAATGTTCTAGACATGAAACTTTTTTATCAACGCATGTGACAAAGTTATGCGCGCGAGACCCGGTCTTTTACTAGTCATATGTTAATAATAAATTTATTTAATGTACTTGGGTAAATTTTTCTTAAACGATAATTGCAATTAGAACGCGAAGTTATGCCTTATTACAAGCCAAGTATACTAATACTTTAGACAATATTTCAACCCTCAATCAATGTAATTATTACATACTTAATCTTGACCTTCATTTTCATTCTATTGGTTATATATGTTGCTCTTTGAAAAAAACAGTGTTATTAAAAATTTAAAACCAAAGCAGTTAAACAAACGTATCAAACAACAGTTCAACTGAATACAAAGGTTGGTACGTCACCAACCTTCCAAATTAGAGTTATAGAGAATAGAATATTTAGTCTTTCATACAATATATTGATTGAGTCGGATCTTTCAGTCTTGATCCATCTTCTACAACTAGCAAAAAAACGATCAATAGTAAAATCTTGATCTTGAAATGACGACACTTGTGAAACTACAAAGATGCAAAATACCTTTATGAAAAAAATTGAATGTTAAGTAAAGAGCAGCTGGTCAACTCTTGACCCAACCAACCCAAAGTGAACATGAGACATTTCTTCTGTACAAGTTTTTGTATCTGGTGAATGTGTAAGGTATATCATCTTTATGTTGTGTTCCCTATTTACTGTCAAAGCCACCACCCTCACCTGAGAATGAAATCAAATCCTGTTACTAAGTACTTATAAAGATCCGTAGTTTTAATGAGTTTATTTCCACAACTTGATAATATGACCCGTACTGACCCGAACTAACAACTATCCACTTCGAACCAAACCAATTTTCATCATTCACTCAACACGTTGACCCGCCCATTTTACCACTTTAATGCATAACCAATGCTGAACAAGTACAAGTCGAAAGGTTTTCAACTTACCAGAGTCAGTTTCGTGTTTTCTGCTATGATAAGTGTCATCTTTCGTTTCTTTCACAACTTGATCAGATTCCACCCCAGCAATATCCTCTGTACAAGCTTGATCTGTCTCCTTGTTACCTGAGTTTGGTTTCGACGGTTTGTCGTCAGGGTCTTCCGACTTCTTGTTCCCACTGAAGTCTTCTGCTGCCAAGTGCAATTTTTGGCATTTTGTCATTAGAGTCTAGAAGAGGTTGATCCAGGTTATTATAAATTTACAATCGTAAGATTATCGTTTTTTAAATTATGCTTAACAAATTGGTTCATTATGAACATTTTTCTAACATGGACAAAAAAAGGTGTTTGTGAGTCAACCAAAACCAACCTATACTAAAAATTTTCCAGTTTGACTAGGCCTGGCAAAATAGACCCATTTTGATAGTTTTGGGTCACATTGGGTAATCTTTAAATCCATGTTGGGTTAGTTTGGGCCATAGAAAACTCAATAGTGGGTCAAAATCTAACCCATTGGGCTGAAAAAAAATACTTACGGGTCATGATGGGTTGAGTGAAATAGTCTACGGGTCATGATGGGTCAAGCCTAAAATCATGATGTATGCTATTGTTATTTATTCATCTCGGTTTATAAACTTTTTTTTAGGTATATTGTGCTGCAATTTTAAAGATTGGTTGTGATTAGTAGCATATTAATAGTTGTTTCTTTGATGAAAAATTTATGAGTTTGAGAGTTTAAAATGCTAGAGATATGTGTTTGTGTTTGTGAGTGGAATTGCTAGAGATATGATGGGTTTAAGACTTTAAGTTAATTAGTTAAATGAGTTACCGAAATTATAGACTTTAAGTTGATTTTTTTACCCGACCCGTTCTGACCCGGACCCATCCTGACCCGACCCGTTCTGACCCGTTTTTATAACAACCCATCTTGACCCGGACCCGTTCTGACCCGGACCCGTTTTGACCCGGGTAGCTGACCCGACCCGACCCGCCCGTTTTGCCAGGTCTAAGTTTGACCCAAACTCATTTTCATCAGTTACCCAACCCATTGACCCACCCACTTTACCACTTTAATGCATAACCAATATGGGACAGGTTGTCAGTTGTCACATGTCAAAAGGTTTGTTTTTTTAACTTACCAGGGCTTGTTTCGTGTTTTTTGTTATGAGAATTGTCATCTGTTATTTCTTTCAAAATTTCATCAAATTCCAACCCAACAATATCTTTTGTGCAAACTTGATCTTTCTCATCAATTCCTGAGTTTGGTTTTGCAAGTTTGTCATCAGGGTCTACTGGAATCTTGTTCCCACTGAAGTTTTCTGCTGCCAAGGGCAATTTTTGGTATTCTCATTAGAGTCTAGAGGAGGTACAAACTTCGACAAATTACCTTTAAATGGGTCGATCCCGGTTAATATAACTGTAAAATTATAGTTTTGTAAATCATGCTTAACAAACTGATTCATTGTGAACTTTTTTATAGCATGGACAAAAAAAGGTGCTCGTGAGTCAACCCAAACCACTATGTACTGTAAATTTGCCATTTTTACCAAAACTCAGTTTCATCAGTTACCCAACCCATTTTACCACTTTAACGCGTAACCAATGTGGGCCAAGTTGTCACAAGTCAAAAGGTTTTCAACTTACCAGAGCTAACTTCCTGTTTTTTGTTATGATGATTGTCCTCTTTCATTTCTTTCACACTTTCATTAGATTCCAACCCAGCAATATCTTTTGTACAAACTTGATCTTTCTCATTGATTCCTGAGTTTGGTTTCGACACTTTTTCATCAGGATCTACAGACTTCTTGTTCTCACTGAAGTTTTCAGCTGCCAAGGAAAATTTTTATATTTTGTCATTAGAGTCTAGAAGAGGTAGAAACTACGGCCCATTACTTATGAATGGGTGAACCCTGGTTATGTTTTTCTCTCTATCAGGGTCAAATCAAATACGGTTAGCTTAAAATAAAACGACATGCAGGTCAAAAGTCACGGAAGCTGTTTTTTAATGCATAAAACCTCGTAACTAACAAATTTTTTCAGAAATACTATATTAATACTATTATTATTATTGAAATAGTATAACTTAGTTAATCATATTGTACCAATTAGCTATAAAAGTTTTAACTCAAAATTATTGTGTCAATCCGTACTAGTCTACTAGAAAGTATCGGTTTTGGCCTGAATTGTTTTGGTATGTTACCTTGCCCGCCCATTTTGTAACCTCCTAGAGTCTAGTAACTTCTCGTGGTTACCTGTAGAAGCTTCAGCTGTTTCTCCAAGCTCACGTTCTGTTGTCTCAGTGTTCATACCAGTTTCTTTTTGTAAAGATGATGTCACCAATTCTTTATCAAGGTCCAATGTAGAATATTCATGCATTATGCCTTCTTGGCCCTTTAATACCGGTAACTGCTCTTCGCTCTCTTTATCGTAGCCCAATGGCATTTTCCCCAAAGTTTTATTCTCAACTTCTGAGGTAGGATTCGATAAGTATTTGTCAAACTGTGATGGTTTCTCAGACTCCCACCCTTTAAAGTTATGCTGCTTGTTTTCTGTTGATTTAATATCAGTTTCCATGTTTGGAACAGGAGAGTTTTCGCAGGACCCGCCTAAGGGTATATATGGTTTTTTTCTAGGAGACTTGATCAAGTTTTGGGAAAAAATGGACTTAAAATCTGGTATGGCACGTGCAGGAGATAGAACCATAGCTCCTTTAGGACTTCCTGCACCTGGGGATAAGAAATCTTCATTGGTTGGGATTTCAATCCTTAAAATTGGCCTTTTGTTGATACTGAACTCTTGCTTAAGTTTTTCAATAGCATCGCACAGCTTGTTAATCACTTCAGCTTCTTCCCTGTACAAAGTTTTAACATACTTCAATTTAAAAGTAATAAAACAATAAATGCTAGAGATGGAAATTTTTTTAACATTTTACTTATTATAAATTGGATGATTTGGATTATGTTTTATTGCCTATGGGTTAAGCAAGTAAAATATAAATATAGCACAAAAGGGTAGAGGGAAAGTCACACAATGTGTATTTTAATGCATACGCACACCCCTTGTTCGAAAGTGTCCAGTTCAAGTACGCAGTGATTGAGAAAAAAAGGATGCAAATTCCAATAAGGCATAATAAACTCCAAAAGAACCATGTTTAAAATTTCATAAGTTTGATAGAATCATTCTTCAACTTGGATAAATAAATGATTGGTATGCCTAAAAATCAACCTAACAAGAGGATCAAGAAACATGGCAGAATCAAAGGCAAATGTGAGTGAAAAAATGTTTAAGCCATGTGTCAAACATTGAAAGGATTAGGCATACTTTTAAGTTGATCTGCTACGAATAATTACTCTTCTAGAGCGAGTCAAAGCACTATCTTAACCTTTCAGGCTTTCAATGCCTTTTGTCCTTTTTTTAAATAAGATTTTAATGCGTTAATTATAACTTAAAAATATATATCACTGCAATAGTGATCTAACTGAACAACAAAATGGTTTAGGAGACCGTAACTATGTGCATAAATTTGACTTTTGGCAACTTTCAACTCATTTGACCCTTTTGAAATAAAACACAACCTAAATAGCCTCTTTCACAGATTAATGAGTCAAAACAAACACCTCTTCTCAAAAGTGAAGTTTCGTGTGTTTGTAACAAAATAATGAGTCATATGATAAGATTACTAATTGGGCTGATATCATTATCTACTTTCCCAATTACAATCACAACCAAACCCCATTGCTTATGTAATAAAAATATGTTTGTTTTAGATTGAAATCGGTATATTTCAAACAGGATCGAAATTGAAGTCAACAATCTAAGGGATTCAACTTACGTAGAAGCATCATCAATTGCACTATAAAAGTGCTCTTTAATGTTATCCACGGCATCAAAGATGTTCATAACCTGCACAATTAACTGCTAATGTAAGGTATGATGCAAATAATCAAAATCAACCACTATTGACATTTCAATGTTGAGGTGGAACCACACCTTGGCTTCCGCATCCAGGTATTCCTGCTCAATATTTACCCTTTGCTTGATATCTTGCAAAAATTCTTCATCTGGATCGATCATATACTGATATCTACAATAGACCAAACTCTAGCACAATTTAATATTTATTATAAAAGATTTTGTGTAATTTGAAATATATGGTGAACAAGTGCCACTTTTATGATGGCATTCACCACTGATTCATTGTTCTTTTTAGGACACTTTTAATGGACAATGAGAGTATGATGAACCAGTCACCATGTACCCTTTCAAGCTCTGTAGAAGCTTCCTCATATTGGCAATAGCAGGCTTCAGTTGATCCTAGTAAGATTAATGATTACCAAAGCAGTCAGATCAAAAAATAAAAAAACTACAGTGATTATGATAAGTTTTAAAGTACCTTGTACATAGATAGAAAACTTGTAACCACCTCTATAATGTATGCTTCATGAGTCTGCAGTTGATCACTTAAACATGCCAGAATACATCATAATCATAAAGTTTGTCATGTGATACATGATAATCTAGGAGAATCAATCAAATCGAAAACTATTTATAAAATGTTCGCTCTTATAGAGTACATACTTGACCTGCTTGTCACTTTGACTCACAAATGAGGACTGGAAAGCCCAAGTAGATTCCAGAAAATTAATAAATGCATTACAAGCATCTGCTTCTGCTCTATATGAAACAATTGTATTTGAGAGTTCATCTTCCTATACAATATCATTTACATAAGTTTACATCACAAAGAGAAATATTAGAGGTCAAGATGGGTGGGTTGAGTAACTGGTCAAAGGGTTAAACAGGTTGAGTTGGGTTACACCCACAAACACTAGAAGTATTAATGTTTGAATGATTACAAAAACAAAACTATTACAATAAAAACTAAATCATTTGATTTAACAATATAGATGGACCAAACAACTTTCACCCCGTTCGACCGGTTTGACACATTTGATGTGTCCCTCTTTCCAGCTAAGTTTCTTTTATTTGACCTATTTGAGATAAAACACAACCCGTGTCCTAAATGTGATATACCTTGAAGGATACTAGGCTAAGAAAATCACACCTTTTCCTTTAAGTGTTGAAAAAACTCATTATTATCTTCATTAAATTGTAACCGTTCTTCCCGGGCATTTTGAAGACGAGTTATTGCAGCAACCAGTGTGCTGTTAACCTAAACAGACAGTCTAATCAGACATAACATGGCGATAATGGCGCTTATTAGTAAATTTTTTATTAAACTGTTACACGATGAATCTTTAGTTGATATAGTGGTTGCTAAAAGACGAAAGAGGAAGAAGTCAGAGACAAATAGATATATTCTGATTACTTCCTCTGTCTGAAAATTGTTGTCCAGCTTCAAAAAATCAATACTTATGATTTACAAATTTCCTGTTTTAACCTTAATTGCGATTATCATTAAATCCAACCAGTTTTCAAGTCTGTGTATCTTAAAGACATTACAGGTAAACTGGCATTCTCTTAATTAATCTGCCTTAAGTGTACAAACTTAGATTGTGCGGTTTTGTGTTTGTGGACAACTATTTTGAGATGGAAGGAGTACTATATTATCAGAATGATCAATAGTCCTGTATAAACAAAAAAAAATATTTTGAACGTCGACAAAAACAAAAAGCTTAATGACCAATAAAAATTAAGCGTTTAACTTTTAGATCATAACCATTGTTGCAAAAAGTTTTTAACTTGTACTGCAAAAAATGCCAAATATTTCAAATTCTCTCTTTGTTAATAGAACTAATTTTTTCTTCTATATTTCATTTGACAAATTTCATTGAAAGGGAAGAAGGCTACCTGTTTCAGTTCAGCTTCAAGTTTGTCTCTTTGCTTTTCAATCGCACTAATTTCAGCTTCCAAATCCTGAAAAATACCATGATATTCAGCCAGCCAATGTTTTTGCAAGGCAAGAAACATCACACATTCTTAAGATATTTAAAATAGAAAGTCATCAACAGAAGTATGGAACCATGGTTAGAACTCAGCTTAATGTGATGCGTGCAATTATTGTTTTATCCAGTTGTTGTCGTCGTGTTTGTTATCAGTTAAGTTTCCGGCTGCACTTGCTATATATATCATATAATTTGATAGATGGAATTCCTACTTGATATTAGGGTTGATAGTTGGTAATGAAAAGTTGACAACAAGGCTCTATTCTAGGAGTCAATGTGGACTTTAATACATTATGCTGAAGTGAGCATCCATTAGTTCAGTTACGATATGTAATCATCATTATTATATTCATTAAATAGAAACATTCTTGGATATATCATTTTAATTGGATATATTTTAGTCTTCTTGGCCCATCATGTCAAACATCAACATCACTTATTCACTTGATCAGTAATGTAACGCAAGCAGTAAGGCTGTTCTGCTACTATCAGAATATGTATAAAACATGCATTCAAGAAACTTTCTTCCACTACTGGCTCAACAAAAGAGTGTATTTATTATTATAGCTGAAAAACAAGTAATTTCTGATTATGCAATGAATTGATGCAACAAACAAGCCCATTTTGATAAACTTTATTGTAAGTTAATGGAATATATATGCAAATAATAGATAATTTCCAAAAAATCAACACACCTTCTCAACTTGGCTGACTTCACTGGTTCTTGATAAACAAAAAGTAAGAATTTCTTTTTTTTGTTCCCTGCCAAAACATCGGTGATCGTTTTACACTTCATTATTCACATAATACTAAGTAAATAGTAAAACAAATTGCCACAGTTCACTGCACATAGAAATTAAATCCATCATAAATGAGCGACATCGAAACAATTACAAAAATGCAAATCCTATCATCTGTTTTTCAGTTCAAGTTCATAAAATTTCAAGTGAACACCACTAAATTACCCTTCATAAGCATGGTTGGTTCTTGAAAAAGCTTGAAAACTTACAAGTGAAAATGGCATCTTAACTTAAACTTTCCATTTGGGTAGCCAAAAAGAAGCACCAAGGCATATATTAGAAAACTAAAAACACACAATCTAACTTTTCCTTGGGACACATACAGTTACATTAACACAGACAGAAGTAAGTGATAACTAATTACCTATGCTCTAACACACGCTTTTCAGTTTTGTAAGCTGAGTTATGAAGCGATTCCATCAGAACTTTTAATTTATCAACCTGCACAATAATTAGATAATCAGAAGAAATACAGTTCTTCGATAAACTAAAAGTAGGATAAATACCTGGTAGAATTGGTGCCTATTATGAAGCGGTAAGTTATTTCCATTTCATTGGTACTGATAAACATATGATCCCTAAATACATGCATGTTTGATATTTTCTCTACTAGTATTAAAGTGTCATAACTACACATAAAAGAATTGTCATCGAAAGTGCTTGCCATTTGGTGGTCCTAAAGCTAATTATATAAACAGAAAACAAGAAATATGCTAGATAGGTCCCTGTTATTGGATTTGGTTATTTGGTTGTAGGATCATATATAATCCAATAAATAAAGTCATAGGGTAACAGAAATGCATATTAATTTCAAAATATAGAAATATTAGCCTTATATGTGTGCAGTGAACACACAATATAGAAAAGAAAAAAACATTCAATAGATATGTTGACTAAGCTGATAAGAAGGACGGCCCATACTTTCTCAGCATGAGTCTCCGGTGTATCCCCTTTTTTCAACATTTTCTTCTTTTGTAAAAGTGACTTCAATCTGCAGCACAATTGAATGTGAGCAACAGATTCTTTTGTATCCTGCATCAAGAAAAATGTGTTTTCCATAAATTTCAGCAACTGTCTACAGAATTAGAACCGAAGGGCATTTAACCCAATTACCCAATGGTATCCGGATGTGGTAAATGGTGCTCCCTCCCCTTGGGATTGAGAGTTATACTCCTGCGGTGAACAGTGGAGTAAGAAATAGGAATAGATTAGATGGGTGTGTGTGTGTGTGTGCGTGTGTTGTCTTTCTATAGAAATCTACCGAGTTAGAGCATTTTCTATTGAACATTCACCAAATATTGCTAATTTTGAATGCAAGATTTAATTATCAATCATTAGATCAAAGTAAAGTTGTCAAAAAGACGGCGGTGTACATATTTATATTCAAAGTGGACAATCAAATTCAGAGTGTAATCAAACATGATTAAGATTAAAATCATGTCCAAGAAAAAGCCACATATTTGGAATTTTACCATTGCTGATGTATTGTTTATTGCTTCAGAACAAAGATCACTGCTCTCACCATCAGGCTTATGGCATTTCATTCTATTCAAGCTTAGTTGTACTTGGGAGATTTCAGAATCTACTCTGATGGCAGATCAAAAAAGGAGTAGATGTAATAGTAGTTAGCAGTTAGACAAAAGTACAGGTTTATACGAAATAGCTTAATGAAAAGTAGTTTAACAGATCATTTAAAAAGAAGAAAGAACTCATAGTAAAGCAAACAAACAAGTGTACCCAGTAAACATACAAACTGCATAAAGTGTATATAAGAAACACAACTTTACTCTCATCTACATTTCTACACCAACATCTCTCCCATTGATAGAGCCTCTTAATGATTCAGATTTTGCCAAACAGCTAGTACTAAACTAGCGATAACTACTTTAAGTGGTTAAACTGGTAAGATCTGCAAATAGTTGTAAGACAAAGCTAAAACACATCTATACCCCCCTAGATATCCCTCACCTGTATCCTACGTCTCTAACAAATGCTATCACCGATCATGTCCACTCCCCCTAAAAAGCCCTAAACTTTATACTACATCTCCAAGAACTCATAGTAAAGAAACAGAATAATAAGAAAATTACAGAGATGAAATAAACTGCAGACTTATGCAACTTTTTATAAAGTTATCATGTAAAAGTTCTATGAGAAACCCTTGCAAACCATAACTGTCTCACTCTTGACTTACATTGCCGTGTCAGCGGTTACTTTCAGCCCAGTAACCGCAGTTTGAGCAAAATTAAGTAATTCTTCCCTCCTTACCTGAGACAAGTTGTGGGACATTTAAAGTCAAGCCTGTAAATTCATTAAGCTCGAAAGGGATTAACTGCATAAACAAGTAACCAACTTTGATCAAGACTTCTGTTTTGGAAAACCAACTTTTCTACACCAGAAAGCCAGAAAACCCATCAAAAGTTCCAAAACTATGATATTAGATAACCAACTTTTAAAAGTTTAATTCAAGGTAATCTTGACCCAGTAACCTGTCAAATTATGATGTGAAGCTGATGTATCTACCTTTTGACCATGTTGACTTATTTTGACATGTTAAGTGGCTTATCTAGAATGGTTCTCTTGTGTAATTTCCGTAGCCTAAAATAAGTTGGTTACCACAAAAAATATAAATCTGATCGAAGTAGGTCGGTCACCTTTTTATGCAATTAGCCCTTCTCAAAATTGTCCAAGTGATGATATTACCAGCATTTCACTATCATAAACTGAAAATGCTTTTGCCAGATCTTTTATATTTTTCACAACAACATCATGGACTTCCCTCCCTCCTGTGAGACATAACCTACATCCAGAGAAAGGGCAAGATACTAAAAACTCACTTGATAGTTGAAACCGTAGATTCAAAAGTATTTCAATGAAGATCTCAACTTGTGAAATGATAAACCTTTATGCATAAACCAAAGATGGATTGGGCTCCAAAAACCATAATATTGAGAATAAGAAGATCCAAAAAACAACAAAACCAAAATCATTGGGATAGTGGAGAATTGGTACCCAAATATTTCATGCAGTAACAATACTTCCTCCTCGCTTGGTGCAACAAGAATCTGATTCATACAAAAGAGTGAACCTGCGGTTAAGCTTCATGAATCAGCATATACAAAACTACTGATATGGTATCGAAAAATAAATATTATCAATAAATCACAATTTTTAGCCAACATTGATGGTAGTAAGTCACAGACTAATATACATACTAGAGAATAAATCATTTCAGCTAATACTTACCATAGACATTGTCATGCCTTCGAGAGCTTGACTCTGAAGAAAAACATCACGAAAATTCATGGGCACACTACCAAGATCAGAGTCATTATACAGAATCTGTTGAAAGAAAAAAACATATAACAACGGATATATCTATAAAGAATACAAATAAATTACAAATAAGCAATCAAATATAAAGTATCGGAATCAAACAAAACAATAGACTACTATTTGTACCCACATTTAACCATATTTTCATTTATTATCTCGTTTTTGGTTTATCTGTTTTCATTTGCATTGAGAGATAGAATCGTTTTAAACACAAAAAATTGTAATGCAAGGTGAAACTAACAAGAGAAGCACATTTTCATATGTTAATATTATATTAAAAAAAACCTTGTATACATATTACATCACACAAATACACAACTGAATGCAATAATAAAAGAAAATAAATTATGTCCTCTTATCTCACTTACCCTAGCTGTTTTTCCTGGAATAACATTCTTATCACTTAATAAATGAGGATCCTCAGACATTTTCCCATAATTCTCAACTGGACTTCCATTCAGTTTTTCATATTCTTTTAGAGCAAATAACCACTTTTTTAGCAACTGAACTCTTTCTTCCCCTTTACAAGAAACAGAAACTTCTTCAAGCTTTTTAGCTGCATCACTAAAGCTTTGTATGTTCTGAGGAGCCTGCTTTTTTACAAATACAAGGTTTTAATGTTGCAACTGTCAGCTTTAAAGAATTACGTGACAATACAATACAAGACAAGATAATTGTTGTACCAAATGAGCAAAACTCAAGTGATCATAAGTAGGTAACACTTGTGTGCTCAAATGTTCAACAGTTGGATTTCCTGATTGACTTTTAGCCACTCAAATGTCTAATAATACTTTAATGTATTCAGTTGGTTGTATAGCTTCCAATTTGTTCCCTGATTAATACTTGTGCACTATATTTACAAGCATAACTAGATCAACTAAATCATCAACTAAACTATTAGGAGAAACATATTAAAAACTAACTTCACTCAAAGTACACATACTTTCAGAAATAATACAATTCAAACATTCTAATGGTTATTTGATGTGATCCGCGTTTGAAAACGATAGCATTCGCCCTATATGTTATGTTTCTACCGTAGGAAATAAAAATTCTCCAAATGTAGGCACTATATCTCTGAACTAACAAAATCTAGCTGATATATGACACGCTTAGGGTTCTTATAAGCACCTAAACACACTAACGGCATTTCGGTGTGATCTGCACATGAAAACGGTACAATTCGCCCTAATTTATATGTTTCAGCTGTAAAATCAATCTACGCAAACAAAATAACAAAACAAATACTAGATCAGTGGTTACAAACTTACAATACGATCTGTAGAAACACAATCGTCACCGGAAATATAATATCCGGCGTGCTGAACAACGCTGTCGGTGTAAGTACGAACAGCGGCTCTGAAAATGGCGCCGCCGGGTACTTCGGCGGCTTTGTTCATGGCCGATCGTATCCATGACATGAACACAGTTTGAGTGGATTTGTTGAGGATGATGACGGAGGTGAATGGCGGAGTGCGGTGGTGGAATAATTTGACGATCGAGAATGAGTCGGAGTTTGGTTTAACGTTTTGTTCGTACGTATGGCTCGTTTGCCGCTCATTTCGCTTCAATACTGTTGTGATTAGTTATTTTGCATCTACACCCCTCAATATATTCATCATATATGTTTGAGAGTACTCGTGTACATTTCGAGCACGGGCGCGGTCCTGAGAATCATCAAAAATCTAGAAGCCGAAAAAACCGAACCCTTGAAATAATAACTCGTATCAACACTTTTTATTTTTAATAGCGGTGATTTATGTATTAAAAGTTAGTTACACCAAGTTAGTAAATAAATATCAGTGTCTCGCATTCATTTTAAACAACTAAAACGAGAGATCATTGGCTCGTATCAGCACTCTATAGGCAATAAATTAGCATCTAACTAATTTAATTGGCCCATAGTATAACTCTTAACATCAAACTAGTTTAATTTGGCTATAAAGTATATAATATATATAGGCATACTCAATTAAAAACTTATTTTTTTCTTGACAATAAAAACCTATAACTTTAATGAATCATAGAGAGGGGCATACTGTTTAATTTTTTATAATATAAATTGACCAAAGTGTTTATAATTCAACTAATTTAACACCTATTCAAAAAAAATGATTCGTGAAATCGTTTGTTAAAATGTATATATGCACCGATAATATGTGTTTGTGTACAAGTATAGGCCATGGGTGGTCGCTGGCATTGACCTCTTTTTGAGCCGGACCTGAACTCGGGTTGTAGCTATGATGGACACCATTTTGGAAATTGGTTGGTTTAACAAAAGTCACAACCAGTTTGGATTAAAACTAGCTTGGGTGAGGAGAATGACCGGGTTAAATCGGGTTTAAAACGTCTTACTGGGTTCACTTCGGTTTCAACATATATGGTTAAGAACAGATTTCAAACCTACAGGTTGGGTCGGGTTGGATCCGGTTGGAATAAAACTGATTAGACAATGGGTCGACTTGGGTTGGAACCAATTTGGAACGAAACCAGTTTGACAATCAAGTCTGGTTGGATTGTCGTCTACAAATCGGTTCAAAAATAGTCTAAACTTAGTTATAATGCATTCAAGATGTGGTTCTTTGGTGATAGTAGTTGACAAACTTTGAATATGTATAAGAATTGATATTGTTAGATTAAGCCTAGAATTTATAGCACATTTTGTACACCATTTAGACATGCTTAAGAACCGATATCATCGTATAGAGGGGGCGTTTGCTTCATAGAACTACACTCTTGCTTCATGACGTACAACAACTAATGACGATTTACGAGCAAAACCTAACCAGTTTGGAAAAAACCACCCCAGAGCTTGGTAATGAATGCTAAAAAACTCGTCTCTTCGCTCACACAAATTACAAGTCGACATCTGGCAATGGCATTCTCCAATAGTTCCATGAGTTATAGTCTTCCTGCAAAAAAAGTAAGATCTAATGCATTAGAACTAATTTCGGGCTATTTTTGACCCGTTTACTTTTTTAGCTATAAATTTGGCCCGTTAGAGAGAACGAATCGAACCTGCTCAACCATTGACGTCGGAGGGAACATATCATTGACTAATGTGTGCAAGGATGTGTATGACTTCCCCTTCATGTCAACCCGATGACTAATCGCTACCTCACCCTAAATTTAAAAAAAAAATATTAATCAGAACGAGAGTAACACGTAAATTTACCAAACTACCCCTATTAACGTTCTAATTTTCAGTTTGGTCAAACCAAGATATTCAACTAGGAAAAGAATTACCTTAGGATTAATTATGAAGATTTTACCCTTAGGGATCCCAATTTTCCTGTAGCTAAGCTCATCGGTGTCTCGGTTACCGAACCCTGCGTAGAACGGGTTGTAATCGGATGGAAAAAGAGCTTTGATATCCTGCAAAAAAAGTTTAAACATTTTAAATCAACAATAAGGTTCCCAAATCTTGTCACCAAACATGGGTCAAATGAAAAGAAAAATGTTTTATTTTTGTAACTTACTTCCAAACACGCGATTTTGAATTCATGAGGCGCCCTTCTAATAACTGTCACAAGGAAAGAACATATTAATCCCATACCGATAGTTACTTTTGGTTACAAACCAAACGACCACTTATTAACAAGAAGCACTCACCCTCACGATACAATGAAGGAAATAAACCATCGGGTGAAATAACTACCGGACCGTTAGGTAAAGCTTTTCCATCCTACGAAAATCACATGATTGATGATTTAAAAACGAGAATCATATCAATCAAAATCTTTAATGATGCACAAAAATTAACTCCAATGTAATTTAATACATGTGTTTGACTACAAAGTCTCAATTTTAGGCTTGCTACTTAGTTTAATGACGATGTTTGACTATTAAAAGATATTTGTAAGACTTATAAATTGTGCATTGAGTACCTGCTTGAGATTAAGAAGGAAACTTCTAGTGAGATATGCTTGAACAATTGCACGAGCACTTAAAAACAGTAATTGATAGCCGTTTTCCTGCACATTGAAATATAGATATATACATCAAAAGGTGTACAAACTTAAGACGTTTCATGAACGTTTCATTTAACACGCGGCTTAAATGAAATACTAGAGAGTGGGAAAATGTGCATGTTGAGTCAAGTGTAAAAACATGTAACTTTTTGTGCGGGTCAGGTTGGGTTGAGCCAGAAAAAAAACAACTATCTTCCAAAAATCTTTCATAGAAAATACACTCTAGGGAGGACTTAACCCGCTCGACCCATTTCATTTAGTTTTTAAATTTTACACATTTGACGCATCAAAGAAAAATCATAATCCTAATCAACACATTCGTATGCGAAATATGTACACCTATAGTGGCCATTAAGAGAATTATTATGTGCTATAATATATAAAAATCATGAACGATAACAAAACCTTTATAGCGGAAAAGAGACGAGCTACTCCAGATTGAGTCCAATCCTTTCCAACTAAGGGCATGAACTGACCAAGAACATCAGACCTACAAAATATTATATTATATTATATTACACCACATTAAAGTGAGTATAAAATCTGCAGAGTAAAACCATGAGTTCAATATAACTTACTTTGTGATTGTTCCGTCAACATCTGATATCACAATTCTTGCATTCCACTTCCACAAGTAAATATGAGCATCAACCTACATAAATATAACGCAATTCACATAATGTTTAGCATAGAACGAAAGTAGAAAAAGAAAAAAAAAATCGGAACTCAGAATAATAAAAAGAACCTTTTGCACTCCTAAAACGCGGGTTGAAAAAATAAACGAAACCATGTTTTGTCCATCTTTTAAGTTCAATGATGATATTTGCTCAGTAGTGGGAACTTGGGTCCTAATAAATTGCTTTTGTGGAGACAGGGAAGATGTTGGGGTTGTTTCTACTGGTTGTGGGGAGTCAAAAACCGATTCTGAATCAAGAAAAACATCTTCACTTGAAATATTACTACTGTTATGGTCAAGCGTTTTAATCCGTCTAAAAGGAATGGGCCAGAGCCGCCATATACGGCCCGATGGAGTTGAAACGAGCCCAGTGCCTTCATTGGGCCCACTCGAGTCTACGGGAATCGCATCCTTGGACTCAACCGGCATTTCTAGCCCATACGCAGCCATTCCAAGAACAATGTGAGCAACTTTATCCCATGTAAAGTATTTATCTTCAATTTTAACTACTAAGCTGTCATTTTTAATAATTGATGCTGCAGAAATTTTAAATTCTTCCTCGGGTATGCGGTGGGCGTTAAAGGTTTCAGAAGCTGTACTCAAACCCATACCGGGACGAAGCAAATTCCCGCAAAGAGATATCTCTATCCCTGAAGAATTTATCAATTTAAAAAATTTCAAGTTAGTTTAGAGCAAAAATACAACTCTTTTTGTCTGGCGTTGACCCAGACCGAATATTATTATAACCTGTTATGCTGTTACCCAAACCAACCACCTGTCCATCTTTTCACCTCTACACAATTCTGTTAAATATAATATCATCATTAGGGGTTTATGACCATCACTTACTTGTCCGTCTTGGTGCATCAAAATTTTCATTATCATCATAATATGATTGAGGCTCCTCAGTTACAGATGCGGTGCAGCCATCTTCCATTTCAGGCCCATATGGACTATTTTCGCCCCGTTCAAATTCTTCACCGTCTAGATCTTTAACAACTTCAACATCAGAAACTTTATGTTCAGTATCCAGTGGATTCACCCCTGTAGATTCAGTTTCAACTTCTAACTTCACAGATTCGACGCTTTTTACACCTTCGTCACTTTTAACCTCAAACTTTAAAGATTCGACCTTTTCAACCCCTTCGGCACTTTTAACCTCTAACTTTAAGGACTCGGCGTTTCCAACCCCCTCGTCACTTTCAACGTCTAAATTCAAAGATTCAACGTTTTCAACCCTTTCACTTTCTTTTCCTACTTGTAATTCTTCAATATTTACCTCATGATCACCACCATTTTCGTGCTTTCCCAAATCATTTAATGCCAAACAGCTTTTAAAAACATCTTTCTTTACATCACTCGGTGAATCATTAACAACACTGACTATAGATAGTTCTCTCTCCAAATTCACCACGCTTCGAGTTTCATTGCCATTATCTTTCGGTCGACTAAGATCACTTAAATATTGAGCCCATGTAGATTCATTACTTAAATCCAATTCACCTTCAAATTCCGGGCCTTCAATTGGGCCCAAATGAAACTGAGGTGTGCTTAACTGCACGTTTTCGGTGTTCTCCTCAGTTGATGTTATGGGAGCTGACAAAATTTGACCATCAATGCTGAACAAAACAACTTCAGAACTATTTGATTCCAAATCATTTTCTAAATTATCAAACCGATTAGACCCGAAATCCGACAACTCAATTGAACCATCTAGAGACGATGATTGTTCACCTTGAAATTCATAAAATCTCTTTTCACTATCGGATTCTAAGCTCTCTGCGTGATCATCTTGAAACTGAACCTCTACATTATTGTTTTTCTCAGGGGTAAAATCGTCTTTTCTAGACTCTAACGAACTGGCCAAATCTTTTACATCACTATCCTTCTCGGGGGCAACTTCTTTGATAAAATAAGCTTCACCCGAATTATCAAGATACATATGGAAATCGGCTTCTACACCATTAACTTCAATTTTTACAATTTTTTCCGCCCCTTTAAGAACACCTTGAAATTTCCCAAACCTAACATACCATGGGGTGCTCCTAAAAGATCCATCTTGTTGTTGAACAACAATTATGTCAACCGCTCCGCCAAACGGGTGAAAAGGGGTTGCAACAGAATATACACTTTGGGAAAGGTAACTTCCCACTCTACTTATCATTTTATCTTTCTTTTGATCAAAAGTCAACCCTGAATGTTTGTTGACTTTTGCACCACTAATCACAAAATCAAACGCCCAAAAATGTCACCTTTACAATACCAATTAATTATCCTCAAAAAACTCGTTCGGGTTATTATAAAAAGTTCAAAAAGCTCAACTTCTTGTAGTATCGTCTGGATCAAGAAACCTGCAGACAATACAAAGTTCAAAAACAATTACATGATTATAAACACACTTATCAAATTCTATGGAGTTAGCTTCAAGTGTACTAAACGGATCTTTTGTGTGGGATTAAGTGATAATTGTAACTTAGAGTCACCATAACTGGTTTGTAGTGTTTTGATAGATGATTAGTACAACCTCATATGTGTATTCATAAGTCACATCCAAACACTCCCTAAGCCACTAAAATCAACAACCATACAAATGAAAATTGATACAAAATATGTCAGAATTTCAAGAAAATGCCAGAAATATGATGATCATATGATCCTCCATGTAATGTAAGCATAGAGTTCACAAGTGTACTATAACCCTAAAAAACAAAACTTTAAACTTTATAGTTAATAAGTTCAAATAACCAAAAACTTTAAAATAAATCAACAAACACACAGATACAAATTACCAACTTGAAGAAATTGACTTCCTTTTGTTGATCCAAGAATAAAAAATTCAAGATTTGATACATAAACTAAAAGAAAACATATCAAATAACAAGATAAACACAAGATTTAAACCCTAAAACCAAGAACTGAACATGATTAGCGCCAATAAACTAAAATTTTGAAAAGATTTCAAGAAACCCAACAAACTGATCAAACTGGAAACAAATGATCACAACCCAGTTCATAATTAGTACAAAAGATTCATAAAGTCAAACAAAATTCAAGAAATGATCAAAAGTACATGTCAACTGCAATCAAAAGTTAAAACCCTAGAAACAGGAATTGAAGATGATCAATCAATATAAGTTGGATTGTAGAAAGAACTGGAAGAACCCAAATTGAAACTTACAGATAAAGATTTGTCAAACTGGTGTAATTTGACTTTGAACCAAATCAAGAAACTGTCTTGTTCATTCAAAAAATTTAGCCGATTTTTCTCCCTTTGTCTCACCTTGTAAAGAGTTGGCGTTGTTATCGGAGATCGTGTTAGTTATATGTTGTGTTTATGTTTTAAGTTGGCTTCAAGTTTAGGACTTTTAGTTGAGTGTTGGAGTTGAGATATGTTTGTCACATGTTTTAATCTTTCTAATTTTTTTCTCAATTTTCTATATACTTTTAAAAACTTCTCTTAACTTACTACGTTAACTCTCGAGTTTTATTGAGAAAGAATTTTGAAGAAAACAATCTTTTAATATGTTTAAATCGAGTTTGAAAACTCGTAAGTATTTTTTCATTTTAGTTTTTTGAAATGGTTGAAAAAATGTATTTCAAAAGGAACAAAAACGACTTTTTTAATATAAATTTACTAATTTATCATTATGTTACACTTCTTACATGAAGAAGCTAAGTTAAACATTTCTTTAAATAACAACTTATTGGTAATTGGTTTTTTCATCACAAAAGCTAATTCAAACATGTTTTGATAAACTTCTTTTGAAAAAATCAAACGTCAATACCTTCTATTTTGATATAAAAACTTTTATATGAAATCAATGTGTCATAAACAATGAAATATTGAATACTTTTTTTTAAAGTACATAGTACTTGACCTCAAGGATTAGATTTGAATGGTCCAAAATTAGTCTTCGAAATCAGTGATCACCATTACATCAAAAAAATGTTTCATAATTGAAAAAAAAAAGATTTGCATGAGGAACATGTGTTCATAATTAACCCATTATTGAAGTCGGTAAAAATAACACAATTTTGACATACTTAATATACAATGGCTTATTAGCAAATAGTATATTGTATTTGATTATTGCTTAATACATCAACTATGGCATACATGCAAGAAAAATGGTATAAAAGTATCTTTGTTCAGTTTATACGTTGAAGGTAGTTTGTGAAGAAGTTTTTTTTTCTTGTCACGTCAGTTGCCTTTCATACTTACAAGACCCAACTAATAACCATTTTACACGCTTGTTTTATCTAAAACCAGCTCGCTTTCATTACGAGTGGTAAGACAAAAGGGGCAAGATAGTCGTGCAATGAGTCATAACAAGATAAGTTGAACTGTTGTATTTGTTTTACGTGAATTAGCGGCTAGATTAAGCAAAATTGTCTTTACGTCAGCTAGCAGCTAGATTAGACAATACAACGGTTGTAGAGGCAACATGATGAGGTGTTTGCAGCTATGGTGCTGTCAACGTCAACTCACAGGTGATGCTAGTATCAAATAACCAAAACCTGATTCAAAAACACCACCAGTTGATGTTATATGCTTTGTGTGTCTTGCATCTAAAAGTGCTTTAAATCAAGCGTGTAGTAATCACGAGTTGGACTTTGATTTGTATATGTATATGCTTGTGTTGTAATTTCAACCCTTTAAATTAGTTTTGTAAAGATAAAATGGCCAAGTAGACAGTTACTACTTGCTAGAGGTGGTGAAGCATGGTTCATAAACCATGCGGTATATACGTCCTGGGGGGAGGAACTATTTAATGCAACTTATGAAAAGATACAAAAAGAACAAATCCGGGAACAAGACACTCTTAGATGCAATGCAAGCAAGATGGAAGATCTTAAAATCTTGACGACTAGCACCGATCAAATGATCATCTTAGTCGAAATTATCAATCTTGATGGGAATGATTTTGTCTGCAACTTTGAAGTGTCCCACTAAACGAGCGAAAAACACCATTTGTTGTTCAAGTGTGAATTTAATGTTTTCGGCCTGCACACACACATCAACTAATCAGCTTCTTTTTATCTTAAAATGTAAACCAAAACGACATATGATATATAGTTCTAACCTTACGGAAACCATGTTGCTCCCCTTCATACTCCACTAAAGCAACAGGCAGTCCTTTGGCTTTCAATGCTTGATATATTTTTCTTGCTTGATCAGGGGGAACCACCTGCACAAAAAATGCATCAATAAATCAGAAGACGGAAAATAATGGTGTATGATCGTAATTAACAAGACGAACACAAGGGCTTTGAAGCAACACGATTTGGGTCTAACTAAAGTTGTTGATTTGGCATTTTTAGTTTGTATAACACATGGCATCTAATGCAAGCTACCAGTTCTTTTTTGCATGTGGCATCTGATGTGACGGTTGGCATGACATCAATTTACTGGTATAGTCAGTTAAATGGCAATGATTCTAAAATCGACAAAAAAAAACCCAATGACCAATTATGTTATTTATCAGGCATAGTTTTACAAGGGTGACGAAAAAAATGAAAAAAATGCTTCCAATACCTTGTCTTCCAGTCCTTGAAAGAGGATTATGGGGCAAGAAAATTGATCAACATAATTGATAGGTGATCTCTCAAAGAATTCTTTTTCACCACCTGTTGCAAAATTAATATACAATCAATTAGATAGTAATTCATGTACACAAGTTCAGATTGCTGAAAGCCATTTCAATGTAAGAGTGAAAGTTAATAATAATTACCAACAAGATTATCCATGTATCGGGACTCAAATTTGTGGGTTTCTTCTTTCAACAACTTCAGGTCAGCTACCTGACAAAGACGATTAAAATATGTTAGATATAGTAGTATATAATGAGTATGCTAGACAAGTCAAAATGGGTGATTTACAGTTCACGAATTTCAATATGAAGTTAAATCACAAAATAAATGAGCACTTACACCATATAAAGAAGCTCCAGCCTTGAAAGTTTTCTTAAACGCAAGTGCAGCCAATGTTGTGTAACCACCAGCAGAGCCACCAGTTATGCATAGTCTTTCACCGTCTGCTTTTCCATTATCCACCTGCACAAGAGAAGCGAAATCAGCATGGTTTGAAAAAAAGCATATATATGTAACCAAATAGTTATTTTTAGATGGACTATGTTTGTGGTAAAATACCAAGAACTGAGCACAACTGCAACAATCATTAACATCAACTATACCCCAGCGCTTCAATAGCCTTTCACGAAATGCTCTACCATAACCTTCAAAACATCATATGATCCAACATTTAGCAGCTAAATATGAGTTATTAATGATTTTAGAAGTCGCTAGAACAGGCTGAACAATGAAAATTGGGCATGTTATGGAATGGGGCAAAACAGGCAGGTTGGGTTGGGCTGACGATGAACACTGTTCTCCAATTATTAATAAAGTTTTGACTTAATAACAATTACAAAAAGTGTTTCATTAAAATATAAAATAAAATGATGTGTGCGCTTTAACAATAAACTTTGGGCGATTAAGGGCCGGTTTTGACTATTTACTTTCAGTTACCACATTGACCAGCTAGAAACAAAATGTAAGCTGAATTGACCCATCTATAAGTAGATGGGTTGAAATCGCCACCTCTAAGGAAGACCCATAGGTAATAGCTCAACAGACAACAGTACTAAACTATAACCCGGATTGAAGTAGAGAATATGAAATAGTTCTAAACTTTAAATACACAAATATAAGCAATCAGCATACAGATGTACACACACACACACACATTGCTAAAACTAACATACCAGTACTTCCACCATAATTCACATCCACAAAAGCCCAACCACGGCTAGTCCAAAACTGTACATTAAGATTTAAGATTCCACGTGCCTCAGCTGTAGGTCCTCCTGTTAATCAAAATGTGAAATACACATCATTGCCTATAAGAAATTTGAAAACCCTTCTATATGTTGTGTGCGTATGGGGAGTGGGATCTCATAAAAAGGGCCCTTAATGTAAAAAGTGTAAGGATGATTCTAGCGCCGAGATTTGTCCTAATGCACATTTTTTTCACTTTGATGCACAAGCGTCCAAATCTAGTGCACTTTTAGGCCCTAGTGCGTCAGAATGTTAAAAAAATGTGCATGAGGTACATGTGTGTCAAGCACCAGAATCTGTCCTACGTCTTTTACGGTAAGAGCCCTTCGTATTTGATCTTGATCGTATATGTATGTGAAAACTATGTATCTGCATGCAAGTATTAAGTATATGTACACTTATATAAAATGGAAGAGAAAACTAGTTACCATGACTCTTCAACAGCAATGGAGGTTTTTCATCTTGACTGGCTTGATAAATGGGATTTGTTGGTGGATAATAGTAAGCATATGCCACCTCACCCGGAACTTCCGTTGGAAACTCAATAAATTCTGGAGAGCTAAAATAAGATTTGTATTCTGAAATAGTAGGTGAAGAAGACCAAACAATCTGGAAAGCAACAACTTTTGTTGCCTGGTCATCTAAAGACACCTGTCGCACACTCACAATCAGATCACAATTTATTTTTAATCAGGAAAGCAGCAACATTTGTGGCCTGATCATCTTCACTATGCCCTTTTCATGTTTTGGAATAAGTTATGACCAGTAGTAGGAATAGTACCTTAGCTATTGACAAAGGATGAACTCCAGATGCCCCCTCAACATACAGACATCGCCCACCTGAAGTCTGCATAAAAGAATGTAATGATTAGTAATTAAAAAAATCAGAAAAAAAAAACATCAAGAACAAGGTGGACTGAGATTACAATATTCGTTAAATCCGTGAAAGGAGTCTGGAGGACTGATAATGTGCTCTTATGTTTGTCCATTATTCCAAGATATGACCTTCCTTTCTGCCTGTACATCATAAAAAATTCAATTAAATGTAATGGAACGAAAAGGTTAGAAAATGATTGATCTAAAAGCAACACATAACCTGTAAGTGCAAGCAATTAAGTTATTTTGCTCCTTGATAATCTCATAGGAGTTCATACCGAACACCCATAATGGTCTTGCAAATTCAGCCTCTAATGAATATATTGGCACCACCGTATTATCAGATTCAACCTGTTATGTAAATCAAATTATTATTGAACAATACATATAACTTCTGCTATTATAATTGACACACTATATACTTGGTACAACTACAAAAAGGGGACAAAAGTGTTCTGGGTCAGCCCAATCTGACCAGCACCAAAAGCTACACGTTTAGACAAAAGTTTTCTGGGTCAGCCCAATCTGACCGGCACCATCCATTTTTCCACCTTAACTCCAGATGAGCTCACACAAATGGATGGTGGGCGCAAAATCATGCCAATGTTACCAAAAAAAGCTCTGTCCAGTGTTTAGTGTTTTCAGTTTTGCAAATTTAATCAGTTTAAGCTTAACTTTTAACCTCCAAAATATGATATGATAGCATAATGTTGAAGCACGATATTTGTATAAATCATGAAGTAAATACATCTTGATTGTTTTTTATTTTGCTACAAGGTATATGACAGAAACTCTAAAGATATCATGCTTAGTGACATGAGCTCGGAGTACCACTAACGGATATTGCTACCAAGTAATGATTAATACACAAAACAGAAGATATCAAACTACAAATACAGTACATACAAAAATAATCTTTTTACACAACTTACCCATCTGTGAAGATTCCAGAATCCACTTTTTCTATCAGTGATGAAAAATAATTCCCCTGCAGAGAAAAGAAGCTAAATGATAAGTAATGCAATCCAAATCCTCTCCTTGTTGTATCATGAGATTAGAGATTTTAATAATTTTCTATATGAGATATGAAAATATATAACAGCAATATATTTGAAGGCCTTCACATGTATAGTTGTAAAAGGTGTAAACTTTGTCAAGATTGCCTTTACCTTCATCAGACCATTTTGGTTCAGTTGGAGATTCTACTATTGCGGGATCACCCCCGGCCACACATACACGTTTATACACATCTCTGCACAAATAAATGTAAGTAGCAATTTGTATACACACACACACACACAGATATATTAGTTTATCATGACAAGTGTTTGATAATTTATATTTTTAATCTATCAAAAAAGATAATGAGAGATCGTTTAACTGCATGATTTCAACTCTAGAGATGGTTACATTTTAAAGCCCTGGTCATTCAAATCCCAGTAAGAGAATAACAGAAAGCTTTAGATGGCATGTCATATTCTTTTTCCATTTTCAGTTAATTTGACAATTTTCATTAAGCACGTAATCATATCCATAAAAAAGTAGAAAACTACAAGCAGATAGATGAAAAATGATATGAACTCGAGAGAAAAAATTCTTCTTTATCTGTTCTCCTAGAAAAGTAGAAAGCACGATCCTTCTTTAACTGTTTACCTAGAATAAGCTATGGGCAGAACTCAAGAGGAAAACATTGATACCCTCGCGGATTATTATGGTGCCTAGTTGTGCAAGAAAAAAATGTCCCAACAAAATTATGGTCTATTCATGCTGATAAAAGAAAATGAGTGTACACAAAATGGCTACTCCTATGGAGAAAGAATACTATGTTAGAAATATGTACAATGCACTTGCATAAATATTATACAGCTCCACCCACAAGCCCAAGAAATAACCCCGCACTGTAAATCAGGAAGAAAAAAGATAAGCACAAGCTTGCAAGTTGAAATAGGCCCAAGAAGACCATATCAACACCTTCATGGGCCAAAGATTATCCTCTTAAGCCGGTCACAAGCTTAGACTTATAATTGTGTGCGTCATGATCTGCAGTGGGCCTAACATTTGGGTGTGTGGCTCGACTCATACCATAATACTTCTATGGTACCAATCTATGAGAAGCAGAATGGACAACAAAAGAAATGGTTGACATGAACAATAGCATGGAAACTTAACATTTTCAAAATCCAAGACCTAACATAGAGACTAGACATGCATTCAAAATGTAAAAGCTAATCCTATTCAGCTGTATGGTTATATATATTGAAATAATAATGCAAAAAACAGAGTACTATGTCTATGTTTACCCGGTATCTGAAATATAGCCAACCCAGAGTTCAGATTTATCCCATGGCATGTTCGGGTGGCTCCATTCAATCCATGCCAGCCTTTTTCCCTCAGAATCCAGTCTTGGGAATGCATAAAAATCATTTCCACCAACTAATACTTTTGGTTCTGCATGTCACAATATAAATGATAGAAAGGACTATTTACCATCAGAAATACAAAAAAAGGATTTGCATCAAGGGTGGAACTTAGAGGTGGCAGTTTCAACACCCTTTGTTACGAATAGGATGATTTGGTTGGTGTTTTATTTACAGCGGATCAAACAAATATCTGTTAACAGGTGAACCGGTCAGACGGATCAAACAGATTGAGAGGGACCTTAAAGCTTGTTTTAACGTATAAAACCTCCTCTATCGTTTTATCCATAAATTTATATTATTGCTGAAACTACAGTGTTTCCTAATTATCATAAATGCATTAACTATTTGAAAAAACAAAAAGGACAAAATATTAGGGCTCAACAAGACATAACCCATTTACAGGCGTGTACCAAGAAATCAAGTTTCAACTTAAACAAGTTTTGGCCAGCTACCAACACCCCAATCTGACAATCTTGGTACCAAATTAAATGACTCAGTAATATTCAACCAGAAAAACAGATGAAACAAAATCGATGACCGTACCTTGAATAGTATCGCCACTAAGTTCTACTGATGTGATGCTGGTAATTGCATTCAAGCTACTTTCACGTCGATCTAACAAGAATCAACATACCAAGAGTTAGGGGGACAGATGGTTGAAAGTATATATAAAAAATTGTGGGCACAAAACCTAAAATGTACCTTCCATAACAGTGATAAATCGATTACGTGGTGTGTCATAAACTCCATCCGCATAGCTCACAAGCGGTCCACCATAATCAGGGGTGAGTGGCACAGGTGCTGAATCTACAACCAAAGACACATGTAAAAAAGTTGATATGATTTGACTTTCGTGATCTAACGAAAACTATTCAATTTGTCTTTAAAAAGTAGCTGCCTTTTGATTTATATCATACAAACATTTTAAGCCTACAAATAATTTCATAAGCCTTTCCATCAACATTTTTCCATGTGTACATAAACTCAAGGGCAGACATATCATATCCATATAAAGTAATAGTTACTAGGACAAACCTTTTGAATCAATGGACTGCTTGTAAAGCCTTTGATCTTTGTAATTCGAGAAAACTAAAGTGTCTCCTGAAATTGCAAAGGCACCGCCACCATACTCTTGAGCAACTGTACGGACTGAGAATTCTTTGGGTGTTACATCAACAGCTTCTTCTTTTTCATCATTCCCCCCTTTGACTATAACTAATCGTCTACAAAACCGCAATAAAATCAACAAATTACATCAATAGCTTCTTCGCCGTATCCTCTAACTAACCAATTGTCTCCAAAACCACAATAAAAACAAAAAATCACATTAAATAAGGTTCCAGAAAACACCAATTTACATCAATAAATTCTTCGTTTTCGTCGTTAGTGCTATAACTAATTGTCACAAAACCACAATAAAATAACAAATTACATCAATAGCTTCTTCGTTTTCAACATTACCTCCATACCTCCTTTAAATATAAATAATCATCCACAAAACCACAATAAAAACAACAAATTACATCAACAGCTTCTTCATTTTTGACAAAACCTCCTTCAACTATAACCAGTCATCTACAAAAACAGATCAAATCAACAGCTTCTAAGTTTTCAGTCATTACACCCTTAAACTATAACTAATCATCCACAAAACTACAATCAAAACAACAGATAACAGTAATTAGAGTTTCAGAAAATCACTAAACAAACATTTCACCGATAAATCCATCAACCACAGCCTATAAAACAACAAACTATACTAATTAGCGTTCCAAAAAGTAACTAAATTGCCTGTAAAAAAACAAATTACAGTAATTAGAGTTTCGAGAAACAACTAAACGAACATTTCATTGATAAATGCATCAACAATCGCCTATAAAACAATAAAATATAGTAACTAAGGTTCCGAAACGTAACTAAACGAATACATTCCACAACAAATCACCAACACTAGGGCTCGTAAGAGAACTCGATTGATATTTTAGTAATAGAGTTGTTATCTTACCCTGATTCAGTAGGACGTGATTCAAGCCAGAAGAGGCGGCCATGAGAGTCAACAGCGGTGCCACCGAGGCCTTTGGAAGCTCCGGAAACGACGTCGGAGGTGATTGGAGAGGACCAGGAGCCGTACGGTGCGGTGGTTTTTTGCTCCGGTGAAGGTGTTGTGGAAGATGCCATTGTTGTTAGAAGTTTTGTAGAGAGATGATTGTGATGATGATGATGAGGACGGTGTGTTGTTTTGAAGAGAAGAGTGATGGTGGTAGTGAGGTTAGTTGGTAAGATGGAGTGGCGACGAGTGATGGTGGCGGTGGTTATGGCGGATAGTGCCATTTATTAATGGTGAAATACTTTTGCAAACAATAGCTTGAGTTATGATAAAGATTTTTTTTTTATTTTGTTACACGTGTTATGTTAATAACAAGTTGGTAGCAAGATGATACATACACGTAACATGAATAATGATTGTGACTTGATTACGTGAAAGATAAACTTTATAAAACAAGAAATTTGATCAAAGTCAGCAAAAGTCAAACTTAATTAAAGTCATCGGCGACCGACAGACGACATAGAACAACAACATCAAGTTAATTGCAATAGTTGAGTATTCTTTCAACTCCATATCAATTTGTAACCCTTTACGCAATCAATACATGAACTTTTATATTCTAATCATCATGTTTTCATTGATCTTCTTGAGCATTCAATCATCAATACATGATTAGAAAGATCTTGCATCACCGATCATAAAACATCATCTAACAATCATAGATGTAGATCCAAGCTCATATGAGAGGGTCCTTTTGAAACCATCAGGTGACATTACGAGGGGTCAATATAAAATATTAAAAAGTTAAGGGTTTAAAATGAAACATTAAAAGTGTTAGAGACCACAAGATGTGAAGTTATTAGGTACAATAGCATAAGAGAAAAATTGTTGCGAAAAAGATTATAAACTAGGCATATAGTCGGTCAATTGCAACGCGTCTTAACTACTTGATCCGGTCCATGTTTTGTTGTTATGAGTTGGAAATAAATCTATTTGACCCTTGAAGATATCCAAGAAAAAAAAACCAATCAAAGCTCAATACGTGGCATGATTGTTGGAACCCACGGACCATGTATTATATGATGTGACATTTATTTAAAAAAAATACCTAAAGAAAATCATCAAGTTAGTTAAATCTATATTTTCATGATTATACATTATCTATCGCATGGATACCGCATAGATACAATCATAATGTAGATGTTAAACTGGTTACCACACAAAAACAAATGTCTAAACAGAAAGAAGAAACGAGAGAGAAGCTGGTTGACGGCTTGACGCAAGAGAGGACGAAAATTGTGAGCGACGTGCATAAAAGGTTAGAAATTGTCAAAACATGTCATTTTAATAATAACACAACTTAGATAGATAAATCCTACGCATTTCTGACGAACTTTGACGTAGCAAACGCCCCAATTTTCTAGCAGTGCAACATCCTAAAGAAACATTATCACCAACTTACCATATCACACCCACAATAAACCTATAATCACCATTTTAAAGAAGCTCAACTGCTTTTGTATATACGAATAACCGATCACAAGTTAAAACATCAGAAAGTTTATTGTTAGACTGAGTCACTAAGAGGACCAATACCTAGTTCATCTTCTATGTCATCTGTATCTTCAAACAGTTTCATAAACCGAGCCTGCTCTTGTCGTCGCTTTCTCTTCTGCCAGATCCTGTACAGGATAAGTAACCCCATGACCAATAGTACAGTTGAAGCCATACCACTTATACCAATGATTATTATAATGGACCATTGCATTTCGTCTTCTTTTTCGTCGTGAGAATGATGGTCATTATCTGCACTCTTTGGTGAGCCTACAATATCGATTTCATTGTTAGTTTCACAAAATGTTTTAAATTAAAAGATTGCTAGATGGTAAGGTTGATGTGAGCCTGTGAACGGGTTGACTTGTATCACGTTTAGTGTCTAACAGGTCAAACGAGCATAATCAAGAAATATAGCTTAAAAGTAAACGAGGCGTGCTGATAAAAAGTCTAGTAAAGTGTATCTTTAACACATAAAACCTCATAAATTAACTTTTATAATTCAACTTTTAATCATATTTGATACACTAAACATTAAGAAAATATTAGAATTATTTTTATAAACATGCTTCTGGATCAACCTGGTCCATTGTTTTTATGCCGCAGTTTACTTCTGTTTGAAAGGCATCAAGTGCATGTTAACAGCTTAACGATCTAAAAGAGTGGCATTTTCTTATATACAAAGATCAATATAAAAGTGCAATAGATGGACACCATACGAGAGCTGGTTCAGGGTCAAACGCCTCATCTTAATGGGTCAATTCGGATTATGTTTTATTTCTAAGTGTTAAAATCAAAGAAGAAAAAGAATCAAATGTAAATTATAAATGTATATAGCATCCTAGACCATTTTAATCAAAACATAGAATATAAGCAAATTAGTGTAATCATATTCGACACACCAACAAATTATAAAAGCTGAAAAAGTTTGGACAAAAGTGTTCCATGTCAACCCAACCTGACCCGTTTTGAGCCTCACAAAGATGTACCTATTATAACTCATCACCATTTACCAGCACAG
Source organism: Tagetes erecta (assembly GCA_030867185.1). NCBI lineage: Eukaryota > Viridiplantae > Streptophyta > Magnoliopsida > Asterales > Asteraceae > Tagetes > Tagetes erecta. The sequence goes on along the minus strand of CM061489.1, from coordinate 1,270,498 downwards.
CAACCCAGTTTGCCACACTAAATATAACTAAACATGTACATGATACGCATATAAGCACCGGTGATAAAATTACCTTTTTTTACACACTCATGACACAAGAAAGTTGCATTGAGTTCCTTTTCTTTGATGCGAATGTACCGACCATCAATAGATTTAAAATCACCAGGACAAAACTCCCACTCATCAAACGCATCATCAGACTTAATAAGTCTCTCTTCATAAAACCCACATCTCTTGCATTTTGCACTTTCGAAATCCGTAAGAGGCTGAAAACATCAAGCAACAACATAAAGTAAGTCTTAAAAAAATTAACTGAAATATATAATATTACATTAACCATATTTTTCGATATAGTAATACATTAGCATCCATGTCAAACAAACCTTTACCTATGTAGCCATAAAATACGCGAAATCATTTCATGTATCGTTTAAAATACCTTGAAATGTGTATATCTGACCAGTTTCTACGCAACTACACTTACACGCGACACTGTTGTTGCATATCTACTTTATTGCTATAAAAAATGTCTAGCAATGTCTAGTGGCGCAACTTGTTATCTGTTTACATTCGATGTGAACAAAAAAATAACAATAATATACTGATACTACGTCATTGTCCAGTGCTATACTAGAATCGTCAACACGAGACTATTACATACCTGAAACGATTCTTCACCCCTAAAAGTATAAACAACATCTTTCTTCTTCACATCTGGCAAAACAATCTTCTTCTCCCCTCTACATTGAAAGTAAACTTTGGGTGATGATGATATCCATTCATGAGTTGTAAATATTTCAAGTGAGTTAAGTGTAACAACGGCTGATGACAAAAAATCTGCAAACAAAACAAAAACCACAAATTCAACAAACACACACACAAATATATTCTTATTTCAATTCATTGAACGACGATTTCAATTCGATGTATAATTATTGGTTGTGTTATTTAAATCTAGAATAAAAAAAAGTGATGTTGATTATATTTCAATTTGATGAGATAAACCTGGAAAACAGAATAAGAGGATGATTGAAACACTTTGTGTCCAATGATTTGCCATTGATGACGTGATTGAACCGATCAATCGGCCATTGAAATTGATATTAGGAGATGATGATGATGGTACGAGATAAATTGAGGAAATTTTGTTTAGCAAATGAATTGCTTCAATCTAACGAATGAATGTGATGTGAAGTCATGTGATTAGCACGTGGTTGTTTGTAAGAAGGCAAAAAGAAATGAAGGGAAAGTTAGTTAAGTTAGGTATACACTAATCTACATGTAACTAGATTTATGATGTCGGTCAACTTGTTAAAAAGAAGAGCAATGGTGAACCAGCATTGATATGATGACAAATGGTTATGGACTTATGGTTAGACCCAAATAATGTTGGACATGACTGATCGTAACCAAAGTGTCACGACAACATTCAAATGTCACCCTTCTCTCATTTACTACCGTTCGTACTCCCTATCTAGGAAGCCACTCGACTGAAAGGAGAGGGTGCTAGAAGGTCATTTCTCTTTACTCAAAAGCCTGCGAAAGCAGGTAGGTACTAGAAAGACTTTCAGGCAGAACTTGGGCGGTAGGGCAATGGTAAGCTGATTCGTTTCTGGGATGATGTTTGGCCACCCGATCCGCTTCTTCACCTATAGGTATTGATACAACGGCTGAACTAATGGAAAGAAAGACAGGTTTTCCACATCCATCTCGGGCAATAGAGGTGGCGTAACCACTATAGGTAGTGTAGCATGTATAATGACGTACCTTAAAGATCATACACGGGGACTCATAGATTATGTAATTAGAGGTTTCTCGTTTGAAGTATGATCCTTAAGGTTAGGGATGAGATCGGTACCGATACCGAAAACAAGGAAAGTGGGTGGCGGTACCGAATCTATCGGTACGGTACCGGTACAGTATATGTTCGAAACAAGTACTTTTTGGTAAATTTAAGATATCGGTACTGATACCGAAAATACCGGTACCGAATTTAAAGAAAAATAGGTACTGATACCGGTGCCAAATCTATCGGTACGATACTGGTTCGATACGATGCGAGTACAGTACCGGTTTGATATTCAGGTACTAAACGCTCATCACTACTTAAGGTAGTGATCATTTAACGCGTGACGTGATTCTTGTACCATAAATGAATTTTTAGTTTAGTTGTGCTTGCTCAAGACCAACGATTTATAAAAACAAACATCGTTACAAGTTATGAGGTTTGGGGTACACATTTATACAAACTAGGTGGAGACGATTTCTTGCGCGTTGCGCAAGAGGTGTTTGTACAAGTATTCGGTGGTATATATAAAAGGAGCCGCTTTATTTTGCACAAGAGGTGTTTGTACAAATATTTGATGATATATATAAAAGAGCCGGTTTGTATTAGTTACAAATGAAAAATGCGCAAAAAGAAAGAAAGAGAACACCTCTTAAACAAAACACATATACAACAAAAAACAGATAAACCACTAAATCAAAAGATAATGTACAAAAATGGCACTAAAAACTTTTACACCAACCAACTACAATTGTTTTTCTTTTCAACTTTATAAATAAAAACTTATAAGGACTAAAGTTGAAAATAAAAAACATATGTGTCAAAAGTCTAAAAACATAAAAAGTACTATTCATCAAGTTTCTAAATTATTAATATAAATAAAAACTTATAAGGACTAAAGTTGAAAATAAAAAACATATGTGTCAAAAGTCTAAAAACATAAAAAGTACTATTCATCAAGTTTCTAAATTATTAATATATAATATGTTCCTATTTTTGGCATCCACGAATATGATGGTTTAAGGGACAAAGTTTTGGTGACCATGTAGTTTCAAGGAGCGGTACCCCTCTTAGTAGGGTATGGGGCTACATCATTGTGGGTTAAATAAGGAAATCTCAAAATGAGGGTCGTGTTCTCTAACTAAGCTGGAAAAGTTTTATATCACATCGTCCGGTTAATTAAAAAACGAATGATTTATGAATAGAAAAATGTGTGAAATTTATCCTCAATGGGTATTTGATCGTTAGTTACTAGTCACTCGCAAATGATTATCGGTGGCAAATGTTAGGAACCAACACCGGATTTCGACCACACACAAACAAGAAAAGAACAATCAACACAAGATAGATGAAATGCAAGTAACAAAGACACGATGATTTAGAGTGGTTCGGTCCGGATCTGACTTACATCCACTATATGGCAACTAGATGTTTATATTAAGATCAAAGAAGTAGCAAACATTACAATACATTAGGGTTTTCCTTTGTGGGCTTTTCTTCAACTGATGGGCTGGCCCAAAAGTAACAAAGGTCTCGACAACACTAATACCCAACAACAAACTCATTAGTTTCACAAACTTGTAAGTATAAAACAAACAAATAATATAATTTGATATACGTTTATCTTAACTTGTTAATTTTGTCCATTACAAAAATGTTTAAATAACCATACAAATATGGCTTGATGAAACTTAAAGCAAATATAAGGCTATAAGTTATAATTTATACGAGCCATCTAATGAACAAGTAAATTTGGTGACTTTGTAAAATTAAAGAACTAAAACCAAATTTGCATGTGCGGTAGTGTGGTAGAGTAAAACGTAACATAAGAACTTAACATGTCATGAATGGTTACATTTATAAACTAACCATGTTTTTGTTCACACACCAATGTGTGACAAGATAAATGTTAAAAAATTTGGGATTTGTTTGTTAATTTTAGAATTTCTTTCAAAGGTTCAACTAAACAAGTCATGTTAGCCATTCAACACTTAACCATTCTGATCTCTTTATTATTCAACACTTAACCGTTTAAAAATTGTTAAACAACCACTAGAGTTGTAACAACTCACCAACATTTAAAACTAAAAAGTAAATAGCATTAAACGTTTTCGATGATCATTATTGTGATTTTGAATTATGAGCTGAAACCTCACAAGACCTGCTATTTGAACTGAATTATGAGTAGAAACTCATAAAGACTTGTCTTTGATTTCAGCTAGTCAAATTGTTGTTACGTAACATGTTGGTTGGCTTGAACCAATCTTGTTGGTTTGGTCAAAAAATAACTTCAAATGGTAGCCAATGTTTACACACACATGAAGAGTTATCATAAGCACCCGTAGACAACATATTAATTCTTTTAACACTAGTTATCATTGCTTTATTGAAACTAACACTTGGATGGATGCATTATATTTTGACATTTAGTGTCACATTCTCTCATCTTAAAATTTATCGTCTTCACAACAATGCGATATAAAATTTTATCACTTTCCTACCAAATTTTCATAGCTCTTAACAACATCAAACACTCAACTTTAAACATCGATATCTTATTCATGTTAATTCGGTTTTGGACGTGGTTTGGTTCATAGTAAAACTATCACATAATAGAGCACAAACGCATAAAGAGATAAAATATTACACTCAATTACATATATTTATTTATATTCAAAATTCCAAAAAAAAAACAGTCTCTAACTTAGTGTAAAAACTCATTTTTCATCTCTAAAATTCCGAACAATCAACTCGTTAACATTTAACATATGAACTTATTTACTTTGGATACTTTTCTAAACATCACTACCGATTTAATTAATAATTAATATATAGATTAGTGTAATGATGGCATATTTGATCATGATGGTGGGTGGTGACTATTAGTGGCTGAGTCGTGGCAGGATCTTCATAAAGGTCGATGAAGATTTGATGACCACTTTGAACATATTCACTCACATACATGAATAACGATTCAAGGTTTAATTTAAAACAAATTATTAATACTTTGGTATACACTTGATTTTATAAAGGTATATTGGTTTTCACTGGTCCTAACTATCACATTTTGTCTTCTACCGGTCCCAACTTTTAAATTGGTTGTCAACGGTCCCAACTTTTATCACTTTGGTAACCACTGGTCCCGTCGTTAAATTTTTTAACGCCGTTAAGTTTTTTCCAAATTCAAGACCGATGTTTTAGACCTTTTGATCGGAAGGATAATACGTGTCGATTGATGTAAAAGTTTTCTCGAAAAGGCTCTCTGAACGATAAAATTTTTACATCTGATTGAAGCACCGTTAGGTTTAAACACCCGATTGAACCATTATTTCGTTGTTCGGAGCGCCGTTTTGAGGTAACTTTTCCATCAATCGACTTATATTATTGTTCCGATTAAAAGGCTTACAACTTTGGTATTGAATTTGGAAAAAACTTAACGGCGTTAAAAAAATTTAACGACGGGACCAATGGTTACCAAGATGATAAAAGTTGGGACCGTTGACAGCCAATTCAATAGTTGGGACCGGTAGAAGACAACATGTGATAGTTGGGACCAATGAAAACCAATATACCTTTTATAAATAAATTTGGTGATTTTAAAAGCGTCGATATATATTTTGGTACTAATAGTGTATTTGTATTTTAAATCTGTTTGTTTAAGGTTCAAATTAGAGTTGATGATTTTATAATGTGTAGTTTATTTTCAAATGTTACTTTTTCGTAAAGTTTTAGAATTGCGTTTTTTTATGTTTCTACACGTGTATCACACGGGGTTTAATCTAGTCTACCTAATAAAGCAGGGTTTTGAGAGGCAAATTTGGACGGGAAAAATGAGGGAGAAGACTGAGGGGCAAACATTTTAAAAACAAAAGTAATTTTAGAAACGATGCAAAATTACTTTCTCTACATTTTAGAATAAATGATATTTTTGTTGCAAAATCAACGTAATATTAAATAACTGAATATCGACAGGTGATTTTAAATCCCAACAGTTTTAAATATTGATTTTTATTATAATAATTTTAATTTTTACATTATTTTATTCAGCCCATGTGTATTTGAAAAATAAAAGAAAAGTATTTAAAGTTAAAGTGTTATTCAGCCGGTCGATTTGAATCCGATTCGTTGGTTGAAAGGGGTGCCATTGAAGGTGAGGTGTTTTATTTGGAAGACAAGACTTAATAAAATTCCTTGTAAAAAGGCACTTGCGGCTCGTGGAGTTGCAGTGAGATCCACAGAGTGTTCTTTGTGTTTCGGTGAGGACGAATCACCGGATCATTTGCTGCTTAGTTGTCCTTTTGCAAAAAAAATTTGGGGTAGAATTTGTGATTGGTGTGGATGGGTAAATAACATGAGAGGAGAATCGGTAAGGGTTTGGATAGACCAAACAAACTATAGAGCCGGATCCGAGAAATACAAAGATACGGCGACGCTCATTGTTATGGCTACGAGTTGGTATATTTGGCTTGCTAGGAATGATCTAATATTCAACTCCATTCCTTTATCCGTAGACGGTGCGGTTGAAAAGATCATGGCGAGCGCATATATTTGGTTAAAATACCGTTCCAATAGAGTCGATATTGTATGGCACAAATGGTGTTATAGTCCATGGTCATAGGAGATTTAGGTTGGTGTTTTTTGTTGTTGCCTTTTTGATGGGGTCCTAACATCTTGCTAGTGGCCGGTTTGTTTTTAATAAAATCGCCGTTCTAAAAAAAAAAAACCATAAATACAAATACAAATACAAACATAACGTATTGTATTATGATCCAACATTAAACTACTCATATTCTAACAGTCAAACCTGCAAAACGCTCATGAGTCCTTCAAGTAAGCTTCTTTAAATCCTTCGTAACGCATTAGCTTCAAAGTCACAATATTGTTAAACACTACAATACAAACATACCCTTTTGTTTTTCTTGCAAAAAAAGGTAGTATTTATCGACGATCAGCTCTTTAATTCTTTATTATTTGTCATATAATCAGCCGGCCGTGGTTGTTTAACTACCCAATTTTCATCAACACCCAACTGTTTTTCGTTGGTTTTGACAAAGTTTTGATCAGGAGATCATCACATGTTCATCTGATAGTAAAAGATCATCATTTATGTACTTTGTTTCAGATCCTCATGTATGCACACCACTTGTTTGTAAAAATGCCTCATCCAGTTTTTGTTTTTCTTCTTCTTAAAAAATGATTGTTTTGAGTTCAATTATGCTGGTAACATGTAGCTATGGTTTAGGTTATGATTAGATTGGTTGTGTTTGCAAGTTTTGTGATGTGTTTAAATGTCATTGACTTCATTATGTTGTTCATTTTGGTTTATGAATTTGCAGGGAACGGGTGGTTAATCGGGCTTCGTTTATGGAGATTACAAAGTCGTATCAGCAGAGACGAGGGAGTTTTGTCCCGTTGTCGCCAACACAAATGCTCTGGTCAAGTGAAAATGGGACATTTAACAAAGATGATAAAGAAAAAGGTGTTAACGTGCAAGTCGTTCTGCGTTGCAGGTCTGTTTTGAGTATTGTGGTATTTATTAAACCAAACCGAGATAATATTATTAGTGTATAGTTGTATCTCTTTAGTAGGTATCTATTGCATTAGTTAAGGAATGTTTGTTATCAGTGGCGGAGCCAGCCGAGAATTTCAGGGGTATCCTTAAAAAAAAAATTTCACGGACGTCCATACAATAATAAAAATAACACCACAAAATTAAAAAATACCTAATAGATTTGTCCTTTATGTTCTCTCATAGCTTTAAATCAAGGATTCAGGGGTATCCTTTTAATTGTTTAGGGGTATCCTTATACATAAAACCGGAGAATATATATATTTTTTACACCTCGCAACGAAATTTCAGCCGTAGCCCGGGCTACCCCTGCCGCCTTCATACATCCGCCCCTGTTTGTTATGTAATCTCATATGTATGTATGCTTCTTTCTTTGTAAATAATCAAGACATAGATATTCAATCTTATTGTGTGTTTACAATATCATCTTTCGGTAAGTTAACATAGACGAGAACCTCGGGTTGAAGCATTGGTGGACAACTTGTAATAGGTAGCTTGTAATATTTTTGTACTTTTGGTAAAGTGTAGCTTGTAATAGGTTTCGATGCTGACCTATTTACAAACATGGGTTGATTGTTTATACCATAAACTGAGAACAAGTAAAATGGGTCAAACAGGTTGAAAGTTTGCTTCAACCACTGCTTTGGCCAACCTGCCTTGTGGCCATGTAGACACATCTGTTTTTTGCAGTGAATTTGTTGATCTTTTGCCATTTTCAATTGACAGAATTTGTGCAATAGGCGGTTTTATAAATAAAAAGGTTGTTATCAATGTGATTTTTTTTTTCTCACGAATGTGTGCTTTTCAGGCCACCTAGTGATGATGATGTGAGGGAAAAGATACCTACTGCGGTTACTTGTAATGAGGATAAACAAGAGGTGGTTGTTACCCAAAACATGGGTAATAAGCAGTCAGATAAAACCTTTTGTTTTGACAAGGTATGATTCTTAATTTATGTTTGTGCTCAAAACAAAAGTATTTGTATACTGATTAATGATATATATGTCTGTATAGGTGTTTGGTCCGGGCTCAAAACAAAAGGATTTCTATGATCAAGTGGTTAGTCCAATTGTTAAAGAAGCCCTTGAGGGCTATAACTGGACCATTTTTGCTTATGGACAAACGGGTACAGGAAAGACTTATACAATGGAAGGTGAAGGTGGAAAAACAAAGGTCTTAACTCTTACTCTTGCTACAAAACACAACACTTTGACTTTTGTGTTCAAATGCATCACAAGTTCAAATATGATTTCGAATTTGCTTGTATAATACATAATTTTTGACATTCAGTCTTTCGTCATGAACACTAATGTCATTATCAGTTTTTTATTTCAATTTTAAAGAATCAATATGAAGATTTAAGGTTAGGATTTTGTCCTGTTGAAGTCAAAGTCAAACATTGCTTAATTTGGTAATATTGGGGAGACTCACATCCACTTTCTTGTCCAGTTTCAAAACTGTTATATTATTAATGTGTCAAGTATGATTGCAAGAGCTGTATCATTACAATAGTATTTGTTTATAAATAAAGCGATATAAGAGGCTTTATGCATTAAAAATACACTGTGGGCGAATTCAACCTATTTCACATGTTACTTTTATAGGTAATTGTCCCACATGAGTTCTAAAAGAACCCAAATCAACCTATCCATAAATGGAACAACGTTGCTACATCTACTTGCGTCTCATGCAATTTAGCTTTGTTTGTTGTTATAAACAGAATGGAGAGTTTCACGAGGATGTTGGAGTTATTCCAAGAGCAGTTGAACAGCTATTTAACACACTTGAAGCTCAAAATGCAGACTACAGCATGAAAGTGACATATATAGAACTCTACAACGAGGAAATAACAGATCTTTTGGCTCCTGATGAAAAGTCCAAAAAACCCATATCCTTAATGGAAGATGGGAAAGGTGCAGTTTTCATGAGAGGGTTAGAAGAGGAACTTGTGTCCAGTGCAGATGAAATATACCAAATCTTAGAAAAGGGCTCTGTAAGAAAACACACAGCTGAAACACTTATTAACACACAAAGTAACCGATCTCATTCATTATTTACCATCACAATTCAAATTAAGGAGAGTACTTCAGATGGGATAGAAATAACCAAATGTGGAAAGCTAAATCTTGTGGACCTTGCTGGTTCAGAAAACATATTACGTTCTGGTGCAAAGGAGGTACACAATAGTTCCATGATACTAGAGACAGCTACATCTGCTGGATACAAAATTCGATTTTTTTTTACTTTTGAGGTCAACCTTTTCTTCTTCATGGCAGGGACGAGCAAGGGAAACAGGTGAGATCAACAAGAGCTTGCTTACACTTGGTCGTGTGATAAATGCACTGGTTGACCACTCGGGACACGTCCCATACAGGTGACAGTTTCTACTTTTACTACATCCATTACAATATTAATTGCTAAATGCAACTTCTTTATTGAGTTAATAGTAAACATGATACTTAAACATCAGGGACAGCAAGTTAACAAGATTGTTAAGAGATTCGTTAGGAGGGAAAACAAAAACATGCATAATAGCTACTGTGTCACTTTCTGTTCACTCTCTGGAAGAAACACTAAACACACTAGATTATGCATACCGGGCTAAAAGCATCAAGAATAGACCAGAGGTTAGATCTTACTTATAAAATTATAAATTTTGAGTAGTTGTATTATTCTATAATTTTCCATTTATTATTTACTTCAGGTCAATCATAAAGTGACAAAATTGGTAGCTGTTAAAGAACTCTACACTGAAATCAACAATCTTAAGCAAGGTAAAAAAATCTGAATTCTGTTGGTTGTTGAGAATGAATGATTGCTTAAATTTATGTTTCTTCTGTCGTTAGAATTGCATGCTACAAGGGAGAAAAATGGCATATATATACCACATGATCGCTACCTGAATGAAGAAACTGCCAAGAAGGTTTACCTCCATATTTTTTCCTTTAATTTCTATATGAAGGTTTATAATACGAAACATTACATTATATTACTTCATAAAAAGTTTAATGAAAGCGTCTTAATAGTCCTTCAAATGCCAAAATTGCCTTACATAGTAAAAGCAAGTAAATAATCTGGATTGGAATCAGTCAAAAGCATCAATAGTTTGTAGTGATGGCATGTGCAAATAGAGTTAATATTAACTTTTTCATCATTTTTTGTAGGAAATGGCTGACAAATTAGAGTTAAAAAGTAAGGTAAACATACCTATTTTTGAGTATCATACAGCTTTTCTCATCATGTTATTAAACACTGAGAATTGATTTATATAGGAGCTATTGAATCTTCAAGAACTCTTTTTGCATCAGCAAAAGCTGACTACAGAACTAAGTCAAAGACTTCAAAACACCGAGGTTAGACTGCTGTTTTTTTGAAAAAAATGTTATAGTCCTCAAAAGTATATATCTAATGCATACGGTTTACTTAATTTTAGAGAGAACTCCATGAAAGCACGAAAGATGTGTCCAAGCTAAAAGATAAACTAAAACAGGCAAATGAGATGGCAAAAGAGAAGGAATATCTTATACTTAATCTTCTTGGATCTGGTTAGTTAAGTGAATTTTATCTGTGGAGATAAATTTTTTGACCCATTTACTTGTTAATGAGTTGATATGGGTTGTTGTTCATTCATAAGGGGTCAAATAAAAAAAATAACTAAAAGGAAATTGGTCAAATGGTCCAACGGGTTGAAAGTCATTAAAATTCTTTGAGTGCTTACAACCTTTTAAATCCTTTTATTTTATAGTATTTGCTTACTGCTGTAATATCTAACCCAATTAAGTATGTATAAAAGTCAACCAAAATGTTTACTAACCCTTTTCAACCTGGAACCATTTTGACCTATTACCCGTGTTGGCTGACCCACTCATATCGCCACAACCATTATATTTAGTGACAACTAACTTCCAAATTCACTGACAATTTCGACTATAATTTAGAAAAAACCCTCACTGAAAGAGCGGTTGAGCTTCATAGTGAGCTTGAAAATGCAACATCAGAGGTATCCAGCTTGTTCACGAGAATTGGTTTGTCTCAACTTTTATAAACAAAAACAGGCATTTTTACATTTTTTTTTATTTAAGAACTTGTAATGATATTGCTTCTTTTTTTGTGTAATAGAGCAAAAGAACCACATTGAAGAAGGAAATAAAATGCTAGTCCAGAGCTTTCAGACACTATTAGCTCAACATCTTGAAGTTCTTCACAAGATTATTGTTTCTTCTGTAACACACCAAGAACAACAGCTAAATGCAATTGAAGAAAGTATGAAATCATTCGTAACTGAACAAGATAAGGTAAACTATAAAACATATTTATCAAACAGTTCTTTATGGGGCACCCTATAATTACAGATATATCCTTTTTATATGCAACTTTTTTTTTTTCTAGAGGTGGCAATTTTGATAGCTTTACTTAAGATTTTGCAATGGGTCAATTCGAGTTATTTTTTATCTCTTAATGGACCAAACGGGTCAAATAAGAAAGTATTAGCCAAAATGGAATCAGGTCAACTTGTTTGAAACTTGAAAGTATTTTATTCCAAAATCAGGTAACTGTTTAAGTAATACAGGTTCTTAATCCTATTGAACCTACTAATTACATAAAAGTCCAAAAAACCAACAATGTTTTGGGTCTATCTGCCCTGATCTGACTCGCCCTAAAGTTCAATGTATTGGCCCAACCTGCCTCACTCGCATGTTCTGCCACCTCTAGGGTATACCCTGGCTTCCACATAGCTTTCGACATGTTTAAGTAAGCAGTCACGGGTATCTTTATCCAAAATATAATTTACAAACCGTGGCAATTCAATTCATGTATGGATAGGCTAATGAAGAACTTCAAATGCGGGTAAAAAAGATTAAGGATGTATTAACTGGTGGAGTTGAATCCATGGTTGAACTAGCTACAGAATTCAGCGGACATTCAGAGGCATCATTTGGCAACATTAGTTCTGCAGTTGTTGAGCATTCTTCTGCCCTTACAGAAGTGAGTAAGATAAATCTCAAGTTGCAGCAGATTATATGCCAAATGTTTTTTCTTTTTAGAAAAATAACGGACTTGATATCATCTACAATGTCTATATATGTTGCTATACAGTGTAGTAGAGAAGCTTCAGTCAAGCTTGGTGACATACTTAATGATTTGCATAGTAACCTTAACGATCAAGAGCAAACTATAGCTTCATTTTGGCAACAGCAGCATGAGGTACATCATTAGCTATTATTCGAGTGTCTAGAGTTCTTTTTACCTTGGCAAATATAGAGCGAAATTCAATGTTCTTTTTACCTTAACTATAGTTTAATTGTCGGTAGATTTGAGTTGTATTCTAATTAAATGTACATACAAACTTCTACATTGCTTTCTTTAAAAAAAAGATTATCATCCAATAATATTGTTTTTACTATCCTATGTAATACATTTTCACCCATAATAAAGATTTATCCAATTTGACATGTTTCCCAGTCACCCTATCTAACCTTATTTGTCTCCAGTTTGCTATGATGACAATGGGCTATAATTAAATAATTTTAGCTGTTTTGTCACATCACACACTTTGTTTTCTTTTGGTAACCAGAACCAGTTGAGAGCATATCAGACAACTCAATCTGCATCTAGTATTACAATAAATTTCTTCAAGACTCTGAGCAAGGACATATTCACTGTGATTGAAATGGTGGAAGAAGCACGTACCAAATATGACCAGAAATTAGGGGAATTTAAGAAAAAGTTTGAGGTTTCTTGTGCTATACTACTTCAAAATTCCCACTTTTAATCTTTATGCTTTAATCAATTAATTATAACTTTTTAAATTTCTTTTCAGAACCATGCTGATGATGAAGACAAGCAACTATTGGAAAAAATGGCAGAACTTTTAGCAAAATCAAATGCGAAAAAGAAACAGCTGGTGCTTAATTTTTTATTAGTTTTGTGATATTTCTTGATTCATTTACCTATGAATGGACCGATTTGGGTTGTAATTTATGAGCGGGTAAAATCAAAAAGGTTAGCTAGAAGGGGAATGGGTCAAAGGGGTTGAAAGCAGCCTATGATATTGTTTATGTGATCATAACTAATTCACTAATTGACCTGTTTCAACATATATCATAATTTGACGAACCTGTGTTGTCTTGTTACCCAACCCGCACGACCTGCCTGTTTTTACCTTTCTTACCATTTTTTCACTGGATAATGTTACTTATCATGTTTCTGTATTTCATAGGTTCAAACAGAAGTCGATGATATTATAAGTTATATTGGCAGCAAAACCTACAAGCTCCGTAACAAAATGTCAAACATGCATACTCTCACTTCCTCCGCAGAAGATGAATTTACAGGTTTCTTGGGAAAAACAAAGAGACATTATATTGAGGATGAAAACATGACCCAAAATGGAAAAATTAGTTTGACATCCATGCTCCAAAACTGGTAAAAAAACTCACATTATAGCAATATCTATTGGATGTGTAATAACTCGTTAATAATATTTTTTACTTTAAATGAAAAGGACAACCAAGGCAAGAATGGGTGATCAACAGTGGAAGGAAGTCCAAGATTCTCTAAATAGATTACAGAAAAGACACGTAGAATCGGTGGATTCTACAATCAAGTAAGTTTAAAAAGGTCATCTGTTTAACTTTTGAGATAAATATTACTTTAAAAATTTAAATGAATGATATTTTTGGCAAATTTTGAATCATTATCTTCCTGTTTATTTTCTCTGTTAATAGAGTTAGTTTTAACTGATTGTAAGAGAATTTAAAAACAAAAGAATTTGTCCAATTTTTGACTGTATTTGTTTGACCTCAACAGGCAAACTGATTGTAACATGTGACTAGAATGGTTTCTTACATCCTGTTTTGAATTTTTTCAAACATATTTGAAAATTGCAGGGATGCCCTTGAAACCAACCAAACAGTTTACACTAGATTTTCATCGATGGCTTCTTCAACACTTCAAGAATTAGACATTGCACATAGCGATTCTCTCACATCCATTGAATGTAAGACATGTTAATCCAAAAATATATACATGTAAAGGTTCCAATTCTGTGCCGCATGATGTCAAGTTGTCAACTGTAACATTCTAAATTTCCATATTTTCTAGTTCAAAGCATCTGTTTTTTTTTTTGCAGTAACTACAGCAAAATATCAAAGGTGGTAAAATGGGCAGGTTGGGTAATGAGTCAAAACGTGTGACTTTATTTGCGGGCCACCATGGAGGGTCAGACCAACCCAACCGTGTTTTGTCTGTTTCTTTAAGAATTATAAAATTATAAATGCAGTAAACACGAATAATAAAACTATATTTTCAAAATAGTAAGGCACACTCTACTTAAATATTACAAGACAGTCATTGTAACTATTTGAATGTGTTTATCAAAAAGATTTTTTCTAGCACTTGAATATGTGTTTATAAAAAAGATCTTTTCAAGCACTTGTTGGGTTAGAAGAGAAAACAAAATAAAAGGAGTTATATAATCTTGCTAAAAGCTACTTTCGTATATTTTTATCTCTGCAGATCTATTGAGGTTTAACCCTGGAAAAAATGAGGGGATAAGTTCCCTGACTAGAATCTCTCGTGATGCTATGAAAGACATGGAGATTGCGCATTCTGACAAAATAACCGAGATCACAAAAGATGCTGAAAAGTGCTTGATAAATGAATACATGGTAGTAAAATAATAAGAAACTGCATTTTTCGTTTATTTAAAACCTACTTTCGGAGAAATAAGAGCGGACTACATAAAAGGTAGCCAACTTTTATCAAATTTCTATTTTAGGTAACCAACTTCTTTACGTGAGAAAAGACTACTAAGATGACGACATGGCAGCTGATTCGAGAACTTTGACCATGTTGACGGTTTTTTTCCTACTTTGACATCAAATTTTCTGAGCTTGATGGTTATCTGAAATAGAAATTTGACCAAACAGATCGCATTTTTACGCAGTTTTCATGCAAATTAATTCCATGTTGCGCCTTTTGCAACAAACAGGTTGATGATTCCTTGTGCTCAACACCATATTTCTGTAAATTATCGAACAAAGTCAACATAGAAGAACTCAACACTCCACCATTTGAGGTCTTGTTGGATTCATACAGAAAAGCTCAATCTGGAAAGCAAGAAAACGGAGATCTAAATGCAGTTTCTATCGGAACCATGAATGGCTTCTGAAGATCATTTGGTATAACCGTATAATGATTCCACTTTCATCTGTTTTTTTATTAGAGTATTATCGGTTAGAAGCTACCTGAAGATCACAAACATAACATGCTCTTGATATGATTTGAACATATTTAGGGTCTGTTTGGTATGGGGTAATGGAATGGACAAGAGAATGGAATGAATGAAGGAAAGGAATGGACAAAGGAATGAAATAGATCATTCCATTCCATTCTCCTGTTTGGTTACTGTATAGAATAAAATGAATCAATACTTCTTGTTGTTTGATAGACAGGAAAAAACACATGAAAGAAATACAAATCTCTATAAACGACAAAAGTAACTAGTCATGGTTATGGGTCGGGTCATGGTTCGGACCATAGATCGGCTAATGGTTCGATACATGGGTTAATACATCAGTCAGGTCATGGATAGACACATGGGTCGGGTCATGGTTCTAGGAGTTGGTTAGGACATTGGTCGGTTCATGGGTCGGGCCATGAGTCAGTTCACGGATCTAGTCATAAGTCGGTTCATAAACCGAGTCATGGGTTGATCGGGACATGGGCGGGTCATGATATGAGACATGGGTCAAGTCATGAGCCGAATCATTGTTTGGGTCATGGTTCAGGATGTGGATCGACATGGGTCGAGTCACGAATCGGTAGATTGCTCAGGTCGTGAGTCGGTTCATGGGTTGGGTCATGGTTCAAACCATGAGTCAGGACATGATCGGTTCATGGGGTCTTGGGTCGGGTCAAGGTTTAGGGCATGAGTCGGTTTATGGTTCTTGTCATGACTTAAAAAAATATTTCATTCCTTGAAGGAATGAAAAAAAACATGGGTAATGGATGAAATGAAAATGATGTATTTTTCATTCCTTGGTAATGGTACATTCCATTCCTTTGACTAACCAAACACACTTTTTTTCATTCAACCGTAATGGTTCATTCCATTCCACCTCTCATTCCCACATACCAAACACTACCTTAATGTTAGTTATGTAACTACAGATAATATATAGGATAAGGAGGATCACTTCTGATATACATTTGCTGAAATTTATGTTCATTACCAAAACTATGTTATTAAGCACATAATTGTTTGTGTATGAGTTATTTAAGCAAATAACATGATTAAGCATAAGCATGTGCGGTTTAAACACTAGTTTATCGTCACCTGAGACGCTTTAATTTTGCATCTTTATCCTTGTGTAGTATAAGATAACTAAAATAGAAGACTATAATTTTAAAAGGTGGCTGTTTTGTGTCTATCATGTTTTAACTATTTTAGTGAATGAATTCATATAAGAAATTAATATCATGTAAACTAAAAAAAAGTTAATGTGTTGCCATAAATCCTGTAGACAGGGAGACTAACTTCTGAACCCAACATGGCAACATGCCATCTGGTCTCATTGGTTCATAATTCAACAAATTAAGCCCATAACATGTTGTATGACTTGCCAAGTTGCCACTATACACACTTTTTTTATTCATTTTAATATAAAAAACAGCTTACTCATGCTTTTACTTGTAAAAAAATGGGTATGTCTTTTTAGAAAATGCAGATAAAAACATATAATGTATATACATACTATGAACTAGAAAGAGATGATGAAACGGATGAGTTCTCCTAACGAGTACGTCCACGAGCTTGTCCTGTTCTTTATCGGTACATGAAGTGTGACGTGACATGGTTTTCGCCGAATTTACTTCATGTTATTGCCTTTTTTTAATAACTATTATTATATGAACCCATCATGCATGCAAAAGCCATATACGTGGAAGAATGGTCCAAGTTTTTATCTAGTGGCTTCTTGGTTCTTATGCATTAGAAGAAGAATGAATAGAGTTTTGAATGTCATGGGTTATGGGTTTGTAGGTCCAAAAGGTCACCTTTCATGGTGTCAAAGGTTAATTGAGTGTTTTTAAGATCTTTTGAACTCGAAAACCTAATTACAACTTATACATTATAAGTATCTCGAGTTGAAATGGTACTTAAAGTGAGTTGCAAACCTATTTTCATCCTTCCCAAGTCCATTTGTTATCTTTGTTGTCCCAAGTCTATTTTCATGAGCAAAATATTGAGGTTGGTAACCTAACTATACTATAAACAAGCTTAAGAGAACCCAATAGATGTCCAAATAGTTTCGCTAGAAAACACTAACTTTTTTAAAAAGAAAATTCATAACGTTTTTAGAAGTATTGTCAGTTTGTCATCATAATCCATAAAAGTCGTTACTTTTAAGCTTTAAGAAATTTAAAATAGTATTGACGAATAAACCCTTCATAACACGTAGTATACGTAACTTAATCCTACATCAACTCCAAAACAAAAGGGATAAATAATACCACACACATCTCCTTTAGTCATATTTTAACATCTTTTACTAACGCATAAGAATATTTATGTTAAACCGCTCCATCTATTACGACATACAACAAACAAATGACATCCATTAAAGTTTTCTTTTGACCGAATCAAACATCAAAAACTATGACCAAAACACAATTCTAGAAATACGGATTAGCCACATATAAAAATAGCCTCTCTTTGGGCGGCACATAAAAAATGAGCTAATTATGGCTATAAACATGGCTTACTATCCAAACAAAAGTCAACAAAAATTCATAATTCAATCACAACCCACAAAAGTCAAAACCAAACCCAATAAAACGTTGAATGATTCACCAAATCAAAATTTCAAATTGGAATGAAAAGTTGATAACTAAACCCTAATTTTCTTTCTAGGGTTCTCTAAACCTCATCAGCCTCCCCCATAATAACCTTCAACTCGACAAAGATCTTGTGTGAAAAAATCCAAAACCTTTGTTTTCTTCATCTGATCCTGTCACAAAATCATATTTTTTTTATGGGTTTTTACAGCTAAGGATGTTCATGAAAGTGGACAAATAAATGACACTTCTAGATGAACCAAAAAGCAGGTTCACGGTATGTACTTCAAGAACACATCGCCATATTCTCTGAATTTTATTAAAGATCATTGCTTTCTTGTCTTTTTGAGTTAAATTTGTGTTTTTTTGCCAATTTTGACCCATACCCATTTCACCCTTTTTGTATTTCTTGACATTAATGGTGTCTAGCTTCTTTAATTCTCGTGGGTATTATATAATTTCAAGAATCTTGGTTGTTGGGTTAGAACATAAGCATAAGTTGGAGTTGAGGTTGACTTTAGGTTTGATTCTTGATCTTTGTTTGATGAATGTGACATTTGCTGGCTCATTTGGATGATAGGTTTGTGTGTAGTATGTAAGTTGATATAATTGGTGTTGGTTTGGGAGTTAGTTGTAAGTTTGTTGTTGATGAACATTTTGGGTGATATAATATATTCAAAGGTCATGTCTAGTAATAGTTACTTTGATATTATGGTCAAACCTTGTTGGAAAGGGAGACTAGGAGGGGTGCAAAATGGAAGAACAAATGGGTTGTTGTGGTATAAGGATTTGGGAAGCCATGTTAGTGGAGAGTTTTCGATGGCGGTTGTTCAAGCCAATAATTTGTTGGAGGATCAAAGCCAAGTTGAATCGGGTCAGTTGAGTTCGTTGAGAAATGGGCCTTATGGAACGTTTGTTGGGGTCTATGATGGACATGGCGGGCCTGAAACATCGCGGTTCGTGAATGAGAAGTTATTCTCCAATCTAAAGAGTACGTTGCATGTTCTTTACTTCTTTATATATAGCTTCTTGAAATGTTTATGATTATGATTTTTTGATTATCTTGTTTTAAAAGATTTTGACGTATAGATGTTAATATGTTATTCATGGCTAAAATAACGATACACACACGTTGTAAACAAGTTAAAATGATTGATGCATTGTGTTTTATTCCCTTAAACTGATTTATAACATTGAATATGTAGAATTTGCATCTCAAGATGAAGAAATGTCTGCGGATGTCATTAGAAAATCTTTCTTGAAGACTGAGGAGGAATTTATCTCCATTGTTCGAGATCAATGGTGTACGTGCCCACAAATTGCCTCAGTGGGAACATGTTGTTTGGTGGGCGTTATATGTAACGGGTTGATATACATTGCAAATGCTGGGGATTCACGAGTGGTCTTGGGGAGGGTAGAGAGAGGTGGCAAAGGAATCTCAGCCATCCAACTATCTGAAGAACACAATGTAAACCGTGAGCCTATACGAGATGAACTTCGTGCCTTACACCCTGAGGATCCAAAGATCGTGGTTATGAAACATAATGTTTGGCGTGTTAAAGGGCTAATTCAGGTATTTTTCACTTTATGTTTTTGATGCTTTTAAGTTTTTATTTAGAGGTGGCAAAAGGGTTTTTTGTTACATATTATTTTATTTAAAATGAAAATGATTTGGTTGTATTCATGAGTTTTTAGGTCTCGAGATCAATAGGTGATGCGTATCTAAAAAGTCCCGAGTTCAATAGAGCACCGCTTTTGCCAAAGTTTCGGCTCTCACAACCATTCTCAAAGCAAATTCTTAGTCCTGAGCCTTCAATCTACATACATGAGATAAATTCGAAGGATGAGTTTCTAATATTTGCATCCGATGGTCTATGGGAGCATCTTAGCAATGAAGAAGCCGTTAATATTGTCCATAGTTACCCACGCAATGTAAGTTATCTCTCTGTCTTTAACTTATTCGGTTCTTGATGTTGCATTGTGTCCTTAAATTATATGATCCTTGTTGAGTGATCATGACATGCATAATGCATTATCCTGAAAAATAAAAGAAAACAAAAACATAACTAGAGGTGTTTGCACTTAACCTCAACTAGCTCAGTTAATATTTCATTGAAGACGGTAGTGGGTGGGATCGACCCACTCTATGCTGGTTTCATGTAACCTCTACTAAACTTTTAAAATCTGTTTTGTTCTATTGTTTGCAGGGGATTGCAAGGAGACTAGTAAAGGCTGCGCTTCATGTAGCAGCAAAAAAACGAGAAATGAGATATTCGGATTTGAAGAAAATTGAAAGAGGCGTGAGGAGACATTTTCACGATGATATTACAGTTGTGGTTGTTTTTCTTGACCCGACTTTAATGAATATTAATTCAAGTTTTTCTATAAAAGGAGGCGTTGGGCTACCCGCGCCTAACAAGTTCTGCATTTAGATTCAGACGCAATAACCACCCAATGGGTTGTTGTGCTCCTCAAGTCTGTTTTGATATGGGACTTGAACCCATTTGATCAAGTTTATGTAATTTCAATTCATATATGTAAAAAGATCATATTTGGATTGCATTCTATTTATAATAAGTTTAGTTGTTTACAATGTATTCATTTGTTTACAACCGAAAGAAGGCTCGAACCCAAGTTTCCGATAATAGTTTTGTAATAGTAGTTTTCTTTTTAAACGGTCTTAGCTACCTAAAGAAGGCTCGAACCCAAGTCTCTTTGGAGATCTTTTAGGTGTGCCTCAGGCTTGCCGGAGTGATAGAGTGGGTCGTGTTCTGCCTTGATGTTGGTGGGAACCGCCTCACCCCCTCTCGAGTAAATTAAAGTTGCATTTCATGAGTCTATCTACCTGCACACTAAGATGTGAAGATGAAGATTGCGAGGGGTTTAGTTAGTAGGGGTGTGGAGGTGGCGGTTAAACTAACACCATTCCGTCCATGTATCGTTGGTTGCGGCTTTACAAATTGCGCTTCACTCAGCTTACCATGAGGCCATCTTGTGATGGTTAATAAAAGTCAATATAGTTTTGTCTAACTTTGCTATTGTTGTGTTTGAGACCTTAATCTAGTTTAACTTGTTATATAGTACATGTGCATCGTTTTGCTACCTTGATTCATAAACCGCATCAAAGAATAAATGGGTTGTAAACGAGTTAACATGTGTTTAATTAGTTGTAAGCTATTAAAAAAAGCTATTTTTAATAGGTTAGATATGTTGTGAAATAGCGGTTGATTGTAAACCAGTAGTGATGAAGTTCTAAAAGGTTTAAACGTGCGTTTATTGAACTACACGGCTAAATAAGCAAGTTGAGCTTTTGATTACTCAAATCAATGAGTGTGCACATCCTTACGTGTCCAAATATAGTGTTTTTTTAACGTGACTATTTATCTATTTCTTCGTGTATAATGAAAATTTTTTTCTTTATATTGAGCTTCTTCAGCATGTCGATATGAAATATTTTTCACAATATAAATATTAAGATAGACAACGTCACAACGCATTTTTATAAATTTTAACGCTTTGCTACACCGATCCAACTTCGTCAATAATTCACATCTAGTTATTATTATATGCTTCACATATCCCAAAATGAGGGGTGAAAATGAGCATTTTCAAACTCTTTAATTCAACACACACCACTACACTAGTCTTCATCTCTCTCATCTGAACCCAATTCTCACATTCATCTACTCCATACAAATTACAATTGTATGCAGGTCATGAAATTAGCTTCAATTGTTCAAAATGGGATGCAACCCCCGGTCAAAATTGATGCAGGGTTGCTTAAGTTTACTTCAATTTCAGCTACTAATCACTTCCCCAAATGGGTTCATCTTCAACTCACCAATTCCACTAATCTCCCAGGTGATGTTACTGTTTCAATACTGAATTACATACGGTGATGATGATGATGGGAAGATACTGATTAGTTTTTGAGATTGAAACTTTGCACACCAGGTGTTTGTGGAAATGCGTGGCTGAGAAAATCATTGATTGTAAGAGCAAAAAGAGTTGAACAAGAAGGTGAAATTTTTTAATCTTTTAGTGTTTTATTGTGGGAAATTGTTTATAAGTAGGAATTGATGGTATGCAGTATGCACTGATCTAGGGTTGTTTGAACTTTGAAATGATTATAGCAAGTTAGATTAGTTAGAATAAGATAAAGATAGTGAAAGTTTGCAAATTTTGTATGCATAATATGAAGCAATGCAGTATTGAAATCTTGACATAAACATTGTATTTAACTTTTGATGGAAAGAGGGTAAAGGTTTTTGATGTTTTGCTTTACATAAATACTAATTCTTTGTTGCGGAAATGTAATTCGGCTGGCAGAGAGGGAGACACCCTCTTCCAATTCATACATTGATAATGCTAAATCCAAAAGCCATCTCATTATAGATAATGATATAGAAGAGAAGACCAAAGATCTTGAAAACTACAAGACATCTGTTAAAACTGTAGCCTTGTGCGTAAGTATAACCTAACTATTAGTTAGTTCGTGAAGCTGTATTTATCCAAGTTCAAAGATCAAAATAGTCTTTTCACTGTATTAGGTTTTCTCGGCTGTGGCGTTTGGTGTTGGTTTGGGATTGAAAGATGGAATTGGCAAGGCTTCCGAGTTCTTTGCTGGGTATGGTGGAGTTACACATTTTGCTTCTGTTCCTATCAAACTATCCTATTTTAACCCTGGTTATATTTATTTTTCTTTGAGATGCAAATAGGTACCTGCTTGAACAAAGCTTGTCTGTTGATAATCTATTTGTCTTTGTTTTGATATTCAAATACTTCAAGGTGCCACTTGCATATCAGGTACAGTAAAACTTTCTTCTCAAGTAACATCATACTTCTATTATACTCTGGAAGTTACTTTAAAATATAGTGATTTCTTGAAAGATATCTAAATTTCAGATTCTGTATATTTTCTGTTAGTTCTTTGTTTGTTGTAATTATGATGTTGTGATCACAGAATCGTGTGCTTTCATATGGGATTGCTGGTGCAATAATCTTCCGATTGTCATTAATACTTCTTGGAACAGCAACCCTTCAGGTCATTTCTCGCATTAAATAATATTCCATTTATCTCGTGGAAATTACAAGATTGACTCGACAATGGACATATAGTTAAAGAATATTGGTTTTATAGTAAAATGTCTTAGTTACTCTCCAATACTGACAAAATAAGATAATTAATATACCCAAGTCTATATTTTGATTATGACTCATATGAAAAGTTGAAGATGGGGAGTAGTACCTTTTACAGAAAGCCAAAAGAGGAAGTGTTATAATCTACATGGGATATTTCAGAATGTAAATAGTTGTAATTTTCATTTATATTAACATAAGCGTGGTTATGTTGTTTATCTCAAACTTTTCATGTAAATGTTTTAGAGGTTTGAGGCGGTGAACTTGCTACTTGCATCGATACTTCTTTACACATCCTTTAAGGTACCGTTCTATTCTTAGTAAGCGCTTTCATCACATTATTGTTAGGATTGTTAATCATACAAAATAAGTAATAACTATTATATATTTATATATGATAGATTAAAGGCTTGGCATATACCTGGTTTAGCAGTTTTCATGATAATATATATATTTCCATGTGTTTCTGTAGCTGTTTTTTGCTGGTGAAGACGATGACGACGATCTATCTGACAATTTTATTGTGAAGACATGCCAAAAGTTCATTCCTGTAACATGTAATGATATCCATCAACTTTTCCCTTTCTATGTGATAAATCTAAGTTCCTAATAGTTGTTAAATCTTTTTTATTACCTTGATGCTCATATGAACGCTTGTCTTTATAAAGAGGTTGACTTAACAGTTAATACATTTGTATTTCAGTAGCTGTGGAATAACTTGTTACATGAAGGGTAAATCTGCTATTGATCTTATTTGTTCTTTGTCCTCGTTTGGCAGCTGCATATGATGGCAATAAGTTTTTTACAGAAGTGAATGGAGCTTGGAAAGTAAGTAAATAGATATGGGTATTTTTGTCGGTTAATACGGTTAAAAATACATGCACCCACACCAAAAGGTAAAAAATAAAAATAGGAGAAAGGAAAGTCCAACGGGAAGTTTTGGAGATAAAATTCCATTGTTTTCAATCGAAATTATACCTTCCCGTTCTAAGACTTCAACTTTTTGATCATGGAAGGACCTAGATATTCTATGCTCTTGGTTTTAAGTCATGTCAACCCTAAACTCTAATTAGAGGTGACATGATGGGCGGTTCAAGTAGGCTGGGTAATAGGTAAAAGTGGTTTCTGGTCAGACACAGCTCAATTCAACCCATTCATAAGTAGATCGGTCGAAACGGTCATCAGTAAGTCTAATTAACAATTATGAATCTTTTGTTGATTCATATGCTGAATTGAAAGTGTCATGTTGAATTCTTTTTTACATGGTTTCTAACAGGCATCAAACATTTTGGGCAGGCTACACCTTTGCTTCTCACTGTAGCAGTCATTGAACTCAGTGATATTGCATTCGCTGTATGTTTACTTTTCCTCAGACTCCAAATCTAACTATTTTTAACCATTTTGAAATTACAATTTAAATCCATTCAATTTATATCAATAATTATTAGGTGGACTCTATACCAGCGGTTTTTGGTGTGACAAGAGACCCCTTCATTGTTTTCTCATCAAATTTGTTTGCTATTTTAGGTAATAATCAGTGATCAAGGAAACTGTGGTTAACTTCTGTGTAATTGGTCAAAGATAATTTTATTATATAGATTGTGTTTAATGCAGGTTTAAGGTCTCTATACACACTGATTTCAGAAAGCATGGGAGAGTTGGAGTATCTACAGGTAAATTTCGGAACATATTTTCTTCTGAATTGTTTATGTTAGAATGAATAAATTGATGGTCTTGTTTTGGTAATTTATCTTCTGGAAACTGTCTATCCGAAATTACAAATGTATTTTGGCAATTTCTTGGTTAATAATTGACAACACCCCTTATTTTGTCGAGGGACATTTTAAATAGCTGGCATGTGGTCAAACAATTCCCTTAAAGTCATTCCATCAAGTCAAACTTTAAATTCATAAACAGGGTATGGGATAAAGTTGATAACATTTTACGATTTTTTTCTATCAGCCTGCCATTGGCGTTGTTCTCGGCTTCATTGGATGCAAAATGATCCTAGATTTCTTCGGTGAGTATCTCTATGATTCTAGATTTTTGGTCATTCATTAATGCATTTGAATACACTTGTGATGACTTTTGATTTGTTTCACCCGTTTTCGTGTTAGTCAAATCTTGTGATAACAATTTGAATACATAAATGAAACCGACCCGTTTGTAAATCCCTGAATTCTTGGTTTTTGTGCAGGATACCATGTATCGACTGAAGTTTCTCTCGGCTGTGTGGCAACTACGCTTAGTGCCGGGGTTCTGCTGAGTTTATTGAAGAAATCAGTTTAGCATTAGGTTGATTTACAGTTGTAGGGAGGAACCCACAAGTTATGTTTTGTATTATTGTTCTTGAAAGAAAATGAAAAATAATTAGCAATTTGTTTAATGCACAATTAAATGAATTAATTAAAAAAATCTTCCACAATCAAAATTATTTTTTATTTTTTAGAAATGAATATAAAAACAACTTTTTTTTCCTTTGTAACCTCGAGAAATAGTTAATAAAATATCTTCATTTTATTTATTTACACCAGAAACATATATCTTTGTTTAACAACTCAAATGAAGTATATGTAATTTTTTTTGAATGGCAGAATTTTATAAAAACAGCAAAAAGCTCCGAGCCAAAGCAAGGAGGCAGCAGAACAGCAGAGGAAATTACAAATAAACACAACAAGACAAAATTAAAACTTAAAAGTCACCCAATAAATGAAGTATATGTAATTAAGCTTGCCTTTTAACTCCTCGATTCATTATTAGTGATGGAGTGTAACAAGTGTGATAAAAAAATGTAGCGGTGTTCAACAGTCTTTCCGTTATGTCAACCACAGTTCTATCAACGCACAGTTCATTAAGAAAAATAAAACAATAGGATCCACTTAAAAGTATACATTACTTGTACGTATGATAATCTTGTAATTTTACATGCACATGCATATATATATATATAGACGTTAAGCAATAAAACAGTGCATGTAATATATATGTGATTCTACACGTGTAAATATTAGATTTGAGTTATAGTTTTTAGACAAATTTAAGGTCAGAAATTTTAGGAAGGTTGTTTCAGACAACATCAATCACCAAAAGGGGATCCATCACATTCTCAGATTTATTGTTCTACGTACGAAAATGCCATTTTGAAATCATCAGATTGATTGATTTTGTTGTTTTTTTTCTTATGATTTATGGTGCTAAAAGGTGATATTATATCTCAGATTTGATGATGATTGAGACATAGATGAATTATGCATTATATGGATCAATATCTGTTTTTCTGCCGGGTTAGGGTTCTTGAACCTGGATCAGTTTGATAACTTGGATTTAGTATTTTAGTGTATTGTGCGCAGACGAATATTAGCGTGTGCAGATTTTAGAATGTTGGTTTGAACATCAACTCGGTGTTGATGGTATGAAGCGGAAACAACGTTATGGGAAGTAGACTTGTTAATCTTTTTGAAGTATGTTGTTATCTTTGCTGAGTAAGCGAACTTTACGCGCCGATTTCAGGTATGATCTCAGTTTTTTTAATGATATAATGACATATAATGCTTACAATTAGATTATAATTACTTGGGAATTGAATTTATAGGGATGCATATGGATTTACTGTAAGACCTCAGTACCTTGAGACATTCAAGGAGTTTGATGTTATCTATAAGGTAATGGGTCTATTATAACTTTGTGAATTTTTCGTGCATAGTTGTGGAAGGCGGCGCACAGGGTGTGCCTTGGGCGTAAGCGAGGGGTTTTTTAAGCAAATTTGTATGTAAAAGTACAATTTTTATAGGGGTTTATGACATGATTTAGGCTTGTTTTGGGCTAGCTTACGGACTGTTTGGCAAGATGTCTGGACCATTAAGTGCTGAATCAAAACCATTAAGAGCTAATATATTTCTTAACTATTAAAGGCAAATGTCTGATCAATTCATATAAGAGGTCTTAACCATTCAGACTCAGTGTAATGCTTAACCATTTAGAGGCAAATGTCTAAACCATTTGGACAATCTGCTTGCGAAACAAACAGCCTAAATCAATAAGTGTTGAACCATTCAGACATATGTATATAGATTTGTATGCATTGATAATATTGTTGATCATATTAGGTTTGGTTTATATTTCAGAATGAGGAAGATGAAAGAGCAACAAAATGGGAGATATTTCTTGAGCAGTATTCAGAACTTGGTCAACTGAATTCATCTGCTACTGATGCCGAAACTACAGAACAAAAAACCGATACTATCTTGGAACCGAGTGGAGATGAAAATGCTTCAAGTGACAACAAACAAACAAATGATGATCAAACAGACAGTGTACCTGAAAATATGGGCTCAGAGGCACCAAAAACAAAGAAACCCGCGGTGCAAAATTGGGCTGAAGTTAGATCGTCTTTAAGCCCCATCGAGGATATGATGTGTCGTCGTGTTAAAAATCGTAAAAATGAAAAACATCTTCAATCTATTCAAGAGGATGAACCCATTAGTGAGGACTCTAAAGAGGAGTTAACAGATAACGAGGAATCAGATTCATTTCCTTGGAAAGAATTAGAGTCACTTGTTCGCGGTGGTGTGCCAAGACACCTTAGAGGAGAGGTGCGTTTTGCCACTTCATTAAATGTAATATACTTGCTAGTAGAGGCGTCACTTACACAACTCGTTTGACCCGCTCATTTTGCCACCTCTGTGAGATCTTGTTTTTTACAGGCATGGCAAGCCTTTGTTGGTGTGAAAGTACGCCGTGTAGAGAGTTATTACCAGAACTTATTGGACGGCAGGGATGCTGGAGAAAGCGCTCCTGTTCCCGACAAATGTAAAAAACAGATTGAAAAGGTCATTAATTTCATATACTTTTTTACACATAACTTTTTTTCTTCTAGCGGACTAATCTTTTTTTTACCCAATGCAGGATTTACAACGAACATTTCCTGGTCATCCTGCATTAAACGAGGAAGGTAGGAACTCCTTGAGGCGGTTACTTTTAGCATACGCACGACACAACCCTGATGTTGGCTATTGTCAGGTAACTTACAGGTTAAATAGTACATAACTAGTCTAATAAGACATTTTTCTTATTTTGAAATAACTTGTGTAGGGAATGAATTTTTTTGCTGCAATGTTACTACTGATGATGCCCGAAGAAAATGCTTTTTGGTACGTTTTCACTTGTTTGTTTTGTATAATTAGTTTTAAGTATGATATATCAAACTGGTATGTTATTATGTTTTACACGATACGACAATGTCACAAAATTTACATTTTTGCATTTTTGGCATCATTGATGAAGCTGTTGACATATTACTTCACCTGAAATCTTTTTTCAGGACTTTAGTTGGCATGATTGACGATTACTACGACGGATACTTTACAAAAGACATGATAGAGTCCCAGGCATGTCTTTCGAATACTTTTGGTTTTCCAGAATATAATTGCATTGCATTTTCTAAAGATGTTTGTTTCACTTGGTGAAAAAATACTGTTTTTATTTAGGTGGATCAACTTGTTTTTGAAGATTTATTGCGCGAACGATATCCTAATCTAGGTTTCTTCACTGCTAATTCTTGATATTTCTGTTTACTAATTAGTTTATAATTTTCAAATTTTCATCTTTGTTATCCTTGTTCTTTAGTCAATCATTTTGATCACATGGGAGTACAAATGGGATGGATCTGTGGACCATGGTTTCTTTCCATCTTTGTGCATATGATTCCATGGGAAAGTGGTGAGTCTTATTTTATTTGAGTAAACTACAATTTTAGTCCCTGTGTTTTGATATCATTAACAGTTTCAGTCCCATCTTAACAGTTTTGGTCCCTGTGTTTTTATTTACTAACAGAAATGGTCCCGAACACTAACTTCATCCAAATTTTCGTTAAGTCTCCCTCACATACGGAGTAAAAATGTCATTTCTACCACTCTTTTTGACATGCGACTAAATAAAAATGTTAACCTACATGATGACCTAGATAAAAGAGAGAGAAAAATGACATTCTTACCCCTCAAATGCGGGGCGCGTGTGAGAGACTTAACGGAAAACTGGATGGAGTTACTAATCGGGACCAATTCTGTTCGAAAATAAAAACACAGGGACCAAAACTATTAAGGTGGGACTGAAACTGCTATTTTTTACCTTCAGTTCTTTGCTTAATGATTATGCTATTTTTTACCTTCAGTTCTTCGTGTTTGGGACGTGATCTTATTTGAAGGAAATCGTGCGATGTTATTGCGAACTGCATTGGCTTTAATGGAGATATATGGTATCGAGATTTCTCTACATTTTACCTATAGGTGGCAAATTCAACCCGTTTATTTTTAAACGGGTTGGTTTGGGTATGCTATATCTCAAACGGGTCAAATATGATTTATACACCACTAAAATCTATCCACACACCACTAATACCTTAAAAGTTACAATTTTACCCTTTCAACGTTCCACATTTTCTTGTCATGGGCGGGTATTTTGGTAAAATAAAAATTTTTGAAGCCATAATTAATGGATTGATTATTATTATCAAGTCTTTTGAAAAATAGACTAAAAAGTGTTAGTATGTGTCAACTTGACCATTACTAGATTATGACCCGTTATGTTTTGACTTGTTACCCAACCTGCACATCTTTTGGTTAAAACTAATGCATTACATATAATTTAGTCATTTTTATGTTCTATGATGCTACTGTGAGCAATCACTAGCAATAAAATAACAACTTTTTGTAGGTCCCGATTTAGGCACAGCCATGGATGCTGGTGATGCTATTATTTTGATACAATCACTACTTGGTTCAACATTTGATAGCAGCAATCTAGTTGTGACTGCTTGCATAAGTTTCGCAGACGTAACAGAAGACACGCTACAACAACTTAGACAAAAACATAGACCAGATGTGATAGCGGCCGTCGAAGAAAGAACAAAAGGGGAACATTTAAGGAAAAGTTCTAAAGGTCTGGCTACTAAACTTTATAGTTTCAAACATGAACGTGAGCCACTTGTGCGTGAACCTAGTATGAAGCAAGGTCTCCGTGAAAAGAGATTAGATAAAGATTCTATGGACTTAATGTCACCTGTTAAACGCGATCAATCTAATATTATTGAACCCATCGATGCAAAAGTAGACTCTCTTCCGGATATTCAAGATCAGGTAGATCACTATATAAGTTAAATTTTAGTTATTGATAGCTCGGTGGCATAAGGTCCCGGTGTTTATATAATATCGTACATGTGCAGGTTATCTGGTTGAAGGCCGAGTTATGCTCAATGCTCGAGGACAAGAGATCTGCTACGGTTAGGTGAGTTTCAGGAAGTTTATTTTTTGTTGCAGGTTGTGCTACAGTTGGTTAATATGGCTATTATGGCTTGACGTCGTGTGATATAACTTCCTAAAGTCGCCCAAGCCTTTGTTTTTATGCATAAAACTTCTTGAAGTTCTTATATTGGAATATTTAGATTATTATTGTTATAACACATACAAATAAGATTTTAAAACTCGAAAAAATTTGTTTGTGGGTCAACACAAACCCACCTCTAGGACGTAGAATGAAATGATTGCAAAGGTTATATTAGTTTGTTATCTGTCTTTACAGAGCTGAGGAGTTGGAGACAGCACTTATGGAGATGGCCCAACAAGATAATCGGCTGGAATTAAGCGCAAAGGTAATCTGGTATCATATATTTAAATATTGGAAGCGTTAAATCATTTAAGGACATAGGAATAGTTACTTGCAAGCAGAGGTGGCCAAATGGTTGTGTTGGGCACATTTGGTAACTAGTGCAGTTGGGTTTGGGTTAAAACGAGTAATTTTTGGCACGGTAAGATGCGGTCTGGTCACCCTATAAAAGATTTTGTCCAAAGTTCAGTTCTTTTTGCCGATATTTAGCGTGTCAAATATCATAATGTAATAGTAATAATCTATTTTATTTAATAAATAGTTTATTAGTTTTTATGAAATAAAGATGCATTTTGGGTGATTTACGACATGTTTGATTTCCTTTTTTAACATTAAAGATGATTCTCAGACCCTACCAACAGCACTATTTTGAGCCAGATTTTACTGGCTATGTTTGTTTGTTATATGTTTTTTTTATAAAAAGTGTGAAAAAGTGATTTAAGATTTCTGAACATGATTCAGATTGAGCTAATGGAACATGATCTATTTGAGCTGCAACAACTTCTTACTGATAAAAAAGAACAGGAAAAAGCAATGCTTGAGGTTCAAATATTTTTATTCTTTTATTGTGCTATTTATGATCTACATTCAAGCATTGAAATAAACATTTAACTACAACTTTTATGTCATGAACTTGCGTGTATATCATATAATGCCACCTGTGTATTGTTTTAGGTGCTAATGAGAGTTGAGCAAGAACAGAAAGTGACAGAAGATGCTCGTAGATCTGCAGAACGAGATGCAGCTGCTCAGAGATATTTAGTGAGCGTACTTGAGGTACCTTCTCAACCCGATTATTTATGGATGAGTCGTTTTAAGATATGTTTTTATCATTAACGAGTCAAATGAAATAAAAGTTAGCTTAAAAAGGATACAACATGCCATATGGGTAAACAAGTTGAAAGCCCGTTTAGTGTTCTTTTAATGCACAAAACCTTATAAGTCATGTTAATCAAGAAGTTATATTATGACTAAAATAATATAACTTCTGCAATCATATGCCACGCACTCGTTTCAAACTTATTGTCAACGAGAGACTTTATTTAGCAAATTTGCAATATCCCTTACGAATAAATTTTTCATCTTCAGGAAAAATATGAACATGCTATGACATCACTTGCTCAAATGGAAAAGAGGGTTGTAATGGCAGAATCTATGCTAGAGGCGACATTGCAATACAATTCTGGCCAAGTCAAAGCACAAGCAACGCCAGTGTAGGCACATTTTTCGCTTCTTTTTTCCGAATTAAAGCATTATTGATATAATGTGGTAAATGGAGGTGGGAACGCTAACCCATTTACTCCGGATTATGTTTTATCTTTAATGGATGAAACAGGTTATTTGAAAAAACAGCTTGTTGTAATTGGTAACACAGGTTGAAAGTCTGTTGTGCAAAACTTTTTCAAATCATATTATATACAAAAACTAGATTATTATCATATATATACAACTTTTATAAAAAAATAGGATAAAATGTGTTTCGGGCCAACCAAACTCTTGCGCTTTAACCCAAACCTGTTTTGACCCATTGCTCAAACCGTTCATTTTGACACATCAAGAAGAAATGGTTTCGAATTAATTTTTATTGTTCTTTGTGCAAAAGGTTGCGTGCTCTAACCCATTGCTTGAACCAACCATTTTTATATGCACCTCACAGTCAAAATTACTTTGTATCAATGATCATATTTCCAGTTTTACTTTATAAAACTAAAATTTACATCTAGCAAGGGTTGTTTTACCAAAAATTAAATTATCTAAGTTGACTAATGCTTATTGATAAGTGCTTTTATGCGCATATATGCTCTAATGGATCATTGACTATTATGTTGACTTATTTAAGTTGTGAATGCTGTATAGAAACACACAACCTGAGTCTGCGAACACAACAAAAAGGACAGGCATACTTTCATTCGGACTAGGTTGGCGCGATAAAAACAAGGTTAGTAAGTATTCTTGACTAATATTGCGAGTCTGTCATTATCACAGACAAAATGATTACAATTGGCAAAATGTTCGAGCTGGTAACGGGTCAGAATGGGGGATAGGGCAGGCCAGACCTTTTTTTAACCTTTTTTAACTCTCTGAACAATAACACGCTGAAAATGATTACAAAAGGTACCTTGTTATAGAATTTTAACACTTTCTTAAGTAATGCGGTTTAGGAGATTTCAATGCATTTGAATACGCTTGAGAATGATTTCAACTTGTTAGACGTGTCACTTACATGACAATTGGTCAATTTTGGTTATATTTTACTGTAACATGTTGAATGTAGAAAATTAGCTAAAAATGCAACAAGTCAAAACTAACCCGCCTATGCGCTTACAAATTTTGGTACAAATTTCTGTGTCCATGACCGATACAGAAGTGCATGAACTATATATGATATCTAAAAAATGGACAAGAAAGTGTTGATGGGTCTGTCCAACCTCTTGACACTTGCATTTGGCACAACCATTTTGACCCGTTGCCCAACCTGCCTATTTACACGTACTTGTGTACATGGTTTGACCAACGTAAACAGTGATGTGCTCATTATGTTTGCAGGGAGAACAAGATGAAGGTAAGGCCACCAGTGATACATCAGGTGCAAAATCTTAAAACAAATGGTAACCAAGAACCATAAAAATAGAAATGTGAGTAATCAAGACGAGGTATTGTGCTTCAAGCATTGTACTTTATAGTACAAGTCTCAGATGCATGTTTTCGCAGCAGGAACGTAAAGTTTTTTTCTCTGGGTACATTATGTATGTTCCATTCAATCAACATGACTAATTTACCATATTTACCGCGGTTTTTTTTGTTTTCTTTCTTGGCAAGGTTCGCATACATTTTAGCGCGTTGTCAAGTACTAGTCTACAATGTCGATTTATGCCCATAATGTACTCTTGTTTTGTCATTATGATGGAATCAAACTTATTTGATTGAATGATATAGAAACTGTTGCAACTTAAATCCTATCAAGAATTAAGTTATATAGAAAGCATTTTTCGCCTAAGAGTGTAGGAAGCAACGAGTTGCAGTCACTATAAATGAATGAGGATGTGCTAGGGGTATTTGCGTCCATTTTTGAAAAAAAGTGTATATCACACCAGGTGTAAAAGATATTTACACCGTGTTAAATGATAAAACTCATAGTGTAAATGGTATAACTGGATGGATGAATATGATATCTTAATAAATATTGGTCACACACGTATACCTACGTAGTATAAATGATATTCATGTTCGTGTATAAAATTATCAGCCGCATAATGTAAGTGTCATAACGATGAATTCAATGCACATTTTCGATACATTGTATGTCAATCAAGTAAATAAATACAAACCAAACAATTATTAGAAGGATGAATATGACATCCTAGTCCTAATTATATATACCACGTTCATGTTATGCAAATTAAATTGGCCGGCAGTGAGTCACCAAAATATAAATGCTTTTAGTATTTGATATATTAGCCACACATGTACTTACACGTGTAACTCAACACATGTTTTATGTTGGTTCTAATTTTATAAAAAATCTATGTTTTATTCTTTTAAATTGTGTCCACACATGTTACACATGAGAAAATTATAATGAAAAATAGGGTGAACTTGGTCATTGACTCATTGGACCACTCGTTTATTGTTAACAATTTTACAACTCGTTTACTATAAGTGGAACGAAGAAAATAAAAAAATTATAAAATTACGATTTTTATAAATAAAAGAACTGTCATTGAATATATGATTGAGCTACATACCTGATATTGATGTGCATGTGGCAAACCGGTATTGGTCCACGTTTTGTATTCTTCTCAATTTAATTTTATTCTAATAAATTCTTGGGTAAAGGTGCTTCTGCATTTAACCTACATCCCGAGTGCAGTCCGGACACTAATTTTTAGCTTTTCTAAATACTTTATTAATTTAAAATTAGTTGAAACTAGATTTATTTTATGATACGTTACACTGGTGACATTAAGATTTTAACATTTAGCACGCGTTACGAGATAAGTTTCTTGACGTACATGAATCATGCGTTGCGGCGAGATAGTTTTTTGACATCATAACACGCGTTAACAACGCTTTCGACTTTAACTCGTACGTCATGTTGTGACGATGAGAGATATGGAGCTAAAAAGTGTATAGTCGAAGATGAAAGTTGTAAATATTTCAAAGTTGAGTATGAGATCAAAGTTAAAAAATAAGAAAAATCAAGGTGTTAAAGTCGTAAATATGTCAAATTTTAAGGTCAAAACGGTAAATAGCTAACAAATTTAACTTAGTGGCATTTTTATAATGTTGGCAAAGTTTGAGGTCTAAAAGAGAAGTTCTAAGCACCGACCTTCTCTTTTAAAGTTATATACAATGTTAAATTTGTTAAAGAGTTTTTTTTTATTTGTACATTTTTCACCACAACAAAATGATTGTTTTTAAAATTTTAAATATACGCTACAAAAGCACGTATTACAAATACTGATTTAGTTTTTTTAACTGCATGCAGATCTTAATTTCATATTTTGTAGCAACACATGCATAAATGATCGAGTCACGTAAGCATATCACATCATAATAAAACTACAAATTTACAAAATGGTGGTTACATGTCCCCTTCTTCACACCACCATAAATACTATACACAGGTTACCAATATCTTCATCAAAATCAAATATCAACTCAAACCTAGCTAAACCAAACATGGCACCATTGACATTTACCGTCCGGCGAAGTCCACCAGAGCTTATCGTTCCGGCTAAACCCACACCAAGAGAACTGAAGCCGCTCTCCGACATCGACGATCAAGAAGGCCTTAGGTTTCATATTCCAGCAGTTCATATTTACCAACATAATCCAAAAATGAGAAATAAGAATCCGGCAAGTGTGATTAGGGAAGCGTTGGCTAAGGTGTTGGTGTTTTATTATCCGTTTGCGGGACGGTTAAAGGAAGGTCTAGCCAGGAAGCTGATAGTGGATTGCTCTGGGGAGGGTGTGTTGTTTATTGAGGCGGAGGCGGATGTTACCTTGAAGCAATTTGGTGAGACGCTTCAACCGCCATTTCCTTGTATGGAAGAGCTTCTTTATGATGTTCCAGGCTCTAGTGGCATTCTTGATTCACCATTGTTGTTGATTCAGGTATAACTAAGAAGTTTGCGACTTGTAGCTCACTTGAAAATAGCTTGTTCGAAATCAGTTTGCGGTCGAAATTAGATTCATATTAAAATTAGCGACTGGCTCTTGCAAAATGGTTGTATATTTTGTCACTGTTTTGCGACCGAAAATGCTAAGTATCATCACATGGTTAAATTGACTATTCATCTGTTTTGATTGATAGGTGACACGATTGTTATGTGGAGGTTTCATCGTCGCTGTACGAGTCAATCATACCATGTGTGATGCGACAGGATATGCACAATTCATGATAGCATTGAGCGAAATGGCAAATGGAGCATCAACACCATCAACGATGCCTGTTTGGGAAAGAGAGTTGCTTTGTGCAAGGGACCCGCCGTGTGTGACATGTACTCATCACGAGTATGATGAGGTGGCAGACACTGACGGTACAATCATCTCGTTAGATGACATGGAACAAGTGTCATTTTTCTTTGGAGCCACTCAAATTTCTGCTATTCGTAGGCTTGTTCCAACACACCTAAAAAGTTGTACCACATCTGAGCTCCTAAGAGCTTTTATATGGCGTTGTCGTACAATCGCTCTCCAACCAAACCCAAAAGATGAAATGCGTATGATGACTATTGTCAATGCGCGTAGAAAATTCAAGCCACCCATCCCCGTTGGATATTATGGAAACGTTTTTGCCTACCCAGCTATCATTTCCAAAGCTCAAGACCTATGTAACAAACCACTAGGACACGCATTAGAGCTTGTGATGAAAGCCAAATATGAAGTCACTGAAGAGTACATGAGATCCGTCGCTGATCTAATGGTAACTAAAGGACGACCCAACTTCACAACTGTTGGAAGCTATATCGTGTCAGATGTGACACGAATGGGACTACTTGAAGTTGATTTTGGATGGGGGAAAGTGGTTTATGCAGGACCTGTTTTTCATGTTGCTAGTTTCTTTACACATTATATAAATCATAAGGGCGAGCCTGGGATCCTGGTACCCATATGGTTGCCTAGTGTTGCTATGAAGAGATTTGTGAAAGAGCTAAATAACATGTTGGTGCAAGACAATAACGATCATGGTATCCTAGAACATGTGTCCGCTCATTCGAGACTATAATTTATTTGTTCTTGTTATGATTCAATAGGGTAAGCATACAAGAAGCTTATAAGTTATAAGATATATATGTTTTTATTTTAATATTAGAAGTTTATATTTATAATTAATTAAGGAGTTGGACTAGCTGTGTCTTTTGGCGTATTTTTAAGCTGTATTTATACATGAATAAACATCATAAATCTAAAAAAATGTTTCATTGTATTCTATTCAAATCTACTGCTATGTAATTCTATTAACTCGATTCATATCATTAAAAAACAAACTCTTTACAATAGAGTAACAGATAAACGAACAACAAGTTATGCTGCAACCTCATTTAATTTATATATAATATTATACATACCATATGCTTATATCGCGTAGTGCATAATAGCTCTTTTAATTTAAAAGAACACCTTTTTGTGTGTATTAGTGTATGTATCTACGGAATACACATCATTGACAATATGATTTGCTTTGGGAAAATTTCTTAAATGTTTCCTTTGACCAAATCTTCTCAAAATATCCCAAGGATGCCAGGACGTTAGCCTATTCCCAAGGGTCCAATATATGTCTCAACATGACAGCCGAAGCCTCCCAGATATCCGACAACGCTTCGTTTCTCTTGAGGTGTCAGATTCCATCTGACAGGGTTGTCGCGGTTGAATGTCTTAGGCGCACAAGCCTCGTAGGCGGCATCCCTCAAAGTTCCTAAACATGCGATATTGCCAAGTTCAATATATAGTAGCCGCCTATGCAATAAATAATTTAACAAATGCCCTTTAAACTAGTGTTGGCTCCCACGTATGGATGCACAGGTGGCGACCCTCTATCTGAAAACAACACCCATCGATGCCTTAGATGGACGGCACCCAAGGACAAAAAGGATAACGTCTATCGCTGAGTGGGTGTTCTCCTATGTTAAGGGGGACGATTGCAAAATTTATTTATGGGGTGTGGTCAACACTTTAATGTAAGATAACACAAAAATATTTTTATTATGAGGGCGGTCGTCCCTCTTTCATCTCATGTAGGTACGCCCATGGCTCCCATTTATAACCACTTTATATTTTGTCTGTCTTACTGTCTATCTACGCGAGACACAACCCAAGGTTCCACTTGACATTTTACAGCTTTTTGTATTCATACCCGATATATAAGCAATGGACTATAAAATATTGATGGGTCCGTCTGCCCAACCTCTTTTCACGTACTTGTATTTGACACAACGTATCAATGATACATCAGGTGCAAAATCTTAAACCAACAACCATAAAAATAGAAATTCTGCTTAAAGAATTGTACTTTATAGTACATGCCACAGATGCAGGTTTTCGCAGCAGGAACCTAATGTTTTTTTTTTCTTTGGCCGGGTACATTAGATGTTCATTCTTTATCGCGGTTTATTTTTCTATCCTTGGCAAGGTTTACGTACATTTTAGCGTGTTGTCAAGTACTAGTCTACACTATCGATGTATGCCCATAAATACTCTTGTTTCGTCATTATGATGGAATCAAAGATGTATTTATCCTAGCAATAAAACTTATTTGATTGAATGATAATGCTAGTATCAAAAATTTCTCTGCTTCTAAAGAAAAGAACTTCATAAATTAACTCATATGCATACACATGCATGTGTGCACATATGAGTCGGTTTTTATACAAAGCAGATTTTGCTTAAGAAGCGTAAGAAACAAAGATGTGGTGACACTATACATTAATAAGTTTGATATATATGATGTGCGAGGGGTATTTGCGACGATTTGTCCCCCATACCATAACATGACAAAATGACAACGTTCAAAAGATATATGCACCGTACACGTAAAGTTACATAAACCATAAATGGAAGGATGAATATGGCATCTTAAAAAATATTGGCCACACACATATTTGACACTACGTTATAATCGTTTCTAATTTTAGAAAATTTTATTTTTGTATGTTTCTTCTTTTAAAATACAGTCCACACAACTAACCTACTTTAATATATTTATGACTTTAACCCTCTAATTTTGAGCTTGTATATGTCTACGTCTTTTAATAAGTGACGTATTACGACTTTACACTATAATAAAACTTTCTTTAACAACACATGAGATCAAGTCACATACATAATACCTGGCTGCCGCATCGTACGACCCCAATCTTATAGCTAGTTCATATTATATATAAGTATGCATCCAACTCCTTCCATAGTATTATAATATACAACCGTAATTTACGACTATACAAATAAAAAAAATAAAAAAAGATTGTTATCCCCTTGGCGTATTAGCAAGTGGCCGGTATCCTAATACTAGTCTTTTTAGCATCAAATTCACTATTTTTTTACTACTAAACAATTTCGATCAAACTATTTCACCCGAAACCTAGAATTAAACCCATGTCAACTATGAGAGCCATGCGTGTTGAATACGGTTTAATTAGCAAGACATGCATAAATGAGTCACGTAAACAAATCATAATAAAACTACAAATTTACAAAATGGTGGCCGGTCACAAGTCCCCTCATGGCCTCATTCACACCACAATAAATACAATACACTTGTTACCATTTTCATCCAAGTTCAAATACACCACCACATAACTAAACCAGACATGACACCATTGACATTTACCGTCCGGCGATGTCCGCCAGAGCTTATAGTTCCCGCTAAACCCACACCAAGAGAACTGAAGCCTCTTTCTGACATCGACGATCAAGAAGGCCTTCGGTTTCATATTCCGTTGATTCATATCTACCAACGAAATCCAAAAATGGGAAATAAAAATCCGGCTAGTGTGATTAGGGAAGCGTTGGCTAAGGTGTTGGTGTTTTACTATCCGTTAGCGGGACGATTAAAGGAAGGCCCAGCTAGGAAGCTTATGGTGGATTGCTCTGGCGAGGGTGTGTTGTTTATTGAGGCGGAAGCGGATGTTACCCTGAAGCAATTTGGAGAAACGCTTCAACCGCCATTTCCTTGTATGGAAGAGCTTCTTTATGATGTTCCGGGCTCCAGTGGCATTCTTGATTCACCATTGTTGTTGGTTCAGGTATAACTAAAATGTTTGCAACTTGTTGCTCACTTGAAAATAGCTTGTTTGAAAGCAGTTTGCGACCGAAATTAGATTCATATTAAAATTAGCGACTGGCTCGTGCAATATGGTTGTATATTTTGTCACTGTTTTGCGACCGAAAATGCTAAGTATGATCACATGGTTAAATTGACTACTTTTCATCCGCTGTGATTGATAGGTGACACGATTGTTATGTGGAGGTATCATCGTCGCTGTACGCGTCAATCATACCATGTGTGATGCAACAGGATATGCACAATTCATGACAGCATTGAGCGAAATGGCTAATGGAGCATCAACACCATCAACAATGCCTGTTTGGGAAAGAGAGTTGCTTTGTGCAAGGGACCCGCCATGTGTGACATGTACTCATCACGAGTACGATGAGGTGGCAGACACTGACGGTACAATCATCCCATTAGATGACATGGAACATATGTCATTTTTCTTTGGACCCACTCAACTTTCTGCTATTCATAGGCTTGTTCCAGCACACCTAAAAAGTTGTACCACATCTGAGCTACTAAGAGCTGTTATATGGCGTTGTCGTACAATCGCTCTCCAGCCAAACCCAAAAGATGAAATGCGTATGATGACTATTGTCAATGCGCGTAGAAAATACAAGCCACCCATCCCCGTTGGATATTATGGAAACGTTTTTGCCTACCCAGCTGTCATTTCCAAAGCTCAAGACCTATGTAACAAACCACTAGGACACGCATTAGAGCTTGTGATGAAAGCCAGATATGAAGTCACTGAAGAGTACATGAGATCAGTTGCTGATCTAATGGTAACTAAAGGACGACCCAACTTCACAACTGTTGGAAGCTATATCGTGTCAGATGTGACACGAATGGGACTACTTGAAGTTGATTTCGGATGGGGGAAAGCGGTTTATGCAGGACCTATTTTCCATATTGCTGGTTTCTTTACACGTTATATAAATCACAAGGGTGAGTCTGGGATTGTGGTACCCATATGGTTGCCGAGTGTTGCCATGAAGAGATTTGTGAAAGAGCTAAATAACATGTTGGCGCAAGACAATAATGATCATGGTATCCTAGAACATGTGTCCGCTCATTCGAAACTATAATTTATTTGTTCTTGTTATGGTTCAATAGGTAAGCATACAAGAAGCTTATAAGTTATAAGATATGTTTTTATTTCTATTTTAATATTAGAAGTTTATATCTATAATTAATTAAGGATCGAATTGGACTAGCTGTGTATATATGACGTATTTTTAAACTGTATTTATACATGAATAAACATCATAAATCTAAAAAAATGTTTCATTGTATTCTATTCAAATCTACTGCTACGTAACTCTTTACTTTAAAGAGAAAAAACAAACTTTACAAAATAATTCACTCATATTTTAAGGGCGGTCGTCCCCATTCCATATGATGTAGGTACGCCCATGGCTCCCATTTATAACCACTTCATACTTTATCAGTCTAACTGCATGGGACACAACCCAAGGTTCCACTTGACATTTCAGAGCTTTTGTGTTAAATTTTGGTGATACAGACATCAAAGTGTTTAGTTGGGAGTTATATTGGCCAAAGTGATACTTGAGGGTGACAACGGCCAATAACCAATAGTTAAAGGTGATTAAATCCAATAACTCTTAATATTTCATTCATTTTATATCCATGTTGGACACAATGGGGCTCGTTATGTTCGTAGCAGGAACCTAATGTTTTTTTTTCTTTGGCCGGGTACATTAGATGTTCATTCTTTATCGCAGTTTATTTTTCTTTTCTTGGCAAGTTTTACGTACATTTTAGCACGTTGTCAAGTAGTAGGATCTACACTGTCGATTTATGCCCATAATGTACTCTTGTTTTGTCATTATGATGGAATAATCGAAGATGTATTTATCCTAGTAATCAAACTTATGCGATTGAATGATAATGTTAGTATCAAGAATTTCTCTACTTATAAAGAAAAGAACTTCACAAATTAACTCATATGCATACACATACATGTCATGTGTGCACATATGGGTCGGCTCTTATATAAAATAGATTTTGCCTCAGAAAGAAAGCGCGTAAGAAACAAAAATATTGTGACACTATACATTAATGAGTTTCATATGATGTGTGAGTCGTATTTGCGACGATTTATGAAAAAAACTATGTCCCTCATACCATAACATGACAAAATGACAACGTTCAAAATATACATGCACCGTACATGTAAAGTTAGATAAACCATAAATGGAATGATGAATATAACATCTTAAAAAATATTGGCCACACACGTATTCAACACATTTTACAATCGTTTCTAATTTTAGAAAACTAGTAATTGTGCCCGCGCTTCGCGGCGGGGCACTATGTCGATGCATTGAGATTCTATCTCATCAGAAGCAGGCATAATACGGGTATCTTTCTCTTCACGGTCGAGATGACTATTTCTTCATTAAATGATTTACAACTTGTTATTCGAAAAAAAGCCACCTTAAACGAAAATCATATAGAGCCAACTCATCAAATGATAAGTCTAAAAAAAAGCCAACACATCAAGTTGCAATTAAACAAACAAACTCTTAGCTTCAAATGTGAAGTAACCCTAAAACATATAATTACATAAATATTAATTTGAATCACACTTTGTATCGAAGAGTCTAGAAGACAACTAAATCAAACCCTCTAGTACTCTCGCTTACATATTATTATATAATCTCCGGCGGTTAATTTCCGGCCACCGAAACTGGAAAATTATTAAAAGCTTCTAAATATCTAAATCAATTCATATAGGAGCTAGTTGCGGGAGGTGGAGACGATATCGTTGGTTGGTGGTTTTGACAGCGTTTGTAGCTGATGGTGGCGGCGGAAGTGTTAGTTGGTGGTGTAGCGATCGACCAAAGTCTAAAAAAGATTAGTCAACGCATTCCTTAAACTATTCTTCCATTGTTGAATGGATCTGTACTCTATTTCTAGCTCACGATCACCGGGTTTGAGAACCATTTCCATCATCAACCTCTAGCAACAAAGAAGATGAAGGGGAAGAACAACGAAGCGACCGATCAAAGTCGTCGTTTCCACTTTCCATCGCGCTTAACCTTCTAATCATCCTCGTCGTCACCGGTCCACCCCAACAAATCAGAACCTTAGAACCAAAAAATACCCAAAAGAAACATGCAACCACAATCAAAACCTTTTACAAACCGAAAAAGAAAACTTAACCCCATCAAACAACAACAATCAAAACCATAAAAATATGGAAAAGAATGCGAAATAACAGCAGACTATCAGACAAAAACTAAAAAGAAAACCAATGCAGATCGTGCCGGTAAGCTGCTTAGATCCTCCAGTGACAATCGTCGCCGTTTCAATAGAAAAGATTGGTGACGTGGGTGTTGGATTTTGATAGAGGCGATGAAGGAGAGAGAGAGAGAGAATATCTAGAAGTGGAAAATAAAAGGTAAAAGAAGAGGTGGAAGAACTGGGTGTTGGGTGTTAAACAGACACTCATATGCATGAAGAAGTAGTAATTAAAGCTTCAAAAGATGCACATGCACGTGAGCTTGTAAACATAGTAATAGAAAGAGTACTATTTGCATGTTTAATCGTACCATATGCATTTGTAGTTGTAAGTCCCTGTAGACATAGTTTCAAAATGTAGGTATTTAAATTTAATGTTTGTATGTTTCTTCTTTTAAAATACAGTCCACACAAGTAATTTACAAGAAAATAATGGAAAATACAGAGAAGTTGGGTCGGTGGACCACTGATTTTGGTTGTTTTATTGTCTAACTAGGTTTAATATCCATGTATAGACACAGGTTGATATAATTCAATAAATACTTTAATAATAAGATAATATTTAAATAATTATAAATGAATTTCTAAATTACACGTTAATAAGTAAGTAATAATTATTTAATAATAAAATTAAAAAATATATATTCATCTTCTATGCTTTTTGAGTAAATAAAATATATTAAATGTTTTAATTTTAAAAATTGAATATGAAATCATAACAACAAAATCGATTATTAATGAAATTGAAAAAAATTAAAATACAAACTAAAATATGACCCCTTTATTTTTCCACATAATTTTTTCTTTCCATAATATTTCACCCTCATTTCCCCCCCCCCCCCCCCTAAAAGGATCTTGGTGACCCCTAAGACCTTAATTTATTAGGTAGATTTTTAAAAAAATATAAGACACTTGAACTCATTTACACATCCCCGTACTAATAAAAAAAAATTGTTACATGTCATTATTTTAAACATTATATATTATTGTCACTCACTTTATCCTATGTGTTGCTCATACATTATCTTTAATTAAATTAAAAATATTGGTTATTAATTGAATCAATTTTACACAATTATTTGTTAAAATTAATTTTCTTTAATATCCAATGGATTGTTTAAATGAAAGTATTTCAAAGTTTAATATCATAAAGTTTCAATTTAAAATACAACTACGGTGTTAATTACCTATTTTAAACCACCTTA
Source organism: Tagetes erecta (assembly GCA_030867185.1). Classification (NCBI taxonomy): domain Eukaryota; kingdom Viridiplantae; phylum Streptophyta; class Magnoliopsida; order Asterales; family Asteraceae; genus Tagetes; species Tagetes erecta. The sequence goes on along the minus strand of CM061489.1, from coordinate 1,225,757 downwards.
CGATCAAGAATTTATATACTTTGTACAATTGAAATTAAATGATTTAACGAAGAATTCCTGCAATTTCGCTATGATAATGATAAATTAAAAATGAAGAATTCCTACGATTTCATCGCCATAATACTAAATTTAAATGTTGTTACGTTTTAAAGTTCTAAATTCAAAAGCTATATATATACACCTCAATTTTTTTTTAAGAACTAAAGTTCTGGTTTTTATCTTTAAATATTTAAGGTATATTGGTTTCTATCGGTCTCAACTATTACCTTTTAGTTTCTATCAGTCCTAACTATTGAATTGGCTGTCAACATTCTCAACTTTTATCACTTTGGCAACCAACATTCCGTCGTTAGATTTTTTTAACGTCGTTAATTTTTTTTTCGAATTCAAGACCGAGTTTTAAGCCTTTTGACCGGAAGGAGAATACGAGTCTATTTAAGTAAAAGTTACCTCGAAACGGCGCTCCAAACGACGAAAATGTGCTTCAGTCGTGTGTTTAAACCTAACGGTGCTTCAATTAGATGTAAATAATTTTATCGTTCAGAGCGCCGTTTCGAGATAACGTTTACATCAATCGATTTGTATTCTCCTTCCATCAAAAGGCCTAAAACATCAGTTTTGAATTCGAAAAAAAAAACTTAACGGTTTTAAAAAGAAATTGACGACGGACCGTTGGTTGACAAGTGATAAAAGTTGGGACCGTTGATAGATTTAATAGTTGGGACTGGTAGAAACCAATGTTTAATTATAGGATAATGGAGCCAAATTTTGGTTTTTATCTCTAACTAGGTTTAATACCCGTGTGTTACACACGGGTTAAATAGTAATATTTATGAAGAAATTATAATCATTGTGTTTGACGATTTGTAAATATATAACATTTAAGTAGTTGGTGAAAAATTTAACTAAATTTTACCTCCCAAATTTCCTATTATAGAAAAAAATTTCCCCCCAAAACATTGCCCCCTAAAACCTTGATTTATTAGATAGACTAGGTTTAAAACACGTGTATACACATGAAATAAATCTAAAATATATAAATAAAAAGGATAAAAATTGAAAGTATAGAACACAATAAATAAAGCTTCAACAACCGGATTGATTGAAACCACAAACATATTATCAAAAATATAGAACACAATTGATTGGAAATCATTGAGTGAGAGTTGCCATAAATAGCGAGAAGTTTTGGAGCCCAATTTGACCGCTAAAAAAAATTTCCCGCTCAAACTTGTCCCCCAAAAAACTTTGAAATATTAGATAACTAGGTTTAACACTTGTGTGTTACACACGGGTTAAATAATAATATTTATAAAGAAATTAGAATTATTATGTTTAAAAATTTGTAATTTATAAATATTTAATATTTAAGGAGCTCCATCAACTCATTGCATGAAACTTAATATTTTCCCTCTTAAACTTCTTATTATGGATTAAAAAATTTCCCTCCAAAAATTGCCCCCTAAAAGTTTGATTTATTAGATAGAATACATTAAATATTTAACACCAAATTAATTTATAAGAAAAGTACATGATTATCTAAATATTTATTTTAGTATACTTTTATTCGACTCGTGTGTTATACGACATCTAACCTAGTGTTACATGTAAACATATATACATGCATATGTGTTTCTAATCTTTTAAAACAAAACTTATGGGTTGTTTCTTAGCTTCTGAATAACCGGTAAAAGTCTACCTCTTAATGGTTCAAAAATTTATTATAAAAGTTTTAAAAATACGATAAATGAGACGAGGTATTACCATTCAGAAGCTACTATTAATCATTCAGCATATTTTTATTACTTAACGATTAAGATGTTTTGAACCATTAAAAATAAGCCTCCAAATAATCATTAAAAAGGTTTCAAACACGCCGTAAACATAAAAAACCGTAGCAAAATATATAACAGCCACAAATAAAGCACTCTTTACTCTTACAATGCATCTTTCCTTTTCTGTTAAAAAAATGTATCTTTCTTTTTTCATTTTTGTTTTTGTAAACGAGTCACACAAACAAATCATAAAACTACAAAATGGTGATAACTATGTCCCCTTATTAACACCACTATAAAACATATATACGTTCACCATATATCCTAATCCAAATTCAAACACCACCACATATGTCACCTTTGTTATTTTACGTCCGGCGACGTTCGCCGGAGCTCATCCAAATCTACCATATATTCTCATCCAAATTCAACTACCACCACCAAGCTAAACCAGACACGCCACCGTTAACATTTACTGTCCGAAGACGTCCACCAGAGCTTATTGTTCCGGCTAAACCCACACCAAGAGAACTGAAGCCGCTCTCCGACATTGACGATCAAGAAGGCCTTAGGTTTCACATTTCACTCATTCATTTTTATCAACGGAATCCGAAAATGGAAAACAAGAATCCCGCGAGTGTGATCAGGGAGGCTCTGGCTAAGGCGTTGGTGTTTTATTATCCGTTTGCAGGACGGTTAAAGGAAGGTCCGGAAAGGAAGCTGATGGTGGATTGCTCTAGTGAGGGTGTGTTGTTTACTGAGGCGGAAGCGGATGTTACACTGGAGCAGTTTGAGATGGCGCTTCAGCCGCCATTCCCTTGCCGGGAACAACTTTTTTATGATGTTCCCGGCTCTAGTGGAAATGTAGATTCACCATTGTTTATTATTCAGGTAAGATTGTCGGAGTAAGACCCTCATGCTCAGCTTCACAAAGGATCTTTTATTTTTAAGTTTGCCATATATGAAAAACCAAATTTATAATAATGGGGCAATTTCATATATACCCCTACAAAGTTGCATAATATCATATTTACCTTTTGCATGCTTAAAAAGTGTTGTACATTATGCATTAAAAACTTGTACAAAGGGTAAATATGATATTATGCAACTTTGTAGGGGTATATATGAAATTAAACCTATATAATAACCAATAAATATATAAAAACATTAAATGTATAAATACATATTATTTGTTTCGAAACAATAATAAAAATGAGCTCATGTTTGGTGGTTAAAGTTTGCGCATCTAACATGAAGGTTATGAGAATGATGCGTAATTTTTCTTTTTAGTAATAATTAATCAATATTTTTAATCTTCATATTCTAATAATTGAGTAACTCATCCACATGTCAATATTTTAACTACTTCACATAGGATTTTGCTTATGTGTCAAACTCTAATTTAATTTGATGAAGGATTTCAATGCATGTCATGGTATGTTCCATATTCGAAATAACCCAATATATTAATAAATATGAGCAATTATCATGAATTATCTTCTAACCCGATATGTTTAAATAAAAAAATATCAATTATCATGAATTATCTCATAACTCAATATGTTAAGAAAAAATATTTACCAATTATTATAGATCATCTCCTTTATTTTAGCATATGACTTTTGCTAGGAAAATATTTGTAAATATCCTAACCGATTTAATAGAAGATATGCTAAAAATAATTTTGATACTTAAATTTAGTTAAAACTTATAATATCAAAATCCTATGTAGTACACATGTACTAATCTAGTAAGTAATATGAGAGGATTACTAACTGAATGTGAGATTGGCATTTAAGCATTGACAATAATGTGTCATGTTTGAAACAAAACATGTGACACAAATTTTCATTTATATTATTGTACTAGATTAGATACCGTGTAACAAACGAGTTGAATAAATATATTTTTAAAATAAATATTTAAATAATGGTGTACTTTTCTTATAACTGATGAAAAAATTTCAAACAATTTTTTTTAAGGAATTAGAGATGGAAATCAAAACTTGACTCCATTATACTATAATTAAATATTTAGATATAAAAACCAAAACTTTATTTGTTAAAAAAATTTGAGGTGTGTAAATATATAACTTTTCAAATTTAACTAAACTTTAAACTTAATAAAATGTAAAAAATAAATTTACTATTATAATGACGAAATTATATGGATTTTTCGTTTTAAGGTTACCATTATGATGGAGAAATTGTAAGAATTATCCCGAAACCATTCAATTTCACTTGTACAAAGTATCAAAAATATCTTAAGTTGGTTTAAAATAGGTAATAAAAGTCGTAGTTGAATTTTAAGTTCAAACTTTATGATATTAAACAAAAGGAATTATACAAAATAATTATGCAAAACTGATTCAATTAATAACCAAAATTTTTAATTCAATTAAGAGAATTAATGTGTGAGATGGATAAACTAAGGTGATAATGATGTGTCATGCTGGATAGAATTATATCTGGTAAAAATTTACTCATTTATTATTATAAGGAGTGACGTAGATGTAGATTTAGCCAGATTTATATATTTTGTTCAACGTAGTTATTTTTAATTTCATTATTTTTTAGACCTAATTCAGTGTAATTTTTATTAAGTACATTAATTTTAGACCTAACAGTCGATTTTATTTTGTCAGATATGTGTTCCAACTAATCAAATTTTGAATATTTGAATTTAATGAATTATTAGACATTTGGTTTTTTAAACCTAGTCGGATTCAAGTTCCATATTAAACTTTGAATCGAATTTAATTTTTTATTCTCCATTCAAATCGAATTACGAGTTATTCAAACTCGACTAAAAGTACGACTGTAAATTTAGTGACCAGTTTACATCTGTCGTAAAGTTAGTGACCGTCTTGTCACAAAATATTAATAGATTTTGTGATAAAAAAAAATTCTACGTACCAAGTACGAGCATATAGTCAAGTTAGCTTATTATATTTGGTTTTGATTGACAGGTGACACGACTTTTATGTGGAGGTTTCATTGTCACTGTACGATTCAATCATACTATGTGCGATGGAGCAGGATATCTACAGTTCATGACAACATTGAGCGAAATGGCAAATGGTGCATCAACACCATCAACGATGCCTGTTTGGCAAAGAGAGTTGCTTTATGCAAGAGACCCACCGCGTGTGACATGTACTCATCACGAGTATGATGAAGTTGCAGACACTGACGGTACAGTCATCTCATTGGATAACATGGAACAAAAGTCATTTTCCTTTGGACCTACTCAAATTTCTGCAATTCGTAGGTTGGTTCCAGCACACCTAAAAACTTGTACCACATTTGAGGTCCTAACAGCTTGTCTCTGGCGTTGTCGGACAATTGCTCTTCAACCAAACCCCGAAGAAGAAATGCGGATGATGACTATTGTTAATGCACGTAGAAAATTTAAACCTCCTATCCCCATAGGATATTATGGAAACGCTTTCGCCTACCCGGCTGCCATTTCCAAAGCTCGAGACGTATGTAATAAACCATTCGGACATTCCTTGGAGCTTGTAATGAAAGCTAAATCAGAAGTCACTGAAGAGTACATGAGATCTGTCGCTGATTTGATGGTAATCAAAGGACGGCCCAATTTCACAACTGTTGGAAGCTATATCGTATCAGATGTGTCACGTTTTGGTTTTCTTGACATTGATTTCGGATGGGGGAAAGCGGTTTATGCGGGGCCTGATTTCCATGTTGCTAGTTTCTTTACACGTTACATAAATCATAAGGGTGAGTCTGAAATCGTGGTACCCATATGGTTGCCAGGCGTTGCTATGAAGAGGTTTGTCAAAGAGCTAGATAACATTATAATGTAAGACAATAACGATCATGTTATCCTAGAACGTCTATCCACGTACCTATCGAAACTATAACTTCATTGTTATCATTTAAAAGGTAAGCATGCATGAAAAAAACTTATAATATTTGTTTTTTTAGTTTTAGTGTTGTGTATTGTATTGTATTGTCTTGTTTCTATTAATAAATCGAAATCGATATGTTTCTTTCAAACAATATAAAAGCTCATAACTCCACATGATACCCATCAAGCAACATGTATATGTTGATGTATCGATCTATACATTGTATTTATTCATCAATAAAGATCGAAAGTCTAAAAATTAATTAATGTTTCGTGAAAGGACTTAATCTGATAAGCTGACGTATCCAATGGTTTATATTACGTTCTCATTTGGTTTTGCGTCTGAATATGCAAGTACATGAGAACTCACTAAGTTATGTTTAATGTTCATGATAAATGTGTTTCTGTAGGGTTAGTATTTGACACATACCATGAGGTAACAATTGATCACAACGTGTACAATTACATGTTAGTATCATCATAAATGTTACTTTTGTGACAGTACAACCAACCGTCATCTAAAGTGCTTAATAAATATCAGTTTTATATAGTTGGGAGTGACAACGGTCAATATTTTATTAAAATTCAATAACTCATTATTGAATTAATACCAGATCTCAAGTCTCTAGGATTTGAGGATGTTGTTGGGCGACTCAAAGCCCATGAAGAAGGGATTAGAGAAACGTAGGAAGCTAAGAGGTGGTGTCACTGACTCGGGATACATGGATAAGTTTGATGTGTGATGAGTGTTTACATGCATTTATGTAAAAAAGATAACTCTAGCACATGTAATATTTATGTACCGCGCAAAAGATATATGCGACATAAAATGTACGTTTGTTTGTTAATTTTCACACATTTATGAATTATGATACATTGTATGTCAATCAAATAAACTAAATATATACATGCTACCACGCATTGCGCGACAGTTTTTTACGACCATAGTGTTGCATTTGGACTTGGAAGTCATTGGTTTTGGCATTAGCTACATAAACTATAGTTTGGCTACTTACAAAACAGGATGTTTAGCACAAAATAGTTAATAATTTCGGCCTATTTATGGTTGCTTTACAAAAGGTTCGCCTAGCGGATGTGTTCTTCGATCTTAGTTTCCAGAGTGTTGTGCAGCTTGAGGTCTTTGGTTACTGGGGTACGTCTTTGTGGTTGTTTGTATCGGTGCACGTTTCTAACACGCCTACTATACGTTTAGGCTAATAACCATCACAACAACACAGATTAGAAGAAAACACATTCACCCACACCCAAAAAATTAAAAAAACAACTCACAAGAAACTCAACCATTAAGGACACGACAACGAAGCAACTCATAAAATTAAACCCATCCACTAAGCACACAAGTCACAACAACACACATACACTATTCATCAATATTTGCAATTAATATTGATATTGATGAATATGTACAAATCACACGAGTGACGAGTCACATGATTGGGATTTGGGAGGATGAATGTGGCATCTTAATTAATATATATGTCACGCACGTTCATGTTATGCAAATTGGGTGCTTTAAATTACTACGCACTTTAGTCACGAAATTATAAATGGTTATATACGATTTGATAAATATCTTGTCCCCACAAATACGCGACCTTGTTATTAGTTAGTGATTGTAGTTTTGAAATTTTCATTGTTTCTTGTCCACACAAGTTATACCCACGAGAAAATAATGAAGAATAGGGAGAACGTACTCGGGTCAATATTTGACAACTAGATAATCGGTCTTATGATCTAATGACATCTGGTTATGGTAAGATGTTAAGATCCTTAAGGTTTTATGTTCTAATACCGACTACAGGGGATTTTGGTAGTGTTAGGCGCTGTTTGTTTTTGCCTCTTTTCTCTGAATAGAGGAAAACGTCTGATTCGGTCAGACGTAATCAGACGTGACGAATCAGACGTGGGGCTGTTTGTTTTTTTCTGACATTAAGAGGTTCAGCGTTTTAATAGCATCTGAACCAGTAAGAGCTTTTAGTGGGTCTGAAAACCTCTTAACCCAAAAAAAACATACGTTTGTCTCCGGCCTCCATTAACTTCTAACCCGGAGACTAGGCTCCATCTCCGACGACTAGAGGTTCGTCTCTAGCCTCCACCTTTTAATGATTCAGATTTCAGACATTTGAACCACCTCTTAACATTCAGATGTATTATTCAGATTCAAATTTAAATCTCTTAAAAAAACAAACGGGGCCTTAGGTTTTCTCTTTAATCGTACGTACGGATCTATAAATACAATTATGTATAGGTAGATAACACGAAGGACTGTGGGTGTGATTTGTTAACAAGTGCCCTTGTGTCCTAGGTTCGAGTCCTGACCATCTCATTTTGATCTTTCATATATTCATGATTCATGAATATTAGATATTTTTAATGTTTTTTTTTCTTTTGCTTTTGTCTAATATTAAAGTAGTTTTCTTTTAAATTTTCTTTCATATTAATTTATTAAATAAATTATTTCGTTTCATCGCACCAAAGTTATATTTTCAAAACTCTTAACTATATATATATTTTAAATGAATATGTTTTCAAATGTTATAACTAACTGAAATGCTAGTTTTTATTATATAAACAAATACTTTTTTTATGCTAAAAATAGATGAAATGTTAAATTTTTTAAAAGCTTGTATTTGGAAAAAGGTCATAAAAAATAAAGTTTTTTTTTACATATTTCCCCTTCCTAAGTCCATCAATTACATATTTACCCAAGCCTAAAGTTTAATTACATATATCCCCTTTGACATAATAAATTACTCATTTACCCCTTCTTTTACACAAACCATAAAAAATATAAAAATATGTTTATGAAGATCATTAAGGGTAAAATAGTAAATCAAAAGGCTATTTTAAAGAAATTGGGTAAATATGTAATATATATGGTTTAGGAAGGGGAAATATGTAATTGAATTTAAGGAGTGGGTAAATACGTAATAAATGATCTTAAGAAGGGGATATATGTAAATGCCCCTTTAAATTAAGCCACATACATTTTGTTTTGTTTTGACTAGGTAATTATATTTTAGTTGCATGTGTTTAAATTTATAAGTCCTCAAACTTTGTTATGTATTAATTAGGTAACCTAACTTTAAAAATATGTTCTAATCCTAAATAAATAACATGTAAAAATTGATTTTTACTATTCAAATTATCTACCGATGATATCCAAAAATGGGAAACAAGAATTCCGCGAGTGTGATCAGGGAAGCGTAGGGTAAGGTGTGGGTGTTTTACTGTTAGTTAGCGGGACGGTTAAAGGAAGGTCCGACTAGGAAGCAAATGGTGGTTTTCTCCAGGAAAGGTGTGTTGTTTATTGAGGTGAAGGCGGATGTTACACCGAAGCAATATGGGGTTCCGCTTCAACCACCGTTTCCTTATATACAAGAGCTTCTTTATGAATATTTTTGTTAAATTAACAATATATATATATATATATATAAGTTATTAATATATATATTGTTAATATAACAATTAAGTATATAAGTTATTAATATATAGAAGAGCTTCTTTATTCTAGTGAATAAATATCGTATGGTAAGGTGTTGGTGTTTACTATTAAGGCACCACGGTGGTTGTTGTCTTTGGTTCTTCGTTCAATTAATGGTGAAACTTGGTTGTTCCGGTTGCAATTTTTGTAATCGACACAAGACGGGAAGGAGATATGCTTGATGTAAGCACCATTATTATAGCCAGATTTAAAATGTTCAATCTTAGCCTTTTGTAATAGACAAACACTACCAACAATAATAGAGAGAATTAGTGATTTCGAACACAAATTTTCCTGCTTAATATTCTTAATTCAAAATCAAGCGTACATATAGGAGATTAAAGGTGAATATGGTTGCTAAACTAATGCAGCTAATAGATCATGGGTGAAAATGCATAAATGAAAAACTAATTATGATACATTACACAATTTACATAATAACATGAAAGAGAAACCAAAAATAAACGTGCACATAAATCGGTTCATGCGATGGGTCTTTATCAAATGTACACTTATGATACATTGTATCTCGAATCAAATAAATACAAATCAGTGAGTCACACAATTTACATCACACTTATGATACATTGTATGTCGAATCAAATAAATACAAGTCACACAATTTACATAATAATTGGAAGGATGAATATGACATCTTAATACATATATTCAACGTTTATGTTAAGGGGCTTTAAATTACTACACATGTTAGTCATGAAACTATAAATGGTTTTAGGAAAAAAAACAAATGAATAAAATACAGTTCATTAAAAATGACAAAAATATATGTTTATGCTTATGGGTCGGGTCTTGGTTTGGGCCATGTGTCGGGTTATGGTTCGATACATGGGTCAATACATAAGTGAGGTCATAAATCAAATATGGTTCAGGTTATGGGTCGGCCATGGGCCTAGTCATGGTTTGAGTTGAATCGGTCTCCTTATCCAGTCCACTAGTCGAACCAGATGATGTCATAAATACTTTAAACATAAAATATAGAAAAATTTAAAAACTCCTCGTCCAAACTCTCATTTTTTCCGATCAATACCCCAGTTATATGGTTTGACCACCTAATTCTGGTCTGGCCAACCAGTCACATTCAAAAAAATTTAACGCCCCCTCCCACCAGGCTACCGAATGCTCTGAACTTTGATTCGATCATTGGACCTATCCGGTTTTCAATTTACAAGTTAACAAATCAATCCTTTTACCAATTTAGTACACGGGATAATAATCTCTCTATACTAATAAATTAGTAAATAATCCGTATTTGTCATTCAATTAAGCCATCCACCTAAGCGTCACAAATTTATAAAAAATATCTAAATACATATAAAATCATAATGATCTTTTAAAAAAAATTGTTTTAACTAGAATCATACAACAAATTGTAGAAAGTATTTATGTGTATAATATTGTCTTATATAATACTATGATACAAATTGAACTAGATATTTATATAATTTTTGTTTGTTTGTTTTGAATTATTAGATTATAATATCAATTGACTTTTAATAAATTAACTCTTTATACAAACATTAAAATAATTTTTTATAATACTGTTTAAAAAAATGTTATAACTCATCGATTTCAATACAAACTATTTGAAAACAAACTAGTTGAATTTTAAAAACAAATTGAATATTGTAAAAATATCTTTAATACATAGCATATCAAATTTTCAGTCCGTGTAATATACGAGTAACTAAATTATGTATAGTATATTTATATACTTCCTAAAAGAGAAGGTTGGTTATCATCGGCCTCTCTCATGGTGACACATGTCACAAACACGTGTTGCCAAGTGACGATGCATTTTTTATAACTTTGATATATTTATGATTTTAGCCCCTGATGATATTTCGACTTTGGTATCTTACTCTATTTTGATATGTAGTTCGACTTCAAGATTTCATATTTGACTGGGTTATCGTTTTGATTTCTAACTTTTCATATTTCGTCTTTTTTTAATATGTGACACATTATGGCTTTGTGTTGTGACGTTCGGGATATGAAACATTTTTTATCAACGCGTGTGACGCAGTCACATACACACAAAAATCAATCACGTAACCTAATCGATGCAATGTGCGGCCATGTCTGATATCTAGTTACGTATAAAGTTTAATAATCGGTGTAAACTAAGTTTAAATATATAATGTATAATGTACAAACATATCACAAACATATTATGACTTAATTTAAGTTTAATTAGTTTTTATTTACGTTTCACTTTAAGTTCCTAAAGCCGGCAAATTAAATCATGTATCTTGTTTATGTTAGTATTATATAGGGTTAGGATCTTTACAGAACTACATAACCTATTGATTTACATACATGTAAATTAAGGCTAACAATATTAAGCTCTCTTTACATATCTGTAAATCAGACATGTATTTTACTATAGAAACATAATCACTTTTTAATTATGTCAAATATATACATATGTAAAACAACTTAAATATCACAAGACTTGATTTACATTTATGTAAATTAGTGTAAACTAGCTGTTCTTTTTGTTCTCGCAATAAGAAGTGGTTCTGTAATGATCCTCACACATGTTATATATTGATATACTAGATTAAACTCCGAGTGATACATGGGTGAAAACATAGAAAAAAACATAATTTTACAAATTTACAAAAAAGTAACATTTGAAAATAAACTACATATTACAAGAGAGATATATGAAATTAAAAAAAAATTGTATTCAAACTCTAATTTGAAACTTGAACAAATAGATTTAATGTTATCGATTTCTTTCCATACATATCGTAGAAGAGAAGATATATTCTTAGTTTTGAACCTGAAAAATGCTCCAACATCCTCTCCAATGAATGACATGTGTCTTTCAAAACCCTCATTTATTAAAGGGTATAGATACCTTAAAAGCGAACGTCGGTGGCAAAATACCACCGATCTTCTCTTCTCGCCCTCCAACTTTTATTACTGACACTTTTAATCCCTCGACTCAACTTTGACATATATTAATTGAGCCCCCGGTTTTTACTTGCTATCATTTTGACCGTTGTTGACCTTCTCAGTTTTCAACTTTGAACCTCAGACTCTACTTGATTTTAACCACCAGAATTTGACTTGGTTGTCATTTTCACTACTGAGCTTATATATATCTACGTCTTTTAATATGACGTATTGCGACTTTACACTGTAATGAAACTTTCTTTACCAACGCATGAGATCAAGTCACATACATATGACCTGACCGCCGCATCGTGCGGCCCCAGTCTTGTAGCTAGTTTATATTATATATAAGTATGCATCCAACTCCTTCCTCAATATACAACCGTAATTTAGGACTATACAAATGAACAAAAATATCGTTATCCCATGACGTAGAAAGTGGTATACTAATACTAGTCTTTTTAACATCAAATTCACTATTTTTTACTACTAAACAATTTCAAACTATTTCACCCTATACCTAGATTTAAACCCATCTCAACTACGAGCCTTCGGATGCACGTTGAATAGGATTTAGCAAGACATGCATAAATGAGTCACGTAAACAAATCATAAAACTACAAATTTACAAAATGGTGGTCACAAGTCCCCTCATTCACACAGCTATAAATACAATACACTTGTTACCAATATCTTCATCTACATTAAATACCAACTCAAACCTAGCTTAACCAGACATGGCACCATTGACATTTACCGTACGGCGAAGTCCACCAGAGCTTATTGTTCCGGCTAAACCCACACCAAGAGAGCTGAAGCCTCTCTCCGACATCGACGATCAAGAAGGCCTTAGGTTTCATATTCCAGCAATTCATATTTACCAACATAATCCAAAAATGAGATTTGAATCATGCGAGTGTGATCAGGGAAGTGTTGGCTAAGGCGTTGGTGTTTTATTATCCGTTTGCGGGACGGTTAAAGGAAGGTCCAGCCAGGAAGCTAATAGTGGATTGCTCTGGGGAGGGTGTGTTGTTTATTGAGGCGGAGGCGGATGTTACCCTGAAGCAATTTGGTGAAACGCTTCAACCGCCATTTCCTTGTATGGAAGAGCTTCTTTATGATGTTCCGGGCTCTAGTGGCATTCTTGATGCACCATTGTTGCTGATGCAGGTATAACTAAAAAGTTTGCGACTTGTTGCTCACTTGAAAATAGCTTGTTCGAAATCAGTTTGCGGTCGAAATTAGATTCATATTAAAATTAGCGACTGGCTCTTGCAAAATGGTTGTATATTTTGTCACTGTTTTGCGACCGAAAATGCTAAGTATCATCACATGGTTAAATTGACTATTCATCTGTTTTGATTGATAGGTGACACGATTGTTATGTGGAGGTTTCATCGTCGCTGTACGAGTCAATCATACCATGTGTGATGCGACAGGATATGCACAATTCATGATAGCATTGAGCGAAATGGCAAATGGAGCATCAACACCATCAACGATGCCTGTTTGGGAAAGAGAGTTGCTTTGTGCAAGGGACCCGCCGTGTGTGACATGTACTCATCACGAGTATGATGAGGTGGCAGACACTGACGGTACAATCATCTCGTTAGATGACATGGAACAAGTGTCATTTTTCTTTGGAGCCACTCAAATTTCTGCTATTCGTAGGCTTGTTCCAACACACCTAAAAAGTTGTACCACATCTGAGCTCCTAAGAGCTTTTATATGGCGTTGTCGTACAATCGCTCTCCAACCAAACCCAAAAGATGAAATGCGTATGATGACTATTGTCAATGCGCGTAGAAAATTCAAGCCACCCATCCCCGTTGGATATTATGGAAACGTTTTTGCCTACCCAGCTATCATTTCCAAAGCTCAAGACCTATGTAACAAACCACTAGGACACGCATTAGAGCTTGTGATGAAAGCCAGATATGAAGTCACTGAAGAGTACATGAGATCCGTCGCTGATCTAATGGTAACTAAAGGACGACCCAACTTCACAACTGTTGGAAGCTATCTCGTGTCAGATGTGACACGAATAGGAGTACTTGAAGTTGATTTTGGATGGGGGAAAGCGGTTTATGCAGGACCTATTTTCCATGTCGCTGGTTTCTTTACACGTTATATAAATCATAAGGGTGAGTCTGGGATCGTGGTACCCATATGGTTGCCGAGTGTTGCCATGAAGAGATTTGTGAAAGAGCTAAATAACATGTTGGCCCAAGAAAATAACGATCATGGTATCCTAGAACATGTGTCCACTCATTCGAAACTATAGTTTCTTTGTTATGATTCAATAAGTATAAGTATGCAATAAGCTTATAAATTATAAGATATGTTTTTTCGTTTTCTTTTAATGTGAGAAGTTTATGTATAATTAAATTGTTGTACGACTCTAATTCGTGCGTGTCTTGTATCTTCTTTGTTTTAGTTATCCAATCAAAATGTTTCTTCGTAATTATAAAGGGGCATTTACATATATCCCCCTCATAAGATCATTTATTACGTATTTACCCAATCCTTAAATTCAATTACATATTTCCCCTTCGTAAACCACATATATTACATATTTACCCAGTTTCTTTAAAATAGCCTTTTGATTTACTATTTTACCCTTAATGATCTTCATAAATATATTTTTATATTTTCTTATGGTTTGTGTAAAAGAAGGGGTAAATAAGTAATTTATTATGTCAAAGGGGATATATGTAATTAAACTTTAGGCTTGGGTAAATATGTAATTGATGGACTTAGGAAGGGGAAATATGTAAAAAAACCTTATAAATTGTATAAATTTTATTTATGCTTGAATTAATATATATCAAGTCTAAAAAACATGTTTCATACTATTCTTTTTAAATCTAGTGTTTCATATCTACTTTAAAGAGAGAAAAAAATTCCTGTAAGTTTAATCGGGGCAAGAGGTATTTGTGTCCGTTTATATACACGCGTTGATATTGCGCACAATATAACTGCATAGTTATAACACATAGTTCACTAGCAACCGTTAACGAGGATCGAACCGTCAACCTGTTTATTGATGTGTATCATTAGAAATGGAGCTTATAGGAGTTAAACTTGAGACCTTTGTAACAATAAAAAACAACTTTAGCACTAGATTCAAATTCGTTTGAATTTATGATAGTAATTGATCTTTTATTATTCGTTTTCGTTTTAGCCAAAGAAGACTCATAAGTGTTTCGTAATGATTATTTTCTAGATAAAGCAATTGATCATTTACAAAAATAAATACACACACATTGCATTTCTTTCGAATTATTGTGAAGAGAATGATTGTGTTTATTTTGGAAGATACGGATACAATCATACAAATGTGAATCACCTTTTTCCAACATTAGCAGATCATTATCCACACTTAGAGAACTTTGTATATATACATGAGTGTGACATAATACTTTTTTTTTAATCAATCATATGATTGTAATTTATGATGCTTCGGTATTAAATATTTAGTTAACCTTACAACGTGATATGTTTACGTTGTAATGTAGATGGTGTAATATATGAGTATTAACAAAACCATATTAGTTTGTTATAGACTTATAGTTACATACATTTAACTTAAAATCACTTCAACGATCCATTGGCAACAAGTCCAACGATAATAAGTCAAACAAATAATCAAAGACATTACATTAAAATACAATTGACAAATTACACGCACTCCTTTAACAGTTCGTTTTAATTCATTGTATATTTAGTTACTATAGGGGTGTTTGGTAGTCTCTTAATAGTCATTAAGAGGCTTATCTGTTAATGGTTCAAAACCTCTGAACCAATAAGTGATAAAAATATGCTGAATGATTAAGAAGTAGCATCTGAATGCTAAAACCTCACTTAATTCATCATATTTTTTAAAACTTACCTTATAATGGATTTTTAAACCATTAAAAGGTAGATTCTTACTGGTTATTCAGAGGTTATTTAGATGTTACCAAACAGCCAATGTTATAGTATGTAAGACATGTTGGAGACAATTGATATTTAGTAAACAAAATGATCAAACACATGAACACGAAGATTTCACTCTTTTTTTTTTACGATAAACTCACTCATAAGTCATAACACTTTTTATTATATATGTTCATGACATTGAATTGGTATATTTCAACAAAGCTACCGAACTAAATGATTAATCTTCATAGCTTCTTTGTCGGATGGACCCACATCACCTAGTTTTCAAATGAAACATTTTGAGTGGTAGACAATTAAAAGTCATGCTCTAAGGTAACATTTCGGGTCATCTTTTGTGGACAAATTCAAGTGACTTGACTTGTTTATTCTCTTCATGTTTTAGTTATCACGTGTGCATTGCAAAAGTAGTTAAAAAAACCTTAAATCTTTGTGTCTATATATGTGTGTGTGAGAATTTATTCAACACATTCAATATATTTGATCTCTTCAATATTGAAGCTATATATATTCATCTTGTCCTCTACAAACACATGATGATGAAAGCATATGGAAGGTTTCCACCTAGAAGAGGTTTAGTCAAGATACGTATATTTCATCTTATTATCGATATTGTTAAGGAGATGATGTCTGGTTTACATGAAGATAACAAAAATGTGATATCTAACGAAGTCGTACCAAAACATTTTTTGAATTTGTCCTAGAAGGGATAAATTTTCTTGAACATGTATTATCAAGATCTTTAGAGCTTATGCATCGGGATTTTTTAGTCTAGGGAAGTTGAGGTGAAGGACGACACATGGAGGAGAAAAAAAAGACGATTAGACGAAGAACTTCAAGATGGAGAGAACTTATGTGAGAAGCTCGTATGATTTTGATAACGGATAAATCTTAACATTGTTTCATTTAAACTTGCTTGTATATGTAGTTTTGTGACTTGTCATTGTATAGGGCTGTTTAAAAAATTCGTAGCTCACTCGAAAACAGCTCGACGAGCCACGAACTAGTTCGAACATTTCACGAACCAAACTCGAGCCCGACTGAATTTCAAACTCGAGAGCCAGCACTGATTCGGCTCGTTTACAGCCCTATCATCGTATGATTGTATCTTCTTCTTCGATGCGAGTGACGTATCTTCTTCTACGAGTCACACAACTAAAAAAAATAAAACTATTTCGCCATCCGTGGGACTCGAACCCACGACCACGTGGTTAAAAGCCACGCGCTCTACCAACTGAGCTAGAACGGCTCATATGTTTATATTTTAATATAATAATAATTATAATCATCTAATTTCATAAACCCTTTTTTTGTGTTAAACTTGTTTGGATACGATACAACGTTGTCAATGGGGGCTCATATATTTTTCTAGTTTATTTCATTACCTCATTTTTAACGTTTCAAATGTGTTGTCACATGTTTCCTATTCATTGATCAAGTGACATGATTCAACTTGTACATTAAAAAAACAGTATTATACTCATGAATGAAAAAAAAACTCAAATGTTCATACTTTTCCAATAAAAATCTGAATAAGTTGATCTCATCTTGAGATACAATGAATGCTTTAACATGTGGTACCTCTAGCAATATGATGTGTACCGTACAACTGGCAAAGTGGAAACTTTACTAAAAGGGGATATTTTCATTAGTGTAATTTGCTTTTTTATTAAAGAGTGATACAAACTTTGGTGACCTTTACATAAAGATATGCCTTTTTTTCTTTAATTTGAATGTAGTAAGAACTAATAAGCTAGAATATAAAATATCACCTAGCGAACTCATTTATCAACTCGTTATTCTTACCGTTTGTTGGAGCATTTAGAAAGCGAAGAACGAAAAAACATTTGAAGATAAAAAGATCGACTTGTCAACCATATTGCATGATATAAAGTCTCTAGGATTCACTTTGATTAAAAATAGATCTTCTCTAAAATCTCTTCTATAGAAAGACTAATGTAATTTGGATTTGTAATCGTTGGTGTGTGCTTACTTCTTGCTAGCACCCCATATTTGTTCTTAATGAAATTTATCATTAAAAAAACAACTCATTTATCAACCATTTCATCCTCTAACACTCCAATCATTTAAGGCGGCACAACCGTCGACATTCTCCAAACTCATTTCATTTTAAATTAAAAAAATATAAAAAACACGCATTTCATAAAAAAAATACACAAGAATAAATAAAAAATACATGACAATAAATAAAAAACACTATAAACTAAAAAAAACTACTCGTTGGGTTTGGCGTTGGGGAGAACATCTAGATAATCTAAACGCAAGAAAATCAAAAGTCATCGTTTGAAGACGATAGGTAATTTAAGGCATACACTGTTGAGTTTATAAAATGAGATGAGAAAGTAAAAATATAGAACTGTATAGCAAAGAAAATGAGATAAATTTAAGTGTTTTTTTTTTCTTTTGCAAATTGGGATGTTTTATAAGTTAATTTTTTTTAATTAATAATTCAACTCACCCAAAATCCACCCATTATACATTTATACACACATCCCAAACACATCAACTATAAAAAAAGTGATCCCCACTCTTTTCCACCCTCTTCACCGCTGCGGTGACCTTTTCCCCAACCCCTTCTCCACATCACTGTACATCTACGACGGTAGCGTGCCCACACATGATTAAACCCCAATCACACCTTCCCCACTATCACTTCCATCACCTTAACAAAACCATACATAACTGGTTGTTATCAATAACACCACTACCAAACTAAATAACATTAACAATCTTCTCTTCTAATAAATTGCTAACCAATGTCACCATATTATGCCATTTGTCAGCACCACAATCATTCTTTGTATATTTTATCAATTATTTTTATATATAAATTTTTTTAATCTTTGAATGTCTCCACCTGCTGCCAACAGTCTTTCTTCGGAATTCTACTGAACGGGTCGATCCTCCTCCCCCCTTTAATTTTTTTTAATCTTTAAATTTTTTTAATCAATTATTTTATCAATTATTATCTTATTTATTTTTACCGTTTCATCCGCGTAAACACGCGGGTGTTAACCTAGTTTAATATAATAAACAACAAAATAAAAATTGTTGATGTAAAACCCCTGCACTGACCAAGTAAAGCAACCTCACTTCCCTACACTCCACCTTTTTCATCACCTTCAACCAAAGCATAGGAACAATTTTCTATCGAATTAGGGTTCAAATCTTTATGTTCTTCATCATTTTCATTAATTTTGCTGCTTTAATCCACTGGGTTTAATAATGCAGTCACCCTTTTCATCTTTTTGGTGCTTTTAATCTTCTCATTCTTACTTTTTTTGGGCCAAATCCAGATGGGTGCCAATCGTTTCATCTTCTTACTCCTTTTCTTTGTTCTTGTTATCAGTTTTGACATCACCACAGCTCAGATTTCAGGTTCTTTATCTCTCTATTTATTGTATTGATTGTTTGTGTGTTTGTTTGTTCATGCATGTAATATGGTATGTGGGTTGTTGTTTTCTTTAAATTTAGTTGCTTCTTTAATTTGATTCAGGCTAAAAATTTGATTTTTCTTGATGGGTTTCTTGATTAATGTGGGTTGTTGTTTTCTTTAAATATAGTTGATAGTTCTTGATGGGTTTCTTGATTAATTTGGGTTTTGTGTTTCTTAAAGTTTCAATCTTGTCATTTTGTGTTCTTGTTTTTTGTTTATTTTTTAGGTGGCTTATTTGTGGTTTTGTATGTGAACTATTGTGAAGGCATGAATTTAGTATAAAAGGTGTGAAATTTGAGGGAAAGTATTGTGATATCATTTCAAGAAAGTTTTTGGTGTGAAATAGTGCCCTGATTTGAATATATGTTACCTTAAAATCATAAATTATGTCTTTTTTTAGGGGTGGAATTAGTTAGGCATCTTGCTCAACATTGATTTTGCTCTTGTTTTGTTGTTAGGTTCAACTGTTACAAACTAAAGAGACACAACCTAGTGTTCTTATTCTAGTCCTATGTGTTCGGTTCACTAATCAGTTTGTTGTGTCTAATCCTTGTTTGCTTCTGCTTATAGGATTATTTTGACCCAAGTAATCAGAACTATCATAAAAATTTGTGTAATTTTACAAAAATTTTGGCAAGGGCAAAATTTTCTTAATTTTTACAAAATTATGTCAGCACTTTACACGAAATGTTGGCAAGTTTGTTCCCTCTCTAATTTTATGCTGTTTTTGCTTCCTTTTTTTCAAAGTTCACATTTTTGCTGACAAATATTATCATATGCCAAACAGGTTTTATAAGTTTTGACTGTGGTGGTCAAAGAAATTTCACAGACGACCTTGGTCTTGAATGGACTCCCGATAATCAAATCATATATGGTATCACAAGTAACATCTCAGTCACAAATGAAACAAGACAGCAATACCAGACTGTTAGATACTTTCCAGCAGATAACAGAAAATATTGTTACACACTTAATGTTAGAAGCAGGAGTAGGTACCTCATTAGAGCGACATTCTTGTATGGAAATTTTGATAACAACAATGTTTACCCGAAGTTCGACATATCCATGGGACCCACTCGTTGGGCTACAATTGTTATTTCAGATGCTAATACTATTGAGTCTCAAGAATTAATCTTTTTGGCTTATGATTCTACCGTGTCTGTTTGTTTATCAAATGCTACAACAGGGCAGCCATTTATATCTACGCTCGAGCTCCGGCCATTTAATGGGTCGATTTACCTTACACCATTTGAAAACCAATTCTTTCTTGGTGTTTCTGCAAGAATCAATTTTGGAGCAGAAAATGAAGAACCGATTAGGTACCCGGATGACCCGTTTGATAGAATATGGGAATCTGATTTAGTGAAAAAAGCAAATTATCTTGTTGATGTGGCTGAGGGAACGGATAGAATATCAACAAAATTACCGATTTATACTGGAAAAGATGAGCAACCACCTGAGAAAGTTATGCAGACAGCTGTTGTGGGAAGAAATGGAATGTTGACTTATCGTATGAATTTGGATGGGTTTCCGGGCTATGGTTGGGCGTATACTTATTTTGCAGAAATTGAAGATTTGGATCCCGCTGAGACTAGAAAATTCCGGCTAGTTCTTCCCGGAGCACCGGACGTCACTAAAGCGGTTGTTAATATCCAAGAAAACGCCCAAGGGACACATCGTTTGTATGAGCCGGGATTTGAAAACATATCACTTCCTTTTGTTTTGTCTTTTAAGTTTAAGATGACATCTGATTCTACCCAAGGGCCTCTTGTTAATGCAATTGAGATTAGTAGATATCTGAAAATTAGTGATGGATCTTTTGATGGTAAGTAAACCGAGTTTTGTTAGATTAAATTAACAAGAATTATTCATAATATCTCATTTTTGAGGGAGTTTCTTTGATTTGTAGGAGCGGTGGCTGCGAGTTTGGTATCGGGTTACAAGTCGTTGGCTTGGGCCCAAGAAGGTGGTGATCCGTGTTTGCCCGTTGCGTGGTCGTGGTTGGAGTGTAATTTAGATAGTGAACCAAAGATTATCTCAGTGTATCTTCTTTTAACCTTCTTTCTCTTCATTGCTCAAAAAAATTCTACTTTGGGTTGACAAGAAAAACTGAAAATGGGATATTATGTGACTAAAGTTTTCGCCCATTTTGTGCAGAAAATTGTCTGGCAAGAACTTGACCGGAAGCATTCCTTCTGATTTGACCAAATTGACCAGCTTGGAACAGTTGTAAGTTTCAATCTGCACCTCTTTTGCTATTGAGGTTTATTTGGCATTAATAAATGGATATAGCATTTGACCTTTAAATTTACATTAGGTGGCTTGATGGGAATGCACTCACCGGTCCAATTCCTGATTTTACTGGATGCCCGAATTTAAAGATCATGTAACACACATTTTTATATTTTTGTCATCCTTACACCGTGCAGACATCTTAACTTTTTTCTATGCAGACATCTTGAGAATAATCAGTTGAGTGGTGACTTGCCCCCCTCATTAGCAGACCTACCTAATTTAAGTCAATTGTAAGTAAATTTTGTTACATTTGTTGCCAAATTTCATTGTTATCATTTCCATAAAGATTTTTTGGACATGGGTCTAGAGAATTGTCATTCCCACTTCTGAAAAAAATAAAAAGAAGACAATATTTTGCTTATGAAATTCAAACACGGTACATCTCGAGGTCAAGATTGATAATAGATTTTCATTTGGTGTACCAAATCATTTCTAGTTTAGTACGTTTTATTTAGTTTAACATCCTTCTTTTCTAAATTAAACATTTGTTGCCAAATTTTTTAAAGCGTAATTCTTTTTAAGATCAATATCATTTTCTTTAGAAAGAAAAATGATAATAAAGACTACATACAAATCACAATTTAGGTGAAAATAATATGTTGCCGCCTGTTCTTACTATTTTATGTATAAAAATAAATTGTTTTGTTGATGGGTCTAATGATTACAGGTATGTACAAAATAACTTGTTAACTGGAGAAGTCCCGTCCAGCCTTCTGAAAAAGAATATAGTCTTAAAGTGAGTATTTCGTCTTTGCTCCATGACGTTGATTATTTTTTTTGGGAAAGTTATAATCAACTTAATATTTCATTCAAGTCAAAGATACTTATAAGCACGTTTAGTTGTCTTTCATGTGTATACTGAGCAATGCTTAAAGCACATTTAGTTGGCATCCAAGAACTTAGTTGCTATATGATTTACCTCTATTCCACACTTTGACTTGTCAGGTCAAACTTATATGTGTTTTGCATGTTATGGTTTTTTTATAATCTTTTCAGCTACACGGGAAATGTCAATCTTAATAAAGGAAGTAACGGAGGGAGACGTAATAGAAACATAATTATTGGATTAGTGATAGGTGCTGTCGCCCTTTTCTTAGGTTTCCTAACTTCATGCCTACTCCTTCGCCAACGAAAGAAATATTCCAAAACAGGTATTGAGATGTTTGGATTGCGTTTTGAAAGTTATTATGTGATTTTACAAAATAACTTCTTTTTTTTATCCGTCAGAGCCCAAACATAGCCTTCCTGTTATGAGCAATGCAGCAACAGAAGCTGGTCAAAGCTTCACATTATCTGAACTACGAAACGCCACAAAGAACTTTGAGAACAAAGTTGGTTCGGGAGGATATGGCACCGTTTATTATGGAAAATTAAACGATGGAAAGGAAATTGCTGTCAAAATACTTGAAAATAATAATTTTTATCAGGGGAAGAAAGAATTTGCAAATGAGGTAACTTTTGGTATGATAAGTTCTCTACGTTCTTTTACGTACTACAACAAACTCTTCTGATTATTTTATATGTGTACACTAATTTTCTGATTAAGGTGAGCCTTCTTTCACGCATCCATCATAGAAACCTGGTGCAGTTTCTAGGCTTTTGCCAAGAAGAAGGGAAGGATATTCTTGTTTACGAGTTTATGCATAATGGAACACTCAAAGAACATCTTTATGGTTCGTTATTTTAATCTCTTTATGTTCTTGATCTGACTCAAACTGTAGGTTTTCTGTTGTGATAATGAATCTTTATGTTTAAATTTAGGACCTTTAGCTCGGGAACGTGGGATTAAATGGATCAAGCGACTCGAGATTGCTGAAGAGTCTGCCAAAGGTTTGCTTTATTGGAAATAAAGATTCTGTTTCTTGATCATTTCATATTCAATTCATGACTTCGAAGTCATTATAAAGGGCAAATTTCATAAAATAGCAACGATCTTACATTTTTCGGTTCCATTTTGGTCATTTCGTTAAAAGTATGTTTTATGTTCCATTTTGTCAATTTACATTTTCTTTATATGATAAAAATGGAACGCAAATAACCAAAAAAGTATTTCTAATGACCACAATACAGAAAACTTACTTTTAATGACGAAATCAGAAAAAAAGCAAGTACAATGACTGAAGTATGTTGCTGTTGATGTTATATGTCATATTGTAAACAAGTACCAATCGTTTGAGGACGTCTACATTGGAAAAATCAAGATTTATTTGTGAAAACATTTTGCTAATTTAGGCTTTTTATAAACTTGTTTTAGGGATTGAGTACCTTCATACTGGTTGTGTCCCGTCCATCATTCATAGAGATTTGAAAACAAGCAACATTCTTCTTGATAAGAACATGATGGCTAAAGTTTCTGATTTTGGCCTTTCGAAACTTGCAATTGATGGGACTTCGCATGTATCAAGCATTGTTCGTGGCACAGTTGGCTATCTTGATCCTGAGTAAGCAATACTATGAACTATCCATATTGGGATGTCTAATAAAAATTAGACCATTTTTACTTTAATTTTCTTGTTAACATACCTATTTAGTGTATTTGTTAAATGTTATTTTAGATATTTGAGAAGTGATCAATCAACATCCTTGACTTGCAGGTACTATATTTCAAACCGTTTAACAGACAAAACCGATATCTACAGTTTTGGGGTCATTCTTCTGGAGCTTATATCCGGCCAGGAAGCAATTTCAAACGAAAACTTTGGTATAAATTGCCGTAACATCGTTCAATGGGTAAGTGTTTTTCAACATCCTCTCCCTTAAGACTAAAATATTCTCTTGTTTAGGTTATTTTATCGGTCACGATTCAAATTGCTAATTGGTTATGCAAATGGGTTGAAAAGTCTTGTAAATTGATTTATCAAGAAAAAAATAGATTTTTATCATAATTATTTTTATCTAATTTGTGTACTATTTTATTTTAAAAAAGGGACAATGTATGTGGAGGTCACCCTACTTTTTAACTTTTTTCATTTAGACAACTTGTATAATCAAACAATTTGATTGGCTACTTAGCTTTTTGCTCTGAAATGCTGCTTTTTAAATAGATGATACTTTGTCTTTTCCAAGTTTTTAAGGGCATTCGTCGTTAGGCATGTTTTTGGCCAAATTTTGATATAAATAAAAGGGGTAACTTTGTAGAAATGTAACCAAGTTTGTCAACTGTTTCAATTAAATAAAGTCACTGAAGTTTCACTAAGTGTTCCAATCCTATGTATTAGTTTTGCGATTATTTGAATTTTTTAAAATTGAGTTGTGCAAATGAACTTTGGATACTATTTAGTGATTATTTTTATTCAATTTGACTTAAACTCAATAAATTTAGAACCTTGTTATTAAGTTGCAAATTCTTAGTCTCCACTTTTAGATCCCCATTCAAATTAATTGGAGAAAATTCTTTCACTTTTTTATAATCATAATTCATATATGTTTCATATGACCAACTCAATATTAAAAAATTCAAACATTTGTAAAATTATCACATAGGATTGGAACACTTATGAAACTTCAGTGACTTTAGAGATACAAAAAAAGTTTGAGGTATTTAATTAGAACAGTAAGTAACTTGGTTACACTTCTGTGACATTTTTCCTAAATAAAACCGAATACATTGTAGTTTCAGTATATGAGTGACTTTAAAGTAGTTTCAGTATATTAGAGTGACTTTAATGTAGTTTCAGTATATGAGTGACTTTAATGAAAAAAGTTAATTACATTGGTTGCTAGCATCTACATTATCCTAAAAATAAAAAAATAATTTTTTTGTGGGTGAAACAGACCCATTCTGAACCATTGTGTTGAACTTACGACAGGCGAAGATGCATATAGAGAATGGGGACATTCAAGGAATCATTGATCCAGCTCTTGGTAATGAATATGACATCCAATCAATGTGGAAAATAGCCGAAAAAGCTTTGATGTGTGTGCAACCACACGGGAACATGAGACCTTCAATGTCTGAAGTTATTAAGGAAATACAAGATGCAATCTTGATAGAAAAGGGAGCGGAAATGGCTGCACGAGAACGTGGTTCTGATGAAGTATCAAGGCATTCAATTCTCAATATGGGATCTCTTGATCTAATGGCCAACGATCAAGATTTGTCGATTGATGAGTCATTTACTCGACCTGGTGCACGCTAGCATTAGTTCCGTTTATATATCTTCAGTATCAGATGCTTAATTTAGAAGCTATGAGGTTTTTGGAAGTTGGTTTTGGAGTAGCTGCTAGAATGGTGGTAGTGATAATTTTTTGGTATTTGGAGGTGTGATTTTTTGGTCATTTTATATGTTTTTTGTAGTTGTAGGGGGTTGGGTGTAAATTTGGAGTTATTATGGACCATTGTATAACCTTGCATAGTTGCAAATTTATTCTTATTAATATTTGTATGCAAGTTATTTATACATGACCATGATCATCATACAACTCATCTCTTTGTATGCAAGTTTTTTCCTTTTTATTCTAAGGAAGTAAAATGATTATTATTATAAGATGCTTAATACATATTAATCTATTGCATGACCCAAAGTTATTGAAGACATTATACCCTTAGGTCTTTCCTTATATAGGATGCATGAACATCCTTAAAAACTCCTTATATTACATGCATGAATATTCTTAAAAACGTATGATTTAAACTTAAAAGTTACTTTTTTTATTTAGAAAGCTACATCTCGTCACAACAGTGTTGGGGGCGTCGGAGGTTGTGGCCTGGTGACCATTTTGAATGGGTTGAAGTTCAAAGTAGAGTTTTGTGGTTGTGAAGTAATAGCAACACTCGTAACTCGACGGCATTCAACAACTCCCCTCATTTTGGTTTGTACTAAAGTGACATCAGTAGCTTTTGAGGAGTTTATATATTCTCTTAAAGTATTAAACTATTGACCTTTAGTATGTGACCGTAAAATACCGACCTTCTACCGTAACCTACTTTGAAATCTTTACTTCTTCCATAAAAAAACACTAATTCTTCTTATCCACCATCTTTAATATGCAACTATTAATTAAATGTTCTAACTTTACATGTAACTTTAAGATCCCTTTCCTAATCCTAATGAAATTACCTCACCACCCAAAAGGGCATATAACCCAGTGGAATTTAATTTAACATTTTAAATTATGAGAGAGATTTTTAAAAAAAATAGTGTAAATTTAAGATTTGTTTTAGCGAGTCTGTAAGTTTGACATTCAAAATTCCTCGGATAGTATTAAAATAGCAAAAATTACTTTCATTATTATTACTATATATTAATTTGGAAACTTGATGAATGATAAAATGACATCTTTGTAAATAACTTGACGTTTATGGCCATTTTAGTTATTTCTTTGTTTTATCTCTCATTGGTTTTCCCCTTTTCATTTTCAACCACAACTTGCTTCTATTACTACACCAGACCTTCTGGCATGTTGATCGTCGCTTCAAGTCGTTAAAACACCGTTTTATACTTGCGATGCCTGCCTATCTGTTAATCCGTGTGATCTTCAGTTTACGATATAGCAAAAATAAACACACTCATACATAAGCTTTATTTTTAGTATAAGAAGATACTTTTTTTCACTAATATTGAAATACAACAACAATAACAATATAAGCTTTATTTTATACTTCCGATGGTTACATAACACCTATCATCTCACTTTTGATTAAAATATTATTATAAACTTACAAACTAGTTTAGTGTCCGCGCTACGCTCGAAAACACAACATTCAATTGATTCTTTTAAGGATATTCATGAATGTTCCAATTAGTTTTGAGATAAACCGTAGAAAACCGAAACACAAGATATACTTTTAAAAATTAGACTTTTAGTTAGCAATATTATACTTAAATTTACTACACCATAAAGTGCTCAAATTTATGGTGTAGTTTATTTTTTTTAAACAAATCGTATAAAAATATAAGGGTTATTGGATTTAATCACCTCCAACTATTGGTTATTGGCCGCTGTCACCCCCAAGTATCACTTTGGCCAATATAACTCCAAACTAAACACTTTAGTGTGTGTATCACCAAAAGTTAAAAAAAATTAACCAAAAGTGACTTGAATTGGTTAACTTTTGGTAATACGGTGTCCGTAACACCAAAAGCTAACAAAAAAATAATCAAAAGTTAACCAAAAGTGACTTGAACTGGTTGAATTTGGTGATACGGACACCAAAGTGTTTAGTTGGGAGTTATATTGGCTAAATGGATACTTGAGGGTGACAGCGGCCAATAACCAATAGTTAGAGGTGAATAAATCCAATAACCCATAATATAATGCCACATAAGCCAGAAGCTTTAAAAAGGTGTCAAATAAGTTTTTTTTCGTTTTGCTATATTATATAAGGATCCGATTATACCTCTCTTTGTTCATATACAACCCATACTTTTCTCACTATAGTTCTTAAAAGCTCTTAATTTTTTTTTCTTAACAATTGTCATCATCTATTATTCCCATAAGAATATACTTTTTTCACTAATCTTGAAATACAACAAACAAAGTACAATGACAATAAAATCACATCTCGCTTTTAATTAAAATATTATTATACATCTACAAATCCGATTATACATCTTTGTTCTTATACAACCCATATTTTTCTACTGTTCTTAAAAAAACTTTTATTTTCTTAACAATTGTCATCTATCTATTATTCATCTACCTATTCTAATAATTGAGTAACACATCCACATGTCACAATTTTAACTACTCCACATAGGATTTTGCTTAGGTGTCATGTTCTAAATTAATTTGATGGAGAATTTTTAGATGGGTCATGGTATGCTCCATATTCAAAATAACCCGATATGTTTAAATTAAAAATTCACAAATTATCATCAATTATCTCTTAACCCGATATGTTCAAATACAAAATTTACCGATTATCATGATCTATATCTTAACCCGATATGTACCAAGTATCATGAATTATCTCATAACCTAATATGTTCAAATAAAAAACTTCTCAATTATTATGATTTATCCTAACCCGATATATATAAATTAAAGTTTTACCAATTATCATTAATTATTTCATAACTCGATATGTTCAAATAAAAAATTAACAATTATCATGAATTATCTCCTAACCCGATATATTCCAATAAAAAATTACCCAACTATTATAAATCATATCCTTTATTGTAACATATGATTTTTTATATGAATATATTTGTAAATATCCAAATCTATTTAATAAGAGATATGTTAAAAATAAATTTGATATGTAAATTGAGTTAAAACCTATAAAACTAAAATCCGTGTAATACACGGGTACTAATCTAGTATAAGAATATACTTTTTTCACTAATCTTGAAATACAACAAACAAATATAAATACAACAACAATAACAATAGAATCATATCTCACTTTTAATTAAAATATTATTATAAATGTATATATAAATCGGATTATACCTTTTTTTTTCATATACATCCCATATTTTTCTCAATATAGTTCTTAAAAACCCAATAAAAAAACTTTTATTCTCTTTAACAATTTGTCATCATCTCTTATTCATTTATTATTATTATTATTATTATTATTATTATTTTATATACATATAATCAATCTGAAATATAAACACACTTGATCATCATCATCATCATCATCATCAACATCCTCTTTTTTCTGAACTGTATATTATTATCATTAGGGTTAAACCCTCTTTAAGTTTCTACTTCAAATCAACAATCAATTTCTGCAACACACTACGACACAAGGTAATTAAATCAAATCAATTCACTCATTTATCAACAACACATGTTATTATTTCATCGTTAACCATACGCATCATCATCGTCATCATCTGTTCATGTATTGATTTTTTGTCGGTTATAAGCTTGATTGTTAATACTTACTGATGATTTTGACGTTTTTTCTTCTTTTTCATCTGTTGCTTTGTGGTTAAGGATCAGTTTTTATGCTAAAGTTGTGTGATTTGGTTTAGTTTTAGTCTATTTGTTCAAGGATTAAGATCATTAGGTTTTTATTGATTATTATTATAGTGATTGATGATTTTGATCATTAGGTTTTGGTTGTTATGCTGATGGTTAATGAATGTGATTAAGGATCATGATTGTGTGTTGTTCTTATTTATTGGTGATTTTGATATGATCATCATAGTGATTAAGTTTTGATAATTATTATCTATTTTGCTGGTTTTGGTTTGTTTTATGTATGATCATTATAGTGGTTAACTTGTTA
Organism: Tagetes erecta; assembly: GCA_030867185.1. Taxonomy (NCBI): domain Eukaryota; kingdom Viridiplantae; phylum Streptophyta; class Magnoliopsida; order Asterales; family Asteraceae; genus Tagetes; species Tagetes erecta. The sequence continues at coordinate 1,195,803 of CM061489.1, read as the reverse complement.
ATGGTATTAAGTTCTGTTTATTATGAATTTTAGTGATGGGAAATCGGGGGCAGAAAAGAGCAGAAACGATCGATGAATTGCCAGCGGATAAAAGGACGTGTAGTTCGTTGGAGTTCAGAGCAAGTTCATCAGTGGCGCCAGTTGAACCCACGGCAAGCACCTCCACAAACCAAACCCATGATCATGATATGGAGACGTCTTCATCTGGTTCTGGTTCGGGCTCGGGTCGGACAGATGAAGATAAAGATTCAGCGTACGGGTCATGTGATTCAGATGAAATGGATGATACAGAACAAAGAAAAAACAGACACGCAATGCTTGACTATCAAAGGCAGAGGTTATCTGGTGATCAAACGAAATTCAAAAGGGTGTTATCAATTTTAAATGGAGAAATTGAGGGATCGACTCAAGAAGATGCTCTTAGAGAACTTTGTGAAATATTATCTTTCTGTACAGATAGTTCTTTGTCGAGTTTAATGGCGAATTCCTTATCGCCTGTTCTTATAAAACTGGCTGGACATGAAAACAACCCTGAGATTATGCTTTTATCTATTAGGGCTTTAACCTATATATGTGACAATCATCCTCGATCTTCAAGTTTTATTGTTAGACATAATGGTGTTTCAGCACTATGTCAGAGATTGTTGTGCATCGAGTATGAGGATGTAGCTGAACAGGTAAAGTTTTCGGAATTGGGGAATGGGAATATAGGTGGTGTTTGGTTTCAGGGTAGGATTAGTACAACCCGAAAATCATATACACAAAATAGATGATTTCGAAAGGGGGCGGGTTTAAACTTTTGATTCTGATATGCAAACCAAACACCCCTTTACTTTTACTGATTCTGATATGCAGTTTCTCTGTTTATGGTATAGTGTTTGCAAGCATTAGAGAAAATATCACGCGAGCAACCACTTCCTTGTCTTGAAGCTGGTGCAATAATGGCGGTTCTTACTTATATTGATTTCTTTTCTACCAGTATCCAGGTAAGATTGTAGGATTAATGTTTATTTGAAATCATATAGATTTTGTTAACTATTTAAAAATGCATTAAATTTGTTTTTCTCTTTTTTAATGAAATCAAAAGAGGGTTGCACTTTCGACTGTGGTGAACATATGTGAGAAGCTTCCTTCCGAAGGTTTTTCGAATTTTATGGATGCAGTTCCAAAGTTGTGCCAACTTCTTCAATATGAGGACAATAAGGTTTTCTTTATTATAAGTTATTACGTTTACTCGCATCTTATAATGAATTTATTGACATATTTCTTTTGATTTTAGCTTGTTGAACATGTTGCTACATGCTTAATTAAAATAGCAGAAAGAGTGCAACAATCCCCTGAGATGCTAGAAGAACTTTCTAAACATGGTTTGATTCATCAAGTCGCACATCTCATAGATGTGAACAGCAAGACCACTTTATCTCATTCGGTTGACACTGTATGCTGATCTCAAAAAAAAATTCTACTTTTTATATTCTCCTATTATCGGGTTTTAACTTTTGTGAACTTATATATAGGGTCTGATTGGGCTACTTGTTAAACTTGCTTCTGGTTCTATGATGGCTGTGAGGACACTTTTTGATCTTAATATAAGTAGCATTTTGAAGGATATTTTATCAACTTATGATCTTTCACATGGAGTGCCTTCCCCTCGGGCAGTTGGTCAAAGCAATCAGGTGAAATGATGCACATGTTCAAAATGATTTATATCTATTGTCTTGATATTTGAAAATGACATACTTTTTCTACAGGCACATGAAGTTTTGAAGTTGTTGATTCAACTGCTGCCTGTTGTAGCTAGAAATGACGAGGTCCCATTGGCAGAAGAAAAAACAACTTTTTTGGTGAATAATCCTGGTTTTCTTCAGAAATTTGGGAATGATTTGTTACATGTCTTGATCCAGGTTGGTTGCTAATCATGTTGTAGGGATTATGTACTATTTTTTTTATATAATTGATATGACGCAGTTATTATTATTTTTATCTTATATCGCTCATGCAGGTTGTTGATTCAGGTGTAGATTTGTACATTTGTTATGGATGTCTATGTGTTATTGACAAGTTAATTTATTACATCAACTCTGATACACTTCTCGAGTTGCTTAAACAAACCAACATTTCAAGGTGAAGTAATCATGATTCTCAACTTTGAAATTAAATATATTTTGGTACAATTAGCAAACAGGTTGTTTTTGGTTCTGTTTTATCTCCATTGGTCAAAAGGGTTATATTTATAGATTCAACTAAAAAGTCTATCGATGTGCATTCAAATGCTTAAAACCTTGTTAATTGCTTTATAAAAAAAATCTAAAATCAGTATTGTTATTACACGCATCTTAATTATATTTGGCTAACTAATTATTTATAAAAAAAATATTTGATAAAAAAGTGTTTGCCAGATGCCTGATACCAGTTTGACCCACTCTAAAAACTACTAGTTTGACCCAGTTTGCAAAAAGCTTTTAGATATTTCTTCAAAGTGAGGCTGATAAGCTCATATGTGCCACCTGTCAGGTTTTTGGCTGGAGTGTTCACTCGGAAGGATAGACATGTAATAATGCTAGCTCTTAATATTTCTGATACTATCCTTCAAAAGACCAATGATGTTTTTGTGGACCCTTTTGTTAAGGAAGGTGTCCTCTTCGCCATTGATGCACTTATAGTCCCGGAAAAGGGTTCAAATTTCATGTTTTCGATGTTCAGTGATATTCAGTTATCGAATAATTCAAGCCGAAAACGATGCTTATGCTACTCTTTCGACAACTGTAAGTCCTCATCTGCTTCAGAATCACTGGATTGCAAGTTGGAAAAAGATTGTCTTCAAACTCTTGCAAAAAGCATAAGAAAAAACTACTTTGAGAAAAATGAGTCTACTTCAGCAAATGGAACAACTGATATCCTTGAAAAGTTGAAATCCTTATCTACTCAGTTAGCCTCTATGATGACTCATAATATGGTTGAAGAAGAGTGTGATCGTGTATTGCATCTAATAATGTCACATCTTAATGGATCAGATGTTATTTCGACTTTTGAGTTTGTTGAAAGTGGAATTACTGAGTCGCTATTTAAGTATCTATCCAGTGTTGAATGTTGTAGAGGAGTTTCTGACAGTAATGGGTCAAAAAGTCAACAATGTATTGCAGAGAGAAGACTGAAGACTTTTGTGAGACTTTTTTGGTCAAACTTCTCATTAGCAGAGTTTATTTCGAAATTACAAAGTGGGTTGTCTTCTGTTGAAGATTTTCCTGTTGTATTGAACACCGTATCCAAACACAGAAATTCCTACACTACTGTTCCATTTAGGCGTTGCACCACAAACCCATGTATGAAAGTTCTGTTTGGGAAGGTAGATGGTGAGTCAACTCTAATTGACTATTCAGAAGATGTTCAAAATGTTGACCCATTTTCAGATTTTGACGCAATTGAAAAGTTCTTATGGCCTAAAGTTTGCTCAGTAAGTAATAAGGATGATGAAAATGGGCCTGGTACTAGTCAAAACAATGTTGGACTGACTTCTTCTGAGTCATCATGCGGGAATGAATTTCCATCTGTAAGTCCACCGTTTCATGTTTGATTAGTAAATATCTTAGTAGTGCACACATCAGTATCTTTAGTGTTTTAGAAGTTAAATAATATATGCTAGTTAGCTTTTAGTATTTAAATAAAGTGATGGTTAATAGCTCTGTAATAACAAAAGATAAGTTGAAATTATATTTGATAATTATTATTAACCTGTTAATTGATAAATTACAGAAGATATTATTTAGTTGATATATAAATTTAGATAGCTGACGTCAAACTGGGTCATTTGTTCAGAGTTACTAAATTATCAGATTTGTTCAAACACTTAAAACATCTAATTGTTACCATTTATATATAACACAAGCACATTAAACCAGTATCTCTTGCAACCTGTTTTAATGATTTTGATAATTTGATATTGCACGATCCTTCTTTTTCCATAATACCTGTATTTTTATATCAAGTCGGTGTTCTTATTTCAGGACTCTATGGAGGATGAACAAAGTGCTATAGAAAAGGATAGTAGCGTCACCATCAAACATCCTCAATCTACTGGAACTGCTCATCTATCGTTTTACCTTGAAGGAAAGCAAATTGACCGGGCGTTGACTTTATATCAAGCTGTTATATGTCACCACAAAGCACAATATGACACTATCACCCATACAGCATTGTGGAATGAAGTACACAAAGTAACATACCAGAAAACGTCAGATTCAGAAAAAGTCAACTCCCCAGATGGATGCCACACATGTTGGCCATTTGCCTTGAAAAAACTGCTTTTTTCTGAAATTGGATCAGCTGTGGAAAAGCCAACTCCGTGTTACAATATATTGTTTTTGTTGAGAATATTGGAAGCTGCGAACAGGTTTAGGTTCCATATAATGTCACATGAAAAAATCAACGAGTTTGCTCAAGGCAGAATTAGCGACTTAGATGGTGTAAGAGCATCAGATGAGGGTATTTTAGGTACTACTTTAAGGAATGAGTTTATAAATAGTAGGTTAACAGAAAAACTAGAGCAGCAGATGCGGGACCCGTTATCCATCTCTACCGGTGGCATGCCATCTTGGTGTACACAATTAATGGCATCGTGCCCGTTCTTGTTTAGCTTTGAAGCTAGATGTAAGTACTTCCGGTTGGCAGCATTTGGTAAGCCTCAGAGTCAAACTCGGAGTTCATCGGGGTCAAATTCAGGTATCCAAAATGATACTCCTATGCCTCGAAAAAAGTTTCTGGTTTATAGACATCAGATTCTTGAATCAGCTGCTAAAATGATGGATCTGCATGCCAATCAAAAATCTGTTCTTGAAGTGAAATATGATGAAGAAGTTGGTACGGGTCTTGGCCCAACATTGGAATTCTTTACACTTGTGAGTAATGAGTTTCAGAAACCGGGCCTCGGGATGTGGAGAGGAGACAATTTGTTGGATTCTAAGATCGTTGAATCTTCGTCTGGGCTCTTTCCGCGCCCATGGTGTCCTTCCAGCAGCGTCTCAAATGATATAGAGTTTTCAGAGGTGAAAAGAAAGTTTATCCTCATGGGCCAGATTATAGCAAAGGCTCTTCATGATGGGCGGGTTTTGGATCTTCCATTTTCCAAAGCTTTCTATAAACTAATACTTGGACAGGTTTGTTTTCTATTTAAATAGGGGTGTCAGTCCATGCCAACATAATTGAAAAACCAAACCAGGACTAAGCTGACTATATTGCTCTGGTTCTTATGTAAAAATTGGTTCTCACTGCCTGTCCGGGTGGACAAATAAAGATTCAGATCACGGGTGGGCTGACTATATTTAGAAATATATGTCTTGGTTCGGTTCAGCCCAAAATAGGAACCGGGTCTAAACCGGCGTGGTTCCATTATTAATTTATTATTAACTCTTGGGTTCGGTTCTGGTTTGGTCGGTCTGATTTCATCCCTATGAACGTTCTGATATGTGAAATAATGTAATGCTGATTTTATGCGTCTTTTTTAAGTTAATAAAATTGGTGGTGTTGCAGGAACTCACATTGTATGACATACAATCATTTGACCCGGTTTTAAGTAAGACCCTTATTGAGTTCCAGGCTCTTGTTGAAAGGAGAAAGTATTTAGAATCAGTTGGAGAAACGTCAGCTGATGATCTGGATTCATGCTTCCGAGATACAAAAGTTAAGGACTTGCACCTGGATTTTACGCTTCCTGGCTATCCTGATTACATCCTTGCCTCCGGGCCCAATAAAGAAATGGTTAGGAATTTATTATTATCACCATTTTTCCAATATAGACCTGTTAAGCTTAAATTGATGAATGTTTTATGTAACTTTCCAGGTCGATTCTGCAAATTTAGAGGAATACATTGAACTTGTGATCGATGCCACTATTAATTCTGGAATTTCTAGACAAATGGATGCATTTAAATCAGGGTTTAATCAGGTTCTTTCTTTTTTCTGTCTGGTTTTCTGTTGTGATGTTTATACGAAAACTATTTGAGATTTTCATCTGTGATTGTCAAAAGGGACCTCTTATATTTTGTATTAAGATAGTTCATACACTGATTGTAAAAAATTGCTGAACCGTTTGAGTTTTTGCTTATATAGGTTTTCCCTATCAGCAATCTTCAGATATTCACTGACGAGGAGCTAGAACGTCTCTTATGTGGAGAAAGTGAAATTTGGAATGTATGTTTTCAATCAACTCAATTGTTTAAACCTAAATTACAATCTCCAGATGCTAATTATGGAAATGTGACATGCTTGTTTTTTTGGCAGTCAAATCAACTTTCGGATCTCATCAAGTTTGATCATGGATATACTGCTAGCAGTCCTCCAATTTTACATGTCAGCATTACTCTGTTATTTTCTTTTCCTTGGAGACGATTTAACTGAAATTTATAAATCATCTCATGGTTATTGTTTCATACAAAACCATTACTTAATTTTTTTTTGACAAAATGCAGTTTTTGGAGGTCATACAAGAGTTTGATTATGAGCAGCAAAAAGCTTTTGTGAAGTTTGTGACTGGTGCTCCACGGCTTCCGCTTGGTGGTTTGGCAGCACTAAACCCAAAACTCACAATCGTACGCAAGGTCTGTATTGTAATTCTCTTTTTTTTCCCCGAATACACACACGTATTCTTTCTAGAATCTCTGTTCTCAAACGGGTATCTCTGTGTGTTTCTTTCGACAGCATTGTGATAATATGGTGGATGCTGATCTCCCTAGTGTGATGACCTGTGCTAATTATCTCAAATTGCCACCATACTCTTCCAAGGTTCATAAAAAACAATTTTTCTTCAATTTAGCTTATTTTGAACTCTATATTTCGAGGTTATTTTTATACATTATTGGCGTACGACTTACATTAGTTCTTGAAAGCCCAAGTATTTTAATCATATAATGCCTCATAATATAGAAATAAACCATGATATAAATTTGCTGTGATATAAGTGCCACTTTTGTAAAAACTTCAACTCTTACTATATAGGATACAACAACAACAACAACCATACTCAACAAATCCCACTCATAAAAGGCTATTGGTAGGATTTGAAGAGGGCGGGATGTAGGCAAACCTTATCTTTATTCATGAGGATAGAGAGGTTGGTTTCAAAGAGACCACCGACTCCAAAATGATACTATGTAGAATATGGACCTCTTTTTGTAGATTATATTGTTAGATGTGGAGGATGGGTAACCTACCAAACGGGTCAGAACGGTCCCAATCAGGCTGGCCACTAGACGGGCGGAACCAGGATTTCGGGGGGCAAAATGACCCCCCCCCTTAAAACAAAACAAAAAACACCACTACCTAAAACAAAGGCATATATCTGCCCACTGGCCTGTATACACTGTTTTTATAATGTGTATGAAGCGCAACAATTATTGCACGTTGTAACCAGTTCTTTTTTACAGGAAACTATGAAGGAAAAGCTGTTATGCGCAATAACAGAAGGCCAAGGGTCGTTTCATCTTTCTTAAGGTTGCAGAAAACAGGTATATAAGCTGTGAATATGTAATTATCAGGTTAGGCAGTGGTGGTACAGAGGATATGACACAAAAGCAGCAGTGGTGGTGGTGATGATGTGATGGTGATCACGGATGAATGTGTCGGATACCTGCTAAGCTAAGACAGGCATAGGTAGTAGAGTAGACGGTTCGTGTCTTGGTGAATAAAATGTACAGAAATATGGCATAGTTTCAAGTTTCACAAGCGTCGACCCCTCTATTAACTCGTGTTTAATGCTTTGTAAATATTTTTATTCTATTTACTTTTATTTATACTTTTAAGTGTTTAAATTGATGGTTTTTAGTAGTATTTATTCATGTTGCATCAGTCCTTATACTTTGGAAATTACTAACACTCATCCTTTCGTTTCAAAACACATTATGTTTTTAGTCATGTAGTTATGAGTGTAAGTCCTTTGTTTCAAAACATGTTAAGTTTTTAGTCATATAGTTACGAGTGTAATATGATGAAATTACCTTTAAATGGCGTCGTAACCGACTCGGGGGTTACCTAGGAAAAAAAAGAAGGATCTAGAAGCTTCATGTATTTCCATAGATACATCCTTAATATTCTTATAGAATTCTCTGGTAACCATCATAAACATCTCATGTATGTTTAGAAACATCTGGTCATACAAATGAAATCAAGAAAGTGTATAAATAGGTTGATGGTGCATCATTTGCACTCACCCACATTCCTTGTAAACATCAAAGCTTTGTATTTGTGCTCCACTAATACAAGCATACTACTTGTGTTGTAATAGTAGCGAACCCAGAAAATTTTTCATGATAGGTGTAGATTCTTAGGGGTTGTTTGGCTGTCACTGTATAATAATTTTTGGGTCGAGTCTAGTTTATTGTCATAAAACACTGTTAAAATGCTTTCTAAGCAATTTAGAACCGTAAGCAATCGTACTCATAGAGCTATTGGTTTAACATATTCATTATTCATGCTTACTATTTGAAGGATTTTAACAAAAATCCGTTAACATTCTCGAAGTCCATTAATATAAAGTTCTCGCGTACGGTAGAATAAACCAAGAAAATTGTCTTTAACAAATGTTGCCGTTTTCTATGAAAACTTTGAGTCTTCGGCATAATTTTTATCTTTTAAAGTGGGCGGATACCCTAAATTCCATAATGAGTCTAAACCTAGTTGAGAAGAATCAATGGTTAGAAAGTTAGAGATACATCACAGTTTTTAGGGTTGCACTCCCCCAAATAAACTGCTAGATAACCATTGGATTAAATAAATTAGATAATTTATTTTATATTAAATAATATAACAGAAGTTAATAATAAACTTTGATAGTCTTTTATTCCAACACTGAGAGTCTGTGCTATTTTTTCTAGGCATTAGAGGAAGTGTATGAGAACGAATCTTTTCGGGCAACTTGTGTAAATCTTTCTTATTCGAAGAATTCGTTTATGAAAACCTACACGGACAAAACTTTAATATCATGCACAACTTAACTTTGATACAAATCACCAAAACCCTCCTAAATTTTTAGGGATACATTGCCATTAGAACTAAAGTTACAAGAAACGATATTGAAATGAATTTGGGTAACAAAAGTTAGGACTAACTTAATAATCAAATGCCCCAGGTCGGCTTGGAAAAATTTTATTTCTGTCAATATTGTTTCATCGGGCATGTGTTGTTTACCTCGAATTACTACACGTGCTGTGTGAAAATATGTTTCCATCGGGCCACGTGTCATCTGAAAAGTTTCAACTCGGTAATCGCAGGCTTCACATATTTGCTGCTGCATGTCAAGACAAAGATGATGCATCCTCTTTCGGGTTTTTCTTAGAGTTGACAACCACTGACCCGATTGTTGTTGATTTTGAGTTTGCAGCAAGGGCAAATCCCTTGGGGATGTTTCAAGTGGTACACACATCAAGGCTCACGCTAGCGAAAGGCCGCAAACTCGGGTCCATAAATTTGTTCAATATGGGTTGGAATGTGTTATGAAACAAAGTGTATCGAACCCTCAGTTAACTGTGAATGTGATTGAATTGATGTTCACCAAATCTCTATTACCTTGTCAACGATTACAAGTAACAGAAAATTTGAATGAATGTGACTAACAATCTAACCACCTACTTATAACCACTAATTGCCGTTAACAATGTTTTAACAAACTAACTATGCAAATAAGCATAAATGGCCCCTGTAACTATTGAAAATTACCATTCATGCCTCTGCACTTTATTACATTTTGCAAATACAAAACAATTGTAAACTAGTTATCTCCACTTGTTGACTTTAGTTTGACTTCAGTTTGACTTTCTTTTCCACAATTCTCCACCTAAGAAATCAAACTGAATAACAATCAATTAACCAACCCCCAAAGCCTTCAAACAAAAACTGAATTTTAATTCAGGCAAAGACTTTGTAAACATATCTGCTGGATTATCATTAGTATTCACTTGCAACACATCTGTTTCCTTAGAACTGACCACTTCCCTTATGAAATGATACTTCACCCTGATATGTTTAGTCTGCTCATGAAACACACTATTCTTTGCTAACTGTATGACACCTTGATTATCACAATGAACAACAGATCTTGACACATTTAATCCCAGATCACCTGTCATTCTCTTAAGCCACAAAGCCTCCTTCATAGCTTCAGCTAATGCAATGTATTCAGCTTCAGTGGTAGACAATGCTACAACCTTTTGCAATCTAGCTTTCCAACTAACTAGATTCCCCAAGTCTTTGAAAGCATATCCTGTGATTGATCTACCTTTATCAAGGTCTTTTGCATAATCTGCATCAACATACCCTTCAACCATCATATGTCCCGATTTAAGTGTCATGAGATCCACAATACAAAGTTTAAGAAAAAGTAAAGTATTATATATTTTCAATCTATAAAATGACAATAATATCATTAAAGTATTTTGTCTTTTAGTCATAAAGTAGATTTTGTGTTAAATAATTGGGTTATTGGATTTAATCACCTCCAACTATTGGTTATTGGTCGTTATCACCTTCAAGTATCACTTTGACCAATATAACTCCCAACTAAACACTTTGGCGTCCGTATCACCGAAAGTTAACCAATTCAAGTTACTTTTGGTTAACTTTTAGTGATATGGACATCGTATCATCAAAAGTTAACTAATTCAAGTCACTTTTGGTTAATTTTTTGTTAACTTTTGGTGATACGAACACCAAAGTGTTTAGTTGGGAGTTATATTGGCCAAAGTGATACTTGAGGGTGACAACGGCTAATAACCAATAGTTGGAGATGATTAAATCCAATAACCCTAAATAATTAGAGATAAAATTAAAAATTATACTGTTATTTTTGAAATGAAAATTTAAATTAAGATAATAAAAAAATAAAAAATAAACATTTAAAATTAGACGAATGGAGTAACATATATAATCCTTTTGTTCGTAATATACCTTTCATTTGCCACAAAATAGGTGCGACAAAATTCTCCAATTTCACATAAACATCATCGAATCGAATGATCATCGCTTTTGTTGCTAATATGTATATCAACTTTATTGATTGTTGTTTCACACTATTCAATATATCATTTATCAGCAACTTTGATGTTTTATTTTGGTTAAATTTGTTTCCATCGTTCATCTGATCGATAAATTCATCTGTTTAGAGATTCAAATGTTAATTAATAATTAGGTTTTTATTCATATAAAGTTAGAACAAACATTATGAATATACAAATTCATTTGTTATCGACTCGTATCTAAACATTGAAAGCATTCGTCCGTGATTCTGTTAGTTAAATGCGATTAAGTTTAGGCTTTTTTAATTTATAGATAGTGTGAACGACCGGAAAAGACGGTTATACCCCTCTCGTGTCGGGCACATGGGGAAACTAACAGAATCATGGACGAAACTAGCATAACCGAGGGACGAAAACTATAATTTATTCAGTTTGTTCCACATTTTATTAAGATAAGCACATTTGGTTCATATTTTTTATGTATGCCTTCAGTAGGTTTTTTTTTTTGGTTTTGATATCAAATCTTAAGTCAACATATAGAATATTTTGATGTTTATTTGTTATGCACTTATGCATTTTAATTCTCTGTTTTTGTTTTGCATAATAGTTTGTCTAACATTTTCATAATCTTGATGTCTGCAGTGGGGAATAAATTTATCTGAGTTTTCGTTCCCCATAAGCATGGGGCATCGACATGTTTTCAGCCCGTCTTATATGTTTGAGACTGATAATGATCAGAGATGGGACTTGATAGAGCATCAGTATGCGCGTATGTGTATATGAAGTTTAATTCTTTCCAACATTTGCATACTTTTTTTGTTGAATTATTCATTGCTAGTATCTTTCGCTATTAGATGAAGGTGTAAGTTAAAGTTTTGCATAAAAGGAAATTGGTCAAACGGGTCGAAAAGGGCCGAAAGTGTATTTTTAATGCATAAAACCTCTCCAAGTCAACTTAACTTTTTAAAAACATGTTTTTTTTAAAAAAATACTATTAAGTTTTTTTTAAAAAAATACTATTAAGTTTTTTTTCATATTGAAGTAACATCCTTTAGCATGACGCTAATCGTTTGACTTAATGACTTTTTTGTCAATTTTTTGATGATTTCTTTTTGCGTTTTACTTTGCAGCAGATAGTGGCGATGCTGAAAGCAGTTCTCTTGCATATCCAGCAAATAACATGTCGATTGATGGAGACCATTGTAGTACTCCTGCTCCTGTGTCAAATGCATATTCTTCATTAGCTCACAACGCCCAAAACCTATATTATCAACAAGACACTTCTGGTCCATCAAATCTTCCAACGGGTCATGAAAGTTATGAGAATATCGCGTCTTCATCCAACTACAACAGGCGTCCCATTCATGAGGATGATAACGAAAGATGGCAGTATAAACGTAAAAGCCCTGCCAATACAAACAGATATACTAGTAGCAGCGGAGACAACAATAACAACAACAATAACAATAATAACAGTGGAAGCTACCATATGTCAACCAACCGATGGGATGAGGCTCAAAATATGGGTATATTTCATACACGTTGGGAACACCCTAACGTGAAGCGTGGTCATGAAGGTGAAAGTTCTGTTAGGAACGTCAGAAGCAGGGCTGCACCCAACATGTTGTCGAATGGTTATTACACAACTAGTCGTCCCATGGATGTTTCTTCCGGTGGCTCAATGAGGGAGCGGGAGCGGGAGCCAACATATATGTCTTCTTCTTCTTCTCATAGTAAGATTTTTCCCCAATTCAAGACATTATTGTCTTGTTTTTCAATATATGTCACATACTTATAGTTTTTACTTTTTACCAACTTAGTAACATCATGTTGGTTGCCTAGTGTTAAGGTTAAAAATGATCATGGAATTTTTTTTTATCTTCCATACAATGAAAAAAAGGTGAACTAAGTTACATGTTAATGTATAAGTCTCTTATTTTGTAACCAAATAACCGCTATTGCGTCTGCATACCAAGTTGCAGGTCACGAGTCAAATCCCTTCCTCATTGGAAGCAGTAGTTCTAGTGAGAATGGTATCATAACCCGAAACAATCATGTACAGAGTACCCAAGTGCAATCTGTTAGAGGAGCTCGCATTCATTACATTCAAAGGTCTAGCAGCTTACAGTCGGGGCATTCGGATGATAGATGGCAGTTGAACACTGAGAGTTGTTCTTCTGCACACATAAGGCCTAACATATTATGGCGCTCCAGCGATCGAAATGCTCAAGCAATGATTTCAGATGAGAGATATCGACCATTTTCTGAGGAGGTGGATTTCCATGATCCACCCGAGCCTGACGTATGTTAATACTTCAGACATTTTTTCAAAATAATTTACTCCTTGAATCATATTATTTAATCTTGTGTTTCTATTTGTAAAAGTCATAAATGTTGGAACCTATTGTTTCTGTTTCAAAACTCACTTCAGCCTTTGGAACTTATTCGTGTAATTGTAGGGTCTCATGATTATGGATCGATCAGCCTTTGGATCTAGAAATGCATTTGATTATCATCGGGACATGAGGCTTGACATAGATGATATGAGCTATGAGGTTAGTATCATCTAATCCGAACTGTTTAATTAGTTGTGTCGAAAAACTAAACCTAATTCAAGCATGCTTTTAAACAATATAACCTGGACACAACACTTGTAATTTGTTTATCTAAACAGGCCAAACGGAGTTTTTGGCTTGTAACCGCTTTAATAGGGTTGGTGGATGGAACTTAAACTAGTACATTTTTTAAACTTGAGTGATAAACGGGTTGGTACATTCACTAATTTATCTACAACCCAACTCAAACATATCGTGTTTATTAAACGGTTAGGTGAATCGGCTCGTTTACAAGCAAGGACCATTTAGACCCAACCTAACCGTTTTAGTTACATGATGAGCTCATGACGTGTTCCGTAGCGTGTTAGAAACTGGTTTTGTGTGTTACTGTAACAAGTTCATGGGGTTTTTTAAAAAATTTCATTTAACATGCTCTATACGTTTGTCTAAATAACAAAATCATCAGGAGCTTCTAGCACTCGGGGAAAGGATTGGAAGTGTTAGCACTGGTCTGTCTGATAATCTGATTGCAAAGTGTTTAAGAGAATCGACGTACTCTTCTTCTGATCAAACACAAGCGGAAGAAAAATGCGTGATCTGTTTGGTGAGATCCCATCTTATTGGTTTACTCTGAAAATTGTCTTCTTATTTTCGTCATATTTAACATTTTAGTTGCTCATAGTTTCTTTTAGAATAACTAAAAGATGCTAACTGCTACATTTACCTGTTTTGACCCAATGGCTTATTGTGCCACTTCTGGTGTTGAAATTGTAGTCAAAGTAGTTGCTTCAAATATTTGCATACACAACAAGCTTGGGTGCAAATCGAGTGGGTTTGGGTAATGTAATAAAGACGGTAACTTTTATGTTCGGATAAAAGAAGTCGATCCACCGTTGGATATTCTTTAAAATGCTTTCATAGCATTCGACCGCTTTCCTTCTTAGCAAGTTTTTTTGGCGTATTTAAGCGTGGAAATATGGGTGGGTTGGCTAACGGGTCAAAACAATTCAATGCAGGCTTGTTACGTGTTGTGTTAGCTGCAATTGATGTACCTTTTACCTATATTTAGAATATTTTGAATGCAGATTTGCTTGGAAATGTTTTCTAAGTATTGTTATTTGAAGCATATTTGAATTTATTGCAGGAAGAGTATGCAGACATGGATGATGTTGGGATGTTAAAAGGTTGCAAACATGATTTTCATGTTGGATGCATCAAAAAGTGGCTATCAATGAAGAACTTGTGTCCCATATGCAAATCAGAACCAATTAAACAGAAATAAACTTATTCTCATGATTATATTGTAAATATGTATATTATTATTATTAGAACAATCATCCTCAAACTAGAGAGGAAATGTTGGTGGTGATGAATCTCAATATTCTTAAAAGTTTCATATTAGTATATGGATTGGATCCTCTGGTGCGACGAATATCATAGGTAGGGTGATCTCGTGGGTTAACCTGATGAACCAACCTGAACCAAACCCGACTCGCAAAGCACCAAATCGGTTTGGTCTTTGGCTCTTTTTATTCGCCTTATCATGTTTATGTTTGGGTCGTGTTAGTCCGGTTTTTGACCCGAGGTTATTGACATGGTAATGTCAATAACGTAACGTGTGTAACAAAGTCTAAACGCGTCGCATTACGCATCGGGTTTTAAAATCTAATAACTAAGACACATATCAAAACCTCATTCATTTATTTTATAGGTTCAAAGGTTGTTGTCCGCGGCAGACCTGTGGTTGTGTGGAGATTTTGATGAGGCGGAGATGAGGAAAGTATTGTTGATCGGGTTGGTGTGTTCGGCTGTTCGCACCCTGACCCGATGGTTTGTGTGGAGAGTTTGATGAGGCGAAGATGAGGGAAGTGTTGTTGAACGGGTTGGTGTGTTCACACCCTGACCCGATGGTTCGACCCACCATGCGAAACGTGGTTCAGATGCTTGTGGGCGAGGCTGTCGTGCTAGTGGTGTCGAGAGCTAAACCAACCATAAGCTATAGCACATCGCATTTGCTATTGAACTTGCAAGATAACATGTCGGATTTGAATGGTATAGTTACTCTTTCAGGTTCGTCATCGGAGCATAGCTACGATGACGGTGCCTTGGATTTGGTTTGACCCAAATGATATGGGGCGGGTTTTATAGATTATTAATTTATGGTCTATATGATTTGTTGATATATTATAATAATAAAGGTTATTGATATGATTTGTTGATTGATTGTGTAATAAATGTTGTTATGATATGATTTGTTGATTTATTATGTAGATGTAAAGGACAATAATTAGAAGCTAATCGCATTGACTAGAGGAGCCAAATGGCCAAAATAGAACATTTTCAGGCAAGTTTTATGACATTTTGTTTTAAAATCGTCTAAACATAATTAAGAAAATTTAATTTGTTTAAATTTAGACTAATATTTTTATATATAACATAAAGATTATTGCGAGGTAAAAGTTTTTGTAAAGTATAAGTGACTTGCGACGCGACAAACGATGAAGTTCAGTCACGACTCAGCCCGTTTACACCCTAGTGTTTTATGTAGCGCCATTCGTTCACGCCTAACCAATGTTACCCCCTATTCTTACCTAGTCGCTCGTACAGATTTACACCTGTTGAGACGTGCCGGCTCTACTTTAACTCCTTCGTCTCCCTTAACAAAACCTTCATCTTCTCTGTTTTCTTTCCATATATCACCATTAACACCTTCTGTTTCATCTTCTTCCTCCTCCCTTCTTTTCGATTCCAACAACTTATTAGCCAACGACGACGATCTGTACTTACCACATTTAGTAATCAATTCATCATCAACTCGTTTCAGTTCCTGCAAATTTTCCGATTCTCTGCACCAATCGCGTACAGAAAAACATAATTCTCGCTTCCACAACCGTCGTAACCACCTGGTTTTAGTTTTACACATCTGGAACCATTTACACCGGCGGACAGCAGCAGTGGTGGTTGTTTGTTCGTTGATTACGCGGTTCACTCGAACTTGACCGGTGCAAGTGACTTTAGGTGATGATGGTTCCTGGCTCGTCTCGTTCTGAGCAAACAAATAGTTAGCGTTGGTTTTTGAGGTGTTTGATGCTCTGCTTTTGGTTCTCGGAAACCTCATAACTGGTGTTGTTGTTTTGGGACGGGATTTCAGGTTTGCAGGTGAGTTCATCGCGTTGCAAAGTGTGTGGGCTTAGAGAGCTTCATGCATAAGCATATGTATATCAATGGAGGTGGGTGGTTTGATGGTAAATGCAGATGACATTTTATTGTACATGTGTAATGTGTTGTTTTTTGTTATTATTTTTGGTCATTTGACTCATTTCTATTCTAATAAAGGAACAAATACATAAATGAGCATCATTCAAAACCAGCAAAAAACATGCTCATTTAAAAACCAAAGTAACATCAGTAACAATATCATAACAATCTTTTTTCTTCTTTTATCAGAACAATGTTAACAAGTAATAGGGGCATTTGGATGTGCATTTAAGTCACGATAATCACTTTCGGACAACACATCCAAACGCCCTTATGACATCAAAAAAACAGTATGACCAAGTGACCAACACACATCATACTTACATTACTAAAATTTTCCATCATTGTGAGCGTTTGTAAGACGGATGTCTTCGTGCAGCTCTCGCATTCTCATACTCAAACTCCAACAAATTCGGTATATGCGACGTATCCTTAATATAAAACCATCTCCCAATCGCGCTCTCTTCAATCACCAAAAAAAACTTCTTAATCCTCGCATTAACCAACCAAAACCACACCAAACCAACAACCGTCCCGAGACTCGCACCAGCAAACACCTGCCCAACCGTATGGTACCCCAAATAAACTCTCGAATACATCGTAAGCACCGCCAACGGCCACACGACAAACACACAAACGATCATCTGTGACCTCAATATTATCCCCAATTTGTTATACGTCAATAACGTAAAATACGTAGCGAAAAAGAACATGTAATTTGAATGACTTGATGGCCAACCATGTGAATCACACATTTCTAGTAAGATACATGTTTCAGGTCGAGCTTGTTGTACGGCTAATTTGATTGAATCGCTGATGAATTGGGAGATTAATAACCCTAATGCGAAGAACATACCTTGAAGTTCACGGCGGAAGATGAAATGAGAGATGAAACCGCCGAGGCTGATGAAAACAGGGACTAATGAAACCCATGCTAAGAAATGGCCTAATTGATCGCCTTTTTGGTAACGAACGTGTGTTAGGGTTACTGCTCGTAATTGATGAGACATTGATGGTGAAATTGGGGGGCGTTAGGGTTTGTGATTTGATGATTTGAGGATTGGATGATGAAATTGGGTGTTTTTTGATGGTGATTTGGGGATTTAGGGTTTGGATTAGCGGTTGATTAAAATTTTGCTGTTTAACCGTATTGTAGCCACATGTTAACTAACTAAGGGGTGTTTGGTAACAGAGTTATTGTTATCCACATGTTAGATAATCAATGCGTGTTTGATTTTTGTTATCATTTTAATTTTAAAGGACATTTGGTAACGAGTAGTGAATCGGTTTTGGTACTGATATGAACTTGTATTATGTTGATAAATTTGTATTGATACTGGTATTTATTTTTCTATAAATTTAGTATGGGTATGATACTAATACATTGTAATCTGAAAAGTCGACTATGGTGAAAATGTTATTTGCTAATAAGTATATGTTCCGCATCGATAGATTCAGTAGTGTAACGATCTCATCCCTAATTATAAGGGACGTATTTTACTGTTTGGAGTGTTTGGTAACTTTCACTTTTTTAAATTTCTATTAGTAGGAAATCAATCATTAAACCCGTATTTAAATATAACTTTTTCACTATTTATGTATGTCTTTTACGTGAAAATTTGAGTTAATTGTATTTTTTTAATTATTAAAAGAAAGTTGTTAGAGTAATCTTCGACACATGGTTTTGATGAAGGACAATTTTAATGGTAGAATAATGAACAACTGATGTGGGGATTGATTCATGTAAATGAAAAGGTAATTCTTTGTCAATCCTCTACGTGAAATAAGTAAATATTATGAGAATAATTAACCAATAACAAGAGTTTTAGGAATATATTGGCTATGTTTTATCATACGATAAACAATATAATTAACCACGAGTATCTTAATGTGTCATCAATAACGTCTAAGTATTGTTAGACTCCTTAATTCCATAATTCCATACGAATCAAATACTTAGAGCGTAACGCTTTAGAGACTCGAACCGATAACAAGTGAACCTCTCATTGTCGATTTGAAAACCAAACGGAAAAAAAACAAACATTACGCAGCAAAAAGGGTTTTGTTCGTTCCCAAGAACCATCTGAAGTCAAAACAATGGCGGATGAAAGCACAACGACACCCAAAAGAGACCCAATCAAGTATCCAGGCATGTTTAATCTTCTTTCAACACTTACACAACTCAATTTCACATGCTAATTAGAGCCAACTCTTATCAATTTCTCGTTAATTTACTGTTATTAACTATGTTTATCTAACAAATTAAGCAAATCCCAGCTTCAAAGCTTCTCTTTTTCACACAACGAATCAGTTCTAAGCTGCTCTTTTGCATTCAAGCCCTAATTTTTTTTACTTCTATTGTCTATTGAATTTAAAGTAGCGAATCAATTGGGACTTGGGAGCTTTTTTGTTTACAAATTATGCTTAAACTTAGAGGTGAGTTTGAATAGTAGATGATTAACTGAAGGGTTATAGAATAGAAAGTGGAATAGGGTATGCAGATAAGGTGTTTGATGAAATGACTGAGTCAGTTGTTTATGCTGAAAATGTTGATTTGGTATTGTAGTTGGGAATACTGCTGCACAAAGGAGGAGGCAAAATGCGGTTTCGGTGGGTAAAGAAAGAAGAGAAGCTTTGTTTCGAACTAAACGGTTATGTAGAGTGGGAGTTAGTAGTGATATGGATGTTGCTGTTGATAGTGATATGATGATTGAAGAAGAACAATCTATTTTAGAGGCGCAAACGTCTTCTGCTGTTGAAGAACTGAAGAGTTCAATCGCCTTTCAGTAAGTTAATTCATTGTAGTTTTTATCTTATGTTGGGTCGATTAACGTATGAATATGCATATATCGCATATGTTTCCACGAGTCTACCTTCTATATTTCTTTTACATGATCATTAGGTAAACATTATAACTTATTGTTTTATTTTATTTAACTATCTTTAGAGGGAAAGGTGCGGTCCAAAAGAGGGTGAATGCTCTTCGTGAACTAAGGCGTTTGTTGTCGAGATCTGAGTTTCCTCCTATTGAAACTGCTATTACATCTGGAGCAATACCTTTACTCGCACAATGTCTTTCATTTGGTTCCCAAGATGAACAGGTAAATGTGACCTCGTTATTCTTTCAAATCATACATTTGAATATTGCTCAAATATGATATATAGATTAAAAGGCAGCATCAAGATACATCTAAATGGTGTCTGGTTACATTTTCTGTAAGGCATAACTTTTGATTTTATATATGGGTCCATAATACAGTTGCTTGAGGCAGCTTGGTGTCTTACAAACATAGCTGCTGGAAAACCTGAAGAAACAAGAGCATTGTTGCCAGCATTACCGTTACTTATTGCTCATATTGGAGGTTAGTCAATAGTCATACTGGTCGGGTAATATCTGGATTTACATCAATTGAAGATTTGCTTATTGTTGTTATATGATGTCACTTCAGTTGTTAACATTTAATATGCAATTAATCTCTAGAGAAGAGTTCAGTGCTGGTTGCTGAGCAGTGTGCATGGGCATTAGGAAACGTTGCTGGTGAAGGCGAAGATTTGAGGCATATTCTTATATCTCAAGGAGCCTTACTTCCTCTTGCAAAAATGATGTTTCCAAACAAGGGTTCAACAGTTCGAACAGCTGGCTGGGCTTTGTCAAACCTGATTAAGGTTTTTAATCATTTGTTTACATGGAGATTCTTCATCTGCTCAATTTAAGGGTGGCTAAATGGCTGGTCGGGTAACGGATCAACATAAGTATCATTATGCTACGGGTTGGGTTGACTCGAGAGTCGAGGCACTTTCTGTCCAATAGTATAATTTAAAGAAAAGTGCATCAATTATAATAACAAGAACTATATCAGTTCTATATAATAGTTAGTTTCTTGAATAACCCAAATGGATCTGTTCCTAAGTAAATGGTTTGAAATTGCCATCCTAACTCAAATTTAGTTATATAAGACTGCAACAATTTTTGTCATCCTGCAATGTTTAATTGTGTTTTGTGGATGTAGGGCCCGGACCCGAAGGCTGCAACAGAACTCATAAAAATTGATGGTGTAGTAGAGGCTATATTAAGACACTTGAGAAAAGCGTAAGTTGTTGATGCATCATAATGATTGAATAACAATCTGCTCTGGTGTATTAACATCTTTCATTGTTTTTTGGTGAAGTACATATTATTCGAATGACATATGTTTTTCATCATAAATGAAGTAGATGATCTGTCTCTAATTCATTTTCGTTCTCAGTTTGGTGGCAGTTAATATCTAATTTCTTTATCTTCATTTATATCTGCTTGTAACAAAATTATCTACTCCATTTGTCCCATTAAAGTTGCAAGATTTGGATACGTAGTATTATAGAAGTGATTCTATTGTCGGTCTATTAGAACTTCAATACAGACAAAATAAGGAAGTCTTCTGATCACAAACTTACATCATATACTTTGCAATAACGACAATGAGCTAATGTGCAAGTGTAATTTTTGTTGAAAACTTCTTAAATGGTGAATTTGTTGGCAATTTTCACGGGACATCTAAAATAGTTTTATCTACCATTTTAATAATATTTTGTGATATTATGAGGGTCTCTCTAACCCTTTATCTATAGTATTACAATGACAGTAATATATGTGTTTACCCCCCCCCCCCCTCCCTCACCAACATTAACATATTATTATTAACACATTTATGAAAACACTTACTATTATTATTTATTTATTTATTTATTTATTTATTTATTTATTTATTTATTTATCTCTGATTTCTCGGCATATGCATTTTAATGAATAGGGATGAGGAAATAGCGACTGAAATAGCATGGGTTGTTGTGTATCTCTCAGCTCTATCACCGCTGGCTACCAGTGTGCTTGTGAAGACTGATCTTCTTCAATTACTAGTCGAGCGGTTGGCCACATCAAACAGTTTGCAATTGCTCATACCGGTAACAAAAACATATTTTTTTTTGAGCAATCTTGCACACGATCTAAGTTTACATTTATGAAATGAGTGCGTTCCAAGTTTTTCTGAAAAAAGGAGGTGATTTGTACACAAGAAAAGTGATTGTACCCCACCAAAACTTTTTAGCCTCACAAATTATTAAAAGCTTGATTTGGGCTTTGGTGTGGTCACATGGGTCCTAATACACTTTATTCTTTACTTAGTGATATAATTTTTGTAATTAAATTTAACACATAACTTGTTTATAAATATTTGAAAGAGTTACACGGGTAGTTTACGTGGCATGTTGAGATTATGGATTTGGTCCCTAGGTACGAGAAATTGCACCTTCCGTTCTTATTTTATGAAAATGTACACCTTTAGTCCTTTTGTGGGTCACCCGAACTGAATCATTTTGACCGTCACTGAATAATTACCAGCTTTGACCCATTACCCAACCCCGACTCACCTGCCAATGTTTAAATCTGTAAATATTGAATCTATATATATTGCATCAAAAGCACAATTATTTTAAACTTCACGTAACTATAATTAATGAAGCCATCTTTTCATTTGTGTATGGTGTTATCTTTTTTTTTTAAAATACACATATATATGTGCAGGTGCTACGGAGTTTAGGCAATCTTATAGCAGGGGATACTTACACAACTAATGCTGTTCTTGTTCCTGGACATGAAATCACAGGCTAGTTACTATATTTTCTGGTTTTTTAACCTACTGGTGTAGTAGATTTTGCACTAAAACACTCTAGATCACCTATAGTTTACCAGAAATTCAGAAAATTCTAACGTGAGACACTTATGTGTGCATGTAGTTCTTTTTTTACGCTCCTTTAAATTCCTATCGAGTTTATTTAATTAAATGGTAGAAATAAACATTTTTTATTACAACCTGCCCATCTTGTGACCTCTAGCTATTTGTTATAGACCACTTATGTTTTGTAAAATTTGCAGATAATATCATACTGGCATTAACCAAGTGTCTAAAAAGTGAGCATCGTGTCTTAAAGAAGGTATTTTCTCTCATTCGCGCATGCACACACACACCCCCTCGTTAAGCACAAGTTTTTATTAAATTTTCACTTTTGTAGGAAGCTGCATGGGTGCTATCTAATATAGCTGCGGGTACTGTTGGTCACAAGCAATTAATATACAAAAGTGAAGCCATGCCATTATTAATACAGCTTCTTACAACATCACCGTTCGACATTAAAAAGGAAGTGGCTTATGTTGTTGGTAACCTCTGTGTTGCTCCAGCAGAAGGTTCTGGAAGGTCGAGCTTAATATACGATCACTTGGTTTCATGTGTTAGAAGTGGATGCCTTCGTGGTTTTATTGATTTGGTTAGATCTGCTGATATTGAAGCTGCACGACTTGGACTTCAATTCATGGAGCTGGTAAATTTCAGTATATTTTTATAAGAGCTTTTTGTTTATAGAAAAGTATCACAGCCTGTCTATCCAACTCTTTTTACTAAAGCCACCAAACTATTCAAAATATTATCTAATCTGACCTGACCCGCTTTGCCTCGTACTATATATATTACAAGTGAATACACGGATCGTCCTTGTGGTTTGGGCCAAATTATTGATGTGGTCCTAAACTTTATATTACCAAGTCGAATTATCAGTCTCTTAATTGCATTCCAGATTTAAAATCAAACATACTTTTGGTTTTGTTACTCTGCAGGTGTTGAGAGGTTTGCCTAACGGCGAGGGACAAAAGTTAGTTGAAAAAGAGGATGGAATTGACGCTATGGAACGGTTTCAGTTTCACGAAAATGAAGATCTTAGGAATATGGCTAATCAGCTCGTCGACAAGTATTTTGGGGAGGATTATGGGCTGGACGAGTAATAACCAACCAACTTGTTTGTGTTGTATCCTGGTGTGTAATTTCTCAACAGTAGTTAATCATGTAACATTCAGCTTTGATTTCTCAAGGCTAACTGTTGACAGTTGCAATTTTTTACTTTGTTCTTAAGTTTTGAGTATATATGATGTTGTCAATGGCATGATACAAACCAAATTATTGGAGGTTGAAGATGATTAATGGTCAACCAGTTTCACAATCAATTTGGTTATTGGTATTTAACTAGATTTCTCTTGAGACTTTGCCTCTTTTTCTTGAAACTTTGCATCTTTTTTTATTTTATGTGATGTTTGGAACGGGAGCCAAGACATAATCACTATGTCTAACCATAATTATCTTTGAAGATAATTAACTTTGTTTTTATAAATATCTATCTTTAAAAACCTTTTAAGTTTTATTTGATCATCAGATGTTTGACTTTCAAAATTTAACACTAAATGCACCATTCCGTTTGAATATGTAGCATACTTCTACATGTGAGATGACAACAACCAATGGCATGCAACAAGTAAAATACCAATAAATACATAGAACCTACAGGGGTCCTGATGATGATTTTGGAAGCGTATTTAGTGCCCAGTCTGAGATGAGAAGAAGACATAGCATCGTAGGGTCGTCTGTGAGAGATGAAGAAAGTATGGATAGGCAGATAGCCACCCATTGGTTCCTAGTTACATGGCGCAAACGAAATGTGCAAAAGCCAAATCAAAGGGGCAGAGTATGTTGGGGCCGATGGAGAACAAACCTTCGGATTTTCGCATGAATGGATTTTCGCTCAATGAAGCGTTGATAAGGAAAGCATTGGAGTACTGACATGTTAGTGAATTCGTTTGAGTTGAGCAACGATTAGCGAGCGATAAATGAGGCTAGAAACAATGTAATAATATGCAAATTCTTTGTCTTACCACTATGTCTAAAACGAAGAATGTTACATGTTTAATAGTTTAAACATTTATTTATTTTCAACCAAGAATGTTACAAGTTTATAGTTTAAAATTTTATTTATTTTCAGCCGGTCTAAAAGCGAGGCTAGAAACAACGTCATTGTTACATGTTTATAGCTTAATTTTTTTTTATTTTCAGCCGGTCTAAAAGGGTACATACTTTATAACAAAAGTTAAAGTGATAAAATGTAACTTCAACATAGGTGAGGGAGCATATTTATAAATTCACACTACTTAAAGCAACATAACGGTCGAAATTTTCAGCCCAATTACTTCATTTGTTAATTCAAAAATTTCACACACAGTTTCAATTTCATCATCGATTTAGATCAATTAGGGTTTCGTTTTTTGCAAGATATGGAACAATTTGAAGTGAATAGATCCAGTGAATCGAACGACGAAGCTTTATCTCAGACGAATCACCTTTTGATCGCTGATTCATCTTCTTCCACACTTACCGTCTATCGATCTTCAGGTTATTTGTTGTGTTTTTCTTCATTGTTACAAAGGATTTAGATTCGATTTCTGTTTATTGAACTGCTTTAGTAGTATTTAATCGGATATGAACTCGAATCGACAGAAGCATAACTTGAATTTTGATTATGTGTTGTGTAGTTTTCGTTAGGTTTAATCAGATTAGTTTCAGTTTGAGATTGTTATTGAGTTTGTAACTGCTTATTTGAGTAGGTTTGGGATCCATTCAAATGAGGACACTTTTAACTTGAGAACAACTAGGAACCGCTTTAACTGTTGTATTGATTATAATATAAATTGACCAAAATGCTTATAATTAACCTAATTTTAACCTCTATTTAAAAAATATATGATTTGTGAAGTCGTTTGTTAAGATGCATATATGCACCCACATTACTTGTACACAAACACACATTGTGGGTGCACATATGCATTCTAACAAACGACATCACGAATCATATTTTTTTAAATAAATGTTAAAATTAGTTGAATTATAAGCATTTTGGTCAATTTATATTACAAAAAATTCAACAGTTTGACTCCCTTTATGATTCGTTAAAGTTGTACTTTTTGTACTCAAGTTAAGAGGTGTTCTCATTTGAGTGTTCCTCGAGTAGGTTTTATATAATAGATGAAAAAAATATCTTCTTTTTTTCCTAGTAAGCATTGTATCTTTGAGGTTTAAGCTTAGTTACATTTTTTATGTTGTATTATGTTTTTGCTTACAGCTTCATGCAATGCTTCAAGCATATCGCCTGCAAGTGAATGGTCTTCAAAATCATTATCATCATCATCAACTTCTAACATCAATAGAAAGTCTCCATCATTTTCCGGCCAAATCACCCTCTTGTTTCTTTTACTTTTTTCCGCCCAAATCACCTTCGCCGGAACTATCTCATTCAACTTCCAATCACTGTCTATGAACACTTTAAAGCTTTTAGGTGATGCCCATTTAGTCAACAGTAGTATCATGCTCACAGGTGATCTCGCCGTCCCCAACTCTGGCGCCGGTGGAGTTTTTTACAAAACTCCGGTGAGGTTCAAACACGCCGGAAAAAAGATTCCGGCGAGCTTTAGTTCTTTTTTTTCTTTTTCGATATCGAATTTGAATCCAGAGTCGATTGGTGGTGGTTTAGCGTTTGTGATCTCGCCGGAGGATGAGAAAATTGGAAGCTCCGGTGGGTATTTGGGGGTTCCGGCCGGTGGAATTGCGGTTGAGTTTGATACTTTGATGGATGTTGAGTTTAAAGATGTTAATGGGAATCATGTGGGTGTGGATTTAGAGTCGATGGAGTCCGTTGAAGCCGCGGATTTGGGTTCGGTTAATGTTGATTTGAGAAGTGGTGACCAGGTGAACTCGTGGGTCGAGTTCAACGGGTCGACTCGGCAACTCAATGTGTCTGTTTCGTACTCTAATATAAAACCGACGAGTCCAGTTTTATCGGTTTTGGTTGATTTGAATAAGTATGTGAACGAGTTTATGTTTGTTGGACTCACTGGGTCGACTCAAGGGAGTACGGAAGTCCACTCGGTTGAGTGGTGGACTTTTGCGTCATCTTTTGATGATGCGCCAGTGCATCCATCCCCTCCCACCACCACTTTTACTAACCCGGCGGCTGACTCGGTCAACTCGTCGGTGTCATCACCGACGATGGCTCCGACCGAGTCACACCTGCCACCGACCCGTTCTTCTGTAAGAAAGAGGAACGGAGCGGCGGCTGTGGCCGTGGTGGGGGTGGTGACCGCTGGCGCATTTGTTTTAGCTTTGTGTACAATCTTTTTAATATGGGTTTATTCCAAGAAATTAAAAGGATCCAAAAAGCAACAACCTTTACCTTTTGCCGGTGAAATCATTAAAACTCCTAAAGAGTTCTCTTACAAGGAGCTAAAAACGGCCACCAAATGCTTTGACCCGTCCCGGGTGGTCGGGCACGGAGCATTTGGGACTGTTTTCCGAGGGGTTTTACCAGATTCGGGCGAGATTGTCGCTGTGAAGAGGTGTAGTCATTCGGGTGGGCAAGGAATGTCCGAGTTTCTCTCCGAGTTGTCGATAATCGGAACTCTTCGACACCGGAATCTTGTGAGGTTACAAGGTTGGTGTCATGAAAAAGGTGAAATTTTGTTGGTTTATGACTTGATGGCAAATGGGTCACTTGATAAAGCACTTTTTGAGTCAAGAATAACATTGCCATGGGTTCATCGGAGCAAGATTTTGATGGGTATAGCTTCTGCATTGGCTTATTTACATCAAGAATGTGAAAATCAAGTGATTCATAGAGATGTGAAAACTAGCAACATTATGTTAGATGTAGGGTTCAATGCGAAATTAGGAGATTTCGGGTTGGCTCGGAGAATCGAGCATGATAAGTCTCCGGATGCCACAGTGGCAGCGGGGACAATGGGGTACTTAGCGCCCGAGTATTTGTTAACGGGTCGAGCGAGTGAGAAAACCGATGTTTTTAGCTATGGTGCGGTGGTGTTAGAGGTGGCTACGGGTCGGCGACCAATAGAAAAGGAGGCGGTTGGTGTGGGGAAAATGAGGGAAAATGGTAATCTAGTGGAGTGGGTGTGGGGGTTGCATAAGGAAGAGAGGTTGCTGGCCGCGGCTGACCCGCGGCTTTGTGGAGAGTTTGATGAGGCGGAGATGAGGAAAGTGTTGTTGATCGGGTTGGTGTGTTCACACCCTGACCCGATGGTTCGTCCCACCATGCGAACTGTGGTTCAGATGCTGGTGGGCGAGGCCGTTGTGCCGATTGTGTCGAGGGCTAAACCGACAATAAGCTATAGCACTTCACATTTGCTATTAAACTTGCAAGATAGTATGTCGGATTTGAATGGTATAGTTACTGTTTCAGCCTCGTCATCGGAGCATAGCTACGATGACGATGAAGGTGCCTTGGATTTGGTTTGACCCGAATGATCCGCGTTCGGATTTCATAGATTATTAATTTATTATTAACTTATTTTCGATATGATTTGTTGATTTATTGTAATAAATGTTATTAATATGATTTGTTGATTGATTGTGTAATAAATGTAATGATATGATTTGTTGATTTATTATGTAGTAAATAATGTAAAGGATAATAGTTAGAAGCTATTTGCATTGACCAGAGGGGCCAAATGGCGAATGGAACATTTTCAAGCAAGTTTTATGACATTGTGTTTTAAAATCGTCGTAAGTGATTTTTAAACATAATTAACAAAATTGATGCTCATGCTCATTTAAAAACCAAATCAACTTCAGTAAACCATATCAGATCAATCTTTTTTCTTTCAAAATAGACAATTCTTATCACGAAACAGCGACATTTAGATATGCATTTAACCTAACTATTGCCACTTAAAGAAAACACATCCAAACACCCTTATGATATAAAAAAAACAGTATGACCAACACACATCATACTTACATTACTAAAATTTCACATCACTAAGAGAGTTTGTAAGACGAATGTCTACGTGCAGCTCTCGTATTCTCATACTCAAACTCCAACAAATTCGGTATATGCGACGTATCCTTAATATAAAACCACCTCCCAATCCTTAATTTCAGAAACATGGTTATTCAAAGGCATTAATTTGCCAAACAATGAACTAACTATAACACGTTTTCGATTCCAGTTTCATTTTTTAACACTAACAATCGATCAACTGGCATGTCTCGAAGAAAAGCTTGTACAAAACCCATCACTATGAAAAAACCTCAGAGTTAGGATAGAAGTTAGGATAGAACCTGAGACATCAAGAAGTTCCATCATATATCGTGGTTTGAGTCGTCACCTCTACACAAATAGTTCCATCATACGTTTCATTTCATTTCATTAATCGCATATGTCGAGGCTTAAAAAAAGTGACAACAAAAATAGCTAGGACAAACTATTAACTATATTACTCATGAGGCTTTGCCTCTTTTTCTTAGGAGTATAAACCATCTCTCTATTCCATGCGATGTTAGGAACGGAATTTAAGTTACAGTCATTATGTCTATCCATCATTATCTTTGAAGATAAGCATTAAACTTTTTTTATAATTATTTATTATTAAAATCCTTTTATTTTATTTAATCATCAGATGTTTGACTTTCTAATTTTAACGGGATAGACTAAATGTACCATTCCGTTTGAAAATGTGGTATACTCCTCCATGTGAAACGACGACAACCAATGACGTGCAACAAGTAAAATACCAATAAATATATGTTTAACAAGGATAGTTTTTCTACAAAGTGGATTTTGCCCAAGCGTAGAAGTAATATTTAGTCATATCAAAACCTGGTCAAACAAACTCCGATTAAACTCATTCCTGTGGCCTTAAAACCGTGTCATCAAACCCTCAACTAAAAAAAAATTTCTAAACCCCCCCCCCCACTCACCTAAAAAAACCGTAAAATCTAAAACAAACCCAAAGCTAAACCCAAATGCAAAAAACTAAATTTTAAAACTTCATTCCAAAATCTAAACCCAAAAAGCTCAGAAGTTCATTTAACACGATTTTTAATATAATTTAAAACACCTTTTACACAAAATCTACTTTTTTATTTTATCTTTTCTCTACGTTTAATGCCCTAATTTAAAAAGTTTCACCATAACATTAAAAAAATATAAGTAAAAAACATACAATATTCGCCTTTTCAGTGATCCGGGCATCTTTTGGACCATTTGCCTAGAAAAAAGGACAAGACAATGCTTCACCCACAAGTGATGTGAGATAAAGATATATAGATCCTTATTTTCATAAAAGGGCCCAGCTCACATCATCCTAAATCTAATATTTTAACGCCAATTGCTTTGCTGCTGCTTCACAAGATCTGGGTGGGTTTCCCCTAAACCATCACATCTGACTCATACAACAAACACCATAAGTCTTCAAAGATCTAAATCAGCTTCATTTCAGGCAAGTTTTCATCTTTTTGTTTAATTGCATGGATCTTGATGAGTTTCTTGAAATGTATAATGTGGGTTTAGCTGTTTCATAGTGTGATTTTGAGATCCATTTTATTGAATTTCATCAAGTTCTTGGTGAATTAGGATTAGTGTCTAAATCAGCTTAATTTCAGGCAAGTTTCCTTTTTTTTTTTCTTTCTATAATTTGATTGAATTTGTTGGATTTATTGATATATGTAATGTTGATTTTGGCAACTGTTTTGTTGATTTTCGTCAAGTTCTTGATGAATTAGGATTAGGATTTGGTTCAGTGTCTAAATCAGCTTTATTTCAGGCAAGTTTCCATTTTTTTCTGTAATTTGATTGAATTTGTTGTTGTTTGTGTTAGTTTTCATCTGGGTGTTGATTAATTGCAGGATCTTGATGAGTTTCTTGAAATGTATAATGTGGGTTTAGCTTTTTCATAGTGTGATTTTAAGATCCATTTTATTGAATTTCATCAACTTCTTGGTTAATTTGATTATGTTTGTTGTTTTTGTTTAATTTCTATATGGGTGTTGATTAATTTATGGATCTTGATGTTTTCTTGAATAATGTAATGTTGTGTTTGGATTTTGGCATCTGTTTTATTAAATTTCATCAAGTTCTTGGTGCATTAGGATTAGTGTTTGGTTTAGCGTCTAAATCAGCTTTATTTCAGGCAAGTTTTAATTTTTTTGTGTAATTTGATTGAATTTGTTGTTCTTTGTGCTAATTTCCATCTGGGTGCTGATCAATTTCTTGGATCTTGATGAGTTTCTTGAAGTGTACAATGTGGATCTAGTTGTTTCTTATTTGGATTTTGATACCCATTTCATTGAATTTCATTTCTTGTTGAATTAGGATTAGTCATTAGTGTTTGGTTTAATGTGTAATATAATTCTGCTAACTTTGTTAAAATTTGTATTTTGGGATTCACAGCATTGTTACCAAAGATTTGTTGTTTGACCTTTGAAGTCAAATATCTTGTTTATTTTTCTGTCTAAAATGGATGCACATTGTTGTAAATTTCAAGAAAAAACTGCCAAGTTTATAGAAATTTGTGATTATTACCAAGAACTTAAAAAATTCGACTCAAAGTCGAAATTTCGCAACATAATCTGAATATTTAAAACAATGAGTTTGACTTTGAAATGTCAAAGTGCATATCTTTCTATGCATACAGAGTTACATTGTATCTTAATCTTTTTTTCTGATACTATTACAGAAATGAGTCTTGGGATATGATAATCTAATGGGGAAGAAAGGAAGCTGGTTATCGTCTATTAAAAAGGCTCTCAGTCCTCACTCGAAAGAAAAGAAAAACCAGGTTTGATATACTTCGGGTGAATATTGTTTCACTATAACCACTCAACATTTCTTCAACCATAAAACCACTCAAATATTGTTTTATTGTTATAAATTCTACAAACAGTTTTGAAACTCGAGTGATTTTTAGTAGTTGAAACAAGTTTTAGTGCTTGTAGTGGAATAGTGATGAAAGGTGATTAATATACACTATTTCGTTATTCGATTCCAGAAATTAAAGAAGAAAGGGCTCGGGGATGAAAAACCATCCGTCTCCATTACAAAACCCGCCAGTGGATCTCATGATTCTCCTCAACTTCCACCACCGAATGAAGTGAAACCGGTTAAAGTGGAGAATGAGCAAAAAAGCAATGGTTATTCAGTTGCTCCTGAGGCAGATGCCGCCACAACGCAGGCTGCTATTGAGTCCACTCAACTCACTGAGTTGACTCGGTATTCAGAAAAACCGACGGAGGAAACAGCGGCTGTTAGAATTCAAACTGCTTATCGCGGTTATCTGGTATCCTCTATTGCTGTTATTGTTTAATATAATAATCTTTAGTTGTAATATGTATCTTGAGGCTATGAAACATCATGTCGTTTATTCAGGCAAGAAGAGCAACACGGGCTTTAAGAGGGCTTGTTAGATTGAAAACTCTAATTGACGGGCCAACTGCCAATCGTCAAACGGCGACCTCACTCAAATGCATGCAAAATCTATCGCGTGTGCAGTGTCAAATCAATTCTAGGAGGATCAGAATGTCGGAGGAGAATCAGGCTCTTCAAAGACAACTTTTACAGAAACAGGCGAAAGAACTCGAGATTTCGCAGGTTAGTTTTACATGATTTCGTTTATTAGATGCAAGAAATCGTCTTAATGGATTCGTGCTATATATAACAGATGGGAGAAGAATGGAACGATAGCTTGCAGTCGAAGGAACAAATTGAAGCAAAGTTATTGAGCAAATATGAAGCAACTATGAGACGAGAACGAGCCATGGCTTATTCATTTTCTCATCAGGTACATAACCATGTTGCTCTAAATTAGAATATATGAACTTACTTGGAGCTCCAGCTCAGCTCGACTCGTTTGTTATCTTTTTTGGAACAGCAATCATGGAAGAAAGCAGCTCGAACGACAAACTTGCTCTTCATGGACCCCACAAACCCGCAATGGGGTTGGAGTTGGTTAGAGCGATATATGGCTGGCCGACCATGGGAGACACAAGGCGAGAAACATCATTCGTCTATTAAAAATGGTGTCAACATAACCGGAGCCGACATTGCAAAATCTTACGTGCGCCACCAACTCAATTCGATCCCTTCAACCCCGAAATCAACATTAGGCGGTCCAGTAGCATCACACAAATTCAAACGTGGGTCTAATCCTAGAACCTACAAGCCGGGCTCGGGTCCTGATGATGATTTAGGAAGCGTTTTTAGCTCGCAGTCTGAGATGAGAAGAAGACATAGCATCGCAGGGTCGTCTGTGAGAGATGATGAAAGTATGGATAGCTCCCCATCGGTTCCTAGTTACATGGCGCAAACGAAATCTGCAAAAGCCAAATTAAAGGGGCAGAGTATGTTGGGGCCGGTGGAGAACAAACCTGCGGAAATGGAGTTTGGACCAACCAAGCATTTGTCGTCACCTGGACCGAGGGTGAGACCGAGGCGCCATTCGGGCCCACCTAAGATACAAAGCAATATTTACATGGTGGCTTAGAACAAGTTCTTGGGAAGTAGGTACTTTATTTGGTTCTAAAATAAGAAAAGTTTGTTAGAAAAAAAAAGGTGTCAAAGTTGATTGTTGGTAACTTAGTAGTCATTTAAGTCATTTCTTTGAGAATTGAGGGGTGTGGGTTATAAATTTTTAATTTGTTGTTTTGATATCAATGAACGATTTGATTAACCATACACTTATATATTGAAAACTTCACTTTTTTATTTTATTTCTTCCCAGTTTAATTCCTTTGCCATTTCTCTTATTCTTCCCAAAAAAACTAAAATGTTATAGGTGTTAACGCGCTATCTTAAAAAGTTTACTGTTTATATAAATCCGTTGGAAATTATGTTAAGACATATGTATACGAAAATGTGTTTGACGCATGGATGTTTTAGGAAACATAACTTTTATATACGTTGGTTGACACATTCCATGATCCATTTAACCTCAAAATTTTAAATTGTTTATATTTTATATTGTTTCTTAAAAATTACAATCGCTGACTAGAAAGACAAATGTTTAATAAGAGTATCTAACATAAAAACATCATTTGTAAAATTAAGCATGGATATACAATACATTTTAAAAAATAAAGATGAACGAAGGACCCATGAATAGATTTCCGCTCAATGAAGTGTTGATAAGAAAAGTGTTGGACTACTAATATGTTAGTCAATTCAATTCGTTTGAGTTCAGCAATGGCTAATGAGCGATAAATGTGGCTAGAAACAATGCAATGCAATGCAAATACTTGTCTTACCACTATGTCTAAAGCGAATAATGTTAAATGTTTATAGTTTAAACATTTATTTTCAGCCGGTCTAATAGCATACGTACTTTATAACAAACGTTAAAGTCACAAAATGTAACGTCAACATAGGTGAGGGAGTATATTTATAAATTTACTCTCTATTTAAAGTAACATAACGTTCAAAATTTTCAGCCCAATTACTTCATTTGTTAATTCAAAAATTTCACACACAGTTTCAATTTCATCACCGATTTAGATCAATTAGGGTTTCGTTTTTGCAATCACGACATGGAACAATTTGAAGTGAATAGATCCAGTGAATTGAACGACGAAGCTTTATCTCAGATCAATCACCTTTTGATCGCTGATTCATCTTCTTCCACACTTACTGTCGATCGATCTTCAGGTTATTTGTTGTGTTTTTCTTCATTTTTTACAAAGGATTTAGATTCGATTTTTGTTTATTGAACTGTTTTAGTAGCATTTAATCGGATATGAACTCGAATTGACAGAAGAATAACTTGAATTTTGGTAATGTGTTGTGTAATTTTCGTTAGGTTTAATCATATTAGTTTCAGTTTGTCATTGTAATTGAGTTTGTAATTATTAATTTGAGTAGGTTTGACATGATATTTGTTACGAAATGAATCTTATTATATTAATGTAATTTGTATTACATCCAGGACTTGGGAATGATACATGTTTTGAGCAAACGCAAACAGTTGAGACCGATGCTAATAAATTGACAAATGAAGAGATTGAAGAAATGCCTAAACTGATTGAAACACCTGAACCTGTAAGATCAACAAAGAAATTCAACTTACGCAAAAGTTTAGCTTGGGACAGTGCCTTTTTCACCAGTGATGGTATGCTATAATTCTAATTTTGATGCACATTTCATTTTTATAGTGTTTGGAACTAGTTATCGATAAATTACTAATATCACTTGGATAATGAGTTTCTTACTAGCTGCACAGCAATAGTACATCCCGACACTACAATTAACAGTCCGTTTTAATTAAATTGTTTATTTGATGATTATTAGTCAGAAGTCAGTACCACATATTAACTTTCATAAGACACATCGGGACTCACTTTGTCAAGGTCATTTATAGAATCACTTCTTTGTTGTACGCAGGTGTTCTTGATGCAGATGAGCTGTCAACTATGATCGAAGGAGGTGATAAGGGTGTGAAACATTGTTTACCAGGAATCGAAGAGGAAGTTTACAGATCAATGGAATCAATCTCGACATTAGAAAGTGATAGTAGTTTGTCACTTGATTGTCTTGAAGCTGAACTATTTCAAGATATTAGAGCTTCAATTCAGAATTCTAATAGATCGTTTAATCTGGATAGTTCAAGTATCAAGTTGTCATCTGGAAAGACTGATTCTCAAGCAAACATTAGCGGTGGTTAGTATGCCTTTTATATAATAGATGAAAAAAATATCTTCTTTTTTCCTAGTAAGCATTGTATGTTTTTGAACTAAGCTTAGTTACATTTTTTATGTTGTATTTTGTTATTGCTTACAGCTTCAAAGAATGCTGATCTTGATTCAGGAAAACGGGTATGCTATGCTTCTTTGAGTTATATGACTAAAAGCTGTTCTCATTGTTTTTGTGATTGTTGTGAGGGCGGTTAGTTCCACCCGGGTTATGCTTTTATTTTATATATATATGTAACGGGTAAAACAAACAAGCTACTTAAAAACAAAAAATAAAATTATGACCTGCACAAATAACCCGGTCTACCAGTCAATATTTCCATCTTTTGATTGTTGTGATTACTGATTATTTCCTAATTTGTGATCTGATATTGTGTTTGATATGTTTAGTTGAAGTTTGGTGCAAAAACAAAAGATATTAATAATACTTCATCGATTCCAAAACCTAAGATAATCAGCAGAGTGAACTTGAACACCACGTCCGCATTAACAAAAAGAGCTACTTTGAGTGCTAATCATGGAAAGGATCAAGATACTGCAAAGCTAGCTCATGGTAAAACCAAAAACTGTTCTTATCTTAGTAAAATTATCAAGTTCAATGATTTCTGTTACTTTTAAGATACAGACCCATAGCATTTGGGTAATATTAATTCTTACCCCTAAACATTACATAGATCGTGAAAATTGATGTTGCTGGACTTGATCGTGTGTTTGAACCTGCTTCAGACTTAAATTGTGTGTTGTCAACTTCTTTTGGGAAGAATGTCAATACATTTGGTGGCATTTTATTCTTTGTATCCTTTGTATTCTCAGTTCCTTACAATTATTTTCACATTGAACGTGACAGTTACACAGAAAGGTACTCAAGCCGCAAAAACAACCACTCAAGTGTCAAAACTAACAAGAGTGGTTGTTCCTCGAAGGGGTGTCCCAAAGCCGTTGCTAAGTGCGTCTTCTTTGGGTACTTCAACAGCCCTCAAAACGGACCCCGCAAGACCATCTTCATCATGCAGCAATTCTAGCAGTTGTTCTTCAGGAACAGATGTGAAAGTAAGATCATCAGCCAATATTTCAAGAAAAAAAGTTGATGCAAGAACTGGTAAACTTACAACCACATCAACAATTCCCCAAATGCCCTCAAGGATTAACATGAAGAACAAACTGCCATGTATAAATTCAAACCTTTCTTCAAGCATATCGCCTGCAAGTTCTATCAGTGAATGGTCTTCAAAGTCATTATCATCATCAACCTCTACTATCAATAGAAAGTCTGCCCAATCAGATTTGAGTATTCATCCAACTGATAGAATCTCAAGTAAAAAAGGAAATCAATCAGTAGCTGTGCCTCCATCTCAGACTCAATCTGGTTCGGTTTCTCGACCTGCTGTTCAACTAACTGGACTTAGAATGCCTTCACCTAAAATCGGGTTCTTTGATGTGGTTAGTTCTTGACTTAAAGTTTCTTTTATGCTTATTTTTTCATTGTTGTATATAAAATAACACAACTCCCCGATTTGTGGGGCTCTTTTAATCACTTTTGACGTGTGAGATGGAAATTTTATGCATAGTGCAAAACCACACTGGATATTTGGTTTTCTTTCTTGTTCGGTTCCCTGTTCTCAGATTTCATTGGTTGGTTCTTTGTTCAACACTTCAACTTTGGTCCCTCGAGAACCAAAAACGCAACTTGTGCTTCTGTTTACACCCAAAAATGAACCAGTTGGGTTTTTTGTTCCATGTGCTGTTTTTGGTTATGATATTTTGTATTTTTGGTTTTGACCCAATGAATCCCTTGTAATGCAGGGAAAATCAGGTGCTCGAACTCCAAACAGAAGCATAAGGTCTCAATCTAAGTTGCCAACAGGTCCGCCCAAACCTGGAGTCACACATGATAGTCAAAGCAGCTCAAATGGTGTAAAATGTGGAAAGATTCCACCACCAAAAACATTTGCAGCTGCTACAAACATGAAACCAAATACTCAAAAAATCACCCCTAAAAAATCTCAGCAACAACAAACCTCCCAACCCGAAACCAAAACGTCTCCTGTAACATCTGATGCTTCAGATCATATTTGCATAAAGTCGTCTCATAACATGGGCATTGATGCAAATAAACAGCCAGAGTTGGGAAGCAACGGTCACAAGGTGCTTTCTAACGAATGCTTTGTTGTTACGAAGGATGATAAAATGGATAAATTCAAATTAACAGAGGGCTCAAGGACTCCGTTTGCGGTCAAGAACTCTGTTTCAGATACTGATATGGTGGTAACTGAAAAAACTGTCAACTTTTCTTTTCAAGAAGGTCAACAAAATGAGAATAGTGAGGTTGTTTGATTTTTTGTTGTTTAAATGTTACTTTAATGATGTTTTTTGACTAGATAAGTTTTATTTATCTTTAGGCCAAGCTAACATTCTGGAGTTTATAGAAGGTTTTATTTCACATTTTTGTTTTGATGGAAAATTGGCGTAAGCCCTTTTGGTTAGGGGTGTAACTGACTGAATCGAGTCTTTTTTCGCTATGTTCAGGCTTGACTCATTTTGTTAAACAGAGCTTGAATTCGGTTTGTTTTATTACGTATTTACCCACTCCTTAAATTCAATTACATATTTCCCCTTCCTAAACCATATATATTACATATTTACCCAATTTCTTTAAAATAGCCTTTTGATTTACTATTTTACCCTTAATGATCTTTATAAATATATTTTTATATTTTCTTATGGTTTGTGTAAAAGAAGGGGTAAATGAGTAATTTATTATGTCAAAGGGGATATATGTAATTAAACTTTAGGCTTGGGTAAATATGTAATTGATGGACTTAGGAAGAGGAAATATGTAAAAAAACCTTAGAGTTATATCTAAAGCTTCAGCAGTTCAGCTATATATAGTTTTTAGTTTTATTTTTAACACCATAACATAATATTAGTCATGTTATATACATTTACTATGTTAGACACTTGTATATCACAGGAGTTGTTTGTTGAATTACAAAATTAATAAATTAAATAGTTGGTAATAAAATTTAGGAATTGAAAATGATTTTTTGAAATAAGATTACACACGTAAGTTGTAACATATTACATAAGCATTTCTGTGGCTAATAAGAAAATAGTTTGTTGATTTACAACTAAAATTGATTTGCTGCAGGCTTAGTTAAATTCAATCCAAATGTTTTAATATAAAAACTATATATTTAAAATCAACTAATGATAATTGTTGATTACTTTTTTATAATGGTCAATTAATGAATTTATTTTTTAGTAAGAAAGTATATTACCAAAATATAATCCAAATCAAGTTTAATAACATATTAATGATATGCGGCAAATCTTATGTGGCGCACTTAGTTGACATGTTTGATTGAATGACACATGACAAAAAATTTACTCCTTAACTAGTATAAGTAGATTATATCAAACTAGAGTTTGAAGCTACGAGGTTCGTTTGGATACATGTGTTAATTAAGCATTACTTCGTATGAAAATATAAGTATAATAACAAGAAGACTGGAGCCTGCTAGGCCAAAAAACATCTTCAAATTTTATACGAAACCAACTAAAACAAAATAAACCAACAAACATACCGAGTATGCCATCCAGCCTTTGATACACACTTCTATATATACCGTCATGCTACTAGGGGCATTTAATTCGAGTATCAACGAATTCAGACAATGAAACAAATGCAAAAACTCAAAAATAATTATAATAAATATTATACATCGGATATATACAATTCAATTATAATAAATAATTGGAAACTGAAAGTGAAAAACATTTTAATTAATCCGTGTTTATTGGATCATCATCATCATCATGATCATCATCGAACAAGAAGAAGAACTAATATCGTTTACAATAGTAATAATAATAATAGTTAATTGCTAATGGCATGCATGAAGCTTGGCACAAAAACTAATACATTTCGACTTGAAGGACACACTTGGTAACTAATCCACCTCCTTAATTATGTTACTTAATTGTTGTTTTATTGCATCAATGTTTGATGATTTCAGTTAATTTGTGTACAAATTGGGATCAATGTGATTGATATATATGAAGTTTTTATTGATTTTAGGGTTTAGTGTAAGGTTTGATCATATGATCATATGCATGGTTTGATCATATGATCATAAACCCTAAAAGTAGAGGATATATAACAATTTTGATATTAGGGTTTAGGGGTTGCAGCGTAACTTGTAGCCCGTTTAATTACCTGCTACTTTATTGCTACTTTATTGTATATTGTAAAGAGTTTTTTTCGATGAAATTTAGAAATCACTGTTCTAACATTATACATTTAGATGAGTGAATAAAAGATTAAGCTATAGGAAACTTGCATGAGGTACTTGAAGGTACCTGTATCGTTTCGTTTATGTTTTAACAGGTACAGTTTACAGTAAATTAACATTAAGCTAGCTAACATCGAGTAATGTTTTGTTTCAGGCAGTGTACAAGTGGACTTTCAGGCGATGTTACAGTTGAGATCGGAGGAATGTCGTTTCATCTCCATAAGGTTCGTTATAATCTAGTTCGATCACTTGCGTTTTGTATTGTTCTTGGTAGATTAATTAAGCGAGTTTAATAACGACAGATTAAAATGATCGACGTTGCTAGCTTGGAATTATAACAATGATATATAGTCAAGATTTAGGCTGCAAATAAGCTGCATTTGAGCTCAACTATATGCACATATGTACATTTGAGCTTAGTTTTAGTTCTTTTTTCGCGTATGTTTTCTTACAGTTTCCTTTAATAACGAGAAGTGGGCTATTAACAAAACTTATTGGAGATTATTCAAACGAAGACGAGCACGTTTGCATTGTGCATCTGGACGAGATACCAGGCGGATCTAAAACATTTGAACTTATAGCCCGATTTTGTTACGATATAAAAGTAGAAGTTACAGCACACAATGTTATCAGCCTTAGATGTGCTGCAGAATGGCTAGAAATGACTGATGAGTATGGAGAAGAAAACCTAATAACACTAACCGAAAACTTTCTAATCGAAGTTTTTGGGACATGGGCGGACACTATGAAAGCTTTAGAATCCTGTGAAGAAGTTCTACACGACGCAGAAGAGTTATTTCTCGTTTCTCGCTGCATTACTTCTTTAGCGCAAAAAGCTTGCATGGGTTTCAATTACGACGAAAAGACACCAACGTCCACTATTTGGAACGGGATTTTAACTACAAACAAGCCAGTGACAACTTGTGATGATTGGTGGCATAAAGATGTATCTTTTCTCAGTTTACATCTTTACAAACGGGTGATTCGAGCTATTGCATCACGAGGAATGAAACCTGAGATCATAGCTGGGTCGCTTGTGGGTTATTTGAAACGATACATACCATTATTGAACCGCGAGTTGGGTTTTAACGATGCTAACTATTGTAACACAGTTTCTCCTTCTGAGGTAGATCAAAGAAATCTTTTTGAAGATATTGTCGAATTGTTTCCCAACCAAAAGGGGATCATTGACACCACGTTTCTTGGGCGGCTTCTTCGTACTGGCATGATATTACACGTGAGTCCATCATGTCAAGAAAATCTTGAAAAACGAGTTGGAGCTCAGCTCGACTCAGCTGTTTTAGAGGATGTTTTGATACCGAATCAGGGGTTTAACACAGTGGAAACTTTGTATGACATTGATTGTTTTCAACGAATACTTGAATATTTCATGACCATGCACCAACCTCCTAGTGCAGTTTGTTCACCATGCATAGTCGAAGAGGGGTTTGAGGAAGGGAGCGGAGCCCAGTCTTTGGAGGCGATTACATCAGTGGCTAATCTGGTTGATGGGTTTCTTGCAGACGTGGCTGCTGATGTTAACTTAAAGCTCCCAACGTTTCAGTCTCTTGCTGCTTCGGTTCCTGACTATGCTCACCAAGCGTCTGATGGCATTTATCGCGCAATTGATATATATTTGAAGGTAAAACTTTTCTTACTCATTTCTAAGGTTCCTTCCTACATCTAGTGTTTTTGAGCCCCGGATAGACACCGCGTTAAATTTCCAACCTATAAACTAATAAAATATGACCTCACTACCTACTGTCTAACTGTCAGTTTTAAAGGTTGTGAGGTCACATTTGATGGTTACGTAATGTACCCAACAGTCAAAAGATTGTGAGTTAAAATCTAAAAGGTATAAACGCATTGTGACAATGCTGCAGGCACATCCGTGGCTTTCGGATTTTGAGCGAGAGCAATTGTGTAGACTTATGAATGTTCAAAAGCTGTCGGTGGAAGCTAGTACTCACGCAGCTCGTAATGAAAGGCTGCCTATGCGTGTAATAGTTCAAGTGATTTTCTTTGAACAACTAAGGATCAGGACATCAATTTCTGGGTGGTTTTATGTGTCTGAAAACGAAGGCGGTGAAGTGGTTGAAAGAGGTGGCCTTGGTGGCGGTGGGAGGGCGGGCATGGGCGAGATGAGGGAACGTGTTATCGGGCTTGAGAGAGACTGCGAAACCATGAAGTTTGAGATTCGAAAAATGGTGAAAAACAAGAGAAGTTGGAATTTTTTTTGTAAGAGAAAAAGTAAGAAAATTTGATTACAGTTTTGTTTTCTAAATAGCAGTTATGTAATGTTCTTCTAGCAAAAGCTGATCATGTCAAAACAAGTAAACAACCATCTGAATGTTCTTTTCTTTTCAAAAGATTGGTATTTGTATTGATAAGGAAGATAAGTTTGTTGTCACTAATTGAAATTTGTAAACAATATTAAGCAAAATCCTTTTGTAAACAGCCAGGGGATCATTAGTTTTAGTTGTACTATGATAATATACTTCTAGTTAAAAAATAATATTTAATAAAAAAAACTATAACCATAAGATATATCCCACTCAAAAGTACCCACATACATAATGTTGAAAAAAATGTAAAATTCAATAAGAAATTATTAAGAATGTGTGTTTGGTCCTTTTGGTCACATCAATGGTTGTCTCCAACATGTTATATCATTTGTTTTTGCTACAAACATGTTTCCAACATACCTGCCACTTTTCTCACTCTCCATGTGATCAACATCATAAGTTCA
This sequence comes from Tagetes erecta, assembly GCA_030867185.1. Lineage (NCBI taxonomy): Eukaryota > Viridiplantae > Streptophyta > Magnoliopsida > Asterales > Asteraceae > Tagetes > Tagetes erecta. The sequence continues at coordinate 1,153,572 of CM061489.1, read as the reverse complement.
AATCAAAATCATCATCATTTTCTTTCTTTCCAATTGCTTAATTGTACACTACAAACAATCAATGCACATTGTGCATGCCTTACTATAGGATCCATATATCATGATGTGCAAAGCCGTCAAAAGCTCACTAAAGGCTTGCTTAGCAAAATTCTGAATGGGTAACTACTGATCTAAACCATTAAATGTTGACCAGTAAAAAGTATGAACCATTAACCAAAAGCAATGAAAAACTTTCAACGTACAAGTGTTAATCTGAATCATTAAGTGTTGACCAGTAAGAAGTATGAACCATTAACCAAAAGCAACGGAAAACTTTTAATGTACAAGTAACAATAACAGTTGGAAATAACTAAACAGTTACTAAACAGATGACATTAATATGCATATATATATGGTATCTTTACAACCTGTTAAATAAACAGGAGTTGCAAGTGAAGGGGGTTACAAATGAGATATTTCTCATAATGTTTTGTGAGGTCATTGCCATCATCAATAATTTACAAACTTAAAAGGAAAAAAAAAGGATTAATACCCTTCACATCAAAATCTAATTAGAACAAAAAAGCCCAATTCAAAGTTAGCTCCTTTTTTTCAACTGTCACAGATCTTTTTTCAAGAAAACCAAAAAGATATCTTTCTGTGCAGCAAATTCACCCATTTTTTTGCTTTCAACATCTAGTAATATCATAGTTAGTGAATTCAAGTTGTTGCTCCATTTCCCAGTTTAGCTTAACCCCTTCATGGCATGGAACATATTCCTGTGTTATTCATCATTTAAGAAATGTGTTATTCATCGTTTAAGCAATTCGGTTCATTCGGATCACAAGAAATTTTTAATCTTTTTTGAAAAACGTTTGATACCCGTTGTTATAATGAACTCATAAAGTGTTTGACTTTGCAAAGTCATTTGTTGGACCTAAAAAGTGAAAGGGTGTGTCATACCTCCAATTTTCGGACCAAAACCTTGGCTGTTGGAGCAGAGACAATGATGTGGCGTGCACTTGGGCTAACGAAGCCTTCTTCGACTGCTTTGTCGATAAACGACAATAATGAGTTGTAGTATCCATCAACATTTAGTAAACCAACCTGCAAGATTTTCAACACTTCAAATTCTGTCTATATATTTGAATGATTTTAAAATTGGAAAAAAAAGGTATTTTGGTGATTTTACCGGCTTATCATGAATGCCAAGTTGCGCCCATGTTATCACTTCAAGAAGCTCTTCAAGAGTGCCATACCCACCTGGAATTAAATTACATTAGTCAATCTCTTGCCACAATAGGAACATATGCTAAAATTAACAAATAAACAAAGTCAGCCGTCAAATAAGAGCTTGAACAAGTAACAAAGTCAGCCGTCAAACGAGCTTATTATTGTATCGAAACACTATAAATAGATAACAGTTTTACACTTTAAGATCTATATGCTATTATTCAAAGAAGTAAGGTTTAAGTCATTAAAGTATTTCTTTATTCTGAGTTCAAAGATGTTAATAGATTGGTCAAAACACCAGGGTTCAAAAGCATCATCTTTTAATCATGAATCTTGAAATGTGGGTAGTTAAAAAGTTTAGAGCTTTCATTGATCATAAAGCTTCTGGTACAAGTTGCTTTCACAGCACTACTAATAACACAATTTGGTCATTATTCAATGGTCATTATAAAGTTTAAAAAAAAACACAACTTGATTTTGTTCTGCCAATTGCTAAACCAAATGTAACTTCTATGGTTGGTACTTTATGTATTCACAGTTGTACCTTTTATAGTGAAAGACCAAAGAAGGTTAAAGGGTCCCATTTATTGTGAGCAAAGCATGCTCTTAATCCTAATTACTTTTCTTGTTGATAACTCTAGTCAGCCCACTTTGCATCATAAAGATAACAACTTTTCAATTTATTTCCCTCTCTTTTACTACTGAAAACTTAACCATTTGAATTAGGATATTAAAAAAGAAAGGAAAACTGCATAAAATATCATGAAACTTTACACACTTTTATCTGATTATATAAGAAAACTACCTTTTATAAAAAGTGGTCAACAACCACTACAATAGTTAATCATAACAACAAACAAGTTTTTTACTTATATAGTCATGAGCGCGTATATACTCTACGTTTAAATATCATCATAAATACCTTAATATATGTATCAGCAGTGGCTGTATAAGAGGAATTTTGTGAGTATTTACTTTAATACAACGAAAACAAGTACATACTTGTGTTTCTGAGTGTCTACTTTATTTTCATAAAAAGCGGGTCAGGTCTGTATATTTAAAATAAACGTGATAATTAATACAAAAACATGAAGTGAATTTTATTGCTATAGAGGATACAATATCATACAAATATACCAACTGATTCTTTTTTTCATTGCTATATAGGACACAATGTCATGCAAATATACCAAATGAAAATAGTAATGAGCAAAGCTTGTTTCATCTGATAAGGCGCTAAACATCGAAGTAGAGTGGAACAAATGGCGATCATTTGCATTAACATTGTAATTTCTAATAAAAACATGTACTTTTCTTTTCTAGCTTCTTGCTAGTTTTTTATGAAACATCCGTTGCCGTTCAAAAAAAAATCTGATAAAGAATTTTATTAAAATAGAATTTTTGTGAAAGAATATTATGGAAGATGTTTGAGTGATTAAAATTAAACCTGGTAAAGCAATAAAAGCATCAGAATGCTTAGCCATCTCTGCTTTTCTCTGGTGCATATCAGCCACTGCTTTCACTTCCCCTACAGTTTCACCAGTTAACTGTACAAAAAAAATAATAATAAATAAATAAAAACTAAAAAAAAAACTAAAAAATTTGGACAAATTATGATAGTGTTGCAGAAATGGTGGACTTTCAGTAAACTTTTTCAGAATTGGTATTCAGAGGTTGCAGTGCATAATACATACAAGTCCAAAAATTGCTATAATGACTTGTACAACATGCATTTAACTCATGTATCTATTTGCATTTGGCATTTTCTGAATCAGAAAAGGAAAGATTTGAAATGAAGAATTTTTAAACATAAAAGGGATATAGCAGACAAGCCACTGAACATGTTATCTGGATAAGGCTACAATTTACAAGAACCAAGAAAGAAACAAACTTCAAGAACACATATTTTTTTCTCTTCTCACCCATAATACATTATCAATCACATTGATTAGAAAACTAGTATGTCACCAAGAGGCTGCTACTTTACTCTTACTATGGTGTTTGTGGAATATTATCGCCTCTTAGGATTCAAGTCTCTTTATGAGTGAACACTAAGAGGTTGTTTGTTTGAGCTCTTACTGAGTTCTTAATGGGTCAAATACTGGTCGGATATATTTCATTCAAACTATTTGTTACGTAAGCAGATGTCTAAATCATACATTCGCTTCTAAATGAGTAAGTGTTATATTGAGTCTGAACGGTGCAGACATATGTTACTAGTTCATCATTTAGTGGTTCAGACATGATTCGGCACTTACCCATTATGAGGTTGTCAAAACAACCCATAAGAGTATACTTGTTGGTAAATGAGTTGGTGTTTAAAGAAAAGAAATTGAGAAATATGTCATTAAATAGTAAACATAAATAAATGAACAATTTGGTAAAAGTGTTGGTCAATTTTATTTGTATAACTTATGTTGGTCAATGGTTTATTATGATAAGTTTCCCTAAATATTATACTTCTAAAGGAGGCTAAACATTAAGTAAATAGTATTATATGATTATTGAAAGAAAAACTTGTGTGGGCATGTTTAGTGAGAGTAAATTATTAATCATACAAAGAAACTACAATTTCATTATACTTTTAGTTTTTAATACTCTAAAACTAAAAGTTGGTTTTAACTTGGAATTTAAATCCCAAGAAACTTGCTATATATGCAAAATAACACATATATGCTCATTTAAAGCAAGGAAGCTTCCTAGATAGAACAAGATTTCTATTTTTTACATGTTATTTTATCACACACATATATTTATTGATTGTTTAGTTATTTATGTAAAGAAAAGTTGAAAGACTTTTTGTGTAAATAGAGAGATAAGAACATGAAATACCTCTCTAGGCATAAGTGTCTTGGGAATAACCCTGTAATAGAGGAGACAAGAACATGACAAAAACATTAGCTTTGATCAAAGAACAATCAAACATTAGTTTTATGAATTATATAATATATGTCTACCCATGATTTTACACACAAAAACACAAACTTTGTTTCACAATCTTACCCAATAACATGGCGGCCACCATCATGAACAGCTTGTGAAACCAATCCCATTAAGCCTATGCTACCTCCACCATACACCAAATCAATGTTTCTTGAAACCTGCAAGTAACAAGATTAGTGAGTCAACTCAGCCATACATGTTAAAACTCACTTCAATGATATATATCTTAAAAAAAATCTAGTCTTTTAACAACCCTTTTAGCTTTTTTTGAAATAGGGTTTTATTTTTACTCTGTTTGTCATCTATTTTAACAAGAAATTATGTACATGCAAGACTCAAAGCTTTAACCTTTTAGCTTATTGATATAAATATTCTTGATTTTGCTACAAACCCATTATCTAAAACATTGCAAATAAAGATAAAAAGAGATAAAAAGTGCAAAAACTGAAACCCCATATTGAAATTCAAAATCTTGAAAAAGAAAGATAATAAAAAATACCAATTCTTTTCCAAGCTCAATTGCAGCATCTTGATAGCTTGTTTTCTTGCCTTGACTACTCCCACAAAAAACACAAATCCTCTTGAACTTTGACACTTTCATTTCACCATTAAGCTCCATTTTTTTGCTCCCAAACTTGTTTGTATATATCCTATATTATATCCTTGCCTGCCTGCCTTTTGTTGATAGCTAAACAGTTGTGGTAAAGAGTGAATTAAATAGCCAAAAAGGAATATGGGATTTGATGTAATAATAGATGTGGCACAGGGAGATGATAGTACTATACAATACTTACTACTCAAATGGATTTGAGTCAAATCAAGAGAGAGAGAGAGTGTGTGTGTTGTGTAAAAAACTTAATTAGTCCTTTTTTTTTGTGTTGTGTGTTATGGCTTTTGGTGCAACTGCTTGTCTAACAATGCTTGTATTTATAAGGATAATGGCACGTGACTAACCCCACCCTTATCCTCTACCAAGCTACCACCCTATTTTACTAACAAAAATGGACTAATATTCACCTACAACTTAATACTAATAACTTTATAACCACAAAGTCACTAACCATTTTTCTTTAAAGTACTGTATTTTTATAATCGGATGGTTATGAGTTTAAATCTTGTAAAGGATATATTTATTATTTTAATTGATGATAAAAAAAATTGCATTCAGTTTTATTTTAGCAGTTAATAAAAAAAATTGCGACTATTTTTATTTTAAGAAATTAGATTTTAAAAATATGAACTTTAGCATATTTACTGGTAAAAATCCTAACTGTGAAAATTATATGTGACGATTCCAACTTTCAAACAGATTTTATTTAAAGGGCCCTGTTAAAAAACACTAAAAAACGTTAAGTTTTTTAGAATTTCAAACTAATGTTTTAGGGTGTTTAATCGGAAGAAGGATACGAATGGATCCATGTAAAATTTACCTTTAACATGTGTTCCAGACGATGAAACAGTTTTACAATACAGTAAAACTTATATTAATTGAAGAATTGTTTCGTCATTTGGAGCATCGGTTCGATGTAATTTTACAAACTTGTATCAATTATCACAATAGATTTCTGTACTTGTTCTTGAAATAATTTCGTGTTTAATTATTTGATTAAATTTTTAAAGTAAAACATATAATTACTTTAATCCAAGTAAATGGTTTGCATTCATTCTCTCTCACATATTTTTATCCATCACATTCAGTCAAAAATGGAGAATTTTGACTAAACAAAAAGAAGAAGATTGAACCTTGGATGAAAATGAAAGATAGTTGTAATACTAATGAAAGATCACTTATGTTTCATTTAATAAAGAGTTGGTCACTTACTCATTTAACTAAATCAACATCACTACTATATATGGTTTTGATCTAAAGCATTTTTTCTTGAGTGAGATTCTGTCTAGATTCATTTTAACTTATTTCTTCTTATAGAAATTTAATATTTATAGCACTTAGATGGTTTTTTATTAAATTATTTCAAGAAATTTTCAAAAGCAGTATATTGAACTCTTCATATTATTTTACTTTTTAGAGTTGAAATCATGAGACTTAGAGCCTTAGAGGTTGGTTGTTGCATCTTTTAATTGTTCAGTTCAGTATTTAATCATTCAGCATTCGGCATTCAGAGCATTTGTTTTAGAAAAAAAGAGCATCTGAATAGTTCACTTAGATGCTGAATGGTTAAGAGATCGACAGGTAGATGCTGAATGAAACTGAATTGAGCATATACGACACTTACTCTCATCGGAAGTTCTATCACTATATCTCTCTAATTGATAAAGCTGACCTTAATGGTTATTCAGCCCTTAATGATTTCGATTTTGCTAAACAACACTATTAACCATTCAGCACATAATAATAAAAAAAACTATATCTTCAACATAAAAGCTATTTCATAAAATAGTGTTAATTATCATTAAAAAAACATTAAATACCGTCGAATCTTATGGCGATAATACATTTCATGACGACACTTTTAGTTTATAGCGACATCACATATAGCGACTAAATGTCATTGGGATAGGTCGACTAGGACTATAATTACGAAATGTCTACGGTATAAACCTTGATAAAATCATCTATATATAGTCATATTGTTGTGTATACTTATCATTGTCCTCCCTAATCACTTCTTTATAAAGAAAAACTTGTTTGCCTCTATGGACATATTCTAATGGTAAAATGTAGATGTTAAAAGGTTTAAATCATGTAGCATGTAGATATAAGTGATTAATATGATTATACTATGAGTTTGTTTTTAGAAAATTAATAAAAAACTTAAGCTTCTCATTTTAATGAGTCTAAATATTAGAATATATATATATGAGAGAACATGTGCATGATCAACAAGTACTATAAAAGAGGCATCATTGTTGAGTGCATAGGAAACATTTGATTTAAAAAATATAAATCCCACTCCACTTCCCCATATCAATTAAGCATGCTCCCAACCATTAGACCATCACCTCTTGCCCATCCCCACCCTCTCTCTACCATATCCATCACTCATCATCTCATCTATAGAGACTCTACAATTTTAACTTTGTGTTAATTTTAACTTTATAAACACAAGCTACTTTAAATAGTTTATACCGATTACTTTAAACTGTAGTTTTAGTCATTATGTTTTGACATCTTTGACGCTAACTTCGTCCATTTTATGTTAAAACTTTCTTCACCTCGGGCTTGCAAGCGGCAAAAAAGACGTTTTCCTCGTTTTTAATGAAAACATTGATAGAGATAGGAATCGGGACCATTTGTGTTAAGAATAAAAATAATAAGGACCAAAACTGTTAGAGTGAATCTAAACCTGTTAAACGTGTCAAAACATATGGACTAAAAAGCTGCAATTTACTCTACTTTGAATTATAAAAGTTATTTACATAGAAATAGAAAGCAAACAGGCAACAAGTTGTGTCGTTAACCCTTTTTTTAAACAGCAAAATCAAGTCGTTTAAACACTATATTCATAGATCTTTGGTAATAACAAATCTATTAATAATCCGTTAGACTCGATCAAGTACCCCACAGAAACACAAAGAATCCAAAAATATCAAATGTAAATAAACAAAAACAAATATACTTTACAAGTGTGTATATATTTTATATTTAAATTATACACTTTAACTTTATTATCATATCATAGTAAGTTTATGTTTTTTTCCTAACACCAATCTATTCTACTATTCTACTTTTTATATCACCTCATTCAAGACCATTAATATAAACACAACTAGTAAAAAGTTAGACGAGACTATACAAAATACAAACCGATAAAAAAAGCTACCCTCAAATGCAACTACAAGACGTACTAGAGAAAAAGAAGCACACGAAATTAAACTAAACAAACGAAACAAAACAAAAAAAATAAGGTCGAAAGGGAGCGATATATACAAGAAAAACCGATCAATCCAAAACCCGTTGCACTATACCACAAATGCAACTTGAAGCTCCTGCATAATCCGTCGATAGCCAAATTGTTTATGTCGGCTGACACCCATCTCGACCCCTTAAAGGGTGCACCCTTACTATTAATTGTAGGAACTGAATCCAAAATCTAATGCTTCAAACGTAAAAGTATTACCAATGAGTCACCAGCTCTGTTGACGGTTAAACACTACTATTAGTAGAAAGTTTATATTTGGAGAAAAGATTGTGTTGGATCTTGTGGGTTTGATGTTAGTACATACGGATTTACTTTTATTTTAAACTACTAGATTAGTACCCGTATACTGCACGGATTTTAGTTTTATAGGTTTTAACTCAGTTTAGATATCAAATTTATTTTTAACATATCTCTTATTAAATCGATTTGGATATTTACAAATATATTCTTATCAAAAATCATATGTTACAATAAAGGATATGATTTATAATAGTTGGTAAATTTTTATTTGAACATATCGGATTAGGAGATAATTCTTGATAATTGTTAAATTTTTTATTTGAACATATCGAGTTATGAAATAATTAATGAATTGGTAAAACTTTAATTTGAACATATCGGGTTAGGATAAATCATAATAATTGATAAGTTTTTTATTTGAACATATCAGGTTAGGAGATAATTCATGATACTTGGTACATATCAGGTTAATATATAGATCATGATAATTGGTAAATTTTGTATTTGAACATATCGAGTTAGGAGATAATTGATGATAATTTGTGAATTTTTAATTTAAACATATCGGGTTATTTCGAATATGGAGCATACCATGACCCGTCTAAAAATTCTCCATCAAATTAATTAGAACATGACACCTAAGCAAAATCCTATGTGGAGTAGTTAAAATGGTGACACGTGGATGTGTTACTCAATTATTAGAATATAGGTAGAGGTAGATTTACAAATCAAATCTCTAGTTTTTTACTATTTGTTTTTTTGTCTTCACAAAGTGGTCATTGGGCCATTTAAGAGATACACTATTAATTATCCATTTATCCTTATATATATGTGTTTAACGTTGTTCAAGAACCACCGGCCCATTTGTGTAATTCGCCTTTAAAATGAGGGACTTAAACTGTAAATAAATCAACTATAGCAGTCGGCATATATAAACTATCGACTATAGTGTTTAATATTGGCCTTGTTTATTCTCTTCAACTCCTGCCGACACAACCCTAGAATAAACAAAATTGTGTTCTAACATATCATACAACTAAAGTCATGCCAGATAGTTTAAAGTCTGTTTGATCTGAAATAAATGAAATAACTGTCGGTAGAAATTTAGTAAGATGTGAGCAAAAATCGGTTGATTTGCGACTAAGTGAAATGTTAAAATGTGGTCGGAGTGCAACAAGTCAAATGTGTATGATATGATTTGAACATAAGATAAGGTATAAAACGCCACACAATAAAATTGTTGGTCCCGACCATATGTGGAGATAAAAGCATTTGGCACAAATATAGGACACTAGAAAAGACAATTGTACCATTTGAAATAAATATCAATATTTACACGTATATACGAAATAAATAAACGAATATTCTAAATAAATAAATAAATTATATTTACACGTTTTTGAACTAGACACGTGCCGTGCGTTACGGTGGCATAGTCATTTTGACTTCGTTGCACACATTAAAAACTTTTTCGACTTCAACATTTCATTACACGCTTTAAAATTTTTTTTGACTTTGACATGTGTCATGCGTTGTGTCAGTAGAGATATGAGGTTTAAATGTGTATACATCAAAAGTTATGGTAAAAAAACGTAAATATGTCAAAGATAAGATCATGAGTTAAACATGCGACTATGGAAGTGCCCTTGGCCAAAGGACAACGCTTGTGGGGCAGGCAACCATGGGGCATGGAGGTTTGTGGAGGAGAGCCGGTGTGTGCAAATGGTTGATGAAGAGGGTGGGGTGGGGCCCATAACACTATTAATTGTTTTTTTAATCAATTTTAATTGAAGAGATGGTGATGGTTGATTGTGGAAAAGATGATGCTAGAGGAGAGCCCGTGTGGGCGGATGGTTGATGAAGAAACGGGCGAATGGTTGATGAAGAGGGTGGGGTGTGGCCCACAACACTATTTCAATTTTTTTTTCAATTTCAACAATTGAAGAGATGGTTATGGGAGATTGAGGAAATGATGATGTTAGAGGGGCAAAAGCCGTTTGTGTGAAGAATAGATAGAAGTGAATGGAAATCTGAATTGCGTGATGACTGAGATGATTTTTAAAATGACGGTTTCTCAGTGTTACAGACAATCGTAGATTAGTAGTATAATGAATCATGCATAAACATAAACATAAACTTATTGTTACAATGCATAACGATGAAAGTTGTTTATCCTCAAATTCTTTTTAACATGTCACGTTATATAGGTTATTTAGTTCACTCACAAACATTTATTTTATATCTTTTTTTAGATAGAGAGACTGCCATATACATGCTAAAACCCATGGTTAGTGGCCATGGGTGGGGCCACTGGCCATGGACATGTGTCGAGTTTGAACTGGACGAAACAAAGAATCTTTATAGGCTAAGGTTTAGCGGCCAGACTATAAATAGCTAAACAATACATTTAAAGTTTGTACTAAGACCGGTATTTGTATATCTAATTAACACATAGTCGACGTGTTAGACCATAAATAGCTAAACACTAAATCAGTTCCTAATTAACTATTAAAGATTTGTCCTTACTCGTTGTATCTCACTCGAATTCTATTGACTAATAGATTCGGTTTAGAAAACCAACTCCATTGATGTGGGCATTTAAAGCTACCAAGTTAACAACACCAACAAAGGGTCTGTTGACGTTCAAAAAGAGAAAAACAACGCCATCAAAGTACATGCTATGAATAGCAGCAGCGTTGGCGATTTGGTTATCATAAGGTGATGAGTATGTGATTCGTGTATCATACATCGATGAATGTACGACTTCGAAACAGTTATAAACTATTAGACGTGTCATTGAACATGGTTTTAATAATCCTATATATAGGTTAATATCAAAACAACATGACCAAATATATGCATCATGATCTTGTCAAAGCCTTTTCAGTTTTGATATAACAATGCATGGTCTTAAATGTTGTTAAACCAACATTTATGTTTATTTCAAGATTAATTCTCCTAAAATTATGCACATTTTTGTCATCACCTGTGTTTTTTCCTAATATTGAATATAAGTAGACAAACTACGTCGTTATCATATGCTCATATCAAGTTAGAATGATTTGACTTTTTAATACCAAGTAATTCGAGACGGTTCAGCTCAATTTTCTCCATGTTTAGATGTAGTCGATGTTGTGTCTCTTTCTACACCCGCCTCTTGCAGCGGAAAACTTAAGGAATCATACTACTGATCATGAGATTAAGATAAATAAAATGGGAGTAAGGTTGTTTGTGCTGCATATATAGAGCACACACAACCCATCACCGTTGGACATCTGCTTCTATCCTAAGCAAGATGAAAAATTGAAATGAAAAAGGATTGTTAGAGTTAAGTTTTTTGGTGGCTATACTATATATGTTGGTCCGGTCCATCAACAGGTAAAGAGTTATAAGAAACGACGATTAAACCATATTACAAATTAAGATCCCTGGGGATCGAAAGATATGTAAGTAACTGAAACAAAATGTAAGATTCTTCTACGTTATGATTTACAAGTGCGGATTATAGATAGAATGAAGTTGCATGTAATGTTATTCACAGATCGCGTGAAAGTTTGAAGAAGCCAGATATACTGTCGATTAGGGTGTTTTGTATTTGTAGTATCGGGTAATGATCGGGTCGGTTCATGGGATGTGAACATGTTATGAGGTTTTTATCCGTTGCTTCTTTTTATTGTTATTGTTATGTTATTAAAGTACATATATAGCATGACTAGCTAGCTTGTAACGTAATCACTTACATAATACATGCCTATTTTTAGGAATAGCATGCTAATTGATGCTCATGTCCCCTATATACCCCACCCCCATACAAATCAAACGACATAGACATATGATCAAGATGAGTCAAATTAATCAACAAACAAACAAAAAAGTCATTTGTCATTTATTAACAAAGAGTGTTCTACACGATTAATCCAAAATACGTGTTTTTTTAATGGTGAATTTCATTAAAAGTTAGTAAGAGCTAGCAAAAAAACCAACAAGGAAAACTAGAAAGAAAAAAAATACATTAGTCGTTCCATGATAAAACATTAAAATGGGAACGATTTTTTATTCATAAAAAAGAGAAGGACTTGACGTCTTGGAGGAGCTTATAATGGGATCATTTTTATGTTTCCAAATACATCACGTGGTTGTGAGAATGTCAGAATGATTGCATCATGAACCATCTTTTTTTTTCTTTCTTGAGAGATGAGATTTGTTTTTAAATTTCTCGTAAGTCTTTTAACACTAAGATTGAATATGGGTGTGATTTTACACCAAACGGCAACATGGTATCATACTATCATATGCAGTATGTGGGTTGGCATGCGGTCAAGAGATGTTTCGGTGTCCTTCTCGAGTAATCGCATATAGGACAAAGCATAGAGTCTCGCATATATATATAGGGCAGAGCATAGAGTCAAGATGGATTCCTCTGACGGCGTGCACTTTCTTGATACTAATTTTCATTTAGTGATATCCTGAATACAATAAGAAAAACTGAAATCTTAATAATTAAACCGATGAAATATGCATTAAGAAATGGAATCTTGATACTTAAACCGATGAAAAATGAAATCTTGATACTTAATATATATAGAGAGAGACTTGAAGTAAAAGCAAACAATATGTATTAAACTTTATAACACTTCTTAATCTGTTTATTTATTTATAAATAAATAATTTCTGATGATCAGCTACAACATAACACACCTTTATCTTACCAACTTGATCATAACTTACTAAATTTACATAAACTTCATTGTTGATAGATTTTATTCTACCCATTAAAACTAAAACATGAAACATTAATCTCTATTATAAGTTCTTTAAAATCTAATTATTCTTTAGGAACTAGTCAAACTTAATAATTCCATAATCTTGAATCATTGTTTCTTCTTATTTAATCCTAAGAACTAAGAAGGAATTTAGATATTAATCAATAACAACTTAAATATATATACTAATTAAACTCAAACTAAAATAGTTTTAATTTATTTAGATTTATGATAAATTGTAGAAAAGTGGGACCCTGTTTTTATATCATGGTGCCATGTTTGGGGTCAATGGTTAACATGGTGGGCACTTGTAAGATTCCAAAGCCTAAATTGAAGGGATACGACCATTGGCTGATGAGACGAAGATCATGTTTTTTGACGTGTTTTTTTCCCTCCACTTTTTGTTGTTATTATGTATCAACCGGTAACACTGCTCGCATGTGATGTGATACGTTTATAATTTTGTTACATGTGTTAGGTTGATGACACACACACACACATATATATATGTATATATATATTACCGTGATTATTCATAAATAAAATATAGTATTATATCTTGTATGTTATGGTGTAAAGACGAAAATAACACCGAAACAACAACCAAATAAAAAACCAAGAAAAAATAAAATAATTGTAGCAAACAAAAAAAAATAGTATTAGTTCACACTTTTATTAAAAAATCAATTGCATTAAACCAATTTTTTATTGAAATAAATATAGGTTTTAATATATCATACCAATTAATTAACAAATTTATAAGAACATAGTGCTAATTACATGAACACATGCCACTAATCGTAATAGAAACTTAAAAAATTACGGAGCAGAATTAAATGTGTCAATGTCACATGTCTGAAATATATATTCATGAATGATAAAAATACGAGTGAAGCCCTTACTCGAATCGTTGCATTTGTTATAAAATCGTAAACCTTGTGCGTTAAGGATCGCGTTAAACACATAATTGGCATGAAGTAGCCAACTGGGAGAATGTATATGCTTGTGATCGTTGTGCATAAAATAAAACACATATAGTAGGAGAGAGAAACATAGACGATCAACATCCATCTTATTTGTCAAATTTAAATCAATATGCATAAGTGTTTATTCAATCTCTACTTATGCATGGTTTTGTATAATACATCCTTTTATTATCGGTTATTGAATTTAAATAATCTAAATTTTCACATATTGACTAATATTAACCTATAACTTAACTATTAAACATGAATAATTATAATTTTCATTTTACCGACTGCCAACAAATCTTTCGTTAGAATAATCTTTTGTTATTGTTTAAGCTTCCTCTAAATACAAATATATATGCTACATAACCATGTATTAGCCCCACCATGGCATATTCTAATCATAAAAATGGAAGTCTCTTGATCAATCGGGTTCTAAGAACCAATTTTTGTATAAAATATTTTAGAATGTTGGTTGACATAATCAAACAAAAAAATATATTTTATAAGTTATTATTCAAGAAACAATGAGAGAGTGACAAAAGTTATGGTTATTAGAATCAGGAAGTTAAAAAACGGTTTGTTAAAGTCAAACTATACTTTGTTTTATTGTTATAAACTATACTTCATGAATATGACTCAATCAAACTTGCTAATTATTTTGTAATTTTATTCTTCTAGAGAATAGCTTTTTAGGGGTATAATCGTAATTCCATAACTGTTAGTTTATCATACCATAATAACCGTTTTTATCATACCGACAAGCAACCACACGGGACGAAACAAAACAATTACAAGATTCAAAACAAAAATTATAAACAACTCGAAAACAAACCAACTAACGAAACATAAAAACATCTTACAAAACCAAAACCCTATCCAAACGGTAAAAAAAGAAAAATATCAGTGACTGACACCTACAATCCACTCTCGACCTCATAAAACAATGCCTCGAACCAACTACAACGCACTTTCGATCCCTTTTTCAAACAAGTCTTAAACATGTTGAATATTGACCAATATGATCATTTCAAAATCATTTTTATTGCAAAAATAAAAATAACCCTCAAATTAAATTAAGTCTTGTAATAGTTAGGCTGTTTTGCATGTTTATGTAAGACATAATTAAAAAGTAGTTATGTTTCTATTGTAAATTAAATATCTATGTTTGATATAAACGTCAATAAAAACATCTTAGTATCATAATGTTTAATTTACATTTACGTAATGAATGGTTAATCCATGCATGTAAGCAATTTATATAAAATAGCATAAGGATCAAAGCAAGGGTTCACATCGATCGGTTCGAACAGACATTACAAGGACACATGACTCATCTGACTCGGACCTAACGGGCAAGTCAGTGACCGAATCCAAATGAGTTAAAAAAAACATCAACCAAGGACCGAACCGATTTTGTTTGTTCAAGTCAGTCTCAGGCTTGCCCGGGTAGATTTGATAAAAAGGAAAATTAAAAAACAATGTTTTATATATATACACAATAAAAGGTCACTGTTA
Source organism: Tagetes erecta (assembly GCA_030867185.1). Lineage (NCBI taxonomy): Eukaryota > Viridiplantae > Streptophyta > Magnoliopsida > Asterales > Asteraceae > Tagetes > Tagetes erecta. The sequence goes on along the minus strand of CM061489.1, from coordinate 1,138,047 downwards.
AGTGTCCGGTCATTATGGTGCCGACTACGGTGGTCAAATACGGCGGCTACCCACTCTCCGGCGGCCCCACCGGCTACCCTCAGCAGGCTACAATTGTTTCTGATCATTAGCAACTGATCATGCATACATACATATATACATAAGCTTAATTTCCTTTACTTGATTGGATAAACACTACACTTTCTATTCCTAGCTATTATCTTTTTCCTAAACCTTTATTTAATTTGTTTAGTGTTAAACATTGAAAACAATATGTACTTTACAATTAAGGGTCGTTTGGTTCTGCTCTTAATGGTTCATTTAAGTGTTTAATTATTCAGCATTCATAACGTTTGTTTCATAAAAAAAACAGTCTTTAAATGGTTCGGTTAAGTGCTGAATGGTTAAGAGACAAAGAAATGCTAAATGAAGTTAAATTGAGCATATACTAAGGGGCTGTTTGGCAAAATCTGAATCATTAAGTGCTGAATGGTTAAGAGGTCTGAACCATTAAGAGGTTTTATCAATGAGAGAGATGTTGGGGTAGAACTTCAGATGAGTATAAAGTTAGCATATGTCTCATTCAGTTCCATTCAGCATCTCTCAGTCTCTTAACCATTCAGCACTTAACTGAACCATTCAGAGGCTTTTTTTTTCTGAAACAAACGCTCTGAATGCTGAATGGTTAAGCACTGAACTGAACCATTAAGAGGTAAACAAACAGCCCCTAACTTTACTCTCATCTTAAGTTCTACCACAACATCTCTCCCATTAATAGAGTCTCGTAATGGTTCAGACCTCTTAACCATTCAGCACTTAATGATTCAGATTTTGTCAAACAACCCCTTAGATATATTTGCTTTAACGACAACGAAGATGATTCGGAGTCGATCCTTAGTTTGACGCTCAAAGATAGAAATATGGACAATCTGTTTTAAGAGGACACCGAGTAGATTATAAAACTTCATGGCTTACATATATCTGAAGAGTTTAATGATAACAAGTTTTTAGCCCTAGGTAGGATTCAGACTTATGATTATAAGGCGATATAATTCTTCATCACACAAGCAGGTATCAATAAATCAAATGACCATCGACTTAAAATATGTATATAAATTTTATTCAAGTGATAAATCAACTAAAAAGATTTAAATTTATAAAGTAATCAAACGGAATCACAACACTAAAAGCATCACTTCTAGTTCTAGCTATTTGAAAAAAGAAAAATGGGAAAAAATATACCAAACGTAAAAATGAATTAAACTAATTTTATATAAAGGGAAGGGATATTCTTTAATTAATTCTTTCTTCTCCCAAAAGGTGCAACGAAGCAAATAGCTTTAAACATTCATGTTCTTGCATCAAGAGACAATGACATAAGATTGTTGTAGTCGGTTTGATTTCGGTCAAAAGTATTTTGTTTTATCTACAAAGCTCTAAGTTTCATGTTTATTACAAAAGCCCTTTTATGGGGCCGATTTAAAACCAAGATATATAAAAGTTTTAGAAACATGACTTTCTACATAACCTTCTCAAAAAAGTAGTTTGTATTGTTATATAAAGACATGGACCCAGTGGCGTACCCAGGAAATTTTTTCATGGGGGTCGGAAATTTGGTAGTAATCGTTTAAGTATCGATATATATTATTTTTTCAATCCGGTTCGGGTCGAACCGGGTCGGGTTAAATTAAAAAAATGACAACAAATAAATTTGATGGGTCAAAATTAAAAAAATTTCATTTTACCTCCACTTATATTTAAAAGTAAAAATTTTCATTCTCTCCACTCAACCAACTTATTTAATGTCTAACCCTAATTTTTATCTATAAATACCAAACCAAATCTCTCTAATCACTTTCATCATCTAAACTCTCTCAATCTATTTAAGAATTTCTACAAATTTTCATCTTTCAAACTCTCTCTCAAATTTCATCTTTTTTTCAACAAATTTTCAATAACAACTTGTGAGTTTTTTATTTCTAAATACTTGAAACATCCTCTATAACTTTACCATGTATTTACCAAGGTAAATAGAGTTTGGTGAATCACCATTTTGAGGTTCGAGTTAGGATTGTTTTTCTCAAACTATATAAAATAAATCTTTTGTTTTGTTTTTTAAACTTCATATGCCTCCATTATACATCTTTTTTAAGTCACTAATCTACAAATAAGAAGTTAATGAAACCAAACCATGTTTCCAAACAATATTATGTTTGAAAACTTGTGTTATGGTATAAAAATGGTGATGTTGTGAACCTTGGTTCTACAACTAATTTTTCCACCATTCATCACTTCTCACTTGATTACTTAGCAAAAGTAGTTAATTTATTTATATATTTCCATTTTGTACTCATGACCATCCAAATCATCAACTATATTGATGGTTTTGTGCAATGGTGAAACACTTAAGGTTACAATACCATAATGATTATCTATATATGACAATATAAATAAATATATATTACTATCTTCTAACCATAATATAACCCAATCCATTGTTAAATATTATGTGTCTCATATAGGCTACTAACTGGACATTAAACTGAGTTTTCAAGCCTGTATGGGGGTCGAGGGTTAAATTTTATGGGGGTCGATCGAGAATTTAACATATAAAAACAAAAAAAAAAAATTCGCAAGGGGAGCGGGCGCCCCCCACCCCACCAAAGTGGGTACGCCCCTGCATGGACCCAATGGGGCCAAAGATTAGTTATATAGATTGTTTTGGGTTTATATTATATAAAAATGTTTTAAAACGCGTTTTGTGTAGATGATTAGATGCATGTTTGTTGTAGAGATAGACACCTATAAACTTTATTTGTCATAGCCGTGTTGACATGCATAAAAAACCCACTTAACAAAATTTCATCAAAGAGGTTATGAGTTTAATAACATAGTTTGGTTGTGGTAACAATGGATGGAGTGCAACTTATAAATCGCTAACTCGTTGTCGACCTAGGTGTATGTGAATGGTGTTTCTAGTGTTTGCTTGCATCCGTCAATCTCCTCACTTCCTTCCTTTCACGGTTTTGTCTAATCTAAGTACTTACGCGGGTAATCTAACTAGCAAAACCTAACTTTTAAACAAGCCAATGGAGATAGGAGGTGTTCCCACCGGCTTTACCATTGTGTTGGAGTGGAACCTGCGTCCTCTCCATCTGTTCATCTTAAGAGTTTTTACTCAAATATCTATCTACTAAGATTAAAAGCGTAATATAAAAAACTTGTGATCGTTAGTGGCGGAGTTAGACAATTTATATAGAGAGGTGGACCGCAAAAGCCATTTTTAAGTTATTGAACCATTTTAATATTATCAGACTAAAAACTTTCACTACTAACCAAATAATAAGGGACTAGCGGCTCTCGACCCCTATAAAGCAATACTAATAGTGATCATTAAAACTATAATCATTTAACATTGCCAAATAGCCTCTAACTGAAACTGAAATGAGAATATATACTATATTTTAACAAAATAGACAAAAATATAATTGTAGATGTATATTTAAGATGTTTATAATTGCTTTAAGCCATAAAACAAACAAAATTAACATTAGTTAAAATATTAATTAATATGAATAAAAAAACGACCGCAATTGTTAGATCGGGCCAATGAAACCCATAGTCACACACATCATCACGAAATAGCAACAATCACCATATCCACTGCCACCTAAGGTTTCTGGGAGGCAAGAACATAAGGAGGAAACCGACGGCAGTTTTAATATGCAATCATGTTTTGGAGGATATGTGTTATCTTAATCGAATTCATCTATCTGTTTTTCAGTCAGGATCATACTTCAACAGCCTCTACATGAGGAAACACACCTTTGATGAGAAAATCTCCCGACTCAACCTAAAGCCTTCCATTCTTTTTTAAGTAAAACTTGAATCCAAAACCTCTTCGTATAGCGATGACTCATCAACATGTGACCATTGCAAATGCATAAACCTATTGAACGTTGGCACAATACCCATATAAAACACTCTATTCATGTTCAATTCAAATAGATTTTCAATATAAGGATATATTGGTCGAATAAATAAGAATTTAGATTAATACAATATTGCCTTTATTTATTGATTATTATATTAATTTGTATATAGTTTTGTAGTATTGTTGAGTTATAGTCGGCAAGAGGATATAGTAGTTGCCAAATTTTTTTTGAGTCATAGACATTGGTGATTTGGTGGTTGAGTTGCCAAATATTTTTTTAGTTTAAAATTTTGCTAACAGAGCCAATATATATTCTTAAATCCAAACAAACATGTTATAGTGGTTTGTACTCTATTCATTAAAGGTTGTATATTGCTCTGGATTTAGTCTTTGTGCTCTTGGAGTTAGTCAATTAGCAGCCAACATGGGGTTTTAATGTTTTATGCTAACTTACAAAGCTACACCACCGAAAGTTCATTTTCCCTCTAAGTGACAAACAAGTTAAAGCTACATGTCTTTCACTTTACACACACATTGTTTTGACCAATCAATTTTAGAAAATGTTCAAAGTGTGTAACAAAAAAATGAGCTAAAATTTGAAATGTCTTTTACATGTGACTTTTGACATCATAACGTGAGATGTTGTGCAAATAAGAAACGTCTATTCTTAAATATCATTAACGAGTTTAAAATGTAGTGGCTGATAATTAAAAGATTATAACTTAACAGTTAAATGTGTACGAGTGCTAGTAATCCTGGGATAATTAAATAACCTCCAGGAAAGTTTCTACTATGAACACATACGCGTTTTGTGTGTATTGATTACTGATTAAGGTTTTGATCAAGTTGTTCAAAGTTTAGAGGCACAAAAGTAGGGAGTGTGTTACAAAGAAATGGTGTAATTTGTGACTAGTTCTTTGAGATCCAAATGGACAAATATGTACACTTTAATTGATCTTGTCCCTCTTTATGAAACTATTTCATGTCTCTTCACTCACAATCTGGCTTTTGTTTATATAATACAATTTATATAATACAATAAACTCTGAGATTTTTTGTCACGCTCAAGATTAAGCCTGGTAAAACAGACGTCCATGATTGGGTAATGGGTCCAAAGGGATGCTAGAAAAATCGATCAGGGTTGAAATAAGTCATTTTAGAAAAACAAAATTAAAATGGGTAGGCGCAATAATACTAACCACCCCTACTCAAGATACGTAAACTGAAATCAAAACAAAATACAAATATGTTCGTTTCGATTCATCTTGTGAGTCATGTTTCAACACGACATGACCTGACCTGAATAAAGAATGTAAATGTGTATTTTTGTGGAAGATGGGGTAATTTTTGGTTCCTTTGACATTTTTTTTAACTTTGTTAATTCAAGCATAGAGATTATTAATAACCATGATTATGACAGACAAATCAAGCATGATTATAGTAAGCAATGCCTAAAAATGAGTGCAAGTCTTTAGAAAAATAGTGAGAGTAACATGCATTAATAATAATCAATGTTTTTAAACCGGCCGGTCCGACCGGTCCAACCGCGGTCGGACCGCGTTTTTGGGGAATCACGGTTCGATAGGTCGCGGTTTGATAGGTGTTTGTGAACCGCTGCGAACCGCTCGAACCGGTCCGGTCGGACCGGAACCGGACCGTAATTGAACCGGGGTTGAACCGGTTTTTATTAAAAAAATATTTTTTTTGTTTGATTTTATTATATTTTATGTTTAAATCTACTTATTTTTTTGTTTTCTTGTAATGAAGGGTTAATATATTAATGTTTTAGTGATAAAGATGATGAGCTCGTTTTATTTTGGAATTAAAACTTGTTTAAATTATAAATTTTTGGTGATTGTTGGCGTTAAACTTGTTTGAATTATTAGTTTTTGGTAAAACTTAATATTATTGAACTTAAGTTGTGTTTAAATTAGAATTTTTATGACATTAATTTGATAAGTATAAATTTTACCCTACCCCGGTCCAACCCCGGTTCGACCCCGGTCGGACCGGTCCGACCAGTAAAATCATAATACCGGTTCAGTGTCCGGTCCGGTTTTCAAAACATTGATAATAATCAATCTCCAAGACTTGTTGAAGATGAATAGAAAACATATGGGCCCCATTTCATAGTCAAAGTCAAAATAACATAGTGTCAAAGAAGTCAAAATTAGATATTCAAATTACTGCATGAGATGAGACATAGAGTTCAAGTGTTTTTACCCTTTTTCTTCATGTAACAAAAGCAGGATTTGAATTGAATGATTCAGTTCAAAACAATATGATTTAGTCTCCATGACTCAATTCTGTCTGACATGCATGGCATGATGTGTGACATAGGATATAACTATATTATAACTACCCTTTGGCTTTAAGTCAAAGATAAAAACAAAGTAAAAGGAATCATTTTGGCCACAAATCTTGTGTCTTTTGCCATAATTCAAACTACTTGCAAAAAGCAGTTGAAATCATTTGATATATGCCTAAATACCATTTTGTTAGTAAGCATGTTTTCCCAAAGTTAATGGACTAATCATTGCCTAATGAAATAGATTTTGATAATTTGAAGACTTAACTTAGTCAAAGTGTTTTGTTTACATAAAGTGTAAAGATTGGGCTATATGCCCTACATGAGTAAGAAATTAGTGGACCCATTCATGGAATAGTAAAAAAACGACGTTACAAAAAAACCAACTTTAAACTGTCCTACTCCGTATTAATAAGTGGTTTGTGAATAGTTAGAGCCCAAGTTGTGATGTGTCGTACTTTAGGCCTGACTAAACCACAAGAGCGTAAATTTTCTCATTTATTAGGTAAATCATGTAAACTCAGCAAAATTTCATTTCCCGCGCCTTGTTAAGAGTTAGTTTTGATTTTTGAGTTACAAAGTATTCCCGCCAAAATAAAACTACCTAAACAGACCCTTTTTATTCATTGATGTTATAAACTTTTCTCTCGAGTCGTGTGCATTAAACACCATGTTGTTGCTTTTGTTTTTGCATCATTGATCATGTTTTCCATTGTATGTTCATCATTCAATACTTTCCATCTTTTTCGTGTTCAAACGACATAGTTATGGACCATGTTTGCATATGTTGTGTAAACAAAGTTGCATGTTCATCATCAACAAGTGTTAAAGATGTCTAGCAAATGACTCAGACCACTAGGTGAATATATGGATCTGACATAACCCTCAGCTTATAAAGTCCACTAGTTCACAACTGTACAATGATTGCAGCAACCTCAAATGCGCAAGCAGACGGCCGTGGTGGGCCGGACCGGGCCCATGAAAAATACCCCATTGAGACCATTTCATGCCATTCTTGGACAACCTTTCAAGATCACCTTTACGCATGTCGGGGCTCGCGTATGAACCATATATCAGTTAGCAAAGGGGGCCTGAATAGTGATGGTTTGATGACTGTTTGGGGGACTGTAGAGGTCCACCATAGTCTATTGTGAAATGAGAATGTGTAATGTAGCAAACATGAACAGATTTGGATAGGCCCATTTGAAAGGTGTGCAAAGGGCCATGGGCTCATAATAATTATACAAAGACAAAATACATGTGAATAGATTTTAGATATTTCAATGTGTTAGCTTGCAAAAATAATATGTAATTTCATAGTGAATAATTTCGTAATTCGTCAATTTAAATGTGAAACTTGATTATCTTTCTATAAGATTTTCCCTATTTAAAATGGTAAATTACGTCTCAAAAACCTCACAAAGTTCAATTCTTCTTTTGATAAAACGGGCATAAATCAGGAAAGAAAACATGAAATGACACCTCCACTTGATGAAACTATGAGGTGGTTATTCATCTTAATAGATCAACATCCAACTCTAAATCCGGTGAAACGACAATGTTGTGATGAATCTAAACGTGTTATGACTTGTTTAAAGTAATCTTCGTTTTTCATCTTTTGGTGATATACTAAATTACACTTCTCATCCTTATGTATATATTTTATAATAGTTTATATCATTTTCAATGTAGAATGTTAATTTCATGTTAAATTCAGTAATACAACTTGCACATGAGAGTAATATAGTCATTTTATTTATTTACTCAAAAAATAACTTACGAGGTTTAAAAAAATCAGAATAATATATATAGATGTATATAGCATGTCACTATCTTTCTCCCTTTGTCGTCTCTCTATTTTCTCTCTCTCTTGCAATCGGCTCCACCACGCCAGGGCCACCATGGTGGCTTCGACAATCTCCACCACCATCGTCTCAACGTTTCCGACCACCCATTTTGGTTATCCCCTATCTCCCGGATTACCACTAGATAGATCGAATAACAATTTCAAAAACAATCAAAAACATACATTATTTATCTCAATCTTAATAACAAATTAAAGATAATTCTTTTTTCGATAATAAATTTTAAATAGAAATTAGACAGTTTTTTACAACAAAGTAGCAGAAAAACAGACAAAAAGCTGCACTGCAACCCCTTTGAATAGCAAAACAATTACTAAGTTAATTCGAACCAAGCTGAGCCAAACCCACTTGATTATGCTGATCCACACGGTCCAACGGCTAGTGTGTTTGAATCCGAGGTAGTTTGGCTATCGATTTTCTACTCGTTTAAACCTTTGTAGACTTAAAGCATTGTATTTGATTGATTCAAAAATTGAACTTCATAAAGATCGTAATTATTAATTTGATGATGATTGTAATTGTTAATTCAATTTGAACTTGTTTTGATCTCTTTCATGAATATATAAAATTTGATTTAGTGCATGTTTATAATTGAGTAACGCTACGATTGTTTATTTGATGTTTGCGAGTTAAGTTAAACAATATAAAAGATTTTATTAGGGATTTACTAGAAAAATAAAGAGAGGGTTACCGGTGAAATTCATATATGATTTGCTGTAGATGGTCAAGAAGTGAGTAGGGATGGTGACTGGATGGCGTTTTATAGTCTTTTTGTATTTTATTTGTAGTTTTACTTTGTCTTAAATACACAAGCAACTCGTTAAATATTAATCAAACATTTTTAGTTTTAAAAAATAGTCCTTAAAATATACTTCGTAAAACGATTGATACGTCTTTAGAATTAACGGAAAAGTCAAAAGGGTTATTGTCAATAACTGAAATTGTTACAAAATTCAAGCGTCAAGACCCTAATTGTGACACCCACCAGACCCGTGTTTCCGCCATCGGATGAGGTGTCACACTAATACGTCAAAAGATTCCTTCGTAGTCGAGAATTTACTCTACTTTTAATTATTTCTTAAAAAGTGGGTCTAAGGAATGATTCCCCAACAACTTTTATATGAATATACCTTAACTACTAAGGACACTCTTATTTTGGCCCTCAACTTTATCAAATTACACATTTGGTCCCTCAGCTATGTTTAACATATTTACAACTTTTACCCCCTGACTTTAACTTATTATGGTTTTCTATGATGACTTAGTCAAGCTAAAACTGTGATGCCCCTACTCAAATTTGAAATAATTACGACTTTAACCCTTTAGCTTTGACTTAGTTATCATTATGACATCTATGTTTGGATAAATCTATATCTTTTAATACCTGAAGTAATACAACTTTACACTTTAACGCATAAGACATGAAATTTTTATCAATGTATATGACAAAATCACATACATAGACCTCCGGGCTCCGGCCGCGGCATCCGGTCAATACATATCTAGTTTACAGGTAATCGTCATTGGATGATGATTTGGATCCAATCAGAGCTACTGAGCTAAAAGGCCCAATGGCTACATCACTTGGAATAAAGTGGGCTTTAAAGGTCCAATTCCTACACCAATTAGAAAAGGTCCTACACCAATTAAGAAAAGGTCAACGTTCCATGAACCTTATTTGTGACAAAAACTTAAAACAGTTTACCTTTTCTTTTAACGGCATGTTACAGTTTACCCGGTTAACAAGACTCAATATGATAATGTTAAATGACTCAATATGATAATGTAAATCTAGTGACGTTTAAGCCTCTAAACTTTTAACTTTTTTAAACCCAATTTAGTCGGTCTTTGGTAAAATTAATTTTATAATTTTACATCGTAACATACGAGTTTCGATTCCGATTAATATTTTGTGAATATTGATAATGAAGTTTGTTCTAGGCTACCTTCTAGATTCGTGTATGAGTCTAAGGGTTTTACGTGACATGGTTAAAGGTTCATGTCCGACTTTTCCCTGGAATAGTTAGTTGACGAGTTTCGACTCATAACAACTTGACCCGTAACGAAAGTTGTGGTAAGCCTCCACTGCGTTCATACTAATGTTGAAAACTCAATGCCGACGAAAAACATTTGTTGATGTTTAAGACGGAATTTCAATATCCGTCTTTACACTTTTGTATGCATCAGTCATCAGACATAAGCTATTACACCAATCGTTATTCTAAAATAAAGGTAACGATATGTTAAACGTGTCGTATCACGTAGGACGGGTCATGAATCTATATGACATGAATTATGAATAACCGAAATTACCCCTACAACATCTTCCAACAAACAACAACAAAAACAAAACAGAAAAAATATCAACCCAATTCCAAGATCCACCACCACCACCATTACCGTCGCAAAAATCCCACCACCATGAACAACCGTTCACCACCATCATCTCCGATCATCCACCTCCACACCACCACTCAAATCCTTAAACAAACCACCACCATCTTCTCCACCAACCACCATCTCTTCATCTTCATCCTCCTCTCTTTCCTCATCTTATCTCTCCGTTCAAACGTCGAATCAGCAACTCACTCTCTCACTTCCTTCATCGATCACGATCCTTCAATCAAATCCATCCTCTCTCGTCTTCACATCTCCACCAATCCCCCCGTTCCACCTTCAATCGCCAATCGCCGTCGTCGTCGCCCCTTTCTTCAGCTCACACGTGTCGGAACCCTAGACGATGGTTTTTTCTCCGGTGATGAAGATCCAGATCATCGTTTCTTTGGAAATTTACATAAACCACAGCCAAATTTCACATCTTTAATACTTGATTCGTTTGATCCTAAACTAGGGTTTGCTAATTTCATTTCGGATAATGGAATTAGGGTTTCGGAAATTGTTAGGTCTAATGGTGGGATTATGTTTAAATCAGTTGAGAAAATTGATGATCATGAGGTGATTAAGGAAAATGAAGGTGAAAGTGTTGATGATTTGCAGATGTTTCTTCAGAGATTTGAGATTGAGCATCATGAAATGACAGCTTTGTTGTTTTTGCTTAGTGTTTTATCTGCTTCTTATGGTTTTGCTATTTTTGGATTTGTTGTTACTTATGCTTGGGTACTTGGGATTGTTTTTGTGGTGGTGGTGAATGATTTGTTGAAGGGGTATAAGTCGTTTTTTCGGACGATATGGGATGGGTCGAATTTGGGGTTGAAAAGGTTGTCTGGTTATATAGTAATGAGATGGGCGGTTAGGGATGCGTTGACACAGGTATTGGGTGTTTGGTTTTTCGGGGAGATTGAGGATCAGTATTTGTTTTTCAAGATATTTGTTAGGTTAAAGTTGATGCCTTTTTCGATTGGGTCGCCTTGGGTGAAAGGGTTTGAGAGAGAGATTTATGGGTTTTTGTTGTCTTGGTTTTTGTTGGATACGTTGATATCGTTTGTTTTTGCTGTTGATGCTTGGATTGCGATGGTGGACACGAGAAAAAGTGTGAGAGAAGTTGTGAAAGAAGGGTGTCATTTGTTATCGTTAATGTTACATCCTGCGATTAATCTTAAATGTTTAGAAGGTATCGTTTGTGGGTCGTTTGCCAGATGGGCATTGTCACGTTTGTTTGGGAAGTTGTTTGCGTATGCGTTTCAGTCTTTTATGGAGGTTTATTTCATGGTGGCATGGCTTCTGTATTACTTTTCTGTTAAATCAAAAGATGCTAATTCTAGTGGAACGCCATTCGGTCAAAGAGAGCTTGAACGATTGCTTGAAGATGTTAGATGATTCGTGCTGCAATTTGTCATGAAATTTGCTTCAGTTCCACGAATGTGCGTGCCTAAGTGAAGCGGTAATCTTCAGTGCTTTGTGTGTTGATTGTATTTTAGCAAATGTGATTTAGCACTGCCATTGTTTTTACACCGTTTTTGATGTTTTGTATCATATGTACTTCTATCATGAGGCAGATATAACATGTGTATATTTTTACCCTTGTAGTGCTAAAGCATTGATTCGTATTTTAGGTTATTGCATCTTTTTGTTACTCACACAGCTTTTACATCGTATATCTTGAATATAGAAGTATCATTTTAGTTCAGTTTTTAGTAACTAATGGCACCCTCAATCATTTGGTATGCTGCCTTTTACATTGATGATATTATTGATTGCACATATACCTGGTCAAACTTCTGTAAGGTACAAGAACTAAATCATCCCTAAGCCATGCATACATCAACTGGCAGTTACTTTTTTTGGCTTTTTTTCTATCTTATACATCCCTTCTTTTATGGTGATCTTAAACATTTGTTTTGTAGAAGAACATTAAGATTCACTATCCGAATCTGCAACAACTAAAACGTATTGGAAACTGAAAATTTCAATCTGCAACAATTACAACGTATTTAAAACAAACGCTATTTACTTGTTCCAGCAGTAGTTAGGACTTAGGAGCTTACAAATTTATCGGCTTCTGATCGTCAAGCCATGCATGATAGTTGATAGGTATATCATATATGAACACCAATTTAAGTGAATTTACTATTTAGATATGTTTATAGCCATAATTTGAAGAAGGCCATTTTACATTCATGACAAGGGCGTTTTGGAATAGGGTCGTAGGGTAGCTAAAATAGTTAGTCTGTTATGTTATGTTTCTTTTATATGTGATTGTTTTCCAGTTGCCGTAGGCAGCACCACAGCATTAAGTATGACAACCATATTACTTAATTGTACATGAAGGAAGAAGAAAATCATTACTTCTTGATGAAGTTTTTAAAGCATTTGAGTGTACCTCAAAAGGAAAATGCATGTTTAAGCTATCTAACGAATAACGTATTATCTTTTTTTTTGTGGATGATGAGTTATTAAGGGAAGAACCATAATGTTCCTCATGATGAAGAAATGAAGATAGCCTTCATTGGTGAGCAATTTATCCATCTATATTTCTGTGTATTTGTTTCTTAATATGCATCGTATGTAGGTGTATTACGCCCAGTTTCGGTATTCTGTAGTTACCTGATTTACCATTTTTACAACATCAGTGAGAAATGAAGTTTTTAACAATGTTCGTACATGACTGTCTTTAACGATCATAGATGTCTTCATGATTTAACTACCAAGTACCAGCTGAAAGATAACTGTTTTTTGCAGCTTCTAATCCGTTCAAAAAACAGGTTTCATTTCTCAAATTAGATTAAACGGTAGTTCATCGCATACAATATTAAGTTCTCTCTATACATAAATACAAATAACAATATTGCAGGAACAATTTTTTGACTTAATAGAAGCTAGAGGCACAGAGGGATTCTTCGGTCATGTGGTGACGTGGCACACCGTACTACACTAAGAAACGTGTCCTCGTCACAAGGAATGGTGAGTCGGGAATCAGTTGTGCAGTCGTATTCATCTCGAGCTTGATCTAGTAATGCACTGAACAAAGGGCGTTTTAGTAATTTCACATTGATCACGAACCTCTTCTGGTTTTTGCCTACATAAACTACTAGATGACCCTTTGGGACATCTCTTGGAATCGAAGCTTCATCTTCTCTATTCGTCGATGATGATGGCCATCTGAGTACCCATTGCCAGCACCTGTCACAGCTTGCATATGCAGGTATAATTTCTTCCTTGCTCATCTTTTTCCACTTTTTCATCCATGATTTTAGGACTTTATTGTTCTTCATCTTTATTAATATATAGTATATATGCTTGTGTGTGTTTGTGGAGGAGAGAGGTATTGTGTTGGTATGGGAGTGGAAATGGAATACATCATATATAGTGTTAGAAGTTGAATATCTCATAGCTTATAGTAACATTAAATGTGGGACACATATATGCATACACACATATGCACAAACATATATGATTTTGTAGTTGTGAATCAACTTATACCTTGGGTTGGAGTTGAATTTGAATTTCATTACTGCACAAACATATAATTTGGTTTTGAATCAACATCATACATCAAGGATGAGGATGATTAAATTCAAGACAAACATCCTCAAATTCATTCCTAAGTAAAAAAAAAGTATTTAACATTTGTTTCAAATCCTTTTTTTAGGGATAACGGTAAATCTTGACTCAAGTGGTGGGTTTTCTCCTTGATGGTGTTCTTAAGTGAGTCAAGCCTGAAGTGTTAAAATCAGTATGTACGGTTGACATCTCGTCTCAAGAAGACTCACTCAGGTATTACAGTAGTTCTAAAACGCCATTCATTTTTATTATAACATTTCTTCAAAATGTGAATGAATTTTGTCACTACCATTGTCCTCATGTTTCAACTTTCAACCTTTTTAACAAACTTACAACTAAACATGCTAGCTTACCAACCATATATATACATCACAAATTTTAATTCTTTCAATGAGCCAGTTTTAACGCCATTGGAACGCTTGTTCACCATGGTTTTGAAGCGATTAAAGACGTTTGACACGCTTTTACACAAAATCTTTTTTTGGAGAGAGAGATGGGTAGCTTGAAGAGGGTATGGGGAAAAGGTGATAAAAGAGTTGAAAGTTTACGTGGTTACTATCTTTTGTTGCAATGGTGTACTTTGAATTTGCATTCATGGGATTTTTATTATTATATTCTATTTCATTCATATATAGTGATACGAATTTGTACGAACAAGTGTTTGAAGCATGATTGAAATAGCTTTTTTGTTTCTTTATATAAGTTCTTCCCAACCCACTTTCACATTTTTTTTATAATATCTTCAAATATCATATCATGCAAGTGTGAGGAATTGCACTTTGTCCAAGAAGCTTATCCCATACCTTCTTCACTACTATCCTTTGATTTATCTAGATTCTAGTCCCACTCCTAACTTGTGGGTCTCACTTCTAACTTGGCATCTCTTTTTAGTGTCATTCTTGAAATATCAAGAATATGGTTATGAAAAAGTTTCTTATAGAGTGCAAGTTTGAGGGTTAAATCATCAGGCAAATACCATAAAACTAATATACTTTCTGTTTTTTCTCACAAAAGTCCGTACATATTTTTTTACACGTAAAAA
The DNA here is from genome assembly GCA_030867185.1 of Tagetes erecta. Taxonomy (NCBI): domain Eukaryota; kingdom Viridiplantae; phylum Streptophyta; class Magnoliopsida; order Asterales; family Asteraceae; genus Tagetes; species Tagetes erecta. The sequence continues at coordinate 1,122,958 of CM061489.1, read as the reverse complement.
ACCAACATACTTTCTATTTTGTCTTACAAAAGTCTTTCTATAATTTTTTAAACATTAAAGTTCTTTAACATGTCAGATTTGAACAAAATTATGAAATATATTTTAAAAAAAATAACTTAGAAATTTATTATGGATTTTATTTTCATAACAAAATTTGTATTGAAAAAAAGAGATTGGTTCATTTGAAAAAAATACATGTAAGTAAAACAACCGAATATGTTGTTTTCAACTTGTTTTAAAAATATATATTTCATAATTTTGTTCAAATATGGCATGTTAAGGGACTTTAATGTTTAAAAAATTGTTGAAGGACCTTTGTGAGACAAAATAGAAAGTATGTTGGATTTTTACATGTAAAAAAATATATAGGGACTTTTGTAAAAAAAAACCAGAAAGTATGTTAGTTTTTTCTGGGATTTGCCCTAAATCATTTGACATTTTAAGTTGACTTGATTCTAGTCTTAGAACAGTTATAATCATCACATCTGTCTTTTACAGGATTTGAACGTATAACTCTTTGGAAATTACAATGCTTTTTCACCAAGGTATATTGTTGGAACACTTGATTCTAGTTGACGTGCCTTATTCTATTTGTGCTAACTTTGGTACTCTATAGTGATCAAGTCAATGGATTGATGTGGTTCAATGATTGTGGTTTAGGAAGGGGTTGAAATTGAGCTAAAGATTGATTCTTAGTTGCAATTAGGGGTGTTCATTCGAATCGAATGCGAATTGGGTGGATAAGGCGAATCGAATTGGTCGAATTGGGACTTTTAAAAACTGTATTCGTATTCGATCCACATTCGAATAAAAATCTATGTATTCGATTCGATTAAGTTATTCGAATTCGAATCGAATTCGAATAGATTCGAATGTATTCGCTTAAAAAAATATAAATAAACAAAAACATTCAGTAACAATACAAATGTAGCACCAACATAACATAAGTTTACAACATCACCCAAACAATATGCAAAACATCACCCAAACAATATGTAAAATACTAGCACATCAACAAGTCTAAAACATATTAACAAAAGGTCTAAAACTATATAATCAAACACAAAAAAATGATTATAAACAAGTTTAAAACTTGTAGAAACAACAATTAAGCAGCTGTCGCAGCACCAAATCATGTTCATATGCAGAAACAACAATTAAGATTGGGAATGGGTTGGGTTTGAGTATTTTTAACTTTACTTCAAGCCCATTAAATCATATTCATATATAGATAATTAATTAGATATATTAAAAATATATATTAAAAAATATATAAATTTCTTATTCGAATTGGGCGAATCGAATGCGAATACAGAAAACCATATTCGTATTCGATCCACATTCGACAAAATTATTCGAATCGAATGCGAATCGAATTCGAATAACTGAAATTCGATTTCGAATGGCCTTAATCGAATTCGATTCGAATCGAATTTCGAATAATTCGAATGATATTCGAATAATGAACACCCCTAGTTGCAATCACCTTCACTTTCATCCTACACTTTGCTTTTTTTATTTGGATGCTTTTTGGTGTTTGTCTCATTGAACTTTAGTCATGCCTTTAGTCTACTATGATTTACTAAATCTAGGATAACATCATTTTATGTATCAGATTCTTGTCTTTATATATCGATACTTGCGTGTTAACACAGTCTTTTATCACGATTCGTGAGCCATAACCTTAATATAAACAAATGAATACTAAGTTCAAAATAACATGCTATGAAAACCATATTAGTGTTTGATCTATAGATTGGACCGGTAAGATAACAATCAAAGATTTAGAGGGTGATGGGCATCACATCTATATAAGTATCTTGATCAATTATTGTCACACAAGCATTATTAGGTTGTACCGTACAAGTTAAAAGTAGGCATGTCCAAGTGTCATCAAGAGGGTAGTTGACCTATTTATTGTCCATTTGTGCTTCTTTTGTCCCACAACCACACACTAACTTAACACACGTATGATATTTTATTTTTTTTATAAATTGTACATACCCGTACCCAACTTCACTTTCAAGATTCATATGAATTTAGTGTTCAATCATGACATTTTTATTATATGTTTTAGACACTAGTTTTTTATGCAAACTTTATAGTGGTTTTGGTTGATCTTATACCCAATGACGATTACTTATTTTATTTATGTTGAGTAACTAAAGCTGATGTACGGTTTATTTTTTACTGTAGGGTGTAAATGTTGAGACTGAGTTCGTCTAAACGTGAACTTGGTTTGTTTAACATAAGAGATATCTAGCGTTGTTTTCTACAACTCTGTATTCAAACATCAAGCTTGGATCGTGAGTAATTTCAAATCAAGCTCGATGCATTTGTAATTTATTTATTTATTCATTTTTTTATTTTTATACTTACATTATTCTATGTTAATAGTTGTCTATATATAAAACATAGTCTATATTATTTAGCTATTTTTTTAATACATTTATAAAAATGAATATTTAGTTGTTTACACAAATACTAGCTTGCGTTAGGCTCACAAGTCTATTCAAGCTTAATATATTAAGCGCAGGCTAGAACTTGTTAATAAATAAGGTAAAATGTAGGCTCCAGCTCGTTAAGTTTCGTTTGGTTTAAGATTTTAACGAACCGATCTTCAGTAGCTCATGAGTGGCTAGGTTCATTTATAATTTTAAGTAAGGATACAAAAAATTAAAAACAAAAAAAAAATCGGTTAAAATTGTTAAAACCATTATTATTAACACTTAGACATCGGTTTGACTTTTTTAGTTTAGAATAGTCATTTAACATGTTTTAAAAGATATAAAACCGAGATTGCATGTTTGACTGAGGTTTTTCCAACTTCTTTCGTAGTAATTTTTAGATTTTCTATTATAAATACATCATTTCTTGTAGGATTTGGGCTTGAAACAATTTATGGTTCGGTATGTATTTGGTTGGGATGACGTGGTTCGAACCATGTGCCTGCGAGCTTGAGATTAAAGCTGTGGTGATAGGGACCCTTGGGTTCATGAGTTGCATCAAATGTGAGTGAGTAAATGATATCCAGCCAAGTGATCAACCCTTGAGGCAGTTGGTCGGTTGAGATCATACATGAACATGTCATATGTACATACCAACAATAATGCCGATGGAGACTATTCACAAATGCAGAATCACTATAGTGAATCTTGCATTTTTTTAACAGAATAAAAAAAATTGTGTGTGAACATGGGTCGGTTTGATGTGGTTACGTGTCACAACCAATAGACAATGTAACTGTCCTTTGATGTAGAATAGCATAACAAAAGGACATCACATACATCATTCGCTACTATCTGTCATCCACTGTTATCAGAGGTGCAACTTTCTTGAGATGAGGGAGGGTCACGGTCCTTTAATTTTTTTCTGCCCAAAGTGTTGGTTTGTTATTGGGTTTGGCCATTGAAACAACGCGTTACAAAAAAAAATTTATGGGTTTCGTGACTTTGGGCCCCTTGGCTAAAAATCCTGGTTTCGTCACTGCCATCATCATCCATTGTCGATTGACGAAACTAAGAAAACTACGAAGGCGTCAGGAAAAGACGGCAGAAGCGACAAAACGACAGTAGTCGAATGAGCCAGCAAAAATGAATATATTTTGTTTCAAAAATCCAATGCTTATAAGGCAGCCACAAAACTAATTGTTCAAACTTCAAACTCAACTTATTTATATTGAATGTTGAAACTTCACTTATTTATAAATAGAAAAATTATAAAAATTATAGTGTTTAAAATGCAAAACATAAAAAATAATAAAAAAAACTATTTAAAAAGTTTTATTTTTGACGTATTTATGATTAGCTGGCGGGTGTTGGATCTTGGATAGATATTAAATTCTCTCCATATTCTGTTTGCTACAATCCCATGCCACCGTTGGATTTGATTTGACCAATCCACAACTAATCCAACGGTTCAAATTTAACTATACGCCACGTCACCATGTATACGTGTACATCCTCTTAAGCAACTGTCCTAACTGTCAAGCCATACTGGCTTTAATTGCTATAGTTGTTAGATAGTAAAATGTTCATGCATCTACTGTTCATCTGTGTTTTTTAGAAAAAAAAAAGTTATTAATCTTCGATAAGTAAACGAAAGAATAACTTACAAACAATTTCACATATTCTTCTTAGACTAAACTGTAATTTTAGTCTCTATGTTTTGATATCATTAACAGTTTTAGTCCTGTTTTAATAGTATTGGTCCCTGTGTTTTTATTTTTTAACAGAAATGGTCTCGAACACTAACTCAATCCAATTTTCCGTTAAGTCTCCCTCACATGCGGAGTAAAAATGTTATTTTTCCCCACTCTTTTTAAAATACGACAAAATAAAAATGTTAACCTACATGATAACCTAGATAAAAGAATGGGATAAATGACATTTTTATCTTTCAAATGCGGGACGTGTGTGAGACTTAACAGAAATTTAGATGGAGTTAGTATTCTGAACCATTTATGTTAGAAAATAAAAACACAAAGACCATAACTGTTAAGTAGGACTGAAAATGTTAATGATATCAAAACACAGGAATCAAAACTACAGTTTACTCTTCTTCTTAGCAACACATAAGCAATGTATTAACAACCGAAAATCACTGCATTACAATGTGGTCAATTTCAAAAAAGAAATAGCACATTGTTTTCATGGCGTAACTTCATCAGTCTGCACGCACATCTAAAACACACCACGCCCTGATTGTATCGTAGAAGTGTAGAACATCCATCAACAACAATGTGCACCAAAAATCATCGTCGATATATAAATCATATATTTTCATTAAGTTAGAACTCCAGCAAGATGTTCGAATCAAAGTTGTTTCAAATAGCAGATATTTTTGTGTATGCACAAACTTTATTAAACAACAGGAACCTTACTCCTGTTTTTTTTAATCCTCGCAGGAGACGAAACATGATGTGCAAGTGGAAGTTTTGACTTAGAAATCGTTGAGTTGCTTTCACGCGGGTATGGATAAACAGACGCCAATTCCCTCACACGACACAAGATAGACTTTGGTAAAGGTCGCCATGGCTGGCTTCGTTTTTGATCATCCTGCAATAACAGATTTGTATTTCAGGTTTTGCTGATAAAAACTGAAATTGAAAATGAGTCAAACATTTTGAATAAATTTATTCAAATACCTGAATTTGACTCCCCTTTAGTGCATGACTTGCTTTCAAAAGATTTCGCCATTTGTCCTGTGAAACATACCACAAAAACAAAGAGAATATTTTTACAAAAAAAAAACACTTGGAAATACATCTGTTTGATGATAAACAGATGAAAAGTACCTTCAAATCTACAGGCGTTCGATGAACCGATGATGAAAAGAGTAACTTCTTGATATGAGTCCATTTCCCTACCCCGAAATGTGCAACACCATCAATCAACTTCTTTACTTCTGAAACGGTCCAAAGTCTATGAAGCTTCCTTTGATTGCCGTTCGTCATAGATCTCATCATCGTATCGGATTCATCTTCAGACTCACTTGAATAAACCTCAACGCGCTTTTCAATCTGTGAAAAATATGAAACCTCAATGCTCAAACACTATGTTTCAGTTAGCCACCAGATAAATCAGTTACTCTAATATATAGCAAAATAATAACATGTTCATAAAAATCAAAGCTTTTTGATAACTTGAAAATTGCAGATGTGCTTACTTTGGGAGGTGAATTGCTTTTCGGACATTCGGTTGGTCCTTGAGAAATAAATGGCACTTGAATAGCTTTATCAAAAGAGATTTCAGAATATGGCATTTTATCTTTGGGTTTGACCTCATTTTTGTGTCTGACCTCATTTCTACTTTTGACGTGTCGAACTCCTGATAGTTTGACTTTGCATACAGAAGAAGCTTCTCTTCTCTTCTTAGAGTTCTTCAGACTTAAAATTGATGACTCGTCAATGTATCTTTTTGTGGGCTTACGTGATCTTTTGTGGGCGACTGCACCAACACCACCATGATCTTGAGCAAGGCTCGTGCTTGTGGGCCCGTCTTTACCAAACGAGGTTAATTCCAACCCGTTATGTGAAATATGAGGGGCTAAAACATCTTGGTTTGCGAAAGATTTTGAAAAATCATCAAATCTTTCTAAATTCTTTGGTTCGGAAGATTTAGTTGATGTTCCAGAAATGCAGTTGCTTAGGAAGTAGTTCTGGCATTCAATTCCTGAAACGTTTTCGGTCAATGAATTTTGCATCACGAAACTACCTTTCAATGGGAGCTCAGAATTTCCAACATGCAATTTTTCATTGGAAACATAGCTTATACAAGCACCACGATCAAATCCAAAATCTGTAGTAAATATGGAACACAAATAGTAGTAACTTAATGTGATCCTAATACATATAATGAGGATACAAATAGTGGTCACGAAAAGCACCTAAAAGATAATCATCACAAGGGGAGACGTTGCTTGTTGTTAAAAAATTTTCCACTCCAACTTCATGTGGCAAAACATCAAGTGCCTATAAATATGTTATTTCATGAATATATTTGTAGCAAAAAATTACAACCAAGTAACAGGAATTAATTGAGTCTATAAACAACAACAAAACTAGCCTTTAAAAGAAATAAAGTTGCAAAACTAGCATATTATTAGACTTTAGATGGATAAGAAGACATACATTAAGATTTGTCGTACGTACACCTTCCATGTTTATATTTGAACCCGGGACGCCTTTGTAAGAGGTAAAAATTAACTTTCATCACAAGTCAGAATAAAACTACTATGAATTGCATACATAGTACTAAAACGATGCATAATCCAAATACAAATTATTACAAGCTTAACATCATAAATGTTGCATTACTAACAATGGAAATTGTTGTAATTTGATAGGACTAAAAATGATCTGTCTGCAAACATAGTTTACCAAAAAATAAGTGAAGCATTAAGATGTACCTAAATTGTAGGAATCATTTTCAGTTTTTATGCATTTCCCGTGGTTATCCTCTTCATAAGACCATACACCACTTACTGAGACTTGGTCAGACCGTGGTTCTACAAGTAGGCAGTCAACATTAATTGCTTCTTCCTCTAAAGAATGATATATAGATTCTTCTTCGGCCTATAGAAAAAGATCAACACGGATTAAGAGAAATAGTCAAAATTTTAATCAAAATTTTCATAACCTGTTTTGCAACTTCCTAAACCAAAGGGGTATGTTTTACAATATATAGCGGTTTTATTGTCATCTTTAATTCTAACTTAAATGGTCATACTGTGGCATATCCTTCTATGTTGCTCCACTAGTTAAATCTCAAAAATGCATTTGCAATTACATTTTGAAAGAGTTTGAAAATGAAATAGTTTACTAGAAATTTCTTCATGGGGGGAAACATAAAGCAAAATAATTTGCTTAACTTTCCAAGTTAATGCCAACTTCCAAGGTGTACTCAAATTCTCTACATTCGAGCGTAGTTTTTTTTATCTTATACTTGTTTTTGTGAAGTTGAAATAACTGGCATTTGTTCTCAGGTTCAAAAAGTGCTAGCAGATAAACTTAGGAAACTATGCATATGGTTCATGTGCTTAGGGTTATGCTTTACCTATTGGAATTAGTTCCAAATAGCCCGAAAGGGCAGCCCAACCCGGAAGGCGAAGAAGGGGGCGACTGCTCAATGGGCTTTACATAAGTAGTATAAAATATTAACACGAGTTTCTGTTCATAGTACCAATAATTACTATCTAATCACACATATTACAAATAGAGAAACAAGAATCAGCACCATCAACAATTTCAAGAATCAAGAATCGCATGCATAAACTAGAAAACTAAATGATCAGATCTAAACTTCCCACAAGAAACACGCACATAAAAAACATCCAAAACTGCACAAAACAAGTTTCAAACATTACTCCTTTGGCAAAATCCGCAAATTGAACCATACCAAGTACCAAGCAGGGAAGCACAACAAAACTATTCCAAGAACCGCATGATTTTGCAATACCCGCTAAAAACCCACATAGCAAATGCCCAATAAAGTGTCAGAATTGTTTATTGAAAAAAATCCAAACTAAAACACATTAGTACTAAACTCACCACAATGAATTCGACTTTAAAGACAAATTCGCATTAGAAACAAAAATGCCCAACAATTCCCACTAGAAAACACCCCAAGACTACTAGACACAACTCCATTGTTTCAAGAATCATGTGTTATCAAATTCCTGACTAAAATTCGACACGAAACTTGCATTAAAGTGTCAAATCATCAAAACCTCAAACTAAAACATATTAGTACCAAAACGCAACACAAATACTAGCATCAAAAGGTTTCATCTTTCAAAACAAATTAGCATTATAAACAAAAATGCCCAAAAGTTCCCACTAGAAAACACTCAAGACAACTAGACACAACTCCATGTTTCAAGAATAACATGTTATCAAATTCCCGGCTAAAAATCAACACACGAAATTTGCATTAAAGTATCAAATCATCAAAACCCCTCAAACTAAACACATTAATCCTAAACACAACACAAAGACTAGCATCAAAAGGTTTCATCTTTCAAAACAAAATTAGCATTTAAAACAAAAATGCCCTAACAAGTCCAACTAGGAAACACATAATACCAAATTCCCAACTAAAATTCAACATGCATCAAAGTGTCAATACATCAAAACCCAAATACAAAATCATATCAATGAGTGTATACACTACTAAACAAATCTATGATTAAACCAAAAATGGCCATCAATTCCCTTTACAAAAGATACCACACACAACCCTGTTGTTTGTTTCAAGAACTGCATGATACCATTTTCCCAACTAAACTTCAACATTCATTATTAAAGTGTCAATTCATCAAAAACCCAGATACAAAATCACATCAAATCAAACATTAAAAACAAAAATGGGTAATTGAATCAACAAAATGGTAGTGAAACATAACACAAACTGACCTGATTCATGAGTAGGATCGTAAGCGATGAAGTGGGGTATTGAGTGAATAATGCGGCGGATAATTGAGTGAGTGAGAGTATTATTGGACGGAATTGAAATGTGTGTTTGTAGGAAATGGGAATTGAATTGAAATTGGGTTTGAAGTCCGGTTGTGGCGACGCGTGTGGGAAGCAAATGGACAATGACCAAACTTTGTGCTCCACCTACGTTTGTATCATCATATCATCATTTATGTTTTTTAACAAAACAATTACCAACCAAGCATTGATTATTACAAGTGTTTATGATTTTCGGTGCGGTGTGGGTATTCTGTTATACGGATTTAAAAAATTTCTAACCTCGTTTAAATTCATCTGAATTTAGTTAGATTAGATTCGGATAAATTTTAATAAAACCGAGCATCCATTTTTCTTAACTTCTAATTTTAGTTTATTTTTTTCAATTCTTGATTCTTGACATTTACTGGTTTAGAGTCACACTAGTAAAACATACAAACATTGTCTTGAGCACGTTGTTCAGACTAAAAAGACTAATCCAAAATACTCATAATAATTCATAAAAGTTAAAACGTTAAGTGTTTATGTTGCTAACAAGTAACAAGCATACCAAATATGAAGGTCAAGAGGATAGTGGTTGCGCGATTGGAGCCTTGGATGTTTGATGATTTATGAATTACGATTATAGAATACGAATGGAGTAGGGTTCTTAATGAAAGTTAAATTGGGCTTGAAATGTATGTCCACTAGTGTATAATAAAGGGTAACGGGTTAGAAGTCTTAGAAAAACAATGAATTCTTATTTAAGTATATGAAAAATCCAATTTTAATTTTTTTCAGAATAAGAAATTCAGTTCGGTTCTAGTTTCGAATGCGTCTGGACTATGGTTTTTGTTCAGAATTTTTAAACACCCCTACCAACAAGTGATGATCCCTTGAATCATTTTCCTTTGAACGGACGTCTCGCACAACCAATTTTTTTATGTAAATCCAATACGTCTGTAACTGAAATGCAAAATTTTGAGGGATTTCACAATTCACACTAAGAATTTATATTTTGCCACACTACCGAAGCAACATAGCTAATCTTGAAAACGTGATCCGCCAATTCTAAGGCATCACCACATATCACATAAACCATGGACCCAAAAACTAATCATATCTACCTTAACAACGTCAGTACTCAGTTCCTAACTTCCTATGCTACGTTCCAACCAAGTGTAAGTTATGTTTATTATTTGGAGGCTTAGGAGGATTGTAAGATTTGAGGTTTCTGTTTGGCACTTTTGAGAAGATAACAATGTGTGCACGAAAGTTAGACCCTTTGCTACGTCTTTCATGATCTTTAATCTTGTTCTCTAGTTGAGTGGTATTTTCCCAATTCGTTTACTTTCTACACATTTCAAAAACAACATGAATACACACTACAACTATAATTCACATAGTTGTCGAGCCATCAGGTTAGGGACAAAACACTTAAAAAGTGAGATGCATGGTTACAAATACCATTTTTAGAGGGTTTCAGACATTTTTTAGGCTTGTTAAGCCGTTTTAGGTTAATTCTAAGCTTTTTTTTGTTAGGTTTGATGTAATTGTTTCAAACATGTTCAGATGGTTTTTGCCCTAAAAATGCACATGAATGTCAGAAAATGAGGCTTTTAGAGCAAGGCGCAACACAATGCTGGGTTGGGCCTGGGCGCAAAGAGCTTAAAATGCGAGACGCATAGTATTTGTATAACTTGGTCCTTACACTTGGGCTTATTACCTGGTGACTGTTTGGGCTAACATTGAAGTTATGCGGCCCAACTTATTTGAGTTTAAAAATGGTGGCCTAAGTTTTGTATTTGTATGTTTATTTGGCTTGTAAGCCTTTATCATTGTTATCGAAGGAATAGACACATAACTTATATGGTTTTCATTAGTTTTTTTCAAATATATGGTTCTCATTTGAAGGTAACACTATATATATGTGTGTTTTATTTTTTACTAGGTTTAAGACCCGAGTATTACACACGGGTTGAATAAAAATATTTTTAAAGAATTATAACTATTATATTTAAAAATTTATAAATAATTTTATAAATTATTATTAATCACAAAAAATTGTCTTTATTAACTTTACTACTCAATTTTTCCTCTCAACCTTCTTTTTATAAAATAAATTATGTTTTCCCCCTAAAAAGTTGCCCCCTAAAAACTCTAATTTATTAGATAGATTTTTTAAAAATTAAATGAAAAACTATTTTATATGGTTTATGTATGTTACTATATTTCTTGAAAACTTACACAAATAGGCTTAAGTTGCAACTTTGATGAAAAAAAAAACATTTTGGTCCATCCACACAAAATTTTAGCAGAAAAGTTTATAATTTGGATTGAAGTGACAATCCAAAAGTCTTTTAATTGTCTCCGTTTACTCGATCATTTTCTAAATTGTTCATCATTGACGTTAATACACCGTGTCAAACGGAGTCAAAATTTGCAACCTCTTCAACTTAAGCAGCCAATAACAATTATTTGAATCCCAAAATGGTGTTTTTCTGCCGATGTTTATCGTTTGCATTTGGAGAAGAAATTGAATATGAAACAAGAATTGAAACCAAATCAACTTCAATTGACACTTTTTACACTGCTTGTTCTGATCTCAATATTTGCATAACTGATTCTCATGCTTCTGATTTTCAAATTGTGGCTGGAAAACCAAGCAATTTGCGGGTTTTCACCCTCGCTGAGCTCAAGTTAGCGACTCGAAACTTTTGCTCGTCGTTGAAAATCGGTGAAGGTGGATTTGGGAGTGTTTATAGGGGTGTGGTTAAGAGCTTGGATGATCGGTGCGATGAGATTCAGGTTGCCGTTAAGCTCGCTAATGGCGGGTTACAGGCAAGATTTCACTTTTTGTTCTTACACTTCATTGTCACCGTTTAAGCTTACCTCAAATTTAAAAAAACGTTACTTATTTTAGTAAAAATGAGGTAAACTTGTTATAATATGACAAGACATGTAACTTCGTCATATTGTAATAAGATTTCATATTTGTTCTTATATCTATCGTCATTTAAGTTTACCTTAAATTTATATAAAAATTGTAATTTATTTTAGTGAAAATGCGGTAAACTTATTACACTTTTCATCAAACATGTGTATATATGATTTTTTTTCTTGTCATGTTATTTTAAGGATGAAATACTTAATTTCGTGTATTCTATCACTCTTGAAATTTGAAAAACCTTGGTACAAATTCAGTTTATATATGTAACATAGACATGATACATATAAAATACAGATGTATGGAGTAAACAATTAAAAAAATAAAAATTAACGGTGAAAGAGCCTTTGGCCTAACGGTACATGCGTGTTGAAAAACGAGTTCCTCCCAAGACAAGAGGTAAGGGTTCTAATCTCGTGGTGGACAAATTAAAAATAGATTTAGAAGTAGGATTTAGTTTTATGTGAGTTGCTTTTCAAAAATAAAAAATCAACTTTATAGTTTTTATCTATAAATAATCGGTGGAACAGAGCCACTGATTGGCCGGTGTCAGATATTCTTCATACCCAAGATCGACATTAGAGGCAACGCTCATGTGTCAAAGACGGCATAAGCCGGGCTCATGGAAATTGGGTGTTTTAATTTTTTATGTATAGTTTATTGTTATAAAATAGACAATTTAACTGAACTTGAATATTGATTATTGTGTTGAAGGGACATAAGCATTGGGTGACAGAAGTCAATGTTCTTGGTCAAATTGAACATCCAAATCTTGTAAAACTGATAGGCTATTGTGTAGAAGATGATGGAGATCAAACTCACCGGATTTTGGTTTATGAATACATGCCTAACGGAAGCTTAGCAGATTGGTTATCAACTGACTCAATTACGCCTCTATCGTGGCCAATGAGACTAAAAGTGGCTCGAGATGCAGCTCGTGCTTTGACATACTTACACCAACATATGCCGAGCCCAGTGAGTTTGTTTGACCAATATGATATTGTTACGACGCGTTTTTTTTTTCTTTTTTGTGTATGGAGTTGTAACTATAATGATTTTTTTATGTTTGCAGATAATCTTTAGAGATTTCAAACCGTCAAACATTCTTCTAGACGAAAAATGGAATGTTAAGCTTTCAGACTTTGGTTTCGCTAGGTTAGGTCCTTTAGATGGACATACTCATGTCACAACACGGGTATGCACATTAAAAAAACAAAACTTGAACAGCTGAACCTGTTTTGACATGTTACCTGTAACTCAATAAGACGTGATTAATTCTTTCATGAATTTTGTTTTCAGGTTGTAGGAACACATGGATATGCGGATCCAGAATATGCATGGACCGGGCATTTAAGAACCGATTGCGACGTATGGAGTTACGGGGTCTTTCTATACGTACTAATCACGGGTAAACCCCCAATCGATAATCATCTCCCTAAAAACGAGCAACATCTTTTGGAATGGGTAAAACCTTTTTTACGACATGGTAAATTCAGATTGATCGTTGACCCGAGGATCAAAGGTCAGTTTCCTTTGCAATCAGCGAAAGAACTAGCGATCATAGCCGAGAATTGCTTGCTAAGAAATCGAAATCAGAGGCCGAAAATGAACCATGTTTTGAATAAGCTTAATGAGCTTATAACCGACTCGTTGTTAGAAAGCGTCCCGCCATTTGCACCTATTGTTGATCGCGAACGGGCTAATGATGGATGGAAAGTTTCCCATGAAGAACAAAGTTCGACGATAGTGAAGGTTAAACGTAAGAGAAGGTTTGTATGCCTACCACGTTTAGGTTATTCCAAGAAATAAGATGTTGTTGTATCATGTGACCACTATATATAGCAATTTCCAAAATTAAGCATGTAACTTCTATGTCTTATATATATATTTTTAATGTTAAACACTTCCACTAAGTGATTGCTTAGGGACCATAGCGTACGGTCTCGGCTGTTTCCCTCTCGACTTTGGATCTTAGCACCCAAGAAGTCTGTCTGTACAAACGATCTGGGCATGTATTCGGAGTTTCCTTGGGGTTGGTAAGGCGAAATGGGGTCACCCTAGCCCATTGAGTGCTCTACCTCGGGCCATCGACATCATACGCTCTACTGAAATAGATTTCACGGAAAACCAGCTATATCCGATCTTGGTTGGCCTTTCCCCCCTAGCCACAAGTCATCCCCGTATTTTGCCACATACATGGGTTCGGTCCTCCAAGGCCTGTTAGAGCTCCCTTCAACCTGCTCATGGCTAGATCAAACTTTTTAGGATAAAATCCTATGGTTTCCGTTGAGGGTTTTTATATTTGTCACTCAGTTTTGTAGTAGCGTGTTATATTAGAAGTTCTTGAAACTAAAAAAAAGAAAAGCAAATGAACCTTGACAGTCGACGTTAGTTGATCTAAAGCGCTTTGATCACCTGTTATAATCACATGATCAAGTAACTCATCGGATGCCAATGACTCTCAGCCCAAGTGGTTGAGGTCTTGATTCAAGTCTCACAAGCGACAAAATAAGATTCCAGACTTCAAATATTTTAAGTTGGGTCAGAGGGTTGTCTTACATAATATGACTATATGAGTTTCCTTGTGAGGATAGACTTAGATTTACGACTGATGAAGACAAACTGATGTATGAGTTTCTCACTTTAGTTTTATAGAGAGCGTCTCTTTTCTAACCTTTAAAGCAATAGTTATGATAGCCGTTCGAGTCCAGATGACTAACAATGTTAAATTTGCGTGTTAATTAAGGAGGGTATTTATGTCTTTTACGCCATGTCGGGTTAGATTTTATATCTCTTTGGTATGTAGCCTTTTGACTTGGTCTAGCTTCACTTAGACATGTTCAACGAACTTAAAAGTTGAAAAACTAACATTTGATTATATTTATACCAGGACTTAATTTCACTTCTGTTTTTCTTAAAGTCAACAATTTATTAATGTCACAACTCTCTATCTTAATCATGTCACATTATAAATTAATCATAAACTGATCATTATTTCCATTTGAAGAAACAATACAACAACAACAATAATGGTGTTTCATTGCAGATGTTTTTCGATTGAAGAAGATGAAGATAACAATTATAAAACCAAAACTCAAACTCAAACAACATCAACTTCAACAGGAACATTTCATACTGCTTCTTCAGATTTCAATCAACCCGCACCCATTTTGCATACAAAGGCGTCGAAAGTGTCAAGTTTACGAAGCGATTTGAGGGTCTTTACAGTTGCTGAACTGAAAAAGGCTACGAAAAACTTTTGCGGGTCGTTGAAGATCGGTGAAGGTGGATTTGGGAAGGTATATAAAGGCGTGGTAAGAAGTTTGGATTATCCGTTTCTTGAAGTTCCGGTGGCGGTTAAGTATGCCGATGGATTGTTGCAGGCAAGTTTTTTTTCTTCATACACATAAAGATTTTTCACTAACTGACCCTGTTCTCGGTCAAATGAGGTTGGTTTTAGGCTATGTGTTATGGGCTTGACCATTCTGGTTGCACCCCTTCGTGTCTCACCCATCATAACACCCCGCGTGAACTTGACTATGGTCACGAGAGTGAGAGTGGAGAATTTTTTTTTTCATCTAAATAAAAATTACCTAGCCTTTTTTCATTTGATGGTCAACCCATAACATGGCATATGGTCAACCTCCGTTAAGTCTTTTTTGAGTGATTGTAACATATATAGCCTTAGTTTAAACAAGTTGAAGTCTATTATAAATCGAGCGTACTAACGCGTATCTAACTAGTCTGATTTAGTTGAGTCGTTGATTGACAATGCGTTTGGTTCGGTTGACTAATAAGTTTGAGTTTGACGTATGTATCTAAGCAGGTTGACACGTTTGTTAGTACCTAATTTGGTTAAATTACGGGTTTATGGCTGACACGTTGACATGTTTATCAACACTATACATGTTCACATGTTTGACTTGTTTACTTGATTTGTTTTTCTTAATTTGTTAAGAATTTTTTTTGTGTCACATGTATTTTATGTAAAACTAAAAAACAATAGAAAATAACTTTTCATATTCTTTAAACCATAGAGGTAATTGTTTTATATACATTTATATTTTATGTTGTAAACTTGTAACATTAGATAACTAACATGCAAAAAATAAAAATAAGAATTAAGCCAAACAAGTCACATTCTTATCAACCCATGAATATACGTGTCTATGTTGTGGTTCATATGCTAACATGCTTCACATGATTTTCAAGTTTCTGTCATATTTACAGGTTTGAACCCTAACCCATTTTGAACCCTAACCCATGAACACACCTTATTAACATTCACATAATAAAAAAACACAAAGTATTCAAATTAGAAATAATTTACATTAAAAAGAGAACCTATTAAATTAGGGGAAATGAAATCATAAAGAGAGAATTAATACCCAATTAGGTATGTGTTTTTGTTAATTATGTGAAACAGGGGCATAAAGAGTGGTTAACAGAGATTAATTTTCTTGGAGTGGTTAAGCATCCAAACCTTGTGAAATTAGTTGGTTATTGTGCAGAAGAAGGTGAATTAGGAACTAAACTATTTTTAGTGTATGAATATATGGGTAATAGAAGTTTAAGAGATCATTTATCTTCAAGGTCTATTGCACCTCTTTCATGGACCATGAGACTTAAAGTGGCTCTAGATGCTGCTTGTGGCTTAACATATCTACATGAAGATATGAACTTTCAGGTTAAATTACCATTTATGCACTTATATAGTTATATGATAGCCTTGCTTGCAAGACAAGTAATTAATAAACTTTAGTATGTTTGTAGATTATTTTGAGAGATTTCAAATCTTCCAACATTCTCTTGGATGATCAATGGAATGCGAAGCTTTCGGATTTTGGGGTTGCTCGTCAACCAATGTATGTTAATAACCTTACAAATTATTGGGTTGTAACTTTCTTTAACAGCGAAAGCGAACTCACATGCATTTTAAATCTACACCATAATTAATTTATAAGAGTCCTTATTATGTCATAGAAAACACTCGAACCTTTATTTTTAGGGGGAATTCACGTTTGTCATTGGACCAAACCCCTACTCTATTGGGTTGTAGTTATATGGTCATTGCTAGAGGTATCATAATAATAATGGAAAATAAATTCACAACTTTATTGATGTTAATCTTTCCTACATGTCGGTACAAACAGATCCACAAGCTCTTTATCATCGTCATATGAATCTTTTGAAGACAATGACAAATCCATTTGTGTTGAAAAATGATTTAGAGAGTAATATGTGTATGCTTTGCGTGTGGTTTGTGTTTAGATTGAAACTCCATACATAGTTTTTAGTAAACAATAGCCGTTAGAGTGTGGGATTTAAAAAAAACTAACAACACTGCCCGCTATGATGATCATTAAAAGTTAAAAGTCCAAAATAACGTTCTTATAACGCTTGAAAAACAGTGTTATCAGTCATGCTTGAGTCATAATACTATTACGACGTAAAGTATAAAAAAAACAATAGAAAATAAATATTCACACACAATTTCAAGAAACCCAATACACTCGTTATTGCATCATTTATTTTTGTACTTTGAACCCATTATTATTCTCCCCCAAAATCAAAATGACTTTGACTTCAATCACCCACATCGCACGCTACCCTCTATAGTTTGCACTCAAATTTTCTAAATGGTTAACCACCATATATTTTTCTCTATATTTTCTTACTAGGTTTAATACCCGTGTGTTACACACGGATATAATAATAATATAAAGAAATTATAACCATTATGTTTAACCATTTGTAAATATTTTATATTCAAAAATTTTACTCTATCAACTCATGCATGCATGGTTAAAATTTTCATTCAATTTTCCACCAAAACTTCTTATTGTAGAGCAAATATTCCCCCCAAAAAATTACCCCCTAAAACCTTGATTTATTAGATAGACTAGGTTTAATACCCGTGTGTTACACACGGGTTAAATAGTAATATTTATAAAGAAATTATAACCATTATATTTAACAATTTGTAAATATATAACATTTAAGGAGTTGGCTCCATCAACTTGCATGGTGAAAAATTTAGCTAGAATTTTACCTCCAAAACTTCCTATTATAGAAAAAAAAATCCCTCCAAAAATTGCCCCCTAAAAGTTTGATTTATTAGATAGATAACTCACTATAACTTAAAAAAACTTCAATGTGAAGAGTATAATTAAAAAAATAAAGTTGTTTTTATATAAAATGTAGTATTTTAATTTTTATGTAAACATACTAAATTATGTATTATTATTATGTTTTGCAATTAACATTACCCAAAGACTAGCTTACTCTAAACTCCAATCTCACTCTCGCATTCACTTTCTTCTTCCATTCGATTACGGAGGTTTGAAGGCCACTGGAGTGGGTTCCATCTCATCACTCCCCCCCCCCCCCCTCCATCGTGTCTCTATCCTGTCTCTAGTTTCATCAATTCAAGAATCATGATCAAATCTACGTGCTCAACTGCATTCCCGAGTCTTTTTCCAAAAAGAAAAATTAAAGAAAACTAAAAAAATTCATGTTTAAAGTTTAAGAAAATAGAAAGATATCAAAGAAAGAAAGATGTATCATACCTTTTTCTCATAATCTTCCAATCAAATTTGAAGGACATGAAGAATTATGAATTATTATTAATTATAAGACTTTACCATTTTACTGTTTTATACATAAGCACTTAATTGTAAAATTGTAACTTTATTTATTAATTTTTTCAACTCAAAAGTGACAAAAACAAAACAAAAAATCTTTAATTTCTTTTAAAATCTTATACAGAAAATTACATTATTTATTTTATTTTTCCTTCCTTTTTTTCTCTCGTTAAACTTTTCTCCCTCGTTTATTAAACTCGGAAACATATACCATAAGCCGGTCACTACACGAAAGACTAAATCAACAAAGGATGGTGACAAATCCATCACAAAGATTTCAAACACACTTGCATCATTTATAACTATTTATTCTTTGTACTCATTACACATTTCCCTATTGACTTGACTTCTTCAATCACCCACAATCTACGGCAATCTCTACACTCCCATTATCTTATTTGTAACTTCAAACTTAAACCCATTTCATACTTCTAAAACCACATCTTTTCATACCCTCAATTGTGTCACAAACATTACAAAAACTCACTCTTTTATTGGTGGGTGTTCACTATCTTCTTCACTTAGTCAAAAACTTCATCTCTCTCTCATGATCATGTGCATCATTTTCTTCTATTTGAAGAAACTTATAGGCAGTTAATCTTTTACAAACAGGTTGATCTTGAACTGACTAAAGGTGACTCCTTTTTCTTTAATTTTTTTCTTTTTTTACTTTGGTTTGATAGATTTGTGATTGGTTCAATCTGGGTTGTTTAACTTTATTGCAAATTTTGAGTTTTTGATACTTGGTTATGTGATGTTGTGCACAACTTTGGGTTTAAAATGTGTGTGTTAGTTTCAAGATTGTTGCTTTAAGTTAAGTCTTGATCATAATCATGTTTATTTTAAAAAAAAAGGCCTAGTTTTTATGAACTTTGTTAAGGGATCTTGAAATTGAATTAGTTATGGTGATTTGAATTTGTTTATAGTGAAAAAGGCCTATATATGATCATAAGATTAATTCATGAAAAAGAAAAAAATTTAATTTTTATGTTGTATAATCAAGATTTGTTTATTTCATCATAGACCTAAGTCAAACATAGTTTATATTTCCATCCATTTTTCAAATCTACAATTTGATCAGGGGTATGATTTTGATGATGAAAGTCATGAGCCTGTCATGTGTGTTTCTTGTTTCGCCATTTATTAATTTTCGACGAAAATATATTAATTTAGTAACGAACCAAAGAATTGACAATAGAGTGTAGGTAAACGGGCAACAAGCTGCGCCGCAACCCCTTTACAGTTTTCGACGAACATTACTTGTGAATTGGGTTAATGTCAGTTTTATTTCCAGTTTTGACAGTTAAGAAGCTATGAGGTGTTTTGGGTGCTCATACAATGAACAAAAGACAGAATCCCCGAAAACTTCAACAAAGTCGGTTTCGGTTCAGTCATCAAGTTCTATGTTCACAGACCGCGATGTTCGACGGTCTGGATCAGAACTAACGTCTCAGAATGTTTCTGATCGTAGCATAGAGTCGAGTGGTAGTTCAAATTTTCCTAGTTTTTCACAAAAACCAAGTAACCTTATTGTGTTCACATTTTCTGAACTCAAGGCGGCTACCAAGAACTTTAGCCGGTCAACAAAGATTGGCGAGGGCGGGTTCGGTTGTGTCTACATGGGTATCATTAAGAACCCTACAGATCCTACTAAAGCATTAGAAGTTGCTGTTAAACAGTTAAGCAGAACAGGATTGCAGGTAAGCTTTGTTTTGATTTTCGGGTCGTTTGCGATTGTTTATAGTAGCTAGTAGCTACATGGAACTGTAAGAAAATGTTATAATCAACATGGTTTGTTAATTGTTAGTTATATTGTGATAGGGGCATAAAGAGTGGATAACTGAAGTGAATGTTCTTGGAGTCGTTGAGCATCCGAATCTTGTAAAACTTGTCGGTTATTGTGCGGAAGATGATGAAAGAGGACTGCAACGGCTTTTAGTGTATGAATATATGCCTAATAGAAGTGTGGAGGATCATTTATATTCAAGATCCGGTCCACCATTGTCGTGGACCATGAGACTTAAAGTGGCTCAAGATGCGGCTCGTGGCTTGACATATTTACATGAAGAAATGGATTTTCAGGTATTTTAGAGTAAATAGTTTACAAATGGAATGTGTTACAAGACTAATGATGATTTTGGTTTATTGTAGATTATTTTTAGAGATTTCAAATCTTCCAACATTCTGCTAGACGAGCAATGGATTGCCAAGCTTTCGGATTTTGGAATGGCTCGGTTAGGTCCTCAAGAAGGACTCACACACGTCTCTACTGCGGTACGTGAGTTTTATTTTAGTAGGAAGTGGCAAACTGAGACGGGCAGGTTGAGCCGACCCACAAACACCTTTTGTCTGTTTTTCAAATGTGTATTATATTATCAGGTTGTGGGAACCATGGGATACGCGGCTCCAGAATACATCCAAACGGGTCATCTCACATCCAAGAGTGATGTATGGAGCTATGGCGTGTTTCTATACGAACTTATCACAGGCAGGAGCCCACTGGATAAAAACCGACCCAAAAACGAGCAGAAGCTTCTAGAATGGGTAAAACCGTACCTAGACTCCAAAAAGTTTCGTCTAATCCTTGACGCAAGACTCGAGGGTAAGTACTCGCTGAGATCCGCACAAAAGTTGTCAATTATAGCCAATAGGTGTTTGTCTAGAAACACTAAATCAAGACCAAAGATGAGTGAGGTACTGGAAATGGTTAACCAACTCGTCGGGAGTTCGTCACAAGGAACCATTCGTCCACCACCCAGGAGTCTGACCCCAGTGGCTGCTATGGAGCCGAAACGACCTTTCGTGGATCCCTCGCATGGTAAAAAGACGGTTGTGGACACGAGAGCTAAAGTTGAAAGACGGTCTTCTATGGGTAATCAACGTGCTGAATCTGCTTCTTTTTCTCGTCCAAAGATGGTAACATCTTGTTGACCCTGACTACAAATGACGTTATTGCCCCCATCGGTTCGTGTAAAAAAGACGTATATCAGTATATGAATGTATTTCGGTTTTTTTCTTTTTTATTTTTTGCTTTTGGTGTCTAGATATGAGTTCAGATTGTGTTCTTGCATGTCTTGTTAGACTCTAGATGCAGGTGCGAAGTTAGGGTCGTGTTTGATAAAATCTGCATACGCGATTTGTAGTTGTTTGATCAAATTCGCATATGGGATTAGTAGTTATTTCAGCTAGCGAAAGTCTTACCCAAAACCGGTTTCACTTGTGCCAAGTCATAATCATGAGTACATGACATTATCATACATCAATGGTCGTGAAACATGTGTTAAAATAACAAGTTGTAACAGTTAAGCGTCTCCGAAAAATAGCTAGATATATTGGAAAATCACATGTAGGCTCGTATAGATTTATACAATCATTCAACACATACAAAACTCAGTAACCTCTTCCTAATTAGAAGATGGATCATTCTACTACTTCCTGTCACTCGATCTTCTTTCCTCGGCTGCTGCCTCTCGTCGCCTCTGTTGCCTGTATGTAATTCATCCATCAACATTCACAAAGATTGAGTTGATAAAAACTTTGCAACATGTAGACTCAACTCACATAATTTTGGAACCTGACTCAAGGTCAAAGTGTCAAACAGTTGAGAACAGACGGGAAGATGAAATTTAGTTTAGAAGACTTACGCAAAGGCTGTGTACCCAGAGCCGGCAGATAAGAACGCTGACCCGGCACTTGATATAGGATCTTGTCCACTCGAATGCCTTCTGTCCCCGTCGACCTGATAAATAAAATGTGTATAGAAATTAGTTTATTATAGGTACTTTATAGTTAGTTTGCAAAGAGCGTATATAATAATACCTTATCCCACTTAGATTTCTTATTCGGTCTACCCTCTCGAGTCCCGGTACCAGCAGCAGCTGAAACAGGATTTGAACCACCACCAGCCACCGGTGGCACAGCTACAGATATAACACCAAACACCAATTATTATTATTATTATTATTAAAAAAGAGTGGACACATCATTCTCCGTTGTGTCCTTACCTGGAATTGGCATGACTTTTGGTGTTGGAATAGCTACTGCAGCCGGTGTTCCACCAGGCAGAAACTCGATCTTTTGGTTTTTCTTTCTCTCTTGCTCTTTTCTCTCTGCTTCCCTCTTGATATCAGCCTCTGTTAAAAAAATGAAATGTGAAAAAAATGAAATCAATATTGGGGTGGGGGGTCAAAAACTTTTACAGCGAATGAGTAAATTACCTATCTCATCATAATAATCAGCCTTGTCATAACCATGAGGATCAAAAACATCTTTGCTAAAGCAAGATCCAATCTGATCAATGTCCTGATAGGTGACAGCATGTAGCAAAAAGTCCGGGTTGCGATATTCTTTCCTATTGCGCACTTCCGAATTAAAGCTTCTCCCAGTTTTCTTTTTCAGCAAAAGGAACTTTGTAATCTTTTCTTGCAGTTCATCCGAGCACTTGGTCGCAGGAGGTGGCGGGAGAAACTTGTCCAATGGATCCATTTCCTTGTGGTCATCTTCAGTAGTAATATTAACAGCACCTTCAGCCTCTGCACATTCTGTTTCATTTCCCTTATTAATCAATGCATCAGATTGTGACTGATCGTATGATTGAGGAGGGGTTGATTGTGTGTTTGGTGTTATAGTTCCTGGTGGTGTTCCTGCACATGAAGAATAAAAGTACATGGTTAGTATTGAGACAAGATATTTTTAAAAACACAAAGTGTACTTGAGAGCTCCTAAATGTGAGAATAACTATCATTGAAACTTCATGTTTTTAATACATTAAGTGTGATCCTACAAACTAAGCGCACAACAGAATTCAAATTTCAAATCAAGTGGTGATGAAGTTGCAGAAGAACTTGGTCAAGGTGATTAATACTAAACCAGCACATGAACATTGAGCATTGGTGATATCCTGCCTCACATGCATTTTTTATTTTCTCAACTATTCATCATGAATCATATCATGTTGTCTTTATATTCAGCAAACAGCCAAGCATACTAGATTTTTTAAGCAGAGAAAAGTGGCTTTCTTTATCTTTGCACTGTGTGCCAAATGTTAACTTACCATAATTTCTGTACGAAATTTTATTTCTTTATGAGCCTATCATTATATCAGGACAATGTTTTACTGTACCTCAGGGGTGAAAAGATAATGCAAGATAGAGGCCCCTGTAATTTATACAAAAACATATGGCAGGAGATATATTGCAAACACATGAGCACATACCATTTACACTTTGAAGCTCTGCACCAAACATTACTCGACCTGCTGCTGCTACTTCCCCTTCCTGCATTATAAACCAAAAAAACAAGACATATAAAAAAAGAAGAGGAATGATATTGAAAAGGTTAAACCTATATATTTACTACTGAGGTCTGGCTTGTTGAAAAAACACAACAGCTAACCTAAACAGAATCTTAGGTTTAAAAAGCACGGCATGCCAAGGCGATAGGGTCCCAAGCCGAGGCACATAGCACACTGCTTTTCATACGGCACAAGATAATTATATATATATTTTTTAATTCCCATAGGTTTTAGCATCACCTGCACAAAATTTTTCTATAAAAAGCTTTATATATGATTTGATATATGAATAACCTATATGTATAACATCCCGAGGCACAAAAATCATCATGTACAGAAGGCGTGCCTCTAGACTAACAAGTTCAAATGTAGGTATGTGTGTATAGAAGTAGGTCTGTAGGTGTGAATCAAAAAATCAAAACTGTTGTATCAAGTGTTAAAAGTTCTTGAATCATAAAAAATGACAGGACCTGTTATGAAGGACTAGTCTTGCAACAACTGAGCATATTAGACTATTAGTTTTCAAATAGGTAGGAATGCACTTATACAAAAGTCAATCTCCTACATAAGAATGATGAACAGGTAGTGAGCAGCTGGACAAAACCATGTCTGGCAAGAAAGAATGAAACCCAATAAAGCAACAATTTGGTTGCCTCTGAAGAGTCAATGTAATACGATTGGTCAACCTACACGTCAACGTGGGAGAGGCAGGATTCGAACCTACGTAGAAAAACTTCAACAGATTTACAGTCTGTCGCTTTTGACCACTCGGCCACTCTCCCCTTCCCGGGCCGAGGCCCCCCTTCGTAGCTTCTGGCGAAGCTGCGAGTTCATGAGCAAGTGAATGAACGAGTCATGTTCCTAAAAGGAGTGACCCTCTTTCTTTTCTTCACAACAGACAACTACTGAAATACTATAAGACATCACATGTCTAATCTATATAAGATTGTAAAGCCACTTAATTAAGCAAACTGGGACAAAACTTTACATGGTTTCTTGATACCTTCTTAAGAGACAACTGAGTGATTGTACATTTGTACCCAGATAAAATTATTTACTAGTGAGTTTGGTACAAAATAGCATGTATGATCTTATACAAGAAGAACTGGATTCAAGTTACAGTTGTGGTATTGATAATGTCCGTACTCTGTGCATTGGTGTGAACTATGGAGCTATCTATCGGTTATTACACATCAAAATTTTATTAGCTATTCCATTGAAGATTTTAATGCGGCTGGTATAAACAACTGTTAACCACTGAATATATTTACTGTGTACTTATAATGATGCTAAGTTTCTGCTTCACTATATTACCTCAACTTGTACCGTTTTCATATAATTCATAAAGAGCTTGCTCCAAGCACAAAACATATTATAAAGAAGTACACAATCAAATGCACATGTATACAAGCAAAAGCACAAAAAAACATAACATTACCTCTGCTTCAGGCGACAACGCTGCTTCATCATGCCCATAATCAACAATGGTTAGAGTCCCCTTCCTACCTCTACTCGGCTCCCCACTAACAACTTGTGGAGCTGGAGGAATCGGCGGTGTCAAATTCTCAACATACACCGGCGTCGTATTATCATTACCAGAACCCAAACTAACCGGCTCAACATTGTTTCCATAGTTATAGCCACTATTAAGAGCCTCCGAGTCATCTTCTTCCATATTCACAACTCCCTCACTCTGCTCCTTATTCTCCTCCAAAACAATATCATTATCCATATCGTCCTTATCTACGTCCTCCTCCTCCATTTCGTCATCCTCATCACCGTACATAGAGAGTAGCGCAATACCTTCAGATTCCTTCTTCTTTGATGCCATCACAAGGTTAACACACAAACACTACAACTGCAGCAACTCCACAACCTGACAGAGATAACGAATCACTATCACAAATATTAAATCAAAACGCAATCCATCTGAGTAGTTCAAACAAGTGAACAACCTAATTCAATGTGAGTTTTTTTTATCAGTTCGTTTTAAATTGATCATTGAGCTTCTGTATATGTTCAAATTAAGTTCAGATTGTGATGTATGTGAGTTTCTAAGTTTCTAATCTTCTATCCATGTATTAAGAGCGAAAACTAAATCGAATCGCAAATGATGTTCGTGTTACATATTGAATGAGTGATAAGGTTTGATATGTTATACCTGAAATAAAGCGGCGTCGTTGGTGGTTCGGTGACGGTAATTGATCGGAAATTGGGGATTTGTGTGTGTGATTTTGATGGTGCAAAAGTGATGAAATGAAATTGAATTGTGAATTTGGAAGGGGTGTGTATTAGGGTAACCGTGGATCCAAACAGATACGGTTTAGCGGGTCATGGCTATGGATCCGGTTTTCTTTAAACCGATACCTTGATTTTAAAAAAGAAATACACCACGATGTTCTTTAAGTTTTAGCTTTCATTTTGTTAAGGGTCTGTGTTTACGTTTACGGTAAGCCATTTCAAATCTCGGGTGGTGTGTAAGTTTGGACTTTGGTGACATAAAAGTATTCATGTTAGTTCTCTATTTTTTTAGTATCGGAGGAGCATTAATACCGACAAAAAACACTTATTGATATTAAATACGGGGTTTTGATTTCGATGTAACCCTGATTCCTTTATGTTCTATCATATTCATGTGATGTAGTAGAACATTGTCTAAGTTAATATTTTGTTCTTGATTTGGATTGAAAACCAACAAATTCTTCCCTTATATAATCATATAAACCAACTATGTGTTTAAGGGCAAATGATTAATAAAATAAATAAATAAATAAATAATGACTAATATATATACACCATTGCTTTATATGAATCAACAACAAGCTACTTCTCTTTCATTTCTAGTAAAATCATTTGCAATTCATGAGGTTCACAAGGGATCTCAATGGCACCATGATTTCGAAAACCGTATTCTTCACCCGCCTTTTTTAACAACCTCAAGAAACTCGGATTACTTAGGCATCTTAGCTCAACCACAAACCTCTTCGGTTCTTTGCATTTAACTGCCATAACTGCAAACTGTCCTTCCTTTACGTCTTCGGGCACCACTTTCTTCTCCCATTTGTTTTCAAACTCGAATTCGACGTATCTCCATCCATGTAACATGCAATGTTTCATTGTTTTCATAATATACTCACATCCTCTTTTCCCACCACTCTTACTCTTGAATATCTTCATGTGGAGCTAATAACTTCTAAATGAAATAGAAAGAATGATGAGAAGATGTTAGTTCTTAAGAAGGGTTATAGATTTTTTAAGTAACAATGAAGATTGTTTTTTGTATTTAAAGTGATGTGTTTTGAGTGATGAAGGAAGTGGGAAATGAAAGGGAAATATCTGAGATAGAACCTGAACAAGTGTGCCATTAATGACATCAATGAATAATATGAAGAAATTATGGTTTTGGGTTAAGTGGTCCAACAATTTATGCATTAAATGTAGTGCTATTTGACTAATAAGAATGGATCAAGTCAAAAATGGTATCCTTCAAAGAATATGTTAGCTTTGTTTTTTGAGTTGGGATTAGGTTTAAGGTGGGATTAGGTGTGTGAAATGTGAAGGCTATTTATGTATTCAAACAATGCTACATGACACTAATGTAATGTGAAGTTTTCAAACTTGATGAATAGTTTAATAGTTTAAACGAGAGAGCTTCGATAATCCTCGGAAATTAGTGGGTTCAGACGAAATGAAAAAAATGGAGCAATATAATATAAACTAAATAATTCATACATAAAAAACCGTAATGGGACGACAATTGTTATAGAAATAAATAAAACAAAGTTATTGTAGCAAAATGATCAAGCTATTTAGACACATACTTTGACTAACTAACTATCGCACCTACTAACTAACCACGATTACAATTAGGGTTATTGGATTTAATCACCTTCAACTATTGGTTATTGGCCGCTGTCACCCTCAAGTATCACTTTGGCCAATATCACTCCCAACTAAACACTTTGGTGTCCGTATCACCAAAAGTCAACCAATTCAAGTCACTTTTGGTTAACTTTTAATTATTTTTTGGTTAGCTTTTGGTGTTACGGACACCGTATCACCAAAACTTAACCAATTCAAGTCACTTTTGGTTAATTTTTGTTAAATTTTGGTGATACAGACACCAAAGTGTTTAGTTGGGAGTGATATTGGTCAAAGTGATACTTGAGGGTGACAGCGGCCAATAACCAATAGTTGAAGGTGATTAAATCCAATAACCCTTACAATTACTAAGTACGAGCATTCACAGTAGGTTTTTTTTCCTTATCTTTAAAATTACACTAACAAACACTACATTTACACTACATTTCCTCTTTCCTTTCAATTAAATAATATTTTTTATACATTAATCATTACATTTTACCGTTTCTCTCTCTTCTACCCATATATATTTCCTTAAATTTACCGTTTCTCTCTCCTCCATCCATATATTTTCTCTCTCCTTCACTCACAACCACTCAAAACCATTCCATAAAATTTTACCAAATCTACTCACATAATTATACCAACTCCACTGTGAATGCTCTAACTATGGTCAACTAGTACATAACAAAAATCCAGGCTCTTGAGCGGGAGTGGGCACTGTTAAACATGTTCGCCATAAAAAAGTTTGTAGGTTCATGTTAATTTTATTTATTTTTAGTTTCTTTTATGTCATGACTAACATGAAAATAATGTTTGGTACAATTTGTGTTTTAAGGAAATAACATCTGTTTATTAAATTTTGTATATGACTTCATAAATTAAAGAGATGGATTTGATGGTTTCATGGTTTACAAAGAATGATATGCAAAAGAGCATTGTTTGATATTCATTATGTTGATTGGTTTTGGACCTTAAACAAATACCAATAAGTTGCTTGGTTTTGAAGTTGTAACAGATTAATTTCCTCGTTCTCTTTGCAGAACATCTAAACTCCCCACAAAACATACGTCTAAATTTACAACGACGTCCACCATGAGATTAGACATCACTCTCGATTCATACTTCTCTAAAAGAGCTATAACAGCTCGTTTGTCACTTGGTTTGATTATTGACAAACAACCGTATGCTAAACCCAAGAAAAAAAGCATAACAAGTCATTTATTCATTCTCCAAAAGCAAATTTGTCAAAAATAGCAACTTCTGAGTTAATAACAAACCAACTTCTAGTGGGCATTCACTCGAGTTTCACATCTCTGGTCGGGGGTGCCAACTGCAAATAGTAGAACGGTTCGGTTGGTTCTTCCCTGCATAAAGAAAACATGAAAAACAATCATCACCATCATTTTCTTTGCAAAATTCCAACATATGACATTGAGATTGACAAATTCTGTTGGTGTAAAAGATCAAAAAGATTATATTAAATAGTTCACACCCCACAACTACCGTTCAGTATTGTGACAGCCAATCATTATATCTAAGTTACACCTATAAATATACGAATACAACACAGAAGACGAGAACTCATACCCAGGTTTGGACTGCATGCATTGCCAGAAAAGCTTGAACGGGCCAGGAACCGTCTTAAACGGGTTGCCTTCAAAACATGCCTAAAAGGAAAAAAAAGTTACAAAATCTAAAAGAGTGGAACTGGATGAAAAGGTAACATAGTATGATCAATTATATGTTTTGGGTAATATAATATTTTTTTTCCTCTTATAAGAAGGTACCAACTTTCAAATTGTCTTGATACAAAAGACTCAAACTTTAAGAAATTTCTATCTAAGAGAAACCGATTATGGACCCAGTCTTGATTTCTTACATTGTCACTATGTAGTATGTAGTTACCCTTAACTTACAAGATTCCCCTTAATGACATCTATTGGCAGTTGAAATATATTTACGAGGGAAATATAATGCAACTTAAGTGCTGTAAAAGTTTAGTTGCTTAAATTCAAGATATTGCAGCGAGAGAAATTAGCACTCTTTGAACATACTTCAAAGCTACATAGATCATTGTGTTTTTCTAGATCATATACAGTCTCTAGTAGATTACGATCACCTTCCAGATTAAATAGTGAAATTAAATAATTAATGTTGATAGTTCAAACAAGCTAACTATTGTAAACACTATATAACAAAATTGCTCCGTAAAAGTCCAAATCAATTTGTATTCAGGTGGCTCTTACGTTTGCTTATTAAATCATTCAAAGAACCATATAACCTAAAAACTTGAGCAAATTAACATTTCACACATCGATTAAGCTAACAACAAGCAAAAATCAAGCAGACAAGGGATTGACATTAAGAACAACCTAAATGTGCATCAAAATCCAAGTTTGTTTTGTGAGATCAGATATTAAGATGTGCTAGATTTTAACCTTAACTTAATAATGCAACTCTTACTTTCCAGATTAAACATGTTCATTTATCTTTCAGTGATCGTTACCTACCCTGACTTAACTACAAATTCAAACGGGATGAAACGACAATTTATCTAATTAAATCTCCAGCAAGCATAATTCGCTCAAATAACATTTCACACATCAATTAAGCTAACATCAAGCACAAATCAAGCAAACAAGAGAGTGAAATTAAAAACAAACCTAAATTTGCATCAAAATTCATGTCAGATTTGTGAGATCAGATGTACTAGATTTGAACATTAACCTCATAATACTTCAGTAGTTGTTATGCACCCTAGCTATAACTTCAAACAAATTAAAACAGCAGTTTATCTAACCAAATCGCAAACAGATATATAATTCATTCGAAAAATAAACCTAAAACCTAAAAAATCGTTGACGAATTCACATCGATTTCAAATCGCACAAACGATGAGAGATTAAAATCAAGAACGAACCTACTATGCATCAAATTCAAAGTCAGCTATTTGAACATTAACTTCATTATGCATCTGTTATTCCTGATTAAACAAGTTCGTGTATACTTCAGCGATAGTTATGCTTCTAGCTACAAATTCGAGCAGAATAAAGCCTAAAACTATCTCAATAAACCGCAAATAAGCAAACCTAATTGACGCATCAATTCCAAAGGCGTAAACGATGATAGAAGATTAAGATTAGGAAGTAACCTGAACAACATCTTCAACACGATCGTTGCATCGGTGAGCTTTGGGCTGACGAGTGTCTCCTTCGGGTCTTCCCCATGGACTTTCTCTCCGAGGCACTTCTCTCTCGCTCATCTCTCTCGTTTTTCTCTCTTACCAGATGTAAATTTGGGATCATCATCATATCTTATTGTGTACCATTAAGAACCGAGTCGGGTACGAGACAGGGTTGCGGGAATCAAATACAGATAGGATCGGGTATTTATCTAATATTTCAAGGTTTTAGGGGGCAAATTTTTAGAGGGAAATTCTTTTTGTTCTATAATAGGAAGTTTTGGAGGTAAAAATTAAATTGAATTTTGCACCATGCATAAGTTGATGGAGCAAAATCTTTAAATTTTAAATACTTACAAATTTTTAAACATAATAATTATGATTTCTTTATAAATAGTATTATTTAACCCGTGTGTAACACACGGGTATTAAACCTAGTGAAACTGATATTTTTAATCGCGTCTAGGTAGGGATCGGTATGCGTTTCAAGGTTAGGAACCGAGTAGGACCTAAGGAGCAGGTAACCCATCGTGAGACGAACACGACATGTGTTAATCCATATGTTTTATTTTTATTTGCATGTTGAAAATTATTATCTAAATAAATATTTATGTTCAAGCTTTAAAAACTAATGTTCATTTCGTTTCATTTTTAAAACCTAATGATTACACATTTTCATATTAAAAAAACTCATAAAAGTAAATCTTTTAGACAAATCAACTCATGAACATGTTACCTTGATCCAAACATGATACAACTTATGAATATGTTAGATCCAAACATGACATGTTTACTTGTTTAGTTAAACGTATTTCACGATTCAACTAATTGCTAGTATAAAATTGTTTATACCGATCAAACCGATAAAATCTAAAACAATACTCTCTATTATTTTTATGTGACCTAGCTATTCTCATCCTCCCTCCATGTTGGCCATAAGATTTATATTATACTTTAACTTCTATTAAAAACATGTATTTATTTAAATTGAGCAAACTTAAAAATCTTTAGTACTTGTTTATGTTTGTATTAGAACTTTAAACTTTTGTTAAAGACACTTGAATTGCAAAAGAGAAATATGAACCCCACTAAGAAAAAGGAAAACCTTGTATAACAAAAAAAAATAATAAAAGGCAAATGTATAAAAAAACTATATACAAGAAAAACTTCAAAAATTTCCGGTGCCGGGACTTGAACCCGGGTCTTTCGGGTGAGAGCCGAATATCCTGACCAACTAGACTACAACGGATTTGATGTTACATGATCACAAGCCTAATTTAAATCGACCATATTATTTAATGACACACTCGTTGTTTTCAAATTAAAATGAAACAAGTTTTGATATAACGCCCGTGATCCTTTGTGTTTGTTGTTTCGGTAACCATGCGAATTTGTTCATAATGCGTTTATAACTTTGTTACATATATTATATTATTAGACATAAACATGTTGTGTTCACATGTGATGTGACATGTTGTTATTTCGTTACATGCATTATGTTAAGGAGGTCAACTCAAAACTTTATATATTAGACGAGTCAAAAGTGACGTTTACAAACTTTAAGTGGTGACTTTTTAGTTTTTACATTGCTCATAAATATAAATAAGAGTCGATGACAAAGTCACGGATCATGCTCTTTAATTTTGCATACAATAGAAAAAAAACTTTAATTAACTTGATTTTAGTCCAACCGATATTTTAAGAAGTTGCATCCATATTATGCGTAAGGTGAGTGTTGTGTGTGCTATAGGGGTCGCACCAAGTGCCGCATAAGCCACACCCATTGCTCCATATGCACAACGACTTGGTGTGAAAAGGGGCGAGGGTACCGGTGGTGCATCCGCGTCGATACAATGGAAACCGACACAACAAACCATCATGGAAGAAGTCGCCCTAGCTCTAGCATGGGTGCGAATGAAACCGACACAATAAACCATCAACCCAATATAAGAATTGGGCTACATGTGCATCAACCCCAACCCATGGCCCAATATAGATCCAATTACAACTAAAATAATAGCCACCAAAACCAACCACTTCTTCTCTTTTCTCACATCGAAACCCTAGGGTTAGGGTTTTCAATTTTCACAACATTCATCATCAAAATCTTCAAATTCGCAGCTGCAGAAGGTAAAATGGGAGGCAAATGTCCACACAGAAGAGTGAAGAAGAGAAGATACTCACACAAAACCTTTCGTCTCGCTAAATTTCTCGTCAAAGATATCCTTTTTATCGATTTTTTTTCTCAATTTAACTGAAAGTTATCGTTATTTGATTGTTTGTTTCCATTGACTTGATGTTCGTTCTCACGCGATGATGCTGTGTATGATGAGCTTAAAAAACCAGAAAACGAAAGATCTGCGTTGCCGTTAGATGAAGATTTGCCTGGAATGGGTCAATTCTATTGTTTACACTGCGAGTAAGTTGCTGAATTGTAAAATTTCATATTGTGTTGATTGTTTCGTCATTAGGTTTTGTTGATTGTGTTTTGATCATGAGATGTTTTGTGTTTCAGTCGGTATTTTGCTAATGTGGCTGTGAGAGATGAACATTTTAAGACGAAACGACACAAGAAGCGGTATGTTTATTGATGTTTGATGTTGTTAATTGAGCAAATTTGTAGCTTATTGTGGTTATGTTTTCATAGAATGAGCATTTAGTAGTTACTAGTTAGTACCGAGTAACGAACCAACATAACAAAATTGGTACACTGCATTTTGTCTAAGTTTCATATCGGTGTTAAGTGGTATTTGAGTTATTTTAAATGTTCTACATTTAACACTCTATAAATGTACTTTAGTATGGATTGTGTTACAGATTTAAAACCTCAGTGAATTTTGTCATGTTAGTAGGCTGTGTATGTAAACTCATCTTTTATTGCTGTTTGCAGCTTGAAGACGATGGCGGGTCCTGCACCACATACACAGCTCGATGCTGATTTGGCTGCTGGAATGGGCATGCCTGATAATGGTCCGAAACTTATGTCAATGTGAGAGTAGCTTTGTGTATTTTCTTGGTTCAGTTTTGATAAAAGTCATAGATATGTCAAACATATGTACTAAATTTGGTTTTTTAATGCTATGTTAAGTTACTATCAATGTCTTCTGTTGAAAGCTCCACTCCTTTTGTTTTTAGCCAAGTTTTTGTTCTTCACTGATTCGGTGCTAATTCGGATTAAAACGGGTTTGTTCTTTTTGTGGTAAATCTTGGATTTGTTTAAAGGTTTGTTCAAAGATGTTTAGCATGGGGATGTTTCATCTTTTTCTAATAACAATGTTATTAAGGCCAATGGTCTCCAGCCTATTGACATGGTGTTTAAACCCGTGACATGGGTTCAAGTCTCATAAATCAGAGAGTATGTGCATTTTAAGAGGTGTGTGTGTGAAGCTAAAAATAAGAAGGGAGAGCCAAGTGAATGAACAAGAACAATGGGACCATTGGTGCAGTTTACTCTTTTCATTTTAGTAAGCAAATATTATTATAAACTTAATACAAGTGGTCTTACATATGTTATTTGTTATTGCAGTATATATGTTTGGCTTGTATCAGTTTTCTGTGACCTATTACAAGTTCCAACTGTTTTACCATAAACAATATAAACTACACAACTACTACTTACCAACATAAAATGAAGGTACATACCAAAAAAAAACAGAAAAAAGTACAGATTCATCATCTTGTTTTAGATTTGTGTTGTTGAACTTGAACCAACCTGCACAACGTTTACAACTTCATGCCCGTGTGAGAATCTTTGTAACTGAATCATCTTCGCATAACATCCGTCTACATGATTCTTCAACAACTGTGAGTGTGATCCTTGTTCCACAACTTTCCCATCATCAATAACTGCAATACAATGAGCGTTTCGTATAGTTGATAACCTATGTGCAACAACAATCGTTGTTTTTCCTGAACATACACGTTCAAGTGCCTCTTGTATGCACTTCTCAGATTCTACGTCAAGTGCACTTGTCGCCTCATCTAGTAGCATGATCTCGGATTTCCTTAAAAACGCACGTGCAATGGCCACACGTTGCTTTTGCCCTCCTGACAATTGCACCCCTTGTTCTCCCACAAACGTATTATATCCATCTGGTAACGAAGATATAAATTTGTGCGCATTTGAGAGGGTGGCAGCTTCGATAATCTCTGCCTCGGTTGCTGACTCGTGTCCGTAAGCTATGTTTTCGTAAATTGTGGTTGCGAAAAGGCATGGTTCTTGTGGGACTGTGGCAATGTGTCGGCGCAAAGATTTTAGGTTATATTTTCGGATATCTTTTCCGTCAATCATCACACGCCCATACGATGGCTCGTAGAATCTTTGTATGAGTGCAATAACTGAGCTTTTCCCACACCCACTTGACCCGACTAGGGCCAAAGTCTTTCCGGCTCTGGCCCGTAGACAAAGGTCATGGAAAACTTGAATGTCAGGACGAGAAGGATAAGCAAAATCGACATGTTTGAGTTCTATTTCTCCTCTGAGACGGTCCGGGACCGGGACTGAGTCGGGGTCATCCGACTCAATCTCGGTTTTCCGGTCAAGAAGGTCAAACACAGATTTCATGGCTCGGCCACCTTTAACAAAATCCGGAGCCAGGGTCAGGGTCTCAGCTGCACCATTAGCGGATACCATGAGAACCATGAACACACGAATTGTCTTCGAGAAATCCGAGATCCCATGCTTTACAAGCCACGACGCGTACCAAAGTCCAAGCGCGTATGAACCATACAACAAAAACTGAGCCACCCCGAACCCACTTCCGGCAATCTGTCCTTTCCAAAAGCATCTACGAAGTGGCCTGTCAAGACTTGCTGTAAAAAGGTTGACTATTTTCGACTCCGAGTTGAATGCTGCCACTGTTCTCATATTCGCCACCGCCTCTCCGGCGAGCTGCGTGGCTTTAGCGTGTGCACCTTCCAAGTCACCGGAGAATCCTTGCATAAACATTTTCTGCTCAAAATATCAAATAAAGCAACACAAAAACTCAAAGTTAATCAATCTTGTTAAACAATGGAGCAAAACAATTTAAGAAATGAAGCAAATCAACAAACCTGCAAAACAGTTGCTGCAACCACCAAAGGAAAAACAGCAATCAGAACAAGTGCAAGCCGCCACTGGAGAATAAATCCAGCAGTGCAGGCAACCAGCATTAGTGCAGAGTTCTGCATAATCACCGAAATGCGATCACCAATCGCTGACCGGACATTATTCGCGTCTAAACTCAACCTAGCAGCGACTCGTGAGCTTTCATTCTCCTCCTGATCAAACCACGCCATTTCATTCTTCAAAACTGCTGTCAACATCTTCTCTCGAACACGTTTAGTCAAGTTTTCTCCAACAACATCCCAGAAATAATGCTGCAGCGTGTTGAAAATAAGTGCTGCTGATGACACTCCGATCAACAGGTAACAGTATTTTCCGATTTGTGTAACCATGTATTTATGATCCGGATTGTAGTAGACGCTTAAAACGGCGCTTAGTACGTAAGCAAAGAATGCGCTGAGTGAACCGCAGATAACTGAACCTACTGAGCCGATTAAAGCATACGTCCATTCTGGTGAGTTCATTTTTGCGAGTCGCCAGAAGGAACTTGCATGCTCTTTGAAAGGAAGGTTCTGTATCCGGTGGTTCTGGTATGGCCCGTCGAGTGAGAGGCTGAAGTCGGAGGTTGAGAAATCGGATAACCGACGGGAGTATGGTGATCGGTTGTAAGATGAGTTTCTGGTCATTATTGGTGAACTCACTGAGTTTCTTGCAGTTGAAGGCCTGAAAAACAAGAAACAGTTAGAAATTTAAACACATCTTTCCAAAGGTTGTCTTTTAATGGTCAAACCGTTAACTAACCCTCGTTACAAATTCTGTGTCACAAATGACAGTTTTATAGTTAAATTGTTTGACCTTAAAAGTTAAGTACCTTGCACTGCTTTTTCTGGCATTGTTCATAGCAGTTTCATTAGCAACTTCTTGCATCTTTATAAGCTTAGCATAAACACCATTTTCCCCTTTGGCAATAAGATCATCATGAGTTCCTATTTCCAAAACACTACCTTGTTGCAAAACCGCCACGAGATCCGCCTTGCGTATGGTGGAGAGACGATGGGCGATTACCAGAGTTGTCCTCCCGATCATAAAACGGTCTAACGCCTCTTGTACTAGTTTTTCTGATTCCGAATCTAAAGCACTTGTCGCCTCATCTAAAAGCAAGATTGCAGGGTTCTTTAACATTGCTCTTGCTATTGCTATTCTTTGCTTTTGACCACCAGATAACTGTAATCCTCTCTCCCCAACCTGCACATAACATTTTCGTAACTGTATCTTGACCCAAGTCACCCGACCCGGCATTTGACAATTCATCTTCATTGTTTGACTTTCTACATCAAACTTAGAATATTTTAAATCTATGATCATGACATAGAACTTTACATCATCAATGATAATTCTCTTTGATATGGCAAGTAGAATGGATCCTTAACCCAACCCGAATGGATCTTGACCCGACCCGGAATTTGACATTTTTTTTCATTGTTTGACTTTTCTATGTAATACTTAGAACATTTGAAATCTGTAGTAATCACATAAACCTTGCATCATGAAAAATAATTCCTTTTGATATTTCAAGTAGAATGGATCTTGGGTCGATCCGGCATTTGACCTTTTTTTCATTGTTTGACTTTTCTATGTAATACTTAGAACATTTGAAATCAATGGTTATCACATAAATTTTGCATCATGATTCATGAACAACAAATTCCTTTTGATATTTCAAGTATTTCTCTCTTTATTGAGTTTTCTTGACAAAGTAAACCATTTCACATCAAGTTTGAAACTGTAAGTAGTATGTTTGACACCTAAAAGTGTAATAAATGCAGGTAGTTTGTTCTACAGATGGTCATTCAAAGGTTTCCTTTGAACATGGTCTTAGTCAAACAAAATCTCTGAGAACTGTCAGTCATGTGGGGAATTCAATATTTATTATTTTTTATTATGTATTTTTATATTTATTTGTTTGTTCTTCCCATCCAGTGATGTTGCAGTTAGGATCTTGTTTCTTGCATCAATTTGCACATGCAATGTTGACCCAAAGACCATATTGTAACTTCTAAATTAATGCATCCCTTGAAAGAAAACTTCACCAAAAGCTAGATTTGTTTTTTGACTAAGGTTTTATTAAAGTTCAGATCTTTAGGATGAAATATAAGCAACACCAAAAGTTATCAACCTACAAATGTTAACATTCAAGAATCAAGATCAATCACTACAAATGTTAAAACTTTAGAGTGACTGAGGTGGGGGCATGCTATGACTGACACGGGTCGGGCTTTAAAGATCAAAATGACCAAAACATTGTTAGGTGGGACCATACTATGAGCAACATGGTCCGTTTTAAAGCTTAAAATAACTATAATACCCTTACACCTAGATGCCAAAATGCCTAAACATTCAAGAATTAAGATCCATCGCCACCAGTGTTTAAAAGATGAAATTTACCCATGTGGCCCCAAAGGATGAAGTGCACGGGCCGGGTTTAAAAGATTTTAAATGACCAAAATGCCCTTACCCTCGGATGCTAAAGGTTTGAGTTTTAACTAACTTATCAACGTAGTATTTGACTAATTGACTAACCTGAGTATCGTAGGCATCGGGTAATTTGATAATGAATGAGTGAGCATTGGAGACACGGGCTGCTTCCTCGACCTCAACCATGGATGCATCGGGCCGACCCAAAAGTATGTTTTCTTTAATGGTGGTTGCAAATAGTGCGGGCTCTTGGCTAACCAGACCAATTTGTTGCCTTAACCATTTCAGATTTAGTCCTTTAATGTCATGCTCATCAAGCAATACTTGTCCTGTAAACAATTAAAAAAAACATTTAATCATTTACGACCCAAATCTTGTACAATGTGCATGTAGAGTTGTACAGTTTCATTACCTGAGGTGGGATCATAAAACCTTTCAATGAGCGAAACAACAGTGGATTTTCCTGAACCACTGCTACCAACCAAAGCAATAGTTTTCCCAGCAGGAACACTTAAAGTGAAATTGTTTAGAATTTTGACATCTGGTCTTGAAGGATATGAAAAGTCAACACTTTTCAACTCTAGTTGACCCGAAACTGAATCCAACTCCAAGCCCGATTCGCAGTTTCTATCAACGTTTGGTTTGTGATCAATGATCTTAAAGATTTTAGCTGCGGCTACTCGTGCTTTTGCAAATGCAGACATACTTGGAGCAGATTGGCCTAATGCACTGTCAAATTTGAAAATTTGATCATTAGAATAGATAAAGATTGTTTTTTTCAATGGTTTAGAGACAGAAAGAGGACTTACAGTCCACCAATCATGACTGAGAACATTGTAGAAATCGCAAGTCCGCCATTGGTGTAATGGTTTCTAACAAGATAGCCTCCATACCATAAAAGAAGTGCATAACAACAAAAGACTGTGAAATAAGTTGCTCCTAATCCTAATCCTTTTGCAAATCCACTTTTGTATCCAAGCTTTTGTGCAATCTTTAATGCTTCAGAGTAGGCTTGTAATGCTCTAGATTCACCAACGTATGCCAAAACGGTTCGAATTTGTGCGATTGTCTGCATTTTTTGACAGCTAAAGTAAATACTCAGACAGTAAACAACAGTTTGAGTTCAGCTCAAGTTCAAGCAACATCCACATGGAAAGACTGGTTTAGTGATTTTCTTTAAATTTTTTGGATCAAATTCAGCAATACTGACATGGAAAACCATTGAAAAGTTTGATTTTTTCGCGAATTTAGCTCAAATTTATAGACGCGTCAAGGAAAAACAGAGGAAGCTTGAAGTTTTCTTGAATTTAGTTCAATTTCATTCACACCCAGATTGAGAAACAATGAAAAGTTCAATTTTTTCTTAACCGTAGCAAAACATGGGATTATTTATTATTTTCTTGAGTTTAATTCAAATTTAGAAATATCCAGATAATAAATAAGATGAAAGATTGATTACATATCATTGAAAAACAGAGGAAATTGTTAATTTCTTGAAACAATTTGTTTTTTTTACAGAATTAGATGAAGCTCACCTGTTCAACAATGTTTCCAGCTTCTGAAAGAGCTTCTTGGCTTTTAGAAGACAATTTAGCCAAAGTTGTCATATGAATAGCTCCAATTATAGCAATTAAAGGCACAACAGCAAGTGTCACAAGTGCTAATTGCCAAACTGCTGTGAATCCCACCACAAATCCAGACACAAATGTAGCCAAATAGTGTATAAAGTTTCCTAACTGCCACACACTCACATAATTAGCACAAAAAAATTTGATGTAATTGTGCTTAATCCAAAACCAAAACTTGATCATTTAATACCTTTTCACTAATTGCATCTTGAACAATAACAGCATCAGTATTAATAGCAAATACAACATCTGAAGTTCTGACTTCAGTGTCAAAGAACTGAATGTCTTGACTCAATGCTGCTTCAAGATATTTGATCCTCATTTTTGTTGATTGTCTCTCTCCTGTCCACATCCAACATGATATCTCTGAAAATTAAGATATACATACACATGTCAAATTACAGTCATTTTCAAGAATCATTGATGAAAAAAATGTCTCTAAAAGGTGAAAAAAGTTAGCACAAACACCTGCCCATGAAGATGCCCATATTGCAGCTCCAACTATAAGAAAGTAATATGCATACTGCAAAACCCAACAAGAAAAAATCAAGAAGTTGAAAAGGAAATGAGAAAGATCAAAACTTTAAGCTGAATGAAAGTTGCCCTTAATGCATACTACAAAACCCAACAATAAAAAATCAAGAAGTTTAAAAGGAAATGAAAAAGATCAAAACTTTAAGCTGAAAAGAGTTGAATTTAGAGAAAATGAAAGTTGCCCTTAATGCATACTGCTAAACCCAACAATAAAAAATCAAGAAGTTTAAAAGGAAATGAAAAAGATCAAAACTTTAAGCTGAATGAAGTTGAATTTAGAGAAAATGAAAGCTACCTTAATGCATACTGCAAAACCCAACAATAAAAAATCAAGAAGTTGAAAGGAAATGAAAAGATCAAAACTGTAAGCTGAAAAGAGTTGAATTTAGAGAAAAAGAGAGTTGCCCTTAATGCATACTACAAAACCCAAGTAGAAAAAAACAAGAACTTGAAAGATAATTTTTTTATGAAAAAGAAGTTGGATTGTGAGAAAAAGATTGTTACCCTTAACACTTCTTCACTCATTTTATCAATGTTATTTGAATTGGACCCAAATGAATTGACAAGATCAGCAAAGAATCTAAGAAAAATAGGCAAAGAACATCCATGAACAAATGCACCAATTGTACCAATTCCCATCAACACATAATCTAAACCATCTGCAAATCTAAACAACTCCCCAAACCCAACTGAAGCATCCTTCTCTTTCTCTGCATTTTTACTGTTTTCTCCTTCAATTTCCATATCAGTTTCAGTTTCTTTGTCTTCTTCAGTCACTGATCCCAAGGGTTGGTTTGGGTTGTCAAAGCCAAGTTCAAAACTTTGCATTTCTCAACATTTACACTTCTTCCTCTCTTTATCTTCTCCTGAAAGCCTTTTGATACCAATTTTTATATATTTTATATTTCTTATTTTTTTATACTTATTTTGATTCTCTTTCTCACTCACTCTACACTTTCTCTTTTGTCTTTTTATCTTTTGTGTCTAAAGACTTGGATCTCTGATTAGTTTCTTTTTGGGGGATTAATTTACTTTTAGAATAAAAAGAAAACAATAGTCCCACAAAGATTCTTTCTCACACTTGATGATGTATAACAATTGCAAAGTACATACATCTATGTATGGAGATGACATGGTTAAATTCAACAAAAATGTTTCAATAATTCAATATTTGATTATTATATTTTATAAACCATGTGTTTAGTTAGATCATCATTGGTTATTTAATGAGTGAGTTAGTAGTGTTGTACAACTAGAATTCATTAAAATTCTTTAAAAGGTTATTAGTTGTCAACAATGTCATTTTCTTACTATTTAACATTTAAATTAAATTTTCACCAAGTAAATTAAAATAACTGTGTTTTCTGTGGTTACTAAAGTTAAATCTTGTTTAATCTTTGTATATTAATAAATAAGTAATTGGTTTGTCACATGTCATTCTTTAAGATAGTTCATCTCTAATTTCCGGTTTTACGTTGAAATTTCTATAAATCAATTTAATTAAGGGTAAATTGAAAGTTATGTGTAAATATCAGAACAAAACTTGAAACTTACATTTATTCTTTGTAATGAGTTACATATATTATTAATATAACAATATATATATGTATGATTTTGTTTGAAATGAAATGCAAAATGAGTTGTATATGGGAAACATGGTTTGATTTGTTTACTGTTAACTGCAACGGTTTTGGTGGTTCTTACAAAAACAGTGTGGGAAGACAGCGAAAATGACGTATGATGATAGAGGATTTTGTTTTTTGTTTTCATATATTCTTGTTTTTATATATGAATTTTGCTCAACTAAATAAATAAATCTGTATGGTTCAGAGCCATCATGATATATTTGAAATGTTTATCTTATGTTTTTATATAAAAAATTTTAGTGATATCAAAAGAATTAAATTTTAATTTATGTTTAAAACGTATTTCTAAATAAAAGGCTATATAGGCCCCCGGAAGCTTATCACCGACAACCGAGTGGGCAAGTGGAAGTGAGTAAACGAAACATCAAACGTATTTTAAAGAAAACTGTCAGAACTAATCGTAAGGAGCGGGAGTTAAACCATAGAGTTGTAATTGTGAATTGTATTAGATGAACAATAAGGATTGTACATGAGAATATATAATAATACAAAATACATCTAGGCCCCTCTAGATTGCACAAATAGTAACCCTAGACTAATACTTGAAATATGTCTAACATCCCCCCGCAAGCTAAGGCCGAGTAACGACCTGTAGCTTGGACCGCAAAAAGATATGACGGTCGGTAGCCAAGGGCTTGGTGAAAATGTCAGCTATTTGATCACCAGTGGATATATATTGCACTTGTAACTTTTCAGCAGCAACTTTTTCCCTGACAAAGTGGAAATCAACCTCAACGTGTTTTGTTCGAGCATGAAACACAGGATTCGCTGATAAGTACGTTGCACCCAAGTTATCACACCATAAAGTGGGGGCTGACTTTGTGGGAATACCAAGTTCACGTAGGAGAGCTTGTAGCCAAGTAAGTTCTGCAACTGTGTCAGCCAGGGCCTTGTACTCTGATTCAGTGGAGGATCTAGAAACTGTGCGTTGTTTTCGAGCTGTCCATGAGATTAGATTAGACCCCAAGTAAATGGCAAATCCCCCAGTGGATCTTCGATCATCTGGACAACCAGCCCAGTCAGCATCAGAGTAGGCTTGAATATCCTGCCAATGAGCATCTGTGAAAGCATGTAGAGTAGATCCAGATGCTCGCTTGATAAGTAGCCCATGATTGGAGGTGCCAAGTAGATAACGTAAGATACGCTTCACTGCAGACCAATGATTTTCAGTTGGAGCATGCATGAATTGACAGACTTTGTTGACTGCAAAGGAGACATCTGGTCTGGACAGGGTAACATACTGTAAAGCACCAACCATTTGTCTATATTTGACTGGATCCGAGAATGCCGGGCTGTCATGTAGAGATAATGGGTTGGATGTACTCATAGGTGATGGAACCGGTTTGGCGGCGGACAACCCGGCTCGTTGTAAGAGCTCCACAATGTATTGTCTCTGAGACAACATAATGTTCTGACCTTGATGTACTACCTCAATGCCCAAGAAATAGTCAAGTGTGCCAAGATCCTTGAGGTCAAAAGTGTTGCCAAGTTGAGTGATGACCTGATTCATTGCTGCAGTGTTGTTGCTGGTGATGATAATATCATCTACATAAACTAAGAAGTAGATGAGTGTACCTCTTGAGTTGTAGATGAAAAGTGATGGGTCAGTCTTAGAACCTGAAAAACCCAGCCGTTGCAAAACAGTAGACAATCTGTGAAACCAGTTTCTTGGAGCTTGTTTGAGGCCATATAGAGATCTGTGCAAGAGGCACACATGGTCTGGTTTGTCAGGATCTACAAATCCCGGTGGTTGTTTGAGATAAATTGTTTCATGTAGATCACCATGTAGGAATGCATTTTTAACATCCAACTGACGTAGCGGCCATTGATTTGTAACTGCTAGTGACAAAACAGTTCTGATGGTGGCTGGCTTAATAACAGGGCTAAATGTTTCATGAAAATCAATACCTTCTTGTTGGCTAAACCCTTTTGCAACCAATCTTGCTTTGTAGCGATTTAAGTCACCATTTTTGTCATGTTTTAACCTGTAAAGCCACTTACAATCAACAACATTAGTGTTAGAGACAGGTGGAACAAGAGACCATGTACCATTCTTTACAAGCGCATGATATTCTTCAGCCATGGCTTGACGCCATTCTGGATATTTGTTAGCAATGGCAAAGGATGTGGGTGTGGTGGTGGGAGGTGATGTGGTGGTATGAAAAGCGGATGGATCAAAAGGGACACGAGGTTTTGGATGTTGGCGAAGATTGGAAGGTCTAGGTCTTGTTGGTGGAGGTGGAGGAGGTGGTGGGGGTGGGGGGCACGGTGGTGGAGTAGGAGAGTTATTTGATGTGTTCTGTTGGACTGGCGTTTTGGGCGGCGTTTGGCAGGGAGGATTGGGCGTTTTGGACGCTGGTGGGGTAGTGGGTGGCGTTTGGGTGGGCGTTTGGCAGGGGGTTTTGGGCGTTTTGGACGCTGGTGGGGTAGTGGGTGGCGTTTGAGTGGGCGTTTTGGGCGTTGGTGGGTTAGAGGGTGGCGTTTGGGTGGGCGTTTGGCAGGGGGTGTTGGGCGTTTGAGACGCCAGGGGTGTTTCAGGAGAGGGGATTGGGGGGTCGGGTAT
This sequence comes from Tagetes erecta, assembly GCA_030867185.1. Lineage (NCBI taxonomy): Eukaryota > Viridiplantae > Streptophyta > Magnoliopsida > Asterales > Asteraceae > Tagetes > Tagetes erecta. The sequence goes on along the minus strand of CM061489.1, from coordinate 1,078,189 downwards.
AAATGAGGTGTATGAAGGTGGAGGTGGGCTGGGTGTTTGAGGTGTTGGTTGTGGTTGAAATGGGAAGTGATTTTCATTGAAACGCGCATGTCGTGCAATGTAAAGGCGATCGGTTGTGGGATCAAGACAACGGTATCCATGATGATCGGGACTGTATCCAAGGAAGATACATGGGGTAGAGCGGAGATCCATTTTGTGTGGATTGTATGGACGAAGGTGGGGAAAACATTGACAACCAAAGACTTTAAGAAATGAGAGATCCGGGTGTCGTTTGTGAATGATTTCATATGGAGATTGGTTGGAGTTGGAACGAGCGGGCATGCGGTTTATTAGGTAAACCGCGGTGTCGAAAGCAAAGTGCCAAAACCTCGGTGGGGCTGAGGATTGGGCGAGTATAGTAAGACCTGTTTCGACAACATGACGATGACGTCTTTCGACAATACCATTCTGTTCGCTTGTGTGTGGACACGAGCGACGATGTGTGATACCGAGACTCTTAAAGAAGGTTGAGAGATTGCGAAATTCTCCACCCCAATCTGTTTGAACCGTTTTGAGTTTGGTGTTAAATTTTCGCTCAACCATTGACAAAAATTGTTTAAATGTGTTGTAAACATCAGATTTTTGCTTTAGGTGAAAGATCCACATGTAACGTGAGTAATGGTCAACACACAACATAAAGTAACTATGACCATCAAATGATAAAGTGGGTGCGGGACCCCAAACATCACAAAATATTAAATCCAAAACATTTGAACTACGAAAAGATGAATTGTTCAAAGAAAGTTTTGTAGACTTTCCCATATGACAAGAATTGCAAAAAGAACTTGACAAATTATTTGAAACTGGAAGATGATAATTTGATAACATGGATTGTAGAAGACGATGATGTGGGTGACCCAGTCTTTGATGCCAAACAGTCGACGAAGCACGTATGGCAGAAAAGGCTGTCTTATTGATGGAGTGAAGCTGTGGAAGGTTGATAGTGTAGAGTCCATTGTTACTTGGGCCCGTGAGGAGGGTAGTGTGTGTAGATATGTCCTTCACAAGAAAGAAATAAGGGTGAAATTCAAAGAAAACATGGTTGTCAAGACAAAATTTTTGGACTGAAAGTAAATTCTTTTTGATTTGTGGGACATGTAGGATGTTAGCTAAGGAAAAGGTTTTGTGTGGTGAGTGAATGTGTGAAGAACCAATATGGAGAATGGGTAAACCCTTACCATTGCCAACATGAAGAGCGTCATCACCATTGTATGCTTCAGAAGTACCTAAGCTTGCAAGGTCCGGTGTAACATGGCTATTGGCACCTGTATCCGGGAACCAAGTTGAGGACGAGGAGGATCTGTGATCGGCAAAGTTAGCCGATGGCTTTGCACGAACGGTGGATGGATCCCGATTTGGGCAATGAGATGGGATATGGCCAATACCACATCTGTTGCATGTTCCATAAACAGTGTTCTGATTTGATGCCCATTCAAATTGACTTCGGTTGTTGTTGTTGCGGTTGGTAGAACCGCGTCCACGTCCTCGGTTGTTGTTGTTGTTGTAACCACGACCACGATTGTTGTTTTGTGGTGGTCGGTAACTGTAGTATGCTTGAGGGGGTGTATTGGTAGTTGTGAGTTGGTACCCAAATTGTGATGCAAGTTGCTGGATGGCAGAAAGTTGAGTTGGTGTTGGGTTGATGGATGTAGAAGTGGAGGGTTTGATTTGAGTGTCGGTGGTAACATTGAAGGCTAGGGGTGGGGTTGATGTGGAGGTAGGTTTGTTGATGAGGTAATCATGATCAGAAAGTAGGCCTTGAAGTTCATTAAAGACAATAGGAACCTGTCTAGCAAGGAGGTTGGACTTCAGTCCGTTGTATTCTTCACGTAGGCCAGCAATAACAAGCATAACTAAATCTTTATCTTTGACCGGTTCCCCAATGTTGGATAGGGCGGTGGCATACCCTTGAGCCCTTGTAAGATAAGCAGATGGTGTTTCATCACCTTTCATCTCAATCTTCAAAAGTTGTGTTTTGAGAGTGAATTCACGTGAACTTGTATGAGGGGCATATGCACGTTCAAGTGTCAACCAAAGTTCTCGTGCTGTGTTACCTTGGATGTAATCATAGGATGCTTCAGATATGGTGGATATCAAGATCATGCGTACATGGGCATCATTACTTACCCATGCAGTAAAATTAGGGTTAGGTCGAGTGGTGAGAGTTGGCGGCTCCTTGTCGGTAGCAGGTGTGCTAGGGGCTCCTTCAATGGTAGGAGATGGACAAGGTATTGATCCATCTATGTAACCAAACATATTGTTGGTAACAAGGAACGGTGTGATCATAGTTTTCCAATGGCAGTGATTGTTTGGGTTTAAGGTGAAGGCAAACTTGTGTGAATTGTGGGATGTTTTCTCTTGAGTTGTGAAGGTAGCAAGAAGTGCCATGGCTAAGGGTATGGTTATGGTGGTGGCGGCGGAAGTTGTGGTGGTGGTGGAGGATGGTGACGGCTGAAAAATATTTTTAGGTTTAGGGTTTATGGACGGCGGAAGATTTTTAGGGTTAGGGTTTGCTTGGCTCTGATACCAAGTTAAACCATAGAGTTGTAATTGTGAATTGTATTAGATGAACAATAAGGATTGTACATGAGAATATATAATAATACAAAATACATCTAGGCCCCTCTAGATTGCACAAATAGTAACCCTAGACTAATACTTGAAATATGTCTAACAGGTTAGATAAGTTAGATGATGCATTATGGGTTTTTTTGCGCTGCCTGTAAGACTCAAACTAATTCTACTCCTTTTCGAATGATTTACGGCAAAACATGTCATTACCTGTTGAGCTTGAGTATCGTGCTTCGTGGACTTTGTAAACGGTCAATTTAGATATGTCCACAACTTAAGATCACCGGTTTCACCAAATTCATGAGTTGAAGGAGTTAAAAGAGATCACGTCTATCCTTATATAATATAGCAAAACAAAAAAATCCTACGTGGCATCTTTTCATAGCCTTTAGCTTATGTGACATTATTTGAGATATTATCTCACAATAATGATTTTTTATTTAAAATATGTATATAAAATTTATTATAATAAAATTAATTACATTTTTGGTCCCCTAATATTTTGAAGAATTCTTAAAAATTTAAGAGTATTTATATTTTTAACCCTTTACTACAAGTGGTGTACGTGAGTCGGTTTATATTTGATAGGATTTAAAAATGAAACTTATAGATAAAGTTAATAATAACATACAATTAAAGACCTTAGGTCCTGTTTGGCTTCCTCTTAACCAGCCTCTGAATCTGAGCGATTCAGAGGTTGCCCTGGTTAAGAGCGTTTGGCCAGCCGGACAGGTCTGACCGAATCAAACATGAGGTCTGAGCGAGCAGCTGAGCGATTCAGACTTTTTCCAAGTCTGAACGAGATCTGAACGAGGTGGTGATGAGAACAGCGACGACCTGTGACCAAAAGATGACCAAATCGAGTGAGTTGTGATAAAAAAAAAAAAGAAAAAAAGCTTTAGGGGTGAAACAGAGGGAGCGGCGATGATGAAGGTGAAGGAAGCATGTGTTGATGAAGGTGTAGGAAGCAAGCGATGATGAAGATAACATGCGATGATGAAGGTGAAGGAAGCAGGAAGAGCCGGCGATGATGAAGGTGAAGGAAGCAGGCGATGGTGAAGGAAAAGGGGGGCGGCAATGGTGAAGGTGAAGAAGCAGGGAGAGAAGGAAGGATGGATTCATGAAAAATAGGGTTAGGGTTAAATATTTATATATATATATATATATATATATATATATATATATATATATATATATATATATTAGTCCAAAACCGAGTTAAAAAAACAAAAACGAACCGCGCACGGGATAAAATGAATGCAATAAAATTTTTAAAAATCTCATTCAGATGTTCAACCAAACAGAAACTCTTAACCATTCAGCACTTAAACATTCAGACATCTTAACTATTCAGACCTCTTAACCATTCAGCACTTAACCATTCAGCATTACCAAACAGCCCCTTAGTGTTTTATAAATATACATAACATTTTTATATGATTTTTAAAAAGAAATAAACTACACCATAAAACTAAGCACTTTCTTCTCTTTAATTTGAGTATAATATTGCTATACTAAAAATCTAATTTTTAAAAGCTTCACTTGAATTGAGTTCCCGAGCGTAGCGCGGGCACTAAACTAGTATATATATAAAAGATACAACCATTATGAAATCTAAAATGTACGAAGCTAAATATTTATTCATTCCCACTTACATTTAAATAAACCTAATCTCCATCATGATACAAAAGGAAAATGTATATATGGATATCTAGTTTTGTATCATTAGCAACTCATTTATATAAAATTTTCATCAATTTATTGGAGACCAATACAAACCAAAAACTCCAAACTTTAAGTTGGTATTGCAACCTGGCAAAACACCCACACACATCTATGTATGTAGAGGTATATGCATATATATATGTATATATATATAATATATGCATGTGTGTAGATAAGTATTTGTGTGTACTTGTGAATGACAAAACTACATGCATATGCATATGGTGGTTGATTGAAAGTAAAAGAAAAGTGCTCATGTTTGGTTGGAATCCATTTGTCTTGAGAATCAACCAAATGACTTCCCATTGTCCTTTAAAATATGAAAAGAAATATCATTAATGAATGATGAATCTATATGGTCTATTCTTGAAGGATGGTTGCTTAGACTAATCGTCAATCAGAATTCGTTTGATGGTACTTTTGTTTTTTAGATTAGATTCGAAAGACTTTTTGTTGGAATCTAATTGAAAGAATATATAAACAAAACAATGTAAGTAAATCTTGGTCATAAAGATTAACCACCTCAAACTAGTTATATATGCTTAAAAATAGTTGTTATGAGAATAGATCAATCGTCAACTATAGTATGGTTATCACTTAAAAAAATTGGTTGCCAACCTTAGGGATTAATTAACCAACTAATTAATCTTGATTTAAACAACTTTTTAAGCTTCCAACACAAAGAAAACATTATTAGTTGTTTGGGTGAAGAAATCTTTTCTTTCATTATATTATATGTTAGTAATTTTTGGCTATTTTGTTTAAGTATATTAAGATTGCTTATTTTAAACTAGTTATTCTTAATGAGTTTATAAATGCACGTTTATTATTAGTAGTATTATAATAAAATAAATATTTTTAGTACATTAATTATCTATTTTTTTAGAAGTAGAGTGTAATTGTTTGAATAAACAATTCAAGCCACTCCTATATAATTGAGACACAAGGTATTAAAAAACTAGGTGAGGGGCACATGTTGGATAAAGGTGATGGTGAAATGTTGGAGGAAACATTGATAGAAACCACACTTTGTCATTGTCCACACAATTTACTTTCAACACATTCAAGTAGATTAGTTACTACTTGTCACCCTCCCCCCCCCCCCCCCTTTTACCTAAACAAAATTTTGCAATTTCTTTTATTGTATTTATTTTCTATATTTTGCAATTGTTTTTATTGGTTTTTTTGGAAGACATATATTGTTTTATGCTATTCTAATTTCTATATACACTTTACACTTTGTAAGAATGAAATCATCCATGATCAATATACTCAAAACATATGTACATGACAAATTAGTAGGCTAGATTAGTTATAGAATAATAGCCATTCATGAGATACGTTAATTTTGATCTGTCTATTTATGAATAAATTGCTTTTAAAAATATATTTTATCTTTAACGAGTCAAATAAAAAGTTAAAAGAGTAAGGACAAAAGGCATCCAAAGTATTTTTTTTAATATATTTCTCAAATGCAGAAATGCTTGTTTATATTTTAAGTACTTGAATGTTTTTAAAATATAAACGTTTTATTTCTTTGATTAAATGTTTTCAGCTTTTAAAAAGCCTGGCCCAAAATGATCCAGAAAACGACCCGTCAGTGAAAGCCCAGTCCTTTTACAAACTTTATGGGTTGATTGGGCCATTTGAGTCCTAAAAGCCTCCTGTTGTTTATATTATATTGTTACTTTTATGGAAATAGATTTTTAACGATTTGAATCACTAGCGAGCCCATCACCTGATTACTTCCGTTCTGTAAGCATGGGATGTTAGAACTGTAGGCTAACAAAAGCTCGTACATTAATTCGTTTTGTCAATCTCGATTCAGAGACCACCATTAGTGAGAAAACTCTATGACCCAGCATGAAAGACTGGAACCTCATATCAACCACTTGTGTCGGAGATTATTCGCTTACGTGGCCACGTTGGTTGATGTACACATTTTAAAATAAATGTATATCATATCCTTATATAATAAAGCAAAACATAATTTGTTTATGTGGCACGCACCGTCTAAGGGTGTTTAGCTTATGTGACATTATTTGAGGGTTTATCTCACAATAATAGTTTTATATTTAATAATTACATTTTGGTCTCCTAATGCTTAGTAAAATCTTGGAAAAATTATAAATAGTTACAAGTATGAGTCATTTTATATTTGATAGGGCATGAAAACGAAACTTATATATAAGTTGGTAATAACCTACAATTAAATAACTCAGTATTTTTTATGCATACATAACTTTTTTATATGAAATTATATTTTTTAAATTACACCATAAAATCAAACATTTAATTTTTCTTTAGTTTGAGTATAATATTGTTAAACTAAGAAATATATTTTTTAAAATAAATCATGTGTTTCGGTTTTATCACGGTTTTATCTTAAAATTAATTATAATTATTTGGGATTTTATTAATATATCCTTAAAATTACCATTTGAGTGTTATTTACCCGAGCATAGCGCGAAAACTAAACTAGTTTTACAAGTGATTTTATTTCTCAAATATAATTTTGGCAACACGAAGTGATAATTTAGAATTTTTGGTGTAGTGATGTCAACTATTCCACGTGTCACCCAACGTGTGGCACAAGACAAAACCATGTTTGTTTCTTCTCCATCACTTCATCATCCCCAATTTTTCACCATCAAAATTTTCTTCTTCTGATCTTCAATGGCTGCTTCTTCTTCATCTTCATCTCTTTCATTCTCCACATTTCCTTCCACTTCTCGCTTCAACGACGTCGTTCCATCACCTTCGCCTTCCTCAATTCTGCACAGATTCTCCGATCGCCACTCTCCGTCACGTTCCGTTTCTTTCTCCGTCAAATCCTCCACTTCCAGCAACTTTTCCGGCGATGATCCGTTCGGTTTCTATCCTTGGGAGTCACCTGCCGGAGATAATGGTATCAATTCGATGTTTTAGTTGTGTTATACTTGATTACATCAATTCTAGATTAAATATATGCTAGCAACATACACGATCATGTAATTTGATTACATAACCTCTATAGGTGTAGTTTATTCGATCTAATTGAGAATTTCCCTCGATTAGCATCAATAGCGATATGAAGTATCGAACATTTGAGAAACATATGGATATTTTAGCTGAATCATTTGAGAAACATCCTCGATTACATCAATTTTAAGTTCAATATAAGCCGGAATCATAACTACACCAGTAATTGTGTAATTGATGTCGTTTTATTCTCTATAGGTGTAATTTTAGCAATTTAGCTTAATCAATTGTGAAACATCCTCGATTTTTAACTTGTAGTAGATGATCTGATTAACATCTGTTCTGGTGCTGGATTTGTTTTTGAGTTTATTTTATGAGTATGAAGTAAGAGGCAACTTTTCAACTAGTGTATTGATCATAGATCATGGTTATGGATATTTTATTTCAAGTTCAGTTTTGATGAGAATTTTGGAGAATTGTGGAAATTAGGGCTTTTATTGGTGGTTGAATTTCTGTGACAGACTACTGAACCTTTGGTTTCTCGTTAACACGGAAAGTGAGAATTAGAATGCTGCACAGATGATGATTATGTTCAGAGATATTAGTATTATCATTCTTTAGCAAATTGCATATGATTCTTAGAACCTTAACCGAACGTCTTATTGTTATTATGTTAGCATAGAAAAAGGAAAAGGAAGCTAGAATGTTGCATAGATGATCAAAAGATATAATGACTCTTAGAAACCTGTCCAAATATCCTATTGTTAGTTTGCATTAAGTTCAAAACTTTTATACATCCATCATGTGTCAAAACTCAAAACTTTTGGCATCCTTATATGTTAAACATTATTTAATAAAATTCTGAGTTTAAAGATGTACCTGATACATTTACAGGTATTGAGTGGGAACAGCAGGAAACTATTACGCTGTTTACTGCTGACGGGCTTGTTCAAATTGGAGGATTAATGGTTCCCAAGCGTGTCTCTCCATCACAGGTCTGTTCAAGATTAAAACTCTCTCACTTTATTCTTACTATATGTCTTTCATTAGTAGACGCTGTTAGGCTGGTTTTGCATTATTGTTGATGTTGTATCAAAGTTGAACACCACGCGATGATTGATGTCTTGCCATTAGTTTACTAGGGAACGTACATAAACCTAACCATGTACACTCCTAATTGCATATTTTGTAGTAAGTTGTTATAGACCGCGAATTGGAATGGGTAGGGAACCTTCTAACTCGCCTTACCCATTTTCTTTCTATGGCCAAGTTTATTTAAGGAATAATCTGATCAGTGTTGTGGTCCTTGGGTTCAGAAGAAGCAATCAAAGGTGAAGACTTCCCCAAGATCACAACAATTTAAGGAAAGCAATTACATGGATCCAGCCCAAGGCCTATGCCTGGGTGCACTCTTTGATATTGCAGCTACCAATGTAAATCTTCACATTCTATCCGCCAACAATTTCTTGATTTTTTTAAACAATCTTATAGTGTAAGTTTGAAATGTTGGCTTCAGGGACTTGATACGGGCCGAAGACTTTGCATAATTGGATTTTGTCGTTCTATTGAGATGTTAAGCGACGTAGTCGAGGACACTGTTCTGGAGCATGGTGGAGAGGTATGTACTTGTATAGTTGCATTGTACAAAACCTGGGCCTAAAAAGCCTGGCTCTTGATCAGAAGAACCGTGTCTTGGTGGTCTATGCATCCCAGATGCAAACTCTTTGTTTTTCTTTCACCTATGTAATTTCTTGGAGGGTCATTCAATACAGAAACATTTTCAAGTGGAAGACTGCTAGAAGCCTAGAACACATAAACACATGTACATATTGCTTTAACCGTCAAACATAAAGTGGTTACCTTACCGCATAATTGCCTCTCTTCTCTCTCTCATTATGTCTAATCAACACTATGTACAAGTGTTTATGTGCTCCCTACTTAAAATTAGTTCTGTATTGAATGTGCCCCTAACTACATAAAATTAATGTAAATTTTATTTAAATATCACATCAGTCATTGCCAATCTAGTTTATTCAACTACAACTTGCAGAAAGAATATATAATTATATATTACCAAGATTGATGTGAAAATACAAAAAGCAACCGTTTGCGTCTAATGAGTGTTTTTTCAGGCTTCAGGCTTTAACGGGCCATTTAGGGTTTACTTTTGTGTGTTGATGTCAGGTTGTTGCAGCAGAGAAGGCTAGTAAAGGGGGTTTAAATGAAAAGTTAAAGATGACAGTTGCTGTGCCACTACTTTGGGGGGTTCCTCCGGCGTCCGAATCACTTCAGATTGCTGTTCGTAGCGGTGGAGGAATTGTTGACAAGGTTTTCTGGCAATGGAACTTCTGGTAAATCAGTTTAAACTAATTATCTTCTGTACATAAATTGCTGTATAAAACTTATGTTGTATCATTACTAACAATAAAAAGTGTATATCTAATCATTCATGTGAATAAAAAAATTGATTTAAGACAATTACTCTCTTTCTATAATAATCATCTTTTGTTTGTGTTGCTGGATTTTTGGTTAAGACATGTGGCATGCCATGTCAATCACTTTTGTCAACATGACGGTACTTGTGGCATGCCACATCTTCACACTTGCTTATGTAGTGGTACACATGGCATGCCACATCATCAAGCTCTTGTGTGTTTATCATTGTAAAAAGCATATATTGCTTCAGATGTAAAAAAAAATTAATGTATGGTTTAGGTTAAGTTATTTAATAACTAGGTTAGTGACCCGTGGTATCCACGGGCTGAAAAACATATACTTTTTATATTAAATAGAGAAGTATAGGTTTAGAACTTGTAGTCAGTAACTATTATAAGAACCTTTAAATGATGGCAAAACCAGATACTTTCAAAACAAATACCAAATTAACCAAACCCAATAAATTCAATTGAATTTAAAAAAATATTAGAAGACTCTTCTTTCTCTTTTAATATATATATGAACTCTTCTTTCCATTTAACCAACACTTTTAAGCTTCCAAACATTTAACTAATTTAACAACAGTTCAAAGCATTCAATAGAATACAACTAAGACCCCAAAAACTTTGATTGATTTATAGATTATCCTCTAATTAAACATGATTTTGACTAACCCCATTCAGTTGACTTCAGAAAATGACAACTTAATTGCAAGAAAGTAACAGTAAAAGAAAAAAGAGATAGAATGAGATAAGCACCAAGCAATGGTGGAATCTGGTGACTGAGTAGATATCATATGGCATAACCAAAACCCTGTTGAGCCTCAAATGCATAAATCTTTTGTTCAGAATCTGTTGTACAAGCATAGAAACTGATAAATTATAATTAGTTTATCCAAATAGTTCTAAGATTTATGATGAAAACAAATAAATAGTTCATTATGGTTTAAGTGTAAAAATGGTGTCATTGTGTAGCATTGTGTTTGAACATTTGAGAATTGCATCCTACTTGAGATCAACCAGCAAGAAATAAATTAAAACATGTACAACACATACAAATCGATGATGAATAACATAATCCAATCATAAAGATTAAAAAAATACACATACATGGATTTCAAGAATAAATTGACCTTGAAATTCATACTCATTCCTTGTCAACTTGAAAAGCAACCAATTACTTGTGATTTGATCTATTATAAGCAAACATACATAAAAACTTAGACCCAAATCCACCATTACAACCTGATGCTACATTGACAAATTAATATCAGTTATTAACCAAATGAATATAAGAAACACATATCTACGTGTGCATATTGATTATAAAAATTAAACTTCATATAATCACTTTACACACTTCAAAAAGTTGAACTAAAGCCAAAAGCATCATGTTTTGATTAGCAACATACTTATTTAAACTAACATAAATATAAATAGTTGACATAACAAAGAAAATTATAGACTAAATATTTATCCATATAAGTGCAATAAATTAAAAGCAAGTTACACAGTAGGTTCTTTCATTCTTAACAACGTCTTCATATTTAGTGAGGATAGCACCTTTTACATATATATAGATCCAAGGAGATAATTAAGCATATCATCCATAATTGTTTGTTGTGATTAAGTTTCCCTGAACACAACCCAAATGGAACCAACAAATCTTACGATCTCCCTCTTTATATCTATCTATCAGAAGATTCAAAACCAGAAAAATATGAAAGCCGTAAAACCCAACGCTCAAAGAAAACAACAATAACATTTTTGTCCTTCAAAATACCTCAAAACTCAAATGACAACACCATATTGCTCAAGTTATACGTCACATATAAGTATAGATTAAAAGAACTGGTATGATCATACAAGACCATTAACACAATGCAGTGAACCTTTTAGGCACACAAATCAAGTAACAAATGTAAAATTGCACCTACAAATGGAAAACAACACGATTCTTAAAAATAACTAAATAAAAACCCAATTTCATCTGTGAAACACACCTGATTCTATGATAATTGAGACCGCCCCATTGAACCCTTCATCTTCCTTTCTATTGACAAAGTTCAAATCACAATTTCATCTTGTTGCGATTGGAAACTGTATAAAAAAACAATATTAACTAATATTTATTCAGAAACTCATCAATGAACGATTGGCCTTAAACAAAAATCAAAGATGCGTGAAACCATGTAATTGAATTAATCGACAAATACTGTTTCAGAATGATTCGATTGAATGATCGATTGAATGCTTCTCCGGCGATTGTGACGGTGGCCATACGACCTCCGGTGATGGGATGACGTTTGAAGATGCGTATTTGGGAGATGGTTGTTGGTTTTGTATTGGCGGAGGAAGTGGATGATGGAGGAGTCGGCGATGCCAGTGCCGGAGCAGATGAGATGATGCGACGTTGGTGATGATTCATAAAACGGCTGAGAGAAGAGAAAAGAAATTAGGGTTTTCTGGCATGGAAAATGAGAGACTACGGGTTGTGTGTCTATTAAAAGGATCCGACAAATACAACCCATGGAGCATCCGCGTGAAACAGCTGAGATTGAAGGAGGAGATGACACGTAGGATTTTCTTATGTGGCAGTGATGTGGAAGGTCTTAGAAACTGCCATGTGGCAGTGAGTTAGAGACTTATTAGTATAGGTAGATGGTTTGGTTTAGTTTCTTTGCTTTCAAATAGTTGATTGTATTGATACAACACTAATCCTCCGTACATAGACTTACCAATCATCGGGTCATTCCGTCACGTATTAACAATTTGTTACCACATATAACACATAATCATCTTCATCTCTGGTCAGAACGACATTATACTCTTACAATCCTAAATAAGTGCAATCGAGATCAAGACAACAAACAAGCGTTCCTTGTCCCTCACTCCCTTTAATCTGTTTGTTTAATCTGTAATCCTTAATCTGTTTGCAATCTACTGATTGAGATAAGCTTTTGTTTAAATCTTTTAATAATTGGCTTAATCTGTTTGCAATTTGGTAGCCAAGCCTTAAGCTTTTGTTTAGCCTAATAGTTGGTAATTTGGTATTCAAGCCTAAAACTTTATTGTTTATTTTGCGGTAAGCCATTAGTCCTACGGCCTAATAATTACCGACCAGACACCTACGAATAAGAGGTTACCATCCAAGTCTAAAAGCCAACGTGTAAACAAACTAATACTATAGACAAAAGAAGGATCAAAATATAAACACAGACGTAAACGAAAAGAGAAACCTTCCAACTTTGAAATTTCAATGTTGAGACGGTCAAGTTGGACTTTTCAATGTTTTTAGATAAAGCTTTGTATTTTTTTAATAATAAGCCCAATACTGTTCAATTGCTTCATTTTTTTAATATACAACAGCGAAATATAATTATGATTTATGATGAAGATGACAAAAACTAAGGGGGTGTTTGTTTTTTTAAAAAAGGTCTTCTTGACCTCTTATGTCTGCACGGAGAAGACCACGCGCAGACGTTTATGTCTGCAGACTGTTTGTTTTTTGGAAGACATTTCATTAAAAAACGTCTTTCCGTCCTCTTTTTGGTGCAGACATAAACCTATGTCTTTTCACCTCTTCTCTTCTCTTCTATTCTCTCTTCTTCTTCTAAAAGCAAGCATATCTTCTTCCACCTCCTTCTTCCTCTTCCAGCCAACATCTCCACCTCCGCCGCCGCTTCATTTCAGCTGTCGCATCACCACCTCCGTCGCCGCCGCACCGCCACCTCCGTTGCCGCCACTTCCTTTCAGGTATCAATCAATTTCTTGTTCTTGATGTTGTTGTTGAGTTTGTACTTGATATTCATATGGGTTTTTTGTTTAGATTTACAAAATCACGTTTTTTTGTCTAGATTCATGGATGAAAAAGGATAAAGTGGACAAAGTTGGATTTCACTTCTTATAATTAGTGAGAAGAGTGGATTCTTGATCTATGTTGAATTGAAAAAAAGATAAAAGGGAAGAATGGGTTTGATGAAGTAGAATGGAGAATGAAAAGTGGTTCAATGTGTGTCTACATATCTGACTTTTATTTAAATTTTTTGAAATGGTTATTTCTTAATTGTTTTATATGCTTGAAGCCAATGGTTAATTGTATGAGTTTAATCATTTGGTTTGAATTTAGTATTTGGTTATTAACACTTCTTTGCTTAGAATATGGACCTTCTTGTGTTTTTATTAATATGATTTTTGTGTTATTGTGGTCTTATGAATATTATTTAAGTGTAATAAATTAGTTTATTTAATTTCAGTTTATTTCAGTAGACTGCAGAAGTTAAAAAAACAAACAGTCTTCTTCTTGCAGACTGCAGACGTTTGGTCCACCTCTTCTTCTGCAGATGTCTGCAGATGTGGTCCGCAGACTGCAGACATTTTCCTGCAGAAAAAACAAACAGCACCTAACTGATGATACTAATTAGCACAGTCATGGTTTATACTAAGGGGACGTTTGGTTCGTGAAATATATAATAGGAGCATGTATAGACTATAGAGTAAGTATTGGACGAGACAAACGGAAATCACAACGAGTCGGATAATGTGTATTTTTTTAATTGTTTTATACAATAATACTATATTCATTTTAAATAAAAGAAACTGTTAGTTCCTATGGTGTATTTTTTATTAAAAAATGTCGTCTATAGTGAAGACTATGAACGACTCGCTGAATCCTATTAAAATTTTTCGAATGGATAACTCGTTGAACCATACTCGTTTATAACAATTCTATGTTCGTTTATATAACAATACTATAGTTGTTTATTAAACAAACGAACACAAACAAACTTTTCTATGGATATCGGTGAAGATTTTAGTTGCAGCATCAAGAATGGACCTCTCAAAGAAGAGTATATAAAAGTTTAAGAATCAAAAGAGTTGTTGACTTGACTATTCACATGTACAACCTTTTCTCTAGGGATGGCAATAAAACCCAAGCCCGATGGGAAAAACCGAAACCCGAAGTATTCGGGCCGGGTAATGACCCGGATTTTCGGGTATGGGACCGGGTATGGGATTTGTTTTTTAAAAAAATCCGGGTTCGGGTACGGGTATGGGATCATATGAACCCGTCCCATACCCGGCCAGTGTACCCGGCCCGAAGATATATATACATATATATATATATATATATTGTTTTCCTTATATATAATCACTAATCTTCTTTAGTTTTAGCCTTTAGCTAAACTAATATTTTTAATATGTTTTATATTAGATATGAAAGCAAGTGAGTATCTTTGTTTTGGTATTTTTTCATGGATCTTTTTTTATGAACTAGTATAGCTTGTTTTGGAAGATGAACTACTTACTCGTTTTGATATTATTTAGAGAGTGAATCATCTTTTGATATTTACCACTATTGCTTCTTTAAATTCATATATCATGAGAATTTATTTATTAGGATTTGATACATTTTATTATGTATGTATGTATCATTTTTATATTGTGGAACTAATTGACGGGTATACCCGATACCCATGGGTATGCCCGATACCCGACGGGTAATTACCCGATTGATACCCGATGGGTATTGGGCCGGGTATGGGACTGGGTTTTACATTCGGGTATGGGCCTGGGATTACTAATACCCGACCCATACCCGGCCCATTGCCATTCCTACTTTTCTCCATGATGTACAACTTTATAACCAAAGCACCCGCACCTATAAATTTCACACAAGTTCCTCAGTAAATCCTCACTAACTTGGAACCAACCAAACCATATTTTTCTCATTCTTCCTTAACAATAACATCCCAGCGATCAACAGAGATGGACGAGACCTTCCTATACACATCCGAATCAGTGAATGAAGGACACCCGGACAAACTTTGTGATCAAGTTTCCGACGCCATCCTTGACGCGTGTCTAGAACAAGATCCTGAAAGCAAAGTAGCCTGTGAGACCTGCACAAAGACGAATATGGTTATGGTCTTTGGTGAGATCACCACAAAGGCTAATGTAGACTATGAAAAGATAGTCCGTACGACTTGCAGAAACATCGGCTTCACGTCTCCTGAAGTCGGGCTAGATGCTGACAACTGCAAGGTTCTAGTCTACATCGAGCAACAGAGCCCGGATATCGCTCAAGGTGTACATGGCCACCTCAGCAAGAAGCCTGAAGAAATTGGTGCAGGTGATCAAGGTCACATGTTTGGTTATGCAACTGATGAAACACCTGAGCTTATGCCACTAACACATGTGTTAGCAACTAAGCTCGGAGCTAAACTAACCGAGGTTAGAAAGAACAAGACTTGCGCGTGGCTTAGACCTGATGGGAAGACTCAAGTGACGGTTGAGTATCGTAATGATAACGGTGCTATGGTTCCAATCCGAGTTCACACCGTTCTCATCTCTACCCAACATGATGAGACCGTGACTAATGACCAAATCGCAGCTGATCTTAAAGAGCACGTGATCAAACCAGTGATTCCATCTAACTATCTTGATGAAAACACTATTTTTCACTTGAACCCGTCTGGAAGGTTTGTGATCGGTGGTCCCCACGGTGACGCGGGTCTCACTGGAAGGAAGATTATTATCGACACGTACGGTGGATGGGGAGCTCACGGTGGTGGTGCTTTCTCAGGGAAGGACCCGACAAAGGTGGACCGAAGTGGTGCTTATATTGTTAGACAGGCGGCTAAGAGTGTAGTGGCTTCAGGGCTTGCACGGAGATGCATTGTTCAGGTTTCTTATGCTATTGGCGTGGCTGAACCTTTGTCCGTTTTTGTCAACACTTATAAAACTGGAAAGATTCCGGATAAGGATATCCTTGTTCTGATTAAGGAAAATTTTGACTTTAGGCCGGGGATGATGGCTATTAATCTTGACTTGAAAAGGGGTGGTAATTACAGGTATCAGAAGACGGCTGCTTACGGTCATTTTGGCCGTGAAGATCCTGATTTCACCTGGGAGGCACCCAAGATACTTAAACCTAAAGCTTGAGTAAAACCACACTTTTACCGCTTGATTCGGTACCAAACCTGAATACATGTCTCCTTACCCCGTCCTGAATGTTTTCGGCATGAGGTTTTTCTAAGGCTAGAATTTTATCAAAATGTTGTGTTTTTCAGTATAACTCTATTTTGTTTAGTTTGGTTGGAAATGTGTAAGATTTCTATTATATATAAAAGCCCGTATCTTTTGTTTTCTCTATTTACTCTTTGTTGATTTTGTTATACAAACCGATACATATGATATGAGTTGGGGAAAATGTGCAATTTAAGAAAGTGGTGTGAGAACCGAATGGTTTCATTTGATTTAAAATACTTATTAGGTTATGAAGATTACATAAATAGAAGTGAGTTACAATGTACCATTTTACTGAGGCTACCTTACTTAGGAGTGTAACCACAGACGGTCATGCAGCCTCTCTTCACCAGCACCAAACATGGCATCAACTCTTTCACCGTCTCTATAGAAGTGGAAAGTGGGTGTGTATCGAATATGCTGGGTTGTATCTGGGCATTCATCGATATCTGCATACACAAAAGAAAGTTTCGGGAACTTGCTGCTTAACTTGTTGAATGAAGGGAGGATGTCCGCGCAAACACGACACCTGTAAACAACAGAAGATACGAAGATATAAATATATTAGTTTAAACATGAAGGAGGTCAGGGCGGATCTATGTGTTAGGCTGAATGAGAGACAGCCCCCCAAAAAACATTTTTGAACTCTTTGACCCAAAAATGAGGGCAGGCGTCTAAACAATTACGCTTTTACGGTCTAAATGTTAAATAATCTTGCTCTTTTCCCACTTCTTCCCACTTCTCACTTTCCCAGACTCGTGTAACAGTTGTTGCACAATGCGTTAGGTATGAATGTTTAGTTCCTATATTGAGGAAATGATGAATTAAGGATAGGCAAATTGGCTAAAAATAATCCCAACTAACACCTATTGGCCGAGAATAATCCCAACTCAGTTTATTCCCTCCAGTGGTCCCAAATCCAACTTTTTTGGCCTCCAGTGGTCCGTCGTTAAGTGCACTTAACGGCGTTAACTTTTTTTTGATTTTTTTCGAATTTCAAAACAAGGTTTTATGGAAATTGATCGGGAGGGGTATACGATTCAATTGATGTAAACCTTACCTCGAACTGGTGTTCCAAACGACAAAACGGTCTTCAATCGGGTGTTTAAAACCTAACGGTGCTTTAACCGGATATCAAAATTAAACCATTTGGAGCAACAATTGGAAGTAAGGTTTACATCAACAGACTCGTATTCTCCTCCCGATCAAAATCCCTAAAATATCGGTTTGAAATTCGAAAAAAATAGAAAAAAAGTTAACGGCCGTTAAGTGCACTTAACGGCGGACCACTGTAGGCCAAAAAAGTTGGATTTGGGACCACTGGAGGGAATAAACTGAGTTGGGATTATTTTAGGCCAATTTGCCTTAAGGATATAATGCTAACTTTTCATACAGTGAGAGTTTTTAACTCCATTTCTGTTTGTTTACATTGTGAATTAACATGTCTGTTTAGTTCTGTTTGTTTACGTTTAAGTGTGAATGTTTAGCTTCCACACAGTTTTGCCCAAGCACAATCACCGGAGAAAATGAAGACAAGACCAAATGCATCCATTGCTCTATCCCGACCCGATGAAACAGAAGAAATGGCAAATCGGGTGCAGCTTAAAAAGAATATGCACAGGTCAAAATGGGCCATTACAGAAATTGGATTCAGCTTGTTGATAATAAAACCCTTAAAGGGTGTCAAAGTGTCAAACAAACCATTACAGATTTACTTATTTTTACTTATATAAAACCAGCAAATTCATTTTTTTTCACTTGGGCATTTCATCGAACACCTTGTCTGCAAGGTTAGTTTAATAATCACAATAGCCCTAACTTAAAACTGTGATACTAGCAATTTATATCCTATTGTTCAAAAAGATTATCGTTCATTAAGAATTAACAGTGAACATACCAAGATGCACCGAAGTTGATGACCGCCTGCAATTAAGCAAAATCAAGACAAAAAAAGCAAATTTAAGTCGATGATGATGAATCAAATTGATGTGAAAGTAGTAAAGATCCATACAGGGGATTTGGTGGTTCTGATTTGATGAAAAATGTCTCTTAGATGTTCATCGTTGGATGCAGTGATGATGTTATTAGCAGGAAGATTGGTTTGATTTTGGGGTTTTGTTACTTCCATGGCGTCTGTGCTATCAAAGGATAAAGACTCTAACTTTACTCTTTCCTTAAAAATGGTTGGTTCTTTACAAAGAACCGAAACCGAAACTACAACCGTAGTTTCGGTCTGTATAGCTTGTGATACGAAAAAAAGTAATTATTTTTTTATTTTAACTTGATTATTAAAAATATTATATTAAAAGGTTAAAAAAAATTTTAAAAAGCACATATAACTACATGTTTGCTTCAAAATTGGATGCTAAACACATCTTTTAACATCAATTTTTTATAACTTAACAACCAGATGTTACTTTATCATAACTGAAATTGAATTCTAGAATTATCAATTATAACGTATTAAGGGATGTTTGAGATTGCTTATGTTTTCTCTTTTTAACTTCTAGCAAAAATTAATAAGCAGGAGGTACTGGTTTATTAATTTTCTCTTCACAAGTTATAATTTGTCAAACACTTTTTAATCTTATTATAACTTTTTAAAAAATTAATAAGTTATAAGTTGTTTTAAATAAGCAATCTTAAATAGCCACTTAAACGACGAAGATGCTTAAGGGTTTAGTATGATTTTAATTTGTTTGAAAATGATAGTGTGTATACTCTACATAAAAATCTAAAATGTGCAAGTGATTAGCAATTTAGCACACATTAGAACATATAAGATAGGATCATATTTAACTTACAAATAAATTTTAGAACATATAAAATAGGATCATATTTAACTTACAAATAAATTTTATAGCTCTTTATCATATGTCATAATAACCGAGCAAATAATCTAAGGTATTATAATTTGGGGCATTTACATATATCCCCTTCTTAAGATCATTTATTACGTATTTACCCACTTCTTAAATTCAATTACATATTTCCCCTTCCTAAACCATATATATTACATATTTACCCAATTTCTTTAAAATAGTCTTTTGATTTACTATTTTACCCTTAATGATCTTCATAAATATATTTTTATATTTTCTTATGGTTTGTGTAAAAAAGGGGTAAATGAGTAATTTATTATGTCAAAGGGGATATATGTAATTAAACTTTAGGCTTGGGTAAATATGTAATTGATGGACTTAGGAAGGAGAAATATGTAAAAAAACCTTATAATTTATTATCATAAAATAAAATATTTATAAAATATTACAAAATTAAAAGATCATTGGTGACTATGTCATTTGGTGTTATTTACATTTCAATCCTTTTTAAAATTATAAAAGTAAACATGAAAATAGAATTTGAATGACACAATTTGTCTCTTCAACTAAGCTAACATATAGCATATTCTAATATTCTAATTTGCGACTCCATTCTTTTAACAAACTAAAGTTCTTTAAAAGCATTTTGGGACTAAGATTCCTTAACAAATTAAATTAAAATCCATTGAAAGGTATCTTGTGAATCAAACATCATATGTCCCTAAAAATAACACAAAGGTATAAAACACATGTATGTCTACACACACATATATATAAAATCAATATATAAAGATGTGAATACAATTCGAAGAGAGTCATAAATGCCACTATTTTATCACCAGGAATAAAATATTAGCTCGTAACTTATGGACCTTATAACACGTGTCATTTCAAAACAGTAGACAATCTAAAATAATACATACTTTAACGATAGCTGTTACAAATAATTTGAAACAACAAGATTCTTCATACGACGTAAAATGCATACAAAAGACCAAATAATACCTTTGATAGATTTAAACTTTGGTCGTGGTTTCATTCAAATTTTATTTTTGATTAGATTCCTTGTATCCGTTTGATGGGAAAAAAGAGGCAACAACACGACAACCATCTTCCTACCACATGAAACAAGTGATATGATATGTTGTCCATCCCTCTCCCGCAAGTCCGCAACCACCTCATATTTCATGACTAAAGCTGTCAAACTTTTCTCTAATCCACCCTCATATTACATGACAAGAGCCACCTTTATTCTTCTTCCTTTGCCGTCACTAGAAGGTATGGACATTGTCGTTGCTCGTGAACATGGCTACACACCAGCTTCACCTCAATTGTTTTTCCAATACCAAAAGTCCAAAACCACCTCACTTATATACCTTATATGACCAGATAACTTGCATTTTACGCATCTAGAAAAACTATATAAGATATAAACAACTTTAGAAAAGGTTATAAGTTTTTTTAAAACGACAGATGATGTAACTGTGATTGGTGTAACGACCTACGAATTTCCGGTGTGATGTTTATTTATATATTGGAAAATCTACTTGTCACTCTCAGTCACCCCCAATTTGTTTCAATATCATTTCAGATTTACTTTCACTCACTCACCCACTCACTCTATCATCTCATTTTTCTCTAGTTAATCGCCACCAATCATCTCCGCCGGTCACCGGAATAATTTCATTTCCGATTAATCTTCATCTTCATCATCATCATCACTTCGTACTGGTACAACGGTCTCTTTTTCCTTTTCATTCATATTTA
Organism: Tagetes erecta; assembly: GCA_030867185.1. Classification (NCBI taxonomy): domain Eukaryota; kingdom Viridiplantae; phylum Streptophyta; class Magnoliopsida; order Asterales; family Asteraceae; genus Tagetes; species Tagetes erecta. The sequence goes on along the minus strand of CM061489.1, from coordinate 1,056,840 downwards.
ACTCATTTACTCATTTAGGGTTTTGATTCTAGCACAATTGAACTTTTTACCTCAATCGTTTGATTGATTCGTTCATAATTTGTTGCCGATTGTAAGAAATTGCTTAATTAGGGTTAGTAGGTTTACAGTTTACTCAATTACACAATTTGGATATGTTGAACAAATTGATGAAACGAGGGCAAAAGAAGCAATCGAAATCAGATACTGATGGCTACGGTTATCCGAATCGGAATTCGGAACCTGTTTCCACTTCGAATGTTGTTGTTAATCAATCCTCTCGTGGTGGTGGTGCTGCTGGTATTAATAATTTGGGGGCAACGGTATCTCAACAGGCCGGTGGAGCTGCACCAGCAGCTGTTGAATCTCTGCCGATGTTTAGGGATGTTCCGGTGTCGGAACGACAGAATTTGTTTATGAGAAAGTGTCAGGTTTGCTGTTTACAGTTTGATTTTTCGGATACATTGAAGATGGTTAGGGAAAAGGAGATTAAAAGGTTGAATCTTGTTGAGCTTGTGGATTATGTACAATCTGGTTCTGGTAAGATAACTGAGAGTAATCAGGAGGAAATGGTTAAGATGATTTCGGTGAATGTATTCAGGTGTTTACCACCGAGGTCTCATGAACATACGTGGTTGGAAAACGTTGAAGCAGATGAGGAAGAGCCGTATCTTGATCCATCATGGCCACATTTACAACTTGTTTATGAGCTTCTTTTAAGGTATGTTGTGTCGTCGGATACTGATGCGAAGGTTGCTAAACGTTACATTGATCATTCGTTTGTTTTGAAGTTACTAGAAATGTTTGATTCTGAGGACCCGCGTGAGCGCGAATATTTGAAAACTATTTTGCACAGAATATATGGGAAGTTTATGGTACACCGCCCGTTTATTAGGAAAGCGATCAATAATATATTTTATAGGTTTATTTATGAAACGCAAAGACATAATGGGATTGGTGAGTTATTGGAAATACTTGGAAGTATAATTAACGGTTTTGCATTGCCAATGAAAGAGGAACACAAGCTGTTTCTTGTTAGGGCACTCATACCACTTCACAAGCCTAAGTCGATTGCTATGTATCATCAGCAGCTTGCATATTGTATCACTCAGTTTGTAGAAAAAGATAATAAGTTGGCAGATACTGTTATAAAGGGGTTGCTTAAATACTGGCCAATTACTAATTGTAACAAGGAGACTCTTTTTCTCGGGGAGCTTGAAGAAGTATTGGAAGCGACACAGGCCACAGAATTCCAACGGTGCATGGTTCCTCTTTTCAGACAAATAGCTAGGTGTCTTAATAGCCCTCATTTTCAGGTTTGAGATATCCATTATCTTGTTTTCTATTATTTGGGAAGGTTTCTGTTTGTTATTTTATTAAATTTTTAACTGAATGGTAGCCTTTTGTCATTTACATGCTTTGAAGTATTTTGTATACTTTAATATGACATCTGTAGTCTATTAGGATTGTTAGATTATAGAGGGGTTTGCCTTTTTTGATACCGGGGTTGCATGTTTTTGGTTGTTACGGAGTTTGCTTTTAATGCATCATTTATTTTGGCGCGAAGGCCATTTTAAATGAAATTAAAAGGAAAAAATAACAAAGTAGAAAGTTGGTCGCTTTCTAGAAGCGTTTATCTCTCCCAGTAACACTCAATTCAAAATAACATTATTGCCTTATATGACCAAAAAATAGCGTAATTGTCATATTTGAGGTTTTTAAAGATCTTTGGTGAGGAGTGTAGCTCACTGTCAACACGCAAGAAACAAAAAGACAGATTTATGGAAAGTTAGGTATACATCAATATTGGTCCATTAGTCCATAATTGGAATCAGAAGTATTGTGTCTTGTACCCCTTTGGTTTTTAGCAAATCTGAATTAATTTTTAATGCTTCTAGTATATAAAGACAAAAAGTTTGACTAGACATCAGTACGGCGCTCACTTCGTGTCATATGGATCTCCTATTGTTTCATTGCTTCTCTTTCTCCTCTTTTACCCTATCTCCTTTTTGGCGATTATATTTATTGGGTGTGATTAATTTAACTTTGATGTGTGATATCTTACTGATGCTGATTATAATTGATGACATGTAGATGTTATTTGACTGTTAGTGGTTCACGTTAGTGTTAGTTTTGAGTGCTCATTGCTAACTCATGCTGGTGACAGATTGATGTTAGCATTGATGCTAAATGGGTAATTGATCGTGTCTTAATCATACACTAGTGGTTCCTTATATGTTGTTATTGTACATACGTGAGACACCTTTTAATAAACTTTATAACTTTAGGCGGATACATGTCTTCATTCTATTAATGATTCATTGGTGCATGTGTGTGGACTATATATACGTGTGGTTTAATGAAAACATATAACATCTAGTCTAACATCTAAAATACTGTTATGGAACAAAAAGTATAACATCTATATCTGTTAATGATAGTAAATTAATAATGGAAATATAGCTACTTAGACTTCAAGTTTGCCAAGAAAGGAAACATTGTGATTTTCACAAGATAAAAATGGTTTATACTAATAGGCTTATAGCGAAATACTCATTACTAAAATCGATTAACTTGGTCATCCAATGCATGATTTTTTCTGAAATTTTTTGTTGAAGAGTTTCACAGGATCTTGCTATTAGTTGCCTTCTTGCTTATTAATTGTTTGTTCTATTCAATCTGAACCACCTTTTATCTTTTTATTGATATTGATAGATAATACCTTTTGATGAGGGGGGGGGGGGTGTAAGTACACTATAAATAGAATGCTTTTAGACTTGCGTTGAAGTTACATTGAATATAAGTGAGGAACTCATATGGGGTTTCTCAAAAAGATAAAGTAATTCGCTGTATTTTTGTATGTTTATAGTTTAGCGAACATGTTTAACTACGTGTTTCTATCTATTATTTGAGAAAACCTTATGGCATCAATACTGTGATGGCATGGTGGTCTGACATGTCACCATTTAGCCTAGGTTACCTACAAGCAATGGTAAAAATTTATAAGTATTTACATACGATAGAAAACATGTATTTTCTTTTTTTTAATGCCAAAAGGTGAATGCAAGTTGCATTTTTGTGTTATAAACCCTTGAAACCATATAAGGTGTGTGTGTCTATATACGTATACATTCGGTGCATAAAGAAGTAACATGGAAAGAGGCTAGGACATATTAAAGTGACACATCTAACCATCATTATTAAGCACTAACTGGGTTTCCTTTTTCTTGCATTTATGATGTATTTACATGGTCAAATTGTATTTTCAGACAGCAGAACGTGCTCTATTCTTGTGGAACAACGAGCATATTGTAAGCTTAATTGCTCAAAACCGCAACGTAATTTTGCCATTAGTCTTTGAAGCACTTGAGAACAACATTCAATCTCACTGGAATCAAGCAGTGCATGGGTTGACAGTTAATGTCCGTAAAATGTTTCAAGAAATGGATGCAAAGTTGTTTGAGGATTGCCAAAAGCAGTATGCTGAGAAACGTGCCCATGCCAGCGAGGTGGACAAACAGCGTGAGCTGACATGGCAAAAAATAGCCGACACTGCTGCTGCTGCCAACCGAACAAGGTGAGAGATGTTACATTACTGTGTTGTTTTTGTATTTTCTGGGTTAAACATCAAAGGTTATTAGGCAAAACCTTATATTTTTAGATAGTATATTAATATAAACCTTTTTCTGTTACAATCTTTGGTTTTGTTCTTGCTTTTCACCTGAATAAAAAGTGTCAAATTTTGTGTGTTGAATTTATTTCTTAAAACTGTACAAGAAAATGATGAATTTAGGTTAAATGGGCATGTGCTATATTCAATCTTAGTAATAATATTAGCACTTGTTTTATATAATCTTGAATTTATTCCTTAAAACTGTACAAGAAAATGACGAATTTAGATGAACTTAGTTGAAATTGGCGTTTGGGATTGTGTTTCGAAATCGATTATCCGATTATTGTGTTTGTAAACTGCAGAGTAATGCATGCAAGTATGCAACAATGTAAACAATATACAACTATCATCATTAACGCTTACCGAGTTCTAAAACATTGATTGATGGTTAGTTTGAAAAACTGTAAAGAAATCACTAATTGTTACTTTCATGATTTTTTCTCTTCTATTTTTGAACAACTCAAACACCACTAAATTTTGTTTCTTAATTTATACATTGTCTACTGTAAAACTTGAACCTTTAACTTTCAAGAATAGACACATTTTCCAGACTTGTGTATATCACTAGAGCGAATGTTTTTGCTGCCCATGGATTTTGTAAATTTGTATATAAGTTTAAAAACTCATGTAAAATGAAACACTTTTGAATTAAAACATTTGACGGCCTAGTGTATGGGGGTTGGCTCCCAACGTAGAGACCTGAATTCAGTCCTCACTATGTTAACATCTTGAAGGTGGCTAGCCTTGGACAATGAGTGGGGTATTTAGGGTAGGGTCTGAGCATAACATGCGAATGTAGACAAAGATAACAATTAAAACCTCATCACTTGGTTTAGATAGAAACCATAAGACGGTTGACCCTTGTGACGTTCTAGGGCCATGGTGTAGCGGACCGGTAGTGAAGTCGAGTGCCACTCTTTTCAAAAGAAAATATTGAATAAATTCTGTTTGATTTTATGTGGAGGCTGTTCATTGACTTTCAAAATGGGCTGCCGATGGCCTTATGGAATATTTCATATATATTTGACTTTTTAAATGGGCTAGGGACCGACGGCCATTATGTTCCCTCACATAATCAAAAAAGCCGAAAACCAAACATTGTATTTTATTTTTTTAAATTGAGCTAATGAATTAAATAGCACTATAAATGCAATGTTGAAATCTTGAATACATTGAAAAATAAAATCACTTTAGTAAATATGAAGTTAGAAAAATTATATACTTTAGAAAAATTATATAGTTTAGTAGTATAGGTTGCCGTTAAAAAAACTTAATAATGAACTAGACAACGTATTATTTCCCAATACTCATATCAGAAGTTAATTACGCATATAATCTATCTAATAATTTAAAGTTTTTAGGGGACAATTTTTTAGGGGGAAAACATAATTTATTTTATAAAAGGAAGGTTGAGAGGGAAAATTAAGTAGGAGAGTTAATAAACATAAAATTTTGTGATTAATAATAATTTATAAAATTATTTATAAATTTTTAAATATAATAGTTATAATTTTTTAAAAATATTTTTATTCAACCCGTGTGTAATACACGGGTGTTAAACCTAGTCTATCTAATAATTCTAAGTTTTAGGGGGCTATTTTTAGAGGGATTTTTTTTTATATTAGGAAATTTGGGTGGGAAATTAAATGAAATTTTAACCATGCATGCATAAGTTGATAGAGTAAAATTTCTTAAATATAAAATATTTACAAATTTTTAAACATAATGATTATAATTTCTTTACAAATATTATTATTTAACCTGTGTGTAACACACGGGTATTAAACCTAGTCATACAATACAAGACACAATTGTGGAGCATCTACATTTTAAATGAAGACACGTAAATCTCATTAATATGGATGTTAAATATATTAATTACAATTTATATATGATAGCTCGGGTGAAGTTATACTAAAATTTGTAGAAATTTTTTTAAAAAGTCAGTAAACAACACAAACAAGCTCCGATTGAACTTATTCAAACGATGTTAAAACCGGCTCGTCAAATTCTAAACAGTAAACCTAAAATCTTAAATCCTAAAAGTTAAACTTTAAATTTCAAGGAAAAGCATGAAAAATACAATGACAAACAAGAAGACATATAGGGTTGAGAACGAACAAAAGCAAAACTCAAAATTTAAACCCCAAAACTAAATCATAATGCTAAACACTAAAAGCTAAAATCTAAAGCTAAACACTAAAACTAAAACCTAGAGCATAATGATGGTGTGAAAAAACACATAGTGTTGAAAAAAAAGACACAATGAGCTGAAAACTTAAACTATATAACTTAAAGGCTAAATTTTACAAGCTAAACACTAAAAGCTAAACTCTAAAGTTAAATCATTAAGCTAAACCTTAAAACATAATGACAGACAGAAAAGACACAATGATGAAAAAAAAATACATAATGAGCTAGAACACAAATTATAAAATCACATAAAAGCTAAACCCAAAACTTAAACCACAAAATATGAAATCATAGATTTTGACATTAAAGTTCTGTTGTAATAAGTTCAATCGAAGTTCGTCTGAATTGTTTAATAAGTTTAAAAAAAATTTATACACTTTCTACCAAAAGAAGTTAGAAGTTTATATAAATAGCCCATCAACCCGTTTACAATTAAAATGAGCCGCTTATACACACAGGGTCCAGGATTTCTACTTGCACATGACCCAACAAATTTTAAAGATTATACCATTGACACTAAACATATGGTAGAAGACATCAAGACAACGACATTTCATTGGGTGATCGAAAGATCAAAACAGACTAAGAAATGTTGGAATTTTTGGAAGTCATCATCGCATATGTGTCTGAATAAGTAGAAAAAGATGGTTTTTGTTCGTTTTATTCAGTTCTTTAGGTTGATTTTTCCTTGTACAAACTCGTTCAGTCGCATCTAATTATAATCAAAGTGCCATTTCAAAGAAAGAGCATGCTCGCATCGGGTCGACTATAACACTAAATATTGAAATAAGCTTAATGACTCATAATTTAAAAGTTCCACTTTTTTAAAACTATAATTTGGAGAAGCTTTTATGTATTTTTTTCTTTATAGCCTTTTTTTATGTCTCTGCTAGTTGCTTGCTAGCTTGATGAAAGTTGGCTAAAAAAATAATTAAAATGAAGAAATTAAGTTGACTTCCACATAAATCAATAATTATCGGATTTAAGAAAGTTGACTACACAACATAAATGAATAAAGTTTGGATTGGAAAAAAAGGGTCTCACATAAATAGATAAAATGCACATTGACGGAATATTTGAGATTTTGAAGTGAATCGATAAATGACATTGACAATAATCTTTTATGCAATAACCTCTTGAAGGTGACTGATGGCCTTTCTTTTTTGTGGTTGTGGTTATATCTCAATGATTGTCTTAATGATCAAATTACTCACTTAAGAAATGTTTTGTAACACTAGCTTTAATACGTATTTTAATAGGGTTATTGGATTATAATACTCCGAACTATGATCTATTGGCCGCTGCCACTCCCAACTAAGGCCCTCACTATCATCACTCTCAACTTAACATCATACTTATGGTGTCACCCCCGTCGTTAAAAAACACTAACTTCGTTAGTTTTTGGGTCAAAAATGCCACTTTCCTAAGTTGAAGGGATAATTTTATATTTTCTTTAATATACATACATATATATATATATAAATATATATATAAATACCACCGGCAATCACAACTATCACCTCCGGCCACCACCACCTCCTCACCACCATAACCCATCACCACCACCACCGCCGCTGCCATTGTTACCCGTCACCACCACCACCACCGCCGCTGCCATTGTTACCCGTCACCACCACTGCCCCTGCTGCCATTGTTACCCGTCACCACCACCTCTGCCGCTGTCATTGTTACCCGTCACCACTACCATCGCCGCTGCCATTGTTACCCGTCACCACCACCACCGCCACTGTCATTGTTACCCGTCACCACTACCATCGTCGCTGCCATTGTTACCCGTCACCACCACCACTGTTGAATCTGCTCGATTTTGCTGCCATTGAATCTAAATGACCGGTGCAGATTTTAGGAACATCAAAGGACTTCAAAATGAAGAAAATTTCGTCGGAGAAGAAGCATATGATAATGGTGGTTTCCAATTCTGAGTATTCATAAAACAGCAGCAGCCATGGACGTCGTTGATGGTGGTGGTGGTGACGGTCGACAATGGCAATGATCGTGGTGGTGGTGACAGGTTATGGTGGTGGGGAGGTAGTGGCCGGTGACCGGAAATGCTGGTGGTCGGAGGTGGTAGTGTTCATTGCAGGTGGGATATATATATTTTACAGAAGAAAAATAAAATGATACCCTCAAATTAGAAAATTGACAGTTTTGACCCAAATACTAACGGTGTTAGTGTTTTCTAACGACGGGGGTGACACAACTTGTATGATGTTAAGTTGGGAGTGGTGACAGCGAGGGTCTTAGTTTGGAGTGGCAACGGCCAATAGGCCATAGTTCGGAGTATTATAATCCAATAACCCTATTTTAATATGAGAGATGCGAGAAAAATATGATGAGGTTGAAGTAGATAAAAAACGAGTGTAACAAACTCGCTAACCGGCCTGTGACACCTACGTCACAAGAGTAAGACACAAGAAGCAATCAGCTCATAGGTCACCCACAACCAAAGGAGCGAGGAGATTGAAGTAGATAATAACATACAGTGATGTTGCTTGAGTTTTTTGTTTACACGTTAGTTACTCGTATTATATGAATTGAAAACTTGCTATGTTATATAGTAAAAATAATAATAATATGATATCTTAATAATATTTGATTTATTTTTTAAATTTAATTGATGTATTTTCAGACAAGAATTCCAAGAGGGGTAACTTTCTTTTAAACTATATTATAAAATGGGGCATTTACATATATTCTTTTCATAAAATCATTTATTACATATTTACTCAATCCTTAAATTCAATTACATATTTTCCCTTCCTAAACCACATATATATTACATATTTACTCATTTTCTTTAAAATAGTTTTTTGAATTACTATTTTACATTGACTGATACTAGAGTCTAGACATACAACAAAGAAAACCATAACACTAAGCCGACCATTAAAATTTACATAGCCTATCTCTATTTAAAATCCATTAACATTATAACACACTTTTATGTCACCAACATATCAATGGATGATTTTTTTTCTTTCCAGAAAAATGTTTTCATTTCGCGCATTCCATTTGCACCACAAGGTCGTTTGAAATCTTTAAAAAGGGAACATTACTGTAACTAACTATTCGCATAAATATTCACTACTAGAAAATAGGCCTTTAATGACGCGCAATGCATGTCATAAAAGAGTATAGATGACACACAAATGTTTGTCAAGGAAGCCCATGTCATAAATTAAATACGACATGCACTGGTGTGTCATATTTTTATGACACGAATTGCATGTCAACAAAACCATGTCATAAATGAAAATGACACGTGTAAATGCGTGTCATGGTTTCTTTTGCTTTTAAAAAATATATTTATATATTTTATAGAATTACTAATTTTCACATTAAATGACAATTAATAGTTAATGTATAATAACAACAAATAAAATACGTAGATAGCAAAACAATCCATTTTATAACATAGTAATAAACATTACAAAAGTTAACAATATTTCATACAATATTTCCTAAACTAATGTTTTGATATAAAATTTCACCTAAAAATGAAGTTGGCCACACAACTCGATCCTTCTTCCCGAATTCCATCAATATCAGCACCCGATCGAACATCTTCACTTTCATACTTGCTTTGGGAGTATATGCTTTTATCTCTCTTTCTTAAACTTTTCCATTTGCCAAAAAACAAAGTAAACTTATTATAGACAACACGAAAGCATGTTCACACAATGATATACTTGAAACAAGTTGTCTAAAGACCATGTAAACAAGGCAAATCTCTAAACAAAATGCATATTTTCTCTTTATACAGGTGACACACACAAATTTGAGCACTTGATTAACATGTATTATGATCTATAATCTACGTTTCAGTGAATCATAAGATTTACCTATAACCAACGTGTGAATACGCAGAAACAAACAATACCATGCATAATCCAATCAATTATTATAATGAAATTTATGTTTTTTTTAGTTAACTAGTTAAGTGACTTACACACAGGATAGCGAATGCACGAGTTCTTGCAACTGATCTGCAGAGAAACCAATCTGATCAAGCAACATATAGTTCACTCATCATCCAATTTATCGCGTATAAATTCATTGATTGAATATATAATACTCACGATCGGTCCATTCTGAGCACATAAGTAGAAGTCATGGTATTTAGGATGGCAAACTTTATTGTCAACGATCGTTCCTGCAACACGAAAGAAAAGCACAACATTTTCAGTTTTTGTTTGTTTCATTATTTAAAATCATCACTTTAAAAAGAATAGTATTATAAACCTGGTGGAACATTGTAATCAGAGTTGGTTTGAAAAAACTTGGTGTGATGAGTTTTTTGAGCCACGATCACCATAAACTTGGGTTCCCATGAATCGTTGCAGGCCGACATTATATGTTCAAGCTCGATATTAAGGACCTGATTAAACTGAGACTCGTTTACCCCATCCCTGAAAATTATTATATTCTGCGGCTTCAACTTAGGAGTAGACAGATAGAAATCTTCCAACAGTTCCCTGATAAGAAAAAAACATAACAAAACTAAAACTTTATAAAAATGTTATATAATACAAACCTGATCATCCCTTAATCTTCATTGGGTGCAACATGTTTAAACATGCCATCAATTATCTCGACTCTTGAAGATTGTGAACGTACAAAAGCCCTGTAGCGAGAGATAAACGGCCATTTCCTTGAGCTTACAACCTACACTAAACAAAAAAGTATAACGTGATTGTATTTTCAATGTTACAATGTAATTGTAAAATAAAGTGGACTGATTGATATATCGCATATTGTAAATTAATATAGATATTTAAGAACATACAGCAGCAATAGAAGGAACATCCGAACGACCGGGAGCATCATTTTCATTTTTCATTTAGTAACCAACTATGCCTCAAACCACTTCATCTATTCATGCTAGCCACATTATAGATGCAAACTTAAAAGTTGAGCTTCAATCAATTAATCAACTTGTAACTAACATGTTTCAATACTTCAATACTTATTTAATTGAGACATTATCACAAACACCCCACCCTATGTGCGCATTCAAAAAATCATTAGTTTACACACATTTGCACTTCTTGGATCCATTTTCCAACTTTGAACCATCCACTTTTAAGGCTAAGACATTATACAAACAAGTATACATATAAATTTTAACTAACATTTAGCATAGTTTATGATTAACACTAGCATTTCTATTAGGTTCCTTACAATCCTCGGGTCTCATCCTAAATTGCATCAATATCATACCACCATAAAGGATTTAACAAAGATTATGCATTTCAAACATGGATTCAACATGCACAAATATCTCTTAGTGTAACACAACTTTAACTTTCATAGATTTCATCCCAATTTCAATCTTTTCATTCAGTCTTATCAAGTAATCAAAAGTTAGGGTTTCAGAAACCATACCTTTACTCTTTTCAACATCTTCGGACATGAATAGGTTGAATTTATGGTTTAACTCTCCATTTCATACTCAAAACTGAATTTACTCTTCTTTTGAAAGTATACCACAAGTGAATACAATTGAACGTAAGCAACGAAACTATAGATGTTGAAATAAAACTGCAATAGAATAAAACTATACTATACCTATAATTCTATAGATCAGTGTTCTCTTCAAACTATTTTTTGAGAAAACTCAACAGCATACACAACTCCAGTCTAACAATTGCATCAAAAACACATTGCAGGTAATTAACTACATGCTATTAAAAAACAATCATAACAAGTAAAGATAAGATTTTTATACAAACTTCTTACAGGTCCAACAAGATCAGAAACATGAGAAACAGTTGTTCCGGATGCAACTCCAAGATACAGCACACGAGAGCCAGGTTTCTAAACAAAAAAATGACAACATAAAACCACAACTTGACACATATAAGTTTAACTAATCAATAACAATATAAAAACATACCATCCAAATATTGTCAACACCACCAAGAACTGCAGCAGCAAGCTTTGATCTAAAAGGGTTCCAAACTCTGTACTCAACCTTTGTTCCATCTTCATTCTAATCACAAAACAAATCAATAACAAACAAAATCATTCACATTTGCAAACCAAAACTTAAAAAATTAAACTTCCAAGCAACTTATTTTGTTCCATCTTCATTCTAACCACAGAAAAAAAAATCAATAACAAAATCATTGGCATTTGAAAACCAAAACTCATTAAACTAAACATCCAAAAACTTATTTTGTTTCATCTGCATTTCAAACACAAAACAAACTCACAACTCAAGAAACAAACACATCAACATTTGCAAGCCAAAATGATTTAAGTTTCAATGAAGTTATATACCTGCACAGAGATCCTCTTCTCATTGTACACAGCTTCACCAGGAACCATATTTTTAGTGCAAAGAGCATCTTCTTTACCTTTAGCAATAAACACACCTTCATGTCTATGTGGTTCAACTATAACCTTACTTCCTCCTTTCATACCACCGCCTCTACCACCGCGTCCGCCTCTACCGCCACCGCGCCCTCTACCACCGCCTCTTCCACCACCGCTTCTTCCACCGCCGCCGCCTCTTCCACCACTTCTTCCGCCGCTGAATCCTCCGCCTCTACCTCCGCCATCACCACGGTCGCCCCTAAATCCACCACCACCACCACGACCTGTGAATCAAACAAACATCAATTCGTTTAAAAAACACATGAAATGTTGCAATGAATCGAGAGAGTGACATGCATACCTCCTCTGATTGGGGCTCTCATGTTTCGAGAACTACATAAACGAGGAAACAACACTCGAAGAAACAGTAAATGCTAAAAAAGTTAATTTCGAATCAATGTATCAAATTCTCACTTTCAATTATTCAAATCAATCTGTTTGAGTTCAAATCCAGCAATAATCATACTAAAAAAGCTAAAAACATATAGAAAATAAACAAAAAGCGTATCTAGGGCATACCTTGAAATCGTTGCTTTAAGAAGAGGATGCAAGAAGAAATCGATAGCTATTGTACGCAGATATGCTCGTCGGATTTGTGATGATTTTGAGAGATTTTGAGCACTAGATGTCACAAATCGATCTCCAAATCGAGTCACTCCTTGATATGATTGGAGTTTAGACGCAATTTCACGCATATAATGGTTGTTCTCGCCGGAAACTACCTGATTCTGGTGAGACTAGTCGTCGGACGTGAGGTGGTGGTGGTGGTGGTAGTGGTGGGAGCTGGAGATGGTGGTCGTTGGTGGTGGGAGCTGGAAACAGAGAGAAGAGAAGAGAAAATGGTTAGGGTTTATTGTTGGATCATATATAAAGGATCCGACTTGTAAAAATGGGTCAAAAAAAATCCGCGTGTTCTTTCATTCCTGACAAAAAAAACCATGACACTGCAAAATACATGTCATTTTTCATCTACATTTTAACAAACATGACATTTTTTTCTTGACACATATTTTTACATATCATTAAGTTGTCGTGTGTCGTAATTCGCGTGTCATTAAAGGTATATATTCTAGTAGTGATTGTTCATATTTTGTGACGCTTAGATGGATGACTTAATTGAATATTAAGTGACAAATTATTTACCTATTTATTAGTGTTAAGGATTAAGGATGTGTAGTCATAAAGCCCCAGATGTGTATTATGTGTCATGTGTAAGTTTCCTCATCAATAAACTCTATATTAAAAACATAGTATAACCATAAACGTGTGTGAAAACCCATTTCGTCTGGCCGATATAGCATTATAAACACCTCGTTTGGCCTCGTAAAACACCTCATTCAAGCGATATAACATGTCAGTAATATGTGGACAAAAAAGACGAATGATTGTGTTTAGTTCTACCCATGTTTAGAATTATAGTCACAACGATGAGTTTTTAAAAACATGAACCGACCTTGTAAGTGTCAAATGAGTAATTGAAGAAATGCTTCATCAAAAATAAAATATATAATTTTTTTTTTATATTCGTTGATTGAAATGGTATCTTCTTGATTCAGTTAGACACAAACAAATTCTACCATTAAGGTAGATTTCAGGTTCAAACTCGATCAACTACAAATATGTAAAATGTAATTTAAGAGTAAAAGTATAATAGTTTTTCGTTCTAATAACAAGATACAAACATGTTTTCAGATAAGTGATAACAGTTAACAAAGACCCATATATTGCATTGCAAATGTGCTTTGGGAATTCAACGACATTTTTTAAACGTTGACAATAGACTTTACTTGTAAATTCAATTATTGGTTCGAATATGATGTTTCAAAATTAATGCACGGCAAATTTATTCTTCTCTTGAAAATTTCATTTGAAACGTTGACTAGATATTAGCCCCTATCCATTAAAAAGTGTACTTGTTCGATTATGAGTTTTTTTCTATTGCTAACCAAATTGGCAAATTGTAACTTACATTAACAATTTTAAATTAATGTATTTTTTTAACGGCTAACTCTAAGACTTTCTAGAATAAATACATTATTACATGCCCAAGGAAAAATTTGAATCAAAGACATAGTGCTTCAAACACAAAAGCATTACCTATGAACCACCAACCTTATTGACAATTAATGTAAATAGTAGTATCCCGAACCAAGTGGTTGTGGATTCAAATCATCGAGTGGACACATTTGATGACTATTTTCCTGATAATCTTGGTATTCTACGTTTATCTGCTACAACACACTGTTTAGAGCAAGTGGACTCATCGTTAGCGTAGTAAAGCTTATGCATGATATCGGGTATCTTTTGAGGATATATAGTTATCAAATATTACTAGGTTTAATACCCGTGTAGACACACGAGAGAAATAAAACAATTATCCATTGAATGGAGAAATAATGATTGAAAATGAAATGTAACAATTTGAATTAGTATAATCTGTTGGTATTCAAAATCACACGTCGATGTTCAATTATTCAATATTGCGTTGATTTTGCAACCATAATATCCTTTATTTAAAATGCAGAGAAATTGATTTTGTGTTATTTTCTAAAATTATTTTTTGTTTTTAAAATGTCCCCCCCCCCCCCCAAATCTTCCCCCTCATTTTTTCCGTTTAAATTTACCTAAAAAAACCTTAAATTATTAGGTAGACTAGGTTTAATACCCGTATGTTACACACGGGTTAAATAATAATAATAATACCCGTGTGTTACACACGGGTTAAATAATAATATTTGTAAAAAAATTATAACCATTATGTTAAAAAGTTGTAAATATTTAATATTAAAGAAATTGGCTCCATCAACTTATATATGTATGGTGAAAAAATTGCACTAAATTTTCCTCTTAAATTTTTTATTATAGAACAAAAAAAATTTCCCCCTAAAAAATAGCCTCTCCTAAAACCTTGAAGAATTATATAGATAACCCGGTCCTTGAACACACGCTAGGTATGCCAATATGTATCCACATATACATGAAAAGTGTGAATGTGAGAGTGATTGAACACACGAAATTATCACAAGTTTCTAATAAAAGTAGTTAGTAAGTTCACTTCAGTGTAAAAAAAGTTAGTTGAATTCATTTACACACACAAATATCAAATCCATAGAAGAAAGTAAACACAAATCATATCGAGTTCATTTCAACCAAATAAATCAAAAACACTAACCTAGCGTAGTTATACAAGACAACAAGCAACAAACTGGATCAACATATAATACATCATTACAATGTTTGAAGGTTTCTAAATTATTAATTGAAAGCTATAGGAGAAAACACATAAAAATATACGTAAATTTGCCTAAAATAATTCCAACTAATATAACACTTATTGGCCTGAGAATAACCATAACTTAGTTTATTCCCTCCAGCGGCCTTAAATGCAACTTTGTTGGCCTCTAGTGGTCCAAGTGCGCTTACAACCGTTAACTTGTTTTTCGATTTTTTTCAAAGTTCAAACCAATGCTTTATGGATTTTCATCAGGAGAAGGATACGAGTCAGTTGATATAAAAACGACCACAAACCGGTGTTCCAAATGAAGAAACGGCCTTCAATCGGGTGTTTAAACCCTAACGGTGCTTTAATTGAATGTTAAAAATAATTCATTTTGAGCACCAATTCGAGGTAAAGTTTAAATCAACTGACGTGTATCCACCTCCCGATCAAAATCCATAAGATATCAATTTTTATATTTGAAAAAAAAAATCAAATACGTGTTATTTTAGCCAATACATGTTAGTTACGATTATTTTAGGCAAATTTGCCTAAAATATATATGAGTACCAAAACTTCTATTTGTCGACACTTTTGATGAGGGTAAGAGACATCCCTTCGCTCAACAAAACGATTGCTCCACTAGATGTGGGTAACCGTTTCTAACATATATATAAGACATGGGACATGTTGACCAAAAGATATTTCTTCAAGTGTTTTACAATGAAGGAGTGTCTGTAAGACATGTGGTGTTTTTAGCGTTTAATCTTAACTATTTATTAATTTTTTTCTTTGTTTTTCTTCTTTGATCACTTAGAGGCATAAATTTATGTATAGTATATCTATCTACATAAAAACTTATGTGGATATTTTTATAATTCGAATCGAACTGAAATTAAAAGTTCAAGATTTAACTCGAATTTAATATTAAACTTTAAGACGAATCAAGTTGAAATTATGAACAGGTGATTGTCATTTTTTTTAACGGCAAATTTATTAAAAAGCCAAAACGTTATTTTCATATAGGATCAAGTTGTATATTAAATTTTTGAAAACGATTCGGACTTTAATACCATATCTAAAAAGTAGGGACGCTAATACAAAAGCTATAAACCACTTGGGTTGGTGACTAAGAAGAGGTAAAGCTTAGCAACACTTAAGTTTGAAGGTCGTAAATGCAAATCACACAAAGAAAAAACGTAAGAAATTAGCCCTTAAAATAGTCATGTTATTAATCTCCCCAAAACATATAAATTGGCACCCATATATAATTTATAGCGACGATTGCACTAAGTCTATACAAGTCAAGCCCCCCAACATTTCTATAGACTCGTATAAGCCTATACATGGGTTATAGAAGACCTTATACGACACGCATAAGTTTACACGAGAGGTTAATTGTATAAATGATTGGGTGTTAAAATAAAAACTAAAAGTATGTAAATAAAATCTTCCTAAAATATAAAAAAACGTAAAGGAAAAACCTAATTGATTTATGAGGTGATGTTGGATAATGTGATGTGATGTGTATTTAAGTATATTTTCCTCTTTGTGGTTTTGCAGTTTTTTACGTAAAATTAATTAGTTGTCAAATGTACCCTTATACTTTAAAAGTTGTTGCTTTATCAATGCAAGCCAATACCCTTTTATTCACCAGGGAAAGATCGAAGTGGTTTCAGAATCGGAAATAAATGTGTGGAGCGAGCTTTTGGTGTTCTATACTTAAGTGACCCGCTAGGACTATGACTATATGAAAGATTATGAATGTGGCGAATGCTTTCATTTTATTTGCACAACATGATCTTTAAAGATGACAGAAATACAATATCACTCATCTATATAAGGGTTCCTCCAACTAAGTCAATTTTTGACGATCATGTCATCTCGGAGTTGCAAGATTCAAATTCACATTTCTAACTTCAATTTAATCTTGGAGAACTTCTTGCAACTTTAGATCTGGCAAACTTGAGTCGAACAAGTAGGTACTTTATATCGATGTATTTTTTTTTTTTTTATGTTTTTGCATTTGAAGATTTTTATATGAATGATGTGATGTTTTAGTTATTCCATCTTTTAATGAAATAATTTTAGTTTAATTTGTATTTTAAATATATAATTTTATTTTTTATTAAAAATAGTTTATGGTACTTGAAAATAGTAATATAAAATGCCCCCAGTTGGGAAAAGGTAGAAAAGTGAGTACAAGATTGATGAAAATCTAGAAGTAATTATAAAATTTAAGAAAGGGGTGTCCCAACCTAAATAATCTAAACCGTTGGTACACTTTAGTAAATTTATCCGTTAAATCTAAAAATTATTAGTTAAAAAAAAGCATTACATATATTTCATTTTTACCTATTTTCTTTAAAACAGTTTTTTAATTACTATTTTAACATTATTAATCTAGATAAATATATTTTTATATTTACTTAATCTAAGACTTTCAATTAGTTTGTTAATTTCAACCTCGTTTTTATGGTTACCATTTTTATGTATCGACTTTTTTTTTTTCGTTAGCTACTTCGTATGCATTTGTTTGAAGACATTTAGAACCAAACAACACAAAGAATATGACTTTTAATTCTCAATGTGTGTGTGGTTCTTATGTTTTGTGTAAAAAATAGATAAATGGGTAATTTAATATAGTCTTTGATAAATATGTAATTGGTGATCGACTTTGAAATTAAAGGAAAAATACGTAAAAATCTCTCTTTACGTACTATACCTAAATATTTTAGGTATATTGGTTTTTATTGGTCCCAACTCCCAACTATTACATTTTGTCTTCTACTGGTTCCAACTATTGAATTGGTTGTCAACAGTCCCAACTTTTATCACTTTGGTAACCACTAGTCCCGTCGTTAAATTTTTTTAACGCCGTTAAGTTTTTTCCAAATTCAATACCGATGCTATAAGTCTTTTGATCGGAACGATAATATAAGTCGATTGATGGAAAAATTACCTCAAAACGGCGCTCGGAACAACGAAATAGTGCTTCAATCGGGTGTTTAAACCTAACAGTGCTTCAATCGGATGTAAAATTTTATCATTTAGAGAGCCTTTTCGAGAAAACTTTAACATTAATCGACACGTATTATCCTTCCGAACAAAAGGTCTAAAACATCGGTCTTGAATTTGGAAAAAACTTAACGGCGTTAAAAAAATTTAACGACGGGACCAGTGGTTACCAGAGTGATAAAAGTTGGGACCGTTGACAACCAATTTAATAGTTGAGACCGGTAGAAGACAAAAGGTGATACTTGGGACCAGTAAAAACCAATATACCAATATTTTATTACTTTGTGTTCCATGCATGTTGGATGTATCCTTTGACCATAAAAAAATGTGGCCGACACGTCGACACGTTTTTCTTTTCGTTAAAAAAAACAATGATAAAAATGTTGAGCTGGATTCACTTCTACATTTGTGTTTTTTTTCAATTATCTTCTCACTTCACCTTTAAGAACCACACAAGAAGCTTCCTTGTTACACATTTCACATTCACAACTCTTTATATAACATATATATCATATATGTGTATATATATAGTCCTTATATATGTACGTACCATAACATATCAAATATCTCATTCTCTCTTTCAAAATATGAAGAACATGAAATCAAACTCAATTTTGTCACTTGGGTTTGTTTTGTTTATCATCATTATCTTCTCTCATCCAACATCAACTAAAGCTCAAGAAGTTGGTAAGTAATTAATTAATGCTCATGACAACATGATCAATGTCTTTTACTTACATTTGTGTAATGATTTTTGTGAATGTAGAGGATGAAAGAGAGTTCGATTATTCGAAAGGTGGTAAGATGGGACCAGAGAAATGGGGTGCGATGAAGAAAGAATGGTCGATTTGTAGTAACGGGAAGATGCAATCTCCTATCGATATGTCGAGTCGACGAGTGGAGATGGTAGTGAGCTCCAAGAAGTTGTATAGAAGTTACAAGGCTTGTAATGCTACCGTCCGTAATAGAGGTCACGACATTATGGTAATTACTGAACCACCAAACAAACATATCTAATAAAATCACGTTTTAGCATAATTAAAATAGAGTTATTGTACCTCATATTTTCATTACCGTTTGTAGATTAAAATAATATTATTGTACCTCAAAATTGGCATTGTTGACCTAATCATTTGGATCCTTATAGTAGTTGGCTACGCGTGATTCATGTCATTAGTTATATCAATAAAAGTAAGTTAATAACTTAGGGGCATTGGTTTTTGTATCAATAAAATAAGTTAACAACTTTGAAAATCATAAAATGTACATGGTATATATTTCTTGAACTTCTACACATATATTAAACAAGATCATATATAGCTGGCTACAACATTTGTACTATTAATTTAGTGACTCTAGACATTTTATTTATTCGATGACAAATTTATTGAATTATGAATCCGTGTTTTATTATACAGATTTTTTCTAAATGAAGTCATAAAGCTCACATATTGGAATTCTATATCACGTACACGATTCTTTATTCTTTTTTAAAGTCTTTGATGTTAAAAAAAAAAGTTGTCATGGCATGATTCACATTGCCATCAATTATGCCAATAAAAGTGAACTATTCTCTTTAACTGGTCCAGAAAATGCACTTTATAATTTTTTTTCAATTATCATCAATTATTTTAACTTATGTCTCAAGTGAGACTTGAATACATGCATAACATTTTAGTCGATTAACATACACCTTTATCACTAGCTATACTAAGATGTAAAGGTCGTAAAAGACACAAAGTATAGTGCTTTGAGTATCTTTTTTCTCCCACTTTAGTGTATGAGTTTGAGAGTAGACTTTGTGGATTTTAAGTTTTAAACCCATTTAATAATTAAATTTGTTTTTTAATAATAAACACAAGTTGGTGATTTTACCATAAAAGTACTTTCATTAAATATATGGTTGGACAAATATAGCATGGGCCCATTAAGCATTTTGGTTTTGGCTTTTAACATCATATGTATTTTTTTTTGTTAATTAATGTATTTGCTCTTTCAGTTATGAAAATTTAACAAATTAATCTATAGTTCAAATACATTTATAATAATGAATTAATTTAACATTGCAGCTTCAATGGGAAGGAGATGCAGGATCAATTATTATCAATAATACTATTTATGCTTTAAAACAAGCACATTGGCACTCACCTTCTGAGCATACCATCAACGGAAAAAGGTATACATAAAACGCTATTGTGACGGATATAAACACCGTCTTAACTAATAACCTTTTATGATGAATTTGTGACAAAGTTTGTCTTTTGTCACTAAATATATTGCCTAAAGAGTAGGTTTAGTTGTTGAGCAAACTTTAAAACTGATGAATTAATTAATATATTGTATGAACAGGTATGATATGGAACTTCATATGGTCCACCTAAGCGTTGATAACAAAATAGCTGTCATTGCTGTTCTTTATAATGTTGGCAAATCTAACCATTTTCTTTCTAAGGTAACTTATTTCTATTTCTTTTATACTTTAAGACCCTAATATTTTTGTATATGCACCATCTACAAAATATATTATAGAAAACCGGGTATTTGCGACCTACCAAAAACTTTTTGTGACTGATTTGCGACCAAGTTTGCGCTGAAAAAATGCTAATTGGTCGTTGTTAGGAAATTTTGAGGCTACTTCAATTTGGTGAATATTTTGCTGTGGTTTTGAGATAACTTCTGAATAGTTGCGTAAATTCGTTTGGTTGAGTTTTTGTTACAAAATATTAAAGAGTTATATAATTTGGTTGCAATATTCTGGTGACAAAAAACTTTGTGAACTTAACCAATAAGCACATTGATTTGCGACTATTAATATTTAGAGCAAACATGTTGCAAACTTGCTACAGAATCAATGTGGTCATAAACTTTAAGACAAATTCAGGTTTTGTCACTAACTTTTCAACTGTTGTTTCAATTCGGTTACAAAACGTCTTAGTGACCGATTTGCAACCAAAAGAGCCAGTGACTAATATATAATCCCATTTTGTGACCGGTTCAATTCAGTGAATATTTAGCGCGCTGCGCGCGGCCGTTTTGTGACTAGCCTAAACGACCTCAAAACTTACCATATATCGAGCCATTTTTGTCACTAAGTCCTACTTTTCAACTTTAGGACCGCTTTTTTCGTTAGAAAATGTATAGTTTTCATATATAAAATAAATATTATCATATCTGTACGTTCACTACAAAACGATAGCTAGCAATAAGTTCACTTAAATATGTATATAGCTTAAAATCTTGTTTACATGCAAGTTGATTTAATGATTTTGGTTGCAGTTAGCTGTAAACATATCATCTATGATAGATCAAAAGGGTATGCATGGATACAATGGGATACTAAATCCTAAAGAGATTCAAATGAGCAGTAGAAGGTATTATCGATACATAGGTTCGCTCACTGTTCCTCCTTGTACTGAAAACGTCGTCTGGACGATTAGCCGAAAGGTAACATCATTTACTTTATACATTTGTAACATACACAAATTTATCTAATTAAGGATTAATTCATTTTATGTTTGTTTATACAGATACGAACGGTCTCAAAAGCTCAAATTAAGTTACTTAGAGAAGCTGTACATGATGTAAGTACTATAATATAAATCAATTAAATAAATCAACGCCAATTAATTAATTAAGTTTTTGTTGATGCTAACTGATGTTTATATATATGTTACAGTATGCAGCAAGTAATGCAAGACCGATACAACCAGATAATCAACGAGGCATTTTATTCTATGGTCCAGGCGCGAGACAATAATAGCAACGACGTTATATACTCTAATGTTATGTAATGCATTATGTGCTCGATCGATCTGTAAAAAAAACAAAATCGTTTATGAATTTTTGATCAACTATTTATAAGAATGCATTGATAATTACAGAAGAAACATATTCAAATCATAATTGCTAATTACAGTAATTAGGGGATTGTGATATTTTGAATGAAAAATCTTAAATTTTGATAGTCTTGCTATATATGTAACTGTTGGTATTTGAGGCTAATACTCTGGTCAATGGAAAGACATCAATAAAGTCAATTCAAGTCAAAGAGGTTTTGCTGTTCAAAAGTCAAAGTCAAAGTTGTTTAGTTTTTACAACATTGTAATAGTTAAAAAGTTCAGGGGTTATTTCTGTAACTTTGGCTATATATTTGTTAAGTAACCCTTTTATAGGTTGTTAAGCAACTAATCTTCTTGATTAGTTGCATTTAGGTCTATAAAAGAAAGCAGAGATTAGTTGATTGAATTCATTCAATTAGAGAGATTAGTGAGGTCAGTTCTTGTTCTTGTATTCGTTTCATTACTATCTGTTTACATACAATACTTCGATTAGTAACCTATGTTTCTAGTTCTTTGCTAGACATGATTGTTTTAAAAGGAATAAAGTTTCACCCTAGTTAGTTCATGAAATATATATCATCACAAATTGTTGTGATGTAGTAAATTGTTGCGATGTACGTAGTTCGTTTTCTGGCTTAACGATATGAGGACGAGGGATAAATTAAGTTTGAGGTTTCATGTTTTTTTCGCTCTCTTATGAGTTATTTTAGTAGGTTTCATTATGAGCATGTGATAAGATGTCTGTCTGGCTATTTACTTGATGATTTATGAATCATATAGCTTTATTAACTAGCTATATTTTGTTTATCGATCGTTGGATATATGGGTAATGCTAAATTACTTAGCATTAGCTAAAATTATTATTCTTTCATTGTTAAGGATGGAACATATATGTTAGGTGTATCTAGCATATATTAATGTATATGTGTATCCTCTACGAGCAGGCATTTGTTTTAATTTTAGGCTTATATAACATGTGTGGTTAATATATTTGACACCTAACTTCATTGTTTTGGGATCAAACAATTAATTGCAATTTGTTGTAAATTATATTTAATAAGAGTGTAAACTAATCTAACTCATAACTATTAAGCAATTGCGATTTGAACAACTAAGAAGCTGGTTGGTTAAACGGATCCTTACCTTTTTGTTTAAACGGACCCTCACTTTTTTCAAATATTAAATATTTAAGGACTTTAATATAAAAATATTCATAGTATACGTACTCTTGTTCGTGCTAGCTTGGATAAAAAAATGATGGTTTATAGTGTGAATTTTAGGAAGAGCCGGCCTCCAACTTTTTGGTTCAATTATTAGGGCTCTAAAATAAATTTATATGTTTTGAGATGCGTATCCTCACCCGTGTTATGCAAGTAGGGTTGTCCAAATCGTTCGTCGTTCGGAAATGCTCGAAAAATGCTCGTCCGTTTTTTCGAGCCAAACAACGAGCGAAGGTCCGCTCGGTTCGGTTTGTAAACGAGCCAATCAACGAACAAAGGTCCGCTCGGTTTGGTTCGACTCGAATAATTTTAATTTATTTTATATATAATTATATATGCACAAGTATATGATATGTTGTTATAATCATGTTCATACTAAATATCTATTTTTTTAAATTATTAACAATATTTAAAGTAATTGAAAATATAGTCATTTTATCTCTTTTAAAAAATATTTTTGATAATTTCAAATACTTTTACTACAATTAATAATTAAAAAATAATTATTTATAATATTTAAGAAATATTCCACATAACAATATAAATAAATTATATATTTGTACATATATATAATTATTTTTTAATTGTTAATTGTTTTATATGTATTATATCAGCATCAACCTTAAAAGCCACTATTAGTTATTTTAAAGCTACTAATTCATATTTATATAAATTATATTCAACTTTAAACTTGTTCTCTATGAAAAAGTTTAAAGGGAAAAAAAAGTAATTTTCATAAATTCGCTCGACGCTCGCTTGAAAATACTTAGTTTGATTTTAACTCATTTACGATCGGTTCGACTTTGGCTCGATTTGTAAATGAACCGATCAGCGCAGTTCGGTTTGTAAACGAGCCAAGCAACGGGCGAAGGTACCCTCGGTTCGGTTCGGCTCGGCTCGTGAACAGGCGTATATGCAAGAGACTTCAAGGTCACACACATTACGGTGTTCTTTGTGTGTGTGTGCATGGTATATATGTGTATATATAGACCTCTATTCAACCCTAAGACAAATCACATAATCAAATTTCTCATCTTTTTCTCAAACACATGAACATATAAACTCTCTCTATAAAGTTACACACATATAATCTCTCTCTAATCACTGAAACATGATGAATATGCAATCAAACTTCATTTTGACACTTGGTTATCTTTTATTTTTGCTGATTTTCTCCCATCCATCTTCAACTCAAGCTCAAGAAGTTGGTAAATATCCTTAATCTTATTATACTTGATTTTTTTAATTTTTAGGATAAATACGCCACAATATTGTATGTCTAAACATGGTAGCTGTCATTTGTGTTTTCTTTTGTAATCACTTTAATATTTTTCCTGTACATATATGTATGCATGCATGTATATACATGAAGAGGATGAAAGAGAATTCGATTACGAGAGAGGAGGTCCAATCGGACCAGAGAGATGGGGCGAGATAAAGAAAGAGTGGAGGTTGTGTAGCTACGGGACGATGCAGTCTCCTATTGATACGTCGAGCCAAAGGGTGAAGAAGGTGGTGAGCTCTTACAACATGTATAGAAAGTATAAGCCTTCTAATACTACACTCAATAATAGAGGCCATGACATTACGGTACGTATATATATATATATACTAATTTAGTTAATTATCTAATTACAACATACATATATAGTTACAAAAACGTTATATATATAACTAATTGTGTAACATGTATATAACGTATATTACTAGAGGTGTGCATGAATATCTCAATGGTGTCGTATCAATAAAACGACGCCACTAAAAGAAAGTTATTATGTTAACGTTTTAGAAATGATTACCACTAAAAGAAAGTTATTATGTTAACGTTTTAGAAATGATTGTTGCAGCTTCAATGGGATGGTGATGCAGGGTCAGTTCTCGTCGATGACACTGAGTATGCTTTAAAACAAGCACATTGGCACTCGCCTTCGGAGCATACCATCAATGGAAAAATGTATATATACATACATACGCTTCACTCGCAACTTTAGTATTTTTTAAACTACGATCCATTGCTTGATAAAAATGTGTACTTATATTTTGACCAATGACACTCATAATTTCTAGTTTTTGTTTTCATTGACAATCTCATCAGTTGCATAGTTATCATATATTTGCTATTGATTTACACTTGTTTTTCATACATAAAACATATGTTTTTTCGATTTGGCCTTGTGAGTGAAAGTGTATGAAAATCAATACACCTTACCATTAAAATGTAGTTATAACACGTACATGGACTATTTTTTTAACAAAAATAGTGGATTAGTCTGCACGTCTTCAAAACCTCTGACCCATCTGAAGCATATTGCCCCAATTGAGACTCGATTTCATAACATCTACATCCAAAAACCATAGCAAGCTTCATCCCAAATTAATTGATGTAGGGCTCATTAGGTTTCATTATACGTTATTCACTTATTTGATAAAATTCCATATATACTTATTAATATTTGAACAGCTATGACATGGAAATACATCTGGTACACGTCAGCATCGACAACAAAATAACAGTCATTGCTGTTCTTTACAATATAGGCAAATCTGACCCTTTTCTTTCCAAGGTAACTTATTACTACCCTAAACTTTATCTATTTACATTTCAACCCTCTAATTACTCTTCCTCATACATTTTATAACTTTTGATTCTTAGTTAGAAGTAAACATAACGTCTATGATAGATCAAAAGGGAAAGCGTGTAGACAGCGGGATAATAGATCCGAGTGACATTCGAATAAGCCGAAGAAAGTATTACCGATACATTGGTTCGCTCACTATCCCTCCTTGCATTGAAGAAGTCGTCTGGATGATTAGCAGAGAGGTAACGCTATTTTTTATAATCTACTAAGAACATCGTTTATTCATGTAACAAATATGGATTTTATGTTTTAACAGACAAGAACAGTTTCAAAAGATCAACTTAAATTACTTCGAGAAGCCGTGCATGATGTAAGTATCTACACAAATCAAGCGAACGACAACTTTTTTAGTGTTTTTTCAGTTCCTTCAAGTGAAGTAAATGCTAATCAATGTTGATGTTGCAGTATGCGGAAAATAATGCAAGACCGATACAACCAGACAATAAACGAGACGTTGTTTTCTATGGCCAGGGATCAAGATTATGAATAAAACTGTTACGGATACAACAATGTTATATGAATGCATTGAAAGATCATATGTACTTTAAGTTAGATAGTTTTAGTATTCGACCCGTTTACTTAAGGATGATATCTGTATCGCATAAACAAGATGTAACGAAAGCGAATAATTAAGCCACAGAAGATCAGTTCCATTAACCCATAAGGCCATAATACAGACTTGAACAAAAACTATAAAAACCAATGTTCTTACTTATAATAAGCCTAAGTTTTATAATCTATCACCATTGGTTTAATACCCGGGCAGCATAGCGAAGCCAAGGTTGCCATTTAACACGTCTTCATATTCAGCTCCAAACCTTAATGCCATCTCATGTGCCTTCATGTTTCGCGCATCTCTAGCCTTAGCATACTCTAACTGAGCCTTCTCCAACCTCACAGTTGCATCCATCACCTCTTTATGTAACAATGTCAAAGATTCTTCGAGACCCACGAGCTCTAGTCTCAATGGGTCATTTCCAAATTTTAAATTCTTCACCATGTCTAGCCTTTTACGCGCCCACGAGAGATCAAACCCAAGTCTCTCAAAATCATTCAAGTCCACCTCAAGGTTAGTCATCTGGTCCTCTGTCAATGCATCCACTGATGTTTCAAGAAAACCTTCAAAGAACACATGCAACTCTTTCAAAATGGACAGCCAATGCGGTTTTGAACGGATATGTAACCGTTGAAACGTGTTTGGGTAGTAGTACTCAATAGCCTCTAGCATCTGTTTTGCTGCCTCTCCTACAACATTCCCGTGCCACGATCCTGCAGCTTCCTCTGATGAACCCGAATCTTCAGCCGTTTGGTCCGGAAAAACACTGCTCTCACTCTCGGAATCACATACCCAGCCATTGCTGTGATTGTTAACGTTCATATCATCGCCTGCTGCAGCAGAGTTTAACATAATAACATGTGATCAAAATCCAACACATTAGGTTGTTACAAGTTATGATAGATGTTGAAAGTTGCAGTTTACATACAGTTCAAGATCTCGGGCACCGTGGCTAATTGATCTTGAATATCGTCGGTTGGCCCATTTGAATTACTACGTCCTGACAAATCCGTTACAGCATGGTCTAATGCATAAATCATCATTTTCCCAATCTATACAACATAAAAAGCAGGAGAGGTTATGTGAAAGAAAAACATGCAACCAACCGCCAGTTTCTTGATTTGATTATGTGCAGATACTTTACGTTTAGTTTTTGTCGTTTGGCCCTGTGATTGTTGGGAAGCATACGGAGTTCATTATGTAAGCGGATACATTCGCCAATACTTTCAGGTGAAACAAAGTTGAGTTCAACCTTCGTGCATGACTACACGAAAAAAAATTATTAGCAGACAAAGAGTGCTTGAGAAACTGATAACAGATTTGATATTCTAACCTTCAAGTTTCTAACTTGATAGGGACAACCAGCTGGTATAAAAACCGCATCACCGAGTTTTTGTTTGAAGCTCCATGGTTCGATTCCTAATAAGCATAGAGAAAAAGCGTTGACATGTCTGTATGTATACATGACAGGAAAATATACTAGTTAAGGGCAAACCAAATTTTTCTTTAAGCTTCCTTTTATGTTCCATGTTCAGGTAAAAAGTCCGGTCATGTATCGGGTGAAAAACCTGCAACATCACACTTGCTTTTGAACATACACGCGTTGTGGTAATATAGCAAAAGACTATACACAGACACAAATTAGTATCGGGTGAAAAACCTGCCCATCCGAAAGGCAATTAGTATGCCTAAACTCTGCTGAACAATTTCTCATATATTCCTCTAATTTAGGCACGTCGTGCCTCTGAAATACATCCCACAGAGCACCTGCCTCTGTCGGGTTATCTGCATACTGTTGACCCTTGGTTCTTTGTGGGCTTGCTTCACAAACTAAAGCTTCATGTTGGTCACCATGCTTTTGTTTCACTATATTTCTCTTGTTGAGCTTTGTTGATGTAAGGTCACCAGCTTTTGTATGCGTCAGTACATTCACCTACAAGTTATTTTAGAAACATGTTAAGCACATGTATTAGAACAAAATATATTTTAGATACAAAAGAAACCGTACCGTATCAGATTTTTCATAATGAAGCTTAGTAACAGAGTCTCCATATTCCATTTCCTCTTCAACTCCATAAGCAATATCCATCTTTGGACCCATGTCCGGTTTTAACGAAAGATCAGGCAGCCTAACAGCTACATTAAGGTAGCCATTAACAGGGTTTGTATAATCTTGAAAAGGCAAGCAGTTAACGAATTCAACAAAATGGCGTGGCCATTCTCCTGAACAAGAAGGTTGCCAATCTTCCAACTTTAAAATCAAGGACATCCCTCGTTGTTTATATTGACCCGCAGAGTATCCACTAAAGAATTTGCCAAGATCGACAATCACCTGCGTATCATAATAGCCAGTTAGAGGAGGGTTCATGCGAGAAGACTAAAGAATATCCACAATACTAACCTCACTCCAATCCAAGCAGTTGATTGCATGCACTTCATAAGCATGGGCATTGTTACTGCTTTTTTTTATGTCACGAAAAGCACGCCACAGAACCATTGGTTCCCAACTTAGCCCTGAAGAAGCCGAAAGAACATCACTGACTATTATTGGCTCACCTTTCGACCAATGATATTGGAAACGCTGCATATATTGAGGTTGAATGTCTTTAGCACTCAAACAATACAAATGATCCCCACTGAACTGCATACAACTTTCGGGATTATCATAACCAAAATTCATTTTGTATAACCCTTGTGCTCTATCTAGCAAATTTACAACCCAGTTAACACGCATTATGCGTTTCAACTCAAGGGTCCCGTCATTACAACCACCCATATCTTTTGGCAGGCAAGGTATGCTACCATCTATGTGGGCTTTCCACCTATAAGTCATACCCTTAAGTTGACCATTACGCAACTCTCGACAGCACAACAGACATAAATCATATCCACACGCACAACTTCTATAAAAGTCACATGTATACGATCCACAGTTATCACTGCGTAAAACATTAGTTTTGATAAGTTTATATAAAATACATTAAAATTCTTTTAACACGATTAAGTAATCATATCATGAGTTACCAAAATATATCATCGTCGACCTCACATTCAGCATCCTGTAGTTGCAGCTCTGATATAGAAACACCTGCCCAGTAAGATAATAACATGAAAGTAATAAATACATGATGCATACTCGAAAGAGACGAACTAAAAAACAAAACAAAAGAAATGAAATGAGTTAGTTAGTTAGTTAGTTAGTTAGTTAGTTAGTTAGTTAGTTACCTTTAAGTTTAGCTTCTATTTCCTTCTCCATCATCTGTTCTTGATGCATTGTTGTGAGAAGTGGGAAAAGTTTTTGCAGGATATGTTTGGAGTATTTGATTTTGTTAGATTGAGAGCAAGAATAGGCCTGCATAAACTATTAAAGAAATGGTTATGATACAAGTACTTGAATTATGAAAATTTACCAAAAAGTGTAACCAACTTTAGTAGGTGAAAATCTCCTAAAGCATTGTTTACAATTGCAAGTATTGCGACAAGCGGGACAAGCTTTAACAAATTCCTCTTCTGATACACCGGGGTACCTACAACATATGTTATTTTGTGAGTAAATTACGTTTTGTACACCAGTTTTTTTTTTTTTTCAAAAAGTGACAGTTTGAAGGCGGTCAAGGGCGGAGGTATAAACCTGGTTGTTTACTTGCATCATGGGTTGTAATTTTTGCTTTTATTTGTATCAGTCTGACTAATGGAGTTAAGTTTTTCAGTTAGTCAGCCAATCTTAACCCCGTTAATTAGATTGATACAAATAGAAGCAAAAATGAAAACCCAGGTGCAAGTAAACGGATTTAAACCTAAGCTTCAAACCATCACTTTTTGAAAAACTCAGGTGTACAAAATGTAAATTACTTTACAAAGAATAATACATACATAACAAAATGAAGATAAATTGGTTATTTAAACACCCAATTATGTTATCTAAACACCCTCTTTCTCTATCTCTATATAATATAAAAGGGTAAACATAGAAAAGATGGTGTTTAAATAATCACTCGGGTTTTAAAATAACAACACCCTTTCCAATTGACCGACTTTATTTCTACCAACGGTCCCTTTTTCTAGACTATTTTCTTACGGTTGACCACCGTTAAAAAAACTTAGCTCCTTTTAAGTTTTATCCGAATTTCATTTTAGGCTCCAGTCCAAAAAAACTATGTAAAACTTACTTCGAAACGATATTACAAAGACGAGTAGAGTAGAGAGTACCATTTAGTGATACAATCGATGCAATATCTTTTGGATTTGCATTTAGTGCAGTGAAGCACACGTTGTTTATCACTCCGATGACATTGGTGGCATGATTTTGGTTGATCAACTCCATTAATCTGCTGCTGCTGCAAATACATAAAATGGTTCAGAACAAGAACATAATGATATGATCTCAACTTAAACTTCAAGTTTGACCTTATTAAAAGTCTCCTTCTTCCTTCTTTTACTTGAATTTTGGTTTAGATCAAGTTCTTGGACCGGTTTTTTTGAAGTTGATCGATCAAATTCAAAATCTTTGTTCACCATTGTTATTGCCACTCGTGTCAAGGAAGTATCTTTTTATTCAAACCCCCTCTCATCCTATTTCAATTTTTATATTCACATTTAATCCATTTACAATTTTTTTACTTTTTACGTCCTCCCTCTAACGTTTTAAAAAAATAGAATTATAATATTTTTTTATAAAATTATATTTTTCTTTTAAATTAAGATTTTTTTCTTGTAACGTTGGTCTGTTGGATTAAGCTATTAAATTTAGTTTGTGAGTATTGATCATGGGCGTCTAAACTAACCAAAACCAAAAAAACTCAAAATAAATCGTATACGTAACTGAAAAAACAAACTAAGTTGCAAATTTGGTTTTCGGTTCGGTTACTAACAGTATCCAAATTGTGAATTTAGTTTTCGGTAACAAAAAACATGATTTATTCGGTTCGGTTATCTGAATAACAATATAATAATTGGTTTCATTGGATAACTGGACCGAATAATCATACTAAAGTGACTAAATTCGGTTCGGTTACGCAAAAAAAGACTCTATAACCTACCTAAAAAATGATTTCATGACCGAATAAAAAGATTTTACAACCGAATAAATCGGAACAGACAAAAAGTTAACCTAACCATTAAATACCGACATCAAACATTGTTTTATATACCCATATTATTAATTTCATTTGGGAACATATTTTTTTAAGGAATAAAGACAATAAAAGGTTGAAGCATATTTTGACAAGTTTTAAAAGTTTTTTTAATGGGACAGGGGTGTGTATAGACATACCCTGTTTAATTCATACCTAATATCTATATGTTTTAGATAAGATATCATCCGCTCGCTAATTTTAATGTTTCACGCTTAACTCATTTAAAAATATTGTTAAGGAAAGAACCATAATGGTAAGAAAAACAAGTCAAACTTTGAACGCAAAATAATAAAAATCTCAAGCTCTTATCAGTATCGTAACTTTAATTGACGATTGCATATATATAATACCAATTCTAAAATCATGCTAATTATGATATTCATATCACGTGGTATCTTTTCGTATAATCATCTTTTGGTGATTTGGGTAGATGTTCTTATTAGTTATTTAGTCAAAATGTATGCTTATAAGTATAGACATTCTTTTAATCAGGTCTATTATGAGTATATTTTTCAGCCGATACCACACCTTCAACCCTTAAGAAAAAACACATTTAGGTTAAAAATTTCTTGATCCAGTCTGAAATTTTTTTTTCTTAAATAAGACTTGAACTCAGGACCTTTCTAATTTATAAAGTTTTTTTATTACTAAAACGCATAATAAGTCTAGGAGTTCGTTTTCTAGGTACATCATAATACAAAAGGGATATAATTGAACTACGTACTCATGCATAATCCTCCTAACCAATTAACCAAAAATACTCATGAACTAGCTAATACCCGGGCAGCATACCAAATCCAAGGTTGCCATTTAACACGTCGTCGTAGTCGACTCCAAACCTTAATGCCATCTCATTAGCCTTCTTGTTACACGCTTCTCTAGCACTATCATAATCTAACCGAGCCTTCTCCAACCTAGCAGTTGCATCCATCACCTCTTTACGTAGCAAAGTTAAAGATTCTTCTAGACACACCAACTCTAGTCTCAACGGGTCATTTCCAAATTTGAGGATCTTTACCATGTCTAACCGCTTACGAGCCCACGAGAGATGGAACCCAAACCTTTCAAAATCGTTCAATCCCGCCTCAAGGCTAGTCATTTGGTCCTCTGACAATGCATCCACATGTGTTTCTAGAAAACCTTTGACGAATAAATGCAGTCCTTCCAAAATCGACAACCAATACGGCGTTGAACGGATTTCCAAACTAAACGTGTCTGGATAACGATCCTTAACGGCTTCTAGCATCTTTTTTGCTTCCTTGCCTACAACATTCCCCTGCCACATTCCTACAACGTCCTCTGATGTTTCTATGGCAGCAGGCTTATGGTCAACTGTATCGTTGACTGACGAGGATAAAGCAGGGAACACACTGCTATTATCCTGGGAGTTCGAATCACGTATCCCGTCATTGATGGGATTGTTAATATTCATAACATCACCCTCTGCAACTAAGTTAAATACAATAACATGAGGATCATACACATTATGTTGCTATAAGATATTGTATATGTTACTTGTTAAATGTTGCAGTTCATACCATTTAAGATCTCAGTTGCCATGGCGATTTGATCTTGAACATCATCTTTTGATCCTGTAAACCTAGACATTTCCGCTACAGCGTTGTCTAATGCATGAATCATTATTTTCCCAATCTATAAAACATAAAAAGCAGGTGGTTATGTGAAAGAAAAACATGCAACCAACCACCAGTCTCTTTAGTTGATTATATATATGTGCAAAATGCAAATACTGATACTTTACGTTTAGTTTTTGTCGTTTGGCCCTGTGATTATTGGGAAGCATACGAAGTTCTTTTTGTAAGCGGATACATTCGCCAAGGCTTTCAGGTGATATAAAGTTGAGTTCAACCTTTGTGCATGACTGTAAAAAGGAGACAAATAGTGTTTTACAAATATATATGTGTGCATGTGTGTATGTTTGTATGTAAATATATTGTGACCTTCAAGTTTCTAAGTTGATAAGGACAACCAGCTGGTATAAAAACTGCATCACCGAGTTTTTGTTTGAAGGTCCATGGTTCGATTCCTAATCAAACATAGAAAAAACAGGACTGATGAATATGTGTATATACATGATAAGCAATCACAAATATACTCGTTAAAGCAATACCAAATTCCTCTTTGAGCTTCCTTTTATGTTTCGTGTTCAGGTAAAATGTGCGGTCATGTATCGGGTGAAAAACCTGTAACGTCACATAAGCTTTTGAACAAATGCATTGTGGATAAACTTGCAAAAGACTACACAACTACAATGGTAATTAAGAGTGGAGATGGCAATTTTAACCCATTAACTAATGAGCGGGTTATGTTTCAAAGGTTTCAAAGTAAAAAAAGATAAAGAGGAAAAAGGTCAAATGTAACGAACGGGTCAAAAGTTTCAAAGTAAACTTTTAACTCATATTTATTTTAAAAGTGTAGGTTACTATTGAAACAATATGATGTTACAGGACATATAATGTGTTTATAAGAAGATTATAATTATTGAACTTTCGACACAAAGTTTTCAAGATCAACTAGGTTCATTTTAAATACTACAAAAAGTTTACCATGGTGACAATTGACCCCAAATTTGTTATTCAACTCCACCCAATAGGGCTGCAATCTACGATAGTTGCAGCTATAGAAAAAACAATATCATCAACCTTGTCATGATAAAAGTAGATGATAGTTTTGAAGAAAACGTCCAAAAGCATAAATTACCTGCTCAACCGAACGACAACCCTTATGCCTAAACTCTGTCGAGTGACTTCTTAGATAATCCTCTAACTTAGGTACATCCTCTCTCCGATATACATCCCACAGAGCACCTCCCTCCATTGGGTCAACTCCATATTGGTGACCCTCGTTTCTTTTTGGGCCCGCTTCACGAACTAAAGGTTCATGTTGGTCACCATGCTCTTGTTTCACTATCTTTGTCGTGTTAAGCTTTGTTTTAAGGACATAGGATCTTGTATGTGTCAGTACATTGACCTACAATTTATGTTGAAACATTGATGATTATCTATTGGACTTAACATAATCATTGGACTTTAAGTATAGAAGAGACCATACGGTATCCGCCTTTTCATAACGAAGCTTAGTAACAGAGTCTCCATATTCCATTTCCTCTTCAACTCCATAAGCAATATCCATCTTTGGACCCATGTCCGGTTTTAACGAAAGATCAGGCAACTTAACAGCCATGTTAAGGTATCCATTGTCAGGGTTTGTGTAATCTTTAAAAGGCAAGCAGTTGATGAATTCAACAAAATGACGCGGCCACTCTCCGTCAGATAAGCAAGAAGGTTTCCAATCTTCCAATTTCAAAATCAAGGGCAACCCTTGTTTAAACTGACCCGCAGAGTATCCGCTACAAAATTTGCTAAGATTGAGAGTCACCTGCATATCAAATATCAATACTAGTGATAGTTATATATGTTAATATTAAGTTTTCAGTTTAACAAGGACGTTGATCATACTAACCTCGCTCCAATCCAAGCAGTTGATCGCACGCACTTCATAAGCATGGGAATGATTACTACTTTTTTTCATGTCACGAAAAGCACGCCACAGAACCATTGGCTCCCAACTTAGTCCTGAAGAAGTTGAAAGAACATCGTTGACTATTATCGGCTCACCTTTTGACCAATGAGATTGGAAACGCTGCATATGTTGAGGTTGAATGTCTTTAGCACTCAAACTACACAACTCATTCCCATTGACTTCCATACTGCAAGTTTGCGGTCGATCATAACTTAAGTTCATTTTGTATACCCCTTGTGCTTTTTGTAGCAAATTTTCAATCCATTTAACACGCATTATGTGTTTCAACTCAAGGGTCCCGTCATTACAACCGCCAATATCTTTTGGCGGGCAAGGAATGCTACCATCTATGCGCGCTTTCGACCCACTACTCACGCCCTTAAGCTGACCATCACGCAACTCTCGGCAACACACAAGGCACAAAACATATCCACATGCACAACTTCTATACAAGTCAAAGAAATATGATCCACATTTGTCGCTGCATAGAAGATAAGTACTAAGAACTTTATATAATACCATAAAATAACTTTCAACTCACTACATACCAAAATACATCAGCATCTTGTAATTGTAACTCTGGTATTGATACACCTGCACAGCGAGATAATTATCAGTAAATAACAAAATAATACATAAACTTTCATTACTTAAAAAAGTGTTACCTTTAAGCTTAGCTTCTATTTCCTTCTCCTTTAACTGATCTTCATACAGAGTTGTGACAAGAGGAAAAACTTGTTGTAAGATTTGTTGGGAGTATTTAATTTTATTAGTTTCAGAACAAGAATAATCCTGCACATATTAGAAGCGTTAATTAACTAAGGCACCACTTGCATGCATATAATGGCACGAAATGTGTTTGATGTGGAAACGAACCTTAGGTGAAAAACGACGCAAACATGCTTTGCAATTGCAATTATTGCAACAAACGGGGCAGGCTTTAACAAATTCCTCTTTTGATACACCGGGGTACCTATAAGCAAACACATTATGTACACGACTAGGAAACGAAAGAATAACTAGAAAAATGATAGATGGTATATACATTGTCATTGCTCAAAGTTGAAATTTTGAGTCATCTTTATATGATTTGTGAATCATGTAATGGTTTGTTCCTATTCATTCATATATGATATGAAAACAATAATAATATCTCAAACACAAAGAAAGGAATAAAGCATTTTGTGGCATGAAAACCAGCCCTAAAGTTGATATTATTTGGAGTAGCCGCGGCTCCCCTGTTTTTTTCCGTTAGTAGCATAAATTCAGGTCTGGTAGTTTAAAAACCAGTCTCATATCTTAGTCATGACTCATGGTATAATGAAAACACACATGAATACAAATAAAACACGATACCGTGGTTCAGTCCAACTGGGCTGTTTGGTAGCCTCTGAATAGCCAGTAATAATTTACCTCTTAATGATTCAAAAATTCATTATAATGTAACTTTTAGAAATATGATGAATGAGATGATGTTTTACCATTCAGAGACTACAGCTTAACCATTCAATATCTTTTTATCACTTTACAGTTCAGAGGTTTTGAATCATTAAGATGTAAGCATCTGAATGACCATTAAGAGGCTACCAAACCGCATAGGATGTTTTTATTAGCACTCAACTTTACAACAAGATTACAATAAAAAGATACAAGTTATACACCAGAATTAAGTTAAGGTTTGAAACATAATGACGAAGTAAATATTCGTGGGCCAAGCCCATGTCTTCTAATGCTGCCTATCAGCCCAAAGGCCTTCCAACCCAACACGATAGGGTTGAAAAAAGTAGTATATATATATTGTTCTCGACCCCTTGTTTTAATTTCTAAGATTTTGGTCCCGTTGTTTAGTATAGGAGAGTACCATTTGGTTATGCAAGCGATGCAATATTTCTTTGACCGACATTTTTTGCAGTCAACCACAACATGTTTTGCAACGTTACTACGACATTGATGGCACCATTTTGGCTCCTCACCTGCATTTCTAACCTAAGGAAAATGATAATGAAAATGAAGCTAAAATGAGCAGAGCAGAGCAAATAATAATGTGTAGGTGTGTATGTAAGATGATAAACAACGTATATATATATATACCCTCTTCTGTCTTTTACTTGATTTTGAAGCTGTTTTGCTTGATCGGTTAACAATATCTTCGCTTGGAAGCATGTTTGGGTCTTAATTTCAATTCTTCAAAACCCTATACTTACTTCATCAGTTAAATAAAGTGTTTTATTCAAATATTAATTAAAAACCGAGTGAGGTATTGTTCCGGTTTTGACGTCTTGTTTCGAGGTAAGTTTTATATTAATTGTCTTTTATTATTTCTTGATTAAAAGCTCTATAACATTAGTTTAAAAGTTAGATAAATTTAACCTTTTTAAGTTTTAACGTACATCAATTTATAAAATTTTTATATATTTTTAAAATAAATTTATCTTTAAGTACTTAACGTAAGATTTGAATTATAATTTAACTGTTGTAAAAATAAAAGTGGTACTAATAGCGTCCGATCCATTTTAATGTGTCAAATAACTTGATGTGTTTGCCGAGGGTTTTCTATAATTATATTATACTATACTGAATTAGAAACTACATGAATAGTGTTTTGTGATGATTGTAAGTAGTGCGAGCTATTGGTTTAATTTAATGAGGTAGTGGTATGTGGTGCATGATTATTAATTTGGTTTGGTGAGGTGGCGATTAGTTTTTTTTTTATATTTTGTTTGATGAAATAACGTTTTCATAAATAAATCCGTCTCGGTGGTTTGGATGTTTCAGTTTATTTGTTTGACTTTGTTAATTTGAAGTTGATTAACATTTGTTTTTTCGTGAATTATACCTCGTGTAGTCGTGTATGGTTTTAACGATAATAATAACGATTTTTTTTCAATCTGAGCCACTAATAAACAGTATGTAAATAGCTCATGTAACGCGCAAGCCTCATATAATCGTTGTGAACTTTAAGATGGCATCATAATTAAATATTCATGAAGATTAATAGGTGAATCATGCTTTGACTAATGTACGTCATGAGCATGGTATATATGTTATCTCAGTTGAAAGAAACATATATACCTTATATATCCTAGTGAAAGATTTAGCCATATATAGTATTTTATCAAATCTTGTAAATTAATCTTCTGTGAATTAATAGTTCGGTTTTTTTTAGCAAAACACAGAATTCTTTTAAAAGGAGAAAAAAAAAATTTCTTGTAAACATTCAAATCATTTTTAATGACAAGTATTCACTTCAAATATATTTTGCCCCATGAAAGTTTAATTTAATTTTCGATTAGCTAGTCCTTCATTTGTACCTTTTATAAGTTATTAATTTGTCGAAATTCTTCGTCATTTCAATTTCACGACTTCTTCACTATTCATTGTATCACCATACCTCGTGTTATCCTAATCGACATCATCCAACTTTGACTAAGGGGCTGTTTGGCAAAATCTGAATCATTAAGTATTGAATGGTTAAGAGGTCTGAACCATTAAGAGGTTCCATCAATAAGAAGGATGTTGGGGTACAACTTCAGATGAGTATAAAGTTAGTATATGCTCCATTCAGTTTCATTCAGCATCTCTCATTCTCTTAACCACTCAGCACTTAACTGAACCATTCAGAGGCTATTTTTTCTGAAACAAACGCTCTGAATGCTGAATGCTGAATGATTAAGCACTGAACTGAACCATTAAGAGGTAAACAAACAGCCCCTAAGTGGTTAGGATGGTTGTAACTCGTAGCTTATAAATAAGGTTGGTGGTGCTAACTAGTGATTCTTGAAAGAAAATATGGTAAGAAAATGAATATTTTGATTTTTGATTTTATAATATTTTATGTAAATTACAAAACGAGTATCAAGAATAATAAATTTCATATATACTTTGACTAAGTGGTTAGGATGGTTGTAACTCTTTTTTAACAGATTACGGGGCTGTTTGGCAAAATTTGAATTATTTGGATGTTTTTTTTTGTGAAACAAACGCTTTAAATTAATACTAAATACTGAATAATTTATCACTGAACTGAATCATTAAAAGGTAAACAAACAACACCTACGTATTAATATTTAAGAAAACAAAAGTACCATCATATTTTAGTAAGAAAAAAACATGTATTAACGGTGCTTGTGATTCTTTTCTTGGTTGTATCAACTACGTACTAAATTACTTATCTACTATATATGCCACCATACCTTTTTAAATTTTACAAATATAAATATACTACCCAACAACTCTTCTTATCAAATCACCACCACAATGTGCATGGGTTCATCAACAAGATCTATGCTACTTTTACTTCTTATTTTGTCTCCTATTTCAATCTATGCTCAAGAAGTTCGTAAGTTAATTCATTTCTTTTCCATTTTATCTTGACGTGCATCATTTCAGTAACCAAGATTTATATATGTTTATGTTATCTGGTTCGTTTACTGATATAGTTTTGTGTGTTCAGAGGATGAAAGAGAGTTTGATTATGAAAAGGGGAGCGGAAAAGGACCTGAGCAATGGGGAAAGCTACACAAAGAATGGTCTGCTTGTAACAACGGCAAGATGCAATCTCCAATCGACTTGTCGAATAAAAGAGTTGATGTTGTTCGCACATCAAAGAAGCTGTTGAGGAACTACAAACCATGCACTGCAATAATAATCAACCGTGGCCATGATATAGAGGTGAGACATAATATATTACATGATGATAGGTAACGTACCTTCAAACATTATACGCGTACATGTACATCTATCTAATAAATCAAGGTTTTAGAGGGTAATTTTTGGGTGAAAAATATTTTTTTTTATAAAAAGAAGTTTGATAAAAAAAAATTGAGTAGAAGAGTTATGGAAGAAAAACTTTGTGATTAATGGTAATTTTACAAAAATAATTTTATTTATTTAACTTGCGTGTAACACACGTGTGTTAAACCTACTACACATATGACATACCACGTGCACTTTAATTGTGATAGAATATTACGCGTGTACACTCTTTTTTCGTGGTTCTCTACGTAAAATTAATGTTCTCTTCTAGCTATACTTAGACTTCACGTAATGGGCGTTATGTCCCTCGAAAAACGCCCAATAACGTCCCATAACACCCCGAAGACCTACTCTATATACTTAGACTACGCAGGGGCGTTATGAGCGTGGACGTTTCCTCCATAACTCCTGCGCCCCTCTCTCTCTTTCCCACTTCTCTCACACAATCTCTCCCATTTCTCTCTCTTGGTAATGATTAAGGGGCATTATCCCACTACGCCACTTTTTAGTATAATGCCCATTGCCTAGTCATCGTTTACATGACGAAAAATGCCTCTTCGGGGCATTAACCATTACATATATTCTTATTGAAGCAATTTTGTATCATTGATAGTTTTTCTTTCTCCTTTGAATTAAAGTCCCTTAATTTACTGTAAATTATTTGATTTGCGGAAATGAGCTCAATGATTTAGGTACTTAGTGGCATGTGTGTACAAAAAGGAGGACAAACCAGTATGATTATGATTTTTTATTAGTTAATAAATCATTATCACACTCTTAATAATAAGTATAAAGATTAAAAACTAGCCGTTGCACATGATAACGTGCACAAAATTATTTTTATGCTACCTGCCACACGACCTCCACAACGATGGTTTTTTTGTTGTCATAAAGACAAATAATTTAATATATTTAATACTTAAATAGAAAAATACATTTTATTTTATATTTTCGGTGCTTCATACTATGTACAATTATAAACGGGGAAAATTTTAAAGTTACTATACGTTTACTTGTTTCTTTTTATATGTAAATTTCAGTAATTCACACGTTCGTCTATTTATGTAGTTAATTTAGACAGATAGTTTTAGTTTTTCATTATATGCCCGGATTCGTCTATGAAAAATTGATTTTTTTGAGTGATGCGCGATGACAAATATGTGAAAGAAAAAGCCGGCTTGCTGCAGCAGCAGGTGGGTTGTTTCCTCTGTTGTCGCTGGGGAGTTCTTGACGAGGAGACCTTAGGAAAAGTTTTTAATTTTCTGTAAGTTGATTTTTGTCTGGAATTCGTGATCCTGACTCAGACGAGAAAGCGATTTTAATCAAGCTATATGAATATTAGTTTTCTTTCGAAGTTATTCTTTGTTTATGTATTTGCCTTCGCTCCACTTCATAAGTTCAGTACTTGTTGGGCGATGTAGGTTTATTGGGAGGGTGATGCAGGATCAATCGAAATAAATGGAACGACTTACGCTCTAAAACAAGCCCATTGGCACTCACCTTCTGAGCATACCATCAATAGTAAAAGGTCAAGTTCTACTTCCTTGTTATGTTGCTATAAAAAACTGGAGTTTAAATCCTACAGTGCGGATTGTGATGTATTTATCCTAAAAATTGTTGTATAAAAACTTGTGTTATATAAAATGCTTACACATTGCAGGTACTCGTTGGAACTACACTTGGTTCATAAGAGCATTGACCCAACCTCCAAACACCAAATTGCAGTCATTGGTGTCCTTTACAAAATTGGAAAACCAAACCCTTTTCTCTCTAAGGTAAATATATCTCAAAACTACATTCTTTCTACATCTAACATATCGGATATTAATGGATTAGTGGCTCATCTGTAACATATTTGTTTTGAGAGAAGTAGATATGAGTTTAAATCTTACTAGCTATAAGCAGTTTATGGTGTATTTCTTTTTAAAAATCAAGATGTTACTCTTATAAAAATAAATAAAAATAATCTAACATATCATATGAGTGTATATATATATAATTCATCAGTTACTCCAAATTTCAGTTGGGTCAAAACATAACATCATTGGTAAACCAAGAAAACAAACATAGACACCCTGGTGTTATTGATCCCCGAGAGATCCATATGAGTTGCCGAAGGTACTACAGCTACATTGGCTCACTCACTGTGCCTCCATGTACCGAAGGGGTTATTTGGACCATTAGCAAGAAGGTATATATACAATACACTAGATCAATATCACGCTTTGTTATTAAAAATGTTTAAATTTTGATAATGGTAATGGATTGAATGTGTCACGTAGGTGAGGACTGTGTCACTTGATCAAGTTAAGTTACTTCGGGACGCAGTTCAGGATGTAAGTACATATAATAACAATAATATATATACTTATATTTGTTATTAAAAACAGATTTTTTTTTCTCAAATGATTTGTTGAGTTGTATTTGATGAAAATTGGTGACTAATTGCAGCATGCAGAAAAAAATGCAAGACCACTGCAACCAGACCATAAGAGAGGCATCCGGCTTTTTGGTCCATAGCAACACAACTAAAAGGATTTAATTTTCTATTTGCATACCCCAAAATACGTGTAATATTCTTTGTAATTTTATATGTTAGCTTTTAAGTATCATTCAATCACTATGCATATGGGAAGTAATTAAGACATCCAATCAACAAGAATGTGAAGAAATAATCTTTGTAATTTTTTTTTTGAACAACAACTTTTATTAATCAAAGCCACTAGCAAGATGCTAAGACCGAAATACACCACAAAACTAACACCATTACAACGGGAAATTTCGAAACGAAAAGCTGCACCATGTGTGCCAGACAAGATTCTCCAGTTTCGCTCTTTTCTTCATCCAAGCGAACGTATTGAACTTGATCTCATCCACCACTTTATTCACTGCCACTCTCTTCGTAGAGAAGATGAATTCGTTTCGGGTCTTCCAAATAAACCATAAAGTAGCCAGGAGGATCGAGTATAGAGCGTTCCTTAAATCCGTCTTCTCATTTAGATGGGTGATGGAGTCGAGAGAGTTTTTCAAAGGGAGGTCCAAAGCAAGTTGGTAACCACACCACTTATGGATTTCTTTCCAAACCTGAGCAGCAAACGGGCACTCTCTAAGCACATGGAATGGTGTTTC
This sequence comes from Tagetes erecta, assembly GCA_030867185.1. Lineage (NCBI taxonomy): Eukaryota > Viridiplantae > Streptophyta > Magnoliopsida > Asterales > Asteraceae > Tagetes > Tagetes erecta. The sequence continues at coordinate 1,013,527 of CM061489.1, read as the reverse complement.
GGTGGTACCAAAACACAATGAACACTCCAGGGACGGGATCACCACACCTCTTCGAATAAGAGAATGTTTAGATGCAATTTTATTTAAAGACGCTCTCCATCCAAAACACCTAACTTTAAGTGGCACCCATTGCAACCACGAGAAAGGTGAGTAATCAAATGGGGTTCGGTTCAGCTCGAGGATGCTCCTCATTGACTTGCCCGTAAATACCCCCTCTTCATCACCTTCCCATCGCCATGTATCCGGCCGCGCACTTGGAATAAAATCTCCAATGAGATCCTGTAGTTGCTGAAACTGAGCATCAAACACACCTGTAGCCGGTCGACGCTTCCATTCCCACTTCCTCTGACCGCTATTATGTTGTGACCCGAGTCGATCTGCTACTGTGCAGCATTTGAACTTTTCAATAAGAAAAAGATCTGGGAATTTCACCTTAAGCGCCCCCCCCCCCCAAATCCATGTATCAAGCCAAAATTTAATATTATCCCCCTTGCCAACACTTGCTGTTAGAAAGTTATCAAGACAAATATTCTCCTTTAAAAGCTCTTTATCCACTGTGATCATATCCTTCCAAGCCCCACCCACATATTTATTAACAGGGATGTCAACAAATCTTCTTGTTGACATCCCTGTTAATTTTGTTCAATTGGTTGGTTGCTTTTTTACTTTTCAACATCACCTTCTAGATTTTCTAGCCAATAGGGTTGGTATCTCATTTGTAACATATTTTGGTTAACAACACTAGATCAGGGTTCTAGTCCTGTTGTCAACAGGCTTTGGTGTATTTCCCCTTAAAAATCAATGTTAATGGCCCATTAGTAACAAATTAACTTGTATAGAAGGATTAAAACTGACAATTAGTATTTTGATTGTGGAGTACATGACTTATCGCGATCACAAGGAAAGATGAAAACATATATCACAAAGGAAAATATATATGATGGTTACATCACATATATATGTTATTCAATGTGATACATACTACAAAGGACAGATGAATCTCATAATTCAAATTTATCATAAATAAAAAAGTTTGAACTAATTTGATTTGTGCACAATAAACATAGTGAATAATTTCCAAACATAATTTTCATTCATTTTCTCTTGAAACATATCCAATGCATGCATAAACAAAAGAAACAGAAATACACATGATCAAATCTTCAGCAGCAAATTTTACAATATGTTGAATTCACACTCCATTAATATTGACAAATGGCCATCAATCATGACAACAAACTAATTTAATTTATCAAATTTAGGCAGATGTGGGCAAATGGGCATGGGTTTGATTGATGAAGAGGAGCTCATAGATAAGCCCAGCAAGCCCACCACCAACCAAAGGTCCAACCCAATACACCCAGTGGTTGGCCCATGTCCAGCTCACCAAAGCCGGTCCGAAAGACACGGCTGGGTTCATGGATGCTCCGGTGAATGCACCACCGGCCAAAATGTTTGCTCCAACAATGAAACCAATTGCAATTGGTGCAATTGTTCCCAAACTACCCTTCTTTGGGTCAACTGCAGTTGCGTATACTGTGTAAACAAGCCCAAATGTCATCACGATCTCAAAGACCAAAGCGTTTGAAACTCCAACACCAGCGGACAACGAGAAGGCACCAACAGCCTGTGAACAAACCATTTTATTCTTTTAGCGTGAGTAAATACTTTTCACCTTAAAGTATAAATGTAATAGTTAGAAACTATAATATGTAAATTTAAAATACCAAAACTTTACACGTTTAGTGTTTAGTTGACCGATCGCTATCTTGTTTAACATTTCTTTAATTTTCCTTGGTAGAATATACAAATATATTAACTATTAACTATAATAAAAAAGCAATGTACTAAATCTATATTATCCGATCTCTTTTGACAAATCAATTTTGGATATAAAAAGTAAAAAACTTTAGTGTGCTTTTAATGGCCCACAACGTTCCTTTTAAAAAAGGTTAATGATTTGGTCTTGTCACTAATAGTCTAATATATAATGGGGGTACTTCCAGTGTTTTGAAAACCGGACCGGACCGGCCGGTCGGACCGGTCGAACCGGGAATCGGGCATGGAACCGGTCCGGGTTAGGGGTTTGAACCGCTCTAGTCATGAACCGGCAAATCCAACGGTCCGACCGGTCGAACCGGATGAACCGGGCGGTTGAACCGGTAAAAAATAGGTTGGACCGGAAATTTTTAACATTTTTCTATATTTTATGTATTTATATTTAAAAATCATCCGCCTTTAATCCGGTTCGACTGGTCCGACCGTTGGACCGGTAAGAAGACTGGTTTGATGTCCGGTCCGGTTCTGAAAACATTGGGTACTTCTCACTTCATAATTCATGTACATCAAAAACTTCCTTTTATCAGCAACACCTTAATTTTCAGACAAACAGATTTTAAACTTTTAACAAAATACTTTTAAGACAAATATGTTATTAATAAGTTACTAACCCTATTAACATGTACATCCATTTATACCCGTTATATCAACCCCTTTAACATTTAACCCAAGGATTTCCATTTTTTTTAACGAGTTTTATTTTTTTAGTGCTTACTTTTTTCTTACATATTTCATAACAGACACTAAAAAAACAATTTTTACACTAAAACGACAGATAAACGGGTAACAAATTGGGGAATTTTATCACCGGTAAAAAATTGGCGTTTTTGATACAACAGTAGGTTTATGACAATTTTTTTTGGCAAATGATAAAAATAAAAAGACCCTTATTCATCCAACAATCTCCCGACAAAACAACCACAATTTGTCGTTCTTTTGTCGCAAACCAAAAAATATAACTAAGTTATTAAAAAACTAGTTTTATGACTAAGTTTTCACAGTATTATTATTAACAATAATTTTGTTACAGGCTTTTTTCGTACAACATGATTTTTTTAAAAAGCTTGTCGGTATTTTAATTTGCCGACGATTTAGTGTGATACATGTGTTAATTAATTTGTCTCAAAAAGTGTTGTTTTTTTAGTAGTGTTAATTAAATGACCGTATAATTAAGTTGAGATAGTGATCTTAAATAACAGTACAATCATATTGTTAGTACGTAAGATAATAAATGAATTGAATTTTGAATTTAATCTCACCAAGTCATTAGTGACAAACTTGAGTAACAAGCAAGCAACAGTGGATCCAAGCAACTGAGCAATGACATAAACAACACCACGAATAAAGGAAATGTTACCACCAACAAATGCACCAAAGGTGACAGCAGGGTTAACATGTCCACCAGAGATATTAGCACCAACCGAAACCGCAACAAACAGGCCAAAAGCATGCGCAATCGCAGCCGAAATCAGGGCCGTAGGGGTTGCGGCACCGTCATTAGTCAGCTTGTTGAATGCCATGCCTGAACCTGATCCTGCAAACACAAAGATGAGGGTGCTGATGAACTCCGCTACACCGGCTTTGATGGTGTCCGGGTGAGAGAACTCGTGGTGTTCACCGACTGCGATTGATCGGATCGGCATCGTCGAGATAATTGATCGATCGAAGGTAAATTTGATGTTTAAACTTAATTTGAAGTTTAGGCTTGTTTCAGCTTGCATGCAAATGAGGTGCTTATATACTGGTTTAGGGTTTGTTTTTAACTTGCTATTGCCGGTTTACCGGTTACCAACTCGTTCAATTCATATATTAAACTTGTGACAGATTTAATTTGTGACAAAATTGGATAAAACGTACAAATAATTAATATTTCTGCATATAATTTGTAAAACTAAAAAAAGAAAGTACTCATCAAGTACTTAAATTTTGATACTTATAAACTTTTTAGCACTTTATATTTATAGTTAATGTTTCATTAACGGCTAGATTAACAAACAATGTATGTAATCATTATATTCATGTGTGAATCTATCAACATGTGTTCGCTACGACTCAAGTATGTAAATAGTCACTCCCGGTCTACGTGAACCTTGAGACCCCTAACAAGTTAGTACCGGCCTCTCACAGAGGGGCGTCAAGGTCGGAGATCGAATTGAAACATACACTTGCCAATCAATTAAGAAAATAGTATCTAATTAAGATGTAAAATTAACCTCCTTTGTGTTAAGTTAGGAAATATTTGGTTCTCAAGTTAGAACTTTTTATGCTGATATTATCTTCGAACTTTTTTTATACAAATTGTCTGGCAATATTTGGTTTCTCAAGTTACAAAACTTTGCTATTCAAATACATTTTTTCAATATTATATGATAATTTTTTTACAGAAAAAGAATAAGTTTTTTTAACATCAGAAAAAGAGCAAGTATGTGTCAAAGTTATCTTAAATAAATACCAATTTTGGTTATGATTTAAGTTATCTAACTTTTGACTTATCTAAAACTCTTTTTTGTTAATTTTATTCTAATTAATTAACATATTTTTAATAATAATAAATAAATTATAATACAATAATTTTGTTTCTGGAATATTTAACAAGGCCACTCTGTCAGTCGTCCAGCGAATAAATGGATAAACCAAAGAGACACATCCACGTTGTGGATGGATATATTCAACCTCACTATTACACCCACGAAAAAACAACTAATTATTTTTAAATATATACTTATATATATATATATATCTTTTTCCAAAAAATAAAATTATACCCTTAACGACATTTATGGTGATTTACAACCTGCTATTTACCTGCTATAACATGATATTTAAATAGATAGGAGGTAAACATACATGTGTGAGTTTAACATGTGTTTTCCCACTACCTAGTGGGTTTGGAAAATGGTATTTTCAGGGTGGGTCAAGCTGCTTTAAAGCTGCTGGTTGCATAGTGGCTAAACACGAGAAAGCATGCATTGACAACCAACATGTGTTTGTTTCATTTGCATTTGATACCTTTGGCTTTCTTGCACCTAAAGTCGTGGAGATACTTAATCGAGTCCAACGGGTTATGCATAGCTTCGTTATGATCCTGAGGTCTATGGATGTAGTGTTTAAACGACTTGGTTTTGCTATCCAGAAAGGGTTAGCGGCACAGCTTGTTGACCGTTTACCTTTTATTTCTATGTAAATAACTTTTTAAAAAAATGATATGAGGCTAAATCTTTTATATATGCTGATAGTTAAAAAGAACTAAATTATTAAGAAAGAAAAATAATAACTATTTTGTTTTTATTAACTCGTATTTCTAAGTCAAACTAATTAGTTTTGTAGTCTTTAGTGTTTTACATAGATTGATCTCTATCATATCTTTTATATTTCAGGATGTATCTTACAGTTCAATAATAACAAAGAAAGCTTAATATTTTTCGTAAGTTATAGTCACTCATTCAGTTCTAAGCTTAATTTTGTGTAATTAATATATATGAACCATTTTCATTCGTCACATATAAAAAATAAATAATGACCACAAAAAATATTATAATTAGGGCGGTTACCGACTTTATAAAGTTGTGAGACAAAAAAGTGTGAGATAGCATTAGCTCTTTGTCATGATTATTTAATTATTTTATTTTATAATTTACTTTTTTTAATAGTGAAAGAATGACTATAATAATCATTTTAATAAGAGGCTAGTCTTATGTATAAGAAAAAGAAAGAAAAAAGTTTAATGAGAAAAACAACAATAAAAGAAAATTAAAAACATATCATTTGCCAATCTAGATTATGACATTTTAATCTATTATTCACCCATAGATACGAGATTGATTTAATGCATCCGATTGTAGCCAAAACCGATGGGTGAGAACCTATGAAGAATGTTTCGTTCTTCTGCATCCAGACGCACTATATCGTCGTGTAAACAATTGCTTGAATCATCTTTTTTTTTGTTTTATCTTTTGTAGCTTGTTCTTGTTTGTTCATCAAATCATCAAAGGAGAAAACATATATAGGCAAGATTTTCTGCCATGTACTAATTACGGACCATATAATATTTATAAAGCGGCATGATGTGAAAATATGAACGCTCAAATACAAAGGTTGGCCGGTTGTTCGACCTTCAAATTATTATTTTACCATCTACTAATTTACTAATAGTCTTTTTACTTTATTATTTTTACACTTTTAACTCTCCAACTCAACTTTACCATATTTACAACTTAAACCCCTTTACTTTACTTTTACATATTTAATACTTAAACCATCTACTCTACTTTGGCATAATTACAACTTTAACTTGGTTATCATTTTGACATATGTCTTCGTTTTTTGATATGTGGCGTATTACGACTTTACACTGTAACATGCAAGACATTAAACTTTTTTTTAACAATTGTATAACATTCTACTTTTGAGGGTTTGTTATCCGAACTTCAAAATTACCATTTTACCGTTCTTCTAATTTACTACTCCGTAATATATTGTCTTCTATTTTTACCCTTTTACACCTACTCAACTTTGATATATTTACGAATTTGACTTACTTATCATTTTGACATATGTTTCCGTCTTTAATATGTTACGTTTTACGATTTTACATTGTAACGTGCGATAGATGAAAATTTATCTATTAACACGTGTGACGATGTCATTAACATAAAATCAAACCCTGAAAGCTTGTTGTGTAATTTCACAAAAAAAAGGCGGGACATGACCGCATCGCTCGACCCAATCGTATAACTAGTTATATATGTATAATAATGACAATAACTTTAATGATTCTCAATTTATAACTCTAGCCTATTTACTTTTTTGAGCTTCAAAATTCATCAAATAAGAACTCATGGAAGTTTCAAGAAGTCTTATCTAATTAATAATAAAGAATAAATAAAAAAAAACAGAAAAGAAGTGCACATGTGAAAGTTAGGAGGGAGGCAGAGAATCGATTAAAAGAAGGATACGACGACACCAAAAAGTTAAAAAATAATTATTCAACTCCATACCTACAAATTACATTCACTTGGAAATTAAGGAATATTGTATAATTTACATAAAAAAGGTAACTTTTTTCAAATTTTAGTAAGTTGTTGCATGCAATAAACAAAAACACCTTTTTTTATAGGATTAGCACCAATAATAAGATGTTATCCGATCTATGTGATTCTCAATTTATAGCCCACGTCTTGCTTACTAATCGAAATAAATAAAATTGTCTTAAAATAATATGTTACAGATTTTATTTTTGAAATAAGTAATGGCTGTTAAATTAATATTTTTTTAGACTTGTACGTTGATCTTAGTTAAATTATGTTATCCTTTAGCTTTCATATTCTTTCTTGTATGAACTACTTTTGCAAAAGAAGTGGAATATTGGCATTTTTTTTTGGAACGGCAGTTTCATCACCAACTAATCGGTGGTTCAGGGGAGTGTAATGACCGAGCCTAGAAGCCTACGGCCTATTCCTTGTAAGAGGGATTATTTGTGGCAGAGTGTGGTAGCTCCCCTAAGAGAAGAGTACTCTTCTCGGGGCCCCGACCAACCCTTCCAAAGAGCAGGAAAGTCGGAGTCTAAGACTCGTCAACTAACCATCCTCGGGGGAAAACCATAGCAGGAACCTTTAACCTTTTCTGTGTAAAACCCCTCTCCTCAAGACTAGAACCCATGACCTCTAGGAAGTCAAGTGTTTTAGCCCATCATTAAAATGCCGTTGGACCAAATGACCAACCGCAGAATATTGGCATTTATTTAGCATCTAAAGTATATTATCCGGTCAGGTTTAATTAATTAATTATCCATATATACGATTCAATCATGATTAGTTTATCACATATTTTCCACTTAGTGCTTGAGATGTGATTACTTTTTTAAATCACATCTAAACGATTGCAGGCAATATTTTTTGTTCATTTATGAAACTATATTGAAAAGAATATATACGTATTATATATTCATTAAGATTATTAACATACTTAATTGGAAACTAATTTCGTGGGTTAGGTATGTCTATATGTATCATGCATGATTAATTAATGGGTCTATAATTATCTTTTTTATAAACCAAAAGCATGATTATATAATTTATAAATGTACATGTGTCATGACTTTCTAATTAATACCTTTCGAAGTTATTTACATATAAATGTACTCTGGTTGCATAGCATATATATGGGGTATAAAGGGATTATTCTCAAGCATATCCTATGACACGTGGATATATGATCGATAATGATGACATGTAAGAATGAATCATTTTTGTACATCTTAAAATGTAATGCGCGCATATCCTCTGATTGGCTAAATTTTGCACGCAACAAAACTCATTCTACTCACTGTCTCACTTCATTATCTTTTGTCAATGCTTTTGTCAACATGAATATATCATGTTAACAATTATAATAGTTTTGACCTATGAGGCTATGATTGTTACACAAAAACTATAATATATATTTACTATTTCACAAGACCAAAAGTCAAAGCTCAAATATCGGTTAAAGAACGATCCATCACACTGATGAATGAAATAATGTGGTGTGACATACAGTTGAATTGATCGATAAACCATTCGCAAACAGAAGAATCTATATGCAATTTTACGTCGAACACTATACAAGTAAAAAAAAAACCATACATGATTGTAAAAACGATTGCAAATATCACTTGATCAAAATAAGCGTAGATGCATTTTAGTGCGCGAACAATTAAAAGTGTTTGATCAAAACTGCAAACAAACCTGTTTGGTGGTTTCGGGTTAATTTGGTCATGTGTTTCAGTTTCACTTTCCGGTTTACCCAGAACCAGTTCGTACCCGGTGGACCCCATCCCCAACGAACATGATGTTATTTTCGTCTCTTTCATTTTCATTAGTCTCGAACGATGAATGTTGAATCCATAGACTTCATCGATCAGTAGAGTTGGGCCAGATCTAAAATTTTGAGTTTCATTTTTTGCTCATATTTATTTTTAGTTTATTGGGCTTCATTTACTACGAACATCTTGTTTTTTGTTCATTGTCTATTGGTTCTATGTGTTTGGGCTTTGGGCCTTCATTAAGATTATAACTCAGTAGATCGAGTAAACTTTGTTTGCATGATACACAATTACACACTAAAAATATTTGTTGCTTGTCAAAACACGAAATGTTAAAAAAAACCTCCCTTGTAAGATGTTTGGACGTCAAAACACTAGTAGAGGTATTGTCTCTCAATTGTAAGTTCTAAGTCCAAACTCAATCATATATAAATTATGATTATGATAAGTTTGTTGTTAAAAAATGTAAATTCAATTTTCACCTAACTAACACATTTTACCATGTTAATAGGCTAACACCGTACCGATAATAGAATGTCATTTTTCTAGAAATAAATACAACAATATTTTAAAAGCCGGGTGGAAAAATGTAGTTATTATAAAAAACATATAACATAAGACTATGTGATAGTACTACGGGACTTGATGGGGTTTGATCATTTGCCACATAAGTATGCATGGGGCTTGATCACTAATTGGTGTCTTAGTTAGGGGGTTTGATCACTAAATGAGTGACTGAGATAGAAAAATGTGATGTGTTTAATTGTTATAGGATGAAGAATTAAAAAAAACCCCTCTCTTTCACAAGCGTGGTCACGTACAATTGGTCATTTATTTGTCGGCTTGTTACATATTTTATCATATCTTTTCACGTATTTTCTGTTATTGGTAGTTTACAAGTAAATATGCATTTTTGGTATTATGGTTTTTTTTGCCAGTTATTTGTAGAGTCGAATTTCTCACTAGAAGCCCATCAACATCCCACAAATAAAAGTATCTTTCGTTTACATCTCACCCTTTAGTTATCCAGTAGGCAGGATTTACCAGGTAGGTTGGTTGTATTCGCTTCGAGTCTCTTTGTGTGTACGTGGGGTGGGTGCCAGATGGGTTAATTAGTTGTTATGAACACACATATAACTAGAGAGATGGGTTAATTAGTTGTTATGAACACACATATAACTAGAGAGATGGGTTAATTAGTTGTTATGAACACACATATAACTAGAGGAGGATTAAATAAGAAGTAGGTTTTGCCTAAGAAGTGAGAGAAGTGCCTTAAAAACATCTAAACCGGGTTAAAGTAACTCCGATTTAGTTCATTCAGGCGGCGTTGAAACCGTTTGGTTGAATTTTACCGTCTTAGCTTCTAGGTTTAGCTTTTAGGGTTTAGTTTTAAACTTAAGTTTTTGCCTTACAGTTTAGCTTTTAAGGTTTAGTTTTTAGATTTTAGGGTTTTTGGTAGGGGTGTTCATCGGTTCGGATTGCAGGTTTTAGGTTCTGGGAGCTTTTTTGGGGGTGGGGGTTTTAGGTTTTTGGCCGGTGGATGGGGGTTTTTCGGTTTGTAGGGTGCTGGTTTAGGTTTTTAGGGTGGGGTGGGGGTGGGGGGTTTGACAACACAGTTCTAATCCCGCAAGAATAAGTTCAATCGAAGTTCACCCTTACATGATAATTTCATATAAATGCGTGATCTTTCTTAATTGCGTGATAAAGTTTCGTAAATGTTTGAACTTTAATTAAAATTTATGTATATGTGTGTACACACTCCAAGTCACAAGTTACATGCAAGCTCCTTACGCCAAGAATATATCTTCACATCCTAATTAAGCTAAAAGCCAAATATTGTTTTTTCAAGTTCACACACTATATGCTTGCTGTGTGCATGCAACTACACCAATACAACTCATACTTTGAGGATGAAATTAATCTTGTTGAAGCCACCGCTAGTTTATTTATTACTCTATATCTAACACACAATATTAATTAGTATTAGTATAAATTAATAATTTTTTAGATTTTAAAAAACTGGCAATAACAATTAAATCTTTCTGCAAGCTCAATTATTTGGATTTATGTAAACTAATATATAGTTTAAACAATGGAGTGGAAACCGGGAAATGATTAATATATATATATATATATATATATATATATATATATATATATATATATATATATATATATATATATATATATATATAGAGGAGAGTTATCCTACATAGTGTTATAAATCTAAGAAGGCTAAGAAGGATTTATGACCTTTAGATCTCACTTTTAATGGTTGAGATCAATTTGTAGGAAAAGAAATTGGTGGAAGGGTACATTAGTCATAGCCACTTTTGTTGACTTTTTCTCTCCACATGCAAGGCACATGCCAATTCCCCCACTTTTTTTAAAACTTTCATAACTTTTGGATACGATATTATTTTTTTTTAAAAATTACACCAAAAAAACAAGCGTTTTGTTATCTTTAAAACGCGTATAATATTGATATATAAAAAATAAAAAAAAAATTCGGCACTTGTCTAGTCCTTGTGTAATATCATGTGATTGTGTTATATTATAACTAGTGAAATATCACTTTTATCGGTTCATTCTTAAGTCATTATATAATATCATCTTATTTTAAATATTTGTTGTGTCATATTATGTGTTTAGAAATTATCACCGTGTCACAAATTATTAATATGTGTTTGAGAAATGTTCAATGACAACGTCATTTTTTGTTACAAAGTGTGAGAATAACACAATGGTAAACAAAGACACAATGACACTTTTAAAAAAATTATAACTCACAATATAAATTAAATTTGAAAAAAGTGGTTCGGAGACCTTGTTCCCCATGTATTCCTCTTTCAGAAAATAAATAAACGAAAAATTAAAAAAAATTAAAAAAATTACCGTTTTTTTTATTTTTTAAATTAGACACAATGAAAAAAGACACAATGAGAAAATAGTAGTTTTTTTAAGTTTTGTTTATTTATTTTTTAAAGAGGATGATGTGAGAGCAAGATCTTTGAAATACTTTTTGTGTTATTGTGTAATTATTATTAGATCATTGTGTAATACTTGTCAAATAAGATTACACAATGACCCGATGAATGACACAACAACCTTACGGATGACACAATCACACAATGACCTGACGAAAGACACAATGACCTGACGGAAGACACAATGACCTGACGTTAGACACAATGAGCTGAAAAATTGTGAAAAAAAAGTTCGTTTTTTATATATCAATATTATACGCGTTTTAAAGAGAAAAAAATTCTCGTTTTTATGGTGTAATTTGTTTAAAAAAATAATGTCGTATGTAAAAGTTATAAACGTTTTAAAAAAGTGGGGGAATTGACATGTGACTTGCATGTGGAGAGAGAATATTTAAAAAAAGTGGGCATGACTAAAATACCCCCTCTCCTAATTTTCATAGATGCCACATGTCAATCTCTTATTGCTTCTTAGCCTTCTTAGATTTATAACACTATGTATGTGAACCTCACTCTATATATATATATATATATATATATATATATATATATATATATATATATATATATATATATATATATATATATATATATATATATATATATATATAGGATTAAGATCAAATGAGAAGACACATATATTGCAAGAAGAAAAAGAAGAAACCTAAATCACTAAAAAAACTTATCAATGGTTTAGTTTTTTTAAGTAAATTCACTTCCTACATACAAATGTGAAATGTATAAACTAAAAAAAATCATTAAAATATTTTTTACGTATGTATTTTTAGCGTTTTAAATTTACCTACACATGTGTAAGTAACCTAACTTACACATGACTTTCACATGTGTAGGTTTAACAAATAAATGAAATTTATTCAATTTTATTTTTTGTATGTCAAAGTTAATGAATAAATATTGTATTTTTATCATTTTTTTGTATGTTAAAAACGTTTTTGGTTGAAAAATGAAGAATTTAGCTATTTCTTTCACTTCTCGCAATATTTGCTCTTCTCAAATGAACCCTCCCCTATATATATATATATATATTAATATATACAGATAATGAATATTATTTAATTAAATCCAATTACAACTTTATACATAAAATTTAACAAACCCAAAACAAATTAAGGACCCGGAACTAAAACAAACCTAACATGTTTCACTTTGTAAAACGGTAAATGACTCGATTATAATTGTTGATAATAAATGTTTTGCTAGACCATGTGTAATGGGGCGTTTTACCTAACCTAAAAAGCCCAAAACGCCCCCAACCATTACATAATTAAGGCCGCTTTGGATGTAAAATTTGTCTTTGACACTTTGTACAAAACGCTCAAATGTCTTGATTGTGGTAAAAATCTGATGTGGAGGGAATATTAAGTTGTTTGGGGCTCTTCGACTACACATGGTCTTAGTTATAAGCTAATGGACAATTTTTATATACTTAGACATATATAAGGTAATAATTTTCTGTATCTATTTAATTAAGGTACTTGAGTTCATTTTTGTAAAAATCTGAATCGAATCAAGTTACTTCAATGAAGGCGTGAAGCTTACGCGTGAAATGGAGTTACTTCAATCAAGTTACTTTCACCCGTTGGTCGGAAAAAATCTCAACTAAGAAAATTCTTGATAGAGATCCCAATTTTCAACCATATTTTTTTAAAGAGCCACGGTTAAAAAAAATACTTAACGCCGTTAAGTTTTTTTCGAATTTGAAACTAATGTTTTAGGGCTTTTAATCGGGAGGAGGATACGAATTAATGATGTAAAAGTTACCTCAAACGATTGTTCCAAATGATCAAACGACGCTTCAATTGATGTAACATTTAACGTATCGTCAAACCGTTTAATCTTTTGGAGCACCAGTTTGGGGTAGATTTTATCCATTCATATACTACGTACGTCCGATGGAAAGCCCTAAAACAATAATTTCAAATTCGAAAATAACTTAATGGCGCTAAGTATTTTTTAACTTAGGCTCTTTAAAAAAATATGTTTGAAAGTTGGGATCTTTAGCAAAAAATTTCTCAGTTTGGGATTTTTTTCGGGTAACAGGTGAAAGTGAGATTTTTTAATCCAATTTTCCAGTTTATATTATTCAAAAAAATAAACTATAAGTTCTATGTGTTTTAAACGTTAGGGGGTGTTTGATAGCCTCTTAATAGTTATTCAGAGGCTTACTTCTTAATGGTTCAAAACCTCTGAACCGTTAAGTGATAAATAAATGCTGAATGATTAAGATGTAACTTCTGAATGGTAAGAGCTCATCCCATTCATCATATTTTTAAAACTTACATTATAATGGATTTTTGAACCATTAAGAGGTAGATTATTACTTGATATTTAGAGGCTACCAAACAGCCCATTAAACTCGCGTTAAAGGTTTAATAAATTAAACGAGTAATTGGAGTTGGTTAAGGTGAATCATATATTTCTAGTTTTTAACTCGCCTCATTTTCATCATTATTTTACAAAGGAAATTAAGAGCTAGAAAATTAATAACATAAGTTTAATTATACCTAGCTAGCTTCAATGTGTACGCAATTTTATTTTATTAATAACTTATAATAAGAATCTTAAGTATTAATTTTTATATTACATTGACTATATATTATTCTTTTCTTATCGATCATTGATCATATATACGAGTGTACTAATTAACACACGCATACACTTACTAATGATTAACTTAATAATTGAAGGACACTCGAATTGAAGCCGACGTGAAATTTATTTGGCCGATGGCATCATCATTTAATAATAAACTACAAGTTTAAATATAACTTAACATTTGAATATTTGATATCTATGTACAATTAATCCATACATAGATTATATACAAATAAAAATATAGAATAAAACTAATTTAAAAACATATATATAGGTGTATAATTGGAGATAGTTTGCCAGGCTTGCACTCCAATTCATCTTCCACAAGGTATCCGTTATGGCATATAATATAAAAAAAATAATATTAAGCTAAGCAAGCAAGCAAGCAAGCCAACTGATTCTCATCCATGTTATATACATGTTTACAATATTTCACATGCATGCTACAACACAATTAGCATCAAATTAATATTATAAGTAAGACATGCATTAATTATTATAAAACATAGTTAATTAGCTAGCTTCTAAAACTTTTTTTAAAGTAAATAGGAAGCCAAAGTTGTAAGTTAACTAACTCATCGTAAATAAAAATAATAAAAAAGTCAAAGTTGGAGTCAGAGTTTTAAATATGTTAAAGTTGAGTAAATGGCTAAAGTTGTCGATGAAATATGTGAAAGTTGAGTCGTAGATATGTAAGAGTAGAGCATGAGATCAAAGTTGTGAGTTGGCTAACTCATCATGAGTCAAAACGATAAAAAGTCAAAGTTAGGGGTTCAAAGTCATAAATGGCCAGATAGGTTTTCCTCCACCGAGCTTTTTCTAATTGTGACACAATCGACTAGATAGGTTTTTTACGAGACACAAAAATGACCGGATATGTTATTATGAGACACAAAAATGACACGTTAAAAAGACTTAATGGAGAAAATAGTTCACAAGCTAGAACCACCACATAAAACTTTTTAATTTTAGATTAATATAGGTCAATACCATTAAAGTTCAAATTATTAAAATTTAATAACCATTTATTTCTATATTAATTGATTGCGATAATGTATCAAAGACTTCATTAAAACATGGATGTCTTGAGTTCAAATCCACATATGACAATATATAAAATTAATGGTTATAGGCTGGGCCACGAGCTTTTCTCACCTTTCAGGTTGTGTCAGTCTAAAACCCCAAAGTTCCATACTCAGGGAATGAAGATGATTAGATTGGTGGTTCGAACTCGACTCGAACGTGAAAAAATTATACAAACCAAAACCTGGCCCGAACCTAAAAAATTAAACATCAGTTAATCCCGAACGTGACTTGATTTTTAGCAGATTGACCCGAACCCAACCATTTTGACATGAATTACCACAAAATATATTCTTTAATAGTTCAAAAATTCAAAATTTCCAGAAAATGCATTCTTCAAATGAGAGCGGGACTTACGGAAAATCGAGAATTGTCTCTCATATTTACGCACAACCCTAGAAGACATTTAATATGATTATATAGTTTTTAACGTACAACACCATATGTCCATATGATACATATATATTGAAATAATTAATATACCCTACACTTTATTTTTATATAGCAAATCAATTTAACCCGTGAACCTTATAGGTTGACTTGAACCTAACCTGTTTTTGAAAACAAGTTAGCGTGTTCAACCCAAAACTAACCCAACTAACCCACATTCATTTAATGTAAACTTAAACCAGTAAATTTCATGTTAGGTTTGCATCTTTTAGTGTTTTTGCTATTAAAAAATTTATTTATTATAAAATAAAAACAATAAAAAGGAAAAAGCAAGTAGGGTTGCCTTTTTATAGTAGCTTCCAAGGGTGGAAAGGCAGAAGTTAGATTGGTGGAAATACTCCATCTCACGGTTACACTAATATTCTTAACACCTCGATCATCTCTCTAACTACATATATATACATACACATACACATATATACATATATATAACTAAACATTTATTCCATTATTTCTCTACTTACTCCATCTCTTTTCTCTCTCTCAAAATGGAAGCTAATCATGATGATCATTACAATCCAATCATGGCTCATGAGTCAAGAAACATGATCATCAAAGGAAAAAGAACCAAACGTTCAAGACCCTCTTCTCCTCTTTCCCTAAAGAGTAAAGACTCAATAAATACTCAAAACCCTAATAATAGTTCCATCGAGTTCACAAAAATCATTCAAGAAAATGATGAAGAAGACATGGCTAATTGTTTGATACTTCTAGCCCAAAGTCAGTCATTATCAACTTTGCCACCTCCGCTCACCAGAGCTCCAGAAGCTCTGGAAGCGGAGGTGCATGAATTGATGAAGACTTCTGAGTTTTATGTTTATGAATGTAAAACATGTAACCGTGGGTTTTCATCATTTCAAGCACTTGGTGGCCACCGAGCTAGTCACAAGAAACAACCATCTAAACCTAATCATGTGGATGTTGATCATAGATCAACAGACTTATCTCTTCAAATAGGTTCGAACCACATGGCTCAATGTAACCCTAGTGGCTCCATGATGAAGGGAGCCAAGGTTCATGAGTGTTCAATATGTGGTGCTGAGTTTGGTTCGGGACAGGCGTTAGGTGGTCATATGAGGCGACATAGGTCCATGCCATTGGCTAGAAACGATTGTGGTGGTTCGGGCATGTTTCAAGAGTCTAAGAAACAAAAAAACCTTTTGTCGTTGGATTTGAATCTTCCTACTCCGATTGAAGATGATCTGATCCGTGAAACGAAGTTTAGATTTGGATCGAATGATCAAATGATCATCGTGTTCTCAAATTCTTCTCTTGTTCGTTGTCATATCTAAATACGCACGAACATGTTAACGTATGATTCATTTTTTTTAGATATATAGTTTGTTATTATGTAAAGTGATGATTAATTCTTTAATATTTTTTTAGTTAATTCATTAACATGATTGATTTGAAGATTAATGTGTTTGGTTACAAGTCATTAATGTTTAATTTTTATACGTTTTTTTCACATTCGTTTCACTTGAGAGAGAATTAAAGAGACATTAATTTGTTAACATAAATTAATTAAAACACTTAATTTTATTGTAATCGTTTTATCTTTAATTTTAATAATATCCAACCAGAATATATAATACATGCGGAAATATTAATTAATTTTTCAAATTTTTAAATGTTGTACCTTTTATACACTAGATAAAAATTATTTAAATGGTTCCGGACCCACTATTTATTAGACACATGTGCATGTACGTACATTTTGTATATAATAATCTATCAAACACGTTAATTAGTATCCAGGTTGTTAATCGTAGGTTATATATATAGGGGGTGGCTAGAATAGAAACCCAATTATATTGAGAAAACCCTGAAAACCTTGTATTAACCGTTGATTATATAAGATCTATGGTTGTGGATGATGGAGTACAATCACATTAATGTTGTGTACCTTTTCT
Source organism: Tagetes erecta (assembly GCA_030867185.1). Lineage (NCBI taxonomy): Eukaryota > Viridiplantae > Streptophyta > Magnoliopsida > Asterales > Asteraceae > Tagetes > Tagetes erecta. Next base: position 995,837 of record CM061489.1, on the reverse strand, counting down.
GATTTTTTATTAGTGACAAAGTACAATAAGGGGTATAATGGTAAAATGCAATGTTCTCTCTCCAGTACATTACCAAAAAACACGCCCGAGCTTCTCTCTTCAATCCTTTCTCCCTTTAATCCCTCCAATATCTCCACCGATGACCGTAGATCTTCGCCGGATAGATCAGATCTGAAAACCGATGTTATCGTTGACTTAGGGTGCAAAAGGAAGGTCGGATTGATCGGATTTAGGTGTCGTTGTGGCGAGATGTTTTGTTTTGAGCATCGTTACTCCGATCGACATGATTGTAGCTACGATTACAAAGCTGCTGGACGTGAAGCTATTGATCATGAAAATCCGGTTGTTCGAGCATCGAAGATTCTCAAGGTTTGAATCAGTAAATGTAAGTCACGATCAATTACAATCAAATCATCGTTCTGTTAATCATTTTATCACGTTTTCGCATCTCTCGTTGTAAAATATGGCGTCAAGGTTAAGAACAGAGAACAACCTATAGTTCTAAATGTCGGTGTGCTTACGTCATCTATATGTAGAATTAATAATTGAGAGAGGCGTTTGATGAAAAGGGATTGTTGTGAAACTTGATGAAAGCTAAGGGGTATATGTTGTCAATTTGATTAATTATGTTAGTGGAATTTTTTTATGATTTACGGTTGCTGATTTTTCTATTAAATTTTATATTGGATATTACATTTTGTATTACTAATAAGTTGAATTGTTTTTTTTTGTCGTTTCTAATATTACATCGTGTTACATATGTTACATAGTGTTACATATTGTATTAAAAACAGAAAAAAATACATGTCAGTTCAGACAGTGTTACATATTAAATAGTGTTACATCGTGTTACACATATTATTAAAAATTGAAAAAAATATGTTAGTTTAGTCGTAGTGTTACATCGTGTTACACAAATTTGTTTCTTCTACCGGCAACCACTGTCGTACTTATTGTTTGGAAACCAAAACGGAGATGACATTACCGACGTTACAGTTATGCACTAAAGTTATTTAGAGGGTGTTGAGTAGTGATTATTGTTATACATTCATTTCCTAATGTTCGTTTTCTATTATGATAGTTTAACGGTTAAATTAAAAATTTATTCATTTGCTTTCAATCTTCTTCATTGGTTACATATGTTAATAAACTCATCAAATAAAAACATGTAACAAGTATGTAATAGTGTACCAGGGTAGATTTTAGCATATGTAAAAGTGTGTAACGGATGTTAATTTTTTTTTTCAGTTGATATATCAGATTCAGAAAAGACATAAAAAAGTCTCGAAACATAATAAAAAAACTAGAGCTTTGTTACATATTGTTACATGTTTAACTCAAAACGTGTAACATGTCAGTTCAGATGTAGTGTTACACATATTATTAAAAATTGAAAAAAATATGTTAGTTAAGTCGTAGTGTTACATCGTGTTACACAAATTTGTTTCTTCTACCGGCAACCACTGTCGTACTTATTGTTTGAAAACCAAAACGGATATGACATTACCGACGTTACAGTTATGCACTAAAGTTATTTAGGTGGTGTTGAGTAGTGATTATTGTTATACATTCATTTCCTAATGTTCGTTTTCTATTATGATAGTTTAACGGTTAAATTAAAAATTTATTCATTTGCTTTCAATCTTCTTCAGTGGTTACATATGTTAATAAACTCATCAAATAAAAACATGTAACAAGTATGTAATAGTGTACCAGGGTAGATTTTAGCATATGTAAAAGTGTGTAACGGATGTTAATTCTTTTTTTTCAGTTGATATATCAGATTCAGAAAAGACATAAAAAAGTCTCGAAACATAATAAAAAAACTAGAGCTTTGTTACATATTGTTACATGTTTAACTCAAAACGTGTAACATGTCAGTTCAGACGTAGTGTTACACTACATGGTATGTTTGTTACATCATGTTACATATTTTTTTTAGAAAAAAACTGAATGGATTACATTTATTACATCGTGTTAGATTTTTGTTTAACAACAAAACTCAGTGGATTACGAAGAAAACAACATGTTACGAAGCACATGATGTCGTATTCGAGATCTAGAGATTATGATGTAATGCAATCGCAAATCAAGTTCCTCAGTGGATTACGCTTGTTACCTCGTGTTACATCGTGCTGAAAACTAGATGGATTGTCAGTCTAGAAATATTAAATATGTTACATCGTGTTACATATTTTACTACATCGTGTTACAGTTGGATTTAAAAAATCAAAATTAAGTATGTTACATCAAGTTACATAACTAAAATTTTAAAAAACCAATAAAGCAAAACTAACTGGTACTATGTTACATCGTGTTACATATTTTATAAAAATCAAAACTAGATGATTAAACATGTAATAGAAACGTAACATACGTTTGAAAAAACAAAACTGAATGGATTACGTTAGTTACATCGTGTTACATATTTTATAAAAACAAAACTCAATGTATTAAGTTTGTTACATCGTGTTACATGTTATTTAAAAACAAAACTAAATGGATTACGTGTCACTTCAAGCATGTCGTGTTACATATTTTATTAAAAATTAATTAAAAAAATACATGTCAGTTAATACATAGTGTTACATAGTTTCAAACATGCTACATATTGTTACACATTTAACTGAAATTTGAACAACCTGTTGAAAACTAACCGACGCGTATGACAAGCTCTCGAACAGCAAAGACAAAACTAGACGGTTAAAAACACTTGAAAAAAAAACTAGTACATTTGTTACATCGTGTTACATATTTTATTAAAAACAAAACTAGGCGGTTAAGCTTCAGTCAAACATGTTACATCGTGTTACATATTTTATTAAAAAATGGAAAAGATCACATGTCAATTCTGACATAGTATTACATATGTTACATTGTGTTACGTATTTTAGTTGGAACTATATACTTACAGAAAGTTGTTATAAAATCCGATATTGTTATATTTAACTTAAATCTAACAAAGCAATAAAGCAAAATTACATAAGTTACATATTTTTACATATTTAACTAAAATTTGAACAACCTGTTGAAAAATAACCGGTACGCCATGTTACATATGTTACAACGTGATACATATTTTATTAAAAACTGAAGGATTACATTTGTTACATCGTGTTACATACATTTTAAAAAAACAAAACTGTATGGATTGCGTTTGTTACATAGTGTTACACAGATTCAATCATGCTTCATACATGCTTCGTTTCTTGATAATCTCTTCATCTTTGATACAAAAGTTCCTTTAGCTACAAAAAAGAAAAAACTAGATGGATTAAGTGCCAATCCGACAAGTTACATATGTTACATCGTGTTACATATTTTATTACGTCGTGTTACATATTTGGATCTTTAAAAAAATCAAAGTTACATATGTTACATCGTATACATATTTGAATAAAATAACAAAGTTACATATTGTTACATATTTAACTTAAATTTAAAAAAGCAATAAAGCAAAATCACATAAGTTACATATTATTACACATTTAACTAAAATTTGAACAACCTGTTGAAAACTAACCAGCACGTATGTCAAGCACTCGAACAGCAAAGACAAAACTAGCTGGTTAAAAACACTTGAAAAAATAACTAGTACATGTGTTACATCGTGTTACATATTTTATTAAAAACAAAACTAGATGGTTAAGCTTCAGTCAGACATGTTACATCGTGTTACATATTTTATTAAAAACTGGAAACATTACATGTCAATTTTGACATAGTATTATATGTGTTACATTGTGTTACATATTTTAATTGGAACTATATACTTATAGAAAGTTGTTATAAAATCCGATACATGAAAAAAAAAATAAAAGTTACATATTGTTACATATTTAACTTAAATTTAAAAAAACAAAATTACATAAATTACATATTGTTACATATTTAACTGAAATTTAAACGTGTTGAAAACTAACCAGTATGTATTTCAAGCACTCGAACAGTAAAAACAAAACTAGATGGCTAAAAACACTTGAAAAAATCAATAGTACATTTGTTACATTGTGTTACATATTTTATAAAAAACAAAACTATATGGTTAAGCGTCAGTCAGACATGTTACATAGTGTTACATATTTTATTAAAAACAAACCTAACTGGTACTTGAAAAAATAACTAATACATTTGTTACATCGAGTTACATATATTTTATTAAAAACAAAACTAGATAGTTAAGCTTCAGTCAAACATGTTACATCATGTTACATATTTTATTAAAAGATGAAAAATATTACATGTCAATTCTGACATAGTATTACATATGTTACATTGTGTTACATATTTTAATTGAAACTATATACTTATAGAAAGTTGTTAAAAAATCCGATACATGAATACAAAAAATCAGAGTTACATATTGTTACATATTTAACTTAAAGTAAAAAAAACAATAAAGCAAAATTAAAAAACATATCAAACCCAATTCTGAAATCTAAAAATAAACATAATTCAGGATTTGAATTTACTTTATCTGAAATAAAAACACATATCAAACACATACCACAGTTTATGCAACTAATTACTTACTGCAAATTCAACAACTACTTATCATATTCACAAATCTAGCAACAGTAATAAGTAGATCCAATTCATTGCATAAAAAGCACCAAATCAAAGTTAAATAAAACCAAATACAACATAAAAGTGGATGAACATCGAAACCTTTCACGGCGTTGTTCAGGAGTCAAGCCATCGTCTTTGTTCTTGGCTTTACCACCGTTACGAGCTTGAGTTCTTTCACGATCCTTCTCCCTTTGGTTACCGCGTTCGATCTTCAATCATTAAGGAAATTAACACAAACACAAACACGATTAAACACCAGATCCAATTGTAGATCGTGAAGAACAATTGAAAAAAAGTGGTTAGATAGCATGAAATCGAGTAATGAAGAAATAAGTGTAATGATCTGAAATTGCAAAAGGATATGAGTCATCGTCGAAGAAGATGTGTTGCGTGATTTTGAAGTTGAGCCGACCGATCGAATAGGGTTGAATGAGGATGAGAAGGTATATATATAAAATACTTGCCGGAGAGGTTGGGTCGACTGAGAGAGATTTTGAAGGTCAGGTTTGAATTAAAGGGTGTGGGTAGTTGGCTTAATGGGTCAGGTATGGGGAGTGGGGAAATGTTGCTAAATGACGGTAATACCCTCGTGTATAAAAGACAAAACAATTGGTGAGTGAATGATGTGGCTGCTTTTAGGCCACACATAAAGTTTCTAGGGTTTTCTAAATAAAACAAGGTTTCTATACTATACATCTCCTATATATATATATAAACAAAAACCAAACTAATTTTTTGTTTAACTTTAGAGTGTTATACAATAAAAGAATAACTTTTATCATTTTTTTAAATACATTTACATATATATAAATCTCACTCTTTTAGAACATATCAATAAAAACTAAAAGTATGTAATTCCAAGCGTGCTAATTTTACTTTACTAGCTATCATGTCAACTAAAATATTTTGACACAATATAATCAAGGTTTCATATATGTAGTAGTGTGTCATAATTAGCACGGCACAAGATTAATTAGCACATTGATCATCATTAATTAATTTATATATATTCTTTTTCAAACAATTTTCATATTTTGAAAATTTACCTTTCTGGACGGCTATAAATACGGTGAATTGATAACAAAGACAAAATAAACACAATTAACTGATTAACACTCAATATTATTAACGCAAAAAAACTTATAACTTGAGGTATAATTAAAGAACCTCTACATAACTTTATGTAGGTTAATCACAACTTGCACACCAAGCTAATAGACTACAATGACCTCTACACAATAAGTTAATTAGTTACTTTTAAAATAAGTAAATTAAAACAAAACATACTTCTATATATATATATTTAATTTCATCTAAACCTTTTTTTATAACAAATTAAATGATCAACGGTTGAATTGTATGAAAGGAGGGGGGGGGGCTGTTATACCAGTAATTGCTTCACATAAAAGTTGGGTACCTTTTGGTTCTTTTTGCTTGTGGGTCAGTGAATCTTGTGAACTAAATGCTAAAGTCCTACAACTAGATGCTTAAAAAATAATCCAATTTATTTAATTTGTACAACACGTATATTTATCACTATGATAAGTTCGACGTTGTTATCTTATACGACTAAAAATTAACGAATGGTTGTGTTCATTTTTAAATATTGCAACCTATTTTTTACTAAAATAATTAAAGAAAAAAAAGCACTCATAGCAAGGAATTAGTGTGTATTGGAGACCTTTGATAATATTAATTACACAATGATATGCTATAAAATTATTGATTAAAGATACAAAACCAAATTATTTATCAAACTCATATATAAATGCAGAAAAACATATCATCTGAAATCTTATAATTTATTTTATAAAATAATTGAGCTATATCATCTCTTATAAGATAAATGAAGCATATAACATAATGAGCCTTATGACATAAAAAGTCGTATGACACAACAATTACTTTTTGAACATAAACATAATTGTGGATATATATACACAACTAGCTAGGTTAACACTCGTGAGTACTTACGGCTTAAACGGTAAAAAAGAAATTATGTAATTTTATATAGAAATGAGTAATGAAAAAGTTAACAAATGTAAATGTAAATGATATAATATGAATTTATTTGAGTGATTGTACACCAACCGTTTTTCATATGTGAGTTCTACACCCACCACCACCATCGTTTTTTCCGGTCATCGATCTTCCCCAACTTTCCGATGATTATCACGACAATTTCCAACAACCTGTAATTTATTTCGTCTATTTAATTTCCCCGGCTCTTAAAAGTGATAGGTGCGTTTTCGGTCGGTTCTTGATCTATATGAAAATCAGTCTTGACAATTTCCTATCGTTGATCACTCAGGTAGTTAACAAACACTTAATAACACGTAAACAAGAGGCGTGTTTGGTTACTCCATTTCAATGACTTCATAAATGGGGAAAGACGTGGCCGGTTTGCCAAAATATATTGTGTGGTAGTATTATATCATTTAAAGAAGATATTTAAGAGAAGTATTTTTTTATTTGTAATTTTGTTTTAGTAAATTAATGACAAAATACACCAAGTCATTATATCTATAAAATCTTTTATATAATAAAAGAAAATAAGTTTTGTGTCATAATTTTAAAGTTATTTTGCCTATGTAACATTATTTTAAAGCTTCTTTCAAAATTTTAAAAAAAAAATAAATCTTAATAATCATATATTTATAATAATATATTATAATAACATTAATCTCCCCAAATATTTTAGAGAATCTTTAAAATTTTTTGTGTAATTACATTTTCAACTCACTTCTACTAGCTAGGGGTAGCATGAATCGGTTTATATATATTTGATATGGTATAAAAGTGAAACTTAAAGATAAAATTGGTAATAACCTACTATTAAATACCCCAATAGTTTCTAAACATACATAAATTTTTTATACGACATATATATTTTTTTTAAAACTACACAATAAAACCAAGCTTTTAATTCTCTGTAATCTGAGTATAATATTGCTATACTGAAAAATAATTCTTTTAAAAATAAATTGTGTTTTGGTTTTACTACGGTTTTGTCTTAAAACTGATTGGAACCGTCTGTCTCCGTGAATATTCTTAAAATCACTACCTGGGTATAGTTACTGAGTGTAGCGCGGACACTAAACTAGTATTATTTCACATGACAATATATACAAAAAAAACTTAGAATATTATTTACAAATTTTAAGTATTTTTTGGATAGAACATTCTTTTTGTCAAATTTGTAACATTAATATCTAGCAATAAATCTGTTTAAGGTATGTGGAAATATACTTTGAGTGTGCAGGAGGACCTTTACAAAGAAAGTGTTGATTTGAATGGGTTGATGAAAGCAGCAGCGGCAGGAAAAGGTGAGTTGAAAAGAACAAATTATGCATGTAAGGTGGGAGATAGATCATGATTTGTTTCTTAATTATATATGGCCAATTTGTGGTTTGGTTTGGGGAGTGGTCAAGGTCTCTAGCTTAATTTAGGCCTTGAAACTACACTACAATTCCAACTTCTTTTCTTGCACGTGTAGAATTTCAGCCCATCTCACAACCCGGACAAATGGATTTGGAGACTAGACGATGATGGGCAATTTAGTGTAAAAAGTTTGAGGCGGGTCCTTTAGTTCAACTGGGTCCCTCTGAAAATCCGCTCGTTCATTTGGAAGATAAGACTAAATAAAATTCCTTGTAAGAAATCAATTTTGCAACGCATGTTTGGAGTAGGATTTTTATATGGTGAGGCTAGACAGAATCTGGAATTAACTCCATTAGGGATTGTATAGACGGTTACTTAAGTGTAACCGGGTCTGACAAAACAAAAGGGGTACGTAGCTTCCTTACTTTTGATGGCGACTACATAGTTTATTTGGATTGCTCGAAACGAACTCATCTTCAAGTTGATTTTAATATCTATTGACGGAGTGGTGGAGAAGATAATGGTTTTGTTGTCATGGGGTGCTCAATTCCGTTGTCATAGGGTGTTCATTTTGTTTATGCATGTCTAATGGTTTTGTTGAATTGTTGTGTATGTTAGGACTTAGGATTCTACCTTCTTGCTAGTTGTCTTCTTTCATTTAGTGAACAAAATCATCATTCAAAATAAAAAAATGAGAGTGAACAATAAAACGTCAAGTGATACATGTAGTCTAATATTTTGACATAAGCATAAAAGATGTGATGCTTTATTAAAATATTTTATCAAAATATGAAGATGTTAGTCCTATTAATGTAGTTGAAAAATATATAAAATCCAAAACCAAATATTGTAGTGATAAATAGATGGATAGAAATATTATTGTGCTTTTATATTTGTCATCAATAACCATGTGATTTGTATTTTTATAATCACTTTAGTCGCATGTCATTTTTTCAACTATAATGCAATTAGCCAATAGTAATGATCAATAACTATAAGTTGGCTAACAATATCCGAGTCAATTTGTTAACAATTTGTGTTAGTTAACTTATTAAGTGTTGAATAATAATATTATCGACCATTGCAAGCTTTCAACTTGAGCTTCACTCTTATGTTCAAACAAAACCGTTATATATAATAGTGGAGCATATATGTTTCAAGATAATAACTTGGAAAAAAAAACCTATAAACATTTCAAAGTTCCAAATAACACACCCTTTTTTTTGTATTTTTACTTTTCAAACCACAAATAAGCATGAGGATTTACATAAAAGATACATTAACCAACTTTACACAAACTAGTAGATGTTTTATATGCCATTCTACGAGCAACATCCATCGGTTGGTGCACCCTGGTTCTCCGGTTTCGGCTTCAATATGTTTCGTTTCACTGCAGTCGACCCTTCTTCTAGAAGACTAGGCGCCTCCATTATCTGCGTTACATAACATGTCACCGTTAGTTATTATCCACGTACTCAAATAAAGCCATCCTTGAGATATCCGATCTCAATTCACTAAAAGCACAATTCGAGCCGAGTAATGAGCCTAACTTGAAGCTCATCTAACAAACAAACTCAAGCCAAAGTTTCATATAACCAAAGAGGTATAATTATAAACTCTATTTCTACCTTTAACGCGAGCTCTTCAAAACATTGATGTACATTCTCTCGAGTTTTTGCGCTACATTCAAGAAATAAACAGTTGAGCTCTTTCGCAAGATCAATGCCTTCTTCCCTGCTTACAAATCTTTCAGTGTCCTGCAACCGCATTTACAACATTACTTGCAGAAACTTGACATATATATTTGGTTAAAAAATAAAAAGGGAGTTAGTTACATTTACAAGTTCAGTAAGGATAAATGGATAATGTGCATGAAATAGAAGATGAAACATACTTTGTCAACTTTGTTTCCAACAAGCATCTTAATACAATCTTGATTAGTGGAGTATAAATCAACTTCTTTAGCCCATATTTCTGACAGATTTGTGAAGGTTTCTCTTCTTGTAACATCATACACTATAAAACATGCAGGGTGTTTATATATTAGTTGGGAGGATATGTGGTAAAAGGATAAAAATCTTGAAGAGACTATAACCAAAGCGGGTTGATTTGAGACAATCCTAGAACATGAATTTGAGTCGAAAGATGAGAAGGTTTGTCATGTTGTAGCATCATACTCTATAAAACATGAGGGGCTTATGAAACAGAGTTGGAAAGAATATGCAGGGTACATAAGGTTATAAATGGGTCGGAAGATGAGATTGTCGCTCTTCTTGTAACATCATACACTATACAACATGACGGCCTTATATCATCGAAACAAAGTTGAAACACTATGCGGTGAAAGGAGATGATGTTGACCAAAGCAGGTCGATTTGAGAAAATCCTAAAACCATCAACTTGGATTACATACTTGAACTTGATCCAAAATGGGCCAAATGGGTAGAAACGGGTCGAAAGTTTATCAAAGTGTATTCAAATTCATTATATAGGACGCTATGTGTAAGGATAGTGATATTATCATACCTAGAATAATCCCTTGTGCGCCTCGGTAGTAAGAACTTGTCAATGTCCTGAATCGTTCTTGTCCGGCTACAGTAAAATTATTATAAAACCATAAATGAAATAAAAACACTTATATATATTTGTAATGTAAGCAGTTAAATCATATCATATAATGTTGGCATACCCGTGTCCCAAATTGTAAGTTTTAATCTTTTTCCACCAACTGTAAGCTGCTTGATTTTAAAATCAACACCTGCCCAATACAAACAGATGCAAAAATAACTACAAGCTAAAGCTGCTTATGAACTAGATTAGAAAAAGACTTGATTTTGACTTTGGAAGTCAAAGAAATGCCTTAAAATTCCATAAGATGCATATGAAATTCAAATTTTCTATGAAAATTACCACCCAAATTAGAGCTCATAACATGTTTTACAGCAAATATGACAAATTTAGTGCCAAATTTACAACAAATCCTTCCCGTATATGTATCTTCAAAGTGCTATGTTTGACTATAACTCTAAAGGTCAAACAATCAACTAAAATTAAACAAAATGCATATGAAATTTGAACTTCCTATGAAAATGAACACTCAAATTAGACTATTTAACATGTAATACAACAACTATAATAACTTTAGTGCCTATATGACAACAAATATCGCCAAATTTGTATCTTTAAACTCTTATATTTGACCCCAAAAAGTCAAAACTGAGATTTTTGTCAACACATACATCATCACACACTCCTTAAATCCCCAAATAAAACAAACACTTAGTTCCAAACACAATTCAACAACAACATTAAAGATTAAACCACTATATATACAAAACACAAATTCCAAAACTTTGACCCTAATAGTCAAAACACCCAAAAACTCAACCAATCAACCAAATGATCCAAATCAAACTCAAATTAGTCAAGTTACCAATAGTGGGTGCAAGATCTTCAACAGCATCAGAGATAAAACTAAGAAGAAGACTGCTTTTACCAACCCCTGAATCTCCAATCAACAAGATCTTGAATGATAGATCATATTGACCCGATGATGACCCCATTGTAGCAAAGTTTGAAACTTTATGATGTGTTGAAGATGAAGCAACAAGAGATGAGGCTTAAAAAGGGATTTGAGATGTGGGTTGATCTTAAAACGGAGAAATGGTATCTAATTCGTTTTGTTTACTTGAAAGAAACTGTTTTATGATGAGAGAGAGAGAAAAAAAAAAGAATGTTTATATAAATCCCGTTTTTGCGCCAAACACATTCCAACATACTCATTACGTGGATATGTGTTTTTGCATATTTCCGTTGGCTTCAAACAACTTTTTAACTTTATAAAAGCTATATTTTATTCTCTCATGTTTTATTTTTTTTAAAAAAATTATATTTATTTAACACGTATGTTGTCTGTAAGTGGATATATAGTCGAATACTTTGTCGGTCTGGTGATAAATTTATTATAGTCGTATAGTTTGTCGGTCTGGTGATAAAATGGTGTATATCAAAGCTAGTTGACTTTGAGTTTAAGTTATGTGTACGAATGATGAGATTATTATGGGCTCAAGTGGGTCTTTGGTTATCACTACCCTTGTCCCGTCAAGTTTTTTTTAAATAATGTTGGATACTTTTCTATATATGCTTCAAAGTGAGTGAATAAAACAGAAAGTAGTACTTAAATCCGTGTTATGGAGCATTTAGAAAACAAACGATCACATCTTCACGCCTCTAACTTAAGTCCATACAAAACTATGGAGGAAATCAAGATCCTAAGTTATCTTTGGATAAGGAATCGGGCCAAAATGCATGAGTTAGATTGGGCCAAGTGGCTAAATTTTAATGTAGTGTTAACGACATTGTAAATGTGTTCAGTGTTGATATAATGTAGTGTTAATTTGTAGTTTTTTTTTTCTCATCATAAATGTTAGTTAACATTTGGCTGAACTCTATTCTTGTCATGAAACTTGAAAAATGATAACTAGTTTCTAGTTTTGATTATAAAATAAAAAACAAGAGGGTGTTCTTTCTCACATGTGTTTACTATTTTTGATTCCATGTTTAGGGTTTAGGTTAATTGAACTGGGTTAACTAATTAATAGATCTAATTTATTGTTCACTACTTTTGGTTGGGGGTAACATAAGTTCTTTTAATGTTCTTGATATTGTAAAATGTAGGTATATGTATTGACATCTTTATTCTTATCGATATATGTTATATTTAGGGACTGAAATTCACAATTTTGATTTACTGTAGCTAAGTAGTACAACTTAAACTTATTGTGATTTAAAAAAGTTGTTTGTATGTACTATGCTCTCCTTTTGTTACATTTAAATATGAAATGTTTGTATGTTCTTTCTATCAATTTATGTATAAGTACTTTTTGGAGAACCTATATTCAGTTGTTAACTTTTGAATCTATTCATGTTTTATGTGTTTTCTTTCATTCTCAATGGTGTTTAATAACCTGGAGGTTAAAATTCCATTATGAAAAAAAATATAAAATATATAGCAGGAATTTCATCATCTCTCGAACACCACTACATGATTAACTAAAGAAAATATTGTTAAGTAAAAGTACTCAAGATTGACTTAACCAAATATTGTTTACGTAGTGTTATTAAATAGTTGATTTGGACTATCTTTTTATAGATTACATGAGAAGAAAAACACTGAAGTATCTTCAAGCTTGTGTATAGAGACAATTTAAGTTGTTACTGGCATGAAAACTGATATACTATCAAACTCTGTTTTCAATACCATGCTAGACGTGAACAAAGTTGCTCGAGTAATTCAATTTGACTTTTTTTTATCAAACACTATATTATGTATAGGTTCATTAACATAATTAACCTTTTGTATTTTTTTACAAAAATTGTAGTTGTATTTGGTACAATAATCACTTTCCCAGCTAATTTTTTACAAAAATTGTAGTTGTAACACTTGTAACAGAAAAGTTACATATCAGAAAATTTACATTGATCCAGTTGCTGGTAATGAGTTGAATGAATCAAAAGATGTCATTCTGTGTCTTACTTAGAATGTAAGGTGGTCTCTATTGTTCCAATGTTAATTTTTTTACAAGTTATATTTACATTAACACTTAACAACAACATCTATGCTTTGTATTTAATTAAAACTAAACATTATTTATTGTAGGTTTAAATTGATATCAAAGTTTAAGATTAAATAGTTTAATATAAAGTTTTATTTTGTTTAATTATTTAAATTTTATTCTAACTCAATCGTGTGTTAAACACAGGTCTCTAACCTCATGGTCAACTAAAATTAAAATACTAAACACGTAATAAGGAGGAAGAATGGACATGTGTCCTCATCTAAATTACTTGATATGTACCTTTCAACTTTCTAAGTACATTTAACTTTATTTATAGTAATTATTATTATTATATAGTTTATTGCAAAAGAAGGTTTTATATATGTTATATTAGCGGCTAAATCTATATACATCTAACATATTTTTTACATGTGAGATCATGTATTTATGTGTGGATACATGCATGTATATATGTATGTTTTTTCACATCTTAAAAATGAAAAGAGGGGATAGTTAGATTGAATTATTAAGATTTGATAGCAAGTGATCTAATCTCACTTTATATGGTGGTGGGTCGACGTCATAGTGGATTAGTGGGCTTTACCTTCTTGTATTTGAATTCAAGTTTCGTTTTTGACCATCAAAAGATTTCAAAACCTTTGGAAGAACTTTTGGACCGTGCATGATAGGTTTACGGAGAAAACCTACAAACTCCCAAGAACAAAAGATACAAAGAAAGACATAAAACTCAAATTTCATTCAACAATTTTCTATTCTCCTCTAAAATGAACGTAAACAAGAATTTATGCAATTGAAATAAACTACCCACTACATGCATAACTTTCCTAAAAACAAGGTTATATGAAGACTAACTAAAAATGCATAATCTTCCTACTCCACTAAAGGAGACTTAGTGATGATGTCAGATTAATGATGTGTCAAAAAAGTAGCCTATCCACGTATGCTATTGTTTCAAATTTATGAGGTCAGCAATTTTTGAATCCGGGTTAATTTTCCGCCTATATCCATCGGTCCATTTACAAAAAAGCAAGTTTGAAATTCAAAACAACTACTCTCTGAACAATCCATTTCCAACATCGGCGACCATTTATCTTCACCTCTTCTCTTTCACCTACGTCAATTCTTCTTCATTGACGACGCCGAGCACAAACGTTTCATCACAGGCAAGGTTCTTCCTTTTTTATGTTTTCCATATATATTTAGCTCTAAATCTTGATTTATATTCTATTCTTTTTGTGTTTTTTCTCCTATTTTACAGATCTACGGTTCTACTGCTAATTTGTTGATTTTTCTTCCATAAAAGGTTACAAATCTTTCAAACATTAGTCTAAATTTAAGAAACCCTAACTTTTGAATCTTTTTTTGTTTCTTCTCGTGTTTCACAGATCTTCCGTTCTTCTTCATCCACAGCAATTTGTTCTTCCATCAAAGGTTACATTCTACCTTTTTCATTTTTTTCATGTTTTGTTTCTTCAAATGCCTTTTCAGATTTGTACTGATGTTGTTTATTTACATTTTTTTTGTTATATCTTTGTACATTTTTTCTTAATTTTTCAGTTTATTGTATTTATGAAAAATTAATTTTATGTTTGTTAAATGTCTAAGAAACAATAATTTGGTCATGTATGGTGTATTTGCTCATATCTACTCTTTATGAATTTCTAAAGGAAGAAAAGGAGATTGAGACAAAAGAAAGTTACTGCTGTTCAAAAGCTTATGGTATTGAACGCCCTGGTGTTGTTCCTGCTGATTGTGGTATTGAACGCCCAAAACAAACTTTAAGTAAGTTTTTTTTTCATAGAATTGTTATGTTATGAATCTTGGTTTTTATTGGGTGTTTTGAAAGTTTGTTTCTTGATTGATTAGTTTGAATTTTAATCTGCATGACCAAAACACATTTTTATTTGAGGGTTAGATTTTGTTTTATCATTTCAATGAGTTTGTGCAGTTTGATGTCCTGTAGATTGTTTTGTTGACTTTTGAAACTAGGTGTTTTGTAGATTATGTTGCTAAAGATTTAATCTTGATATCTTACTCCATCTACTTTGCATTCTCATTTAGATGCCAATGAGTTAGGTGGATTGTTGAGAAGATGAATTAAACTCAAATTGAAGGAAAAAAAGCATTGTTCACCCTCTTCTCTTCCACGCTATTTATATATCCACTCTAATACAAAAGTGCATCTACTTCTTAGAACCAACAGCAAATGTAATTTCTTCTTCTTCGAATAATGGCAGGTATCAAATTTAGTTTTGTTGATGATCTTAATCATTCGCAAGATTTCTGGAATATGAAGGCTCGGATCATCCAAGATTTCTGTAAAGTCTAGATATGATACTAATCGATGAAAAGGTAAGTATCATAACATCCAAATATCTATAACATAACAGAATCCTTTAGATGATTGTTTTTTGTTGTAATTTGTTTGTGAAGGGTTCAAAAGTTCAAGCAACCTTCAAGAGCCACTTGATCCAGGGTTGTATATATCTTCTAAATGAGGACACAGTGGTTCTTATTACTAAGTTTGGTGTGGGTGAACAAAAAGATAAGTATAAAATTTTACCTCTTGAGTACAAAATCAACTTTTAAAAATGTATCTTTGTGAAACCCTCTTCTGCATTCAAGGGTCATCCATATGGTTTCAGTTTCATTCCTTTTAAAGATATACTACAAAACAGAGTTGTTGATCTTCTCACAGTTGGTAAGTGCCAATCTATGGTTGTTATTTTTATTTTATGACAAATATGACTAACAATTTTCATACTTTTGTTATAACATCTAGATGTCATAGGGAAAGTGGCTCATTGTGGAGACCTTGAACTATGGTAGAACGGTGGAAGAGATGTTAAAAGAATGAATTTTGATCTTGAAGATGTGGAGTAAGTTTTTATATTAGTTTAACAACACTGATAATTAGAAAGGAAAAAAATTGTTGCAATTTGAAATAAATAGAATCATAAGTAAACTATAAAAGGAAGCATACAAACACCTTTTAATTTACTTAAATACCTGAAATGAAAAGATCATTCTATTAAATAATCAATGATTGGTGAATTTTAAACTAATAAATGTACTGAATTTAATGTTATTAAGTTAAAAATCTGTGTTTGGGGTGCTGTAAGACAAAACGTAATTTCATAAGGTTTATGGTAGTACTTTGAAAAGTTTCCTAGATATGTCTTACTCTGACAATGAGTATATTTCCTGTGTTAACAACACTTTAATAAGAACATAGCTTTCATACGACAGGGAACAACTGAAAAAGGATCATAAAACTTATTTAAGTAGCTTAACATATGAACAAAAAACAACTCTATCAAACTGTTATGAGTGCAGTAAAGAAAAACCAGGGGGGTGTTTTTTTGTATAAGGATATGGTGGGACGGGAAAAGACGTTTCTTTGGAAGACACTGTCAACAGCTTTACGTTCAAAGGCATCAAGGATATAGTTCTTAATGTTGCATCAAGTGTAATAACATCCCTATTACTTACTGGCGGTAGAATGGCACATTCGAGATTTATTATTTCAATAAACATCTTAGAGAATTCTGTTTGTTCTATCACCGCATGTAGTGATCTTGCAGCTTTAATTAAGAAGGTAAAACTTATCATCTTGGATGAAGCACAAATGATACACAAACATTGTTTTGAAGCACTAGATAGAACAATAAGAGATATATTGTGTTCAAGAGTCAAAAGCAGGAATAGATTGAATATTTTGATTTGTGATGAGGATTGTAATATAAGTAATAAAACAACAAATGTTGTGTATAAAGAGGTTTTGCAATATTTATGAAACATGAAAGTTTTTTTCAACTATATTCAAAGATTTATGAGTTGAATTCTTAGTGATTTATAGCGTATTTGTTTTATATACAACCCGTGTTAACACGGGTCTCACATCTAGTTAATTGACTATAACTTGCAAAATAAAAATTAAACGTAGGGCTTGTTGATCGGGTCTTCACGGACAATTTGCATCGGTTTCATGGATCGTATCAGTGCATGTCTATTAAAAAACCAAAGACAAATTTTATATAACACTTCAAGTTATTACTTGTAATTAATAATAATACATACATACTAAGAGACTGACTAATAATACTCGAATTTTTGTTGTGTTACTAGTTACAACAAGCTCAGTCTCTCGAGCATCGTTTTGAGTCTTAATGGACTGATACCTTTTGCTCCTACTCTTTTTTACGCAATTCTTGCTTTGTTATCCTATACGAGAAGTTTGGAAAGTACCATAATCGCATAATCATCATATATTCATACTTACGTCAACTTAGTCCAAATGAAACGATGCTAGTGTTATAGGCCCCTTAAATTTAAAGGGCCATGATTTAAAAAAATTAGTATTAAGCCTTCATTTCTGCAGCCCAATTAAAAGAAAAGTTATAATCTCTTTATATATTAAAAATGGATAACTTTATTGAAATATAACTAAGTTTTGATTTTGTTTCAATTAAGTCACCTAAACTTTGTTTTATTTCATTTAGGTAATTTATTTTTAAGTTTTATTCCAATTAAGTCACTCAAACTTTATTTTATTTCAATTAAATAATTCATCTTAAAGTTTTGTTCCAATTTAGTCACTTAAACTTTTTTTGTTTCATTTATATAACTTAAGTTTATTTTAATGTTTCAATCCTATATATGTGAAAGTTTTTAAGAAATGAAATATTTTACAAACTCTAAAAAATTTGAAAAAATGGCAAACAAATTATTTTTTTTATTGTAATTTGAATATAAAAATTCTTTTTTACATGTTATACAACTTATTTATTTAGGATTAGAACACATCCTGAAGTTAAGTTACCTAATTGAAACAAAAGAAAGTTTGAATGACTTAATTGGAACAAAACTTAAAGATAAGTTACCAAATTGAAAGAAAACAAAGTTTGAGTGACTTAATTAAAACAAAATCAAAACTTCGTTATATATGTTTCTGTGACATTTTCCCTATTAAAAAACGTTAAGTATTGATTTTTTATGATTGTTTTGATTTATCCTAAACCCTAATTTATAATCTATGACAACTACAAAGCATGATTCGTGTATTGTAAAAGAGTATTAAATGAAAAGTTAACTTGGAAAGGGGCTCGGTTATTTTGGTTGTTTTGAACGCTAAACATGGTTGAGCCATTGCTGATTGTACTCACTTTATACTTGATTTTTACTCAATTTCGTTTTTGTGTTTCCTTGATTTTGTTCACGATCATTATTACGAGTAGAATTGAGTGGAAATCACGTGTAAACATGTGAAAGTTATGCTACTACGTTTTTTGTTGGTAACAAAAGTAGAAGTTAGTTGAAAGTATTATTTGTTAAAATGTTAATATGATTACTTTATTTTTAAAGTTTTTCTAGAAGATTCAAATTGCAAACTCATAATTCCAAATCAAAATGGTAATTAAGGTTATTAGAAAGAACTAGTTTCTTAACTAGCACGCAATGCAGAGTGTTTACGACTTTTTCATACGTATTACAACATAGAACTAGTTTCTTCCCACGAACATATATACCCATTTTTTAAAAGAAAAGCTACCATATGAAGCAAATTAAATCCGAGTGCAAATTAATTCTGCATTTATATCTGCAAATCTGAAAAAAGTGCAACATAAAAAATATTAAACAAACAACTCTTGTGAAGTAAATTTCAAACGAAGGATGCCACATTAATTAATTTTTAGATCATATATGCCACTTTTTTCAACAAATTGCTACGTTCGTTTTGCAACTTTGTGTTACTCTCTCACTGTCTAATTCCAGTTTGGCACCTGTTATATATTCAAATGCATGGCCTTATTTATGGTCATTTTAAAAATAGTTATTAACAAAAAGCCTTTTACTTTTTTTATTACCAACAAAAAAAATAATAAACTAACATATAGTACCATGTTGTAGCAAATCATTGGATGCTGCCGAACAGAACATCCAAACATATTGCGGTAGATGCTGCCGAACATAAATTCATCTTTTCTTTTTTTTATTTGTATGTTACGTATTTTATAATACTTGGATACGTTTTAAATCATATTTATATGTGTTTAGTTTATACCAAATTAATAATCAGAGACAAGACATATTGAATTTTACAAAAACAAAAATGAACTTTATGAAAAACAAAAAGACACATTTGAACAAAGCATACCAATTTCTTTAATTATACAATGGTTGAACTATTATAATAGTCGGAATAATATGTTGCAACTCTTTAAAAAAAAGTACAATGACCCAAAATTCTTGGATGGCCTACGTTGATGACATGTCGTATTATAGACGATAAATTAATTAAGGGACTTTTTTTATCTTGTAGCTGAAGACAAGTCATCACACTGTGTAAATATAATTAATTAAAAAAATTAGTTATTTTAAAACGTACCACCTATGACGATGACCTATCGTCACTACAAACAGTCTTAAAATGACATCCATCGTCTCTATAGGTTTGACAATTAACTTTTTTTGTAGTGAATCGTTTATTGATACATGTAAAAAAACACATATGTAACCGCTTACGTTGTGATAGATGTTGCCAAATTAGATACAATGTGGTGTCGATGCTTTCTATAACAATCCAATTTTTTTTGCCGGATAAATTAATCTCATGCCACCACTCATGTTATTATCTAACTTTTTTATGTACATCATTATCTTGTTATGTTATATAGCCACTAATCATTTTGGAAAACTACATATGCAAAAAGACACATGACAACCACTTATATATAAACCTAGTTACAAACACAAACACAAACACAAACACCAATGGCTTCAATTGATCCAACAAACCTTCACATTGTCTTGTTTCCTTTGATGGCTCAAGGTCATATGCTACCAATGGTAGATATGGCTCGTATACTAGCCCAACGTGGTTGTATAGTTACTATAGTAACAACTCCTGTTAACGCAAATCGTTTTAAATCGGTTGTTGATCGTGCAATCGAATCGAGCCTCAAGATACGGATTCTTGAAATCCAACTCGCGTGTGCAGAAGCTGGTTTGCCGGAAGGATGCGAAAATTTCGACATGCTTCCGTCACCTGCACACGCGGTTAACATGGTTTTGGCAATGAATATGTTAGAAAAACCCGCGGAAAACATGCTCCACGGGTTATGTCCTCCGCCAAGTTGCATCATTTCGGATGGAGGGTTTCCGTGGACTAATGATGTAGCAAAGAAGTTGAACATTCCGAGGGTTGCGTTCTACGGTCCGGGATGTTTCGCGTTCTTGTGTGTACATGTAGTAACAACTACTAACATACTAGATGAAATCGATTCCGATTCGGAGTACTTTGTTATGCCGGGCTTGCCCGACCATATCGAAGTTACGAAGCCTCAGGCTTCGACTTGGGGACGAGGCGATTCGAAGGAATCGACCGCTGTTTTCGAACTAATGGTAGAAGCCGAGAAGGATGCGATTGGGATTGTGGTTAATAGCTTTGACGAGCTCGAGCCCAAGTATGTTAAGGCACTTGCAAAGGCAAAAGATAAAAAAGTGTTTTGTATCGGCCCGGTTTCACTATCCAACACGAGTTTCCAAGATCAGGTCGAGAGAGGAAACCGGGCAGCAATCGATGGCCATGAGTGTTTGAAATGGCTCGATTCACGAATGGAAGGGTCCGTGATCTATGTTTGTTTAGGGAGTTTATCGTATTCGTCCACCGAGCAAACCATTGAGCTCGGATTGGGGCTCGAGTCATCGAACATACCCTTTCTTTGGTTCATAAGGCAAACGAGTGAAGAATTCGAGTCATGGCTTGCCAAAGACGGATATGAGGAACGGATCAAAGGTCGAGGTCAAATGGTCCGTGGTTGGGCCCCGCAAATCTTGATATTATCACACCCAAGTGTAGGCGGTTTTGTAACTCATTGTGGATGGAACTCGACTCTAGAAGGGATTTCTGCTGGGAAACCAATGGTAACATGGCCACATTTTGCGGAGCAGTTTTTAAACGAACGATTTGTCATAAACGTGTTAAATATCGGTGTGAGCATCGGGATGGAGATTCCAGTCTTGTTCACGAAGTTAGACGAGTCGAAAGAGGTTATAAAGAGGAATGATGTAAAGCAAGCCGTCGAACGTTTGATGAGGAATGATGAGGAAGCAGAAGCAATGCGAATGAGAGCTCAAGAGTACGCGGAAATGGCAAAGAGCGCAACCGAGGAAGGAGGCTCGTCTTACCGGAATATAACGTCGATGATTCAAGCGATTAACGATCAATTAGCGAAGAACACGAAACCAGTTCAAGATGTTGTGTAGCCATTTTAACTTGAGTTATTGAATTGGATTTAGTTCCATTCAAATTATTACCACATCTTGATATCCAAATGTTGTGTCCATGATAAAATACAAGATGTACTAGCTAGCTAGCTTAATTATGTCACAAAATAAATTTGTGTTTTAAATTTTCATAAAATCTGGATGAAGCCAATCTTGTCCATCAATGTAACTGATATCCATGAAAGGGGCTGCATCAGCTTCACTTAGTTGTTTCGCGTAATTCACCCTAGAACTGAAATCCGATCCAGGACCGCTGCACGCATGTTCTCCATAGAATACCGTCCTAAAAAACATTCGGATACGTTAATAGCATTCACTAATGTTGCACAAACATGTAAACATAACGTACTGTTTAGGACAAAAATATACGCGTAGCGAAGCGTAACGTACGTACTGTTGTCTAGAGGGGTCTCCGTAGTCACCCCAGCCTTCAGGGGTTATAACTTGTGACATGAATGTGTTTATGTACACAGTGGTTGAATATGCACCCCAAGCCCTCCCGAGAAACACTTTACCCGTTCCTTCAATCCGACAATTCACGAAAGAAAACCCTGATTTTACGTTCGATGATTCCCTTCGTTGGGCCGCTATCCCTCCATTGATCCCAGATCCGCCTCTTGCAACCAAGTTAAGATTACAATCCTAGAGAAAAGAAGTGAGAAAAGAACAATTTATCATTTACATCCAAAAAAACTAACTCTGTTAGATTTTTTAGCTAACTTTTTCGTTAATGACCAAAATACCCTAGGATGCAGATGGTTAAAATAAAAACTTTAGAAATGCAAATGGTATAAATTACTTGAATTTGTAACATATATTTATACGTGTGTATTATTTTTATCGTTAAAAAAACTGTTAGTTTTTATATGTTATAAAAAAACTATTTTTATTTTTAGAACTATTTATTACTGTTTTAATTTATGATTAATTGTTCTCATTTTTAAACATGTTTTTAATATACAAATAAATACTTATTCTTTAAAATCGCACATATATACATATATATTTTTTTATAAATATTAAACCCTTTGATTTTCTAAACTGATTCGTCGTCGAATATATCATTTACCATCAAATTATCTCTTTCAGAATGGTTTATAAAAAATATTAAAATATATTATATATTACCTGATAGAGTGATGTAGCATTTCCAAAGATAAAATCTATTGAACCTTGAATAAAACAATTTTTGAAATAATGTCTTCCTTGATCATCATGAAGAGTGTCTTGAAAGCCATAAAAGCCACAGTTATAGAAAGCTGCTTGATCACCTCCGATCCTTAATGCAACCGCCTGTCCTCCCACCGCACCCGGCCTCGGCTGAGGAGCTGTGTTCTTATTTAGTTTTCATTCCGGCCGGCCATAACAACAACAACAACACCACATTAATTAGTCTTCAAAACAACGTACGTACAAATTAATACAACAAAATACGTACTATATATTTCATTAGTTGTACGTACGCGCGTACCTTAAAACTAATGTCATATGCAATGAAGTTTGAAGCAAAAACACCAACTGAGTAGCTGTGAAATGTGCCATTACTTCTACTTGCGGTATCATCCCAAGCAATGAATGTATTGTCATAACCTTGACCTTCAATTATCAGATGGGATTTTGTATTTTTCACCACCACTTTTTCCCTGCAAAAACAAATAATATATCTATATGTATATATGCTCTTGAATTTTATGTCAAAGAATTGAACAATATTGAAGTGATATTTTGATGTTTTTTTAGGAAATAATAACTAGGATCTGATCGTGGTCATGCGATCTAGCAGTTGGGTCTTAGTTACCACTCATTTTGTATCGTCTCACACGTTAAATATGACATTAACGTAGTTGCGGTGTAAAGTTGTAAAGGTAAATAAAAGTTAAAGGTTAAATATGTATATATACAAAGTTGAGGTTAAAATCATAAATATGTAAAAATTAAAGGTTAAAATGGTAATATTGTTAAAGTTGTAGTCAATTGGGTATGTCAAATTTGAGATTAAAATGATAATATTGTCAAAGCGGAGGTCATTTGTATTTAGAGGTGGGCAATTCGGGTTTTTTTTAAACCAAAAAGGTTTTGTTTTTCAAACCTATTAAATCAATTTTTCAAGTGAAAATTCAACCATATCAAACTGATCCGGGTCAGATTTTAACCAGGTAAAAAACTATTTTTTTTTAAATAAAACGATTTGCTTGCTCCAAACCTCAAGCCTATCTTGAACCGCCGGTTTGGTTTTTTCTTTTTCAAGCCTGTTTTTTTGCCCACTTCTATTTTTAGTTTAATAAATATATGATAATATTTTTAAAGTTGGGGTTACTTATGATATGTTAAAAGTTTGAGGTTAAACTGTTTGCATCGTCAAATTCTTTATTGTTTATGACACACTCAAAGTTGGTTAGATATGCCAACAAAAAGAGAAGGTACCGACCTTCTCTTTTTGTATTTTAGGAAATATTAGTAAAAGGTCAATAACTATCCTAATATTTTATGTTGTAATAACTACACGACTCCTATCTAATTTTACATTTAAAACGAAAATTTAAATTTAATATATATGAACGTTTAAAAGGTAGCGGGCCATTAGATTTGACATAACCTACAAACAGCGCGCCAAAAACTCAAAAGGTCGTTTAAATGTAGGGGGCATGAGAATCGATCGGCATAAAAATATTTGACATAAACTACAAACGATCGTTGGACCAAAAACTCAAACAGTCATTTTGTTTGACTAGCAAACGACTGACCAATGAAATCTCAACCAGTCAACCAGAGACACAAAGACTGCATGCATGATCAAGAACTATGACATACGTGTATGTGCCTGAATCAAGTATGATAAGTGTTGGTGATGAGGCATGATCATCCGGAACTGCATCAACTGCGTTTTGAACACTATTAAACTGCCCACAACCCTGTTGATCAACGGTTAAAACAATCTCCACACCGTATTTTGGTATGAGTGGAGATTTCCATTTGTTCGGATCACACGCAAACCGCTTATATACAAGGCAAGAAAAACTGTTTTTGCAAAAGAAGTCATGACTTTGTTGAGTAAGAGCTGAAGTGACTTTGAATATTGGCAAAGATATGGAAATAAGGAGAGGCATGGCAATGAAAGATAGCCAAAACAATATGCTCCTTTTGTTTTTCATGTTTTTTCATCAAAGGATAATTAATTATTGTATGTGATTAATTAAGAAATGAATTTCGGGGTGTATAAATAGAGTGAAATTAAGGCCCGATTTAGCTTGTAGTTAATAAATTTTATTTTATGTAAAGCTTGAAAAGATTTTATCTTGAATATGTTAAATGAAAAAGGTAATTTGACTTTCAAACTCTAACCATTATGGCAATGGAACTTACCAAAAATTTAAGACGAATAAAATCATCGTAAAACTGGTTTTACGACTGTTTTGATCCGTCTTAAATAGGTTGTTAATTAATACATCGTGAATATTATTTGTGATGCATGGGCGGATCTACTCTTTGGGTATGGTTCATCGATCTATAAAAAGTTGAAAATTTAAGAAAGCTAAAAAAATCTTTTAGACAAATAGTACTAAAAAAGAGAAAATGTCACGTAAAAAAATTATAAATCATAATGTAAATTGAATTTCAAAAAAAGTACTTCGGAGACATTGTTCCCCGTGTCAACCTGCTAAGTAATTAAACAAAAAAAAATTGACGTTTTAATTGTGTATTTTTTATCATTATTGTGTCATAAATTTATAAAAGACCTACCGAAAGTAAAAAAGACGCATTGAAACATTAGTTTTTTTCGATATTTTTTTAAGGAGGACGAAGAGGGGAACAAGCTCTCCGAGCACTTTTTTGAAATTCGAATTAGATTGTGATTTATAAATTTTTTATTTGTATTTGTGTCTTTTTTACTTGCATTGTGTCTAAAAGATTTTTTACCTTCTTAGACTCAGAACAATTTGAAGAATAACTCAGCCATACCATATATGTGTGTATGTGTGAGAGAGAGAGAGAGGGGGGTTCATGCGAGATAAATACTTCGAAAATAAAATGAAGTAACTAAATCCTTCATTTTTTTCAACCAAAAACATTTTTAACATATAGAAAAATAATTGAAATGCAATATTTATTTTGAAGTTTAAAAAATAAAATTGAATAAATTTCGTTTGTTTATTAAACCTACACATGACTTCCACACTTGAAAACTAAATATTAGTTTTGTTTTCATCTGTATTCAATTTATGGTCCATACACATAACCTACACATGTGTAGGATTAAAACGTTTAAAATATATATTAAAAAATATTTCAATGTTTTTTAAAATATCATACACATTAATATTTCAATGTTTTTTAAAATATCATACACATTCAATTTATGGTCCATACATATAACCTACACATGTGTAATTTCTTCTTTTTCTTTTAGTAATATATGAGTTATCTCAAATGAAAATCACCATATATATATATATATGTGTGTGTGTGTGTGTGTGAATGATACTCTAAAAATGATGAAAACTCTAAGAAGACTAAAAATGAATTTATAATAATCATGAAGCAGTCCGTATACGACATATGTAGTATCATACTACGGCATATATGCAGTAATGTTGAAGCACGTGCATTACTGATGCAGAATTTATTTTTTAGTTTGAATTTAAAGTTTATTTTATTTTGTTATGGTATTTATTGTTTGTTTGTTGGTTTATTAATATATTTAAGTTTAGATCTATTATAAATATTGGTTTTGTTTTCATTTATAATTTTTTGTCAAATATGAAATATACATAACTTTGTTATTAGACCTTTGAGGTCGTATAAAGACTTTAAATAATCATACGACTTTTGAGTTATTCGACTCTTTCCAAAACTATGTAGTATCAAAATATCGAAATCAAAACGCGATTTTTTACAAATTCGACATGCGAAGGAATTCAACAAATTCTTAGAATCTTTGCGATTAACTATTTGAATTCTTGGTTATTCATATTATCCATAATTATCCTTTATATTGAAAATACAAAGAAAATGAATACTAATACAATGAAGTTTTGTGTTTTCAATTTGGCCACAAGAGTTTTAACATTCAATAATTTTGAACAATAAAAAAGTAATATGCTTGGTAGGTGACTCACAAGCAATTCAAATGCTACGTTTATGTGAATTTGGGTATTTCTTTGACGTGTTTTTTCACGTTTTATTTTTCACACTTTTGCCACAAACATTTTTTAGTGTCGGTTTTTATAGTTTCAGTTTTTTAATATTTGAGGCACCGTGGCAAGCCAAATAAATTATGAATAAATATCGTGATTGTGGGTATCGGTATTATTGGTCATGGTGTTGGTACGCACTTTTATGGTTTCCGATAAGGCAAGCCGATGACAACCAAAGTCACGCTACATAGCTTGGGAAAACCAACCTAAGTGGGATTTTTGGTATGTATATTTTTTTTTCGCGAATACTCATATACATGAATAAAACCGACACTTAAATATATAGCTCGCGCAACGCGCGAATCTGTAATTCATCTGGTTAATATGAATATATTAAAGAATAGAATAGAGTTTCAAATAACTGTTAAATTTAAATATAACAATACTATACTCTAATTAAATGTATTAAAAATCATGAATTTTTGGTGCAACTATTTAAAAAAAATAATAACGTATATAAAAGTTATGCCTGTTTAAAGGAAAAAAAAAAGGGGGGGGTGGAGTTCTTAAATTCAACTTTAAATGAGTGTTCTTTAAACCCTACCATATATATAAGGGTATAGATTAAATGAGAACTACATATTAAACTGAGAACTTAAGAACTCATAAAAGAGAATAGGTGAAAATTTAAAAAATAATGGTAAAATTGGAACATTAATTATATAGTTTTTTAAATGTTTTTGTCTTTTGCATACATTAGTTTTTTATTAAAAAAAATTTCACCATTAGATCAAGAGTTATTTATCTTTCATTTAAGTATAAACAAAATTATAAAAAATAAAATTTTCTCATTTTTTTTAATTTCCAATACTGCATATATATAGTATTATGATACGTATGTTTCAAAATTTTCTAATATTGCATATATGCAGTATTGTATACTATATATATACAATATATCTTTAGTCATTTCTATCTATTGCATACATTAGTTTTTTTATTAAAAAAATTACACCATTAGCTCAAAGAAGATTTATAGCTTTCATGTAAGTATAAATATAATAGTAAAAGATAAAATTTTCTCCGCTTTTCAATTTACAATACTGCATATATATAGTATTACGATGCTAGTAATGACCCTAAGAAACTTTAGTTCTTAACTTTAAACTTTTACTAATATAAACCTATTATAAACATCAATGTAGTTGGAGGCGCATTAAGGGCATTCTTGTCTTTGAACCATTAAGTTTGAAGTTTAAATCATTAATCTCAGTAGTGCGAATTATGGTGTAAACTATTACTTATATTTATGTTGTAAAGAAAAATACCTATTATAAGTTATAAACAAATTAACAAGTATAAAACAGATAGTTTGAATAACGGGATAATTCAAACCGATTTTAAATAAACTAATTCAAATATTGTAAGCTCAAACTAAACAATTAACTCATATACACATATAACCAAGTAAATTTAGTAACTTAAACCCTTTGATCAACAAAGCAGCATGTCGCTTCAAAGTTTATTGCTTAATCAGAAATATTGTTGCTTAATCGGAATATTCGATTGTTTATCACACGTGTTGATAAAGTTTCAGTCTCGCACGTTACATTAAAATGTTGTAAGACATCACGTATTAAAATATGAAGTTATATCCAAATATAAAAGCTAAAATGATAACTAATTCAAAGTTAGATCAAAGTTAGAATGTTAAAGTCATGATGATGTCAAAATAGTGGAGTGTCAAATTATAAGATAACTTACTTAAAAGAACTTAAAATGAATAAAAGGCAAATTTAAAATGTCAAAAGTTAAATAGATAAATTAAAGTAGTCAAATCTACAAATCAGTGCCTTGTAATGTAAAGAATTTAACTCATTAATACATAAGCATTGAAAGCATGCAGTGAGAATAAAAACAAAATGTGTGTATTGAAAAAGTGTAATAAAAACAAAAAGTATGTAGTGTAAGTAAAGAATCGAACCCAACTCATAAGCATTGAACGCATGCAGTGAGATAAAAACAAAATGTATGTATTGAAAAAGTTTTAAGAAAAGTAAAAAATAAAAGACGAACAAAATGACAAAAAAAAATACTCCATCACCAACACCTTCTATCTTCATAGCATATACGATATAGCTCAATCTTCTTCATCTATTGATAGCTCAATCTTCTTCATCTCTTGAATTAGTAAACTTTTTAATTTTAAAGCTTATTTAAATTTTAATCTTTAGTTGATTTAGTAGTTTAAATTGTTTTTTTATTTTTATTTACGTGGTTGAGACCTTTTTCTCGTAATAATAATTATTTTATTTAAAATATATATATATATATATACGTAATTTATAGAACGACAACAGTGTATAATTATGTACACCAAATATGTATATATTAAATATAGTATAATAACACTAATTACATTTTGATCTCCTAATATTTATGAGAATCTTAAAAATTTACGAATAATTATATTTTCAAACATCTCCTACTAAGGGTGTGAATAAGTTGATTTATATTTAATATAGTATAAAAATGAAACGCATGAATAAAATTGATAATTTACAATTAACTATCTCAGTATTTTTAAGCATACATAATTTTTTATATGAAATTGTTTTATTAATAAACAACTCTGTAAAACCAAACGTTTACGCTTTAAATATATATAAATTACTCTATTCTCGTTTCAAACACCAAAAGCGGGAGAAGCTTCCAAAACTTGATCTCAATCCTTCCATCCACGTTTCAAACACCCTACTCTTAACACAACAACACGATTTGTGTGAGAAGGTAATGAATGATTTTGAGATTAATATTATGAAAAGATCACATGAATATTATGAAAGAATAACAAAGATATACTTTTGATATGAAAATTATAAAATGATCACATGAATATTATGAGAGTAACAAAATATGATTTTGAAATGAATATTTTGAAAAGATCACATAAATATTATGGAAGGGTAAAAAAAGGGTTTTTTAAGTTGGGCCAATGGTTTTCTCAACTAAAGTGATCATCTAAATATGATACCATAAGCCCCCAACTTTTGAGATGAATATTAACTTGGTTAGTTACTCGTGAAGCTAAAAACTTAACATGATATATATATATATATATATGTATAAATTAAAATAAAATGATAGTATGTTATTTTAACTATATTAATTTGTTATTTTAAATTTAATTGATGTATTTTCAATAGTTTACATTAAAATTGAAAAGTAATAATTACATTTAAACCACGGTATAAAATAATTGTTCTAATGTTTATATAAGGAGTTAGTATATTTAAATATGGTTAGAATTATAATTCAACCATTCACAAAGCAGAAACAAAACAAAAAATGAAAAATATAAAAATATATATATTTCACTTTGCATGAATCTAGTTGAAATGTTAAAAAAACTATGTTTAGATGGATGTCGACCTAGGTGAATGCCAAATGATAAATTATTTATTTTTTTTAGCATAAAGATAATGATAAAAATAAAGATAATAGCATACCTTAATTTATGCATACATCATTAGTCGTTCTTGTATTTTTATAGACACGTAATGAAGTTGCATGAAGCGGGCTTTCGTCCTCGAGTTGACTAGCTACATATATGATACACATGTTTTAACGTTAAGTTTAGCTAGAGTTTATATTAAACAATGACATGTCCCACGTGAGTTGTTTTTTATGTGCAAAGGTTATAAAGAAATGAAAAGTGAAAGATAACTACTAAAATTATGTGATAAAGAAAAAAAAAGTGTAAAGTTAAATATTATTAGAAGAAAAGATAAAAATGGTAAGGTTGCTTAAGAATATTAGTATGTATTTCTTAATTTTCTTAAATTTTATAGGTGAACTATGTAATTTCTTAAAATTAAAAAACTAAAAGTTAAAATAAGAAAATAAATAAAACAGCAAAGTGTATGAATACATATTGGTTTTGAACAAAAATCAAAATATAAGCTTATGTCTAATGGTTAAAACTTCCGTATCATAATACGAAGGTCACAAGTCTGGAACCTTCTAGTAATATAAAGTTAATAACTGAAATGATTGAGATTATTATTGTGATACTGACATGTGAAATTAGTGTAAGATTAACACCGAATCAAATTTAAACGGCATAATCATCAAAACGGTCAAAATTTTAAAAAAAATACATGTGTTTTTAATGATTATTGCGAATTTTGACTTCTCTTTTTCGTTAAGTGGTCGAGTTGTTGCATACTTGCATGGTTTTAACTTGTGACTAAATGAAAGGTGTAGATGTTTGGTAACAAAAACAAAACATCCCAATCAGCATAAAATGTATGACTGTTTTAAATAATAACATCATAAGAATGTTCGCCACTATATATATAGTTAAATTCCACAAGGTAAGTGTTAGTAATTTATTTTCTTTAAGAAATGATCTTACCATTTCAAAACACAAAATCGATCTAATGATCCTTCAATGTGATACACTAGTTATTAAAATTTAGAAATAAATAAAAGAATATGGGTGTTATTGTCAAACTATTAAGAAAGTTTTGTTTGCATCTAGAGGATACAATTTGACATTACAATGTGTTCCATTCACGTTTCAAACACCAAAACTGGAAGAAGCTTCCCAAAATTGGTCTCAACCCTTCCATTCACATCTCAAACATCGAAAACTTAGCATAGGAAGACAATTTTGTTAGAAGCTTATAAGGGGGACCGAAACGTCCAACTATCGTTAAGGTAAGATATTGTTTATACAAACGACGTGTATATCAAAACATTAAAAGAGCATAAGGGTTACTAGACGTATGTTGGACGGTGTTTGATTCGTAACCATATGCTTATTCTTAAAATGTTTTGAAACTAATGCTATTTAAATATACAAAAATTTAAAAGTCAGACGAGACCAAACCGACCCATAACCCCTAAGTTATCATTTAAAAAGTATTCGGTATGGATCAGACGAAACCAATCTGAACCATACCTAACCGAAAACTGTTTTTTTCTTCCAAAAGTTGGGAACAGAGAACTGTACCGGTTCGATTTAACTTATCATTTGAAACAACTTGCCAACACAACATAAGTGAAGACTTCCACACTACTCTATACATGGTCTATCAAAACAAGCTGCACCATTACTCAAATAAAAAATAAAAATAGAAATAAATATAAAAATCAGCCAGGCCACCAAAGGGTTAACTATGATCACCTGCATCTGCAACATCATCTTGAGGTTGAACAATTTCCTTTTGTAACATTGATGTTCCTTGAAATGTCATCATAGCAGAACATGATTTCCTTAGCTCACTAAGCTGAAACCCAAAAAGTGAAATATGAGCCGGTTATAAATAAAGAATAGACTTTGTGTACGACAAAACGTGTAACGAGTCAGATCAAGAAACACCTTTTTTGAGCTT
Source organism: Tagetes erecta (assembly GCA_030867185.1). Classification (NCBI taxonomy): domain Eukaryota; kingdom Viridiplantae; phylum Streptophyta; class Magnoliopsida; order Asterales; family Asteraceae; genus Tagetes; species Tagetes erecta. The sequence goes on along the minus strand of CM061489.1, from coordinate 963,485 downwards.
CAATTTAATTTGATAGACAAAATTGAAATGTTAAAGGTAGTGTTTGGGATGCATGAATGAGAAGCGGAATGAAATGGACTAGTGCGAGGGAATGAAAAAGATTGTGTTTAGTTGGTCAATGGAATTGAAAGGACCATACAAAGAAATGAAAAAGACCCCAATTTCATTTCATCCACCCCATGTTTTTTTTTCATTCCTTTTATTTTATCGTGACTAGAACCATGACCCTAACCATGGCACGACCCATGCCTCAAACCATGATCTAACTCATGTCCTGACCCGTGTATCGAACCTTGACTAGACCCATGCCCAATCCACGACCCAACCCATGAATAGACCCACAACTCAATCCATGCTCTATCCATTAACTGACTCATGACCTGACCCATGAACCGAAATATGAACCCACCAGTGTCTTGACCCATTCCCCAAACCCTGACTCAAACCATAACCCGACCCATGAACGAACGTGACATGAGTCATGTATCAAACCATGACCCGACCCATAACCATGAAGGCACTTGTTTGAATGATTAAGCTTGCAAAGTTTATGTAAAGTTTATCAATTTAAACGGTTACAAATAGGCACTCTTTTTAAAAGTTTACCTGATCTGGTGCTATTGTTTCAAAACCAAATTTTTCTGTCCATATGGATTTAGCTTCGTCTGCAGCTGGAAGCACAATCTTCTTTACTTTCAAAGAAGAAAGTAATCTCTCAATGCAGGTAAACAGCAGTTGAAAGTAGCCCTGACAATATATGACAAATCCCAAAAACAATAATTAAAGAGTTAAAATAATAACAATAGTAACAGTAATAATTCACAGTAGATTTATTTGTAAGGATAATATCCATACCTTCCCCTGGTTGGTTTTACTAGTAGCAACGATTGGGAGTTCAGCTACATGCTCGCCAAAAACACGAAGAGTTCCAGTTGACACTACATTTGAGCTGCACAATCATATAGAAAGTGTCGGTAAAAAATGAAATAAATAAACAAAATTATGTAAAAACAAATGCAAAATGAGAAGAACATCCTTACTCTATTGTCAATAATACACAAAGCATTCCTGCAAAGTCTTGGCTCCAGATTTTCCTTCTGTCGGAAAAAGAGTGGAGAGAAAATGATTTAGATAAAAATGAAAAGAGAAACTATTGATTAACTATTCAAAATATATATTCCATATGCGCTCACCCGTACACCATTGAAGGAATAAAATCACGCCCGCTTTTTGCATCAATAATAGGGTCAAACCCTTCCTATTACCATAAAAAATGAAGTCAAAGAAATAGTCAACATTAAAAATGGTCAAATCACTCTACAATCAAAATAGTACTCACATGAAAAATGTTGATGGTTTGTGCCAGCAATTTTTTAGTTTCAGGGGTAGCATTTTTGCCACTAAGAACAACAAACTTCACTTCAGAAGTAAAATCGCTTTCTGAATTGTTACTATTATTCTTTTGTTTCTCCCTCAAAAAAGTCAACATATCATCAGGGAGCGTTTCAGGCTCGCAAGTTATCAAATTTTTCAAAGCAGAATTAATTCTCTCACACTCCTTGCAGCAGAACCACTCCCCTTTTGGCAATTTCTGTAAGTTGTGGATAACAATATTATCATCAAGTGAAAATCAAAGAAAAGAAAATGCTACCAAAAAAGGTAGATGTTATATATACACACACATGCATACCTTTAAATCAGCCATATTACGTTCTCTCAGACAGCCGATATGATATTCATTTTCGCATTGATCACAAACAATAACTGTCCGATCATTGAAGGTACTTCTGCTAAAATCATGACTTCTGCATACACCAAATTTTTAATGAACATGTATCATACATTATAAACAAAGTTACCAATCGATGTGGGAATTTTGACAACGGGTCAATTTGGATTAATGTCTAACGGTCAAATGGACCAAGTCAAAAAGTTAAGTGATTAGGTATACTTACTAAGGCATTAAAACAGCTTTAGAGGCCACCCAAGTAACAACTTTGTTTCATTTAGTCCAATTCAATAGAAGAAAACTCGTCAAAAAAGAATTAAAATGACAAATCACCACAAATCTAAGCTTGTCACATTTACACCTGTAAGATATTATATGCCCCTGGACCTACGCCAATAATAGATATGACAAAGCTTTAGATTTAGGGGCTTTTAGTCATATCAATTATCCATCAGGTAATGTTTTGCTGAAATCAGTATAAACAAAACCACATTGATACTTGGGTGGGCCTTAGTGAGAGCTTTTGAATACTTGGGTGACCTATGTATACATTAACCCAAAAGTTACTATAACGAAAAAGGTCAAAATGGTTGTAAGTATTCCAAAGTGAATTTAAATACATAGAAGACCTTAAATCGTTATATTTACAAATTCAGTTAACTGAAGTAAATCATAGTTTTTAGAATCATATCCAGCAGACTAGCCCGTGAATTATTCAAATTACTGATAAAACCATTTGTGGCTAAACAAAAATGAACTGACCCAGCCCGTTTGAGCCCGGACTAAAATAAAAAATTTAGACCCAAAAGTGGTTTGACCTGTTAACCTGTCGACTTTTAGTTTTTACTATAAACAGTGTTACCTGCATAAAACACATGCTACAAGATCACTGTTTTCTGCGTGTTTGACTATACGAATGCAACGGGTCGTTATCTGTTCTATAGGATCAATCCCCGCAATCCTTCCTGCAGCCAAAGCGTTGGCACTTTCTCCAACACATTTCCATGACTGTTGGCAATAGTGGCAATACCATTTGCCACGTGGGATGCTCGGTTCACCTGCACATTCTGTGTGGACCAACAGAATTGATTGCATATAGTTAGACCACAACTTTCAATCTCAGAGACACTAAAAACATTCAAATTTACAAAATTGACCTTGATGGAAGGATCTAGGGCATCCATCACAAAGCAAGAGATCACCACCATCCCTACAAACTCTACACAGATCATCATTATACTTCGCTGGGCATCTTCGATTTTCAGTTTTCTTTAGAGAAACTGCAAATTCATGGAGTGACACTCCATTTGAGATGTAAATATGTTCATACCTGTCAACATTTCAAACACTACTATCAGTATAAAAACAAATACGTTCAGACAATTTCATATACATCCTTCTACGTTTAACAATATCATATTTAACCATTTTGCAGTAAATAGAATAAAGCTACTTATAACAGCCTTCCACTGAATAAAAGAAGAGAACACTATTCCCTGAGATGATGCACAGCCGAAGTGTTGCTTTCCTATTTGTTTATTTATTGAAACAGATTGTTAAAAAACTCTTTTTGTTTCATTTAATATGGAATGGGTAAATATAATACTGCTAGTGAATTGAAAGGGTATATATGATATTGAAAATTTTATAAGGAATTTAAACTTTAAAAGGATATATGTGCAATTAATCCAAATAAGTAACCATACACACTAGAAGAAAACCTATGCATGCTTGTATAGCAAAAACTCACGGTTTTTTGCGTGAGGCCCAACCAGCATGAGCTTCAAACTGTGAGGCACTGATCTCAGTTTTGCAACAAGAACAAAATATTCCATTGCCCAACTTATAACCATCTAGACGTTTCTGTTAACAAAACAGCAAATTTGTTGAATTCTTTTTTAGAAAGAAATAATTATCCGCATATAAGTTATCAGATTTGTTACCTTTCCACTAACAACGTATGTTAGTTCGGTTCCATCCGGTAATCCTCCATCCTGAAAAACAGACCAATGCAACTGCTGATTCCTGGAAAGAAAAAACATCATATGACCCATGAGAGATTAGTCTCCTGAAACTTAGGAAACATATTTTAATAAAATCAGAAACCAACTTTATTGTTAGCTTTTTTCGAGTGCCTTGTTGTGAGGATGAGCATTTAGTAGCACTCTTGATGGATCTTGGTGCAGAAGCGGATCTTGATGACCTAAACCACCAGAAAAATATTAGTGCCTCGAAAAAAACGTAGCGAGCTTGATTATCCTTCTGTATTCTACCTTTCTAGTATCTTTGAATTATTTTTCTTTCTTGAAAATTTAAAACTTCTTGCTCTTCTGACAGACTTCAGAGCTGACTTTGATGACCTGAAAATCACATGATAAATAATATATAAAACGAAGAGAGACATTAAGATATTATTTATGAAAATTAAAGAGAGGTAATAGAATAAGATGAATAGATTCTGACTTTCTTTTTCTTCCTCGTTTATTCTTTTCATCAAAGGAAATTGACGAGCTGTTACTTTCAGATGCCTTCGGATCCGGACTTGGTGTCCTACGAATAAAGGTTAATATTAGAAAATAATATATTACTTTAGAACTAAAATGCATATAAAATTGACTATGTGTCCTAGACATTAATATTAATTACCACATATTAATTTTCAAAGTCTCCTAACTCAATTTGACAGTTTCAATTGAGTATAAAAGTAAATGTTTCCAAGATTTATAACTATATGAAATATATTAATAATAATGAGAGAATGATACGTAAAATATAGCATTATTAATAAAAAAAACATGCATTCTTGGAAGTGTAAGAGAGATGCAATCCTTAAAGCACTGATGATAGGCTATATTTAAGAAACTAACAGAAGAACATGCAGACAAAGAAAATAATGAAATAAAGTCGTGACGTGTCATGTCTTATAGTGAATCGTACCCTATATCCAATACGCACCCTAATTTGACTATTACAATCCCCCCCCAACCCTTACCATATATATATATTATGTTGTAAATTCCTTTTTCTGGTTGGCAATATAACATATACTAATTCCAAAAACTATTAGAGATTGAAACAGTTAGGGTTAACTAAACTCCACTAATGCCCCCCAAATGATTTCTTGAATATCTTTCGACGCATTCTGGTACGAAATATAGACACTAAAGTTGATAAGATGGACCAACAGATAACCCATACCTGATTTCACGATGACTTGCAACACTTGGTCCAGCTTCTACTTGTTTAATATTTAAACAAGAATCACAAATTAACAAATTTTCAGTAGAAGATGATTCGATTAAGCCTGAAATTTATGAAAAGAGGAACACCATAGTTCAGAAAATATATCAACCAGAAAATTTATAACAAATTATGCCGGTTAAAGTATTGCTCACCTTTGCATTTTGTACACATGGAAGGACCCTTCACAGGCAATGAATTAATTACAGTTTGAAGAGCTACATCTACAGATTCCAAAGCCGATGTTTTACATATTTCAATCACATCAAGGAGACTTTTACCATTTTCAAGACGGATATGTTTTATGGCATGTCTGTATGAGTTGCATGCATGCATCTCAAATTGAGATGGTGAAATTACCTACCATTCAACAAGTCAATAAGATTCAAACGTAAAAAGCACGTTATAGATGGTGTGTTAGGCTAGGGATAACATAACTTACTTTGGTACCCTCACACGAATTGCAAGAACACAGTATGCCTGCACCTTTGATAATCCCTTGTAGATTCTTTCCCTATAATAAAACAAATCTCAGTATCCTTGAATCTTGATTAAATTTTTCATAAATGATTATTCATTTTAAACATAGATTTCACCCCTTCACAATTTAATAACTACTACATTAGACTATCGTAAACGCCAACACTAACACGCAACATAATATCTCCATAAAAACACAAAAGGTTGCCCTATATACATTCAGGACCAGCATTCAAACCTATGAGATCAATCAATTGATCAAAAAAGAATCACTAGAGACTATAAATCATCAAATTAGCAACCAATAATCAAATCTTAATGACTATTTTCCTCCAAAATAGGTCTAAAACACATAACAGGATGCCAAAATATTACTCTACATTGAAGACCAGCATTCAAACCTATGAGAGCAATCAATTGACCATAAATCATCAAACCAATTATCAAATGTCAATGAATAAACATTATTTTCCTAACAAAACAGATTCAAAAGCACATATATGTATGTCTTCCCTAATTGCCTAATAAGATAACTGAAACAACTAAAAACAAACTATGATCAGTTGTTAGTGACATTACCTCAGCATCGAAATCATACGAAACACGAAAACCATCAAGCAAACCAGTATTAAGCAGCTCCTTCATGTTAATTGGCATTCTACCCAACCCTATCTTCTTACACATTTTCAATTCCAACTTCTTCCTGTTTACACTCTCCAACTCTCCCACATTCACCTCCTTCTCCACCAATGCCGATCGCGTAAACCTCATCGGCCTACTATTCTTCACTCGATTCCTTCTTTTCTTACGCTTCACATAAACCTTCTCCACCAATCTCCTCACCTCCACTTCTCCCTTAGCTACTTCCACCGCCGCAGCAGCCTCTTCTCCGCCGGTCAGCACATCCGACACCGCCGACTCCTCTTCGCCGTTAACTCCTTCCGTCACCGTCACCGGATTAACAACAACCGCCACCGCCGATTCTTCATCGGATTGATTAACAACTACCGAATCAGCATCCTGAATCACAGTTTTAACTCGTTTACTCAGTCGATTCACATGTACTTCATCAACTGATTTGGCTGAACGATCTCGCAGAACGTTGAACTCATCGGACAAACTTTTGGAAGAGCGAGTACGGCCATAGAAGCAATTGAACTGCGATCTAGCTTCCAATGCAAAAGCTAGTTCTCTCTTCATTGATTTCAATGGCGATTGAGTGATAAGTTTAGGTATGAAAACAAATAAAAAAAAGAGGGGAAATTGAACTGTAAGGATGTGTGTGAATTGAAAACAAAACCCTAGGTTTTTGTTAAGAATAATTTGTTTGTTGTTGAATTGGATCCATCATCTGCATGAATTGAATTTGCAGGTTGCAATTGACTGTGAATGTGAACATAAAGATACAGGATTGAACTGGGAGTGTATGTCATATAGGTGTCAATTTAATCATAAATTACATTAAAATAATAATATAGAATTATAAAAAACAAGAAGTTTAACATTTCTATATTTTTTCATTTTTTCTTTACCCGTTAACTCGTCTAATAATGTTTTCTTCAAGATAGTGGTAAAGAACTTGTATTCTTAAAAGAAGACCTAGGTCTTAGTCACTATCAACTTTTTGGTAACGTTATTGGACACAATAAAAAAAGATTTGTGGCAATACAAGTTTGATCTTTAAGCCAAACCGGTTTTACCTTGAGCTTGTTGTCTTGTTATGTCTACGGTCGGACACATTAATGAGTTTTCCACAGGATGTGGAGTTAAGTGGGCTAAGAGCTCCATGCGTCTGGGTTGGGCCAATCATGTGTATTTTCAACTATTGGGACGACACATACAAGTTCCCGGTATTCTTAGTTGATCGTTAAAAAACTTCAAAAAAATAGTCTCAAACACTGAAACACATGCCCTAGTTATTCGTGTTTTTAATAAATGGGTTAAGAAGAAAATTAAACATAAAGTTAAGTTTTTATTCATTTCCAATAAAAGAAACAATACATTATGTCAAATTTATTTCTTTAAGTTCATGGACGTGCATATGGATGTGGTTGTGTATTAATTCAGGTAAGCGGTGGTCCGCGGTGGTTAGATCTAACCGAATATTATTGTTTATCCATTCGTCAATTAACTGATCTAACCCAACCTAAATAACAAAAGTTAGGTCAATTTTTGGTTGTTAAGGTTTTATTATTGTTTAACTATTTGTATTATAGTCTAACGTATCTCACTATCTTGGGTTGATCATGCTAAGTTTGATGGCTCACTTAGGTTGATCATAGATTCATAGCATGATCTTATGTCTTGCTAGACTAAAGACATAATCATATTGTACTAAACAAAAAATAAATAGAACAATCTCCCATAACAAAACATTCTTGTGACCTTATAAACAACTAACTACATATATTAGAACAAAAAAAACATGTTAATATGGAAGAATACCACTCCCTTGTCCTTGTCCCACACACATTCTCGAAATCGACTGTTTTACCTTCAACGACACACGTTGAAAGTGTCGAATCGATTCATCTTTAAACGCTAGATAATACAAACAATCTTTATCCACATTGTCAATATTCATATCAACAATCACACAACCACTTTGCCCCATCGATAAAGATCTTTTCAACTCCATCCCCGTAAACCTCTCCTTTCTTTCCCCCGGCAAAACCAACGAGTGACAATGCCGGAGCATCATCTCCGGCCCAGAGCTCAATCCGCCGGTTTGATCATCAGGACCTACCAAGGTGACATCACCACCCATGGTGGGTACTGATCTACAAACCGGGCAGCTACGGACGATCTCATCATCCGTAGCAACCACCCTCAAGTTGTCTGGTTTGGAGGGTGCAACCACTGGCACCCTACAAACAGGACAACTTGTGTGCCCCACAAACCACTCATCAACACATTTCACATGAAACAAATGCTTGCAATTAGGCAAAACCCTAACGCTATCGCCATCATCCAAATCCCCTAAACAAACCGTACATTCCGATTGGCTCGTCGCCAAATCGGAATCTGGTTTCTTGTAGATGACTATGGGGATTGTTAGGAGCGTTTTCTCGTCAACGCCGGTGGAGACTTCTTCTCCACCGGCAAAGGTCCGTAAGGCCGCCATCCTGGCGGCGTGTCTTCTAATGCAATATCTAACAAGTAAAAGATGGTAAAACAAAATGGCTAAAGCAGTTGCACCTATTCCCATGATGGAAATGAGTAAAGGAGTGAAGAATGAAGTGCTTGATATAGTTTGTGAATTTGATGATGATGATGATCCCATTGGATCCCCCATTGCCATGCTCATTTGAACAATGAATTGTTTGTGTTTGGTTTAGTGAATATTTTTTTTAACAATAATTTGTTATTTCTGGGTTTGTTGTTTGAGAGAAACAATAATATGTGTTTTGGTAGGAAAAACAAAACAGTCGGCTATTTTTAAGGTAAAAAAGTGGATGTTGTTGGGATGATATTAAAGTAGGTGAACAAGTGTCTAAATAACCAGAAAACATGGTGGCATGTGGTTCTGAAGTGGCCAGGTGGAATGGTGATGAAATTAAGGATAGTGACTGGTGGTTGGTACTTGGTAGTTTGTTTATGGGTTGCATCAAGTCATAAATTGAAACATAACCATCTACGTGACTTATTATATTCACAACTTCAACTTACTCAACTATTTGGTAAGGCCTATGCTAACACGTCCCAAGGCATGATCGCTTATTTGACTTATTAGGGGCGTTGAAAAATGAAAATAGTCCCTCATGTTTGTTAACAGATGTTATTGCTCCCAACTTGTTAACGTGTTACTAAAGCCACTTTTTCTACAGTCATTAGTAGCTATTTTTATATTAAACTAAGAGAGGTTAAACCAATTTAAGAGTGTTAGTCTTTTAGACCATCTCGTCTATTCAATTATTCTACGAGTGTTCACAGCCTCATCCTCATATTTCACAAAATAACTTTAAAGCTCACACACACAAGTAGATCAACACAAGTGTCTTATATAACTACAAGTAGAAGAAAAACTTGTTTTATAACTGCCACCGGAGCACTCTAGTCAACATACAACAAAACTGATTTCCCAACCAAGAAAACAAATACAATTTCACATATCCAATAAATAAAAGCAACAATTTTACAAAAATTCTATTTTTCAAACAATTGAAGTTCAAGTTGCATGCCAACTCAAGAAACTACATGCAATGTGCTTAAGATGATAAGATGTGGAAAGCTATATTAGACCAGCTTTCTTCAAGGCATCCTTAAAGTCCTCATCACTTGTCCATGATGGCACCTGCAAAAAAATTTCATTTGTTGCAAAATATATGTTAGTGTGATACTCTATAAGGTAACGAATTGACCCGAAAGCCCAAATTCAAACCCTGGCCAATTGGTCATGTTTGGAACAGTTGACTACTGTAAGAATTGATAGCAAGATTCTAACAAACTGTATTGAACTTTAACTTTAAAACAATAGACCTGTATGAAATATTTACCTCGGTGACATAATGGTTAAAGTGCCTCTCGATTTTTTCCATAATCATGTTGTCCCTATCTCCACATAGTAAGTTGAATACAGCTCCTGTTACATAATATAGAGTTGGTAAGGTTAGCAACCAGTGAATCAATCCATCGTCTTGGTATTTTTCTCGAAGTAAAAAATATGCAACACTTTCTTTTCCGGTTTCTCCAAAAAGGATACATTTTTAACGATACTATGTTGCCTGTTGGTTATCAACATATGACATCTATTACTTGGCACAAGTTTCATTCATTTGTCCTTTCCGAGGGACATTATTGACATTTGATCAATAGTTTAACATTTCTATCATCTACAGTAAAGTCAAACATCTGCATTTTTACCAAGCATGCATAAGGTCGCGAATCCTATCTACTAGTGAGGTTGTGATTAAAAAATGTGGATGCCACAGGCCACAGCCTAACTTTAGTAGTATCTAAGAAAACAACCCATGCATCTAATATGAATGACTCTTATCATGCTCTAGGCATATAACTACATAACCTTTTTATAAGTAGAAAAAAATCAAGTATGATACAAGGTGTTTGCCTTCCGCAAAAATTTACAACTAACAAAAAAAGTTTGGGATTTAGAGAGGGATAAAAAAAATTTACCCTTGCGGCCAAACCGTCCGGCTCTACCTATGCGGTGCAAGTATACTTCATTGTCAGGCTCCGTAGGATGGTCATATACAACAGGGAGATCATAGTTAACCACCAAATTAACCTGACAAAAAGTGTGAGCATATGGTTAGATAAAAACCAAATTAAAAGATCAAGAAACAGAAAAACAAGGTTGCAAACCTGAGATTGATCAAACCCACGAGCAAGAACATCGGTTGATATTAGAACATGAGTCAATCCATCTTTAAACTCTTTGATTATCTTATCTCTATCTTCTTGTGAAAGAGCACCTTGAATTGTTGTTACCTCATAGCCATACTTAACAAGTGCCTCATGTAGCATACTGGCACTTCTTCTAGTTTTGACAAATATAATTGTTTGTCCGACCTTTTCTCCTAAATCCATTATTTTATCCTTAATAACCATAATCTTTGAAAGCTCATCAGGTAAATTCACTTTATATTGTTTGACGGAATCTAAAGACAGTTCTTCCTTCTTAACAAACAACTGATTGTAGTCTTGAACGAAAAGATCTTTCACAATTTTTGAAACAAAAGCCTTCACGATTTCATTGAATGTAGCAGAAAACAAGAGCACCTAAAAAATCAAAAATAGGAGAACGAAAATTATGCCTCAAATTAAACTTTGGACAAAACAATGAGAAACTAAACTGACCAGAAACAAACATTAAAATTTAATTAACATAATTATTAAACATCACAACGATAACAAACCTGGCATTTGGGACTCCACTTGACAATTTCCTTCATTATCCTCACAGAATCTTCTTTAAAACCACTCTGGACCAAAAGAAAACCAAATATACTAAACAAAATGTCCGAACTCAACAGATACAGCATGTTTCAACATATAACGAACTTACAAAAACTAATTGCAAAATAAATAACTGCAAGTAAGAGTTTCGAAGTTGTCAGAATTCAAACCCTTCAGAACTTTTGCACTCCCTATATAAGAAATGTGTTTTACATGTTTCGGATATGCATAGCATAAAAATTACAAATAGCATTGAACATAAAGTGTCACCTTCCACTCCTTTGCAAGAGTTTAATAACTTAAGAAATCAAATCAAATAAGATAACCAATACAGTAATAGTATGCAAGATCTTCCTTCAAGATTGAAACAGGTAACTTCAAAATTTTGAAGGATGAGACCGAACAGACAAACCAGATTCAGTCATCCACTACTAAATACTTGTATATGTGATCTAAATTAGAAAAAGAAAGAATAAGCAGGAAGAAACTAATACGACAACCAATCAAGGCACGAAAGAGAAGCACCAAATGAGACTACTGCTCAAGAAGACAAGAGCCGCAAACAACTAACCACATACCACACGAGTTATGTCTCCATGTATGCATAAATGATATACCAAGAACCATGTGTACCACAACTGAGTAACATTTGCAAAAATGAGAAGATGCGTACGTAGAAATGAATAGCAGTAAAGGGTATGTCATCAACTATTTACAACATCTGATATGTACAATTAATTTCCTGAGGATGCTATTAAGAAATACTTATGGTATTCGATCGTCAAATGTTTAGAATGTATGCCTAATCATCATGTACCATTACTTCCAGGCAATGCAATTATGAAATCCTTAAGGTATTCAAAATATAAGACTACCAAACGAGCAAATAGAGCATGCAGCATGGCTATCTAACTACAATAGTAACGATAAAAACAAAAACAAATATCCACAGGATCACCTCTGCCAGCATATGATCTGCCTCATCAAACACGAGAATCTTCAAATCTGATGTACCCAGCTTCTTGGCTGCTATCCATTTATTAATCGTACCCGGTGTGCCGATAATGACTTGCGCAGTCACTGGTGCTCTCTTGGAGATTGGAATATAATTAGCTTTATCAGCCGGAAGCCCTAGCTCAGATGTTATGCCAGTAAACTTCCCCATTTTCAATAGCACTTCCATATTCTGAACCATCAATAAGATATTATAAAATCACAACAAACTCACATAATCAATGATTACAATTACAGGTTCTGCTACAATTCTCATTTCCAAAAGACATGAACCTGTTAAAAAATACTGCAATCAACAAAACATGTCTTGTTTATACTTAAATATGGAGAATCTCATGTTTTAGCATCTCAATCTACCTAATATGTGATGTACAGAACAACTAATGGGAGTTTTGGATTGTGTTTACAAAATAGATTTTGCATCTGACAACAAAGGTGTTTGAACATAGTTGTTAATAGCACAACGGGTGAGCCTTGTGCCTAGGAGCAAAACACTTAAAAAGTTAGGGCTTTCTTAGGCAAGGCACATAGTAAAATACATTTTTAGAAACTTCAAACATGTGTTGTTTTGGGCTACTTTTGGCTGTTTGTCTTGATTCCAGACTTATTTAGGGATATTGTAACTGTTTGGGATTCGTACATGACTTTTGGCCAGAATTTGGCTAGAACTTAGCCTCTGAGTGTCTGAAAATGGGGGTTTGAAGCAAGGAGACAAGGCTGAATTAGACTGCACCTTCTGGTCTTTAGACAACAAAGGTTTTCAATTCAAGAAACACATCCGAAATTTCAAAATCAGATTGCACCAAATCGATATGTTTGCCCAACACTATTTTCTGATTAAACCAACCCTGTCTACTTTCAATTTATAAAAACACCTAAACACAACTTCCAAAATTCTCAATACATTGTATTCAAGGCCACAAATCACAATGTATAGCATTTCATTAACACTATTAAAACTAAGCATAGCAAATATAAACCTTAAGCTACCTGAATAGCCAATTCTCTAGTAGGACAAATACAAAGAGCTTGAGGAGCACCAAGCTTCGGATCAACACGACTCAACATCCCAAGCACGAAACATGTCGTCTTCCCGGATCCATTATGAGCCTGAGCAATCAAATTCTTATACGGAGGAGTCAATATCATCGGCAAACTTATAGACTGGATCTTACTAGGTCTCTCAAACTTCATCTCAACATACAATCCTTTCAACAACTCAGGTGACAAATTCAAATCCTCAAACCTAACAGCAGACGTATACGGTGTGTCTCCAGATGTAACCTAACAGCACAAGTTACAAACCCTGGCTCAGTTAAATAGTTAACTAACAGTATGAAACCCTAGGGGAATTAATGAACTTACAGCTTCGATGTTTGAATCGTCTGGATCATCTAGAAGATCGTTAGGTTTTTTTGATTCGTCAATTGCGAGAGAGTTTAGTTGATCGGCGGCGGAGTCGGTTTCTTCCGGTACGTCATCTGGTTCATCGGCCCATCTTCCGACGACCGGTTTTGTGAGAGGTGAGTCTGATGTGGTGGCGGAGGATGCATCGTCGGCCATTGTGGAGTTGATTGAGTTTGATCGGAGAAGGTGATTTGAGAAGAAGAAGAAGAAGAAAAGCGATATTTATCTTATATGTGCACTGCACACACGATGGTGTCGGTTTATTTAGCTTGACTTTCAAGCTATGCAGTAACGCGGTTTGCGGTAACTTAGAGAAAATAGTGGTCTAAATAGCGTTTATTTGCCGGTGTTATTTATCGCTATTTTACCCATATTTTGACTTTACCTTTTTTTTACCGTTTTTCAAGGTTTAAATTTTGGGTCATATATTTTGGGCAAGTTATTAGTAAGTGTGGCAATATTTGAATTAATACATCAATTCAATTAGGAAATTTGGATCTCCAGTTGTTATAAGAGTTAGAACAAATGTTAAACATTATAAAATATTCACAGTTATATTAAATCACTTAATTTTACTTATCAAATGTAGATATATGTTGGCGTGCTGGGCTACTGGCGTACTTATGGAATTGAGACACATTTGCTCAAACACATGTGCTAAAAGTCTGTTATGGTTATATACTTGTGTGTGTGTATGATATAAATTTATGCATAATGTCACACCCCGACCAATTAAATAAATAAAAGGCGGATAATCATCGAGACGTGAGTGTTAGAGATTGCTCATAGCCACATGACGCTACAAATTAGAGTTTTAAATAAGCATGTATCACCAAATTAAATAGTACAATTTGTCCACAAGTTTGGCAAATTACAAATAACATAGCTAATAGTTGTTCATTGATTTAGAATTTAGCTAGGTCCAAAAGCCTATAGTGATCATGATCCGAAGCTAGCATTAAACATTGGTATTCCCTAAAACATGTTAGAAAATAATGTCAACATAAAAATGTTGGTGAGTTCACATAGTTAAATACATAGATAATAGTTTATAGATCACAATGATAAGCGATTCCATGTCCACAATGGTTAGTGCAAATATGTAACAACACGTACGGCCTCAAATGTACAATCAAGCCTCAACAATATAGAATATAGTATATGATCAGCTAAGTGAAATTTGGTTCCTTCATTGAACTAGAATGCGTCATTGAAGAGCCGGACTTAGCATCGGCTTTAGCACCAAAAAGGCTTGTCAGGCCCTTAGATCTAAGACGTCGCTGGGCTAGCAATAGTTAATGATCGTATCGATCATAAAATAGAAAACCACACGTATACATAAAGCACAACCAAGACATAAATGGAATCACATAGTTGATAAATAGATTTAGTGCATGTAGTGTATTTGAATAATATAACATGTTTCACCCCAAAAGTGTATAAATATAAAAAGGGGTATGTAAACTCACATTAATCGGCTCCAAAATCTACTCAAGAAAATAAACGGTGGAAGCCGGAAATAACTCTCGGTAGCTTATCCTATTAATCGAACATAATGATTTTAGTCCATATGTAGTTTCGAGATCGTACGAGTCAAACTCTTATTTTTAGTTGTTTTGTGAAATAGTTATGAATGTTGGTATATTTATAAGTTTTTATAAAAATAGGTTAAAATATTATTTATTTGTAAATATTATACCTTCAAAGGTTATTGTCATTACAAGTCGTTTACTTGGTTTTTTACACATATGGTATGACGTTTAAGTGGATTTTTAGTTTATAAAGTTTTTAAATAGTTGATGAAACAAGTTTATGTGTCTAATTTTATATAAATGATACTTACAAGGATTAAAATGAGCATTTTTGGTTAAATGAACACTCACAATGATTTTTATAAAAATATATACATGTTTTGTTACTTGGTTTTATAAAGTTTTTAAAGTTAATATTTGTTTATGAAAACTTTTGGGTTTTTAAGGCATAAAAATGACAAAAATATAATTTTTATATGTTTAGTGGGTAGTTTGAATGTTTAAAAATGTGAATTAAAGGTCAAAATGCAAAATAAACAAAAAAAAACGGGTTCTAAGAATCGAACCCGTGACCTCTAGCTTGTTAATATATGCACCCAGCCATTTGAGCTGGGTGACTAACCCAACATAAAAGCAGAAATTAAATGCTTTAACCTCTGGTTGTTTTGAAATATATATGGTTTTTAAATAAAAAAGGTGGGGGGTGTGCGTGCCAAGAATCCAACCCGTGACCTCCTTGAGGTTTTGTGATGCACCCAGCCACTTGAGCTGGGTGACCCATAAATCCATCCCTCTTTAAATGTTTTAAGCTCTATTTAGCAGAAACGTAAATCCCATAAAAACCCATACGAGCCCTAGAACTTTCACCCTCAAATTGGATTTGTTTTCATGGTTTTTGATAAAATTAACGTTAGGGCTTTTAATCCACTCCCAAAAACGAGTTCAATGATATAAGAAACTTACAAAGTGGTGTGGGCTAGGTACGTGTTCGAGTGACGAACGGGTTCGACCCTTTGAGCGCTTGATACGTGATTTTTACTTCGTTTTCGCGAATTTTGGGTATGGGGGTTTGTTTGCGGTGTGTTTGTGAGTATGTGTGTGTTTAATTGCAAAATGGTGAGGTCCAGATATGGTTTTTGTCTTGGTTTTGAGTTCGACTGAATACAAAAAAAGATAAGGTTTTTGGCCAACTTTTGGTTCAATTGAACGCGAATTACCTGTTTGATGATAGCTAGGGATAGATTAAACACGTTATTACTTGAAATGGGTCTGATTTTCGACTGAATTTTTGGTTGAAAATTTCGAGTATGATGAAGATGGGTGTGTGTCACTGTGCTGCGCGTGAATGGGAGGAAGGAGAAATGTGGTTTGGCTTTTTGACACTTTTGGTCCCTCATATTTGCATAGTTCTCTTTTTTTTTTGTTTTTGTTTTATGTTGGTTGTTAACAAGTGTTATTATTATTACCTTGATAAGTTTTGTTTTCGTTATAGTTATTATTGTTATTATTGTTAGTGTTTTTCACTTGCTAAATTATTTATACAATAAGTCTCATAAATTTAAGTATTCGATATCATCATTAAAAGTCAAATTTCGTAAATGTTACACATAATATTAAAACTACTGTTATCACACCGCTATCCCACCCCGATATCTTAATGTTATCGGTTATTTTTCCATGTTAACTGCATAGCTTCCAATTTAAAAAACAAATTCTGGTACAATGTAGGTATAGTGATGGGTATGATCCGGCCAATTTGCCGACCAATCACATAGAGAATGCTTGTGGTGGTGAATAGTTTTTTTCGAACAACAAAGCAAATTAACATTGATACAAATTGGTTTGGAGCTCACTTGGGCGACATGAGCAGGTAGCGGGTGTTCGTTGGTTGCGATCTCATGTATGGCTAGCTGTGAATTCGTGATTAGCCAATAAAGAGTAAATAACAAAATTTTGATTCAGGTTGTCAACCCTGAAACCAATTTAAAACTTGTAATTAACGAGAGTTGCAATACGGTCACGAACATAATATCATATTATCTCTTTATTGGCTAATCACAATTTCACAACCCAATCAAATGCACAAGTGGACAGCTACCTTATGGGCTTAAGTGAGCTTCGGCCCAAGTGAAGGTAAAAATGGGCCAACGGTATTCATAATCTTTTCTTATGCCTTAACGGCTTAACTTAAGAGTTTATTCGCTTTTACTTTTTAACTAGATTTAAGACCGGGTCACATGTTAATACGGCTGAGTCACGTAGTCGGGAATCACGTATGTGACTTAGTCAAATACGTTGTTAAAAAGTTTCAATGTCTTGTACGTCACGGTACAAAGCCGTAATGTGTGTCGCATATTAAAAGATGAAGAAATATAAAAAATTAGAGGTTAAAACGATAACTAAGTCAAAACCGGAGGATTCCAGTCGTAAATATGTCAAATTAAAGTGGTGGGTCAAAGTTGAAAATCAGTTAAACCAACAGGGGTCAAGATTGTAATAAGTTAAAATTATAGGGCCAAAGTTGTAGTTATATCAAAATCAAGTTGGAGGGTCAAATTGTAAATTTGACAAAATTGAGTGACTAATATGCAAGGTCGGTTCAACCTTGCATATTAGTATACATACAAATTAACTTGAAACTTAAAATGTCCCATTTGGTGTGTTAGTTGTTGTGATCCTTCAGAACGTTTGAAATCAATGGCTTGTTGAATAACCATCATTGTTTCTTCTTTGCTTCTTTAATCATGGCTTAATTTTCAACAACTTCAAAGAGAAATGTAATGTGTTAATGAGGTCGCTTAAACAATCTAAGTTTGTTAAATAATATGGTTGTTTAGACTATTGAGCTAGCTCAAGCTCAATAAGTGAAGCTTAGAATCGAAATAGTTTATTAAACAAACTTATTTTATGCTCGAGCTCGTTTTATTTCAACACGATACAAGCATTTAGCAAGACGATATCAAGCAGTTCAAGAGCAGATTAACCTGTTTACCCGAACATGTGAACACAAAATACCAACATATAATAAGAAACCGTTAGGATATTCGGAGCACCCAGACAAGCTACCCACGAGCTCCAAGAGAAAATTGCCCCGAGTGTGGCGAGATGTGTGCATGAGATGAGTGAGGAGTTGTAGAACTCTTTGAAAAGCTCAATGAGGTGGTGGGTGATAATATGACTTTTTTACTCCGAAGGCAATTTACCAAAACCTCTCAATCCCTTTTTGACCGTTTCTTTTTAAAAAATAAAAAATTCAATGTTAAAACATCTATGAATATTTCGAGCATTTAAAGAAAAAAACACATTAACTCTCGTCTTTTTTTCTCTCTCGTATTCTTATACATTTATGGATCGTGCTGGTAAACAAACACAAGGACAAAAACCGAGCAATGTTGGTTCTAGTCGGTCCAACCCTCAATCCCCAAATCCTCAAACCGAATACGTTCACTACGGTTAATCGTGTCGCCAAACCCATGATCATTTGCAAGAACTAAATAAAACGGTAACGCTCGAGATGAAACATGAAATCGCCGAGAGATGAAAGAATGACGATTAATTCATTTTATGTATTTTGGTCGTTTTTCGTCTTTTTATTGACTCTTTTATTTATTTAATTTATAACTTTTTTAACTATTAAATATTAAGTTAACTTTTTAATTAACTAATAATAAACTCACCTTGTGGGTCGTACCTTAGTCGCAAGGGTCGGGAATTGTTGAAGCAATGTGGAGTGACATGACACATTCGTATTTGAAGAGCTCACTTTCTAAGCACTCTTAAGACCTTTAGACTATGTGTAGTTGTTCAAGTCTTATGAGGACATTTTATCACATGTGGATGTCACATCACCATAAGATATTATAGCAAAACATGGTGTAATGGGTTAAGTCCACATAAAACCCTTCGATCATTACCAAGTGAGAGAGTGTGTAAGAGATACAAGAGAGAATGAGAGAGGAACACCACGTAACACCCCAAATAATTTCATACATAACGTCCCACGTAGTGGTTTGGGAACGTTATGTGACGTTATCAAGCAAATTTTATGAGCATAACGGCCATTATGATTTATGGGTAGTTTTAGACCACCGCTTTGACTAACTAATAATTCTTTAAAGACGTCTGCAAATACTAACAAACTCACTAACTACTCATTAATGATTCACTAACTTTTGATTTATTCTTAACAAGAAACGTGTTTCATTTGGTTAGGAAAATTAAAAGAACTTCAAAAATTTTGTACTTTTAAATCTACATCATTTGTTTACTATCAACAATCCTAATAGATGAATGTGGTTATTAGAAGTTAGAACTAAGTTTTGTTTTATAGTATATTTTTAGTTATTTGATTCATTATTCTCTAGCTTCATTGTTTATCATTTATTCTTTCTTGTTATATGCCATTTCCACATGACTTGTAACTTTGTAACATAGATATTATCATAAATATATAGATCGATTCATTTTAAACTCGGGAAACAAACAAGAACAAGTCAATGAATGTTAGGTAAATGTGTTTGTAACAAAATTTAAATAGACACTAGTGAACAATTACTCTGTTATAGATCGATTCTAAATAAATTTATATTGAAAAGTAGGTAAAAGGCACACATTAAAAGGGCATGTTTAGAATTTAAAAGAACATTACGTTGCAAAAATAAGTGTGTTGAGGAACACAAAAGTTAACTCAAAAATCTATTAATAGTAATAAAACATTATTTTTTATCATGTGTTAATCTCTTAGCTCATCTAACTAAGCTTTGTATCATGTCAATCTCTTAGCTCATCCAACTGAGCTTTGTCACGTGTCATTCAATTAAGCGTTACATGTTTATGAAAATTATTTATGTGCCTAATAATGTTATTTTTTTAAAATATTTCAACTAGAATCATTGAATATTTATAGTTTTTTTTCATTTTTGGTTTGTTTCCTGAATGATTAAAATTATAGTTCTAATTGACTTATAATATACTAACTCGAAAAAACGTTATTACTTTTCAATTTCAATGCAAATTGTTTGAAAACAGATTATTCAAAGTTTAAAAAACATACAAATATACTCAAAGTATCATCTTATAATTATTTTTACCATATATCGTGTCATGAATTCAACCCGTGTAAAACAAGTTACATAGTATATGATCATGATCCAATTTCTATGCGTACTTGGGTATCTAACTATTTATTACTTAGAGTAAAACAAAATACGTTTAAATCAGCCTTAAAAATAACACATAAAACAAATTAAATATAGAAAACACCAAGAAAGTGAAACAAATATCAAAAACGAGTAAAAAAACAACTTAAAATGCAAAAGATAATTAATATTTAAATTACTTAAAAACACTTAAATGTAAAAATATATGTATAATAATGAAAATAATCTAAAAATAGGTAACAACTGTTTTTAAATTAGAGTTAATTATACAAATGGTGCCTGTGGTTTACCCAAAGTAACAAGTTTGGGTACTAAGTTTTTTTTGTTACAAGATTGGGTATTGGTCTTTTAATTTATAACAAGTTTGGGTATTAACACTAACAAATGTTAGTTTTATAGTTAACTTCAATGGCATTTTAATGTTTTCACATTAGAAGGACTATTTATGTAATTAATTTATAATTGATGAACTTGTTTTGTAACTTACATGATTATACGATAAAAATTTAAAACAAAACACTCATTTTTTTCCATGATTTTTTTTCGAACCACTAGGTAGCACCACCAATATATTCATAAGACATCGGTTAGCACCACCTTATACTTTTTCACAACTTTTTAACATAAGTAACTTAATTAGACGAGAGGCTATTAAGAATTATATTATCTAGAGACCACTTCATCATTGTCAATCCCGCATTATTTCCCTCACCACTCGGCACCCACTTCATCATGCAGGAAATATTTACATGGTAAGAAAATGAATATTTTATTTTTTGTATTTGTATCTTATAATGTTTTATGTAAATTACAAATAATAAATTTCATAAATAGCCCTTCTAATATGAAAATATTAAAAAGCCCTTGAAGTTAACAGAACAACTAACTTTTGTTAGTGTTAGTACCCAAACTCGTTACAATTTAAAACACCAATACCCAAACTTGCAACAAAAAAACCTTAGTACTCAAACTTGTTATTTTAAATAAACCATAGGTCCCATTTATGTAATTAACTCTTTAAATTAATACCGTTTAAAAAATAGTTAACAACTATTTTAAGAGAACTGGAGTCCCGTGGTGTAAGTTAGTATGCCAACAACTATTTTGCAGTACATAAAATTGTCTTTTTTTATTTAACATAACCCATAAATAGTAAAAATTAAGAAACAAAATATAACCACCTGTTAAATGTTGACATATCGTGTTATTCGATCTTTAGCAGTAATATATGAGGAGAGTTGAAATAATTTTTTTTTTTTACAAAGGATGAAAGATTTTCCATTAACATCTTTCAAAGGATTTACAATAAAGTGGCAGGTAAACGGGCAACAAGTTGCGCCGCCACCCCCTTTTGAATAGCAAAACCTAGCCTACTGAAGACGTAACCTTGGCCCTTAGGTGTCGAAACATTGCTATGAATGACTCGCTGAACCCTAGTCAAGAAGTTCACTGCCTCAGTGGCTAGGAAGCCAAATGTGTCAAAAGCTAATGGAATAAAAACATGCTGGTTGTCCAGGCAGGCTTTCTCGTGTTTGGCGATCTTGCATGATTCCGCCTTTGACGCTGCCTGACGTGCAACAAATCCATTGTCCTTGAGCGCAACCAAGGGGGACACTCCCGTAAGGTCCACACAAGCGTGTTTCCCCCCCGACCAACCAAACACTAAAATATCAGCCGGCCTTAAAGTAGATCTCCCCTCTAGCGGATCTGTCAGAAAGTTCACAGGAGCCTCCTTTTTAGCCGAAATTCCTGCTCGCTTAAGGATATCACATAGGACGTCCCTAACCAAATCATGTCTGTATTTGAAGCCAGGTAACTCCTTGCAATGGACCGCATGATCACCAAAAGCATCTAAGCAAACCTTGCGGCAAACGGGACAAGGCTCATCAACCGGGAACAAAGGAATCATTAACCGGTACTTAAGGATAGCCCGGTATTCCAAAGGTGACATATGTTGCCCTAGGCCTTCAATGGGTATGACAGTCAAAAAATCTTGAGCCCGAGGAGCCTGGAGACTATTTTTTGCAAATCATAATCGTATATAAACTTCAAAGAAAATAAAAGCTTTTAATTTAGGGATAAAATATTACTCCGTATATAATACATTCTTTTAATACAACTCATAATAATCTTATTTAACTTTTAACTATTTTTTGGCTAACTTTTATCTGTGTAATTTTTCTTTATATCTTTTTAGGATGTCCTTTTAATCACCCTAACTATTAATACAACTAGTATATGTAGATTAACTAACACCCCTAGAAGATTTTAAAGCTAGCTAGGGATCACTTTATGCCAACAAAGTCATTAGGCAGTTTAAATTATTAGATAACGACATGCAAAAAGAAATAATCAAAGATAAATAATTAAGAAACTTTAAGTCTTATGAAATAAGTAAAAAAAGCCTATAGGAAATAATCAGTTCAAGAAAACAAAAGGACATATGCAATAGTATAATGAAATCAGATTTTAAAAATCCTAAATTTCACTTATAGACCGGTAGAAATTTCAATTAAGAAAATTTTTTGTGAAGATCTCAACTTTCAAACAAATTTTTTTAAAGAATCTCCGTTAAAAACACTTAATTAATACCGTTAATTTTTTTCCGAATTTCAAACTAATGTTTTAAGACTTTTGATCGGAAAGCTGATGCAAATGACTTGATGTAAAATTTACTTTGAACCAGTATTCCAAATGACAAAACAATGTTTCATCATTTGGAGCACTAGTTCGAAGTAAATTTGACATCAATCCATTCGTATCTTTTTCCGATGAAAGCCCTAAAACATTAGTTTGAAATTTAAAAATAATTTAACGTCGTTAAGTGTTTTTAACGAAGTTTTTTAATAAAATTGCTTAAAAGTTGGGAACCCCAGTTCCCCACCTAAAATTTTATAAGTTGATATTTTACCAGCCAATAAGTAAATTTTTTAAATCCAGTTTTCTTTAAAATAACGAGTGGTAAAATATACAATTTTTACATATGTAGATTCTAATATTTTTTCAAATATGTCTTCTTATATTTTCAAGGGGTGTGAGATATATACACGCTCAAAACCGTTATATACACACTTATCTCTCTCTACATATGACTATGTGTAGAGAAAGATGAGTTTATGTATAACAATTTTTTTTATTATAAAGATTTTAATATAAAACTTATTCAGAAAATTAAAAGTGCAAGCTTAATTATCAGTCTGATTAGCGTTTTTATGTTAATTTCAAGCTTAGATAGGCACCTTCCACTTTCACATTCAATGTAACGAAACTTTATGACCGGTTTCAATCCAATCTTTAGTTTTATTAGATTTACATAAAACATAAGTAAACTACGACAAAAGTCGATAAAAACTTAAAAGAGTTATAAAAGATCTTAGTGGTTCAAAGGAGCTTCGCTCCTAATGACTAAGCTATTGAAAGTTGTTACATTTTTGCATTGTTTGTAGAAAGTTGTTTAAACTATGACTAGTAAATTACTAATAGCAATGTGAATGATTAAAGGAGTAAACTTTGGTTTTAGTTCCTACGTTTTGATACCAGTAATAAGTCCAGTCTTACCTTAACAGTTTAGGTCCTTGTGATTTTATTTTCTAATAGAAATGACACCGAACACTAACTCTATTCAATTTTATTTCCTTAACAATTTTGGTCCCTGTATGAAGTTCGTGTTCGTGATCATTTATGTTAGAAAATAAAATCACAAGGATCTAAACTTTTAATATGAGACTAAACATGTTAATGGTATCAAAACACATGGACCAAAATTGCAGTTTACACTTAGTTTGATTAAAGTTACATAAAACAAAAGTAAATACCAACAAAAATTGATAGAAACTTAAGCGTTTAAACTATATGGCCAGGCACGTCTCATGATTTTTGAGGCCTTAAGCGAATCAAAATTACGGGGCCTTTTCAAAAGCTAACATTAACACCCTCCTCCGTTAAATGGGTTGAGAACCGACAACGATAAACTAAAAATTTATAACATGGTGGGTTAAAAAAATGGTTTATACATGCACAAGTCTCAATTTTGTTTTGTAAATATGTTGAAAACAAAAAATAATTATACATGCCTCGGTCTCAAATTTGTAAATGTTTGTCAAAGTATATAAATGAGTTTCACGAAATAACCATTCTTAGCATCTATAGAACTCATCTACTACCATAATTTTGATAGTAGAAAAGATAGAAATCGTATAATTAAAATTAGCATTGATCCTAATGTTCATAGTGGGGGCTCTGGGACTAGAACCCAATTCTTTCCGCGACTCGCCTAGAAAGCAAAATTTTCTCCTCTTTTCTACGATCATTTCTGCTTCGCGACTTTTCTATATATAACTACGCTACGATCTTTCTTCTCTTATGAAATTTCTGGTGACGGTGCACTTCCCTTTATTGCACTACACTCTACTCTTTATTTTTGCTGAAGCCACTTGCCATTTGGGTTCCATGACATTAAGAAGCTCATTGATCATGATTTGCATTTTTGGTTGAGATAAAGAAAATACCACCGTAAGTCTGTCAAGCCTGTATGAGTGAGAGTAGTGAATAAATAGAGAGTTTTGCTAGGTTATCAATCAAGGGAAAAAATAAAAAGAAAATCACTACTCACCAGTTTTGAATCAAGCAAATAAAAAAAACAGCTCCTTTGTTTTTCTGATATATTTCTGGAAGTGTCGCGTCAAGCAAGATAGACACCATATCTATGCAATAATAATAACGCTCTTGAAGACGAATTCGTGAACGGTCAATCTAAGCCATAAAAGTTCCAATTCTGAACGAGTTGTTTGCTACCAACTCCTTCCTCTATGGGTAGGCCCAACCACCACACTATACTCTTAGGATAGTTAACGAAACCCAACTCAATATCAAGGAGAATCGTGCTGTTAAACTTGAGTTAGAACTAAATTGGGAACTTGCAAATTCTTTAAGTATCAAACTTACGATTATACTTTAATGAAGTGTCATCTTTTTAGGAAATTGCAATCTAAACTGAATTAAACTTTGAACTAGAACAGGAAAGAGACTATCAAAAGTTGAACACGTTAACTAATTTGCAAAGTATCAAAGTTGTATTATAGATTGAAAACATTAACTAAATTAGAAAGCTATGTTTTAAGGAATTGTATATCATATACAAAACTATCCACATCTTTTTTGTAAACTACTTAATTGGTTTTATACTTTACTTTTTTACACTTTTGACGGGCTATCGAACTTAACTTTGACATATTTAAGATTTTAACCTTCCACTTTACATTGACATATTTACAACTTTGACTTTCTAATCTTAATTTAGTTATCATTTTGACATCTAAGTTTAGATATATTTTTGTCTTTTACTTTTGACGCATTACGAATATACACCATACAGTGTGAGACATTAAAAATTTTTTATCAACGCGTATGACAAAGTCAAATACATAAGACCCGGACTCTGCATTGCGTGGCCCAATTTTATACCTAGTTTCAATCAAATTAGAAAACTGTTTTGAGTAAATTAGGAACAATAACTAAATTTCCAATTAAATTAACTAATAAGTGTGTATGCGCAACATCTTAGGCGAAATCAGGGCTGAGTTACACACAGTAAAGAAGCGCCCGTTGAAGGCTTTCCTTGTTGACATATAGTTATTACTGATGTAACTAAGCATACTCTTTCATGTAGAGTTATGTAGATAAATTATCGTCAGTGATCAACCTAATATCATGTCTTTGTTTTCTTCGAATTATACAACTGTAAACAATTTGACAAAATCTGAACCATTAAGTGTTAAATCATTAATAGATCTGAATCATTAAAAGACTTTATTAATAAAAGAGAAGTTGTGGTAGAATGCACATGATGGTAAAATTAGTATATGTTTCATTCAGTATTTATGTGTTCATTAACCATTCAACACAAAACCATTAAGAAGCTCTTTTTTTAACTAAAACAAACACCCTTGATACTGAATGCTGAATGATTCATTGCTAACTTAAAGCATTTAGAGGTAAAATAAACATTCCGACTCTTGAGGGTACCATTGTAATATTTCAACCTAATATTAACGATGCGTATAGCAATTAGAGAGATAACTAGGGCTGTTGAAAACCCTGAAACACCTGCATGATGGTCTTAAGGTCCTTAAGATTTAACTATTATTTATTATTAATATAATGAAATGACAAATGGTCCTATATTATAAAATTAAAATAAAGCCAAACAAACATGGGTTAACAATGTTTATAAATTCCAACAAGCCTGAATGTTATACACACACACACACTAGCATCACCACCTTCAATTCTCCCTCACCAGCTACACCTTACATACCAAGTACAATGGTGGCAGCAGCAGCAGCCTCATCATGTCCCTGTAACCTACCACCTGCACTGCCTCGGAACCGGAAAATAATAACAAGGATGACAACTGCATTCTCTGTGGCTGCCATGTGCAAGTCAGCTGGAAATGTGGTTTGTACAAATGTCAACGACGCTGGAGTTGTGTCTGGTCCACCGCAGATGTTGCTACGGTTCTCTTCGGATGCCCTGCAGTATGAACAAGGCAAGGTTGGAGCGGTGCCAGACGGTGATGTATCAGAATCTCCGGTTGGTGCGATGGAGTATTTGACAAGCATATTGACGTCTAAGGTTTATGACGTGGCGGTGGAGTCTCCGTTGCAACACGCGGTAAAGATGTCAGCAAGGTTGGGCGTCAATGTATGGTTGAAGAGGGAGGATGTTCAACCAGTAAGCACTAAGCACCCAACCAAATTGCATGATATTAATGCACTACAGATGATTTATATACATGTAACATGTCTAAAAGGTTGGACATATCAATTTCATCTTACTTAATCGTAATCGGGGTTACAGGTTTTCTCTTTTAAACTTCGCGGGGCATATAACATGATGGCAAAACTCCCAGAGGAACAACTGGCGCAAGGTGTCATATGCTCTTCTGCTGGCAATCACGCTCAAGGGGTTGCGTTAGCTGCCAAGACACTAGGATGCGAAGCAGTAATAGTTATGCCAGTTACTACACCACGTATCAAGGTTTAAGTTTGTTTTATGATATATGCTACATATACCACTTCTTACCCGAGCTTATGTGGTTACTCTTGTCTTATAACAATTAGTGGGAGTCGGTTAAGAGATTAGGTGCAACTGTTGTTCTTGAGGGTGACTCGTACGAAGAGGCACAATTATATGCCAAGAGAAGAGGCACCAAGGAGAATCGCACTTTCATTCCCCCTTTTGATCACCCGGATGTAATCTCGGGTCAAGGAACAATCGGGATGGAGATTTTGCGCCAACTGCGAGGTCCAATTCATGCTATATTTGTGCCAGTAGGTGGTGGCGGCTTGATAGCAGGTATTGCAGCCTATGTCAAGAAGGTTTTACCAGAGGTGTGTTTACCGTATGCAATCTACATTATAAAAGCTTAATAAAGCTTTTTGAGTACGTACCGAAATGTGGTTTCATAGGTGAAAATCATTGGAGTAGAACCTTCTGATGCAAATGCAATGGCTTTGTCATTGCATCTTGGGCAACGAGTTATGCTTGATCAAGTAGGAGGCTTTGCAGACGGTGTTGCAGTGAAGGAGGTTGGTGTTGAAACTTTTCGGTTATGCAAAGAACTGATTGATGGTGTAGTTCTTGTCGACCGCAATGCTATCTGCGCTTCTATAAAAGTAAATTAGCTCATTCTCCCGTCTCTCAATTTGTTGCCACATACAATTGTCATGTGTATTCTTTTAGGTTGTTGCTAAACGCACCCCCTTCTTTGGCAGGCCCCTCCATCGAAAAAATAATTTCCCTCTCCAGGGGAAATATTTAGTACACGTGGAGATACATTTAGACACACCCATTCTTTCTGTGTTAGTAATATTTTTGCTCTTTTTGAAGGACATGTTTGAGGAGAAAAGGAGCATTTTAGAACCAGCAGGTGCCCTTGCTCTGGCTGGTGCTGAAGCGTACTGTCGGTTCTATAATCTTAAGGATGCGAATGTCGTGGCCATAACCAGTGGAGCCAACATGAACTTCGATGAAATAGGATTGGTAAGTGAGCTGGCAAATAGCCGGCAAGAGGCTGTATTGGCTACTTTCATGCCGGAGGTATTTACGGATTTACCCCCAGTGAAATCTACCCTGAAGAGTAAAATAGAGACAATACCATATACAATTTATTGAGTACCTCCGCGAATGCTTTGATGAACCAGAAAGAACCCCGTCTGGACTAGAAGCTTTTATCACCATCATAACTCCACGCCGCCTCTTTGATTTCGTCCATAGTGAATTCGTTGAATCTACAAAATAATGGTTCTGTTACCTACAAAAAAGATTCAAAACTATTTTATTAACATATTAAAGTCTTTAAACTTTACTGTCAGCTTATTTAGATAGAAGTGCTACCTTCTGAGTACTAAGACGCGTCATGAATTATCCGCGCTCTCAATCTGTACATCAAATCGATACCAAGATCTCACAGATAGAAAACATTGAAGGTTTAGTGTTAGCTTAATACATAATATCACCTGAAGGACAAGACAATCACAACTAGCACGCAATTACCTAAAAGAATTACATCAAGAACTCGTTGCAGGCAACTTACGAAAACGGCATGAAGGAGGTCTTACAGATCTGTTGATGGTTAATCTGGTAACACTACCATGTATTTACATTCTGTAGCACATTATAAAGAATAGAAGAACACGGACACTACCATGACACATGCTAGGTAGGGATGAGCATGGTTCGGTTTTTGGATAAAGCTGAACCCGAACATAATTATCTGTTTTAAGACTTGGGTGATGTTAGCCAAACAAGCAATAAAGCAGGACATAAAACATATAGGACAGGGCAAATCCAATAAGTATCAATAATTCAGATGTTAGAGATAATAGCTATGAAAACTATAGAAGCATAAAAAATATATAAGACGGTGCATAGAGCGTGTTTAAGTAAATCATTAGCAGATACAACAATTGTACAGATATGGTCTATGGTCCAAAATCAGCACTTGGATGCAATTTAGAATTATACCAATACATTAGAGTAAAAAATCATTCGAATGATAAGAATATAATACTGAAACAAGAGCAATTTATTTGCATAATTTTGAAACAAAACTAGGAACTAAGCCCGTGATGCGGGTTGTCCAATAGCCCACACGTTCGCAAACTTGTCACGTGGATTGGGGCAGAGCCATTAACGTGACTAACTACATAAAGAAACATACATATGAAAGTACGTTACTGTCAGCCAATATAACTTAGGATACAAGGAACCTGGAACGTCATATTGTACCAGATATGCTCTATGGTCCATACTCCCATAGTTGTTTACCAATTATCGGTCTCCAATGGGCTATGGAGGTTAACTGCAATGAACATCAAATTTATCATCCAACTCTAGAGGTACACAAAAAAAAACATTTGTTTCAATAAATGAATATTATATATACATCTCTTGATGAATATGAATATCACAAAGTACAACACTGTTTCTTCACATCCAAAACAAAATATAACTTAAATCAAATGTATACATACAAAACATTTGAATAATCAACTTGCAAGCTTAAATGCATCAATAAAAAGACCATAAGTAAAACCCATCTTGAAATTATTAAGCAGTGCAATGGGAAATGTCACCTTAGGTCTGCTATAATAAAACCGTGTCGCATACTCGGTCAGAAGAACGCAAACAACAGCAGCAATCACATCGTTCACACCTAAAGCTCCAAACGACAATGATATCGTCTGTGCAACATAAAACCCACCAAGAAGTGATATACCGCCAAAAAGCGTTCTTCTAGAAGGGCTTTTGAAGTAGTTTCTGGAAACATCTGGTACAAGCCGAATGATGTCTATTAATCGCCGGCGCCCTCCTTCGCCGTCTTGTACAGCTTTGATTCTGGAAAACTTAAGTGAGGATGACCTTGAAGTTATACTTGAAAACTTTATTATGTGATTAGAGTTGAATCTGACAAGATCTATCGAGGTAAGACTTGAACAAATTGCCATTTAAGCTTGAATCTGTTACACATCAAAATATAATCAATAACATGTCTACACCAGTTAAAATCTTTATATATCAGCTTAATTCTAGGATCGACAATCATAAATCTCTGCGGTTCTCCTTCAAACGCACGAATCAAACACATGCTTGCATATTTTCCATCATAGTTGTCCAAGGCGCAAGCCACACTCAAAAAGAAAAGGGCGAGCCTTGGGCCTAGGCACAAGGCACACTCAAGGCGAAAAGGATGAACCTTGGGCCTAGACACAAGGCACTTAAAAGCAAGGGTTTTTAAAGCGACACGAATAGTATTAAAATACAATCTTTTAAGTGTTTTAGATATGTTTTAGGTTGTATTGGGCTAGTTTAGATTGTTTTAAGTTGATTCCATGTTGTTTAAGGCGGTCGTAACTATTTCAGGCCTGCAGGAACTTAGGCTGAAAATACATCAGGGGGCGTTTGAAGCAAGGCGACACAACACTACTCATTACTCAAGATCCCGCGCCTAGAGAGCTAGATGCGAAAAATTACTCCGTACCGGATGAATGTGAGTATTTGACCAATTACTAATTCACTACCTACCGTAACTTGATCATGAGTTTGATTGAAAACAATCTAGAAACAGACATATACACCTTCAAAAACTCCCTTTTTGTGGAAATTAGGGTTTTTGAAATTGATAAATTATCAACACAGATATCTCAATAGCTTTCAATACTGCTCAATTACATGTATTTTACCACAATGAGAACAATCAAAAGTTAAACACAACGCTAATCAGCTAATTTTACTAACACAATCAAATAAACCCTAAATTACAAACTGATAAAAGCAACAATCGATTCATACAATCATGTTAACATTCATAGTTCACAATTACTAGCATCAGATGTGATGATATTATACCTTGATTTGATTATCAGGTGAAGACAACGAAGATCAACGAGTGGATTGAATCAGCATAAAGCTTTCAGCTTTGAACCACTTGTATGAGTATGACCCATTAAGCATTTGATTAGTTTTTTTCGGCCCATTTAACCCATTATCATAAAGGCCCAAAATTGACCCCAAGGCCCAAGTATGGGTACCTAGTACCTACCTTTATTAAGCTAATAAACTAGCCTTGTTTCAATATTATATTGTCATTGAGATGTTTTTAGAGTGAAATGTGTATATTAGTTTAACACTATACCAACGTTACGTTAAAATAGAAGGAAAATGGACAATAAACCGTGTGTTGAAATGTATTGGTATAAATCTAGATTTCGTTGATTGTGATATTGGGTTGATTCAGTTTTAACTAGTTCAATAATATTTTTAGGTGTTATAGATAGATAACTGTTAGATTGCATCAAATATAGAGGGATTTGTTGGTTTGGCCGGTTTAGTGTACTTGGGGTTTTCCCTTAGAATGTGATTATATTTGCTGAGTTAACCAAAGGGCTTGAACACTAGCAATACCAATGTCAAATATCTGATATGAGTTCTCTACAAAACCGAGTCATGTCAATTGTAACCATGCTAAGTAGATAAATTTCCAACTATTGCTTGAAAAACAATTTAGGAAGGAGATGGGTAAGGACTCCGGGTATCGTTTGTCGATTAAGCTGAAGGTTTGTGTGTGTTCTTTTGTTTGCCAATAGTAAGAGTAAATTTGAAACAAAAATACACAAGCCCTATCTCTTGGGTAGATTTCGGTTAAAATGGTGCCAAACTTTAACTAGATGGTGGTATGGGTAAAATGCATATCCCCCTCCTCTAGGGGTGTACACGGTTCGGTTTCAAACCGCGAAACCGCCCAAACCGTTCATCGGTTTAGTTTCGCGGTCGGTTTATGTTTATACAAAAAAACCGTTTGTAAAAACCGGACCGGACCGTTATGAACGGTTTGGTTTACGGTTTATAGCAAAAACCGTTTGTAAAAAACCGGACCGGACCGTGTACACACGTGTGTGTGTGTGTGTATATATATATATATATTAGATCTCATATATGAGTTCTTGTAAGTAAAATATTAAAACATGTATTAGTTTGTGTGTGCTAAAATAGGTCATAACTAGCATATCGATCACATATATATAATACGGAGTATCATTATATCTATCATTATACATATTATATATATATATATATATAATATCTATCATTATATTGTTACAAAACACATGTAATCTTGCAATATTCAGATATATAATCAATTTTCAATACCGCTACTTTTGAAAGTTTATAAGATTTAAACAAGATTTTGGGATGTTTTTAGAGCTCTTAAAGACTATAACATTCAAACCGCGAAACCAAACCGGACCAAACTGCTCGTATGGTTCGGTTTAGGTTTGGTTTTTTACTTTAAACGGTTTGGTTTTGGTTTTTAATGGCAAAAAACCGCAAGTAACGGTTTGGTTACGGTTTTATTCAAAAACCGTAAAAACCGGACCGCGTACACCCCTACCCTCCCCAATCCCCATTCTCATAACAGATTTGTAATAACTTTTTATTAGACAACACATGTTGTTCTATTCGTGTAGGTAGCAATGAACACCAAAAAAAAAGTTTCATGCTACTTAAACACTCATATTCTGCACAATATGATATTTGTGTATTATGTGCGTTATACAAATTGTCATTGTACCACGTGGAGCATACGATACGCTAACCTTATTTCTAACAGGGAAAACGCACATTCACTAAAATGTACTTTAGAACCATTAGGCTAAAAGCTGATTGACACGTTACACTAGTTAATAAAATTTTAATATATTGACTAAATGATACCTCGTATTAAAGTTTAATTACTATTTAATAAGTTTTACTTATTTAGAGTTAAACCAAGGTATAAGCAAAGTTGTTAAGATGAAAGTCAACAAGCTAAAGCTATGCTTCATCATTAACATTCTTGAGAAAAGTATATGAATATTTTTAATGTTGAAATGAATGTGGATGAAACAAAAGATTTCACAACAACAACGTCGTGTGGGACACGTAGGTCGGGTTTGCCTCTTAGTTCCAAGGCTTGCATATTTCCCAAGCAAATATAATAATTTAAATAACATTTGCACTCAATCTTTTTATTGTAAGTATTTATTTTAAATATTAACGTAAGAAATCAAATGTTAGAGTATTTAGCATTATTAAGTATTAACAAATAAAGAAAGATAATACACATTTAATAGTCGATAACAAATTCAACTCTAGCATGATATGATTTTCATGTGGACTTTAAAGGTTGTTTAAACCTAACCTTTAATTCTTTTTATGGGTTTTAAAGAAGATTAAAATTAAAATAAAAACCCATTAATGGATATTTTAAGAAAAGTGCCAAACTTGATGACTTTGTATAAAATCATTGGAAACCCAAATCCTTTGACATGAGAGGTGGCATGCAATCAGGAACATATCACAATGACTCATATGGCTTAACTACTTATGTTACATATATCAAATTACTTAAATATCCCCCACAATGCATGTACAAATCACACATGCTATACGTTAAAAGTTACCTTATATTTTCTAAAGCTAGTGGGAGTGACGGGGGAAGATGGTGCGGGTATGCCTTACCCGCATGGTAACATTGATGTTATCTGTGCGGATAGGGGGAGGGCAACACAACCACAGGTATAAAAACCTGTATGAAACAAACAAACTTTAATTTTTTTTTGTATTTTAGTGTAATAAAATGTACGAGGGAAGACGATGGTAATGTTGTCACTAAAATAAGTGTTCAGAGTAGATAAGAATATTTATAAGGTGACATATGGTGGAGTGAGAGCTCCACTCTAACACTAACAATTTACATGTTAAAAGTTAACACCAAATTAGAAATTAG
The DNA here is from genome assembly GCA_030867185.1 of Tagetes erecta. Taxonomy (NCBI): domain Eukaryota; kingdom Viridiplantae; phylum Streptophyta; class Magnoliopsida; order Asterales; family Asteraceae; genus Tagetes; species Tagetes erecta. The sequence continues at coordinate 929,177 of CM061489.1, read as the reverse complement.
AAAATAAAAATTAGTTAAAAATTAGTTTCTGGACTAAGCTTCAGGACATTTAAAAAGCAAAGGCTCTCATGTACATTCCTCTTAAACCACTAGACCATGTAACATGTATTAAATTATATATATCTAAAAATAATGTAACCAATGTAATGTTATCTGATTTATTAAAGGTATATTAGATTCTACTGGTCTCAACTATCACATTTTGATTTTTACCGGTCTCAACTATTTAATTAGCTGTCAACGGTCCCAACTTTTATCATTTTTGGCAACCAACGGTCCGTTGTTAAATTTTTTTAACACTGTTAAGTTTTTTCTAAATTCAATACCGATGTTTTAAGCTTTTTGATCGGAAGGATAATACAAGTTGATTGATGGAAAAGTTACCTAGAAACGACGCTTCGATTGGTAACGTTTAGGTTGGTATTCAGTATTTGGAAAAAAAATGGAAATGCAAAAAATACAAAAAAATGCTGAAAAATGGTCTTAGAGCATTAGCGGCGACACCTCACTAGTGGCAAAGCAATAGGGTCGACACAATAGCGGCGATTATATGGGTCTCTAGTGGAAAAGAATTAAAGTTGTCACATCATTTGAAAATATAAAAAAAACTCAAAATAAAGCAAGTGCGATCTATGAACACACATGGTTGACGGCTAGTTTGGGTTCATCATCCAAAAACTATACCTACAGCCGCTACCCGAGTAAGTAGTGGACCGGCGGTTGTATTTTCGTGAACCCAATTCAACCCTACGGCTAAACCCGACGGTCCACCCTAATATCTTTAATTAAATAAAAGTTGATGAAGCCGTTATGCATCCATGTGTAATAAAAGCTCACATTTGACTGCTGAGGTTGATAACAGTTAATGTACTTCAATTCCCATATTTACACTTTCTTATGTTTTCCACATTTGGCGGTGGTTCCTACAAAATATACCATTTCTAGTAAACATTGAATAGAGGTGCGTCACCGTTGCCCGTTGGTCACAACTTGGTTAATGACAAAACTACCCTCTTGTTTTTATTTTACAGCGAAACTACCCTTTTGTTATCTAATCGTGAAAAATACGGAGTAATTAAATACTTAAAAAACTACTGGCTTTTGGCCCAGTGTTATAGGCAGTAATGGCAAAGAACTAAACCTCCTTGAGGTCATCAGTTCTAGCCTGAGCCAAACCGGTTTTTAATTCGGAGTGCGTTACGTTAGCAGACCTTGGCTCGTGTAGCGGCGCGACTGTTGTCAAGTGGCAGCAGGCTTCAAGGTTTCCCAGAGAATGCCTAGCCTAACCCCTCTCTGTGAACCTGCGGGCCCAGTTTAGACAACATAGTGGTCGGGTAATGAGGGGTCAGGGGTGAGGGTCTTCGACTTGTCGGAGATGCGATCGCCACTCAAAAATGAAAGTCGCCGTTCTAAAAAAACAAAAATTAAATACTTAAAGTTAAAACTCTAGATATGTTTTCTAATCATACCAAAATATTTATAAAATTTGGATTAAAGTGTGAAAAAGTTGGCCAATATTTAGTCATGTTAAATTATTAAAATCAAATTAAAAGCACTTTAATACGTGATAAAAAGTTAATATGTTTGGTACACAAATTACTTTTTTTTGAATGAAAACATACAAGACACGGAAATGAAGTTCTATTTCGAGTTTTTGAGTGTCGTAATTGACATTATATTACAGCTTATGTTACATTATGTAACTATAAAAAGTAGATGACAATGCTGTCACAAAATGGTGACTTTTTTGCGACGACATGATGTTCTATAGAGTGCTTCTTTTTTACTCTCTCTTTCAACTTTGTTCCATTGTTATTTTCACTCATTCAACTTCTAGCCACTGTCATAACTCATCCCTCAAACTTTTAAACTTCTAACCACTAAACATTCTTTCCCCTCATGTTTGTAAAACATAAACATCAAAACTCACTCTTTAACTCCGATTTTATTTATTGAGTTTTAACTTAACAACTCGACTTCGTTAAGTTGACTTTTCTTTAGGTGCCTTATCCCATTGATTTTTCATCGTGGCCCGTCACAATTGAAGGGAGGGGGTTGAGTTTACTACACACCATACAGTTAGAATATAAAAAATGTTAGAAGTTTTATAAAAGCTTATATTTCAAGTAGAGGACAACCCTTATTTATAGTAGTTAGTTCATAATAGATTATATGTATAAAATGATCACACATGATGTGAGAAAATAATATGATGCCCGAAAAATGTATATTAACCCGTTTATAAAATCTTGTATGATACCTAAATAGATGATATTTGAAATTGGGTGATGTGTATTATGATAGACTATTTTAATATTTGATAATCATGTTTGGATATGTCTATATATAAACATAGACATATATATTGTTTAATATCTTTGGTTATATTAATGAGTAGATTAAATCACGTATGTTACGGGTGTGAAATATAAAGAACATAATTCTAAAACTTTACGAGATATAACATTTGAAAATAAAATACATAATTACATGAAAGATATATGAAAATAGAAACACAAATTGCATTCAAACTCTATTGTGAGCTTTGAACAAATAGATTTAAGCTACAAATACAATACTAGTACCAAATTAGATATCAACGTTTTAAACGGATGCAATATAAATCCTACAAGTTAATTTTAAAAAAAAGATTAAGAAAACATATATACAAATAATCTAGATGATAGATATCCGACAAAATTCACGGTGACACTCATGTGTCGGGTGGAGCGTACAGGTCGGCATGCATGGGTGTAACTGCAGGGCCGGTCCTGAGGATTTGGGTGCCCTGTGCGAGGCGAGAAAAAGGCCCCCCCGTCCCCTCAACCCGAAGCACCAACGCTAAAAATTATATAAACTAAATTTTTAACCAAAAACAAACGTTTGATACATAAACATAAGAAAATCAAAGTATTCAAATTATAGAATTACGTTTTTGGCAGCAGTGGGCTTCCGGCCTTCATTAATCCATACTCCATTTGATTGTGTAGACTTTTAGATGTTTAGTTAATTAATTGTAGTGAACTTTAAGCTTTAGGTGTGAGCTTTAAATCTTTAATTATTTGTTACATGACTATTGACTAAATATAAGTTTTATAAAAAAAATTTATATAATAATTTTTTAAAAATTTGGTGCCCCCGGCCCGTCAAACGAGTGCCCTGTGCGGTCGCCCATGCTGCACACCCCTCTAAGACCCCTATGGGTGTAAGTCGTAAATTGCGATGAGTTGTTTATTTTTCATTTTCATAGTGACTTTAGATATATAAATAAGGTAGATTGAAACTTTAGAAAAGAAATTATGCATGTTTTAATGTTATGAATTTCTTTCCATACATTTCTTAAAAGAGAATATTTTTAGTTTTAAATAGGAAAAATGCTCCAAAATATTTTCCAACGAATTTCACGTATCCTCTAAATTTTTTTTTTATTATAAGATATATAAGATAGATTAATAATCGTTAAAAGGATTGAATATAAATATACTAGGTTTAACACCCGTGTATTACACACGGGTTGAATAAAAATATTTTTAAAACATTATAACTATTATTTTTAAAAATTTAAAAATAATTTTATAAATTATTATTAATCACAAAATTTTGTCTTTATTAACTCTCTTATTCAATTTCCCTCCCAACCTTCCTTTTATAAAATAAATTATGTTTTCCCCTTAAAATTTGCCCACTAAAAACTCTAATTTATTAGATAAATAAATAGCTTTATTTAAGAAATATATGTATAGATTCTAAGTAGCTATAGTAAGAGTTAACTTCATGTCACTGTCGTTATATACTTCAACTAAGTAGAGAAATGACACGAACACATACTTCATGGATTTTATATTATTTATTCATGCATGGTAAATATATGATTGAGCATATATATATAATAACATAACAGCCCTTTCAGGTTTTATATTATATTTTAAACAAAATTCTAATGAGATGATGATCAACCATTAATTCGTCGCGTATCAAACCAAGACAAGATAAATCATCTTAAAGTATATATATAATTTTAGACGTGTTAAAACATTATATTTATTTTCATAGATCGGCTTTAACTTTTTTGTTGCGTCTTATTTAGTTTCATTCATTTTGTATATTTGTTATCTTGTTTTTTTTAGTGCGGTTGACTAAATTTTAAGTACATCATTTGCTTAAATGAAATTAAAAGTTATGGCACATAATAAGATTCATAAATATTTTTATTTTTAAATTTTGGCCAGCATGCATGATATTTCATGAATGGAACAAATTATTAGTTATGAGTTGGTAATTTAGAATATGCAATTGAAAACAATGTATCAACATCTTTTTATGCAATTGTCTATAATATATTATCATTTACTTCCTATATGAATTATGATATAACAACGTATTTTTTTAGAAACAACTTTTAAAAACTCATTTTTCTTCTTTTTATTTTGGATTGACTGATCCTCGGTTAAGGTTAAAGTCAGTCGATTTTTTTTTTCTATTTTTAGAATAATTAACTTTCATATTATTCATCAAAAAATTTACAACAAAGTGACAAGTAAACAGGAAATAAATCAGTCGATCTTCTAGTTGTTAACTAGATGACCAAAAATACTATGCCACATGAACGGTATCGAGCATGAGTTTGATTTATGTTGTTCTCTGTAACCGAACATCTAAAGACAAGAACCCAATATGTTCTTAGGTGTCCGGTCAAAGGTCCCCTGCATAGTTTTCAACAATATCAAAAGCGTGACACATATAGTGTGTTGTAACATATGAAACTTGGAAATAACAATTTAATAATATGAAAAGGGGGTGGCGGCACAACTTGTTGCCCGTTTACCTGCCACTTTATTGTAAATTCTTGAAAGATATTAATGGATCATTGTCTTTTTTTACATATTAAATTGATCACTGTTTTGAAACCTTATATTAAATAATTGTAGATTGCATTTTTATTTGACACCAAGTAGAAAGTAGTTCTTGTCTATACAAGAAGGTAAAATGTAGATACTAGGTTGTTGCATAATTTTGGGTTTTTTTGAGAAAAGAAACACTAGCTATACTATGTTATTTATTAATAACTTTTAATTATGTATAAATCGTATCTTTTTATTAAAATACATTTACTAAAATAAATATAACTTTTAATGAGATGTATAGTTGTTTAATTTTTATAGAAAAAACTGTAGAAAAAACAAGAATGAGTTCATGATTATTATTTTGTACTTAAAAACGAGGCCTATAAAAAGGTGATAAAAAATTTGTCAGCGTATGAGCATTTCCGCTAATCCATATGAAACATAGTTTTTCAAAAGCTAAATTTATAAGATAAGTTTACCATATAAAATGTTTATTGTAAAAATTATACCAAAAAAACACATAAATATGAGTTAACATTATATACGTGCGAAGACACTTAAAAACAAATAATCCCAAATATAATAAGCGAATTAAAATTTTGTTTTAAAAATTCATCTTGCTACACAAATAACACGTAGCATATAATAGAGTTTATACATCTCACTCTTAGTCTTAAATATAGAAATGCGTACATGTAAAAAATTTACCTTTTTTTTCTAACTTTTAATGAATAATATAATATCATTTTGACTAAATTTACCATTTCTAAATAAAACCAAAAAATGAAGCAAGGGTATATATGTCAATAAAATCACACACTTAAAATAAAAGCACTAAAAATAGCCGGTAGATCAGATCAACTATGTTTTGAAGCGGCGATGTCTTTATTACCATTTCACTGCACCTATCACCACTTCCCTCACTCGCGCGTCAACACTATCATAGTCAAAATCCAACGGCTCACAACGCGAGTGACTAACACTCTCTTACTCGCGCGTGTGATAACACACCGATACTAAAAATCAAGAAATTTATGAGATCATCGGTTAAAAGCATCGAGGGTATAAACGTAAATAAATGCAAAAATAAAAATAAAAACAAATGTTTGAGAAAAATTATATTTACATTTTTAGAAAAGTACACAAACAGCCCATGTTGTTTGATCATATTGCAATTTTAGCTCAACATGTTAAAGTTTACAAACTTAACCCAAATATTTATCAGATAGTTGCACGTATAATCATCACTCTTAATCCTAAAGAGTTACTATGCACAACCCACTAAACCCTATATGTTCAAATAAACTGTAGCATGTAAAGCTAAAAAACCAAATGTATCAATAACAAAAAAGAATAAACACATGTTGAGTTTCTAAATAAGCATTCTCGTATTTAGCGTCCTTGCCTTCAAAACTTACAACCCACCCGCTCACAAATGTGTTTAGACCAACTTTTCAAATCCTAAAAAACTAAAGACCAAACTTGTAATACCATCAAACCACATGGACCATTTATCCACATTTTCTTTTTCAAGAACATAAAATTCATATAAATAAATAAATAAATAAATATGTGTGTGTATTAAATTTTGTTGTGCATGAATGACTCGAAAACAGTGAACAAAACAAAACCAAGAAGGTGTCGACGCTTGGCGTGGTGTCACAACCATCTTTCACCAATTGTTAAACCTCCTCTGTTTCTCATTTCAACCTATATATATATATATATATCTATATCTATATACATACATCAACCATATATAGAACAGGTGGCACAGTTTTGCTTTTGGCAAGGTATCATATTCCACAATTCACTATCATAAACAACAAGTTGTTTGTAATTTTGTTTTTTATAACAAAAATGGGTTTATGCGTGATTTCAAGATCATCATCATCATCATCATCATCATCATCAAGAAGAAGAAGATTTGTGTGGTTGATTTTGCCGGTGATGGTGGTGGTGGTGGTGTTTATCGGAATAAAAAGGTCAAACTTTGTTGGTGGTGGGTCAAAGTATAACCCATGGGTTAATTGGAGTTATGTTAGTACTAGTTATTCATCTAATTCTGTGATTAAAGATGATGGTGATGGTGGTGGTGGACGGCGGTCTACGGTGGCGGAGGTGGTGGCTCCGGCGCCGGTGGAAGGTAATTATGTGTTTAATTCTACGTATCCGCCGTTGGCTATGGAGGATGAAATGGATGTTGAATTGCCTGTAAGTTTTTTTCTCTTTATTTTTTTTAATTAATTAATTAATTAATTAATAATATGTTTGATTATTTATTTATTTGATTTGATTTGATTAGTAGCTATTTTAGTATTTTTAGTTTTGATTTTTTAGCTACATATGTGTGATATGTGTATTTATGTTAGATAAAAATTGAATTGAAATTACCTAACAAATCATACACTTATAGATGAAAATTGTCAAGACTAGTTAATAATAAGCATGGTCCTAAAAATTAAGTCTAGGTGTAGATAAAATTACTTGGCGAGTAATCGCAACTCCTGAGTAGGCTAAAAACAACAATGTTCAGAACTTATTATCTGTCATCTTACTGTAAATTCTACAAAAATTATTTATTTACAAACAATTATTTGTACGTATTTAATTATTTTTGTTGAGTTTTATTAAAAATTATCTTAAAATTTGATGAAGTAATTTTAGATTACGATGGTTTAGGACCAGCCATGAAAATATTCTATCCACGCCATCCTTTGTTTGTTTTCATCTTTTGCTTTTTTTTTTGCTAATTGAAATCTTTTGCTTCAATATCTCGATTTAATTCTACTATTAATATTGTAAAATTAATTTTGTTATTTCCTATGAAAACTACTTCACAAGTACAATAATATTTAATTGTTTACTATCATCTCATATAATTTAATAAAACCAAAAACTATGTACTTGGTTTATAATTTTTTGAATTTAATGCTCAAATGATTTTTTTTAAAATTGTGTGGTTTTAATAAGTTGTTTGAATAATATATATAGATTAGTTTAGTATTGAAATAGACAGTTGATAACAAAGTTAACTTATGGCGTTTTGGCAGGTTGTTGCTAAGGAAGATGATTTGAATGTGACATTAAGTGGACCGGACGTTTTTGTTTCTATTAATCAGACTGACGTACTTCCTGTTGATAAAAAAATCAACAAGAAGTACACAAGTTTGGATAAACTTGAAGCTCGTCTTGGACGGGTTCGAGCTGCAATCAAAGAAGCTGAATCTAGTAATAGAAGTTATGATCCTGATTATGTCCCGAATGGTCCCATGTATTGGAACGGTGCCTCGTTTCATAGGTACAAAAAATTAAAAAAATCGCTACGCATAAGTGTTTTATACGATATGCATATGCTTGATTTGTAGTAAGTAGAAAGTTGACTCTTTTTTGAACTTTTGAAGGAGTTATTTGGAGATGGAGAAGCAATTCAAGGTGTATGTTTATGAAGAAGGCGAACCGCCTATATTTCATGATGGTCCTTGTAAAAGCATATATTCAATGGAAGGTAATTTTATATACCATATGGAGACTACTAAGTTTCGAACAAGAAACCCCGAAAAAGCTCACACGTTTTTCCTACCGATGAGTACGACGATGATGGTACGTTTTATATTCGAGCGTGATCCTCATGTTGACCATTGGCTTCCCATGAAGCAAACGGTTAAAGATTATGTCGATCTTGTGGGCTCCAAGTACCCGTTTTGGAATCGAAGCCTAGGAGCCGACCATTTCACCGTGGCTTGTCACGACTGGGTGAGTAAATTGTTGTATACATTGTTCGATTCTTGGTTTATTTGATTTTCTTTTGTCGTTTAAATGGTAATGTTTGGTGTGATGTAGGGGCCTGAGTTATCAAAGGCCGTCCCATACCTCTTCAAGAACTCTATCCGAGCTCTATGCAACGCAAATACCTCGGAAGGGTTTAATCCTTCAAAAGACGTGTCGATCCCTGAGATCTTACTCCCGGATGGTACAACACGTGGGATACTAGACGGGCCTTCTCCTAGGAATAGGCCATTTTTGGCTTTCTTTGCTGGCGGGGTCCATGGTCCTATCAGGCCAGTACTTTTGGAGCACTGGCAAGACAAAGACCCTGACTTGCAAGTTCACAAGTACTTACCAAAGGGCGTTTCATACATTGGTATGTTACGACAAAGTAAGTATTGTATTTCCCCTAGCGGGTATGAGGTGGCAAGCCCACGAATGGTTGAGGCACTCTACACTGGTTGTGTGCCGGTGCTCATTAAAGACCATTACGTGGCCCCATTTAGCGATGTCCTAAATTGGAAATCTTTTGCGGTTATACTAACCGTTGAGGATATCCCAAATCTTAAAAACATCTTAAACGGAATATCCACACGACAATATCTAAGAATGCAAAGACGAGGTAAACAAGTACGACGTCATTTCGAGGTTAACTATCCGCCAAAGAGGTATGATGTATTTCATATGATATTACATTCGGTTTGGCTTCGGCGGTTAAACATTCGAATCCAAGGAGTTGATGATTCTTGAAGGAGTGGATAGAAATGTGGGTTAGTTTTTTCTTTTGTTTATTTCTTGTGGGCCAAAATGGTGCATGGTAAGAAAATAGAGGGTGTTGTTTGTAACTTTCAGTCGTGCAAATTGGGTAAGGAATTATCATTATTTAATTTGTTTTGTATCTTTACTTTTTAAAGGCAGAGCTTGCAATGCATTTAGGCTGAAAGTGAATGGTTGTTGTATGTTTTGAAGTGGATTAATGACAACAAAAAGAAAAGAAACAAGACAACATAAGCACACTAGTAACTAGTTAGGGAAATGTCTTACCAGCTTATTTTAATTTTATTTACACAAATTAAATTTTAAAAATCCAAACTTTGACAGGCCAATTCTAACACCGTCGTAATGAGGTCAACAGACGTTAATTTGACCATCGACTTTGTAACTTCACCATTTATATATTAGGGTTTTGATGGGATGTTTCAAAGTTGTTCCATATGATGGATCATTCTCATTGCTCCACTACAAAGTGGTTGGTCCATTTCTTTTCATTCCAATTATGAATGAAAATGATACAGAATTTTGATAAAGGAAAAAAAGGCAGAGTTTGTGTTAGCTGTAATTATCAGTCACATTGACACTTTGAATGAAAAATTAGTTGAAGCATCATTTAAATTGGGAACTTATAACCATGATAAACTATAACCACCATACCTTTATCACACATCCCTATTTCTGTAAATAAAACATCAAACACCTCTGTCAAATGGTGAATAATCACAAGAATGTCACAAGTTTCGATGGCGATGTTGACGAAGTTGGAAGGGTTTAGTGAAGGGGCCATAGGAAAGTTTCAGTGGCGACGTTGCCAAAGATGGAAGCGGTTAGTGATGGGGACCGAGATAGGGACGACAAGGACGTACGTGGAAGGAGCAGGTGGTCCATGGTGGGTATTGGTCTTGCAAAGATATGAAATTTCAATAAAAACTTGGAACATTACATAAATAAACCATCATGAAATGATAAACAGAACTTTTCCGCTTCAAAAGTGAACTTGTAATTCGCAATTGTCCGAGGAAATTAACCAAATTCAAGTCGTATCAAACTGTATATTAAGAGATATAATGTAATGGTTTGTTTCTGAAACATGATGAATTTTTTCAAGAGGATTGAAGAAAACAAACCAGGATGCATTATGACCCGTTTTGTCACCTGTAACTAGAAGTCATATTTTGCAACGGTTGGTCGAATCAGCTTCAATTCTTGTATCCTCTTCTTTTCTTTCATCATGCCCTCTTTTTCAAGCTCGGTTTCCAGCAACTTAAACATTGTATCATAAGGAACAATACCTCTCATCACTGCATCTTCCAAGAACAAGCATGCATGTTTAAGTTTTCTAATCTTGCATAACCCACGAACCAAAAGGCTATACGTTCCAAGTCCAATGCTAACATCATTGTCCAACATATGATTCAACAAGAATGAAAGCACCTTCATTCTTTTCAACTTCAAACACATCTTTAACAATGGTGCATAAGTGTCAAAGTTTGGTTTCACACCACTCTTTTCCATTTCATGTAGCAGCTTAAGTGCATCCTCTTCTTGAGTGTGTTCACATACACTAGTTATCATAGTGTTAAACGTATTCGTGTCGTGTTCAACTCCTTGGTCAGGCATTTCATCGAACACTTCACGTGCATCCTTTAGTCTACCAGCTTTTGACAAAATGTGAATCAAAGAACTGTAAAATGATGCATCAAGAACACATTTAGCCAACTTAATTTTCTCGTATATCCTTAATGCTTCATCGATTTCCTTTGACTTCCCACGAGCATGCATTATAATCGTATACGTGATGATATTTGGATGGCACCCTTTTTCTTGCATCTCTGCTAAAACATGATCAACATTTCTGAAATCTTTTTCACAACAATAAGCCTCTATTAAAGATGTATACGAAACAACATCCGGATCAATCCCATGTTTCTTCATCTCCTCCATCACTGTTTGAATCGTTACAACATTCCTTGCTTTAGACCATCCATGTATCAATGAATTAAAAGTATGAGAATTAGGAGGTATCTCATCCTTAAACTCATTAAACACATCATTAGCGCGCTCAACATTCTTTTCTTTCGCTAATGCATCAACCAACACATTCAATGCCAGAACATCTTTTTTAACCCCGTATTGCTCGATTCTTCTAAATACCTCTACTGCTAGTTCATGCAATCCAGCCTTTGCATACCTCCTTATGACCCGTGTCATAGTGTTCAACGTAACATAATCTTCCCCAATATGAACCATCTGATTAACCACTTGCAACATGAGATCAAACTTCCTTGATTTCCCCAAACAATCAACCAACAAGTCATACATATCAGGCGGAAACTTGTAACCCAAGCACGATTCAGCCCAAATAAACACACCATAAACAGATTTCCAGTTATTATCAAACCTTTTCATCATTTGAGCAACTAAAGTTTGTGATGGAACAACATTAGAGTCATTTAAAGCTTGTACAACAGACGCAGCTGATTCAAAATGCTTCATTAGAAGTTTAGTTATCTTTTTTGTTGTATCGTTCTCATTCTCCCTTTTATTATCATTATCATTGTGTTGTTTGACGTCCCCCTTTTTATAATTTTCAATCCAATAAGATACAGAAGGAAGCACAAAATCATCAATTGGGGATTTTGTCTCATTTTCTTGTGTGATTTTAACCCAAATCGGAAGATGAGGAGATTCAGTTACCTCAATTGGTTGATCATCAACTTTTGGGCACTCAATCAAGGTGCAAAATGAAGTGTGGAAATAATAGCAAACTCTGTTTACACTTAAAGTAGCTATTGATGTTGAAGAACATGAATTTATCATGAAAAACTTTGGTTTCAAAATCACCATTTGAGCATAACCTGCTGACCTGCTCTATCCCTGTCAACTCTTCTGTCTGCAAACTACTGCTGGTGGATTTGGTCTTTTGACGGGTATGCGAATTGAAATTCAAAACAAAATATATCCAATTTCATTAACAGGATCTAAACTCAAACACAGATACAATTGAAATAAGAAGACAACAACTCGGATGTTTTAACAGACCTGCAGCAGCGTAAAATTACAGTTCAAGAAGTGGAGTGATTTGAAGGTGATCGGGATTGGAAACGTGGCTATTGAATAAATAATTTGTTTCTAACGAACACAGACACAAAGTCGTTTGGAACTTCCCGATGGTGGCTGTAGTAACTTTGAAGCTTCAATGGTGATAGATGACAGTATGAAACGCAGAGAAACGTTGTTTGTGTTTAATTTAGGTTTTTTTAGTTTAGGACTTTGGGCTTATTGGTTTTTAGGTTTATTCGGTTTGAACCGAATTAAAATTGTGAAAATCACAAACTGAACCGCAAACCGAATTGTATATATGGTTTTCGGTTTCAAACCAAACCGAAAACCATATACGCAATTTGGTTTTGGTTTGATCAGTTTTTGGTTTATTTCACTTGGAATTATATATTGAACACTCCTGTTGGAGGTCAGGAGATCCTATGTTAAAACTCGATAATTTGATGTAATTTATAAGGGGTCATTATATTCACACACCCCATATCCTATTCACACACCCCATGTTTTTATTTCTCACACTCTTAGGCGCCGCACATAAACCTCGGCGTCGCGCCCGGGTTACTTCTTCTTATCCCAGACACATCATCGAACGTAGTCAATCACGCTTCAACACTCTTATGCGCCGCGCATGGCCCTCGGCGTGGCGCCTGGGTCATATATGCGGCCAACAACATCATCGGCGCCTAGGTCATATATGCGGCGCATATGTCCAGGTTTGACCGAATTCCACCTCCTTTACGACATTTCTCGGTTGACGTTGACAGAAAAGTGACTCAGGCGCCGCATCAAGGCCTATCCATGACGCCTGGTTTTAAAACAGGTGTGTGGATAGAATTTTAGGGTGTGTGAATAGACAAGGCCTTTATAAGTAGGATAGATTTTTTGTGAAAGAAAAAGAAAAACCATGACCTGAATTTGTTTTAGCCTAATACGATGTTGAGGGGTGATTAGGGAGCCCAATTAATGCATATGTTGAGGGGTGATTAGTGATATATTTACATGGAGAACTATGTTAGATACGCGTTTAACACACGAGCTAAGTATATTAAAATAAATATAGATAATGATGTATTTTTCTTATGAAATCGGGACTAGGACGTCAATGGAAGGAGCAGGCGGTCCATGGTGGCCTGGTGGGTATTGGTTTGACAAAGATATCAAATCACGTTAGGCTAGTTGCTTTCTATACAACTTTATATTGTTTTGTTAAGTAAAACATCACGAAAAAATGATAAATAGAACATTTCCGCTTCAAAAGTAAACTTGTATATTAACCAAATTCAAGTCGTATAAAATTGTATTATTAACTATTAAGAAATAAAAACTTCTTATTTCAGATGGTAGATAAAACATAAACGCTTCTCTTCGTCCAAACACTAAAAATGTCACTTTGACTTTAAAAACACGATAAAGCATACAAAGGTCTATTTAAACCATTTCATGGCGAAAAATCTATATAACACACATTAATAAGATGACAGCGGAAATACAGACTTTGATCAAACAACCTGGTAGCTTTCTGTAACCAATTGTGTTCTCTGAGCAAACTTTGGAGCAGGCCCGTTTTTCAGAGGGATGATACTTGCAACCTGCAATCAAATGTTGATCGTTAAAATGATGATTGATACCAACCGAATAAAACTCAAGATATTTTTTTTTTCAAAAGTCAATTTTTAAACTGGGATTGCAACCGGACTCGAATTCAGACTAGAAGAAAATACCTTCATGTTGCTGAAAGTACTTGTTGCAGAGAACCGCACAGAAATGGGGAAGAAAGCTGATGTGTCAGCAGGAGGAACAACAAACTCCATCGAGCCGCTACATACCATGTCACAAGATTACGTCTCAGAAGAATAGTCAGGGTGGGTTCACCCAAAACGTTTATTGTACAAAACTTTGATCTTCACTATTACATGTAATTTTTGTTTTTTTTTTATAATACCATTTGACCCGTTAGACATAATTAAAAAAATACAACTCGGATCAACCTATATATGTAAGCAAGATGAAAAAAACTAATTTTCTGACTAACCTGCGATTGGAATCATCAATGAGAAGTATAGACCACTCCAAAACCGAATTTCTGGAATCATATCTGCAATTGGGAGAAGAACATAACTTTTTTAAACACCTGAAAAGTGGATAAATTCTATTTGAACCAGTTTTTAAGAAAAGAGCAGAATTCACCTCCATTCCCCATCAATCTGCCTCACATTTGGTGCATCTCTGAGAGCAGGAAGAGGGACGGAAATAACAACATTTTGTAAATCAAACGTTGATGAAGCTTCATACTCAATGCTAACATAGGTTTCATTTCCAGAAACTGAGGGCCAGCAGTTAACTGACAAAATAAAGGAAAAAACCAAACTATTATTAAAACACAGAAAATTTGTCCAGGATAAATGGCTTGAGATGATACTTACTTGTCAGGGGAACATCTGACTCGTCTTTACTTTGCAACCTCCACTTTAAGAGGCCGAGACCATCACCAGATTGGCCAGCAGGAAATGGACGGTTAGGATCTTTGGATCCCAGAATATTTTCATTGGCGAACAACTCTTTGTTGATGTTAGGATGTGTCTTAAATTTGATCTCTGGATTATCTCCACTTTCAATCTGTACATCAAAACAATACCAAGGATGTTGTAAAGCACTATAGTGAAGCTTTAGTGTTAGGTTAATATCAGTAACAGAAGTCAAAAGCAAGTTCAATCATTGAAATTGTATTTTGTATTTAATCGATTTGATTACGATATACACACTCTCCCTTGAAGGAGAAGAAAGTCACACTAACACTTGCATGCAAGAATTCCATCAAGAAGCGGTTGTAGGTAGCATACGAAAGAGGTCTTATAGATCCGCTGATTGTTCGTCTGGTAACAGCACCATGTATTTCACATGTTTGTATTTACATAAAAAGAACATTAGCACCATCGCACCACATTATATGTCCCAGTTTGTACATTTACCCTTTCATCACACTGCTAGGTACGGATGAGAATTGTTTGGTTTTTGGCTAAGCATCTAATACTGAACCCAAACAGAAATTTCTGTTTTCCAAGCTTGGGCCATCATATTCCAACAAGAAAAAGAAAAAAAACGGATCCAACATTCAATCAACATCAGTAATTCAGATTTTAGAGGGAATTACTACGAAAACTATACAAGCAAATAAAATTAAAATACAAAAAGTTGCAAAACAGCCTCCTAAACAAATAATTAACAGATAAGATACAGTTTGTGTTAATCAGTTTTTCCAATGGATCCTTGAGCCTAACCACAACAGTTTTTCCAAAACAGAAACCAAACTGTTAGTGTTTTAATAGAGCCGGTTTTTCGGTGATCGGTGGTGGTTGATCTTATGTTGCAACTCTAGTTAAGAATCCAAATGGGATGCAAGATGCTAATTTGTAACCAGGCTTAAAATATAGATGCTAGAGAGAGAACACAACACACACCATGAACTCAAATGAAGATAGAGAGGTAGAATACAAACCTGAACTTGGATAAACCCATCATCCTGGTTAAGTATCTGGAGAGACAAAGTTCCCTGAACATCAAAGTTGCTGACACCACCATCTCTCTTAAGTGTCACATTAAGCTTTTCTTCAGTTGTTAAAGTGATAGGATCAGTTGGTGGTGGTGCAGCTGCTCTGCTTGAATTAGCACTTGGTCTAACATCTTCCACAATTAGTTCACCTTCAGCTTTCAGTGATTCCAAAAACTGGTTTGCCTTCTGTGATTTACCAAGCTTCATACCCATTCCTTTACTTGGTGCACTAACAGCAGCACTAGGACGACCTGATAGAATGCACATACAAAAGTTACAGTCTGGTCATATATGTTTTATTTGGAATTTCAATTCAATAAAATTGAAGATCATCTAAATGAACATAAAAATCTATAATAACATGTACATAAAAAACTAGTAACTTTATTTAAATAACGTATAAGGTAGAACAAAAATTATATATCGTTTCTATATAAGTATATATAATATAAAACATTTATAATAAAACCTGTTCACTTCCTACAGGTAAACCGAACATTTTAATGAAAAGCAATGATCAATTCCATTACCTTTCCCACTTCATTCCTTTCCCATTCTATTCAAGACAACAGAACAGACCCTAATTTTTTAGTCCTCAATGGGAATACACAAAAAATAAGCACCAACCTTTAGACTTGCTTGAAAAGGTGTCAACTTCAGAGCTTAATCCAAATCCAGAACCACTTCCAAAATTGTTACCACTGGATATGCCACTATCATTTCCAAATCCACTATCCATTCTTCCAACTGAACCCATCGAACCCATAGATTGTAAAGATGAAAACCCACCTTTGTCCATTTTACCCCTTTCAATCTGCAGAAATCACACAAAAGACTTACAAACGGAAAAAAATGCCAAAGAAAATATGACAATTGAAGAATATGTAGGTTTCATTGAAACCAAATCAACTTGCCTTGCTTTTATCGATCTCATTAGCCTTACGTTTCATAACATCCTTGGTTTCATTAATTTTGCTCTGTAATACCAATTTGTGTAATCTCTCTTCATGACTTTCCATCTCACAGTATTGCTTAACCTGAGCAACAGTTACATTCTCTTTGTGCCCAAGAGATATAACTTCATCAAAAGCAAAAATAAGCTCAAAAGCATTCTTGCAAATCCCTTCTTCATCTAGAGAGGGAGAATACTCAGGGACCTAAGGATAGTTAAGGAAGCAAACTATGTGTAATGATTACCAAGAGAAATAATACAAGTCCTAAAAGCAGCTCATATTTTAGGGAGAAAAAAAATACTATACGTCGCACTAATGCATAGTTTTAACCTCAACAAACATCACATCAAATTTTGCCATGCCTTAAAAAAGGATACAACTTTAGAAAGAAGCCTCAGCGTATCAATATCCTCAAGAATATTGCTTTGCTTGTTGGTCACAAGTAGCAGATACAAGACATCAATTGGCTGGTACACATAACGCACATTCTCTGTCTCAACATAAGTATGTTGCTTCCCACTTCCAACCAACTTTGGAAATGCAGCAAGAAGCCCCTCGATTCTAATTCGAGACATGTCAACAAACTGCCTTGAGACAAGGACTGTAAAGAATATATGATTATTAATTAACATCTACTAGGAGTAATAGAGTATCATCAAAAAAGCAAATATAAAATACAACTCTAAGGTTATAATTTATAAAACAATCTTTTGTAGGAGTTTAGCTCAAGATAGAGAGAATTTGTTGGTTTATGCACTATGAAAAACAAGCCTACTTATATGATGCAAGTATAAAGGGTGTATCATTCTTATGGTGGTTTTGATGCATAGCCTTTTACATAGTATCTTTCCGTAACACTAATGGTTGTCATCGTCGCCTCACCTAGTCGCCTCTAAATCTCAAGTCACTTAAGAAGTTAAGGTAAGCTGAAACTTGTGTCAAATAACTATAGGGATTAGCTACCAGCTAAAATAACAATACCATATTATACAACTTATTATAAAAAGGAAGATGCATTCCTGATCCGAGCCACAGAACCCGAAATTCAAAAAATGCTATAAAACTAAAATCTGTTCTGTGAGAAGATTATCAAATGAGTTGAAAAGTTGTGTTGGTGTATTTTACTTAGTTTCTCGTCTCTTACTACTTTCGATTTGAATGTACTCACATAGATCTGGCATTTCATCATAAGTTCTAAATGCACAAACAAAAACATTAGTAAACCTATACTCTATACAATACTCTTAGTCCACATTTCAATTTCAGATGCAGAAAAAACAACAAATTACAGCCACATCCAATTTCCTCTACAGGATCTAAACTCAAACACAGATACAATCAAAATAAGAAGACGAAAACTCACCTTTGCCAGATTTACTGACAATAGACGCTGCTAGAACAACCTAAAACAAAATAAACACAATCAACAACCAAATCTAAGCATCAGAAACCTCAAAAGCCAATCTCAAAACATTAGATCAAATCTGACTTAACAAATACAAAATTAAACAATAGATTGAGTTTAATTACCATTTTGGAGAGTGTTGAATCGTAACGGCGATTGAATCAAGTGCAGGTGTGTTAACAGACCTGCATCAGCGTAAAATTACAGATCAAGGAGTGAAATGAAGGTGATCGGGATTGGAAACGTGGCTGTTGAATAGATCGATTGGAGTGAAAACGTACCTCTGTAGATTTGTTGATCTGTAAGTGATGAGATCTGATGGATCGTATCGTTCGCTCTTGCTACTTTTAGCGTTGTTTCGGTGTGAAAGTGTGGAACTGCAAATATAAGTGAAACGATATTTAATCGAACCATATATCCGAATCGGGTTCGGAGCCGGTATAATCCGTAGTTTCGTAGCTTATATGTTTTTTCTAGATTTTACATTGGTTCTAACTGAAATCGGAACCAATAATAAACAACTTAAGAACGAGAGAAGGCGGTTAACAGCTTGAACTGTACGTTTAGTTGAAACCGTTTTGTACACAAACCGGTTTGAAACGAGAGCTGGTTTGGAAAGACAACCTCAGCTTTTTACACCTCTAATTTTATGTATTTAAGTCATCGTTCGAAGGAATATTGGCCTTGGACTTAACTATCCGTTCTCTGTGTAAGAAAAGTTTCTGTGACTTACTTTAAAATTTAAGAAAAAGAGTAATTTATTTGTTTTATTAGCAGTCAAATTATGAGTTTAACTTGCGTGCTATAAGTTTTTACTTTTAAAGAAAGACTTTTAAAACTAGTATATTTTTTTAAGTGAAATGTTATAAATATATACCTAAGTTTTGATTTTGTTCTAGTTAAGTGACTTAAATTTTATTTTTTCATTTAGGAAACCTACTTTAGAAAATGTGTTCTAGTCCTAAATAATTAATTTGATTAATAGGTTTTAAACTTTTAATATTCAAGTTCTAAAAAAAACTAACTTCTTTCAAATTTTTACAAGTTTTGGAATGCTTGGTTAAATAATAAAGCCCATAACTCTTAATATTAATAATTAAAGTTTTTAAAGCCCATAACTCTTGCATGTTGGGCTGATGTGGCCTAAACAAATAATAAAAGCCCAGTCGGTCTAAAAACGGAAAAACCAAAAAAATGATATTTTCTTCTATTTTTAATTTTCTTTTAATTTACATGAAACAAGCCAATTAATTTTTTTTAACCAAAACTAGTTTGCAGGTTGGGACCATTGTATGGAATAAACTGAGTTAAAATTATTACCGGTCAATAGGTGTTAGTTGGGATCATTTTATGTCAATTTGCCTTTTTTTAATTAATGGCTTATTGTAATGCATTGTTATCATGTGGTGAGTCTAACTCGATTATAACCGTCGAACCAACCCGAAAATTTTACTGTTCGGTTCTATTAGAACTGGAGCACCATAAAACTGTGATCCCACTAATAAAAAATCTTATATCCGACACTGAATGTCTGAGGATCTTAACGTCTTAAGGGTCATCACTATAACTTTGTGGACAAGTAGAGTTTAGCCTCATTATCACACTATCATGACATTTAGTGATGGACCCGGAAACATTTTCATGGTCTAGAGAAATTTTAGGGTTTGAAAGTCTTTTAAGAGTGATTTATTGTTAGACCGAGTTATTTAATTTATTTTAAACCTTGAGATTTTTCATGGTTTGAATGTCTTTCAAGAGTGATTTATTTTTTGGGTAGTTTAAATTCTTTTACACGTGATTACTCTTTTGTTAATTTATTTATAGTAAAGTTAATAAAGGCAACTTCCAATATGGTGTAGTGGTAAGAGGCTTGGATTTTTCAAAAGAGACCCAAGTTCAAGTCCCACTACCACCACTTTGGAAGGGGCAAATGGGGGCAATGAAGGGAGACTTGTGGCACACAAATTCGATCTCTGAGCCAACCGGGTTTTACCACTAGCTTGTCGTCGTGCCTACGGGTGGACGGGTTAGTGGGTTTCCCCCGAATTGGAGTTGTGTTAATAGGTGGGTTTCGGCTACCTAGCGCTGTCTGTGTTCGCAGAACGTTTGGGGTTGCCTTATGTCATTGGGTGTCAAAAAAAAAAGTGAAGTTTATAAAGTAATACTTTTTTGTTTTTTTTCCCGTGCAATTGGCCATTGGTGATTGGTTGTGAAAAAAATCTTGAAATTTTACTCATACGTTTTGTGTACCACACTATGGACAAATTCACAAACCTAATACCTAATCGATATTGAGATCTTTTAGCCCCCACCCACACTAAAGTGAAAGAAAGGGCCCACTCAAATTAACATTTTAGGCCGTTTAATAAATATTATCTTATTTTTAAAATGACTATAATTTATAACTATTTAGAATAAATTTATTAATGTTTGGATTATAATTTAGGACTTTAAAAGAAATAAAGTCTCTTGTATTTTTTTAATCACTAGGTTAAAAGATCATTGACAAATACATATTATGTTAACTACAATTATGTTTGGTGATTTTTGTGTAATACGTACTTTGCATAGTTATTAAAAAAATATATACAAATTCACAGTCTTACAAATGGTAGGATTTCCCTAGGCCGCTATGTAGAATGAGCTCCAACAAAATATGGTCACACTCTTACAACTATATTATTTTTATGTAAAAGATGTGTGAGATTATCGAGTGGTCTATGTGATGTTCACGTGACATGCATTTTATTTTTGCATATCTTTCACTTTGATATGTATACTATATGTTCTTATGGGGTCATGTAATTTTACTTTAGATTTCTAATTGTGAGTTAATGAATATGTATTCGTAGAGTTTGTTTGTGCCACTTTCAGTGGTAAGTTAGTAGTTTAACACTAATGGTGGGCAAGAGGACTATATCTAAGAAGGAGTCTAGTTCAGGCAGAAACCAAAACAATTGTACAAAGCCGTAACGTATTTTATTTTTTATTTTTTATTTTATTTATTTATTTATTTTTTCCAGTTAACTTGAATCGAGATCTAACGATGAAGATAAACATTTTGCAATTTAATAACAAAGTTCTAAAATTTTTAAACTTAAGTCAAAATAAATAAAAACAATCACTAGTTAACTACTAACAAAAGTTCATATATGTTTCATATATTTATGCAATTTAATATTAAAAAATTAAACGTTTGTAAATCTATTACATAAGATTTGAACACTTACTTAATGAAGCTTTAGTAACTTTATAGAAAAAAAGGATAAACTTGGTTAAATTTCTATAAATTACCCTTTCATGTTATAAACAAAATATTAACTTGTAATTTAGAAGTTGAGACGAACGATCACTTTCTTAGAAGTTAGACCATCACACTCATCAAATTTGAAAAGTCTCTTTACCCATTTTAACAAGACTATGTTATATAAACCAAGTTCATGCTAATTTTAAATTTTAACTTAAACGTTTACCAGAAAATCATACTATAAGCCGTCACTTGCAAGTTTAAACGTTATCTAGACCTATGATAATAAAGAAAGTTGATTACACATAAATGTCCAGGTACAAAGAATCTGTGTATCCAATCTTTGGCAACTAATAGGATAAATTCACGTAGATCGACTTGGTCCCCTTGGATTGGGATGTTCCACGCCCACTTTCAAAACAAACTTTAAAAATATCAAACTTTAAAAATATGATTATATTAACAAACAAGATAATATTTAATTTGATGAGTATCTCCTAATCTACTAATAAATAAATAGATTTACTAATAAATACATTTAAGTATATATTATGATATTGTTGTGAAAATCACCACAGCATTGTCCCTATCATGCTATCACTAAACCACTTTCAACTTAAAACTTGTGTTTCTCTAAAGCATTTTAAGGGGCTGTTTG
Source organism: Tagetes erecta (assembly GCA_030867185.1). Classification (NCBI taxonomy): domain Eukaryota; kingdom Viridiplantae; phylum Streptophyta; class Magnoliopsida; order Asterales; family Asteraceae; genus Tagetes; species Tagetes erecta. The sequence goes on along the minus strand of CM061489.1, from coordinate 906,915 downwards.
GCAACATCTGAATCACTAAGTGTTAAATGGTTAAGAGATCTGAACCATTAAGAGGCTCTATAAATGAAAGAGATTTTAGGGTAAAACTTCAGATGATGATAAGTTTGGTACATGCTTCATTCAGTTCCATTCAGCATCTTTCAATCTCTTAACCATTCAACACTTAATTGAACCATTCAGAGGTTTTTTTTTGTGAAACAAACGCTTTGAATGCTGAATCTGAATGATTAAACACTGAACTGAACCATTAAGATGTGAAACAAACAGCCCCTAAAACATTCATGTAAAGAGTAGCATTTTCATCTTCATTTCTATGTTACGAACTAAATTTCACATTTTTATAAATTTATCACTAAGTTTTGTTTCCTATCAATGTCTCTATAATACTCACCAAAACAAATTATATTATTTTTGTTCTCTTTCTTGTATACTCACAAAACTATAAAGATTGATAAATAGTGGATATCTATATTTTAAGAATCGTTGCTTATGAAACCCTAAAATTTAAAGAGAGAGATACAAATGAAGATTTCGATGGAGGCACAAAGTGGAAGAATTATTTATATAAAGGGTGAAATTATTTTACAATAGTGTCTTCGGTACAAATGTATGAGAATGCTGTCCAACGAACTCCGATTGACTTTATTCTAATAACGTTGGAACCGACTTGTCAAATTGTTCCCCTACCTCTCCATCCTCAACCCTAAAACAACCACCCCTAAAAACCCAACACCCCAAAAATCTAAGCTCGACTACTCATCCGACCCCCTAAAAACATAAACCCATCCCCAAAAATAGTCATAAATTTAATGCATAAATAAAAAGGTTTTCCAAGATTAATTCCATGTTGACGAGCCACTTTTATTTGGAAGAATTAATTTCGTCCCATGCAATGTCCGTCTACTGACTGATTTGGTATATAACATTTTGGAGTTATGTAACTTCGGCGATCATGTAACTTCGGCGATCATGTTTGTGAGATCCGTGAAGCTTGACATCAACTCCGAATTCATCGCTAGAATGTAACCATCCGAAGATCATATTGCGCCTAATAGGTTCGGATCAAAAGCGTTTGCTAAGTTGCACAATTTGTTTTTTGACAAACAAAGCAATTAAGTGAGGTAAGACACGGAACCAAAGTTTTCATGATCAATTATGACTCTCCACCATCATTTCTATAAAAAGGCAACGTTTGTAGGGCTAAAGCACTAACAAATCGTGTCTAACAGTTAAAGACGACGCGACTAACATACAAGTATCAAACATGAAAATACTCGTTTAACGTATGACTTTGATAGTTTGAAAGTGACAGTGTTTTGTTTTATGTTTCAATGATAATAAATGATAATCTCTAGACTCTGAGTTTTATGTGTTTTAAAAAATTAAAAAATTACATAATGTGTTTTTTTACTTAACAAGTGTTATCATATCTAAACAGGTTATTCAATTGTCGGCCCTAAACGTTTGTGATCTCACACTCTTATCTTTAGGAGACAAAATTATCTTCCCAAAACTCTGGTGCATTTTCTTGTTCACTTTCGAGTCACCCCATAACAAATTATTCTAATCCTTGCAAGCTCCTCTGTCACGTGCACAAGAGCTTTAAATAAAAAGAAATAAGAGGGAAATTAAGCTATCGAGCACCTATTTAATTAGATTGATTTTGCCCCCAAATCACATTGAATTGGCTTTCCAAGAGGCTAGAAGGCCTTCAGAAATTTCAATAATATATGTGAATGCTTTAAGAGTTTAAGAGGACCAAAAAATTTAATATGCTTCCGCATGCCAATAAACTTGATATTTTAGTTTGTATTTATTATGGGTGTCAATTTTCGATACGACACGAAACACGACCTGAACACAATACGAAAATAATTAGATTTTGGGTTGGAAAATATAATCCGTTTAAAAATAAAGGTCATGTTTGGGTTGACACATATAAAAACGGGTTGTCTCGGGTTAAACCATTTAAAAAACGAGTTGACCCGTAAATTCGTTTAGGTTTAAAAATTAGTTTTTCTATCTGTCTTCTTTTCTAAACATAGTGTTAAATTTTTTATTTATTTTTGGTATTAGTTCTCATGATAATAAATGCAACCTTAATTATGGCAACTATGGATTGATCAAAACAACAAATGCTTCAACAATATCTCTTGCACCCCAAGCTCATGTGTTGAAGATGTTATGGTGACTTCATTCTCATGGGTAAAATATAGGGGGAAAGCTTCAACAATCTCATGGGATGATTGGTATTTGTTTAATATTTCAAAATTTTCCTTTAAAGTTTAAACTCTATGGAGTTGTTTTTTAGCCTCCGGCTAAGTTTTATAATACTAGTAGGGACCCGCGCGATGCAGCGGGATCAAAAAGATTATGATATAAAATTGAAAAAAACTAAAAACTGGAAACATGTAAATCAAGAATAATAGGATTATACAAAATAAATTAACATACAAACTAAGTCAATGAACATGTAATTACGATCAAGTAATGCCTGAGTAGCATCAAGCCAAATCCTACTCTAATGACTAATATAGTAAATGGCAATCAACATAAATAACAAAGTTAGTTATAGAAAGTCACTTGTAAAGTAAAAAAGCTAGCTAGTCCATTTTATTAAAAGTTACATCAAAATTTAGAGATTTAAATACTGTGCGAAAAATTGCACATTTAGATTCCTTAGTCTTGAGATCTCTAATACTACATCTGTTATCCTTTGAATTAAAGTTTTATAGTGACAGTTCATTCTATTGTGGTTCCATTTTGGGGAAATATCATGGAAAAATAATTAAGTTTCAATTTCTTTCTTTTGTTCTATTTATGTCACTCAAGCATATTTTGTTCAAATTGGGTGACTAAACAGTCTAAACCTTCAAATCGAGCAGTTGTTGGATTTTGTTTAAGTAAAGAAAGGAATTAAGGAGATGATGTGAGGGTTGAAATATTTAATATATGTAATTATATTAAAAAAATTTAAAAACATGTTAATTATATTAAAAAATAAACCTATAATTCATATCACCATCTCACATTAGCATTAAAAAATGTAAAAAATAATTCATAACTGAAACGTAAAAAACATGCGAAAACATTTTAAAACCTATAATTTGAATAAAATATGAGGATGAGTGACCTAATTAGAACAAGTTTTAAATTTGAGTAACTTAATTAGAACAAAATTAAAACTTACTTATGTTTCTATTAAGTTACCTCTTTCATTTTTTATAACATTAAGATAAAAAATATATTACTTCTACTATTATACATTCAGTTAATATAATATCTTTCAACCTCATTATCAAAACATCTTAATAAAACACAAAGAATTGTAAAAACCCAAACACCTCAAAAAACTTGAATAACATTGCACCTATTATCTACTGAAGAAAACCACCGGCCATTGTTCATGAAACTTGAAAATGAGTTATTGAAATCAAAAGAAAAAAATTAGCCACAGAGAAGAATTCCGACTCTTATGTAGTTGAGCATACAGACCAGCCTGAATCCTTGACACATAGGTTATCCGATTCACTACCCCATCATAGATCCGATAATTATAAAGAAAGCTTAAATCAATAAGACATATCACAATTTCTTATAGCAAAATCAAAAGAAAGAAGAATGAAGAGAAATAAAGTTAGTATCAGTATTTCGCATTTGCATAAAGTGGAAAACTAAAAAAAATTTGCGTTACAGCTTATGTAAACAAACACATTAATATTAAAAGAAATTCCAGGCAACCAAAACTTATAAAAGGTTTTTTATTTTCTTGACTTATAATGTAAAAAACCCCATCACACTAAAGTTGCAAGATAACCAAATCCTAAAATCACACAAAATAAAAAACCATAAAGAAAGTAAAAAAGATTTTAGTTGCAATATGACAAACTCCGTAAATGATATCAAAGAAAACACCAACCTACTAAAAATATTTTGTCCATAATCCATAATGTTTTTATGTCTAACAGTTAATCATGGTTGAGTGTAGTTGGTAATTCACTTAAGGATGTCTTTTTTAGGATTTAAAGTTTTCATTGTATAGCACACAACAATTTAACACCACCAATATGACAAAATTGGCTAATAAAAGCAAAAACCATCATAAAAATATGAAAGTACCTCTGTTTCGCAACATTCAAAATCTTGGTTAACTATGCAGTTAAGATCAAAAGTTATTAAACAAGCATTACATCATTGAATACCATTAAAAAGCACTTGAAATACATAGTGATGCTAATATGTACCTCCTCATTTGCCATTAAATTAGATTTTATCAACTTTACAATAAAGAAAATCTATCTACAAGTATAAATAATGCCTCGAATTCAACCAAGTCATCCTTGTGTTTCTCTACGTTTTTATATTTGTTTCTGCTTCGTTTTTTATAATATTCCAATGACCAAATTTGATTCATAAAAGAACATGACAGTAAAAGACCAAAAGCATAATACAAAATTGGTTTATAGCATTACCTTTGTAACTAACAGAGGGTCTGAACTTCTTGTATTAGTTTCTTCCTTTGATTGGAGTGAATGAAGTCTAGGCATGCATCTAATCCAAAACCAACCATATAACAACAAATTAAGAGAAAGCAAATTGAAAAATACAATGGGGAGGTGTACAATATCTCAGTTGAATAACACAAATCCATTTATTCTCCCATTAAATCTAATTCGAAACCAAAACTAAGAGAGCATAATCTAGAGCATATACCGTTTAGGCCATTGATAATCGGAGGCATCCATGTCTTTCTAAATGCTCGCATCTACCAATCGATTTGAAACTCTGTAATCATGCATATGCACAATATGTGCACCAACATATATGCATTTGAATACTTTGATTCAAGAAAAAAACAAAAGAAAAGGAACAATAAATTTACAATAACAATGCAATGCAAAATAAGCGAAATGAGTTTCAGTATGTTAAATTATATGATTAAACCAAATATTATAATAATTGTACTTATATTGAAGCTCATCTTCATAATCTTCCATTAGTGTGATGAAGATAACACTGCCCTAAGATTTATACGAAAATTTAACATAAATTTAATCACTTTAATGTAATCAACTTGGGATCAGATTAAAGATGAATAGAAACAATTGATTGTATAAATAATGAATAGCTTAGCAAAACACAAATAAGGATTAAAAATTTTATAATCCAGTTGGCAAAAATAACATGAAAATCCAATTAGCAAAAATAACGTGAATAAATGAAGAAACAAAATGTACTTGTTAACATTTCATAAACTAAATAAGAAGAAAATTTCATACAACAATTGATCTGAAATTAATTTGAATAGAGAATGAAATGTACTTACTTGCACACATCTCTCTTAAATGGTCCAGCAAGTTACCTATTAATCAAATGGAAACGAAGTAATCATAAATCGATTAACCATTAAATCAAGTAACAGTAACACATTATACCTAACAATCACAGACCTTTTACCATAAAGTATCTCCCAAACCCCAATCCAAACTCCAGTCGTAGCTTACCCCTAGATGCTTGTAAATGCCGCAGACTGGCCAGTTTATGAAACATATATCAATAACCAAATTCAAACCACAAAGAAATGACAAATTTACAAAATGATAACCAAGATCCATCATTCTTCAACTTTCATCAAATCAAATGGACTCTAGCCATCAAATACAGTGGTAAGAATTTTAATTAAACTAAATAGCCTATTTGCTTTAATATAAAATAGTTAATTTAATATTCTGTATTTTGAATATAATAAAAGTAATTATATGTTTTATTTTATGTAATAAAAAGTTAGAATAATTTGAATTGTGAATGGGGTATGAAAATTGTTATTTGGTTGGGTTGTATAGCCGGAAGAGTAAGAAATTAGTTTTTAATAAAAAGATTGGGTTGGTTAGATTGTGAATGGGTTTAGTCTAAGGGTGGCAGTAGGTTGCCACAAAGTGAGAAAGAAAAAATGGGCAACCGAGCCAATTGCAACATGTAAAAAATTGGCATGACTTTTCTAATAGGATGAGCGTTTGGTACCTGAATATCGAACCGGTATCGGTACCGTACTGAACCAGTATTGTACCATTAAATTCGGTACTGGTATCGGTACCCATTTTTTCTATAAATTCGATACCAGTATTTTCGGTATCGGTATCGGTTCGGTACAAATACCTTAAATTTACCTAAAAGTATTTGTTTCGTACCTATACCGTACCGGTACCATATCGAATCATTCGGTACCGGTACCCACTTTTCCATGTATTCGGTACCGGTACGATACCGATCTCATCCCTATTTTTCAACCATTGTTTTTAAAATGATCACATAAATAAATGATCTAGTCAAAACATAAACAGGTGATGCATTTATGGTTGTATACGCTTTAAGTCCTTGTACATGAAGATTTAGGGATCGAGTTTTGAAAGTTTTTGGTGCATATAGAAGATAAAATGATGACAATTCCATTAATGGTTTCGAAAAAGTTTAAAACCCCACATATTAAACGTAACAACCGAAAGTGTAAAACAATATTTTTTTTCTGTTTAGTTAAGGGGTATAATTTGTAAAAACTAATGGTAAGTTCCATAAAGTTAGGGATTAGAGTGCAATATTTATGAGGGTTAAAATGAAAATAGTGTTTAAAGACTAAACTACCCTTAATTTTGGTTGTACATCATGCAATTAAATAAGTAAGTGTTCTTATTTTTTGGGTATCTTAAAATAACCCTCTAATCCCCTTTATATATAGTATAGATATATTCTTGCTAGTAAAAAAAATCTTTGGTACGTATTAGTATTCATAATAAAAAATTTACCATTCCAAGTTTTTACATTTACATTTTCAAAGTTAAGTATTTAAATATTTTCTGCTTTCTATAAATGAATTTGATTTAAGTAATTTATTTTTTGACTTTTATTAATTAGTAACTATATCGTTAGTTATAACAATTTTTTAATTAAAAACCAATATTTCTAGTTGTTATACGTAAACTCATATAATAAACATGTCACTCTTAACTAACTTATACAACAACCCAGTTACAAACGTAAATTTATTTGGTTCATTTTGATAAATGGGTTAAACGGTCATATTGAGGTTGACCCGGATTTATGTTATCTAGGTTACCCTGAAGTTTTTGACACGAATATGAATATGAGTCGGGTTAGGGTTGTATAATTCAACCTGTCAACCCGTGGGCCTTTACTTCGTTAATCCAATAACACAACACGATTGACACCCCTAGTATTTATTTATGATTGATATTTTGCATAAAAATGGCACAATATAAATTTCAAGTTTATTGATTTTTACAGAAATTCTTATTTGAGACATCTTTATTGACTTCACTAGTAAGTGTCTTAACTAATAGGATCGATTGTGTTTAACATATATAATAAAATACATCGTCCCTAGTAATTAATTATTAGAAGCTAGTTGCCACTTGCAAATCATTGCAACGTGTTATATGTTATTAATAGTAATAATCACGATGGTGAGGACGTGGCATTGTTATCCGTCAAATTTCTTGATTTATTACTATTTAAAGAATAAATTAACAAGACAAAAACGTTATATTTATGAGACAATTGTAACTAAAAGGCCTCTGAATGGGACCCGATAGTGACAAGATGGTTAGTCACTAAATACAAGTTCCATCAAATGAAGATATTTAAATTTGTGATTATCTCGCAACATGGAGCCTTTATTATTTTTTTCCTAATCCGATTTATTTTTATTATCTGGTTAAATATTTTAATAAAAACATATAAATTTAACTATTATAGTGTACTTCTAATAAGAACCATACCGATCATTTCCTTGACAACTACATATAAACTAATACATTTCAACAATCCATATTTGATATTTCCTCATTTTCTTTCGATATATTCACGAAAAAGTTGAGTTTTTAAAAGGTAATCGAGCGCTAGCTTGTTTACGACTTAGTCTGCTTCTCCGTATGGCTTCATCAATCATCACAAATGACTAGCTACATGCAGATTATGCATGCATCAGTGACGATCTCGATCATCTTCATTCCAACATCTTTAGTGTGGCTTAATAAAACACCCTTTACGTACCTGTGTTCTTAGTATTACTAACCCACATATATAATTAGGACCTAGCTAATTAATTTAGAGTATAGTTAGTGACCTTATAGTAGTAAAGATTATAATTCTTTCATTCTTATTATTTAATTTGTAGCTCTCCTAATAACCCAACCGTTTGTGTGTATATAATACTAGTTTAGTGTCCGCGCTACGCTCGGGAACACAACATTTAAGTGATGCTTTTAAGGATATTCATGAATGTTCCAATCAGTTTTGAGACAAAACCGTGGTAAACCGAAACACATGATATACTTTTAAAATTAGACTTTTAGTATAGTAATATTATACTCAAATTTACTACACCATAAAATGCTCAGTTTTATAGTGTAGTTTATTTTTTTTAAAACATCGTATAAAAATTATGTATATTTATAAAACACCGAGGTCTTTAATTGTATGTTATTATTAACTTTATCCATAAGTTTCATTTTTAGACCCTATCAAATATAAACCGACTCATGTACACCCCTTGTAGTAGAGGGTTAAAAATATAAATACTCTTAAATTTTTCACAATTCTTCAAAATATTAGGGGACCAAAAATGTAATTAGTTTTATTATAATATATTTTATATACATATTTTAAATAAAAATCATTATTGTGAGATAAACTCTCATATTATGCCACATAAGCCAGAAGCTTTAAAATTGTGTCACATAAGCTTTTTACGTTTTTCTATATTATATAAGGATTATATATGTTATTTTCTTGGACTAAATATATATTTTCCTCTAAAAAAACGTTAAATGCATATTTTCCCAAAAAAAATAAATTACATATTTCCCCCTATAAATTATTAATTTGTAAATATACTCATTTTTAATTACAAGTATACCTAATTTTTAGTAATATTAGGGATATATGCCATTCATATTTTTAGATGAAAAAATATACAATTAAGGTGTTTATAATGATATATATACAATTTTTCTATTTTCTTTTAAATAAATAATAATAGTTACATGCATGTTTTATATTATATTTGACAACTTTTAAAATTTATGCAACTAGAAATAAATATATTCCAGTTGCAGTTGCCAGTTGGGTCACTTGACAACCATAATCCAATTTGGTTTTGTTGGACCACGTTTGCATCCTTTTAAAAGTAGGATATACTTTGCAATGTTCCCTATCTTCTTCTCTAGATATTTATAAAGGGTTAGCTAGGGGGAAACTTAAATAATATATATTCTATTTAGGATGTTTTTTTATATATAACAATATTATCTGTACATGACACTTGTTTATATCTAATTTTATAATAACAAATACATGAAGATATTTATCATACTGGCCTGTGTTAACTAGCTACTTGTTATACTACTAAAAGAAAAATGTACTTTCTACCTATGTGATGTACTAACTACACTACAAATAGTCCATATCGTTTAACTTACTTTTATTTTTTAGAGTTAAAGTTTGGTTGGATGCATGTTTAGCTAATTTTATAACTTAAGCAAATAACTAAAGCGGTCGCAACACTTTCTTTATCCGATCAACAAACCACCACGATCACTGAGTCTGTACGTATCCTAGAAAGCGATCGCAATGCTACGTACCCACATTGTAAACTAAGGTAAGATCTTTGCTTAAAATTAGATGACATGAATTTGAAGTAAGTCAAGGAAAGATCTGGTTGCTTTAGATCGAATCATATATATATACCGTGACAACGTTTTCAAGATTTCTTGATCTGGCGACCTCAAACCTCGTCTCCACGACTAATTACTTGAGAAACATGATCAGTTACACTACAGAAATATGAAACAAGGCCTAAATATAGATACTTTTAAAAATAGGAACAACTGTATATATATATCCTTCTAAACTTAAAAAATTGTATATTTTCAAAAAAAAATACAAGTTTTTAATAAACAATATAAGATGCTCTGAAAGCAAGCGTGATTTTAAAAAAATACAATTATGTAAGTTTAAAGAGAATATATACAACTAGATTAACACCCGTGGGTACCCACAGATTAAGCGGTAAAAAAAAATTATATAAGTTTATATTGAAATGAGTAATAGAAAAAGTTAATAAATATAAAAGAGATAATATGGATTGAGGTTATCTAAGAGTTGTAGAAAATCAACCACAATGATGATTGAGGTATTGATGATGATTATTTATATTAGAAGATTTACAACTATCTCTCCTATAATAATGGAGAGTCAACAACTGAGTACAAGGAAATAAGATTATCACAACTAATACAATATTTACAAATCATTTCCATTAATAAAAGTGACTGTGGAGCTGACAAGTGGCACAGTGTGATGCCATTGTTTAGCAAATTATTATAAGAGAAGATTTCCTCCACCTTGAAAATAAGCTAGATCCTAGCTACATTAAAAAAATCTATAATTTAGTAGGATAACATGAGTTTCATTGTTAAACATAAAAGTTGTTTTCACAGTGACCCTTAGTCGTTATAAACAAGGATTTTTTTGTTTAACCTTATCATACACTTTTGGACCGGCCACTATATTGATTTGACATAAAACACATGTCAAGAAGAAACATACATTAATGTTGCTCATGTTTGGTAGTATAGGCCTTTTAGATTGTTGAAAGCATACATATATTCTATTAAAAGGAACTATTTTTTACACATGTGATGCTTAAAACACGATGATGCAAAGAAGATAATATAGACCGTGTCTAAGATAACATGGTGATCATCAACACTTTTTCATTTGTTGATCACATCTATTCAAATTGTTCATGTTTCTAATACATCATCATACTCACTTTAGTAGTTATAACGGGTATCATATTTGTGACATGAATTTATCAACTTTCTAAAAAGAAAAAAAAATACTTTTACATTTATGAGGTTTATAATGACACGAATATTTATAGTCTTAACGTTAGTAAATGATTAATAATTTCTTAATCTAGTGACACCATGCATGTATTTTCACAATATAGATTAATTTAGGATCAAATCTCACAAATAAGTAATATTTTCACTATATCAATTAAAGTTCAAATCTCACAAATAAGTATAGGTGGATTTCAGAATATGTTTTTCTTAATAAAGAAATAGTAGTAAATGAAAAATGAGATTAAAAAGTATGTTTCAGGATTTAACAAAAGCATTTTTTAACATTTTTAATCAGTTAAAAAACATATATATATTTTTTATAAAGTACATTGTGGTGCTTGTTCTATAAATTCAGGTGGCATGCATGTGAGGTTTAACCTGCCTACAACTTGGTTGTATCCTGCAATTGTCATCTTCTCTGTCTATTTCTGTTTCTGCTTTTGCCAACACAAAACAGTAAACAAATCTGATCACTCATGGCGACCAGAGGCTTTGTGTTTTACCTTTTAGCAGCTTCCTCTGCCGCGGTGTTATCGGCGTTCATCATCTCCGGTCACAACAATCACAAACACAATCACATAATCAACCATCCTCTGATTTCCAGCATTCTCGATTCGGATGATAAAACCTGGCCCGTAAGTTCCCAAATTCTAGTCTCGTTACATTACACTAATCGTAACATACTAACATCTAGCTAGTCTGTCACACCACCAATATTTTTTGTCTTGCCTCATAAAAATTCACAGGACGTGTGGTTGTTTGGGTGAAAACTTTCTTGGAAGTCACCCATTCTGCAGTTGCTGTCACCCAGTGACGGACCAGATTTTTTTTCATGTGGGGCGGTTAGAATTTTCACGTACAATTAATTCTATTTTTTTTTGTTAAAGGGGTGACTGACTGACTGACTGCCCTCCACCTCACCAAGTAGGTTTGCCGATGTCGTCACATGACTATGCTTAACTGTAGAGTTCTTTACTGTTTTGCTTTTGGTTGTTCGGGTGAAATTTCCCAGAAGGTCAACCATTCTGGGATTGCTGCTACCCAAACACGTTTAATTACAGAGTTCTCCATTGGTTTTCAAGGTTGTTTGGGTGAGAACTTCTTAGGAAGTCACTCATCCTTAAATTATTGTCACCTGAACACGTTCAACCGTAGAGTTATGCATTCATCGATAGCCAATGTGCCCAAAGCACGTCGTTGATATTATATTACCAGACGTGACATTATATGTATAAAGCTTTTGAGTTGTTTAAATGTTTTAATTTAGGAATTAGCATTCAACTGGAGGATTATGCTGGCTACATTAATCGGATTCCTCGGCTCCGCATTTGGAACAGTGGGAGGCGTGGGCGGTGGAGGCATATTCGTTCCAATGCTTACGTTAGTCGTAGGTTTCGATACAAAATCCGCAGCTGCTCTATCCAAATGTATGCAAATTATAGTTGAACTCTGTAATGAGAAGTGAAGTTTGATGTGATGATGTGTGTTTTGTGTTGTAGGTATGATAATGGGGGCATCAGCATCATCATTTTGGTACAATTTGAGAGTACAACATCCATGCAGAGAAGTACCAATTTTGGATTATGATTTAGCACTATTGTTTCAACCTATGCTTATGCTTGGAATCACACTTGGTGTTGCTCTTAGTGTTGTGTTTCCATATTGGCTCATCACTGTTCTTATTATCATCCTCTTTTTAGGTAACCTTAATTTCCACTTCATTACTTGTTTTATATATGTATTAAGGGGCTGTTCGGTAAAATCTAAACTATTAAGTGTTGAATCATTAAAAAGGTCTGAGTTATTACGAGGCTTTATTGATGGGAGAGAAGTTGAGGTAGAAATACAGATGAAAGTAAATTATACTACATTCAGTTTCATTCAACAATAAAATAAACCATTAAAAACTTTTTATAATGAAACAAATGCTTTTAATGTTAAATGATTTAGCAGTAAACATAATTTAAAAATAACTTTGGGAGCATCATAACATGTTTGATTAGGTATATAGATAAGGAGATCATGACTCATTCTTAAACATGTTAGATGAAAGAAAAAGCTAAAATTAACATAGAATAGAAGTTGAGTTTTTTACTTTCAGCCAATTAAAACATGACAAGTACTTCAAATGACCTCATCAGCCAACAACCCTGTAAACAGTTTGAATGGATATATTAAATACTCTGTTAAGAGCTTATTTTTTACACCATTTAATATGAAGTTATGAACTTTATTAAAAGTCAAGCTATATATTGAAGATATATAAAGTATTTCTTGAGATCCAAATTTTCTATGTTACTTGTTTTAGTTTTGTCATTATTATATACACTGTTATACTTTAACAGATCGATCACAACATTTTTTGGTCACGACCAATTCAAAATATAAGCTTTTTCAAGTATTGTACTTATAAAAGACGAATATCATTGGATCCTTTGTTTTTTCATAAGTTCATAAATGGGATTTATAGATTTTATATTTTGATCTATAAAATTACAATCCAACATTACTAAATTACTATCTAACTTGTGGCTCTCAAGTTCGATCCTACTTGTGTTATTTTTTGATGATTTAAGCAATGAAGGATTTGATCTAAGCTTTATATGAGGTTGTTAGTTCGAATACCGAGTCCAACTGGGTTTTCGTCCCACTGTGTGTTACGCTTGGGAGCTCTGCTCTTGTGGTGACACAATGACTGTCAAGTGACAGTCGGTGGTATGGTTTCTCAGGAGAACACCCAAGTCAAATTTTAAAATCAGCGTAAGTCTTGTTAAGACAACATATTCTATCAAAGTGGGGGCAACATGACTCTCTAAGTTTAGAAAGTGCATTGGCTTAACAACAAAGAAACTCGTCTTTCCAAAAAAACATTATTAATTTACGTTTGTTAAAATTCTCCATAGGTACTTCTTCAAGGTCTTTCTTTAGGGGCATCGAAATGTGGAAGGAAGAATCAATACTAAAGGTTATAAACACTTTTAAAAGATTGTTATCTTTTTTTACCATATGTTTTAACTATTTTCACAACCATTAGCTTCACGCATATCATTCATGATGCAGAAGGAAATGGCAAAAGCACGAGAAACATTTGTCAATTCTCGAGGAGAACGTAAGTTTCATAAGGATTTCTTGATTTAGCTTTTATGCAGTTATTTATAACCAAACAAATACAGTGGTTTTTAAACGGTTAACACGTAGACTCTCTAATTTGGCTACTAATTAACCCTTGTTTGGTTTATAGTTCTAATAGACACTTTTGAACCTTTGATTCCTAGAGAAGTGAAGACTCAAATGGTGAGCATTGACCTCTTTAGCTTTTGAGTTTTGGCTTATTATGTTTATACTTATATTATATATTTCTTATAAAATTTCAGGAAGTATTTACCTTTAACTTAAGGTGGAAAAAGCTTATGCTGCTGATTGCTGTATGGGCTGCCTTTCTAATTCTTCAAGTCATCAAGGTATGTTATAAATGTGAATTACAATTTTTTAGATTTTCATATTAATATCTTTTAAGAAAAACTAGATATATTCAGGCTGTCGCACATTCATAACAGCTGTTAAGCGGGTTATTACTTCTTGTATGACTTGTCACCCATAAACAAAAATGTAACATAATACAATATATATCTATCTAATAAATCAAACTTTTAGGGGGCAATTTTTGGAGGGATATTTTTTTTATAATAGGAAGTTTGGGAGGTAAAATTTAGCTAAATTTTTCACCATGCAAGTTGATGGAGCCAACTCCTTAAATGTTATATATTTACAAATTGTTAAATATAATGGTTATAATTTCTTTATAAATATTACTATTTAACCCGTGTGTAACACACGGGTATTAAACCTAGTATATATATATATATATATATATATATATATATATATATATATATATATATATATATATATATATATATATATATATATATATAAACAACAACAAACAAACACACTTTTGACATCAACTAATAACAACAAAATACCTTAAAATCATCATTAAATAGCAACACAAAACATTATTCAACCAATAGTAACACAACACCTCAAAATATCAACTAATAACAACACCACACATCAAGATACACAAAACACTATTCATGAAGTTTGTGTTTCAATACAGTTAAATGTTTAGATTTTTTTTATAAAATAAAAGAGAGATTTTTTATATGAAGTAAAAAAGAATATTCTTGTAATATCCCCTAAATTGATGTCTCTTTACAGAACAATCTACTGGTTTGTAGTACGTGGTACTGGGTACTAACAGTTGCACAGGTAAATTGTACTTTCAAAACATCTTGTATCTTATTCTTGTACCGTACAAACACCTAATGCACAAATCCAATTTTACTTTTTTAGTTTCCAGCAACACTAGCAGTGTTTGGGTTTGAATGTATTAAGTTGTATAAAGAAAGCAAAAAAAGAAAAAGCTTAGGCAACACTGAATCAGTTTGTGAGGCCACAATTAACTGGACAGTACCCAACCTTATATTTTGTGCTCTTTGTGGGATCTTGGGCGGCACCGTTGGCGGCTTGTTGGGGTCCGGTGGCGGCTTTATTCTTGGACCACTCTTACTTGAGATCGGTGTCATACCACAGGTACATAAAATGGAAAGAATGTGTAGTGTTATATATGTTACAAAGTTAGATAGAGATTGACATTAGTACATTTGCATTTTTGTTATTGTCATTACATATTTGAATATGACTGTTATTGTTATATATTTTTTGTATAGGTGGCGAGCGCGACAGCAACGTTTGTGATGATGTTTTCTTCATCATTATCCGTGGTTGAGTTTTATTTACTCAATAGATTTCCTATTCCTTATGGTATATTCTCTATCTTTAGTTGTGACCGTACAGTCATGTCATGTCACGTCAAGTTGGGTAACATGTCAAAAAGTGATACAAATTTATAGATTATTTTACCAGTTTAACACATTTAAACCGTTTCAATCTTGCAGCGTTATACCTAATGTCGGTATCGATATTAGCCGGTTTCTGGGGTCAATTCTTTGTTAGAAAACTAGTTGTGTTTCTAAAGAGGGCTTCCATCATTGTCTTCATTCTTTCTGCTGTCATCTTTGCCAGTGCACTTACAATGGGTAATTAACTTTCTACATCATTTTTATCTGGAGTTGTACATTATGTTTAAAAAGTTGTACATTGTGCTTACGGAGTTGTACTTGGATGCACAGGGGTTATTGGTATCGAGCAAAGCATCAGGATGATCCACAATAATGAGTTCATGGGATTTCTTGATTTTTGTACCAGTCAATAAATATTTAATATTTTTAATAAAACAGTTTTAGTATTTATGGTAAATTATGTGTAGAATTGAAAATAAATTTTTGAGGAGGTTGTTTTTCCAAACGCACCCGTCAGTTAAAATAGTTAAAATCTATTTTTTTAGAACGGTATTTGGCACGGTAAATTGTTGCACTCAAAAGATGCAGTTGTAATGACCCAATTTAAAGCTCTCAGTCTTCGTACTAGGCGTTTACATCGGCCTAGTGGAACTCTCTTAAAGTTGAATCGCAACGGAGGCTCACCCTAACCTTCCTTTCGGGTCAAGTTGGCCGGAGTCGAAGACTCGTCAACAAACCGTTCCAGAGAGAAAACCATAACATGAACCTTTAACATTTCCATGTAAAACCCTTCGGCTCAAACTCGAACCCGAGTTACCTCAAGTATAAGCTTCATTACCATGTCGCATAACAAATGAGTAAAGAGTGAAATTTCAACAAGAGTCCCTAAAAATTTCAAATCTCACACCAATTATTCCACTAATGAACTTTGACCGGTTAAAATCTAATGTTAAAACTTAAAAGTGAAAACCAAACTTAAATTTAAGCTAACACATTGTCGTTAAAAATTAAAAAGTCAGAAGGTTTATAGTCTAGGTTATTAAAATTTAAAAGTTATTATAAATTACGTTATGTATACAGGGGCACGATTTTCTACAAATAAGAAAAACTGTAAAAAGTTTAGGAAGCAATCTAGAACGTCCGATCATGGTGTTTACGGCCCAGATCACGACACACTATGGCGTTTAACTCAAACATTACGAACTCGAATTAATCCATAGTAAGTTGTTTATATATACTTGAGATGGTCAATTTTTGTTTTCTGAATCAACATTTAACATTTTAGGTTTTGGTGTTTAACGCCACTGAAGCGAAGAATGTAAGAAATCGTTTTGGTGTTTGTCATAACACTGGGTTGTTAACGTTTTATTCTGTCTGCATGTCACTTTTCTGTTGCGTTTTGCTGTTTATCTATTAGGTGTTTAACAAACCGCTAAAACGAAGACTGTAGATAATTACGAAGTGAACACCATGACTAGAGAACGCCATAGAATCAAATCATCGTGAAAAAACACTAATTCTAGTATTCACATCGATAAAACGACATAAAACCAAAACGCACTTCCGCCTGAAAAAACATTAATTCTAGTATTCACATCCATAAAACGTCATAAGGCCAAAACACCCTTCTGCCTTTTTTTTAACAACATGCATCGTGCCAAAAGACCAAAACGCCCCTTTGTCTTTTTTTTAACTCTTGGACACGTGTTTGAGTGTTCTTTCTTCCTACACTTTTCACACTTTTTGTCATTTGTAGAAAACCTCAACCTATATATATATATATATATAATAAAATTATTTAACATGTAATAAAAAAAGATATACATTATCATTTTCGTTAATTTCATCCAATAGTTTCTTTTTTCTTCTATATGTGTTACTAGTTTAGTGCCCGCGCTACGCTCGGGAACACATGATATATTCTTAAAAATTAGATTTTTAGTATAACAATATTATACTCAAATTAAAGAGAATAAAATGCTCAGTTTTATGGTATAGTTTTTATTTTTCTTAAAAAGTTGTATAAAAATGTTATGTATATTTATAAAACACTGAGGTCTTTACTTGTATGTTATTTTCAACTTTATCCATAAGTTTCATTTTTAAACCGTATCAAATATAAACCGACTCATGTACACCCCTTGTAGTAAAGGGTTAAAAGTATAAATACTCTTAATTTTTTAAAATTGTCCAAAATATTAGGAGACCAAAAATGTAATTAGTTTTATTACAATATATTTTATATACATATTTTAAATAAAAAAATTATTATTGTGAGATAAACTCTCATAAAATGCCACATATTTTAAAAGCTTAAAAATATGACACATAAGCTTTTTTTTGTTTTCGATTGTAGTTTTCAAATATTATTATTATCATCCAGTCCATCCATTTGGTTAACCTCATAAAAAACTTCTCTGTTAATTGAGTATATAATAATATATGTTATTTTAACATGTTATTAAGAATATAATGAAGCCATTCAAAATATTGGGCTTAAATACTTGTCTTAAAGGTGTTTGTTAATTGGGCCCGATTCTTACCGGATGCTGTCAAACTTAGAGGTGCAAGTGTGCAAATATCGATTTTTAAAAATAAGCCCGATTTAGGTATTTTAATGGAACTAGAATTATATACCTCTCGCACGTTGTGCGAGAGTTGTTATTGCAAAGATTTTATAGTTTGTGATACTTAAAACTATACAAAAGATGGTAACTTCAAGTTACATCGTTAGTTACTTACAACCATAAAAAATGATAGTTTTGTGTGACATACATAAATAAGATGATAATTCTACTTACATAGTGCTATAAAAGACAGACTTAATAATACTTGTTTAAAGTGTACAAATCATGTTTGTACAAACGGCAAAGTAAAATTTCTCTAGTCGTATATGAAAACAACATTCAACAAATAAAATCTACTCTTAAAACCATCCACGATTAACAGCTAACTGTTTGGTTGACAAAGTGTTTGTTAGGCAACACTAAACACAGGGTCATATGATTGTTTTCATTTTTTTTTACTAAACTTCACTTCGAAAGTAGTCATACACTAACGTTAGATTGAAGGTAAGAGTGTAAGACACATATATTTGGCAACCGACCGCAAACACATGTATCATGTACTCGTTCGCTTTTCGGTGTCTGGTGGTAAAGATGAAAGAGTTGCTTTGACTAACTTATCAAAGCTGAAAAACTGTTAAGATAAGCAATCTGTTATACTTTTAAAATCGTAAATTTGGCACATTGGCGACTTTAATAAAACATAGTGTTTGTCAGGTAGAAGTTTTGGAGCGGGTTAAAGATAGATCCGCGTCCATGAATTCTGAAACGCAATGTGAACTTGACACATCAGATTTTTCATAGGTGGAGTGTCTAGATAGTTGACAAAAAGACTAGTTACCCAATTATTAGAATAAGTAGATTTTAAATATAACAGTTAACCCGAAAATTTTATTTATAAATATATGATCGAGGTCGTTTGGTCGGTCAAAAAATAAAGTAAATAGAGTTCCTATTCACCCTTAATAGTAAGGATATGTAGGGTGTTGAGTCCACGAGGAATTTGTGGTCGATGTTTAATGTAACTAATCGATTATTGACTTGAAAGAAATAAACTAAACAATTGCATAAATGTAAACCTTGGGTTTTGATTGATTTGAATTTGAAAGCAAATAACTTTAAACTATGAATTAACTAAGAATTAAAAAGTTAGTCATTCTCGGGATTCGGATTCAAAGATAATGTTAAGTTCAATTGTTTAAGTTTTGATCATGAAAATATGACTTTTATGTAATGATAAATCAATTGCCAAACATTTACCAATTACTAATCTTTATGAGTAGACAACGAAAATGTTGAAAACCGAAAACCAATCAATTAGTTTGGTAATAATCACGACAATCTCTAAACCACAGAGTTCATTTTAGAACATCAAATAGAAAAACAAACCTAAACAAAGAACCAAACAAATGTCTTGGAAGAATCCTTCACCCGGAAATAACCACAATGGAATTAGCCGCTCATGCTTGTGAATTGATCTTTAGATTCGTTGTTGGAAGACATGATTGGTGACGGAATGATGATTGGAAGGATTGGAATCTTGAGCTTGGATGTAGAGAATGCCCCAAAATCGTCCTAGGGTTCGTCCTTGGCTTGAAGGCCAAAGGATCATGATTTTTAACCTACAATTCGACTTTTATCTTTAATTTCCGTCCCCAGTCCCGTAGCCTACTGAAATCTCCTGAAAACCCGTAGCCTACTGAAAAGGCAAAATTCATATACTTGTTTTCTTTCACTTTTGGCCCTTCTGACTTGAAACTTGACACTTAAGACCCCCAAATCACTTGTTTAACCTACAAAAGCATATTTAAACATAGTCAAACTATTCCAGGTGATTTAACCATATAAAACATATAAAAGTTAATATTTAAACACATAAAACATCATTCCAAACACCACTCATCAATATAACATTTTGAAGTTATTATTATAGATGATAGAAGTTTAGATGGGAAATACAAAGTAAACTAAATCCAGGCCAGATTAATTTGCATCAAATTTAAAGGCTTTAAGTTTATCAATCAATGTGTTTAAAGCATTTAACGATTAACCACCTTCTTCAACGGCCTTTTTAGCTTTCACGGACAACTCTTTTAAGTTTCGTCTCATGTGTTCAACCATGGTAGATTGACATGCTAAAAGCTTAATGGCGTCTAAAATCCGTTGTTTTTCGATTAGCGGGCTAGTAATCACGAAACTAGGGTTCCAAACGTCCGCCCCAACTCCCACCCCTATCCCTAAAAGCTCCACTAACTTCTCGTTATAAAAATGTTCCGCATATAACGGCCATGTGATCAATGGCACGTTGGTTGTCACGGCCTCGAGCACTGAGTTCCAACCACAGTGAGTCAAGAACGCACTGATAGAAGGGTGTTGTAGAATTTCCACCTGTGGAGCCCACCCGGTTATAATCAAACCTTTGTTTTCGTTCACGATTCTCTCTTCAAAACCTTGTGGAAGCCCACGTATATTTTGTTCGTTTCCTTCCTTCCTCACCACCCAAATGAACGGCTGCGTTGATTCTTCAAGCGCCAACGCAATTTCCGTGATCTGAGCTTCCGGAAATCTTACCATACTTCCAAAACAAGCGTATATCACCGACTTCGGGGTTTGATTATCAAGCCAAGTCAAGCAACTATTCTTGTCCAATGCGACATCATTGCTATCATGATTGTTGAAATATTGTGAAAGGGGGCCTATAGGCCAGGTTTTAGCACCTTTGATCTTCTTGATGTGATCGGCATAAGCCGGTTCAATCTCATAGAACGTGTTGTGCACTAATCCATAACTTCGTTTCTCCGCTTGTTGAAGCTTTTCTAACCTATCGCCCATTGGGGTTTTGGACATGAAATGATGTGAGACTTGAGATCTTTTCATCATGATATTATCTGGAAGGCCAGGAACGATAAAACTCTCGAACTCGGATTTCACATTAGCATGAGGAGCATGAACTTTCAAGCTATGCGAAACCGAGTGATAAAGAAAATTGTTAGGGTAAAACAATAGACTAGGAATTTTAAGTTCCTCGGCGAGGTCAACCGTCCATGTAATGAACATGTCCGAAAAGATGCAATCTGGAGACACATCACGAATTAGTAGTTCCATTGGTGATTTGAGCAGATTCATACCGTCGAATATTGCTCCTGCCATTTCTGAATTTGTACAAGCGCTTGAATTTTCAATTCCAACTGGCAGTCCGACCTCTGATGCTGGAAAGTCGACGTTGAGCACAATTAGAGAGTAACCAGCGTCGATGTCACGCTCAATCATGGTTTTGATCATGGGCGTGTTGTTAATGGTCGTGATGATGGTGGAGCGAACCCCACGACAGGCAAACAACCTAGCGACTTGAACTAGAGGTATCATGTGTCCCGGAGCCAAGGCTGGGATGAATACAACGTGAAGGTTGGTGCCAATGGTTACCATGTCCATAATGATATGTATTTACACAATGCTTTAGCCAAACCTTAATTTATAGAGTTGTTTTATTTATTTTTTAAATGCACAATATTAATTTTTAACTTTTTCTTCTTGTAAGTTAAAAATGTTAATCAGACTTTGAAAGGTTTTTCAACAATGTGGGGGGTTCCCGTCAATTTTTATAGCTGTTTTGCATTTGTTAACAAATAAATCATTTTCAATTCGATCATCACCTAAACCTAACTAATGAAAGGGAACGTTATCAAGATGGAAAAATATAGCTAAACCGTGGTAGTAGATAAATGTTTTACATTTTTATTTAAATCGTGTCTTATCGTGTTGAATGATGAGAATGTTATAAGCTACCCATTAGGGCTGACAAATCGTGTCTTATCGTGTTTAACATGTTTTAGACGACACGATTAACTTAAGTATCAAACATGAAAACGACTCCTTTAACACTCGACTTTGATGGTTTAAGTATGACAGTTGTATGTTTTATGCATCAAGGATCGAGTAGAAATGATAAACCTTAGGCTCTTAATTTTAATTATTTTTAAAAAGTATAAAATTACGCAGCATTCTTTTTTCTTTAACATGTCTTATCGTATCTAAATAAGTTATCTGATTACCAGCCGTACTACTAATTGAGGTTTCATGGTGAGTGAAACCCCAATCTCAATTCTCAACCATCTTGAAAATTTTTGCATTTCACAATCTATCCGGTTTGAATGCACTCAACATGTTTTTTTTTCCATACTATCAATTTTGATATGAAACTTTTTACAAAACACAAACACTACTACATTTACATTTACATTTTCATGGCATATCCTACACATATACTTATCGACCTTGATTAATTGATGAATTAGAAATAGAATTTACTGAAAACTCTTGCACATAGTTAAGACTATTACTATGTATAGTGGTGGCAAGTGCGACGGATGAGTTGGTGGTGACGGCCCAACGTCCTCCACACCCTGGAAACCCGGGCTTTCGTGGTATAGGAAGGGTAAAAGAGTCGTTTGATATCATGAGATGAAGAGTATTCATATCGGGCCTATCCGCGACACTTGCTTGACAACACAACAACCCTAAATGTATGCACATTAAAGCTTCACTAGTGTTACATGTATCAAGTGTTTCATCAACTAGCTCCAATTGCTTCCCTGATTGGAAGAGGCTCCATGTCTATTGTATCATATATACCAAACAAAAGATAAACTTAATTAGTCATTTCAAAATTACATAAAAACAAACTTTTGTAAATTTGCACTTGACTTACATAGGTTAAGAGATCGTCACCAGCTTCAATATCGTTAAGTCTACGCCCACTTACAATCTCCAACATTAAAACTCCAAAACTATACACATCAGCTTTCGTTGATAAATACCCGTGTATCGCATACTCAGGAGACATATATCCACTGTAATCAATCAAAAAAACAAATACTAACTTTCTAAAGAGTCGCTAAACGTTTACTAAAAGTACCATTGTGAGACGGATATTAATTTGGTGTTTTGTTAATCGTACCCCTCTATCACAAACTTGGTGGCCCCCTATTAAAAATACAATAATATCCATTTCACAAGCGGTACTTTTAGACATGTTAATTTTTAAAATGACAGGCCCACAAAGTTAGCAAGAGGGGTACGTTTAGCAGCAAATACATTTTATGATCAAAGTTACGGATTGGATATAGTTACTTACAGGGTACCAGAAATTCTCAATGTATTCATATGTGTATCGTCACCCGGAAACAATCTTGCCAATCCAAAGTCTGAAATTTTAGGATCCAGTTTGTCATCCAACAATATATTACTAGCTTTGATATCTCTATGAATGATCCTTACGGGTGCATCCTCATGTAGATATATAAGACCTTTGATAACACCTACAATTATTTGAAATCTTTGTGTCCAATGAAGAGATGCAGACTTTTGTTTATCAAAAAGGATATAATCAAGGCTTTTATTTGGTAGATACTCATATACCAACATATTTTCTGGTCCTTGAGCACAACATCCCAACAACATCACCAAGTTCTTGTGTTGAGTTTTGAGTAGTAACTTCACCTCGTTGATGAATTCATGTTTTCCTTGACTTGATGTAAGGGCTAGCTTTTTAATTGCTACTTGTTCACCATTACCCAATAAACCCTTCAAGTTCAACAACATAGTTATAGTTTCAATATCCAAAAAATAAAATTTAGAGGTGTAAACAAGTCAAACGAGCTAATAAAATACTCGGGATTGGATCGCTAGAATGTTGAAACAAGTCAAACTTAAACGAGTTTGAGCTGGTATTATACTATTATGGCTTGCTTAATTAACGAGCTTGGGCCCAACTCTACACGACGAGCCCAAACCGGCCCGTGAGCCTAAGAGAGTTTTTTTTTATTTAATATCTTAAATACAACGTTGTACAACTAAAAATTTGAAGATAAAAATAGTTAAATAAGTTTTTTTATTCAATACCTAACGAGTTTTTTTTATTCACATTCTATTGAGAACACATTTAACTTGAGAACAACTTAGGAACCGTTTTAACTGTTGTATTTATTATAATATAAATTGACCAAAATGCTTATAATTCAACTAATTTTAGCATCTATTTAAAAAATATATGATTTGTAAAGTCGTTTGTTAAAATGCATATATGCATCAACATTACTTGTACACAAATGCACATTGTGGATGCATATATGCATTCTAACAAACGACTTCACGAATCATTTTTTTAAATAGATGTTAAAATTAGTTGAATTATAAGCATTTTGGTCAATTTATATTATAAAAAATTCAACAGTTTGACTCCCTCTATGATTCGTTAAAGCTGTACTTTTTTACTCAAGTTAAGAGGTGTTCTCATTTGAGTGTCTGACTATAAATATGTATACATAGTTATAAAGTTATACAAATACAATTAATTAAATGATAAATGAGCTGAGCTCAAGCTGTATGAGCTTTAGAAAAAAAAAACTTTAAACGATTTGAGTTTGAGCTTGAGATCTCTTGAGTAAAACATGCCGAGCTCGAGTTTCCAAAATTTCTTACGAGAAGAGCTCAAGCTCTAGAAATAAAGCTCTAAACGAGTTGATCATGTCAAATCCGAGCATTCTTAAGTCAAAATAAGCTAAGATCAAGCGCGTAGATGAGCTCGTTCTCATCTTGGCATGTTTACGTACACTCATTGCATGGAAAGCTAATTAAATTACCTTGTAAACGGGACCAAATCCACCATGACCAAGTTTGTTGGATTCTGAGAAGAAATCGGTAGCAACTTCAAGTGTTTGGAGGTCGAAAAACAAATCCGATGAATACGATTCATGGGCACCTCTTCCGCGTCTCAGGCAATCACGCAAATAAGAGAGAAAAAACATTATAGTACGTTGCCGCTAGATGATCAAAACATTTCGATCTTCATACGTATGCATTGAACCTAGCTAGCTAGCTTGTTGTCAATCATCAAACCCAAAACCGTGTTGCTTATTAATTTATATATATGTTGTTGAGGACTTGAGGATGTATTTGTTGAATGCATCAAAGTCTAATCTTCCGTGTTAATTAAGACAGTTTTTGTAATGGGGTTTTAATTTATCTCTAATATAATAAAGGAAAACTAAAAAAACTTAGGTGTCATCTTTTTAAAGCTTCTAGCTTATGTGGCATGATTTGAGAATTTTTTTCACAATAATGATTTTTTATTTAAAATATGTATACAAAATGTATTATAATAATACTAATTACATTTTGGTCCCCTAATATCTAGGAGAATTTTAAAAAGTTTAAAAGTAATTATATTTTAAACCCTCTACTACTAGGGATATATATACATGAGTCTGTTTTTATTTGATAGGGTATAAAAATTTTCATAATAATGATTTCTATTTATTATACGTATATAAAATATATTATAATAACACTAATTATATTTTGGTCCCCTAATATACAGGAGAACTTAAAAAATTTTAAAAGTAATTATATTTTCAATCCTCTGTGACTAGGGATATACATGAGTTTTTTTTATTTGATAGGGTATAAAAATGAAAGTTAGAAATAAAGTTGATAATAATATACAATTAATGACTTAAGTGTTTTATAAACATACATAAACTTTATATTTAATTTTTTTTTAAAAATAAACTACACCATAAAACTAAACATTTAATTCTCTTTAATTTGAGTATAATATTGCTATACTAATTAATAATTTTAAAAAATAAATTTTTTGTTCTGGTTTACCACAGTTTTGGCTTAAAACTGATTGGAATCGTAATAAATATCCTTAAAATCACAACTTAAGTTTGTGTTCCCGAGCGTAGCGCGGGCACTAAACTAGTATATAATATACTTGTACTAGGTTTTAATTGTTATTTGTTTTCCACAATTTGACTAAACTTTGTTAATTAATTTCTGCAATTTAAATAATTTACATGCGTGGTCCCTATAGTTTGACCAAATTACGGTTTCTATCCCAAGTAACACAACCATTCTACACATGTTACTCACATAGTCACATTTAATAAGTAACTAGCAGCTAAAAGACTTGGCCGTATGATGTAGCGGTTGGGTCTTCCATAACACGTTGATATAGAAAAGAGGTATCACGTTTCGCAACGGTGTAAAGTCGTAATGCGTCAAACACTATAATACGGAGATATGTCCAAACTTAAAGGTAAAAATTAATGATAACCAAGTCAAAATCGAAGGTTTAAAGTCGTAAATGGTAGAGGTAAGAGGAGTCAAGGATTTAAATATATTGACTAAGTTATCAAGAGTTAAAATTATAATATATTCTTGAATTGAAAATTGGTTTATATAATGTCGATCTTGAGTTTAAAACTGTTATTTTAATGCAACCTTAGTTATTAATCATTTATGCAAATTAAGCATATATGCATTCAAACTTATTACTAATAGTTTCACATTCGGCCAATTTGAAACTTAACTAGTTTTTCTTGCAAACATTAGACTTAATTAACGAGAATATTTTCACAAACACACATTTTTTTTTTACTTTTTCTACTGTTAAATTAAGTCCAAACAACCTTATTCTACCTTAAAGACGTCATTTCACGCAAATTACAGTTTGATGCATGCCATTTGACTTTGAGGTTTGACCGGATTATCATTCCATTTTGTTATCAGTTTATTATATTATAAACGTGTTCAAAATATTGCAAACTGACGTTGGCATGTTACATATAATTAATCGGTAGGTATAGACTATTAAAAATAGATATTTTTTTACAACTATTGAATAATAGTGTCGATGCTATAAAATCACAACTAAAACTCCATGCATATAAACAATTAACAACGGCAGAACACTTTTAGTTTATATAGGATATCTAATATAGGCCCAGCCCTTAAATAGGCTAAATATATAAAAGTTTAAAATGAGATTAATTGGAATTAAACGACTAACATAACATACAAGTTGACTCTATAAAGTGGCTATATATATATTTTGTTATGCATGTATATATATAGTTGTAGTTTAAAATGAGATTGGAATTAAACGACTAACATAACATAACATAGTTGTAGTTGTAATGCTCCATGACGATGCACGAGTGTTTCATTTAAAATTAAACTGCAGTTTTGGTTCCTATGTTTTGATACCATTAGCAGTTTTAATCTCACCTTAACAGTTTTGGTCCCTGTGTTTTTATTTTCTAACAGAAATGGTCCCGAACACTTATAACTCCATCAAGTTTTCCGTTAAGTCTCTTTTATCTAGGTCATCATGTAGGTTAACATTTTTATTCAGTCGCATGTCAATAAGAGTGGTACAAATGATATTTTTACTCCATTTGTGAGGGAAACTTAACAGAAAATTGAATTGAGTTAGTGTTAACGACCATTTCTGTTCGGAAAAAAACACATTGACCAAAACTGTCAAGACGAGACTGAAACTGTTAATGATATTAAAACATAGCGACCAAAACTACAGTTTACTTTTTTTTACTTACGTAAGTATGTTTATGTTTGGTGTTCGTTTGGAAATTTACAAACATATATGTCCTTAGCCACGCTAATATCGCACTACATCACGCCATATATGAAGCATATGACACTTTTCTTGTTTTTATTTATAATTTAAAATAATAATATCATCCGATTCATATGAATCATACATATACATATAATCATCATAATTAGGTTCTTTCACGAGCTAAGCCAAAGTGAGCTAATCAAGAGTCAACTCATGTTAGGTGTGGTTGGTAAACGAGCCAAGTTACGATGGCTTAGTTTGTAAACGAGTCAAGCCGCGATGACTTGGTCTGTGAATGAACCAAGCCGTGAGAGCTTGGTCTGTGAAATTGCAAAATATTTGCTTAGTCAATCTGTAAACAAGCCAAGCCGATATAACTTAGTTTGTAAATGAGTCTACCGAGCTCGACTTAATTTGTCTATAAACGATCCAAGTTACGTTGACTTGGTAATATCTAGCGTTGCGCGTGGATTTATAAACAATTCGAACCGAGTTATATCTTAGTTTGTAAACATCTCGACTTTAAAAGAGATTTAATCTACCAGGTATTTATACAACCCTAATATTCATTACAAATTTATAACAAGTTAACCTTTTACCTTTTTCATAGTAAATTAATATCATGAAAACTCGTAATTAATAAAACCACCACCATTAACTAAATGTACATGAAACGCACTTTAGAATATGGTGAAGTGATCAACTCCATTAAAATATATATACATGACTTGAAGTTTCACATATATATATTCTATGGACTATATCACTCTTACGTCTTAATGTCTTATCCCTCATCCTATAGACACATGCATCCTCATGTATATATAAAGTTATATATATATAAACTTAAAACGGTGGCAAAAATGAAAGCAAAACCATGGGCTGACAATTAAGTCGATGTAGCTACTTGTCGGTATAAAACTATTTTCACAAAACCAAAACCAAAACCAAAACCAAAACCTCATTCAAAACCATCTACTCCGCCACTTATATCAATCAAAATTAACAACAAATTTTCCATGATTTCAAATCCTGGGTCTTCTTCTAAACATCATTTCACTTCAAACCCATTTCTCAAAATTCAATCTTGATCAAATTTTCACTCAATCAAGAACTTGTTAACATATCAGTGGCGTACCCAGGAAATTTTTTCATGGGGGTCGGAAATTTGGTAGTAATCGTTTAAGTATCGATATATAATATTTTTTTTCAATCCGGTTCGATTCGGTTCGGGTCGAACCGGGTCGGGTTAAATTAAAAAAATGACAACAAATAAATTTGATGGGTCAAAATTAAAAAAATTTCATTTTACCTCCACTTATATTTAAAAGTAAAAATTTTCATTCCCTCCACTCAACCAACTTATTTAATGTTTCACCCTAATTTTTATCTATAAATACCAAACCAAATCTCTCTAATCACTTTCATCATCTAAACTCTCTCTCAAACTCTCTCAATCTATTTAAGAATTTCTACAAATTTTCATCTTTCAAACTCTCTCTCAAATTTCATCTTTTTTTCAATAAATTTTCAACAACAACTTGTGAGTTTTTTATTCTTTCTTTCATTTTTATTTCTAAATACTTGAAACATCCTCTATAACTTTACCATGTATTTACCAAGGTAAATAGAGTTTGGTGAATCAACATTTTGAGGTTCAAGTTAGGATTGTTTTTTCTCAAACTATATAAAATAAATCTTTTATTTTGTTTTTTAAACTTCATATGCCTCCATTATACATATTTCTTAAGTCACTAATCTACAAATAAGAAGTTAATGAAACCAAACCATGTTTCCAAACAATATTATGTTGGAAAACTTGTGTTATGGTATAAAAATGGTGATGTTGTGAACCTTGGTTCTACAACTAATTTTTCCACCATTCATCACTTCTCACTTGATTACTTAGCAAAAGTAGTTAATTTATTTATATATTTTCATTTTGTACTCATGACCATCCAAATCATCAACTATATTGATGGTTTTGTGCAATGGTGAAACACTTAAGGTTACAATACCATAATGATTGACTATATATGACAATATAAATAAATATATATTACTATCTTTTAACCATAATATAACTCAATCCATTGTTAAATATTATGTGTCTCATATAGGCTACTAACTGAGCATTAAACTGAGTTTTCAAACCTGTATGGGGGTCGAGGGTTAAATTTTATGGGGGTCGATCGAGAATTTAACATATAAAAACCAAAAAAAAAAATTTCGCAGGGGGAGCGGGCGCCCCCCACCCCACCAAAGTGGGTACGCCCCTGTAACATATATAAATGGAGAACAATAGCATGTTAGGTCTTGAAATGTCATTAAGCCATCACCACCGCCACCAACAACCACCACCATTCGCCGCCGCAAGATCTTCACCAATTAGCAATGAAGAAGAACATCATAGTAACAACTTGAACAATCCGGCCACCACCGATGACACTGCCGGAGATGGAAAATTGAGAAAAGGGTCACCTTGGCAAAGAATGAAATGGACGGATAATATGGTGAAGTTGTTGATCATGATTGTTTTTTACGTCGGAGATGAAGCGGCGGCTGATCAACCTGACACGGCGGCGAAGAAGAAAAGTGGCGGTGGTGGCGGCGGTGGGTTGCAGAAAAAAGGGAAGTGGAAATCGGTTTCATGGGCAATGATGGAAAAAGGGTTTTATGTTTCACCACAACAATGTGAAGATAAGTTTAATGATTTGAATAAAAGGTATAAAAGGGTTAATGATATATTGGGAAAAGGAACTTCATGTAAAGTAGTTGAGAATCAAAGCTTGTTGGAAACAATGGATCATATACCAACAAAGTTGAAGGAAGAAGTTAAAAAGTTGTTGAATTCAAAGCATCTTTTTTTCCGGGAAATGTGTGCTTATCATAGTAGCTGCAGCGGCGTGAGTTGTGATGCTGGCGCCGCTGCAGGATGTGGTGGTGGCGATGGTGGTGAAGTTCATCGTTTATCGCCACCACTAGAGGTTAATACGAGTGAAGAAGATGAAATTGAGGATGAGGAAGAAGATGATGGTTTGAGTAGCCGAAAAAGGGTTAGGGTGACGGAGAATGATGGTTTTGATGGGGTGCAACAATTTAAGAGAGAATTGAGTTGTGTGGTTCAAGATTTGAGTAGAAGTGTGAGGGAAAAGAGGCAATGGATGAAGGTGAAGATGATGGAATTGGAGGAACAAAGATTAGGGTTTCAAGGAGAGTTGTATGAGTTGGAGAAAAGAAGATCAAAATGGTTGAAGTTTAGTTATAGTAAAGAAAGGGAAATGGATGTGGAGAAGATGAGGAATGAGAGAATGAAGTTGGAGAATGAAAGGATGGTGCTTATGTTGAGGCAGAAAGAAATGGAGTTAGTGGATGTTCAACAACAACAATACTCATCAAATGGTTATAAGAGGAATAGTGATCTATCTTCCATTAATGGCTGATTTTGTTTGTTTTTAAGTTTAGTTGCTCTTTTGTGTATATAAGTTGTTTTAGACATGGGTTTGTTCTTGTGCATTTCATAAGGAAGTTATGTTTGGGAAATATTTTAATGTGTAACACTAAGGGTGTTATTATAGGTACCTCTATGGGTTATTAATTAGTCACCTTACACTCTATATCTCTGTCTATATATACATGTATACGTATAAAGAGATATGAAGAGGTGAGGTGTGTCTAGATAACACATGTTTGCTTATATAACCAAAGTTAATAATATGACGCTTGAAAAATCTCCAACATTATGATGTGAAAAGATTCGTGGAGGAGAAAGGAAGGAGGCGTTGTGCGTTGAGGGGGCATGTGTTAGCATGGAGGCGTGTGCTTATGCTTATGCAATTATGCGCATGTGAGGCGTTGTGTGCTTATGTATTGATGATGGTCTTATGCGACGGTCTTATGCCATATTTGTGTATTACTGTAGAGGCCTTGCGTGTTGAGTGCGCATGTGTTAGTATGGAGGCGTGTGCTTATGCAATTAATTATGCACATGCGTTTGTGTGAGTCGTTGTGTGCTTATGCATTGGTGATGGTCTTTTGCGATGTTGTCATATTTGTGTATGTTGGCAATGTTTGAAGTAATTAAAGATACAAATAGTGAAATAAAACTTTAAATTGTTATTCTATTATAAAACAAGTGATTTATGAACAATGTATTAAACGAGACGATAGTAGCTAGATCGCAAGTTTAAGGACTAAAGTGGAAGAATATAATATTTTATACTTTAAAGAATGTTCGTAACATGCACTCGAACATTTTGTATTTTGTTCCACATGAGCATTCGAGTTATGAACTAATTTCATAAATAATGATTCGATAAATAACCTACGAGCGGTGGTTGAACATTATAGATCAAACTTTTTAATTTCTTTTTCATTTTAAGTTGAAGATTAAGTGTAAAAGGTATATTATGGTCGATTAAATTTTCTGCATTATTAAAAACTTACTGAGGTCATTTCAGTTATAAATGGAGTGTCCCAATTCAACAAGAATTAAGGTAAAAGATAAACTCTTGAAAACATAGAAACGACGTCGTAGTACACAATAAGAAAAATGAGGACTAAAAACTAATACACGCCCAGTGGGACTCGAACCCACAATCGCCTGATTAGAAGTCAGACGCCTTATCCATTAGGCCATGGGCGCTTCTTGTTTTTACCTTTTGTTTTAACTTTCTAAAACTACTAAGGATGAGTTTAAAGGCTAAATGACAATGTTTGTAGTTTCTTAATTGGAGTTTTTGTAGTCTTTTAACATCCTCGGTCTTACTTTAACAGTTTACGTTTTGTAACTTTTTATTTTCTAATAGAATATAAATGATTCTATACACTAAAATTATCCAATTTTTCATTCTATGTGTCTCGCACACAAAAAGTAAAAATGTCATCTCTCAATCGTTTTGACAACGACTGAATAAATACATTGACCCGACTAAAGAATGAGAGACATGACATTTTACACTACACGTGTGGCACGTGAAGATTAACGAAAAACCGGATGAAATTAGTATACATGACCTTTTTTGTTAAAACTATAAATCACAAAAGCGCAAATTGTTAAAGACGAAATGAACATGTTAAAGGTTTGTTTCAAAGTTACAAAAACTGCAATTCACCCAAACGGTTATTTTCAGGCATAAGTATATCCAAACGGTTATTTTCAGGCATAAGTATATTGAACTTGTGTAGTGTGTTGTAAAAATTATACTAATAGTATTCGAACTTTTTAAAATTTACCATTTAGTGTCACCACCCTCCTAACCTAAAACAACAATCTGTATCAACCTAAAAATATAAAAAAATTATCAACCATTTACAATGAAGGTAACCGAATACAATAAAGTATAAGTTTTATAATTTCTTTCTTATCTCTTAACGCAAGGAGCAATTAAGTATAAGTTTGATACTTCTAATAAAATAAACAAGAAACAAGGTGTAACGCTTGATCCTAACACAAGCTGTTAAATTACACCAAAACAATAACTAGACTAGAAGATCACTTTTTATTCAAATGTAGGATGGAGGGGCCATACATAATTGTATCAGAAACTGGATTCTGTAGAGCCAAAACTCGCCCCGAACCAAAACGTTAAATGTGTCGTGATAATATAACATGCGTGTTTCCAAAAAATCAAGGCGAAAATTAACTTAGGAACATGGTAAATGACACGTGCAAATGGTTTCTAATCTTCAAGCTCGATGATCTTAACGACGGATGCATCTCCAACCTTTTGACACACCACAACTCGATCGTGTGACTTGATAACTCCCGCAGCTTTTCCATGATCCAGCGCTACTTTCAGTACTGATTCATTTGTTGCACTTGTAGATTCAGCCTATAAATACAAGAAATAGATTTGTGAGTTTTTGAGACTTACACCATCTTCAACTTCTTGATTGTGGTTAGTATCACTTTTAACACGCGCATCCAAACACCACCTTAGTAAATCAACCACAATAAAATAAGTAAACTTACGGGATGTCGAGGGTCAGCAAGCATGGGGAAAAGACCACGGACAATAAGTGATTGCCTTGCCTGAACATTTGTTTCAAGGATAAATAGATTAAGGAACTAGCTTTATATAAAAAAATCATTGCATATAATCAAGTGAAAAATCAAACCTCAAAGGCGCCACTAAAACTCCAACGTAATTGATTAGTCTTTAGGCGAGGAATAACTACCGATAGAACTGGCATTGTTGGACGATACTTTGCAATTAATCTGCATCAAAAAAAATAAAATAGCTTGTTTATAAGTCAAACTAGAACTTTATTTACGAAAGCGGCATCCATCAATCAATCATACTATCATATATACCTTGCAGCCCTTCCGGAAGAAGTGAAGCAGATAATAACAGATGCCTTCACCTTAATGGCAGCACGAACCTGAGAATACCCATCAAGTATACTAATCAGGATACTTCACTAATCAAGAAAATAAGTTAGGATTTACGGTGGAAATGATGTGAAATATAGTGAAAATTTACCGCGGATGAAGCAATTGATTCCAAATGAGTCATTGGTTCTCCAACATATTTGACAGTTTTCTTGAAATAAAGATCTTGATTGAAAACCTTTTCTGCCTGCAAGTGAAATTCAAGTGAGGTTAAGCTTAAGAAAATATAAAAATGCAAGTTGCAGCCTTTTGTTAGGTAGGTTTTGAGGTTGCATTTTTAACTTAAAACGATATTTTATAAAGAAATTTAATAGAAATAGTGCTTAGTCATTAAACTATCTGATTTGCCAAACACTAGAAAAAAGTGATTATATGATTTTCATGCATCATGTTTTTTACATCTATTTATCTAGTTTTAATCATTGGCATGAATAATAGATTTTCAAAATGCAAATCCAAAGACTATTGATTCAAATTTTAAACAATAATTGATCAGATTTACCTCTGCACAAATTTTACCAACAATGGATATTGTTTCAACAGGGTACAATCCACGGAGAGTCTCAGCGCCAAGAAGAATTGCATCACTTCCTGCAAAGTTGTGATCATTTATCAGGAACCTGATATGCTGACATATGGATTCAAACCAGTTTATAAAAAGCAACTAACCGTCTAATACAGCATTAGCAACATCAGTTGCTTCAGCACGAGTTGGTCTTAGATTGTCAGTCATGCTATCCACAACACGAGTAACCACTGCTGGTTTTCCAGCCATGTTACACTTGTAAAGAGCAGCTTTTTGAAATAAAAACACCTGTCAAATTTATATTGATCAGATTAAGATTTGCACACACATTAAAACAAAAGATAAGAAGCAAAGAAAGATATAACATTTTATATTTTTAGTTACCATGAAAAAGAAAAGAGAAATATATACCTTTTCTGGTGGAAGATCAATGCCAAGGTTTCCACGGGAAAGGATGATACCATCAGCCTCTTGTAAAATCTCATCAAAGTGAGTTAGACCCTGTAGAAAAAGCAAATATAACAAAAGATATAAAGCCAGAAACTACTTTCTTTAAAGAAAAAAGTACGAATATATCAAAGAAAATCACCTCCACATTCTCAATTTTTGCAAAGATTTGAGTTTGACTAAGATCACCAAGCTTGGAAAGATATTCACGTGCCTGCAATTGCATATCAAAATGATTGGAATAGCCATATAAAGTGAAGTAAAAGGGTAGCACATAACAGGAAAAAAAATTATTAAATAAATTAAGGCAAGTCCATAGAAGCAGACTTACTTCACGAACGTCTTGTGCATGGCGTGTGTAAGACAATGAAAGGAAGTCAATTTTGTTTGCAACCCCCCATGTGCTAATGTTCTGAAATAAGACAATGATATGAGATTCTTAACTGATCACAGTTTATTATCAGATTTAACTAAAAGCAATTATAACAAAGTTCTTGTAGTCCAATGGTAGGGCACAATGATCTTTGAGTCTTGTTAGTTAAAATAAAATAACTTGTGTTATGTAAGAAAATATTATATGCAAATTCCTTTTAGTAAACCACAAAGGCTAGTGATTCAGAGGTTTCAAACGATCCAAACCCATTTAGTGATACATAATCAGCCCCTCCCAAGGAGGGGCTAGTAACAACTATCACAGTATCGAGGCATGTCCATATCCATTTGAAGAAAAAAAGAACACAAAACTATGAATGAATATATATCTAAATAATTTGAACCAAAATTATACGAACAAACTCACCTCCTTGTCTTTTTCAGTGAGAGTAGGCAGATCAATATGAACTTGGGAGGCATGAAGAGTGAACAATGAGCCAGCTAGAGTTGCAGAATTCTTTATCTTGCAATCGACATCATCTCCGTTCACTTTATCAACCTGCTCAAGTCCAGACATGAACCAATAAATCATACCTTGTTTCTCGACAAAATCTATGCTTTCAGGTTATTTTGCAAGTGTTAGTTTATTAATTTCAATGGTTTGTTGATTGAAAAAGCATATGTTATGCCAAACATATATAGCCGAAACTCATTTCCAAACCAAAACCAGCCTTGATGAACAAAAAGAGTCAAGCTATGTTTTTTTTAAATATATGATCAGAAAATTTAACTCTTACCTCCAGCCAAACAGAGGTGGTTTCACTTCCAGTGAACAAGTATTGGCCAACAAAAATGGTGTCTCCCTTTTTCACAGCCTGGAAAAACCACACAAACAGTCTCATAAGCATAGAGGGCACTAAAACATAGTCAGGATTAACTGTGAGAACTCGCACACACATGCATGTCTTTCATACATCATATAGGATTTCAAGATTATTTATGGGTTTTCTGGGGTAAATTATGAACATTAGATAATAATTCAACTTGAGACATTATACAAGCACTTAACTTTACAGACCGAACAATATGTATATAACAATGAGAAGAGGCTAGATGTTCCTCACCTTAGCTAGTCCATCGAAGTTGATTGGCAATACTTGATCAGAAGCTTCCTGGCCTTTGTCAGGCGTCAGAATTACATTATCATCTTGTTTAAGAGTAATGGCCTTCTCACTCTTATTCACAACCTGCATCTCAGCGCCAACTGTATCGAGCATAACCTGAAGTAAAAGAAATAATTTTGATATAATTCAGAGATAAACTTGTACGTATACAAACATGATCAGCTAAAGCCGATTAAAACGAAAGAAAAATTAACATACAGCACAAAGCTTCTTAGTACTCTTGACTGCGGTCCTCAGATTATCCAAAGTTTCTTGATGAAACGCAGAGTCTCCCCATGAAAAATCAAATCTGGCAACTGATCACAGTTAACAACACCAACCGATCAGTAAACTAATCACCACAAAAGTTATCACAGTTAACAATACACTTTTCCTAACTAAAAACATATGCAAATGACTTCATGAATCAAAATAGATCTTCACATTTAAAATACCTCACGTATTTTTCATAAATAAAAAAAATAACTTCAGTTCAAAATCCACAAAAATACAAAGCCTGACATTAACTGCAAAAACTAACTCCTATTTGACATCACTATACAGTATACAAGCATCACAGATCTTCAATTCGAATATATATCTACAATTCAATAGTCAATACAACACAAACTAAACATGTAAACAAACAAAAACCATACCAGACATGCCAGCTTTAAGGCAACCAGAGATAACTTCAACAGATCGTGATCTCGGACCTAAAGTTCCAACGATTTTCGTCATCGCCGGAAAAAAACTCTGCAAATTGTTAAACAAAAACACGATTCATGAAAAATTCCAGATCGTTAACACTGAAACAAAAACATACACATCAAACAAATAAAACTACAACTTCGAACTCAAAATCAAGCAAAAAAACACAAAAACAGATCCGTGAACTGAAACTTTACAAACTTACAGCTTTTGAAGGCTCGAGAATCGATGCCATACGGATCGGTTCTTCGAGAAGCAAGTGATTTGAATGCATGTTGGCTGATTGATCGATTGATTAACAGGAACTTATTGAACAGTATGAAGTTGAAGAAGATGATTTGAGAGAGTAGGTTGCGTTTGAGAAAAAATGGTTTGGTAAAAAGGAAGAACAGAAATTGAAATAGAGAATATGCTAGTACTGATTTGTGTGATGTGTATTTAAATATATATGTGCGAACCCGGTTTTTTTACAAAACCGTCCACTAAGTTTCGTTTTCCCCAAGTTTCTTTCCCTTGTTTTAATTCAAGATGTGATTATGAAAAGTCTCAAAAGTGTTTCAAGATCAATAGAAAATTATTTGGTGAATATATTTTTAGCATAAAAGATTTTGTTTCCAAAATAATCGGTATTTATTATCGGCATACATGTGACGATGTGGACATATATCTTTTAGGTTATAAACTCATCTATAGTTTAGTGGTACGAGGTTTGATTCTCCAAAAGAAACTTAAGTTTTATTCTCACTAGCATTACTTTGAAAAGAGCAAATGGGGGCAATAAATGAAGACTTGTGACAACACAAGTTCGATCTCTGAGTTAAATGGGTTTTATCACTAGCTTGTTGTTGTGCCTAAGGGCGAACAGGTTAGTGGGTTTCCCCGGATTGGAGTCGGATTTTCCCCGAAATAGGTGGGCTTCAGCTACCCAGCGTTGTCTGTGTTCGCTGAGCGTTTGTGGTTGACTTTCGCCATTGGGTTACCCCGGGTAGCCGGGCTTTATTCGTTTCATTGTAAAAAAAATTATTTAGGGAGGATTAACGGAAATCTAGGAGTCATGATTCAGGAATGTTGGTGTTAAAAATTAAAAACATAAGGACTAAAACTGTAGTTTGCTCTTCTTATAAAGATTTGTATGTCATGAAGTTACGTGTATATTAGTGATAGATCCTTATCCTTAATATAATAACTCATTATACAAACCTTAAAACAGCTATTTTATAATGGTATATTGATTTTCATTACTTTTAATTATCACATTTTGTTTTCTATTGGTCCCAACTATTGAATTGGTTGTCAACGGCCACAACTTTTATCACTTTGGTAACCACCGGTTCGTCGTTAAATTATTTTAACGGCATTAAGTTTTTTCCAATTCAATACCGATGTTTTAAGCCTTTTAATCGGAAGGATAATACAAGTCGATTGATGGAAGAGTTACCTCAAAACAGGGCTTCGGACAACAATATAATGCTTCAATCAGGTGTTTAAACTTAACTGCGCTTCAATCGTATGTAAAAAATTTATCGTTTAGAGAGTCTTTTCGAGAAAACTTTTACATCAATTAACTCGTATTATTCTTTCGATCAAAAGACCTAAAACATTGGTCTTGAATTTAAAAAAAAACTTAAACGACGTTAAAAAGAAATTAGCTACGGACTATTAGTTGCCAAAGTGATAAAAGTTGGAACTGTTGACAGCCAATTCAATGATTAGGACCGACAGAAAACAAAATGTGATATTTGAAACCAGTGAAAATTAATATACCTTTTATAATATGGTTTTAAGAAACGTTACCACTTTTCGCTTTCAATGCAAACTTTTCACTTTCAATGCAAACAAGTTGAAAACATATCATTTAAATTTTAAAAACAAATCGAATATAATCAAACTTTCATATTATCATCATTTCTTTATTACATACTGTAGCATGTTTTCAGTCAATGTAATACACGGATAATTAACCTACTGAAATAATGAAATATTTAACAGTAGGTCATAAAAGTTTTATATTTTAACGTATGAATGCACAAAATATATAAAATGAGGTGGAATATGCATAGTAAGTTTGTTTTTATATGGGCCCTTGCACGGACCCGGGTTTTCGGAATTGCACTTGTGTTCGCAGGTTGCGTTGTGTCAAAGATTTCGAACCAAATTTGCACCCCCTACGGCTTGCGCGGGCATATGATAAAGTAAAACGTAGCATAAGAACTTAACATATCATGAATGGTTGCATATATGAACTAACAATGCGTTTGTTCACACACTAATGTGAGTCAAGGTAAATGAAATAAACTTTTTTGATTTGTTTGTTAATTTTAAAATCTCATTTAGAGGTCCAACCAAACATGTCCTTTTAACCATTTAACAGTTTTAGGGGTTATTTGACATCATCTTAATGGATGAGTGCTTAACCAATAAAATGTCTGAATCATTAAGTGTTAATCAGTAAGAGGTCTGAACTATTAAGAGCTACTATATTGCTTAACTATTTAAAGGCAAATGTCTGACCAATTCAGATAATAGTTCTTAACCATTCAGACTTTGTATAATACGTAACCATTTAGAGGCAAATGTCTTAACCATTCAAACATCTGCTCATGAAACAAACAATCTGAACCATTAAGTGTTGAACCATTCAGACATCTGAATCATTAAGAGACTGAAACAAACAACCCTTAACCATTCAGACATTTTAACCATCAAGTACTTAACCATTCAAAAATTACCAAACAGTTTATTAATCAGCTAATTGGTTTATAACTTTATACACTTAATCACTTAATGCCTTAATGGGTTTCCGGCAGAAACAATTTTCCATTATACAAAGTTTCATTTTCAAGTATCTTATTATTATTATTCTATTTTTCATTTCCTCCGTTGACCACCTCTGACTTGGCCCAAGTTGATATACTTAGTTCCATGGGTTGTCTGGTTCCCAAAAGCCACAAAAACATAAAAAATTTATTCTTATTATTATTTCATGTGGGGTTAGGGTCAGTTTTATGGGTTGTCATTTTTTGTTTTCTCGTGTCCTCCGTTTTTTTAATAATTATAATGAACCTTGTGTTTAGAATGATTATTTAATATCTAAAAACGTGATTATGTACCAATAATTCTATCTTTAATGTGTTTTTTAAATGATTCAACCGACTCACAGATTATTCTTTAATCTGATTTGTAAAGTATTGTTTGTGGAGTTTTGAATATAAATGCTTATGTTTTTTCTTTCTTATTTTATTTATCATTTTAACTCTGTATACCAGCTTTTAGTCTGTTTATACGGTTTTTGTTATTATTATTATATAATTTAAACATGTACAAAGGACATATTTGTTTAAATACTGTGAAACAAGGTCGGTGGGGAACTCCATAGATTTGTCAACATGTGTTGTAACTTTGACATTTTAGCGACTTTAACATCTTACTCAACTTTGACATATTTAAAAGGGATAACTTTATAGAGACATAACCAAGTTTCGATTTTGTTCCAATTAAGTCACTTAAACTTTGTTTTGTTCCAATTAGGTAACTTACCTTTAAGTTTTATTTCAATTAAGTCATTCAAACTTTGTTTTGTTTTAATTAAGTCACTTAAACTTTGTTTTGTTTTAATTAGATAACTTAAATTTACTTTAATGTTTCAATCCTATATATGTTAATATTAATTTTTTTTAATTCTGAAACATTTTTAATAAATGAAAATTTATATAAATTCCAAAAAAATTTAAAAAATGGCAAAAAAATGTTTTTAAATATAATTTGTGTGTTAAAAATCAATTCAATTTTTACATGTTATACAAGTTAATTATTTATGATTAAAACATAATTCTAAAGTCAAGTTACTTAATTGAAACAAAATGATAAGTTACCAAATTGAAATAAAACAAAGTTTAAATGACTTAATTGAAACAAAACTTAAAGATAAATTACCTAATTGAAACAAAACTTAAAGATAAATTACCTAATTGAAACAAAACAAAGTTTGAGTGACTTAATTGAAATAAAATCAAAAGTTGGTTATGTTTCCATGACATTTTAATTCATAAGGGTAGGGGTTTAGCCAATTCATAACTTTGTCTCATATTCCACTTTGACATATTTACGACTTTAAGTTAGTTATCATTTTGACTTCTATGTTTAGATAATCTTTGTCTTTTAATATGTGACGCATTTTGATTTTTCACACATGTACAAAATCATATATGTAAAACCCGCCAAACCACATCAAAATAATCTTAAAAAAATTGGAATAAATAGCATCTATTATTTTGTATTTTCTTGTATTCTTATACTAAAGTAAATACTTAATCTACCGTAAGACAATAAACGGTATTTATGCCGGTGTTTTGTTACAAATTTTATTGTTATTTTAATGCTATAAATGTAATCATCTAAACCTAAAGGGTGTAAAAACTTAAGTTTAGAGCAAAATAGTTCTAGAAGCCGTAACATTTAACAAAATCCAGCTTTTCAAATATGCCATGCTTGACATTTTTTCTTTAATTCCTCCTATTGACTTTGACCGTTGGTTCTTCACTTCTAGATAGATTAGTTTGAGCAATTTTTATAATAGGACTTCTAGATAAATAGTCTCTCTTTTAATTAAAATCTTTAACTATAGCCAAGTTTTTTTTTCTAATGTAGATAGTTATATTAAAAGAAATCATAGTTAGGAAACAGAGAATACGAAACGATGTCTATTACAAAAGGAATGTTATTATACGCACGTTTTTTTCTTAATTTTTTTAACTTGCTACATCATCTCCTTTAAGTTTGTTGTAAAATAGAATCTCAAACTTTGTTTTCTTTTTTTTAATAGATGTATAACTTTTTTTAAATTAAAATTTTATTTCTTATTTGTTTTTGTTAATAAGAGTAAATGTTTGACTATTTTTTAAACTCAATTTACCAAAAGGTTTGGTTAAAACGTTTCAATTTTCATATTTGCATGTATGATTTCGTTCCTCTATGACGGGTAGAAGAAAATTTTTACCGCAACTTTTCGAAAAACATATTTCAAAGGTTTAGAGTATTGCAAATATAAAGAAAGGTTAGTTAATTGAGAGTAGTATAATAACTGAGAAGGATGAAAGGAGATACGTTTGATGCTTTGAACGGTCAGTAATAAAAATATACAATTTTAACATTTAATTGAAGCACTTTCAGGTTTAAACACCCAATTGAAGACTGTCATATCGTTTGAAACATCAGTTCTAGGTAAGTTTACATCAATTGACTCGTATCCTTCTCACGGTTAAAAGACCTAAAACATCGGTTTGAAATTCGAAAGATTAACGACGTTAAGTATTTTTTAACGGCAAACCAGTGCAAGCAAACTAATTAACTTAAATTTGGGACCGCTAGAAAAATAAATAGTGTTCAGATTATTTTCATGCAACATATTTAAATGTGTTTGAACCTAGACCAATTTGCCTTATTTAAGCATCCTCTCTTTTATTTATTTAGATTATCAGGTACGTACCACAAATACTCCTCACTTGTGGCCGGCCTAATGGTAAGATAACTTTGATTATCTGTAAGAGACTCGAGTTCTATCCCCACTGGTGTCTCTTTTATTTATTTAGATTACCAGGTACCACAAATACACCTGGAACAGTTGGTTGACAAGTTTCGCGTCCATTTAACTTGGTCCATAAGGAGGTTTGTGATGAGCATTTGTTGCGTTTGCATTAATGGAAGATATCTAATGCCAATGAAAAACACCTATTGATTTTAGAGGCGAGGTTTCAATCTTGATCATTGCGCCTCTGAGTTCAGCGTTTTAATCTATAAATACATGTCCGATTTGTTGTATAAATCAAAATGGAACTTGAGTTTCATAATACAATAAAAGACACTCCATGTAGTCGTGTAGAGACAATTTAATACCATTACAAATTACAAATGCTGTTTCTTATGTCTTAATAAACATTGTAATCATCAACAAGAAGCACACTTTCTTCAGTAAACCACTTCATCACCAAGCATATGATCTTCCTCTTTGAACGGATCCTCCTACCGAGTCGATTCAAGTTTAGACTACAATATGGCGGAAATTGACTTGAACGAATTAGTTCGGACGAAAGTAGATGCCGCGCACGATAAGACCAGACATAGTTCCTTCATAAGTCACGAGTTTCAAATTCACAACAAGATGATCATTTCTTAGCTCGTAATTTGAGTTGAATTTCCACACAATAACCTCCTTCCATCCATCTTCCCTCTTTTCTGGAACCCAATCGGTGTCGTGAACATTCCAAGGGTATGGATATCGAAAATGAATAACTCCCGTCTCTTTGCTTCTCCGGTGGGATAGATCTCGTACTATTACCGGACCATGCAACCCACAACACTGATCTGAAAGCTTGAACACAAGGTAGCACACATTTTCGGCATTTGATGACAACATTTCACTATTAATCTTACACTTGATGTGTAAGACGTGTTGACGTGGAAGCTCAATCGCGTCGCTAAATCTGCATGTATGGCATGTCATCATATAACACAAACTTCTATTCTTGAAGATACACTCTTGAATCAATATGTAAAACTTTAAACATTTTAGCCTTTTATAAATTTCTATAAAACTTTTTACCTCTTACCTTTTTAATAAACGTTTATAAAAGTCCTATAGTTACCAATATGCAATGAAAAAACGAACCTGGATTGAATTGCTACATTAGAAGATTGGAACACAACCTTCTCTGCAGAAATGATCTCATCTTTGTTTAACTTCATATTACTCGACGATAACATTAACTGTTTGATCAAAGATTAAGAATTAACGATCACAACAAGATTTAAACTTTAATTCTACATGCAATAGAGATTCTACTTATAAATGAATGGAAATTGTGCATGGCACCTTATCCGTCTTCTGTTGTGTCTCGATGTCTTCGCGTTTCACCTACATAAAACGTTTAAGAGTATCTTCAATTGCTTGATGTAAACAAAGAAATAGTTAAAGAAAGTGAGGTAAAGAGTATATATTTTTGAACTTGCATTGTCAAATGCTTGAAATTGAATGCCTTCAATGTAGATTGAATCATATCCGCAATAGGATCGTGAAAAGCTTTGTAGAAGAACCTTAAAATCGATATCTTCTTTGTGATTCAAGAATTGAAACAACTCAATCATCATCCATCCGTCTTCTCTCCTTGTCGCAAAATATGAATGCAAGTTTTCGTTCCACATTTTGTACTTTAGGTTCACATACATCCGTTTAGCTTGAGATTCTCTTGGATGGCGAAATCTGAAGACGAGATAGACTTTGTAATAGACGCATGGAGATAAATATTGAGTTCTTATCTTGATTTGAATCTTCAAATCCGAAACATCAAAGATCTCTGCTACCTTTGGAAACCTGTGAATGAATCGATCGTTTAGAATAGGCTACGTACGACACAAAAGTGACAAATGGATATAGATAGGAACGAACCTTGATTCAGGAATAGATAGCCATTTGCGTAACAAAGGGTTCTTATATGAGAACCTTGTAGCTGATATCATTTCATTTCTTCCCCCATTACACGCCAGGGAAAACAACTGTTACAAACGAAACATACATA
The DNA here is from genome assembly GCA_030867185.1 of Tagetes erecta. Classification (NCBI taxonomy): domain Eukaryota; kingdom Viridiplantae; phylum Streptophyta; class Magnoliopsida; order Asterales; family Asteraceae; genus Tagetes; species Tagetes erecta. The sequence continues at coordinate 861,950 of CM061489.1, read as the reverse complement.
ATATCTAGCTTATTACCTTGTGCTCCTTTTGATCGAGTTTTGACAAATTTACTCATATAAAAGAGAAAGTATTGATGATGCACAGAAAATCTATCACATGTAAATGCATGCATGATTGCGTATATGATTTGGAACATCCCTTTTGAGTATGTATTTTGCAGAAAGAATAACAAAAAAAACCAGAATTTTGAACGAGTTTCGATACCACTTTGCTGTCTTGAAGGAGGATTCCTTTGGAGAACATGTCGTATAGATCCTTTTTCAGTTCAGGAGGTCTGTAGAACGCTGAAGTGTTTGACATCTGCGAGATGAGTTCTTTGTAGTCTATAGGGAGCTTCGGCTCCCATAAATCATAGTCCTCCTATATATATATATATATTAATCAAACACTTAAAAATGTACAAATGTATTGAAGGCGGGAAGCTAACTCAATTAAAATTATGAAAACTTACTTGGGATTTCAACACTTCTTTAAGTTGTTTAACTACCCCGGCTCTCCGTGGTGTTTGACCCATTAAGCAGTGAAAGACAATAGAAGAAAATGTGTCTAATGGTTGTGGTGCTATTTGTTCCTTTATATCGTCAAATACCATCTCATCAAGGTTACCTTTACTAACATAGTCTCTTAGAGCTAAAGAGACTAATGATTGAGACTCATCCTCACATGCCTCTCGCTCTTTCCCCACTAATCTCCCGCTCAACATCTCTAACAAAACCACACCTAACGAGTATATATCCAACCTTTCTCTTATATGACCATCACTCTCGGTATCTGGGTCATCATCTCTCAATAAACTGTAAGCATCATCATCCTTATGTCTGGCTCTGTCAACTATCTTTGTTTTGCGGGATGACTCTAAATTAGAAATTTTAGCACTCCAATCGCCATCAAGTAGAATGCTACCACTCTTAATGTCTCTATGTTTAAATAAAAACTCCGGCTCTACACCACCATAATGGAGAAAATCCAATCCACTGGCAATATGGATGCATATCTTGAGGCGTTTCATCCATGTAAGACTAGGATCGTCCAAATGTTTATCGAGACTTCCATTAGAGGCATGCTCGTAAACAATGATTTTTTCATTCATTTCGGTACAATAGCCTACAAGACCAATGATGTTTTTGTGATTATACTTTTGAAGAATTTGAAGACTATCAAGCTCGGTAAAAAACTGAATATGCCTTTGATGAAACTTGACATCCCACCGCTTTGCAACAATGGCGGTACGCCCATTAGCAAGTTCAAGTTCACCTTCATAAAGCTTCCAAAATTTTCCTTCTCCTATGACTTTGCAGTCATTGAAGTTTTGTGTGCCTGATTTTATGACTTCAAGTGATATATGGTGGCTCTCCTTGCAACTTTTCTGTAATTAAGAGAAAATATATATATATATATTCTCATTTGCTCATGAATGACAATATTTTTTCTAAAAAAAATGATATACATTCACATGGAAATATATATGCTTACTAGCTAGAAATGAAATAGGAGGAGTTACTTACCACTCCGTCGTCATCACGAAAGATACCCATCGAGTTCATCTTAAGAAGATCCTTTTTCGTGATGTAGTCGTAGATCTCCAAACCATGCGAGTGGACTATTTGTTTGTAGTCTGTTACCACTCTCTGCTCCCATATTTCATACGCCTCCTATACATAAATTAAAGGATGAATTACATATTTCCCCTTCATAAGCCCATCAATTACATATTTACCCAAGCCTAAAGTTTAATTACATATATCCCCTTTGACATAATAAATTACTCATTTACCCCTTCTTTTACACAAACCATAAGAAAATATAAAAATATATTTATGAAGATCATTAAGGGTAAAATAGTAAATCAAAAGGCTATTTTAAAGAAATTGGGTAAATATGTAATATAGGTTGTTTAGGAAGGGGAAATATGTAATTGAATTTAAGGATTGGGTAAATACGTAATAAATGATCTTATGAGGGGGATATATGTAAATGCCCCAATTAAACTTTCATTTTCATATATATGGTAACCATTTTTTTTTTCTCTTTTTACTTCTATTAGCAAAACAAAAATATACAACGAATGGGCAAAAGGATCTTATATTGATCTAGCTCCTTACAAGAAATATGTATAATTCATAACAATTAAAGGTTTAATATTTTTGTTAAGATTTCGCGGAACTTGTTCAATTTATATCTTGATATGTTTTCAGTTATATAGATATCTACAATACATATTATAGTTTTGTAATTTTGTACGCACAAATGTATCGAAAGCAATAAGAAAACTAAAATAAAAGTATATATGAAAACTTACTTGGAATTTCAAGGCATCTTTTAGTTTGTTAACTATCACGCTTGTCGTTGGCCGCCAATGCTTGGTATCTCGTAAGCACTCAATGGCTATACTTTGAAATGTATTCAACGATTGTGGCGCAATTTGTTCCTTTATACACTCAAATATCATCTTATCAAGGTTTCTCTTTTCATTATAGTGTCTTACTGTTAGAGGGCCTAATAATTTCCAATGATCCTCACATCCCTCTTTCCATGCCAATCTCCCACACAGAATCTCGACTAAAATCACACCTAATGAGTATATATCGGACTCTTTTGTCATGGAACGTCCCGTATGTTGGTATTCTGGGTCAATGTAGCCTAATGAGCCAAGAGCATCATCATCGTCATCGTCAGCGGTATCATACACCTTTACTTTTTGGGACAACTCCAAATTAGAAATTTTAGCATTCCAATAATCATCAAGTAGAATGTTGCCACTTTTAATATCTCTATGTATAAAGGAATCCTTTAGCTCTCCACCGCCACTATGAAGATATAGCAATCCATTTGCGATATCAATGCATATCTTGAGGCGTTTCACCCATGTAAGACTTGGATTGTCCAAATGTTTATCGAGCCTTTCATTAGAGGCATACTCGTAAACAATGATTTTTTCATTCTTTTGGTTACAACAACCTACAAGACCAATGATGTTCTCGTGCTTAAACTTAAGAATTTCAAGCTCTGTAAAAAACTGTGTATGACTTTGACGAGACTCGCTATTCCACCGCTTTGCGATAATGGTAGTACATCCACTAGCATGAACAAAAACTCCTTTATAAAGTTTCCAATATCTTCCTTCTCCAATGAAATTGCGATCACTAAAGTTTTGTGTGCTTGATTTTAGGGCTTCGAGTGATATATGGAGCATATCCTTGTTGTTTTCCTGTAAATCATGACATTTCTCTCAACACTTCATGCCAATTTTTTTACTGGTAAACTTACATATAAGCATGATATATACTACATCAGTACATTGAAGTACTAATTAGAAAGAAAATATAAACTAAAATATGTATGTGATAAGAACCAGGGGCGAAGGCAATGTATTGGGAGGGAGGACCCGTGCAAATTTTTTGTTAGCATTTTCAACGTAAATTTATATATATATATATAGTTGTCGTAACATAGTCGCCAAACAAACTCAGTTTATTCCCCACAGTGGTCCCAAATCCAATTTTTTTAGCCTACAGTTGTCCTCCGATAAGTGCACTTAACGGCCGTTAACTTTTTTCCGATTCTTTTCAAATTTTAAACCGATGTTTAAGTAATTTTGATCGGGATAAGGATACGAGTCAATTGATGTAAACCTTACCTCTAATTGTTGCTCCAAATGATTTAATTTTAACATCTGGTTGAAGCACCGTTAGGGTTTAAACACCCGATTGAAGACCGTTTTATCGTTTGGAACACCAGTTCGAGGTAAGGTTTACATCAATTGACTCTTATCCTTCTCCCGACCAATATCCATAAAACATTGTTTTAAAATTCAAAAATATCAAAAAAAAGTTAACGGCCGTTAAGCAGACCACTGTAGACAAAAACAAAAAGTTGAATTTGGGACCACTGGATGGAATAAACAGAGTTGAGATTATTTTCGGCCAATATGTGTTAGTTGTGATTATTTTAGGCCAATTTGCCCATAAAATATTCAGTTGTGCTTTATGTAAACACAAATCATATGTGAATTGATCAACAAACTAGTCACAACCAAAGATCAAGAATATGACGAAAAATTAGCTACTTACTTGAAAGGTTAATGCTTTTTGAAGCTCTTTGATGATGACTTCCATTGTTGGACGCTCAGATTGACTTTCTGCCAAACATTGATATGCGATATTTGAAAATGTGTCAAAAGAATCTTGATTGAGTCCCCCATTCAGCATAGAAATTACTTCATCGGTTTCCTTTAATCTTGAATCTACCAATTTCTTCAATGTTCCCGATTTGAAGCTTTCTCGTGCAATTGATGGAAGCCCCATTTCATTATAAGTTTTATCATATGCCAACTTCCCACACATTATTTCAAACATAACTACCCCAAAGGAGTATATATCTGATTTAGTTTTTAACCTACCCGTTCTCTCATACTCTGGGTCCAAGTACACTCTTGTTCCAGCAATAGTGTTCATAACAAGGGTGCTACCTTGTTCATTTATACGCTGTAACTTGGAGAGTCCAAAGTCAGCAATCTTCGCCACCAAATTTTCACCCAATAAAATGTTTGCGCTTTTTATATCGCGATGTATTATCCTTGGTTTGTCCTTTGTGCTTGTGTGTAGATAATTTAATCCATTCGCAATATCAAGACATATTTGTATACGTTGAGCCCAAGTAAAATTATTCATGTTCTCCAAATAATCATCAAGGCTTCCGTTTGAAACATGCTCGTAAACAAGAATCATTTCCGGCCCTTCGTCACAAAAGCCTAGAAGAGAAACTATATTTGGATGCTTACAGTTGCTAAGCATTTCAATTTCTCCAACAAACCCTTGTTCTCCTTGTGTGTCTGCTCTATTAAAGATGCGTTTAATAGCTACGGTTCTGACTGTCTCAGACAATTCACCTTTAATCATCCCTTCAGCTACCAACGAATTTATGCCATTAAAATGCACGAGTTTTGCTTTGTATACCTTAGCGAATCCACCTGACCCAATGAAACATGTTTCGGAAAATTTCTTGGTTGCCAACTCTATATCACTCCATCGAAATCGCAACTTATCCAATTTTTCTTCCTGCAATATTATGTGTTACAAGAAAAGCAGAGTGAGGTAACACATATTAAATTACATATTAACAGATCGAAAAGAAGAGGGATATATATTGCAATCCCATATTACATTACTTGTTAAAAGAAATGTAGAGTGATGCATCTGTATTATATATATTACACGTTAAAAGATTTTTACTTCTAACCTGTTTGAAGTTTTTAGTTACTTAAAGCTAAAATTATATTATATACCTTCCTAATAAGGAAGGTCGGTTGTGGTGGTGGCCAATCATGTAGTGACACGTGGTCCAACCACGTGTTGCCACGTGTCGTGTTTTTTTTACTTTTACGTCTTTACGGTTTTAGTCATCGACTTTTAATAATTGACATTTTAGCCCCTGATGAGTTTTCAATTTTGTTCACTTACTCTACTTTGACTATAAAACTACTTCAACATTCCGAATTTGACTGGGGTATCGTGTTGACTTCTAATTTTTAAATTTATTTGTCTTTTAATGTGTGACATATTACGACATGGTGGCTTGACATACATTACCTGATACTTTTTCTTATCAACGCAATGATAAAGTCACATACGCAAGATCCGAACGCCTGACCAGACCACTGCAACGCGCGGCCCGATCTAATATCTAGTTTAATACGAACAGACAATAAAACCCTCAAGTGGTTAATATACACCTTATCTCTACCAAGTTATAGTGTCGCCTCTGGGATTTAAAACATGTCATGATATGGAACTTGGAAGGTACCAACCCCATATAGTGTCGCCTCACGACTTTTGTTGGACGTGAAGGTGTAGTCTAATATTATCATTTATCAGCACTAGGTTAGATACACATGTAATATACGAAATAATTGATAATTAAGATAAGACATTTTAAATTGATTTGTTAATCTTTCTTATAATATTGGAAAAATGCGTTTTTCCTAGGTGCATGATTTTAGCACTTTTTACTAGGTGGCGTGATTTTAGCACATTTTTCCTAGGTGACATGATTTTAGAGCATCTCTCGTATATATTTAGTTTAACCTTATTTTTTTAAATATAACTTTATTATGAAAAAAATATAGCAAGTCGGCTTCCTCAATCGCTAACTTTTTCGTTGTATCCCGTTTTAGTTTTCAAAAATTGAAATTTTAGTTTAGTTTTTCCCTTCCAGTTCATTGTGTTAAATCATCGGTACCATTGTTCTCAATTACATTTCTGTCGAAGCATTGCAATACCACCACCTCAAGTAATCATCGTCAACCATGCTGGCTCCTTCGGGTGCTTTTATTGTTTATGTTAAATCGTTATTTTTGGGTTTTTAGGGGTTTAGTTTTGATTATTCATGATTTGTTTTCACTGAAGTTATGTGTTTATAATATTGTGAATGCCAAGGATGTTAAAGCATAGAGTAAATTACGGTTTTCGTCCTTGTGGTTTGGGCTTTGTAACGGTTTTCATCCAAAACTTAAAAAATGCTCAATATAACCATTGTGGTTTCATATTTGTCCCAAATAGATCCAAACCTCTAACACCGTCAAGTTTAACCGTTACTCAGCCCTCATTTGCATCTCACATTAGGGGCATTTTTGTCATTTAACTCCACCATTTGCATATATCAACAAAGAAACCTAATCAAATGGTGGGGTTAAATGACAAAAATGCCCCTCACGGGAGAGGCAAGTGAGGGCTTAGTAACGGTTAAACTTGACGGTGTTAGAGGTTTGGATCTATTTGGGACAAATATGAAACCACAATGGTTATATTGAGCATTTTTTAAGTTTTGGATGAAAACCGTTACAAAGCCCAAACCACAAGGACGAAAACCGTAATTTACTCTAAAGCATAAGATATTACATCGGCTGACAATGCAACATATGTATTTACAAAGTCATTGCCTTGTGCAAGTTTGAAGGGTGTTTGGACTTGCTTGGTATTGGTATTGGTTAAATTGGTTGTCTTTAAGAGTTTAAGGCCAAGGTGGAGATTGTGAAGTATTTGGCTGAAAGTCAACGGAAGTCAACTGGTATGCAAGTCAAAGTTCACAATTTATATTCACTAAAGTCTAGTTTCTTATTCTTTGAGGGTGTTAGTGTAAACTGTCTTTTGAAAGGTTGTTACAAGTTGTTAAAAAAAATTTCAGCAACTTGGGGCTTTTATAAAGATTATGTCAATTGTTCGATTAGAGTAGTTGTTCATTTCTTCATTAATCATTTCCATTGTAATCGTCCTGTAAACTTGAATAAACAAGATTGGTAGTGAGTGTTCATTAGGTGTTGTTCTTGAGTGAATTGTTTCACTAGCGTTCGTTATTTTGATAAAATACAGTTAATTAAGCACTCAGCTTAATTTGTTACTATTGCAAAAGAGACATGAATGAAGTTATCTTACCTTCAAGTAATTGGATACAGTACCTTCACCTTCAGCGATTGAATGTTCCTATGATATGAATAATCACAATAATGAGGATTAAATTGATAAAATTACAAGCTATTATAATTACCAAAAAAAAAGATGAAAGACAGAAGAAGAAAAATGAAGAGATTGGTGGTGTTACATGTTTATGTTGAAGTTCCAATGCACGCTCAAGTCGTAAGAGAACTTGATTCATATTTAGACGTTCTGATCGCTCCTCTTTCAAGCAACAATACGCTGTTTTAGCGAAGATTTTGAGTGATTCCAAGTTCATTTGCTTTCGAAGATTGGTATCTATAGACTCATCTAGTTTTCCATTTTCATATCGTGATCTAGCCAACTCAGCAAAATACCAATTATCATCGTTTTGAACGAATGCTTCCGTCCCAAACAAGACTTCAAACAACAAGACACCAAAAGAGAACACGTCTGACTTATGACTCAAACCTCCGGTTTTTTCATATGCAGGGTCCATATATTGTAATGAACCATAATATACATCAGTAGGGTGCAGCTGATGTTTTTTAGCTCTAACAGCAAATGCAAAACCATTTAACTTAGGTTCCCATTTGTCATCTAGTAAAACTTTACAACTTTTAATGTTACCATGTATGATACAATGGTCTTCTTCTGCATCAAAATGAAGGTAAGTCAATGCACGTGCAACACCGACACATATATGCAATCTTTGCATCCAAGTGAGGGTTGGGGCACTTAGATGTTTATTGAGACTCTCATTGGCCTCATGCTTGATTACAATGACTCCCTCTTCATCCGGCGTGTAAGAAAGTTTAAGAACAGAAACGATATTTTCATGGTTGAGATTTTTTAAAATAACAAGCTCGTTGTCCGCAAGCCTTTTTTGCAGACCTATTCGCACGACAGTATTGATCGTCTCTCTTGATTGATCAGAACAAAAGCTTTTTCCTTTGTAAACCTTAAAGGAGTTACCTTGTGTGATGAAATTTTCATCAGCAAAGTTGTTGGTGTCAATAACTATCTCTTCAAATTCGACATGTAAAGAATAGAGATAGTCAATAAAGGACATGTCAGCTTTGTCTTTGGAAGATGAAGCCATGATGTATGTTTGTGTAATTGATCGATCAAAGTCACTGAAACCAAAAAAATTAACAAGCTGGTAAGAAACATACACAACTACAAAGTCTCATTAGTTTTTATAACAGATAAAACATGACGATATTAGACTTCATTAAATGAGGTTCGGTAAATAATTTTCATGGGTTGACTTGAAGAAGAATTAACTAATAACAATTAGTTTGTTATTAGGACTCTATCTAGCATGAATTAACTAGTTTAACTAGTATTTGAGTTTAATTAGTTTAATAACAAGTATGTTTAGAATTGTGTGATTATATAAACACATCTAGGAGCCTTCGATTTATGTATCCAGAGAGAAAGCTTGTAAGTCAAAATTAATTAAATTAAAGTGTCTTTGTTTACTAATTATATCTGGTTCTCCCAAAACGTTGACTCCAAGATTTATAAACTTACTTTTTTTTTCGATTTATAAACTTACTTAGAGATCATATTATATATATGTGTTGCTTCAAGTGAAAAAAAAGTGAAATTCTCAAAATGTCCACTATGACTAGATTTTGCCATAAAATGTCTCATTTGAATTTTTTTTCCCAAATGTCCACTCGATCATTAAAAGGCGTTGAACATTTACAATAAAGCCAACCGCCTTCAGAAATCAATTACACACGAGACGACACGTGTTCATAAAGTTACTTGAGTATTGTTTTACAAACAAAAGTCGTCCGACTACATGTCCACTCATTTAAAGGCACTGGCGCCTTTATAATAAAGCCAACCGTCTTCAGAAACCAACCACACATGAGATGACATGTGTCCATAAAGTTACTGCTTGAGTATTATTTTTTACATACAAAAGTCGTCCGTTTTTGTAAGCTACTCAAGGTACAAAAGTCAGACAACTATTGTCTGTAGTCGGACGAATTTCAATGAGTGAATATTTTGGGAACCAAAAGTCAAATGAGACACTAAAACTTAATTAAATACTCTAGTTATTTTTCAGTAGTTAGAATTACCTAAAAAACCTTATTGCAAATTGTAACACTTGTTTCCACCGGTCACAACCACAAATTGTTACTCCCTCCGTCCCATTAGAAGTGTCCATATTGCCTCTTTTAGTTGTCCCACTTAAAGTGTCCACTTTTAAAATTTATTGATAAACTTCCAAATTTGCCCTTAATAACATAAAACAAACAATAGGATGGACCCACAATAATATTTATTGTCAAGGGTATTATTGTCAAATAACAAACAAAAATACCAATCATTTATTGTGCCTAAAACTTTGTGTTTTTCAAACTAAGACTATTCTAATGGGACGGAGGGAGTATTACTTATTATAAGATCCGAATCAAAATTTCAACATATATATGTCAATTAAGTTAAGAAACATCCAAGCACTAAAACATCTAAGTCAAGATCTCAATCAGGCAACATCATTCTATATTTCTAGAACCAATCGTTGACCAAAAAAAATCAAGAAAAATGTTAATTTTGGACTCATATATATAACTACATACATTTGGGTTTTGAACATGATAAATCAATAATCCAAGTCACCAAAATGCATGGGTTTTAAATCCAGAAATTCAACGGAATGAGATACCAACCCGCAACCATACCCAGTAAATCCCGCTTATAACAAAGCTAACAGAAGACACAAGAAATGAAAATTACTAACCTTTAGTACGTACTTGAGACTAGAACTGATCGACACGATGATGTGGCAGTTGCCGTTGCTGGAAATTCAACTTAATTGACAAGGTTTTTAGAGAGGGAGACAGTTGATGGCCGGTATATATATATTGTTTTATGAGGTTTTGAAGGTCTTCTTAATAAATAGGGGGCACATGGTTTTGTGCTTTTTTTCATATAAATAAATTGGATTAACTGGACGTACTATTTAAAAGTTTTATTATAATCCAAATTGTTTACTATATATTATAAATTATTAAGATCATTATATGTGTTACGATTATGACATTAACATGTGATAACCATACGTTTCGACATGATATGGTTGTGATTTCGTTAAATGTGTTATATTTGTAAAGATAACGTCGTTAGGCAATTGAAAGAAATAAAAAAAACAACCCCAGTTACAAAAAACAGTAAAAAGATGATAATACTTCGAATAATCTGAGTCATGATACAAACAATAATATGTAAGAAAATGATTATAAAACTTCGAATATTGTTAATGTTATATAAGAAAATTATGATTATTATGGAAAAGAACACGTTTTGTTAGAATGTAATATATACTAAAGTAAGTAGGAAAAAACATTAAATATACATCATTTTTTTAATATTGTATGTGTATGGCAAAAGAAATTTAGTTTTTTTTGGATGCTCCTAATTTTATTAGGCTAGATCCATCACTCGTAATCTATACCTTCTAATAAAAGAGAGTTTTGAAGGACACGTGTCATTCATTGGAGAGGGTGTTGGAGCATTTTCCCGCTCAAAACCAAAAATCTTCTCTTTTGACCTATGTATGGAAATAAATCGATAACATTAAATCACCCATATTTTTCTCTTCAAAAGTTTCAATCTACCTTATTTGCATCCCAAAAATCATTGTGAAAACGGGAAACAAACAACTTAAACAAACAAATTATCGCAATTTACGACCTAAACCCATGCATGCCGACCCATACGCTCGACCCGGTACATATGAGTGTCGCCGTGAATTTTGCCGATATATATCATTAAGATTATTTGTAGGTATGTTTTTCTTAATCTTTTTATAAAGTATTTGGTAGGATAAGACACACAGTTTAAAAGCGTCGTGATATCTACTGTGGGTAGTTTAAATCTATTTTCTTCAAGTCTAAAATTAGAGTTTTAATGCAATTTGTGTTTTTATTTTCATATATTTTTTTCATGTAATGTTAGTTTATTTTTAAGTGTCACTATTTTTATAATGTTGTAGAATTGTGTTTTTATGTTTCTACCCGTGTAACCTACGCGGTTTAATCTAGTCGCTTATATATGAGTATGATATAAGCAGGCATAATCCCGGTTGTTTTAAATCTATAATAGATGATGGCATGGGTCTAGCTTTTTTATTGATGGAAGTTATATATTATATATACTAGGTTAACACCCGTGTGTTTACACGGAGTTGAACGATAAAAATATATATATATATATATATATATATATATATATATATATATATAATCATATATCAATATACTTGGTTAACACCCATTTGCATGCATGAAAATAATGTTTGTCATTGTTTAGTAATTTTGGATGGATATCAAATCCTTAGCCATTAAAATGAGGATGAATATGGTGGTGACACGTGGCGCAGTGTGGTGAGATGGGTTAGCGATTTATTAGAAGAGGAGATTTTCAACGAGCTCTAAATCTATTCTTTTAGGGTGCTACTATATACACCCCTCTTTCCTATCTTTTTTACTTGTTACACCCCATCCCTAAAGTTTAAAAAAAATACAATTTTAATATTTTTTTTACAAAACTATATTTTCTTCTTAAATTAAGATTTCATTTGTTATAATGTTATATTAAACTATTGCATTTAGTTGGTGAGTACCGACTAGAGGCGTTCAAACAAACCGAAAACTAAAAATAATCGAATAAATCGTATCCATAACCTAAAAAAACGAACCGAATTGCAAATTTGGTTTTTGGTTCGGTTACTAACCGTATCCGAATTGTGAATTCGGTTATCGGTTACAAAAAATATGGTTTATTCGGTTCGGTATTCTGAATAAACCGTATAATAATCGGATAAACGGACCGAATAAACCTGCTAAAGCAGTTAAATTCTATTTGGTTAGGCCAAATTGAAAGATTTGACGACTGAATAAATCTACTAAAGCAGTTGAATTCAGTTAGATCAAGCCAAAAAATTGATTTTACGACCAAACAAAAAGATTTTAAAACCGAATAAACCACACCGATCAAACCGTTAACCGAACCATTGAATACTCACGCAAACAATTTTTATGTGCACATGTTATTACTTTCGTTTTGAAACACTTTATTTTAACGAATAAGGATAATAAAAGTTTAGAAATAATTTTTGACAAATTTCAAAATAAAAGTTAAAAAAAGGGTGTGACAAATATATAAAGGGGATGTGTATAGACACACCCTTCTTTTATTATTAAAAGAATCGAAGAGTTTAAATCTTATTATTCATAGAGCGAGTTTAATGATGAACTGGAGCACCTAAACTATTTATATACATACGAGTCTCTGTCTTTTTTCATTCTTTATCATTAGTAAAAGTGTGAAACCGAGTAATCGATTTATTATAATTATAAATACTTTTTAAAGACTAATTAAGTCTATTATAAATACTTTTTAAATACTAAGCATAATCGCTCCAATTGAAGTCAATTTATAAAAAATATAAACCCCGTTTGTTTTTTAAGAGATTTAAGTCTGAATCTAAATACCATATCTGAATGTTAAGAGGTGGTTCAAATGTCTGAAATCTGAATCATTAAGAGGTGGAGGCTAGAGACGAACCTCTAGTCGTCGGAGATGGAGCCTAGTCTCCGGGTTAGAAGTTAATGGAGGCCGGAGACAAACGTATGTTTTTTTTTGTTAAGAGGTTTTCAGACCCACTAAAAGCTCTTACTGGCTCAGATGCTATTAAGACGCTGAACCTCTTAATGCATAAAAAAACAAACAGCCCCACGTCTGATTACGTCTGACCGAATCAGACGTTTTCCTCTATTCAGAGAAAAGAGACAAAAACAAACAGGGCCATAGTCTCTCTCCAATTGAGTCATCAAGTTATAAAAAAAGGAGTAATTTACATTTTGTATACTTGAGTTTTTCAAAATCTAACTATTTGAACCCTAAACTTTAAATCCGTTTGTTTGAACCCTGAGTTTTCAATTTTGCTTCCTTTTGTATACTTATGACTAACGGAGTTAAGTTTTTTCGTTAGTTTTAAATGAAATGACCAAATTACCCTTAATATTTTATTTAAGAAACAACTTAAATACAAAAGGACCCACCACTTCATCTTCTACCTCTCACACCCATATATATATATATATATCTATACTATATATAAAGCAGATTGAAGGGGCAATTTAAGATACCATAAATGTTGACCAGGTACTGCTATTTAATGCATAGTGTACAACCACTTTTAGGGGTAGTTAGGTCTTTTTGTCCCTAAGTTAAAAATCGCCATCTTTCACGTTTACTATACATGAATTATGGGGCTTCAAAATTTGAAATTCCCCCTTCCTCGCTAACAAGTTCTCTGGTTAACCCTTTGGCCTCTCTTTCATTTCGTCGTTTTTAACCAAATCCACCGCCGACGTCTTTCGATTCAACCAGATCTTCGTCTCCCTCTCGGTCAATTGATTCAGACTGCTCAAAGAGAGCGAGAGGGCTTGGAAAATCAATTCTTCCTGTGATTTCTTCATCAGGTAATGTTAATCTCTGCCTATTTCTAGATTGATTTCTTCATCCGGGGTTTTTTCTATTTTAACGGTCAAATCGATTTGCAAAGGTTGTGAACAAATATTTAAAGACTAATCATCTTGCAGTCTCCTACCTATTATCATCGTTGTTCGTTGTCATAGGAGTGGCTGATCTATGGTCTCTTCGGAAATCTTAAAGGTGTGTATATCTATTAATATGAACTATAGATTCGTAGGCATCAGTGTTATCTTTTTTTTTGCTTTACTTTATATAGCCTCGGATGAGGATGATGAATTTTGTTCAAGCACTATTTACATATCCACTAACTAGAATTTTAATTATGTCGACCATCATCAAACAACCGTAAGATTGGTTTCACATACTACAACTTGATCTATTTCACCTTTTCCAATTTCAACTTTCTTCATCAGCTCTTCTTTCACCATTCTTTGCTTGATTTCTTCAGTTAGACATTTATAGAGTCCACTTATGTCAAATTGCAACCTGAAAATACTTATTGAACAACTTCAGTTCACACTTCTATTTAGGAAGAACATTATATTTTCCATTGGGTATTAATTTTCAGCATGCAATCATTAATCGTCTAAAATGTGTGTTTGGTGGTTTTTATTTGGTCTAATTTGCAGGTTTATTGAAGGTGTATGTGTACAAATTTGTTTAATTAGGTAGATTTTCATGCATTGGTAAAGCACAACTCATGAATTGCAACATACTACTTTTTATATTTTTGTTTTATATAATGGTTTTGTGTTTTTAATTGTTATATGCTAACATAACAAACATAATTCTACTTGTAGCCAATGTTCAGATCCTATATGATTACTATGGAGTTAGAGCTATTTAGGTATTTCTAATCCTTTGTTTGTTATCACTTAAGGATTTTTTTTGTGCATTTAGTGGGAACATTATGGATTCATCCGTTGATGCCTAATGTAAATGAGTTAGTTTCTTTGAGTAAATGGGTTGATCAACAAATATATTAATATTTCTCTTTTAACTGTCAGGTACTTGCAAGTACATGAACAATGAAGCTTTCTCCTCCTCCTATGATTCTATTAAAGATTGCATTGAAATGGATTTCCAATAGACTTGAAATGTAGACGCTTCTATGGTAATATTGTTATGCTTCCTTTCTTTTTCTGTCCAATCTTGCAAAAATAAAGTCTATAGACTTACGTTTGGATTTAATGACAGTTCATAATGTTTTTTTAGTAAGTGCTCATATGTAAATACCAAAAGAAACATTGTATTGTACTTCCTTTTCTCAAGTCCCTTTCTTTATGTACAGAAGTGTTGTCATTTTGCATTTAGCTAGATGATGAGATATATTAAACAATATAAATATGAATATCCTGTCAATTACGTAAATATGTGTGTTCACTATGTAGCTTTCAATCTTGTACTCACTAAGCTTGCAACTTTCTGTTTTGAATTATTATCGATTTGTTTACTTCAATAGTGCAAACCAGTATTGATGACATTTGACCTAAATGTTCATCAAGCATTGCATCTAATTTCAAGCTTGCATCTTATGTCAGGTTTGTTGTAGTAATTTTGGCTTTCACTTTTGATTCATTTAATATGAAAACCGAGTAATATTGATCATAGAAAACCAGATATGGTTTGTACAATTAATAGATGCATGGAGCGTGGGCTTTATCACTATGCATAAATGTCATAAACTGGTTTATTGGTATGTGATCAAAAGGGACTGAGAGGTGTTGTTTGCAAAATAAGTAAAGATGAAATGTTAAATATGCTATTGACTTTTATTTTCTCATCTAGAGGCAAAAAAAAACTCTATATGACCAACATCCATATTTGAATGCAAGCATTTTGTTTTTTTACAAAGTGGAAATTCTTACTTCTTACTATTTGAATAACTTTCTTTCAAAAAGTCCATAGCAAAACATGATGATTAAAGTATGCATGATATTGATTAATGATTATCATTATCATTGTTGGGGAGTCTTATAGTTGAATAAAATAATGAACTGCATATAATAAGGTATTTGAAACTGGAGGGAAGTTTATTGGGTCAATTTTCGTCCAGCAGACATATGGATATTGAAATTGGTGGCAACAAGACTTTTGTTGAATCTCATATTGAATATCTACATGCTATTAGAATAATTACAACTTGTTTAACAATGGTGTTATAAATGTCCATTAGTTACAGATTATAATCTTCAAATGGAATATATAGGTTGTGATTCCAACCATCTTTTACGGAACAAAAAATGTTTAGTCTTTCTTTATAATTTTTGACATATACATGCAGAGTTCATGGCTGCTCCTTGGTATTGCACTGCAGTTCTCTTGTGAGGTATTGAAAATCCCTTTTAAACTTTGATATTTTACATATAACATAATTTAAGAGTTATTCAAGCAATCAACTGTCTTTTATAGGTATTGTTTGCTGAATCATTTATTATGAATTTGGCAGGTATACTTTTTTTTACTATATAATATTGATTTTTACCTTCACATTAACAAACTTGAATATGTTTCATTTCATTCTTTACACACTAATGTTATTGCACAATGAGCAGTTACCTTACCCGAAGAGCTTGAGTGAAAACTTATGCATGAAACACATCCTTCACATGATAAGGTATATATTTAAGCCATAAGAAGTTATGATAGTATATTATGTTCCTTATTAAGATAATGTGATATACAAATTTTGGTTCATCTTTCTTTCATCCATAAACAAAGATTTGACTATTTCATTCACTCTTTCTTTTCTGCAAATAGTATAGTATATAATCAATTAATCGACATTTTTTTAATACAAAAAACAACCACTAGGTGGAGGCTTTAATATCAACATAAACATCTTAAAACACTTTATTATAGACTGGATAAAGGGATAAACGATATGGTTCATCTAGCATGAGGCTAATTACGCAGGGCTTTTAAGAGTAGTACAACACAATAATTTTTATTGATTTGTGGGGGTGTAAGTCTACATTATCAAGTTGATTCTAGGGCTCTTCGTCTGATGGAACAGTGAACATCAGTGATATCTTCTCTGATAATTACTAGCATTGTGCTCTATATGCTATTTATTTTATGCATTGTTGCCTCTGTTTTAAGTTTCAGTGGCATCATAATGTTTGATGTTATGTCTCTAGCCTTAATCAAGGTTTCCATTTGATTTGAATATTTCATAGATGCAGCTTTCTCCAACATCTTTTAATGAGATGTTATGATGCAACCATAAAAACTGCTCTATATGACTATTGGTGGGTAGCGACCAAGAAATACTCTTTAAATACTATTCTTAAACTAAGTGTTCTAACGTTGCTAATTTAAAAAGATTTGTGAATTTGCTGTAGATGGTATCACCCCAAGGGAAAAAGTGAATCAGCAGCACGATAGACGGTTTAGAGAGGGCTGAGTAGACAAAGATGCAGCAGATATGGTATGTATTTTGCATGATCATTCCGGGTTTTTCCCTTTTGGATTGTGTGTTGACTAACCTGTCTGAATTCGGGTTCTAGCCAGCCAAGGAAGAGAGGTTAAGGTCGGACTTTGGGAGAGAAGGCAGAACACTTTCTCGCAAACTAGATATAGAAGATGAAGTTGGGTAACACTTCCTCTAAATATTTACACTAAATAAAGGTGCACTCTTGATCATTTTTCATGTGTAATTGCTTAATTAGAGTGCACATAGTTGTTAATGTCTACACTCTACAGAAGGTACCCACCCTTTTTTCCGTCAATCAAATTTTATGAGTTTAGTTGACTTGTAATATTTATTGTTCGGTAAGTTTTCAGAAAGAAGTACACTTACATTTTGCTTTACATAAGTTTCACTCGACGTGCGCTTTGAAGTTGTCAATTTTGGCCTGAATTCAGTTGACTTTCTAATCTGCATTGTTCAGCTTTTAATTTTTCCAAAAAATGTTCGCTTACATTTTGCTTTACATAAGTTTGACTTGACAAGCACTTGGAAGTGGCCAATTTTGGCCTTAACTCGATTTTTTCCATTCCCCAACTTGCCTAAAATAATTATTTACTCGGATCTGACAGCCAAACTTAAAAGAGCCTTAAGTTATTACATTTACATAAATCCATTGTTTTTAAATAGGAACATGCTTTTAAGACTAACTAATATTGCATTTGTATCCGGTGTATTTGGGATGTAGATTTTGAGTAGATGTAGATTTGTGGGTAGTTTTATTGTAATAGCAGTTGGTTTTGGATTTCTTGAGTTAGAGGATGTAATACTTGTTGCATAGTGGGGGTGTAACTCCAAATCTGAGGGCAATTAGATTGTTTTTCTCTTTGGTTGAAGTTTTAGATGTGAAAGCTTGGCATAAGACACAAAAGGAAGAAAGCTACAGTGCGTCAACTGAGAATAGTGAAGATGATGATTTATTTGATGATGACTTTCCTGATACACCAAATGCATTTGCTGGATAGGATGCAAGCCAATTTTCTTTGTATTTCAATTAAATGATGAGAACTTTTAGTTTCAGTTTGAACTTATTTTTTTAAATTTAGGTTTGTTTGGTTATGTTTTGTTTGAAAATGTTTAGTTCATAATTTAAATATATGTGTTTGATACTTTAAACGTTGTAGGGTTAATTTCTTTTGTTGGTTTACAAGTGCGTTTGTTATTTAACGTTAACTAATTTGTTATTAGCAAGTTAACTGTAGGTACCTTTTTAGATAGATTTGTTTCACACATGTTTAGAGTGCAAAGAAAAATGGCTTCATCCTTTTAACAAAAATGAGCGATGGCCCCACCTATAGTCATCACTAAGATGATAAAGGTTCAGAAAAACAAACTTATACACTTTAGTAAAAAAAAATTACGCGGATAACAAAACACTCATAAACAAGTATCACTAACAATGTCGTTCCCGCTGCATCGCGCGGGTCCCTTCTAGTATATATATATATATATATATCATCTATGTAATAATCTCATCACCTGATATTCATCTCTTTCCTCTCTATAACAATCACCGGCAGCTAAGCCCAAATCATCACCATTACCTGTCAACGGCGACCAAACATTATGTATAAACCTGTGCTCTAACTCTAAACAGCCCACCACTTGATGTTTTAAACATATAAGCTAACAAAATTACACAGAGCAACATTCAGATTTAAAAAAGGTCAATATCTCAACTAACCTAGGGTTTGAAATTAATGTAAAAGGAACCTTACTATATTGAAAGGAAAAAAAGTTGGTGTTGACAAAGCGAGAAGCTTTTTCGGCCACCGTGACCATCGTAAACGCCAACATAAGTAGCAGAAGGGAAATTGTAGACGTGGCTTTGGCCTTCCAGTCTACAACCTGCCTGAACAACGGCGATTGAGAAGTCGTTGGATTTATTCAAAAGATGTAAGAACTTAAAGAGTGCACACTAGTTAGGTTATGTTGATTAATCAAATCCCCACAAAAGCAAACACATAAGCACACTTTTTAGATAGCATCATATTACTTTCCATGTGATAATTCTACAAATATGCAAACTGTAACCAGCTTTAAATCTGGTTTATATAACAAAATCTAACAGCTTTGTTTTAAAACAACCAAGGCTGCAGCCGGTGATTGTTATTTTGAGGAGAGAGATGAATATGGGTGTGAGAGGTTGAAGATGAAGTGGTGGTGATGATTGTGGTTTAGGTGCTGAGATTATTACAGAGATGATATATATATATATATATATATATATATGGATGTGAGAGGTAGAAGATGAAATGGTGGGTCTTTTTGTATTTAAGTTGTTTCTTAAATAAAATGTTAAGGGTAATCTGGTCATTTCATTTAAAACTAACGAAAAACTTAACTCTGTTAGTCATAAGTATATAAAAGGAAGCAAAATTGAAAACTCAGGGTTCAAACAAACGAATTTAAAGTTTAAGGTTCAAATAGTTAGATTTTGAAAAACTCAAGTATACAAAATGTAATTTACTCTAAAAAAGGCTTTCATATGCAATAGTCTCTTTCTTATGATATTATAACACAAATATTATTGAATGGTGCAAAAACAAATAGGGCCATTGTCTCTCTCCAATTGAGTCATTAAGTTATAAAAAAAGGCTTTCATATGCAATAGTCTCTTTCTTATGATATTATAACACAAATATTATTGAATGGTGCAAGTTTTTTTAACTTAACCGCAATCTAAATATACTTAAAATCTACTCACAACGAGTTTAAAAGCTCTACTATATTGAAAAAAAAAATCATGCAAACGCCGTGAATATCATTGGGGCAAACCACTTTGATTGATTGAGTGATTGATATAAGTATACAAAACAAAGCTCATAATGGAATGACTTACGACGAACAAGAGATTATTTGTTTTACCTTTAAATAGTTTAATTCAGTGATCAATCATTCAGCATTCAATATTACACGGTTAAATAATCGAGTAAATTTTATTTTTTCTCCGTGTCGTTTGGTCAAAGTAATTGAGTAAATTTCGTTTTAGCCTGATATTGCACTTGATGTGTAATGCTAATTGTTGTCGTAGAATTGAAGTTCAATTGCCCCACTAAATCTGCATGTATTGATGTAAAACTTTTGGTGCATGTTTATGTTGTCTCGTAAATTTGATGGTGTGGTAAGATATGAGAAAAATTCACATTCATACATTAGAAAAAAACGAATATGCATGGTTATATATATTTTTGAATGGTGTTTAAAACTACGTCAATGATCTCAAACTCTTAATTACCATGTGCTTTGTTGTTATTGATATTCATATCCATGACCGACCCGATGATTCCGTCATCGGGTGGGGTGTTACAGAAGGGGGTTACAGGTCCTTATATAAATTATAGAATTACCGGCATCATCTAGTTAAATAAAACCATTTGCAACTTCTAATATGGTGTGGTGATAATAGGCTTAAAAGCTTCAAAAGAGACTCAAGTTTAATTTCAATAGCACTACTTTGAAAGGGCATTAGGGGAAATGAAGGAAAACATGTGACAACAAAAGTTCGATCTCTAAACCAAACAGGTTTTACCGTCAGCTTGCTGTCGTGACTGCATGTGGCGGTTTAGTGAGTTTTTCCCGAATTAAAGTCGGGCAGTAGATAAGGTCAGACTTTTCTTGCTCTGAGACATCTTGAAAAGAGAAATCCAATACCAAAATAGAAATGTTTGAAATTGCTCCTTGACCCAAGAAAGGAACGAACGGGATTCGGAGCTTGCTGACCCTTATACACAGATGGGGATATAGAGAAAATGGTTATTCCTACATCACAACCTAACAACAATGTCTTTGAGTATAAGGTCACATTTTGTCATTGGATTATTAAGAGTAGCCGGACATAATTTATTTGTTTAGGTATAAAAAAACGTTTGACTTTTGTTAGCTTATACATTTCTAACTCATTTAGTAATTTCTTATAGGATTAACTGTTTTCTATTTCAACTGAAACAATTTGTTAGTACATTTACAAGGTTATAGATCCGAAATGAATTTTGTCAAGAAAGAATAAAAAATAAATAATATGATGTTTTTTTTTATAAAGCCACTTGTCCTTTTACATATTTAAGAATTTTTTTTTAAATAATCTCATTCCAAATTTAAAATTGCAATTAGGTGTTTTTCTAATCATAAAATACTAGTGGGCCTAATCACATGCAACTCACAATGTGATTGCATTAATTTCATGAAGCTAAGAGCACGTACTTACATACAAAGGATATATTTTATTCTATATAATTCTATAACCGAGTTTCATATATTTTTATGGACCGATTATAGATGATCGTGAGTAAAAAAGAGGTAAAATATAAAAAAATATTATTATGAATTTAATCGAAGAGTTAAGAGTTGTAATCCACTGGATCCATTTAGCGATAAAGTTGAAGTATTAGGTTCTATACTCACATGAAACAAGAGAAAATGAGCATAAATATATAAGTAGAATAAAAAGATTTGTTAAAAAAAAAGACAAGAGTTGTAAAACTATAACTAAATACACTTTTATAGGAAGTTGACCAGCCTAATAATTCTTTATAGAATTTAATATAACTATAAATATTTTTTAACTCCATAAAACTATATATGACACTCTTAACTATATAAAGCTTCAAGCTTATATAGTTATTATTGTGGTTTTTTAGATTTTTAATAAGGGTTTTATATTTTAATACTCATACTGTCACTTTCAACTAAAATCTTCACTCTTAGTTATGAGTATTAGCAGTTGTCACTTTCGTCGTTAGAAAACACTAACTTCGTTAGTATTTATGTAAAAGATGTTACCTTGGTAAGTTAAGGGGAAAAATATATTTGTTTATATATATATCTGTGTGTGTAAGCGTGTGTGCGCGCGTGTTTGCATCCCCCCACTACCGCCCACCACCCATCACTACCACCAACTCTGACGACTTTTAGGTCTCCGATTGGAGTTGGCGATGATGATTGGAGTTGGTGGCGGTGAGATTGGTGGTGGGTGATAAATTTTTTCTTTACAAAAGACAAGATAAAAGAAAAAAAAATATACAATTAAAACGTTAATTTTTTTTAATTTTTTATTAATTTTTAAAGAGGACGACGTTGAGAACGAGGTCTCCAAAATACTTTTTTGAAATTTGATTTATATAGTAAATTATAACTTTTATATATTATTCTCTTTTTATATTATTATGTTATTTTCAAACTTTGTACCAATAACATATTTTATACGTGAACAATTCTCTTTTAATTAACCAACCTTTTTCATCATGAAATTATCAAAAACCCTTTCTAAATAAGCTTCTAAATAATAAGTGATTTTAACCAACCTTTTTTGTGCTTCAAACCATGTAATTTTAACATCCGGTTGAAACAATGTTTTAAACATTTGATTGAGGACCATTCATTGTTTGGAACATCATTTCAAGATAAGTTTCACATAAATTAAGTCGTATTTTCCTACCAATCAAAATCCTCAAGACATCAGTTTGAAATTCAAAAAAAAAACTGACGTTGTTAAGTGCTTTTTAACGTGGGAACTTCTAGGAAATAAGTTAATTAACGTTGATACTTCGACAATAGACAATAATAAAGATTATTTTAAGCTAATTTATCTTCAAAATACTCATAACTTGATCAAATTACCCTCACTTAACTAGAAAAAACTAACATAGTTAACGTTCGGAGTAAAAATTATTATAAAATACAACCTCAAAGTTAGATATTCAGATAAGCTAGAACATAAGGGAAAAAAATAGTAATTTACTCTTTACGATTATTAGAAAAACCTTTTGGTATTGTCACTATTAACCCCTCATCTTTCACCCGTTATTTTTGTTTAACCCTTAAATTTATTGAACACTCGTTATTTCTTCATTAAGTTTTAAACCGCGTCTCGTAACTAAAAAAGAGGTGTTACAGCATGGATATATGACTATTGAATTCACATGCTGTTGCCAAGCAACCATGCCTAAAATACTATTTTGATTTGAAAACTATATTTTTTGCTATTATATATGGGGGAAGGTTACCGTACAAAATGGATTTTGCCTAAGAAGCGTGAGAAGTGATATTTAGACACATTAAAACCGGGTCAAACGAACTCCGATTGAACTCATTCTTGCGGCGTTAGAACCGTGTCGTCAAACCCCCGCCCCCACCACCCAAAACACCTAAAACCCCCCACCCCCACCCCCCAAAAACCTAAATCACCCGACCCGCACCTTCTAAAAACCTAAAAACCACCCACCCACCACCTAAAAAACCTAAAACCCCCCACCTCTACCCCCCAAAAACCTAAACCCCACCCACCCACCCCCTAAAAACCTAAACCCCTCACCCCATCGATATAAAAGCCTAAAATCTAAAAACTAAACCCTAAAAGCTAAATCCCAATGCTAAACCCTAAGGCTAAACCTTAAGGTAAAAACTAAATTTTAAAGCTAAACCCTAAAAGTTAAAACCCTAGAAGCTAAGATGATAAAGCTCGACGAGACGGTTCCAACGCCGCTTGAATGAGCTCAAACGGAGTTCGTTTGACCCAGTTTTGATGTGATTTAAGTCACTTCTCACACTTTTTAGGCAAAATCAATTTTGTATTTGATCTTTCCTCTATTTATGGGTGTATATATAGTTTAAAAGTTAATAAACAAACTATTTTTCAAAAAAGCAATAAAGATAATTAACTCACATTTAACCAAATACTGATTTGATGATTTTGATCATTATAATTAAGTTCTTTTATAAAATGAAACCTGAATATAATATTCATCTTAAATATGTAATAAATATCTTTAACCAAAAAAAGATTTTAAAATTCTTTAACGTTTCATATAAATAAAACCGTACCCAATATAGTCCTTGTGACAATCACTATAATCATATTCTTTAAGCTAACTAGGAAATATGTCTTTTGGAATAGTATCCAAGCAGTTGGAGCACGACGACTCGATCTTCTTCGATAGATCAGTACTTCTTTTGCCAAAACAAGACGTTGAAGAGCATATAGTGTCACATCTAGACGAGCGTTTAAAACATAAACTCCGTGTCAAAAATGAAGCATTGAAAGTTGTTTTAATCCACGAGACGCATAACGGCACTAATACGTACAATGTGAAGTCTTTTTACGCGCTAAACGATTACTATCTCCTAGAAAGCCTTAAAAAGCTCGTGAAGGGTTGTAAGTTAGAAGCGAGTGATACAGTATCGTTTCAACTTAAGGAAGTCGTAGGTAAAGAAGTGCATGTTTATTTCTGGTTCGAAAAGAACTTTATTTTCTCGTTCCAAAACAACTACTAACAAAGCCAGACAATCAAAGATTAGCAAAGGCATGAATTGACATATATATATATATATAGTTCCTTCAAAGGTTATGAGTTTTAAATTTAATAAAAAGATTTGATGTGTAATACATTTGACTTTTAATGTTGCACTTGATGTGTACACTTGTAGTAGAAGCTCATTTGCCCCACTAAAGCTGCTTAATTCATGTCGTATAATTTAAACTTGGGAAAATTAACGAATTAGACAATTTGACTTGACATTTTATCTAAATGGACATAATATTTCAAGCTCATATCTAATGGACATGGACTCTTTTTTGTGAAATATACCAGCTTATGTGTTCGACTTTGAGCCCCCGAATTGTTATGGAATTAGTTGACGATTACTCAACTTTGACTCTTCACTGTCATTTTAGGCGGAACAGATCTACTAATTGTTTGATTCCAGTTATCCGAGTACACCTGAACATTCTAAATTTCTAACCCGTATTAACGTTTAACCTAAAATTCTTCCAAGACGTGTACGTAAAACGATTAATGGCAACTTAAATGGTAACAAATCCAAACACAAGTTGCATGGAATGTTATTTACAAAGACATTTATCATTTATGCATCTAGAAACAAAACCATGTTATCAGAGTTAAACAATCAGATCTTTTGGTCAGAATAGTTAAAATACCTCGACGATCGAGCACCATGACCAAAACCTCACAAGCCGAAACCATTCATACAATGTGGTCATGAAACATATAATATATCATCACAATCTGTATCATATGAAGACCCCATAAAAGCTTTACTGTTAATTTCTCTACCAAATCTTGAAATGTAATGAAGACCCAAAACAAGATCTGTAATTGCTTCTTCACTTTTTTCTTGATCTGCATAATGCAAAGTATTCACCAAAAGCACATTTCCTCCTGAACCCATATTTTGTTTCTCGAAATTCCTCTCAGAATGCCATTTGATCATGTTTTGAGCAAGCGGAACCAACCAATCGAGTGTTTTTTGCATTGATGAACTCCATTCAGATGCAGTATCACGATTATAATCGTCTTTAGAGAAAAGATTAAGTTTTTCTTTAAGTGATTTCTTGATGCGTGTGGTTAACATGTGATATAGATCTTCACGTGATTCGGGGCTAATGAAGTGAGGTGATATAGCTAATCTCTCGATAAATATGATTACGTTTGCGTAATGTAGAGCTAAAGCAGCATCACCAAGTGTCGGTTTTAGATGGTTTTGACCCTTTGACAATCCTTTATGGGAAAAGACTAGAATGTTGACTTTGGGGGAGTCAATGTTGACTTTTGGTGAGTCAAGATCAGATGTCATGCATCCTTTTAAAAGTCCAACTTGAGCCAAACTTCTTGATGTCACTGGTGTTTGTGCCCCGCAAAACACACTCGAAGGATGGTGAACTTCAAGACTCTTTCTTTGTTTGAATCCAAGATTAGACAATGATCTTTGAATTGACTTCTTAGATGGATAATCCGCAAGGGTAGAAATGGAATTACTGCGCACCAAACATCGTCCATCTCGGATACCCTTCACTCCAGGCGACTTGATTTGGGTTGAAATTCCAAAAACGCCCTTAACTCGTTCCACAATTGTGAATAGTGATCTTAGAAGTAATCTGACAATGTAATCATACGTTCGAACCCAAGTAGACATCTCACGCAAGCCATTCACTTCTTCACGTTGCCACATCACCTTTTTTTCAAATTCATTTACTTTCATTTGATTTGAGTCATTATCTTGCAATATTTTTAAACCATTCTCAAGCTCCGATAACACTTCAAGCTCTTCACATAACTGTAAAGTAACCGCAGCAAATCTTTTCATTTTTTTGACCCGTTTCTCCATTTTCTTCAACTTATACTCCCACCCACGCCAACTGACATCAATCTCGATGGGATTATCAAAAATACGATCAAGATTATGATAAACCGGATCAGTGCACCTTTTCCCAAGCCTAGAAACACCTTGTGCAACGCATTTAACGTTGTCAATGATCTCAATTAGTGCAAGCTCCATGAGGTAATCAAAATTATCAGATACTAGATTTCGAGTGCCAAGTGAGTTAGTGAGTTCTTCTTGTAGTCTTGACATTTGTTTCTCACTTAAAACCTGCCATAAATTAGCTAACTTTGTCATCAATCTCACGACTTCAAACGACATGATTCCAATAACCGGTTTCTCAGGGTCTGAAATTGCGGTTTTGCGTGGAGGCTTCCAGATAGAACTAAACCATGATGATTCTTTCATTGTATCGATCCCCATTCTTCAAAATAGTAGGTTTATGTGTATAAACCTATCACTAATCCTGCTATACAAACAATAAGATGTTCTAGTTAGCCAAAATCGTTATAACCTAACAACCAAATAAATAAACGCTATTGTATCAAAATAGTTATAGCCAATAAAAACGTCCACACGAAACTTCACAACCAAAATAAATCTCATCAATCTTAAGATAAAAAAGCCAACTCATTTTCTCTAAAAATATCATATCTTTTAAAACGTCCACACAAAACTTCACAAAAAATCACAGATTTGCCTTGATGATGCAACATGAAATCAAGGAACGAACCCTCACAGTCAATTCGAATCAGAAACAAGAAAACCCACGCCAAATAACTTAACAAATCAACTTTTTTATAATACCAACATGAAGGTTCACAACAAAACATAGATTTGACTTGACAATACAGAGTATTATGTGGTTTTAAACCAAGAAAACTAACTCGACACATAGTATTAATAAACTAAGTACCAAAGCGACACATAGTATTAATATTGACACCACATAGGGTGTTCTATAAGTACTTTCTTTGAGCATATGTTGATCGTTTTAGTAGATTTAAGAGAGATATTTATG
Organism: Tagetes erecta; assembly: GCA_030867185.1. NCBI lineage: Eukaryota > Viridiplantae > Streptophyta > Magnoliopsida > Asterales > Asteraceae > Tagetes > Tagetes erecta. Next base: position 834,390 of record CM061489.1, on the reverse strand, counting down.
AAGCAACTACGTAACAGGATTATTATGAATGGAAGTTTTATCTATGTCGTGAGCTTTATTGTTATCATGTTTTTCATTAACACCCACAAAAACTTCACATAGATTCGACTCGGTTATGCAGCATATAATATGGTCTTAAACAAGAACCCTCAGTCCCGGATCCATATATAACACAAAAGATTGTTTCTTTTTGCAATATACACATGAAACTTCTCAAAAGTTCACAAATTTGAATACAAAAGATCATTTAAATGAATCTTCCTACACGAGCAACTCGAACCAGAAACAAGAAAATTCACTCCAGATTCATTTAAATACAAAAGATCACTTCTTTCTACAATACCCACATGAACTTTAAATACACATCACAGTTTTGACTTGATAATGTGACATGTTTTCTTGATTTAACCTAAAAAACTCAGCAAAACAGCTACGTAGCATAAACAACAAAACACACTCCAGATTCAAATGCTCTTTAATAAAGCAAAAAAATGTTCCCTTTATTAAATCACAAATAAAACCTAAAACAAAGTCACCAATTTGACACAATAATGGCACAAAAAAAAACCTAAAATCAGTGTCAAACTAGAAACATACACTCACTTCAATTTCATTTAATCCTTCAATTGAAGTGACAAAACCTCAACAAATCAACAAGATGCAACAGATCGTTAAACACCCACATTAAATCTCACAAATTTCAAAAGACAAAATTGCATTAGTGCGAAATAGCCTTGACAAATCGATAAAGATCCAAAAGATCGTTTCTTTATAACAAACCCATATGGAATTGAACAACAAATCTTAAAATTGAAGCAAGAAAACTGACCAATGTTGGAAGCAGCATTGAAGGGCCAATAAGAACAATAAGCAGACAGATGATATGAGATGTGATGCGTTTTTATTAACTTTATTTTATGGTTGTGAAGTGAAGAGAAGAGAAGAGAAACGTGAGCGAAGCCAATTCGAAAATAAATGCATCCCAAGTCGGCGAATCCTAGGGACTGATCTGTTTTGCGGATCTTTAGGGGATATGTTCCTCAACAACGTGTTAGTAGGTGTTTCTTGAAAGCTATTTTGGTAGGGGTGTAAACGAACCAAATGTCTGATAAAATGTTCGGAAATTATTTAGTGGGAACTTTAGAAGTTTATTTATGTTCATTTGTGATTGTTAACGTTCGTGTTTTTTGGATGACTATTGTTGCATTGTATGCTAACTTGTTAAGTATTTTAGCAAGGATTATATTTTATTTTTGACATTAAAGATAGTTTTTGTATTTTTAAGCAAAATATATGTTTGTTTGTGTTTGATAGTGTTTATTTAGACCCATTTACAAAGTTTAACAAATAAACACAAACATCTTAAATTTCTTAGCAAACATAAACTTCTGTTTGGTTATGTGTTCTTGAAAAGTTCGTTAATAACTTAAAAACAAACATGAACAGAGCCTCGTTTGGTTCGGTTCGTTTACAACCATAATCTTAACCTCCTGAGGCTCTAGGTTGACACGTCTCTGAAATAAAAACTCTTCGGGGTTGTTTGTTTCACCTCTTAATGGTTTTGTCTAGTGCTGAATCATTCAGCATTTAACATCCAGAGTGTTTGGTTCATTAAAAAAAGTTTTTTAATGGTTTAGTTCAGTGCTGATTGATTAAATGATACAGAGATGCTGAATAAAATTGAATGGAGCACATACCAACTTTACCCTCATCTACGCTTCTACCCCAACCTCCCTTCCATCGATAGAGTCTTTAATGATTCAACACTTAATGATTCAAATTTTTACCAAATAGCGTTTACATTAGTTTGTTATAATCAAACCAAACTTATACCACCCATACATTAGTTCAGATATGGCTCTTAATAATAATTCCATTAAAAACCTATCAAATATGAGATAATCCATAATCAAGGTATTAGTGTTAATAAATTATTATGACTTTAAGGTACCCTTGTTAAATGTTAATTATAATCAAGTTAAATCGAATATTAATTGTTAATAAAGTAATAATCATGAAATATTTTGTAGCATTTTTTTATTCACAAACAACAAGTTGTATGGCACATTTAATTACCATCTTTTATCTTGATGTGATCCGACCAGTTTTGATGTAGTCGGCTGAATGGACTATAACACGATTCATATAAACTTTTTGTATTCGGAAGTGGGTTCGATCTATAGCTTATTCGAAAATGAAAGCTTTTTAACTCATATTAAGCCTTGCTAGATCAAACTTATTAAAAGACGTTATTTTTATTTTTACATAGGTAACTTCTTTCACTCATTAGTTAGTTGGTCACTAACTCATCCAATCATGTTTATTGTTTTCAGAAAAAAAAAAAAAAAAAACTCACCCTAGGTGATTTATTTCATAAGTGGCTAAACCGCTATTTATTTTCTTAATAATTACACGTTTTAATCATTTGTTTGTAATTATGTCATAAATGTTGGTTTCCTACACACAATTAAAAACATATAAACGAATTACTTGATATTTATAATAATAAAAACAAATTTGTATATAGATCATATCATAATTGAAATGACTAGACTACAATTGTGTTCTTGGGACAATCAATCAAAATTTGGTTTTATTATAAAAAAACTAGTTTAGTGCCCGCACTACGTTCGGGAACACAACATTCAAGTGATACTTTTAAGGATATTCATGAACGTTCCAATAAGTTTTGAAACAAAACCGTGGTAAACCGAAACACGAAATATATTTTTAAAAAATTAAATTTTTAGTATAGCAATATTATACTCAAATTAAAGAGAATAAAATGCTCAGTTTTATGGTGTAGTTTATTTTTTTAAAAAAATCCATAAAAAAAGTTATGTATATTTATAAAACACTGAGGTCTTTAATTGTATATTATTATTAATTTTATCCATAATGTTTCATTTTCACACCCTATCAAATATAAACCGACTCATGTACACCCCTTGTAGTAGAGGGTTAAAAGTATAAATACTTTTAAATTTTTTATAATTCTCCAAAATATTACGGGACCAAAAATGTAATTAGTTTTATTATAATATATTTTATATACATATTTTAAATAAAAAAATCATTATTATGAAATAAACTCTCAAATGATGCCACATAAGCCAGAAGCATTAAAATGGTGCCACATAAGCTTTTTTGGTTTTGCTATATTATATAAAGATATACGCGGAAGCTGGGAGCAAATCCACAACTGGTCATAATTTTTAACCTTTGTGAATTTTAACGTTGTGATATATGCTTGGCATCTTATGTTGTATGCATCACCCAATTTTAACAAGTTGCCCATCTTTAAAGTTGTTTTTGAATTTTAACTCACCAATTTCAATATTTAATCTTTTTTCATATACATTTTAAATGCGTAACAACAAAAATATAAAGTTATTTAATAATAACAAAACTAGTCTTAAGTATCGTCAACCTGAAAACCTCATATTTTGTCCCAAGTAGGATTTGAACTATAGACCTTCTCATTTTAATTCTTAAATAAACACACTCAAATATAAACGACATTTTATTTTTAATTAGTTGGCAAACGTAATATTTATTTCCAATTTGTCTTTTAGGTGTAAACAATACTTTCACTCTAAATGACATTGTGTGTGTTGTCCTCTAGGTTGTAAATTCCGGTCGTGTGGATTTAGAATAACATGTTTGTCTTACTTTGTCACAAACTTTTTACTTATCTTCACTTTGGTAGGAAAAATATAAATATTGACTCTTGGGAAAAACATCACTTTGACAGTCATTGATTTTGACTTTTCTTATTTAACGGCAACATTGATTTTGACTAACAAGAGAATAAAACAATTGTATCATAGTTAACATCAAACTCCTTGTCATATACTTCTCATCCGAGTTCTATCACTTTCACAAGTTCTATCATATATTCTTAAATATAATCTACTTGATAACAAAACCCGACCCGAACTACCCAAACCAAATAAACCTGTTGTTATAGGGGCGGGTTTTGGTTAAACTTTCAAACCTTGAAAAACCAAACAACCCGAACCAATTAACCAACGACCGTAGAGGACACCTAAATTGGACCTGGCATCATTTTATGCACTGATGCAGCCAAATTTACAGCTTAGAATTATATGTTTCCTGTACTGGCCCATGTCAAAATAAAATGAAAAAAGAATTGTGGGCCAAAATAAAAGGAAAAATGAAAACAAACCACTGCTCTTGGTCTGAATGAATCAGATTAGTTTGGGCTCACCAGTTTTATTCTTGTTAAGAGCACAAATTATCTTGCAATAATATTCCCAGTCAGGATGAGAAGGCATAATCTCAGGCTCCCCAATTGGGTGATCTTGCACGTACGTTTGTACGTCTTCAGCGTCTGCAAGCCCTTCCAAGAACACTCGTAAGTCACCCTTCGGACCTAATAAAATAATACAGTTCACAAAGTTCACATCTTTGGACCGATTAATAGTGAAAAACATGCCGCCGTATATAGATAAATCTATACATTTACCTAGAAAATCATCTTTCTTGTTTTTAGGATCATAACTCAGAGGATAGATTGCTGTGTTTGGCTGTAAAAAAACACAGACAAACATATGATGACTTGGAGTAAATATTCGTATATGTTTTTAAAAAAATGCTAATTTTGACTCATTACATAGTGTAACAAGTTGGCCTAAAATTACTTCCACCCAAACACGCTCATGGTTTTGGAAATAACGCTTGAGGCATGAAGCTCATAAGGCAATCAAGAAACGCCTCAGGGCCTTTAGGCGGTGCCTCTAGCACATCTGGGTCAAATTTGGTTGAGCTTGGAGTAGAGAAATGAAGAGATTATGAATGGTTTATAATGCAGCTTTTTGCTGCATGTGAGGCTTATTTGATTGTACATATAGCCAGTGGAGACTTTCGAGGCCTAAACACCTACAAACCTCAGGCTTTTTTTAACCAAGAACACGCTTAGCTGCATGGACAAAAAGAGTATAGGCTTGACCACTAAGAAAAGTACCCATTTTAACTTGTTATACAACTTGCCCGACGCATATTTTCATCAAAATCGTATAAACCAGCTAAAAAGGAGCGGTATAAAAACCCGAAGTAGTCAAAGGCATTAGATGCAAAGGGCGAGCCTTGAACCTAGACGCAAGGCACTTAAAAAAAACGAGATTTTTAAGCAAGAAACACAGCATAAACATGCCATTTATAAGAGTTTTAGACATGTTTCAGACTCATTTTGGCTAGAATGTGGCGGTATGATCGCGCCTCACCAGCACCTCTAAGTACTTGTTTTTTGCGCCTTTGACTACATAGTACAAAACTACCCATTTTAGGCAGAGATTTAGCAACTATACTAAACACTATACACATAACTATTGCCGTAAGCAAAATAAAGTCATACAGGATTTAAAAGCGTCTTCTCAGGCGTCGTGATCAACAACGTGTTAGAAGCCGAGTATTCTCCATCACACCACGGTAAATTCGGGTACTTTTTCTCCCATAAATGATTAAGCTCTTTCAAGAACAACGGCTTATCTTTGTTATCCAAACACATGAAACCTGAATCCGTGCAGTGTTCTTGATCCTAACAAGTGTAAACAACATCAAAATTTCTTAAACACAAACAAACTATGAGCTACAATATACAACTCCTATAAAGTTTAAATTTTTTTAACTCACCCAAGTGAACAAAAACTTGTTTTTCAGATCTCCCATCACATTGGTTAAAATTCCTTGCAAGTTTTTCCTGACAGAAAAAGTTCACAAATCCAGTATATATATATATATATACAACTTCCATAAAGTTTAAACTTTTTCTGACTGATAGGACTGTCCAAATAGCTCGCTCGAAATGCCTGGTTATGAAAAGAGCCGAGCCAAGAAAGATTGGTTTGAAAACAAGCTCGGCTCGGTTTAGCTCAACTCAGATTGTTTTAGATTTATTATATTTTATTTTGATATTTAATATCAGTCACTAATATATAAAAGTCACATAAAAAAAATCTTTCATATCATTAGTAACCGACAAATCAGTCTCGCATACTCTAAGCATTTAATGCGGAAAAATAGCGGTTCGCGGCATACTATGTATTAGAGACAACAATCTATCACTAATGGTAAATTTTTTTAGTAAAACCACTCACAAGATAAACTAGGCTCGGTTAAAAACCAAGACGTATTATTTTCAACTTGGTTTTAAATCCGAGCCTAGTTGACTCGGTTCGTGAACGGCCCTATCTCTATTTACTAGAAATGATTCAGTTGACTAACTCTATAGCAGATGACCACAATCCAACATGAAATCGTTGAAAGCAAAACTTCATAAAATCAACACAATAAGGCCTCTTGTAAACTGCATATATATACAATCACTTACTAATTAGTGACCAAAATTAGGGCATATGAATGAACGATTGATATGCAATTATACATATATGATCTGATGCAGTTGTTAACTCACCGAGAAAATTGCCGTAACAAAAATCAGGGCGACGGTTTTTGGAAATGGTTAACTCACGCGAAAGATGTGCTCGATGAACAAGGATGCCACGAAGAGGGATGACAAGGAGCTTTTTTTTGGGAACGATGTTAAGTTGATGTAACGAAATGAGTGTTTGTTTTTCGTCTTTTGGTTGTTCAATGTCACCGGAATTAGTAACCGGAGCATTGGCTCCGGCTTTGTTTTCGTTGTGTTGTGAAGTGGTACAGTGGTCAACGGAAGCAACAGCGTCGGTGTTGACTCCGGCTTGTTTTTGGTGGTGATTAGATGTAACGATGGGGGTTTTGATCCTCCAAACTTTATTAGTTTTAGTTGACGACATTGTTAGTTATGGATCTAGGGCAAGGTTTATCATTTATGTGATGTATTTATTTAATTACTTGTTGATTGATCTGGTTCGTATCAACTACTAACGGTCAACCCGAGGTCTTCAAAATGGGCCATACCAATAATTGTCTGGCATGTGATGTGGCTAAAATAATGGTAGCTTTTTTAAAGCGAATGTTGAACCCTTGTAATGCTCAATGACGAAAGGCTCAAGTAGCTATGCTGACGTGTTGGCCTGTTGGGTATAACTATTATTTGACAAGATGGAAGCCCATTGACCACCTTGAGCCGAAGCCACTACTCTCGTGCGAGTGGTGTGGTAAAACCTGATCGACTCTAGGAATTGAGCACGCTTTCTAAGGGTCGCTCGATCCATTCATCGGCTATTTTTCGTTGGAGCAAATGGCAAACGACGGCTAAAATGGTAGCTATAGAGATGTTTTTAAATATTCACGTAAACTCGGGTCGAGGATACAGAGGAATCCATTGGGAAGATGAGACAAGTACATGAAAACGGCTTGAGTGTAACCAACTTTTGAAAACATAGTCGTCTCAAAGAAACAGCTTTATTATAAGTGAGCTTAATTCCATATATTTATAATTGTAAATCGATTTGAGGGGTTTGAGAATATGGTTCAATGGTACCTAGGTGTGTTATAACGGCGCATTGGTTAAAAAGTTGCGTGTTTAGGTCTCATGGTGAAGAAAAGTGTAGCTTTAAGGGTAATGGTAGATAATATAATAAAACGTTCACATCATAATTAGATAAAACATTTAAACACATACACACAACCCTGGCCCTCACGTGTCTGATATGGCCACACCCTAAACCTTCTCGTCCTTTCACCATGGAGGTGTTGTAGTGTACACAGTTGCACTATGCATACGTGTTCACAACACATGGTCTAAGACCTTTTGTTTCAACCCACCCCCCCCCCCCCCCCAAAACACACGCACAACCATCGCATGCATATTAAAAATCAATTCACTAAAACACTTGAAAATTCCAATTTCCATTACATTCACTTGAAATTCACATTTCTTGTCATTGATACAACGTAAGTTAGAAGCACAAGTTTCCTGTACCCATGTCTGAATTATAAAACCAATAATCTGAGCCAAAAGAGACAACATACTTGTTGGTGTAAAAGACTCATATTAGTTTGGGCTCAACATTTTTTTCCTTGTTAAAAGCACAAATTATCTTGCAATAAAACTCCCAATCAGGATGACAAGGCATAATATCAGGCTCCCCAATTGGGTGATCTTGAACATAAGTTTGCACGTCTTCAGCGTCTGCAAGTCCCTCCAAGAACACTCGTAATTCACCCTTCGGACCTAATTAAAAACATTTCACATATTTAGACCGATTCATCTTCAAGCACACACTGCTATAAAAATATAACCTTTACCTAGAAAATCATCTTTCTTGTTCTCAGGATCATAACTCAGAGGAAAGATTGCTGTATTTGGCTGCAACAAAACACAGTCAAGCATTTAATGTAAATATTTCATATGTTCTAACTTCTAATAGACGTGGTAATTTGGACTCGTTTACATTTGAAGCTAATAATGGTCAAAAAGTGTAGCAACAGACCTTTCATACCTACCCATTTATACACCAACAATACTGGATACACGTAAGTACGTAACTAACATAACTACTCAAGTAAGCGAATGAAAGGAGTATAAAGTCTTACAGGATTTAGAATGGCCTTTTCGGGATATGTGACCAAGAGCGTGTTAGAAGCCGAGTATTCTCCATCATCCCACGGAAGATTTGGATACTTTTTCTCCCATAAATGATTAAGTTCTTTCAAGAACAACCGCTTATCTTTGTTTTCCAAACACATGAAACCTGAATCTGTGCAGTGTTCTTGATCCTAACAACATTAAAAGATAGTATATGAACAATAATAAACATATTCAATATAAGACTATAAAGTTTAAACTCACCCAAGTGAACAAAAACTTGTTTTTCAGATCTCCTATTAAATTCGCTAGAATTCTTTGCAAGTTACGCCTGACAGAAAAATATCGTAAAATCCAGTAAATATATTTGAATCAAATCAATCGACAGAGCGAAGAAAAAAAACTAAACGTTTCACTTCTAGCCGCCTAAAATCCATTTTTCACTAATAGAAACACGTCACGTCACCCTTTTCAACTAAGGTCGGCTACTCCCTAGCCAACCAATAAGTGCTATGGGCCCACAACCTAAATGAACTAAACACTCATGTCCCTAGCCGACTCAATCATTGACTTGGCCGCACAAAATTAACAGACAGCTGACACGTGTCGCGGCTAAATTATAGCAGATAACCTGGCTAAATTTAGTCTAGTGAATGTTTAATTTGGTTTTTTATGTGATAACATCATAACATGTTCAGTTTTGCAAATTTCCCATAAATAAAACAAATACTGTAACAAATGATAATGATGATGAACTAACTCTCTAGTAGATGACCATAATCCAACATGAAATTTCTCAAAGCAAAACTTTAAAAACTCTTCACAATAAGGTCTCTTGTAAACTGCATATACAACAACCAGTTACTAATTAGTGACCAAAATTAAGGCAATTGAATGAACAATATGCAACTATGCGTAATGTTTTTTCTAACTCACCGCGAAAATTGCCGAAACAGTAATCAGGGCGGCGATTTTTCGGCATTGTTTCCGGCCGACTACGATGAGCTCGATGAACAAGGATCCCACGAAGAGGGATCACAAGAAGCTTCTTTTTAGGAACAATGTTAAGTTGATTTAATGAAATGAGTGTTTGTTTTTCGTCTTTTGGTTCTTCATTGTCACTGGAAGAAGCTACCGGAGTGACGTTTCCGGCTTCTTTTTCGTTGTCTTGTGAGCTTGTACACCGGTGATCGGAAGCAACAGCTACGGTGTTGATTTCGGCTTGTTTTTGTTTGATCTTCCAAATTTTTGGTGCCATCAATGTAGATTGTAGGGTATGGTTTAGCTCAAATTATTTTATGTTTTAGTTAAGTGTACTAGCTTATTGATAAAAAAGATACCTAATTCTTTACTCCAAATGAGTGAAAGCACGTGGTGCGACGGAAAGACGGAAAGGACAACCTAGTTTACCTGACTCGGCTTGTTTAGATTCTACCTTGGTATATTCATCAAGCCGGGTGTTTGGAGTGATATGTGAGGTTGCACCTAAAGAGTTCGGCTCACAATAAATATGTGGGCTAAGAGTTATGCAACTAAAAAGACATTCTACGAATAAAGATGTACTCTACTATTAAAGGCTTATCATTGATTATAATAAAGACGCACTCTATTATTAAAGACTCATCATTGACTACAGTCAAACAAACATTGAAACTTGGGTAAGAAATTTATGCAAAATATGGTATTTAAAGATTGTTTAGAAAAGTTTTGTGATTTTAAAGAGTTAATACGGTTAAAAATGAAAGAGATTCTTTAATATATTAATTCAACTTCCCCTCCTTGGGTTATCTGTCATGGTAACACACTGAACGCTATCATATAAGCAGGAGTGCTACCCGAATACAAAAATGGTTGGAATGAATGAGACACTATGGGGGATTGGTGTTAGGTTGTCACGCTCTAAATCATTAACCATTCATAATAGATAATAAACCTTATTTTATTAACATCACATTTCCACAAACACTAAATTTGATCACATTTTAATGATCACCTAGTCATTGTTTTCATGACAATATTTTTTTTTATATTTTTTCTATCACCGTTACCTTCCCACAACATATAACCTCACTCTTTAGGGTTTCTAACTTTTACAAAGTCGAGTTAACTAGGAAAAAAACATGTAGTTTCTTTGAATCTACGTTATTCATTCATCATTCAACCTATTAATAACAAGGACACCATTATAACACAACTTTAGTACCATTGACTCATTGAGCGAAAGTTTTAATGTGTAAAGTCTCATTGTCTTATGAATGAGGACCTACCGTTTTTATTCAACAAAGGAGAAAGTTACTTCAACCACAAAGACACAAAAATTGATACACATATTATATGTAAAATTGTGGACAAAAGGACTAAGAAACTCTATATCAGCCATTACATTCACTTGATATTTCCATTTCTTGTCATTGATACAACAAAGTTAGAAGCACAACTGATTTATTTTTTGGTCTAAATGAATCAGATTAGTTTCTTGCGCTCGCTAAGTTTTCTCTTGTTAAAAGAACAAATTATCTTACAATAATATTCCCAGTCAGGATGAGAAGGCATAATCTCAGACTCCCCAATTGGGTGATCTTGCACATACGTTTGCACGTCTTCAGCGTCTGCAAGCCCTTCCAAGAACACTCGTAATTCACCCTTCGGACCTAATAAAATGATACATTTCACATCTTTAGACCAATGCTAAAAACACATTGCGATAAAAATCTATACATTTACCTAGAAAATCGTCTTTCTTGTTCTCAGGATCATAATTCAGAGGAAAGATTGCTGTGTTTGGCTGCATCAAAACACAGTCAAACATATGTAAATATTCTTATTATGTTTTACTAGACGTGCTAATTTGGACTCGTTTACATTCATTTATATGTTAGTTGCTCGCGTGGAGTCGACACTTCCCAGGAGGTCACACATCCACAACATACAACCTAAATCATTTTACACATAATCAAACCTGTTATACTGTTGGTTTAATGAAGCTTATGCTGTTGACTTTTAATATGAAAACTGATGTTGTTGACTTTTATTTTGTAACTTTGACTTTGTTAGTTAACAGTTAGTTAGATGTCTAGTTAAGTAACCATAGTTAGTGAACTGTGGTTAAAAGTTGGTTAGATCATCTTTGTATAAATGTATGTAACAGTGAACATTTGAAGTTGAATCAAAGTTTACAAAATAAAAGCCAGCACGACCCATATTTATATGAAAACCAAGACGCTTTAGTCGGTTACACACCTAGATTAATTTACTACCTAAACTGGATACACATAACTACTCAGATAAGCAAATGAAAGGAGTATAAAGTCATACAGGATTTAAGATGGCCTTTTCAGGATAGGTGACCAAGAGCGTGTTAGAAGCCGAGTATTCTCCATCACACCATGGAAGATTCGGGTATTTTTTCTCCCATAAATGATTAAGTTCTTTCAAGAACAATGGTTTATCTTTGTTTTCCAAACACATGAAACCTGAATCTGTGCAGTGTGCTTGATCCTAACAACATTAAAAATTTCTTAAACACGGATGATGATATATCCCATATGAACCATAACATACAGCTTCTATAAAGTTTAAACTCACCCAAGTAAACAATAACTTGTTCTTGAGATCACCCATTAAATTGGTCAGAATCCCTTCCAAGTTACGCCTGACAGAACAAATTCATGAAACCCGGTAAATATATTTTAACAAGTTAGATTTTAATAATCCAAACTGTAACTCATAGGTTATAATAACTTAACAATTTATACCCACATTTTGAATAGTACGTGTCCTAACTTTTAGGTTCGTTTTCACGGGCAATTCCTGTCATGGTTGTAAAAATCAGGATTAATTGGAAATCGGAACATTACTAAGGAATTTTGACCTTTATTGTCCAATTAGTGGGAAACCGGTTCGGTGGTCAAAGTTGGACCGACCTAGGCGGTCTTAATTGGCCCCTAATCGGCGATTTCCAGTGATTCCGGCTTAGGGGCTGTTTGTTTCAGCCTCTTAATGGTTCAGATGTTTGAATGGTGTTTGTTTCGCGAGCAGACGTCTGAATGATTAAGACATTTGCCTCTGAATGGTTAAGCATTATACAGAGTCTGAATGATTAATAGCTATTATCTGAATTGGTCAAACGTTTGCCTTTAAATAGCTAAGCAATATACTAGCTCTTAATGTTCAGGCATCTTACTGATTCAGCACTTAATAGTTCGGACCTCTTATTGGTTCAACACTTATCTATTCAGATGCTACCAAACAGCCTCATAATAAACCAGAACATTTTACATATAAAAAAAATTCCAACCTAATTAATCGGCCTACTATCACCTAGCGGTTTTTACAACCATAATCCCAGCAGCGTAATATCATTGTTTACACTTATAAACGTGTTAAAATCAAATGTAAATCTATGATAATTATGGTTTCAACAACGAACGTGAAATTTAGACCGGTCAAACTCTCATCACACAATGTATATATTTAAAAACCAATTTAAACATTATTTTATCATATACCACAGATAAATGATGATACTTACTCTCTAGTAGATGACCACAATCCAACATGAAATTTTTCAAAGCAAAACTTTAAAAACTCTAAACAATAAGGCCTCTTGTAAACTGCATATACAACAAGCACTAACTAATTAGTGACCAAAATTAGGGCATATGCGTATCTAATGTTTTTTACTCACCGAGAAAGTTGCCGGACCAAAAATCCGGGCGGCGATCCTTCGGCATAGTTTCCGGCCAACTACGATGAGCTCGGTGAACAAGGATACCACGAAGAGGGATCACAAGAAGCTTCTTTTTAGGAACAATGTTAAGTCGATCTAACGAAATGAGTGTTTGTTTTTCGTCTTTTTGTTCTTCAATGTCACCGGAATTAGTGACCGGAGTAATGATTCCGGCTTCTTTTTGGTTGTGTTGTGAAGTTGTACGCCGGTGATCGGAAGAAACAGCTTGTTTTTGGTGGTGATTGGATGCAACAATGGGGGTTTTGATCTTCCAAACTTTGGTTTCGTTGTGTTTTTGGCGGTGATCGGAAGGGGTTTTGATCTTCCAAACTTTATTATTAGTTTTACTTGACGACATTGTTACTGAAGCTTTATGCGATCTAGCTACTGATTCATCTGGTTTCATTACTTTGCACCCTAACCTAAAACGACTTATGGATTAAAGAATAAAGATAGTACAGAGAAAGAGCATTCAAAATAGAAACATCATATTCATTTTTATAATTACACTAAAAACAACTATTTTTTTCTCTCATTTTAACTAAATAATAATTTTTTTACCATTATCATTTCTTTCTCCTTCACTCACAACAACTCACACTCACTCACACTCATCCCCTAAAATATAAAAACCTCACTCACATACATTTGATTACTCCACATACATTTAATAACTAAAGCCAAATACGTTATTTACCTTGTTTGGGTTATTGTCAAAACCGGGGTCTAGGACCGACAATTTTGTACACGAACACAAATACACAGTACGAACATACATGATCTTAACAGATAATAGGTAAGCAATTAATAGGTAGCATGTATTAACCAGGTAGAAACGAATTTACCTGTTAATTTACGTGTATTAAACAGGTATTTACATGATTACCTGTTAGTACATGTTAGTATCTGTTAGTACTTGTTAATACATGTTAGTACCTGTTATAATTTTATTAAAATTAAAAATATAATATAATATAACATTTTTTACTCTTTTTACCATAAAACCCTAAATTATAATCTCTAAACCCTAATTATCTCAAGTCTTATTGTATATAGTTGTTATAAACAAGGTATGGTTAATATGTATATGATAAGTTATCGTGTCGTGTACGGGTAAAAAATTTTAATTTCATATCTTAACAGGTTCGTGTCTTAACAGATATATACGAATTGTCAGTTCTATATGGGTCTACCTTGAGAGCTTGCTTACCTTGTTAAGTTTATTTGGTGCTACTTTTAACCTTTTAAATTATTTAAAGTTATTCTGTTATTTGTTTAGATGTATCTGTGAGCTTAAATTTAAGTCGGTAGATTTTTTAAGCATTAATGTAGTTTTGCATTTTTTTTAAATGTTAAGTAGGTAACCTAAATACATATTTAATTAATTGAGTAATTTTTGTGTGAAAAATACAAAATTTACGGACTATACATAAATTTTAATATTGGTAAAGAGAAGCTTTTTATATGTTAATTTTTTTTAGATGTTAACACATATGGACAAACTCAACCAACGGATAGAAGGTGATTATATAAACTCCTAGTATATATCGCTACTAGGATGTATGTTAGAAAAAAACTAACATATTGATGTTAGAGATACGGTTTTGATCTCAATCTTTACATCTTTGAACGCTTTGAACACTTTGAACATAGGCCATTGCACCAACCGATGTTTTTAAAAAAAAATAATAGACACGCCACTTCAAGTAAAAAGCTAACAATAAGTTTTATCATGGTCTACATTTCATTTTTTAGTTAGTCTTGTTTATGTACGTGGTTTTATTCATAACAAAATGTCTAAAATCTTTGGATGTTCTAAGTATATCTTAAATTCATGTGTATTTGTGTAAGAAAAATATGTGTAAGTTTAATTAAAGTTACGTTTAACACTTTTGCTTTTCAAATTCCAATTTAACGATATACCAAAAACCAAAAAAATCTTAAACATATAAGTATTATCCTTTTTATTGAAAGTTGCTGTTTTTGAACAGTAACCTGGAAGGGTAATTTTGACATTTCATGAGTGGTTGTAAGGGTAATATCGGGTTTTTAGAGCTTTCTTTTTGACTTTAAGAACATATATAACCCTTTCTTTCTCTCTCATTTTCCCAGATCTCTCTCTTGCTTCACACTCTCTGTTTCACCGGTTTGTATTCCGACCATTTTTCGCCATCACCATCGTACATTGGCGGTTGGATGTTGATAGTGGCGATGGTAAGGGGGTTTGGTGTTTCTAGCTCTAATTCACCGGTAGAAAGTTGCCGAACCTTGGATCCGTGTGACCGTCGGCTTGCATGTCGTTGTGTTTGGCTTTAATGGCCGGAGATGGTTGCCGATCTTTGGGTTCGTGTGGCTTTCAGTTTACCGGTGGTGTTTGTGATGGTGGTGGTGGGTACAACTGGGTTAAACCCGATTGATGATTTATATTTCTAGATGTGTTGTTGTATGTACGTGCTTACGTGTGAAACCCGATGGTTGCTGGTTGCGGCGATGTTGGTTGCGGTGCCATTTGGTTGAAACTCATTTTTTGGGTTTTGCCTTTGGTTGATTATAATAATGATGATGATACAAGGATTTTAAAATGAATTCTTGGTATTTTGATTGTTTCACCTGTGTTTTTGAGGTGTTTATTTGTGTCTTACGGGTGTGGATACATGCGGGTGATTTCATATTGATTAGTGTTATCACTATTGGTATTATAATTTGATAATTATCGCTTTTGGTCTATGTTGAGTAAGAATGGGCTATGATGAAGCTGGCCTTGGCGTGGCGGCTGTGGCGGATGGCGGTTTATGCCTGCAACCTCACTACAGCCACAGATTGGTTACGACATAGTTGTTGATTTGAAGTACTCTGAGCCCTTTCATAAAGCTTTGTTGTATTGATTATGTTATGGAAGTTTTGTTGTGTCAGTTTGTTTTGGTACGTTCCTGTATTGTAATATTGTTATTTTTTGAAGATGATGAGTGTATTCTGAGCACCAATATAACCGTTTTCATTACCGTTTTGCATATTTGAAAACCGGCCATTGAAGCTTCCATTAACTTTTTACTTTTTTCCTCTTGAGTTCTTTACTTGCTAATATCTATCTTAATGAGTTAGATCACATGATAGAAGAGCAAATTCATTCTTTTTTTCTTGGATTCTGTTTCTTAAAGTTTTGTTATGTGAAACGGTTTAACCATGAATGATTTACCGGTTTTAAAATTGTATTAGATAGCGCATGTGATTTTTGTACTCTGTGAGTAGGTATGGTTGCGATCCATCTTATGTTGGTTTTATTGGTACTGCATCAGTGTCTATGTTTTTTAATTAGAGCTAAGGATGTTTTCTTTTAGCATGTTTAAGTTCTTTGAAGAAATTGAATTGGGTTATGATTTGATTTTGGTGTTTAGCTACATAAAAGTGTATGTGATGTTTGTATTATGTGAGTACGCATTGGTGGTTTGATAGAATTGTAGTTGGTTTTAATTATTAGATGTTTTGCAAGCTTTGGTCCATGTTGGTATGTATATAAATGCACCATGGTAGTACAACAATGCAACTTAAATATGCCAATATGCAAATGTCAGGTTTTTGAACACAAGATGATATCTATATAATCTTAATTTGTAAAGCTAGAATAAAGATGATCTGTGTATAAATTAAGCTCGCGCAACGCGCGAGCCTGCCGCATTTACCTAGTTGGTTTTGTTGGGAAGATTTAAGCATTGATTTTGAGTTAAACTTAAACTTGTGTAACCTTTTATAAAGCTAAAACTTAGAACAAACCGACCGGTTTGATCGTGGTTGGACCTTTTTTTTAAATCTCGGTTCAACTAGACACGGTTTGATACGTGAATGTAAACCGGTTTGAACCGTTCGAACCGGTCCGAACGAACTGGAACTGGACCGTAGTTGAATCGTGGTTGAACTGGGTCAGTCTTAAAAAATATTTTTTTGTTTTAGTTTTCTTAAATTTTATGTTTACATCTATTTTTTTTTATTAGGTTATGAAAGTCAATAAGTTAGTGGTTTAATTGATGAACATGATGAGCTCGTTTTCTTAAATGATGATGATTTGGATACTTTTCGTGATTTTTGAACTTATAACTAAAGATTTGGTTTTATTTTAGCGTTAAAATTGTTTAAGTGCCGTTCAAAAAGAAATTGTTTAAGTTATGATTTTTTGGTGATTTTTTGGATTATGACTTTATAGTATAACTTAATATTATTGAACTTATGTTGTGTTTAAATAAAAATATGATGGTATTACTTTGATAAGTATTCGATTCGGTTTTCAAAACAAGCTTAAAACTCAGATACATATGATATATTGGTCTCAAATACATGTATTAAAATACTGTATATACATTTCACATAAAAATAAACATAAATAAATAAAAGGTCAAAGTTGCACCGACCCATGCCACAATTTTGCTTACAACATCATTTTGTGGTGGGATGTTTGTTTAAGTGAATTATGGTTCTTGTTTCATGCCAATGAATTCATATTCACAATTAACAATTTGAGAGTGGTTTATTTGTCACCTACACAACTCTTATAACAATAATAAATTATTATATATTAAATTTAAAATTGTTAATTGCACATTTGGAATAAGATGCAAAAGAGGGAAGCATATTCGATGAATAAAATGGCAATTATTTGGTTGTTACCAAAACTTAAGCTGCATATAACTTGTTAAATTAAAATGAATCTTGTTAATAAACCTAACTTATAAAATTAAAATCCATCTTTCAATATTTATGGTTGATATATAAAGATCATTACCTATTTAGCATAACAAAAATAAAAAAACATATATTACACTTAGCCTAATAAGAACATTTCAAATAAAAGCTATTCAACCCACTTAAACACAAACAAATATATGCCATCTTTAACACGTCAAACATGAACCTTTTAAACCCAATTTGTAAGAGACATCGTCATTTTAAACCCATTAAATAACCTCGAATACACACACACAAAATACATTAGAATTCATATACAAATATGAGAAGCAAGCAGGTCCAGTGATAAACGTACCTCTCAAGTTCAAACCTTCATCATTACGAACCCATAGCGTTAAAGGCCGCGTAACTGCCAAACCCATCAAACCCATTCTCTTGAAACCCGCTCGGGCCTCAATCGCCTAAATCTACAATATGTTTAAAAAAGTAAAAAAAATATAAATTATAAACTATTACTATTTATAGAAAAGATACATTTTCTTTTTTTATTTAGTAGGAGTAGGTCTCGCGGGACTTATTCATCACGAAAACCGGAAGGTTATAAATACCTCCATCACCATTCACCTACATATACATCCATTCACTCCTTACAATTTCTCATATCATTTCTCAACGAACAACTAGCAGAGCAAACCAAAGCAATGGCAACAATCAAATCAGTTACAGCACGTCAAATCTTCGATAGCAGAGGCAATCCTACCGTTGAGGTATATTTGTTAATTTGTTTCCGTAGATCTATTTCATATTTCGATCGTTTTACACCGTTGTTGTTTTCATTTAAGATCGATATACATATTATGTTGTGATTATTGTTGCATTTTAGTTTTTATTTGATACGGTGGTTGATATTAGGTATACATGTATCATGTATGTGCATGTATATATACTCTGTTGCGATTATTATTACATTTTCCGTTAATGTTAGGTTTTATATGAAACGATAATTGATATTATTCGGTATACATGTATGTAGAATTGTTGAATCGATGATATATGTTTTGATAATTATTACATTTGCGATTAATGTTAGGTTTTATTTAAAACGATGATTGATATTCGGCATATATACATGTACGTACAATCGTTGAATGGATGATATATAATATATTATTGATTTATTTTATTTCAGTTAACGTTAGGTTTTGTTTGAAAGGATAACTGATATTTTATGTACATGTAAAAGCGTAGAATGGATGACATATGTTGCTATGACTATTGCATTTTCAGTTAATGATGGGTATCCTTTGTAACAGAGATTGATCTTCGTTTTTATGATTAGTTTTTCTGTGAATTTGATGTAAGAGAAGCCAAAGCTATAATTAACACATGAACAGATTTTGAATTCTATATATTTCATATGAAGTTAAAGATTATGATTCCGTGAATTTGTTGATTTGTAGTGCAATCTGGATATTAATGTTTCATTTTTTTCAATGTTGCAGGTGGATATTACTCTATCAAATGGTACATATCACCGAGCAGCTGTTCCCAGTGGAGCATCTACAGGTAAGATCTGTTTCTCTCATGAAGCAATATGTTGATACTTTCTTTTTTTACAATGATTTTCCTGTATTGTTCTTTGGTAGAATGTTTTTGATATTGTATATTGGTTGTAAGTAAATATAATATTGGGGCTAAAAGCCTAAAACCTCTGGATATGAAAATAACTTGTGCACATAATTGCTGTCTTGAAGGTGTCTATGAAGCTCTTGAATTAAGAGATGGAGGCTCAGATTACTTAGGAAAAGGTGTCTCCAAGGTGAGCTAATAGTTTGGGTTTATGTGTTTTGTCTATATATTACACCCCATGAGTCTGATGTATTGAACGTTTACCTTCTATGAATAGGCTGTTTCTAATGTGAACACCGTCATTGGACCAGCTATTGTAGGCAAGGTTTGTTTCCTCAGCCTTACCCCTCAAAATCAATATATTAGTTTTGGTGTTAAGACCCATAAGAATAGGTTATGGATCACACAATATATATTATTTGAAGACATGGTTGTTTTTCAGGACCCAACTGATCAAACTGGTATTGATAATTACATGGTTCAAGAACTTGATGGAACTAAAAACGAGTGGGGCTGGTGCAAGCAAAAGGTATAGTTATAAATTCTGGATTGGTTTGTGTTATTGTTCAAAGTTTGACATTAATCTTATGAATGAATTAATTTGTTGTTTAGCTTGGAGCAAATGCCATCCTG
The DNA here is from genome assembly GCA_030867185.1 of Tagetes erecta. Taxonomy (NCBI): domain Eukaryota; kingdom Viridiplantae; phylum Streptophyta; class Magnoliopsida; order Asterales; family Asteraceae; genus Tagetes; species Tagetes erecta. The sequence goes on along the minus strand of CM061489.1, from coordinate 814,228 downwards.
GCAGTGTCTCTTGCAATCTGCAAAGCTGGGGCTAGTGTTAAAAATATTCCCCTTTACAAGGTTACTTTTTCAACAGGACCTATATATTTGATCCTTTTTGCTTATATTAATGTCAAGTCAATTGACATGTTTCACTAATAAACTTCTTCCAGCATATAGCAAACTTGGCTGGCAACAAGAAATTAGTTTTACCAGTACCAGCATTTAATGTCATCAATGGTGGATCACACGCTGGAAACAAGCTTGCTATGCAGGTATAGTTCTTGGTTAATGGTTATATATGCACTTTGTGATAACTTGAATGTGCCTTCACAGGAGTTTTAATTTCTGTTTTTGGTAGGAATTCATGATTCTTCCTGTTGGTGCTTCGAATTTCAAAGAAGCAATGAAAATGGGTGTTGAAGTATATCATAACTTAAAGGTGAGTTGAAACATGTTACCAAGTATATTAACTCGTAAATTGTAATTCTGAACATTGGTGTGTGATAAGCAATCTTTATCATGTGTTTGCAGTCTGTTATTAAGAAGAAATATGGCCAGGATGCAACAAATGTTGGTGATGAAGGTGGCTTTGCTCCTAATATTCAGGTGATTTTGGTTTTAACCGTTATCATATATCATTCTAATATTCCTTATAAGTTCTTCATGGCTTTTAACATGATATGTCTTCTTGATTATTAGGAAAACAAGGAGGGCCTTGAGTTGCTTAAGACAGCGATTGCTCAAGCCGGTTACACAGGAAAGGTGATTACTTTGAAACCACATGTTTGCAGTAATTTTCTTGGATATATGACTATTATATGCATAAAGTATTTCACGTCAACCCCAACCTGTTTTGACTTTTACCAACAGATTACCTTGACAACTTGCTCAACTCGTCCATTTTGCCACATCTACAAGTTGTATAGCATACACATTTTTAACAGGTTGAAAGTCAACCAAAGTGTATTTTTAATGCATGATACCTCCATAATCAAACGCATGAAGTTAAATTATTAAAGTAATATAGTTCTATACTTGATACACCAATTGTTTAAAAGGCTTTAAGTTTTCTCTACATGAAGTGTTTCAGATAAACCTGTACCACTTGGTTCAATTTTTACCAAAAGATTGTCGATTTTGGCCAATTACTCAACCCGTCCATTTTACTAGCTTCACAAGAAATACTAGTATACTCATTGATAACATTACATCTCTGTAGGTTGTTATTGGAATGGATGTTGCTGCATCTGAATTTTATGGAAAAGACAAAACCTATGATTTAAACTTCAAGGAAGAGGTGTTTCTCATTAACTTTTATAACTCTTTTATTCATAGGATTTTTTACATCCATAACTGTACTCTAATACATGTTTCTTTGATTAATTACTCTATGTAGAACAACAATGGGTCACAAAAAATTTCAGGGGTACAGTTGAAAGATCTATACAAATCATTTGTGAGCGAATACCCTATTGTGTCAATTGAAGACCCATTTGATCAAGATGATTGGGAACACTATGGAATGATGACCTCAGAATGTGGTGATAAAGTACAGATTGTTGGAGATGATCTATTGGTCACTAATCCAACGGTTAGTTCCATTTTCATACTATAAGAATGCAATTTTTGGGTTTTTTTCAGTCGTTTGACAAATATTAGCATTTCTTGGCTATTTAAATTTTGTTTACAGAGAGTTAAGAAGGCAATTAGTGAGAAGACATGCAATGCCCTTCTCCTCAAGGTATATCACTAGTCATCTTCTTTAGAGATGGCAATATTGACTGATTTAGTTATTAATAAGCCGGTTCGGATTATATTTTTTCTATAACTGGTTGAACGGGTAAAAACATAATAATATGCTTAAAAGTATACATGCCAAATTGACGGGTTATGGTTAGGCTAAACGGGTTCTAGTCATAAACAAGGCAACACGGCTAACCCGTTTTGGGCTCAAGCTGACCTGACCAAACCGTCCTTTAGTAAAGCTTTTCTTGTATTTTTAATCCACAAAACCTCTCAAATCATTTTATTAAAATAGATTGATAGTGTAATTTTTCTAATCATATTCAACATACTTATTATTTGTAAAATATCAGAAACTAGGACATACTTGTTTTGTTCAACTCACTCTCATATTGTTTTCTGATCCTAGGTTAACCAAATTGGATCCGTAACTGAGAGCATTGAAGCTGTGAAAATGTCCAAGCATGCCGGTTGGGGTGTGATGGCCAGTCATCGCAGGTATGTAAAATAAGTAGTTAGCAAAATATTCCATATCAGTTTTTTTCATGCTTTTTTTTACACTTAAGATTTTAAATATTTATCACAGTGGGGAAACAGAAGACACCTTCATTGCTGATCTCTCAGTTGGTTTAGCAACGGTAATGATTGATAATATATGTGAAGTTATATATAAAAATGACAATGTATAAACCGGTTCTGATTATATAATGTTATTCAGGGCCAAATCAAGACTGGAGCACCATGTAGGTCAGAACGTCTTGCTAAGTATAACCAGGTTGATCTTTCTTACCTTACTGGCTCGATAAATATCATTTCAAAGTATTGATTAAGTTGATTACTAGCTGACAAGATTCTGGTATTTTGTGATCGTGATTCTTGAGCATAATGGATCGTATCACTGATGGGTGTGGGTTGATCCGGGTAGTATTTTGTTTGTAAAACACTTTATTCAAAGACTAATGATATTTTTGGCACTATGCTATTAAGCTGAGCTCAAACTTATTTTGCCAATATGTAAGTATTAGTGTATAACCATAATAATAATAATAATCATAATTAACACTTGAATGTTTGCAGCTCCTGCGAATTGAGGAAGAACTAGGGTCGGAAGCAGTGTATGCTGGAGCCAACTTCCGAAAGCCGGTTGAACCGTATTAGATTCGTGTGGAAGACAGTTTTGAATGTCCATCTAAATAAAATCCAACGGAAGTGGAAAATAGACCCTTTTTGGCATAATAATGGGCAGTCAAAATTTTGTTTTTGTTTTTCTCTTATTTTATTTATTTGAGATTTAAGTATTTTGTGGGAACAATGAAGCTGCTGCTTTATGAGGCTGAGGTGATTGTAATCTATAAAAGGGATTTTGTTTTCTGCTAGTTAAGTTTTTTGGCTGCACTTTTGTCGTTTGGTTTGTGTAAGTCACCTGTTGAAAGTTTATCTTTTCTTGAGTACATGCACATGCCTCAAGGATTAATGAACTATAACTATTCTTGTCATCTTTCCATCTTTTCTTAAAAAATAAATCACACTATCGAACCTGACACGTTTCAACCACACATACAAAACGGAGATTGTCAAAGCTGGTTTAACCAGGCAACCCAAGTTTGACACAGGATCAGTTTGGCCAAAACCAGCTTTACCACCAGCTCAAATCAGTTTTCAAATGAGTTTCAGATCATGTGTCTCAAATACAAGTAAACGGTTTATTAGAGCCATTAACTAAACAGGATGACGATGTATCAAATATGATCTTAAAATAAAGCAATTTCCATCAAAACAAAAATGTTTAACAAACAAGAATAATTTCCCCTTAAAAATTGAAGCTGAAAAAACCTTGATTTATAATGTTAGATGCAGCCTATGAGCATAAGTAAAACCACCACAATAACTTATACAGACCGCACTAGTTACAATAATAATGAATCTTCAACTCCGTGCATAAGCTCAGTCAGTTTCAAAACACACAACACAAGGTATTTTTATTTTATCGAACTTGATCACGACTGTATGCATTTTCTTGGTTATTACTTCTCAAAACTCAATGATAAATTATATAACTTTTTTACATATAATATTCGTTTTCCCATAACTGTACAAGTACTGAAATTTTCTCCTTTTGTTTGTCTTTCAAAGTTTTTATGTTTTTATGATGTGCTTACTACACATTCAAACGTATGCACGAATTAACTATATTCAGCAAGGCTGACCTCTTCTAACAAGACAATATTGAAGAAAAAAAATCTTTATCGCTTCTTCCCGGAACTTGCAAACAAATATATTTTTTACCAACTTGTAATTTTTAGATGATATATCAAGCATGTTGGCACTTACCCTGCTAAATTAAGTTCAATCTCTATTAATTTTCTAAGCTAGATGGCCTCTCCTGATGATGTTATGCCATGGGTCGGCTTGTATATAGCGCTAGCATCTTTTATATGCACTCTTGCAATGACACTTGATGCAGTACAAGCTTTTTGGAAATGGAAGCTCTGGTTTCCAAATAGATTTTTCAATCTAAATGCGGCCACCATCACGCTTATTGCAATAGCAATGAAGTTACTAGTTGATCTAAATACTAGCAAACTTACCTCTACTGAAAAATTTACAAAGCTTAGCAGCATATGTTTCTTAGTCACCATGTTAGCTAATTTTCTCCCTTCATTAGGGCTGATGGATGACAAAGAACTTGTAACGAACATCGTGGCATTGGGTATCCTGGTCGTCACTATTATTGCAAATATACTGATCCAACTTTACACTCGCGTTTTCTTTGTCTTCACAAGAGTTACAATTTACGCATTGACATTTACCCTTCTATGGCCATTTTCAGTAGCTTTTTCGGTTTCAGCGTGTAGAAAAATTTTAGAACACCGATACAAGGAGTCCCAGCGATTGGTTTCAACTCATCAAGAGAAAAGGTTTTCCTGCAAAGAACTCAAAGGCTATGTTAAAAAGCACTATATGATGATTGAAACTCACAACCCTCAATTTGTAATTGCTTGTTCACCTGTTTCATCTGCTTTTGGAGTCATATGTTCAATCGTTGCTTTCTATTCAACTTCAAAATTACTATTTCTTCTACGAAGCGGGGAATATCATTTTTATGGTACTTCAGATTATAAGTGGTCGACGCAAATAATTCTTATGGTGCAATCAGTTGGGGTTGTAGTAGGTAGTATTGCACCAATTTTTAGATGTTTCGCGTCTATTGAGTCTTTTAGTCTCTCTAAAAAATGGAGCAAGAACCAAATAAATGTCTTTCGAGTTGAAAATCATTGGGTTTTAACGCTTCTACAGTGGAAACGTATCCGTCTCCACTCAAATATTCGAGGTCGCCATTGGAATATAGTCTTTCATTACATTAAAAACACCTTTCTAAACTTTTGTATTGCCCTTCATATTTTTATTTTAGCTGTGTGTAAAGCAATATGCCTCGTTCCAAGATCCTTTTTTATCTTACTCTCTTGTTCTTTATACTTATACAAGTCATTTTTAAAGAGGTATAGGGAAGTCATAGGTGTGTTTAAAAATAACACCGACTCGGAAATAGAAGAATATATGAGATATGCAGTGCATCTTGAAGAAGAGGTGAAACTTTCAAGTAGATTATTAAGAAACATGTTGCAGTCTGTAACTCAACTCCTCCATGAATATGAAAAAAAAGAACCGCGTAACCTTATGAAGCTTCTAGAGAAGTCTAGAGGATTCAATGGATTAGTAGAGTTTGATAATGACAAAGTGCCACCTTTATATCCGGAAGAAACGCACAACTGTTGGAGCCTTGTGGTAGTAACTTTGACATCAATTGCCATTGCACTTCCTAACATCACAAATGGTCAGTTCCAGGGGATACTTGCTAGCATAAGGGAAGGTCTTGAAATTGTAAGACATATTGAAGAATGTCTAGATGTAGATGACGACTCAGTAAAGACAAGAGAATCAGCAATGCATCTGTGGAAAGAAATTGAAGTATATCGCACGTGGTTACACATGGATCTTCAAAAGAAGGCTCACGAAGGAAAAACATCAAAGGAGATTCTTAAATGGCTTGGAGACGAAGCAATAAAACATGTGATGCAATTTAAGAGCATTAAAAGGCCAAATATTGATCATTCGCGTAATAAGTTCATACTTGCATGTTCCATGTACAGAGTCAGCCAAACAATACTGGTGCATTGCAATGAGCATGAAAATTGGTCAACTGATGACGAGCTTCTTGAATGGATATCAACTATAATTGCAGATATTTTAGTTGCTTGTTTTACAAACTTACCACATGTCATAAAACTAAAGTGTCATCACCATGCGATAGAGAAAAGGGGAGATAGTATCCGTAATGCAGCTAAGCTTCTTGGTAGATCCAAAAGGATACTTAAATTTCTTAAAGCACGTCAACATCCTAACATAGATGCAGACTCGATGGCATACATTGATAAGTGGCGCACACAACTTATGAGTCAAATACCCAATGGTGGCAATGATGGTGCTTCATCAATCATGATTCAACCAGCAAGTTCTTCAACTTCTAATGAATCCATCATAATAACTATTATGTAAAAACCAATGTAGTAAGTTTGAATGCCTAAATGTTCTTAGCTAGTTACTTTGTCACAGTAAAGTTTTTGGTATAATTATGGTGTTGTTGCAACTTGTCTGCATATATCCTACTACAGGTCCCTCTAAGTAATAAGCTTAAGTGAACTTGGTGATTTTTGTTCAAATAAAAGTAAGTTCAGTTTGATGAAACCTTTTCACGAATGTAAATCGGTTTGACCTTAACCATTTCAGACGATGGATCAGTTTTTCTACCTCTAGCTAGATGCGTCTCAAATACATGTTAACAGGGTATTAGAGCCATTATGTAAACAAGCATACGATGTGGTTCACACTCTGCTCGTGCAAATAAATAGTTTGAGAGAACATTAAACGCCCCAATCTGGAAAGATGTAAAACTTGATTGAAAACATAAAACAATATTACCAAGAAATCCAACATGTGATGGTAGCATGACTGGCAACTTTCAAATCCACAACATTTTCAAAAACAAATATAAAAACAAATCCCTACTTTAATTCAAAACCACCAGCCTCATTCACTTTTCAACAAAACCCGCCACCATCTCCTCATCATTCTAAACCTTTTTTCTCGCCATTTCTACTTGTGCTTCGCCTGGTTGTGTGATTGAAGTGCCCCGTCTGACTTGAAGTTCCTACAAACAAATCCACAACCAAAATAAAAACCAACAATAAAAAATATTATTTATTATTTATAAACATATACATATACAAAATATACCTGTTGCAGGCCTTGCAAGAATGAGCACCGCCAGAAGTAGAGGCTGGGCTTTCCTGTTTTTGTTTGTTTGCGGAAGGCTTGCCCTGCTTTGATGGATGAGGTGTTGCTACATGCCCTCCAGCTTTCTTACCATCTGTTGAAAATGTTTATATCAATAATGCCCTCCAGTATTGTATACTATTCGTAGTTGTAAACATTAAAATCTCGTAAATAGGTGTAAAGGGTGGCGAAAAAACTAACTAACCAGTCTTCTGGGGAGTGACCAATTTGGCTTTTTTCTCGTTTGCTGGGGTTTTGATAGCTGACTCATTTGGCCTCTTCTTTCCAGATTGAGGCTGAAATTAATACAAATAGTAACATTATCATCACTAGCAGATAGAAATACGCCAAAAAACCTAAACTGAATATAATAAGTTATATAACTAACCTTCTTTGGTGTCTCTTCTTCCTCCTCACTGTCATCTTCACTATCAGATGAGTCGTCTTCATTATCCTAAAAAGCAACAAGTATGAATACACTTAGTAATTCACAGTTTCACATCATCACTAGGGCTGTTCACGAGCCGAACCGAACCGAACCGAACGAGGGCTTGCTCGTTGCTTGGCTCGTTTACAAATCGAACCGAGCCGAGCGGCTCATTTACAAATCGAGCCAAATTCGAATCGAACGTAAATGAGCCAAAATCGAACCGAGTATTTTTCGAGCGAGCGCCGAGCGAATTTATGAGGATTACTTTTTGTATTTTTTTCCTTAAAATTAGTTTATAAGAAACAAGTTTAAAGTTGAATATGATATACATAAATACAAATTTATAGCTTTAAGAAAAACTAGTATTAACTTGCAATTTATTCTAGAAATTAAGGTTGATGTTTGTATAATGTATATACAACAATTAATAAAAGAGATAAAGGACTATTATTTTCAAATATATCAAATATAACTAATAATTTTGAAAAAATATATTTAATATCAACATAATTATAACAACATATTAGCTACTTATGCATATATAATTATATAAAAAATAACCTAAAAATATTCGAGCCGAACCGAACCGAACGGACCTTTGCTCGTTGCTTGGCTCGTTTACAAACCGAACCGAGCGGAGCGGCTCGTTTACAATCGAGCGAAAAGCAAGCGAGCATTTTCCGAGCAGTTTCCGAGCGACCGACGAGCGAGCGCCGATCGGCGAGCGATTTGAACAGCCCTAATCATCACTAAGGAGGAGGGGTTTGATTTCTAATTATGATTCATCATGGGTAAACGTTTAATAAACTGGCAGTGTGTGAACAAGTACAGATATCTAAACCTGTATGGTTTGGTGGATTCATAGTAATAGAGTGTCTAAATTGTGTGTTTGATATCAATATTAATCAATAACAAACATATGTGTTAGATATGAAAGTCATTTCTTCATTTCTAAACCATAATAACTCCATAAGCCAATCACAACCTAAATTATACATGTTTTGGGCTACATCAAATAGCACAAAGCTTAAAACTAGCAATAGAACTGTATGGTAGTCATAACAAGAAACTAACAGAAGTAAAACAATGAGCTCATTTATGTATAAATTGCATACCTCATCTGAATCTTCATCTTCAGACATGGAGTCATCTTCATCAGAGTCAGAATCATCTTCATCAGCTTTCTTATCCTTTTCAGGTTCCACGATCTTCACCTTTTGCTTACCATCTTTCTTGTTGCCAGTCACTTGGTTCTCTACTTTCTTAGCCTCCTGCTTGCCTGCAAGCCCAAAATGTTATAGTTAAAGTCAGTCCATAAGTACATATTCTTAGGGTGTCCATAACACAAAACATTAAAAAAAAATATTCATATTTGTACCATTAGAAATCGGAAGTGGAGTGTCTTCTTCTTCCTCATCAGTATCTAGACAAAACAACAAACATACAAGTTTTAACAATAATCTAAAACCAAATACACAAAATAGGGTGCAAATGTGCACTTACCAAAATCTTCATCACCAGTGATCAAAACACACAAAGGCAGGTCAGTCAAGGAACCAAACAGTGCATAACTTAAACATTAACACAACTATAACCAAAAACTGACAAAAAACAAATTTAATTGCAGGGAGGATATGAGAATTCATTAAGAGGTTGGTCAGCTTTGTATCCATAAAAGTAAACACTGCCACTTTTCCAGTTGTGCGAAAGCTGAAAGTCTTTGTCAAACACCAAATCAAATAGTTGCTGAGGCAACCTCTCAGAGTTAAGTGTTCCAAGAACAAGTTTTTTGCCCTTTATGTTGACGTGCAAGCAAACAGATTCATTTGTTTTGGTGTTCTTGATTTCTCCAAGACAAGCCTATGCATAAAAAAAGGTTAACTTGTTCATATGCTCATTACAAAAAAAGCAGCCCATAGTATAAGCCATTTTAATATTTTATACCTGTGAAAGATGCAAGACCTCGCCTGGAGCAAGAGTTACCTCAAGTGGCTTACCACTTTTAACCTCCTCACCTACAGATAAAACAATATAAAACTCTTGAAAAAAAATTTTCAGGGCTTCTAATGCTGGCCAATGGTCTATATCTACATAAGTTAAAATCACAAGGTATGCACACGTCTATGGACAAATATCTATATTCTGTAACACATAAACAATCATTGCTAACATTTTAATTTAAACTAGACAATAGTTCAAGGTATAATTCTCACATAATCAACTGCACTAGAATCGAAAACAGAAATGAAGCTCGAGACATAAACACCAGTTGGTTGCTAAAAATCTACATATCATTATCTCATATCATTGTTATTTACAAAAACAAAAATGAAGCTCAAGAAATAAAACCAGTTAGTTGCTGACATTCTTTGTTTAATCTATAAAAAGCTAGTCTAAATATCATTATCTCATAACTGCTGGCACAAAACTCGGAGACAAAAAGAAACTTAAGACATAAAATCAGTTAGCTGCTAGGTTTCTTCATTTAATTAAACTTGAAGTTCATATGCAAGATATCATTCTCACGAAGATACTCGCACTAAGTTTGAAAACAAAATGAAGCTCAGGACAAACAATCAGTTAGTTGCTAATATTATTCATCAAATCTTATAGTTTGAATTTCATATGCAATACACCAATCAATGTCTATACAACTTAAAACTTCAAAGCATGCTGATGCTCATAAAGCCAAAACAATAGATCCTAAGGTACACATACACTAATTAGTAAAACTATTCGTTATATTTACACAATTGCTTCAAATATCATTTTAACATAATCTCTACAACTAATTACAAAAACGAAATGAAAACATAAAACCTTACAAAAAACAAATTCATCCTCACATGAAGCTCAAGGCATATAATCAGAAAAACAATCAAATTCATTCTCGCGTAATTACTCCGAGTAATTTCGAACACGAAAATGATGCTCAAATCATAAAATCAGAAAAACAAGCACAATCACTCTCACATAACTAGTACAACGAATTTCAAGAACAAAAACGAAACTCAAAGCATAAAATCAGTAAAACAAACACATAAGCAAACAATATATAACTTCGATAACAAAAACGAAGCGATAGTAAAAAAATTCGTCATAAGTGCGCGATTATCGAATCAGAAAGGTTTTAAGATATTATTGATCGGTGAAAACAGTAACGAGAGTGATGCAAATGAAAATAGGAAGACATTTTACCCCAAAACTCCATTGTTGTTGAAGAAGAAGGTTCGAGAGTGAATATGAGCGGCAGAGAGAAATGTTTTTGAGCAGAAAAAATGTTAGGGTTTTGGAGGAAATTATGACGGGGTTTATAAAGAGAGAGCGGGATGGAGGTGCGATGCCCTACATCGCATACCACTGTTCTAATTTTCAAAACATTTTGAAAAATTAGAATTGTTTTAAGAATGGCACTCGTTAACGGGTTCACGGTCATTAAAATCTCGTGAGCTAATGGTCTCCTTATGATTATGTTTCGCCTCTCCTACCTAATTTAATTTGTAATTAAAAAATTCGAAAGGATAAACGGTAAGGTTATGGGTTTCGAAGTTTTGGTACTAACCTTTTGCATTTTGGAGGTTTGATCGTTGAACTTTGGAGTTTTAAAGGATCGAATTATCATCGGGTAGCGAGAGCGAATTCTATATGTTATAGTATATCTATCTTAGAAAAATTTAGAAATTATCATTCAAGTTCACCTTCAAATTTCACACATCGAGCATTTTATTCATAAAATCTTTTGTTTGATATTAAACATATATAGTTGAATAAAATATTACTCCGTATGTTATACATTCATATTAATTCATATTAGGTTACTCGTTTCTAACTCTAAAATTTAATTAAATCCTATCATTTCCCAAAGATTATTCTCTAGTTTTCAAGAACCGTAATATCTCTATTTCTACTATTTAAACACCTTCCACGTTCGTTCTTTGCGTTATAATCATAAAAACAAAGTGAACACAATTCTCAATAATACAAAAGAAAAAACTTTATGACCTTTCATTTCATTTATATCGTTAAATCATGGAGTAATGGATTAAACAAGTTTTTTATAAAATGATTTCAAATTTTTAAACCCGAGACCTACCCAAATGATTACTTTTAAAGGCAACCCCAATGGTATAAGGTAAACAAGTTAAGCCGGTCATAAACTATTATACATTGGACCATCTTAATCGAGTCCAAGAGACATGAAATAGAGCTTTTTTTTAAACAGTTGAATTAGAGCTTATTTAATAAAAAATCTCAAGGCAAGCTTACAAAATTCATTTATTAGAAAGTTTATTTTATTATTTTTACAAATAACTAATGCTGTAAACATAATTAACAAAACTATATTACAATTAACACCCTAAAAGTTGAAATAGAATGATTAAATAAAATCCATCCATATGTCTGCACAATTGACACCAAAGCATTCTTCATTTGATCATGGCTTTATCAATGGTCTCATTGATTTCATGATACTGGAGAAAGAGGGCCGCTTTGATGGCTCGCTGCAATATACAAAATCTTATCAATATCTCTAGAAACGTCAAAGGGCGGGTCGGGTCACGAGCCGCCCCAACTTTTTAAATGAAATGATTTAGGAGGCAAGTTTTAAAAGTAAAAATACAATTTAAATGTCTTTCAACCCATTTGACCCGTTCATTTTTAGGCAAGTTGTTTCGACCTGTTCATGAGTATATGGACTGAATTGCCACTTATACTTCTTATATAAAGAAACATAAAAATCGAACTCACACTGCCCAACAGGCTTCGATCAAGGCTGCCACTTGGCGATTTATATCGCGAGGGATTTCAAGCCTTCTGTGCTTGTAGCCTACTGCTGCCACAACCTACAATAAGATACATAAAAAAAACAATATGCATAAAAATGTTGAGTTCATGTGGTTTTTCAATCAATAGTTCAATACTAATAATTAATGCATCAATTGCATAAATGACAGACCTGAGCAGCATGTAGATTACTCCAAGGCATCTGCAAAGTAACAAGCTCCCACAAAATAACACCAAAGCTATAAACATCTGATTTCTCATTTGATGGTTCGTCATTTAGGACTTCGGGTGCCATCCACTGGGGCTGTTATCATAATAATAAATAACATTATCATAAAAACACATACTATATTTAATTAACAGTCGAGTCAATAAGAACTCACAGTTCCTGCTGCTGACTTGGAAGAAAGAAACGTATTTGCTTTTAAACGCGATAGGCCAAAATCAGCTACCTGAATAATAAATCGATAACCACACAAATATAAAAATATAATTAAAATATATTAGGCATGTATCATATATTATGTGACTGATATTATATATACAGTAGAATACAATTTTTATATAGTAGACAATATGATTAGAGTTCCAAAATGCAAGCACAACAAAACCAACAAAAATAAAGAATAGGGAAATTGGAAAGCTTCGCTCTTTACCTTCACGGTATAATTTTTGTCAACTAAAAGATTGGGAGATTTCAAATCACGGTGAACAATGGGAGGGTTGCGTTTATGTAGATAATTCATTCCTTTTGCCTACATCAAAAAGAAGCAGGCCATAAAATGTTGAAATTTTGGGACTACTTGCTTCCTTTGACATATATATGCACCAGAGGGACCATATGATCGTCATATATTATAATCAGTAGTGATAGTATTATTTAACAATTATTACCACATCAAAAGCCATCCTCAGACGAAGCTGCTCGTCCAATATCTTCTTTGGACCAGGTTTGTGCAAAAGCCCGAACAAACTACCTCTGGAATTCAGAAATTATATTATAACGTCAGGGCGTCGAACATATACAAATTTGGATCTATTTACTGATTGCATAATGGAAGAGGTGGCAATTTCAGCTCATATACTTCTGAATGGGTTGATTTTGGTTTGTTTTGAAAGGGTTAAATAAAAAAATAAGCCGAAAGGAAATTAGATAGGATCCAACATGTTGATGGTCACCTCAAGTCTATTCAGACTAATATTGTAATGATATTGTTTTAGTCTTTTAGAAATTGTAATTAATGTGCTAGCTATTGTTTAATGTCAAGCAAAACTTGGATTGGTCGTCCATTTTGGTAATTATACATGATAACTTCCCCTGCTGATAACTTTTCATTATTGAAATTGCCTAGTTTGCTAACTTAATGTGGACATGCAGCTGGTTTAGCGGGGGCTAGTTTGGTAATAACCTAACTCATTGAAAAAAATTGCCACATATGCAAGACACCAGTCCTCAGGTGATTAAATTGCCAAATTCAACACATTTGAATAGTGTAATTACCAAAATGGGTCATCAACCTAAGTATATAGCTTTTCTATGACATTAGCCGTAATTGTTCGTAAATAAATTTAGAGAATAGCAAAAAAAAAGTATTTGCGGATCAACCCATTACTCAATCAGCCCAACCCGTTGATCTTGCCACCTCTACATAATGGTGAAGCCAACCTTGGTAAATATTCAGTGACTATCGATAGATTTGGAGGTTGGGTGACTACACCCATAAAAAGAACAATATTCGGATGTTGCAAGCGTCTCATTATTGCAACCTAAAAAATGGCAGAAGAAAGCAACAGTTGCTAAATAAGAAAAACATATTTTCAACAAGATAAATATATAATAAAACAAATTTCTTGCCTCTCGCCAGAATTCATTGAATCTCTGCGGATGAAATTCTTGTCCCAAAGAAAGTGTCTTCACAGCAACATCCTGTTAGTAGTTAACAGTGAACCAAAAGTTAGGAGGCCAATAGAAATCTTATATTCAGCTATAAACAAAAAAATCCAAGAAAAAAAGTGCACAGGAAACATAATCAGATTAAACAAAGCAGAGAAAAAACAGAGTGTGCTACTACTTACTTCTCCATTCCAATCAGCCCGGCAGACAGTACCAAAAGAACCTGAAAATGCATCCGGTGACAATCTGAATAATTGGTTGATTTGACACATTTACTTTTGAATAATCAGTCAATATGGGTTATATTTTATTTTTATCTCTAGCGGTTCAAATGATTAGCATTTGAAAAAATGCCTCAAAAGGAAATGGATCAAATGGAAGAAATAGTCCAAAGCCACGCAAAGTGTATTTTGATGCAACACCTCCATAATCATTTTATTAAAAAAAAGTAAACTATTATTGAAAATTTGAAATATTTTAGACTTTGTTAGTCGTGACCATATCTGACACACTAATTATATGTAAAAAATTTGTACAAACAGCGTTTGAAGTCAATCTGACCTGTTTCTATCCATACAAACAAATTTACCCATATTGACAACTAGTTAGCTATCCAAATTAGAGAAAAAGCTCACCTTCTCCAATTTTCTCTTTCAAAACAATATCAGACCAAGGAATGTCGAAAACATCGATATCAAGGGTAGTCCCATCAGGCACAATATCCTCCTTTGGATCAGATAAGCCAACATATGACTGGTCATCTGTATGTCTGATTTCTGGCAGATGTTGTAAAAGGGCATCTCCGTTTGATGCTTTCATTATAAATAATAATACATCTTAGTATAATGCTTAAGAAGAACTAATACTTAAAAATAAACTCTGTTTATAAGTTACAACATTGCTTTAAAAAGCACACTTCTTATAATGTTTCCCCTATTCTTAATCATTTTTCATATTTTGACTATTAAATGTCAACATTTATTTACCAAAATTACAATTACTATTCCGTTTCATAGTTATAACACAAATTTATTTTGGATTTATTATATTATAACTTTTGGTGTAGTATTTTGTTTTCCCCAAAAAGAACAGATACTTGAAAGTAAAAGTTGTTTCTTCGTCAAAGTTAAAGATAACTAATAGAGAACTAAGCCTTAATAACATTAAATCTTAAAAAAATATATCAAACGAACACACAAGGAACATTAAGTTATAAGCTACAAAATAACTAAAAAACAAGCTAATTGTTTAAAATGAGAACGTTTCTAATAAACTTACCAGTAGATGGATCTTCAAACACCAGATTTAACGAGTCACAGTCTATAAAGTACTGTTTGGCAAGTGCCTGAAAACTAATCATGGAGTTGATATTCTTAGATCGTGGAAAATGCAGTGGGGAAAATATTGAGATTGAATATGGACCATTGATCAAAGAATCAGGTTCATAAAGGCAACCAGGCTCTCCAATTAGATCAACAAGGAGCTCCCTGCAATGAAAATTGGACATCAGTTTAGCAATAAAAAGTTAAAAACACAAAATCCAACATGACAAATCAATGAAGCTTACTTGTCATCACCAAAACGAACTAGACAAGATGATGCATCATCTCTTTTACAATATTTGCAACCTTTGGCTACTCGACATGGCAATTCAATGGTATCAGCTAAGGCCTATAGAAGACATTATTATAAAGGAATGTAAGAAATGGTAAAATTCTAATAAAAGCGGTTAGCAATAATATAAGAAAAACACATGTATGGCGTACTTTAAATAATAAAGCCCGGTGTCTGCAAAGGCCAACAGAGAGGCTACCAATGGGAAGTGTGACGGATCCTAGATGTTTCTTAAGTTCATCACTGGACTTTTCCCACAATGGAACTAATTCATTTTCTCCATCTAAAGCTGCACCTCTTGCGAAAAAAAGAAAACTATTTTGTAACATAATACATAAAATGCTAACGCATGTGGGCTATGGAAACATTTACTATAGATCAAAAGCTGTTGGGGTGATTTCAAATTTTATTAATTAAAATGAAGTAATGAACATACCCATCCAGTTTCATACTCTGATTGTGTTTAAAAGCTCATTATTTGGTAGTTACCCAAGTCAAATGTTTTGATTTATTATATAATGAGCCAAATTCTTACCCCATTTGACTGCAGACGAGTCCTGCAATTCGGTTAACAACATCTGTTGTGGTGTCGCTGTTACTGGAAATAAGAATCTGGTTCTGAAGTGCCCTGAGGTTGGCATCTGTAACTGTGTCGATCACAATAACTCCCAATGCAGATGCAATCCCAGAAGTAACTGATTTTATTGATTCGAGCGATGGTCCGACTTCTTGTGGATTGCTGCATACAGTCCATACATATGGATCCATTCCTTGAATAAAGTAAAATCCATCTTGAATCTTATCAAAGTAAGATAAGCAGCCACTTGCCTGACACAAATTAACCCTAAGAGTATGAATATGCCCAGTTATATATTTCAAAAGTGAACATTTGACAACTTTGTTACTCTGTTAGCTATTTGAAAACTTTTAGCTGATGTTTGTTCAGTTATGTTTGGTCATGTTCATTTACGTTTGTAAACCATTCGTTTATACCATTAACAAACTGAAG
The DNA here is from genome assembly GCA_030867185.1 of Tagetes erecta. Taxonomy (NCBI): domain Eukaryota; kingdom Viridiplantae; phylum Streptophyta; class Magnoliopsida; order Asterales; family Asteraceae; genus Tagetes; species Tagetes erecta. The sequence continues at coordinate 797,437 of CM061489.1, read as the reverse complement.
CGAACAAAAATGCACATGCTTAGTTTCTTAACGAAAGCACACCAACAATGTTGACTTGTTCAATTAACCAACATGAACATGTCTGGTTCGTCTTCGTTCCATTCGTTTACATTTAGACATATTAGCTATTGAACTGCAGTCAATTAGTCAAACTCCTTTTCATCTAACAAACTATTGCTAACTATCAAATATTCAAATCAAACTCATAAAGCTAATAATTAAGATCTAAACACACACATAGCTCAATCACATACCCAAAATCGACGTGACAAACCTTCTGCAGAACACACAGATAACCTTACAGTTTCATCCTGCACAACATCCAGCAAATTAGGATCATTACCACAAGTAGCTTCAGTCGAAAGCCGTAACGCCAAAGCCAACTGCAACTGATAACTCTCCTCCGTCTGTTTTGCCCAGCTTTTCAACGAACAATACACTCCACCATCAAAACCATCACCATCACCATCACCTCCACCGCTCATCGCAACCGACACTGACGGAACAAAATAATCTCCTGAAAACGAACTTTCAGCGTAACTACTTCCACTCGATTGTTTCTCAAAAATCGACGCCGTGTTTCGAGTCTGCTGCATGCTCTGATCAGTTATCAATTCGTAATCAAATGATTCAAATCCTCCTGTTTTGTTGTTCTTCGATGATTCGTATCCACTGCTAGCGGTTGAAAAAATGGATGGAGGATGATGTTTGAGGTGTTGATTGTTTGGAAATTGAGGCAGTAAAGTGTAATTTGATCGTTTAGCAATCAGTTCCATGAGTAAAACGCGGTGATTGTTGTCAAGCTCTAAAAAGTGGCCATTGATGATGATGGTGATGATTCACTGTCACGAATATTGAATGTTGTTTCTGTTGACAAGAGGGAAAGGGGGGATGTTTCTAGGTGGCGGAATCGTAATACTTGTTTCTTTTGTGGGTCATTTGAAATCAACATGGTCCCGCTTCCGTTGCAAACGGGATACGTTATAGTTTATACAAAACTAATTTTTAAAAAGGTAAAATCAGGCATGACAACCCACACGCTACTACGCTACTAGCAGGGCCCCTACAAACCTTGGTCACCAAAGGCCTAAGAAATTGACGAGCGTCATGTACAAATGATCCGCTTAGGAGGAAATTTTTATACGTGGTAGAACATCATATCAATTTTGTTTTTTTATTTTTGTTTCTCAACTAAATTTTACTTTGTATCTTAAATAAGACTTAAACTTAATAACAGTTAGATGAGATTCATACACCTATGTCAATTGCCTAAGAGTTATAGCTGAACGAACTTTTCTTAAATGTAATGCCAACCGTCTATACTGATTTTAACTTTTCAAACTTGACTCACCTAGGAACATCATCATGAAAGGAACTCAATGTTGTGAAAAGTCCCTTTAAATCAGGATTTAAACTTGAGACTTAAAAAATTTCAAGTTCTAACTATCATGCTTATGTTACTGAACCAAAAAATCAATTACTCATGGTTAAATGACTATTATGATTGTATCTGTAACCAAACTCAAAGTTTCCCCGTTTATCGTAAGAGTGGTTTAGAGAGTATGGAGGATGAGATGTAGATAAACTTGTTTCTATCTTAAACATGAGAGTGGAATGTCATAATTAAATGATTTAACTATTTATAAACTTGTAATAAATAAATAAAAGTTTATTGTCTCGCACTTTATGGAGTAAAGTCGTAATACGTCATATATTAAAAGACAGAGATATTCAAAATGATACTAAGTTAAAATTAGAGGTTCAAAGTTGTAAATTGACTAAGTTATCAAAAGTCAAAAAGTCAAGATTTCTAAAACGTGAATATGTCAAAGCTAAGTTAGTATCATATACACTAAGGTCACAATCAAAACGTGTCACGAGATCACAAACACGTATCTATGCCTAACCACTTTTATGTTATGAACATAATATGTATAATAAAATCAAAAAATGTTCTGTCACACACAGACATCACATTAATGTTACCATCATAACACACGTAATAATACCAGCAACATAACGTTACCACGGCCCAAATACCTGTGAAAATCACAATTAAGTTTAACAAACGTAAAAATATATTTTTCATTCAATATACCAAAATGAAATTAAAATCCCCTAAGGATCCATTTTCTTACTACTATCATCTTCATGTCTTTCAATATCATCAAAACAAATATCATCATCTTGCCAATTCAAATCTCCCAAATTCCATAAATCCCCCAACTCACCACCTCCGGTACCAAACTCCGGCAACTCATAGTTTCCAAGATCACTCCAAATCGGTTCTTCTTTCACATTAGCATCATCAGTGCCACCCGAAATCGGTCCCATCAAGTACTCCGGTGCAGCCTCCGGTTCAATCTTCAACACGTTTTTCCCTTTCGGATCACATTCTTCAACGTTTCTCGACGACCCACCAACCGAAAACGGATTATGTTCGTGTGGTTGATGTCTAACAAACCTCCTAGTGGTTCTTGGAGACGAAAGTCGAAGCATTTGCTCGTTTCGTTCACGTACAGACGACACAAATGTCGGGTTTTGAAACACTTGAGCTAGAAAAGACACCATTTGTTTCTGTTTATGTTCTGCTGCTTTGAGTTTTTCATTTACTGATTCCATATACTGATGTGTTTCACGGTTTTCGTTCTTTATCTCGATAACTTGTTGCATCATTTCGGCTTTCTCTTTGCGTAATCTTTCAATCTCGGCTTCGATTAACATGTTGTTAAACTCTTCATTAGTAGATGTTGATTGATTCGATTTACGCCGTTGAATGTTCTTCAATAGGTACCTTCTTCCTCTTAAGAAATGTTGATTTGCAAATTCCCATTTGTCTGGATCAATTTTGTGAAATCCCTGAATTGAATTACAAGAACAAGTAAAAACAGAATGTGCAAGAAATTGTTTAATAGAACAACACATGAACAGCTTCATATAAAAGTTGCAAGGTTAAAGTCAACTTTGTTCACTTTTCTTAAATTAAAAAACAACAATTTCAGCACAAAAGTTTTCATCATTTGTCTGATTTCGGTCGCTTTTGTACCGAACCGACCGAAATCGAAACAAATGTTAATACCTTTTATTGAAATTTATGTTTTTAAACTTTAGAAGAAAAATAGTTATTTTTATCAAATTATATATAACAAAACCGAATTTAACTCAAAAGTTAAAAACAAATCATGATTTAAAATAAGATGAAAGGGATCTCAAAACCGATACAATTACATCAAATTCTGTTTCAATTACATCAAAATCTTTACAAAATTAGAGTAACGGAGACGTATTACAACGAAAAATGAATACACATAAAAAAGAAACAAGAAAAAAAAGACATACAAATAACTAAGATAACATAATGCCCGATGAATTAGAGCTCTAAAGTGTTTGAACATTGAAGCTAATATTTACCCACATATGTGTTAAGTTGTCGAACAAAGCTGGAGAAATTGTTGTGTTTAAAGTTTCGTGGCAAGACGATTCGGGAGAACTCCATCGGATCCCAAACGACGAAACTTTGCCCGCTTCCGCTCCATGAGATGATGGGGTCAAGCATCGGGTCGTCCACTAAGTCGAAAGTTTTAGTCAAAAATGGCGGAATTGGTGTTTCGTGTAAACAATCTAGCGGTTGGGGGATCATTTCCCCTTCTGCAATTGTCATCACTGTAGTTGTCGTCGTATCTCCTGTTGGCAATTTTTTATCATAAGAAGAAATCATAGCTAAAAGCAAAATTGCATGAAATGAAAACATCAAAATAGGGAAAGTTATTAAAATCGGACCAGAAGTTAAACCAGTCAATTTAGCGGTGCATTAGTCGGTTGAGACGAATCGAATGACGTCAAAAATGTAAAATAAATAAAATCTATTTATATATACTTAGTTTAGAACAAAATATGAAAATACTATATTTTTAACGTGAATTTACATTTTTAACATAATAATAAAACCATTAAATTAACTAAAATATGTATCATATATTACTAAATTAACAAAAAAAAGATTTTGAAAGAAAAAAAAATAAATCCACTTGTCAAGTTCTAGCTAGTTCACCGCCTGAAACGTGCCTATTCAAACTGAGAAAGTCTATATACACATAAACGGACCCGTTTCATAACTGGTTAGTTTAAATAAAATGCTTTAAATACATAACCGCAATGTTGTAGAATTCGCTATGTGGTAGTCGGACGGTGAGGTACCTTGAAGCTAAGAATCAGGATTCGGGATTAATTGGTTTGGTTTTTATATGTAAATTTCATTTTTATACATATGATAACCGAATGAAATCAACTAAAAAAATGAAAATATAGTTGTCTGGTTTTTACCAGTTCAACGATAGGTCAAATGAAAATGATACAAATAGTCAAATACACATAACCGGACCGGTTTTATAACCGACGGGTTTAATTTAAAACGGTCCAAATACGCATAACCAAAATGAGTCGAATATGTTCACATGCTAGAATCACTATATGAATTTATGTAAGCTACAGAGTACTTACCAAAAGGAGATGAAATCGGAAGTGGCTGGTGACTCGAAACCGGAACCGGAGACCATCCGAATGAAACCGGGTCGGATCCTGCCGGAGAAGATGAAGATGAGGGATGATTCATTGAAGATTTAGAGAGTGAATTGCAAATGAATAAATGGTCGGTGAATGGAAATGGAAAATGGGTATATATAGGTAATGTGTGGAAATATCTGGTGGTTATAATGGCGGTGTTTGAACCGCCGACCATGGTGGTTCTGTTGCAGATATTTTCCGGTGAAGATGGTTTTGACCAATCAGGGTTTAGCAAGGAAAGATCCGGGTGGCTTCTACGTGCATGCTGATTGGTGGAAAATAAAGCTTATTTGTTAAGCAATATTATTAGGTCAATGAAAGAAAAGTTTTATGTTTTTTTAATTTCAGTTTACATTAAACCGACTTTGATTGAAGGAAAATTATTATTTTTAAGGTAGAGTATAAGTGTGTTGATTTGCTCTTAAATATGACTCAAATACTAGATTATGCTAACTTAATAACAAATAATTAACAACTCTAAGTAAGAGTGTAAATGTTTTAAAATTTTGTGTTAATAACAAGGAGAGAACACGGACTTTTAAGGGTTAAATATTGCTTTAAGCAGTTTTTAAAGATATGATAATGATTTTTTAATGGGTTATCAACCGACTTTATGTCTGAGGTAAAAGAGTTTTACGTGGCATGATTAAAGGTTTGTATGGTTTTTTACTTTTTTCCTGAACCATAATTTATTGACGAATTTCTATTCCGATCGACTTAACCAGTAATAGATTGTTGCAACAACTATTATTACTTTAAAAAATAAGAGTGGCACTGGCAAATTATTAACATCTTATTAGCATATCAATATCATCACGGCATCACCTAATATCATTTGTAACCATAAAACCTTTTAAATAACATTATAACCATAAAATTAACCTTTTGAACAACATCATCTCTAAAGCTAACAACTTTCTCATAAAAAAAGTTTTACATCAATCCTTCGAAATTTTGTTTCATGTGGGTACATATTTTATAAATCGTTTGATTATAGATAAATAATAATAACTTTTTTCGACACAGATCAGTTAGTCCGTTTCAATTATTAATTAGTTTTTTTTTAATATTCTAATTGCTTAAACATAGATAAAACATTACAAATAAAAGAGAGAGCTAAATAACATGCATATTTGTCGAAAAACTGTCCATCACTCAACAATGTGAAACAATAACCAACCAGGCAACCATCAATGTGACTCATATTTAGTTAAGTATCGTTCGACAATTATTGATGCATGCAATTGATAGGCTGGTTCCTTTGGACTCTCGGGTAGCACGAGTTAAACCAGCGTAGTCACTACTCACTACAAAGGGTTTGCTGTGTCATTGCAAACTAGTAAATTGAGTGGTGCATATAGCGCCATGATACACATGTTGAAAAAATCACATACGTTTGCCCAAAATAAAACAACTCTTCCTCGCACTATGTGTGCTCCACCTAATCTTCAGCATACTCATCCTTCGTCCACGCCCCATCAACATCCCAATCAAATTGCATCCCATAGTCATCATTGACGGATCCATCGACATCGGTTTAACCGTTTGACACTAATTCTTACTAATAGTTTGAGAGAGTAGTTATAGTTGTAGAATTATATGAATTCTATTAACCAATTATGTATTTTTCATTCAAATTTTAAGTTTTGTATATCGAGATAGAAAAAAAAGGACAACAACTAGTCAACTACACCTCAAAAGTAATTAATTTAAGAGTATTTATGCAAAAGTTTAATCTATTAAAACTTAAATTAAAAAGAAAATGCTTGCTTTTTGGAAATAAAACTGATAAAATCATAAACCATCTAGCCAAATATACCTAAATATTCCTAACTTTTACATAATTTACTTTACTCAGACTTAATATATTAGCAATTTAGACCTGATATATATTAAATACGAAAACACGTAAAGCTTTTACATAATTTACTCATACTTAATATCATGTTTGATAAAACTAGAATCAATGAACTAAATATTAAATTTAATGTCAGAATGATTAAAGTTGTTTGGTACTTTGGTTTACTAATTACTAGCTCCTAACATTAGCTAGCCTTCATTAAACCTATAAATATAGTTGGGCGAGAATGAAACATTTACCGAACACTATGATACACAAGTTACAAATCCTTCAAACTCTATTTCATTTCCTCACATGCTCTCTTCTTGTTCTATGGCAGATGCAAATCTCTCATTCCTTGCAATCTGTCTTCTCCTTCTCCTCATCTTTCTCAAACTCATCGTCCGTCCACGCTCAGTCAAAATCCCAATCAAATCACGCCACGTATTCATCACCGGTGGATCTCGTGGCATTGGATTAGCATTAGCTCGTCAATCTGTAGTTGAAGGTGCTAACGTATATTTGAATACATTATTAGGGTTTATTAGTATGAACCTATAGCCCTCTTTGGTTTATAGGTTTCTTATAAACTCTATACATCGGAGTATAACTTAGTAAAAATTTTTAAAATGTCTGTTTTGACCTTTAACCATTAACTTCTTAAAATGTCTCCATTGACTTGAATAAAGAAGTCTAGGCGCTCATTTTCAAAAGGGGAGCCGATTATTAATATTAACCAATCAGATTTGACCACATGTACAAAATGAGTAAAATCTGATTGATTAAAATTAATAGTCGGCTTCCCTTTTAAAAATGGTCGCCTAGACATCTTTTGGTAAATCAATGAGGACATTTTGAAGTCAATGGTTAAAAGAGACATTTTAAGAATTTTTCCTATAACTTAACATATCGATAACTAGTTTAGTGCCCCGCGCTACGCTCGGGAACACAACATTTAAGTGATGCTTTTAAGGATATTCATGAATGTTCCAATCAGTTTTGAGACAAAACCGTGGTAAACCGGAACACATGATATACTTTTAAAATTAGACTTTTAGTATAGCAATATTATACTCAAATTTACTACACCATAAAGTGCTCAATTTTATGGTGTAGTTTATTTTTTTTAAAAAAATCGTATAAACATGTTATGTATATTTATAAAACACTGAGGTCTTTAATTGTATGTTATTATTAACTTTATCCATAAGTTTCATTTTTAAACCTTATCAAATATAAACCGACTCATGTACACCCTTTGTTGTAGATGGTTAAAAATATAAATACTCTTAAATTTTTAGAATTCTCCAAAATATTAGGGACCAAAAATGTAATTAGTTTTATTATAATAAATTTTATATACATATTTTTAATAAAAATCATTATTGTGAGATAAACTCTCATATTATGACACATAAGCTAAAAACTTTAAAATTATGCCACATAAATTTTTTAAGTTTTTCTATATTATATAAGGATATTCATTCGCTATATCTAACAGGTGCACGCGTAACAATCTTAGCGCGAAACCTTCAGAACCTCGAGGAAGCGAAAGCCTCTATTCGGCTTTCCACTGGCGTTGATGTTGATATTGTGAGCGCAGATGTATGCGACTTTGAATCCGTTAAGGAGGCCGTAGAGAGTGTTGATCCGATTGATGTTTTGATATGTAATCAAGGCGTTTATGTAGCTTGTGAGCTTGAGAATATGGAGGTGAAGGATGTTAAGAACATGATTGATGTGAATTTGATTGGGAGTTTTAATTTGGTTAAGGCTGCGTTGCCGAGGATGAAGACTCGGAGTGATCGAAAGCCGGTATCAATCGCATTCATGTCATCTCAGTCCGGCCAGGTATCATCTTAGCCTATTAGGCACAATACTGTTAAATTTTGGCCCGGTAGCTTAAATATTTTAATTTTATTGCCACGTGTGTAATTGTTCAAGCTCCACAATTGGTGTAGAAATTTAGCATGTTTGATGAACTTTTTTAATAATAGGTGGGCATTTATGGTTATAGTGCTTATGCAGCAAGTAAGTTTGGCCTAAAAGGTTTGGCAGAAGCACTGCAACAAGAAGTTATTGCTGATGACATTCATGTTTCGCTTATATTTCCGCCAGACACCCTTACGTCTAGTTACGAAGAAGGTCAACCCCCCCCCCCCCTCCAAAAAAAAAAGAAAAAAAAGTGAACTGTTTTTGTAACCTATAAGATTTGTTTGCATAGTAGACTATACATATATGTTGTGGTTGTTGCAGAGAACAATAAAAGGCCAGCGTTGACAAGGATCATAGCAACGTCCTCTGGCATAATGCCGGTTGAAGAGGTGGCAAAGGTAGCATTGAATGGGATTAAGTCAGGATCTTTTATCATTTCCTGCAACTTTTTAGGATTTTGGTTGTCAATAGCAACTGCGGGTATCTCTCCTCAGAGATCGTATCTTTGGGCGTTTGTTGAGGTTATTTCTGTTGGTGTGTTACGTATCGTTGGATTGTGTTTTCAGTTGAGTTGGTATAGTAGCATTGAAAAGTGGTATGCACAAGAGAAGTAGCAAGGGGTTTACAGGTTGTGAATTTATCTTGATGAATTTGTAAATTTGTTAATGAACCATTATGATGTTTTCATCTGTGTCATGACCCGAATATGAGGGTTTGACTTGCTAGTCGAGAAGCGACACAAGCGGGTAGAATGTATACCGGATAACATATAACTAAACAAGAGATTAAATTAAGTCGTTTCAAGAACACACAAATGGTTTAATGTTCTACTGTTAATCAATGACTCAAAAGGAGTAACTTACACGCGTTAAATTGGAAAACAAAGACTAGTAACGTTTAAAGGATCAGAGGTTTTAAACCATTAAGGTATTATCAAACACTACCACACTAAAAAAACTATTTTTTAACAGCCTCAAATAAATCAAATGGTAACATTGATTCAATAATCTGCACATGTTTAATCATATGTGCAAGTCAGTGTAACCAGTAGGACAACATAAAACAACTGATCAAGGTTGACTTTTAATATGACTTAGTGTCACTGCCTGCTGGTTTGAGCTCACCAAACATGAAATCGGATTATCGGGTTTCCATCATTCGTGGTGCACGACATCTTTAATTCTTATTTTTCGTTAGCATTATAAATTTTAGATCCGATAGCTTAAAAAATGTGCTAAAAACTACTTCTGGATCAAACTCACACCATTGACTTTTACTTCACCATTACAATACAAATATACAATCATTGATGATTATTCTATATGTCATTGATGTTTATCATTTTGACAATTCACACACTCTTGTTCTCCTCACATGATCCATGGCAAACACCAATCTCTCATTCCTCTCTCTCTTTATTCTTCTCCCAATCTTTTTCATCATCTTCTTAAAACTCATCCTCCGTCCACGCTCCGTCAAAATCCCGATCAACTCCCGCCATGTATTCATCACTGGCGGATCAAGCGGCATCGGTTTAGCATTAGCTCGTCAAGCAGCCGCTGAAGGTGCTCACGTAACTATCTTAGCACGTAACCTTCATAACCTCGAGGAAGCAAAAACTTATATTCAACGTGCCACTGGTGTAGATGTTGATATTGTGAGTGCAGATGTATGTGACTTTGATGCTGTTAAGGTGGCTGTGGAGAGTGTCGATCCGATTGATGTTTTGGTTTGTAATCAAGGTGTGTTTGCAGCTGAAGAGATTGTGGATCAGGAGATGAAGGTGGTTAAAGACATGATTGATGTGAATTTGATTGGGTGTTTTAATCTGGTTAAGGCTGTGTTGCCGAGAATGAAGAATCGGAGTGATCGAAAGCCGGTTTCGATTGCGTTCATATCGTCTCAGGCCGGGCAGGTATTTTATGTTTGTGTTTGTTTTGTGTTCTTCAAGTTTCAATACTTTTAGAGCCTTTAAGGTTCCGTACAGAGGAATGAAGATGATCAGATGGGTCAGTGATCCAAATTAACATTATAAACTAGTCATTAATTAGATAAGGATACAAGATATATCATATATGTGATGACATAACTAGGATTTGTGAGGTGAAATTGTGATATTAGAGCTTGTTGATGCAACTAACTTAGTGTTGGCTTGTTGCAAGTATATAAACCACTAACAAACATCTTCTTAGGTCCTTTTGCATAGCAACTTATGCATTTTTATGCACTTTTTGTTTAATGTTAGTTTCAAAAAAATGCTTTGAAGGATTCTTATGTTTGTTGATGAACTCAATTTGTCGATAATAGGTAGGCGTTTATGGTTATACTGCTTATTCCGCTAGTAAGTTTGGCCTAAGGGGTTTAGCAGAAGCTCTGCAACAAGAAGTTATTGCTGATGATATTCATGTTTCGCTTATATTTCCCCCAGACACCGATACACCTGGTTTGGTTAAAGGTTCATCCCCTGATCCCTTATTTTTGCGATCTTCAAGTTTTTTTTTTCTTTTTTGTATTTTAGGCGAAGCGTGCTTTTGGTTGTTGGCAGAGAAAAAGCGAAGACCGCCATTAACAAGCATCATAGCAGCATCATCCGGCTCAATGAAGGTTGATGAAGTGGCAAAGAAAGCATTGAATGGGATCAAGTCTGGATCTTTTTTTGTCTCATGCAACTTTGAAGGGTTCATGTTATCAATAGCAACTGTTGGTCTATCTCCACAAAGATCATGTCTCGTGGCGTTTGTTGAGGTTATTTCTATTGGTGTATTACGTATTGTTGGCTTGTGTTTTCAATGGATATGGTATGGTAGAATTGAGAAGTGGCATGCACAAAAGAGATAGTGATCAGAACATGTTTGCTTCACATATTGTCTTCTAAAGAATTTGAATCTAGTTTGAGCTCACCAAAAACCTAGTCTTTGATTATCTGGGGAACCATCGACGCCTGATCGAAAAGACATAGCATTGTTTCGACCCCTAAGGACTAAGGTTTTGTTTTTAGTATGCCAGGCTTTGGATTAGTTTACACCTTATTGTAAATTCCTTGGTTTATAGTAATTGTTTGTAAGGGTTTTTAATAACATTCTTCACATTTCTTAACATGCATTCTCCTTCATTCATTCATTCATGGCAAACACTCATCTCTCATTTCTTGCTCTTTGCATTGTTCTAATATATAACACTCTTCATCATCTTCCTCAAATTCATTGTCTACCCACGCCCCTCAAAATCCCAATCAAGTCCCGCCACATGTTCATCACAGCGCCACCAGTGGCATCGGCGAGCTTAGCATTAGCTCTCCAAGCCGCTGTCGAAGGAGCTTGTGTGACAATCTTAGCCGTCGACAACCTCGTAGACCGATATCCGACTCTCAACGGGGATAGATGTCACCGTACGTATTAGAAGCTGATGTATGTGTTTTGGTTTGTTATCAAGGTGTGATTGTATAGCTCGGGAGATTGAGAACCTGGATGTGTATATGATTAAAAGCGGCTAATTGATGTAAATTTGATTGGGTTGTTTTATTTGGTGAAGCTGGTTGCTTTGCCCAAAATGAAGATTAATCGAAGTGATAGGAAGCCGGTTTCAATTGTGTTTATGTCGTCTCAAGCCGGTCAGGTAACGTTAAACCATGCCTAGGTGACAATTTATGACACGAAATAAAACCCAACACACCGTAGAAATAAAAGGTTTTAGGTTAGACAACACATTGCATTTAAAAAAAACATGTTAAATTCAAGTTAACCTGTTTAAATAATAGGTTAGATTCAAGTTTACTTATTTTCAAAACGCTTGGAACGTAAATCCGTTATAATAATATACTCCATAGTCCATATGTTTTAAATCGTGCATTCATGAATTATCTTAGTTCTTTTGTTTCGGTATGAAACTTCAAATTTATTGATTAACTAGGTTTAATACCCGTGTGTTATACACGGGTTAAATAGTAATATTTATAAAGAAATTATAACCATTATATTTAACAATTTGTAAATATATAACATTTAAGGAGTTGGCTCCATCAACTTGCATGGTGAAAAATTTAACTAAATTTTACCTCCCAGACTTCCTATTATAGAAAAAAAAATCCCTCCAAAAATTGTCCCCTAAAAGTTTGATTTATTAGATAGATTTAACTTCTTTCGGTTGCGCTCAAGGACAATGGATTTGTTGTACGACAGGCAGCGTCAAAGGCGGAATCATGCAAGATCGTCAAGCACGAGAAAACCTGCCTGGATAATCTAACATGTTTTTATTCCATTAACATTTGATACATTTGGCTTCCTAGCATTTGACACATTTGGTCATTCATAGCAATGTTTCGACACCTAAGGGCCAATGTTATGTCTTCAGTAGGGTAGGTTTTGCTATTCAAAAGTGGGTGGCGGCAGAACTTGTTGCCCGTTTACCTGTCACTTTATTGTAAAATCTTTGATGTTTAATACGTGAAATGCACTAATTAATATTATTTTTTTAAAAAATTTATTTTGAACACTCTAAAAAAGACAAAGACAAATGTATATTACAAAAACATATGATTTAAACTTCATCATAACATTTGACATATCATTGTTTATGCAATTAGAAAGTAAAACTTCGATCTTGAATTACTATTTAGTTAATATGTTGCAAAGTATTTGAATACTTTGACCTATTTAGAAAAAATAGTTACTCTTCTTAACATCATAATATGGTTTAGAAAAAAAACCACATAACCTATGTGTGTATGTAGATATTTTTTTGTCTTTCTGGTGAGTGTGGTTCATGATGAGTATTTTTTCCACGTGTTGCAACAAGGAAAATGACGACCAACGAGCTCTAGTTAAGAGATAGTAATCTGTAATATAGTATAGTTAAGTTAAAAGACGTAGTTTGTATTTTACTCTAAATTCAAATCACACTGACCAACGAGCTCTAATTCAATGGGATAGTGAGGAGCTAGTCTCATGTCTTTATGATACGAAGGTAATTGATTTGAGTTTCATCTCTGATATTGTTTGGGTGAGCAAATAGTTTTACCCCAGTAACAAGTAACGACTTTAGGTGATTGATTTGAATGGTTTCCATTGAAATAATAGAGTATAATAGACGGGTTGAGTCATCAGTGCTCACAGATTTTACGAGCATGGCCTTTAAAAAATTATAATAGACCAAAGAAATTTGGGTAGAATGGTAAGGTTATTGTTTGGTGAATCATATGTCCCAGGTTCAACTTTTACAAGCCTAATTTTTCATTGATATTTGTCAATGATCTAGTTAATGCTTTGTCAATGATCTAGTTAATGCTAGTAAGACAAACAAGTTTTACTCACGAGTGAGAGTTCTATCCTCGTTAACGGTTGTTACGCCGGTCTCTACGTGATTTTCTCAGTAAACGTCTTGTTAAGTTAGATACACCATTCAAGTTTTATTAAGGTATCTTGTTGCCTGACTTGGTTACGGATCTCTTATGTGACGCGAGTTGGATCCGTCACTTTTATGAAAATCAGCCGTTTAAAAAGTTATATGAAAATAAGCGGCGGTGGTGTTGAGTGTTTATAAAAGGAACCACTGCTGCTCTCTTCATTCACAGTTCCCTGAAACGCGATCATCTCCGGCGAGTTTACTTGTCACGATCAGTACTTCATCTACGTTGCTACGTTCTCCGGTGACGCTTCTCTCACTCATCTAACTCATCATCCTTATTCAATTACAACTGTTTCTTAATCTTATCATATCATTCCAAAACTTTAAAACCGTTGATTCTATCAACATCTGTTGATCAATTTGTTGTTGTTCCTGATGTATATATTACAATCTAGCAGTTTTTTTATCATTACTTTTTACTTGTTACGTTTAATTTGAAATCGAGTGCCGAAAAGGTGAAAATTGAAAACCCTAATTTTGAATACTGTATATTTGAACTCCATTTCTTTTGTGCATTTCCCCGAAATCATCATTGTGAGTGAAATCGAGTCAAGTTTAAGAGTAAAAATGTGAAATTTATGCCATTTTGATTGTCATTGATAAACCAAAAGGGAAAGTTGAGAGTGTTCATGGTCAAACTGTTGGTTAGTATGGATTATTATTAGCAGGGGAAAATTACCAAAATGATCATTTTGACACCAAAATTTTTCACTCGCTGTCCCTTTGACTTTTTTATGCAAAAAATGGTCATTTCTAGCTAGTCGAACACGCCTCCAAGAAAGGCTAGTTGAACGACTAGATAGGCTAGTTGTAGTCATCTAAAAATGTCCACTTTGGTTATCTAGTTGAGCTACTAGCTAGTAATGGTCATTTTTGACATAGAAAGTCAAATGGGATAGTATGTGCTATGCTTTTTTTTTGTCAAATATGGTTATTTAGGGAACTTTCCCCTATTATCAGCCTATAGTTTGGATTATTAAAATATGATTTTTTGTTGATGAATTTGTGTGCTTACATTGTATAAGGGGAGTACATGATTTTAATTTATGTTATTGGGGTTGATTATTGCAGTTAGATTCATGCCTAAGGTGAAGACGAACCGGGTCAAATACCCAGAGGGATGGGAACTTGTGGAGCCAACTCTTAATGAATTGCAGGCAAAGATGAGAGAAGGTTTGATTTATCCTACAATCAACTCAATTTTGTTATTTGATGTTACATGAAGGTGCAACTGTTTATTTGATTTGCAGAAGTTTTAGGAGTTAATGTTATTTTCATCAACATAGTTTCTGCAGTTTTTATTTTTTATGGTGTAATACGAAAACAGTTAAAAAGACCATTAGATTTTGGCATCGGTTTGGTTTTCTCCAAATCGATTTAGCAGTTTGGTTTTAAAATCTTTTGGCATGAAACCTAGTCGAATTGTAATACTGTATAAAGCATGCCATTTAATTGTGTAAAATTGTGCTTTTTACTTGAAACTTATCATAACATGTTTGTTAATATCTTATAATGCTATATATTACTACTTACTAGTAGTTTTGGGTCAACCCAAATCGTGTCATAAGTTGAATGTTAACTCGTTCCCTGTTCTAAATTTGAGTTGTAATCGTCTTTGTAGTTATGTTCTTAAGGAGTGTAACACCTTTTCAATAAACTCTTTCGGCCTAGTAAGCCTAAACCATGAAACCAAACTGTAAGTTATGGTTTGGTGTGGCTCGGTTCGGTTTCAGTTTTAAATGGTTTGGTTTAGAGTGGTTAGAAACCATATTAATGTAGGACCTATGGTTTAAACCGGATCATGAAAACTCCTAAAAACCATATTAGAATGATCTTTAGTTGGATGAAAGTTTTGGATGCATTGTGAGTCCGTGACTTGTCATGTTATGTACATGCAGACATAGTTGGTTAAATGTACTAATTTTTGAATGGTCGCTTTGGACATTGATCAACTTATAAATAAGATTGAGCTATGTTTCTATTATTATATGCCGTTATGTTTGTACAGTTTATGGAACAATGATTAAAAGGAAACAATACGATTTTTATTTGATTGAATGAGTGTTTACGTTTTGTTCCTGTTTTTCTTTATGTACAGCTGAGAATGATCCACATGATGGGAAGAGAAAATGTGAGGCCTTGTGGCCAATCTTCAAAATTGCACACCAGAAGAGTCGCTACATCTTTGATCTATATCATCGTAGGAAAGAAATTTCAGCCGAGCTGTATGAATTTTGCTTGGATCAAGGATACGCTGATCGTAATATCATTGCCAAATGGAAAAAGGTAAGTTACTGTTCATCTATATTTATGTCTTTCATCGACATTTCACGACCTTTATGAAATACCCTAGTTTTGGAAAATTCATCCTTTGCCCTTATATGTTACTCTGTAACTTTCATGGTCCACAGGTTGTCGTACAAAAATGGTACATAGAGGTGGCATATTTGACCCATTTACCAATATATGGGTTTATTCTGCTTATGTCTCATCTCTAACTGTCAAATGCGCAGAGTAAAATGAACAGAATAAAATGTGATAATTATTTGCATAAAATTGAATTTAAAATAAAAGTATTTTGCATCAATCCGACATTCCGACCCGTATTAAAACTGCCCATTTTGTCATGTTTACTTATGTATGGATTAGTTGTGCCATACCACTATCTTTCATCTCTAGGTAACTTTCCTGATGTATATTTTCAGAACACAAAATCTTCTAAACCATTGTATTGTAGAATTTTTTATTAGTGTTGAAAGAATATGTTATTTGTGATCATATTTGTCACACTAGTTACTGATAAAAAAAATATAAAATTTATGTGTATATCTAAAATCTTCTAAACCATTGTATTGTAGAATTTTTTATTAGTGTTGAAAGAATATGTTATTTGTGATCATATTTGTCACACTAGTTACTGATAAAAAAAAATATAAAATTTATGTGTATATCTAAAAGCTAAATGGTTTTCATGTTAACCTGCCCTAACCCATCACCCATGTTAAAAGTTGCCCATTTTGCTACATCTACTTGTCACAAACTCTTTAACTGGCATAGGTTTTGTTTTATTTTACGCGGTATTATGATGTTTTTTATTATTAATTTTCAGCCTGGGTATGAAAGACTTTGCTGTTTAAGATGCATTCAACCACGTGATCACAACTTCAATACCACGTGTGTTTGTCGAGTGCCCAAACATCTCAGGGAAGAGAAGGCGGTGGAGTGTGTGCATTGCGGTTGCAAGGGCTGTGCCAGTGGAGACTGATCGTCGTTTCATATTCTATTTCTATCTCTCTTGTTATATGCTAGCCATCACCTCTTAACATGCATTTGTTGGCAGTGTTATGTACTCTTGATGTCAGAACTTGTAACCTTTTGT
Source organism: Tagetes erecta (assembly GCA_030867185.1). Taxonomy (NCBI): domain Eukaryota; kingdom Viridiplantae; phylum Streptophyta; class Magnoliopsida; order Asterales; family Asteraceae; genus Tagetes; species Tagetes erecta. Next base: position 780,317 of record CM061489.1, on the reverse strand, counting down.
AGACGAGACGTTAAGAGATCAGGTCAGTTTGTGTTGTATTTCACTATTTGAACTTCTACTTGAAGGTTTGTGAGAACTTCTACTTGAACACACAGGGTTATTTGTGATCTGAAATTTCAAAACTGGAATCGTATTCGATTCAAGTCAAAAGAGATCCGAAAAATTGATTTGCATTTGAATTGACAGCAAAGTCTAAGATGCAATCTTAAATCCGTATATTAAAATCGACTCGAACCAACAATCTAAACTTGAACTTGAAATCTGAGTTCAATAAATGACTTCACCAGGGAGATAACATGTATCGCCTCAAAATCCGCCTCTTGAGATTCTGTCATGGAGGTATCAAAGCTTGTTAAAAGGTTCCCCCGAAAAAGTTACCAATACGTTCCATTCAAATGGTAGCCTCAGTCGAGCAAGTAATAAACCTAACGACTATTGGTGTCAAACTTTCGATATGTCGTTAGTCGCTTGAAAGTGTAAAAAAGTGTTGATGAAAATCTGAAAACCCAGGCCACTATGGCACTATCTAAACCTTCACCGGTTAGAGACTTAGAGTGTTAGACTTTAGAGCTTAGGATCAAAACAAAATGGTGGGCTTGGACTGTTGGCCAGATTTAGTCTAAATTAGCCCAAATTAATTGGGCCTGGTTCACTAAGTAACATGTTAGTTCAGTATAAATGATAATCTATCTAATAAATCAAACTTTTAAGGGGCAACTTTTGGAGGGATTTTTTTATAATAGGAAGTTTGGGAGGTAAAATTTAGCTAAATTTTTCACCATGCAAGTTGGTGGAGCCAACTCCTTAAATGTTATATATTTACAAATTGTTAAATATAATGGTTATAATTTCTTTATAAATATTACTATTTAACCCGTGTGTAATACACGGGTGTTAAACCTAGTCTATTTAATAAATCAAGGTTTTGTGGGACAAATTTGGGTGGGAAAAATGAGCGGGAAGATTTTGGTGGTCAAACATTTTAAAAACAAAAGTAATTTTAGAAACAAAGCAAAATCAATTTATCTGCATTTTAAAATAGAGAATATTTTTGTTATAAATCAACGCAATATTGAATAACTGAATGTCGATGAGTGATTTTAAATCCCAACAGTTTTCAATATTGAATTTTATTATAATAATTTGTATTGTTGCATCTCATTTTCAATCGTGATTTCTCCATTCAATTAATCATTTGTTTTATTTAACCCGTGTGTCTACACGGGTATTAAACCTAGTCTATCTAATAAATCAAGGTTTTAGGGGGCAAATATTAGGGGGAAAATATTTGGTTTATAATAGGAAGTTTTGGTGGGAAATTAAGTGAAAATTTTCACCTTGCATAAGTTGATGGATGTAAAATTCTTAAGTATTTAATATTTACAAATTGTTAAACATAATGGTTATAATTTGTTTATTTATAAATATTATTATGTAACTCGTGTGTAACACACGGGTATTAAACCTAGTAAAAAGTATAAAGAAAAAAATGTTTTCTTGTGGGTGAAGGTATGGATCAAGGTTTAGCTTTCATATCTTAAGGACAATAAATATATATGGTTGTAACTTTAGGAAAAAGAATGTGACCTCCACTACCACCGGCACTTGGTGGTTCATGTGTTGCCATCACTATAAATTTCATATAACTTAATTATAATTTTGAGATAGTGTTAAAGATTTGTGAAAACGTCGCTGGTAGTTCAAACATCAAATGTATAAAGAATATATATATATATTTTGTATTAGTGACATAATTCAATATGAATAAGCGATTAATGTTTAAGCTTAATCTCTCAACCGTTCCATGCACTTTTATAACAAGTTGGCATCATACCGTTTCGACTATTCATTCTAGTGTGACAATTTTTGTGCTTATTTTCCTGTTAATTATTTTTTACCAAATAGTTATCTCTATTATTATTGAAAATGAAATAAGAAGTTTTGTTGTGCCTTGATCTCTTGAAAGTTTTCTGTTTTAGTCCAGGCATTTAAATTTATTTACAAAATTACCGTAACTAACTTTTAACATAACATGCAAACTGATGTTGAATTTTTTTTCCCTATTATTAAATTAATGTAACTAGTTTTTAACATAACATGTAAAATGATGTTGAAAAAATAGTTATTCCTATTATTAGTTTCCTAGCTAATTATCTATGAATAATTTTTGTTGTTATCCCTTTATGTATGACTTAGGGACTTATTAGTATATATTATGCAATTATTAATTTATGGTTTTGTAGATAAACTAACTTTAGTTATCTAATTTATCTGTTTTATTTATGTTGCTTAAAAAAAAGCCCAAGATTCTGTGATGTACTTATGTTATGCTACTATGTTAGTTGAAGACAAGATTCTAGTTATCTTATTACGTTGTATATGTTTTCATCAGATAATAATTTGTTTCAACAAAACTAACAACGCCAATAATAAGAATTAAATATAAAATATTCTTTCTTTTCATTTAGCAGTAGGTAATGTAGTTAAACTAATAAACATAAAGAAAATCATGCACGCCTTTATTTTTTCAGCTATATATATTTATACGTGACAGTTTATGTTAAACAAAATTTTCTTTCGTAATCATGAAGTATGTAAATACATTTCGCATATATACGTTACTTTGGTATTTTTTAACTTTTTTTAAAGTATATGAACTTTTTTATGGGGTTATTGGATATTATTCCTCCAACTATTAGGTATTGAACGCTGATAGCCTTGCACTTCCAACTAATTAACATTTTTACTCTCACCATTTTTACCTTAATACTTCACTTGCTATGTTACTTCGTTTTTATAACATATAAGCATGTCACGTATGATAAAATTAAAAGCCATGTAGATAAAAACTGAGTGACTCAACAAGTGAAGCGTTAAGTTAGCTAGGAGGAGTGATGAGAGTGATGATGTTAGTTGGAAGTGACAATAGTCAGTACCTAATAGTTGAGAGTAATAAAATCCAATAACAAACTTTTTTTTAAAATACAAAGTGTGTCATTCCATATGCTATGTTACACAAATGTAAATATTATCTCACATAAACTTTTATAGTTTTATATAACATATACGTAAAAAATTTAGATTTTTAGTGTTATCTAGTATTTAACACGGTAAAAGGTGTTGTTGGTCTACAAATGAGACATGGGTTCGAAACATCGATCGGTGTAAGCATTCTTGGGTGGTCAGCCGCCGGCTATGAATGGAATATATATATATATATATATATATATATATATATATAAATTAGGGTTTGAGCACAATGTGAACAACGTGTTAATTTTTGCTTTTTTAGTTGTCGTTGGCTCCGCGAGCTAACTGCTTTATGTATCTTGTCCTTCGTAGATGGTTTACGTCTCCGGTAAACTATTTTTTAAATCTAGTATATTTGATTTTTTAAACTAATGTAACATAGCTCGAAAGCACATATATATTCATTACACCAAAATGATTTAATGTGATTTAGTGTGTGTAAATATATATATTATAATATTGTTGGCATGACACAAATGATTGGGTACGTTTTATAAAAAAAGCTAGTATGGATGTGCACTTTGCTTTCTGTCTTCATTTTATAAAAGTTGCCATCCGACGGTGATGCTTTCTTTATTTTATCTATTACTTTTTTCTTATTGTGTATATAAAGTCGTAATATATACAGATTATTATATATATTTGCTTACTTTTTGTTAACTGTGACATGCTTCCCTGATATTTACTTTATCGTTATTTATCTCATCAATTGAAAAATATATATTTACCGAAAATATTCTCTTTCAAAAAATAGCTAGCATTCAATATGGATGTTTCTTGTAATTCTTTAAATCAATAAACTTTCTTTTGTTTTCAACATTGGTTTGCGGTTTAAAAGGGGTTGTTACGAAATTTATTGTCTGTTTACCTGTTAGTTTATTATAGATTCTTTGTGAAAAGAAGATGAATAAGTGAAAATAGTTTTGATTTTAATATGAAAAGAATAAAAAAAGTATTGATGCATGTTAAGAACAAGATTTAATAACTAAAAATAAATAAATTATGAGGATGGGGTTAACAAAAACCCGTAGATAATTATAAATAGATGATGCTAAATTGTTAATGTAGTATAAACTTATTTAGAGTAGTTAAAAAATAGATCGGCGAATTAAATAAAAAACAATATGTGATAAAATATCTCAAATACCATGCAAATCACATGCATGAGGGAACTAACGGGACATAATACATGACATCCCACACCAAGGAAATGATCTTGAGAAAAAAACAATTTTTGATACAATTTTTTTTTCTAATATTATTTAGCGTTTAATACAAAACTAATTTTCAATATTTGGGAAAAGGTAAAACTTGTATAAGTATTTGTGGATAGTGTATATTGTATAGATGATAATCCCACGTAGGGGAGAAAAAAAGAAAGTCTTAAATATTTACATGAGACATGTATCATAATCACTATTCATTAGTTTAGTTTGCTGGTAAAAGTATATCAGTTTTACTTGAAACACATTAAAAAGAAAAATTGTTGTTCAAAACAAAATGAGACGAGTATCATATTAGGTGATTTTCAAGCCGACAACCCTAGCGACCTAAACATACATATCTAGTTAGCCATATCATACCCATATTCCCTTTATTTTTTACTACAAGCTTTATATATCTCTCTTAACTTGCTAAATTACATATTTTTTCAAATAATACATAAAGAGCATTGTACATCATGTACTAAGAACTTGTGCTTTGGTGAAATATATGATTTATCACGTTAGAAAGGGGATATGTGTAATTCTTTTTTAAATTTTATATAAAAAATAAGAAAGGTATTGGAGTCCCATGATTATTGTTATTAGCAAACTAACATATGTACTTGATATCCAAGACTATTGAGTAGTTGGCTACTCAAAAGATATGAGATTGGTTGATTGGGCATAAGACATAATTTTATTATCATGTATGAAATTGAAGTTATCAATATCTGTTCTATTGCTATCCCTAATTTAAAGTCATAGATATTAGTGTCTTCAAAATGAATCTTTATCTAGTCGGTTTTAGAGTTATTAATCCAATCAGTTATTAAAACTCTAATCTTTTAACAAATGAACTTGAATTCAAAACACCGACTGAATTGTATTCAGCTTAAATTCGTGTTAGAATCGAATAAACCAACTTATAAAAAAGACACCACATGTGTAAAAGAATATATATATAAAACAACTCTTTTTCACATAAACTTTGTTGTAAACAAGTCCCATGCATGCATGTCCAAACTCACATGCAAAACCAAATGATAATTGAGATGTAAGTTAAGATTTAAGAACTTTACAGAAAGAATTATAACAACTAAAGCAAACACACTTACCAACTCATACCAACATTCAACAACCCAAACCCAAACTAAACAAGTGTTACATACACCTATTACCTATACACACAACTAGTTTATATATGTACAACCTATTTATGCCTATATTATATATATTACAACCAACAAAGCAGATTTGCTTAATTTATTAAAACTTACAAGGTGGCTTCATTTGTCAAAGGGTGGTAGCTTAGCTGCTGCTTATATTTATACCCATATTTATTTATTTAATTCAAGTATCATTAGTTTATTATTTAGTTTATTATGTATACACTCAATCATCTTTACAATTAAATTATTGTATAACTTTTTTTTTTAATGTTGCGTGTTCGGCTGTTCGACTTATAAAACCACGTCGTTTTGGGGTTTCTTTTGTAAATCCTTAAAGTGCAAAAGCTTAAGGATCAAAGTGGGGTCAACTCATCACGAGTATCAACTTCTAGATTTTTTTTTTCTGTATTGTAGTTTTCCGTTACAAATTTATTGGACAAACTGTTTCCTATTATTTTATTGGAAGCAATCTTTATATGAAGATTTGTAACCAAATATATAAAACCCATATACTAAAAAAACTATGGAAGTTGACGGTTCATGGGTAAAAATTTATGTTACGAGTATCAAGTCTGAGATTTAAATATTATAAGTAAATATTATGATGTAACTTAGGTCTCATATATATATTATTCTTAGAAAAAAAACGTTGGAAATATCATTTATACCGTGAAGGATTGATCTTTCGTCATTAAAATGTTTTCCTTTGTTTTGGAGGTGATTGAGTTAACAATTTTAACGACATTTGCATATATATCCCTATAAATTTGTAAATTGTACATTTTACTTAGATCATGCTTAAAGAGTATTATATATTGTGCAACAACAACTTGTATTTTTGACAAATATGCAAGTTTACTAGGTTAGAGGAGGATATATGCAGTTCTGTATTTAAGCACGACTTATTTTAGGTTTAGCGTTGTGTAATTAACATAGAAAAAAAACAATTTGAAAGGTTTCAAACCATGTTTTGTGAAATGAACTAATGTACTACGAGTTTTCAATTCCTTGTTAGGTGTTTAATTTCTCTCTGTTTTACGTCACGTATAATGGCTTAAAATGTCCATTTTATAAGTGGGTTAATTTGGTATAAAATGTTATAATTTGATAGAAAAGGATTTGTTGTGGTCCAACAAAAGTGACAAATGCATATATATGAAGTAAAATGTTTAATTTAGTTATTAAAACAAAATCGAATCGCTTTTAATGATTTGCATTGGTTACAAGTTAAGAAAATTAGTTGAAAACGGTAGCGCAACAACCTCCAAGAGCAAATTGGGGTAGCTCTCAAACTCAACCGAGAACGCCAACAAATTTAATTTGTCGCAACTCACGAACTCAAAGGATAACAATTTGACGGTCGTGACTGTAGCCTAACTGCTCAAATGGTCAATATACTCTAATCTAACTCTCAAACTTATAAAAACTAAAAAAGCATGTTGTTAAGCTAAAATTGTCTGTCGTGTAAAAAGCGTAAGTTATTATTAATGTTCATCCAAAAATCAAATAATATCGTAAATAAATCGGTTCTTCTAATGTATGTTATTGTTGCTTCAAATAATATCAAATAATTTCGTATACTCTACCTAAGCATACATGGCTTTTTCCATAAATGCCCTCTTACAAAGTCATCCCTTAAATAGTCAAATGGAAATGTTTGACGTAGAAAAGGATAAGGATGTAAAATACTTCATGTTTTATTATGTGTTCAAGAGTTGTCATGACCATGATACGTCATGTAACAGTTGTTTGTAATTTAAAAGTTGGATTTAATGATCTCGTATTTTTTCAGATGGTTAGATAATATTCCTATCAAAACATTTTTGCCATCAGCCTCATATTTTACGCTATTTTTTTCATTAAACCTCCGTTAATTAGTATTATCGAAACTTCAAGATGATGTTTTAGGGTTTTTTTAATCAAAAGGAGTATATGTAGTTGATTGATATCAAAGTTACCTTGAAAAAGTGATCCAAATGGGTGTTCGATCAAACAATGACCAACTTGAAAAAGTGATCCAAATGGGTGTTTAAACTTTCAATTAATCAAGTTGGTTGTCGTTTAAACTTTAAAGCACCATTTCAAAGTAAGTTTTGAGACTGATGATAAAAATATATTCTCGAATGTGATTACTATCAACCAACTACAAAAATATTAAGATAATTGACATGTATAGTACTAATAATCTTGAAATTGATTTATAAGGGTTAGACATTTAGTTTTAACTGATTAAATATTTCAATTATTTGCCAACAAATGAATATCGTATAGACATGTGTTTAAAAATAATGTATTCGATTTTTATTTATTTATTCTTTTGTTTTAGAGAGCTTATATTATTTAGGAGTAGAATGTACTCTTCTCAAAAACCGCTTGCTTTTAAAAGTTATAAAAAAAATACAAGTTGTTTTTGAGTTCAAATCCACCTGAAACAAATTATTTAAGAAAAAAAAACTAGGAGCCAATGATCTTCAGCTAATTGATTAAGGTTAGGTATTTAAAATTTTATAGAATTTAAAGCTATTGGGTTTAATTAAGTTCACCTAAAACAAAGAACGAGGTTTCCAGATTAGGTCTGTGATTTTTTCAAATAATGTGAGTTTCCTCGTAATAGAAAATGAAGATTATGTGATTAATGATCCAAATTATAGTTAAAAAACCAAAATAACAAAGTTTGAAAATTTCTATAGTGCTCTTTGTATTTTTTTTTAATATGAAAAATCCATTAAATATTTCGTAACATTGATATAATTGATCATTGATTCAAATTAATCGTGTCTTAAAGTTGACACTTGTTGTAATTGTAAGTTTTTAAACGTTGTGGAAATTAAAAAAGTGAACCGTTTAAAGGTAGGCTTAGTTAGTCTTCATGCAAGTAGACAAATATTTCTATTTGTTTTTCACAAAAAAATACTCTTATCCTATTCATATATCTATCTAATATTTCAAGGTTTTAGGGGGCAAATTTTTGGAGGGAAGTTCTTTTTGTTCTATAATAGGAAGTTTTAGAGGTAAAAATTAAATGTAATTTTGCACCATGCATAAGTTGATGAAGCAATATCTTTAAATTTTAAATACTTACAAATTTTTAAACATAATAATTATGATTTCTTTATAAATATTATTATTTAACCCGTGTGTAACACACGGGTATTAAACCTAGTACATGTATAAATTAAATACAAACTGTAATATTTTTTACAATTCTTTTAAATACCAAAAGAGGGGTTGGCGAGCCTCTCAATTTTATTTTTTTAGTAACTTTTAGACTATGTCAACTTTGGTCCATATTTAAGTGTTCTTAACATCTTTTCAACTTTACTCTTAGTTTAATTTTTAAACATTCACAACTTTAGCCCTTCTACTTGACATATTTATCACTTTCATTCCCGACTTTGTCCTACTTATGATTTTGACTATTATTTAAGACGTTTACTCTTTAGACAAATATTTTTTTTATCAACGGATGTTGCTAGATAGGTCGTCAACCTGAGACTCTTATGTCTATCGTCACAACGCACGACAAGTATCAAAATAAAAACGTAACAACTAAGATTCAACCATCTCATTGCTGATTACCTATTTCAATTACTATAAGAGACGGTTTAGAAGTAGTTGTAAACATTTTATGATAGAAAAACATAAAGATCGAATACATAAAGAAAGGGTCAAAATTATGTATGTATTGAGAGTCAACGGTGTTACCAAGTCCTCCCACAACACTAGACGTTAAATAATAAGATTCTTCAAAAAAGAAAATAAATAAACGCGTTTGCCCAAATAATTCTACAAGTAATCATCGAAAGCAACGTCCAAATGTCACCATATTGATGTTGCCACTCTACTAACCATATAAAAAATATTTATCTTCTTTTTATGTGTCGAGATCGGGTGGCGTGATACGTAGACCGGGTGTCGCATATGTAATTTCGCAACACACGTTAATAAAAAAGTTTTATATCTCCCTTATTACGGTGTAAAGTCATTTATTATATCCAAACTTAAAGGTTAGTTATAGTTAAGTAAAAGCCGAAAGATCAAAGTTGTAAATTTATCAAAGTAGAATAGAGGGTTAAAGTTGTAACACCATTAAGTCATAAGAGCTCAAAACGATAATAAGTCAAAATCCAGAGGGGGCTTAGAGGGGTGTCGGCATGTGCGACCGCACAGGGCACTCGTTTGACGGAGGCACCAAATTTAAAAAAATAAACTTTTATTTATTCAATAGTCATGTAACAAATAAGCAAAGATTTAAAGCTCACACCTAAAGGCTAAAGTTCACTACAACTAATTAACTAAACATCTAAAAGCCCACACAATCAAATGAATTATGGATTAATGAAGGCTGGAAACCCGCTGTCAAAAACGTAATTCACTAATTTGAATACTTTGATTTTCTTAGTTTGTTTTTTGGTTAAAAATTTTGTTTATATAATTTACTGCGTTGGTGCTTCGGGTTGAAGGGGCAGGACGCCTTTTTTTTTTCGTCTCGCACAGGGCACCCAAATCCTGAGAACCGGCCCTGTCAAAATCGATGGTCAAAGTCGTAAATATTCCAACCATAAGTTGAGGAACCATATAAGTAAATTTATCAAAGGTTGGGATTAAAACATGATCTCACCAACCTTGTGTTAGTATATTATAACAGTAAGAATTTCTATTCAAATTTTTTTCCTTAAAAATCGTGGATAATTAATAGTAAGAAATTCCAGGAAAATATTAATTGATATTAAAGATGCATGTATTAAACGGGTTTATTAGATAACTCAAACTCAAATTTTGGTTGTCATACGGCAAGACACACATTGAAAGATCGTCATTTAAGATTTAGTTATCACACATTGTGTTATAGACTTATAGTAGTGTTTGAGTTTATGATAGAATGATAAACGCTTGAGTTTAGAAACAAATCAACAATAGAGAACCGGATAAAAACAACACAGAACCAGATAAAAGTAAAAATAACGGACTTTTGACATTTAATCTATTTCCTTCAATAGACACCCCTTACAACCTTAGGCATTTATTATAACGATCATTGTCTTGTATCATCTTTTACGCTTTATAGGCTAATTCATTTCGCATTTGATTATCTCTCTATACGTGTGTTCGCAACTTTTAAATTATTTATGACGTTACATAGTTATAAAAAATTGGTTTAACTAGTGAGCTGGTAAGGTGACATGTTCAAATGTTCAATAACCATTTGGTAAAAGAAAATTAATGATAAAAACATAGCAATTAATCAACTAAGCTATGAAGTGTTGACTTTACTAAATGTTAAACACGTGTAATATTAAGGGGTTTTAGTTTAACTCTATTTCTGATTTTTTGTATTTTTATTTATGAGTCATTACAAGTTACTTGAGTATCAAATTATGCTACAATCCAACAATTGACATAATACATGAATGGGATGGAACAAAGGTTAGGTTAAAGATGGAATTATCTACCAAACACATCTTATCCATCTCTCGATCATCTTCATTATTCACATGCTACCACACTTGTAATTAAAATATTTTAATTTTGAATTTAACATCATGTATTACATAAAATATATAGTTATAGATTACAAATATCTTAATATGACATTTGTTTTTAGGTGCATTTATACGAGAATATATGTTGATCGGTTACATTTTTCTCTTAATGGGAATTTTGGTTGTTGGTTTATATGGTTGATTGATTGTGCAACATTTTTTATAGGCTCGTCTCGTATTTATAAATCATCATTAAATGCTTTTAACAAAATAAATGTAACAATTATTAGTAAAAACTTCATGTTCTTAAAACAGGAACAAAATTTCAATACAAAGGAAATAGTAAAAACTTTAATATCATATATGAAAAACATTAGTTTTTTAGCGGTAGTTTATTATAATTGAAATACATTAGTTTTTTTAGTACTAGATTTAAGGTTTAAATTTCATATGGAATATGTTGTGCCGTATATTTTTTTTAACATCAAAATGAATAAAGCTCTAGTTACTCAGGGTAACCCAATGGCAAAATGTGAACTCATCCGTTCTACGGACACCGATAGTGTTGAGTAGTCTAAGCTCACCTATTTCAGGAACTCGTCTCCAATTTGAGAGAACTCACTAACCCGTCCGTCCGTAAGCACAACAACAAGTTAGCATTAAATCATTTGATTCAAAATAGAACTTTTATTGCCATAAGTCTACATTTATTGCCCTCATTTGTCCTTTTTAAAGTAATGCTAGTGGGAAACTGAGAATTAAGTTTATATAGATCACCTTTAGATAATCTCAACATTTAACCATTAGACCACATTAAAAATTAGTGTTATCTTATATTTATTCTATAAAAACATAATAACCGTGACTAATTATATGCTAGGCTGCATGTTACCCATCATAGAAATGTGTTAAAAAGTGTTGAGATAAGGTTTATATGGGCACTTTGGATTCGGTGCAACTTTTGCAACAATGCCACTTTATTACTTATTTACCTTTTTTTTCCTTGTAAATTTTATTTTCAATTTTGTTTTACATATTTTACAGGTACCGACCCGTGTATAATCCGGTGAAAAAACATGTCATATACTAAAATACGAAGAAACATAAAAATTTAGAGATTAAAACAATAATTAAATCAAATTTGAAAAGTTAAATTTGTAAATATATCAAAGTAAAGTAAATGTTAAAGTCGTAAACTGTCTAAGTCATCAAAGACCAAAATGTTAATTAGAGTCAAGGATATAATAAATATGTTAAATTTAAAAAAAATTGATGAAAACGCCTCTTGGCAAGAATGTAACTGTTAAGTAACACCAACTTAAAGACTAAAGTGAAAGGTTAAACTCGACCTTACACTTTAGTATTATATATAAAAATATACGATAACTTAAATTAAAATTACAAGTTTTTATACTTTAACATCTCAGCTTGCCAAAAATTAATAAATATAAAACTTTGATATGTTATTAAATATATCTATTAACAAAACAGAGAGTATTTTAATAATTGCTGACCACATATAGGTTTATTAGTTCTAAAACATTCAAGAGCTTTGTGGTCAAAATTGGAAAACTTCTGTTTTGACCATTGAATTTTTCTCCAAATTGTTCTTATATTGACAAAGTAAAGTCACCGAATAAAACTGTTTTTCTTAACATCTTGACTACAAGAAAATGGTGCTCATTTTAGTGAATTAATTAATTTAACAACTGTATAAATCCGGTACGTTAAAATTCGTTTCCTAAATATAAATCTTAAACGTAACCATTAACCACTGCCTCGAGTTTTGATTAAAAAGAACAAACTATAATTTTATTGCCGTCGTTTCATAACTTACCTTAATATCTTACATGTTAAAGATAGTTCATATTATTGATAATATATAGTTTTTTAACGGTAATTTAAGACACTTATGGATCATATTGGTCCACGTAATTATTTTCATTATCCATTTAGTAGTAAATCTACCTTAAAACATGCGTGGTAGGCATGAACAAAGCATTATAACGTCTCACACACCAGCCCTTGGAGCATTATGGGCTTTAAATGGTTCCAACGCCAACGCTGTATGTGTTTAACTCTCATTTTTTGATTTCCTCGATGCAATTTGATCGGTGTGTGAACGGTAACATTCAATTGTTTTAACCCTAACTCTCAATTTCATATTTTAAAAACTCCAAAATACACACTCTCAAATTTCTATTGATGGCAAATCGCAATCCCTCATGAGTTCTTTGGACACACCAAGATGAAAAAACGTTGAAAGTTTCTAAGATCCTATATAGCTTAGAATGGTCAGAGTCTGGGCAACTGCGTATTTTTGAACCAAAGTTTGTAATTTTCACAACAATCACGTACGCACTCCTTGAAGGAGGCGCTCAATAGACCAATGTGTAAACAAATGATGTGATATCCGCTTTAAAGCAAGAATGTTTGACGCCTAGTATGAGATAATCCGTTGTAACCAACCTTTGAATTTGGACGCGTGAGCAAATCTTGAATGGGACTTTGACCGACTTTCAGCAAGCTACTGATCGCCCTTTCACTTATGTTGGATGGAGTATTTTAAGAGAAGTGACCGCTTTGGAGTGTTTCCATAATTTGCGGTGAGACCTTTAATCATTTACTAGTTGTAACGGTCTATGTGTTTTTTTAGGTATTGTTATGATGGTTTATTAATAGTTAAATTAAAGTAATACTTTATGTGTTTATTTTTTGCATTTACACAATGAAAAAAATTAATAATTGTTTAAGGCCTTGTTTATTCACACACCCTAAAATTCTATCCACACACCTGTTTTAAAACTAGGCGCCGCGGATAGGCCTTGGTGCGATGCCTGAGTCACTTTTCTGTCAACGTCAACCGAGGAATGTCGTAAACAAGGTGGAATTTGGTCAAACTTGGACATATGCGCCGCATATATGACCCAGGCGCCGATGATGTTGTTGGCCGCATATATGACCCAGGCGTCGCGCCGAGGGCCATGCGCGGCGCATAAGGGTGTTGACGCGTGATTCACATCCGAGGATGTGTCTGGGATAAGAAGTGACCAGGCGCGACGCCGAGGTCTATGTGCGACGCCTAGAGGTGCGGGAAATAAAAACATGGGGTGTGTGAACAGGGGTGGACGTATGTGAAGGTCAGGGGTAGCCCGGGCTACGGCTGAAATTTCGTGACGAAGTGTAAAAAATATATATATTTTCCGGTTTTATGTATAAGGATACCCCTAAACAATTAAAAAGATACCCCTGAATCTTTGATTTTAAGCTATGAAAGAACAAATGAGATAAATTTATTAGGTATTTTTATAATTTTGTGGTGTTATTTTTATTACTGTATGAACGTCCGGGAATTTTTTATTTTCAGGCTACCCCTGAATTTTCGGGCTGGCTCCGCCACTGTGTGTGAATAGGAAGCATATGTGTGTGAATAGGATAGCCCTTGTTTAATGATTTGGAAGGAGCTTATGACTAACGATTTTGATTGTTTCTCATGCTGATATGATGCTAATAGTTAAATAAAAGCCCTGAATGAGGTAGGGGTGTTCATCGGTTCGGTTAACGATTTATTTGATTTATTCGGATCGGTTTATTCGGATTTGAAATTTTCAGGCAAATATCCGTATCCGAACCGATCCGAATTAATCATTTTGCTAACCGAACCGAATCTTATCCGAATTCATTTCGGATCGGATTCGGATATAACCGAAATTATCCGAATAAACCGAATCTATCCGAAAAGTTATTTTTTTTGCCACTTTTAACCTCTTGTTTTCTTATGAATGCAAAGAAAAATTAAAATTGCAACATAATTCTTTAAACCTTATCTAAAACCAAAACGGAGCGTACATATACGACAAATACAACATAAAGCGTACGAACCCGAAAGTAGAAAACTAGTCTAGAACACAAATACAAATACAAAAATACAAAACCACTTGATAGAAAATAGTCTAAACAATATCTATGTGTTTCTATAGTGAGCAAATGGGCTAATTTTTAATGGGATGAAAACATATATGTATGTGCATAAGGGATTAATTGTATAGTAGGCAAACTCTTATTCGATTTAAATGGATATCCGAATAAACCGAATAACCCGAATTCATAAAATTTTGACATCCGAATCCGAACCGAAAATCCGAATAAGGAATTCGGATTCGGTTATATCCGAACCGAATATCCGAATAAGAATTCGGATCGGTTAGTTTCGGTTTTAGATACGATTCGGATTTCGGTTTTATTCGGATTACGGTTTTTTTGAACACCCCTAGAATGAGGCATTATAATCATACTTGATGTTAGAAGAGAAAATCCTCTTGACACAAACAACAAAACTTATTTTTTATCCATGTGAAACTTAATCTTAAAAACTTCTTATTTTTCAAATCTAGATATCTTATCATAACCATTTAAGTTAATAATTAAATATATTAATATAAGAGCATTCACAGGGGAGTTGGTATAATTATGTGAGTGGGTTTGGTAAAATTTTATAGAATGGTTTTGAGTGGTTGTGAGTGAAGGAGAGATAAAATATATGGATAGAGGAGAGAGAATCGGTAAATTTAAGGAAATATATATGGGTAGAAGAGAGAGAAACGGTAAAATATAATGATTAATGTATAAAAAATATTATTTAATTCAAAGGAGAGGAAATGTAGTGTAAATGTAGTGTTTTTTAGTGTAATTTTAAAGATAAGGAAAAGAAACTCACTGTGAATGCTTTAATAGGTTTACCTTAAAATTAGGGAATGATATAAGATTCAAGAATATTATAACTAAATGTCTAAATTAATAACGAAGAGCATAAAACTATTTGCAATAATAATTGTTACTCTTTTTAGATAATTTTAATTTTTTTACGACTAAAAGAAATTCTTAAATTAATATTGACATGAGCCTTAGATGCAAAATACACACTCATTTAAAATAGTACCATGTAATAATAATTTATGATAATATAAGCTTTACGGATGCAAGGAGGTGATACTTGCACCACAAGACCATGGAGGTTTCAAGCTGGTTGTGCTCTTAGTGGCGTCGACATGCCGGCTAGCAACATACATGTAAGCCAATATTCAACTGTCATCTTAAAAAATCTTAGAAAATTTCATGAATTATAGTCTAGTTATTTGCCAAGTTAGATGCACCACGCCGGCCCAGTTAAGACAACGTATGTGGTTGCCTGACTTGGTTTAGGGACTCCCATATGACGGGGGGTTGCGTCCGTCACAATTCATGAAAGTCACCGTTCAAAAAAAAAATAGAAATTCACCTTTAATGAAAACTATTCAATAAATATCAATTTTCACCAACTTCAAATTATTTGTCCGTAATATTACATTAAACAGTAGCCTAGGATACCAACAGTTCAACACGATCTTAAGGAAAACTGAGCCAACTACATACCAATCATCATACATTCATACTAAAACAAATTCACCACCAAAGAAAATAACCGTCAACCGTTTTAACAAACAACTGAATCGTCGTCCTTTAAAAGAATCCGTCCAATTATATATACTTTTAATTTTGAAGGTTGGTGATCCTGGCTTTCAAAATTACAAATATGCATCTCAACTCAACTTTCTAATTTAGTCGTTTTAGTTAGCCAACTTTACACTGTCAGGGGCGAAGCATATAGGAGACGGGGGAGGGTCACGACCCCCCTACTTTTTTTTTCTGTTTGAAGTGTCGTTGTATTGGTTAGTAGATGATTTTTATACATATATTGGGTTTACCCCCTCGAGACAAAACATTATAAAAAAATTTATGTTTTTTTTACTTTGGCACTCGGGACTAAAAATCCTGGTTTCATCACTGTAACACTATTAATCCCCAACTCAACCTTGACTTATTTACGACTTTAACCTCTTATATTACTTTAAATATTTATAACTTGACTCGCTATTCTATTTAGAAATATTTTTGACTTTGACTCTTCGTCTTTAACTTATTCATCATTTTTATTCAATTTTAACATATTTACAACTTTAAAACTCTTATTTAACTTTGATATAATTTACTAATTTAGCTTTCTTATTTTAACATTTAAGTTTAGATGTATCACGTCCTTCATATTTAACACATTACGAATTTACATCGATGCAACAAACGTAAAACATGACCGTCGCAATTCCGAGGCCGACACTTAAACTTAGTTAACTCTAAAATCAATTAAAAAAATATTAAGAAAATTCGTACGGAAAAACAAACTTTCTATTGGCCATTCATTCATCATCATCATCATCTTTCCGTTGGAATAGGTCATGGGCAGCCTGGTCATTTCACTTTCTCACTGTCAATACATCCAAATACATACATACATATATACATACACCTATATATATACACATATACTGTATACACACATTCATTCTCTCTCACACACAAACATAATCAGTGGGGTACATAAGCCTGCTTTCATCTTCATAATCACCACTCCAAACACACACGGCAAAAAAGAAAGAAAGAAAAAATAAAGCATTTCACACACCAAAAACACACACACATCAACGATAAAGCAAAAGAAAAAAAAAACCCACAATCACCACCATTAGAGAAACAGCAACAACAACAGCAATCATCAACGGCAACAACAACAAAGGAATTAAAGTTTTCATCTTTTTGTTGTTGAAGAAACTAAAAAAACAAGATATGACAACAACTCAAACAACGCAGGTGCAAACACAGAGGCAATCAAGTGAACAGCTTCAAACACTGATGCAAGCAGGTCAAATCTCGGGGAGTTTGAGCTTCAATGGGTTGATAACGAAGGAAGATGAAGAGATGTCAAGGTCTGCGCTTTCGACGTTTAAGGCGAAAGAAGAAGAAATTGAGAGGAAGAAATTGGAAGTTAGGGAAAGGGTTCAAGCTCAATTGGGTCGAATTGAAGAAGAAACAAGACGTTTAGCTACTATTCGTGAGGTTTGATTTCATCTTAATTGTTGAAAATTTCGTAATTTTGTTTTTGTTTTTTCTAGGGTTTGTTGAAATTAGGGGTTTTGTGTTTTTTGAGAAATTGAAGCAACGAAATTGAATATTTTTCTCTCTGTTTCCTCGATTTTCGTGGAAACAAAATTATTGGGTTGATTTTTTCGATTTTGAATTGAATTTGTTTGTTTTTGAGGAGAAAAATTAGGGTTTTGTTTATGTACTGTTTTTTATGAAATTATAAATCAACTTTTTTGCAGAAGTTTGTTATGTTTTGGTTAAGAATATTGGGTGTTTTTATAAAAAAAATTGAAATTATAAGCATCTGTTAAGAATTGAGATTTATGTTTTTTTTGAAGAATTTTTTGTGCTTTGGTTAAGAAAATTGAGTGTTTTTATTTGCAGAAATTTGTTGTATTTTGGTGAAGAAAATTGGGTGTTTTTTTTTTCTAAAATATTGAAATTAAAAACATCTGTGCAGGATTGAGATTTGAATTTTGAATCGTTTAGAGAAAGAAGAAGTAAATCAGTGGTTTTTACTTCTTTTATGTTCTATATGATTTTTCTCATCAATTATCAGTGTTTTTAACATAATTGTGATGAAAAACAACATCTAGATCTGAGTCTTGATGGGTCAAGAGATCAATTGTTGTTTCGATTTTGACAGTGACAAGCTTTAATTCTTGTTTCTTATCTTTATAGTTCTGTAATTGGATAATAAGTTCTAGGGTCAAGTATCTTTTTGAAATCAACAAATTTTCAAGATTAAATAAATGTCTGCAAGTTTGTACTCTCTTTCACTCTCAGGCTACATTCAATTCCATAATTATTGATATGTTTTTGTTACTCAGTTTGTATGACTGAATCATGGGAGTGTTGAATTGTGGTGATATATAAGTTTCATTAATATGTGGTGGGACAAGAAGTAGTTGTGAGCTTAAGAAATGTTGATCAAGTCTTTATGAAGTTATGTTGTGAAAGATTGAATCTTTATTAGCCTATGTGCTTGGAACATGTTGGTCTGGTTCGTGTTGACGGGTCGTTTTTTGTATCGAGAGATTGTAGACGAGTTGGGTTAAAGGTGTTGAGATACCATAGAAAAAAAGATTTAATTTTTTTAGCATTAATTAGCTTTCTTTAAACAGGCGGTTGCCTCGTTTCTAAGGTTCATTCTTTTGGTACCATTAAGCATTAACTACCACTTGGTTCTTTCCCTATCAAATTGTTAATTCGTTTATGTTTCCATGTGGCTTGCATTCAACATGAAAACGAGTTGGGTCATTCATCGAAAGGGTGTTTTGGTAATATTGGTTTTTGGTTGAATGTGTTATCAGGAACTCGAATCATTGACTGATCCAATGAAGAAAGAAGTTTCACTTGTTCGTAAGAAGATTGATTCGGTCAACAAGGAGTTGAAGCCACTTGGTCAAACATGTCAAAAGAAGGTAAAAAACCGCCTTTTATCGGGCATTAAACTCTCCAAATTTTGGTCATTAAACTGGTTTTTGTTTGCAGGAAAGGGAGTACAAGGAAGCCCTAGATGCTTTCAATGAAAAGAACAAAGAGAAAGTACAACTTATTACAAGATTGATGGAGGTTGGTCTCAAATTAAATGCCTTTTTTTCTCATATATATATAACATGAACAAAATGCAATCTTTTTCACATCTTGACTTACTAACACATACTTATTTATGTGGGTGTACTAAATTATTAAGCAGCTGGTGAGTGAAAGCGAGAAGATGAGGATGAAGAAGCTGGAAGAACTGAGCAAGAGTGTCGAAACAGTACAATAAGCATGATGATGATGATGGTGATGAAGTTGATGATGGTGATGTGGTTAAGCTAATTAAGTTTTAGTGTGATGTATCGAAAAGAAGACATTTTCCCTTCTTTTACTATGTTCTTATATATGGGTCGTCTTTGTTTGGTTGAGATTTCTATGTCGTTTTCTGTTTGTTTCAGTTTGATTAGTCGTTAATGGTGTTTGTCTTTTGCTGATCTTAGGTTTGGAAATACCTTTGTAAAAACAGCGTCTGTAACTAAAATCTTGTCTAAAAACTTTCTTTATTTCCGTTTCTTTTCCTCTATATATTCACATCGCGAGAAGGTAGTAAGTACTGTTTGTTGACACTAACTTGCTCGCGATCTGTTAATTATATTTTTGTTTCTTGTAATGAAAGTTGATTTACATTTGTTTGGTGATTGTGGATTGTATCTTTTTCTAGGGTTTCTAACTTTGTATGTTTAAGATAAGATGTTGGTTCATATGGTTGGTTGATAGTGAAGCAAGCCCTTGTGAGGGGGTAAGTGTTTAGTGGTCCAATTGATCACTGCAGGGCATGTACTGCATCAAATTATTGTATTATTGGCATCTGTCATAGGGCCATATTTGTGTGCATAATGCCAACTCTTGTCTAAGGAGGAGACCACTTGGTGCATTGTAACCTTATGATACTTAAGAAATTATGGTTTGGGGTCGAGTTGGATATGAGATGAGACGAGGTAGTTGAGAGGTTGATATCAAGTAAAAAGATGTGCACGTCGACGTCCCAATCTGAAAGCAACAAAACAACGTCGGTAGCATCTAAATCATCTTTAAATCATGATTAAAGTTGCTTAGATTCATCAATTAAAAGTTAACCTTGAGTTAGTTGGCTAATCTTATTATTACCATTTGTATCATGATTTAAGCCACTTAAAGCCAATAAAAGTTACAATTCTCATTTTATATCTACAGATCGATGACTGATAAGTGTGTGACGAAGATGACATGTCTAACATTAATCAAAACATCAGATTGTTAAGTACTTACTAAAGACTAGTTTTTATACAGACCAGCCTACTAAAATGAATAAATAAGACAACACCAATCGTTATTATTTTATTTTTTATATCTAAGTAAAAGTAAAATGATATCTTGTATTTTTGTTAAAGAAAGTGATTACATGTTTATAGAACTATAGTATACATACTTTGAATGGTATACATAGTAACAAAAAAACATAAATTTATAATACAAGAACTAGAATATTGAAATATGGTTATGACAGTTGGGAATCACTACAACCACCGGATCATGGTTGCCTTTGAAAATTTAAACTTTACAATAAGTGTTTACTGACATGTGAAGGTGGGCATAAGACAAGCTGGATGACAACAATTCTACGTTATTTTTATCATTTTATTGCAAAAATACCCCTCACTTTTCCACTTTAATACTTTTCAGTCCCTCTAAACAAATCCAACAAAGTTCATTTACAGATGTGTTTATTCTTACTTTTAAGTTTTCACACTTTATTAATTACTAAACCATGAAAGAGTTGGTATTAGCACATGCATTGCTTGTAATATTGAAGTAGCTTATTATATTGAGATAAAGAAAAGTGTATTTAATGAGAATATTTGAATGTAAATTGTTATTTTTAATAAAATTGAATTTAACTCTTGATACAAGATGAATATGATGTATGATGAAAAACGTTAAAAGAATTTTAAAGTATACATTTATGACAAAACTGAAGTTGTTTGATTTTTAACCGTTATCATATATTTTTCCGGTACGACAATGACAACGTCTTGTTTAGTCGAGAACATCTTATCTATCGGCCTCTAACTATGTCGTTGCTATTAATTTAGTTGTCAATTGTAACTAGGACGTTATGTTTTGGGCCCAATAAGTGTTGCTATGAATAGAAACAAAATGTCGTACTTATGTCTTTGTTTATAATGTCTTTGTTTTCAACACTTAGGTGACTTAATTGATGCCTAGAATTCAGTCACACACTAATTTATTTTCGTAGTGATTTAGACGTTAAATGTTTATCGACATTTAGACGTTAAATATTTAGTGGTTAAGTTAAGTTTTGAGCCCTGCCGAAGCACAATTTAAATTTGTTTACTAGTACACATTAAATGTCATGGGCCAGTTAAGTAAAATGATAGGATAGTATTGGACTGGGCCACAAAATTGGGCTTTGACCTTAGTTGGAAAAAAAGATATTATCGTATGGTTGTTGTGTAAATATATATATCATGCTCTCGGTTCAAAATAAGCTATAAGTTAATGTTGCTGATTAAACATTATCGTCACCAATTAAGTCTTGTAACTAAGTAATCAAACCTGCAAGCGGAAGTGATTGCTTGTTCTTCATCTTCATAACCGTTCGCTTGTGTTTTGTGTGTGCCTGACCTTTTCTTTTTCATTGTGATTTAGCTTATGATAATTTAGCTAAGTCATGCTTCAATCAAACTTTTGTATTTACATTCTTCTAATCATACAAGATGTGTTTTATTAAACACATGCTACTCGTGGATAAAATACCTTATTTATCTAGCTACCTAAGTGTTTTATTATTTTTTTCATAATTAAACAACGATCACGATTTCTTAAAATTTCAAGTATCCAAATAAAAATATCATAAAAATATATCAGAGTTAAATAGAGATGAATCCTAGTCGAGCTAATGAGAAACATACAACTCAGTCTTAACAACTGTTGTTTTTTTAACAATTAACAACTTACGCTATCTTAAAGTACAAAATGGTTTAAACTAACTATATGCCTAGGTTTAAACTCAAGGTCTCTACCTAAGAGACTTTTGCCTCTACTCTTACGCTCAACCAAGTGGGCTAGCCTCACAATGACAGAAACAATCGTCACCGCTTGTATTTAAACTTTCTTAAAAGTACATAATATCACTTGTCCACGATGGAACTTGAACCATTACCGTTACTCCGTTAGAGTGTATATGAAGATTGGGCTCTATTAATCTCATGGACAAAACAGGCTTCAACCAAATACATTTGACCAATGGCCCAATAACAAAATGGTAGAAGCTAAAAAGTATAAGAGGCCCACGCCAATAAGGAAATTAAAAGTAGTATCAACAAGACAACAATCAAAGTCTTTGTAGCGGTATCAAGGTGTTAATCATTAAGCACGTTACAACTTACAGCATATATAACCCTTTAAGTTAACTAAGACATTTTTTATATTTGAATACAACTCAATGATACATTTATTTTAATTATTTAAAAAACAAATCATCAAATATAAATTTAACCACTAGAAATTAAAAAAAAAAAAACTATCCACGTATCCATGTACAACGACATTCAGTATTGTTATTCATACATTCTCCAAGGGCCGTATCCCCCTTTAACTGTTTACAACCACCGTAACAAGCCATGTCTTCACATCGATCTAACCGCTGGCATTGTGTAACCTTCAACATTGTTGTTGTCTTCCTATTTGTATATATGTCAACACCTAACACGCGTAACAATTATCAGTTTATTTGATATTTTTTAAATATATAAAAAGAAAAAAAACACTGAGTATAATATTCATATATATTGGACTCGTAGTTGCTGTGATTTGATATTTTTTAAATATATGAAAAGTAAAAAATAGAGTATAATATTCATATATAAAAGTAACATGTAATATATTGGAGTCGTAGTTGCTGTGATTAGTAAAAAAATGATGCCGATAAGCTTCATTCTACTCGTGTTTTGTGGTTTTAATTTTGAAACGTTTGATGACTAACAAAGTATCATTCACAAGTTCACTTCATTGTGCGTTTATATATGCGTTAGATAATCTTATCAATTAATATTTTCTTGAACGGCTTTCCATTTAATTACTGATATCTTTTACCAAATCAAAAGTGCATTAATATCAAATAGATACTAATATATGTATTTAAATATAATATTATGTTTTTTTCTGTTTTATTTAAAAACATCATCAAACAGGAAACCATCAGCAAAAAAACTCACTGACCCAACCTAAAACCCTATATAAGATTATGTTTTAATTAATGATTTCTCATGTTACATCCGATTCGTATATGGAGTGCAATGTGGTAACTAGATGCGCACAAGTCAGCTATTCCAAGAAAATTGGTTTTGTTATTAACTAGTTTGATGAAGTGGGAAGAAAAGTGGTTTCGTTATTACCTGGTTTAAAGAAAAGTAAAAACCTTCCCGATGAAAGTTGTTCTGGTAATATCAGGTTTGACGTGGCATTAAAATCGTTGGACATTTTTTAACCCGTTACATACACCCTCCTATCTACTTCTTAATCTCATTCAGATGTCCAACCAAACAGCTTCAGCACTTAACCATTCAGACCTCTTAACCATTCAGACCTCTTAACCATTCAGCACTTATCAAACAGCCCCTTAGTGTATCGTAATGTAATGGGCTTTTTGTTTTTGTTATTTTAAGCAATAAATTGTTTGTTTCTAACATGATATAACTTCAAAAGATCCTAGATTATATACACCACTTCATGATCCGTAACAACAATGTGAACGGTAAATGGAAGTTTACTAGTAAATAACAGTTTATCTTATTGTAACTGTAGTTTATAATTGTTGGAACTATTTTATTTAAAAACAAAATAGTAATTATTTTGTGAAAAAACAAAATAAAAAAGTTGAATTGTTTGTTGTTTTAATTTGAATTCAAACCTAAGATGTTACATTTTTGACTTGAATTCATTTGGTTATTCAACATAACATCAATTAGATGTTACATCTTTTGAGTAAAGATGACATTTATGGTTCAACTTCTAGGCTCACTATAAATACTAGGATGAACCTAGTTGTGAGACACACTTGAACTCACTAAAAAACATTCACTTGTTATCTCTCATTCTTCTAAAGTTCTTATTACACTCTCTTCTTCTCAAAGTGCATTTTCGGGTGCTAAAGTCTCCCCGGCTGTACATACAGCTTCGGCCGTTGTACCCTGGGAAACATTCGAGTTCTCTTGGGAGACTCGGAATTTGTTTTAAGGGACCCGTGTCAATACACGAAGCCTCGGTCACTTGTTCTTTGCTCCTTTTGTACTTGTTATTTCCTTTATTTCAGTTGTAATTATCGTATTGTAATTTACTGCTTTATTTGATTTTTGTATTGTAATTGAATCAATATAAGTATCTTTAATTTTTTATGCGAACGGTTCCTACAATAATAACACGTGACCTCATATTGTGACAAACACTTTTTGTTTACATCATGTAAAAGATGACAAATCAAATATTCTAAAAATTATACGCAATCAAAGCTTTCAGAAAAAAAAAGAATTGAGAGCACAAAACACACTTTGACACATCGTAGACCAAATTGTCATGTAGCTAGCCTCCTACCACCTCAAATTAGTTCCAAAATATTCCGTACCAAAGTTGTCCAAAACATAAAAGTCAGAGGACTAAATTACATCAAAACAAAACATGCTATAATAACTTCATACAAGAAAGACAACACTAACGACAACCAATCTTTGTATACATACATATGTGGTATGAATGCAATTTCGTCTACGAATTCATGTCGACATACAAGATCTGAGCGGGTCAGTTGTCATAGGTAGTCCATACGTTGCCATGAACATCGTGTGCCCACATACTAGATACGGTGGAATATATGTCTTTCATAAATCATACCCGACGTTAAATGTTAAAAACTTTGTACATGGTGATAGGCAGTTTTTGGCTATATGTTAGGTTTTGGCCGGTGAAAATATGCGCCACCTCAATAATAGATCCAAAATTTTGTGACAAAAATGTCAAATCATAAAAAGCAAGGGTATGAAAAGAAAATACGTACGTAGAGGAAAATGACAAGACAAAAGACAACGATTGTGTACACACAACAAATATGAAATATGCAATTTTAATGTCCACGTGCGTACGCCGTCGTATAAAGCAGTGTCGTGTCGGTTCGTGATCCATGTGTTTATATGGTTTCATCTGACAAATATATATCGGACATTGTGACGCTAATTACTCACATTATCTTGTTTCATATGTGGGTTATGATAATCAAACTAACGGTGAAAGAGCCTCTCTTTTTGTTGAACGACGGACGTGTTATAAAAACACTAGCAAGACGTTAGACAATTAAGCAATAGAAAAATATAAGTTGCATACACAAGGAAAAATGTTTTAGATCGTTCTTTGTTTTTTAAAGGCGATCGAGCTTGTGAAAACTAAGGTGTTTCGAGCTTTTCAAATCATCTGGATTGTGGAATGATAGATAATTGTTTTCTGCTTGTTCAAATTTATGGTATTAAGGCGTAAGTGCTGCAAATAAATCACTCAGAGCGTATCTGCGTATGCGTATGTATCGTAGTTTATCCAATAACAAAATTTAACAATATGTCGTTTCCAACTGAAACCAATCGGTTATTAAGAACACCAAACTACCATTTATAACTTAACCAACTTATATTCACCTGAAATGATGAAGTTATATACTCCATATAAACTTTGGTTGAGTTTTTGTAACTAACACTAATATTCAAAGATTTTGAACAAAACCTAGTTGAAACCGTCACGAAATATATACTAAGGATCACAAAGTATCCCTGAACTAGAGATTTCTTATGACTAAGAGATATGAAATAAGTGTTGAATCAGTAAGATGTCTGAATAATTTAGATTTAGTATAATATTTACTCATACAGAGGTTTGGCTCGCGAAACAAACAGTTTGAATGCACTAATTCTGACTGAATCAAAGGTTTGATTTTATTAAAAGATCAAACAAACCGCTCCTAAGTTCAGTTGGTATCATTTCTTGTCGTCCTGGGCCGGCCTGAAGCTAAATGACAGTTGATTAGACGAGACTCGGACACTTGACCTCGGGAGACCACCTAGCTTCCAATAGTCAACATAGACAAAATAAGTGAGTTAAATATATATATATATATGATTTTGTTAAACTATTACTGGAAACAAACAAGTTGTAGTAAAAATAAGACTTAGGATTCTCTTGTCTACTCTGAAAACATCATGTATATATATAAATCGCCATACATATATGGGTGTGGTGCAAACTTCCATTTCATTAAATGTTATTGTCTGCATGATGATCACTAACGTACGAATTAAGGTTTTTGTCTTTTTGATGTGAAAAATTAATTAATATAATTTTAAGTTATATTGGCATGGGGACACATGCATCCATGTCCGTTACTTTAACAAATCGATATTTCGTCATGTATATACAATTAATTCAATTGGTCATATATATTAATAGAGCTAGCTGATAGCTGATGATTAACATGCATGAATATATTCAACTTTGACTCACGTTATATGTTGTTGCTACATTGTTTTTCTTGTTTGTGTACGTATAAATGTGTACAATTTTAAATTGATTTGTAACTAGACAATGAACTAGCTTAAGCTCGGAAAACTATGTTGAAAGTTGAAGGCGATTGGACTTTCGCTCGATCTCACCGTTAGTTATTGTTATGAACGGCAGGTTAACAGTTAAGTATACCATATTAGTATTTAAACGTTCATGTCTGGATTTAAACTTGGCTTTTGACAACTAAACTAAGAAATCATTAATGTTCAAGATATGTCAGCATGTGTTACCGATAGTAATAAACACCAAACATTGTCAAATTGACCAAGAGGATCTTGTTAACTAAATATATCAACCGGAATTACATATACAGATGAAAAAAAAAGTGTGCCAAGAAGTTTGTGTCATGAGCAGTCGGCAACAGACACATCCTTAAGACTGACTTCGAAGTCGCTTAGTTTTACGACATCAGATCTTCAGAAATTAGGATAAAACTTATTTCCACATTATCATTATTTAATATACCAAATCAATATCTTTTGAAAGTTTTAATCAATTTATACTGTAAAATCATTTGTCTATATGTTACTTTAAGGACACCTTCATAGAATTAAGGTGTAATGAATTTTAATGTCATATAATAACTAAATTTATTTAACAACGTTGCAGTATTAAGTTTTTTTTGAAAGCGGAATTTTTATATTAGAAAAACAGCAAAAACAACCCAACTAGCAAACTAGACGAGCAAATTAGCACACACATCCAAGAGAAACAAAATTAGAAGCGAAATATTGCGATTTTGAAACAAAAACTAAATATTGAGATTTTGAAACATCAGTTTAATTGCCTAAGTGTGATATAATTGTCCATTCATGTTTATTTCTATGTTTTTAAGGTATCTGAAAATTTAATTAACATTTAAAAAATTTGATTAACTTTTGTTTCTCTAGTTAACATCTTC
Source organism: Tagetes erecta (assembly GCA_030867185.1). Classification (NCBI taxonomy): domain Eukaryota; kingdom Viridiplantae; phylum Streptophyta; class Magnoliopsida; order Asterales; family Asteraceae; genus Tagetes; species Tagetes erecta. The sequence goes on along the minus strand of CM061489.1, from coordinate 752,428 downwards.
TTTGCCTTAAAAAAAACCATCCGTACGAACAAAAAAACATATTAAGAAAATAAAAGTACTGTAGAGTGTAGACCCAACCCCATTGGTCCCCACAAAAACGTCCTTCACAAACGGCCAACAAACAACATCGTGTAGCACGAACATCCATGACAAACGACCAACGTTAATCGCTCACCAACTGCTCCACTAGCTCAAAGGGCTTTGTAGTATTTTTGGTGATTCTATTATTATTTTTTACCATCACTTTATATTTGTTACGGTATAAGTCTTAATGCGTTACATATTAAAAGTCGAGGATGTATATCTAAACTTATATGTCAAAATGATTACTAAGTCAAATCCGTGGACTGTGGTGTCAAAATCGTTAATATGTCAAAGTAGAGTAAGTAATAAATGCTCATCGTATATATAGTTTTGGTTTTATCCGTTTAACAAAATTGGTTTATATATATGTCAAAATATCATGCTATACAAGGTTGGTGATTCATTGTTAACAATCTTATGTTTTGAGCATTGGGTTTAAAGTTTGAATTACGCAGTGAGCTGATGAAATTATCATAAAAAATGATTTTTTTTTACATTTGTACGAATTAGCACACTGTACACATTCGTGTGTTTGTGTGATGATATGTCCACTCCCTAATTGTGATCTAATTATTTGTAAGTAGCAAGTAAAGGTATATATTCAACATTCGTTAACCATGTTTAGTTTATAATTAATATTGCGTGTGTTGAATTTTAGTTGCTAATTAAGTTGATGGATCATTATAAGAAACTTGTTGCACAAAAAAGTGTTGCAGATAGAGTGAAATATTGGTCCCTAAAGGTGTATTAAGTGTTATATCTTCTACACATAAAGTATGAGTAGAGGTGTAGATAAAAAGACCAACTTATAACTTTTTTCGTTATATGTTAAAGGAAAAAAACTAATATCTTTATTCCTTTTACTTAAAAAGTATAAAAGCATTCCTAACGGAGTGAAACATTTTTTTCTTATGAGCGAACACACGTTCTTTACTTTATATCGCTACAAAAAAATTTAACTCCCAATCACTTAATTAGGAAGTACATTGGTTTTACCATTAAGTTATCCTTTTAAAACGTTAAAACTTTTAGTATGCTAGTAATAAATCTCATACAAAACAACACATTTTTAGGGCACATGCACTTTAAGTCAACTTAAAGTTGAAGCTAACTCATTCTTTTAGAAAAATACTCTTAAATAGTTGACTGTTATTAGCTCGATTTGTTAAATAACACTCTTAGGTGTAGTACAAGTGGCAACTTGTAATTTGATGTAATGATAAGAAGTTTGCATAATGACCCAAGTTTGATCCCAAGTGAAACAAGTTTTAGAAGCTGTTTGGCAAAATCTTAATCATTAAATGCTGAATGGTTAAGATGTCTGAACCATTAAGATGCTTTATCAATAAGAGAGATGTTGAGTTAAAAATGCAGATGAAAGTAAGTTGGTATATATGTTTCATTCAGCATCTCTCTGTCTCTTAACCATTCAGCATTTAATTAAACCATTCAGAGACTTTTTCTTTATGAAACAAACGCTCTAAATGCTGAATCTAAATTATTAAACACTAAACTGAACCATTAAAAGGTGAAACAAACAACACATTAGTACTAGATTAGATTGATGCCTTATCTATAGATACTGTGTTAAAAATCATTTGTAATAATATTTAAATAATTTATTAACTATCAAATAATATTCAAATTAAAACAATACATTTTTTTCTCTCCTTTCAAAACCCTATTCTCCTTTTCAGTAACTTTGAAACCAAACACCATGTTAGATTAACCGTGAAAGTAAAAACATAAAGTACAAAAGTTAATTCATGATTACATGGTACTTTCTTAAAATCATTTGTAATAATAAATACTTAAACTGTTGGTAATGAGCAGAAATGTATTTTCCTCTATTTCGACTAAAAAACACACACACAAATGAAATGAAATGAAATTAAATAGTTTTAAAAACAAAAAGGTAGAATTAATAAATAATTGTACGTACTAGCTGTTACCGAAAAACAGTTTTGAATTAAAGTTGACTGTAATGGTCAGAAAAGGGTACGAACCCAAATCAGACACTTCAGACAAATTTATGGGTGTGAGAATTCTGTTTCACTTCTTCATTCTTCATGGGTATTCTTGTCATTTCACTTTCATTGGATCCCTTTCCTAAGGTGACTATTAACTAAAATATGATCATCTTCTAAGGGCATAGAGCTAGAGCTAGTGTGCTAACAACTTGGGTCGTCAAAATGGGTGTCGAGTATTAAACTTGACGATATTAGACTTCATTAAGGGCGGTTCAGTAATTCTCATGAGGTGTCTTGAAGGAGAATTAACTAATAACAATTAGTTTGTTATTAGGATCTATCTAATATTACTAGTATTTGAGTTAGTCTCTAATTAGTTTGTGTTTATTAATATGTTTATGTTTCCTAGTTGTAATAGGAATAGGTTGGTATGGTTATAAATACATTAGGTGTTGATCGGATTTGTGGAATCCAGAGAGAAAGTTTGTAAGTCAAACTTATTAAATAAAAGTGTGTCTTTGTTTAGTAATTACTCTCTGGTTCAACAAGTGGTATCAGAGCCAAGGGCTCGTATTGTGGTTTTGAGAGTCGATTTCTAAGAAGAGGGAGCAGCCCCTCGCGGGGTTGCAACGGTGCTAAAACAACAGGAATGTTTTGAAGATCGGAGGTAGGCTCTGTCCGTGGGTCGGCGGAGGGTAGGCATGAAAAGCCTTGTTAAAGGTTTTGCACGAGACTTGATAGAGATGCCAAGAGAATGAAACAGCTTTGTGTACGATGAACGACGATAGTGACCGATGATTAGCACATGGTGTTCGTGGTGTTTGTGATAATCGAAGAAGAGCTAAGTTGTGTGTCAACTTAGTTTCGGTGTTCATTAAATTGAAGGTTGTCCTTGTTTTAAAGTTGTTTTAGTTAAGTCTCTGTACGTTATCAAGATCGATCAGTTTGAACGGCTCTAAACTAGTGTTCAACGTTGAAGGTTTCAATGTTGTTATGTCATCACCGTGTGTTGGGATGATTAAATCTCCGTGTGTCGGAGCAATTTAGTAGGCTGAAAAATAGAAGACTCGTTCAAAGGCAGTGGTAAAAGATCCTGATCGGATCTTGGTGAACCCTTTGATTCAATTTGGTTGAAAGCAGTTGGCATGTTATCCTTTCTTCCAGTTGATAGAGTTTTGTTATTGCTCGAGTTCAAGAGGGAGCAAAACTATTGAGCTAAAGGACTACTAAAAGTAAAGAAGCACGAGCTATGAAAAAGTCGCAATTGAAAGGGAGTCTTGGAGAAGCTAATATCGAGAGGGAGTATTAAACTTGACGATATTAGACTTCATTAAGAGCGGTTCAATAATTCTCATGAGGTGTCTTGAAGGAGAATTAACTAATAACAATTAGTTTGTTATTAGGATCTATCTAATATTATTAGTATTTGAGTTAGTCTCTAATTAGTTTGTGTTTATTATTATAATTATGTTTCCTAGTTCTAATATGATTAGAATAGTTTGGTTATATAAACCTTTTGTAGGTTTTGATTTATGCAATCCAGAGAGAAAGTTTGTAAGTCAAACTTATTAAATAAAAGTGTGTCTTTGTTTAATAACTCTCTGGTTCAACAGCGAGGTTGAGAGCCGGTGTGAGATTAAGCTTTCTAAAAGAGGTGAGTCTAGGAGGGGGAAGTGGTATGAGCTCGTTTGGTTGGAGCTCGTTGAGGTGCTCTCTTTGCTCTAGTTGGTATTATATTAACCAATGAAAAGTTGTAAAGTGTTTCGTTTTGTGATTGGATGTTCATTTTTAATCTAGGATAGAAAATATTACATTTCATTATAAACTTTTTTTCACTGACATTGTATAGAATTTTTAAGATAAATTCACTACAACTTAATCAATACAACTTTTTTTAATTTTAAACTTGATGCTATAAACATAAAGTTAAATTGTGATGTTTTTAGTGCATGAGATTCTCATTAGTTTTAAGTGACTTTTTACTATCAAATCACTTTGTATAATGTAGGTTATTGTCAAATTGTTCAAAACCTAAATTATCTAGTGAAATCATTTCCAAAAGTCATTTGAACAAAACTAATTAAAATATATCATCGTCACACTACAACTTGTGATCGACCCGAATTGAACCCAATCTAATCGATCGAAAACTTTATAATGAGTAATAGACATTCGAACACAAAATATAAGTTAAAATTTTAGGTTCTTTAATTAATTTAGAGTATATAGTTGCCAACTTATAGTGTATACTCATATAATGGTTTGTTAAAACAAATTTGTTCTTTAACGTCGAATTATAACATGTTAAGAATGATCTCATGCGCCAGAAACATACATATTTTCCCTTTTATCAGAAATATGAATATTAATAAAGTGAAAGAAAATTAGAAAAAAAACAAAGGATAAGGTATTGCAAAGCCACTTTTAGTTTTTAGATTTTTAGAGAATGAAATAAAGTATGAAAATATATTCTTTTTCCCTGTCTTGAGGTAAAGTTGACATGCTCCACTTTTTGCATAAAAATTCACATCCACTCTTTCTTCTTTTGAGGATTTGAGCAACCAAACAAATTACATTGCATGCAATTTACTAACATATAAAGGTTTGATCTTCAATTTTAAAATAATATTTATTTTTAACTGGTACAATTATTATTATTAATTTATTATATAGTACTAGTACTAGAGTTAAAATCTCAATACCACTAAAAACATTAGACAAGGATTAGAGACCATCTTTTTTTTTTGAACGGCAGGATTAGAGACCATCTAAATATGTCTCTCTTGTTGCTAAATGTATTTGAGTTATCTCATCAACATGACAACATCAATACTCAGTCATTCTGTCAATCAGTTCATACCTTTTGCTTGGGAATAAACTGTTTTTAATTCATTTTGAATTGTACTGTTATTTGTTGTTTTTATTTATTTAGGGTCGTCCTATCCGGACACCCGACAGCCTAGCCAGACACCCTAAATACAACTCGTATTAGGTGATATGGGTCGTATTGCTTTGTTGTCAGACGAAAAAGCTGAATCTTGCAGAGATTGCAGGTCAGACAGCAATACGACTCGTTTTAAATTTGATATGGGTCGTATTATCTGACAATATGACTCGTATTAGACTTGATATGGGTCGTATTACCTGACAATATAACTCGTATTAGTTTTGATATGGGTCGTATTACATGACAATATGACTCATATTAAGTACAATATGAGTCGTATTTCTTAGTGGTAAAAAATTATTCAAATGTATGAATTTTTAAAAACTTAATACTTATTTGACACGATGTAATATTATGTTAAAATTCAAATATAAATGATCGTTCGATCGACCGAATTCGATATTCAAAACGAATTCATTTGTTAATACATTTATATTATCAAGATTTATCCAACTTTTTTCTAAAACATCTATATTTGGGATCATAATTATATCTTTAATGGTGAAAATAAGGATGATAGTTATTTTTAGTACAACATCAATTACGACCATCAATATGGTGACGACTTTTATGGTGGTGAATATGTCGGGGACATATAGAAAAAAAATTAGTTTTTGGACCAATACGACTCATATTTAATCCAATACGAGTCATATGTTGGATCAATACGACGACCCATATTCAATCTAATACGAGTCATATGCTAGATCAATACGACCCATATTCAATCTAATACGAGTCATATGCTGGATCAATACGACCCATATTCAATGTAATACGAGTCATATAGGGCAATACAACCCATATTCAATCTAATACGAGTCTATTGATCAATATGACTCATATTGACCAATACGAATCGTATTAACTATAATGATTGAGTGCCTGATTAGCCCATCAGAATGTCCTACTAGACACCCTTTATTTATTATTGTTAAATTTATTATTATTATTATTATTATTATTATTATTATTATTATTATTATTATTATTATTATTATTATTACTATGAGTCATTAACATATTTCTCCCACGTACTAAACTTTATTAATGACACGTACACTCAATAAAAAAATTTAATTACATATATATTTTTCTTTATAAACCTTTTTAATTTACAAATTTACTTGAATATAAATTATTTTATTAAAAATTAGATTAGTAGTCATGTATTATAATAAGTGAGAAAGAACAATATGAAAATTGTCAAATTGATAATGATTTTTGATTCTTGCAGAATTATGTTGTTGTACATGAAGCTTCCATAATTAAGGTGTGTTCATATTATTTTACATAAAATTACACCAACCCAGCCACCACCCTTGTATATTTTACAATTCTTTTTGTTTCTAAAAAATGTTTTCTAAAATTTTAAAATAATTAACATTACGATAACAAAAAAAGCCTCAAAATATAGTTTTAAGCAATGATATATAATAAACATAACAAGTAAAAGAAAAGAAAATATTTTATAAAAGCTAAGACCTTAGCTAAAGGATATAATTGAAAAATAGAAAAAATTTCAAGATATGATGGAAAAAACTCATGTGTAATGTTTAATTTCTATGATTAAATTATAATTATTTGGTTCATCAAACACCCTCCCTAGACAATTTAGTTTTTAAATTGTATAAAAGACAAACCGGTCTAACCTACATATTCGAACCCATATTTAAAACATTGTTTAATAACATCATGTGTTTGCTAATTGAGGCAATGAAGAGGCTCAACCTAATTAAGAAATTATCGATAGGGAACACATGGTCTAGGGGATACAAATCAAGGATGATTAAAAAAATTAAATTGTCTTCATAACCTCTTTTCGACCTCCATTTAAATCTGAGAAATGTATAGATATAATCTGATAGTCGTGAAAACACTTTCATAGATTGGTATATTTTGTTGGTTCAATTAGAATTATCAACAAGTATGATTGTGTGTGTATTTTAGAACCAGATATCAAAGAACCTGTGACTATAAACATTAATATGTTTAAGAAAGGGTATGTCGTCCAAAACTGTCTTTTGGCAGTTAAAATTTAAAATAAAATTTTATTAAAATTACGCTTATTAAAGTTTTTAATTCGCCTATGAAGGGTATACAATGATAAGTTCTAGTCTTTTTGCAACGATATATGTAAAATATGAAGAACATTGTGTAGATTTTGAACAATAAATATTGCATACATAAATAGGTGTATTTTTTTAACTGCTCATAAATAGGTGTATCTAATTATACAAATGAACACAACTAATCAAAGTGTGTTGGATTTGAAAAGTTAAATTCTCTGGATTTATTTATAGGTGTATCTAATTATACAAATGAACACAACTAATCAAAGTGTGTTGGATTTGAAAAGTTAAATTCTCTGGATTTATTTAGGAAACTTAGTGTCGGCAAAAATAAAAATAAAAATAGGTCTATTCGTTTCGTGAATCGCAAGAAATGAATCCCAAATTTCTAGCAAAGTATAAAGGCTTTAAACAACAAATTAATTTAGTTTAATTTAGATTAAACTCCGTCTCTAACAACAACAAAATGTTTTTTCATTCATATTGTTGTGAATGTAACGCAGCTTTACCACAACCCTTATTATAAGTCAAGTTTATCAAAGTCGAAACTTGTCAACCAACTGAGCTATGAAAAAACTGGGTAAAAATTTTTAATCATGCCACGCAAAACCTTTTGGCTCGGGCTTGTTAATGGGTAGCCCGAGACGAGATCCATTGCCAAAATCCTTCAAATGTGACACAAATGGTGATTGAACTTGTGTCTTCTATGAAAGAAGTAAGTCAAATTGAACTTTGATAATATTTCAGGTTAAATCAAACGATTTTATTGTTTATACCAAGATTATACTTTTTGGATGTTAAATTAGAGTGGGATTTCGTAACAAAATGTGTCATGACCCGCATGTGAACTAGTAATCGTAACAGTTTTTTTCTATGGTTTAAGGAATTTTCAATGTTTGGATATGTATACTGGAATATAGTTTTTTTGAACAATGATTTTTTATGAATTGTGATGCACGTAATTCCTCGTTAGATGAAAGTCCCTAAATTATGTCAAGTAGCCACATACATTGTCTTAACCGGGCATGTGTAGTGTATTTAACTTGACAGGGAAACCCATAGATGCTGGCGTAACAGCCGTTAACGAGGGTCAAACCCTCGCTCTTGGGTAAAACTTGTCTGTCTCAGCAACATTAACTAGATTATCGACTTATAACTTTTGATACACTAAAAAGAACTTTACAAGTTATTGTTATCGGTAACCATTCGCTATTTAAAAGTATGAATTTGATGCCGATTGAAAATGTTAGAGAAAAACCATGAAGATATGAATTTATGATTACATTGAACAACATGTCATTGATTTCTTTTTACACAAATTGTTTTTTGGACCTTAAATATCGTAAGATGATTTTTGCTCTAAAGAGATTAAATATGATTACATCGGCCATTGTTTCTTAAAAAAATTAGTTTATATTGCATTTTAGTCCTCTAAATTTGTTTTATTTAAAAATTTATCACTCATATTTTCAATTTGTTAATTTAAACTTGACAAGCTTATGATTTTACTCCGGATTTGACAAAATATGATTTTGACCATAACTCTTTTTTAATATATTTAATACTTTAACCTTTCAGACATGACTTAATTATAGTCTTGACCTCTAAATTTTAATTATCTTTTTTATTTATTTATATCTGATAAATTATAACTTTACAGCGTAACGTAAAAAATAATAAAAAAACACGTAACGATAAAATAGACAAAAGAACATGAATAAAGTATATTGTTGAGGCAACCCTTCGCGGCGCATATGTCCCAATTAGTCATTGCAAATTTAAAACTTAACCTTCTCCTCATTACTCATCCCACTCTCACCATTCCCAATCTTCCACTTTTCTTCATCATCAAAACACAAACTCAAACTCACAATCATCAAGTTTCAATCTTTACTATTTTCATGCTCATTATTTCTCATACTCAAAAGGGTTGTTTCTAATCATGGGTCAAAAGCATTTACACGAGTTGCTTAAAGAAGATCAAGAGCCATTTAAACTCAAAACCTTCATCTCCGACCACCGTTCAAAGCTCAAATCCACCACCAACGTCTCCGCCGCCGGAAAAACAGATATTATTGTCAAAAAACAAAAACCCATAATCAAACCCACCGGACGTAACTTCTGCATCAACCATGTTTGTCTTTTCACGTCGGCGGACTCGCCGGAGTTTCGAAACTCACCGTTTCTTGATTTTCCGACGAGGGAGTTAAAAAGCCCATGTAACAGCAACAACAACAATGCCACTGTTTTTCTCAATATTCCGGCGATGCTACTTGAAGCTGCTGCAAGGGTTCATAAACCCGAACCCGGTACCAAGTTCAAGTTCGGGTTGTTCGGATCTTTTCTCCGACGATTAAAAGATCGGAGCATTCGAACAAAAAGATGTGAAATTGGGCCGGTTAATGGAACAATATTGTCTTCTCCGGCGACGGGAAGAACGAAGAATAAGAAGAAGAGTGTCAACGGCGGTGTTAAATTGTCAGAAAATTCGTCGGACATTTTATCGGAGATGGATGTTTCATGTACTTTACGATCAGTTCATGAATTTGAAGAAATTGATTGTTTATGTTCAAATCCTTCGAGCCCTTTTCGTTTTTCACTTCACCAAAGCCCGTCACCGACTCGCCGGAAATTTCATTCGTCGTCGCCGCCGGCATCTCCAAATCGCCACTTCCGACAGGTTTTGTCTTCATTCCCTTTTATTTTTTGTTTAGTTGTTTATATTTATAATTAAATTAATTTAATTATTAACCATGTGGTTAATTTTAAATTGTGAAAATCGAGTTACTGTCGGTGAGTAGTGACTACCGAGTAGGAGAGCTAGGGGCGATATATATATTTTTTACCGAGTATCGATATTGACCGAACAATATTGGTAATTGTTTTGAGTGTTTTCGGTTTTGGTATTTTCAATGGTGTCAATAACTCAATGAAAAAATCGATACGGTAATTGACATACTTGTTATTTACGACATTGGTGTTATTATACGGTATGAATGAGTGGTGGTGACGACGTCATCAATGAAGGAGATGTGAGGGGTGAGGTGAATCCGTTTCTCGTCTTCGTCCTTTGGCTCCTCGTCTTTGGCATCTTTAGGTGTTGTCTGTGAAGACAAAAATACCCTTGGTTCAACAATGAGATAAAGTATTTCATAGGGATGTTTACGTCTTTTACATGCGTTATTATATTTATGATTTTAATCCACAGCCAATTTTGTGTGTTTGTTATTGAGTTGTTGAGTTAACTATTTTTTAAAACATATAATACTATTTAGGCCCATGAATAGTTTTTTAATTATACAAATGATATTAAATGCCATACAAATGGACAAAACCAAATTTGTCTTATTTACATTTTGGACCCATGTTAGTATTAAATACCAAACAATCCAATAACCACACATGTAGCCTACAAGCATGGCCGTATGGTAGTCCATGGATCAAGCTAGAAACAATCAAAAGTCAACTTTTTAATATCTTGACCATTTATTTTATAAAAACTAGTGAAATGTTAAAAACCATTCCTCAAAATATTAAAATTTGGTGATGTACGTTATAGGACAAAGAAAGTTATGAAGTCGAGTGCACGGAAGAAGTTAACAGAGAAAACGATGATGAGAAGGAACAATGTAGCCCAGTTTCGGTACTTGACCCAGTGTTTGTTGATGACGAGGAAGGACGTGATGGCGGGGCCACAGAAGAAGATGGTTATGATATCGAATGTTGTTATGCGAATGTACAAAGTAAGTGACAATATTTAATGTTTGCATATGTAGTCTAAATACCTTCGTGCCGTGTGAAAATGACTAGCTTTGATAAGTGTCACTACATTTTCAAGGGTTTACAAATAAATTAGTAGTGTAAAAACATGGCTTATTGGTTGAGAGTTGGTATATATTTTTGTAACTAACAATTCCTAGATTTAATTAGGATGACAAAGTAGAAATTGTTGCCTTCAGGATTTTTAGGATAAATTTCGAGCTATTTTTTTTCCTCGTGATAACTCAAGAGTTCAACTATTTAAAAAAAACTCACTTTTTATTTAGAAAATTTTAATAAAATGTTATAACAGAGTTGCGGGCCATGCTTTCGTTGACGTGTAAGAGTTATAATACACGTCCTAAGGTATAAGTTTTTATAGCATGATTAAGTTGTTGATTAAAAGAATTGATCATGTATATATAGTAACATCTCACCTAAATCTTAATCGGTTAGGGGGTCATTTTCAACTTCAATACTATGCTAGTTTGTTTATGTTTTGTGCTTGTTGTCGTGTGCATTGGTAGATTGTCCAAAGATTTGGTTTTTATTAAGTGACTTGTACCTCATGCATTAGCATTTGTACATTGCATGATTATTTTAAAAACAACTATTTCCGTTAATTGACCACTTTAACCTCTTGCGGCTGATGGACTTGTGTCGGCCATTTTAATTATTAAAATAAGTCTAAGTTTAATTAAACTAATCAAGGTCAATAATTGATTTGTAATAAGTGGAAACGCAAATTATTTGTGGAGCCACTGATTATGTCATTAATTTGTTTGTGATGTATTATCATTTATGTCGTGTCCTATAACATTTCTTGTGTCAAATTTGTAGGAGCAAAACATCAACTATTACAAAAGCTTAAACGGTTTGAGCGGCTTGCAGGGTTAGATCCGATTGACCTTGAAAGTCGTATGTTTGATCAATGTTCCAATGAAGATGGAGATTTTTTAACAAATGAAGAAGAGGTGACTAACGAAGAGTGGTTTAGGGAGATAGTGAAGAGTCTAGGTGTCGGGAAAATCCCTTGGTACATGAAAAAACTTGTACTTGACCTCATTGAAGAGGAAAACAAGAACGGAGAAGATGATATGATCGTGGAAAGGGTATGCAAGCGATTGCATTTGTGGAAAGTGGTGGATCTGAATACAATCGATATGATAGTAGAAACAGACTTCATAAGCGAAGGGTGGAAGTGTTGTGATAAAGAAACGATAAGAGATATGGGGGCGGATATAGAAATGGAAATTTTCGGGTTCTTGATGGAGGAATTGGCTCAAGAACTTGTTTTGTAATAAAATTGTATGACTTAAGAAGATATTTAATATATAGCAATATTATAGACTTATAGCTAGTCCACTATATATTATTAGTAGTAGCAGTGTTGTTACTATTTTTGGAAGTAGCAATAATTACATGTATTATTACTATTATTATAATTTTCGTCTCTTTGTTTCACATTTACATAGAAAATCAAATGTCTAACTTTTAAGCATTCAAACAAATATGGACTAATATCTTTCATAGGGAGTTGTTTGATAACTTTTGAATAGATACATGTTAAATTAGTAAAGATCTATTCATTCAAACTTAGTATAATTTTACTGATTCAGAGACAAATGTAAGTCTGATTCAGACATTTCTTAACGAAAGAAACCTTCTGAATGAAATAAATCTGATCGATTTAAACATATGACCCATTAAAAGCATGAACAAACAACCAATTAGTTTTTAATATTTAGCTAATTATTAACAAACTAACCCATACTTATAAATGAAACAATGCTTTAATATCTTTTAAAATGGAAAAAAAACATATATCTACCTAAATTTGGAGTGACATGGCTCCTCTTTAAAAAAAAGGCAAAAGGTAGTTCAAAATTGGGATGAGGTTGGTACCACCCGATGCCCAAAATTGTGAGACAAAAAAATGTTCGGTGGAAATTGAGCTAAAGGTATCTCCCAACTATTCAATGCATTATATGTTAGCTTACCAAAACAATTATTTTAGTTAAAACAAGTCACATGAATAACAATGTTTTGACAAATGTAATTGCGCGCGGTTAATTGGTTAAATTTACTCAATTTTGAAAATCGATTGGCTAACAAAAGAAGATAATTGTAGGTCCTTATGAACGTATCATTAGAGTAGAAAAATAGTTAAAATATCTTTTATGTTATACAAACATACGAAGTTTTATAGTAATTATATATTTTGATGATGATTAAAAATGACAGATATGTTGTAACGTGAATGATGCACGTAAAGTTTGTCATATTTTCATACCAAATTTTCATGTTATTTATCTTTGTATTTTGCTTATCCTAATATTCATGATTTCATTGTCGAAATCATCCTTTGATGTTGTTAATATATGTTCATTTTTTCTAGTCCTTGCTAATACTTTTCATTATATGTTGTACACTTAATTATGAATATAACCTTAAATATATATTCATCGTCAAATCTATACAATGAAAACTAGAATTACAACAAGCATAAACTGTTTTGCTAATATTCTCTGGTTCTTACAAATCTATCTAATAAATCAATGTTTATAATGTTTTAAGGGGGAATATTTTTTTATAATAAGAAGTTTAAGAGGAAAATTTAGTGAAATTTTCACCATGCAAGTTGATTGAGAGTTATTATATCTTTATAAATATTACTAATTAACCCGTATGTAATACACGAGTATTACCTAGTATACAATAATTACTATTACTAATAAATTCTAAAAATGTTGAGGGTGACCTAACAATTAATTTTTATGGATAAGTTATTCATTTCCTAACAGGCATCTATCATAAATTCATGACAATTATCATTTATGAACCACTTTTTAAAATTTGACAAAACCCCACCTCACCCAAACACAATTCTTCATTTAATTATGATGCAATTATCATATTTCTTATTTTTTTTTCATAATTTATTAGTGCGCATGGTTTTATTATGTATGATAAAACTTTACATTATTGGTAATTATTAAAAATATAAACACCAGTAAATTTCATTAATCATATCCTTGTACTATATGGCTATAAATTAAAAGACATTGGTGTCTTCTCACTTCTCGGAATTATAAATTGTTGATGATTAATAACAAGATGAACGGCTTGTCATACTAACAACAAACTCATGTTAATTAGTCTTGTAACGACGAATAAGGAAATAAAAGACACCGATTGTTATTCTTTTGATATATTTTTTAATGTAAACATTTTTATATCTGGTTTTTATTAAAAAACAAATTACACCATAAATCAGCGCGAAGCCAGCATAAAATATCAGAGGTATCCAAAAAAATTTTTGGCACACGCATCAAAATTTTTTGCGTACTTTCATTCAATTTTTTTTATGCCGTACACTTATATAAATACATCATTTTTATGCATATCATTTGTAATAACCGGAGTTTTATCATGTTTTTGAAAATTATTAGTAGTATTTTAAAAAGAATTTGCCAATAAGAATCAATTTAATTGTTTTCGGGTATGATTTTAATTCTTTAAGTGTATCTTGTACATAAAACAAGAAAAAAATCAAACTTTACATCACACATGAAAAGTTGGGCCATATATAGCCCATGCTCCTCCTATTTTCGGCCTGCCGTAAAAACAAAATAAAAAGTAGAGTCACTAAAGTGATCACCACTCCCCCCTTAAACACATTAATCTTTTTATCGTAACCCTATTAATTTGTTTTAATAAAACATTATATTATATTGTAATGTCACTTGATAGATTAACTCTTAAGACCGTTACGACATTACATTGAAACAAAGATGTAGTATAATTCAATCACTTCAATATAAATAAGAACGGTAGAAGTCGACAAGGAAATAGAACTTTTGAAATGAACGAGAAACATTTTGAAGGGTACAAGTAATGATGATAAATAGTCAATTTTGAAAATCCCGACATGTATCTAACAATAAATTGATATGTCAAAAGATGTTCAACGAGTGCATATTTTTTCATGTGTAAAAATGTTATACATATACATTGGTTAGTGCACCCACAAACTCTATCCTATTATCCACTACATGGGTAACAACCAAGTATGGAGTGTATACATTATGTATGTATACGTACGTACCGAGCCTTATAATGACAAGATCTTCTAATTATGATTCGTATGAGTAAATTCTTAAAATATTATACTAGACGTAACCACGTACTTTGACAAAGCGTTTAGAAAACAAGATGTTTATAATAATCAGCTAAAATTATGTTGAGACGTAGATAAATTAAAAAAAGCCGCAACTATATATTATAAATTTGATAAAATGTAAAGGAAAACCGCAACACTATTTATAAAAACAAAATCATGAAGTAGTGTTGATGATTTATGTGTTTGTGCTTAGATTAAAGTCATATCGAAACGTATGATAAGATTTGTTAAAACATCCCCATATTCTAAATTCAAAAAAAGTTGTGGGGGCAAAATACAACTTTATGCTAAACTTTTTATGCTAATAAATGATAAAAGGTATATCATAAGCTTAATTAAAACAACTTTATGCTCCAAACATTAGATATTTTAGAGTTTTATTATAAAATTCGATGGCTAAAAATGTCAGATTCGTAACTGAAAACTAGCAAAGATATTTTTCAAATCCAAACTAAAAATTCATCTTCATTCTAGTTCAATATTTACTACAAAATTCCACAATTGTTCTTTGAATTCAGGGTCTAATTAAGTTTTATCCGATCAACATATTTGAGAGCACCGATCAAATAGATTTGATTCGGAAGTAATTAGAAGACTTTTACGAGTCATCCATTTCTCTTAGATTTATTTATAAATTAAACAACTTTGGGCCCGACGCTTTATAATAAGTCATAGTCAGTTTTAAACAACTCCTCGACCCACCTATTAAATCTCCTACATTATTAAAATTTGAAGGCTAGATATGTTGTCTCATGAGTAACGATTGTTTGCGTGGGTACATGTTAAAAGAAAACTATAATAAAGGAAGTGATATGTGGTGGTAGTTGTTGTTGTGAATTTAGTGCAACGTGGGTCCATATTGATTGTTCCCGTTCAAATATATGGGTTGTTTCTTTTAACATTTCTTTATAATAAACGACTTAGTGGGTATATAATGATGATATGACAAAGTTCGAACCAATAAGCTAGATTCAAAAAATTACAAAATCAAATGATTGATACTATGAACGTACTATTGATTTAAATGTAACAAAGTTAGTATAAAATATATGAACTTATGAAACACATGAAACATAGAACTTGAGTGAAAATAAAGTGAAATCTAGGTCTACGATACTAACGTTGTTGTTTCTTTGTAGCTTGTCGATTAAAGTTTTACGCGTTAAGTACTTAAGCCTTAAATTTAGTTAAAAAAAATTAAAATGTGACCGGCAGTTTACTTACTAAGCTCATTTTGAAAACAAAGGAGGTTAGGTCTACGATACTACGCCGTTCTTTCTTTTATCTGTCTTGAAATCAGAGGGAGGTCTAGGTCTACGATACCATTCACCAACTGTTTAAAGAAAACCCACCTAAAACATGTTATTTAAAAGGTCCACAAAAATATACGTTGGATGTTTTGAAGCAATTACATATCAAATAAAACAAACAAACATACCGAATAACATCTCAATTATAAAATATGGTGATCAATGACTTGATGAGAACAAACTTTATTTCTATCTTATAGCTACTATTCCCAAACTAGGCAATTATAGATAGAAGGAATTTTTTTTTGTCCATAAAAATCGATTTCTAATATCTTTTTTTGTTTGGATATAAAAGAACCGGGATAAAAGAAGTATCTATATGTGTTTACTTCTCTAAATTTAAAATTTTTCCTGCTTTATTCCAAAATCATATAAGAAAATTATCAGCTTAAAGCCTTAAATGCCCAATTAGTTATAGTGAGGTTGGGACTTGGAACCAGGTTTGGCCCAATGACTAGTATTTGGGCTTTTAATTTATAAAGTTCGTATTTTAAAGGCCAAGTTTTGACATTTAATAATTCAATTTTTGTAAACGTCGAACTCTTTTGAAGGCCCAGCTTTCGTCATTTAATTATTCAATTCATGTAAATTGATCAATAATTAGGAATTTAGGATGACTTTGTAGTCTTGTACCATATCATCTAGGGTGTAAACGAGTGAAGGAGGCTTTAAAACAATTCGGGATCGGCTCGCTAAAAGCTTAGAACATGCTAAACTAAAACGAGCCCGGGCACAAGTGAAATACCCAATTCTCTCCTATACGTAGCGGGTAACGTATGAGAAATTCCTCAATCCGCATACTGATTTTTACTCTTATTGCTCTTATCATTTCTCTCTAAATCCACATACTGATTTTTACACCAGATGGTTATTACAGAGAGAAATCTCTCTGTATGATGCATTAACTGGTGTTGATTGTTTATGTGCAGGTCATTTGATGGTTATAAGCTGTAAGAAGAATCAAGATCAGGTCATACATGAATACTTACTCAAGATTCCTATCAATAGCATTGAGATATGTATTTACATCTTGCACTATTATGTGCCCGCTTGTTGCGTAGGTGAGCACAACATTTAAACAACAAAACTTTAACCCACAAATTTAAGTATTAAATATTGCATAATAATCATAAAAAAATAGTGGTTTATTTACGTTTTTATGAAATCAACTATCTGAAAATTTTATAGGTAGACGAATTTGAATAACATACGCTAAGTGTTTCATCATGGATCTAGAATATTGTTGCACTGGAAAAAAAATCCGTTATACTAGTCATATTGATAGAAAATTTCTTCATATGAATTGACTCTTGACATAATTCGTTGATAAAATATAAAAAAACTACTTTTCAATAAAACTTTAGCTAGTCGATTACACCCATACTTCTATGGTTTCCATTACTTCATTTCTTATTAAAAACATATACGTATAAGCTTCTAGCAATACTAATTCTTTTTTTCATATTTATAAGTATATATATTCCAATATATAAAAAAATTATAAAAAAATTGTGGCCATGAAAAAGACACGATGTTCCTTGATAATATATCATGTTTCACGCTACCGAACCATATATATCATGTTAGCTTGTTACATCCTTCAATCTCTACACCAATAAAAACCTATCAAAACACATTTGTTCAACAACACACAAATAAACATATGGATGGCGATTCTCCTAGTCAACATGTTGTCACAATATGGGAAATCAACCAAGATCGACTCACCGCAATGCACCACAAACTTTCCGACACACCGAAACTACTAAACGTCGCTGCCGGTCGACCTACATGTTGTATTTTCAAAGTCCCACAAACGCTAGCCAGCGTCAATGGTAGATCGTACCAACCGACCATTGTCTCAATTGGACCCTTCCACCACAGTCAGCCGCACCTCAAGATGATCGAGGAGCACAAGTGGCGGTTCCTCCGTCAGTTGTTGAACCGGATACATGCTAAAGGGATGGTCTTGGAGGACTTGTTGCGGGCCGTGCAACCATTGGAGGTAATGGCCCGCGAGTGTTACTCCACGACCATCCCTTACAACACTGATGAGTTTATCGAGATGATGGTGCTTGACGGTTGTTTTATAATTGAACTTTTTAGAAAGATTGGTGGATTGGTGGAGGTTGAGGAGTGTGAACCACTTTTTACCATGCAGTGGATTGTTTCGTTTTTCTTACGAGATCTGATTAGACTTGAGAATCAGATCCCGTTTTTTGTTCTCGAATGTTTGTTCGAGTTAACGAAAACGTCAAACAACCCAACTCTAGTTGAACTAGCGTTGGCCTTTTTTAATGTGTCAGTACAGAGACCGGAACATCTTCTTAAAAAATACTCCGACATTAAACCCAAACACTTGCTCGACCTTCTTCGGTCGAGTTACCTACCCCCGGAACTCGAACATTGCATAAAACCCGACAACCACCCGCCACCACACATAATTCACAACATCTCAAAGCTCCAACGGTCGGGAATCAAACTAAAGCCACATAAAGCCGAAAGCTTCCTTGTGGTTAAATTCAAACACGGTGAAATCCGCGTGCCAACGATAACAATCGATGATTTCATGTGCGCGTTTTTATTAAACGCAGTTGCTTACGAACAATGTCACAGTGGATCTATGAAAATATTTACGACATACGTTACATTGCTTGATTGCTTAATAAACACGTCTAAAGACGTGGGACTATTATGTGATTGGAACATTATCGAGAATTATTTAGGTACCGAGGCAGAAGTAGCAACTTTTTTCAACAATATGGGAAAGGATATTTCTTTCGATATCAATGTGTGTTACTTGGCTCGGTTATTTGATCACGTGAACCGCCATTATCGTAGCAGGTGGCACGAGCAATGGGCTAGTTTAAGATACACGTACTTTAACTCGCCATGGTCGTTTATATCCGCATTGGCGGCTTTCATTTTGTTGATTTTAACCGTTGCACAGACCGTTTACACGATCCTTAGTTACACACGACCGGCTTGATCGATTAAGATCATAAAATGTATAGTTTATCTTTTAGAAATTTGTATACTTATAATATGATAATGTTTTGATCGCTGGCTAGTACATAACATTGATGTATGAGTATGACTTGTGGCTATTGTCACATGAACATGGGCAAGTTGTGGTGACAAACCACAAACTTGGTTTTCATGAAAACTAATTAATAAAAAATATTTTTATTGAATATATAGCATTTAATGATACAAATTAAGGTGGTCAATTATATATATAGGTTTCATGCATTATTAATATTTTTAATTCAGTTTGAAAAGCAAAGAGTTTGGTATGTGGCAGTTGCATGTGGAATTAATTTGTGAGGTGTTGCAATCAGGGACCATATGATATATATTTGATTAACAATAAACCACATACTCTTTATTTGAATGATAACTGAAGGGTATTGCACCCAAACGGGTCAGACCCGACCCGCCAATATCACCCGCTTACGTCACCGACCCGCCAATATCACCCGCCCACATCACCCGCCCACGTCACCCAACATATATGTCAGGTAACGTGGCGCCCCATGTATGGATAGTCAGAGCACCACCAATCAGGAACTAGTACTTGGTACCACCTCGCGCCCACTTGCAGGGAACACAATCGTGCCCAGCACATAACAAAGGTACAAACCCTGCAAGCCAATAAAAGAGAACCGTGCAAAAGGTATGTCCCCTTGAGGGGCCCACGCGCCACCTAGCCACATCCTAATCATGTATACTATAAATACAGACTCTCCAACTAGGTAAAGGATATATGCTCTCTTCACTCTCCTCTCACTCAATTACACACACTTATCTATCATTCCATAATCAATATACTGATTGTCACGCCGGAGGATTATCACGGAGAAACCACCCTTCGGTTCTTCGTGGTGCCTTAACGCGCTGTTACTTGTGCAGAGAACCAACTTTGTAGAACCAAGAAGGGAAGAAATAGGAGGTTCCCGTTGATCCAGATCCGTTACTACCTACGCGCCCGGATTTGCATCAACATTTTGGCGCCATCCGTGGGACCGGCATTCTCCCTCTCCTAGTTTCTTCAAACCAACTCATCACAAACATGGCCACCAACTCAGAACCAAACCCAGACCCAAATTCACCTTTATTTGATGAGGTCGAAAGCTTAGAAGACTCCGACTCTTAGTTACCCACTTACAATAAGAACCCCGCTGAAAAACCATTCTTTAGCATGTCGTTTTGGGAGCGCCTTGAGATCGCTACTAGCGCCGCCAACATAACAGTAGGGCGTGCGAAAACTTTACCCATATACATCACATCCACTACTTTAAAAAAATACAGCCATCCCCATCTATCGCCACTCTAATCAGCGCAAACCTAGATTCTACACAATACACTCAATGTTTACAAACACCAATTTCCCCCGCCCTAATCAAGGTTCACGCGCACCAATCACAAGCCACCAGCTGGGGAGCTCAAACACCGGGCCATGCAACGTTGTCATGCCCGCCAACATGGCAATGCTCCTGCCACTCTCCGCCAAGCGGTGGGGAGAACAAATGCGACAAATGCATATGTATCAAGAACATGTGATGAGGAAAATCTAGAGAGCGCAAACACAGACGCACATCTTAGGAACTAAGAGATGCGTCGCGCCCGCGCAACAAACCAAATCAATCTGATACCAGGATTAGTGGTGGGGAACCTATGTGGACCCCCACCAATAAACATGAAGGAACCACCCTTCTGGCCGAATCTAAATTCACGCCTGGGCGTACACAAGTATAATTTCGGAAGAAAACCAAAGTCCCATCCACAAAAGACATGACATAAATCTTGCATATCAAGAGATGCAATGATGAGCCTCTAGCTAACTTCATCATCTGATATAGCATTGAAAGACTCCAGGTTGAAGCAATGATAAAAGACTTCACAATCACAGGGTTTGTGGATGGTGTGAGAGACAACCATATGATAAGAAGGTTGCATGGTCTCGAAGGTATGCCTCGGGCCATGGAGCCACGAACATAGCGAATATGCGCATCCAAGTAGAGGAAAGTGGGCAACTGAACCGAGCCATCGAAAAACATAAACAAAAGAACAAAAGAGAAAAAGACACCAAGATCTTACAAGAATGAAGACTCTAACAATGCAAAATGATTGCAATCACAAAAGCTTTACAAAAGAGTATGCTCGCCCTTATCCACAAAATTGCCAAGAAATAGTAAACGTGGTGACAACAACTTTTACGTGTCACCTATCAAATCTTTAAGTGCCATACTAGCGTCTAGAGTCAGGTTCAACGCGCCATAATTCAAATCCCAACTCCACCAAATAGTGTGAGGAACCTTGAGAAGGAACCAAAGAGGCGCCTAGTGAACGCGTCACCCCCTCCAAGGGCGCACCAACAAATCCATATACACGCTTCCTAGTTGACGCACCACCATTCCCCGGGTATGAAATATTTTAGCAATTCTTGATGCGCCACTTGCTCCCGGGGTACCAATATTTTAACATTGCTTGAGGCGCCACCCGTCCCAGAGGTACCAAATATTTTAACATTGCTTGAGGCGCCACCCGTCCCAGAGGTACCAATATTTTAACATTGCTTGAGGCCCCACCCGTCCCAGAGGTACCAAATATTTTAACATTGCTTGAGGCGCCACCCGTCCCAGAGGAACCAATATTTTAACATTGCTTGAGGCGCCACCCGTCTCAGAGGTACCAAATATTTTAACATTGCTTGAGGCGCCACCCGTCCCAGAGGTACCAATATTTTAACATTGCTTGCGGCACCACCCGTCCCAGAGTTACCAAATATTTTAACATTGCTTGAGGCGCCACCCGTCCCAGAGGTACCAATATTTTAACATTGCTTGCGGCGCCACCCGTCCCAGAGTTACCAAATATTTTAACATTGCTTGAGGCGCCACCCGTCCCAAAGGTACCAAATATCTTATTATTGCTTGACGCGCCACTAGCACCCAGGGGGCCAAATTTTACAATGCTTGATACACCACCATTTCCCGGGGTACCAAATATTTTAACATTGCTTGAGGCGCCACCAGTCCCAGAGATATCAAATATTTTCATTACTTGATGCGCCACCAGTCCCCGGGGTACCAAATATTTACATTGCTTGATACGTCACCTTTTCCTGGGATACCAATTATTTTAGCATTGCTTGGTGCGCCACTGGTTCCCAAGGTACCAAATGTTTTATCATTGCTTGATACACCACCACCATCAGTTCCCGGAGTACCTGGCACCACAAATTCCCGGAGTACCCAATATTTTAATCTTGTTTGACATGCCATTAATACACCATCAGTACCTGCCACGTTAACTTTACTTGGCGCAAACATCATGCACCAATCTTAAGGACTTTCTCCGCTCATAAATGGACATGTTCGCCTTCGAACAAATAGATATGACCGGGTACCAAGGGAAGAGGTACAACATCGATTACACGCACCTCAACAAAGCATGTTCCAAAGTCTTATTTCCCCTGCCCAAGAGGCAAAAATAGACTCGTTTGCCCAATTCAAGTGCAAGTGCTACTTAGATGCGTACAAGGGTTACTATCAGATCAAAGTGGCGCGGGGCGTTAAAGACAAAAACGGTTTTCCACACTAGCATCGTCATTTTTTGTTACACAAAGATGCCTTTAGGGTTGAAGAATGCGAGGGCAACGTACCAAAAGCCAACAAATGAAGTCTTTAAAGATCAAATCCACAAGAACCTGGAGGTGTTTTTAGAAAGGAAAGGGTTGTAAACCCCTAGCTACTATGCCATTCATGTCCGGACTTAATTAGCAACAAACTACACCATGATGGAAACACCGGTGTTAGAATTGGTCAACGCATCAAGCCGATTAAAATGGCACTTCGACTATCACAACAATAGAAGTACTGACTAGTGTGCCCTCCAACAAGTGTTAAAAATGATAAAACTCTCAGGGCGCCAAGCCAGGCGCCAAGCCAAGTGGGCTATTGAGATAGGTACCTTCGAGATCAGTTACAAGCCAAGAATCAGCATAAAAGTACAAGTGTTAGCAGACTTCCTTACGGAGGTACCAGAGGGAACAAAGGTGATAGACCACACGCCAGCCAACATCGAGACTCTATAAAAAAAAATGGCAATTGACAAGATATACTTTCTTTAAGCGCCATATGTGGCGGGTCAAAAGTTGTCAACTCCGTAGGTACCAAAACGAACTCCATGCACAACTCATATCCACTTCAGTCCAGGCAAGTAAGATTATGGTACAACATTTTCATTAGTCGCATTCTTTATAACTTATTTATTTATTCAAACTTATTTTAAGTTTGAGAAGCACTAATATGAGGATTGGCACCTCATAAAACACCCATATGTTATTGGGACGCTCGGCTCTGGCTACGACCGGACGTTCTTGATCTTTTACATGTCAGGTAATAAGTCTGACGCACACGCCACACTATTATATATGGCTAGGCACCACACTGTAATTGCATTACGCGTTAGATGATTTCCATTCGACCATGGGACGTGCTACCATCAAGGTACACACCACAACATTAGTGTTCGACTAAGCACTGCATGATCCTTCCTCCACAAGTCACACCTTTATCATTTACAAAAAGGTAATTTCGGTCTATTTTATAAGTTCAATGCCACTAATAGTTTTTAGCAGCATTGAAATGGGGGACATACATGGTGTAACATTTATGCTACCACATATCATATTATGTATTCAAAAAGATTTGGTTCATACATAGACCGATCCCTTCAAGGACAAGGTTTTAAGTACAACCTTTTATCATATTACTTGTCAATTTACTTTATAAAGATTAATACTACTAACATCATTTAGCAACATTGAACTTGGAACTTACATGACCCAACCTTGCTTCCACTAAACCATAATGATTCGATCGAAATGTCAAAGGAATCACTCAGATTTTCTCAGGCCACGCGCCATGTCTTCATTCGGCTACACGCCAAAATCATTTGTAGTTACTTATGTGAAATAACATAGTTAACAATATGCCACTCATAAGGCGCGCCACTCATAAGGCGCGCCACTCATAAGGCGCGCCACTCAGAAGGCACGCCACTCAGAAGGCACGCCACTCAAAAGGGCTATCAATAATACGCCACTCAGAAGGCACGCCACTCAAAAGGGCTATCAATAATATGCCACTCATAAGGCACGCCACTCATAAGGGCTATCAATAATATGCCACTCAGAAGGCACGCCACTCATAAGGCTCTATTAATAAAATGCCGCTCAGAAGGCACGCCACTCATAAGGCTCTATCAATAATATGCCGCTCAGAAGGCACGCCACTCATAAGGCTCTATCAACAATATGTCACTCAGAAGGCATGACACTCAGAAGACATGCCACTCATAAGGCGCTATCATTAATATGCCACTCATAAGGCAAAATCAGTCAAGCGGGTGAATCACCGCCATGGGTCAACACAAAACCCTCGTTAGACACTGGGACTAAACCAGTGCCGCTGGTAAAAAGCCAGTGAAACGCGTTTACAAAAGCCGTCATACCAGGGCGTGCTAGTCAGTCACTGTATCATACCCAGTGCCATTGGTAAAAAGCCAATGTATCCATAACAAGTCGCCTATCATAGGGCGCGCACCAGGATAACGTGGTGGATCACATCCAACGCCAACCATAAAAGTCGCCTATCATATGGCACATCCAGTTAGCCAATAGTCCTAAAGAAGTACATATTATTAACATATCGATATGATCATACAACTACAAGATCATACAACTCCTCCGGATACAACGCAGAGATACAATCGCCATCAAAATATCTAGTAACAAAATCAAGGAATAGTTCACGCTATACCCACTCTCAACACTATAGGCCACTAAGCATGTGCCCAACAAGTTAGACGTCAGGGCCAAAATTAGAGCCATTGGGAAAAATCCCACTTGTATCACCATTACAAACAAAACATAGCTAGCGCCAAAATACATAAGGAAAGGTGCAAAATGTTAAACATTACTAGAGCATATACACCACGCCGCATAAAGAGTTTTTTCAAAGGATCTACAACGACCACCCTTGCAGACAGACACAAAACAAACTCAAGTGCCTCATACTTCATCATCAGAGGCATCATCACTCTCTTCATCGCCTCGAGTACCCGCCATAAAGGCATTAGGCGAGAGGAGCAAACCACGAGCAAGAGTTAACACATTATCAAGCGATACATTACCCACCACAAAGGCTTAGCAACAAAGTCAGGATGCCTTGCAACATTACCCACCACAAAGAACTTGTCAATCACTTATCACTCCATATAAGATATCACTTTTTGTCATTGACAATAAATCAAAAAGTCACCTAAAAAGATTGGTGCCCGGCGCGCCACTTTATGGTCACTTGGCGCGCCACTTTATGGTCACCTGACGCGCCACTTTATGGTCTAATCACTTGGTGCGCCACTTTATGGTTCAACAACCTGACGCGCCACTTTATGGTCTAATCTCTCGGTGCGTCACTTTATGTTTCAACAACTGGACGCGCCACTTTATGGTTTAATCACTTGGTGCGCCACTTTATGGTTCAACAACCTGACGCGCCACTTTATGGTATAATTCAATGCGCTACTTTATGGTTCAAAAACCTGACGCGCCACGTTATGATATAATCATAATCACTTAATGCGCCACAACCGAACGCGCCACTTTATGGAATAATTTGATGCGCCACTTTATGGTTCAAAAACCATACGCGCCACACTCGATACGCCTCTTTATGGTCATTCGGTGCGCCACTTTATGGTCACTCGGCGCGCCACTTTATGGTCACTTGGCGGCTTGGCGCGCCACTTTATGGTCACTTGGCGCGCCACTTTATGGTCACTCGATGCGCCACTTTATGGTCACTCGATGCGCCACTTTATGGTTACTCGGCGCGCCACTTTATGGTCACTTGGCGCGCCACTTTATGGTCACTCGATGCGACACTTTATGGTCACTCGATGCGCCACTTTATGGTTACTCGGCGCGCCACTTTATGGTCACTTGGCGCGCCACTTTATGGTCACTCGATGCGCCACTTTATGGTTACTCGGCGCGCCACTTTATGGTCACTTGGCGCGCCACTTTATGGTCACTCGGCGCGCCACTTTATGGTCACTCGGCGCGCCACTTTATGGTCACTCGGCGCGCCACTTTATGGTCACTCAACGCGCCACTTTGTGGTCCAGCCACTCGACGCGCCACTTCGTGGTCCAACCACTTGGTGCGCCACTTTATAGTCACCATGTGCGCCACTTCGTTGTCTCACCACCTAACACGCCATCAAACAAAGACTGAAAAACGAACCGTTAAGAGTCAACCAAAAAACACAAAAGTCTGACATTTTCAACACACGTCTCTTGGGAGACGCCAGCTAAAAACGACAGACTTGGGGGACTTGAAGGGTATTGCACCCAAACGGGTCAGACCCGACCCGCCAATATCACCCGCTTACGTCACCGACCCGCCAATATCACCCGCCCACATCACCCGCCCACGTCACCCAACATATATGTCAGGTAACGTGGCGCCCCATGTATGGATAGTCAGAGCACCACCAATCAGGAACTAGTACTTGGTACCACCTCGCGCCCACTTGCAGGGAACACAATCGTGCCCAGCACATAACAAAGGTACAAACCCTGCAAGCCAATAAAAGAGAACCGTGCAAAAGGTATGTCCCCTTGAGGGGCCCACGCGCCACCTAGCCACATCCTAATCATGTATACTATAAATACAGACTCTCCAACTAGGTAAAGGATATATGCTCTCTTCACTCTCCTCTCACTCAATTACACACACTTATCTATCATTCCATAATCAATATACTGATTGTCACGCCGGAGGATTATCACGGAGAAACCACCCTTCGGTTCTTCGTGGTGCCTTAACGCGCTGTTACTTGTGCAGAGAACCAACTTTGTAGAACCAAGAAGTGAAGAAATAGGAGGTTCCCGTTGATCCAGATCCGTTACTACCTACGCGCCCGGATTTGCATCAACAATAACTTTTTTCCATAGCCGGTTTTCGATGATAATTTCTTTAGACATGAGGGACTGAATTGTCAAAGACAAATTTTAATAAAACTAAATGGGAAAGTTATGTTTTTATTATTTATGAACGTTTATAAATTAAGGATTTAAGGGGTTTATATCTAGGATGTCAAAGTTAGAAACTGAATTATTATTAAATGAATCGGTGCGTTGTTTCAAAGAGACACGTCGGTTCATGCAGGAGTCAAACTTGGTACAAGAAGATGAGAAGCCAACGCTCTTAATAGCAGTTACAGAAGATAAAGTGAAATACGAGGAAAACTGGTAAACCAAAGAGTTTAGTTTTACAAGTGAATAAGAAGGGATTTATACACTTCAAACTTGATAAATTTAAAGGTTCAAGATTATGGAAAGACTCTTTTAGTCATGCTCCTCATATCACATGAAATGGTTTGATGCTAAAAACAAATGAATTTTCCCGTCGAGATCAAGATCAAACATATATGTTGAGATCCATGGAAACCGTATAATATTAGGGCGGAGGGAGTGGTCAGGCGAGGAGGTGACGAGGATGTTGGTTGGGAGCTCGTGGACGAGCTCTGCTTCTCGGCGAGCAGCTCGTTGATGTGGTGGCTGTGAGGACGAGGTGGAGAGGAAACGAGGAGGGTGGCGAGTTGGTGACCGGGTGCAACGAGGTGGTGATGAGACGAGATCTCGTGGGAATCTCGTTGAGCCACTCCCTCCTCCCTTATTGCTCAAACGAAAGATTCAATACAATTTTTATCGTACTTATCATCGATTCATACAACATATATGAGAAAACCGAACCGTAGTACTAGGTAATATTTTCAGAACTAGTTCTGACATCGAATCAAACATCTTACATTTTTACCGGTTCACTGGTCGACACGGTCGAACCGGATATGAGCCATATAGGTCACCGTCGTCTAGGCCCAAGAGAGACACCTG
Organism: Tagetes erecta; assembly: GCA_030867185.1. Lineage (NCBI taxonomy): Eukaryota > Viridiplantae > Streptophyta > Magnoliopsida > Asterales > Asteraceae > Tagetes > Tagetes erecta. The sequence goes on along the minus strand of CM061489.1, from coordinate 724,133 downwards.
AAGGCCCAATAGGCTATTGGATTGAAACCCACATTTTCCGTTTATAGTTTTTTGCACTGCATGCATATCTGTTGTAACGAAAATTATTGCCGGCCGTCACAACTCACATATATTCTTAGGTGATACTAGTGTTTTATGGTCATATGTAAAAACTAGGATTCTACGGCGCTCAGCCGCTCTATCATTAAATTTCTGTCATCACTTCTAATGAATACATGAGCTAAAATCAATGAAAAGACAAATGTTATTCAACTTAAAACAAACATAAAGAAACAACTGTAACCAACACTATCAAAATAAAACACATCTAATTTGGTGTTGACACCGGTGGATCCTTGTCTCTCTCTGTAGAATCTCATAACATATACCATACACCATTCATGATCCACCGCCGCCATCCATTGTCGCTTGAAGAATTAAAGAAGAAGACAACGGAGGCGGCCGGAAAAGACGTCAGAAGCGGCAGAACAACAATAATCTTATAAGCCAGCAAGAGAGAGAAACAAAAATGAGCATGCATTGTTTCAAGAATCCAATTACTATAATACAACCATAAAACTAATTACCCCTCAAATTCAACCTATTTACAAAAATGTTATTCTACTTTGCTGACCAAAATGCAAAATCGTCAAAATCCAAAACATAAAATAACACTAATTCAAACTCAACTTATTTATAAAAGAGCCATTATACTTTAGTGATAGAGATACAAAACTTACATAAAATATAGTGATTAAATTGCAAAACATAATAACCCCGTTTATAAGGTTTTTCTTTTAGTATATAGTAATTTGTTAAATAATCTGAAATTATTTATAAATACTGTGGACATAAATATTAAACTCTTAAAACTAATAGAAAAGTAAAGAGTTTACTATATGCCATTCTCTTAAACAAGTCATATACTCTCTACATAAGTTTTGTCACATGCTACTCACATATTTGTCATTCTTCATTTTAATATTTATCATTTTACATTTTAATATTTTCACTACTTTAAATGATAATAAATATGACAACTAAATATCAAAATGTATCAAATTAATCTTGTTTTCAAAGTAATATTTATTGATTTATGAATAATTGTTTTTATTGTTATTATTTATTATTTGATATAATTTAATTTTCAATAATTACTTACTATCATACGAATTTGACAATTCTAGATATTTTTTATATAGCAATTATTAACTTTGACTACATTAATAACATATTTGTGCAAGTATAGCAGCCAGAGGGTGTATAATATTATTGACCTAGTAAATCTTTAATAAGTTATAAAGAGTTTATATAAAATCTTAATTAAAAAGGAGTTCATGTTCTTGCTTTTATAGATTATACGAGTTTAGTGCTTTTGTTATGACCTGAAACACAACACTCAGACGACAACTTTAAAGATATTCAAAACAAAAAATTTATTTAAAATATCTTTTTTTAGCATAGCATTGTTATATTCAAAATAAAGAGAATTAAATGTTAAATTTTATGGTGTATGTTTTTTTATAAATAATATCATATAAAAGGTTACGTTTGCTTAAAAAATACAGAGATTTTTAATTGTAGGCTATTATATATCAATATTATCCTTAAGTTTCATTTTCATACCCTATAAAATATAAAAAGACTCATACACACCTCTATTATAAGATATTTGGAAATGTAACTACTCTTAAAATTTTTAACATTCTACTGAATATTAGTATACCATTTAAAATGTAATTATTTTTCAAGATTCTACTGGATATTATGAACTAAAATGTTATTAATGTTATTATAATATAATATAAATTATATATACATATTTTAAATACCAAAACTATTATTGTGAGAAAACTTTCAAATGATTATCTAAGTTTCCCTCACGTCTCTATTGAGACTTAAACCTTAGATGAGCGTTTACCGAACCGGTACAGTTACCGAACTCGTACAGTATCGAAACGGTACCGTACTGATAGATTCGGTACCGATACCTATTTTTTTATAAATTCGTTACCAGCATATCTGTATCGTTAATTCGATACTGGTTGGTAACGTTACGGTACCGATCCCATCTCTACTTAAACCCGTGTCACTTTGAACATCAAGTTTATACACTAACTCTATTTACCATGAAGCCATTTAGCTTGTGATGTTTACTTACCTAATTATACATACATACGTACTTGAATTTTGGATAGCTTGTCACGCCAATTTTCGTGGGATTTGCGTAGAAAAAGACATTTTACCTAATTATACATATACAATGATCATGGCATACATAGTATTAATATACATTGTGTGGGGTCCTTTTTTTTGTTACGCCATTTCGACCTCATCCTTGTGATTTTTACAGTTTTTAAACTTAATTAAATAAACAATCGATCTATGCATGTTACGTTTGAAATTAAAATAAAGTGAAAAACAATTATATCCCTTCGTTTCAACGGGTTTGCAATGACACATATCATTATTTATTTTCATAAGAAAATTCTATTGAAAAAACATATTGGTCTAATAGGAGTTTTATGCTACCTAACCTGCTAACGTACTACATTAAATTAGGGGTTTTGTGCTACGTAACTAGATTAACATATATTTGTTTCCTTTGCTTATGTCTGCAATTCTCTACCACATCTTTCACATACTTCATTTTTTTTAACCAAAATAAAGTTTTGATCATCGTACAAGAAGATTGATGGATGTTAATTCTCGAAGATGTGAAGAACAACATGAGATTACAATATGGGAAATCAACTCTAATCGACTCGCGGAGATGCATCGCAAACTCGCCGAGGCACCCAAACTACTAAGTGTTGTAGCGGGTCGGTCTACATGCTCCATTTTCAAAGTCCCACAAACCCTAGTTGACATAAATGGTAAATCATATGGACCGCAAATAGTGTCGGTGGGACCCTTCCACCACGGTCAGCCGCACCTCGAGATGATCGAGGAGCACAAGTGGCGGTTCCTCCACCAGTTACTAAATCGTACAAAAGCCAAAGGGATGGTCTTAGAGGACTTCTTGAGGGCCATGCAACCGCTTGAGGTTATGGCCCGAGAGTCTTACTCTGTGACCATCCCTTACAATAGTGACGAGTTTATAGAGATGATGGTGCTTGATGGTTGCTTTATTATCGAGCTTTTTAGAATGATGGGTGCATTGGTGGAGGTTGACAAGCATGACCCACTTATAAACATGTCGTGGATCATGTCATTTTTGTTACGGGATCTGATCCGACTAGAGAATCAGATCCCTTTTTTTGTTCTTGAATGTCTATTCGAGTTAACAAACACAACAAAAAGTCCAACACTAACTACGCTAGCGTTGGGCTTTTTTGACCGTGCAATACCAAGACCTGAAATCGTTTTGGATAAATACTCTAATATTAAAGCCACACACTTACTCGACCTTCTTCGGTCGAGTTTCATCCCACCGGATCTGGAACACTCCGAACCCGAAAACCGCCCCCCATCTCACATAATTTTCAACATATCGAAACTACAACGATCGGGAATCAAGCTAAAACCTTGGGAAGCCGAAAGCTTCCTTGTGGTTAACTTCAAACACGGTGTAATCCACATGCCTACGATAACAATCGATGATTTCATGTGTGCGTTTTTACTAAACGCGGTTGCATTTGAACAATGCCACGGTGATAGCCTGAAAATCTTTACCACATATGTTACATTGCTAGATTCATTGATAAACACATCTAAAGACGTGGGATTATTATGTGATCAAAACATCATAGAAAATTATTTAGGAACGGATGCTGAAGTTGCAACGTTTTTTAACAACATGGGGAAAGATGTATCGTTCGATATTGATGTGTGTTACTTGGCTCGGTTATTCGATAACGTGAATCGACACTATCATAGCGCGTGGCAAGTACAATGGGCGGGTCTAAAGTACACTTATTTTAGCACACCTTGGTCGTTTGTATCGTTGTTGGCAGCTTCCCTTTTGTTGATTCTTACCATTGCCCAAACAATTTACGCCATCCTTAGCTACACCCATGATCATTCTTCATCGGGTTAATAACAATATCCAATTAATATATGTAATTTCTAGCATATTGTAACGTACTTAACCGTGTGTAGCTAACTAATATATAACTCTTTGTGTCTAGTATTTGAAGTTTAAACTCGTTTGTAGATAGCTAGGATGAGTTTTGACAATATTTCTATAGTGTTTCTTGAAAATATAATATCAATTTTAACTCTTTTTAACCCTTGGGTTGATGAAGTGTAAAATAAAAAAAGGAGTAACATTTTTTATGTTTTTAGATACTTTTTATAGGGTTATTAGATTTAAATACCTATAACTATTGGTTATTGGTCGATTTCACCCTTAAGTATCACTTTGACCAATATATCTCTCAACTAAATACTTTGGTGTCCGTATCATTAAAAATTAACCAAACCAATAACATCGTTATGTTTTTGCTGATTTGGGACGCCACTGTCACCGTGCCACATAATAAGAGATAGGACACGGCATCGTGCCAAATCAGCAAAAACATAACGGCGTTAGTGGTTTAGTTAACTTTTGGTGATACAGACACCAAAGTGTTTAGTTAAGAGTTATACTAGCCAAAGTGATATTTAAAGGTGAGAACGACTAATGACCAATTATTAGGGGCGTTTAAGTCCAATAACCTTTTTTATACGAAATTATTGAATTTGATCACGTACTATGAATAGAAATGTTACAAAGTGTGGAGAGTAGTAGGTATATAACATATAATTGTGTGGTATAGCAGCCAGAGATAGAGCGTATAATATTATTATTGACCTAGCTACTAAACCTTTAATAAATATATATAAAGAGTTGAGTAAATTGTTGTTTGCGTCCCTGTGTTTTGTCATTTATAACGATTTGTGTTCCTGCGTTTTCAAAATTGTAATTCGCCCCCTAACTTTTTGATTTTGTCTTCATTTGAACCCAAAACTCTAACTCCGTTAACTTTATCCGTTAACTTTTTATAGAATGACTAAAATACAGTTTATGGTTCTTTCCAGAAAAAAAAAATGGCAGATAACGTCATCAGAAAAACAGTTTATGGTTCTTCGTGAGCAAACAGAACGACGACGGAGACGATAGATCAGGTAAAAGGAAGAGAGAAACCAGATAGCATCATGAGAAATTACAACCAGTTGATCACACCAAACATTTCTACCAAAAAATTGCAGATTCATCACCAGTCAAATATAACTGATTTTTTTTATTAACAAGGGCATTTTAGTCTTTTTATAAAAATTTAACGAGGAATTTTAACGGAGTTAGTGTTTTGGGTTCAAATGGAAACAAAATCAAAAAGTTAGGGGGCGATTTGCAACTTTGAAAATGCTAGAACGTAAATCGCTATAAATGACACAAACGACAATTTACTCTAAAGAGTTGATGTAGAACTTTCATTTAAAAAGAGTATATATATTTTCATCTTTTTTATAAGATTATATTAGAAAGAGGGATAACTTTTTCTTTCTTAGTCAGTATATATATTTTACCAATCAAAAAACAAGCGTGTCTTATGTATTTTTACTAGCTAGTTAAAAAAGTTTAGTGTCGATTTTATCTGCTTTTAGTTTAGAAAACCAAACGGGTCGTAGTTTTTTTTAAAACGTACATATAACGTTATATTTTTTATAAAAGAGTATTTTTATCTTAGCTAGTATACATTTCTCTTATCACCCTTTATCGTCGAAACTGCAAAATCTTATATAAAATATAAAAAGTTGTAACCTTAGGTAACTAATCACGACTTATTCAACCATAAACTGTCAAAATTTGATAATAACTTTTAATTAGTCAATGCATGGAATGTTAACCAGTCAAACTAGCTTGCTGGGCACACAAATATTTACATATAAATATCATCCACCATGGCCGGCCCTAGGGGTGTGCGGGGTAGTCGACCGCACAGGACACTCGCGTGACGGGGGCACCAAATTTAAAAAAAAAATTTATATATAATTTTGATTTTCACTAAGGGTGTGTTTGTTTGCATCTGAATGGAGTCATTCAGATGTATACATCTGACTCGGTCAGAGGCGATGGTGTTTGGATGCGGCATCTGAACGAGACTATGTCTGAGCGAATCAGCGATTTGGATCTGAGCGAGTCAGATGCGACATGAGGTCTGAATGGCGTCTGAAGCCAGAAAGCGACCAAGAAGCGACGAGATGTACCCATGAAGCGACTAAAAACCAAGGCGGCGGCTAGGGTTTATGGTGGTGAAGAAGCGAGTTTTAGGAAGAAGACGACGTGTGTGTTACAGTGTGGACGATGTGTGTGTTACAGTGTGTATATATGCCTGCCGTTTAAAAAAAAGAAATTAATGTTGGGCTGGGCCATATTAAATGTTGATTCATTAACTAACAAAGCTTAACATTTTATTTTAACACACTTCGTTATGACCTAATTTATTTATTTATTTATTTATTAAATAACTAATTTTAATCATTATTTTTTTATTATCAAAACTTACTCTTTTAAATATTATCAAAACAAAATTTTTAGAAATCTCATTCAGATATCCAACCAAACAGAACCTCTTAACCATTCAGCACTTAACCATTCAGACATCTTAACCATTCAGACCTCTTAACCATTTAGCATTACCAAACAGCCCCTAATTCAAATACTTTGATTTTCTTATGTTTAATTATCAAACGTTTGTTTATTGGTTAAAAATTTAGTTTATATAATTTAGTGCGTTGATGCTTCGGGTTAGGGGGCCTTTTTTTCTTGTCTCGCACAGGGCACCCGATTCCTCGGGACCGGCCCTGTCATCCACGTTACACATATATATAGCCATACCCATATAACATATCTACCATTACAACGTACAACTTCCTACATTAAAATCTATTCATTTTCTCGTAGAATATATGGCGATACACGATCTTGTTCACGACACAAAACCAATGCAATATGGTAAATATTTGGAAGAAGGATACGCGCAAAATGAGGTTGACGATCATATAATTGGAGCCTTTTTGGATTGTTTAGAGGAGATTGATGTCAAAGGGAAAGAATTGCTCAAGAAAATCGTTTCTAAAGACGGGCATGTGGAAATCTCGTTAGGAAAACTTGCAAGGGAAGCTATCGGGGACTCTCGAGGTAAGGACTTTGTGGGAAAGATTGTGACAAAAGTAAGCAGCAAGATGAAATTAGGTCAAAGAGTCGATGATCATGATGAAGATTTTGTAGTTTCCAAAAGAGATTTAAGTATTGATGATGAATTAATGAGTCACAAACTTGAGAGGTTTAAAGTTAAGACCGTAAATATTGGAGGGGTTGTTGTAAAAGAAGATCAGAAATATTGAATGTGTTCGAAGTGCATGTTTTTCAAGAAAAGTTAATTCAATTTATTGATTCTTTAAAATGTATCCTTGTGACATATTTTGATTTTTGAATATTTGAGACATTAGATTTAGGTTATAACCCATGTAATTTATTGATGTAATATATATATTGATATTCACTAGTGAAGCTTGGAGACGGAGCATTTGATATATGTAGTATTCGAGATGATCCGCAGAACAGGACCAAAAGCCACTAGGTATATATGATACTAGGTTAGTGCCCGCGCTACGCACGGGGCATAACACTCATGTGATGATTTTAAGGATATTCATGAACATGAACGATTCCAATCAGTTTTGAGATAAAACTGTGGTAAAACTAAAACACAAAATTTATTTAAAATCTTGTTGTTTCCTATAACAATATTATAATCAAATTAAAGAGAATTAGACATTCGGTTTTATGGTGTAGTTTTTGTTAAAACAATGTCGTATAAAAAGTTGTGTATATTTAAAAAATAATTATGTATTTAACTGTATGTTATTAATAATTTTATCTCTAAGTTTTATTTTTATACTTATACCCTAATAAATATAACTTTGGCCAAACACACCCTTAGTAAGAGAGGGTTGAAAATGTAAATAGTCTTAATTTTTTAAATACTTTGCTAAATATTAGGGGATTAAATGAAAATTAATATTATTATATTAAATTATTATAGATAGATATATAATTTTTAAATATAACAATATTATTAATTTTGAGAGAATCTCTCAAATAATGCCAACTAAGCAAATAGATCTCAAATGATGCCAAGTAAGCAAATTTGATTTTGCTATATTATATAGAAGATGATGGATAAGAAATCCCTCAATCCAGGGTTGGTAATTTTACTTCGCGACCAATGTTGCGATGAAAGAGGTCGACGTGTAAAACCCGAGTTTTTAAAACGGATCATGATCGAGATGCAAGTCGATCTTACCAGCTCGTTTCCAATTCGATCTAGGGTGATGACATGTATTCGATATTATCCAGCTTTTAAAACTAGCTAGTACGTACGTGATCGAGACCAATTAAGTATATATATATATATATATATATATATATATATATATATATATATATATGAATAAATAAAGTTTTTAAAACATTGATAATATTGTCAATGGTGGGGCGTGTATAATAATTTTATTGGACCCTTCAGTGATGACAACTCAATATACAATATGACACTTATTAATTAATTAGTTATATTTAACTAAATAGATCATTGACATAAATACTTGTAATTATAAATTTAATAATTATTATTCGATGAATACATGCAATTATCCTTATCGTCTAATTAGGGTTTTCCTTTCAGTGTATATAAAACACTAGTTTAGTGTCTACGCTATCTTTGTCAACATAAAACCGTAATAAAATCAGTTTGGAGAGTGTAAAGACGATTCAACTCAATTTAGAGGCAAAACCGTGATAAAATCAAAACACAAGATTTATTCAAAAAGAATTAAATGCTTAGTTTTATTGTGTAGTTTTATAAAAAAATAATGTCGTATAAAAAAGTACTCATGTATGCTTAAAAATACCAAGGTATTTAATGGTATGCTATTATCAGCGTTATCCATAAGTTACATTTTTATACCTAATTATTAAATATAAACCAATGTATGCACATCGATCTCTAGTAGAAGTACTGGGGAAGCAAATTGGGTTTTGCTATATAATAGAGATTAGGGACGTCATTAATAGAGGTTCGCTCACCTAGCACCCTATCAAATTCGTCCCCTACTATACCTCTCTCCTCTAAAAATACGACCTATCTTTACTGTCTAGTTAAACCATAATTATCGTACACTTTAAAGAGGAACCGAATCATGTCCACATCCAACCTGATTGTTTTTTTTTGGATTGATCACATGATCATGTACATATGATCTTATATTGGTTTCCATAACATCTTACAGAATTGATCAACACGTAATTAATTGCTTGATACTTAAAAGATAACTAGATATATTAGTTACAAGTTAAAAAGAAGTTTGAATATGTAGCTACTTGAAACGACCTTTCCTTAATTTGAAAAAAAAGAATTACATTTAAAACTTGTGATTGCTACAATTAATGATGATATATAAATCATTTTTTATGGTTTCATGCATGCAATATATGTATTCGATTGAAAATATATAACTCAAAAAGTTTTAAATATATATTAGTAATTTAGTAGCTACTTGAAGTGAATTTGATGGGGATGAGTAAGTTCCAAACTAAAGACAAAATGTTATTTATTGATATCGGTAGTAGCTCTCTCTCGATTTGACATGACTAACATTCGAAGATTGTAGAAAATCCAGTTCAGTAATATATTTTGACTTTGAAGCACATGTACCGGTCTACACATCGATCCAATTTTGGACCACCCATGCATATTAATTTAATTTAATTTAATTATATGATGTGAATAATTTGTTCAAAGCTACGTTTTTTTATATAAATGATCCATCTGAATTTATCAACAACCATCCAAGACACACACATATTATATATGAATATTGATTTTTAACGGTCTTATCTACCATTTTTTAGTTTTAGACGCGTATATATATAGGCCGGTATATTTGTTTTGATTAACGGTCCCAAGTATCAGCTTTAAACTTAACTTCGATCTACTTACCTACATGCATTTGACTATATATATGTTTCCAAGCTTTGTAACAAAATATATTGCTCTTGGACCTCTTTGTGATTCGCCCCTTTGAACAGCTACTTAGGCATCTTAGCATCCATCTAGAAATTATAGCTAGCTTGTCTTGATCAAATGTACGTGTATCAATATATATTTTGTTTTATCATTGCGTGTTATAAGGCGATGGAGTATGATCTCATGCCCAATAACGTACTTCACGTATGTGACATATGACCCAATTTACGTCATTTCACTCCACCATTCCACCTTACCTCAACGAATGGCCGGCCTTAAGATAGATCAATTACCCAAAACGACCATATAACACTAAAATACTTCGTAAATCTGTGACATATATTTTATGTTGTACATTTATAAATAAATAAATTATTTAACTAAGTAATAAAAAATAAGTTTTTCTTCGCAAAATAGTCTTAATTAAAACTTACAAAATTTGGGACAGCTTTTACCACAAATATGTTTATGTCTTAATTAGTATTGATTCTCCTTTCTATTGAAAATAGAAAGAATTGAACAGTGCAGCATAGTGAAGTACGATCACTTAATGCATTAATTAGTATTGAATTTATGAATAACTATCTATACGATGCAAAGTCATTATGCGTCAAGTATATGACTTCGTCTCACGTGTTGATTAAAAAAGAGTCTATATGGTGTAAATTCGTAATGTTTCACGTATTAAAAGACGTATATATATATATATATATATATATATATATAACTCAGAGTAAAAATGACAACTAAGACAAAGTCAGTAGACCAAAGTTGTAAATATATTAAATTAGAGTATGAGGTTCAAAGTTATAAAATGGGTAAGTTATCAGGGTTCAAAATGATAATAAGTTAAAATCAAAAGGTCAAAACTGTATATGTGTCAAAATTTAGTTAAGGATATCAGCGGGTTCTCTAAAAAGGACACCGCCCCCTAAAGCCTAACATCTTTTGACGAGTGCTTTATTTAATAGGAATGTAAGATCGCTCAAAGTTTGGAAGTGAGGTTTGATCTATGATCACCCCGTCAGAAAGCAGTGGTTGCATGTCTCCAGTCTCCTCGGGCTCAAGATTTTTTGACCGTCATCCCCAATGAAGGACTAGGGCAACATATGTCGCCATTGGAATACCGGGCTATCCTTAAGTACCGGTTAATAATTCCTTTGTTTCCGATTAATAAGCCTTGTCCCGTTTGCCGCAAGGTTTTCTTAGATGCTTTTGGTGATCATGCGGTCTATTGCAAGGAGTTACCCGGATTCAAATACAGACATGATTTGGTTAGGGATGTCTTATGTGATATCCTTAAGCGAGCAGGAATTTCTGCTAAAAGGAGGCCCCTGTGAACTTTCTGACAGATCCGCTTGAGGGGATGTCTACTTTAAGACCATCTGATATTCTAGTGTTTGGTTGGACAGGAGGCAAACACGAATGTGTGGACCTTACGGGAATGTCCCCCTTGGTTGCGCTTCGAGGCAAAGGATTTGTTGCAGGACAGGCGGCGTCAAAGGCGAAATCATGCAAGATTTTTAAACACGAGAAAGTCTGCTTGGATAATCAGCATGTTTTTATTCCATTAGCATTTAATACATTTGGTTTTCTAGCAACGGGGGCGGTGAACTTCTTGACCATGGTTCAACGGGTCATTCATAGCAATGCATGTGTCGACCCTAAAGGCCAAGGTTTTGTTTTCATTAGGCTAGGGTTTGCTATTCAAAATGGTGTTGCGACGTAACTTGTTGCTCGTTTACCTGTCACGCTATTGTAAATTTCAATGGATTGTTTAAATGATATATAAGTTTAAAGTTAAGGATTAAAAGTGACAATAATAAAATTCTGAAGGGTGATAAGAGAAGATGGTAACAAAAGTCACCTCCTTCTCTATTATAGTTATATATAATATAGTATTTATCATAACTAGCAAAGCAATTGATTGTTAAATAATGTTTTATATATACCCATATATATATTACTTATATGTTAAAACTTGTTAAATCAATCATCAACATTAACACCGTTAGAAAACTTCCATTAGTTGATTAATGGTGACTGAGAAAGAGAGAATGAGTAAGTGGTGGCGGCGTTGATGGAGGTTTTGGTTTTATTTCTTAAATTTAGTAACTAGGGCATTTTGGTCAATTACCAATCAATTAACAGAAGTTTTTTACGGTGTTCCTGTAAATGAATGATTTATCAATATGTTTTAACATGTAGGCCAGGACTGATTAAGCAAAAATTTAAAAAAAAATGTAGTTTTTGACAACAAGTGGTAAACCACAAGAACTATTTTCTAACAACATAAATTCACTTTACGCCTCAATAAAGGTTCGAACCCAACACTTTTCAGGCTAGACATACGCGTTAATTTACCTTAGGTCATAGACTCATGGGTAATTGTTATACATGTGTGGCCGGATGGTTATAACTTATAATTAGTGATCACATGCATTAAAATAAGTGTATATGAATACGTAACGTACCAAGTATATATATGAATTTAAGCTTTCAACTTAACTAACGTACGTACATGTGTATTTTACAGTAACCTAACCTGCATTCATATCAGTCTGTTGCTTCTGCCTGAATCACTTCAATTCTCTCTCCTCTGAGATGCATGTGAGATATATATATATTCATACATTTCAAGTATATCGTATATATATATATACATGTACGTTATTTACATATTAACATATATATATATACTGTACATACATATCTACTCTATATATCCCTAGCTAGCTAGCTACAATTTTAGGGTATGTTATTACTTAGTACATATATTATAAATATATATATATATCCTCACTTGCTAGCTAGCTAGCTCTTTAATTTATAACAAACACTGATATGGTATATATATATGGGTCCATTTAACCTCATTCGATCTAACACCCTAGCTAGCTAGCTACTCATATTCTTTGACAAAACTAGCCTATTGAAGATCGATCGAACAAAGCTAGAAAATTGAAAATCAAGATATATTATAATGGAGGACAATTATGGGATGATGGATCTTCACTATGCCATGGTGATGTTAGGAGGTGGTGGTGGAATTGATGTGTTTGGATCTGATTCAACGACAATGGGTATGGGGTCAGCCGCAGCTGCTTCGGGTCATAGTGGTGACAGTGGCGGTGCCAGTGGCAGTGGTTTAGAGATGGAGATTGGTGGAAGATGGCCAAAGGAAGAAACCCTAGCACTTCTTGAGATTAGAACAAGGCTTGATTTTAAGTTCAAAGAAGCTACTCATAAAGGACATTTGTGGGATGAAGTTTCCAGGTCGATCTCTCTATCTTTTCTTTTTTTTTTTACCTTTTTTAATTTATGTTTTGGTTTTAGATCCAGAAATTAGGGTTTTCTTAATATGGATATGGCCGAGTTTTGGTTCAACTAATTAAATAGGGTTTCTTGAATTCAAGAATGGAACAAAGCTGGTCACTAGAATTTGTCGGTTTTTTACCTAGAATTAACGGAGATCTTTCAAGAAAGACATAACGTGTACCTTAATCTTACGATGGTCCTGACTAAAAAGCTCTGGTTCCGTACGTACACAAAAGTTGTCTTTGAAGGGCTTCAATGCTAGAAATTAGCCTGTTTTCTACTGATTACAAATTATAATTCTATCATAATTAAATGCATAGCAAAATTCATTTACATATATATATGTATTTGAGACAGAAAAGTGTGTAGCAATTTATTTATTTATTTATTTTGTTTAGTAGTGTTTGATAAGTTCTTGTAAGTTATAGCAGCTTTCTTGAAAAGTATTGTATAAAATGGACAAAAGTTTCACTTTTCATAGACTATTTTACGTAATGTTTAAATATCAAAGCTTTACAATCTTAATAATGATGTAATCACAAGCTAGCTAGCTAGCTAGGTTCACTTCAAAAGGTTTGATGTTATGCTTGAAGGGTTCAGCATTTTGTTGTCATATATATAATTTCAAATAATTACTTCATTTTTGTTGTTTTATTTTCAGGATAATGTATGTGGAACATGGATACAAAAGAAGTGGGAAAAAATGCAGTGTGAAATTTGAGAACTTGTACAAGTATTACAAGAAAATTAAAGATGGGAAAGTTGGAAGACAAGACAAGATCCAGCATTACAAATTCTTTCACCAATTAGAAGCTATATCAGGTGGATCGAACACGAATACAAGAAACACTGCCAACCCGATTTCAGTCACTAATGCTACATTTCGCCCATCGCCTCCGGTGGAAGATAATAATCATCTTGAGAAAATGATAAACAAGAGAATGTTGGGGAAGAAGCATTGGAAGACCAAGATAACCGACTCTATTGAAGCGCAAATGAACACACTTATGGAGAAACAAGAGAAATGGATGGAGAAGGTGATGTATTCAATAGAAGAAAAAGAAAAAGAGAGAATTTTGAAAGAGAAAGAATGGAGGAAACAAGAGGCTGCAAGGTTAGATAGGGAAAAGATGATTCGAGCAAGCGAGCGTGCAAGGATGGAGCATCGACACACGCTTTTAATGGAAGCTTTGCACAAGCTAACCAAGATTAATGAATCAACAATTGATGGTTCTTATGGTGAGTTTCGTAACGAGCAAGAGCAAATTGTCACATGTTGGGGAGAAAATGAGACTACACAACTAATACAATTAAGAAGTAACATGGAAACAAGATTTGAGAAATTAGGTGATAAGTTTATGGAGGATGTTCTTTGGGAGGAAATTGCTATAACAATGGCTTCTTTGGGTTACAACAGGAGTGCATTGATGTGTAAGGCTAAGTGGGATCATATTAATTTTCTATTGAGAAATCATGAAAAACAAAAAGGAAGCTCAAATTTGTGGTATGGTCATCACCATAATCACATATATGATCATCAGGCAAGTGATCAAAGATTGGTTAGGTTCAATGATCCACCAAGTCAGCCTCATGAGATGATGTGGAACTAATATAATTAATATGGAAATGTTAAAGAAATTTGATGATGTTTTCTTGATTATGTAAAGGAGATATCATATCATACTACTATATATATTTAAGGAAAAAATGGATTTGTTTTTGAAAATTTATATGAAAAACATGACACAAAATCAGATCAATGAATCGTTTTAGGGTTGAAACATGCCAATGAAGCATCACAACTAATTATGAAAAGCTAGCAAGATATATATATAGTTAAAGGGTATAACTTATAACTACCGTACGTGTTTGTCAACTCAAAACTGCATTGTAGTTATATCAATAAGAAAACATTACTATATAGTAATTAAATAAGTTACTACCCACCATAAGTACGTAGTAATATATAGGTTAAGTTTACTACCGATCATCAACCATTAGTAATAATAAAACCAATAACCACTATGCGCGCATTACTTTATGTATTTTTTTATATTTTTTTGAAGTTGAAAAAAATTAGTAGTTTATTATTATTCTTTTTATTCTCATACTAATTTGTGTATGATATATCTATGACATATACATATATACGGGGAGGGTTCGGTTGTTAACTACACTTTGTTTGTGTCAAAATCTATTTTTTGGTTTGAATTACATTATTACAAAAAATAATATCATTTTTATATATATAGTATATTTTGTAGTACAGTGTAAACTATACTGGCGTAACTGGTTTTATTAACATGGAAACTTTACCCATGTGTATATATATATATATACTAGTTTAGTGCCCGCGCTACGCTCGGGAACACAATTCAAGTGATGCTTTTAAGGATGCTCATGAATGTTCTATTTAGTTTTGAGACAAAACCGTGGTAAAACGAAACACATGATATATTTTTAAAAATTAGATTTTTAGTATAGAAATATTATACTCAAATTAAAGAGAATAAAGTGCTTAGTTTTATGGTGTAGTTTATTTTTTTAAAAAAAATCATATAAAAATGTTATGTATATTTATAAAACACTGAGGTCGATCTTTAATTGTATGTTATTATTAACTTTATCCATAAGTTTCATTTTTAAACTCTATCAAATATAAACTGACTCACGTACACCCCTTGTAGTAAAGGGTTAAAAATATAAATACTCTTAAATTTTTCAGAAGTCTCCAAAATATTTGGGGACAAAAAATGTAATTAGTTTTATTATAATAAATTTTATATACATATTTTAAATAAAAAATCATTATTGTGAGATAATCTCTCAAATAATACCACATAAGCTAAAAGCTATGAAAAGATGTCACATATGATTTTTTTGTTTTGGTATATTATATAAGGATATGTATGTGTGTGTGTGTGTGTGAAGAGAGAGAGAGAGAGAGAAAAGGAAGGAGCTATAAAGAGCCAAGGTTTCCTGGATGCCCTCAACTTTCATTACAAAGTGTAATTTTCACCGGTTTAAGGGGGCAAGGAGTGACAACGAGGAAAGGCAACAAGGAAAACAAGCTTGCAAGCTCACCAATATTCCTTGTCAAACAAGGAAGGCGGACGAGGACTGTAACAAGGTGATGATCTCGTTCACGAGATTTGAAGGGCAACAAAGAATTTGAAGATTTTAACGGTCATATGAGGTGTTTCTTCTTGGGAATCTTGGGAGGATCATTCTCACCCCAAAGAGGTGCAAAGAGGTCATGAGAATGAGTGTGGTAGTATGATATATTGTGATTGGTTAAAAATGTTCCTTGTGGGAACCTTGTGAGGACCACTCCCTCCTCCCTAAGTATCAGTATATCATTTTTCTTATTGTTTTAAGTATCGGAATACCCCTGAAAAAAATAATTATGATACCCTTAAAGCGAAATTTTTCTTATAAGATAAACCTGGTATTTGGTTCTGGATCCGCGAGAATAAGGGATTGTGGTTGGAGAAAGATTAAAAGAGGATTGATGTAAAACCAAGTATGATGCATGTATGGATGATAGACAAGCCACTGCCACCTCTCACCTTCTTACAAAACCTTCCTTTTTTAGGTGGCATAACCAAACCACAAACAATACAATATAATATAATGAACAGAAGCCCTTACCGGCCAGTGTCAATGTCACCCACTGCATGCATTGCCACAAATTGCATCTGATCACATCATATGCATGCTACTAGTATATATTCTCGATCATTAAATATAAATTATATAATATTATAATTAATAAAATATATAGGCTTGGATTTTGTTCTATCTTATCTACCTCTCTTTTGACTTTTGAAACTTTGAGTCCTGACTTTTACAAGGATGATCAAACATACATCAAAAAAGTTCTCTCTTCGATCATCCATTGAAATATAAAAAAGGTATTGCAAATTAGCATCTAACTCAATTTAGACCAAGCAATTCTAGTTTTACTTGAAACTAAGACGTCTATTTATGTCATAAGATCAGATATCATGTTCTTGGATCCATCACTGACATACATATGAGTCGTGACCTCTTTCGTCACCATGTTGCATTGAACTACCAATATTCCAAGTTGTATCTTTTACACTTGAACAAAGGAGATACTATTAAAAAAGACTCAACAAGCAAACAATTCAAGGTTTGAAAACTAAAAGTAAGTTATATATATATATGTTTTCACACTCTTCCCAAGGTTATGAAATTAATATAGTATTTGTAATGGGGAATCTTAAAATAAGGTTATATGTATACGTACTAAATGTATAGATAGATGATGCAATATATTTTAAAGATGATTTGACAAGTGAATGAAGCCAAACTGTGAAGCTGCTGTGTTTTGCTACAAACTCACTCTTCTCTGAATCCTAAAACGGCAAACCAACTTTGTTTCTTTCCTGAAACTAATACATTCATTCTTTTAATGCCAACTTCCACTTTACTTTTACTTTCTTTCACTAACATTAAATTATCTTATCATATATTCCTCTTTCTTTTATTCTCTCCTCTCATCTTTGTTTTATTCTCATCTTCACTAATTTATTCTTACACCAAAACTAGCACCGAAGAAAATAACGCTTCATTTCGGGCTTTACATCAGATTTATAGTGTCCTAGTTTTTTTGAAATTATCAAACAAACGAGCTTTATACTGCTCCTGCATTGGTAGTAGTGGGGGTGGGGCGCTATGAAGCCTTTTCAAGCCTCATAACACCCCCACTATACATGGTCTTATGATCAAACAAAATTAAGAGATAATCTTTTTTACGTATAATGGTTACGTACGCATGATGTTGGTAATTTTAACGTGGTTACCCATAGATAAGAGAGTATTATGACTCCGATGGTGCAGTCTAAACATAATTTAAAGGTGAAAGCTAGGATAAACTCGTAATAAAAGTAATTTAAAAAATAGATTTTAAAAAGCAAAAGAAAAAAAAACAACAAAAATGAAGAATGGCGAAATTAACTAAAACTTGAGTCAAAACATATATATATATATAGAGAGAGAGAGAGAGAAGTAAAAAATTGGAATAAAAAAAAATTATGTTAGTTGTAGACCAAACTTGAGCCCGAACCCAGGTTCACAATCAAGTCAACTACAATGCGTGCCTTAACCAGTTGAACCAACTCCTATTTGTCATTAACTTCTAACTACAATGCGTGCCTTAACCAGTTGAACCATCCATAAGCGACATGTGGCCACACGTGGTATGGTGGAAATATATAAACATGACTTGTAGTTTAAAAAGGTAAGCAGAAATATGAATATAAAGTACCAAGTTTGCTAACTGTTCTAATTAAATACCTGAAACTTTGTAAAAATGTAACCAAGTTTGCCAACAGTTTCAATTAAATACCTGAAACTTTATTTGTCTCTCTAATGTCATTGAAGTTTCAATAAGTGTTCCAATCCTATGGATTAATTTTACGTTTATTTGAATTTTTAAAAATTGGATTGGGCAAATGAAATATGTATAAACTTTGGATACTATTTTGTGATTATTTTTGTTCAATTTGACTTAAACTCAATAAATTTAGAACTTTGTTATTAAGTTGCAAATTCTTAGTCTTCACTTTTAGATCCCGATTCAAATTGACTGGAAAAAAAACTCACTTTTTTATAATCATAATTCATGCATGTTTCATATGCCCAACTCAATTTTAAAAAATCAAACATTTGTAAAAATATTACATAAAATTGAAACACTTATGAAACTTCAGTGACTTTAAAAAGACAAAAAAAGTTGGTTACATTTCTATGACATTTTCCTATTACAAAACAACTGTTTACTTTAAAAAAGTTCAATGTTCCTCACCTCACCTGGTTGGGTTATAAAAGTGGGACAACATGTAATTAAGTTTGAAATACATAAAAAATCGTTAGACAAGAATAAAAAGAAAGTAAATTGTCTCTGACGTTATTGTTAAAGTTATAAAAGTAAATTAGACGATATGGGCATTATAGAACTATAAAACCATTGATTTACATACATGTAAATTAAGCCTGACAATATTAAGCCCTGTTTACACATGTGTAAATCAAACATGATATTAAGCCTGACAATATATATGTAAAACAACCTAAATTTCACAACTAGTTGTTTTTTTTGTTCTCGCAATAAGAAGTGGTTCTGTAATGATCCTCACCCTAGATCATATAAAGTTACCTAATGTTAAACAAGAAAAATCAATAAATCAGACGCTTAAGTAAAAGACGTCTTAAATAACAAAAAAAAAATAGTAACAAAATATAGAATAAAGAAAAAAAAGCCTACAAACAAAACACGGCAAACCGAACTTAGGTTGCCACGTGGAAAGAGGTGCGCTCAAACCATCTCCACCACCTCACATACATCTGTTGAAACAAAATGCATAATGTACACTTAAAAAGTGAAAAAGAAAATTGTTAACCAATAGGGATGAAGACCACCTACCTTTCCTTTTAGATGTATATCAATGGGGTCTAACAGATTTGAATAATAAACGGGTTTTATGAAAAAGTTGGTAGTGGTGTGTACGCAAAAAAGGAATAAAGTCAAATTTATGTCTTACTGTTCACCTGCTCTTTAACTTGTCATGTAGCATTTTTTTAATCTTTATTTAATTTTTACATTTAAAGATTTTAAGTTTCAGGATGATACAATACTTTTAGTGACCAGTGAAGTTCATGACCAAACGGGAGAGAGAGGTTCAGTCCTAAAACTACTGTTACCTACAAGGAGGCCTCAAGTTCACACCATACAAGCATAACACGGGTGTATACCATTAAACTAGAAAACTTACATATTTACATACGCACTATTTATATTTATTTACTTTAATATTCTATTATTCAAAATTATTTTATTTTTATGGACGAAGTAAAACTTTTCATTCGGCATAACATCTATAGCGTAACAACATATATAACATGTTCAAATGACAGATCTTCGAGCACCGGATAAAAATCAAGATTTATGTGGCAACTGTAACAAAGACACATGTGACTCCCAATAGTAAGGGCAAAAACTACGCATTAAAACACACCAAAAGGCACAAAATATGCATCAAAACCTGAACCATTGAAAACATAAACCAAATCTCAAAAGAACGAGCAAATGTTTCCCATACTTATTATATCAACCCCTGCTACTCCAGAATTAAAACCAAAAACAAACCATAGAGACAAGTTCAAAACATAAAAACAAAATTATCACCGAAAACACATATTAGAGAAGAATTACCGAATAATCCGATAGCAAAGTCTAGTACTTATAGTCCTTAACATGGAGGCTTTCAGATGCTCCTTCACTCAACCCAGCACCACCCTTGTACTTTCCAAGAGTCGCCTCAGAGTTAGCCTTACACCTTGCAAGAAACGCGTCCTGGGCTTTCTTCACATTCTCTTCTTTTCCACCCCAAGCCTTGAGGGTGCTTTGTTGTAGAGCGCGTCCGAAGGAGAAAGACAACGACCACGGTTTCTTACCCTGGTACTGGTTCATGGCATTGAGGTTGACAGTAGCTTCCTCCTCACTCTGACCACCTGACAAGAACACAACAGCTGGGACAGCTGGTGGCATGGTTCGTTGTAGGGCACGGACGGTGTACTCAGCCACAACTTCTGGTGCAACCTTTTTAGCATCAGAACCAGGAGTAACCATGTTGGGTTTCAAAAGTGTACCCTCAAGAAGCACATGGTGGTCATTAAGAGCTTTGTAGCAAGCAGCTAGAACACGCTCAGTAACATCAGCACACTTGTTGATGTCATGAGGTCCATCTACAAGAATCTCAGGCTCAACAATTGGGACCAGACCGTTCTCTTGGCAGATGATGGCATACCTAGCTAGCCCGTTAGCATTCTCATTGATGGCAAGTTGTGATGGCTCATTGGGGCCGATTTTTAGAACGGCACGCCACTTGGCGAACCTGGCTCCAGCTGCGTAGTATTGGGCACATCGCTGGCCTAGACCATCTAGACCTTGGGTGGTTGTCTCACCATTGGTTCCAGCAAGCTCAACGGTACCCTTGTCAACCTTGATACCAGGGAGGACACCAGCTTCCTTCATAACATCAACAAAAGGCTTACCTGTAAAGATTTTGCTGATTTTAGATCTCAAAAAAAATTAATGACAACTAACTTAAGGCAACTGAAGATCATTCGTTATAAAAAAAAACAAATACTGAACAACATATATTGGTTAGAAAAACTAATACTGATATATTATTTACTACTTAATCAATACACAAAATACGTTTTTGTCACAAATTCATACTTTGAGAACAAATGTTAAGTGGTTCGCTGAGAACATTAGATTGTACCTGCAGCTGTTTTCTGGTAAAGAGTTTCCTCAAACAGAATGACTCCACTGAGGTATTGAAGAGCTCCAGGAGTGCAGAAAAGAAGCTCACGAAGTGCCCTCCTGTTTGTTTCAACATTCTCAACATTGATGCTTGATAGACGTTTTCCAATGGTGCCGGTTGACTCATCAGCAGCAAGGATACCCTTTCCAGGGGTACCAATGTAAGCAGCATTGGCAATAAGCTCATCTGATAAGAAAAAAGATGAATTCATTACTCATTTCTTACATTAATGATATAAAGGTTATAAACTTGGGTAAATTTTAAGTTGGTGTTTACATTGGTACCATTACATTAAAGATGAATTCATTTCTTACAGGGATAACTTATCTCTTAATTAATATAAGTTAAAATCTAACATCTTTGAAAACATATAGGATAAAGTGATTAACACCAGTAAGAACAAAAAAGCTAGCTTTAGTGAGATACCATCATATCAGCATTTAAACTAATCTATTAGAAAACAATATTGATTTTTAAAACTAATCTAATTTCAATATGTAGCCAAAACGGTTTTATATTCACACTCATTGCTCAAATCAATAGTGAGATTTGTTCAATAAAATGAAAAACAATAGAATCAAACACTTCAAGAGTGCAAAATTCAATCACATCTCAGCAACTGAAATGATGTGTTTCAATCACCACACCAAGCACAACACTACACATCAGCAAAGAGGTGGATCAAAATCAAGCAACATTCAATCACATCGCACCAACCATTTCTTAGAAGCTAAATATCAATTCAAACGTATAACATCAAACAAACAAATGAGCAGTTCCTGAACATCAACAAACAGATCCAGCAACTATCTTCAAAAACCAAATCGTCACTTTTTAAAATCACAAAACTCACCATAATTGAATCTAATAACACAGAAACAAACTTTTCGAATCTATATAATCAACAAACACGACGACAAAAGCAGGAAAAAAAGCTGGTAAAAATTAGGTAAACAACTGTACACATCCCTAATCAATTATATCTAACACATACGCAACTAAAAAACGTAAATCAAAACCTAAACGAAGTCAAACATAACAGTATAACAGTAACCGCAAAAAATGGTAGCAGTTAGATCAACAACGCTTCAAAAGCTAATCAAATCTAACAACACATAAACAAATCAAAAACGCATATCAAAACCTAATCGAAGTCAAACAGATCACTATAACACTAAATCTAACATAAATCAAATCAAAACACATATACGATTAGTGATTACAGATATCAAAAGCAAAAAAACGAACAAATTAAATTTAAACACATAGAGAAGCATATGAACATGAAGATTTTTATCAGCATACTTACGAAGTCAAACAGTTCACTATAACACTAGATCTAACATAAATCAAAGCAAAAAACGAACAGATTAATGTTAAAACACATATAGATGCATATAAAAATGAAAATGAAGATGGAGATTATACCAGCATACTTTCCTCTGTAAGCAGACATGATTCAAAACTTAAGATCTGAAAACGAAGCTTTGGAGAAAAAAAGTGTTTGGTAGATTGTATTGTAGGGTCTAAGAAAATGAATGAGGGTTTGTTTATATTTAAAGGAAAAAAATTACGTGGGTTTAATCGCCACCAAACGAAGCAAGGGGCTAGGAATGGCAATGGGCCGGGTATGGGCCGGGTATTACTAATCCCAGGCCCGTACCCGAATGTAAAACCCAGTCCCATACCCGGCCCAATACCCATCGGGTATCAATCGGGTAATTACCCGTCGGGTATCGGGCATACCCATGGGTATCGGGTATACCCGTCAATTACTTCCACAATATTAAAATGATACATACGTACATACATAGTAAAATGTATCATATCAAAATAAATAAATTCTCATGATATATGAATTTAAAAGAAGCAATCACGGTAAATATCAAAAGATGATTCATTTTCTAAACAATATTAAAATGAGTAGTAGTTCATCTTCCAAAACAAAGCTCATACTAGTTCATAAAAAAAGATTCATGAAAAAAATACCCAAAACAAAGATACTCACTTGCTTTCATCTTTAATATAAAACATATTCAAAAAAACTAGTTCATCAAATATAAAACATATTAAAAAAACTACTTCATTCAAATGTTAAACTAAAAAAGATTAGTGATTATATATAAGGAAAACAAATATAAATATATATATATATGTATATTTTCGGGCCGGGTACTCGGGCCGGGTATGGGACGGGTTCATATGATCCCATACCCGTACCCGAACCCGGATTTTTTTAAAAAACAAATCCCATACCCGATCCCATACCCTAAAATCCGGGCCATTACCCGGCCCGAATACTTCGGGTTTCGGTTTTTCCCATCGGGCTCGGGTTTTATTGCCATCCCTACAAGGGGCTCATACACAAAATGGGCTTGAGGCGGTTTTTTATTCATTTGACTATTTTGCCCCTCTCCCATTTCTAGATCTTTTGGTCTTTTTGGTCTTCAAAATGATGCAAAACGTCTTTTTCTTTTCTTTTTTTTTAGTTTTTTTAAATGTTGTTTTGATTTTGTGATATTTTAAGAAAAAATACATAAATATATTGGTTTGTCGGATTTTATTATTATAAAGGAAAGTTTGTTTTGTTTTATTTATATGCATGGAAAAAAACGTGTGATACAAGATATTTAAAACGGGTAATGATATGATTACTTATGTGTGAGATCGACTATGAGATTAATTAAGTTTAAACAAAATTTGCCGAACAATTAGTTATGTCAAATTTTTTAAAAGCCTATAGAATGTGAAATGTGAAATTATATAAAATGTAAGTTAAGTATTCGACGTTTCAAGCTAATGTTTTAGAACGTTTGATTGTAGTAGAAATCGTAATGGGTAAATTTTAATTACAAAAGATTATAAACGGGTATACTTGTGAAGGAGATACATATTAAGTGGTTATATTGTACTAAAGTTTCCATAACTATTTTTATAAACTTTTCAAAAGGGGGTGGCGGCGCAACTTGTTGCCCGTCTACCTGCTACCTTATTGTAAATTCATTTGGTGTTTAATATAAGCAACGGAGTATTAAAAAAAAAGTATTAACTTAAAATAAAATAGTGGTCAATGAAAAAAAAGAAAAATGAAAAATATTTCCACATTGAATGTTTTACGAGATCATTTAAATAAGATTAAAAGATTTGAAAAATGTTAGCTATGTATACGGGTATTTTGATCGTTATGCGTACCTTTCTATTTTCATGGAGTGATCGAAATTATATGTGGGGAAGTTAATTATTATTTTTTAACATCAAAATATCATACTTTTAGATTGATTATTGTTATTAAATTTCTCTTTAAATCTACGATAATAAATTAACTACATGGTAGAGTATACCAAAGTGAGGTTAAATTGCACCTATATATTGGTTACTTGATAAATCTTGAAAACAATAGTTTCAAGTTTTGGACGGTAACTAAGTGCCCCTAGATTAAATTATTGACCACCAATGTCACAAGTCAAAAAGGGAGTTGCCACTGAAAGTCTAAAACAAGTTGCGTTTATATTTGAATTAAAGAACGTTCTATAAATCTTAGATTTTGGTCATACCAATTTCAAAACAAGGCACCAATAATTAGTCAAATCATGTTAACTAAACAAATCATTTTGAAAATGTGTTTAAGTTTGCTCTAGAAGGTATTATGTGAAACTCAGGTTTGATTCGTTAGATAAATAAAGATTCTCGACATATATAAGTAACACCAGTTACTCACTTATACCAATATGACAACATTAAAACAACTATTTTAGTAAAGTTCTTTAATTTTGCGAGTTTAAGCAGTGTATTGCATTCACAGAGCGATATATAACCATTATAGAGTACTTAATATATCGTAGGGTATGATCGAGAACTTGTGTTTTTATGGTACGTATTAATCACTCAAAAAGGTAGATAAACATGGTTTGTAGAAAAATATATTTTTGATGTAACATGATGCATGAATAAGAAAACATTATGAATAAATTTGCGATCGAATAAGAAAAAGTGAATGTGCATTATGATTTATGAACATGAAGTATCAAATATAAGATTCTATGCCCAATAATTATTTCTCTAGATGGTTTAGTGGCATAAGATAACAAAATATTTCATTTCTTCTATTTTTAATAACAACACAGGGAAATAAGCCGCTTCCGGAGGAAATAATAATCCATTTCAGTTTTGATACGCTTTGTATCAAAACATAGATAAAAATAAACACGTTAAAAGATATGGAAGATTATTATATTTTAAAAGTTCTGACATTGTAAAGAGAGGTGTAGGAAGTTTCCGCGTCTTAGTTCTAATTATTAATAAGCGTCTTGGTTCTGATCTTGATATTTATTAAAAAAAATTACATAGTTATAAAATGAGCGCTAAAAACACGAAAAAATTAAAACTTAATATAACAAGCCAAATTTGTAATCTTAACATGAAATTATTTTATTTTTACATTTTATATTTGTTTAGAGTGGTTTTAATTTAATCCTACTTTATAGTCTATACCAATTTAAATCTACTTCTTACCTTTAAGTGAGACTGAGAAACGAACACCTCTTAGATAAAGAACATACATATTTGTAGCTAGCCAAGGTATAGAAATATAAAATAAACCAAAATATAAAAGAACTAAATGACAAATAAATAAGTAGTAAGAGATGGATCACGTACCTAAAGTTTGTGCTATACAATAGCACAAGCAATTTGTGCTATACACGTACCTAAAGTTTATTTGGATCACAATTTTATATTCTTTTTCGAAATAGTGTGTTGGTGTACTTTTTCTAATATGATGCATTTGTACTTCTATTGATAACTTGCGTGTTCTTTATGTAAGTTATGTCCCCTCATAAATTTAATATATAAATAAAATTCTAACAAATTTCAATTCTTATGACTTGCTTCAAGAATGATATCCTTCTCAAAAGTATGATATGATCGGGTTTTATTCCAATCTATACTTTATATGAGTACCTTTTTTTTATTTTTCTTATGAGTTGTATATCTTAATTAAAAGCAAGTTGTTAGTAAATATAAATAAGGGTTATTGGATTTAATCACCTCTAACTATTGGTTATTGGCCGTTGTCACTCTCAAGTATCACTTTGGCCAATATAACTCCCAACTAAACACTTTGGTGTCTGTATCACCAAAAGTCAACCAATTCAAGTCACTTTTGGTTAACTTTTGATTATTTTTTGGTTAGCTTTTGGTGTTACGGACACCGTATCACCAAAAGTTAACCAATTCAAGTCACTTTTGGTTAATTTTTGGTTATTTTTTTGTTAAATTTTGGTGACACAGACACCAAAGTGTTTAGTTGGAAGTTATATTGGCCAAAGTGATACTTGAAGGTGACAGCGGCCAATAACCAATAGTTGAAGGTGATTAAATCCAATAACCCTATAAATAATTAAGTTCCCTCCCCCACATGTTATAGTTTACTTTAGAGTTTGCAAGTGGCTAATATATCTTCCCTCCTCCCACTTGTTTTAGATTAATATAGTGTTTCCATGTGGCTAATAGTATAGACTTCTAGTTTAATATAGCGGTTAACAACATAGCATTCCATTTATTTATCGTTTATTTATTTATTTATTTAAGATACGTTTCTTTCTTTCCACGATGCCATTTTGTTTTTATGCATACATCGTTATGTTATGACGTGCATTTTTTTCCTTAATTATTGTTTTTTTCAATTAAACTATCAACCTTAGTTTTACATGAGACAAAACTTTTTCTTCTTACTTTAAATAGATATATATATATATGTCAATATGTTATGCTATCCTGGTAGGTAAATGTGAGTACTTATTTTCACCTCTTGTTGGGTCTGATTTTATGTTACATGCAAGGTTGTATTAGTTATTGTGCTACTTCGGAAGTAGCACGTACTTCGGAGTTATCACAAGTGCTACTACGGAAACCCTTCAAAAACAATAGACGAAAACTAAACATGTTTACCAATTAACTAAACACGAGACTATAAGGAATTGCCCATGATAAGTTTTTTTTCCATTTTTGACAACAAAAAAAGGAATTTGAGTTGAACAAATTATTATCAAAACAAAACATGATGGTTTGATGGGTGACCCTTGCAAACACAAAAAGAACCTGTATTTGAAGAGACACGAAAAAAAAGATACAAAAAGTGTAGACATAAAGTGAGCACTGAGAATGAATGAGATAATTAACCATGATCATGATATGTTTGGTCAACACAACCGTGTAGTTGTTGCATATAAACCATCTTATATATACCACCATGTAATAAAGCGTTTTGAACATCTAAATATCAAAGTGACCGTCACCAGGACATTGCAATAAAGAAAACATTTTGAATGGAGGTTCACTTAACTACATGATTGAGTGTCTTAAAGCCATAATATTGAGGAATGTTTTTCGCCACTGCTCGAGTTTTACGTCTTGTAACATTCACATTCATAGTAGGTGAATGTGAAACCAAAGACCATGTTAAAAATGTTGTATCCTTGTCACTCAACAAATCTGCTAGCAATAAATGTTGGTTCATCAACTAGATTTTGTAATAAGGTGCACACATTATCCTACTCTAACAAGAGGCGCCAGTAAAAACTGTTAAAATGGAGGCTAGAGGAAAATTAGACTCATATAACCAGCTTGCTGGTTGTATGATTGTATCCCACCATGTTAGTCGGGTATTTTTCCA
Source organism: Tagetes erecta (assembly GCA_030867185.1). NCBI lineage: Eukaryota > Viridiplantae > Streptophyta > Magnoliopsida > Asterales > Asteraceae > Tagetes > Tagetes erecta. The sequence goes on along the minus strand of CM061489.1, from coordinate 695,790 downwards.
GTCGAACCGGTTTTTGTACACGTACCCACATCAAACAAACCTCAAAAACTATCCACATTCGTATTGCAAATATACCGAATTTCATTTAATCTAAGCCATAACTTATACAACGCGTCGATTAAAAGATTACAAAACTCTAGCAATAACTTTAGCTAGAATAGATCAAACTCGAGGTGCCCATCAGAAGACCCGTTGTAATCCAGATAGTTTCTAGCTCTCTCTAAAGAAGCCGCTTTAGAAACCATAACATCGTATGGTTCTGGCAACTCAGGTGGAATTGCGCATCGAATCAAAGCCCAGTTTAACCCATCGAAAAATGGGTGGCTTTTAATTTCAGCAGCCCCTCTTTGTGACCCCAATCGATATTCGGGGTCTTTCACTAACAACCCTTTAATCAAATCTCGAGCCTGAAAACTAACCAGGGGTGTTTCCGGAAACCGAAGATTTTCCAAAATCACATTGGCTAATGTCTCGTCGTTTCCAGGGCCTTTAAATGGTGTTCTCCCGTATAAAAGCTCATAAAGGAAAATACCAAATGTCCACCAATCGACTGCACTTCCGTGGCCCTCTCCTTTGATGATCTCGGGAGCTAAATACTCGTGGGTCCCAACGAATGAGTTTGATCGGGCTTCGGTTGGCTCAGCTACAAGCTGTGGTAACGAGCGGTTTAGTACTGCTAGATCGGGTTTTGTTTTCCGGGATTTTGATGTGTGGAAGATTTTGGACCTGAAGCATGCGATTTGTTGACAGGTGGGTGTCATGCAGAATGGGTCTATGCAGTTCGAACCGGCGCATGGGCCAGAAACCCTAGGTGGCTCAAGCAGGCCTGATGAAGGGGATTGGATGAGAATTGGGTTCACTGAACATCGAAGTGAAAGGTCAAAATCTGTGACCATGATGTGTCCGTCTTCTCGAACTAAAATGTTTTCGGGTTTCAAGTCTCGATATACGATTCCAAGCATATGCAGGTATTCAAGGGCAAGGAGGACTTCTGCAACATAGAACCTGCATGCAGATGTAAGGTCATTGTTAGTAATGGACAAATCAGGTTGAAACGGGCCGTGGCGTTTTAGGTTAGAATAGCATTTTTTATCTTTCTATATCTTACGATAATCCTATTTTGAAGAAGAATCCTACTGGATGGGATTCTAACAAAACCTTCAATATAAATAAATAAATATAAATAGAATCTAAATAAGTAGAATCGAATTCAATTTTTAAAAACTTTTTATTTAAAATTTTTTAAAAACTTTTTGTTTAATAAATGAAATTAGAAGACAAGAGCAAAAAATGAATAAAATAATCGGTCATCCATCTCCTTTCAAATCCTTCATGTAGAAAGATAAAAAAAAAAACTACATTAAAGACTAGATACTTATATCTATTTAAGTAATAATAATTCCAATTTAGAATTATCAAATTATAATAACATATCCTTATTGACCTGCAAAAACATATTTGTCTATACCTATTTTATAAATAATAAAGAGTTAATATGATTATAAAAACAAAATATTTTTACAATAATGATTCAAATTCCTGAACTAAATAATATAGGGCGTTGGTTGTATGCATAAAATAAAGTCTTATAGATGGCATGTAAAGTCTTTTTGGTATTTGGGCGACCTTACTGAAACTACTAATACTTGGTTGAACTTCTAAGTTCTAATATTCAAAATAATAGCGCGAAAACAGAGACCAGAAGTTAGACTTACCGTGCAGCTTGTTCATGAAAATATCTGGCAGGCTGTTTTTGCCTGAGGACATGTAAGTCACCACCTGGACAATACTCCATAACCAAACATGATAAATTCTCGGAAACAAAATGAGCATACAAAGTAGGGAGAAAAGGATGATCCAAAATGCTCAAAATCTCCCTTTCCATATGGGCTCTAGGCATCTTTTGCCTTCTTTCCAAGAACTCGTTATCCATAACTTTAATGGCAAAAGGGTAATTCGTGCCACTTAATTCAGCAAGATAAACTGTACCAATATCTCCAGAACCAAGCTTTTTCAGAAGATTGAAATGTCTCAACCCAAGAAACCCGTTTTGTTTCATCGTATGAGTAATCGCCTGCCATTTCATGTCCTTTGACATATGTGGTCGATTCATGACAATACACCCACTAAGATTTCGTTCTTCACTAAGACTAGTACTACTACTGTATTCACATATGCTGCTGCTATTTGAGCTTTGTGTGAATTCTCCTTTATCTCCATATCTTGAGTTCTTAGTGTGTAGTAAGGAGATGGTTTTACCATAGCTGGTCAAAGTGTTGGCTTTTCTTTCCATACCGTTGTCTGTACTACTTGTAGAATGAGGAGATTGAGAGTCTTTATCGGGCTCATCTTTTGCATCTTTTATAGCACAATTGCATTTTTGGCATATCAATTGGGAATTCACTACAACAGATGCATTAGAAGCAGGAGTAACGGAAGTCAACTCCTGTTTCAACTTTTTCTTCACAACAGTCTTGGTGCGAAGTACTGTCTTTACAGCACGTGATGAAGTTCTTATTGACTTTCCTTTTTGACGTGACTTTGGGGGTGGCTTGCTTGACGCTTGTTTATTCTTGTCACGGTTATTTACTGAGCGTGCTTCAGAGTTGACCGACCCCAACGAAGCTTCAGGGTGAACTGAAACTATTTTCTTCTCTTGAACTGGTTCATTTGAAGATAGACTATTGGATTGTGGTTCACTTAGAATCTCCTTTAAAAGCTCAACACTTTTTGTTGATTTTTCAAGATGAAATCGAGGGGTAGATTGAGCACTTTTGCTAGATGGCATTGATAAACGTTTCATGGCAGCCATTTCTGAAGCTTGAGAAATGCATAATCCCCTTAAAGCTTGTTTTAAAGAAACAGGCTCGGCATACCCAATTCCAGATGAAGAGGACAAACTCATTCTCATTGGTTTCTTTGATGGGTTTGTCCTTGGTGTCAGCCCACCTGTTTCATCAGAGAAGCTTGAACCATTGAACGAAGTTCTGATATTAATACCCTCAAATAGCTTATTGATGTCATCTTTCAAATATCTATTGCACCCTTGAGCCTTTTTCTTTTTGTCAATAGGAGATTCACTCACGTTGGGTTCATCTTTCAACTCAACAATCTCATGGGTACCATAGCGTGAACCCATTTGTTATATTCCTTAAATTGATGATTATATGGTACAAGCACTATATCTTTCACTGGCTATCTCTTTGAGACTACCCAAAATGGTTGGTAAGATTACAAAATACATACATGCCCTAACTTTCAACCATGAGTTACACGCCAGAATGCAGTTCTGAACATAACATTATAATTTTGTACGCAAAACAGAAGTGCGATGAATCCTGCAATGGGATATATGAAAATCAAAATCAGCCAGATCACTTTTTTGTCTTCTAGCATGATCATTAAATGTATAGAGTACTGGCACAGCTCAAAAGTAAATCGGAAATTAATTGATTTTTCTCAAACTATTCATTAAAAAGTTCATATTAACTTGGGAGTGGATCCTTCCAATCTTTTTCCAAGTAATCCTATTAGTGGATCAATATAACTAGACTACTGGCAATTTAGAAAAATTATTGATGCCAAATAACATGTACCTGACATGTCCCTACATAATATACAGAAATCTTATCTGATACATTTAATGACCCCTTATGCTTCAGCTAAAATCCTTTAAGATGAATAAGCATAATAAAGTTGCTCAACAACCATTTTTGACACTGTATACAATGACAATTGAAATGCATGTATAACTAGAAGATTACAATTTTATAATATTATAAGTAAGACCTAAAACAATAGTCTTGGAAAAAGATTGCAAATTTACTATCAACTTATTAAGAACTAGAGTAACAAGCACCTGGATTTCTTTACACAAGTCATGGATTATTCTTAATATCCATATTCAGTTACTAACTATGGATTGTTCTGTATTTGGAACTACTAAAATTGCAGAATTCAAAAAAATGTGTGGATCTCAAAGACCTAAATAGTCCAGAGGATAAATTCAAGACACAGAGGACCAGGTAACCACTAGTAAGCACCTAATTTCCAATAAAAAAAAGTATTAACCTAATCAGTATGATTATGGTAAACCAGGTGCACGAGCCTCCCTGATGCTGCTTCCACGACTCGAACCAAACCGTAACCTCCAGGTCACATGACAGTAACCATACCATTTCTCCCGGACTTGCCCTAACCTACTCACTATGAGTCTATGATCAAATTGCAGAAATGCATTTATTCATCAATATAACCAATCAAATCAAATCCGCAACTATATATGCAGCTTACAATCAATAAGAGAAATTGAAAAACACTTTCATATGATTCACAGCAACTCTAGAAACTAATTCTAATAAACACACACCACTGATCAAACCACAAGCATACAGTCATAAACCACCAATTGAATAACATAAAGCAAAAACTGAACTTGAATTCACACACAGATCCAAACTTACACAATACTCAGCATTCTTGAAAGATGTTAATGGCAATGAAATTTTTACTCAGCATTCTGAATCCGAAAGCCGCGATTCCGATACTGAAATCGGAACAAACTTCAACACCTAACAGATCAAAAGTAGAATCAAACTCATTAACAATCATCCACTTCATCACTTCATCCAAAACACACAACACTGATCAAACCACAAGCATACAGTCACACACCACCAATTGAATAACATAAAGCTAGCATTGAGCTTAAATTCACACATACGGATCCAAACTTACACAATATTCAGCATTCTGAAACCGAAAACGGAGATTTCGATACTGAAACTGCAACAAACTTCAACACCTGATGGATCGAAAGTAGAATTAAACTCATTAACAATCATCCGCTTCACCACTTCATCCAAAACACACACTACAAATTCAAAAGGCGAAAGCTACCATTGAACTCAAAATGACACATACGGATATCAAATCAATCTACACAACAAACAAAACCGAAAATACAGATCAAAACTTACACAACACTCAACATTCTGAATCATTCTGAAACCGAAAACGGAGATTTGGAGACTGAAACTGCAGCAAGTGATGGATCGAAAGTAGAATTGAAGAAGTGATATGAAGATGATTGAATGTAGATATTGAGATCTAGATGTGAAGAAATTGGAGCCCTAGGTTAGGTTACTAGTGTAGACTGTAGAGAGAGCATAATATCTTGTGGAGTGAAATGGAGGTTTGTTGACAGTTTATGAAATTGAGGATTGGTCCCTTGACATATCTCACTATCTCAATCAGGTGTTATTTTTAAATTTTCATGATTTTCAATACAAAACAAACACAAACACAAACACAAACACAATATTCTCGTGATGTGATTTAATTCGGCTTTGGTTAAATTCAAAGTATTATATTTTTTGATGATATTAAATATATGGAATCGTATTAAATATAGTTATATCATTACATTTCTTTATTTCAAACTCAGTTTTTTTAAACATTTAAAAACATCTCATCTTAATAGTACAACAATTTATATTTTTTAAAAACTAGTATTTCAATAACATATCATGTTTAAACACACTTGCGTTCAAATAACAACTTCAATTGTACTTGTTATCCACCATTCCACCTTAGCATTTGAACGTTCAAAAAGACATTCAATAGAGATGTTCTTAATTAGAAAGTTAAGATAAGTTCTTTTGATTTGAGGAAATGCTGAATGTAGGTAGATTATAACCTTTTTTTATTTTAAATTTACAAAAAAAAGCCTGATAGCTATTAAATCGAATATCATCATGGTTTGGGTCTACCATCGTTGATCACTAAAAATTATGAAACTTAGAATAATGAGAGCGCGGTCTATGTTCATGTTTGTTGACGTTTACCTTAACAAACAAAAATTTTTGTATGTGTTATTTTGTTCATGAAACGAACGAACACAAACGAACTTAACGCCAAACGATTACAAACTATTCGTTGAAAGTTTGATTTGTTTACCGCTCAGATAAGACGGCAATTATTCTATCAAAGACAACACTCACTTTATTCCATCTCATTTTGTTATGTTTAAGCCACAGTATATGCAATAAACTGATCCTTCAGAAACAATAATAAGAAAAAAAAGAACGCAATGTCCAATCATAAGAGACGTTATGATTGATGAAACATGTTTAAAAATTGACGAACAATATGATTGATATGACATATAAATCACTGTAACTTTAACGTTATATAAAGTATCGACAATTGTTATTGAAGAATGACTATATCATGTGCCTTAGAAATGTTTAGAAAGTGATATTTTTTACTTTTGTTTGCTAGTCATTGTGTTAAGGAGTATTGTTTGCAAGGGTCCATAACGAATTGTTACTCTTCTTGTAATATTAAAAGACACTTAGGCTGATTATACCATGTATTAAAAGGTTCTTGTTCAACACAACACATTTACTATCGGTTCATATTGATGCTCTATTAGGCGATCTTTTAGTAAGAAAACAAAGTTGAGGCTTATGATCATCTACCATACTTTTACTCATGTTCCTTTGATCTATCACAGCGGCTTTACGATGTTGCTTGCCAAAGTTGCTAGGTAACCATGATCAAGTATATGAAAACCCCGGTAGCAAATATCAGGTCAAATGTGACAACGTTGTGGACGTACTTTCTAGAACGCGGAACACCTAAAGAGAATATCGTCATTAGAAGTGTGACAAAAGCCTAACCCACAACCCCAAGTCTCAAGTTGCTTGACAACGAAGAAGTTGAGTTTGGTACTAAGATCTGAAAATTCATCTTTTTCTCGTATTGTTGTTTATGAACACGCCCAATCAATTAAAGCTAGGAAGCACTAGCAAAACCGGTTTGAATGGATCCTCAGGTTTTGACCAAACCAGACAAAACCACCTGCTGTTTATGAAATCTAAAATTTTAAAACGTGTTTCAGTCATCACTTAATTTCTTGACACCATATAATTCCCGCAGCACCTCCAGAGCACAACCATCTCTCACTGCCTTTATTCATGTTCCATCTTACACGATGAGTTGCAACGATTTTGGGAGGTAAGACTTCTATTTCTTCATTAGCATACTCTTCTTTACTCTTGCTGTCATTATCTATGCACATCATGCAAAAAAAGACCGTCATTTAGTTACAAGCAATATGTACTTAGACATCTATCAAAAGTTCATATATATAAAGATAATTGGATTTTAAAAATTCAAACTTTTATCTATTGCCAGCAGAAATCCCAACCGAGAAATTCTCAATAGAGATCCGAATATCAAACAAATTTTTTTATCCCTAAATTATCAGATTATCATAACCACTTCATTCAAACACTAAATGTTAACTATGAATATTAGAAAACAAGAAATGTACTCTTATAGTAAGTTGTAGTTGGTATGTAGTTATTAAAATGTTAACTAGTTATTTGATCCCTAAGTCTGGTATCGTACATCCAAACACCCATCTATGCATGTGTGTGTGCGTAGGGAGCAAGAGAGAGGAACCTGAGAGTAATTTACGCCGTTTTTGGCATTTCAAGATTAATTCTCTGGCTCTCTTTTCTTGATTTGACTTTACCGAAACGTGTCGCTTGGATGTGGGCTTATCACTCCATTCAGTTGAAGATTTCTTCATTCGAAACGGAACGTTTGGCAACGGAAATAACAAAGTAAGAGTTGAACCTTCCTCTCTTAGGGACCCACAAAGATAATGAGACTCACGGTTTCTGCAAGCATTTTTCTCCAAAGCCTTTGTCGTAAGCTGGTGAGCATATTTGTATGTATAAGACTCATTGTTATACCAGAATAAAATGTATAGTAACGTATATGAATCATATCTGATCCGGAAACATTATCAATCACAATACAAAATATCAAGGCTGCACCTGGAAATGAATAGCTGTACCATCTGAACAGCAATATGCAACCATGCCTGCAATCCATGTTAAAATAAGACGTAGGCGTTCGAATACGCAGTAGCCAGTAGGTGCTTTTGAATCGTGACCCCTTTTAACCCATTCTCTTTGTAACTACTTATTATATTATACCTGTTTATCAAACTAATACAGCCCAAATTGTCCCGTTTTCATATAAACGGGTTAAATACTCCACCATTAACAATATCCTACACATAAATATGATAAAAATTACCTGTTAATCTAGACACTTGAACGCTCCAAATTGACGATGGTGAACAATAATAACGGCACGATCCACAATGTTCTTTCTTAGTGCATAGCATGCCAGTAACAGGGGTGTCACAAGCAGCCATAGATAAGTTAATTATTTGTATTTCCCCGTGATCAAAAGATAAAACAACACAGCTGCAACCAAAAAAAATATAAAATTATCAAAACAAAAGGTAAGATAAAAAGAAAACACAAAAGGACCCGTGGTACCTTGGATCTGGCACCCAATCTAAACTATTTATGATGTTAGAAACAGGTACTTTCCAAAGAGGGTGAAATGGGTCACTGCAATGAAAATAAAATAAAATTCTTATGTTAGATTATATCCCACTTTAACGCTTTGTATGTGCACAAGCAACCATATAGATGACAAGTTAGATACTTACCGTATGTCCCAAAACTTAACACTTTTATGACTAGCAGTTACAACTGTATTTGCACTCTCAGGATCACTGCAGATATTAACAAAAGTTTTTATGTATCTAATTTAAGATCAGATAACTTCACATGACCACGCTGGTTTAAATTTCTAAGCACATAACTATCACATAACTGAAAACAACATAATTTGGTTTAAAACTTTCATCTAGGACAACTGACCTAGGCATGGGAGCCCACTTAAGTGCTCTTATAGGACCAGTATCCGCATTGAAGCAAAGCAAAGGTCTAGTATCTACAAAAAAAGGGCACAAAACTGAACTTGAGTACTTGACTGTAAAAAACCAAAATAATGGATAATAAGTCATGAAAAGAACTATTTTGCAACCATGTGTGTGTGAAATGTATTTAAAGACCTGTAATCTAAAACTTAGATATAAAGCAGCTCTAAGAATATACAAAAGAAGAAGTGAAAACACGAAAAAAAAAGTACCTTTACATGGACCGTCAGCAGAGAATCTCCAAAGGGCGACCTGAAGGTATACAGATGTATTAGGGGATGGTATAAACACACCTCGTTTTGATAGAAACACAAAATTAAGAAATAAACTTATAAGTTTACCAGTCCATCATGACAACCAGCCAAAATAAGATCATGAGGAGCTGACGTTGACCACTCCAATGTCAGGGGAATACTGAACAAAAAATATTATTTAAAAAAATAAGGCTCACGACAATATAAGAATGTAAATGAAGATTATAGTAGCAACAATAATGAAACTAATAATATAATATTCAAATGTAATGTAGTCATATATACCATCACATTTCTACAAGACAATTATAGAATATAATTTCATACTGCAATATATTGTGTAAGATACCAATAAAAGTATAAAGCTATTACCTTTGTCTATCACCACATTTCAACAATGAGCATAAGAACACTGGCTTCAACTTAAGAAAACGGGGATCAGTACGTTCCAATTGACGAGAAGAATATATAGTTTTAATTACATTAGGACGAGGTACTTCCCACCTGCATCAAAAGTATCATAATGAACAGAACATATAAAAAAGAATATAGCTTATAGTTAGCATATTTCATACAAAAATATAACAATAATCTCACACTTCAAGAGATCCATTCCCAAGCAAGACAGCAAGGTACCCCATTATGTGTTTGGATATAGGGCTTGAACAAGAAGGCCTCCATTTTACATCCCGTGCAACTTTTCCATTGTGGGCCAGACCCATCACAAGTCTAGGCAAAGCAGCATCTTGGCCAAAAGGACTTCCACGGTTTTGAGATAAAATAGGTAAATCAGAACCGTTGACTTGATTATTTCTCTTCGTTTGACATTTTGTAAGTTTTGGACTTGAAGATATCCAGGTTGACATTGCCGAGTGACCTTTATTGTAATCTTTTGGCCTACGTGTATAGACTTTATACACCTTTCTGGTGACTTGCTTTTTGGCAAAGATTTTATTGGTCAAAAGGGTAAACTTATCTATAGCACGCAACTCGGGTGAATTAACAGGAAAATCAATAGCAAGAGGTTGGGGGATTGTTTTGGGTGAATTACTATTAAGCCCAGTAAGCGGTTGAATATGTTTATTACCACCATCAATGTTACTTAACGATCCATTCATTGGTTTCTTACGTGGTCTTCCTCTTGGCTTTTTTGGCTTAATGGAATTGAAATTTTTATCATTTTCTTCTATGGAAACTAATTGAAGTAAATTGCTTGCATTATCAGGAGACTGAACAGACAGATCTTGCTTTGATTGATCATCGTCTTCCATTTCATTTATAGGATTCTTTTTTGGTCTCCCTCGTGGTTTCTTTGACTTGGTTGGATCAATATTTATAGAAGCCTTCCTTGGGTTGACTTTGACAGAAGGAATCAAGTCTCCATCTTTTATGGCAGTATTCAACACACACCATATCTGAAGGAGACCTCTTCCAGTAAGTGGATCACCAATTTTGTTATATGAAGACTCTGGAGGATGAGCAGAAACCGCAATGAACTAAAATCCATTTACAAAAGTAAAGAAAAAAAATATGAATAAGAAGTCCCTTTCACTAATCACTACTCTATAGAAGAATAATGACTAACAACCATTTCAATGTATTTACAACATATCTGATGCAACAATACAGTAAGAGTAGTACATTGCTCATAGTGTGAGAACGTTTGCTTCATATTATAGTGTTGGTTAACTATAATGTGAAAACGTTAACAATCAAACCCCATGTGAAAGCAGTAAAGGGAAGGCGCATTTATGTAAATAAGTACCTCAACATTAGTGTCAAAGGTGGAACTTTGATGAACTCTGGGACACCAATCCAATGCCCAAACATGCCCTCCAACATACATTACAGAATCTTTGCTGCAACAAAACGTTATAAGATAGCATTTACAGAAAACTAAATGATATACCAATGACAAGCCTTACATTATGGTGTTCATACTATGTACTTTATATTTTGTAACGTTCATAATTGTAACATAAGGCCTTTATCAAATAATAGAAGTAGAAGTTAGCAATTAAAAAATATCATCATACGGAGAAATAGGCTACTTTGTGTCCAAAGCCTGCACTATTTAAGGTGTGAGGCAGAATCACCATTAGTAACCAGTGCAAGCCTCGTTGAATACAGGTGTGTGGAGCATGACTTATATAATATTAATACGAATACACACACACACATATAATAAAGACATGTCCATAATTTAACTCTACCTAAAACATTGAATAATATTCATTCTACAAGTCATATATAAATAAGTTTCAAGGTCAAACACACATATACTGATCAACAAACGTTGACGTAAGAGTGAGAAAAGCAAAATTGTATATTCATATTTGAATCTTTCATTTCTCAATCTCATAAAACTTTTAACCTTTTGGATACTATAGCTAGTTAAAAAATATTGAAGTAAATAAGCAGCCTCCTAGAGAAAATAGATAAACATTAATTAGTAACAAACCTCGATGGTGAAGAGATTGAGTTTCCATCTGACATATCCTGCATCAATATTAGATCAAATCTACTAACGTGCATTTAGATCGAAACTTCATATTATATTCATAATGATTGTGTCTTATAAGCAGCCAATTAACTACATTTATTTGTACCTTGCACACAGCTAACGTGCATTTAGATCGAAACTTCATATTATATTCATAATGATTGTGTCTTATAAGCAGCCAATTAACTACATTTATTTGTACCTTGCACACAGCTACCGAAGAAAACTGAGGCAGCTTGATCTGGGCTGTGACATCTTTCTCCTGGGAATTATCATCTTCCCAAGCAAACCTAATAGATCGAGACTGATATCGGAAATCTCTCCATTTTCTGTTCATACCAAATCCATGTAAAGAAACCGAGAACAATTGTATAAACATCATGAGATCGAAACACAAAAACGCAGCAGTTTAAATCATTATCACTGCTGCTATTTATGTTCTTCATTTTCAATTAGTTAACTTCCACTAGTTTTATTTATCAATGCATCAAAGTTTATCTTATAGCAAAACATACAAACCAACCAAATGCCAAAACCACTTAAATGATCAAAATCAACTGACAATCTGAAGTTTATCTTCACAAATCAGCAAGTTTGTGTTCAAAATTAAACAAATTAACAACTGCATTTACATTCTAATATACAATTCACGTAAGCTATAGGTTACAAACAGAGCAACAATCATACAGATGAGATCAACATAACAAACGCACCTTAAAAAAGTAACAGAGGAACTCAATCGTTGAACCTCAGTTTGTTCATACTCAATTTCTGATTCTCCAGAACACGTGGCAATCTCATCCATCACTTTGAAGTGATTTTCAACTGAAAAATCGAACTTCGAAACCGAAACTCCTGGTGGAAGAGCTTCATTGTCGTCTCCATCTCCGTCCGCCATTGGAACTAGATGAAAATCAGATTGTCGTCGTCGATACTCCATTATTAATCAAGCGTAAGTTTTCGTTACAGATATAGAAACTTTGTTTTTGTTTTCATGGAGATTTAAATCACAAATTAACAGACTTTGAAACAAAATCGATGAAGAATAAATAGATTTAGGGTTGTTGTCAGAGCCTATGAGAGAAGCTCGTCGTAGGGTTTTGGTTCAACACGAAGGGATTTTGGTTGATTTTCATATATATACAAATTTTTTTTATAGAGAAAAGAATAAAGCCCGGCTACACGGGGTAATCCAATGGCGAAAGGCGACCCCAAACGCTCTACGAACACAGACAGCGCTGGATAGCCGAAGCCCACCTATTAAACCAACTCCAATTCGGAGGAAACCGGGGAAACCCAGCGCTGGGTACGATTTCACATATATACATAACCGAACAAAAATAAAATATGGCCTTACAAATTTAATAAATTTAATATATGTGCAACTAGGAACCAGCATTTAGTACCGAGTATTGGAATCGTACCGACTAAACTACATGTATCAGTACTGATCTCTATTTTTTTAAATTAGGTACCGGTACTTTTCCGTAAGTATCATGTTGGACTGGTTATGTAAAAAATAGTTTTTTTAATATATTTTAAATAACTTAGGATGTTATGAATGTTGGATATTGCATGCTTAGTATTATAAATTGTTTTCTTTACAATTTTGAGTCATTTTGTAATATTTTTTAAATCGTCAACTTTTAAATTTAATGAATTTGATATGATTTTTAATTAATTTATACAATAGTTTGTTTCTTTTTCTTATATTCAAGTGTATTATATTATAATTATATTAAAAAGAATAAAATTAAATTGAAATAAGCGAATAAATTTTATTAAAAAAAGATCAAACATGAAACCGATACTAACATGATACTAGTATTAAAAAATCGGTACCGATACCAATATCGTCCTACTAATGTTGATACTGATACTCATTTTTTTCTAAAACTCAGTACCAATACTATATTACTAGGTTGCTCGTTTGGGCTTTTATACCAATTTTTTCCACATCTCTAAGCTATGGGGCTGATGGATCACAAACAAACCAATGTTTTTAAACCTATCAATTTTCAAAGAATGAAAAAACAGAAAACCTATTCTAAGTTTTTATTTTAATGAAATTTGAATTTTAATAAATCAGACTACTAATAATAATTGATTAATATTAATATATATATATATATTTATTACTCATTTTTTTATTATAAAAAATCAATTTCTACAATTATTTAACTTTATAACTCTTGCGTCTCTTTGCCTTCAAGCTACTCAACTAACGACCTCCAGGTAATATCTATTACTCCCTCCGTCCCATTATAAGTGTCCATATTGCTTTTTTTAGTTGTCCCATTTAAAGTGTCCACTTTTAAAATTTGTTGGTAAACTTCCTAATTTGCCCTTAATAACATAAAACAAACAATATGATGGACCCACAACAATATTTATTGTCAAGGGTATTATTGTCAAATGACAAGCAAAAATACCCATCATTTAATGTGCCTAAAACTTTGTGTTTTTCAAACTAGGACACTTCCAATAGGACGGAGGGAGTAATATTTTTAATTTTAATTGTGTCACATGTTGACGTGTCACATCACATAAACTGTAAAAAAATAGCTAATGGTCTACTGATGGTAATAAAACTAAAATTTGTATTTAATATAGTGTAAATACCATAAAAAAAAACCAATATAATTTCTGTTTTTTCTTATAAAAGTCTTTATATATTTTTTGTTCAAATCTGACATGCCAAGAGACTTTAATGTTTAAAAAATTAATGAGAGACTTTTTTAAGACAAAATAGAAAGTATATTGGTTTTTACGTACAAAAATATATACAGAAACTTTTGTGAAAAAAAAAACAAAAAATATGTTGCTTTTTAATGATATTTTCCTTTTAATATAAGTCAAAATATTAGTTGAAATTAATATTTGCTGATATTCAATAAAACAAAAGACTTACCGTAAAAAATACATTTGTAAAATATGTACGTTATTGAATGTCAGGAATATTTTAATCATTAGAGTTATAAAGTTTTCTAGACCTTTTAAACTTTTTGAAAAATAAGTTGATCTTCCATGTAAAAACATGATATTGTCTGATCTATTTCAAAATTTCAATCGATGATATTTTAATTGACTACATCGAAATAGAAGATGTGAAAACGAGTAACAAACTACGATGCTAGCTAGGCTTTTTCTTATAGTAAAATGCAGTCTTTTAAAAGTACATTAAAAAATCTTAGGGCTTTGAAAAATAGATCTTCGGGTCAAAACATTACTATGTGTGACCCGTGGAAGTCGACTAAGTGGTTTCACTGCCACGGACGCTAGGAAGCATATGGTTTCTAATAAATAGCTACATAATATGGATTTTCAATAAATAGCCGTATCATTTTAAATATAATATTATATTCATCCATTTATATCTTAAACAAACTTAAAGAACCACATACGGAAAAAAGCCAACACATACAAAGATAACGAACACCAATTAAAAGAATAACAAATAACGAACATAATTACATAAACAAATCTACCTATTCTAATAATTAAGTAACTCATCCACATGTCACCATTTTAACTACTCTACATAGGATTTTGCTTAGGTGTCATGTTCTAAATTAATTTGATGGAGAATTTTTAGATGGGTCATGGTATGCTCCATATTCGAAATAACCCGATATGTTTAAACTAAAAATTCACAAATTATCATCAATTATCTCCTAACCCGATATGTTCAAATACAAAATTTACCAATTATCATGATCTATATCTTAACCCGATATGTACCAATTATCATGAATTATCTCATAACATGATATGTTCAAATAAAAATTTACCAACTATTATAAATCATATCCTTTATTCTACATATGATTTTTGATGTGAATATATTTGTAAATATCAAAATTGATTTAATAAGATATATGTTAAAAATAAATTTGATATCTAAATTGAATTAAACCTATAAAACTAAAATCCGTGTAGTACACGGGTATTAATCTAGTGTTAACTTTAAAAGAACATGTCTAGGTACAAAACTTCTTCGGTCAATAGGATACACTTGTCCGTACTGCATGCAAGACATGTAGACGAGGTCGTTGCTTCGTCACTCTACGATTGACGTCGAACAATCCCTTATACGTCAAATCAAAAGAATGGAAATTAAATGGTGACAAATTAAGTTAGAGAAGAGATGGATGAGCCATTAGTGTGTAATGGAGACATAATGAAAATGACACCATGTAGAAACTTAAACCACCTATGACCTATATAATATCTGTTTTAGTAATTTTTATTTTTTCATTAAATTGTTCTTGTTATCTTTACTGCTATATTTCGTATTGAAGTTGACCCTAACTTTTTCGAGTTTGTATATTTGTTTTCTATTATTATTTGTTTATTTTTCATACGTTTAGGTTGATTAGTTTCTACATTGAGCTTATCATCGAGATTTTGACAAATTTTGTGTTTCTTTTCGTCCGTACAAATATATTATTAGGTTACACATAAACTTTATTTATATACTCCCTTCGTCCCATTAGAAGTGTCCATATTGTCTTTTTTAGTTGTCCCACTTAAAGTGTTCACTTTTAAAATTTATTGGTAAACTTTCAAATTTGCCCTTAATAACATAAAACAAACAATATGATATATGGACCCACAATAATATTTATTGTCAAGGGTATTATTGTCAAATAACAAACAAAAATACCAATCATTTATTGTGCCTAAAACTTTGTGTTTTTCAAACTAAGACTATTCTAATGAGACGGAGGGAGTATTAAATTGTATATATTTGTTTCCATCTAAATTTTAGGTATACGACGATTACAATTATACTAAAAATATGTAGAGTTAATTTATAGCGGTATATGAATACTTGATGACTCATGTGTGTGATGTTTGCACATGTAGTCTCAGCTTCAGGGATCTTCTCGTCTCGATGCGTCTCATTCTTTTGACCCTTAAGTGCTTTCAAAAACTAAGTACAGTATGTGTATTCAATTTTAGTTTATAAAATTTTATAAAATATACTGAATAACAAATTAAAATGCTCTTGTTTATCTGACTTTTAAGTTTTAACTGATATTATTTGTTATTATATAGCATAAAGTAGTTTATAACAAGATCCATACATGATTGATGGTGAAATATAATATCAAATCCTAGATATAATAAAAGATGTATATTTATATATACTATAGTACATAAATATAATATATTTATTTGATTTGGCAACATCTTGCTATAAGCCTATAATGGCCACGCTTCAACTTATCAATATGTCATTCACAACATAAACAATTTGTCCTCTTTAAGATAAGATCTATATAAACTAGTGGCCTTTACTTGGTTTGGCCACATTATGTTTCCTTTAGGCTTTAGACCTACAAATATCATGTTAGATGCTCTTTCTTTTCTGGAAGTTATGCTTTTCATTAAAAAAGATATGAATTATTTATTGGCTAGAAACAGGATAGATTGTCAATAAAAGGAGCTTTAAAACTCACCGCTACATGATAGGTGTTTTTTAACTTTGTTATATGTGTTATGCAGGTGACACTAATGTGTGATGCATGCAAACAACACAACGTGTTTGTGATTTTGTTACACATGTTTTGCCGGTGACGTGTTAGACCTGCACCGCACATTTCGAGGCGGTGTCCATACTTCGGTCCCACATGTTTTAGCACAGAGACACTAAAAATATTACAACTTTAAAGTGAAACATGAAACCTTGACACGAGATGAAAAGTGACGTTACGGCCTAATAATTTAGAAAAAATACAGGAAAAACGAAAAAGAAAACAAAAAAGAGCGTAAAGAAAATGTTACATCCGAGAGTCAATACAACATTGTCTAATCTAAGTAGTAGAAGAAAACATTAGTTATAACCACAACACATCGACTTTATTTATAAGTTATAACCACATATATGAATATATTTAAGTAGTAGAAGAAAACATTAAAAACTACTAAAACAACCACCGACATTGCTAGTTCATATTACTTGTTTGAAATAAGAATCAACTATTTAAAGTTAAACGAGTCAAACTTAACCTTACTCAGGTTTAATTTTGACTCACATATATGTTTATATCATAAAAACAAGATATAGACTTATCATTTATCAATATAACGCATTGCACGTAGAAAAAATTTATATAAGTTATGTTTTATATACTTGTTAAACTTTCATATCTCCAGGGGCATAATCAGTGATACGAGCTATTGGAGATGTAAGATAAAGACTAAGGATTTCTAGGAGGACGTATAGACTAGTTATGGAATGGGGGTCATCTTTCGGTTTGCGACTTTTCACTTAGTTTACCTTTATTTTGTATAAGACCTAACTTTTTTTAGTTGTTAGTTTATAAGCTAGTGTTTGAGTATGTTATTATTCACTACATAATAATTACACAGTTTTTATGTGCTACTTATGGACTATTACGTGCTGTTAGAAGAAACCTCTCTACTTATACGATAGGGTTATGTTTGCTTTCATTTTAATCTTTTTTTGTAAGTGAGATTATTACATGTATGTTTTGTTTATATTTTTCAACCGTACTAAAAATATTATAATTGATAAAAGTAAAAAGTGTTATGTGTTGAAAATGAAGATGATCTCTTTTAAACCTTACCTATCAAGTTGATTATATATATATTTTTAGTTTTCCATCATCATCTAGAGAGTGTATATTTTTGCATCGTTTATCAAAGACCCTTATTGGGGTATGACGTGATGCCCATTAAAATACTAACAATCACGATCGAAGTCATGATATATAATACACATGGTATAATTTTAGTCTTTATTTGGATAAAACTAGTATATAAAATTATGCAAAACTATAAACAAGGGTTATTTAAATATAGAAACATATGACTTTTTATGATTGTACTTGGAAAATTAAATGATTTGCTAATGTTTAGCAATTCATCGCTCAAATAAATTAAAATAAAATGTATTGGATAACAACAATTCCATGTAAGTGATCTCAATGAAACAAATATTTTGACGTTTGTTTGTGGTCATCATCTAGAACACAACGATGTTAACACTAATTGTATTCTTAAATTATTTATATCACGAATTAATGGTCAGGATACACATGGAATAGTAATAATAATATTTATTTATGAAAACGATAAGAAACTACATGTATAAAATTAGAACATGTATAGTTTTATATTTAGAACAAATCAAGCTTTGTAGTTGTCTATTGAACTTTAATGTGAGATTAGCATCCATTTAGTTATATGTAAATACGTCATTTTCCAATTAAACGAATAAAAGCCCGCTAACGGAAATTACTCAATGTCAAAAAACGGCCACTTCTCTCTGCGAACACAGACAACGTTGACCACCTATTTTGGCAAAACTCGAGTTTAATTCAGAGAAAATTCACCAACCCACATATGCTATTGAATGTCATGGGTGAGCTTGCGGGGTAGTCTCATTGCCTACTAACGAATAACAAAAAGTTCTGCTAGGTTAGCAACTTTGCTTAGAAACCTTTTTCCAGTTTTTTTATTTATGCCTAGGCTCCCTTAGTTGTAGACTCTCCTTATAAGTCAACTATGGCTCTTAGCCCCCATAGCGTTGGGTTGCACTCTTTCTTCTATCAACTGAGGAAATGCACCTTTCGTTTGAAATGCCATTATACTCCTATCTACTTTCAGTCTCTTTGCTTTGCTCGGTCCAAAAAGGATCAGGATCTAATTCTGCCATAGGTTGAATTTTCCCCGTTTTCACAGAAAAAATTTGCCCCGTACACACGATAACAAGCTAATGGTAAAACTCGTTTGACTCGGGGATCAAACTTATGGTCATCTCTGACGTTATGTTTTAGAGTAACTAGATGGTGACGATCTCTCGCACGTTGTGCGAGAGGTGTTTGTATTTAAACGAAAATACATATACAACAAAAGACACGTGGAACCACTAAAACAAAAAGGAGTGCGTAAAAATGGGACATGAACCCGGGGAACCACAATAACAACAACAATAATAATCACACGAACTACAACACAAATCATAAACACAAAACAACTATAATATACAAAACAATAAAACAAAAGTTACAACAACCACATATAAACAAACTCAAGACTAAAAGCGTGAGGGTGTAAAGTGCAAAAGAAACTTAACACTTGCAGTCAAACTTACAATCCATAAAATTAGACAAAACGACAACAACCATATCATGAGGGGGCAAAATGCAAAAGAAGCTAACACTTGTGGCCAAACTTACAATCCACAAACTATGCTATTCAATACACTTCTCTTTTATATATAGTAACATTAACGAATACTAAACTTTATTGTCAATAATATTAGCTTTCCAACTTGTTCTATATACGTAACAACAATTTAATCATTTTTAAAGTAAGAACATTTGGTTTTTATCTAAAGTTAACAAGTTTTTAAAATTTTCTAGAACTTGATTATATGTTAATTCGCTAAGATATCGGATCACACCTTTACATCAAAGCTATTTTAAGAAATGAGCTTTAAGTACAAACTCTTCTTACGTCTAGGTTTGTAGCAAGTCATATGAGATCGACTAACCTACTTGATAAAAGCATTACCGATTTACCTTTAAGATTGCATATTATAGGTTCAAACTTAAACATGAGTTTAATTTGATATGATTTAGAAGTAAGATAAGATAGTTTTGTTGTTAAATAAAATTGTAGGAGGCTTCAAGCTTGCAAGAATAAATGTACAATTACCTATATACATTTAATTAATACAATCTATAAACCCACCTTGTGGGTGCTTACCACTCTTACAAACTAAAGTCAAGAGTCAAGAGCCAGACATAAAACTCAAAGGAAGATGAAATTAGTTGTCACGAGCTTGACTAAACTTGCTTATTTCCAATCTAACTAATAAATTTGAGGAACCACATTCCAAACAAAAAAAACGACTAAATGTATTGTTTTAACAACGAAACGAATAAGGTACGACTACAGGGGCGGACCCACTTAGGTGGGCTGGGGGGCGTCCGCTCCTCCTGCGAAATTTTTTTTTTTAGTTTTTATATGTTAAATTCTCGATCGACCCTCATAAAATTTAACCCTTAACCCCCTATCCAGTCTTGAAAACTCAGTTTAATGTCCAGTCCACAGCCCATTTGAGACACATAATATTTAACCATGTATTGGGTTAAATTATGGTTAGAAGAATAATAATATATATTTATTTATATTGTCATGTATAGTCAAGCATTGAGGTATTATAACATCAAGTGTTTCACCATTGCACAAAATCATCAACATAGTTGATGATTCGGATGGTCATAAGTACAAGAAAGGAAATACATAAATAAATTAACTATATTAACTAAGTAATCAAGTGAGAAGTGAGAAATACTGAAAATTTTAGTTGTAAACCAAGGTTCTCAACATCACCAATTTTATACCATAACACAAGTCCTCCAACATAGTCTTGTGTTGGAAACATGGTTTAGTTTCATTCACTTCTTATTTGTATATTAACTAATGGGTTAAGAAAGATGTAGAATGTAAACATATGAGGTTTAAGAAAAACAAAATAAAAAATTCATTTATAAGGTTTAAGAAAAACAATCTTAACTTGAACCTCAAATTGGTGATTTACCAAACTTTATTTACCTTAGTAAATATATGGTAAAATCCTAGAGGATGTTTCAAGTATTTCAAGTATTTATGAAGAAAAATAATGTCAAAAAGTGAATGAAAAAAGAAAAGGATGAAAGAAAGAAAAAAAAACTTACAAGTTTGTATAGAAAATTTGTTGCAAAAATATGAAGTTTTTAGATAGATTGAAAGAGTTTGAGAAAAGAGTTTAGAATGATAAAGGTGATTAGAGAAAGTTTGAGAAATACTTTAGAGTGATAAAGATAATTAGAAAGATTTTGGTTAGTATTTATAGATAAAAATTAGGGTTTGACATTAAATAAGTTAGTTAAGTGGAGGGAAATTAAAATTTTCAATTTTAAATATAAGTGGAGGTAAATGAAAAAAACTCAATTTTAACCCCTCAAATTTAGTTTTTTTGTCATTTTTTCGTTCACCCGACCCGGTTTAACCCGAACCGAGTCGAACCGGATTGAAAAAATGTTATATATCGATATTCAAATGAGTTCTACCAAATATTCGACCCCCATGAAAAAAATTTCTGGGTACGCCACTGTACGACTACCCGAGGTAACCAATGAGGAAAAAAGACCTCATACGCTCTATGAACACATACAGCGCTGGTAGCCCAGCTAAATAGACTTGCTAACATCTGTCCAGGTCATATATAGCTATGTTGGATTCAACTCTCAATAACAACTGATATTAGACCATATGTACGTAGTGGTATATATATAAAAAAACATCAAAGAGCCTTAATATTCTTTCCACATCGGCTTTCACCATAATCAAAGACATTAGGGCGCTTTGAACATCCAAAACGTTTTGGGTGGGGTACAACGCACCGGTACATAGACTCTTACAATATAGCACCGGTGCATAGACTCTTACAATATACATAACATCTATTATTTTTTTTAAATACAAAAATTTAGTGGATGTGTGTTTGTCACACATCATACTCGTAACTTTTGGTTTCTAGATTGAGACATAAAGAGATACAATGGAACAATATCGATCTTTAGATGATTCTTAATAAAATCGAACCAAGTAAACCATTCACAAATGGTTAAAGCCAATCAGCATACATATATATATCATTGTACGATAGAAACACAACAACTAATTTATGTGGTCCATATAAACCATCAACTAGTGCTAGCATGTGGTTTTTGTTTGAGCTATATCTTACCTCTCCTTTCCCTAACACGAAGAGGTAGCCCACCCGCATAGGTCGCTGTGAGCCCGGGAGAAAACCGAGGGGTCAAACTGGGATACGCTATCTCGATATCAAATCGTAGCAAAAAAGAAAGAATCACGCTTTTTATCTCCACGAGTGCCATTTCTTTACCCAAGCATGTTCTGTATCCAGCTTGAAAAACCGGATACTTAAAAGGGTTTTCTTGATAGAATACTCCGTCTTTTAACCATCTTTCAGGTTTAAATGCTAAACAATCGGACCCCCATATAGTCTCCATTCGACCCATAGCATACGAGTGGTATGTAACTCGTGTGCCTTTCCTGACGAATGTGCCATCAGGTAAAGTGTCGTCTTGTAGGCAAAATTTAGAGTTGAATTGAATTGGTGGGAATAATCTCATCCCCTCATAAACCACTGCGTGCAGGTAATGGAGTTCGTGAAACTGTTCAAAGCTCGTAAAAGCTTCGTGTTGTGTCACCATCATAGCTTCAGCTCTAATAGCATCCACTACTTTTGGTTGTTGGGCCAACACCCAAAATAAACCAGTTAGACTGGACGCGACAGTATCACGTCCAGCTAACAAAAAACTTATAACAATATCTCTAAGATAAATAGAGTCTTTTGTTTTAGCCATGAATCTTGAAAGAAGATCTTCATGGTTACAACATGATCCTAATTTCTTTCTTTGTCTAATAACTTCATTTGCAAACTTATTCACCATATTTATTGACTCTTGAAGTCTCCTTTCACTTCCAACATTTAACAACCTCTTGATCTTCCACACCAATGGTGACGTTGTCATCGCTCGTTGAGCCGACAACTGCGAGGCTAAATCAAATGCAATAGCCAACTCTGACATCGGAAACGACTCATGCAAACACTTGGGATCATACCCAAACGAAAACTTACAAATAACATCAAATGAAAACCTCCGAAAAACGTCTTGAAAATCCAAAACTTGATGTTCTTTTCGCGTACACGACGATAAAAGAGGTGTTAGTCTATGATCAATCTCATATTTCACAACTTCAAAAGCATGTGCTTTCATGGACATCTTTCCAAGCTCAAGACATGCCATTTTTCTTTGGAACCGCCACGAATCACCATCTACGTTGAAGATACCTCTACCCAAAAAATCACCCAAAATCGCGGAGAAAGCTTTCCCTTTTGGGTAGTTTTCAAATCGGGTTTTGAGCATGTATTCGACGTTTTGATGATTAGAAGTTATTGTGTTATGAAGAACATGTATGTGTATGGTTTTTGTAGGTGAGTTTTGGAGAAGATGAGTGTACCAATCACAAAGATTGTCAAACTCAAATGACCAACTTGAAGTGACATAAGCATGGCAAATTTTGCATCTACAATGAACTTTAGTTTTATAGAAGATGAAACAAGTGCAAAACAGAGAGATGAAGAGTATAAAAACGACCATTAAAATGGATGCATTATTTTCTATCTCCATTGATGAATGATAAAGACTAGAGAGAGAACTTTAGTTTTATGTGGTTACAGGAATGGGGGTCATATATATGTAGTTAAAGTCCACATTAGTATTGTCATCCTTAGATAGTTACAGCTACACCGGATGGCGTCGTCACGACGACATATTGACATCATCATACGACCCGTACGTATTCTAAAACGGAAAGAGTTTATCTGGCCCGTATTGTAGAGTCAAAATGTTGATATGACATGTGTTATATCCGTTATAGCTATCAGAAGTGTTTATTGTAGAGCCAAAAGGTTGATATAAGATGTGTTATATCCGTTATATCTATCAGAAATGTTTACGCTAAACTGATCCCAGAAAACAAAAAATGTGTCAATTAAGTGACCACTCAAATACCATGTTTTTTTAAAATATATCCCCTTCTTAAGATCATTTATTACGTATTTACCCAATCCTTAAATTCAATTACATATTTCCCCTTCCTAAACCATATATATTACATATTTACCCAATTTCTTTAAATAACCTTTTGATTTACTATTTTACCCTTAATGATCTTCATAAATATATTTTTATATTTTCTTATGGTTTGTGTAAAAGAAGGGGTAAATGAGTAATTTATTATGTCAAAGGGGATATATGTAATTAAACTTTAAGCTTGGGTAAATATGTAATTGATGAACTTAGGAAGGGGAAATATGTAAAAAAACCTTTTTTAAATAACTATTAATTTAGTGATTTCCAATTAACATTTTGGAAATAAATATTAGCAGTATATATACTTTTTAAGATTTAATAACTAGACTTAAATTTGGAATAAACAAATTTTAATTTAAACTTGCTAAAAACTAAAAAAAAGTAATATTGAGAAAAGAAACATGGATGGCTTATAATATTGGACAAAATTGTACGTGAAGATATAAAATATATGAGAATATGTCGTGAGACACATCTTTCTGAATCACCAAATGTAAACATGCAAAAATACACAACCACGTGCGATTATTCTTTTGTAAAAAAATAGGTACCACACAAGGAAATAATGTTAAAAAAAGTAAATGATTCTTTAACATGTTTTTGTTGTGAAATATTTAAGGAAGAAAAAAAAGCAATTAAAAGCAATGTCGGATCTAGATTTTTCGTTATATTGAGATTTAAACGGGTTAGGTATAAATGTCATTTTATATAACATCCATCTCGTCTTGTTTACAAACACATTTTGTTGTTTTAGAATGTATATGCCCCGCGATATGTACTTTCAAATGTAAACTAACATTTGACGCCTTAGTCTCTAAGATAGAATTAAAGATCTTGAAATGTAACATTATTCGCAAGCACCTTTTACAACAAAATGACTTATTGTACGTTTATATAGACTAATGTAACCTAAAACTAACACATATATCATACATTTTAATAAACCCTAGTAAGAGACAAAAGCGTACTACAAATCTCACACACTATCTGATCTTAAAAGTTAAAATATATATCATACATTTCAAGCCCTAGTAAGAGACAAAAGCATACCACAAATCTCACTCACTATCTGATCTTAAGAGTTAAAATATATATCATACATTTCAAGCCCTAGTAAGAGACAAAAGCGTACCACAAATCTCACACACTATCTGATCTTAAGAGTTAAAATATATATCATACATTTCAAGCCCTAGTAAGAAACAAAAGCGTACCACAAATCTCACATACTATCTGATCTTAAGAGTTAAAATGACTTGTTATAAAGCTATTTAAATTCATGCAACCTAAAAAAACCCTATTAAGAATCAAAATGATATGTTAATCACCCATATATAATTTTAGCACATACATATACATATATATATATATAATTTTATTTAAATGGCTTAATAATGAAATAGTATTATGAGCTTAAAGTTGTAAACAACATGACAATGATTATTTCAATTCATTCTTGCATAAAGCTCTTGCGTCATTTCAAGTAAAGGTCATCAATAGTGGATCGACACCATAAGACGGGTGGGTCATATGACTCATTGACACCCACCAAAATAGTTTAATAATGCCGTATTATTTTTGTTCCTTTAAAAGGCAAATATTTCTTCTAGAGTTAGGATAATAAAGTTTTTAGCTTAGTAAATATTACAAAAATAAGTTAGGTAAGCCTATAAAAATATGCTTAAATCGTAAATGTAAGTTACTTAATTATAGTACTTTCATATCAACCGTGCATCTAGTGTAACGTTAAATGTAAAAACTTAAATATATTATATTATCAATTTAGTTGTTCTTTTATTACAATTTACAAAGACTGAAAATTTGACACAATATGTAAAAAAGTTTATGATGATATGACATTTTGAATATATTCGATTTGGGTTTAAAATTTGAATGATGTGTTTTCAAACAGTTTGCATTGAAATCGAAGAGTAGTAACATTTTTAATAAATCATATTATAAAATATAATTTTTTTAATATTTATATAAGGAATTAGTATATTAAAAATTAAGTAAAATTATAATCCTAATCATTCAACAAAAAACAAAACAAAAAAATATATTTTTATATAAATATCTAATTCAAGTTGTATGATTTTATTTGAAATCTTAAATAAAATAATATTATTGTGATTTATTATTAAAATAAATACATAGATAACTTCAAATAAATATCCGATTCAAATAGCATGATTTAGTTGAATTAAGAAAAAAACATTAAAATGACATATTATTCACAAAAATATTTTCCATAACTTTTAGCGGTTAAGTGAATTACCTAACTAAATGACAATTGATAAATTATTTATCCAAAGATATTATAAATTTCATCTACCACAATAACTATTATATTACTGTAATATACTTGGTTGTAAGTTATCATCTTCTCTGTTATAATATATAAAAAAAATTAGTTTGGCACTTGTCATTTTCTAAGAAAAAATCACCACTTGGCATGTTTATATAAGGCAAATTGGACTAAAATAATCCCAACTAACAGCTATTGGCCGAGAATAATCCCAACTCAGTTTATTCCCTTCAGTGGTCCCAAATCCAACTTTTTTGGCCTACAGTGGTCCGCCGTTAAGTGCACTTAACGGCCGTTAACTTTTTTTGATTTTTTTCGGATTTCAAAACAATGTTTTATGGATATTGATCGGGAGAAGGATACGATTCAATTGATGTAAACCTTACCTCGAACGGGTATTTCAAACGACAGAACGGTCTTCAATCGGGTGTTTAAACCCTAACGGTGCTTCAACCGGATGTCAAAATTAAATCATTTGGAGCAACAATTGGAGGTAAGGTTTACATCAACTAATTCGTGTTCTCCTCCCGATCAAAATCCCTAAAATATCGGTTTGGAATTCGCAAAAAATAGAAAAAAAGTTAACGGCCGTTAAGTGCACTTAACGGCGGACCACTGTAGGCCAAAAAAGTTGGATTTGGGACCACTAGAGGGAATAAACTAAGTTGGGATTATTTTCGGCCAATAGGTGTTAGTTGGAATTATTTTAGGTCAATTTGCCTTTATATAAGCTATTAATTTTATTAAAATTTCATACATATCCCTAAAAATATTAAATATTTTAATAGTATTATATATATATATATATATATATATATCCTTATATAATATAGCAAAACAAAAAAAGCTTATGTGGCATCTTTATATAACTTTTAGCTTATGTGACATTATTTGAGAGATTATCTCACAATAATAGTTTTTTATTTAAAATATGTATATTAAATTTATTATAATAAAACTAATTACATTTTTGGTCCCCTAATATTTTGGAGAATTCTAAAAAATTTAAAAGTATTTATATTTTTAACCCTTTACTACAAGGGGTGTACGTGAAAATTTAAAAGTATATATAATTTTAACCCTTTACTACAAGGGATGTACGTGACTCGGTTTATATTTGATAGGGTTTAAAAATGAAACTTATGGATAAAGTTAATAATAATATACAATTAAAGAACTCAGTGTTTTATAAATATACATAATATTTTTATATGTTTTTTTTTAAAATAAACTACACCATAAAACTAAGCACTTTATTCTCTTTAATTTGAGTATAATTGTTATACTAAAAATCTAATTTTTAAAAATATATCATGTGTTCCATTTTACCACGGTGTTGTCTCAAAACCGAATGAAACATTCATAAACATCCTTAAAAGCATCACTTGAATTATGTTCTCGAGCATAGCGCGGACACTAAACTAGTATATATATATATATATATATAAATATCCATACAAATAATATCAAATATCTTATACATTTAAACTAAGTTTTAAATTATGTAGATAATATTGCTCACTGTACCTTTGATAATATAGTATTTTTAAGGAGAATTTCATATATACTCTTATAAAAACTTAAAATATATCATATTTACTCAACCAAACTTAAGAATATTATATATAACCATTTTAAATATTTTTTTTTTGCTTTGTGAAAATTTTACCATTACCGTTTATATGGTCATTCTAATCTAATTCTCAACAATTATAATATGTTTATTTTTAGTTTGAATATATAGAAACAACTTAATTGAGATTAGAGTGTTAACCTATAATCATATTCAATTACTTTATTAACTTGTTAACCTTTGAATTTTAATATCACAAGTGACATGTTATTTAATAGATTTGGTGGTTGCAAGAACAATTAAAATGCATATTTCAAAATTTTATTACAGTGATCATTTGCTATATAATTAAGTTTTTGGGTGATTGATTTAGTATTTTGAGGATTGAATTGTTAACTATATTAACAAAATAGTTTTCTTCCCATTTAGATATTTAACTTCATTTTTTTCGATAACCAATTTCATTTTGAAATTTGAAGTTTTGTGACGATCAACTAGACGAAATTTTTACATGATTACATTTTTTAATGAAATAAGTTAATTTAATATTAAAAATAAGTTTGTAGGTACATGTAAAAATTTATATTTATAAATGCGTATATATATGAAATTTTAAAGTTTTAGGTAGATAAGGATAAATAGTCATTTGTTAATTGTTTTTATTGAAATGATTTGTTACTTTTATTTTTCTTTGTGTTAAATTATAGATTCATGCTACTTCTACATATTCATATTACATTTTTATTGTTCGATATGCCTTATTAATTGTTATTTTAGTAATTAAAAAACTACTTTTGATTTTTACCAAAACAGTCAAAGTCGAAACAGATACAAGAAAATATGAAAAAGGAAAATGAAAAAAAAGCGGGAAAACGTGAGTAAAAAAAATTAATATATATGTAAAATTTAATTTGCACATATACAAAAATATTTATATTTCATTATAAAAATAATGCGTATCAATTTAGTGTCTATTTAGTACAAATGTAACTTCATTGTACGATATTTGGTATTCAATTCCGTGTATCACACGGATTATAATACAGTTTATTAAAATACAAAACTGATAACTGAATCCTCATAAATCGCATACTTTTTTACTTTTTTATAAGCTCTTTTCTTAAATAATGCCCCTTTTTTTATATATTTTGACAAACTTTTTGTTATAGATTGAATCACCCAAAATTGATAATGACAAGAATTCTATTCGTGTGGTTGTGTATGAGGCACATAATCTACTACTATTTTATCCACAAACTAATGGACATATTGAGGAAGGCAATTGGTATTTGGAATCTTAAATTCTTAATTGGATGTATAGTGCTTTCATTATGAAGAATCTTGAGATTGTATTTCTCTTAAAAAAACGAGTATATCGGACTCGCTAACCGGTCTGTGACACTCACGTCACAAGAGCAAGACACAGGAAGCAATCAGCTCATAGGTCACCCACAATCAAGGGAGCGAGAATTAACCCGCCGTTCGCATAACACTCAAACTCTGGTTGTGGTCTCTCCATTCATTGCTGGTGACTGGCCACCACAAGATAACCTAGTATTTCCCCCTTAATGTCTCAAGTGAGACTAGAACTTGGGTCACATTGGACACCAAACTCTTACACCAACTCCTTTTATCACATTGTATTTCTCTTGTTGTTAAGTTTGGATATAATATATATATTTATATATATCCATTCCTTTACATCTTTGATAATCATATCATACTAGTTAATTTAATATTCTCTTTTCTAATTCCCTATCATATGTTTTGTTAGTTGATTTGAGAGTTGTATGGAATATAGTTATTATAAAACAACCTACAAACTACAATCACTTATATAACTTTTGAAGTTAGTGGCTCAACGGGGAAGGCTAGCAGAGGCATTATTTTCAGAAGGTCTTAGGTTCAAACATGAGCATATACATATTTAGGAGTAATTTAGAAGTACGATAGTTTATCGTTTTAAAAAACATAAATAAAAAATAAATAAAAAAGCATGACAATAAAACGCGTAATGTAAACCTAGCACACGGTTCACACATATATGTTAATGATTATGGTTTGAAGTTTTATTACTCTGTGTACAAGAAAATAACGCATACACATGTTTATAATAAATTTTGAAGTAGCTTTTAATCATTAATTAATAGACGTTATCTATTTTTCCAGATAATAATTATAGTTTTTCATCCAAAGATGTTACCTAGAAAAACCTTACAAGACACATCAAAGGTTACTAAGTACATTTATTAATATGAAGTTTGAGGTTTAGGCATTTCACATGTTTTGTAACGTGATATTCAAATGTGACCACAAAGACAAATGTGTGGCAAATAACTTCGTATAAATATATATTATTGCTAAGTTAATGCCGATCGACACCATGAGAAATAATGCTAACATATGACAAACTGAAAAGATTTTAGAATCTATGTTTCATCAAAATAATTATTAATTAACTATCCGGTATTGTTTTTTCATTACGGTAACTTAATTAAACAATCAGTTTAGGTGTACGTGAATATCGATCTCCAACTAGTTTTCTAAATATTAAGACAGCTGGCACTTATCAACTAGTCTAAGAATATCTCCAACTAGAAATACTTTCGTCTACCGTCAATGATATTGGTGTTTCATTGAATCTCAGTAAAATGTGAATCATTCAAGGTTTACCCATTTGAAATTTGGATCATTTAATAAAGTTTGAAAATTTTTAAATAAGGATCTAAAATTTTTATTTCTTATTTCAATATAGAATTATATAAATATTTTTTTATCTTTCAACCTGCGTGAACACGCAGATGTTAACCTAGTTTAACTAATATACTAAGAATTTAAGTCGGTGTATACCACATTTTTTTTTCTTTTTTTTACTTAATTATTTCTTTGTTTTTTAGATTAATTCTATTAAAAATTTGTCTTTTCTCTTCATATATTTTTGTTTTTATTTTAAAGTACTTTTATGATGTTAAGTTATAACGTGTCAGACATAATAGTATGCCACATCGTGCAACATAAATTACATAATACTATGCTTCCAGGTTGGTGGCTAACTCCTACCAAGTAGATGACATGTGTCTCACTTTATCATTATGACAAATTTAGGGGTTGTTTGGCAAAATCTGAATCATTAAGTGCTGAATGGTTAAGAGGTCTGAACCATTAAGAGGTTCCATTAATAAGAGGGATGTTGGGGTATAACTTCATATGAGTATAAAGTTAGTATATGCTCCATTCAGTTTCATTCAGCATCTCTCAGTCTCTTAACCATTCAGCACTTAACTGAACCATTCAGAGGCTATTTTTTTCTGAAATAAACGCTCTGAATGCTGAATGCTGAATGGTTAAGCACTGAACTGAATCATTAAGAGGTAAACAAACAGCCCCTTAGTCTCCTATTTAACTTTGATATGTATACGATTTTGATCACAAAATTTTTTTTTTTTCAATTTGAAGTTCGGTGATTTATTCAACTTGCAATTTTGACGATTTTACTTCACTACATATTTACTAATTTTAACACTTCGGCTTTAAGTTATTATTTTAACACAAACTTTAACACCTCGGCTTTGAATTATCATTTTCATGACCTCTATGTTTGAATATATATCATGTCTTTAAACACATGACTTAGGTAGTTTCATTGTACCAAATTATGCAATTCCAACTGTTTAACATCACATCATCATTGGTAGAGTTGAATTACACCAAATTATGTGAATGTAAGTATTTTAAAGACCGATTGACACACAACAAAACTAGTGAAGTATTAAACAATAATGAAGAGTTTCATCATCAACAACCCTTACAGAAAGATGTTAAATGTGGTTGATCTTCATGGTAAAAATCTCAGTCCCCAAATTGCCACAAATGCCAAAGACCAAACCAACTAATGAATATTGTTTATTTATTTTTGTTAACTTGCATTCTTTGTAAATCACGGCATCATCAGCACGCTTCTTATGTAATTAAGAACCTTGTCAACGTTCACTGTCCACGCAACTGAAACTGGTTTATAGCCCGTCCATGGATTTTCTGAATTCCAGCTGTAATCACATTAAAAAGAACTCATACATCATACATAAGCGCCAAAATGGGCTATAGTCGAGTAGCAAGTTGAAACAAGTTTATGTTTTAAAAACAAGCTATGGTTAGTCGGGTTGGGCTGACATGCAAAACACTTTTTGTGTCAATTTAATAAATAACATACAGCGAAAAAAAATACTATAACAATAATAATCTTAAAAAAACTTAACTAAAAGATTGTATGCATTAAAAATAGGATTCAGAAGAACTTCATTCTTGCAATTTTGTTTATATTAACAGCCCCAATAATAAGTAAACGAGTCGAAGTTTTCACCTTTAGACAGTATAAGCAAAAAACTAGAAGTACTAGCTTATTTTGCTACTTTTCAAATGAATGATATCATTAGAGTAATTAGAATGTGTGGGTGGTTAACTAGTAACAGTTAATTTGGACTTATAAAATCGAAGTGTGATCCAAAAGTCAAACCATGGATCAAGTCAAAGAACAATTAGGAAAGTTACCTTTTCAAACCTTGGTCCATTAAAGTATGCCCTACACATAGGCCTTGTGTTTCGACCCTCACGACCCCTTTCTTGAAGGTGAAAAGATCGGGCCGAATTAGTGCCACAAAGCAAACAGGGTCATGAAGAAAAATTCCTGAAAAATTAGTTAAACAATATCAGCCAGCCTCTATGTTATACCTTTTCATTTACATTATATGAAGGGTGTCGATCAAGCTACAGGTTAAAGACGTAGGAAATAGCAAACTGCCAAAAAAAAAAAACTTTAAACTGTTTCTTAAGTTAAAAAACAACGTTAAATTATGTGTATAGGAATCAACTTACAATTTATTACTGATTTTAGCAACCAACCTCATATTAGCTGAATTAACTTGTAAATTGTTATATGGCATTAGATGATGCCATGTCAGTTGCCGCATCAGATGCCACATACACAATATAATGTTTATTTTAATAAGTTAAACTACAAATCCACAAGTTTGAAAAAAATGTTATTTTAGTAACATTTAAACAGATTATTATGTTAATATGTCACATATGCAACCTTTTTAGAATTAGTAAAAAGCAACAAATTATAACTTGGTTGCTAAAATAAAACATCAAATGTAAGTTGGTTTCTATTTTGTGCATAATTTAAAGTTGGTTGCAAAAATCACAAAAACGTAGAGAATATTTCTACTTTTAGCAGTACTTAGCCTCACAGAAAATGGATTACCATAAACACTATCAGATTTCACATGCCAATCGCGGTAGAATTTACTACTATTCCACAAAAACTGAGCATGCCTCCCCTTAGATTGCTTAAGTTCATCAAGATCCTCATCTGAAGCCACAAATGTTGGTCAACCACTTTAATTAAAAAAATGGGCATTTACTAAATCTATATTAAAATCGTAAGTAAAAGAGATGAAACAAACCTGACATTTTTAGTTGTGTTGTGATGTTTATCCCAACAACATCTATATTTGCACCAGAAGTGAATACAATGTCTGCTGCTTCAGGGTCCCCATATATCTGTAATTGCATAAAAGATGTTAACATTTTGTCTTGTAATTGCGCACAAAACCTAACTCTCTGTTTGACTCCTAAGAATAAGAATGAAAAAACATAGTTTTAAAGAATGGTTTTATATACGTTTGCTTCGGCTGCTGGATTAATGTTTCCAAGTGCAAAGAAAGCCCCACCAAGTATGACCACTCTTTTAACCTTTGTTACAAAAGAAGAGTCCCTTTTAATTGCCTACATTAAGATAAGAACCGATTAGCATTATAGATAGTGACACAAGATAATAATGAAGAGAAATTTGTCCAATGTAAAGGTAATTTCAACCCATTTACTTATGGACGAAAGCCACCTAAGTGTATTTTTGATGAATTTAACCTTCTAAAACATTTTTGCTTAACTATAAGGATAATTTGTTAGCGGGGCAAGTTCTGATGCTGATTTCTCTATAGTGCAAGTTTAGAACAACAAGTGCTATGCTTAATACTTTTTTAACTATGTCATTATAAAAAGTTTGCAACTTACCAAAGCTAAATTTGTTAGCGGACCAAGTGCAAGTATAGATACTTCACCGGGATATTGTGAAACTTTATCAACTAAAAATTCAGCTGCTGATTTCTCAACTTTCTTCGATTTGGGGGAGGGTAGATTTAAGTTTCCTAACCCATCTGATCCATGAATGAAATCTTGAATCTCTGGCGCTCCTCCCTGACACAATTAAAAATGTAAAGACTTTTTTGTAACTATCTTTAGCCAAAAAGGGAAAACAAAATTATAAGAAAACACAACTACATGGTGTGTACCTTTAGTGGTTCTGCACTTCCCTCGGCAACAGGAACACTAGGACATCCTGCAATCTCACACTATCCTTTTGCACATGAAAACGGGTAATGATCATGTAAACGTCCAAAAATGTCTGAAAACCTAAAACTTATGAAATGAATATGAAATAAATGAGTACCAGAAGCAAGGCATTACGAGTCGCATCTTTTGTAGAAACATTACCAAATATTGTTGTCAACCCTAAGATCTCCAATTTTGGTGTTTGAAAAGCCATCATGATCGCCATACTATCATCTAAACATATATGAATCATGTGTTGTTATATTCAACTTGACTGCTTAAACTACAGAAACTTGTACATCAATTAACTTTATATAATACAACTTGATGTATGTCTATGCATAAGAATGATCATTAACCATAATGTTAGTAACTTGTGAGCATAGATAACAATTCAATATAATGGTCACTTGTACATTTTCGCCAATCAAAACACTTCTCGATGGTCCCAAGCTAAATAATTCTTTTCTACATCTTAAATTGGTTTGTTTTTTTAGAACGGCCGTTGTAATCAGATGAAGTGCAATGACCGAGTTCGAACCCCTACCTACCTATGTCTAGAAATGACTTATTGCTACAAATTGAAGTCCCAACAATCACTAGTTATTCAGATTTGAAGATGTAAATCGGTTCTTAGAAAATCAAAAGATCTAAAATTTCTTAAACCATACCTAACCAGATAATAAACTAATTTTGCGTCCATTCAGATTAAAATAAGATCTGACTGAATAATTGAATATCTCTAACTTTAACCACATGATATCATCTAATTCTCGAGCTTACAATCATTAATCAGTTTAAAAACACATAATATCCAATTTCACGATTCAAAACTAACTTAGATTCAACTATATACAGATAAAGGAGCTTCAATTCCCACATTTAACTTCATCAAGTACAAATATACTCAACAATAAACAATTGAAAAGTGAAATGAAAAATGTACCGATTCCAGGATCCGTATCAATGATGATTTTTTGAACATCGCTGTTCGACACACCGTTGCAATCGAACATTACTGGTGATGAATCCATGAAGTAGGTTGTTGATTGTACAGATCAAAAACAGGCAGCGAAGGAAGATGAATCGAAATGCGATTACAGGAAATATATTGTAGTTGATTCAGTTGTTATATATTATTATTATATGAAGAAAAAAGTTTTATCAAAAGGTGTAACGAAACCATAAAAGGTTATGATAACGAAATTTATAAATTATTATAATACTTTTCTTTCACTTTCATTTCTATAATTTTTTTTAATAGTGTTTGAATCACCTACGTATCATTAGTTCATCGGATTATCTCTAACGTATTTAAAATTAAGAAAACTTATTTTATGTGAAAAACCTTGACACAATCTAATCACTATTGTTGCAAATGACTTGAACACCAAAACTTTTTCATTTCATTAAAATTTTAGACACCTACTCACCTTAATACTTAGGGTTGAAGGTCATTGAATATATCAATGTTATATATCTTCTTAATTTAATGAAAAGATAAGACTAATCCATCATCCTAACTTAATTTTATAATTTATAAATAGTTAGAAAAGAAAGCAAACAAGAAAGTATTGTGTTATTATAAATAAATGGGTCACTTTTTTATTCTAATAGGTAAACAAGCAGGAAGACAGAATGTAAAATTTGTATCGCTTGTTTTTACTGCGTTTTAACGTGTCATAAATCTTGATCCACTTTAAAGATATCTCTTGACTATTAATTTCATGTTTCTTGATGTAAATACCCAGTTTTTAATACAATAATATATTAATATTGATGTACTTGTTAAAAATATACTTAGAGTGTGATCTTTTCATAGCTCGATAAGACGATAACTAGCACAAATATCACTGTGCAAAACATTATCTCATTATAATAACTAGGTTTAATACCCGTGTAGACACACAGGCTAAATAAAATAAATGATTAATTGAATAAAGAAATCACGATTAAAAATACGATGTAAAAATCAAAATTATTATAATAAAAATCAATGTCCAAAACTGTTGGGATTTAAAATCATCAGTTATTCAATATTGCGTTGCAATTAATTTTGCATTGTTTTAAAATTACTTTTGATTTTAAAATATTTGCCCCCCAATTTCCCCTCTTGTTTTTCCCACCTAAATTTACCCCCTCAAAACCTTGTTTTATTAGATAAATATTTAGTCCATGTAGTTAGACATTTTAACACGAATCTCATGTAAAGTTTTTTGCAAAACATTACCCAAGTTGAGCACGCCAGATTAAAACTCATGGTTTATAATACCAGATCTAGGAATTAATAGTTATTTTTGTGAATGTCAAAAAAAAGTTATGCTTGGATGTCTTTAGTTTGATTTCAAAATTTTCGATCCAGAGTCGGATCAGATCACATAATAAAAAGAGTCAGATCACGTCACATAACAAAAAAATAAAATCAAAATTGGCGTATGTTCCGGTTCAAGTCATGTCACATAATATAAAAAGATAAAACCAAAGCCAAGTACATGACAGAAATACATCATTTATAATATGGAATTCTAAACATGCATTTTTTTGTGGATTTATTCATTTGTAGTGAAGCTCGCCCTGTCTGCTCACAAAGTATATTGACACTCTCTATGTTCACAGCATGATAAGTGAAACAAACATACAGACAAATGATGGTGAAAAGTGAAAACCAGTGAACAATACAAACCTTAATCACCTACACAGCACGATGAACAATCCATAAAGCGTCATCCGCGGTCTCACACTTGACATGAGCAGTCCCTCAACTTCCAGCAATCTTACAAATCTCTACACACAATGACACCAATATACATTATACTATCTAAATTGAACCATTTTAACAAAAAGTGCTTATGACTTATGCGTATATTCATACCCCTGTTGTTCATGAATCGGTAGGTATTGTGGGTTAGGGGCCTCATTTTCAGGTTCTTGTAAAAGATTGGGACTCTTCTCCCTGATAAATCAGCATTCACATGTCAAGAGATAGATGGCAAAATCGCCCCGTTTGGGTCAAATGGGATTAGGTTAGATTGAAAAAATAATTTGTAGCTTTTATGGATCGTTTTGAACGACTTTCAACCAGTTTGACTTGCTTTTCTAGCTTTACTTATGAGAGAGATAAAGAATCATCCAATTCGACCCATTTGTAAATAAAGCTTCGAAGTGTCACCTTTGGTTAATAAGTGAAGCTAAACAACCAAATGAGACTTACGATTTTGAGTATATGACAAGACCAACGCCAACAATTGAAAACGATACGTAGTATGACCACTCCACCTGCAGCAAAAGACGTATGTGGTGATGGATGCAATTAGCAAAACTCATACATAATAAAAATAAATAAATAAATCAAGAGTCACTGATACTGAGTCGATCCAAGTGTTGACAGGCTCATATTTGGACAATTGGACCAACGGTCAACTACACATAGGGCAGTGGGCTAGAAATTAAAGCAAGCATAACTTTCAATGGACACGAGTAATTCGTATTAGTTTATGCTTGGTATACCTGTTGTTGGTAGAAAAAAATGCGAATGAAAACAGCCCACATATCGGCTGTGAGGAGTGACAGATTGAACAACGTGGAGCCACTTTTCTGCATAGATTTCAATAATATTACGTAATACCCAACTAATCTCATAACTTATACCATTGTTAATGCGGTTGTCTCGAGAAAAAAAAAAGAACAAACCTGTAGAATAAAAGGAGTTAAAGTGTAAAACATTAAGAATGCAGCCGTGTAACAAACAAAAGTTAGTATCTGCAGGAAAAGATAAAACAAACGAATCACGAAATGAACCATTCATCAAGTAAACATATATTGTCACATCCTTAATTAAAGAAGCCGTATATCCAGCTTACAAGTTCAGCAGACCATGTCACTGCTTCCAGACTCTTCCTCTCGAATATGACACTAGAAATTGGTTAGGGAAATGGAGATCAAAACTATTCTATTAGATGTCAGTTGTACAGTGGTAAGGGTATAAATTAGTCGGACTCATTTAAGCTCAACTCAAATCGTGCTTTTAGCAAACAAGTGTTCTTAAATAGAGGTGTTTGGCAAAATTAGTTGTAGTTGTGTCTGAACAGTGTAAAATGCCACAAATTTGTAAGGTACATGAATATTGCGCAAGGGTATTTGGGTAAATTTGCTCCCAACAAGGCGAAAGCTAAAATGGAAGTTTATTGTTTCAGGAGCAAAAGCTTAATCACTAAAAGTACTATAAGCTTCATGCAAAACATGCCCTGTATATCATAGAAAAGGATACATCTCAATCACACTAAAGAGCATTCCAAACAGACCAAGCATTGCTAATACTTCAAAACGACCATTTTTCTTTACACAAAACTCCTGCAAAATGGATTATAAAATTTAAATATGTCGAATTGGATTATGTTTTATCTCTCACGTCAAATGGATTAGGCTAAACGATTTAACTACAAAGTAATATCCAAAGCCTATTTAAATGCCTAAAATCTCATTATTAAATCATTATATTATTTTTGTAATAATACAGTTTTATAATAATCTTGATTTTCAAAAAGAATTAGTTAAGTATTTATGGGCCGGGGCTTGACACAACCTGATCTGACTTGTTTTGACATGTGCTAAATACCCTTTTTTGACCCATTACCCAAACTGCCCATTTTATCGCCCCTAACTAGATGCACATTGTCTGACCTGACCAACATTGCTCAGTGCATAGAAAACTGTCCCTCCCGTGACAAGTATATCACCCAAAAGTGGATTCGAACCACCTGAATGGCAAAAATGATCAATCTATGAATTATTTTATTAACTATGAATTATATGTTTATTTGAAATCATCACCTTCACCACCAACCCCTGCATCAGAAAGAACCACTAAACAAAGGCCTAACCCACAAAGAGCTGCGCCAAGGAGCTGCCATAGGGAATACTTTGTGCCCAAAAATATCCAAGTAAAAAAAATGGCCCATGCAACTGTCCAGCAATCTAATAACGCCACACTTGTAATTGACGTGAAGTAATATGCTGAATTAACTGCAGTCAACGGTCAAAGTAAAAAAAGTCAATATCTCCATATGAGAACCTAGAAGGCTCCCCAAGTACAAAATCACAATGAACATGAGCGTGTTAATTGTAATTACAATCAAAACAAACTATATCAGGTAGGTTATGTGCATTAAAATAGATTTTGAGCGATATTGTTCCTGTTTGACTTTTTTCCCTTATGGCTAAGTTTTTAAGCTGACCAATTCGACATGTTTAAGATAAAAAACAATCCAAATTGACCAAGAAGTAAATGGGTAGACATTTAAAAGTTTCAATTTAGTAACTTGAAAAAGTCAAAAATACGAGATGAAGAAAAGCAAACCTACAAAGATAGTTGCCTTGGACATCAAAAAATGCTAAAAGAGCATACCAATACCATGGAATCTGCAAAATTATAAAAATAAGATTATATGGTTCTTACATCATAAGACAATGATCAAACTTTAAACTTTAAAGCAATTTACTCAGAACTTAGCCAAAAGTTAACACAAGATAAGGAAACTATAAAAAAATTAGGCTTTTTGCAGGCCCACATAGATATAAATAAGTTTCTGACTAGGTGTGAAGGAAAAGGACAATACAATTAATTCATGGTGTTGGTATAACAAGATGCTTCCATTGACCACGGCCAAAGCCAAATATCCAAAAAGTCCCAGTGTAACAGGTGAATTAGCTCCTATAGAGAAAAAACAACCCATGTATATAGGTCAAAATACCATATAACCCACCAAGGAGTTCAAATCAACTGAAGAAATAGACTACACATGCACAAATAAAACAAAAGGAAAAGAACAGTTCACACCATCAAGAAAAGGGTTACGCTTTGACTTCGGATGTCAACTTGAGATTATGTTTCAACATTTTAAACTTACTAGAAGTTTAAAACTGCTTATCTGCTTTTTGTAACAAGCAACTTCAAACTGCTTATTAAAAACAGCATATTTCACTCACCACAACGCACAATCAGATAAGCTGTTGGATGAGATATTCTAGACACTTTCAAACACCATAAGCAGAAAACAAGTTGCAAAAAGCAATCCCAATATTTCACGCGACACTGTTTTTAGTTTAAATCACTACAAGTGTAAATTTGTTCAGTTTCATAACAATTTTTGGCGCCATATTACAAGAAGAAGAATACAGAAGCAGTGACAAAGACATGGCCTGCTAAACTTGTAAGGAGTCATCCTAAACACATATACAACAGTATATAGAGCCATCGTGTTTTTCTTTGCTTTCTTTCTCCTGACTTTAAACTGGTGCTCGACTATATATATTTTTTAAAGCGTGTACTGCACTACTGCCTCATAATCTAGTAATTTTCTGCCTGGATGCGATTCTTTATGTTCTACACTGTAACCCAAAATCTTTCTAATTATCTTCCCAATAACACGACTATTACACTTTAAATGATCTTAATCAAAAAGTGTTAAAAAACTAAGTGATATTCTCAATGTTATAACATTACTTAAGTCATAAAGAATATATTAAGTGTCATAATCATATTACCAGAAACATAAGTAATAATACCAATCAAGAGGATTTAGCCGACATTGATTGACTTCAATACACATTTTTTGTAATAATAACAACTGGCTAGCCTAATTGAATAACTTGACAGATTTGCAACGATGATAACCGCAAACAAGTAAATTTAGCTTGCCAGACTGCATGATATCATCACATCACTCTTTGTTTTACCATCCATTCAGTCATTGCTTATCCAACCCAAATTTGGTCAATGTTCTATGATTTACAACAAAACTTAAATTAGTTTCTCGTAATATACATTGATTGGCCTCAAACCGTACTTTATAGTCCAGATTAACTTCCCTAATTATTAACAATCGACTAAAATTGATTTAGTTAACGCTGATTAGATACATCCTAACTAATGTCAGTAATGAAATCAGTTAGTGGTTCATATATATATACACATGGGTCAACATAAAACCTAATTCAACAGTAACATCGAATGTATAACTAGTGAAATGAGTTACGAAAGGAACGATTTATTATCTGTTACCGAGATTTGCAGAGAACGATGAAGTGAAGTTGAGAAGTGCCAATATGAAAGAGACTAACTGTCCGAGTAGCAAAACGGACACCACCGTCGATCTCCGCCACCACCGGCAGATAGTCATTACAATTCCGGTGGAATTTATACTATAAATCTCTAAATCAAATCAAATCAACTGTTTATGTGGTAATGGCGGGAGATGCGTGTTCCCACTTTTCCATGTAAACAGATCACTGATTCAGATTTGCGTGGCAATGGGGCAAGCAGCTCAATTTTTCACCCTTGTGTGGTTTAAATCCAACAATGACGTCATGATTAGTGATACAATCTTATTGGTCGTTGCCTCCGTGATAAATATCTCGCATGTCTAGTGCGGGAAACGAATAAAGGTTTCAGCGAATATTTCGTGAACACTTCAGTAGGAAGTTCGTAAGTTGAGTAAATAAATGAATGCGAACAAGAAATTGTGTTCATTTAACTTTTTGTTAAGTTAAACGAATGAATATGAACACAAGTTGTGCTTGTTTGTTTATGTTTGTGGAAGTTCGATAAAATGTTCATTTGTGTTCGTAACATCAACATCCCTCAATGACCATTTAAATTTCATTTTGTATTAGAACTAGACAAACTTTCTAATTTTTATGTTTATGATAGTTATGCCAACTATCTTAAGATAATTATGTTAAGTACTTACGAATTATTTTTTTTGATGGATTTTGCTAAATCAATATTGTTAAAAATGCAAACTTAATTCTAAAATTAATATATTTTGTTTGTATTCATGAATGTTTGTTTGTATTAATTTATATACACGAGCATTTCTTTGTGTTCGTTTACATTTAGTAAGCGTTTATGAACAGTTTACGAACAAATTAATTCATTAACAAATGAACAAGGACAAGGCTCGTTCGTGTTCATTTACAACCTTAAGTTCTCATATGTTTATATCTTAACGAAATTGAAGTCAATTTTAAACTTAAGAAAGGCATGATATAGGCACTTTCAAGTTTCACTACATCAACAACGTATATATTTGCATGCTCTTCTCTCCATCTTCCCCTCTCTATAAGTCTATAAGCTCAACTATCATTTCACCTTTCATACTTTCGTCCGCTTTACCTTTTTTTTTCTTTTTGTATCGACTAAAGTGTAATCAGTTAAATTTTCAGTAATAAAAGTATGTTCTAAACGTTGAGCAAAAGATATGTTTCTGTCGAAACAAAAATCCACTCTTGATGGATGAAAATGATGCCTCGGTAGAGTCACTAGAAAAGCATAGAAAAAAACACATAACAACACCACAAATGAACTAGTACCACAAAGAAACTAAGGGTTTGTTCTTGACCAAGTTCTGACATAAGAATAAATGCTTAGGATACTAGCCAGGAGCGTCCACATTAAACACTTAAGTACGAATAAGAGTGTGTCATGTTATTTATCTGTTTCAACTCTTCTCTAACTCTTAGGAGGAAAACACCTCAAAATTAAACCCTTAAACTCTTTGCCAAATAAAATTAGTTGCATTAGTTACATTTAATACATACACACATACACAAGTTAAATGACGAGGTGCCCAACTTGTCAATATCCTCGTGAAATCGTGGGTGCTCTGCTTCACGAATTTTTTTATAAATAAAGTTTTATAGACAAAGGATGTGTTTCTCCATAAAAGTTGACAACTGAGGTACTCGCCCATGTCATGAGAAAGACAAGCACACACTTAGCAAATTGCAACTTTTATGAAAAAACACTTCTTTTATCCATAAAACTTTTCAAAAGACACAACTTATAAAAAAATTCCCATGCTTACTAATGCTAATGTAGGATCAGTTACTTCCGAATAGGCTATTAATTTTTCATTTATATTTTTCTAACACAAATAAAATTAATTTTTAATTTATATTTTTCAACACAAATAATCATTTTTATGTTATTAAACGTTACAAACACATGACACCTCACTTCCAAGTTCCATCCCATCAACAAACTAACAAAGTAGTAGATATTTTACATTCTTCATTTCAAAACCAAATTTCCTCAATTACCCTCCATCTCCACCTTTCCCACCTCCCA
The DNA here is from genome assembly GCA_030867185.1 of Tagetes erecta. NCBI lineage: Eukaryota > Viridiplantae > Streptophyta > Magnoliopsida > Asterales > Asteraceae > Tagetes > Tagetes erecta. The sequence goes on along the minus strand of CM061489.1, from coordinate 652,113 downwards.
CCACAACCCCATTTTCGTCATTTCACCTCTCACACTTTCATCTTTCTACTCTTCCCTCCTTATTTCCTCAATCATTGAATTTCACCATAAAAACACACACCTGCAACAAATCATCAAATCAAAATTGAACTCAATCATGAGAACAAGCAATCACCTCATCGGTTTATTAAACTTCATCACCTTCCTATTATCAATCCCAATTCTCGGCGGCGGAATATGGCTAACAACGCGCTCAAACAATAACACTGATTGCATCACCTTCCTCCAATGGCCATTAATCGTGATCGGAGTTGCTATTATGGTCATCTCACTCGCCGGTTTCGCCGGCGCGTGTTACCGGAACACGTTCCTCATGTACGTGTACTTATGGGCAATGTTTTTCATAATTGTTGTGCTTTTAGGGTTTGTTATATTTGCTTATGTTGTTACTGATAAAGGGTCGGGTCGACCCGTGTTGAACCGTGGGTATGAGGATTATTATTTAGGGGATTATTCAGGTTGGTTGAAGGATCGGGTTGTGAGTGTTGAGTATTGGAGGAAGATAAGTTCGTGTGTGCGTGATTCGGGTGTTTGTCGAAAGACGGGTCGGGTTGCTGGTCAGTTTTCGGAATCGGCTGATGTTTATTATCGACGCAAGCTTAATCCTATTGAGGTTAGTGACTTTTTATGTACTTTATGGTTACATGGTTTATGTCATGATTTTAGTTATTTAGCAAGTTAACGGGTTGACCACATGATATTAATCAGGCTAATGCATGAGATGTAAATTAAAGTCGACATATATAATAGAAACATGTTAATTAAACCAAACCACGCCAGAATCATGAATAGTTTACAAAGTTATTGTTTGCTTATTCTAGTACTCCGTATCTTTTTTAACGACTTTTATTACAAGAAAAATTATTACTTTGGAGCAGAGCCATTTTAACATGTTAAGAATTTCAATCGAACTATAAAAATAAGTTATTTTCTAAAATAAAATACAAATATTTTCTTTTGAGTTTTAAACCGGCAACAATAAAGTAAAATATTAAAGTTTATTTGTTCTCATATATTCTAAACATTATATTTATAAAAGTATTATTTGTTCACATAAATTAGTGTGTTCATGTCTTCATCATGATTTTTATTTAAAGGACATTATTTTGTGTTTATAAGTATGTGCATGTATTTTGAAATGACCATTTATAATTAAGCAATTACCATTTAAAATTTTATATTATTATAGTATGGTAATAACTAATACGTCGTGCTATATATAATGTCACGGTGTTATATATCATTTTGTTTATTTAAATAAGTAAGTGTTTGACACATGTAAGTTGCAAAGAGATTTGACCTTTTGTTTGTTACGTGTAAACATTTGAATCAAAAGATAACTACTAAAAAGTGTTTAACATAAGTAGAATTTTTATATTATTTTTTTAACGGCGAAGTGGATAAGTGTTGGAAGTGTTAGTTATCGAAATTGTAAGTTGCAAAGAGATTTGACCAATCTTTTTTGTCATTTTTATGATACTTGAATATATGAATGAAAAAGGTGACAACAGAGATATGTAGACATATTAAAATTATTTAATTAATTTCTTGATTGGTTATTGAAATTGTTTATTTATTTTTAATAATAAGTTTGGTATAATTAATTTTTATTTAAAACAACTTACAAACGTAAATACATAACTAGTAAAATTAAATTTCGCTTGTATTGTAACGAATTATCTAAAAACGACTTGCAAACAAATAAGATTGGTGCTTGGCTTATTAAACAACTTATAAATGTGCATATGTAGTAAAAATGTCACTTATATCATATATCTAAAGCAACTTACAAACGTTTAAGTTTGGTACTTTGGTATATTTAAACAACTTACAAACAAAATATTTTGGCATGTTTATGTGTAAAAAAAACAAAATGACAAGATAAATGAAGTGTTGAAGTTAGGAGTTGTTAGAAATTTAGAATTAAATATGTGAGTTGGGAGTACAAACAAAACACTTTGGTGTATTGCTTTTATAAATAAAACAACTTAAATCTCTGCTAAATAGTAAATATATATACTATAATAACAAGATAAACGCTTTTAATAACCTGCCCACACAAACAATTCAAAACAATTATTTAGTTATTTAAACCCAACAAGTTTTTGAATTGTATTTGTTTATACTTTTCAAGATATCACAAATCTCAACTGCTTCCTTTCTACTTCATTCTGCATTTACTCTCCTGACCACCTTTCTCCCACTTTAAAGCCACATATCATGTACAACTTGCTTATTTTGCTTTTGTTACACTTTAACTTATCAAACTTGGTGGCCAAAGTTACATCTTGATGGTAAGATGTCTCTCCTCTATGGTTCTATCTGATAGATCGCGAGTTCAAATGTTGCGGTAATAACATTTTTAATCACATAAACAAAATTACTAACAGTCACGAAAAACAACTTTTTGGACTCAATAATATCATCTACAGTTAACTAGATAAAAATAATAGAATGTGATAACACTTGTTCAATATGGTTGCTTTTAGAGATTTTTCATGATTTTAATCTAGACCTATCGGTATATAGTGTCTCATTGTAGCCTAGCAATAAAGATTTTAGGGGTCACCAAATGATATCATTTTGATTACAATTATGATAGGGATGATGTTGAATTATTTGCTTTATTGAGTAGGTCCCATAAGTAAATACGTCATTTAAGCACCATAACTTATATTTTCCTAGAAAACGTCACGAAATGTAATGTTTAATTTTATAATTATTACAGTCAGGATGTTGCAAGCCCCCAACAGAATGTGGGTTTGTGTATGTGAACGAGACAACATGGAACCCGATCAATTCTGCATTAACTGTTAGCAACTTCGACTGTAACCGTTGGAGTAATGACCAAGAACAACTATGTTACAACTGTAACTCTTGTAAGGCCGGTGTGCTCGCTAGTTTAAGGAAGAGTTGGAGAAAGGTGTCGGTCATCAACATCGTAGTTCTAATCCTTCTAGTAATTGCTTATGTTGTTGCCTGTGCGGCTTTTAGAAATAATAGGAGGATGGATAACGATGAACCGTATGGAGAGACCCGCATGGAGAAAGCCCGACCTAGTTGGATACAGTTTTAGCCGTTATCAAAACAGGGTAATCAAACGGTTCATTTTGCTTAGATTTGGTCTTAGTTGGTTTCAGGTTGAAACTCGCATGTATGATTTGCAAATTTCCTTGTATGGTTTCATGTTTGTCTAGAGCTGGTATATGACTTGCAAATTTCTTTGTAGTGTTTCTGAGTTTGTCTAGAGCTTTTGGAAATGTATCAACCAGATCATGAACAAGTAATATGATTAATAAGCAACGATAGTATTCAACATGACAACGTATTCGGTCATGCCGAGAATTGTTGCCAAACACAACAAAAGATAAGAATTTGCTTTATTTCTGTATATGCTAAAACAAAGAGGAATGAATTTCAAATGGAAAACCAGGAATTAATAGCCCCAGTAATCATTTCGGATTTCATCATCGAATTTCTTCTTCAATTCTGGGTGCTTCTCAAAGTACTCATCAGCAGTCATGGTGCTAAGCTTTTTCTGTTATAACAAAACCATAAATTTCATAAACACAGACAAATTCAAAGGGAACAATAGTGACAGGTTGCACCAAGAACCAGCCTCTTCGCCTGTTCGACTCAGATTTCAACTGGGCGGTTATGTTAAACATAGAGGGTCGATGGCCAGAAGTCTAATGTTCTCCTAGTACTTACGATGTCATAAATTTATTTTTCAAAACATGATTTAGGCTATTTAGCGGAAAGGGTGATGACTAGGAGGCATATTTTGGCCCCTATAACAAAAATTAGTTTGATTTTGGATGCGTTTTTATCTCAAATCGAGTTGATGAAAATTTTCCTAAACAAATAACAAGCGGAACGGGTTAAAAACTGATTGTGTTTTTACCTCAAAACAAGTCGACAAAGATTTTACCTAAACAAAGAACTAGCCAAACCAGTTCTAAAAGCAGAGTATCATGGTTACCTTGAGTTCTTGGACTTCAGCAATTTCTTTCTCTAATCTTTCAGATTCCTTTAAAGATTTCTGTTCAGCCTCTTTCAGTTCCACCAACTGTCATTTCAAGGTTACAAAATTGAAAAGGGTAATTAAAAACCCACAACCACTAACTGACAAGTAACATTAATCTTTATTTTTCTTGTGCATTTTAATCTAATATGCTTGTATGGATAACTTGTTTCATTACAAGTCCGCCAGAACAATTTGGTCATTTCTTTTATCAACATAACATTAGTTTCATCCATAAGTAGTAAACAGAAAGCAAGAAACACATATAAGTATTAATTTTTGAAAAGGGTAATTAAAAACCCACAACCACTAACTGACTCATAACATTAATCTTTATTTTTCTTGTGCATTTTAATCTAATATGCTTCTATGGATAACTTGTTTCATTACAAGTCCGCCAGAACAATTTGGCCATTTCTTTTATCAACATACCAGAAAGCAAGAAAAAACGTATAAGTATTAGTTTTTTGGGTCATATACAATTTCTTACCAATGCATCAAACTTGGGTTTGTACTCCGGAGTCGTCTTATCAACAAACTTGGGAATTTCAACACCTGTATAAGAAAAGGGTCATGAATGTTATTTTTAGATATGAGATAGATTTAAAATCAGAAATACATTAACTCTCATCTGCTACCAAATATATAAATACGTTGTGCCATTTTATACATATACTGCTCATCATAGCATATAGCTTGTCTCACAAAACTGTATTAATATCAAAAACCAATCTCAATCCTCATAGTTGAAGCAATAGGTACAAGTATTTATATAGTTCTTGCAATTCTCTACTTAAAACTGCTTCAATATTAAACACCCATATATGGATAACTGCCTATCAGAAAATGTCTTTTGAAGTTTTGAGTTTACAATACTTGCATCCAAAGATATGAGTAATCCATAGAGACCCATTTTATCCTTTCTGAAGTTCCTATTTATTCTACATAACATACAGACACATATAGTTCACATTTTAAGAGACAAACCCTTAACCCTTATGCCATGCACATAGATCTATGTTTCATAGACCAGTACCTACAGCGATAATACTTTTTTCCTGCAACTCTTGTAAGGAGAAAAATAACGGAAAATAAACTGCAAATACGGATCTAAAACACCTAAAAGCCAAACTATGTTTAAATTTCATTTCTTCACCATTGGTGCTAGTAATAATTCTAAAAGCTTTTTGCCATTAAATATATATAATAAAAAAGTCACTTAATTACAAGATCTATCATCACCAGCAGGCCCTCGAGCCCATGATACCTAAATGCACATTTTTGTTGTTAAATATACAGAAACGAGCAAAACTGCAATTAGGGTGCTAAATCCTGATTTCGTCATGAGACGAAATTTATACAATTATGATATTCTGGTTAAGATAAGACATACCAAAGAACTCAACTATGTTATTTATGAGTTTAACTTTTGCCTAATTCTGAAACATGGTGTATGGAAAAGAGTATGCATGTTCAATTTTGAGCAGAGAAAGACATACTTTCATAATATTCTTTGTAAGAATCAACGATCCTAGAGCCAAGCCCTTTTCTGTAGTACTCCCAGTCAATAGGTTCTGGTTCCTGCATTATCCAATGAAAAAAGATCAATCGGGTTGATATATAATGATGCCAGTCACAAAGATAACACTTGCTTCATATACGGATTGTATGAAAAAATAAAATGGCTAGCTCCAGAACTGCATCAAGGTATCACTGATCAAGCCAAACTTTTTGTCTTATCCAGATAAACACATAAAACCGCCCCGAATAACATCATCTCGATAAATGTTTTCAATCCATAAAAACCCTTACTGTCTAACATTTTAACCAAACATGAATCATCACTCAACACACACACTAACATCAATCGATTTCAGCAGTCCAAGGAAACAACATCACAAGCTCTAGAACAGTAGAACATACAAATTCTTCGTCTTATGCTAAAAAATTAGATGATCATTTCATTACACGCTATAAATTAACAAAGTATAGATCGTAAGTCATAACATGTGTAGACCAGATGTAACTCACTAAAATATCATTTCAGTATGACAGTATCTAACCAAAATCAATCATTTTCAATTCACGGAGACCCTAACTACCGAATCCAAAACTATTTCAATTTAAGTCGTCCAATGCAACAACATCTGCAGCTCTAGAACATAGAAATTCGTCTTATGCACAAATACATCACAATCTCATTACTATTTACAAACGAACAATGTATAGATCGTATACAAAACATCATTTCCGCATAAAACCTAACACGAACGTTTAACAAACACTAACTACCGGATCAATTGCAGATCCGTATTACTCATCAACATATTATGATACTAAGATCGACAAATTCGATACGTGAAAAGAAATATACATTGAATTAGATAAAACTGAGCGATTGATATGAATACCTGACTGAATTTGGTCTGAAGAGTTGAGTTGACCTCCTCAAAAGCTCGACGGAGTGAAGAAAACTCCTTACGAGCTTCGTCGGTGACGATCATCTTGGCCATTCCATCCCAATCGATTGATTTTGATGCCTTGAATGCAACATCAGCCACTTTTTTCCCTACGCCGCTCATTTTGTTTGGATCAATGAACGAACGAATGAATGAATAGCTGCTTCCAAGTACGCAACTCAGTCTGCGGATGAGTGTTTTGAACTAGGGTTTCAAAATGATTATTGGTACGGTAAAATGATAAAAAAGCAAATTTGCTTTTTACCATTTAACTTACTTGGATGAAATAATCTTTGATATCGTGCAAAATCATCAACGTCCGCGGTTTATCTATATTAATTCATTCACCATATCATGTTAGTTTTTACTGACTTTCACGATTTTTCACAATCATTTATCAAACATATTAAAAACAAAATCAAAACACAAAAGGCTCACCGATCCTTCTCATAAACCACCATGTGGTAAAGGTAGCACAACAAAAACCACCACCACCTCATCATCGCCTTTAGGTAGGGCCTCCCACAAATGCTATGTGAAGGGAACGCTGGAGTCAGTCTAGTGGTATTAATTTGTATGAGATATTGAATGCTACATACACCACCAATCTTTAAAGTCATCAACATTGTTCATTCATCGTTGTCTTACTCCCTTAGTCCCTTTAAGGAGGCTAGTCGTCATTTGTCATTTTTATCGATGTCTTATTGAACATGAAATATAGATAAAAGTTAATGTCACCTAGAGGTTTGAATGTGATGTTTACCTATTGGTATTAAACGGAGCTATCAAAACACTTGTCGAATTAATTTAAAAATATGATGTATAATATGTTTTATTGTTTCTCGTTAATGAAATAAATTAAAATCTATCATTCCGCATCCCTAGTATGGCTTTTACATCATCGTCGATGTCTAAGTATCTATGCATCTAAGTGCCACTTTCCATTCCCTAGCAACTGCCCTTTTCGTGAATCTTCTTCGCTCACATTTCCATGCCACCAATTGCCCTCCTCATCCATACATTTATCTCGTATAAACGTATGAATTTCATGTCTCAAATTCAAAACTCTACCAAACCTCACTTTCCCGATTAACAGTGATAACCTTTTAGAACAAAGCGATGGAGACGGCACAACCACATCCTAGTTCTGATACCGATTTCTTCACCCATGTATGTTTTTATCCCTCTATTTTAACAGCCACCTTTTGAAAAGTTTTATATTACTAACAACATAAAAAATGCATGTCTAGAAACCTTTTATATATTTACAATTATTTATTTTAAATATCTTTCATGTTAAAAATCAAGTTTTAAAGAATACATCATGTATATATATGATGGTTATGAATTTTTGCCTAAAAATATAAGAAATGATATTTAACCACATAAAAACAAGATCAAACAAACTCCCGTTAAACTCATTCTTATAAAATTATAACTATATCATGAAAATCTACTTATGCCTTTACATTCATGTAATTGTATATCCTACAATAAAAATATTATTTAAAAATAAATGTTACAAAACAAAATGTAAAAAGTTCTGCTAACACACACAAATTCAATATCACATAACATTTCATTTCATTTCATCACTCATTCATTTGCTTAAGATCTCAATCAATCAGGCAACATCATTCTAGAAATAATCGTTTTATGAAGTCAATCAATCAATCAACGGATCAAATCCAAATTCACAGCTAAATCATTCATTTCTATTTGATCACAAAACCAGTCAACATCAACAACAACAATCATCAGGTTTAATCTCTTCATTCCATCAGATTCATACACCGTTCAGTATTTCAATTTCAATTCTTATTATTCAGCCTTATGAACTCATCATCATCATCGAATTCGAATTACGGTTTTCGAAACTCGAATGAATCAAATCACATCCTAGGGTTTAATTCGCCTCCATTAGCGTCAGGTTTAGGTTCAAATGTTGTACGGCCACGCCTTATGAAGATGAGAAGACACAGTGGTAATAACCCTAGGTCTACTCCTGTTTCCGGTAGCCGCCCTAGTTCAAATGTTGACTCTGGTCTAGGGTTTAATCCGTTCCGCACTTCATCCGAATCGGTTTTCGGTCATGCGAGTTCTGGTAATGTTCCAAACCAGATGTTTTCATTTGCAGCTGGTAATTTGGGTGTTTCTAGTGGTATTGTTGATGATTTAGGGAAATTGAAAATTGATAGCGATAAGAGTTGTTCCAATGCTATTGGTGGTAATGCTGCATTTCAGTTTAAAGCGTTTGGAAACGAGAATAGGAGTGGTTTTAGTCAATCCTTGGCCGATCAACCACTTAAGGAAGTTGAGAAATTGAACATTGGGGGTTCGGGTAGTTTGGGGGATGTTGGAAGTATGAAGAATGTTCAAGATGAGAATCCGTTCAAGGGCTGGTTTAATACATTTGGTAGCAAACCGGAGGCCGAATTGCAGCACGAAATGCACAAATTGAACCTTGACAACCACGGAAATGTTGGGGATGGTAGTAATAATTTTAAAAGCTTTGTGTTTGGGAGGTCAGAGCCTATGAATCATGGTAAGCAGGGTAATGAAGAAAATGTTAGAGCTGATGTAATATCAGATAGGGTTAGGGAGATGAAATTAAGCGGTGATAAAGATGATAATTTGAAAAATTTTGTATTTGGATCGAATAGTAAGCATAATGAAGAGCATATGAAGGCTGATTTTATATCAGATAGGATGCGGGAATTGAAAGTAGGAGCAGGTGGAGAGAACATTGTATTTGGTCAAAATGCTGAACCAAAGGTATATGAATCCTCAACATCTAGCAATTTCCAAGCATTTGGTAATGCTCATTTTACAAGTAGACCAGAAAAGAATGTTGAGTTTACGTTTTCTAGCAAATTGGATAATTCACGAGCTCCTAATGTAGAATTTAAAACACCTAATGCAAAGGGAGGGTTGTTTTCTAGTGCAAAAAGCATACCCGAAGCTAGGCTAAAGAATAAGAAAGGAAAAGTTAGAAAGCCTGTGATTAGTCAACCGCAGCCTAAACAAGATTTTGTGTTTGGTCAAAGTTCAGTTCAGATTTCTGAGAGTTTTGAAGCTTACTCACCAATGGATGTTTCTCCATATCAAGAAACATTGGCTGATAATTATTCCAGAGGAACTTCTGTGACATCAGATGATGCTACGTCCCAAATAAATGACCAAAATAGCGTGTCAAGTGAATCACATTTGATTAATGCAAATATGACAACAGATGAAGATTTAATTACTGCTACACAACAGTTAAATGTTAATGATGGTGATTTAAAATGTGAAGTTTCTGAGGCAGAAACATTTAAATCTGCAATGGAAAATGTGGATTTTAGTACCGATACTTTTGCTACAGCACTGGATTCTGAATTGAGCTCCACTGCAACTTCTGGAAATCAAGAAAAATCGGGCACTCGGTTATTTGAGTTCGGTTCAAAATTAGAGAATATAAGCAAGGAGAATTTCACCTTTGCTGCTTCTACATCGGGTCAAAGTCAAATGTCACCAGAGACACGTAAGCATAAAAAGAAACATAGGTTGAAGACCAGTTCAGAGTCTTACAGTTCAGCCTCTGATACAATAAACACATATGCATCAACTTCTTCTATTTTGTCTCCTAGGAACACCCAAAAAGCTGACATGTCTGCATTTTCAAGTAAAAATAAGGATACTTTTAAACCTGTAAATGATCAAGATTCGAAGCATGAAACTATAGCAACTGCATCAGTCAGCATTGCAGCTGAGGAGGTCTGCGAGAAATGGCGATTGAGGTGTTAGATTCTTTCTTTTTTCGCTTGGCGGGCAAAGTTTTTTCTTTTATGGCGATAGTACTTAATATGTGTTATTAGTTAGTTAACCAGGCGTGGCAAATTCTACCCGATTAATAATAGTTTGGTTGATTAAGGTTATGTTTTTTTTAACCGAATCAACTTATCAAAATAATATAGGCTGGTAATTGCATAGAAAGGTAGTGACTTTGGCCAGATTTCTATTTGGGATAACACACCTTATTTGCACTAACAAAAAAAGGCTTAAACGTTTTTATTCTTTATCTTAAAAAAAGTTGATTTCGGGTGATCTGAGTTATCTAGTCAAAATGATGACTAGACAAGTTAACTTTTTCTCCCCTTGAAATGAGGCCTATAAATGGTTAACTTAGAAGATCCGCTTACATGAAAACTTTTTCTAAAGATTGAGCCTTTTTGTGGCCGCACACAAACTGTGTCTCCAAATAGAAACCCAACAAATGTTCTTTACCTTTCTATACAATTTGCCCTTATTGTAATAATATACTTTTCGTAACCATATGTTATACTTTAATAATCCACAAAAATTTAAGAAATTTAACCCTGATCTGTTTCCTAACTCAGGGGAAACCAAGCTTATGGTAACGGGGATCTTGCTAAAGCAGAGGATTATTACACGCAAGGGTTAAACTCAGTTTCTCAAACTGAGAAATCTAAAGGTTGCCTTAGGGCTTTGATGCTATGCTATAGCAACCGTGCAGCAACTAGGATTTCTCTTGGAAGGATGAAAGATGCATTAAAAGATTGTCTGATGGCTGCAGCAATTGATCCTAATTTTCTTAAGGTTCAAGTTCGTGCTGCACAGTAAGGGCCACTTTTGATACACTTATATAGGTTTAATTGATTTGCAGAGTAATTTGGTTAGATCTTTTTGTTTGAAAATGCATGCTGCTTAATTAATCAACTTGTTGGTTACTAGAGTACTGTGGAAAGTTAAAGACTCCATCTGTTAAATAAATTGATGTGGAAAAATGGTCAGATCGATGGGTTGGCTAATAGGTCAAAACACGAAAGGGGGTTGATTTGACCTCGAAACACTTTTTCTTTGAATTTTTTACTGTATTTAGGCAACGTTTTTTTTACCTTTTTTTTAAGTAATTTATTATTTTTGTTTATTTATATGACCCAATTGGAGAGAAAACCTAACCCACATATTTCCTTTCAAAATTGTCACCTCTTGTCTCTTGAGTCTTGATACATGTGTCGTTCCAAAAATTAAATAAAAGAGGGTTTGTTTGAGGCTTGAGAGAGGACAGAGTAAGGTTTGCCCTCATCTCACCCTCCATGACCCAATGCTATGCGAGTATGCGCACCCTCATAATCCTCATATACATATGCATGTAATATTTAGCACAGACATGCATTTCTGCGCGTATACATGCACATATGGACATATACATATCTGTATGTGCGCGTCCATTAACCCTCATGATATGTGGGATGCATTCTGCTTGACTAGTCAATGAGGTCACTGCATGGTGCTCGTTCTGATTGGTGCACATTCTGGGATATGGCGCTATGGGATTGGCCCATAATGAGTTGCTAGCTAGCTGCTAGCACCTAGTTGGATTTGGGTATCCAGTTTATTAATATCCTTTTCAGTAATAGCTTTTACCGTTTTTTAATAATCATCTTATGTTTTTTTTGTATATCAGTTGAATAAACAATAATCTTGTATATATTCAGTTGCTATCTTGCTATTGGAGAAGTTGAAAATGCAACTCTTCAGTATATGAAATGCTTGCAGTCAGGGAGAGATATCTGTGTGGACAGAAAGTTGTTAGTAGACGCCTCTGAGGGTTTAGAGAAGGCACAGGTATATCATGTTTTTAATCTTTGTATTGTATTTAGTATTTACTATTCATAACTAAAAATTTCACCTGGCTACACACATAATTTATACGCTGCTTCTTTTTATATATTTTATTTTTCTTAAATAAAGTTTTGTTTTTTTTTAGAAAGTGACACGATGCCTTAAGCAATATACCGAACTTCCACGAAGAACACCAGAAGAACTGGAATGTGCTTTGAAAGTTATCGATGAAGCTTTGCAGATAAGCAGTTACTCAGAGCAATTGCTTCAGATGAAAGCAGATACCCTACTCATGGTTTGTATTACAGTTGACACATAAAGTGTTTGTGTACTGGCTAATAATATCTAATGTGTCCTTTAAGGGCAAAATAAAGTAGTTACAAACAAAAATAACGATTAATAACTAGTTGAGGTGGCAAGTTCAAGTCATTTACTCAAATAATAAAAAAATAGTTAAAAGAATAATGGATTGAGAGCATTTTTCTAATTATACAACCTCCTAATTTGATGTATTTAAAGATGTAGAATATTAATATTATAGCATTGTTTAGTAAAAGACAACAAAATGGTATTCTTTAGTAAAAGACAACAAAATGGACCAAAATGTATTTTGTGGTCAGCCCAACTCATTTCCTACACGTTCTAATAAATGGTTTTTTTACACATTACCCAACCGACCTATCTTGTCATCTCTACTAATCGGTGAAACGAATATATGGGTTGATAGCAGATCAATTAAATGAGATGTTTCATTTCTTGGGACCACCAGATTAGGGAAGTAATTTGACTTTATAATTTTTGTTAAGTATTGTTGACACTTAGGTCTGAATTCGGTAATCATATGTTTGGTTTTGCAGTTACAACGATATGAACAAATTATTCAGATGTGTGAGCAGACTCTGAGTTTTGCTGGGCCAGACTCATGGAGAGTAAACCTGATTATTAAATCCTATTTTTATTTAGGAAGGCTTGAGGAAGCTCAAGAATTTATTAAAAAACAAGAGAGTTCTGGGCATATTGCTGAAAGGTATCCTTTTTAAAAAATAAACATTTTGTTAGAGGTGGTACTTTCAAATAAATTTTAATCCTCAATCTGCTCAAATAAATATTTAGCTAGAAAAGGGAACATGCCAAATGGAAGGGGTCAAACAGGTTGAAATCACATGAAATGGATTTCTAAATGCACACAGCCTCCTATAGTCTCTTTGTTTAGAGATTCATATTATTATTGTAACAGTTTTGTTTTGGTAGTCATATTTAATGAATCAGTCAATTGTTAAGACATAGTCGCAGAAACAACCCAAACTAACCCAACCAATTTTGACTCGCACTAAAATTGACCACCACCTGTGTTGACCTGTTATCCCACCCGCCTGCCCCACCCAAATCATCATGCAACTTAGTCATTTTGTAAAACTCTTTAAATCTTTTTCTTCATGTGTTTCCGTATTTTGGTGGACTGAGCTAACAATATGAAACTTAACATATTTGTCTTATTAATTTCCAGGTTAGAAAGCATGAGCTTGGAGTCAATGATACCTTTAGCTGACACAATATGTGAGCTTTTATCTCGCAAGGTATGGAAACAGTGACATTTTTACTTATTTCTTAAAGGTTGACAAAGTCCTGTGATTTTATGTTAGTTTAAATGATTAGTTTACCCCCATGAGATTTGACATAACATAATCTAACTATTTTTTTGTAGGCAGCAGGCAATGAAGCATATAAATCTGGAAGGTATTCAGAAGCAGTTGAAAATTACACTTCAGCCCTTTCATGCAGTGTTGAATCACGCCCTTTTGCAGCTATATGTTTTTGCAACCGCGCTGCAGCATACAGGGCTTTGGACCAAATTTCAGACGCCATTGCAGATTGCAGCTTAGCTATCGCTCTTGATCCAAGCTATCTCAAGGTTTGCTAACTTGCACCCTGCAGTGATTATTATAGCCTTGAACTTTATTCAACAAATCAGGGGTATGTATGACTTACGAGTGAAGAAGATACAGTTTTTTGTCAAGATTGCTCTTCTCACTAATTAAACAGGAATTGGCATATACTTTGACCATCACAAAAAAAATCAATTTTTTTACTTGGCATGCTTAATACAAAAAATTGACTGATAATTCCAATGCGTATGGCCAAATGGTAATCTACTAGAAATTGGCGCCTCAGCAATCAAGGTGATAGCATGAGCAGGGTGCGAAGGTTAGGTGTTGGGGGCCACAATGGGTATTGGTCAGATCTCAAACTTCTTGATCAAGTTGACATGAAACATTTACTTTTTTCCCCAAGAAGTTAGTTTTTTCTTTATAAATAATTTGTTTGTCAAATATGATTGTGGAAGTCATATTCTGAATAAAATGATATAGGATGTTTCAATCATTTAAACTTAAAAGTACATGTTCGTTGACATTCTATATGTTCAGTTTTTAATCTTACTCATTAGACAGAACATAACCTGATTGCATGACTTTTTGAAAAGAAAGGGTGGACTATTGATTACTTGATCAATAGCTCTATAATGCCCCTTGATAAGGACATAAGCAAAGAAAGCTTGTGGACTAAGACCAATGTGAGCTTGGGGTCCAACAATGATAACAATACTCATTTATGATTTATATATGATTTTAGCAATGCAAACTTTTCTTTATTAGGAGCTATCATTGACATTACAAAAAATGATATACTTCAATTTCAGGCTATTTCTAGGCGGGCAGGCTTATATGAGATGATTAGAGATTATGGACAGGCGGCTAAAGATCTTAGGAGATTGGAGTCTTCGTTGACATCGCAAATGGATAAATCAAATGAGCTAAGACAAATTCAGATCCAGCTTTATAATGTTGAAGAAGAATCCAAAAAAGAAATCCCCTTAAATATGTACCTCATACTGTAAGTTCTTTTAATCAGGTTGTCAAGTTTTTGTTTGATAGAGCAAAAAGCTGTTTCTACATTGAGTGGATAATGAGGTTTCAACACTTTACAGGGGAGTTGAATCAACTGCTGCTGCATCAGAAATCAAGAAAGCATATCGGAAAGCTGCACTAAAACACCATCCTGATAAGGTTGTCGTCTTGTCGAAACAGGCTGGGTTTGGGTCAAGTTGGGTATTTTTTACAAGCTGAAACATAATGGGTCGGGCTGATCCAAAACTCTGTCAAAAGAAATTATGAAAACTTAATGTGTGAAATATTATTACAAAGTTTATATTATCAAAATATTTAATAATCTAAGAATTTTTAATAATAATGATATAGTAGGTTTTATATATATAAGACACTTTCCAGACTTTTAATCTGTTTGACCCAGTTTCTTTTAAGCTATTCTATTGTTTACCTTCATGACCCCTTCTTAAGGTAAAGCCTAACTTGAATTGATCTGGTGATAAGTAAATAGGGTTGAAACAGGTCATGTGAGCTGACCGAAACACTTATTGTCCAGATTTGTAACATTTACTTAGAGGGTGTTTGGTAGCCTCTTAATGGTCATTCAGAGACTTACCTCTTAATGGTTCAAAACCTCTGAACCATTAAGTGATAAAAGATGCTGAATGGTTAAGAGGTAGCCTCTGAATGGTAAAACCTCACCCGATTCATCATATTTTTAAAACTTACCTTATAATAGATTTTTGAACCATTAAGAGGTACATTATAACTTGTTATTCATATGCTACCAAACAGCCCCTTAGTGTGTGGAATGCTATTACTAACCTTCTATTATTTCAATGTTAGTGTAAGTTGTTGATGAAGACAATTTAGGAGGTTTAATGCATAAAAACACACCTGGTGACATTAGAATTTAGAACTATTTGATATGGTTTCTTCAAAGCCATTTTTTCTTACGTGTTTGAGTCGTTAGAGATCAAACATTAGGCTTGAAACTGTCATATGAATCTAAAATGATTCTTTTTTTTGCTGATGTAGGCGGCCTTATTGGTGAGTAGAAGTGATCTCGGAGACGATGCATCGTGGAAGGAAATTTCTGAAAATGTTCACAAAGATGCTGATCGGCTTTTCAAAATGATTGGAGAAGCTTATGCTGTACTATCAGATCCTTACAAGGTGATTTAATAAATTCACATTTTAAATAAGATTAACATAATGTGTAAATCTAAAACAATAAACTCACAAGATAAACTATTATGGATGAATTTTAGTTTTTTTTTAAGTTTTGGACATAAAAAGGGGAAGGCTTAATATAATTGTTTTAAATGAAAAATATTCATGACCTGTTTAACTATTATTCTGCTTCTCATTTCTAACACACTTCTTCTATCCAAAACTCAAGAAGACTCTAATGTCTCAAGGTGGCAAAATTGGTGGATGGGCCGGATGGTTAATGGGTCAAAACGTACCATTTTTTGTAAAGATTGAAATGGGTCGGGTTGTGTTGACTTTATTTATTCATTTTTTCAAAACTTTTACATTATAAGCTGCTAATGTATCCAAGATGATTAGCCAATATATACTATTGGCTATTGCAATGATAACCTTTCGACCCATTTGACCTTCCAATGTATTGATAACGTCTTATTATCTGTTAACCTGTTTGAGATTAAACACTAACCAACTCAACCGTTCATAATTGACATTTGTTTTTTAGAGGTCACAATACGATATGGATGAAGAAATGAGAAATGAAATCAACAAATTTACAAGAAGCACTTCTGGAAGAATGGCTGCAGATTTCCAAAGCCCTATATACGAAAGAAGTGGAAGCAGGCGATTCCAAGAATCTTGGAGATCGTCAGTTTATTCCCAATCTAAGGGTCACGAACGATGGCAATATCCAAGACATTCTTGATGTATTATCTATTTAGATACAATATCATCAAAATTCTCCGAGTGCATAAGGTTGCATGAGAGCATAAAGAACATGCAATGATCAAGCAATTTGATGTACATAGTCTAGCAGTTTTGTATGGGAATGAGGTTTTGGAAACGCACAAGCAGCTAGGAAATAGTACAAATCCTGAAACAAGTGATGATGCATGTTTTTTTTCCTTGTATAGTGATTGTTTTATTGAATTCAAACAACACGTATGAGTTGAGTGGATAAATTGTTTATTGTTATTGAATTTTATGTATCATAAAAAAACTGTTGTCTAGTTGGTCATTTACTTTGCTATTTTTATAATATATAATACATTCTTGTACTAGGTTTAATTCCCGTGTGATACACACGGGTTAAATAACAATATTTTAAAAAAAATATAACTATTATATTTAAGAATTTATAAATATTTAATATTTAGGATTTGTAGATATATAAAAAAAACTAATCACAATTAATTTTTTTCATTAACTCTCCACTTAATTTTTCCTTCCAAACTTTTCTTTTATTCATTCCCCTAATTCCCTCTTACTTTCCCCCCAAAAAAGGTTTTAGTAGCCCCCCCTAAAACTTTGATTTATTAGGTAGATTGGTTTATTGTGACCGAGAAACATATGCATACTTGTAGCTATTGTATAATCATCTGTTTTTGCGGTCTGACGGTTTTGAAGTTAACTTTTTTCTAGGTTTGATTTGCCGTTGGAAGTTTGAAAATTCGAATTTAGGTACACGTATTTGTTTTGTTTATACATAATTGGTATTGTTTGTTTGTATTTGGATATATCAAGAGTGACATTTTTCAAGTTAGGCAGGAACCAAAGGAGTATTTTGTCTATGTATCACAAGACATGAGAAAAAATGCATAGCAAGAAAAAAAATACAAAATCCAGAAAGTAACGTATAAAGTAAGTTTATAGATCTTAAAAGAATTTGATTGGTAACATTGTGTTTCTTCTTCCCAATAAAAAACTGAAATAAATATTAACCAATGTCAAATTTTAGATTATTAAAATACAATAACATTTTTAAGTATCCTTAAATTTAACTATCAAAGATGACAAGAGCTCATCTTATAAATTATCAAAATCAAATAATAACCCTTCTATTGTTACGTTTTAATTAGACGAGACATATTTAAATTCAAAAAAGTGTTGGTGGATTTTATTTCGTCTAGTAACATTATTGCTAATGATTTAATTGGTCTAGTAGTTAAGAGCGAGGGTAAGAAGTTTTCTCTCTCAGAAGCCCTACTTCAAATCCAGACAGTAAAGTTTAATGTATAACTTGGTGAACATAACTCCTAATAACTAATCTATCGTTAAAAACTACAAGACACTTCACCGTAGGTTAATGGCGAACATACGAATTTGTATTTTATTCAATGTGTTTATATACCCATGCAAATATAACGGTTAATAATATGTAAAAGTGTACTTAAGTAGCCTTACGGTAACGTTTTGCCTAGTATTATAGTATATGTTTGGTGAAGGTTTTGCTTGCAAAACGTTATTTAATAACTCTTAAATTAAGCTAATTACTTATTCTTTAATTTTTTGTAGTGTTGTGAGTAGTTTTAATGAAAAAAAAAAATGAAATATTGTTTTGTAAAAAATAAAATCCTTCATGCATTATCAATCATATCGTTAAATACGGCCTGAAATAAATCTTGACTAAAAGACTTTTCGATGATGAAAGTGACCCAAATAATAATGAGACGACTTAAAAGACTTGTTCTGTGGAAATTTTCTAAGACGTGTAATTTATATATAAAACCTTTCCTTTTTTTCTATTAAATAAAATAAGTTTAATAATTATATAAGAGGGATTAATTTTGACTTGTATATGTAAAAAATTACATGAATAGATTATGTATATAGTATGTTAAATTTGGATCTTGATGTTAACACTAAAACATGAAAACTTACATGTTGTGATTGAGAAAAAAGACATATATATATCTAGTATGTGTTCACATACGAGATTGGTTTTAAAAACTTTCATGGGTTGGAACATGTATCACATTAGGTAATACATGTCGGATAATCCAAACATGTTTGCTTGCGTCGCAACCAATATACTATAATATATAATCTTAGAAAATGTAACAAATAACATGTTAAAGTTATCATTTCGAATTGTTAAGTTTGTAGGGTTATTTTAAATCCGTTTTAGTAATTAGCATTCTAACATATATCTTTTTGTCACATATAAAACTGTAATATGCAAAACCTGATAGAGGAAACTTAATTCAATTGGTAACACGTACTATAATAGGCTTGTCTCAGCGATGTAAGTCCACACCACACGCAACAAACATCTTCTTCATTGATACCGCATTAGCCTCCTCATGATGTCTTCGTCATTGCCTCTTTCACCCTCCGAATCTCTCTCGCTTTAAAACCCACTTAAAGTCCCAACTATTAAACCTTTGTGACTAAAAGTAAAATCTATACTACATAAGGACGAATGTCAAAATCTTAACAAATACTTGGACCATTTTTGTAACTTTTTTATGTATATAAATGGTTAGACCCCAAGAGAAATTTAATTAATAAACCAAAAGTTATGGCAATAAAGCTTCTACTACTCGGTTTAGTTATAAATCTTGTCATGGTCAAAGGTTTTGATTCTTTACTATTCATTAAAAACATGACGTGTGTTTTTTTTTCCATAGTTGTGTAACAAAAACAATTAATTAACGTGTCTTTACTTGTTTGAATATAGATGCACGATCCGTAGGCGTGTGCTATGGCCGAAATGGAGACAATTTGCCCTCTGAACGAGACGTTGTAAGCCTGTTCCAACAGAACGGGATAACCAGGATGCGGATCTATGATCCACATCAACCAACACTTGAAGCACTCAGAGGAACCAATATTGAGCTCATGATAGGCGTCTCTAATGATGCTCTTGAATCGCTCAACGATCCAAACAACGCAAACACATGGGTTAGAGACAACATCCAAAACTACCTTGATGTCAGGTTTCGATACATAGCTGTTGGAAACGAAGTTGATCCAAATAATGAGAACAGTCAGTACGTCCCGTTCGTACTCCCAGCCATGCAAAATGTTCATAATGCGATTATAGCCGCGAACCTAGGTGGCCTAATTAAGGTCTCTACCGCCACCTACAGCGGTCTCCTTGGTTCCTCATCTCCACCGAGCAACGGTGCATTTCGCGACAATGTTGGAGATTTTATCGGACCAATAATACAATTTCTAGTACAAAACAACTTACCAATGCTTGCCAACATCTACCCCTACTTTGCTGACCCGGGTTCGAACCTCCCATACGCGTTATTCACCGCGTCACAACCTGTAGTGCCTGACCAAGGTAGGCAGTATTTCAACCTTTTCGATGCAATTTTGGACGCACATTATGCGGCCCAAGCACGGTTTGGTGGCCAAGATGTGGAAATTGTGGTGTCGGAGAGCGGGTGGCCATCGGCCGAAGGCAGTTCGGTGGCGACGGTGGAGAATGCGGGAACTTATTATCAGAACTTGATTGAACATGTTAGCGGAACAACGGGCACGCCGTTGAAGCCAGGAAGATCTATAGAGACGTATTTGTTTGCAATGTTTGACGAAAACAATAAAGGTGGATCACCAGACGAGAAACATTTTGGGATCTTTACTCCTGATCAACAACCTAAGTATCAATTGAGCTTCAATTAGCATCATATGAATGATCATCATTTACTGAAATTATATACATAAAAAATAAAACCTCTAAGTGTTTTATTAGTTTATAGATGTTGATTGATTAATAAGTTGGAAATGGCCGGATTAATAAAGGGTTAGTTTGTTATGTATCAAGTATCAACTGAAACTCAATCTAAATATTTAATTCTACATGTTGTTAGATGCACTATTTTACGTGTTGCAAAATAAAGTGTGATAACTATTGGGTATGGGCTAATTTAACTAAATATGTGGCCATGTGGGTTAAATTGATATAAATGGACATTGGGCCGGTTGAATGCCAAAAGAGATAAAGGTTCGAATGCTCGATGGATGAACGATCGCAGCCTGTGGGCTTTTTCCTGGGAACCGTCTCAACCATCAAGCTAACTCGGATAATGTTTGACGTACGATTCCTATTAGTAACAACCGAATAAAAAGTACCCTCTCGATTCTTCAAATCATTGTTATGTATAGAATGTCATTTCGAAACCGCCATAGGTGATAAGGCCGAACCAAATATAGTTCAAGTGAAATCTTAAGCTTTTTTGGCCGCTATCAACTTAACATAAGAATCACCTTGTTAAGACATGTTAACTGTAAATGTTGCTATAAGTGTGTGTTTAGAAATGTATAGTTAAATCTCAAGTTGTAATTACAACAAAGTTCTTTATGATGAAAAAAATATGTTTAATTAACTCTAAGTAACTTCTATATATATACATGTATTGTGACTGAAAATACATATAAAATCAACACCAAGACCGTAACCATATTCAATTTCGGAGTTGTAATCATATATTGTATTGAATAATCGATCAATATGTTACAGTACTGTACGTCTTAATTTATATATAACTTAAATTTAGTTATTATGCATGGAATATCTTCTCTACATCACTTGAACGGGTGAAATTCACAATATCCAAACAAAAGCAGATAAATGTAAATATATAAGATTATGATAATAGAATAAACTTGGTATAGGCCGGGCATAAAATTATTATTAGTAGGGGGTTTTACAGTCCGGTTTTGACGGTTTCTAACGCGACAATCCTTATATAATATAGCAAAACCAAAAAAGCTTATGTGGCACCATTTTAAAGCTTCTGGCTTATGTGGCATCATTTGAGAGTTTATCTCATAATAATAATTTTTTTATTTAAAATATGTATATAAAATATATTATAATAAAACTAATTACATTTTTGGTCCCCTAATATTTTGGAGAATTCTGAAAAATTTAAAAGTATTTATACTTTTAACCCTCTACTACAAGGGGTGTACATGAGTCGGTTTATATTTGATAGGGTGTGAAAATGAAACTTATGGATAAAATTAATAATAATATACAATTAAAGGCTTCAGTGTTTTATAAATATACATAACTTTTTTATATGGATTTAAAAAAAAAAAAATAAACTATACCATAAAACTGAGCATTTTATTCTCTTTAATTTGAGTATAATATTGCTATACTAAAAATTTAATATTTAAAAATATATTTCGTGTTTCGGTTTATCACGGTTTTGTTTCAAAACTTATTGGAACGTTCATGAATATCCTTAAAAGCATCACTTGAATGTTGTGTTCCCGAGCGTAGCGCGGGCACTAAACTAGTATACATATAGTCCATATCAGTACGCCATTAAGTCATACGGAAACATATATTCTATAAAATAGAATATATTGACATTTGTTTATTTTGCCTTGGATATTTGAAAATTCATATTTAGGTTTACATGTTTGTTTGTATTTAGACATATATTGACTTATTAAGGTTAGGCAGGATCCAAACATGTCTTTTGTGTCAAATTGTTAAGAAGATGCCAAGATATATAATCCTTTAGATATTGTGAGAAAAATTGTTAATATACCACGTGGGCAAGAAAAATTCCATAGAAAATACAAATTTTGAATTTAGGAAGATGACAAGATAATCCTTTAGACTTACGAATTTAGAAACAAAGTGAGGAATAGTTATGTGATTTTCATAGTTTTCTACAGTATCATATATTGTTCTCTACTAACCACTAATTTATATCGTAGACTCCTAGTAATTAAACTCAAAGGGCTGGAATTACGTTTCATCTCTGTATAATGATTTTTCTGTTTAACTGTCGTTTTAAAGGAAATTAGACTTGTGCAATTTATATTGTGTTTATGTTGGTATCGTATGTGTATTTTTTCAACAACCATGCAGTTATAGTTGATGGCGTATGCACATTTCTATTATGACAATAAAAAACCTTAGAACATCGGTTTGAAATAAAAAAAATAATAATTATAACGGCCAATTTTTTTTCGAAAAGAATTAACGGCATTAAGTTAACTTTAACGGCGGATTATTGTAGAAAAATAAGTTACAAGTTGGGATTGACACTTGGAATTTTTTAAGTTAAAATTCATATCAGCAAATATACAAAAGTTCGGATTATTAAAATCGAATATCTTATATATTATAAGAAATTTATTGGAAAATTTCAACAATTATTTAATTTGAACAATTAAATTACTCATCCGCTATTGTCAAATATAATGTATGATCATCTTGATATTTCAATAGTTAAAGAGATAATTAATATTGAAGTTTGAGAAATAACTAATCCATTAATTGTTCCATCATGTGGAAAATACTAGCTCGCATGTTTGAATTTAGCAAGGATTTAGAAAATTTTTACAAGTTTATTAATATGTTTAACTAAATTTAAATAGGACGTACAATTCTCCTTTGACAATTTGTTCAAAACTTTACAAGTTTATATAACTGAAAATGACAGTGTGTTATATATATACTTATTATATGAATCATTTTATAGTCATAGACTCATAGCTATCACATATATTGTAATACTAGGTTTAATACCCGTGTATACACACGGGTTAATTAAAAAATAAAAATAATAACTTTAACCTAATTTTTAATATTACGCCTGGAAACATATTATGTAAAAGGGCAAATAATGTGTTTTACATACGGTCCATGTAAAAGGGTTGCATATTCTAAAAATGATGCGTGTTACACATTACATAAACACAAACTTAAGACATTATATTAGGCTCCCAAAAGGGTTATGGAGTCCATACACACAATCTTAAGACATCATACTTTAGCGAAACTTCAATTTTCCACGTGACCAAGGCTTCATACAATAAGTTACAAGGGCAACACCCGCTACATCATCTACAATTTCCCTAGTAGACTTGTGAATTATGTTCACATTATTCAAGAGCCTGCAAACGATTGTTATAGAACTTTATCAATGTTCAAACTACAATAAGAAAATGTTATCACACAAAACTTAGCGATGGGATGACTAAGAACCCTTATAATATTGTCAAATTTGACAACATGATATGCTAGTAAGCAGTAAACTATATCGAAGTAAAAGATCATAGTTTCAATGGATACAAAAAGCCAAGTGTCCCATACGTGCAAATATCTCATAAATAGTTCAAAAGATCATCTCTTTCCATTTAGAAGATGACATATGACTACATATTCAAATTTTCTATCTGTATAGTGAAAGTATATATTAATACACACCAAGAGCTGCTTTTGTTTCATGTACAGAAACTTTTGGAACAGGTTGATATCCATGTGATGCCACAAATTCAAAGTTATACAAACCCTACAAATTACCTGCAACCAATAACATGCTTATCTGATTTTCCTTAAAATCAAATCAAAATTTGATTAAATCAAACACCAATACAATTTTACAAAAATCAATATGATTTAAAAAATTTTATTACTTTAACAATCAATAACTTTCAAAATTAGAAGAATGCAACAGTTATAAAGCACATGCATATAATAACATTCAACTAAATTTAAACCAAATTGAGCTTATAAGAGCTACAATGCATACAATTATTTGGTCAAATGGATGCACCCACATGCCACACCTAAAATTAGACTTCAGCAGTGTACTAAAGCTATTTATAGGATGAACTAAAAGTTGTATTAGCAAACATATATACAACATCAGTAGAAATATTCCTAGAACTAACCCAATTACACTTTCTATCCTAGTTTCAATTCTAAAAATGAAAGCACAAACTTGAAAATTACAAAGGATAAAACAAACCTTGCCAATACCTTATTCAATATCATGTTCATTTAAACTATTAAAGAATGAACTTTCACATATAAACTGCCCATATGCACAGCAGATTGAAAAAAGCTTGACAGGAAAGGGATAAAGAAATCTGAGATTCTCTCACCAAACTCCAACTTCTAAGTTTTGTTTAATCCCAAATTGCTTTCGATTAATGTTAAAATCTGTTTACAAAGTGATGCTAGAGCATGAATCAACATCATTAATCTTTGACAAAAATGCCTACCGGTGATTAGCCCCATATTCTGATTATTACATGAACTGAAGTCTAAAACGCTCATCAACACTAACACATACATGAATTAACCCCATATCCCCCTCCGTAAATCACGTTGACTGATGAATAAGATCTTGATTCCGATTCGATTTTTTTGTTAAATTTAAATACAAAACAGTTGTCTGAATCAAAATCAACATCATTTTCAAGATCCCCTTCAAGAACCCTAATCGTAAACTCACATCGATCAATGTTCAGATAACAATTCGAGATTTTTCAGGTTAATGATGATACAAAACTCAGAATTACATACCTTTGATGCTTGTCGTATTCAAATTCACCAGATTTTGGTACACAATCCTGAAACCCTTGCATCAAACATATAGCGACATTGTGAATCATTGATTGCCAAAACTCAACTTTGGCAAACGTTAGAGCCGGTTATTTCATGAAGCAAACGTTATAGCCGATGATTCCCCGAGCAAAGAAACTAATCAGTTTCACCAATTTGTAACATATTGAACCAAAGATACAAACCTATTAAAACTCAGGGATGACCGAGGGAAACTAAAATAGGAAAGAGTAATGATTGATTGCTGAAAGATGGTGGTTTAAAATTTGAAATACAAAAGCACGGAAGAATAGATTGAAGATTTGGCGGTCGAATTTTCCCCCTTAGTTGTGGCGCTCAAACATGCGTTCCCCCTCATTTTTGCCGCCTAAAAGAGGCTATGTGGCCCCCCTAAAAGTTGGAATTATTAGGTAGATATCATTTATCATATATTTAAAGTCATAAATAAGTACGTATTGATATATTTGGTTTCGACACTGATATACTGACATAGCATCATGCATTTTCGGTAACATATATAACATATCTCACTAAACACCATACTTGTCTCATACACTAGAAACTTCTCAATGGGAATATATGATTCAAAGCATTTTAGTAATCCCTAATCGTAATAATCAAATACGTACAAGGGGTCGTCTTGCTCATAATGTACGCTAAATATAACATTAATTAGTCCTCTCGATCTCACCTCAAGTGCAATGGCTTGCGTCTTTGTTTCAGGGTGGTTGTCCTTCCTCCTCATAATCCGGACGTTTCTATTTTCTAAATCTGTCTTTCTCATCCTAGCTATTCAGTGAAGGCGTGAAGGACATTTCCATTGTTGTTCGTAGCCCCCTTAATTTTTTATATATATTGAATAGATGTATATCGATATATGGGAGAAAAATAATCCATATCTCCCTAATAATTAATAACTGTGAAATTAAAAATAACTTGAAATCTTGATTCAGCTGACACTGTCTTTTATGAGAAAGTTATCGACATATCATGTTTTAATTAAACAAACCATATTTTAGTCCATAAAAAGCGGTTAGTAGATTCCACTATGCTTCATCATATGCATAAGATAATGTTGTGTGGAACTACCATAGTTTTTAGTTAAGATTTTAAACGTATTACACAAGTGTAACGGTGAGTAATGTATTGTGTACTTATTTAGCATAAGCTAACTTTTTTTTTATATCTTATGTTGCAAGATGTTAAACGCTTAAGACACCTGGCATTTAGTTTCTTATGTTGTGTGCTTCAATTATGTTATATACATCAAACATGCATGCAGTATTTATAAATAATGTGTTTTATGCGATCACGTATGATCAAACGGTCATTTGAAATTTTGAATAATAGGTGTCACAAACTCAAAACTATAAAATATGCATTTCTATTTTTGTAACACAGATAAATCATAACACATCTATTTATAGTACTGTGTAAACAAACTTAAAGAAAAAGCACATCAAAGCAAAAAATACCAATTTGACTATGATATCGATCTTTAAAGAAGTTTTATATATTCTAGTTTTTTTATTTTTTATTTTAAGAAAATGTGTAGTTTTAATAATTTTTTTATATTAACAATATATATATATTTCATAACATTAATCAATTATATGATTACATACGGTTTGAAATCAATTCATAAAACTCTTGACTAAAATACTTTTAAATGACGAAAGTGGCTCAAATAATAATTAGGCGACTTAAATGACTTGTGTGGAAATGTCTATAGCTTGTTTGACGGGCAATATACATAAAATCTTAACTTTTTATTCTAAAAAAAAATAAAATAAGGTTAATAGTTTATAGTTATATGACATTGATAACTTTGGGTTTGTTAACATGTGAAAAATTAAAGTTACAAGAAATTACACATTTGATCATAGAGATTTAGCATTGTATAAAAAGCTTATATACGGATTTCATACTTAACACTAACAAAGATTAAACTAGTTTTATTATTACGTTTAAAATTTAACGTCTCTACTCTCTTTATTATTTTTTTTTATAAAAATATTCCCCAGCGTACACGTGTACCCATCTGCTCATCAAACACACATTTTTCGTTTTTCTTTCAAAAATACAAAGCCCCTCTGGTCGTCAAACTCATCTATCATAGTCTCGCACCCCCAACTGACCATCTCGTCGACTTATCCTTCTTCTTATCCATCCCCTCCGTCCACTACGAACATCATGTTTATCACCATGGCCACTTTCAGACTACCATTCTTTCTATCTTTTCCCATTTACTACATTTCATCGATTGGGTTGGCGTTTAGGCTCTTTATATTATTATATTTAATAAAAAATTAAAACCGTTATAACGTTTATTAGTGTTAAATATCAAAACCGTTATAACGTATAATATTCTTGAAACCAGAAATAAACTTCTAATACTTGGAGGATGAATTCAAAGTCTAAACAAATCACATGTACCATTATTGTAACATTTTCTGTATATAAATATGGTTAGATATCAAAGAGAAATTTCATAAATCCTAAGATATGACAACAAAGCTTCTACTACTCGGTCTACTTATAAATTTTCTCGTTGTCAAAGGTTTCATCTCTTTCGTTTTTAGTGAAAAACATGTTTATGTTTATGATTATTTTTTTATGTACGTATATCACTACTAGAAAATTAGGGTTTCCGACATATCAACCGATCAATGGAAAATTTGTTACCTCATTTTTCTAGTAGTGGTATGTTTGTATAATTTTTTTAGTGATCATGTCTTTACTTGTTTGAATGTAGATGCACAAGCCGTAGGAGTGTGCTACGGTCGAAATGGTGACGGTTTACCTTCCCCACGAGACGTGGTAAGCCTATACCAAAGAAATGGCATAACCAAGATGCGGATATATGATCCGCATCAACCAACTCTTGAAGCGCTCAGAGGAACCAATATTGAGCTTATGATTGGCGTCCCTAATGACGCCCTTCAATCACTTAACAATCAGAATGCTGCAAACACATGGGTTAGAGACAACATCCAAAGTTACTCGAATGTCAGGTTTAGGTACATAGCCGTTGGAAATGAAGTCGATCCAAATAACGGGAACAGTCAGTACGTACGGTTCGTACTTCCAGCTATGCAAAATGTTTTTAATGCGATTAGAGCGGCGGGTCTAGGAAACCAAATTAAGGTGTCGACGGCCACCTACTCGGGTCTTCTAGGCTCCTCGTTTCCACCTAGCAATGGTGCATTTCGTGACAACGTGCGAGGGTTTATCGAACCAATCATAAGATTTTTAGCACAAAACAACTTGCCAATGCTTGCCAACATCTACCCTTACTTTAGTGACCCAGGTTCAAATCTCCCATACGCGTTGTTCACTGCAACACGTCCCGTGGTTAATGACAACGGACGACAATATTCCAACCTCTTTGATGCCATTTTGGACGCTCATTACGCAGCTCAAGCGCGCCTTGGTGGGGGGAATGTGCCTATCGTTGTGTCGGAGAGTGGGTGGCCTTCGAGTGGCACCTCAGTGGCTACAGTGGCGAACGCAGGAACTTACAACAGGAACTTGATCGCGCATGTTAGAGGGACAACGGGAACACCGTTAAAGCCAGGAAGATCTATAGAAACGTATTTGTTTGCAATGTTTGATGAAAACAGAAAACCTGGGAACGAGGAAGAGAAACATTTTGGGTTGTTTTCACCTGCTCAACAACCTAAGTATGGTCAACTCAACTTTAATTAGCAGTAGCATGCAACACTCACCATTTCTATGTAATAAACTTGAAATGTACGGATTAATAAGAGCAATGGTTGCTTAAAGTTATATATAATAACAAGTCTAATAAGACTGTTTTATGGTTATTTTCTTGTTTTAATTAAAGGTGATCTATATTACTCTCCTAGATAGATTTTTTTTCTTTGTTTTCGCGTTAGTTTCATTTAATTAAATAATTAATAGTTAGTGGACTTTAATCTTTTAAATTGATATGGAGTTAATAATTTTAATTTCGTCATTTGAAAATAATGACTATGAGGAAGAAGGTTCTGAAATGAAAAAGCTCTCCAGATTAACTAATAGCCTATACATCTAGGCTGCGATCCTGCAATCTAATAGAAAAAACACCAACGAGTCTTGTCTATGTTTATTCATTAAGGTTTTAATTAACACGAACGCTTAACGAATATATAAGTTATAACCAAACAAAATTTTGTATGTATATATGTGTTTGATTGTTAAGGAAAATAATTTATTCATTTATTTTAGAAACTAAGGGCGGGCGGAGTGGTGCTGCAAGGAGAAGACGAGAAGGGGGAGAAAGGATGCTCGTTGACGAGGACGGGTCATCGTTTGGGAGGTGACGAGAACAAAACAAGAAGAAAACGAGGTGACGAGGTGGCGAGGAGAGGCGAGGACCACCCCTCCTCCGGCGAGGTGCCGGCGAGGTGGTTCCTCGTTCCCCACCTCGTTCACCACTCCGCCTACCCTAATCACATAAACGTGGAAGTGAAGATGAAGTTGCATGAAAGACTAGAAATAAGATTATCTCCTTAATTTCTACATTAATGACCGTTTTCTAAAACTTCATCTTATTGTTATAGCTATTATAAATATTAAGGTAGTGGGGTTACTGGGTTAGGCAATAAGGAGCTAGACGAGCTCGTGATCGAGAATCCACAAGCATACGGCCCCTAGCTCTACGAGCAAGGAGATAGCCTCGTGAATGAGCTCTCTAATTAATGCGAGCGTTTTTTTTATTTTACTTAATTTTATACTTAATAAGAAACCATTTTAAGGGTATATGTAACTTCGTAAGAACATATATATATAATATTTATCCTATTTTTAACCTAACTTTACACACTTGCTCGAGAATTACAAATCATGTCTTATCGTGTTTAACATGTTAGAGAAGATGTGATTAACACAAGTATCAAACATGGAAATAATTTGTTTAAGTGTTTAACTTATTACTTTGATAATTTGAGTGGAATAGTCATTTGTTTATGTATGATTGATGAGAACAGATAAACCTTAGATTTATAATTTTAATTATTTTAAAACCCTATCTTCCATCCGTTTCGAATAAACCCTCCGCCAATCACCGCCGTACGACGCCGCAGTTCCGTCGTTTCACCTCTGTTTTCAACAGCAATGGCGAACCTTGCCGACGTAGACGCACTTGATTTCGAGCCAGATGAAGATGATCTAATGGACGAAGATGCAACCGTTGACGTCGATGCATCTTCACCTAGGGCTTCAGCTCAAATACCTAAGCTCAAATCTGCCATTACTGGTGGCTCTGTAACCGACAATTCGAAGAAAACTAAAGGCCGTGGGTTTCGTGAAGAAACTGATGCCGAACGTAACAATCGTATGTCAGGTCGTTTTGATTCTCTTAATTCCGATGGCGGTCCTGGTCCTGAACGATGTAAGCTTTTGTTTAACTGATTTACACAATTTTGTTTTGATTTAGCGAAGCTTAATGGTTGAGTTTTTATAAACAGTTGTGTGTTTATAGTCATTTGGTTATGTATTAGGTTTAGTTGTGTGGCTATAGACATTTCATAGGGATTTGATCATAAGGAATTGAAATTGATTGTTGTGGTGGCAAAATTTGAGGTGATAATAGCATTTGTTGCAAAAAAAAGTTGCTGTTGAATGACTGAATGTATGAATGAGATGTTTTGTTTTGGTAAAAGCTACACTAATTGCTTCAACATGATAACACAGAGGGGAGAGTTGGGTTTATGCATAAGACTATAAGAGAGATGTTATAAGAAGCCAAAGCTGTATCTGACGGTGAAAGATGGTTGCTTTTTAGGTTGATTCAAAATGTTGCTGTTCAAAATCATTATGAATGTCGAATGTTAGTCACCTTATGTGTATGGCAAGTGACATACCTCAGTAGCCCAATAGGAGTTGAATTTTTTGTTTGTTTTTCGATTTTTACTGACATGGTCATGATGTTGTTTGTCCTTGTCACATTGGTATTATCATTATGTAGTTTGCTTCTTGGTGCATTTCTTTTTTACTTCTGCTATACATCTTATTGAGAGCATACATAGTACTGTCATATGGTCAAGAAGCTTGTAAAAGTTTTTAAAAGTGTGCAGCTCTAGAATATGATAAGAGTTTCTCTGGAAGCTTATGATGTAGGTAGAAAGCAGTAGCATAGACCTAGTACTGTCATATGGTCAAGAAGCTTGTAAAAGTTTTTAAAAGTGTGCAGCTCTAGAATATGATAAGAGTTTCTCTGGAAGCTTATGATGTAGGTAGAAAGCAGTAGCATAGACCTAGTAGGATGTTATAGACCATTTTATACCTTCTGTATATAATTTGGAAAAGAAGAGTATTTATCCATATTGAAACTTAAACAAAATGGATGTTTCGCAGCAATTGAAGGGTGGATTATTCTGGTTACTGGAGTACATGAAGAAGCCCAAGAGGATGACTTACAGAATGCGTTTGGAGAGTTTGGGGAGATTAAGAACTTGCATTTGAATCTTGATCGCCGAACTGGTTTTGTGAAGGTATGGTTTTTCTAATAGTTTCTATTTTCTTGATAATAGTTTTGTGAAGGTATGCGTTTGGTGAGTTTGGGGAGATTAAGAACTTTCGGCCCTTGCTCAGATCTTAGTCATCCATTGAAATATGATCCAAGGGCCAAAAGGTGGTTCATAGTTGTTTAATGGTTTTCATACAAACTACCCTCTATATATACTCTTGTAGTTTATATTATGCCATATAAATAGATTTTATGAAATATGTATTATGCAGGGTTATGCATTGATTGAATATGAAAACTATGAGGAAGCAGAGAAAGCTATAACTGCAATGGATGGAGGTGAACTGCTGACTCAGACAGTCAATGTTGATTGGGCATTCAGCAAAGGTCCTTTCAGAAGGATAAATAATAGAAGGTATGTTTCTTATTATTCTAACCACATAAAACACATGTTCTTACAAAAATAAAACAATGTTAATTATTTCATTTGATTTGTAAATATGATTATATAGTATCTTTACTTCTGTCTACAGAATCATATTCTTATTTTTCTGTTAGCTATATTTTTTTATAATAGCCCAGCTTAAAACCATGCTACTTTTGGATCTTTGGTATATTAATACTCAGCTATATGTTTGTATTTGCACAGATCACCCCGTGGGCGTCGATCAAGAAGTCCAAGGAAGAGATTTTGATTTGGAGCAACAGTGTTTGGGATTTGATTTTGTTTATGCTTAGATTGAAACAGAACTTTAGTCTTATGTTGCTCCTGCTGTTTTCTTCAGTTTTTTTGTTTATGAAATTCTGATGTATGTTCTTGGACTTTATTCATTTGATCTTGATCTAGTATCATCCATCATCTACACACAAACATCATGAATCAAATAGACTTATTCAAAGTGATTATTTTGGTGAATTTTTCTCGTAAGAAACCATGGTTTATGCTAATGAAATTTAAAGTAAACGAGTGGTAATAAAATGCTTGTTACAACTAGAGGTGTACAATGCTTTAAAAAAATGGTTTGTAAAACCATCTGTTAAAATAATTTCGATCCAAAAATACGGACCATGGTCTTAAATTGAACTAGTTTTGAGCCCGATTGATTTTCTCTTGGAAAACTTGTTTTGGCCGAGTGTTCACTCAAACTAAACCGGTTTAAAAGAAAAACCTATGTGCACCTCTAGACTTGCAACTTAGAGGTTCAACAGTAATACTATGGGTAAAGCTCCCATTTGATTTAAACCTCTAAATGTTTTATATTTTATTGTGAGGTACACCACTTAACCATCAGGATGTTTCTCCTTAACTGAATATTCTTTAATGCATATTTATCTAACTTGTTTTCATTGACATTTATAACACACTTGTATTGAACATTGTTGCTCAAGATTTAATAAGCTGGATTTTATCTCTAACGTTTTGAAAGTTTAGCGTTCAAATTACTAATAATGTCTCTAGAAAGAAAACTTTTCGTTTTCTATTTAAAAGGAAAGTATATAAATGTTAAAGCACTAAACTTAAAAAAAACCAATAGTTCAGGTACTAATCATGTAAGAAACAAAGTTTTTGTAACGCATTTTTGGGCGGGAAATCCCTACTATTAAATCTAATAAATCCGCATTTTTCACACACACATACACGCACTCTCGTTTTCTAGGTTTTGAGAAACGATGAACGAAAACAACGACGATCAGAAATCGCCATCGGAGTTTGAAGCTGCTCGTAATCGGCTTCGTGCCTGTTGGGAGCTAGCGTCAGTTCTCAATTTTCTCAAGGTAATTAGTTTTCAAGGTTTGGGATTTGTGGTTTTAGTTTTTGATTTCGGCGATTTAAAAGTTTGATTTTTTGTTGTTGATTTTTGTTGGAGGATTTGCATTGATATGGTTCATGATGTTTCTGTGAAAAGTTAGTGTTAATTTTCACATTTCGGTATATCTCGACTGTTTCTAAAAAACCTAGAAGTTGTGCGGTAGATAGGGAAATAGGGGAAATCGACGGAAGAGGATATATAGGAAAGCGAGGAAACAACAGGTGTATCTAATGTATTGAGTTGATGTGGATGTTGTCATTCTAGGGCTTAGAAGACACAAATTCGTAAAGGTAGCGTATACGTAGAGAGAAAGAGGAGAGGGGGGGGGGTTGATACCAGAAGAACTTTTAAAGATAGTCATTTGAAGCTTTAAGAACTTTTGAAGATGGTTATTTGAAGATTGAAAGTGTGTTTCTAATGTATATAATTAAAGTTACTATAGACTAAATGACATTACTTTGTGTATAAAGTGAACATGTAATGAATAAATATGCATGTCTTTGGCTGTTTTGGTCTTTACGTAGATATGTATGGTTGTTTTAGTGAGGTTAAAGGTTAATTAATCTGCAAGTGCATAATTGTTGAACCATAGTATGATATTTTTACAGGTATTTGCTCCGATTATAGGGAGTGAACTGAAAATGTCTGCAGAAGAAATTGAGATGTCACTGATTTTGCCCGATAGATCCCTTCGTCTGATTCACATTATGCTCTTGAAGGTTCTTTCTTTCATCTGTGTGCCTCTCACAAGTTGTTGCATTGTTACTCATTTTATCATGTGTAGTCTTCGTTGTGGATGAGGAATTTGTTTTTTTTCAATTAAGTTTCATCTCTTTTCTGTTTGTGGTTTAGGCGAGTCATTTAATAGGTTTGGTGCAAGCGGTACTTTCTTATCTTAAAGCATTTAATGTATGTGCTACTCTTTGGGCTTGATGAACAAGTTATTGTACGCTTTCTGATAAGTGGATGTTACAACTGTTTTTAAGTAGTTCTATAGACAACATAATAATGATCGAAACTAACTATAACGTGATGTACTCTGTTCACAAACAAAGGGATTAAAGATGGACCAGATTTATACCATTTAACTAATAAGCTGCAGATATGAACTTGAAAGCAGGAAAAGATGCTTTCTTGTTTGTATGCATATGTTAACGAACATTTAAGAACAAGCATTTATGTAAAGGAGACGTACATAAGCCAATCACTTAGCATTTGGGGACTTGAAACATCGTAGTTTTCATCTGGGGTAGATCATGTAATTGGTTCTTCATATACGTAAAACACAAAACACAATTGATTTTATTTATCGTAATTTATCTAAGGGCTTTTGCTGTATTTTTTTTTTTCAAATTTAGTATGGTGACATCTTTAGCATAATAGTAATAAGATTTCATCTAATTAATGAGATGTGCAACTAGCAATTAACGAGTCATGCTGTTGATGCACCCATGTGTACTGCTTAAACACGTGGACTTACGTCATAGAATAACCAATAGCTACCTAATTAAGCAACTATGAGTATCGTTCAGCTGCAACCACAATTTAGATAGATTGAAGGTACTGGGAAATATCATTATTATATGCTTTGAAACTGAGTAACTTATAGTTTGACCTATTGCCACCTTAATTATCGTGACATAATTGATTACAAAACAATTTCTAATGGCAACTCTGTTATGAGCAGATTGTTCAGTTATGATATTTACATTATTGAACATGGTCCCAAAGTGTTTCAAATTTCCAATTTTTGTGGCTTAGTAAATTAGCTCAATCTTTAATGCTACTTGCATGGCTTTCATGGTATGAAAATATCGATGTAATATTTAATATCCTTATTTGATTGATGTATGCTGATATAAAAACTTATAGTTCTTGGTTCATTTCTTCTCATTGTTTTTGAAGCTAATATCCTTTTGCTTATGCTAGACTTACGAATTTTAACCTACTTTTCTCCCATAATTCTAAATATTTAGGGCATTCCTCCTGTAAGTAAAAACCTAAAAGATCCTGACGCTTGGGTTGTGACACTCTCTAAAAAGCTCTTCATGTGGTGGCCATGGGTAGGTCGCTGAACATTTTCAATTATAACTACCCATTTTTTAGCCTCTGCAGTAAAATAATAGTTTAGTACATTATTATACATTTCAGGTTGCTAAGGGGGATTTTCCATTAACTGTGGCTAAAGGGTATTTTCTTCTCTCAATCTTTTATTCATGAGTGCTAAAAAATCATTAAAGACAAAATAAATAAGCAGTGGTTTAACTAAATAGTTTTATTTGTTGCTTTGGGATTATGCAGGGCGGAGATGGAAACATACAAGAACCTAGATCCTACAGTTCGTCTTGTTATTCTTAAAGCTCTCTGTGAGATTCGAGCTGATGTATTATATCTAATCCTTTTCTTAGCTTTTTTCTTATTTCAATCCATGCAAATGATCTATTATTATTTTTTCTAGTGTGAACCTCCTTTGCTAGGCACATGGATTCAACAATGAAACCATTTATAGAAACTTGATGCATGTGAATTTTCGTTTGAACAGAACATAAGATACGGTTTACGACATTCTTTAACCACATTAAATACTTGATACACCTGTTTTGGAAATGCTCTCATAGGTTGTACATAGAAAGTTGGTTTTCTTAAATCTCTTTTGAAGATGAGAAGTTCAAAACAGATTGCTTGTATAAGGAATTAAGATGCTAGTAATAAAAATGCCTGTGATTGGTTGTATGTTTTGTCCAACTTGCTATCTTATGAGTATTTATACCTCGTTTCAGAGCCATGTGTGTGGATTCAATTATATGAAAGTTTCTTGAAAGCAACTATTGTTACGCTGTTAAATATTTCTGATAATGATATTTTCTTTTCTGTTTGTCATATAATATGTTGTGTTTTCCATCACAGCAATATGATGTGATTGCCTACATCAATGATGAAGTAAAAAATAAGAAGGATATTTCTGTTTTTCGTAAAGAGAACATTGGGGAAGACGGAAAAGGGACTTCATATTGGTATGTTCCAAAGCTAATGCTGCTCTAATGCTCTGATAAAAGAGATAAAACATTATTGCTGACGGTAACTCATGTTTTTGTTTGGCACATGGACAGGTTGGACGGCAATGAAACTATTGGTCTTAGATTGTATAAGGAAGTAAATACTTCCGAAAAAAGTGGAACATTAACAACTGTGAGCTGTAAATGGGAAACACTTGCAACCAATCTAGATGAGTTCCAGAATGTTGTGGTAAGTTGGTACTTAAATCATTTGTAGAGGGGAATTTCGCACCATTTATTTAACAATGGGTTGGTTCGGGTTATATTTTCTCTAACGCGTAATTAAATAAAATTTGCCTATAAGGAAACAAAATAAAAAGTTGCCCAAAGTGAATATTTAAATATTTGGTATCCTCATTAGTTTTTCAATTACTTCCCACATACGAGTCCTTGGACTTCGTTTTTACATAATTATTCTGTTTACCTTTAGAGTTTATTGATAAAGTACATGCCCTTTCTTTTAACACAAAGTCCATCCTTTTTGCATGATCGTTAAAGTTTAGCTGAAAGGTCTTTTTTTGTTGCAATATCAAGTCCCTAAACTTTCCTAGAGTGACTTTTTGTTATGCTTTAAAGTCCATGGAGTTTCATTCAATATTAAAGTCCAATGCCGTTTTGGGCCAGGGATACCACTAGGAGCAACCTGTCTATCTCTTGGGACCGAGCAAAGGTCTGCTCTCATCTCACCCTCTCTAGACCCTACAATTAGCTTGTGCTATGAGTGAAATTTTACAGGGTGTGTTTGTTTGTTTTGTACTAAAGTCCAGTGACTTATGTGTGGATTTAACAAAAGGATGCAAATTTTGTTGACGGTTGTCCTGATTGTATTTTAATCCTATAATAGTCTAGGACATAAAAGTGCTATGGGTCACTCTGATCCACACTAAAGTTAGCCATTTCGATCTGCTGCCTGATGTACTTGGTCCACCAATCAGCCCATTTGATACCCCTAATCATTTGTCAATTCCAAGTTGTGAAATAGAAGCATATCAAGCTCTCTTTATCTTATTATGTTTTTTTGGTAACGGCAGGCTGAATATTCATCTAGTAAATCAAAACTGGAAGTTGCTGTTAGTGCTGCTGTTGAAACAGAAGCCATTCCTGTTCTTACTAAAATTTTTAAGGTTTGCGTCTTAACTCTCTTTCTAAATATGCATGATACATTAAAGTATCGTATATCTGATGTTAATTACTGGTGCCTTTTACAGAAGAAAAAAAGGGAAATGGAGAAAAAGATGAATGAAACAAGGATTTTGAATAATTTCTCTAGATCTGGAATAACGCGTTCTTGCCGTAGTCGTCAAGCTATCAACTACACTTTTGGTATGTAACAGGTTTTCTTATTTATCTATATGTTGATTGGCAATTAAATCACCATGAAGAAAAATATATGAATTTGCTAATCATCCAAGTTGTATAAGATCATTCGTAGGGACATGGAAATTCACTCTTTAGGTTAATAAATGTTTAATTGAAGTATTTCCTCATGATCACAAATTCAATAACAACATCCCAGTTAACTCTAATATTTCCCAGTTAGGTTGAGTGTTGTACCATCTGTTGTTGATATTGTACTCTAGTGCATGATGTAATTTGGATCTCCCTTTTATGGGCCACTAAATTTTCGTTATTATTACTCACAGTAAGCAATTTGTTAGCTTGACATTGATGAGTTAGATGATAGATATTTTGGGATTGCTGGTAAAAAAGTATTCTGGGATTGATAGCTTAGAATATATTCTTAGTGAATCGTTGCTTAGTAAATGTATTAGTTAAAATGGTTTTAATAGGCTAAACATGTTAAGAAATACACGATAAGTATCATGCATAATTTGAACTATTGGTAGTTTGCGGTGTTAGATTTCAGTGGAAGATTTGTTAACGTGAGATTGTTCTGCTACATTCACTTTTACAGATGAATATGACAAAGTCATTAGCGAGGCTATACGAGATGGCAAGTAAGTTGCATTTATATTAGCACTGGTTTTTTCTTATTCTTTTATTTTTTTTGTTCTCCAGTTCACTTAAAGTTTATTTTTAAAAATACAAATTTGGATCCTGGAATCTCACATGGTTTTATGTGATATTTCCACCACTAAAGCAACAGTTTTTTTCTCTTTCTCTGATAGGAGGATGAAAACTAAAGATGAACAAAAGAGTGAGAAAAAAGAAACTGTAGCAAAAGAGGAGCCAAAGAAAGCTGGTGAGGATGAGTCTATGGAATCAGATGGAAATGATGTTTCAGAAGATTCTGGTAAAGAATCAGATGGAAATGATGTTTCTGAAGACTCTGGTGAAGAATCAGATGGAAATGTAGAGTCTGGTGAAGAATTAGTCGAAAATGATGCTTCTAAAGACTCTGGTGAAGAATCAAGTGAAAATGATGGTTCTGAAGACTCTGGTGAAGAATCAGACGAAAATGTTGTTGCTGAAGACTCTGGTGAAGAATCAGATGAACATGATGAAGATAACAAAGAAAACATGAACCATAACAGCAGCAAAGACAGGTCAGTTTCTAATTCTGAGGTTCAAAATGATTGCTTTATCAACACAACAATTGATGTGTTAGGAATGATTAAATAATTAATAGTATTACAATAGTTATTCAAATCTTAGGAAGAAAAAACAAAGTTTGGGATTGCTTATATAAATAAGTTGTCTGCTAATTGCATTCTATAAACGATAAGCATTTTTAGTGTTTTTATAAGCAGT
This sequence comes from Tagetes erecta, assembly GCA_030867185.1. Classification (NCBI taxonomy): domain Eukaryota; kingdom Viridiplantae; phylum Streptophyta; class Magnoliopsida; order Asterales; family Asteraceae; genus Tagetes; species Tagetes erecta. The sequence continues at coordinate 612,706 of CM061489.1, read as the reverse complement.
TTGAGATTGCTTTTATCAAAGTAATTATACTTTGTTGATAATGATATATATGCTTTGTACGAAAATAATTTATGCTTTGCACAAAACCGATAATAATATATATGCTTTGTGCACATAATAATATATGTGCTGTACAAAAATGATTCAGGACGTATGCAATCATACATGAAAAATAGAGTATGAGCAACATTCAACTTGTTTGACTCACTTGACCCGTCTATTTTGGGTTAAAACACACCTGTTCATAAAATCATGGTTTCAAATTGCCACCTAACAAATATGCTATTAATTTTTTAATGCAGTACTTAAGCATATTTTTTTATTCTGTGTTTCAGGAAGATGAGATCTAGATACCAACAACAAGCTGAGAAAAAGGAAACTGAAGAAAGTGAAGAAGATGGTGAGACAACTGAATCCGACTCAGACTCTGAGAGCAGAAAGCTTGAAACTAAAGATATTTCTGAAAATGATGACGATAACAAAGTGAGAAAAAACAAAAACAGCAGGAAAAAATCTGACCGTTCAATTCAAAAGATGAAAAACTTTGGTACCAAGAAGCGACTGTCACAAAGGCCTAACCGCAACACCGCGATTGAGTCTGCCATTGTTCCGGATTCAGAGGATGATATCGTTCCAGACTCAGAGGATGATGTTTCTTCAGAAAACAGTTATGACTAGATTTACAGTTTTATGGCATCTTTAGCATATTTCAGGTATTTAACAGATTTGGGATGGTTTAGATCTTTTTGTTGTTGACCTTTTTTGTTGTAGCTGGTATAGTTAGTGGTGGCTGTTTTGCCAGAATAGTGGTTGTATCTTTTTGAGCATATTGGGTGGTTTTTCTTATACAAGGGAAATCACATCTGTAAACATCAGTACCCATAATGGTTTTTTGTTGAAATGGTTTTTTAAAACCAGGTTGCTGGTTTGACTAGTTAGAAGTTGTAAAATCAGTGGGTTGCTACTGTGTAGCTGTTAAAAAGCACACGAGTCTAAATGGGTAATTTGAGTGCAAGTCGTTCAGTGAGTTTATATTTTTATTACCAACCGAACACTTATAGATTATAAAAATCTATTGAATTTGAAAAACTAAATTGATTGGAAAGACACCGTGACCGTATACATAAGAGGAAAACAAACACTACAAGGTTGAGTATGTTCAAGAAGTTTATCTTCTATAAAAGTAATCTAAAGAGATCCAAATTATTATCACGTAATTGTAACGTCACACGTCACATCATCATAATATATAAACGTAGTTAAGCATATGTTAGACTAGGATTGTAATTGGTAAAAAAAATTAGAAGTTGTGATTGTTGCTAGTAGAGATTATTAATATTAGCCGATACTTAATAGTTCAACTTTTAGTTACCAGGGTGCAATGTGCCTGTACATTTTCTCTTGAAAAAAATGTCAAACACAGGTTCAAGCAACTTTTATGTTAATTGATCATTTGTAACACAAAAATCCAAACTTTATAAATCACCCTTCAACATACACTTATTACACAGCCCCAAATACAAAATTCTAATACTAAATGTTTGCTCACATATTCCAAATTAAATGAGATGAAAAACAAGTTCAATAATCTTCGTTTAATCATTCAAATGTACATAAACTCATAATTCAAATTTTCGCATCAATTAGGGATTGTGTGTTTACTAACTTGTTTCCACCTTTGTCGCTGACTTGATTGCCAAACTCGTTTAATCATTCAAGGGTACATAAGCTCATCATTCAAATTCTCTTCCGTTGGTAAAAAAATATAAATAGAATTACTTATGTCTTCTTCAGTTGGCAAAAAAATATAAATATAACGAACGTCAAAGGAATATGCTCTTCTATTGTAATAACCTGGCTTGATCTTGCTACGAAGCTCATTTTCACTCCAACCTGAACCCAATGCAAGTGTCTAAATCATATATTGTGAAACAGATGAATCTTAAAACAACGTGGTTTCAAATATTATAGTTTCCTTGACTCACACCATTTCCATATCGATTCTAATCTTGACTTTTCTTTTTGATGTTGATAATAATTCAAGCTTAACGTCATGTATTTTCATAATCAAAGCATGTCATAGCGTTTGGACTCATGTGCCTTCCAGAACCAGGGGTCTTCGAGCCAAGATGTTGTTCTCTCTCCTTGATGGGGTGCTGACACATAAAGCTTCAGCGTGCTTTTCGCCAGTAGCTTCTCCTTTCTTTTCGTTTTTATTCTATATAAATACACCTCAATAGTGATGACCCTTTCACTCTTCCACAGACTTATACAAGTACCGAATGCTCATAAATACACTGCCCGATCAGCTATCGCCTACCAATAAATATTGATACAGCGGCTAAACTAATGGAAAGAAAGACAGGGTTTTTCACATCCATCTCGGGCAATAGAGCTCGAGATTTAAGCATCGAATCGTTACCACAAACATTATTTTAGCCCAACAATGCACAATTATTTTACAAAAATGTGTGTATTGAGTCCAACAATGTTCTTCTAAATATAACCCTAATTCTACAAAAGCTATCTTTCATCATCTTCTCAAAGCCTACTGTTTTCATTTTCTCATCAATCCAATCTGCAAAATGGTAATCAATCATTGTGCATTTATATTTCTCTAATTCGTTCGAAAACTGATCAATTTCACGTACTGATTGCAGTTTGTGTTTGAAATATGTTGGTTATAGGGTAAAGGAACAGGTAGTTTCGGTAAAAGGAGGAACAAAACACACACACTGTGTGTAAGATGTGGACGACGAAGCTTTCATCTGCAGAAGAGCCGTTGCTCTGCTTGTGCGTATCCTGCTGCTCGCGTTAGAAAATGTAAATATTACTCACACTTGTTCTAGATCGATCGATCGATCAAATTTGCTGTCGTTTGATAACTCGTAGAAATTAGGTTTTGTTTTCACTTTGATTTGATGTTTTGATTATATGTATTTATCGTCTGGTTAACATCTGTGAAATGCAAGAACAATGCTACTGCAATAGATTTAGTTTTTAGGAGTCCTAGCATTTATTGTTGTGCATCTATACTAATCGCTCAAATGATTTGATCTTCTTTTTGTCTAGTTGATTGTCAAAAGATCGAGTTTTTGGGATGGTAATGTAGGAGATTGTGGTTGGTTTTGGTCTAGCAATTTATATTGTATGCTAGTTTAAATCCGGTAGTTGATGATTTTGTGATTGTTATGATATTAAAGCTTGGGCCAGGTTTTGAACTAGCAGTAGGTGTGGTATGAATATGATAAGCTAACTTTGAGTCGGTGGGGATGAAGATACAAAACCAGCAAAATAGATGTAGAAGAAAGTTACATGAACTAACAAGGACAGTTTGAGGCTATTAAACCAGCAAAATTGTTCTTGTTATGATAGAAAATGGAACATTTTAGAGTTTTTTTTGTCATTAAAGGATGTGATTTTACCTATGGTTTAGCTATGTTCCATGGTATATAGCCCTTGTTCTTATCTAAGGTTTTTTACTTGTTTGTTTTTATTGGTTATATAATAATGTAGGGTCAACGAATGCATTTTTGGCATTTTTGTTTGAAAAGACAATTAACTGTGATGAACTAAGAACTTTTAGATTACCAAAGTTGCTATGTTTATGTGCAAAAATATGTTTACTGCTTAAACACATGAAACAAAATGAACTCTTGTGTTATTCAACTTGATTTTAAACTTAGTGATTGTTAGGATATGGACAAATTTTTAGGATGAATGTTTTGTTAGATGGCGAAAGCTTTATTTACAGCTTGTTAATTCAATTTGTTTGACTGATTTTAATTTATTTTTGTTTTAGACAACTGGAGTGAGAAGGCAATCAGAAGGAAGACTACAGGAACAGGTCGTATGCGTTACCTTCGTAATGTTCCCCGCAGGTTCAAGAGCAACTTCAGGGAAGGTAAGCTATAAACAAAGTAGCACCTTGGGGTTTTTATCACTCAAATTTATAAACATTAACCACCATCGTTTCATGGTCACGATTCAAAAGAGAATTTGGTTTCATGCCGAGATTTTTAAGATGTTTTGATAACCGAACCTAATAACAAGATCTGATTTTGTTAAATAGGCACTCAAGCTACACCAAGGACCAAAGGAACTGTTTCTAGCGCTTAAAAACGAAGTACAATTTCAGTTCACTTTTGTATTTTATATGTTTTTCAGAAAATCGATTTTCGGATTTTTGTTTATTCACTATTTGCTTGTTAGAGCAATTTGTTATGTATGAGCACTAGGATGTGCATTTTTTTATATGGAAATTTAGAACGTACCCACTTTGTGTGCCACTTTTTATTTGTTGGTGTGTATTTTGTTTACATGTTATCTTCTGTTCTAAAATTATTTAGAAGTTCTTAAACTACTGAACGAAATCGGATCGAATTACTCAAACCTTGTTAAGTTACCTCACTTTTTTAGACCGTTTAAATTATTTTTGTGTGAGATCTTACTAGGTAAGTTTGGAAGAAAGTCATGTTATTCAGGATTAGGATTAGAACACGTAATGAAAGTAGAGAGATATTTTTGGTGACTTTACTGAAAACACTTGGTAAACATTGTGTTTTGCATGTTGTCTTTAACAATGTATTAGTGTGTAATAATATGTTTTAACATTATTTTTTAATGTTTAATTAATTTATAAAGAGTTCTAACACATGAACTTGTGGAAATGAAATGTATCTCAAACACATGAACCTTAAGTTGACAGAGAGATATGGATAACAAACACATAAACTTTAAGTTCACAACTTTATCTCAATTCGCTCTTGAGCAGTTTGAGTCGTTTACAATATCAAGTGATAAAAGAAAAAGACATACACTTCAAGTTGACCCGATAAGTTGACTCCCATGCCAATAATTGAATATTGTTAAGAGAACACGTATAATTGTTGTGTAAATCTTATCATTTTGTTTGTCATCTTGTTTGATTTAGCATCAACTTAGAATATTCTATGAAGAAGCAAACAATCACTACAACACGTATCATTTTCCTGTGAATTTCAGTCCTCTTATATTTGTCACGGATTAGACCTTCAACACTAAAAGTTAAAATTTATGTCAAATCTATAAATTGTTATAAAGATTTTATTATGCTTGAATTATATCAGGCTATTTTTAAAGCTAATGAACTAAAAAAAAGATCATATGTTGGATTAGATTGTTCATTTGTTGTATTCTTGGATTTGTAATACGAACAAGCTAAATGTGTCTTCTGTTGAGTCGAGTGATTGAAGAACCCGATGTTAGTCGTGTAATGATTTTTTTTGTTGGTTAGGATTTTCTAACTAAGGCTATATATCTACAATGGTGAGTGTGACGGGGAAAAAACGTTGTTATGTAAGCGATGTGTGTATAATGGTGATAAAGTTTGTAATTATTTGATTTAGTGGGGCGTAAAAGTGTCATAGATTAGAAGATATAATAAAACAAAATAACAAAAACACACAAATTCTTAAATGAATGTGAAGCTGGTTACGGAAATGGACATAACGCCCCTATAAGTCTATAACGAGAGAAAGGAGTGGTGTTAAGGCATGATGAGCCTTCACCACATCTATAACGCCCTTCAACCACCCTAACATACTTTTTAATATATATTAACGGATTTTCAAAAAGAAAAAAACTAAAATATAGTGCATACAAATATACCCAACTTTCGACGAATCCAGACAATAACATTTGGTGATACTAATTTGGTGTTACTAACTTCTAACAATTAATCGTCGTTTAAAAAAATACACCGGATAATAAACAGTTAATGAAAGCTGATATGAGGTGATGCATGGTCTTCGCTAGCGCACACGATAAACATATACGTCGTTATACATTGAAACATATATGTGGTTATATATTGTACCGATACAAAGTTAAAAACGAGTCAGTTTAACGGCCTATGTATATATTTTTCCTAAATGATTCATCACAACTTTTTAAATATAATGGAATTTAATAAGTGATTATTAAGCATATTACTCGACCAAAATACTACGCTTTATTTTAAGGCCTTTATCTTATTTTTTATAAAAACCTTGTTTTTTTGAGTTATTTTAAGGCCTTTATCTTATTTTTACATGTTTCTTCTATGTTTTTAATGTTAATTTTATTTTTTTAAAGAAAATTAAATATTAATAATGTAAACTATTAACCTTTAGTTAGTAACAATTTAAACGTTTGAATTGACATGTATTCAAACTTTTGATTTAGACAAAGACCGTCTTAACTTTTGATTTGGACTATGACAACTATAACTTTTTATTTTGTTACTAGCAACAATTCTTCGAACTAAATAGTTATTAACACCAATAGTTTTGTTTATGACATAACACCTTATGTGGCTTATGAGCTATGTCATTGCTTGCATGTGATGTGACATGACCTTTAATAAGATTTTATTAATCTAAATCATTAAAAATCCACCTTAGTTTATTATTATTTTTTTAAGTTTTAACCGTTATATGAGTCATTCGAAGTAAAACTTATGATGTTAAATGCCTGAAAAGTGTGAGATTCTACATAAACATATTATAAAACCCAGGTCACATACCATATTGCCATGTAACGAGTCACATAAAAAACTAATGGAGTTAACAACTAGTTAGTCTAGGACTGTTGTTGATAACAAAATCAAAATTTTACATAGTCACAAACCAAATTGAAAGTCGAGGATGTTGTTGGCCAATAGTTATTAAAATCTTACTTTTTTTTAAACGGCTTCTAATGAAAAATGTCTCTGCTATATAATGAAATTTGAGTGAAATGACGAATGATATCAGGATTATAATCAGTAACACCAAAGCCATCAAAAAAGAGGATTCTTTGTGCGACTCGACTCCAACATGGCTACATGAGAGTAAGCAAAGGTTGTTGAGAAAGAGCTTTAAGTTTTTAACATTAATCAAAGTTAGTGGTGATACTCCGTTGAGATTAAGGTTCGGCTACGTCTTTGACATATTGGTATTAACTAGGTTTAATTCCCGTGTGTTACACACGGGTTAAATAACAATATTTATAAATAATTATAATCATTATGTTTAAGGACTTGTGGATATTTAATATTTAAAAATTTAATTTCATCAACTTATGCATGCATGGTGAAAAATTTCTTTTAATTTTCCCTCTCAAACTTCTTATTATAGAACTAATAATTCCCCTCAAAAATTACCCCTCTAAAACCTTAATTTATTAGATAGACTAGGTTTAATACCCGTGTGTTACACACGGGTTAAATAGTAATATTTATAAAGAAATTATAACCATTATATTTAACAATTTGTAAATATATAACATTTAAGGAGTTGGCTCCATCAACTTGCATGGTGAAAATTTAACTAAATTTTACCCCCAAACTTCTTATTATAGAAAAAAGAGTAAACTGCCAAAATGGTCCCTGAGGTTTATAAGGTTTTGCAGTTTTTTACACTTTTAAGAATTTTTGCATAAATAGTCCCTACAGGCCAAAACCTGTTGCTAAATTGGTACACGGCACTAACAGAGTTAAAAATATTCTGTTAATTGAGAGTGAAATGCCTAAAATGCCCTTAGGACCGTTTTGGCAATTAAATCATTTAAAACATAAACTCAAAACCTCCACTACCCACCACCACTTTCTCTTTCTCACCGCCACCACCACCTAAACCACCAGTCACCACCACCAAAACCTCCACCACCACAATCTTTAACAACTACCGCCACCACATCACAACCGCCGCAACTCTCACCATCACCACCACCCAACAACATGTTGGATCCAAACCGAACCCATCTCGACCCAACCAATACAACCCCACGGTTTAAAGATTGATATATGATAGATTCATCTTATCCACACGAAAAGCAAAAGGATGCACTTTCTGTTACGAAGCGGTCACTGACGACACAAGTGATGGATTGGAGTGTCTGTTTGTTTGTTGGTTTACACTTTATTATATATACACAAGCGCCATTCAAAAAAAATTATATATACACAAGCCACATGATCAAATGAATCGCTTCTGCCTCATCATCATCAAATCCAAAGAAAAAAAAAATAGAGGTAGCGAAAACATTTTGAATATCATATTGATCGATGGGTCACCTGATAGTACAGCCCAACAAAATGTCAATCTTTAAATCGTGGGTTGTATCGGTCGGGTCGAGATGGGTTCGGTTTGAATCCGACAATTTGTTGGCAGGTGGTGGTGATGGTGAGAGTTGAGGCGGCTGTGATGTGGTGGCGGTAGTTGTTAAAGATTGTGGTGGTGGTGGTTTAGGTGGTGGTGGCGGTGAGAAAGAGAAAGTGGTGGTGGGTAGTGGAGGCTTTGGGTTTATGTTTTAAATGACTTAATTGCCAAAATGGTCCTTAAGGGCATTTTAGGCATTTCACTCTCAATTAACAGAATATTTTTAACTCTGTTAGTGCCGTGGACCGATTTAGCAACAGGTTTTGGCCTGTAGGGACTATTTATGCAAAAATTCTTAAAAGTGTAAAAAACTGCAAAACCTTATAAACCTCAGGGACCATTTTGGCTATTAACTCTAGAAAAAAAATCCCTCCAAAAATTGCCCCCTAAAAGTTTGATTTATTAGATAAACTAGGTTAAAACCCGTGTATACACACGGATAAATCTAAAATATATATAAAATAAAAAGGATAAAAATCGAAAATATAGAACACAGTAAATAAAGCTTCAACAACCGGATTGATTGAACATGCTATCAAAATCGAATACTGGTTATACACCATACTGAATTTGAAATAAGAATCTGTTTGTAAGAAACGAAACAATAAATAAAACTTTAACAACCGGATTGATTGAAACCACAAACGTATTACTAAAAATGTAAAACACAATTGATTGGAAATCATTGAGTGGAGTTGCTGTAAATAACAATGAAATTTTGGAGCCCAATTTAAAGTCTAAAAAAATTTCCCTCCTAAATTTGCCCCCTAAAAACTCTGAAATATTATATAGATTAGTTACAATATTTTACTATTTACTCCCTCCCACATATAATCTTATTATTACTATTAGTTTACTATATATTAAAAAAATATATTTCATAGTTTACTATTGATTTACTTTTATTACAAATTTGTTTTTTTGGTTTGTAACATTGATCCTTGTCTTCAGTGCAAGTGTTTGTTATATTTAGTACAAGTTGTTTCAACATGTTTTACCTTGATGTACTAAGACACAACTTATTTTAACATGAGTTATCATTTTATTACAATCTATTTTAATATATGGATTACTTAAATTAGCTGAGAAAGAAAAAGACGATGAAACGACTAAAGTCTGATATCATCTCTTATAGTTATGTCGCATTGTAGGTTTTGACCATGAGACGATATTAGTGTCAATAGTTATGTGTGTGTACGAATGTAACTATATTTTATATATACTCTATAATGGAAGGTCGGTGATGGCCACATGCCAATCACCGACTGCCACGTGTCACATTCCAATTGGTTGCAACTTTTGATTTTTTTCTTTTTGTTTTTAAATTTTTTGAAACTGTTAGTGGGTAAATAATATTGGTACGAAAACAAAGTAACTACTGACTTTTTGGTCTACTGGTTAGCGCTTGTTTCTTGATGGTGGAGCTCCGAAACTTGGGAGAGACATTATTTTTTTCCATTCTACTTTGATAATTTTTCAGATTTGACTAATAACTTGATTTTAAATGTTTACACTTAAACCCTTAGTCTATTAACATATTTCCGGATTTGACTTATAATTTTTTTTCTAGCGTGTGACGAAGTCACATATTGAAAGACTCGGCCGCAGTATATGAGACTTTTTTTATTAATGAATGTGACGAACTCAAATACATAAGACCCGAATGTGTGACCCGGTCGCTGCAACGACATACGGGACATGAGACTTTTTTTTATCAACGAATGTAACGAAGTCAAATACGTAAAACCTGAATATGTAACCCGGCCGCTGCAACGTACGCCCCGGTCTTAAATCTAGTTTGTAAGTATAGTGTACGGTAATAAAAAGTTTCGCGCAAGAGGACACACTTATAATTATTAACACCATTTAAATCCCAACGCAAATTTGTCCTTCGTATAAACACAACACACACATCAACACCCTCAACCAAATTACACTGATTCAATCCTTTCAACAATTTTCGGTTTTTTCAATTCATCAACTTCAATCACATCACACACACCTCTATACAACAACAACAATATCGTTTTACCGTTGCAAATCACACACACGTTGCCAACGATTCACCATTCGTGTGTAAATTGCACAAACTTTGCAGGTTGCTGTATCGAATGACGGAAATTAAAGGTCGTAGATGGAGGATTACGAGATCTGTGATGGCGATGCTGATGAACTTCATGTTAGCTTCGATGTTCGCTTCGGCAGAACGAAGCGTGATTGCAGAAGATGTGGTTGCATTTGCAGGTGATGAAGGTGAATCGAAATTAGGTTATTTTGTTCAGTTGGCGAATTATTTGTTTCAAACAGATGGATCTGGTTATCGTCATGTTTGGCCTGTAAGTTTTCATTGATTTCTTATGCTTTACTTATGACCTAAACACATGAATTGTTTAGATTTATTGTAGTATTGATTATGTAATTATGCATATTACAGAACAAATCATTGTACATTTGCACTTCTAGCTTTTCGTTTGATTTTAATTAAAGTGACAAATGAACGATTTGTGGAAGGTGTTTAAGATCAATATAGAGTTATTTGAATATTATTATTATTGTTATCAGTTTTTAAGTTGCAAATCACCACTTTGAGTTGATGGATAAAGAAACAATGAGTAAAAGACAAATCAACATGATGGCAAACTTATTTTTCTTGTCTCTGAGCTTGAATGAAACGTGACTATATATTTTTTATTAATTTTGATAAATCTTGGGTCTTACTTTCAGTAAAAAGACAAAAATCCATTCCTGACAAACAAAACGTGGATCTCACATGGAAATGAAGTAATATATTCATGTGCATATGAAATTTTCTTCAAAAGAAGTTGATTCTATCAACTACTCCACATAATATTTGATCTAAAATTAATATTTTAACCAAGGTCCCACTTTTATTGTGGGCTTATACTATAGTATATAATGTGTGGTACTAATATTCAATATAATGACAACGTGTAGTATGATGTTATACAATAATATGCAGCTTACAATGCAGACAGACAAACATGGGTCACAGAAAGTGGGACGGGGCCATATATCTAACTTGTTTCTGTCAATAACATGGCATTTATTTTGCAAGGTCTAAAGAAATTGCAACATTGACTTTTTTTCTGAATAAGCCCAATAAAACATGGCCCCTTACTCAATATTGTTTATATCATTAAACGTTATAGTTTATTAGTTTTGAAGTGTTTTTCTTAAAGTCGTGATTAAACAATGTATTATGCAATTGAGAAATTGATGAATAATTGCATTAAATACGTGCAAAGTCAACTGTTTGCAACAGTTTTATGTTCATGAATCATGCATGTTTCTTGTAGTGGTTATTGTACCCAATAAACTATTGATAATTAATAACATAAAAATTAAAGTTTAAATTTATTAAAATATGATTTACAGGAAATGGAATTTGGGTGGAAAATTGTTCTTGGTAGCTTTATAGGATTTTGTGGAGCGGCATTTGGGAGTGTAGGTGGAGTTGGAGGTGGTGGTATATTTGTGCCAATGCTTACTCTTATTATTGGTTTTGATCCTAAATCTGCTACTGCTATTTCTAAATGTAAGAAGAAGCAAGATCATACATATATCAATTTATTTATTTTAAAAGTTTTTTTTTTTATAAAAATTGTTTTATTTTCAGGTATGATCATGGGGGCTGCAGCCTCAACTGTTTATTACAATCTTAAGTTAAGGCATCCAACACTTGATATGCCAATTATTGATTATGATTTGGCATTGCTTATTCAACCAATGTTGATGCTAGGAATAAGTATTGGAGTTGCATTTAATGTTATATTTGCTGATTGGATGGTCACTGTTCTTTTGATTATTCTTTTTATAGGTATTGTTATGTTTATGTTTGATTGTATATTTGCATCTCCGTTTTGGATGTTTTCTAAAATGGCATGTTATTCATGAATAATATATCTGCAGGCACATCAACCAAGGCCTTTTGCAGAGGTGTTGATACATGGAAAAAAGAAACAATTATGAAAAAGGTAATAAACAGTTTAGTTTGTAGGTTTTTGTGGTATTTTTGATGTTTAGTATTTAGGGGGTGTTTTCACTGTGTGTTTCGAATGTGTATGTCATACAACAGGCTATAGAAGATCTTGTTTTGATAGTAGTGTTTAAGAAGTTCTAATTATTTGAGGAATTAGTAGATAAATTAACCGAAAAGGACATTCTGGTGAAATAGGCTCTTAAATTACATAGTTTACACCTACATAATTGGTTATGTTGCATCCATGATGAAACTGATCATTCAAAACATCAGATGCTTTATGTGCAGCCATGATGAAACTGCTCATTCAAAACATTACATGCTTTATGTGCCTCCTTTTAAAAGTGGCTTGATTTTTTTTTTGAATTCTGAGCATGAATTTATCTATTTCAGGAGGCTGCTAAGCGCTTGGAGAGCAGTGGTATGTTTAACTAGCTCTCCTTGCCTTTCGCACGACCCTATAAGCTCTTACATTACAAGATATATTTTTTAATAAAATTACACTACTTTTTATAAACTACAGACGTTGCTGAGGCAGAATACAAGATTCTTCCTGGTGGTCCCAGCAATGGAAATTCAACCAAACCCGAAAGATCACTAAAAACAGAGGTAAAACCGCAGCTGAATAAGCCTAGTTATATTATATAGTTTTTAATAAGTTTGGTATATGAATGTCTCAGGTTACTGTCCTTGAGAATGTTTGCTGGAAAGAACTCGGACTTCTTGTTTTTGTTTGGATAGCATTCCTTGGTCTGCAGCTTGGAAAGGTAATTTGTAACACAAATTTTTACAATCGATTCTATGCAAAAATATTCCAAATTTCTCATAGTTTCGTTAAAATATGAACTTATGGCTTGCATATGTTGGACAGAATTATACATCTACTTGCTCAGTGTGGTATTGGGTGCTAAACTTATCCCAGGTATATATTATAATAAACAACATATAGAAAACGCCACTATACTTTCTCTCATTTTTCCAATTACTTAAATATCTTATAATTATATAATTTTAATTCACATCAAATAATTGATCATGTAGATTCCAATTTCCTTTGGTGTGTCTGGGTATGAGGCAGTTAACTTATATAAGGGAACAAGAACTATATCATCAGTGGGAGATTCAGCCAGCAACCTTACCATAGGACAATTGGTTTTGTATTGTTCTTGTGGTGTTCTAGCTGGTTTGGTTGGCGGCTTACTTGGTTTAGGTGGCGGTTTTATCATGGGCCCACTCTTTTTGGAGCTTGGAGTACCTCCCCAGGTGAGTTTTTGTTTTTTCTATTTTGCCACTAAACTTGAAAGGAAAAAAAAAATTACAAGGCATGATATTTCATGATTTGTTTTCTAGGCAATATTATATCTATCTTCCTAACCATTCAAATTATAACAACCTTTTCTATTGAATAAACGAAAAGACAACACATCACAATATTAAAGTTGTTTTCTTGTTTGTTTATTTAGTAAAACAAACTGCTATAGAAACTAGTTTAATTTTAAATAAGATTATTTTTACTATTTGAAAGAGTAAATACGATATTATAAAATTTGGAAGGATATGTATAAAAATTTAATCTTTTAGAAGGATACATATGAAATTAATCCAAACTAAATCATCGAATGAAAATTTGTTTCAGCACCAGTATTTATTAACGAGAGACAATGTTTGTTGAATTATTTTTCAGGTTTCAAGCGCAACAGCCACATTTGCTATGACGTTTTCGTCCTCTATGTCCGTTGTGGAATACTACCTTCTAAAGCGTTTCCCAGTTCCTTATGGTAAGTGCCTAAAACCTCACTAGTTATTCGCGTTACTGAAATAATACTTTTTGCATATTATATTTGTCACAATAATCATAATCAAAACAGCTAACTCTTGGACAGAAGGCGTTTTCATGTGACCTGTTTTGACATGTACTGAAAATTACCCGTTACCAAAACTGTCCATTTTCCCACATATAAGCCTCTCATAATTCAGTGTATATAAAAATACGTTAGTTATGCGTGTAGATGGGTATATTTTAATCGTCCTTTTTGTATATTGGCAGCTGTTTATTTTTTAATTGTGGCAACAATTGCTGCTTTTGTCGGACAACATGTTGTGAGAAAACTGATTGTAGTACTAGGACGGGCTTCACTAATTATATTCATCCTTGCCTTCACTATATTTGTCAGCGCAATATCATTAGGTGAGTGTCTCTGCATACAAATTTTGTTTTTCATTAGAGGTTTTAATGATTAGGAAAGTTGTTGTTGATCAATTCTATGGGAAATGGTGTTTTTACAGGTGGAGTTGGAATTTCGAACATGATTGGGAAAATTCATCGGGGTGAATACATGGGATTCGAGAGTCTATGCAAGTACGAGATCTAAAATGAGATAAACACGAAAAATTTTGTGCCTTGGTGATTTGTATCTCGCGGTGTGAAAGACGTTGTCGAATCAAGTTGGCAGTGGGTGCTGATGCACTAATGGTAGTGTTAAAAACTTGACTGATTGTAGTCCTTTCTGATGAATGTTTTATGGTATAATGGTCATTTGCTTTCAATTTGATACAAGTGACACAATGTTATAAGTTGAAGGACCGTATTTAACATTTTCATAGTTATTTAGAGGATTTAATTTCAAAGAATTGAAACAATGTAAAATAGTTATTTAGAGGATTTAATTTCAAACTTAAGAAACAGCATAAAAGAAAATTAAAATAGCCCTATCTAAATATCAAAGATGTAAATTTTACTCTAAGCCATAAAATCACAAAATTAAGATGCATATAGAATGAAGATTTGACGCTCAAACTGAAATGAGCGAAGAATTTTTGTAAAAAAGTAAACACGACATCTATGTGGTACTAGTATCGAATTCATCATTTGATACCCACTTTGCCTCAAAATTGGTATGGCCGGCAATCTCATCCTAGTTGATGATAATCGCTTGCTGGCTGGACTATGGAGAGACGAGTAAATGAAGGTTACAAAACTAATGGGTTTAGGTTGAAACGACAACATAAAAGATTGTTCTTATAACACAAGAAATGCCCCAAGTAATCTAATCCTATAACACATGCACTCTCCATGATTTGAGCCTTCACCACTAACAGAGGCAAGTTAGTACGGATTTGGTGTTACGAAGCTAACTTGAGGATGATATTGAGCCAATTTGGGGGTCAAATCGTTTTCGGAACAAATCATATAGTCAACATATAGATTAATATAATACTCCATCCGTCCAATTTTAAATGTCCATCTTTTCATTTTTGGTTGTCCCAATTTAAATGTTAATTTCAAAAATATAAATGTAATTTCTAAATGTAATTTCTAATTTCTTTAAAAAACAAAATAAATGTCAGTACCGGTCCCGAATTTTGACAATATCAGGTACCGAGATTTTGTTCGGTCAGTATCGGTATTTGGTAACAAACGCATGATCCCTGAAATTGGACTTTCACTAGTCAAGAAACATGAAGTTGAGAGTGAAATTGGGCATTACACCTCCTATCAAAACGTAATTTGAACACTTCAAAATCATTTCAATCTACTGGAAGTTAATCCTTGTGCGGTTAAAGTTTGATAAAAAGTTTGTGAACTTCCCTTAATAAAAACAATTAGGTGTTTAAATGATTGCCGACCAAATAAGCCAACTCGGGGCATGACTTGTTACATCATAATAAGCCAAAATACATATACTTCCGATCTATCATTAAAGACCACAAAATGCCGACCAAATTCGGACTTTTAGTTGTGATACAGGCTCGGCTCGCCCTGTGGTATAAAGTCGGACTACGCTTAATGTGAAACCACCTTAATTACTTTCCCTATGGTATAATCGTCCTCCGTGGACTTTACCGTGTGGTCATGCCTAGACTATGGCTGGCCTCTCATTCGGGATTAGTCGGGACTTAAACGTGTGGTCATGACTACACCTCATAAATCTAAATCCTAATCCTAATTTCACAGAATCCAATCCTAAATCCTAATCAGATCCTAATCCAGTCCTAGTCAGATCCTAATTTCACAGAATGTGAATTCACCTAATCTAATAGTCCTAAATCCTATATCCTAAACCCTATATCTTATTCCAATTCCCATGATCTTCTAGTTCTAAATCTTATTCCTATATCTTATCCTCATAATCAGGGATCCTAATCCTATTCTAAACCTTAATCACCTAAATCCTACCTTCTAAATCCTAATTCGTAATCCCCTAACCCTATCCTAATCTAGTCGTAAAATAAACCACCTATCCTAATCCAACCCTAAATTAATTAGAGATCCTAATCCTATGTCCTTAATCTTATTCCGATTCCCCTAATCTTCTAGTCCTAAATTAATAACCCTAAATCCTAATCCTAAATCCTAATCCTAATCTTACACCCTCCAAGAGGCTACACCTGATCCTAAATCCTAATCACCTAAACCTAAACCTAAATCATAATTCCCATAATCCTAACCCTCCTAGAGACTCATATATATTATTTCAATTACTATGATCTTAAATCCTAATCTAGTCCTAATCTTATTCTAAACCTTAATCACCTAAATCCTACCTTCTAAATCCTAAATCGTAATTCCCCTAACCCTATCCTAATCCTAATCTTACACCTCCTCCTCTGACTACACCTAAACGGCTAAACCTGATCTTAAATCCTAATCTAGTCCTAAATTAAACCACCTATCCTAATCCTAATCAGAGATCCTAATCCTATGTCCTAAATCTTCTAGTCCTAAATATTACCTAACCCTAAATCCTATTCTTAGTCCTAAACCACCAAACCCAACTTTAATAAAAAAAATCAACTTTTGAAAACATCAAAAATTTTCACATAAACCACAACATTTACATAATCACACCAAAAACAATCTTAATCAAAAAATTAAATTTCGAAAACATAAAAAATTTTCACATAAAAGCACAACATGTAATATATAATCATAAATCGTATGTCTTAAATCTTCTTCTGAATCCCCTGATCTCCCTATATATTCCTCTAATCTTTCAACATAATTCTATATCCTAAACCTTAATCCTAAATCCTATTCCTCTAATCCTAATTACGTAATCTAATTCCTCACCTAAATCCTAAATGCTATTCCTTTAATCCTAATCACCTAATCCTTACCCTAACTTAAATCCTAATAAAATTCTACCTCTTAAATCCTAATCATCTAACCCTAATCCTAATCTAGTCCTAAATCTTAATCATCTAATCCTAATCTAGTCATAAATCCTATTCTTCTCGCCTTCTAAATCCTAATCACCTAATAAAATTCTACCTTCCAAATCCTAAACCGTAATTTCCCTAATCCTAACCCTAAATCCTAATCTTACACCTAACCCTACCTCCTAAATCCTTTTCCTTTAATATACACCTCCTAAAGGCTACACCTAATCCTAATCCTAAATCCTAATCCAGTCCTAAGAGCATTCATAGTGGAATTGTTAAAATTATGTGAGTGAGTTTGGTAAAATTTTATGGAATGGTTTTGAGTGAAGGGGAGAGAAAATATATAGATGGAGGAGAGAGAAACGGTAAATTTAAGGAAATATATATGGGTAGAAGAGAGAGAAACGGTAAAATGTAATGATTAATGTATAAAAAGTATTATTTAATTGAAAGAAAAGAGGAAATGCAGTGTTTTTAGTGTAATTTTAAAGATAAGGAAAAATAACACACTGTGAATGCTCTAAATCCTGTTCCTTAAATCCTAGACCTTCTAAATCCTAATTACCTAATCTTCATTTCAAGAAAGAGTTGAATCAATTGATTTTGGGCAACTCGCTTTCAATTCATTGGTGTTGTCACAACAATGAATCCTAATTAGTTTGAATGCGAAAAATTCAAAAAAGTAGAAAAGCTAATTTGAAAGAGTCTTTGTTTATGACATTGCTTAATTATTTATTGATTTTAGGATGGAGATCATAGTTGTTGATGGCAGACTCAAGGTTGCCATAAATGTTTTAGGGTTGTTGTTTAGGGCTAGTGTAATTGTTTTAGACATGTTTTGATCGACTAGGACTTTTTGGCCTAAAATTTATACGCAAGAGGGCAAGGAAAATCAGGCGTTTGAAGTTTGGTTTAGGTAGCCTTAGGTAGGTGCATGATTTATGTAAAGCTAGCTTTTGACAAGAAAGTTGGTTAGCTAGGGTTAACGTTTTAATCTATAGATAGATCGAGTTTTGTATGTTTAATCAGTATATATGATTGTAAGTATTGAGAGATTAGTTTGTTCATATTTTTTGTTGTTCTTATCCTATAATCACTCAGGCATTAATTTCATCAAACAAACAGGTAACATACATACAATTCAATCAATGACTTTAAGTAGCTTTATTTGTTTGGTGTAAAAGAGGAGTGTTATATGTATGAACATGGCCTAAAATTTATATGCAAGAGGGCAAGGAAAATCATGAGGCGTTTGAAGTTTGGTTTAGGTAGCCTTAGGTAGGTGCATGATTTATGTAAAGCTAGCTTTTGACAAGAAAGTTGGTTAGCTAGGGTTAACGTTTTAATCTATAGATAGATCGAGTTTTGTATGTTTAATCAGTATATATGATTGTAAGTATTGAGAGATTAGTTTGTTCATATTTTTTGTTGTTCTTATCCTATAATCACTCAGGCATTAATTTCATCAAACAAACAGGTAACATACATACAATTCAATCAATGACTTTAAGTAGCTTTATTTGTTTGGTGTAAAAGAGGAGTGTTATATGTATGAACATGGCCTAAAATTTATATGCAAGAGGGCAAGGAAAATCATGAGGCGTTTGAAGTTTGGTTTAGGTAGCCTTAGGTAGGTGCATGATTTATGTAAAGCTAGCTTTTGACAAGAAAGTTGGTTAGCTAGGGTTAACGTTTTAATCTATAGATAGATCGAGTTTTGTATGTTTAATCAGTATATATGATTGTAAGTATTGAGAGATTAGTTTGTTCATATTTTTTGTTCTTCTTATCCTTTAAGTAGCTTAATTTATTTTATTTGGAGCACATCCGCAGCTATTCTCAACAACCAGCATCCATTTCTAATTTCTTGTTGAAGCTCCACTAACTTTTCCTGATTACACAAATTAATGTACAATCTGATCTAAAATTAAACAAAAATGAAACTAATTCAGCTTCTTTCTATCTGTTCTTCAATCATCAAATCAAAACAAACTAATGCTAATAAAAAATCAAAGTAATTTAAACCTGCAAATCGAGGAGAAGAAGAAGAAACACAATCATCCAATAACTCTTTTAAACATCAGTAGCAAACACGTACGATTTTGAATCCGATTGTAGCTTGTTTCTGGATATTTGGTATCATCATCCATTTGATTATATATCGCTTAGTTTATTTATATAATGTTTTTATATTTGTTTGGTGTAAAAGAGGAGTGTTATATGTATGAAAATCAATGTCTATAAATCAGTTGAAGCTGCCGTTCAACAGTACAATTCTATTTATAATAATTACCTATATATAATTTAAAATGTTAAAATTTTATAGTGATAACAAAAGTTAAAATTTATATATAAATAAACTAAGCTATAAATAATTTACAGAAAATAAACTTTGCTTTTAATAGCTTTAATTATAATGGTTTACATTACATGCACACATATTTGTTAGATGCTACATTAGTCGTTTAACACTATAAAATTGTGTTACTAGTGTAGCCATAAAACACTTTTTATACAAACATTTCAGTTTGTGCAATTCAAAATTTTAAGTGATCGCTTAAACGTGGTGTGCGAATAATGTCACTAGTATGCGTATTATAATTTAAGTAGAGGAATTTATTAATACATAATTTAATATGAACAAGATCACACATTTCACAAAGACACAAACGAAACAAAATCCAGTGTCCATTTATTGAAAAAAAGTATAAAGTAGCTAGGAAAACATATAAATACAACAATAATCATTTCGGGTGCTCAAAACACACCCATATATATACAAAAAGAAGTCCCAAAATATACATAAAAATACAAAAAAACAACTTGAAGAGAAATACAGGCCCAAGAGAAGAGTATATATGATGGCGATTATTAAAAAAAAAAAACAAAAATGAAAACTATTTAGGTTTTTTTAGTTTTGACTTTTGAAAAGTCAACAAGATCTCCAAATAGCTTATCCTCTGCATTTTGAGGCTTTCTGGATGACACATGCACATAAGATGCATTAGCCATCGAAGGACCTGTGTAAACAGTGCTTGTTAGAAAGCTCTCATCTTTCACCGGCATGTTCTTACTAATAAGTTGTGCATTTTGCTGCTGCCCATATCCATATCCGTACCCATTCCCATTCCCATATCCGTATCCGCCATTGCCATAAACCTGACCCATTTGATTACCACCATTGCCATAGACCTGACCCATTTGATTACCGCCATTGCCATAAACCTGACCCATTTGATTAACGCCATTTCCATAAACCTGACCCATTTGATTACCGTACATTTGTTGGCCCATTTGTTGAGGATACATGTATGCCATTTGCTGCTGTGGGATTTGATTAGTGTACATTGACTGGTTGTTCATTGGCAGCATATGGCTATTCATATTTACACCATGAGGTTGTGAGTACTGTGGACCGCCGCCGCCACCTACTAGTTGATTTCCACTAGGTGGAGCTTCCCAGGGTGGTGGTGGTAAACTGTTGTTCATAGCAGCACCTGCAAACCACAATATGATTCAAGAGTAAACATTTTGTACAGTCATTTCATTTTTCTTTGGGTTGATAGAACAGTCATTTCATTTTTCTTTTCCACATGCCAACGCAAGATTGGTTGGTTTTTTGTATGTATGTTCTTACAACAGGCTGCATATTCAGATTACAAATCCACCACCACCACTACCACCATCATTGTATAAACCAGTCAAGTCACTCGACACTGGCTTGCTATTAGCTCAAATCAAGACGAGCTTAAAAGTGACTGACGTTGAGCCCAAGCCTAAAATGGAGCTCATCTAATAAGTTTATAACCAAAACATATTATATTAGATACTAACAAGTAAAAAATGTTATATCAAAATGTAAAAATAAAAATAAACAATTCGTAATGGTGTTTTCAAATCATCACAGAATTATACGACTCGGCACCAAAAATGTTTCACTTACCAAAACCTTGTAAAGCTGGCTGCTGCTGCTGCTGTTGTTGTTGAGCCATATGACCATTCCACATAGGATTATTCCCTTGGTTGTATGTGGCCCATGATTCATTTTGGGCTGCATTTCTATTTGGATAAAATGATGTTTGTTGGGCTGACATATTTTGAGGTTGTTGGGTCCATATATTTTGAGGTTGTTGTTGGGTTTGAGGTTGTTGGGTCCACATATTTTGAGGTTGTTGTTGGGTTTGAGGTTGTTGGGTCCACATATTTTGAGGTTGTTGTTGGGCTTGAGGCGAAAACATGGGCACAAGGGCTAATGCATTCTGCTGAGAAACAGGAGTAGCAGGCTGAGTTTCACCTACAGGTACAATTGCTAAGGGATTTGAGTCAAAATCATCTCCACTCAAAAGGTCAAAATTGACTTTGGTAGATGTTGACTCTCCATTGGTTGTAACAGGCTCAAGAGAAATCAAATCTGGCTCGGCACTGGCACCACTGGTAGATCTGCAGAAGAGGCAAACGGGGTCATAATGGGTTGGGTTGACCTGTTAACCCTTATAGTTCATTTCTTATTATTCCAACAAAATTAACCCAAAGGTTCCTTGGTTTTAACTTTTAGTAAATGATACTTTAGATATTTGAATATAGTTTAAGTAACTTGATTACCCGGGTTGTTTGGTGCCGGTTGCATTGTTAAGAGGAGTTTTAACAGGTACTAATGCTTGACTAGTTTCTGGATTTGACTTTTGAGATGAAACTACCGGAGGTGCTTTAAGAAGCGCTTCATGTTTGGCTAGGACTCGCTGTAAATCATCATTAAGAGCTAATCCTTGACATAATAGTGATTCATCCCTGGCACCAAAAAAGGTAAAAAAATAAAAACCGGGACAGCAGAATGGGCTTGATTAATGTTATTTTTACTCTCATATAGGTGCAAAATGAAACGACTTGGCTTAAATGGTAACATGTCATATGGGCAGACTAGACTAAAAGTCAAACAAAGTGTATTTTCTAATGCTTACAAACTTGTAAAGCATTTAACTTAAAGATTTAGATTATTATTGTGAGAATATTGTTTTCTAGCAATAATATTAATGCAAAAGAATAGTTATTAGAAATTAAGAAAAATGGACAAAAAGTGTTTCGATCTTACGAAGTTGAGTTAACCAGGTGTACCAGTCTTCTCTTGTAAGTACGGCATTGTTCCACCAAGTCTACAATAACCTCTTGCTTAAGCGCCTGAATCCAATATGCAATTTGGAAAATCAAAAGAAAAGAAATATATAAATCTATTTACTATTAGATAAATCTTATAATGAGTTGACTATAACTCTAGCTGGCAAATTTACCTCTTTCTTTTCTGGATCTATCGCAGTCAACATTTCTGCAAGGACATCCATGACACCGCGTGCATTTTGCAATTCTGTCAAACTGAAAAGGAAAAAATAGCCAAATAATAAGCAAATTTAGTCACGAAAATGTGATCCCATACAAAATAAAACGATTAGTTTTATATACCTCAAAGTTGGAAAATCAGCCTCTGCAGAAAGCGCGCCTGCTTCAATTTCGTTTTCTGGATTACGAAGATTATGTGGAATTGATGTTATTGGTTGTGTTTGTGGAGGTGTTAAAACAGGTGCTAAACTCTCAGATCTCTCTGGAAAATTTACCCCTAAACGCTGAAATACAAATCAAATATGTTTAAAAAAACAGGATTAATGTGCAAAACAACTTATCTAAAAATTACCAGTAAATCATGGTATGCTGCATAATACTGTGGATATCTTCCCCTTGCTCCTCCAAAAGCTTCTTGCCAAGTGTCGATTAGAATTAATATCTTCTCTTTTACATGAAAATCAGGCTGCAATGTTAATAATCAAAACTATGTTACAAACAAAATTTAACAAAAAAAAAAACAGAAATTTTACATAAATACATTTAGCAGAAACACAATACTAACCTTCTTTTTCACTATTTTCACCATATCATGAAGTAAGTTTCTCTCAGCCACTTGCAAATGAACAATATCACCACAGTTCTTCATAATTGTTTCCAATAGCTTCACATAGAAAAACAAATGAAGAAATTGGAACAAAGAAAGTGAATCACAACACGTAAGATAAGCTAGGTTTACTTGAAAACTAGAACAATTTCACAACTCTCAACAACCAAGATAGTAAAAACATCAAAGAGTTTTTTGGCTTACTGTTAAAGCAAGAAGCTGGACTTTTGGATTCTTGCTTCCTAAACGTTTTTTTATACCTTTAATAACATCTTTTGCTTGCCTGGAAAAAAATTACATCAATATTAACATCATATACATGAACCAATGTACATATAAAAGCAACAATTAGTATATCTAGACTGTCAGACAGTGTAAAGGGGGCAATTTTGACCCATTTACTTATGAACCGTTCAATCTGGGTTATTCACAATCTCTTATGAGTCAAATGTGTATAGCTGCGAGATAAACTAGTAAAACAGGTAGAAAGTCATCCTAACTGTATTTTCAAGTAATATAACTTCCAAATCACTTTATTTAAAGTTGATTTACTATTGAAACTTTTTCTTAGAATGAGTTGAAACTAAGGGTGGCAATCATGTTGAGTTAACAGGTTTTGGGTTTGTGGGTTGAATGAATGAACTCAGAACTGGCCATATATTATTCATGTCAAAGACATCATCCCTAACCTAAACACATTCAAAATTGTGTAACCCATATATCTAAACGAGTCCAAAGGTTGTATATGAGTTGGCAAATTGTAAACAAGTTGTAAAAAAATGAGCTTCCGGTGGTAAAAGGATTGAGTTGACATGTTTAGTTATAATACAGGGTACACTAATCAACCTCAACATGGGCACACTAAAACTTTTTATAAACGGCAATTTGAATCACCGACATGCCACTAACCCACCTGATCATCTAAGCCCAATTTTTTTGTCCTAGGTTGGACTTAAACCCACGACCTACCCATTTAATAAAGTCTTACATACCTTACATCAACCACTTCGGTTAGAGATCATTGGCGACTCACACAACATATCTAATAACCATGTTAGACACAACATATCTAATAACCAGGTTAGAGATACATGGCTATGCTAGAGCAACTTTCAAACCCTAGTTATCCTCAACCTTAAAGTCCCAAATTCATCCAATTCTAAAAACCTCCAAATTCATCCAATTCTATTCTACTCATAATCATATCATAAAACCACATAATCAAAACAATCAAACCAAACACCTTCAATTTCAATTCAAGTTACAGTCAAGTTAAACCTAATTTCTTATGATCAAAACGAAACAATCAAAAAGGGGGTAAAATATCATACACAGGATCACGGTTGCAGATATCACAAATCTCCAAATTCATGGCCCAATCAGGACCAATAAGCATGTTGTTTGTGGCTCTTGCAACCATCGAGTTCACCATTTTTGATCGGAAAATTGAAATTGATCGATCGGAGTTCAAATTATGGCTAATAAACTGCAAAATCGGATGAAAAAAACAGAATTTGAAGATGAAAACAGAGAGATTGTTGTTGATCAAAGAGTCAAAGTAGGCTGAGATTACAATGCAGAAGAAAATCACAAGTCAACATGATGAATTTGTATTGTAATTGAACATTATGCATACTTTGTGTGTTTTGTTATGACGTTGTATGTATGTATCTAGAAACAATTTATTTATTATGAATATGGACAAATTCATAAAACTAAAATTCGGTATAATTAATTACAAAGTGGCCTAACCACAAATATTGTAATATTTGGCTGCGTAAGCAATAACAACCTATTTATTTTGTTTATCTGATCTGATTATTTTTAATTTTAGATCAGTTGGACTAAAAACAGGATAAATAACTAGTTTGGTTAGACTAATTAGACGGTTTTCACTCTAATCGCTTTTTTTCATACCTTAGTTGGTGATTAATTTAATAGTTAAAGCTCTATATCTTAAACACATATGATACTTTTTTATATTTATGATGTCAATCCGTTATTGAAATCAATCCGTTCGGTCTAACGATAGACCGAGAAAAGGTTTGTAGAATGTGGATGGCTTATGCAGCAAGTAATAACGAGTCACATAAAAGTCATTTTTTAGGTCTGGAAGAACAGAAGGTTGAAGGTTACACTGATCATCCTAAGTATAAGTACTCTTTTAAAGTCTCTAGCACACCTAAACTGATCATTAATTTGATACTTGTAGGTGTCTCGACAAAGCTACATTACTGGATGAAAGTGGGCCTGGATATGAAGATAAAAGCAACTGGTGACAATTTACACCAAGTCAAGTAGAAGATGTGAAAATGGTGATGAAGTTTATCACCCGCCAAATGGTCATCATAGATTCTCTTTTAGGCGGTTTACACTCAAATGGACACTTTTAATGTTGAGCAAGCAGCTGTCATGATTTGGAAGGATTGCATGTAATACACAAAATTTGACGCTACATCATCCGTGTTATTAGTCATGAAGTTTAAGTTTCATGTTTTTAATCGTTATTTTTTTTTCTTTTCTCTTACTTGCATTTGTCTTTAATCCTTAATTCCAAAGAATAACATCCTCAAATTTAATCATTCTATATTCATATTCATATAATAACATAAAGTAAATAGTAAAACCAAATAGCATACAAGAAAATTTCTGATTTGATATCAAATCACATGATAATCAATTCAAGTTAAAATTATGAAAAAAAAAGAAATCTTTTCAAATTAAATGTCTTAAATGCTACACATTTATGAGTTATTTAATTATATTAAGATAAACAAATCATATAAATAAAAATTCAAATTATCCAAATACTGATTTGATAAAACCTAGTTTGGCATGATCAATATATATATATATTAATATTTTAAAGCAGTCTACTATTTATTTCCCTTAACTCTAGAAGTACAATAAGAACTTAATAAATGGTCCTTTACACGTACACAATACACTCTCCAAACCTGACTTTGACCATATCTTTTACGGAGTACTTATTAACTCCACATTATAAAATCATCACCACTCATCCAACTTCTTCACTCAAATCCAACCGTTCATTTTCCTGCAACATCTTCAACAACTGGGCCCCTTTTCTTCTCCCACGTGCACTACAATCGCCTTGCATCGCCAACATCACCACACGCGCCACCTCCTCCTGTGGCGCAAACCCCACCGCATCGCCACCGGCACCACCGTAAATCACCGCCAATATCCCAATTGCATTTTCCCTACCTCTAGTTGTCTCCACCCTCCTCATCACCTCCACCATCATCGGCCCCACCAGCGCATGAGCCCGAAGCTCTGCCGCCCCCTCGGCAACCGTACACAATAGCTCCAATGCCGCCAATGCCCGTTCCGCCACCGCACCACAATCCAAATCCACCAATGCCTCCACCACTTTCCCCACCGCACCTTCCTCCACCGCCACGCGCCGGTTACTCTCCCCTAAACAAAGCGCTAATAAAACCTTAGTCGCTGGTTTCGCCACGTGTTTATCCTTCAGACAACCCAAAACTCTCCTCATCACCACCGGAGGACACGCCACAGCCTCTCCACAGTCTTCAGCGGCGCGTGAGTTTACCAGAGTATCATCAACGGAGCGTGAGCTAACCAGAGAACTCACGGCGGCGCGTGAGTTAACAAGAGAATGTTGGAGCATGTAAATAGCTTTAATTTTATCCGACTCATCATTTGTGCTGAGCTGGAGCTCTGCCACGTGAAAAAGCTCTTGAAGATCGGAGATAATAACCGGCGGTGGCGGTGGTGGCGGTTGGTGGTGTAACTCCGGTGGTTCAGAATTATGGTTTGTTAGGAAATTAGTTGAGATTGGGGTGTGAGAGAATCTCCATTGAGTGAAGCTTTGTGAAGTGTTGGATGAAGATGACGATTCGGAGTGTGGTTGCGATGGTGGCAATGGTGGCGGTGGTTGTGAAAGTGGCAGAACTGGTGGGTTGGAGTTGGTGGGACTGAGAACTGATTGAGTGCAGTAGCGAAAAAGACCACAAGAGAAGAGTGGACGTGGTGGTGGTTTGAGTTTAGGGTGGTGAGTTTTCATGGTGGTGATGAAATTGAGAGGGTTATGGCATGAAGCACATGCAAGTATAGACCATATTGGCAGGCAGGCAGTAGTGATAGTGGCAGTGAATCAATTATTATTATATGTATGACATTTGTTTCTCAATCATACGGAAGAAATATGTTTGGGGTCACATGAATGAATGAATGAATCAACTTACTACAATACAAACAACACAAACAAACGTACTGCAACTTATGTCTTCATTTTCAAATATCTCAAATATAAGATTCTTTCCATATTTTGCTACTTCAAAATTTAGCAAACCATAATTTAAGAATTAAAGTTGTAGATATGTTAATATGAATCGAAAGTTAAAATTGTAAATACCTTAAAGTTATAAGTGAGTGACAAACTTGTAAATTTGTCAAACAATAAGTCAATAACCTTGTGTTTTACTAGTCAGAGATAAATGCAAGTAATCCTGAAACACAACATAAGCGTACTACGTAATAATAATCCTTATTATATAATGTAAATAATACACAACAAGTGTTTTGATTCAACTAGTTGTATTTGTTTACGCGAGCCTTTTGTTGCCTAACGCGTGAGCCTTTTATTGTTACCGATTGATTCTTCATGTATGATTTCGTGTTCGTGTCTAAAAGTGACCGCAAATAATAATGCACATTGTTAACATCAACAATGCACTTAAATAGTGAAAGACAACAAAAAAAAATATCTTAGTACCATAGCCAAGAAATTAAACTTCAAACATTACAATCCTACAATTTTCATATAGTAATTGCCAACTATAACATACCAATTTGACTGGTACTGAAATAACAATATAAAATAATTTTACACTCACCAAAATCGCTAACACGGGAGCTACATAAAACAGACGATCTCAAATGGACCGGACAAACAGTACATAAACGAACAATCTGAAATGCACCGGACAGACACAAACTGAATGCCAAAAAAATCAAAGATCAGTAAAGGCAACAACTATCAATCTATCAATAAAAGTCATATGGATCGATGTATATGTGTGACACCATGTTTACTGTTTCTTCTTCAAACACACCACCAATGTTGTCTTCTTGAACAATCCCTATTCAATCCTTCAAATCACCACCTCCAACCTAACCACTAACAGAGTAACAGCTACGGGAATCAATTACTACAACATCCTTAACTTGAATCGCAATGCAAGTGTTGAAGAATAAAAAACATCGCCATATGCAAAATACAGACAGAACATATAGATTCAACATGCAAAATATGATATACCAATTCTTTAACTCAAGTAACAATATGTGCTGCCCAAATTGCTAACCAGAAACATGAAATTAAAGACATAAACAAATAAGTAAACAAAATATTGAAATTTAGTGTGTAATATATAAAAAGCAACTAATCAAATAGACTGATGTTAAAAATTATAAATACCTATAACTATGTGAGGTTCTGTTCGATCGTTTCACCACCACAAACACATAAGCCATCCTCAATATGCTCAAGAAGACCATCGCTGCCACCAACAACAACCGCTTTCACCCTTGACAACTTTGACCATCGTCTCACTATCTGCCGCAAATTCCACCGATCAAATGCCACCATCATACTTCAACATAACCATCTACTACACTCATTATAACCACCACTTAATCGCCACCATCATCCTGTAATTTAGCCTGCCGCACTCTCATCCCTAAGATCTGAGACCACCGACTACATTACCGTCTCATCTCATCACTACCGACGCCTTATAACCATCGTGATCTATTCTTGATGTCGACATCCTTCGTCAAGGCGAAGGAAAATGCCTTCGGTGAAATCCATTTGAGCTCTAAGAAATCATATATTCATGAGAAAGAAAGATGATGAGGCGTGTGACCAGAGAAAAAAGTGTAAAGCTAGCCATAAAATCACAGGTGTACACCTAAGATCAATACACATGACACGTATGTGAGTACTGTTTTACTGTTTAATTCCTATGGTTTTTCAATATAGAGGAGAATTACAGGCTCATGCACTAAAACCAATGATTGAATTGAAAACATTGAAAAAATGTTGATATGATGCTTGTGTTTCAAAAATCATTCAAAAGCAATAAAAAATGTTGATATGATGCTTGTGTTTATTTTTGTTGAGTGATTGTTTTTAGTAGTTTAGTTAGATGATTGTTATAAACCTGTGATAATGGGGTATGTATTATTGACGTGACATCTATTGCAGTCATGATTATATTATCCGAAGCTCTTTAAAAATAATATTTAGTAATTGATTTTGTTATTAGTAGCTCGCAAGGCTAAAAGTTTCATGACAATATCTAATATACAATATTAAATGTCTTTATGAAGTGTGGTGGTTAGAACAATCAAAGTTTTGGTTGTTAGTTTGGGTTGTTGGTAAAAGTGGATCGTGGTTGTGAGTTGATGATATTTATGACTTGGGTTGTTTTTAAATATAAAAATTAACTTACAACACATGTAATATGGAAATGCGTAAACTTCTATGAAGATGAAGGATAAGAAGTTGGAAGTCAAGACATTAAGTCGTTTTTTATTTACTTAATTAATAGCAGAAACTATGTTTATCATAGCCTCTAGTACGCTTTTAGATGGTAAAATAAGCCAATCTTCGTATAATTTTGTTGCTAGAAGCCAATTAATGCCTCAAACAAAAAAAATCTCATGTAATTAGAGGCCAATATCTTGTAATTGTATGGCCAAAAACTTAAAATATATTCAAAATGAAATGAAAAAAATGCTACTACTACAATACGTGTGTACTTAAATAGCACTAATATAACTCATACAACGCGTAAGAGACTATACAGATCTAGTTACGTTTATAGTATTCTATTTTTTTAATCAATTATAAAACATGTTCTTAGCATGTAAATACAAGGAGTTATCACTAATTATATATTCTTATCCTTGATCTATTTTGATTTT
The DNA here is from genome assembly GCA_030867185.1 of Tagetes erecta. Classification (NCBI taxonomy): domain Eukaryota; kingdom Viridiplantae; phylum Streptophyta; class Magnoliopsida; order Asterales; family Asteraceae; genus Tagetes; species Tagetes erecta. The sequence goes on along the minus strand of CM061489.1, from coordinate 582,468 downwards.
GGCACCAACCCTGATTGAATATATATTTAGTATTTAAATATATCAGTAGTTACCACGTGTTAAAAACAATTTGGTTCTCTAACCTCCATAAATTGCCAAATCTGGGCTCAATCCATTTCACCCACACCATCTTTCCACACAATTTTCAGTAGCCAAAAATGTTAAGAAATATTACAATTTTCACTTTTTTAATTTTTGTTATATCTCAAGAACAAGCCAATGGTGCATTACATGGAAGTGCAAAAAAGATGGTTGATGATGCCAATAAAAATGGCCCTTATTTAGGGTTGGTCATTCCTAACATGTTTGAAATGAATCCTTTACTCAATAGTCCTCATTACAAGTCCACCAACCTCGTTATCGACTATGCGGGTTTGTTTTTATGGTTTATTCGTTCTTAAAATTGTTTATATATATGGGTCAAAAACCCGTTTATTGTTCCATAGATCGATGATGTGCTAATTAATTATGATTCGTTTGAAGGAAGAAGGTTTCGGTTTGGAAACATTCACAAAAAACAAGTGATTTTGGTCATGAGCGGAATGGGAATGGTTAGTTTTCGCTTGTTTCACATAACTTAGTATCGATTTAACTAATATAATAAAAAAATTCCTGGGTCCATCATTGTCTCATGATGGATGCGTTGTTTGAAACAAGATTTTATATCCACAGAATCGAATTATTAAATACAAAATTAATATCAAGAACATGATTTCATTCATAATAAAATGTTTAGAAAAGACACAATTGAAATCTATCTATCTATTTATATATACTAATCTTGTGACGGTTATGACAGTTAATCAACTGTCAACTCCCATTCTTTAGTCGTCGTGTCTGTTGGTTCTTGTCTGAACTGCTTCTTGATCCGTCATGTCCTTTGGTTGTGTGTTGGTAGTTTGCAAACACCGATTCACTTTTCTAAACCTAATATGAATTCCTATTTTACAGTTCTAGTCCCTGGACGTATTCTATTAATACAAATGTAATCTAAATACAACTTTGTATTATATACAAATAAGTCCCTAGACTTTAGCCAACAAGACTTGAAACAATTAAAGTCTAACATGCATCTTTTTTGCACGACAGGTAAACGCAGCAGTGGCTACACAACTTTTGTTGAGTTTGTTTGAGATAAAAGGTGTGATACATTTTGGAATAGCAGGGAATGCAAACCCAAATCTAAATATTGGAGATGTGACCATTGCTCATTATTGGTCTCATTCGGCTCTTTGGGCTTGGCAGGTCCGTACACAATATATATATATATATATATATATATATATATATATATATATATATATATATATATATATATATATATATATATATATATGCATGGTGTAGTAACCTTTAACTTCTTTGAAGCCCATGCATTAATTTGTTGCGCACAAATTGAGTTTTATTTGATCTCATTGGTTGACTAGGTATTAGGTTAAAAAACAAAATATATATATGTTGATATTGTACAAGTTTTAATGCATGTATGATATTGAACTTTGCAGAGGTATGGAAATGGGCCAGAAGATCCATTGCCATTTGAAGGGGAAGGTGGATTTACAAGGGAAATTGGGAACTTGAAATTTGGAAGATATTCATCAAATGGTGATGGTGATGGTGATGGTGATAACTTGTTGAACAATGTATGGTATCAAGCAGAAGAAGTTTATCCTGTTGATTCTACTCCTGAGCAAACTCAACAAGCATTTTGGATCCCTGTTGACTCCACTTATCTTTCTCTCTCTAAAGCCCTTGAGGTACGTTCTCTCATCTCTCATAAGCAATGTTTTTACAACCGGACTGGCCGACCGGACATCAAACCGGTCTTCTTACTAACTGTCAACTAGTTGAACTGGATTTATGAATCGGGATGAATTCAAAAATATTTTAAATATACATACATAAAATATATAGAAAAATTTTATAATTTTCCGGTCCAACCTCTTTTTCTCCCGGTTCAACCGCTTCTTCCCGGTCCGACCTGCCATGTTACACTGATCAAATTAAGCGGTTCAACCCCTTAAACCGGATCAGTTTCATACCCAGTTCGACCGGCCGGTCCAGTCCGGTTTTCAAAACGCTGCTGACAAGTCTCTAGTATTGTTGTGATAGATAAATGCAAAAGAAAATTTTATATTTTAATCCATAGATATGTTGAGAATTAATTAGTGGTAAGAGGTAAGTCATACAATCAAAGTGTTATGGCAAGTGGGTATATTACATTCTTGTCAACTAATGCTTCCTATATTTTTGGCCAAAAGCGTTAAAATAGTCAAATGATGAAAATATGAAAATAGTACTTTACTCTATTATAATGTAACACAATAATTAGTAATATTCAATTCAATATTTAATATTACAGTTTGTTTTTGACAGAAACTAAAACTAGAGGATTGCATCAACGCCACAACGTGTTTGTCTAAGCCACCGAAGGTTACCACCGTGCAAAGAGGGACAAGTGCCAACATTTATCTTGATAACAAAGCGTATCGAAGCTTTTTATACAACAAGTTTAACATTAGCCCTGTGGAAATGGAAAGCGCCGGTGTGGCTCTCATTTGCTATCAACAAAAGACCCCCTTCATAACTTTTAGAGCCCTTTCTGATCTCGCCGGTGGTGGCTCAGCCACCTCCAACGAGGCTGATACATTTTCTGGTCTCAGTGCAAACAACTCCGTCATCGTGACAGTGGAGTTCATTAAATTGTTAGGAGGCTACCATCGGAAAATGTTAAACTATGTTTGATAATTGATACAACTCAATTAAGAAGCTGATCATGATTAATTAGCTAGCGATACAACACCAAAAAGGCCGGACATCGAATTATAAGAAATATTTGTTATTATTAAATAAGTTAATAGCTACGTTATAATAACAGTTAGTTATATAAACAGGACGTTCATGTATTTTGTACTCACACTTTTAACGTGTGACTTTAAACTGTTGCATGTTAATTGAGTTATATATATATTTTTTATTTTGCAAAATTCTATTTATAAGATACTAGATTATTGCCCGTATATATGTTACACAGGTGGCTAATTAAAATAATAAATTAATAAAAGGATTGAGTTATTAACATATAACTATAAAAAAACACATATAGTATTATCATTCAAGTTAACAGTAACAAATATTGTAAAGAGCAAACAACGTAAGAAATGAAGTTTGGTTTTCAAAAGTAAAAAAAAACAAAGTATATTGAATAGTTTATAAAAAATATAAATTAGTAAAAACTTCCTTGTGGGCTATGTTTGTGTGTTTTCCGTATTTGTCTAATATATTTCACACCATGTCTTATTTTCACACAAGTGTGTGAAAACACAAGTTCTCTTAAACACTTTAAAACATGCTTATATAGCATTATAGCTCTAAATTTCAAAACCCAGCTGGTATATCCTATTTTAATACTTGTATACAACCATAGAGAATAAAAAACACGATGAAACAACAATCATATTGTAAACGCATCTATGACATTAAACATTTTTAGGGGATTCAGATGCTAATAATAATGTTTTTTATAACATATGATTAAAACTGTGTATAATTAAAACTTTAAGTTATGATAGAATATAAAACAATCACTGTCACACCCCGACCGATGGCGGAATCATCGAGGCGGACGCAAGTGGATAGATTGCTCGTAGCTCATGGCACTAAAATGATTAAAATATATATTAACATCATTTTCATAACTCCAAATAACAAGTTTACATCTTTTCAAACCATAAATAAATAAACATAACTCAGTTAAAACTTATTAAACTAGGTCCAAGATCCTACATATGAAGGCATCTCAAAATCCTCCTAAGCTGCATTTCCTGAAATCATGTGAAAATAATATTTGTTCAGCTAACGAATTAGCTGGTGAGTAAACATAGGTTTGTATATGAGTATATATATATATATATAGAAAATGATTAAAATGTTTGAAAAATGATTAAAATGAATAAATGAATTCAATGCTTATGTTATGTAAAACTATAAATGCAAACTGTAGCACACAAGGTAAACATATAGCACAATCTAACGTTACAACTAGCATTCACTTAATCACACAGACTAAGTGTTGATAAAATGATTAAATTGATAAACCGTTTAATCATCCTCGGATAAAATATCGGATAATTAAACTAAATGTAGTTACGATCACCCTTGGATAACGTATCAGGTGATTTAGTTAAAATGTGGTTACAATCACCATCGGATAAAGTATCAGGTGATTAAGCTAAAATGAATAAATAGACGGTTACAATTACCCTCGGATAACATATCAGGCAATTATACCAAAATGAATAAATGAAAACCAGGTTACAATCACCCTCGGTTAAAGTATCGGGCAATTAAACCAGATGAATGAAAACAAATTACAATCACCATCGGTTAAAGTATCAGGCGATTAATAAAATGAATAAAAGTAACAAGATGTTAAACATGATTTCACCCCAAAACAGAAAAGTAAAAAAAGGGGCTATGAATACTCACTTGATTAATAGATGATGATGATTAGCTAGATATCTGCAAAATACGATACCGAGGGATTTCCTTAAAGTTAACCTAAGGAACGGTGTCTTGATTTAGAATGATAACTAAAGGTGATTCAGGGATCTAGGGTTTTATTTGGAAATTGGGGTTAGGTAACTAATTGATTTAAATAGAAGTAATAAATAGTTTAAAATGATTACTAACCAGTTAAGTATCATATAAAAATGATTCTTTATATATTTAATTAGATTTACTAGTTCTATAGGAAAAATTATGAGTTAATGATATCAATACATAATAGTGTATTTATAACAAATTAATCACAAAGTGTTACTATCGTTATAATTGTAGATAATAGTAACTAGATAAGTATTTGAGCAATATATAATTTTTACAATACATAAGATTTATGAGTTACTTGGCTCTTATAATGTTTTTATAATAGAAAGGTTTATGAGCTTTTTGTTATAAAATTTATAATTTGATGTTATTAGGTAACTAATACATTTAATATAGGTGAATTTATATACCACCATAAAAGAACTAGTATTTAAGTGAGTTAATGTAGAGTAAAAAAAAATGTTTAGAAGAAGCAGGCGAAACAAGATTCGAACCAGTAACCTTTTTGTGGAATTAGCTAGGTATTTACCATCACACCAAGCTTCCTTTTGTTGATTTAAATCTGAAATTAAACTACTTAATTTTGTTTTCACCAAAAACCCCAATTCCATTATAAACCCTAAAACTCTAATCATGAAAATTGAAAGTGAAACTAAATCTGCAGCAGAAATCAACCACGAGATTCACCATTCACGTATGAAAACGAGTTTAGGGATGTGTTTAATTACCTGATTTGATGCAAAGTTGATATGAATAATAAGAATAGAAGAACTCGTTTGTGGTTGCATTTAAAGATGATCCAGAGATGTAAAGTGAAGAAATTGATGAACCAGAATCGATTCATGCTGATCAATGAACAAAAGCCCCAATTTAATTGCTGATAATGATATCTCAGAGGTGGTGTTCGAGTGCTATGTCGATGACGAAGAAGACTATGATCAAACGGCTTTACAGTGGATGTTGAAGATGGAATTGGTGTTGCAGAAACAATGAATGAGTTTGTGTGATTGTATTAAATTGATTATATCGACCTGCTACGAGGTCAAAGGCTGCAAACGGGTTTTGAGTCGATTTCGGGATAATTACGACGATTAGATTAGGAAAACGCGTAATGATAAGGTTATATGGTTTTCCTAAATTCTAATCTTGTGGATAAAGGCAAAGCAACGATTTGATTGAGACAAAAACGCATAAAAATGAGACTTGGGTGGTGCCGGCGAACTCGCCGGAGCTGTGGCCGGAGGTGGCGCCGGGAAAACGGGGTGGTTTGGGTTTAAAACGTAATTTACAATTCTGGTCCTTTGCGTTTGAATGGATTGCAGAATTTGATAAAAGGTTTTTAATATAATTTTTATGATTTTCATATTAACCCCTTACAGTTAGTTTGTTAATTAAAACACTAACTTAACTAACCAAGCTAACTAGAAAACTTTTATAATTTATAAAAACGTACTAAGTATATAGATAATTTTTTTTATTGAATGAAATTAGCGAATAATATATTTTTTTTGTCAAGATCACTATGACATTGAAAAGAAATCGAAACGGGTCGGGTTCGGACTTGAATCGTATTTGATTCGGGGCAAATGTCACAATCACTACGATGAATAAAAATCTAACCTGGTCATAATTTTACAAAAAAAAACTGTTTAAAATCAGATTGTCTCGTGATTCTCCTATTATTTACAAATAAAATTTTGTATAGTTCCTAAACCATACAAATCAGAATATTTTTAGTGTCGATTTCTTACCAAAAATAACGTAGAAAAAAATTGGGCGGGAAAAAGTATCCATAACATGTCTCAATGCATGACATGTGGCACAAAAAACATTCTTTTATTAATATGTATAGATTATTGTACCTATTGGTTTTTAGGTAAACTAGGATTATACAGGCTCGTGCGTTGCCCGAGCCATGTATATCGTTAATTAGATTTTCTCCATCACATAAATTAAAATCATACACGGGCTAAAATCAACAAAAAATCAAATGTCATTCTAGTTTAAATAAATATAATGAAACAATTGTACACAACACCATCACAATGAAACCCATTTAATCTGGTGTTGGCAATGACGACGTCTCTCTCTGTAGAATCCGATAACAAAAGGAAATCGCCATACATTATTCACCACCATTGGCCATCCACCGGCACCATTCATTATCAATTGAAAAAACAAAGAAAATGACGGAGGCGACCGGAAGCAACATAACAACAATAGGTGAATGAGCCAGCAAGAGAGATAAATAAAAATGAGTTTGCCTTGTTCCAAGAATCCAAGGACAAACAACCACAATACTATTTGTCCCTCAAATTCAACTTACTTACAAAAGAGTCATTATACTTTGATGGTTCAAAAGCAAAACCTACAAAAACTATAGTGCCCAAAATGCAAAACATATAACAACACTACCTCAAACTCAACTTATCTGCAAAAGAGTTATTTACTTTTGTGGCCAAAATGCAAAACCTACAAAACTTTATGGTGGCCAAAATGCAAAACAAAAAATAAACTATTCATGAAGTTTTCCTTTCAATATATAGTAATTAAACTAGGTTTATACGTCTCTTGTGTAAGTTTGTTTTGTAATGTTTATATATCGTTTTTGTCTTATACTCCCCCCGTCCCATTTTAAATGTCCAAATTTCTTTTTTTGGTTGTCTCAATTTAAATGTCCATTCCAAAAATAAAAATATCATTTTCAATTTTACCCCTAATTATTTAACATAAAATCTACTTTATGACTAAAAGACAAAATACTTTAATGGCATTTTTGTCATTTTATAGGTTAAAATAATATAATAATCTACTTTTTCTTAATCTTTATGTTGTGGGTTCCATGACACTTAAATTGAGACGTAGGAAGTATATATTACAACCATATGGAAAATGGTAACTTGTACATTGTTCGAAATCATAGGCTTTGTTCTTTTTCCCCATCCAACGGGAGCTACGGTGGCGCAACCGATGAAAAAGCGAAGAGTTTCATCCCAAACATGGTTACCAATGAGCATGGCAACTATCACCACCCACGACCACCATCGCTAGCATCCGAATAGGGAATGTATATGTAAATTTCAGTTAATATGTACTCACCAGCTAGGGTGTAATTAAAGGGGTACGTATGAATACTCTTAATTAAATTATAACTTTCATTCAACACCTTCTTGTTGATGTGTTTCTTACGTGACCTAAATATCAGCGTATATAAAGAACACAAACTAAACTTGTTACAATCTTTTCGTTTATTAATTAAAGAGTGTTTTCTAATAATCACTCGTTTTAATTTATATTTTTTTATAGATGAAGTAACTAATGATAAAACCATGAAACTTAATTAAGTAAGATTAACTAGTTTTTAATTGACAAATATTTGAGAGTTAGAAACAAGTAAGGTGTGTAAATTAACAAGTCGACCTGATCAAGCCTTAGTTTGTAGAAGTTCGAGTTTGACATGTGTAGCTTAAGAGTGTGTTTGAGCTCAAGCTTAATAAAATAATTATTTTATATTATATACCATTGTATGTTTTTTAAAAATTCCGGCCTAACATAACTTACAGTTACATATAACTAGATTTATTTCGTCTCTTATGCGTTGCTTGTGATATGTTAGAATGGAATACAAATAATTATCTTTAGCATTACAAAATATTAGTTGCATTCGAATCAGGGTCGGATTCGAGGATTTTAGGGCATTGGACGAGTCAGGAAAAAAGACCTCTCTTATACTAACGGATTGTATTATAAATGCAGTGAGCTACTTGTTTAAACTGCAATGAACAATTTTTTTTTTGTCAAAAAAAACTTTTAAATACAATAAGATATTTGTTTTAAAAAAATGATTTTGTTGGGTTAAACAAAATCGTTTAAATATGCAGTCCAATATCTATTTTTTTACACACACACACACACACATATATATAATATTTTTTAAAATTTTGGGCCTCCAAGGATCATCGAGCCCTAGACAGGTGTCTGGACTGTCTAACCTTAGGGCCTCCCCCGAGTCGGATACAATTATTTTGACTATTGGCTAGATTTTTTTGCCATACACACAGAATGTACCGGATATACTAACGACTTACTTCTGATACATCTAAATATATAATATTCTATTTACAAAAAGTTGGTGTTGTTAGACTTTGGTGACTTAAAGGTAAAAGCCCACCTAGTAACAAAATGTAAAAAGGTGGCAAAAATGCAAAACCTACAAAAACACTAATGATCAAAATGTAAAACCCACAAAAACATTGGTGACCAAAATGCAAAACCACAAAATAGGTCAAAAATTAAAAATGTGACAAAAATGCAAAACCCACAAAAACAATAGTGGCCAAATGTAAACCCGCAACAAAATGCAAAAGTAACGAAAACAATGATGATTAGAATGCAAATTTGTGGCCAAATTGTAAAACCTACAAAACAAAGATGACTAAAATACAAAAAAAAAACACTATAGTATATATATATATATAATAATTACCATTATATATTATATATACAATATTAAATAAAAACGATATAATATAGTTTAATTTGTTTAAGCTTGCGAGGTTTGGTAGACATGTAGAACACACGTACCTATTTCCTCTCATAAAACGTACCATTTGTGTTCAACAAAAAGAGACTGAAAACATTTTCAAAAGAAAATAAGATGATGGCATCTCAATTGTTGAAGGAAATGATTATAACGATCGTCACATCATCGATGATAATGATGATGATGCAAGTAGCTTGGAGGATGGTGAAGGTATTATGGAGAGTGATGGGAAAGTACGTGTTGTCTTGTGTGCTTGACTTGTGGGTGCGGCTCGAGTTGATGGTTCTAAAGTATGAGATGGAGAGCATTAGTGCAAATTATGTCATTCCCTACGACTACTACAAGGTCAAATCCTTCAAAAGTGTGTGAGCTAGCTAGCTATTCAAATAAATATATGTATTGAAATATATAATATAAACATATAATATGATGATAATTAAGCATCTTTCTAAAAGGATACATATAGTGCAATCATATGTGAAATTAATTACTAGACTTAAAAATGGATTTATGATAAGATCACTAGTACAAAAAAATGAGCAATTATAACGGTTTTTATGTATAATAAGGCGGTTTAGGAGCCGGTGTATTAAGTGGTGCTGTATTTGGTCTAAAACCAATTAAGCCGGTTAACTCACCGGTGTAAAAGGAAAGATTAAAATTAAAATTAAATATATAATTAATTAATTGTTGCCGCCTAATTTGCTCCTATTAAACTAACCGGTGTAAATAGGAATCAAAGTTTTAAAAAAAATTGTACATATTACCAGATATTAATATTAAATAAAAAATCTAAAATTTAATTAATCCTCATAAATGAATTGAATTCTAAATTATTATATTATTATTGTTTTAATAACTGTATTTTTATAGCCACTATATAAAATTCATTAACCAAACAGCTCTAATTATTCATAAGAAACATAAAATTCCAAACAATAAAACCATAAGCTGTGTAAAAACTCCAAACCTCAAAATCAATATGATCCTCATTCTGTTTGAACTATAATTTACATAAAAAAAACACCTAATCAAACATTTCAAAAACTTCCTTTCTAGATATGTCACCAGTCACCACTGCAACCTCCTTTTGCCACCAAAGTATATAACCACAATGACTTTCTCCATAGACATGTTAACACCATTTCAACCTCCTTTAGCCACCACAATATATAACCACCTATGTTTAACAAAACAAGTTAATGTACAATACATAGTGCAACAAAAATTTACTGATAAACTATTAAGTATTGACCTTTGTTCATCAAATAGTAATTAGTGGCACTTTGACCCATTTATTGGTTATGCCCTACCTGATTGGGGTACAAGCATTTTTCTAACACGTCTCTTTTTATACTAAAAATAAAAACTAGGTAGCACCATCAACTATCAAAATCCATCTCCATCTTAAAACTAAGGGTATAATTAATGAACCTTTTGCCATAAGCCCTTACAATGATTATATAGCATACCAATTTTTTTTACACATTAAAATTCCCTAGAATCAAACCTTATCTATTTTGCCCCATTAACCACCTCATTCTTGCCCATTTAAATTAGTGGGTACAATAAACCTTTTGCCCATATATACCAATGAGTATATAGCATAGCAATTGTCTCTACATAAGAACATATTAGATTTCAGTAAAATCAAACCCCGTCTATTTTGATCCATTAAGCAACCCATCAGACCCGCCCACCTAATAACTTTGTAAATAGCAAATGATAAAATGATATAATCAGCTTTAATTACTAATATACTAACTTGTTTCATCCATCCTCCTCATCCTTGTTTGCACCAAAAGAAGATATAAACACTTCTAAAGTACGTTCTACAAATTCGTCAATTTGACCTTGACGAACCATGGTGAGTTTATCTAATAGCTAAATGAGAAACATAGATTAGAGTTAGATTGCAATTTAACATACATTGTAGTTAAACGTTTATGTACAAATACGAGTGTATTAGAAAAACTTACCATATGTTCTCTGTTATGTATGCAGTGTTTTTTTTAAACTTGCCGGTATCTCAGATTTAAATACATACCTAAAATAAAGTATATAAAATGTGATGAAGTTAATAACCAGCTATATATTAAAAAATAACCACAACCTGTGTATAAGAATAAACAATACATGTCAATATAGCATAAACAATCTAATCTAAGGTTCTATATACTTGCATTCATCAAGATCCAAAAGAACAAATATGACTAAGCTTACTTGCATTGAGTATGATACAATGTTGATTCATTGGAGTGAAGAACGGTTAGAAACATCAATGGACTGCAATACAACACTTCTTAAATTCAAGTCAACACACCTGCAACCATATTTATAAAATAATAACTCATAATGCTACCACAATATTCTCTCATAAGTAATTGTAGTTTGGTATAGAGTATTATACCCGCTGCAACAGTGTACAAGTCTGATTTTCTGCAAGCAAGATATATCTAAGAAGACCAATATATGTCAACAAACTGCAGTTATCAAGCTCCAAAATCAGTAAGACATCAAGTAAAAAAATAACCTGTCTGGCGGTCTTGAAAACACTGTAATCAATATTAGAAAAAAATTAAGTAGAATTCAGATTACTACTAGAACATTTTCATGAAAGATTATCTTGTACTATAATTAAAACAAACTTACATGTAAACCATTTGCTCACAGTTGAAATATTATAATATGCTATAATTAAAACAAGCTTACACATGCAACGTCTGCCCATGATCATAATGTAACATACGGATATTAACTCACCTTTATGTTGCATATAGGCAGAGATAGTTGTAGCTACATCCTACAAGCTATGTTGGTCAATCTGTAAGTTATAACTCATATATGAAAATTAGAACATCACACAAGCATTTAAACAAACAGTTGGTGCACATCACTGTAATTTCAATTGATAAAGTACTTTTGCTTAACTCATTGCACCCTTCCTCATATTACAACTCTACTAATTAATTTGTTGTGCGCCTAAACTAAACTTAAGAGTAATTTGAAAAGGAGAAAAACAAATTGACAGAGGTGGTGATTGAACGTTTGGATAACAGTATAAACTCACATGGAAATACGGAGCACAATTATATAAAGGCAGCCAAATGATTAACATTATAAACTCAAAGAGGAGTTGTTGTTTGAGGGAAAATGATTTTGGATGCTCGGTTGAGGTTTTCAGTTTTCATTATGAAAAAGGAATTGGGGATTTTGAAGAAGAAAGGAAACATTGGGCGGGGGAATGATAATTTTGGGTGGGAAACTTAAAATCATATAAAACTTTGAAAGTTTAGTAAGTTTTGAAAAATTAGATTCACCATTTGACCGACAAAGGTTTTAAGTTAACAAGTATGGTGTTTTTTTTTAAACTTATTGTGTCTTTTGTTTTGTCAACTAATAACTTAACTTCGTTTATTTTTTATGAAGGATGACAACGTAGAAAAACAAGGTCTCCGAAACACTTTTTTGAATTTCGATTGAGATATAATTTTTTTTAATGTGTCACTGTGTCTTTTATACTATTGCGTTATTCTCACATTTTGTACCAAAAAATGACTTTGTATATGAACTTTTTTCTTGACACAATGATATTTTATTAACATAATGAGCTGAAAAAATGTGAATTTTTTTATATATCAATACTAGTATACGCGTTTCGAAGGTAAAAAATGCTTCTTTTTTTGTGTAACTTTTATCAAAAAATAGCAAAAGTTATTAATGTTTCAAAATTATTAGAGGATTTGATGTGTGCGTGCATGTGTAGAGATAAAGTCAACAAAAGAGATAATGACAAAAATACCTCACAACCAACATGTTTTTCTACAACTTCATTTCAACCATTAAAAATAAGTCTATTCACCTCTTAATGGTTCAGTTCAGTGCTTAATCAATCAGATTCAGCATTCATAGCGTTTGTTTCATAAAAAAGAGTATCTGAATGGTTCAATTAAGTGCTGAATGATCAAGAGAGACATAAAGATGTTGAATGGAACTGAATGGAGCATATACCAACTTTACTCTCATCTGCATTTCTACCTCAACATCATTCTTATTGATATAGTCTATTAACAGTGCAAACCTCTTAAAGCACTTAATGATTCAGATTTTATCAAACAGGCCCTAATTGTTGAACATCATTCTTACACTTTGTATCTTTTGTATGATAACTAACTAGCTTGACTCATATTTATAATTATAGGCTTATAGGATTACCTTCTATTGAGAACACATTTAACTTGAGAACAATTTAGAACCCGTTTTAACTGTTGTATTTATTATAATATAAATTGACCAAAATACATATATATTAACTAATTTTAACATATATTTAAAAAAATATGATTTGTGAAGTCGTTTGTTAAAAGGCATTATGCACCCACATTACCTGTACACAAACGCACATTAGGGGTGCATATATGCATTCTAACAAACGACTTCACGAATCATATTTTTTTAAATAAATGTTAAAATTAGTTGAATTATAATCATTTTAGTCAACTTATATTACAAAAAGTTTACAGTTTGTCTCCCTCTGTGATTCGATAAAGTTTTACTTTTTATACATAAGAAAAAAATGAGTTCTTAATTAAGAATGATCGAGCGTAGGTTTATATATAACAATTAGGTATATTGGTTTTCACTGGTCCCAACTATCACATTTTGTTTTCTATCGGTCCCAACTATTAAATTGGTTGTCAACGGTCCCAACTTTTATCACTTTGGTAACCACTGGTCCCGTCGTTAAATTTTTTTTAACGCCGTTAAGTTTTTTCCAAATTCAAGACCGATGTTTTAGACCTTTTGTTCGGAAGGATAATACGTGTCGATTGATGTAAAAGTTTTCTCGAAACGGCTCTTTGAACGATAAAATTTTTACATCCGATTGAAGCACCGTTAGGTTTAAACACTCGATTGAAGCACTATTTCATTGTTCGGAGCGCCGTTTTGAGGTAACTGTTCCATCAATCGACTTATATTATCGTTCCGATCAAAAGGCTTATAACATCGGTATTGAATTTGGAAAAAACTTAACGGCGTTAAAAAACTTTAACGACAGGACCAGTGGTTACCAAAGTGATAAAAGTTGGGACCGTTGACAGCCAATTCAATAGTTGGGACCGGTAGAAGACAAAATGTGATAGTTAGGACCAATGAAAACCAATATACCTAACAATTATTATAAAATAGTTATTTATCTTTTATACCGATTTACAAATATCAAACTTGTCTAATAAAACATATCATCCATATTACATTCCTTTTAAAAATTAAAAAAAAATACCAAAATAGCCTAGTATGGCGGTTCACCCATACATCCATATTACATTCCTTTAAAAAAAAAAAAAAAAAAAACCAAAATAGCCTAGTATGGCGGTTCACCCATATCACATTTTTAGGGGTTTAAATCCTAGCCGCCTTTCTACCTGTCTTGCATCTTTTAAGCCGGTTTTGATCGGAACCGGTTTAAAAGAGTTATCTTGACCGCTCTTTTTGACTCTTTTTGTACTAGTCTAGATATTATGAATTATAAGCTAGGTCAAAGTATTGTATTTTTGTTGATACAAACGAAAGTGCATAAATGAAAATGAAGCACATGATATATATATATAATTAGTCATATATACACAATTTCTAAACTCATGAATTAATTACAAGCTAGCTAGGTAATTAATAAGAAGAAATCGATCAGTGTATTGTGAGGAGTGACGTTCCAACGATGGCAATTAAGTGATGCCGAATGAGATTTTGACGATTCTGCTGGTGATCGATAGTATTAAGAGAATTAATAAATTAAGTGTAAAGCTTTAAAATTTTTCAAATAAATATTTGGTATCTTCCTTGCCAAGAGATATATATGAAAACCATGTATTAGCTTAGATATGATATGTGTAGCTTGTTTATACAAAACATGTACGTTAATTAAAACTTAACGTCTCAACACATCACTAGTAACAAAACCACATACGTACAACTTGTTTAAAAAGGAAGAACAATACTTGTATTTAGTCATCTTAAAGTATTTTTAATATATATTTAAATGCATAAACTTGAAATATAAGCACTCAGTATATATTTTGTTTTATTTATCGTTATTCAAAGTCATTAATTTGTGGTGAGTACACCTAATCTTTTTTAAGAAAAAAAAGTTGGCCGGCCGTTTTAAATACTCTAGTTTGTGGTTGTTATAGATATAGATTTTAATTACTGGTATATACACAAATTCAAGGACACATATTTTGAATATTTTTTTATTATTGTATATCTTGGTCCGCTATGAAAGCCGTATATATCTATATCTATATCTATATCTATAAATATTAATAAAAGAAGGTTTTTTATGTCACGTGTCATGCATTAAGATATGTTGTGGATAGATTTTCCCGTCCAAAATTTTCTACATTATTTTTGGTAAGAAATCGACGCTAAAGATATTTTGATTTGTAAGGTTTAGAAACTATAAAAAAATTTATTTGTAAATAAAAAAGAATCATGAGACAATCTGATTTTAGATAGTTTGTTTGTAAAATTATGATCGTATTAGATTTTTACTAATCGTAGTAATTGTTTTATATTCTGTCATAACTTAAATTTTTAATTATACATAGTTTTAATCATATGTTATAAAAAAACATTGTTATTAGCATCCGAATCCCCTAAAAATATATAATCTCATACATGCGTCTACAATATATTTGTTGTTTCATCGTGTTTTTTTGCTCTATGGTTGTATACAAGTATTAAAATAGGATATACCAACTGGATTTTAAAAATTGGAGCTATAATGTTATATAAGAATGTTTTAAAGTGTTTGAGAGAACTTGTGTTTTCACACAACATGGTGTGAAATATATTAGACAAATACGGAAAACACACAAACATAGTCTCGAATGACGTTTATAAGGAAGTTTTTACTAATTTGCATTTTTTATAAACTATTCATTATAATTTTTTTTTACTTTTGAAAACCAAACTTCATTTCTTACATTGTTTGATGTTTATAATATTTTGTTACTGGTAACTTGAATGATAGTACTATATGTGTTTTTTTATAGTTACATCCTAACAACTCAATCCTTCTATTATTTTACTTCAATATTTTAATGACCAATCTGTATAACACACGGGTAATAATCTAGTTACTTATATGTTTATGTTGGATCATGCACAAATGAGCCACAAACATATAAACATTTAAGCCTGCTTTCATTACAAGGCTTGCATATATAATGTCCTACCCTATTGTCTTCTAATATTCACCAGTAGCAGCCATTACAAAAGATGCAGAAAAGGCGCAAAAGGCAAAGATCGATGTCGAAAATCATTGAGAAATACAAGGACAAAGTCTCTACTCGTCCCATAATCGTCGATCTAGCTTCATCTATATAACTATGAGGGTTTTTGCGGTATGCGCAAGGTTTTTGGTTTCACTCAAAAGCTGACTTCTCAGTTGAAGCGATTGTGGTCACGCAAAATGAGTTCCAAGCTCTAGACACCGACATTTTCTTGGCTAGTTATCCAAAAACAGGCACAACTTGGCTTAAGGCCCTAACATTATAAATTGCCATTTTGAACCGAACCAAATTCAAACCAGATCGATAATGGTTCTTAATTCTCCAACCCATCCATTGCTCACAATTAGCCCCCATGATTGTGTCCCATTATAGATCAGAGCGAGTCTTTCTTGAACAACCTTTCTTATGTTAATGGCCTCATGGCATACCTTACACTTCTTAATTTACCTAAATCCATCATTAATTAATTACTTACTTGTGTACGTCTGTCGGATTGTTTATATATATAGAAACCCTAAAGATGTGCTCATATCTACTTGGCACTTCTTAAACAACGTTAAAGCTAGGTGATGTTTCTACAATAGTGAAATTTGATGCTGTATTTAAGACTTTTAGTAGCGGTACGTACAGCTAGCTAGGTCTATTTGGATCTTTCGGGGATCATGTGATTATCAAGTTCTTTCTTTTTCCATAGTGTATTTGAATTTTTATTTTTATTTTCAAATTACATACTTTTAGGTAGAGTAAAGTAGTTATGTGCACACGGGTCACGCGAAGTGACAGTCAGATTTTATGTATAGAACTAATTCTTCTCACGTGCTGATAAAATTTTTTAATTACAGTATAAAGTGATAATGTGTCACGTATTAAAAAACGAGGATATATCCAAACTCGGTAGTAAAATGACAACTAAATGAAAATTGTAAATATGTCAAACTAAAGTGTGAGGTTCAAAGTTCTAAACTGGGTAGTCATCGATCAGGGACCAAAATGATAATAAGCTAAAGCCGGGGGTCAAAATCTGATATATGTTAAAGTTAAGTTGAGGGGTTAGAAAAGACATTATATGAAATTTGAGGGTAAAGTTGGAGATATGTTAGGAGGTCAAGTGAGATTCTCACTATGAGAAAGCATCGACCTTCTTTTTTTAGAGTTTAAGGAAAGAGTTAAGTGCAATTTGCACCCCTGTGGTTTACATTTAAAATCACTTTACATCTCGTCTGAAAAATTAAACCGTTTGCACCCCTATGGTTTTTCAAGCGGGTCATTTGCACCCCTCCCTAACTTTGACAGTTAATTGACCATCTAAATAATGGTTAAAATACCATTTTACACCTCTTTAAAACATAAATTGACCATCCAAGTAAATTCATGAATTTAATTTGATTATTCCTTTTTAGTATTATTTAAGGAAAGAGTTAAGTGCAATTTGCACCCCTGTGGTTTACATTTAAAATCACTTTACATCTCGTCTGAAAAATTAAACCGTTTGCACCCCTATGGTTTTTCAAGCGGGTCATTTGCACCCCTCCCTAACTTTGACAGTTAATTGACCATCTAAATAATGGTTAAAATACCATTTTACACCTCTTTAAAACATAAATTGACCATCCAAGTAAATTCATGAATTTAATTTGATTATTCCTTTTTAGTATTATTTAAGGAAAGAGTTAAGTGCAATTTGCACCCCTGTGGTTTACATTTAAAATCACTTTACATCTCGTCTGAAAAATTAAACCGTTTGCACCCCTATGGTTTTTCAAGCGGGTCATTTGCACCCCTCCCTAACTTTGACAGTTAATTGACCATCTAAATAATGGTTAAAATACCATTTTACACCTCTTTAAAACATAAATTGACCATCCAAGTAAATTCATGAATTTAATTTGATTATTCCTTTTTAGTATTATTAAGCATCTGAATCATAAATTGTCTTCTTATGACTCATGAATCAGATAGATTTGTTTTTTTAAATAACTGTTCAAGGAAAAAGCAATTCCCCCGCCCACTACCGGCCCAAAAGGGAAGGGCCTTTCCCTCTGGGGGTAGGAAAATCATGATCGAGATAGCGGACCAGAAGCTATGAAACTTGGGTGTGAGTCTTTTGTCGAAATGGAATGGCCTTTTTCTTTATTATTTATCGTAAATGAGTGAAGTGAAGCATTACACATAGTATGCCCGTCCCCCATAAGCTCTTTCCTTTTTTCGGCCCCATGTCACCACACAGGCGGCATGATTTAAAACTCCTTTTTCAACCCATTTTTAAACTCCCTAATCAATTTAGGGCAAAACCTTCAACACAATTTAAAACTTCATTTTTCGGTTTTTTGTGATGTTGTGTACAAGAACATAGCCATTGTCCAAGAATATGAGAATCCTAGGGATGTAAATTGATATAATAAGTTTTTAAATGCTTAAAAGTCATTTTTACCCCCTTCAATTAACACTCAACTAACAGACAAAGTTAGGGAAGGGTGCAAATAATCCGCTTTAAAAAGCATAGGGGTGCACACGATCTAATTTTTCAGACAGAGATACAAATTAAGTGACTTTATTGGGTGTAAACTACATGATGCGAATTGAATTACACTTAATTCTTAAGGAAATAATGCATTTAGTGTGTGTTTTTTTTTAGAAAGTCATATTTTTAGTTCTAAAGTTTAAAATTTGCTTTTTGAGTCCCTATATAAACTTTTATCACCATTGCAACAATTCCAGCTCTCTTAGTCATCTGTTAAATTTTTTAATGAATACCAAAATATGTTGTTGATGCTGATGCTATTGTCTTAAAATGTGTATTGTTTGGTCATTAAATGACGCATATATAATCCGTTATCATTACACAACACTACATGTTTAATTATTTTGAAATGCGACTTCTAAAATATTGCCGTTTTAAAGTGTTGTTATATAAGACAGAGATAATGTATAACAAAAAATTTAACTTGTAATTTATCATCGAGATAATTAAGGCTTAATGCATTAACACATATATAAATAAGAGGACAACAATGTTTTATCTCTCTAACTTTCTTCAGGACAACACATTATGATTTATAGATAGAATGAATATAAGCTAGTTAGGTCTAGAAGTTCACATGACATACGGGTGTCACATTTAACTATATATATATGTTGATGGACGCGATATATGGTCCAAAACCCTTTATTTTTTTCCAACTTTTATGCTAGTGATAACTACATTTAACAACATAAATACTTGGATCTTATTAAAAGCACTTGTCAAGTTTGTAATAACTGATTCAAAAGATTCGGCTATCAATTTGATGACAACCACAAATTTAACACTGGTGAGATTAATTGACAAAAGGGGAGTTGATGATAATAGAAACAACTAGAAGTTGCCTCATAGCAAGCAATTTCGATGAGTTTTTTATTTTACTATAAGCAAAGTATATATATCTCTTTAACTTAATTAATTAATTAATTAATGTGATGCACAAACGATTATATAACTCGATGATACACTGCCCTTTTGTCAATTAATCTCACTAACGTGTAATAAATCTCATATCCGTAAAACATTAATTTAATTGACGGATTTTGATTATTGCAGTGCAGGTGTTGATTAATTGAGTGAAATACCATGTTGTTTATGAATTTTTGTATAGGAAGCGATTCGAATCTTGGCTATGAACGAGTTTAGATGGTTTGATTAATTGAAGTAAAACAACTTAAAAATGTGTCTTTGTGGCTCGCCAGAGCTCTAACCGACGCTTGGCCGGAGTAACACCGGAAAACAGGTAGTGGAAAGGTTTGGGTATATTAAATGTAAATTTTACATTTTGTCCCTTCTACTTTGGTTAGTTGATTAAAGTTTAAGCATATGTTAAAGAAGTTTTAAAACTGTGTAAAATGCCAGATTTGCCCCTCACGTGAGGGGCACATGGGCCATTTAACGTCAATTAAAAACAAACAGTGGTTAGCCTAAAGGACGCATGATGTAACAATCGTAAGAAAAAAAGGACGCACAATGCAACTTTTTTGCATTAAGGACATAACTAGCAAACTGATATACAAATAAAGGACGATTTGTATAATTTTCTAATATCTAATAATATGCTGACACGTGACAAAGGAAAATGACAAAAAGGAGAAGGTCACCGACCTTCCTCTTTAGTAGTTATGTAAATAAATAAATATCTTTAACTAATGACGTGTCAAAGTGATCCTATTATACATATGTAGTATGTGTATCATGCACAATATATTGAGCTTCAAGCTTATATATATGTATTTGAAGCCCGGCCACTTAATTCCACTAGAAAGTTTACATAATGTCCAACCTTATTTCATTCTATTCACCGGTAGCAACCATTACAAAAGATGAAGAAAAGGCACGAAAGGCAAAGATGTCGATCATAATCGAGAGATACAAGGACAAAGTGTCTTCTCTTCCCAAGAATGTTGATCATGATCTATGTAAATATAAGGGTTTCTGGCATTTTCATGGATTTTGGTATCACTCAAAAGCTGACTTCTCCATCGAAGCAATCATGGCGTTACAAGATGATTTCCAAGCTCTACCCACTGATGTTTTCTTGGCAAGTCATCCAAAGTCAGGCTCAACATGGCTCAAGGCCCTTGCATTTGCCATTATCAACCGAACCAAATTCAAAACCGATCATGATCCAACCCACCCATTGCTAACCGTTAGTCCCCATGATTGTGTTCCCTTCATGGAGAGTGAGTCTTTCTTAAACAACCCTTCTTATGCCAATGGCCTCATGGCTACCCATATACCTTACACTTCTTTACCCGAATCCATCATTACTTCCGAATGTCGAATTGTTTATTTGTGTAGAAATCCTAAAGATGTGATAGTTTCTTATTGGCACTTCTTGAACAAGTTGAAAGATGATGATTCTACACCAACGAAACTTGATGATGCATTTGAGCTTTTTAGTAGAGGTATGAGTCCATATGGATCTTTTTGGGATCATGTGATAGGGTACTATAAGGCAAGTTTAGATCGACCCGGTAAAGTGTTGTTCTTAAAGTACGAGGATTTGAAGAAGCATCCGGAGAATGAGGTGAAGAAATTAGCCAAGTTCGTTGGTAACCCTTTTACAGAAGAGGAGGTATTTGATGGATCAGTTCAAAAGATAATCCAACTATGTGGTTTTGAGAACTTAAACAAGCTGGTAAATAAGAAGAGAAAGAAAACGCCTAAGGTTTTATCCGATGATATCTACTATCGAAAAGGTGTAGTTGGTGATTCTGTTAATTATCTTACGTCTCAAATGGTCCAAACTTTGGATAAGATAACCAAAGAAAAGTGTGGTACTTTAGGCATCTCATTTGAAGCTACTTGATAATTTTGTTGTCGAACCAATATATAATATGTACGTATGATATTGTTTGCTATTTATATCCAATAAATCTTAATTTCATATGATGTTTTAATTTCGTTGCATGAAAAAGTAACTGTTTCATTTAATTTATACGTTACTAGGTTTAACACCCGTGTATTACACACGGGTTGATTAAAAATATTTTTAAAAAATTATAACCATTATATTTAAAAATTTATAAATAATTTTGTAAATTATTATTAATCACAAAAATTTTGTCTTTATTAACTCTCTTACTCAAATTTTCCCTCTCAACCTTCCTTTTATAAAATCAATTATGTTTTCCCTCCAAAAAATTGCCCCCTAAAAACTCTAATTTATTAGATAGACTAGCTAGGGAGGTTTAATCCCAAAAAAACATTTAATATTTTAATAATAATATAATATTTAAGCAATTCTAAAATGATTTTTTTTCCGATAACGTTACGTGTAAGTAACAAAATGAGTCATCAAAATTATATGATCATATTACATATAACAGATGCTAACTATCAACTAAAAAAAGAAGATGTTGCAAAATGATACAACTGCCGAGCATGATCATCTTTTCCTATGTCATTTTGCTTCTACAGTTTGGAATTATGTTGTAAAATGGTGTGAACAATCTATTCCTTTAAATGGTTCGATTAGAGATTGCGTTGACTACCACAGAGTCTTGAATGGGGGAAAACTTCTAAAAGACAAGATGGCCAGGTGATTTTATTGGCCACCTTTTGGCACGTAGAAACGGGTTGATTTTTAACTTGACAGCTCTATCCGTGGAAAAGGTAGTAGAGAAGATTAAAGTGGACTTGTTTTTATGGCTAAAGCATAGAGCGAAAATAGTAGATTTGGTGTGGCATATTTGGTGTAAAGGCCACCTATCTTAGGCTTTATATTTCTCGTTTGGTGCTTGTATTTCTAGGTCCTAGCTTCTTGCTATTGGCCTTGCTTTTCGAATAAATTGATGTTAAAAAAAACTAAAAAAAGAAGATATCATTATAAATAAAAAGTAAAATAATTACTAAACTCATAGAAAAATAACTTTTAAATATTATAAATACTTTTTATATGCCACCTTAAATGTTTTACTTTTAGATTTATCATGTTAATCTGTAACAACCCGTTTTGTGAATAAAAATAAGAATAAACTATTTAGAATTTATAATATCATTAAGTGAGTAACTTTCATATCAAACAATTAATAAAATGTGATGTCTAAACAAGATTTAAGTTAGTTTATTATGACAATATTACTAGAAATAGTTTAATAATTAGTTTAATGGGTTTTATATATACCAAGTGTAATTTAAAGGTTAGTTTTGCTAATTGAGAAATCACTAAGAGTTTGAAAATTTTATATTAAATTTGTAACATGAAGATATGAATGAAGGTTTATATATATAGATTTTTTTAAAACATCTTATGCTTCTTGAATGGTCTTAATAAGACGGCAAATTAATACATTATTATTAGAGACTTAAATGAATAGTAGTTGAGAAGTATCAGCCCTGGATTTTAAAATCAATGGTTCTGATATATGGTACAATCCTTATAGCAAGTTTTACATGTTTAACTGCAGTACAGTCGCTGTTCAAAAAAAAAACTACAGTGTAGTCAGTCATTTACACATGGGTTTTCTACCTACCTCTACTTTTCACCCTCATACACTACACAGGTACAGTCGATGATTCTTCATCGACCAAACGGAAGTGCAACGAAGACGGAGAATCCGGTGATCTGGTGATTTTTTGTTTGCGTCTTCAGTTTTTGTCAATGTTTCTTTTTCGTGTAACCGCCCACTGAGACTGATTTTTTTATTAGGGTTGGATATTGTGGCGTTTCCATCAGCTCTCATTGAGAGAGTCTCACTGCAGCTAAACAGGTTTATGGCCATTTTCTCTGTCCACAATTTGTTTTCAGATGTTTGGTTTCTAAAAAAACCCTGCTTTTGATTGATGTTTGGGCTGAGTGTACAGGTATTGAACCCATTTACATTTATGTATATCTAATTGTTTATGCACACATGGGGCGTGATAACATGGAGCCTTAGTTTTGAAAATCTAATCTTTGATTTTTCTTATGCAGGTGCTTTATAGATATGATTGGTGTTTTATTAAGCCTAATTTTTTATTTTGTTGTTATTCTAAGACTAATGACTGTTGAATTTAGAAGCTTCTTGAAGCTTAGCACATCAAAGGTCAAAGAGGATAAAAAACCTAAATCACCTCCTGAAGGTAAATGAATTTTTCTTAATAATAACGATTATTCAATAATCAACTACTGAGATTTTAAGTGAATTAATGTCCTTAGTTGCAATATCATGTCTGTTTGTTGTTGGTGCAAGAGCCTATAAGTGTATAACAAATATTTGTATGGAAGTATGTTTGGCTACGACACTAACTGCAGTGACTCGAGAGCCTAGCGTTTTTTTAGCATTTAACATATAAGCTTTGAACTTTGTAGCTTTTGCATAATTTCTTATTGGGTGTCTCTTTACGTCCCAAACAACGTCAACATTATTACAGCTGAGTGTGGGTGTGCATGTTGTAACGCGTGGTGGGCAAACTAACATTATTTGTTTGCGATGCAGGGGGTAAAAGAGAAGGTCGTTGAACGACACGTGGTTCTCGATTTTTTGATTTTCTAAAGGTTAGTTTCACTTCGACAGATTTGTGGAATTATTGTTGTTGTGTAGACTCTCTAGAGTATTTGTTGATCCCAAATCTTCTGCAGTTTCAGGTTAGTTAGCTCAAGAATTACCCGCAAATGAAGGACCCATGTATTTGATGAAGAGGATTGGGATGTTAACTTGGTAATACTTCTAATACTTTTCAGTTTCATATCACACGTTTGTATATATTCTGTGCGTTTTCAAATATACTATTTTTTGTATGATATGAATGTGTTGAAATCTGAAAATATAATTTGAAAATATACTTTTTTGTGTATGGGAACACAGAAGATCTTGACGAGTCAGTTGTTGCTGCAATTGCAGGCAATGGTATGATTTAAGTTTTGCCACCGTCGTGTGAGATTTGTTAGCAAAGACGGTTTGATCACCCTCTATTGCTTATTCTTTTTTAAATGTCACCACAATTTACACCACTAATTGTTTTAAAAACTAATATTTCTTAGAAGTTTATGTACAGTTCATGGGTCTGGTTCGATGCCAACAATGATTATAGTCTTATGTTGCGCTTTCATTTTTGGGTTCACCTGTTATTTTGACCAAAGCTTTGCAGACTATTTTAAGAAAAAAAACAATGATTGAAGTTTATGTGGCAACGGAGTAATAAAGAACAATATAATACTAACTATTTGATGTTGGAAGTATCTTTTAAAATTATATGGCTTGAAATCAGAATCATTTACCTAAACATAATTCATCATCTTAACATGCATCATTAAAAATCCACTCCCGGTCATTGCCTTTTGCTTTTGGGTTTTTGTGAATCATGGTAACTTCTTAATTCCAACATCTTTCATCTTTCTTTGTAGATGAACTTATAGCTGGTCAGTTAGAGCCTGCAAAATATTGTAGTGGCCTAAGTGGATATTGCAAGAGCTAATCTGTCATGGGGATGCTATGCCTCCATCTTTTGTTAGTGGGTGTTTAAGCTCCGAAGAAAAGAAAAAGGTATAAGCTGCTAAGACAACAAATAATAAGGTGCAAAAATAGAATGTGGTCTTTTTATGTATTTGAATTATAGCCCTTTGTATTTGCCGGTATGTATAAAACACCACTTTCGTCATGCAACTAAAAAAACATTGGTAGCCACGCTTTTTCAACAAGCAAAACATGAAATTAGAAGCCGCGCATTGCGCGGCTGAATACATCTAGTTTGTTATAATTATAAAATAAAATAATAAATAAATAGTTTGAGGCTTAGATTTCAATAATGATAAATGAGTATTGAAGTATGTAAATATGCAATGATTAAGCGGGTGTTTAGTATTATTAGTTTTTGTTTTATATAATGATAAGATTAATACTAATAATAATGATAAAATTAATTAAACTAAATAAACACTTGTGATCATCATATAAAAGAAAATTGATTATAAAAAGAAATTTTCATTCGAAAGATTCATGAAGGTTGCATTGAAAGGTTAAAAAGAATATAATACAATAAAACAATGATATATATATATATATATTCATATGAAGCGGCAGTAATTTTGGATATATATGCATACTACAAGACTTTGGATATACACAACAACAAAACATTACAACACAAAGTAAATAATAAAAAAAGAACGATGAGTTAGGAATAATACGAGTAGCTTCTTAGTAGATTTTAACCATGCTATTTAGTAGAAGATCAGGGTTTTGAGAGATAAGTAATTCTACTCAAGAACAATATTAAGTTGGTGATCAAGTGAACAATCATTTTTGTTTTTCAGATGAGTGATACATCCCCTTAAAAGTATATATATATATATATATGTGTGTGTGTGTTGTGATGTGCTAGCGTGGTTAATAATATATATATATATATATATATATATATATATATATATATTTTGTGATGTTATGACCACTATTATTTTATTATTCTTTTGTGTTATAATTGATAAATGGTTATGTTATGTGAATATTGTTAGACCTAAATGGTGGATTTCTAAGACAACAATAAAATATTATTAGACTCAGATGGTGGATTTCTGAGACAACAATTTATAAATTTGTTGTTAGACTCGATGACGGTTTACCGAGACAACATGTATTTATTAAATCGCAGGGTGTTAGCGATTCAGGAAAATATTGTTAGACACAGATGGTAGTTTCCTGGGACAGCAATATAATTATTGTTAGACTCAATGATGGTTTTACGAGACAACAATAATTATTAGATCGTAAAGAGTTAGCGATCAAAGTTAATGTTTAGACCCAGATGGTGGTTTTCTGAGACATCATTAACTTATATATATAATATTTTATGATTATGAGAAATATGAAAAAAAAATAGTTCAAGTAAAATATGTCATTATGGGATAATATGACATATATATTCATGAATTAATGTACACTCATGAAAGCTAATATGTGATTTCTATATACTTTTAGGTGATTCGTTTGAGCGGGAAGAGTGATGGATCAAGTCTTGAAATAAAGCATCGAACGTGCACGTTTATAGAATACCAAATGTAATAGTCAAACTAGTTTTGATAAAACAATATTTATAATCTTTGTTGTGAAATAAAAATTTGATACTTTATCATATAAATCTTTTTAAAAATTTGATACTTTACCACGCTAAACACTGATTTATTTAATATATATAAAAATGAAGGTGTTACATCGTCTACTATTAAAATTGTTAGAACATACAAAAAAGCTTATATCCTTGTATAGAAATGAAACAAAACGCATAAACTTTTAATAACTATAATATTTTATGTAAATCTGTACTTAACAAAATTTTACGTATTCTTCAAATATTTCCTTAGTTTAAATATTGATTTCTAGATTCTTTGACGAATTAATATTATATCGAGAACCTGTATTACTATGTGTAGTTTCAGTATATCTTTAAATTAAATAAGAACTTGTTTTAGTGTTATTTATATACGAGTATACACATATAACTAATTAACATAAAAGCTTAACTAAACCTATAAAGATACCTATTAAAAGTTGCCATAAGTTATATTAATGATATAATAAAAAAAGTTTTCAACAAATTAAAGCAACTTGGTTGGATAAATAGGACTCCAAGTGGAAATAAACAATGTAAAATGAGCGGATAAAAATATAGATTATTTCGTTAATATCCTTAGTTATTAAAAAAATAATTATACGAGACATGTTATTATATATAAACGTGATATTTAAAAGTAATAATTTTTTGATAATATAATTTAAGGGAATTGTATCCATGCATCCATATAGCAATAATATTTAATTTTATAGCTAGGTGTTCTCGAAGGGACATCAATAATATTCAATAATTATTTAAGGAGCAATAATGGAGCATGCAAATGAAGCTCATATTGACACGATAAAATAGTCACTTACGATTATACATTTATACATATATTAATAATATATATATACCCAAACGCTACAAAATAGATATAAAACATGCAATTAATTAAGAAACGGATGCAAGCAATTAATTAAACATGCACTAACTAGTAAACATGGTAACCATGGTCGGAGCTATCAATGTCCGAGTTACTAGATGACTGGTGACTATTCTTAACAAAATGCATCTCTCCCACACGACTATTGATACTACTATTCGGCGTACCATCTTTCATCTTTTTCTCTTTTCTTCTCCGCCATTCTTGCTTTCTAGACCATTGTTTTACTAACAAAACACCCAATCCGACAAGCACCACTAGCGTGCATCCGACCCCAACGACCACCAGCTCAATCACCAACCATCTTGACCCTGGCCCTTGTGGCAAAATGGTCAATGTAGCGGCTATATAAGCCGCTGCCATGAAAATAGTAGACACCCACATAATTTTATGGGTGGCTATTAAGAGTTTCATCATTGATTTCCGCCTAAAGGGTATGACACTAACTAACACATTAACAATTCCTAGAGATAAAAATAATGCCATAATGTTACACACCATAAAAACCTTAAAAGCTGGTTTTCCACCCATTATTGCCTTTCCGGTTTCTTGACTAAAACCACCAGGAGGGTTAATGCCCGCTGAAAACGTAACAGTTGCTATCAAAACCGCAACAACCGTTATCGTGTTTCTAGCGTTTCTTAAACCCTCGTTTTGAAGATCAATTTGCTTCGATCTACGGTGAGTTTTCTTTCTGTAGTGATGTTGTTGCATTGGGGATTCTGGCATTAATCCAATTCTTGTGTTTAAGTTGCGTCCGACGTCGACTTCTTGGATATCTTGAGAAGTAGGGGGTAACTGATCACATCTTTTGGCACCAGCATCTAACAGAGCTGGAACAATTTGAAGACTAGTTGAGTTGCTTCCATCAGATTGGACTACATCTAGAGCTGTATGCCCTTTGTTATTGATAGTGTTTACATCTACTCCTCGTTGAACTAAGTATAGCAACATCTGTTTCCAACATAAACCGATGAAATTAACATATATCAAAATGCATGCATGACAAGTAGCTAGCTAGCTATCTATTAAAAATTAAGTCGATTAATTGATAAAGCTAGGTCTACACCGAACCCGGCCAACAAAAAACTACGCCCAATTTCATGGGTGGCCGGGTTTATCAAGTGTTAATCGATCTATATATGATCGATGATATATGTTGCTACTGGGATTGCCATGAGCAACGAAAATAAAGTATGAGTGTCATGTCGTAAGAATTATTATTAACTAATTAACGAGTCATAGTTTGAAATTCAGTTTACTTAAAAAAAATAGAAGTATATATAGTTTTACCATTTACCCGGCCACACGAGTTAAAGTGTAGACTTTAAGGGCTGTTTAGCAAAATCTGAATCATTAAATGCTGAATGGTTAAAATGTCTGAAGAGTCTGTATCAATAAGAGAGATGTTGGGGTAGAATTTCAGATAAGGGTAAAGTTGGTATATGTTTCATTCAGCATTTTTCTGTCTCTTAACCATTCAGCACTTAACTGAACCATTCAGAGACTCTTTTCTTATGAAACTAATGCTCTAAATGCTTAATGATTATGCACTGAACTGAACCATTAAGAGGCCGGTGAAACAAACAATCCCTAACTAGTTATAAACAGATCGAATGAATTACTCCAGTGAGCTTTCCGGCTGTTGCTATGTGCAAAACGGTGTTGCCGTCGTTGTCTTGTCTGTTAACGAGTTCTAGGATGTTAAGTGTCTCCATTAGGTATCTTAGCCCGTCAAACTGGTTATACTTGACAGCAAGATGAAGAACAGTTTCACCGTGGTTTGTAACCATCTCAACAGATTCAATGCTTATTGAGATTATTTCACCAATAGTTCCGACTCGCCCTTTCATTGATGCCCAATGTAGGGGCGTCCAACCATTGTGATCTCGAAGGTACAAGAGATCGGGATCGAACCATAGTAGTTGTCTTATCGTGTCTACATGGCCTCTACTGCAAGCTAGATGTAGCGGTGAGTATCCTTCTGATGTACACTTTCTTGCAAACTCCGGTCGCGCCTTTAGTATCTCCTTTAAAATTTCTGTTATATATATGAATGTCATATATAGAGTTGTATAAACATATATAATTGTTGCAGATCCATTAGATATATCAATACTTAAGATAATAAACATATATCAATGCGAAATGCTGATAAATAAAAGGGAAAGTTTTTTAAAATATCCCTTTTTACAGATGACTTTTCAAAATGAGAGCCGTCTATTAATTTTAACTAATCAAATTCGATCATTTGTACAAAAAGGGTAGTCGACCATTTTCATAAGGGTAGTTGACATTTTCTACACGTGGTAAAATCTGATTAGTTAATATTCCTAGTAGATTTCCTTTTTTAAAATGGGCGCCTGAACATCTTTTTCCAAGTCATTAAGAACATTTTTGGAAGTCAACGATCAAAAGAAATATTTTTGAAATTTTCCCTACATAAAAACACGTTGCAACAACAAATCTGGAAATTAATAATACATTATATTTTATAAGGTGTAATTAATAGGAAAAAAGAACTGTAAAAACGAACTAAGCCTTGAAGTAGACTGATGCAGTTTCTATATGCACGTCAAATGGCAATCAAATACTCATATGTTTATAGTCAAAATCTTGAACCAAAAGGTTCTAAACCTTCAAGGTTTTTACAATCTTTTATCAAAAATCAAAACTACTTTTCTAACTCACAAATCCACTTATTTATAACTAATAATAATAGAAGATGAACAACCCAAATCCACTTATTTATACCAAATGATGCAGTTTCTATATGCACGTCAAATGGCAATTAAATACTCATAGGTTTATAGTCAAAATCTTGAACCAAAAGGTTCTAAACCTTCAAGGTTTTTACAATCTTTTATCAAAAATCAAAACTACTTTTCTAACTCACAAATCCACTTATTTATAACTAATAATAATAGAAGATGAACAACCCAAAGTAAAGGCTATTAATATGAACATTAAAATGAAAATAAATCTAAAGCCTCATGCATCATAGACTTATGTGAAGTTTAATACGATCCTTGGGTTATTTTGTAACACTAGTAGGGTACCCGCATGATGCAGCGATGTTGATAAGGACATGTGGCATTAACGAAAATTTAGAACAAAGTGCATGTGACTTCTATTGTATAGTACTTTTGTTAGCTTTCTTAATAGTATATCAATGTATTTTATCTATGTCATGAGTCTCACAGATCTTAATTAAATATTAACAAACACTTAAATAAAAAATATATTAGTTGTAAATATAGCACTTTAATTTAAAAATATATCAAATCATTTGAATGAAAAAATAAATATCGGAATTTAAGGTAAAAGTTATTGAATCTTGTTTGGGAAAAACTTAAATTTCTAGAAATTGTATAATAATTCAACAAGATTTGAAATTGTTGATTCTTGTTTGGGAAAAACTTAAATTTCAGGAAATCTATATAATAAATCAAGGTTTTAGGGGAGTAAGTTTTGGGGGGGGGGGGAATTATTTTAATCTATAAAAGAAAGTTTGAGAGGGAAAATATGAAATATCATGCATGAGTCGATGAAACAAAATATCCTTAAATATTAAATATTTACAAATTTTTAAACATAATGATTATGATAGTATAAATATTATTATTTAACCCGTGTGTAACACATGGGTGTTAAACCTAGTTGTATAATAATTCAACAAGATTTGAAATTGTTGAATCTTGTTTGGAAAAGCATGTTCCTAGTATATCAAGATTGTAAATTGTTGAAATTTTAAGGAATGAGTAAATTACTATATTACCCATCCAATATGTATATTAATGTAGTATAGATATATATCGAAGAATACAAATAGAAGTTTCATTTAGTGTGATGTTCTGTGAGAAAATTGAGCTTTAAAATGATTTGTGTTTTATTTTGTGTTTGTATAATTGGCACTTGTGGTTAATGTTGGTAGTAAATTAGTAATGTACATGAAAAAACAGAACACATATGATACCCATTGTCGGTTGATAATGACATGATGAAATCCGACGTCTGGACGAGTATAAAACTAGTTATAAAGTGTGTGAGACTATATAGAGGCAGAATTGGTTGGAGAAATAATATTAAAAACAAATGAAAAAAGAAAGTATGAGTTTAAATGCTAATAACTTATATATTATAAATTTAGTAAAAAAATGCACTTGCTAATTAATGGCATGTACATTGTGTTTCAATCACTTATACCAAGTGATGCGACTCTAAATGTTTTTTAAATAATTAAATAAATATATATAGAGTGTATCATTGTGTGTATATATTTGATCTTTTAGTTTTTGTTTTTAGATATGTAACAACATACATTACATATATATGTATATGGGATATTTGTATACACACGTACAAGTCATTCATGATCATAACATGATTAGTTAATGTAAGGATGTAAACGCACAAGTCAAGTAAACGCATACAGTCCAACTTTTGTTTTTTTTATATGATGTTGACGGCTTAATTAAAATTTGAAAACCAATTAGAAAACTAGACACTTAAGTCTATGATCGATGGAATAGTTAAGTCGTTGGGCATTAATAATGCGCGAGCCAATTATGAATACATGTACAGTTGTACCAATTAACATTCAAAGGGATGGATGCATGATTATATATCTAGTTAATATCTCTTAGCTCGTAAGTAGCGGTGGAAAACGATAAAGAGAAGTGAGTACGTTGTTATATAATAAAATGTTGTCACGTAAGCTGTTGAGTCGACAGTGAATAATAGGAAAAGAAAATGATGTAGTAATATATATGATATGATAACTCAGTTTTGTATTTAATGTCTACTAATGATTATTAATCATATGTCAAATGTCTAAGGGATTTATTGACAAAATCTGAAGTATTAAATGCCGAATGGTTAAGAAATCTGAACTATTAAAGTTTGATATTAATTGGCTCGCGCATTATTTAATGTATTAAATGCCATATTCAGTTCTACGACTGACATTAACGGTTTCTTATTAATTATATTTTGATATTAATTAATAAGTTATGTGGGATATAGTATATTTAAATGTTTCACCAATTGATTAAACACAATTACCTTTCAAATATAATACATCATGATGCATCAAATCCAATTAGTATCACGTGATCAGTATTAACACTTATACGTACGTACGTACCTGTATGGCCAGCAGCAGCAGCAACATGTATAGAACACATACCAGCATCAAGTTCATGCACAAGCAGCCATTGAAACCCTATCAACTCTTTCACCACTTCCACCTTCCCTTTTTCACAAGCCACAAACAACACACGTACTCTCACCTCTACAATTCACCTTCCCCACAACCCCTTCATCAGCCTCCATCAACAACTTCATCACTTCCACTTTTCCTTCTCTACACGCTTCATGCAACGCGGTCTCCAACTCACCATTCTCCGCCACCACCATCTCCGGACACCTCTTCAACACCTCCATAACAAGTTCCACGTGCCCGAACCTTGCGGCTAAGTGTAAAACAGTGTTTAATGATTCAGCTACTGTCTGTGAGATTAGGGTCTCGTTTTGTTCAACGAGGTTGATGAAAGTAATGGTGTCACCCTTTAGAATAGTCTCGTAGAGGAGACGATCCATGATGGCCGGTTTTATAGTAAGATCGATATATATGATCAAAAACTTAACTAGTGGCTGATTAATCGATCTGATCTAGTAATGGCCGGGTTTTTGATCGAAGCTCGCTAGAGAGATCGATTGGTGATCGATGGAGTTATTAGGGTATATTATTGTATTATATTATTTTTTTTTTCCACAAGACTAGTACTAGTGTAATTACTTGGAATTTTCCCTCTTCAAATTTCAGAGAAACTTAATTAATTGTGTGGTTTACATGTCGGAGACTTAATTGTAACTCGAAGTCGTCTTCTTCTACAAGTGTACGTTTTAAGAATTAAATTCAATCATATATTTTAAAAATCTAAATTTTGACTTATTGATCGGCATAGATCTCAACTACGCAAACTTTCAGTAGAGGTCTCAACTTTATAACTTTTTTAATAGAGATCTTCCGTTAAAGAACATTTAACGGCGCTAAGTTTATCAAATTTCAAACTAATGTTCTACGGTTTTTTATCGGGAGGAGGATACGAATCGATTGAGTAAACTTATCTCAAATTGGTGCCCCAAACAATGAAATAGTTTTACGATACAGTAAAAAGTACATCAATTAAAGCATTGTTTCGTCATTTGGACTTCGGGCACCTGTTCGACGTAACGACCGCTTGCCCTAACCATTGCATCGTTCGGCCCGGTCGTAAATCTAGTTCTATTACTTCTATATATAAAACGCAATTTTATTATTCCAAATAGACGTGCACAAACCGGGTTTTTTTGTACCCGGAACCGGGTACGAACCGGGTATTGGGGCCGAAGACCCAATCGGGTCCGGTTCCACCCAGGAACCGGGTACGGACCGGGTACGGGTAGGGTGGGGGTAAAACCCCATCCTGTGGAACCAGGTAGGGTTGGGTTTGGGTCCGGTTCCTGCCCGGGTAGGGTCCAAACCGGGTATACAGTTATTAATTTTTTTTAAACTTTTTTTTGTTTTTGTGTACAATATAAGTTACTAACTAAATACGATTTATTTCAACTTAAAAGAGTTAACCAAATACAAGATATTGACGTTACGATGTTAAAAACTGCTATTTTTAAACAAAGACAATATATATTTTTTTGAAATCTAATCTTCATCATTTTTTTCCTCTTCTTTTTTCATCTTCATTGAGTTCTGCATCGGATATTCCGGTGGATAGTCCCTCCTCAACCTCTTCATCATGTATTTTTGACTCCGGTTCGATGTCGTCTTCTAAGCTCGTTAGGTGTTGTATGCGATCCACTGCGTCCAAGTGATCTTTGAGACAAATGCACATCTCCACAGCTTCCGGAGAAAATAGGGTCCTCCTTAAAGATATTACCCTGCCACTAGTAGAAAAAGTTGATTCCAAAGCTACCATAAAAGCTTTGGAGCTTAGTAAATCACGGGCCATGGCGGAAAGAACCGGAAATTCCGCTCCCTTCACCAAGCCAATTTATCAAAACTATCAATGTCATCGGCCGACATAGTGGAAGTATAATCCGTTCCACTATATCTACCGAGCTCGCTACTCGGAGCGTTACCCTTATATTTTTTTGCCACGGATTCCCGAACGACATTCAAAAAGTTTTTCTTCGGGTTCTTCATCGGTTTACTTGAGCTAGCTTCCAATTGTGAAAATGTTGTACCCGTTGTTGGCCCATATTTTAAGTGATAAACATCAAAAAGTCTTTGAAAATCGTGATTAAATTTTGCTTGCTTCCGTTGCGTGATTCGGGTTATCCATGTGGATATCCAAATTGTCAAAAATTTCTTGAATTAAACATTCGACTCCCGTAATATTATTAAGCTGGTTTAAAGCGGCGGCACAAGTAAAAACCGAAGGGAGTTCTAAAAAATATTTTTTAAATTTTTCTTTCATCGCTGGTATCATTTCTTTGTAAAAATTTTTATTTTCAAAAGTTTTAATACTAAGAGCCATTAAATATAATTCGTTAAGCACCAAACAACTAGTTGGGTAATAAACCGCCGATAAGTTTTTAGTTGAATTTTTAAAAACGCCAAGAAATTCAACAATTTTTTTATATGTTTCCAACACCCATCCTCAAACACGTCGGCTAACCCGGCCGACACAAGACTACTATGAAAAACTCTTAAACCAACCCGTTGTTTCAAAGCACTCTCAAACATGTCGCATGTCGAGTTCCAACGGTGAGGTGTATCCCAATTCGCACATAAATATATCAAATCCGTATCTCTACAAAATTGTTTATAATCTTGAAAAATACTTCTTTTAGCTTTAAAAATCGAATAAAGCATACATTTAAACTTATATATATATATATATATTATATATATATATATATTGGGAACATAAATCGGACCCTAGCCCGTCTTTCATTACCAAATTAATAATATGTGCGACACATCGACTATGAAAAAAATCACCGTTGCAAATCGGTTTATATTTTACCATAAGTTTATCAACCGCATTATTATTATTTGAAGCGTTGTCAAAAGTCATTGAAAATATTTTGTTTTGTAAACCATAAGTTTGTATTACGTTATCTATAAGCTCAAACTTATCATCTCCGGTATGTGTAATCGGAAAAAGTTCAAAAGCAATGGTACGTTTCATCATTTGTCGCGAATCGGGATCCACCCAATGAGCGGTTACACAAAGATAAGACTCAATTCAACCGTGTGGAGCCGACCAAACGTCGCTAGTTAAATTAACACCTGTTTGTAAGTTTTGAAAAAAATACAATTAACTCTTTTTTACAAACTTTCCACAGTTTCATACAATATCGTCTAAGGGTCATACGACTTACATGGATGTAACGAGGTTGAAGTGTTTTCCGAATCAAAGCCTTCAATTGCAGGTTGTTGAAGTGGTTGAATGGCAAACAATTTTGAATCACGAACTTCACCATATGATCTTGGACCATATCGACTCTATAATGAAATATTTCGCCACCGCCCCCATATCGGCTTGATCGGACTCGGGGGCATATTTCAACACCGGACAAAACTTCTTTGTAATATGTTTGTCCAAAGTCGAATTTGAAGCCGCCGCCAACAAAGCTCCACAATACTTGCAACGAGCCTTGTGTGACCCGTCATTCATCTCCACTAAATCCCAATGTTGCCAAATTCTTTGGCTTCGGGTATGTTACTTGAACAACATTGTGAGCTTGAGAAGAACCGGTTGCGGATTGTGATGCCATAACGAGAGTAACGAAATGAAAGAGATGAAAAAGAGTTTTTTTGTGTTTTTTTGGTTGTGTTTTTGCGTTTTTTTGCTTGCGTTTTTTAGTGTTATAATAAACTCAAACATCAAACATATATATACTCATAAAAGGGGGTCTAATTATGATAAAAAACAAAAAAAGGCTCTTTTTTGCCTCCCAACGGCTATATAGCCGTTAAAAAACGTTCAAAAATCGCAGCAAAAAAAACGGTCAAAACCGAGTCCAACCGGGCCCGGGTATTGTCGGGTCCAAACCGGATCCGGGTACGTAGGAACCGGTTCTTGAGTCAAACAATGGAACCGGTGGGTATAAACTCGGGTAGGCCGGGTATTGGTCCAAACGGGTAGGAACCGGAACCGGTTCCGGGTAAAACCCAACGGGTCGGGTCTAGAACCGGTTTCTTGTTCATGCCTAATTCCAAATGGTTTATAAGAAACCAGTTATGAATGGGCCAATAGTTGTAAGCTCGTATAGTCGTACGTATGTCGTATATAGAGGTGCACAAATCGGTTAATTTCGATTAACCGGTTATTTAATACCCTAACCGGTTATTTTCGGTTATTGTGAAAATCGGTTATTCGCTTTAACCAGTTCGGTTAATAACCGGTTTTTTTAAAAATTTTCGGTTATTTTACTTTAACCGGTTCGGTTAATTAACCGGTTTTTTCTAATATTTTATTATTTTTTCGGGTTTTTTCCCGGTTAACCTGTAGGTCGGTTAAAATTCGGTTTTAAAAAAACCGGTTAATAACCAGTTATTCATAAAAAATCCCTAATCGGTTACAAACCTGCGGTTAAAAAAATACCTTAACCAGTTATTTCTTAATCGGTTAATAACCGGTTTCGGTTATTGAACCGGTTATTTTGTGCACCTCTAGTCGTATATTTGATAGTGACAATGGGCCTTGTTATGTACTAGTCATGTGGCTTGTGGACAGCCCACTTCTCGATTTTTTTATATATTTTTCCTTTTCTAGTGAAAGAGTGAAACTT
Source organism: Tagetes erecta (assembly GCA_030867185.1). Taxonomy (NCBI): domain Eukaryota; kingdom Viridiplantae; phylum Streptophyta; class Magnoliopsida; order Asterales; family Asteraceae; genus Tagetes; species Tagetes erecta. The sequence goes on along the minus strand of CM061489.1, from coordinate 544,774 downwards.
TTTTATGTACATACATGATACATAGTCACATAGAAGTGTTAGTGTTAATAACTATTTTTTTCAGAGAGGTGTTGATTTGTTCCGTTTGGATACTTTTGTTTACTTTGATAACTTTATTAGGCATTTCTACGATTATAGAATTTTGAAAAAACTTTAATTTACAAAGGTACAAATGAGCACGTACCATGACTTATTATCGATGTCTACTACTACTGCTACCACTATTTACAAAACCTTTTTCTTTAAGTTGTCTTCATTCACTCCTTGTCGCCGCTTACAAAACCTTCTTGTACCGAGATACCGAAAGACACATGATGTAATCTTCTAACGTATACAAGAAATTAAAAGGAGTTTTGTATGTGAATAAACTTTGCAAAAGAAACTCGGTGTACAATGTGCCAATGTGGCATCGACTAAAGGTATTAGTTCATTATTGATAAGTTAATAACTTCACTAAAAGATTTTTTTCTGATTGTATAGATAAATTTTATTAACATTCTACCGTACATAAACGGATTTTCTTACTTAATTATTATACACATTGTCTTACTAGCATGATAACATTCATGTGGTTAAGAGCACGTTAAAATGTGGTTAAGACCAGGTTAAAAAACTTCGTTACTTGCGTTATGAACTTCACATAAACGTGTTTAAGCATATTAGAGGAAACATATAAAGTTGTGGCTGATTAGTTTTAAAAATTAAAAATAAGTTAGAGAAAATAGTATGTCTTGCCCATTAAAACCCAATTAAAGTTTATACAAAAAGTCAAAAAGAACAACAAAAGTAAATGAAAAAAAAACCACAAATTTTTTTACGTCAAGCCTACGTCACTACAAATCCATTTACATGCACAGGTACCAGTTCATCTAGCTCATCTTTGTGTTTTGTATATAAAAGAAGTTTATTTAACTACTAAACCATGGACGGATCCAATGTGTTGAGAACGGGTTCACGGGAACCCACCGTGTCTCAAAATTTTAATATAAATTATATAGAAAATTTCGGAGTGAACCCATAGAAATTTTTTAAGTGAACCCATATAGATAATTGGAAGAGGATGGAAGTAACAAAGTTCTTCTAGTTGAGATGGAATAGAGTGGAGTTAGCTTTCAAAAGGTCTTAGGTTCTATTCTTCTTTCAAACATTTCATTTGAATTCTTTTTTAAATGGTTTTTTAACATTTTAGGACTCAAAATCATGGAATCCTTCTCATTTTATTTCAATTTCTTATATCACTTTGTTATTATTTGATGAACATAACCCACTAACCCGATCCGAACCGTTGAACCGACCCGGATTTTTTAATGTCCGATTTCATTAAAATCGAAGCACCTAAAAATAGTGAACCCACTGGTAAAAATTCCTGGATCCGTCACACAATTCAAAAATATAACGGACGAATTAGACGAATCAAAACTTGACATGTCATGATACCGTTTGACCCTCTACCATTCTACCAACAATGCTAAATGAATTAGTATACAATATTTGTTTAAAAGAGTTCAAAATAGGGCTGGGATATCGTGTCTGACACGACATGATAAGGTCAAACACGAACACAACATGATAATTTATTGTGTCATTTTTTCAAAACACGAACACGATAAAAAGCAGGTTACACGATAAGACACGATAAAAACGCATTTAAAAAAATTTAAAATTTTCAAAAAAAATTCTTAAGTCTTAAATACTAAATATGACCTCACATGATAATTCTTAAGTCACAAAACAACAAAAGTCCATAAAAATAGTATTTAACCACAATAATACTTGATAACCGAATATGAAAAAAGATTAAAGTCTATCAAAGTTCATATAAGACCATGTGTAGTGGGGCGTTTTTGGGGCATTTTTGGGCGTTTTATCACTCAAAAACGCCCCATTACAGCCCAAAAACGCCCAGAAACGCCCCATTACCACTACGTAGGGGCGCTTTGGGGCGCTTTGAGTGCCAAAATTCTTCTTGGCGCCGTGTAGAAGGCGCCCAAATCTGATGTGGACTTGCATGGGGCGTTTTTGAGAGGTCTCCACTACACATGGTCTAAGTCTTTGATCTTTCCACTCATCTCCATCAAAGTTCATCGTCACCTTCATTCTCCACTAACTTTTCCTGTATATAAATATTAACAGGTGACATATCGTGTTAACAGATCTTTAACCTGTTAAGACACGATAATTAACGTGTCTTTATTGTGTTAACCTGTTAATGACACGACACTTGTTAAAGCCAAACATAAAATCTGTTAATTTCGTTTCGTGTCATGTTATCGTGTCCGTATCAAAAATTGCCAGCCCTAGTTCAAAATGAGTTAATTATTAAACTTCAAAATGTAAGCATTCACAAAGCAACTCTAAAAAAAAAAGTATTTTCTTTCTTTCCGCAAAAGAAAGAACTTTGTGACACGTAAACGTAAAAATCTGAAACCAAAAGGACCAAGTTGCAATTTTCGCTATCAGCGGAGTATATATAGAAATCATGCATCACTTCCCAGTCAATTGAATAAATAAAATATAGGGAATGTATACATCCCTATATATATATGCCGCCATTGCAACATCTGTCATAAAACCTCAACCAAACGTTACAACCACGTCTCTCCTCTCCTAGGTATTTAATTTTCAATTTTTAAATCGTTAATCTTCATGCAATTGCATTCAATTTTTGTATCGGTTCAATGTTTTACTTGTTTCAAAGCACTTTTATCAACGAATCGCACAATCTAAACTAACTTTAGCTATTAGCTTTTTGTTTATAGCGATTGATTTGTTCACGTAATCTCTTTCCCGTCAATTCGTTACTGAGGTTTTTGATCTGTTAATCGAGGATACTTCACGTCAATTTGTGTTCTACGGTTGATCGATATGCATGTTGCTTTATGTTGCTGGAATTTGGTTACCTAATCGGTAGATTATTGTTGAATTTTAACAGTTGAGTAAGTTGTTCATGCTCATCCTCTGTTTGCACTGCTTATTTGATGCTTTGATTGGTTGATTTGATTAAGTTAATTCAACTTTTTGCAATTGCATTTTTAGTTGAATTTCACTCTATTTGTACTAAAATGAGTGAAATCAGAGCCATGATTTGGTACTTTGTTGATTTGTCCATACCTACTGCTTTACAAATTGCAAAATTATGTTTGATGATTTGGTATTTGACTTTGACTATTTGACTCCAGCAGTATTTCATTTGATTTGCAGTGTTGATAGTATATCTTTGCTCTGAGTACAAGTTAGTGTAGTGGTTAATAACAATGGGTAATGAAGTTCAGTATATATTAGAATCGAAAAGATTAGTATGGCTGGTGGCAACTGTATTTGCTGTGGTTATAATGTTCCAGTACTCTGAATTTCCATATGGCGATGGTGCGTCTTCCATGTTCTCTGTGCGCCGCGCTCAACCACCATCAAGTCAAACTAACCAGACCAAAACTTCAACTGAAATCCCCAAATCATTAGGCAATATTACCATTTTTGATGTTTCTAATCACTCAAAGCCTGTTGATACACATACAATTGATAAGGGTACTAGTATAGACATAGGCATTGAACACAGTATTCATTCAAATGATTCAACCATCAGTCCACCGCCAAGTTCATCAGCTTCTTTAACACCCCCAACAACAGTCAATAGCACAGTGATTTCTCCCGCAATAGCTTTGGTTAACAACACATCTAGACCAGAAGTTAATGATACAAATTTAGACCATAATTTCAAGAAGCCTGTAACATCAGAGAACAATCCTGCCATGTCCGCTGGTGAGTCACCAGTAAGGGAACCTCCTCCAGTGAAAGCAACACAAGAGAGGCCAATTGGGGATATAGTGACACTCTCTGATATGCATGACATTTTACTTCGTAATCGCGCTTCAGTCCGTTCAATGGTATATACATATTCTTGTTTTCTTTTGTTCATTTTGTATGAGTATGCTTGGCATAGTTGACTAGTTGCTTAAATATTATATATACAACTTTGTTCTTGCAGAAACCACAATGGTCTTTAATGGTTGATCAAGAACTATTAGATGCAAAACTGCAAATTGAGAATGCTCCAGTAAACATCAATGACCGTGCTCTATATCCTCCTTTGTATCGTAACGTTTCAAGATTTAAGAGGTGAGAAAAACACAAACTAGTTATTAAGTTTCCTATATCTTGGCTGAATATTTCTACAAAATGCAGGAGCTATGAATTAATGGAAAAGATTCTAAAGGTATACGTATACAAAGAGGGTGATAAACCGATTTTCCACCAGCCACAAGCAGTGCTTAGTGGAATTTATGCATCTGAGGGATGGTTCATGAAACATATGAAAGAAAGCAAACATTTTGTTACTAATAACCCAAAACAAGCTCATTTATTTTACATTCCTTTTAGCTCTAGAATGCTGGAAGAAAAATTATATGTGACTGGATCTGGCAGTCGTGACAACTTGGTTCAACATTTGAAGGACTACATTCACCTGATCTCCGGGAGATATGATTCTTGGAATAGGACTGGTGGGTCTGATCATTTTCTGGTTGCTTGCCATGACTGGGTAAGCTATTTGATCTTTAATCTAAATATTACCTATAGGGAGAGCCACTCAATTATCAAAACAACATGTTGTTTGCTTTCATTTATATCAATTCAGGCCAAAACCTTGTTGGAAATTTTAAAAATGACAAAACTGTCCCTGACTCTAAATTAACTACAAAACAATAGACATCTCTGTTTGAGGTTGATTAGGATGGAGCCATTTTCAATTTTGGTTGATATTGGTTATCATGATCACATGATGAAGTTGATGTCAACTTTTGGTTTAATATCTAAAATTGATGTTTTTAAATGGAGGGTGTAATTGGTATTACACATATATAACTCTTTGTTTGTATTACTTTTAAGTTAGGGGTGTTTTTGCCAATTTGCATTTAGAAGTTTTTGGTCATGTTTGCATTAAACAAATCCAAGTTGATATATGGATGGCTTGAAATGGTGTTTCTAAACTTAATGTAACATTTTAGGTGATTTATGCATGTGTTAAAACTGACTGTTCTTAATATATATCAGTTTGGTTCGGCCAAAATGGGTTCGGGTTATAAATTTCGTTTGTAGATCCGTGTATAACCCTATGAAAACATACAATGTTCAGGCTACAGACGAGACGAGAAAATCCATGGATACTTGCATACGGGCTCTATGCAATTCGGATGTTGGTAAAGAACATTTTGAATTAGGAAAAGACGTATCTCTCCCCGAAACATACGTTCGATCGCCTCAAAACCCATTGCGTGAACTTGGCGGAAAACCCCCTTCCCAACGCTCGATTCTTGCTTTCTTTGCAGGCCAAATGCACGGTGATGTCCGCCCAATTCTCTTACAACACTGGGAAAACAAAGATCCTGACATGAAAATCTTCCGGAAGCTTCCGAAATCTAGAGGTAACAGAAACTATATCGACTACATGAAGAGTAGCAAGTATTGTATATGTGCTAAAGGTTATGAAGTCAACAGCCCAAGAGTTGTGGAGGCTATTTTTCACGAATGTGTTCCAGTGATTATATCTGACAACTTCGTACCACCGTTTTTTGAGATCTTGAACTGGGAATCGTTTGCTGTTTTCGTAGAGGAGAAAGATATCCCGAATTTGAAGAACATTCTTTTGTCGATATCGAATAGGAGGTATCGTGTGATGCAACAGAGAGTTAAGAAGGTACAACAACATTTTCTTTGGCATGTTAAGCCTGTGAAGTATGATATATTTCATATGATACTGCATTCAATATGGTACAATAGAGTTTTTAGACTAAATCCCATTAGTTAAAGAGTTTTATCATTGAGCACAATATTAAGGTTGCTGTGAATAGATTTGCCATTTTTTTGCTGTTGATTTCTAATAAGATGTCATATGAATTAAGTTTCGTTTAGATTTTCAATCATAAATTGTCTTTCAAGTTAGTAATTAATTGCTATAATATAATATTGTGAACCATTTTATCTTACATGTAGGAGGGTTGAAAAAACGTACCTTATATACAAAACAGTTTAAATAAGTTGGTGATAAACTTAATTGAACACTTAAAATGCTTGAAATTATCACAATAACTCAGTTTTGTTATCGGCCCATTAAAGACGATTGGCCTAACTTTTATATAAACCAATTAATTGATTCGTAATATCACTGCTATCAACATGCTCTTAAATGCAGCAGATGTTCGTATGAGTATCCTAGCTAGTGAGAAGCTAGGCAATTCATTACCTCAAGAACAACACTTCTATATCATATTCTTTAGCAAGTTATGATTCGATAAAGGGACAATGACATTTCCATTTTTTTTAATTAATACAAGACACTACTCTTAACATTTTCATTTTAAAAAATAATACGAGACACGCTCTCTAGCTAACATTTAGTGATTTTCATCCTCCACATTTTCATTTTAAAAAATAATACGAGACGTGCGCTCTAGCTAACATTTACTGATTTTCATTGTTTTTGTATCTTTAAGTGAAGTTGGTCGTTTTGCTACTCATAAGTTAAATGATCGAGTTGTACTTTTATCTTAAACAAACACTATTTTCGTTTAGAAAGCTAAGAAATTAAGATAGGTTTGTCATTATGACATTAAACTACTACCCGGCATCCAGACGTGTCATTGGACTAGTTAAATTGATTACTATTATAAGGAATTATGAAATTATATCTTTTGAAATTAAAAAAATTCAAAACACTTTCATTATTAGTTATGAAAACTACATTTAAGACCGAGTTGTGCGTTGTAGTGGCTGGGTCATACAGTCGGGTCTTGTGTTTGTGACCTCGTCACATGCTTTGCCAAAAAAATAGTTTCATGTCTTGAGCGTATGTCACATGCAGCGCAAATTTGTAATGTGTCACATGTTAAAATTAAGACGACAAAATATCAAAATTTAGACGTCAAAACCTTAGGTAAGTCAAATCCAGAATGTTGAAGTCATACGTACTATATGTCAAAGTAGATTACAAGATTAAAGTCAAAACAATACAACAAACATTAGCGCACCAATAGCGGAAACATTGAGTATTAGCAGCGACATCCAAAATACGCGTTTTATGTCACAGCTAATTCGTTTTTCATCTGAGCGGGATTTATTCCCTCCAGACTTTGAACTTTTTTACTTTACCTTTCATTTCCCTCCCTCGATCCTTCATTCCTTTCAAACAACCTGCACCTCCACTTCAACCATCTTTGATTAACATCTCCACCTCTCGCGCTGCTCCTCGTCTTGACCTCTCTCGTCGCTCCTCGTCTCCACCTCTCCCGCTGCTCCTTGCCACTGGTCCACCACCACCTTTATCTCTGAAGCACCTCAAATACCGGAGCTCCTCAACCATCGCACCATCTCTCAACCTTCGTTTTTCTCCCAATCTAACGATTTCTCGGTTTATGGTATGAATTTGATCTCATTTTAAGGTAATTGATTGTTAGGTTTTAGGCTTTCTATCGTTTGGTATTTAAGCAATTATGTGTGACGACTTTAGGGGTCTTTAGCCAGTGTCGAAGCCAGCAATTTTATATAAGGGGGGCCGGACTTACGAGACCTGTAAATTTTTCTCCTAACGTTATGTTTCGGTTTATATATTCAGGTCGGCGATTCCGTCCGGGTCGGATCAAATAGTAAACCTTTTTTACACAAAAATATAACTAGGTAGCTTAACAAAAAAAACTTAAAATATTTATAATAATGCAAAAAAAAATGCAAGTACAGAGTATCTGGAAGAATAATTACAACTCAATCAGAAAACTGAATATCTACAATTGAAAGAAAACCCTAATTGAACTAAAAACCTACTTCGTGGTGGAGGCAAGATCTTATGGAAGGCAACAAATTCGGAGTGAGTAGAAGTAAAATATTAAATTGAATTTTTGAGTGGGATTGTGGGAAGCGTTTACCGGTTAAATTGAAAAATAAACTCAAATTGTGGACTTTTACATTATGAGTTTAGTCTTGTTGTTTATTATATGGAATAATTAAACAAAAAAAAACCATTAAATTTAAGTTGGGAATTTTAACAATCAAGGGGGCCTAACTTAGTATATATAATATTTTCAAGGGGGGCCAAATCTTATATATATAACATAAATTAACTACCGACCAAAAAATTAACACTTGTGACGGAAAAAATAGGAGGGCCTTGACCCCCTTTGGTCCCACTATACCTTCGCCAATGTCTTTAGCGGCGACAAAAGTCGCCGCTGTTGGTCAAATTTTTTATAGTGAAAGGGACTATAATAACAATTAGTAAAAGTCGGGGATTAAATCATAAGTATACGAAATATATAAAATATTTGAAATGACACGTGGCGTGACGGAGTTTGTTGGTCCAAAATGACACGTGACGAAAGTTGATACGCTGGGCAAAGCACCGACCTTCAACTTTAGGAGTATATAAAATAAAATATGATTTGTTAATATTACTAAATATATAGTGTCACGTTAATTAGCTAGCCTAGTTGGGCTGGGATGTTTCATGCATTTAAATACGCATCCGGACTTCTAGAATATAATCTAGATGCATATATATTCATAAACAATTTTTCATCTGGCCTGTTAATCGTAGCCATCTCTACCGAACACAATGAGTACCTCAACACCCTCAGAGCAAATATGTTACAAGACGAATGATCGACATGCTCATGATGATTAGCTTAATTATCCGCCCAAACAATTTGGAGCTAACTCAGAAATTGTTTAATTTTCCCCTTGACCACAACGTACGGTGGTATTAACTCAGTCATCATCTTCAAGGTTTCTTTTATAGACTTTCCAAGAGAAAATTTAGGGTTGTCCTTGTTGTTTTTCTGTCAATTATGAGAGACAACAATTAATACATTGATTATTAAATTAGTGTTTGAAAGAAGATATACAGAAATTGGTGAATGCGTATAGAAAACAATAGCTTGTGAAAATGATCACTCTTCTTAATATCAACATTCTAACGAGCATATATCTAACATAGTGTAAAACAAAGGTTAGTATTTCAATTCATAGAGTTCACTTACTTGAAAGAGTAACGATTTCTCAAGTTCTTTGACAACAACTTTCATTGATGGACGTTGGTCTTGAGTTTCTGCTACACACTGATATGCAATTTCCATAAATGTGTGTAAAGAGTCTTTGTTGGGTCTTGTACAAAAATGAGAGTTGTTTTCATCAGTTTCTTCCTTTATTATTAGATCTATCATGTCCTCTAATGTTCTCGTGTTGTAGCTTTGTCTTGCCATATATGCTAGCCCTTTGTCACCCTCCTTACTGGAGTGGGCTATCCTCCCACATAGAACTTCAAGCATAACTACTCCAAAACTATAAACATCTGATTCTCTTTTTAACTTACCGGTCATCATATATTCTGGATCTATGCAGAATGCCGTCCCAACAGCTGTATCGAGACAGAGAGCTTTGTCTTTTTGATTTGGAGGAAGGAATAAAGCCAACGAGAAGTCAGCAATCTTTGCCACCCAGTTTTCATCCAGCCCAATATATTTGCTCCCTATATCCCGATTTATTATCATCTTTTGGGCTTCCATCTCATAATGAAGGTAGTTCAATGCGTGCGCAACATCAATGCAGATTTTCAAACGTCTTTCCCAAGTTAAAATACGACGCATCTCATCGTTTTTCAAATAATCAACAAGGTATCCATTAGAAGCATTCTCAATGACAAGGATCATCTCAGCACAATCAACACAAAATCCAAGTAAAACAACTATGTTGTGATGCTTAACACTGGTTAGCATTTCAATTTCCTTAAAGAAGGCTTCTTCTCCTAGCCCGTCATCTCTGGGAATGACGCGCTTTATAATTGCAACGTCGTGCCTCTTGGGTGCATTCTTCCCTTCTACGAAAGAAGGGTTTTCCATATCAACATTATTGACTTCTGCTCTATACAAATTATAGTCATCGGTGAACCCAATTTTGTGTGACACAGAAAAATTGTTGGTGGCTAATTTTAAAACACTAAGTGGGATCTTCAAGTGTTCCAAGTTATTTATCTGTAATATCTGACATGAGAGGGAAAAAAGAATTGCAATTTATATCTATTTGCTAGAACAATTATATATATGGTCTCATTCTCTCATTTGGCTTCATCTCATGTGGTTTATTTTGTAAGGTCGTATATATACATGAGCAAGGTTCTCCTATTAAATGCTTTTTACTTTTTGTCCTTTGATCAATGTTAAAAACATGCATTTTGTTATTCAATTCTAATTCATAAAGTTTAAAGTTCAAGTTTTCATTAAACATGTTGCTCATATATAAATCTATGTCGATCTCATATCCAGATTGTCGAGTATCCATTACCCGTCGGCACACATATATACCTATGGGTATATGGCATACCTCTTAATTTGTGGTCATATGTAGTTACAAGTTACCTTTTGGGAGGCCTATCTTAAGCTCATATTTAATCCAATCTTATGTTCATTTTAAAAAACAATTTACGGTACCAAATACTTAACTACACTTCTAAAACGAAATAAAAATGAAAGAGTCTTACATTATTTTCATGTCGCATCTGAGAGTCCAATACCTTCTCAAGTATATCAACAATATTCTCTACATCTGGGCTGTGAGCTCGTTCCTCATCTAAACAAGAATATGCTAGTTTTGAGTATTTGAAGTATGATTGAGGGGTCATTTGATTGGATATATTAGGAGGAATTATATCATGTAGTGTTCCGTTTTGACAATGTTGTATGGCTAACGGAGCTAGAAAACAATCAGCCTCGTCCTGAGTAAATGCATTTCTCCCGCATAATATTTCAAATAGAACGACCCCTAATGAGTAGATGTCTGACTTGTGACTCACACCTCCTGTCTTTTCAATTGTTGGGTCCATATGGTCCATTATGCTCGAATGCTCAAAAAAGCAAACCTGGTCCTTACTGTATCCTGATTGTTTGATGGAAAATTCAAAACCGGATAACTTGGCTTCCCAGTTCTCATCCAATAAAATCGTGGCACTACTGATGTTACAATGTATAATAGCATAATCATGTGGCCCCTCCTCATAATGGAGGTAACTCAACGCACGAGCCACACCTACACATATCTTCAATCTTTGTGTCCATGTGAGATTTGTACTGTTAAGATACTGCCTGAGACTTCCATTGGCCACATATGTGGTCACTATGATCTTTTCATCTTTCTCATCACAAAATCCAATAATAGAGACTAGATTTGTATGCTTGAGATCAGAAAGCGCTGAAATTTCTGTCAAGAACTCAATGTCTCTTTCCGAACACATACAATCTAACCTCCGTGCAACAATCTCCATCAACTTTCCAGACTTCAATATCCATCCTTTATATGCGATACCAAATCTGCCGTGGCCGATGATGTTCTTATCATGAAAGTTGTTGGTGGCCTTTACCACATCTATGAGTGGTATATGTAAGTGAGCAAACCTGCTCATTCTTGATGTCATGTCCTGTTCATCAAGTAGAAAGGAGTGCAAAAATAAGCAATGAATGCGGAGGTTATGAAGAACACATTCAAATACTGTGAATGGCCGGTGCAAGCAAAAGAAACTGAGAAAGTTATATTTGTGTGAAACAAATTAAAGAACTATGAAAGTTACTTGTGGGAAACAATCAAGAGATGTGAAGTAAATATATATATTGTGTGAAACAATCTAGAGGAGTGAAGTCAAAATGTTGCGTGAAACAACTTAAGCAAGGACGTGTGAAGCCATCAAAACTGAAGAAACTATTCGTGGGAAGCGAAACATCTGAAGAAAGGGCGTGAAGACTTGGAAGAATTTGCTCGTGATGAAGAAAAGTTCAACTTACAATCTATGAAGACAAAGTGAAAGTAGAAGCACTCATGAAGGCATTAGTAATACACATGTATAAAGACTATAAGGGAAAATGCTATGAGATCAAGATCTACAAGAATACACAACTTTAAGATGTTCGTGATAGGGGTGAATGAACTATGAAGAAGTAATCACTCCAGAACTTCATGTATCTAGTGTGTCAATACTTAAACTATAGGATATAGTCTGTTTATATAGTTACAATAGTGCAGAGACTAGATATGTTAAGTTTGTAATTAACTCTATAACCTACTAATGAATAGACACAACGTTTCATAAACGTTGTATCCATTCATGATCATCATCACTATATACGCGAACTCTATGTAAACAAATTTATGATGAATATGAATCAAGATTATTAAGATAATTGCAATTTCTTGCGATTGGGACCAACATATACATACGATACAGCTGAAGGAGCGCAAAAACAATTGATGCATTAGGCTTTAAAGTTTAAGTATTAAAATTTCAAATATAAGTTTCAGATTTAGCTTACTCTTGAAAGTTAAAGTTATGATTTATAATTATGCGTTTAAAGGAACAAAACTAGTTTTGTAAAACTTACTTGAAATTTCAATGCCTTCTTAAGTTGCATTAAAACTTGTTTTGTGGTCGGTCGTTTTTCTCTTTCAAGATGTAGGCATTGGTACGCAATCTCTTGAAATATAGTTAATGATTTTGACACGATATCCTCCCTTATTTGATCAAACACCACCTCATCATACTTTCCTTCTTCAAATTTGTTCTTAATGAACTCTGGGAGATAGTGGTCATCATGTTTCTTGATTGCAAACGTCGTTCTCCCACACAAGAGCTCAAATAAAACAACACCAAATGAATAAATATCGGATTCTACTGTTAGGAATCCTGATATTTTGTAAAGTGGGTCCAAGTATCCAGGTGTCCCACATGCATAATCAATGACATAGTCTGTTTCTTGAACTAGTGGACTAATTAAGGAAAGCCCAAAATCAGCAAGTTTTGCTTTCCAATCATGGTTTAGTAGAATGTTAGCAGTTTTGATGTCTCTATGTATCACCTTTGCTTGTTTTCCAACCCCTCCATGAAGGAAATACAATGCACTTGCAACATCAATGCATATATTAAGTCGTTTCATCCATGTAAGAGATGGATTACTCAAATGCCTATCCAAACTTCCTCGGGATGCATACTCATAAACAATGATTTTTTCATCTTTTTCATCACAATAGCCTATAAGACCAATAACATTCTCATGTTTATACTCCAAAAGAATTTGAAGCTCACTCAAGAATTGTTGTTCTCCTTGACCAAGTCTTGTGTCCAATCGCTTTGCAACGAAAGTTTTAGATAAATCACCTTCTTGAATAGCTCCTTTATAAACTCTCCCAAATCCTCCTTCGCCAATGAAGTTGTTATTATGGAAATTTTGCGTGGCCTGACATATGTCTTCAAATGAAAATCTGGGAGTGGCATTGTTATTCTGTGAAACATGACACACGGAATAAAATACATTTATTCATAGACATAACTTGTTTCAATAAAAAATATGATTAAAACGGTGTTGAAAAAAGTAAATACAAATTTGGCAATTCATGCTAATGTAAAACAATAAATTAAAAAGTAAAATTTAAAATAAATTGCTCTTTTCGTCCTTAAATTTATACGAATTCGACCACTTTAATTCTTCAGTAATTTTTTTTTGTCATTTTCATGCATGTCTTTATGAAGAATTTTCAATTTTGTCTCTGAGATTAATGATATTAAAACATTCCGGGTAATTTCAAGAGTATTTTAGTCAAGTTAGTTTATGTACAATCTATAATTAGTTATACCTTTCAAGATAAACATACCAGCTAAAAAACCCCACAACATAAATAAAAGCTAAAAACTAGCAACCCTCTAGTTTTGCATTGATCAGTTAATCAAAATGAACTGCAATAGAAATTGATATTTTTTGAACAACAATCTGTCGTATATATTGTTAAACTATATATAGCATAAGTATTTACATATGTCCGGCCAGTTTTAAAAGTACCTAGGATCTCATAAATCATAATGATGCTTATATATATATAGAGGCATGCATATATGCAACTTCAACTTCACTAAGCTACCAGCTAGCTTCATGCACGAACAATATATATACTAGATGTTAGAAAGTGGAAAGGATTGTCTGTTGCAAATCTATCAGTTTATGGTAATTAACAATGGAAATCAGTTTGTTCTTCATTAATTTATCGTGCATTTTGATTACACGTACTTCTAGCCTTAGCTGCGCCAATAATTAATATGAAGTTAGAAAAATGACTTACTTGAAACAATAATGCTTTCTCCAGCTCCTTGACAACAACTTTCATTGTTGGACGTTGATCTTGAGTTTCTCCGATACACTGACTTGCAATGGCTAAAAATGTGTTCAAAGAGTCCTTGTTTGCTCCTCCATCTAGAAAATTGTTTTCACTCGTTTGTTCCTCTATTATAGAATACATGATGTCATCTGGACTTCCCGCATAGAAGCTTTCCATATTATGAGTCAGGTTATTGACTAACCTCCCACATAGAATTTCAAACAAAACTACTGCAAAACTAAAAACATCTAGTGCTCTTTTTATCTTACGAGTCTTTGCATATTCTGGATCTGTGTAGAAGGGTCTACCAAAAAACTTGAAATTGAGATATTCGTCTTCTTGGTTTTGAGGCAGGAATACAGAATTTCCAAAATCAAAAATCTTTGCCCCCAAGTTCTCATCCAACCCAATGTTGTTGCTGCTTATATCACGGTTTATTATCACCTTTTTGTCTTCCATATCAGAGTGAAGATAGTTCAACGCGTGTGCAACATCAATGCAGATTTTCACACGCTTTTCCCATGTAAACATGCGCATGGCATCTACGTTTCCTAAATAATCACTTAGGTAGCCCTTAGAAAAATCTTCAGTGATAAGGATCATCTCAGAATCTTCAACACAAAATCCAAGTAGAGTGATTATGTTGTGATGCTTAACACTGCTAAGCATTTCAATACATGTTAAAAATCTCTCTTGTCGGTTCACATCATCTACAGAAGGGTAGCGTTTTATAACTACAGAATTGTGTCCCTTGGGATGTTGGCCTTTGATCTTCCGTTCTACGAATGCAGGACTTCTATTACCAAAATGTTTGAGTTCTGCTCTGTACAAAGTGTATTCGGTCGAATTTGAAAATTTGTATCTTTCTGAAAAATTATCAGTTGCTAATTTAATATCACTCAGAGGAATCTTCAAGTTGTCCATGTTGTAACCCTACATGCATTAGTTAAAAACAAAACATTACTAAGAGTAGTTACATTTCAACATTCTCCTATTATGGGTGTGAATGGATCGGTTTATACTTGATAGAGTATAAAAATAAAACTTATGTGTATATATATCTACAATAATGTATTTTAATAACACTAATCACATTTTAGTTCCCTAATATTTAAGAAAATCTTAACAAATTTAGGAGTATTTACATTTTCAACTTACTCCTTTTTTTTAGAACGGCGGTTGGTGCAACGGTCTATGACCGAAGCACTCAGAGGTGCAAGGACCGAGATCGAAACCCCGCCTCTAACACCAATAGATGTTTTTCGTCAGCATTGGGGCTCCCCCATTACTGCAAACGCAGCGGAGGCTCACCACAACCCTCCTTACGGGCCAAGTTGATCGGAGTCGAAACTCGTCAACCAACTGTTCCAGGGAAAAACCGGGCAGGAACCTTTAACCATGCCACGTAAAACCCTCAGGCTCAGACACGAAGCCGGGTGGTAACCCGGGACGAGCTTCATTGCCAATAGCTTCAACTTACTCCTACTTATGTATAAATTATGTAATAATGTACAATTAAATACCTCAACATTTTTAAACACGCATAACTTTTTATATGACAATATTATTTGAAAAACGACACAAGAAAATCGTGAATTTAATCCTATTTAATATGAGTATAATATATATTGGTATACTCAAAAAACATTTTATAAATAAATCGTGTGTTCCGATTCTATCATAATTTTGTTTTAGAATTGATTGGAACTGTTCATGTCCCCATATATAAACATCCTTAAAAACACCATATAAGTGTTGTGTTTATTCTCGAGCATGACAGGAATACCAAACTAGTTTAAAATTAGTAAGGAAGAATGAATGGTCTTACAAGAATTTGATGCAACAACTGAAGTTTCTCAAATTTATTTGTAGTTTCATCTGTCTTTGGACGTTGTTCTCCCTCCTCCTCGAACCAATAGCATGAACAAGAAAAATTAGTTCTGTAAGCTATGAAAGACTGAAAGTAATATTAATTAAGGTGAAACTTTATTTTTTTTGTATTTTATGACAGAAATGAATATGATTATAATTAATAAACTCTAGTACCATGACTTGACCATATTTTTTTCTACTAAAACCAAGATAACATATGGGAATTGAATTTTAATAGTAACTAGGTTTAAGACCGTGTCGCGCGTTGCAACGATCGGGTCATGTTTTTGGGTTTTGCATATGTGATTTCGTTACGTATGTTAGATAAAAAAATTTTCATCTATCGTGTGTTACGGTGCAAAGTCATAATACGTGAAATACTAAAAGACGGAGATACACCAAACGTAAATGTCAGAATAAAAACGAAGTCAAAACTGGATTGTCATGCCAAAAATATGTAAAATAGAGTATGAGGACGTAGTCGTAAACATATTAAAATTTAGTTAGAGAGCCAAAAGCATAAAAATGTGTAAACAAACATAACTCTAAATAACATGAAGTGCGTGGAATTCGAACCCACACCACCTATAACAAACACAAGAGCTTTAGCCAGTTGAACTATATGCTTCTTTAAGGTCAAACCAAACTGAAGCATATACATCTAACAAATAAACTCTGGATTTTGAAAGAAAAAAGAAAAAAACAAAAAATTTAAACGGACCAATAGGATGTTGACACGTGGTTGGTTGGTGCCACCACCGATCTTGTGTTTTAGGAAGTATATAAATATAAATATAAATATAAATATAAATAAATAAATTGTTATATTTTTTAAGATAAATTCTGCTGAAACATATTGCAATTCTTATGTCAAAAGAATAAGGATCAATTGTATATTTAGCTCTCTAAACGTCTCTTAATTACATATTTTTTCATTTAAAAAATCAATTACATATTTGCTTATTGTTATTAAAACTTTATATACAACAATATTACTCTTATTAGATTTAAGATAAAAACCTTAATAAAATAACAAAAACCCACATAAAGTTTCAGGTTCATGTAACCGATTTTCTTCCTCCCTAATTCACCAATAATCGATCATCTAACTTCACCGCCTCCCTCCTCCATTTAACCGACTTCACCGACTCCTTCTACATGTACTTAGAGATCATTTTAGAGATGAATTATAAGTTTAATACATTAATTGTTCTATGTTGTGTTGTTCGATTGTAGGAGATGAAACAAAAAGCTGAATCTTAGTGATGAAAGGCAATAAGACAAGGTAAGTCAGTAGTAAAGTAAGAATTTTATGATAAGAGGGGCAAAAGTTTTTAATGCTCTTTTTCGGGGCAAATCAAATATATATAAAATCAATTAACGACCGACAAACAAACACCTTAAACGGAAAAAAGTAAGAGGTTGTGACCCAGCTCCCCCATCCCTTAAAAGCTTCTCCCTTGCGTAAGTTAATTTATGTCCATTTTCTATTGTTTGATTATGTAGAGTTTTATAATAAAAACATTATAGAATCATAACAAAAAAAATTTAGACAAAGTCACAAAACGTAAAAATGAGTAATACAAATACAGAAACCGGTTATAAATGGGTATATATGCATTTTTTTTAATGTTTTGGTACAAGTAAGGGTAAATCCATCATTATATATATAACCTTTTTTTTTAATAAAATAATTTAAAATTAGTATATTTATAAATTAAAAAGGTTATAAGAGGATATATGCAATTAATTTTTTAAACAAATAAATGTGTATTTAAAGTAATTATTTTAGAGAGTGAAATATGATAAATTTTATTTTAACGGAAAGTGTGATAACTTACTTGCAATTCCCATGTCTTCTCAAGTTCCTTGTTGCTTTCCTGTACGTTAATAATAATATTTAATAATAATATTAAATGTGAGACTTATAATACTCATTATCAAGTATTTTTCAAATTTCAGAATAAAAATACGAAGATACAGAAATTGTTATATATGTTTTCAAATCACTTACTTCAAAAAATAACGCTTTCTCAAGTTCCTTGAGAACAGTTTTTATTGTTGGACGTTGATGTTGTGGTTTTGCCACACACTTATATGCAATTTCAATAAATGTGTGCAAAGAATTTTTGTTGGGTCCTCTACGTATAATAAAACCTTTTTCATCAGTCACGCCCTCTATTATAGGATCTATCATGCCCTCTAGTGTTCTTGTGTCAAACCTACGTCGTGCCACGTACGCCAACCCATTGCTATTCTCCTCAAGGTAAATTGGGTCAAAGGCCATCCTCCCACATAGAAGTTCAAACAAAACTACTCCAAAACTATAAATATCTATCTCTCTTTTTACTTTTGTAGTTTTTATCAGTTCTGGATCCGAGTAGTATACTAAGTAACGTGATGAACTTACATCTTTGTCTTCTTGATTTTGAGGCAAATATTCGGAGTCTTCAAAGTCATCAATTTTTGCACCCCAATTCTCATCCAACAAAATATTATAGCTCTTTATACGAGTGTGTATTATCACTTTTTTGCCTTCCATCTCAAAGTGAAGATAACTCAATGCGTGTGCCACATCAATGGAGATTTTCAACCGTTTTTCCCAGGTCAAAGTACCTCGGTCTTTATTGTTTTCCAAATAGCTTCCAAGGTACCCGTTAGAAACATTCTCAGTGACCAGGATCATCTCAGAACCTCCGATACAAATTCCTAATAATTTGACTATGTTGTGATGCTTAAAACTAGCAAGCATTTCAACTTCTTTAACAAAGAGTTCTTCTTCTTGCTCAACTTCTGGAAGGAAGCGTTTTATAATTACAGTGTTGTGTCTCATGGGTCGTTCACCTTTACTCTCCCTTTCTGCAAAGAAGGATTTCTCTTTAACAAAATGGTCGAATTCTGCTTTGTACCAAATATGACGACCGTCCTGTTTTAATATGTTTTCCTTTGAAAAATCATTTGTGGCTAATTCTATATCGTCAAGTCGAATCTTCAAATGCTCAAAGTTCATTCCCTAAAAATATGTGATTGACAGAAAATCAACAAATTATACATGTTAGAAATCTGTCTAGGAAGTTTTGTGGTTGATATTTTATATTAATTGATCCAGGTAAAAAATAAAGACGTCCTTCGAAAGTACTGTATGCCCCGTTAGGCTTGTTTTCTCCATAAATGAATTTTGCTCAAAGGTTTTATGTTCTCTATGACAACTATTTTATTTATGGTCACTATTTTCATAAGAAAACGAAATATTGTACATAAACTAAATCTATTGTCATCAAAGTATGTAAACGCGCGTTTTTCCAAGTTCATGTTGGGGCAATCTATTTATTGTTTCACAGATTCAATGCATTAACACAAGAATATGATGACAATTTAAGAGACGATACATCTCAACTCTAAAAGTAATTATTATAAATACAACCATACAAAACAATGACCCCTAAATCCTATATTTATAGTAAACATATAATAATCCTAAACCAACTCAAACCCTATTAAATCAAATAAATAAACAAGCTCAATCCTAATCTAATTCAAAATCAACTAGATAAATAACAAACTAGTTATAATAATATTTAATAACTATCTTTACATCCGAATCCCAAACAAATCAGGATTTACGCTTCAGTTATAACCGGACCTGATGTTTAATCTATTTTTATTTAAAGCGGTTAAACAGTATAACGTCACTTATTGCTGTGAAAAATTAGTTAAATCGTATATCGCCAGGTAGTGCTAGGAAAAATCATTTTGCATAGCGCGCCGGAGAAAAAACTAATAAACTCCTATCACGCATTGTGCGCTAGCAAGTGAAAAATTATTAAAGTTAAATGAAGAAAAACATATAATTTAATGTGGATAAGTAGTTTCTTATAATAAATTATTATTAATTTTTGTAACCACTCCATATAAAATACAACATAACATTTACACTTGCAAATATTTGAACTCTCACTAAGCTACAAGGTCATTGAAAAATTAAGAAACCAGGAATCCAATATTATATATTAGGAAAACATAATAACAATAACTTTTAAGGTAAGTAAGTAGTTTCTTGAAAAATGTATTGATTCAAATAATCATAACTTTTATCTATTGATCATGAATAATTTCAGCTTTCACTTTAATGGTCACAAACGAGCCTTTTGATATAATGTAAGTTAGAATTATTCATGATCAATAGTATCAGCTAAAAGAAATGCTTGTTGATGGCGAACAGAATGAAACTTAGATTATTCATTAGTAATTAATAACTAATATATGATTATTATTGGTTAATAGGTAAAAATTTATGATTATATAAATTCAAAAACCAAAAAAATAATCAAGAACCGGTTTAAAAAAATAGGGATTTGTCACCACAACAAATGTTTGGAGACTTGATCTTTGAAAGTTTCTTTCAGACTACAAATTATATATTAAAAATATTATATATATATATATATAAATCTATAATAAGGGTCAGGATCATTACAGAACCACTTCTTATTGTGAGAACAAAAAGAACAGCTACTTTACACTGATTACATAAATGTAAATAAAGTCTCGTGATATTTAGGTTGTTTTACATATATCTTTTCATATTTGATTTACACATGTGTAAATAGGGCTTAATATTTTCAGGCTTAATTTACATGTATGTAAATCAATGGTTCTGTAATCAAGGTGGTTATGTAAGGATTGAGGAATATATATAGTACGTAATAGATGTACGTATATAATAAGTAAAAAAACATCGATCGATCTTACAAGATTTTCAAGTCGCAAGTGAACTTCCAATGCTTTCTCAAGTTTAGTGACAATATCATTCATATTTGGACGGTGTTGTCGCTCATCCTGTATACAAGAATATGCTGTTGTTGCTATTTTCCCGAGTGATCGCACTGATACTTGATTCATTCTTATATGATTTAATACTTCAGATTGGAGTATTTCATCCATTGTATTGTTTTCATAGTGACGTTTAGCCAGTGGAGCTAGAAAACTATCCGCCTCGTGTGGCAAAAATGCTTCCCTTCCGCACAATAATTCAAATAAAACGACACCAAATGAGTAGATGTCAGACTTAAGGGTCACGCCTTTAGTCTTTTCAATTTCTGGGTCCATATACCCTTCTGTGCCAATAGGTTCAGAAAGGACGACGTGGTTCATTCGGTTAACAGGTTGTTTGATGGAAATTTCAAAGCCGGATAACTTGGGTTCCCACTTGTCATCTAATAAGATGGTGTAACTATTGATATTACGGTGTATAACACCATAACCGCGCCCCTGCTTGTCATCATGATGGAGGTAACTCAATGCACGAGCCACACCAACATTTATCTTCAATCTTTGTGTCCATGTGAGGTTCGGGTCGTGAAGATACTCACTGAGACTTCCTCTTGGCTCATAACTGGTTATGATGATTTTATCATCTTTCTCATCACAGTACCCAATAAGAGACGTTATATTTGTATGTTTGAGATCAGAAAGCACAGAAATTTCAGTCCAGAATTCAATGTCTCCTAGGCCGCGTAACCTACGAGCGACAATCTTTATCAACTTCCCGGACTGCAGCAAGAGTTGGCCTTTGTATGCTGGTCCAAAATCACCTTCGGAGATTATGTTACCTTGATGAAAGTTGTCGGTGGCCTTTATTACGTCTTTAAGTGGGATTTGCAAGTGACCAAACTTGGTGCCTGTGGATGATGTTGACGCCATGTATGTTAATGTACGTACGTTCATGTTAATTTGTGTTTATCAACTAAAGAAAAAGATCAAGTGGCCGGGCCGGGTACGTTGCATTTGAATTAATGCATTAGATGAAGATATATACTACGTAGTTTTGAGGGTTTCACGTGCAAGTTACACGCTTAACAGCCTCGTATTCACTTTTCCCATATATATATATATATATATATATATATATATATATATATATATATATATATATATATATATATATATATATATATATATATATATATATATATATATATATATATATATATATATATATATATATATATATATATATATATATATATATAGGGGAGGGATTTTCTACAAATGGCTAAAACTCTAAAAAGACTAAGAAGCGATCTGGGACGTTAGATTTAGGGTGTTTACGGTCAAGATTAACGCGGTGGCAATATTGTAAATATTATGATGTTTTTAATGACGCGCGATAAGGTTCCGGGGTAGATTAGTCATTGTACGCGTTTTCAACATGCATATAAAAAACACCATAACTGAACATCTCAGCATCGCGCTGTGAAAAAACACCATAACTGAACGTCTCAGCATCGCGCTGTGAAAAAACACCATAACTGAACATCTCAGCATCGCGCTGTGAAAAAACACCATAACTGAACATCTCAGCATCGCGCTGTGAAAAAACACCATAACTGAACATCTCAGCATCGCGCTGTGAAAAAACACCATAACTGAACATCACAGAATCGCGCTGTGAAAAAACACCATAACTGAACATCTCAGCATCGCGCCTAAAAAACACCATAACTGAACATCTCAGCATCGCGCGTATAAATGACGAAGATGCCCCTCCGTGTTTTTTTTCTCTCATTGCCACGTGCTTGTTGTTGATTGCTTCCTACACTTCTTAGAGTTTTGAGCCTTTTTAGAAAATCCCCAATCTATATATATATATATATATTATATTATATTATATATATATATATATATATATAGATCGTAAGATGTCATGTGAATGGGTAATTGCAGTTTTCAACATATATGTTTGTTCTTCAATTCAATTCGATGGTTAAATTAATAATTATCGATCGTATCACGCATCACATGGACTTTTTTATTAATTTATTGCATATTAAAATAAATGAAGCATGACTATCGGTACACACAATTTTCACCTAGATATTGTTGTTAGTATATTTTATGTCCAAGTGGTTTTTTTTTTAATTTGCTTATTTCACTGAACAGACTTTTTAAAATTATGTATTTGTGTGTCCAACACGTACTTTGCACAAGCTCTGATGGAAAAATGACAAAACTAATTTGCTTATTTAATTTTGTAGTCCGTATGAGTTCTTCAAGACCCAAAACCCACACGTTGTATGCACGTGCCGCTACCAACCCCCGGTGACAATGGCTAAAGAGATTGACGAGGGCCATACAACTCAAACACTGCATATATGTGCGGTAAAACCCTCACCAACCACTTTAGTTTTATTTAATATTTCTCTACTAAATTCGATCTTGACGACTGTCGTCTAAGTGAACACCCACTTGATCCTGATTATACACATTGCAAAGCTATTGTCAAACGAATTAATGCTACTCTCACCTAACAATACGTACTATATGAGTACGTACTAGCTAGTTTAATAGTCGATCTGGGATTTAAGACCTCGATCGATCTAATTGTAAAAATCTAATACTAACAAACAATCAACCGATCGAATAAAAACGATTTTAATTAGTAATTTCTGTTAAGAATATATATGATTGCGGTTATTTGACTAGCTTAATTTGTCCAGTTTATGCCAAAGAACGTGACACACCGTTTACAATTATAACTATTTACAGTATTAGCCCAATGTTTCACATAAGTACATACAGAGCGCTAACTACACTAACGCAGTTTTTTAAACCAAGTCTAACTAAATTAACGAGATCGGAGATTAACCAACAACCACAAGCTAAGTATTGTGGTTTGACTCGATTTAAAGTGATGATGATGACGATAGGTGATCGATGTCGAAGGACCAATCAAAGATAAGTGTAAAAAGTGTGTTCTAATCACCTTAGCTAGCTAGGGTAAGTAGAGTGTCGAACCACGTGGAATTAGTGGATGATGTATTTTAGATTGATTAAGAAAACAAATAATTAATTAAACTAAATTATGCTATTGCCTCTTGGCTGTGAAAAGATGATTTGTTTGTAAAAGTGAAAACTATAAAGAAAACAATTGCAAGTAATAAAGTTGATTGTGATAATAATGGAAAAATGGATCACCTCCGGGTTTAGGTTTCGGAAAGATATGCAATTAGGTTTAACATGCTAGAATCTACATAGACATAGATAGTTGTGATCATAGGTTAAAGCGTGCTAATAACTAGACTCACGGGTAGTTAAATTAGATGATTTCACGACCAATTTTCATTGTGTTGGCCGGATCCAAACCAATGCCGGACCTGGTGGTTTTGTTTAGAAGTACAAGTTATAACCATGTAGGAAAACGACTCGAATGTTGATTACTAGTTAGCTTGGCTAGTGAATGACATACAAGTTTCTCAAACAAAATGCTATAACCATTAATTAAACTATTGATCACAAACTCACAAGTATACCAAACATTCAATTGCATTCAAATATCAAATTCATAGACAAATTATAATATTCAAACAAAACCAAACATTTAACTTGTGTCTAGCACATTAAAACCCTAATTAGACATTAACTAACACTAACCATCCACCCGGAGATGAACACGGGTGGTTTAGCCGCTCATGTTCTTGATTGGATCTTCAAAAGTTGATGAACTAAGCATTCTAGATGATGGATTGATGTTTTGTAGTGATGGAATGATGCCAAGACCTTAGTTGAACTCCAAAAATTCGTCAAAAACTCGAGAGAGTCGAATGGGGCTAATGGGATGTTTAAATAGGTCAAAATCCGACCTAAAAACACATTTCCAAAAATAGGCTGGCGTAGCCTACGCGAGCTGGCGTAGCCTACGCCAGCAACCTTTCTGTCCACTTTTAAAATTGGCTGGCGTAGCCTACGCGAGCTGGAGTAGGCTACGCCAGAGGCCATTCTGTTGATTCTTATTTTGGGCTGGCGTAGCCTACGCCAGAGGCCTTGCTGAAATCATCATTTGCTTCATCTTTAGCCTCCAATATTCATGTACTCAACGTCCATCTTCCATCCCTCCTAATGCATGGTCCAAAAACACCATTTTACCTGCAATTCACAACGCATGCGTAGTTATCTTATTCATAAAAACCACATGAAAAACACATATAAACACATACAAACTCTATCATTTATCCCTTTAAACATCCATTTCATCACCCTAACATCACATCCCCACACTTAACCTTTGCTTGCCCCCAAGCAAATCCGTCAAACACTAAACAACAAACAAAACCAAATGCCCTTTCTAAATCTTAGTTATGGTCCAAAGTCATACCCCATTCATGGTTTACAATAAACATGTTTTACAAGCAAGTAAAGTATATTGCAATGCAATTTAAACAAGAACATACCTAACTAAACCTAACAAGCTTCTAGTTTATATCTTTCATGCAACACACCCCTCACAAAATTCACTCCTCTCGGCTTATTTCTGGATTGGTAAAAGATGTACCAATATATCACTCAACATGACCAAATACAAGAGTCTATTATCATAAGCTTGGATGACAATCAAACCTCCATAGTAACGCATAGATATTGCACACATCAAAAGGACTTACGGGTTTTTGGGTTTAGGTTAGGGTAGGAATGTTTGGCTGTGGAAGTGGGTGAAAAAAAATGTAAAAACCAACTGCGGACATTCTTTATTTATTAAATACAAACTTCAAACTAAACTTCAAACATAAAGTACTAAAATTGGGTACACAACTAACCCAAAACTATAACTTGAACCTTCTTTTGCTTTTCCATTTTTCTTCACTTTGGATTTTTTTTCTTTTTTCATTTTCTTTTTTTCTTTTTTTTTTAACTCATTTACAATAAACAAAACAAAACACTACTAATAGAATGTCATCAACAGTGGTATATGAATTGTGGGTTGGTTTGGGTTAATCGGTGATGATTTAAACAAAAGATGAAACTTGAAAGGCTCAACATGGGATGCTAGGGAAAAACAAGAAAATTCATGAACACAAAGATGGGCTTCTAAGCGAAAGGGGAGTCCTAAGGTTGCCTTTATCCTTTATGTGCAACAATCTAGTCCACTATCTTGGCATGCATCGAATCACACAAGTTCTAAAATAGACAATCATATGGCCTACACTCAACAAATAGATCATTTGGGGGTGAACTACAATCTAATATAGGCTTGAAAGCAAATCTCACCAAACTTGGGGAATTTGGGTTGCCGATGCGTGCATGAAAGTTATTACCAATAGCATGTTACCTCTAGTTAGGTATTTCTAAAAAAAATTAAAATTAAAAACCTTGCTTCACACATTTCTTTTGCTCACTTGGGAATTAGACCATGACCAAAGACCACTCCACTAATTAAGTTGGAATCATAAGGTATGCTTTCACGTTGTTTTTGTGTTGATTAGGTTGCTTACTTTTCAAAAACTTTTGGTTTTCTTAATTTCCCACATCCCCACACTTGGGATACATTGTCCCCAATGTATGGGTTTTTAGGTTAAGTGCAAGTTTCTCCAACTTTTCCAAGCAAACCAACCTCATGAATGATTATTATCCAAACCGACCCAACCATAAACACAACTCAATCCCAACACATAACACAATTTCACCACCAAATAAGTAAAACATTAAGATAAAGAAATACTACATAGACCTGATTGCAGACAATCAAAGATTGCTTCTACAGTAGGATATCCATGTGCATCCCCACACTTGAGTCACTGTATCTGATGGATAGAACTGTAAAACAAACAAAAGGAAACAAAGAAGACAAAAAATAGAAGAAAATACTAAAACACACTTTCGTAGGAATCACGATTGCATTTAGCATATGCAACAAGCCTTTTAAACCTCTGGGTAGACCCGAGTGGACGAGTGAAGTCTCGTGAGGGTTTATAGGGAACACACCCACAAAGTTCTCAAAACAAAATAAAAGAAAGTAACAAATTGGGTTGCCTCCCAAGTAGCGCTAAGTTTTAGGTCTTCAGCCAGACCATACCTGTCACCACTCATGGTGGTCTGGACCCATAATTGTCTCCAAATGGCTCTTCACTAGGATGGTTGTTGTCCTTCCATTTCCACCCCCGACTTCTTATAGATTCCAATCTAGCCGACTCCTCTTGACTTCTCACTTTTGAGAACTCACTCCTATCATGATCAGGTGGTTTCTTTGGTTCATCCGTGAATCTTGATGGTTTCTTCTTTGAGTCGGTGTTACCTTTCACATTCCCCTTATTTACCGACTCTTTCATTTCTTTCTTATCTATCGCTTCCTTCAATTCCACCTTCTTAAAACTGTCATACTCAAAATCATTCTTAAAAAGGGTGTCATCACTTACATGTGAAATGTAAGGAGGAACACGCTCATTAGTAGCATCTGTAGGACTAAACTCATTATAAAAAACATAAGTTATTGACTTTGAGAATACATTAAAACATAACTTACGATTTTCATAGGTCATGTCGATTGTTCCATCCCGACAGTTGATTTGAGCATCGGCAGTTGCCAAAAATGGTCGACCAAGTATGACTTGAGGTTGCTCGTTTGTCATCACCGGTGCATAGTCAAGAACCAAAAAGTCCACTGGATAGTGGAAATCCCCTAACTTTATCATCACATCCTTTACCATGCCACGAGGGCGTTTTTGAGTCAAATCGGCTAGCACCACGGTGGCTTCAACTTCCTCTAAGGGACCGAACTCATACTGATCATATAACATACCTGGCAAGATGCTCATACTAGCTCCATAATCCAAGAGTGCACTTTTTATCTTGAGTTTACCCACTTTGATTGGAATGATGGGTGCTCTCGGGTCACTATCCTTTACTTCATCAACTTTCCCTCCTATACCTGCAACAACTCTAGGAAAAGTAGTAAGATTATCACCAAAAATTTTAGAGTTGGTAAGGATACTAGCCGAATTAATGTTCACGTTTCTGACGTTCTTTGGCTTTTCATTTTGATGTGCAGGATTAACTTGTGTATCACTTGGAAGCACTCCGACATTCCTTTCACTCATGAGTAAGGAGATGTCCCCTGCCATTTGCCCGATCTGTCGGTTGATCGCCTCTGTAGCTTTGTCACGGATTTCTTCCCTCAATCTAGCTTCGGCATCTTTCTTTTCTCTCTTCTCTTCCGTCTTCCTCATCATGCTCAATATCGTCGCCATGTCACTAGGAGGATCATTGTTGGCAACTTGTGCTTGTGAGTTCTCTTGAGCTTGGTTATATCTTCTAGGATAACCACCTTGTTGCCCACCTTGATTGTATTGCCTTTGGTACCCTCCTTGTTGCGTTTGAGCTCCTTGATTTGGCACCTGAAAGTTAGGATTCAATTGGTTAGATGTGTTAGCATATGAAAAATTGGGGTGATTTCTCAAACCTGGATGACATGTATTGGAGTTCATATCATATGGTTTCCGATTAGATGAATACACTTGATTTATCTCCTCTTCACCACTTTCAATACTTGATGGACAATCACTACCATTGTGCCCTATTTCTTGGCACACTTCACAAACCTCATAACCAATCGACTTGACTTCTCGCCCACCGGTTCGTCCCATCTTGGATAGTTGTTTCTCTAGTGTTTCCATCCTTTCCTTAAGCTCAACATCACTCCTTGAGTACCTTGAAGATTGACCCTTACTCTTTCTCCTAGCCGATGCTTGAGTCTTTGAATCCTTTGCCATGTCTTCTAAGAAATTCCATTCAAAATCCGGATTCCTTGTCAAAAACTTTCCCCCACTTGTAGATCTCACATACTTGATCTCTTCATCTGTCAAACCATCGCAGAATGCCCTGATTAATTCCCACTTTTTCATCTCATGGTGAGGTACCAACCTAACGAGCTCCTTGAATCTTGCCCATGCCTCATGGAGAGGCTCCCCACTTTGTTGTTGGAAAAGCCTTATATTCTCGATTGCATCACTTGTTTTGCCCATGGGATAAGAACTCTTGCTGCAACTCATGCCATGTATGAATACTATTGCTAGGCAGCATATGATACCATTGTTTGGCCTTACCAGTCAAAAAGAACTGAAATAACCTAAGTTTGACCTCATCTTGCGTGACATGTGGTCCACCAATTGTGCAACAAATAGCATGATATTCATCCAAGTGAAAATATGGCTCTTCAGTTGCGTTCCCCGAGAATTTAGGCAAGATTGCCAAGTAGTTGGGTCTAATCTCAAATTGCCTCCCCCGTCGGTTTGGCATCACAATCGGTCCCGGATTATTGTTCACTGCCGGTCTGTAATGGCTATTCACACCTTCTTCATCAAACTCATCATAACCTCCACCTCCTCTACCTCCACCGTAACCTCCACCGTAACCCCCACCATACACATTTGCCCTTCCTTGTGGTGGTGGATTTCTTCTATGGTTCAATCCCCTATTCACTTGTTGCTCATGGCCCATCATGCCTTGTCTCCTATGTGGTGGTCTTTGATTGTAGTTATAAGCTTCATCAAATGAGCCATCTTCCTCTTCATATCCTTCACCTTCACCTTCATAACCATGGGTACCAAAACCTTGCCTTTGATAATCATCACTACCATCCACATGTCCCCTCATGCTTCCATCTTCCTCATATCCCGTATGAATCTTACCCGGATTGCGGGTGAAGTATTGGTCATCAACAGGTTGGGTGAAATGGTGTATTCTAGGTTCTTCTTTGGCTTGGTAATGGTTTTGGTTTAGTACTGGAGGTGAGTTTCGTGATTGAGGTGGGTTTTGATTTGAGCTTGTGGGTTGTACGGTTTGTGGTGGAATGGTGTATTGGAAACCGAGATCGTCGGTTGTGAATTGGGGAGATTGGTGTGGTGGTGGTGGTTGTGTGTTTTGTTGTTGGTTGGTGGGTGGTTTGTTGTCCATTTCTTTGGAATTGGAGGAACTAGAACTTGAACTTTGGGTGGTTGTGTTGCTTCCTTGTGAAATCGGCTTCACAAACAAACTTGTCCGTTGAAGAAGACGGTTCTCCCTCGCGGATTTCTCAATTTCTGGGTCAAACAAAAGTGGTGATCTCTTACCCGAATGTCGAGTATGCATGCAACTGTCACCTGCACACGAAAACACAACCCGTATAACACAAAAATAGAGAAAAAAAAAATAAAAATCAAACTAATTTAACACCAAGCGCACCGATTCCCCGGCAACGGCGCCAAAATTTGATCGATGTCGAAGGACCAATCAAAGATAAGTGTAAAAAGTGTGTTCTAATCACCTTAGCTAGCTAGGGTAAGTAGAGTGTCGAACCACGTGGAATTAGTGGATGATGTATTTTAGATTGATTAAGAAAACAAATAATTAATTAAACTAAATTATGCTATTGCCTCTTGGCTGTGAAAAGATGATTTGTTTGTAAAAGTGAAAACTATAAAGAAAACAATTGCAAGTAATAAAGTTGATTGTGATAATAATGGAAAAATGGATCACCTCCGGGTTTAGGTTTCGGAAAGATATGCAATTAGGTTTAACATGCTAGAATCTACATAGACATAGATAGTTGTGATCATAGGTTAAAGCGTGCTAATAACTAGACTCACGAGTAGTTAAATTAGATGATTTCACGACCAATTTTCATTGTGTTGGCCGGATCCAAACCAATGCCGGACCTGGTGGTTTTGTTTAGAAGTACAAGTTATAACCATGTAGGAAAACGACTCGAATGTTGATTACTAGTTAGCTTGGCTAGTGAATGACATACAAGTTTCTCAAACAAAATGCTATAACCATTAATTAAACTATTGATCACAAACTCACAAGTATACCAAACATTCAATTGCATTCAAATATCAAATTCATAGACAAATTATAATATTCAAACAAAACCAAACATTTAACTTGTGTCTAGCACATTAAAACCCTAATTAGACATTAACTAACACTAACCATCCACCCGGAGATGAACACGGGTGGTTTAGCCGCTCATGTTCTTGATTGGATCTTCAAAAGTTGATGAACTAAGCATTCTAGATGATGGATTGATGTTTTGTAGTGATGGAATGATGCCAAGACCTTAGTTGAACTCCAAAAATTCGTCAAAAACTCGAGAGAGTCGAATGGGGCTAATGGGATGTTTAAATAGGTCAAAATCCGACCTAAAAACACATTTCCAAAAATAGGCTGGCGTAGCCTACGCGAGCTGGCGTAGCCTACGCCAGCAACCTTTCTGTCCACTTTTAAAATTGGCTGGCGTAGCCTACGCGAGCTGGAGTAGGCTACGCCAGAGGCCATTCTGTTGATTCTTATTTTGGGCTGGCGTAGCCTACGCGAGCTGGCGTAGCCTACGCCAGAGGCCTTGCTGAAATCATCATTTGCTTCATCTTTAGCCTCCAATATTCATGTACTCAACGTCCATCTTCCATCCCTCCTAATGCATGGTCCAAAAACACCATTTTACCTGCAATTCACAACGCATGCGTAGTTATCTTATTCATAAAAACCACATGAAAAACACATATAAACACATACAAACTCTATCATTTATCCCTTTAAACATCCATTTCATCACCCTAACATCAATAGGTTTGTGGTGATGGTTCTGGCCGGTACGTAGTGTTATGTGGTAGTGGTTTTGTTAGTAATTTGAATATGTGCACAAATAGCCCTAAATATTTAAAATCTACATAAACAAGCTAGTGTAAACATATCAAAATACCGTTACAACTAAATTTTTTTGTAACAAAGTTAGTGTCGAGAGATCCATGCATTTTAACCTCTAAACATTGAAATGGTCAAACGTATAGAAAATATGGCTCAAGGAAACATATATGCAGCACTTAAGCATAACTAGACACCAATTCATCAAAACTTGGTAAATTCAACTTTATTAGAGCATAAAAAACCCATCCATCAAATATCTATGAGTGATCGAGTTTGTATATTTTACTATTTTAAGAAGTGATTGAGGGTGGAAAAAAGAGCAAACATATATTGTTTATCTCTATATTTGAGAAAAAAACTATTTTCACCATTATAACTCTTAATATTTTTTCAAAGTGATTGTGAAAGAGCAGAGAGAAAACTGCAATGATAACGGAATAAAAATATTATTTAATTAAAAGATAAATAAAAAATAGTAATATTTGTGTAATTATAAAAATGAGGATAATGAATGGGTTGTGGTTTTTTTCTTTTACACCTATTATCTCAAGCTTTGGATCGAACTAATCCGTTGACACATATAGTTCATTGGAGATTATTTTTATTTGGGCCTTAGAGGATTGATAGCGCGAACGACTACTTTTCAATACGAGATGTTCATGCTAGTCATTATGGGTGTATTTTCCCAATTGACACATCTGAAGGAATAAATATTAGCCTAATTGGAACCTTAACAACTCGTGCACGGATTGGTCATTGGGAGTCTCTAAATATCCGTTTTAAAAAATTTATAAGAGATCAAAAGGGACACATATGCTTTGTTTATCACCGGGTAGAGATGATTATCGTATGGTAGAGGCATCAGTTCTTTGGCCTTGAATCCGAGTATTCAAAAGGAACAGGTTGCCCCAATTCAATATCGTCAAGAATTCCCGAGTATTGCGTTGCAACATGTTAGTAAAGCCAAAATAATAGTTTACTCGTTTAGTTTTACCTTTTGATTATAACATCCTTGCTTTTTTATATATTAGTAATATATTAGACTGTGTCTGCGTGATGCGACGGGGAACACTACATTTAAATAACGTAATTTTGACCCATAAATTAATGTGATGTTAAGTAAAAAAATGGTAAGTTATTTAGGTTTTGTAAAAAAAATATATAAAAAAACTATAACCATCTTAGATTAAAGAATATATCATCTCTTTAAATGTGGCTCCATAAAGAAAATCATGACATGTATATAATTCAAGCAATAAACATCAAGAAACGATTTCATATTAATTAGTTCTTATCTTGTGACGTTACCTTGTTACCTTATATAGTTAAGGGTTTAGAGCCAATTTTTTTAATATGCCAGCAACAAAAGTGTCACGTGCACATGTTATATCAATACACCTTATCTTTAACACTATTTTCCAACTAGACTTAGAACTTTAGTTCTTCTAAGTAAATTACTATTTGATCAAGTTATATAGATAATTTGAAATTTGAAAGTCAAAGTAAAAAAAATAATAAAAAAGGTAGTTAAAATCATAAAAAACTACAAGTTACATCCTTTATGTTTCAAGATGAATGCAAGTTTTTTAATTAAAATATCTACAAATACGTCCTTAATTTCATGTTTTTTTTATCATTCACGTCCTTTATTCAAAATACTGTTATATTTAATGTTAAGGCATGCCTACCTACCCCTCACACGAGGGCATTTTCGTCTTTTTACTTTTGGAAACAACCGTTCTTCTACCTCCTATAGTATTCCCTAAAACCCATTGTCTTCTTTATTTTCTTCATTTTACTACTCCACACACATATCAAGCCAGGGAACAATGGTTTATTATTGGTGTGAGAATTCGACCATCGTACGAACATTAAGGACCGTCAAAAACCCTGAAAAGAAGTATTACTATTGGCTACTTGAGGTTAGTTGGGTTCAATGGATGAGGTTTTAAAGTGGGTTTAATGATTTCCTTAAATGGGTATTGTATTTTCTTAAATTTGATTTTAGGGAACAAAATATAGGTTCAGTGGTTGGGTTGATGAAGAGATTTGCTAACGATGTTCACATATGATACCTGGATTTTAAAATGCCAAAAATGTAGCTGTAGAACGACTTAAAACCATCCGAATTAAAAGTAGCAGACTAAAGAGGCTTCTGATTATTAGTTGGATTGAATTTGCACTGTTTGGAATATTTAAGTTTGGGATGTAAATTGTATGTTTAGGATGTATTTTTGGGATGTTTGGACTATATATGTTTTGGTTGTATGTTTGGGATGTAATGTTTTGGATCAAATGTTAATAAATTGAATATAATGTTATTTTTTGGTGCTTCATATTTTAGATCTAATGTCTTAGTTGTTTCATGGAATGAGAAATAGGTTTGCATAACCATTCTAATGGTTATAAATAAGCATATACTCTACCTAGGTATTCTAATGCTTATGCATGATCGTTAAAAACAAAACCATAAATGCATACCATTAGAAACTATATCATAACCATTAATAAGATAGACAATTGTTGAAAACATAAAATTATTGTTCAAACATTACAAACATAATTAAACACATAAACACACGCAATCTGACCCAACTAAATCAACCCTACTCATTCTGCCCCTTGCAAGTCTTGTTGTTATGGCCCCATGTTTCCACATTTTTTACAATGATTGACTGTATTTATTTTGTTCAGCCTTGTTCCAGTGATTATGTCCTCATTCTCAGTTTTCGACTTTCTTCTAACCTTCCTTGAACGTCCTATTGGCTTGTGATGTTTTGGTGATGTAAGTTTTGTAGGAATGCGAGAAGTTGGCCACATTAACTTATCATTGATTGGAAAAATTAAACCTTGTGATTGTAAACTTTCCTCCATGTTTCCATCATGTGTAGTGAGTGAGCATTATACTTTGGAGGTCATTTCCTTGTGTATTATTTTCCATGTTCCATATGGCTGCAACCACATGCCTGCAGGTATGCATGTGAGCTCCCATCTTCTGAAAGCACATGTATTTTAGCTTATATCCACAACACGTTGATCCCTGATATCTCATTTGTGTGTGCATCAATTATAGCACTAAGCTAATGATTTTAGCACGAAATTAGTATGAGGCTATAAGCATATGTACTTTGAGAGGTGTTTCATGTACAAGTAGCCGAGCCAAGGATGCAGCAGAAATGAGTAAAAGAAGCAGAAAAAATGACAAAAAGATGCAGAAGCAGCGTATCATACGCCCCCCAACGTATGATACTCCCACCAGATTCGTTTTCAGCGTGCAAAGTGATTTATTCAGGCGTATTCAGCATAAAAGCAACATATGATACACTGGGCAGTGTACCATACGCTGCCTAGACGGTTTTGGGTGGTTTTTCCTCATTTTCTGACGAGTTTAAATGCCCTAACTCGACCTTTTTCAGAGGGGATCGCATTTTGGAGGCCAGAGGACGTGAAAAGAGGCTAGGAAACTTAGTGACAAAGTATTCCTACACAATCTTTCATCCCAATTGCTTTCGAAATCACAAGATTAACTCTATCAACATGATGATGAGTGGCTAATCTCTTAGGGATCACAGTCAAGTGTGGGGTTTGTATGTTTTTTTGTTAATTTGAAGTTGTTCATCATTAGTAGACTTGAATGCATTGTGTTTGTTGTTTATCTTTTATGAATTCGATGTCTTATAGTATCTTCTAGACTTGGTGTGAATGTCCGATTTCATGTTTTCTAAGATCACTTCATTATCCATTGAATGCTTGGTCTGGAAGGTAATGATTTGAACACCTTATGTATTTGACGTGTTTTGGTTCCCAATCGTGCAAGATTAAGTATATAAATTGTTGGTCATTCGTTTAAATTTTGTTACTGTCACAATTAACCGGTTGTAGTGGTTACATCGCTAGAGTTATTAGGGTCAACTAATTAGTTAAAACAGGTTTTGACCAAAATGGGTTCGGGTTATAGATTTCGTTTGTAGATCCGTGTATAACCCTGTGAAAACATACAATTTTCAGGCTACAGACGAGACGAGAAAATCCATGGATACTTTATTCCCAACATTATTTTTGAACGGTCAGGAAGAGTAGCAAGTATTGTGTATGTGCTAAAGGTTATGAAGTCAACAGCCCATTAGTTACACAACATTAAGGTTGCTGTGAATAGATTTGTAATTTTTTCTGTTGATTTCTAGTAAGATGTCATATGAAATAAGTTTCGTTTAGATTTTCAATTTTAAATTGTCTTTCAAGTTAGTAATTGCTATAATTGCGAACCATTTTTTCAAATTATCTTACATGTAGGAGGGTTGAAAAAACCTTATATACAAAACAGTTTAAATAAGTTGGTGATAAACTTAATTGAACACTTCAAATGCTTGAAAATATCACAATAACTCAGTTTTATTATCGGCCCATTAAAGACGATTGGCCTAACTTTTAATATTGTTATAAATTATTACGAAAACTTTATAACTAATTAGTTGACCTTAATAAAATAAAAATGGAATTTAATTGATCTATAAAAAGTTACAGATGCTAGAGGTGAAAAAAAAACTAGGATAAAAAATTACAATGTTTCCATTTCAATCCCTCATCTCACCTCTAGTTTTCATTCAAAGAAACTAGAAACTTGATATCGCCATAATTTCCCTGTCAATTTTAATGATGTCGATAACGATCTTATCGTTTATAGCCTTTCAAATACAGCATACAATAATGAGAGTGATGGCATAGATAAGCATTTTTTTTTCACTAAAAATCGTATATTTTTTCTTCCGATGATCATTAATTATATATTTTCTCAACCCGAGATATCAATAACCCCAAAATGTATATACATATTTTATAAAAATTAACTTAATTGAATTACAGTTTCTCCTTATATTTACTAAGAGCATTCACATTTGAGTAATCAAATGTTTGTGAGTGAGGTTTTTATATTTTAGGGGGTTGTTATGGGTTGTTATGAGTTGTTGTGAGTGAAGGAGAGATAAATTTTAATGGCAGAGGAGAGAAAAACTTTATATTTGAAAAACTACTGTTTATCTCCTATAATTTTTTAATTATTTAAAAAAGTGGTTGTGATGAATGAGAGAGAAACTGTAATGATAAAGGAAAAAAATTATTATTTAATTGGAATAAGAGAGAAAAGATATTTGTTTTTAGTGTAATTATAGAGATGGAGATGATGCCTCCACTGTGAATGCTCTAAGGAATTTTAACATATTTCTTCTTTTAACCTGAATAAGATTTATGTTCCAATTCACGTGTTGCGACGATCGGGTGTCATGCTTGTGACCTTGTGACACGACTTAGATGTCAAAATAATAATGTTGCGGCGGCCAGTCTCGTGTTTGTGATCTTGTGACATGACTTATATGTCAAAATACTAACTAAGTCAAAGCCGTATATTCAAAGACATAGATATGTCAAAATAGAGGTATACGAGTCAAAGTAGTACTATGTTATAGTTAAGCTAATGACCCAAAAGTCTAAATATGTTATAGTTAAGCTAATGACCCAAAAGTGTAAATATGTTATAGTTAAGCTAATGACCCAAAAGTGTAAATAATATAAAATAGGAACGTATAGCCGGGACTCGAACCCGATACCCCTCCCATGAAGCAAAATAAATTCCCACTAGTGAGTTAGTGACACGTGGTCAGTGGTGATTGGTCGGCGACATGTGGTCGGTGGTGGTTGGCCGATGCCACCACAAATCTTCCATTATAGTAGTAGATATAATTGCCACATATACTCTTAAGTTTTAACCTTCTTAAATAATAACTAGTTCTAGTCGTCGGCTCACAAACTGCGCAAGTCCTTTATGTTTCTAGTTTGCTCTTCATGTTCGGTTTCACATTTGTTAAACATAGACCCCGACAGACACATCAACCACTATCTAAAATGCAAAAGATACAGATTGTTTACATGAATTTTTAATAAATACTATTCAAGTTGCACATCCGTTGACGTCCTCTACCCACAACACCACATCAATACCAACTATCGCCGCCGCCGCCTTCAACCATCTAATCTGCCCGACCAAACTGCCACCACCGTCGAACTACTCCCCCACCCATCGCTAAGCGACCCATCAGATTTTATTTTCTTTCTATCTCCCTATTTTCTCTTTTCCTTGTTCCATCCCAAACAATATTACCAATATCATTTGATTGTGCAAATAACAATTCTTTAAGATTGACTAAAAATGTAAACTAATAAATATATTGTGTTAAAAATCTAAAACAAAAAAGTTAACTATGAAATTACACCAAAATCCCTATATCAATTAAAAGGGAAATAAGAGTAGAAGGAATGGTCCCCAAACTCATTAAAATAATACATGAAATAGACACACAAACAGCAAACTTGCCGAAAAGGATCAAACTTCATTGCCTATTTCGTTTCTTTTCTTCGTTTTGAAGGGAGTGATGTGCTCGTGACTCCTCACCAAGGCCGACCCTTGGGTGGGGCAAGGCGGGTGACCGCCCCGGGGCCCGGTCTCTCGGGGGCCCGAAAAAATTTTTTAAATTTTTTTTAAATATAATTAACCATTTAACAATGATGTTATATCCCAAAGTAAACATATACAACCGATTTAACCCAACTAGTCACAACCCAAAAAAAAACTTTTGTTCACACATTGACACACTTGAGGTCTACTTAAGGTCTACAATGTTCCAAGAAAGACTTAACGGGTTGACGATGATAGAAATTGAAAATGATATATTAGAGGGTATGAACTATCAAGACTTAATTGATTGAGAACTTTGCCTAAAAAATGCTAAGAGAGCGGTCCGATTCGGTTAGATATGTAAAGTTGTAAACTAAAACATTCGGCTAAAATATTTTTGCTTTATTTATTGTTATGACACTTATCGTCGTCTTACATATATATTTTTGCCAATTATTATACTTACACACTTTAGGGGCCCAAATTTTTTTTCGCCCCGGGCCCGTCAAAAATTAATGTGACGTAGGACCGGCCCTGCTCCTCACAAGCTCATGACAAAATTCCTAGATATAAAACATAGGCTTGTTATTTGACATTTCGAATCATACTTGAAATTTAAAAAATAAAAGTAAAATATAAAAAAGAGTATAAACGATATAACCTACTTCCTATTTTGTTTTTTAGTTTTCAGAAAACAAGCTCCCAAATTTGAACCATGGCTCCCCTGTTTCACATCAATCACAGACTATGACTATGCATCATCTGAGATCATCAATTTTCTATTTATTTATATAATACTTTTCTCTGTTCCCGATCATAACAAATTATTATACAATAATTCAACTAAGATACTTACTACTTTCATTCAATTATTATTATTATTATTATTATTATTATTATTATTATTATTATTATTATTATTATTATTATTATTATTATTATTATTATTATTATTATTATTTGTTTAACTTCCTACACTCAACTACTCACAAAACGATTCTCTTTGTGATTCAAGAAGCTTCGCAGATGCTGTTCATACACCGATTATAAGGTAAATTAGCTCACTGATACTATACTTTCACTTTTATACATTTAATTTTAATTACTTAATTATCTGAACCGATTACGTTTCTTCATTTGCTTCAGTATTGATTATTAGATTAACTAGGGTTTATAAATTCGTCTGTTTCATTTGCTTTTGATGCGAAATCGATGTGTTTATTAGCTAGGTACTTAGTTCAGTTACACAAGCAATTTATTTATTACCATCAGTTTTGAGTTATGATTTTAGATTAATCTGATAAGTTTTATTCTCCAGCAAATGATTTTGATATCATCCATTCTTCAATGTACTTATGTAGGGATGAGCTTTTGGTATATTGTACGTACTGGTACCAATAACAAAAAGGTACATGTCCTGGATGTCAAACCTCCAGTATCGAAAAATACATTTTTTTAATATAAGTTTTCGACACTATGAATGTTTGTACAAGATTAGAAATGTTTTTCTACACATTTTTGAATAGTTTTGGGACATTTTGTATGTATTTTAAATTATAGTAGCATGATTAACAACGAATTTGATGCGATTTTAGGGAGATTTTTTTTATTATTTACCAAAAATGGGAAAACAACAATAGAGAGAAGTACAGAAAAACCAGAACCGGTAACTATATTTGATAATCATTTTGCAGCTTCATGGTAAAGTTCAACTGGAAATAATAAATAACCTTTGGAATAAGTTTTAAATGATTTTTTTAGCAATATTGCAGGTAAGAGGGTAAGCTTGCTTGGTGAACAAGTTACATACAAATGGGTCATGGGTTGCAGCATGTATTGGGAATTCATAGATTGGTATATTATGGAGGAGTGGTGTTTGCTGTTATCATAATGCTACAGTATTTTGAGTTCCCTTATGGTGATGTTATATCATCCTTATTTTCTGATACCAAGAGCGGTGCTAACAATAATGGTAGCAATTACTCTACTGATTATAATGCTACTACTGCTTTAACAGCCCCTCAAAATCTCTTACATTCCAACAAGTCGAAAACATACAAAAATGCATCATATTTGATTGGTAGTTTCATGAAAAATGAATCATTAACCGGACATGTTTTGCCGTTAGCCAATGTATCTGGTATGACTGAAGTCTATCCTAAGAAGCAAAGAGTGAAAGTAGTTTCAATTTCTGAGATGCGTGATATTTTAGTCCACAACCGCAACCGCGCTTCTTCTCATTCAATGGTATGGAAAATCCTAAATTTGTTTCTCGGGACTTTATGTGAAATGGTGCCTTTTAACATAAGTTAATTTCTTGAACCTTTTATGCTTTCCACTTATATTTATAGAAACCGTTGTGGACATCGAGTACTGATCAAGAATTACTGAATGCAAAGCAGCAAATTGAGAATGCTTCTTTTAATGATGATGATCATAACCTTTATCCTTCTGTGTTCCGTAATATTTCTTTATTTCGGAGGTAAGCATACATTATTCCATGTGTTTTTGGTGTGTATGACCTAAAGCAACTATGTCTATTGATAGCTTTCATATGTAGAACCAATACGATGACACGAGACCATTGGATATTGATAAAACTATCAGTAGAATATTTCATGGGCATATCAATAGCAATTTTCCTATTTCATGACAAATTTCCAAGATAAAATAATCTCTTGACCCATCCCCATTTATTTTAGTTCATAATTTTTCTACTTTGAGTGTATTTTAGCATTTAGTTAGTGGCCAAACATGTTTATTGATCTGACTACATAGTTAAACACTAAAACCTTTTAATTATAACATATATATGCAATGACTCTAGTTTTGGCTGCAATGTATCCTTGTTTGACTTTGGATTTGTCTGTAATAAATTGTTCTAATTTCATTGTAAGTGCAGGAGCTATGAATTAATGGAGAAAACACTAAAAGTTTATATCTATAAAGAAGGTGAAAAACCCATATTCCACCAGCCAGAGGCGGTTATGAAGGGAATATATGCATCTGAAGGATGGTTTATGATGCATATGAAATCAAGCAAACAATTTATTACAAAGAAACCAAAACAAGCCCATTTGTTTTACATACCTTATAGCTCTAAACTGTTAAAAGCAACCTTATCCCCCAACTCTTATGACCGGGAAAGTGTGGTACCGTATTTGAAGAACTACATTGACTTGATCTCAGCGAGATATAGTTTCTGGAATAGAACTGGCGGAGCAGACCACTTTCTTGTTGCATGTCATGATTGGGTAAGACATATTTCCGTAAGTACGATTAATATGGGCCAACTAAGGTTCAGGTTGAAGTGGGTCAGATGGACCCATAGACACATTTTTTTTCAATCAAATGATACTTTTTTTTACTAAAGAATGTGCTAAATATGATTACAGAAACTATATTATTGCAAAAGTTGTAACCTTCTTTAAAAAAGTGATTTAGGCGGTTTTATGTATTTGAATACTCTTCATCTCTTTGATGCCTTCCAACTTGTTTGACTAGTTGACTCGTTTATCTTAACTTCTTTGATCAGTTGGTGATAAAAATCACCAAAATTCAATATTTTTTTATACATACTTATTTGCACCTGACTTTCTACTTTATATTCAAATTAATAAGGGAGCCGATGAAACTAGAAAATTCATGGGTACCTGCATAAGAGGCCTTTGCAACACAGACATCCAAAAATCAGGTTTTGAGTTGGGAAAAGACGTTTCGCTCCCTGAAACAATCATCCGTTATCCTCAAAATCCATTAAAAAATCTTGGAGGTAAACCCCCATCCAAACGCCCCGTTTTGGCTTTCTTTGCTGGAAAAATGCACGGTTACCTTCGACCAATGCTATTACGCCACTGGGAAAATAAAGATCCTGACATGAAAATCTTTAACAAACTTCTGAAGGTCAAGGATGACAAAAACTATATTAACTTTATGAAAAGCAGCAAGTTTTGTATATGTGCCAAAGGTTCTGAAGTCAATAGTCCTAGAGTTGTGGAGGCTATTTTCTATGAATGTGTTCCTGTTATCATATCTGATAATTTTGTCCCGCCGTTTTTTGAGGTTTTGGATTGGGAATCGTTTGCGGTTTTCGTACCTGAGAAAGATATCCCGGATTTGAAAAATATTCTTCTTTCGATCCCGAAAAGAAGGTATTTGCAAATGTATCAGAGAGTTAAAGAAGTACAACAACATTTTCTTTGGCATGTTAAGCCAGTAAAGTATGACATTTTTCATATGATACTACATTCAATATGGTATACTAGAGTTGCTAGAGTAAAGTAAACCCCAATGTGGCAATGTGGTTAATTTAAATATCTTGTAAATACATCCTTTTTTATTCATTTTTTTTGTTGTCCTTGTAAAGGAGGTAATCTACATCAATATACCCGGTGTATATCTCACTCACAGAGAGCATCTGGATAGGGTTGAGGTTTAATGATAGGAGTGAAGTCTCAATCAAGAGGTTGTGAGTTCTAACTTTGCACATGACAAAACTTTTCTAGACAAGTCTAGTTGATTTAAAATAAATAGAGTAGGTCTAAAGATGGTTGGGAGGTAACTAGTGCTTCAAATACAAGAATGTTATCAATTGACCATCAACCCCATTTAGAGACAGGAGGTAATGTACCAATGGGCCACCAACCAAACCCCATTGAAGTATTTAATCAAATGTCATAATGTTTGCGCATCTATAATGAAATGTCCCATTTAACCATGGTTTCGTCACGTCACTTTA
This sequence comes from Tagetes erecta, assembly GCA_030867185.1. Classification (NCBI taxonomy): domain Eukaryota; kingdom Viridiplantae; phylum Streptophyta; class Magnoliopsida; order Asterales; family Asteraceae; genus Tagetes; species Tagetes erecta. The sequence goes on along the minus strand of CM061489.1, from coordinate 502,088 downwards.
TCTTTCATCTCATATTAGCATGTTGCAAACCTTCTTTCACTTACTTTGGTGATGCCACACCATATTACTTTGGTGTCGAGCTGCAATAACTGTAGCGATGTAACCACTACAATCGGTTACCATTTCATAACGTACACCAACATGGAGAGGTACGTAAATCTACCTCATGACAAATCATCAATGCCCACCAAATTAAGAGCATGTATTTTTCATTATGTTTATACTGATAGTGTTCGTGTAAGATTAAGTTTTCCCTCTGTAGTCATAAAACAAACAACCTAGCTTCATCATTGTCTTCACTTCATGTTCATGCATCATTAAATCTTATTGTTATATACACATAACACATCCAATAGTCTTTTAAAAAAAAGAAAGATATGTACGTTAGAATACACCAAACTAATATAGTTCTTGACAAAATTTTGGAATAAAATTTTTTTGTTGATGGCTTCTTTTACCTATCTCTATTTTCATCTAACATATTTTGGATGAGGGATATATAAGATGCAAAAATAGAAAGTTAACATTTTATTTTATAATAAAACCAAACCACTGTATAAACATGATTAAAAGAAAAATTGGTCTAAAATAATCTCAACTAACACCAATTGGTCGAAAATAATCTCGACTTAGTTTATTCCCTTCAGTAGTCCCAAATCCAATTTTATTAGCCTATAGTGGTCCGCCGTTAAGTACACTTAACGACCGTTAACTTTTTTATTATTATTTTTTTTCTAATTTCAATCCGATATTTTAGGAATTTTGATAGGGAGGTGAACACGAGTTAACTAATGTATGCCTTATCTCCAATTTTTGCTCCAAATGATTTAATTTTGACATCTGATTGAAGCACCGTTAGGGTTTAAACACCTGATTGAATACCATTTTGTCGTTTGGAACATCGGTTCGAGGTAAGGTTTACATTAATTGACTCGGATCCTTTTTTCAATCAATATTCATAAAACATCGGTGTGAAATTCGAAAAAAATTAAAAAAAAGTTAACGGCGGACCAATAGAGGCCAAAAAAGTTAGATTTAAAACCGCTAAAAGAAATAAACTGAGTTGAAATTATTATCGACCAATAAGTGTTAGTTGGAATTGTTTTAAGCCAATTTATCTAATTAAAAAAGATATATCCCCATAATTTTTTAACAATTAAATATCTATTTTTTATGTAAACAATTCATGATTATATTTTTTATGTAAACAATTCATGGTTACTTGTGCTCACATGTCACATACACCCAAATTAAAGTGCATAAATTTTTGTGTGGTTTGAATCTGATTCAAACTAAACTTCATTCTAATTCAACCTGTGATCAACACCTGTAAGTGATCTTCGATTATCATTTATTCATGTTCATAATCTAATGTTGTTGATCGAATTTGTTTGTTGACACAAAAAACAAACATTTCTGTGTGATCTAGATCTATCTCAATGTTTTATCACATCAATTAACAATTCTGCAATCGTTATTTACTTTTTAGGGTTTTTGTTTGATCGTCTTGGAAAAATCGTTGTATCATCTGTTCAATCGTTATCAATTGTTTAATTTTGTTTAATCAGCTGATTTGCTTTGATTTGTGTAGTTTGAAGAATATATGATCAACATATAACAGTGTTTATGACCACACTTTACTTAACTGCAGATTTGATCAAATTCAGTATTATTTGGGTTACATTCATGGAGTGATTACTGAAGTTCAGTTTTGATTAACATGGATCATGGGTTTGGATATATGCACTCTGTATATCTAAACCAAACTATAAAATTGATCTGCGTATTTGGAATTGCATCTGCTGTTTTATTGGCTGTTCAGTACTCTCAACCGCCTATTTTCAGCAGTTTTTCATTTCTGTTTTCGGGTGCCAATTCGCCCGATTTAAAAGACTCATATCCGGCTTTCAACGGGTCGGTAGTTATAGAGAAAAGTACAAAAAATGGATCATCTTTCACTAATCTTTCCATGGTTTATGAGAAAAAGCCCAAAGTGGACGAGACTTTGCCAGTAATGTCGATTTCTCAGATGAATGACCTGCTTCATAAGATTCGGTCTTCACCTCATTCAGCCGTATGTATATGACCTTCGTATGCTGATTTGGTTAGTCTTGTTGAGTTTATGTAGAAAATTGTCAATATTATGTTCATTTGTTTGATTGTCTTTAGTGTTCTTTGTTTACAGCCATCTCAGTTATTAACACGTGTTGATCATCAACTACTTGTAGCAAAATCACAAATTGAGAATGCCGTAATCACAAACAATGATAAAGATCTTTACGCCCCTATCTACCGGAATATTTCCATGTTTAAAAGGTACCTTTGTTACATATATTCAAATACCTTATTTCTTGACCTTCATTAGTATGTTCTGTTTATACAACAAAAACTATTTTACCATACTTGTTACGGTTAATTACATGAAAAAGCAAAACACTTTCATCTTTTTGCCATATCGTCATCTTACTTGCATACAATGGTAAAGAAACTGAAAGTGCGTTGCTTTCAATGGAAAAAAAACATTTTTTTATACAATGACAATATGGTGTAAGGTACGTTTTGATGTAGTGTGGTAATTGTATATAGTATTAGTTTGTTTCATTCGTATATATATGGCCCGTGGTATTGATATAGTCTTTGGCCAACATTATAACTAATGATTAATGTGCAGGAGTTACAATATAATGGAACAGACGCTTAAAGTTTACATCTACAAAGATGGAGAAAAGCCGATTTTTCATGATTGGATTCTAGAGGGAATATATGCTAGTGAGGGTTGGTTTTTGAAGCTGATGGAAGCAAATAAACAGTTTGTTACAGAAGACCCAAATGAAGCGCATTTATTTTACATACCGTTTAGTTCACGGTTACTCGAGTTAACATTATACGTTCCTCATTCACACAGTCGTGATAATTTGATTCAGTTCATGAAGAATCACACTGAAATGCTTATAACAAAATATCCATTCTGGAACAGAAGTAATGGATCAGATCATTTCCTAACTGCTTGCCATGATTGGGTATGTTCTTCTTTATCATCTACTTTCCATATATAGAAATGCAAATCTTACAAAAATAGAGACCAACTTTACATGTTATTTTACTGATTTCAGCAACCAAGTTCATTTCTGTTTCATATGTCAAAAATGCACAACTTTTTTATCTCATGAAAAGTGAAACAATTCCCATTTTTGTCATGTTTCCTTTTATTGAAAATTCCAAACTTCAATTAAGTATATGCAGGCAGAGGCAGGTTGTTGTCATTTTACCATGGTCTACAAACAAAGGGTATTTTAGTCCTTTGAATATAAAATCAAAATTTATATTCTAATTTAGTATTTTGAGCCTAATAAATTTTGGCTTTAGAGACCCCAAGATGGAAACTTATGAAGGGTATTTTAGTCGTTTGGGTATGATACAAATTGCAATTGTTTTCATTTTGGGGTCTATTTTTTTTGTTTCATAACTGGTAAAACAAGGGTGTAAACTGTATAGTAGTTTTCCTCGGGCACGAGTCGTTTATTATTTTTAATTATTTTATTTTTGTAAATTTTTAAGCTCAATAAGTAAAACTCGGTATTAAACTTGTGTTTTTATTTCGAACAAAGGGCATTTTAGTCATTTCACTTACTGTCAATTTCATATTTCTTCAGGCGCCAGCTGAAACAAGGGGACGCTTGCTGAATACCATAAGAGCCCTTTGTAATGCCGACATTCAAACAGGTTTCCACATAGGCAGAGATGTTTCACTTCCAACGACGTATGTACAGTCAGCAACAAATCCTCTTAAAAACGTAGGTGGTGAGCCACCTTCCAACAGAACAACCTTAGCCTTCTTTGCAGGACACATGCACGGTCATGTGCGACCCGTTTTACTAACCTATTGGGGAAACGACACGGATATGAAAATACTGACACGAATGCCACATGTCAAAGGCAACCAAAACTACATTGATCTCATGAAAACAAGCAAGTTTTGTATCTGTGCTCGAGGTTTTGCAGTGCACAGCCCACGGGTCGTGGAGTCATTATTTTACAACTGTGTCCCTGTGATCATATCGGATAATTACGTGCCCCCGTTTTTCGATGTTTTGAACTGGGAATCGTTTGCGGTTTTTATACTTGAGAAGGATATTCCAAATTTGAAAACTGTTTTGCTTTCGATATCTCGGGACAAGTATGTTGAGATGTATGAGAGAGTTAGAAAGGTAAGAGAACACTTCTTTTGGCACTCGGAGCCTGTTAAGTATGATTTGTTTCATATGATTCTTCATTCTGTATGGTATAATAGAGTTTTCAGAACTGGTTTTTAGAAGTATGATACAACACTTCCTGAAAAAGGTGACCTCATAAATACACTCAAATTATGATATACATATATATGTGATAGTGAAAGTTATTGTGTTGATGATCTAGTTGATGATATGCAAATGCATGTTTTTATTAGATTATGTTGGAGAGTTGTTTTATTGGTTTAAACTAGCTTGGTAAATGGTAAATGACAAGATTGGTTTCAACACATTGACACATTGAATTAACTACCCTGGGTTTTTTGTTTCAGCTTCTTAATGTTTTAAATGTCTGAATGGTTGAAACTTGAAACTGTTTGTTTTGTGACCATTTGGCCGAATAGTTCAGATATTTGTTTTTGAATGGTTAATCATTATATTGAGTATGAATAGTTAAGACCTCTTATCCGAACTAGTTAAACATTTGCCTTTAAATAGTTAAATAATATACTAGCTCTTAATGGTTCAAACCTCTTATTGGTTTAGCACTTATCCAATTAGAAGTTGTCAAACAGTCTTGTAGTAAACATCTCACAATCAATTCTTTTGGCTAAGCATGTAATTTTGAACAATCATGTATTTTGGGTACGGCTGACATATCATGTCAGACACGAACACGATAAGCCCGAACACGACATGATAATTTATCGTGTAATTTTTTCTAACACAAACTCGATAAAAAGCAAGTTATACGATATGACACGATAAAAGACCAATTTTTGAATAAAATAAAATTCAAAAAAATATTCATAAGTCTTAAATATTAAATACGACTTAACGCGATAATTTTTAAGCCACGAAACAAGAAAAATCCATAAAAATAGTTTTTAACCATAATAATACTTGATAAACGAATATGCAAAAAAGATTAAAAGTTCATCAAAGTACATAAGAGTCTGATCTTTCTACTCATCTCTATCAAAATTCATCTTCACCTCCATTCGTTGCAAAATTTTCTTTTAATTAAATATTATCATGTGACCTATCGTGTTAACATGTCTTTTAACATGTTAGGACAATATAGTTAGCATGTCTTTATCGTGTTAACCTGTTAACAACACGACACTTGTTAAGGTCAAACATAAAGCCTGTTAATTCCGTATCATATAGTGTAATCGTGCCTGTGTTAGAAATTGTCAGCCCTATTTTTGGGCTATTGGGCTAAGAGACCGTTAAAAATCGTTGTTTTTTTAAAAGACATCTTTTAACAAGCGTTTCTAACGTGATTTTTAGCCTAAAGGGCATCACTATGAAAAAGAACATAATTCAGGCCGGCCGGGACGTTTAATTACTGTAGATTCGTTCGCTAAAATTAAGACTTGATATGTTAAAACCACATGACATAAAGGATATCAGTTTACTCTAGTTTCTTGCATGTAGAGCTTTATTTAATATGGATGTTGGAATTGATCAAGGACGGAACCAGATGAAGGTTATGAGGGTCCGTCTTGTCGATTTTTATGTTAAAAACATATATAGTTTTTATAAGAAAAACACAACTTAAACTTGAGAATAATCTGGTTAAAACAAAGCTCTGATTCAATCAATACATAAATTAACCATTTGAAGATGATGCATGCATTGTCCCACACATGGTTGTTGTTCATGTGGAACCACACAAAAGTATAGGACAAAAAGATGGCCACATGCACTAATGTTAAGTTGTAAGACGTACGTTGCCTCCCATCCGATGGGACGTTTCAAAAAAAAAACACTTCCTTCACTAAATCTACCACGTACTATACATACATTTTTAATTATACTTATACGTAGTAAGGCAACATCGAGAATTTCTGAGAATCAATAGGCTGGCCTGGCCTGACGTGGCGTAAAAAAAAAAAAAAAAAAATAGGCTCCTGTAGTATAAAACAAGTTATATCTACTTATTTCAGTAATGGATTTATTTGTTGGGTTAAAAATGATATGGGTTATTGGGTAAATGCTCTTAAAGGATGATAGATAAGTAACAATAATATTTTTATATATTATATTAGAGAATGATATTCTAAGTTTATAAGATCAGTATATAGGTATATTAGTTTTAAACGGTCTCAACTATTATATTTTGATCTTTGTCGGTCCACAACTAATGAATTTGCTGGTAACGGTCCCAACTTTTAGCAATTTGGTAACCATCAGACTGCCATTACAAAAAACTTAACGGCGCTAAGTTTTCTTTCGAATTTCAGAACAATGTTTTAATGTTTTTTATTGGAAGAAGAATACGAGTCGATTGTTGTAAAAGTTATCTCAAAATATCGCTCCGAATGACAAAATGTTTACATCCGATTGAAGCATTGTTAGGTTTAAACACACGATTGAAGCATTGTTTGTTGTTCGGAGCGTCATTTCGAGCTAAATTTTACTTCAATCAACTCGTATACTCCTTCCAATTAAAATCCCTAAAACCCCTGTCGGGAATTCGGAAAAAACTTAACGCCGTTAATTTTTTTTAACGTTGGTTTGTTGGTAATTGCCAAAGTAATCAAAGTCGGGACCGTTATCAACCAATTCGTTAGTTGTGACTGCCAGATACCAAAATATGATAGTTGTGAACATTTAAAACCAGTATATATGAATTTCTCCCTAAAAAGTATGTTATAAAAGGGTCTAGTGAACATCTTATTGAAAATCTATAAAAAATTTAAAGTTAGTTTGGAAGTATATAATGTTTGACATTATTTGTAAGAATATAAACGAAATATTATCTATATAATATTTAAACTTTAGCAAACATTTGATATGATTTGTAGAAATATATATGAAATATTATCTATATAAAATTTAAAAACTACCTTGTATATACATTATATTTTATATTATTTGTAGGTATATATATAAAATTAATCATAGCAATTAATTGGCTATCAAATGGATATTTTATCTTGAAGAATAACAATTAGCAAAATTATTTTTGTATATTATAATAAAGAATTGACAGTACATAAAAAATGAGGGCATTTACATATATCCCCTTCATAAGATCATTTATTACTTATTTACCTATATTCCTTTCATAAGATCATTTATTACTTATTTACTCACTCCTTAAATTCAATTACATATTGTCACTCCTAAACCACATATATTACATATTTACCCAATTTCTTTAAAATAACATTTTGATTTACTATTTTACCCTTAATGATCTTGAAAATATATTTTTATATTTTATTTAGGTTTGTGTAAAAGAAGGGGTAAATAAGTAATTTATTATGTCAAAGAGGATATATGTAATTAAACTTTAGGTTTGGGTAAATATGTAATTGATGAGCTTAGGAAGAGGAAATATGTAAAAAAATCAAAAAACAATACAATCAACTTTACAATGAGGTTTTTGTTTTATCAACATTTAATTTGTAATGCTAGTGAGTCGATCTATGATTGATATGCCAAACTTGTACTTGTTAAATGGTTGAATCAAAGCCATAAAGGTCAGGCAATAAGAGCACATCGCACATGGTTAAGTTTTTGGAGAATTGTACGTAGTGACCAAAGAAAAATTGTCCTAGACGGACTTTTGATCAGTATATCATCATGTAGAATCACATTAGAAATAAAATAGTTAGTGAGTTATCTAAACACTCGAATCAGTAAGCTATCTGCAAACTGGAAATTATATTGAGGCTCTTTTAGTGATGCATATATAGTTAGAAGAGCTAGCACTGAAAATTATATGGAGGCTCTTTTAGTGATGTAAATCCGGAGCAACTTAAGTTCACTGCCATTCTAACTCGTGTATTGATCGATGTTTATTAAAATTTTATTTTGAACTTTCAAAAGGTTCAATTATACTAGCTAAATGATAATGATGAGCTAGGCTAGCTAAAATCATCAAAACGTTAATTTAATGTTAAAACTTAAATTGATAGAATACTTTAATTTATATCGTAAAATTAAATGAACTAGATTATGATATATATATCATAAATTTAGAGTATTTCGTAAATTTAGAGTACGTAGTACGTTATGTGCGAAAGGAAAATACATAAATACACATGCATCAAAACACAATTATGTTTGCAGCAACCCATGAATACTAAAGCTGATTAATAGTAAAATTTGTAATGTTTGTGACTCGGTGTCTCGGTGAGGTTACTCTTTCCTTTTTAAATGTGAGGGACTACATACCCGTAGGCAGTTCTAACTATTCGTTTATCAGATTCAGCACGAAATCATAAATAAGCTCTACCAAGATTGCCTATTTAATTTATGTCACAAATGATCACAACCAATGTGGTTGATGCGAGGTTCCTCAGACTTTATTAGAGCGAAGAAGTCTTGGCCGGGTTCAAATCTAGTCCCACATAAGGCATAATATATGGGGTTTCAAGTTTGGCAAGGGGTTTCCCCACAGTCGTGGCCGGGTTACCTCTTTTATGATGTTCCTTAATAAGTCAGACTTCGAGGGTTTAATATCAGTATGACCGATCGACATCTCGTCCCATTAAAACATAATCGGTTATTGGGGATAGTTTCAAACACTGTTCAAAAAAACTATATTTTGTTTTTGGCCTAGGTTACAAAAAATCTTGTCTGGTTTTCTTGAACAACGTCCTGGGTCCAGGACTACGGCAAATCATGTGACCCTCCTCCAATCGCCAAGTTTGAATCGATGCCTTGCACGCCTTTATGCTTTGCACTATATATAAGATCAAGTGATCTTAATGTTAATGGTATCAAGTGATCGAGAACTTATACGTACACAAAAACTTAAACGTGCCCACTCTTCAAACGGTAGCAATCACGGATCAAGTCTTTAATTACATCTTTACTTAACTGAAAAATTAACGATTATCCACTCTAAGAACTATCAGCGTTCGAAGTGAGATACATGCCGAGCTAGGGACCGAGCCATTAATCTCTCAAAGTTGAGAAATGAGAACCCAACCTATAATATCTATTGGCATAGAGACTAATATCTAGGTAATTAAGTAATTAACTCTAATACTCTATATCTTATGTTGGATAATTTTTTAGCCTCTACTCATGTACCACTTAATTAATTGATCAACTAAGCCATATAGGAGTTTACTACTTAAGTCTGGGTTAATTAGCACTATATATACGGAGTAACATTTAATCAACGTTTACAAGTTTTGAATTTTGTGGTTTTTGAAGGGTTAATCATCTTTTTAATTAATTCTCCCATTAATTTAATAATATGGAGTGAGAATAAGCAAAGAGTTTTATTCTTGGTTGGTGAAATGATATTTTTCGATCTCAAATTATCGGGGCGTTAATTTATAACTGGCAAAATATTAGTGGGTGATCGAGTTTATTTTTGCCAGTTTGTTAGAGTGAAAAATTTATGGGAGGTCACTCATTCTTGGATTTCTTTACTCAAGCACACTTAAATGTAAAATCTTTATCTCATCCACTACCAATGAGTCCAAAACACATTTGTGATATATATTATGTGGAGATCTAGACATTCCATTTGAACCCAACATCGATCTCTCGTGTCATGATCAATGTAAGATTTGCATGTCTAGAGTGTTAGAGTTTGAGCTTGTTAAAATATATATATGTATATAGTTGAAATATATGTTGTATATTCCTATATCCTTCAACTGATCAATAACTATTTGTGATATAATTTGACATGTGACATATTGGCACTACCCCAATATCTTAGTGTCGGAATCGTTGCAAACCATTAATACTGATTTTTACGCTTCAAGACAGACTAACACCAAAGCATCATCAATGAAGAAATAAACCACAGTGAGAAAAACCCTTTGAGTTAGGTATAAACCTGAGACCATAAAGATCTCAAGCTTTACCGTCACCCTATGCCATCGACTAAAAGACAATTGCTATGGAGCCATTTGTTACTTTGTGATTTTAATTAGGATTTAGGGTATATGTTAAACATACATTAGTTGTACAAAGAAGCTAGGCTACTACTTAAATAATGTGCTTCTACTTATAGCATATTCATACCCTTACATGTGTGTAGCATTATTGACATATATGCGTGTGAAAAATGACATCACATCAAGCTCTTTATATCTATCTCTACTTTTAGGTGTGGACCTTGCATAATCTCCTTACTATGTTATCTATGCATTTATAGGTGCTGGCGGGGTTTTTTTTTTTATTGCTAGCTTGTATATACGTACATTATATATCCAAACCCATATCGCGGTCCCTATAACAATAATATATAATATAGTATAATGTTTTAAAAAAGAAAGTATCAAGGTCCAAGGAGAGAATTGGAGGTTTGTACACACCTCATGTATACATGGACGTGTAGTTCAGTTGGAGGGAGTTAGAGTTTTATCAAGATGTGTTTTAATTTTTTAGAGATATTTTGTTTATACATTAATGAGACATTGAGTTGATCAAAATAAATAAATAATAATATTTATTGACAATAGTACTTTTAGTTTAGACGGCACACTAATCTTAAGCTTACCCTTGTAATCATTTATATAAAGTTTAGTTTATCATATTTTATTGGAAATATAAGGACTTTTTTATTTATTTTGGACATCAATAATTACATATGTATTTGTTACGGTATAACTATTAAACTATTTTACTTGTGTTCTACTAGGAGAGATGAACACAACAAGCTAGACCTTGTTTAAATACAGCTAAGAGAAATAAGATATCGACACTCAAAGTTTTTGGTTGAAACAAATTAAAGCTGCGAAATGTTAAGTGGTGCACATTCGTATCGCCTCTTGAGAGTTGCCTTAGTAAATATGATCTGAAAGAGCAGCCTAAGATGTCACGGAGGTTGCAGGTTTAATGATGGTCTACTGATGATGTTGACTTAGTTGCTTACTGAGGGTGCAGATAGGGATGAGCGTTTGATATACCCGAGTACAAAACCGGGACTGTTCCCGTATTTGTACCCTATCTATATATAGGTTCGGTTATGGTACCGTGCCCTTTTTCCATATATAGTATCACTACCGGTATTTTTTATAGTACCGATTCGGTACCCATATCTTATATTTTTCTAAAAGTACGTACTTGTTTTGTACAAATTTCGTACCTGTAGATTCAGTATCAGTAAGAAATACCCAGTTTTCCATGAATTCGATACCGATCGCATCCCTAGATGTAGATCAACAACTTAGCCTAGCTACTGATGTTGCAGTCCTAGTATGCTTACTGAGCTTGTAAGGCGATTGGTGTCAACCTAGCTCCTGACGATGCAGGTCAGGCGGTGTTGGCCTACGTACTGATGTTGAAGACAAGCAAATCCCAACTTTTGATTGTTCGGATTATGTTGTAAATGCACACTAAATACAACCATATATTAATTAACTACATGTTAATTTGACGACTCTTGAGTTGTGTAACACATACACCTTCATCTCACGTACACTCATGTAAACAAGACTTTGTGTTGTTTAAACACGTACACCAGAAAATTCATGTTACACACTCCACGTGAATTTTTAGATTTTTTAGCTTTTCATGTACGTTCTTGTTGAAGGGACCGCTGTTAAATATATATGGCTAATTGGAATTATTTATATAATGTTTCATTGAAGTACATGCATGTTTTGTATCCTTAATTATCTTAAAGTAGTAAATTAAGAAACCTCGATCCATCCATCATGTACATATATATAGTCCTCAAATTACGAAGCTAGACTTGCGGCCTTAAATGCATGTCTAGAAAAGTTAGCTAGCTAGGCAGGCATAGCTTGTGAAATGTTTTTAACGTGAATATATATATATATATTGTCTATAATAGAATTAGTATCAAATTTGTAGGCCGGGTTTGAATGTTAATGATCGATGATCATAAAATTAAGATTATATATTCTAGCTAGCTACCATTCACAGTATTGAGCAGCTTAATTTTAAGAACGGATCGAATTGAAGTGACATAGATTCAATCTAACGTCCAGTGGTGCTTAGCAATGGGCTCGCTAAATTTCAATAATTTTATGTCTATCAAACTCGATTTATAACTTATTTGCTCGGCTCGGCTAGGCTCGGTTCGGACTTTAATTAAACTAACTGATCTAATTCTCAATTTTTACCATTAATATATAGTACGTTATTGTGTGTACGTACATGATTACATCAATTGATCGAAATCTATAAGTTGGTACAGTTTGAATACTAGGTCGGTCAAATCCCTAAAATTTAGGAATTAATAATGGTTTAGCTATTTGTATTATAGTCTAACACGTATAGGTTAGAACTATAAATATAAGGCTTAGGTAGAGCCTTTGGTATGGACAAACAATAGAGAATTATTGTAACGAGTTTTTAAGTGAGTTTTCTCTAGCAATAATAAAGATATTCATTGTTCATCGATCCTGGATCTTTAAGTATATCTTCATCACTGAGAATTTGAGGTCAAGAAAGTAACAACTTAACGTTCGTTAGATACTGTTTTTAGTCCAAAAGTTAGTCAAACGTACATATGGACATATATATACCCCGGCCATATATAATATATTTATCTCTTTTACTTCCACCTCAACAGTCAACATATAAATAAAGAACCCCCGAATTGAACTTAGATAATGCCATTAATTTTGAATAATTGTCATTAATTAATTATCCCTTTTAATCAATGTTTTTAAACCGGCCGGTCCGACCGGTCCAACCGCGGTCGGACCGCGTTTTTGGGGAATCACGGTTCGATAGGTCGCGGTCTGATAGGTGGTTGTGAACCGCTGCGAACCGCTCGAACCGGTCCGGTCGGACCGGAACCAGACCGTAATTGAACCGGGGTTGAACCGGTTTTTATTAAAAAAATACTTTTTTTGTTTGATTTTATTGGATTTTATGTTTAAATCTATTTATTTTTTTGTTTTCTTGTAATGAAGGGTTAATTTATTAATGTTTTAAGTGATAAAGATGATGAACTCGTTTTATTTTGGAATTAAAATTTGTTTAAATTATAATTTTTCGGTGATTGTTGGCGTTAAACTTGTTTGAATTATTAGTTTTTGGTAAAACTTAATATTATTGAACTTAAGTTGTGTTTAAATTAGAATTTTTATGACATTAATTTGATAAGTATATATTTTACCCTACCCCGGTCCAACCCCGGTTCGACCCCGGTCGGACCGGTCCGACCAGTAAAATCATAATACCGGTTCAGTGTCCGGTCCGGTTTTCAAAACATTGCTTTTAATCGCATCTATGTTTACTTGCATGTAGTTTGACATATATGAAAGAGATGTCTTTGGATGATTTGGGAGAGTTGCACATAAGTTTCTTTGTTTTGGAAAACGTGTTTTGATTCTTTTGAATTTGGAAAAGATTTTCTTGTCATGTTAAATAGGTTTCGAGAGTCCAAACACTAAAGTTGATGGAAATTAAGTTAGATGGTGATATGATTAGACAGTTTTATGTAGATATACGACATGAATGATCAAATTAGTGGAGAGCATGGGAATGATCTGTTTCTGCTTAGGTAGCTAGCCACGTTTAACTTGTCGGGTAAACTATTCAAGAATCTACAAGTTCTGCTTGGAGCCATGGCTTAAGTTTAACTACCATGACACCTAGTACGTGGTGCACCTATATATGCGTTAGGACCCGGCCGGCCATATAAGAACTAGACCCAATTTCATTCAGATTTTAACTAAATGTTCGCAATATGAGATGGAAAAGTATCGTTCGAGATGATCAGATTTTATTTAAATAATAATGGAGCCACATCCACATATATAATATGTGTAACACATTCTTATTAAATCTAGTGGTACATCTATGTGCTATGACACAAGTAACATTTTTTGATCACCCTGACCCGATGATTACCATCACCTAATAAAATGTATGAAAGATAGATTAGTTTCGTCACCACTAATCTCCACCCACTTTTTTCTCTCTTATATTATTTTATTGCTGCTTTTAATTTTGTATTATGTTTTTAACTTTAATAATTAATATTTGCTTTCTTAAATTTTTTAACATCCCGCATACTTATTCTTCTCTACTTTTTGCATAGCTTTTAATTTCAATTTGTTGTTCGTCGCATATTTTTTTAAATTTTAATTAGTTCGATTTCTCTTGTACCAGTCCCGAAGGAACTACACTAAACACCTTTAAAAGGATTGAACTTGGCACGTCAATTTTTACCCAAGAATAGTATTAACATTTAAGTACTTGATTAATATCAATTTTAAGAAGCTAGGTATGTTACTTTAAAAAGGATTGGTTTGTTTTGTCAAATTTATATATATATAGTCCCTCTTAACGTGGAAGTCCTTCCCTAGCTTGTTTTGTAGCTTCAAGGGTAGGGACTCAAGCTTTAACATCCACTCATTGTGCGTAAATTTATTGTGAACATCGGGTTTTTATATAATTTTTATAGTAACATCTTAATATATATATATATATAGATCAACATATTCGTAAACGTTTAATTTGTCAACAATATATATATAGTTTATCATGAGCATGACAGAAGAGAAGAGGTCCAAATATTCAAGTAATAAAGAAATTTAAAGTCGTTTTTTATAGTTACACTTCATAAAATGTCGTGAATGTAAAAGAATTTGTTTTTTTTACCGATTGTAAACTTTGATTTGGCCATTCACAATGAAGATAAAGGGGCAACGAATTTCAAATCCTAACGGATATAAGAATACGTGTTTTAAAAGAGAAGTTAAACATATATATATAAACTCTAACCTAAAAACTATATAACTTTTATTCTGTACAAAGCTGCATAGTACGTGTGTCTCATCACCAAACATACTAGGCGTATATGTGATGAGATGGCATTGTGCCAAGAAGTACGTTGTGGTATGTTTATTAGCTATGAGTCAGTGGTGTACCCAGAAAATTTTTTCACGGGGGTCAGAAATTTTTGTAGTAATCATCTAAGTATCGATATATAATAGTTTTTTCAATCCGGTTCAACTCGGTTCGGGTTGAACCGGATCGGGTCAAATTACAAAATGACAAAAAAATTATATTTAAGGGATTAAAATTGAAATATTTTCATTTCCCTCCACATATATTTAAAATTGAAAATTTTAATTTCTCTCCAATTAACTAACTTCTTTAATGTCAAACCTTAATTTTTAGCTATAAATACTAACCAAAATCTCTCTAATCACCTTTGTCACTCTATTCTCTTTTCAAACTCTCTCAATTTATCAAACAACTCTATATTTTTGCAACAATTTTTTAGTAGGAACTTGTGAGTTTTTTTTTTCTTTCTTTCATCTTTTTTCCTTTTTCTTTCATATTTAACATTATTTTTTTCCTAAATACTTGAAACATCCTCTAGGAATTACCATATATTTACCAAGGTAAATAAAGATTGGTAAATCACCATTTTGAGATTTGATTTAAGATTGTTTTTCTTAAAACCTAATAAATGAATTATTTATTTTGTTTCTAAAACCTCATATGTTTTCATTCTATATATTCCTTAAGCCATTAAATAATCTACAAATAAGAAGTGAATGAAACCAAACCATGTTTCCAAACAAGACTATGTTGGATGACTTGTGTTATGGTTTAAAATAGTTATGTTGAGAACCTTGGTTTACAACTAAACCCTCCACCATTCCTCACTTCTCAATTGATTATTTATGTATTTTATTTCTTGTACTCATGACCATCCGAATCATCAACTATGTTGATGGTTTTGTACAATGGTGAATAGCTTGAGGTTATAATACATCAATGCTTGAATATACATGACAATATAAATAAATATATATTACTATCCTTTTAACCATAAGTAAACTCAATCCCTGGTTAAATATTATGTGTCTCATATGGGTTGTGGACTTGACATCAATCTGAGTTTTTAAGTCTGAACAGGGGATCGAGAGTTAAATTTTATGGGGGTCGATCGAGAATTTAACATATAAAAACAAAAAAAAAATTCGCCGGGGGAGCGGACGCCCCCCACCCTAGCTATGTGGGTGGGTACGCCCCTAGCTATGACGCTAGGCTTAAGTTATTAATCATTTGAACACTTTCACATTAAAATATTTTATTTATAATATCACTAAAAAAATACTTTGTCGTGCAAACATAGTTCTCGTAATATAATCTAAATATTATTGTCAAACGAAAGTATCGACAAACTTTATAGAAAATCTTATTTTTTTAAAAAGTCCGTAGCAAATTAATTTTGACATATTACGACAATTTTAGCTATAAAGTTACAACAATACTGAGTCGTCTCAAAATTTGCGACAACTTAGCCACAAAACTAGCCTTTTTCTAAGTTAGTTGTATTTCTTGATTTGCGACAAACTAACGACAATCTGTTGTAGTTTTGTCTAGAAAATGTGGGATTAATTAGATTCTTTTTTGTTTTATTATTTGCAAGAATAATATTCATATACTTGTCGTAAGTATTAAGTTGTCATGAGTTTGTTGGAACATGTTGCATTAAAAACAATATTTTTAGTATGTATTAGTGATCTTTTAATTTTTTAATCAACTAAGACAATAAGCTCATGACTCATGAGGCTACATCACAACCAATGGAGCAAGAGTTAACACACAATTCTTGTAAGACTGTGTGTAGTGGTTAATGCCCCTTAGGGGCATTATGTGTCATGTGGATGTCATGTCACTAAGGGGCATTATCAACAAAATGGGTGTATTGGTTAATGCCCCACATAATGCCCCACAATCATTACCCCATCATTTAACTAATCATTTATTTAATAATTTATTTAAACATTTATTTATTAAAATACACGTAAAATACATAAAATAAAAATACACGATTATGAAACCGAAATAAACTAGTCATCACGCGTCACCCTACGATTTAACCAACAATGCTCGACCAAATCCGCCGTAAGAGCATAATGCGCCTATTTGTTACGCATGAAGTTAGAGTTCGCTATTCTTTCTTCCATGCTTATTCGTTCGCGTTCCGGTTCGACATATCCCGGTGTGTAATCCTGACAATAGGCTTTGCCTTCATCCTCCAAAATCATATTATGTAATATGAGGCAAGCGTACATAACGTACGACATTTTTTTCTTTTGACCCTAGCCGACACGGGTTGCTCACAAAATGCCAACCTTTCTTGAGAACTCCAAAAAGACGCTCGATATCTTTCCTTGATGATTCTTGAACTTTTTTAAAGTAAGCTTTCTTTTCGTCAATTGGGTCTCTAAACGTTTTTATTATCATCGGAAGTTCCGGATATATGCCATCACCCAGATAATATCCAAACGGGTAATAACTTCCATTAACAAAAAAAGACGCCTCGGGTGCATTGCCGGCTACGCGATCCTCTATGATTGGCGACGCCTCAAGAACATTGATGTCGTTGTTTGATCCGACGGAACCAAAATAAGCATTCCAAATCCAAAGGTCGTACGAAGCAACCGCTTGAAGAATCACCGACGGCCCTTTTTGGTCACCCCGTGTAAACTGTCCACGCCAAGCGTTTGGACAGTTAGCCCATTGCCAATGCATGCAATCTATGCTACCAATCATACCGGGTAAACCATGCACTTCTTCGTGTACGTCGTATATTTTTTGTAGATCTAACCATGTCGGCTTTCTCAAATAACGCTTCCCGTAAAGGTCAATAATACCTTTACAATAGTTTTCCATGCTATCTCTTGTTGTTTTCTCCCCCATTTTTAGATAATCGTCGTCTATGTCGGTTGCGTTGCCGTATCCAAGGATGCGTAAAGCCGAAGTACACTTTTGTATAGCCGTAAATCCCATCCTTCCTCTCGCGTCGCATCTTTGTTGAAAATAAGGTTTTTCTCGTTCCAAATCTTGAGCTATACGTAAGAATAGCCTTGAACTCATCCGGAACCGACGCCGAAAACTAGCTTCATTATATCGTGGCTCAACCGGATCGAAATAATCTTTCATCAAACGTTCATTCGCCGCCGCTCGGTCTCTCTCGACGGATACTCTTTGATAAACGGGTCTCGGTGGGTTAGCGACGTGTTGCAAAAACGAAGCCGCGAGTGCAACCGCGCTTGTAACCGCATTATCCATCTCTATTTCGCCCGTTGAAGTGCTATCTCCACTTGACGATGAAACGTAGTCTTCCATTTTAAATAATAATGTGTGTGTTATGGAGAAAATTTGAGTATATAGTGTGTGTTTTTTTAGAGATTTTGGTGTGTTGTAGTGTTAATGGGTTTGAGATTTTTATAAATGGTTAAAATTTTTTTTTTTAATTTTGGTCAAATACAACCGTTTATAGCCGTTGAAGACAAAAGCATTGAAAGTTGTGTTGGGCGATGCCGTTATTTGGAAAACGCCCGGAACAATTTTTGGCATATAACGCCCACCAGTAATGGTGTTTGGGGCGTTAAGAGGCGTTATCAAGCCCTCTTAACGCCCATTACACACAGTCTAACACTAGCCTTGATATGGTTTTCACATTCATTGTTGGTGGCTGAATAATAACGTTATATGTAAAACGTCTAAGACTATTTGAAAAAAAAAAACTTAGGTGGGCGTGGGAGCTTTGGGGCGATTTTTTTCGCCAAAAAGATAGCTACACGGTCTAAGAAAGTTAATGCTCTAATATGTCACTTTCGTAATTCTTGTTAAAAGTTCGTATAAAATAATATCAAGAATATATTTCTTCCCAAAAACATGATTACAGTTTGTATTAAAGATTCGGTTATGAGTCACCCACTCACCCAACTCACTTAAAACTAGATGAAAAAAGTAAGTCTAAATAGAGGGGTAAAACCGGAAAATTGAAAGTGAAGTTTCTAGTTGTAAACGTTTAACGTAGACCATAGAAACAAGATCTTTTAAGTCCAAATGGTACTTCAATATAACGACCCCATTTCCACAAAACAATCAATCTCTCTCTCTCTCTCTCATGATCTTGTTATAAGTGTATCACTGAGTTACAAATGCAGATACAATTACTTAAATCATTTTCCAAAAAGATCACAACTTTATATCTCCATTTTGTATCATCAATCAACATATATATATAAGCACTTATCAGGATCCAATTATAAGTTGTTGGTGCAGTGACAATGAGTAGAGAAAATAATCCCACTTCTGAACCTGATGATTCAAGTTCAAACTCATTCACTTCACCATCTTCTTCACCTGGCTCAACCCAACCCGATAACAAACCACAAAACCCTAAAACCCGAACCACTAAGAGAGACCGGGACACTAGCACCAAACACCCGGTCTACCGAGGTGTTCGAATGCGTAATTGGGGTAAATGGGTGTCTGAAATCCGTGAACCGAAGAAAAAATCAAGAATATGGCTTGGAACATACCGAAACCCTGAAATGGCTGCACGTGCACATGACGTGGCAGCACTTAGTATCAAGGGGACTTCGGCTATTCTTAATTTTCCGGAACTGGTCGGGACATTGCCCCGACCAGTTTCACTGTCCCCAAGAGACGTGCAGGCTGCAGCAGCAAAAGCTGCTGCAATGGAAATGTTTGACGTCTTTCCACCTGCACCGGTGTTGTCAGAAGAATTGGATGAGATAACTCAGCTTCCAATACTCGGTCCGAGTTTAGACTCGGTCGAGTCCAGTAAGGAGTTTGTGTACATTGACTCGGTGACGGAGGGGTGGTTGTATCCACCACAATGGATGAATGACGACGGCGAAGGTGGGCATGTTTCCGGTCAGAAAAATATGGTTACTAGTGGTGACTTTGAATATTTACAGTTGAATTATTGATTAGAGTGTGTGCTTATGTCTTTTTTTTTGGTTTGGATTATTCTTTTTAATCTTTCTAATTTAATTAGCTTTTGAAAAAATCATCCCAAAATTAAAGATTTATTAATTATTTGCGTTACTTTGTTGATATGATGTAACGAAAAAATAAATAGATCGGGGATAGTACGTAGCAAGTCGTTCTCCTACAAGCTAATAACTTTCAACTTAATTATTCAAGTTTTGAGGTATCTATTTCACAAAAGACAAAAACAAAAAAAGTATTGTGTTTAATTTTTTTAAAAATTATTTTGTTGTTATTATATATCTCTCTTAAATATGGTTAGATTTCATGTACGTATATACTTTTTCTGGTTGTAAAGTACATTATTAAATAGTAATCAGACTATACTTTTGAGTTTCGACACCTATACTTTATTTGATATATAGTTAGATTAATTTCTTATGAAAATAAAATAATATAGTGCAGCTCTGCTATAGGTCCGAACTATTGAAATATGTGTTGGTAATTTTATTATATTTGTCACGAACGGACCGTTGTTAAAAAATATAATGTGTAAGTATTTTTAAAATTTCAGACCAACGTTTTAGAGTTTTTTATTTGAAAATACGGGTTGATTTATATAAAAAGTAGCTCGAATTAATGCTTCAATCGAGTGCTTAAACCTAACGGTGCTTTGATACTATGTAAAAATTTCGTCTCTTTGAGCTTTGTTTCAAGGTAATATTTATATCAATCAACTTGTATTCTTTTTTTATCCGATCAAAAGCCTTAAACATCAGTCTAGACTTAAAAAAAACTTAACATTGCTTTTTAATGTGAGTTCTGCTAGTGACAAAAATGATAAAAGCTAAGAGTAACACCAACGCATATTTTAAAAAAACTTAACATTGCTTTTTAACGTATGACATTATTTTAGTGTAATTACTCCTTTTAAGTCTTTTTGTTTCTTTCTACAATCTTTTTTAATAAAATGGTTGTTGTTTTTCTCTATTTGGTCTACGTCTACATTTTTCACAAAATTATTGTTTTTTTTACCTACTTGGCAACTATTTATAATGATACGATAAAATCACTATTATAATTAAAATCTTTTGTGTCACTTAATAGATCGAGCATCTAAAAAATTAGGTTTTAATTTTAAGTTAAACAAACATTTATTTATATTTATATCAATATATATATTATCATCCGCCTTAAAATACATCCAAAATTTAAATTTAGAGCATCTTTTGTTGTTCAACAGTGAATTTCTTCGAGGGGCTCTCTTCCTAGCTATCTATATTCGAAAGTGGTGAGCCCAGTATATAAGATTTTTATATAAGCAGGATAAAAAAAAGGTGTATCTTTCCTTTTTTTTTTAATTGTTTCAATTTAAATGTTCATTGCTAAAAATATTAGCGTAAGTTTCTAGTTTTGCTCATAATTATTTGACACAGAAGATGACATTATGGTAAATTAAAGGTATTGATGCTATTTTGTAACGTAATAATTCAATTCTCTTAAACTATGTATTTTGAGTCTCATGACAACTAATATGAGACGTAGAAGTATAAGAAATGTTGATTTCTAAAAATATTAGTGTAATCGATAGATATCCTGTTTTTATTTGGGTGCTCGTAACTTCGCATTCGTGAGGAGAGGAAAAGTTGAGGTGACGTAAAAAGTAGTTCCGACAATTGGTTGTGCTACATCTTGTTTTGCATAAAGTACAATTCATCGTTTCTAAGCTACGTTATTGTTGCCTCTGAAGTTTCATAATTAGTTATTTGTCTCTTCTTCATTAATATGATCAAGTTATTTATCATCTTCAAGTCAATAATCGGGATCATGTGTATGGTCTTCAACTATTTAATTGACTTGTTCATACAATAAGTAATATATTTTACCAACTCTTGGGCTCTATATATGTGATATCCGGTGACTCAGTGATATTGAACAAAAGTGATAATACGTATAGGGGTTATTTAGGTTAATGAGTGTCAGAAAAAAGAAGTGATATATGTATTATTGAGGGTGAGGAAAAGGTCCGAGATAGGATGTGACATAATATACATAATCGATACTAATACTACTTGTAATGGTTAAGGCTCTTTATGCGTATTATATGACAAAAGGATGCCACATCACTAATAGGCATTATAACAATTTTTTGTGTAATGGGATAATGCCACATGGAAGTGTGTGGGGGCACCGGCGTTATACTTAAAACGCCTAGTAGTTTTTTTTGCCTATAACGCCCCCGCATAGTGGTGTAGGGGGCGTTATGGGGCGTTATTGAGTGTAGATAATGCTCATTACATGTGGTCTAATAAATAAAAAAGATCAAAATAACGTTTAAGCCATATATATCACCTCACGACCACACACACCCCAAACCCCATCACACTCCTTATCATTAGGGAACTAGAGTGCTCTTCAGGTGATGAGATGCCATCTAGGCGGTCACACCCTCCGTCACATGATACTACACACGATCTTAGGTATTCTTTTAAGTTACTTCTGTAGGGAACTATGGTGCTTAGAACATTCGAATACAACCATTAATTGTCTATCTTTATAATTACACTAAATTCACTACATCAATTCTCTATTTAAATGTAATAAAATAATAGTTTTTATATCCTTTAATTAAGTACTTTAATCTACTAATATTAATTTCAAGTGAAATGTTTCCTTTGTGAACGAGTTTATAGGAAAGATCAAGAAAAGATAAAATAAAAAGTAGATATTGTCAAGAAATGTGCGAAATGTATTAAATCACATTAAAATTGGGCCAAACGTACTCCGTTAGGCGGAGGGTTTGACGACATGCATGGTTCTAAGTTCTAACGTCGCATGAATGGGTTCAATCGAAGTTCGTTTGACCCGATTTTGATATGACTAAATATTATTTCTCACACCTTTAAGTAAAAATCCACTTTATAAGAAAAACATCACTTCTCTTATATGATATTGGTAATCTTGACTTCTGAGTTGCCCGTGCTCGATCAAGAGTCACTGTACGTCTTAAATTGCAAGTTGCATTTATATGATATTGGTATTCTTGACTTTCGAGTTGCCAGTGTTCGATCAAGAGTCACTGTACCTCTTAAAATACGAGTTGCCATTATATGATATTGGTAATCTTGACTCCGAGTTGCCAGTGGTCAATCAAGAGTCACTGTACCTCTTAAAATGCAAGAGGCAATGCTAACTTTTGTAGGTTTTTCGCTAATTTGTTATTATTTCCTTCACAATATACCTTTCATCACTTTATCATGTAACAATTTCAACATCATCTCTGTTTTTCTTATATTTATTTTGCGTATATAACGTTATATATATTATAATCATTAAAAAAAGTTCAATGCCTTTTTCTTAAAAGAAGAAAAAATTGAAAAACGACTTGTGTCGTCATGAAATTACGGGTGCTATTAAAGCAAAAAAATGAAACGTTATAATCATATATAGAACTCCATATATATTTATTCAAATACATAATTATAAATATACAACTTTTTTTTAGTTTTTCTACGAAGATATGATCCAAATTAAAGTTGTTTTGATATTGGTAGTTATGACAAATGAAGCACTAGGTTACTTTTGGATTTAAAAATGGGATGGCTGGAAGTGGGTGTCACAAAACATAACAGGACCAAAATTGTATTTTGTATTTGTGGACACGAGACAAACTTCATAAATATCGACCCTTAATTTCCCCACCTAACAAGGCATCTCTCCCCGTCAAATTGTTGCTACGTAAGTAATATATTACACAATATTGGTTTTGTGAATGGGGGCGATATCAAGCCAGTGTTGCAACACTCTCATGTTACGTTTTATGACTATGTATATCAGTCATAATTAGTTTTTATTATGTGTAATACACACAGTTGGGTTTTTAAAAATGGTTATGAACCGAACTTTAATTAGTGTATATATTGGCTGATATTAATTCCAACGTTAGAAATTCCATATGGCAATCTCAACTTGTAAATTATTTTCCTTCATCGAACCTTTTTTAACGGGTTTTTTTTTTGTGTCTCAAAAAAACCTACCAGTCCATTTCTATGTCTCATAGAAACCTTACCCGACCATTTTTGTATCACAATTACAAAAGGCTTGATGGAGGATAATTTACAAGTTGTGACTGCCACAAGAAATTTTTTATGTTATGATTAATATCGGTCAATATACTAAAGTTTAGATTATTAAAATCTAATATCCCTTTAAAATATGAAGTTACTTGAACATATTTTTTGAAAGTACATATTCTTGCCATCTTTTTTTTACATTTGTTATTTCGTTACACGTGTGAGTGATGTGATGCGTTTATTACTTCGATATACACGATGCATTTTTTTACTCGTCATACCTTATTTTCAATTTTCATGTGTCTAAAAGAAGTTTTGACGAACCACCAAGTCTTTTAAAAAGTTAATAAAATAAACCTAAAATTTATTCTTAAATATACACTACTACAAAATAAGGCTTTTGCTACCATACTTAGGGTGGCAAAATGGTGGCAATTGCCCCTATTGTCACCATTTTGCTACCAAAATTAAGGTAGCTAATACCCCGGTAGCAATTTTTCTATTGCCACTATTTTGTTACCACTTCTTGTTTGTCACCTTTTTGCCACCTTCTTTGTTTGTCACTAATTTGCCACCACTTCTTATTTGTCACCAATTTGCCACCTCCTTTATATGTCACAAATCTCCCACCACATGTTGTTTGCTACCTTTTTCCAACATTTTTGCTACCACTTTGCTACCTTTTTCTATCATTTCACTACCTTTTTTTCCATTATTGCTACCTTTTTGCAAAACTTTAGCTAGCATTTCAAATTTATCTAATCATCCAAATCTTTACAAATTAGAACTATCAAATAACCCAAATAATCCAACATAACAAAAATCCAAAAAGTCAAAATTAAAGTATTTCCAGCCTAATTTCAAACAATGCTTTCAAACGTGGCTTCAAGGTTTGTCATCCTTGTGTACATATTCGGTCATCAATTCCACAATAAATCCCTTCAACCTTTCTTTCTCATTTCTCTCTTTCCTTAACAAGCTCATTGATAACCTCGTAACACTTTTAATCTACAAAACAATCATAGTTGGAAGCTTTAAACAAAAATTACTTTCCATTTAACAAAGTATATAAAAGAAAATAAAACCAATCATGTGAACTGGGCATTTTGAGTTTCTGTAATTAACAATTGTCTACAAACAACTACAAATAGAATTTGCCTATTATAATATTAAAAAGTTATAAATCTAACAAATATGCACGATTATACACACCATAACAGTAATGCCTAATTTTAATGCACAATTGTCTACAAGCTATTGTGAATAGGCTTATGCTAATGCATAAATACCTAATGTTAATGCATAATCTTAAATCCTATTACTCAATCCTACCCATCTCTTGTGCCACCCAAAAAACCTGAAACGACACATAAACATGTTCACACAACCGATCCTACACCAGTATTTGCTAAGCCAAATGATTCATACAACTCTAAACCACAAACCAACACTGCTAAAAAAACTAATTCTGTTCCACCAACATTACCCTCAATGCCTACCAAAACTGCCCCATCCAACCAACCCAACAAACCTATTTCACATAGCAACCATAAATCCACTACTCATACAATTCAATCATTCAGCCCTAAGCCTAAAAAAACACCCAACCTGGCACCTCCTAGAACTAGAAGCTCATTTAAAACTGAACCATATTTATAATAATTGACATTGGAATAATATTATTTGACTTCAAAGCAAAGCACAAGTTAAAAACATAACAGGCTGAACAATACCTTGACTAAATCTTTGAACATCATCTCGATCACAGAAACACTACCTTGACTACCTCCCCTACCAATACCTCGAACACTAGTACCTCACCTCATACTTCATGCCATCATACCTGCAACAACAAATTCATAAATATTTAGAACAAACATCACATAAAAACTAGTTAAAACTACTCTAATTGTTACCGCTTACCTACAAGGCTTCATTTGGTCCAGCTAGCCATGGACTAGATCTAAGATTTTTAGGATTAGGACTTTTGGTCCATTTAGTTCCAGGCCTTAACAAACTTGAGCATCTTATATATGGTCTGACCCTTGTCAATCTGATGGCTAAATGCTTCTCTTGGATTTAATGCAACATGTCAACTTCAACTATTTATTATGGATATCTACCACTACTAACACTAAACCTCTGCCAATAACAAACTCATGAACACCTAGTGACCCATAAACACTTAAGTTTAGTATCTTGAATACATGTTATGATCAAGTCAAGTATCATAATTTAAGTTTTAATGATGCATTACAGGCTTACAGCATGCCACCAAACAACTATTACTATAATGCACACATTGGTCTATATAAGTAATGTCAAAGTTTATCATCATCAGTAACATATTAACATGGGTTTGTTCTTAACAGGGTTGTGATGAATCGATCATAATAGATTTAACTTCTTCAAGAAAAACAGAGAAATATTCACAAACAAATAACCAATTACTAAAGAAAATCATAAATATTTAGAACAAGTCATAAAAACTAGTTGAAATTACTCTAATCGTTACTAGGTTGAACAATACCTTGACTAATTCCTTGAACATCAACTCGATCAAGAGGAACACTACCTTGACTAATTCCTTGAACATCACCTCGATCACCAGGAACACTACCTTCCCTACAGTACTTTGAATACTACTACCTCGCTCCATACTTCGTGCCATATATCTTACCTGCAACATAAACAAAATCACAAATTTTTATAATAATCATCATAATAAAACTAAATATTATTTAAAAAAATAAATAAATTACAGTTTTACCTGTTGATGTAGACTCCGTTGCATTTGCAGCCTCTCGGAATATTCATCTGGTCCAAGCTCTGCTTCTTCACACGCCATCTCTTCTCTGTTGTTTCCATTAACTTTGTTTATTACAGATTTTACTGTATCCAGTAATCATATCAAATGTTTTTCTCTACTATTATGAAAACCAAATTTTGTAAATACTTTGGGGAGGCATCAAGAATATATGATTGATACTCTTTAGCTTATTAGTCTGTGGACTTTGATGAATTTTTCATAGGGGGGTGAAACTAGTTAATACAAAATTTACATTTGATTGCAAGCAGAAGCAAAAAATTAAAAAAAAACTGCAATAATTATGTTGAGACAGAGAGAGAGAGAGATTACTTTGCTACAAATTTATAGAAGCGAACCATCAAATCCTGATCATTTTCATATTCCATGTTTATTTTCCCCAAGCAAGCAAGACCATAAGTTGAATCTGAAATAACATGTTACATACTTACATGCAACATCAACACGTTGCTAACGCAACAATGATACAACCAAAAGCGAAAAAAAAATCATGATGCTGACTTTCAAAATTGACAAGTGATAACTGTAATACAAATCAAGTGCAAATGAAAGCATCCAAGAGAAATTTCAGTAAGCAGAAACTAGTCAAAAACTACCACATGCTCTGAATTTTTATCATCAATGATAGCAATTTTAACCCATTGACTTGAAAAAGAGTCAATTTTTGGTTGTGTTCTGGTCAACATAAAAATTTAGCTAAAAGGGGTAAATGTCAAACAGGTTGGAAGTCACACAAAATCTGTTTCTGATGCATACAGCCTCCTCTTAACCTGTTTTATTCAACGATTGTTTTGTAATAATAATGTTTGTAATCATAACTAATACGTTTAAAATACTAATAAGTTTTAAAAAAGTGGGAAAAAAAGTTGTATGCAGTTCAGCCCAAATTGGCATGGTTCTTTTTAACTTGCAATAGAAAATGGCATGTTTTGGCGTGTTACCAACCTACCTATGTTGCCCCCTCAACTCATCATCATCAATTCATCATCTCACACAAATACAGCCTTTTT
Source organism: Tagetes erecta (assembly GCA_030867185.1). NCBI lineage: Eukaryota > Viridiplantae > Streptophyta > Magnoliopsida > Asterales > Asteraceae > Tagetes > Tagetes erecta. Next base: position 474,268 of record CM061489.1, on the reverse strand, counting down.
GTTAACTATATATGTGTGTGTTATATGTAAATGAAGATAAGCAAAGGTTAATAAACGTGGAGTTTAGCAAATATAGATGGCTTACCAACTCCCATTTCTTTAAGTATTTCCTCCTATATAGCAGTAGTCACAGCTACAACTTCCTGTATTTAAGTATCATGTTCAATAATAATCATTCTTATGGTTTGTGCATGTGCTATGCTACTATTTAATTCACCCTTCACAAAGTTCAAACTCTCACTTCAAGATAAATCTGACATGTCTATTTGATACAAATGTACAATACATTACACCAAAGTAGATAATATATTGTAGCAAACTTTCCTCATGAAACAATCGACATGAAATCAATTTTTATATACCATACAACACCTGCATATTATCTATATACCATAATATAATCCACTGCTTAAACAAGAACAAAGTCTCCAAACAAATCTAATCACAAAAACTTGTCAAGTCACATGAAATCAATTTCTATTCATGAAACTACCTACCTACAAACAACACAACTCTATTTTCTACAAATTAATCGACTAAAAGGTCCTAATTCTTAATCAAAACCAGTCCATTAAACTACATAACTTTGAACAACCAAAATTAAGCTCAATCAACAACCATATACAAGATTTCCTGATTTCTGAATAAATTAAGACCGGTGTAAAGGTAAGTCACAAACAAATTAGTGACAAATAAGTGTGTAGAAATCACTAGCTTTTAGCAGATAATCAGTGAAGAAATAACCACTAATGACGATTACAGCCATGAATGAATGACGTTTAGTGAATACTAATACAACTAAATTTACTCGAGAACAAAACAACCAATACACAAATTTCGAAACACATTCAAAATACAACAACGTTTAAGCAGCATTAGTTCACTTATAGATCAAATACAAATTTGAAATTAAATATTTGAATACTAACTGTTAAGAGTAGACAAAGCTAACCGGCAACGATGCGACGACCGCGAGGGGTAGAACCAAACATCAGAGAATCACCGGACGTGACAATCAGTTTTAACGTGACGGCGCCGGAGCTGCAGTAGTGAAGATCGAGATGTTGATGGCAGAGCGTCGATGATTTGCGAGAGTGTTGAGATGATGGTTTGGTTGTAAAGTGACGAGAGGGTTTTGAGTTCAATTAGGGATATTGGGGAAATAAATTGTATTTTATTTTTCAATTTGGTGACAAGTTGGTAGCAACTACTTATATTTGTCACCATAACTAAAAACCTTACCTTTATTATGTAATTAGGTGATAAATTGGTGGCAATTAATGGTTAAATTTGCTATCATACTTTAAGGTGGCAAATTTTGGTGACTATTACCCATATTTGTAGTAGTGATATTAACTATCAGTGACGGATCTAGAAAAAAATCTTAGGGGTAGCGCTAAAAAAATTCATCCGTAGTTTCATACAATGTAAACGTGCTAAAACTAACAAACAAAAATAATAAACTTAAACACATACCTAATAGATGTCTCCTCTTCGGTTTTTGATAGCTTGAAATCGAGCCATTACGTCTTCTTCTTTTACTTTAAAAAAGCTTTCTTTTTCAACCGCACAAATAAGAGCGTTGTTCAAATACTCCTCACCCATTCGATTGCGTAAATCCGTCTTGATAAGCTTCATTTTAGAAAAACATCTTTCAACGGTTGCGGTTGCAACCGGTAAAACCAATGCTAGCTTCAATACCCGATAAACCAAAGGAAATGTTTTATGTTTTCCGGTATCCACCATTACACGAGCAAGGTCACAAATTCCATCCAAATTTAAAAATCTATCATCTTCCTTTACGGTGTGATAAAAGACCGTAAGATCACCCTCAATACAACCACTAGAGCCACTTAAACAAATAGTTAATAACTATCATATTAGCTTCTAATAAAACAAGATTTTAGAGTTCACATGGCATCCATTAGAGCCACTTAAACAAATAGTTTTTCCGCTTAAATTTTTTAATAACATTTTTATTAGATGAAGATTTACATTCTATAAGTAATCATTTTTTAATTAATTCTAAATTTACAAGGTAATCAAATGATTTTATTTTTTCCGAAAATATGTTACGCTTTGAATTGATTTGTTTTGAAAATATAAAATTTATATTACCTATGAATTCATTTGCGTTTTTAATCATTGTTTTTTCATAATGTTAATTAAAATCGAACAAATTGAATTCAATTGTTCCAAAAATATTCAATATTGCAAAATGTAATGTTTTTAATCAATGAGTCTATATTGCTAAGCCAAAGTCTTGATGAGATCCTTGCTAAATATAAGCATGTCTATTGTTCACATAAAATGATTTTTTTATTGTTGTATATAGTTCGTTTTTTAGCTTTGAAAACCTTTATTTAACGTGATAATATGCAACTTATTGTTAAATGTTTCTTTTTTCTAAAGGAAAATTTCATTAAAAAAAAAAACTTTATATTTTATTCCAATTAGGTCAGTTAAACTTTGTTTTGTTTCAATTAGATAACTTTAGTTTAAAATGTGTTCTACTTCTAGGTAATTAACTTTAATTATAATAGGTAAACACTGATTTTTAGGTGAATTTGGGACACGTTGTGTGTTTTTTCCTGCTATCAACTATATTTAATCGTTTTTTATATGTTTTTTTTGCCATCAAATTTTTTGGGACCCGTTTTTTCTTCCATTATTTTTTTTATAAAAATTTCACAAGTTTTAATTTTTTTTGCAATTTTTAAATAACATTCTATAAGTAATCATTTTTTAATTAATTCTAAATTTACAAGGTAATCAAATGATTTTATTTTTTCCAAAAATATGTTACGCTTTGAATTGATTTGTTTTGAAAATATAAAATTTATATTACCTATGAATTCATTTGCGTGTTCTTAATCATTGTTTTTTCATAATGTTAATTAAAATCGAACAAATTGAATTCAATTGTTCCAAAAATATTCAATATTGCAAAATGTAATGTTTTTAATCAATGAGTCTATATTGCTAAGCCAAAGTCTTGATGAGATCCTTGCTAAATATAAGCATGTCTATTGTTCACATAAAATGATTTTTTTTATTGTTGTATGTAGTTCGTTTTTTAGCTTTGACAAACCTTTATTTAACGTGATAATATGCAACTTATTCTTAAATGTTTCTTTTTTCTAAAGGAAAATTTCATAAAAAAATAAACTTTATATTTTATTCCAATTAGGTCAGTTAAACTTTGTTTTGTTTTAATTAGATAACTTTAGTTTAAAATGTGTTCTACTTCTAGGTAATTAACTTTATAATAGGTAAACACTGATTTTTAGGTGAATTTAGGACACGTTGTGTGTTTTTTTCCTGCTATCAACTATATTTCATTGTTTTTTTATATGTTTTTTTTGCCATCAAATTTTATGGGACCCGTTTTTTCTTCCATCATTTTTTTTATAAAAATTTCACAAGTTTTAAAATTTTTTGCAATTTTTAAATAAAATGACACTTTTATTGACTTTTTTTTTTACAAAAATAAGAAAATTTTGCAATTTTGTTTTTAATTTTTAACATTTTTTGGAAATATTTATTGTATTTTATTTAAATTGAATGTTACAAGGCTTGCTTACGCTTGGTGGTGGGAAATTAGAAAAAATTATTCATGAAGTTGTCATCGGAAAGTTAATGTTTACCTATTATACAAGTTAATTACCTAATATTGAAACACGTTTTTAAAGTTAAGTTATCTAATTGAAACAAACAAAGCTTGAGTGACTTAATTAAAAAACAAAAATGAAACTTGATTAATTTAATCTGTTTTCTATATCTCCACCCGTGTAACACACAGGCGTAAAACTAGTAAATATATAAAATAAGCTAAAGAGCTATGAGTTAATTTTGGTATTTGTGAAAATCCATTATGTACCGTCTTACCTTTAGACTTATAAAATCTATGAATATGATCAGATAAATCTCAAGTGACATTGGTTGTATACAGGGGTGGAGGGAAGGGTAAGTCAGGGGTAGCCCAGGCTACGGCTGAAATTTCGTTGCGAAGTGTAAAAATATATATATTCTCTGGTTTTATGTACAAGGATACCCTTAAACAATTAAAAGGATACCCCCGAATCCTTGATTTTAAGCTATGAAAGAACAGAGGAGATAAATCTATTAGGTATTTTTATAATTTTATGGTGTTATTTTTATTACTATGTAAACGACCGGGAAAAAAAATTTAGGCTACCCCTGAATTTTTGGGCTGGCTCCGCCACTGGTTGTATATAAACGGTACATTTTTTTAAATATTTTTAACTATCATTGAACAATTACATGCATGTATTGTGCATTTTGTTTTCTAATTTCAAATTGGATTCCTTTAAAAGTTAGAAGCTTTATTTGGAAGGCTAGACTTAATAGAATTCCAAGTAAAGTGGCGTTATCAGTGCGTGGGGTGCAATTGGGAGGTGTGGACTGCTCAATGTGCGTTGGGAGACAAGAGGATGCAGACCACGTCTTGCTAAATTGTTTCTTTTCGGCAGCGGTTTGGGATCGTATTTTCATTTGGTGCGGGTGGAATCCTAATGGGGAGAACTTGATTAGGGACCGCATCGATAGTTACTCAACTCTTAACGGGTCAAAAGATTTAAAGGAGACTGCGTCAGCAATTTTAATGGCTACGGTTTGGTTTATCTGGTTGGCTAGAAATGGGCTAATCTTCAATGCTATCAGCCCGTCCATTGAAGTAGTGGTTGAAAAGATTAAAGTGAATTCGTTTTTGTGGTTAAAGTATAGGGCGAAACGCACGGATTTAGCCTGGCATATCTGGGTTTCAAATCCTTTGTTGTAGTTCCGTTTGGTTTGAGGAGACTGTTTTTTATTGCCTTAGCGTCTTGCTAGTGGCTTTTTTTGCATAAATAAATTGCTGTTCAAAAAAAAAATTTCAAACCAAAAAAAACTGTGAATTAAAGTTTTGATTAAACAGTTGATATTATACATATTTAGAAGCTGTCAGAGCTTGTTCACGAATGTTGACTGATGATTTTGTCTTACATGTCGGTAAAAAACTGTTCATCCTTTAAATCAAACGGTCATATCTTGTCTTCGTCCATGTACTCATGTCCCATTGCATTTGTGAGTCCCACCAACAATTTATGGCGCATCAAAATTCAAATGCATACATGTGTTAATTAGTCTTAGTTTCAAATGTGTAATTAGTTTGTAAAATACATTTTCATCCAACATGTTTAATAACTAGACAGTAATTAATTATAGTATTTGATTACTTTTTTAAGCTCATAGACTATATACTTTTGTTGTATTAAAAACTAATACGTGAGTAATTGCATTTATGTGCCTAGCTAAAAGATTTATATAAATGTAGGTTTATACATGTAAAGTTGTTCTAATGTGACGATAGAGGGTGTAACACAACACTTTTGTGATTTCCTCTAACTGGTTATACGTGTCAGAAATGAAACTCCACATGAAAAGATTAATTACGAGAACATGCATATATAATAATTAATAATACGAGTGTTCGATTAAACAAATGAAAAGACCTTAGAATTGTTCCCCAACAACTATAATAATGATCATAGAAAGGAAAAGTGAAAGGAAAGACTAAATCTCTGAATGCATCATTAACTCCTGTTTAAGAGGGAATTTATGTTGTTAATTAACGTGAGTTGGGTACACTTAAAACAACTGACGAAGCTTTATAGAGGCCAAAGAGGTTCACGGCTCTCATACTTTTTTTCGTCCGAAGTGTTGATTTTTAAATGAGTTTGACCCTCAGAACAAAGTGTTCTAAACTTTAACACTTTTTAACATAAATCATGGATTCACCACTGCAAAACCCTTAGAGCTTACTAACCTCTACACTAGTACACAATATACCCTTAATTAGGTTTTTAACTACTTCAATGAAGTTGCTCAAAATAATCTCCAACTATATTGACATTGATTGCAGCATTAATTGTAAATTCAACCTCCATGTATAATATATTAATATTTAACATTCTAGTTATTAATTATGAAGTATGGCACCTGGCAATGTCTTTGTTAAGTATTTTAAATGCATTTATTACAATAGTCATCGTTGTCTTTTCCATATATTATAACGTCGCTTATAAATGATCAAAGAGGGTGATTTTACCTAGTGTGAGAAGTATTTTAAATTATACTAAAATCACGTAAATTGAACTCGAATTAAATATATTCAAACATTGTTGAAAATAGTGCTTTGGTAAACTTTCTTATTTCTCCGAATGAATTACTCCACATGTAGAGGGGTGTGATTTCTAATGTGACACATGTCTAACACAAAATTTTATGGGTTTATCTATAGTCTAAACAAGCGTATGGTTCCAGTTAAGATGCGCCTGTAAATACATATGTACAACTAAATGGGTTGTATTCAAGGTTAACATGGCAAGTTGGGTCAAACTATGTACAACTAAGCGGGTTGGGTTCAATGTTATAATGGCAAGTTGGTCTGTTTAACCCGTTTATAAGCTTCTAAAAAGTGTTTTGCGTTATAACTTATACCGGTTGTGTATTTTAGTAAAAGTAATACACATTTACTTATAAAAAATTGGGCTTGATGATTCATGATTTGGCAAGAAAAGATATAACAAAAAACAAGATGAACCAAACAACTATATACACGAATTAAAAGGGGGGAGGGGGGGGGGGTCTTTGGATGCAAAGAAATGAGATGGTATTCATAAGAACTCAACCATCGGTTGTCGCTACAGTGGGTTCTATAAAGTCAATCTCATATCTTTGGGTGAAGAATAGATCGAAGAGTAACAACGTTGATTGGAACAATGACGTGCCTTATTAAGTGTAATTGTCTTTGATCTTTCCCCATTGGTTTTGTACATGAGTCTAGCCTCTTTGCTAGTTTTTTTAATGCTATATCCCATCTTGTTGCTAAAAAAAAGAGTGGGTCAACCTCTCATTTTGTCATCTAGTCACTTTCAACTTTTAGCAGTTTTTTTAACTTTTGGCAATTTTAGTCCCTCTAAGTTTATTCAAGTGCTTGCAACTTTGGTTCCTATACTTGACATATTTAAAATGTATTCCTCTACTTTTATCTATTTATCATTTTGACCTCGAACATTGGATGTTTAGTCTTTGGATAAGAAAGAAATTTTATCAACGTGTTGTTAGGATCTATAACACACACACGGAACTGAACACACACTCGCGAGTAATAACGAACACGAGACACAAGGATTTATAGTGGTTCACCCGTCGTGACCTACGTCCACTTTGCTGCAACTAGGTATTTTATTTTTTAGGTGCTCAAGGAATTACAAGTACAATGATTTCATTATATAGAGACTAATCTAGGGTTAGGAAACTTAATCCCCAAGTTAGGCCCAAGCCCATGTAGAAACCCCATTAGGGCCGGCTGTCACTAACGAGCCTACACCACCCAACAATCTCCCACTTGGAGGCTCGAATTGCGCTTCACCATCTTCATCATCTTGTACCTCTCGTAATCTTCCTTACCACTAGTTGCAGCCGCCTTCTCATCAGTTAACCTGAAGGCCCGTTGAAGCTCCCCTGAACTTCAACACATCAGTCACGGCTAAATCTGCCTCTGACTCATTCTCTGTCTCTACCGGCTCCCACTGGCTCAAACTGCTGGATCCTGAAACACCCTGAGAACAAACACTCTCCGAATAAAGCAGATAATCCTCTGGAGAGACTTTGACACTTGGAATATTGGTTCTCTTAACCCATTGTCTGGTAACTCTGACTGAAGCTTTGGTTGGCCGACTACCAATGCTCCCACTGCCACGAGAATCCCTATCTGATTTTTCTAAACCTTTCCTAGTACATTCAACCTGAATCTGACCTGAAGCTTTGGGTTTATCATCTGCAAAACAAACCTTCTTCTGCCCCTTAGATTCTGTGAACCGGATTTTGTTTTTCTTCTGAACTGGAATAGCCTTTCCTTCAGACGGTAAACTGACCATATAAAGCGAACCCCGTTTCTTTTCTCGAGCTATGACTAGATTACCCTTTACCACTTTCCACTGCCTGTTCCTGAACTTAACTTCATGTCCTTCTTCATCCAACTGCCCAACTGAAATCAACTGTTTCTTTAAGCTAGGAATGACCCTAACATCTTTCAAAGTCCACTTAGAACCGACTGAAGTAAATAAATCCATGTCACCCATGCCCGTAACATCTAAAACTTCATCGTTCGCAAGCCTTACCTTTCCAAAATCACCCTCTTTTAGATTTTGCAATGCTTCATTGCTGTGGGTAGCATGAAAAGAAGCACCAGAATCCATAACCTAGGAATCCACACTGTTCTCCTCGCTACAGATAAGAACATCATCATCTTCGTAGTCTTCTACAGTGTTAGCATCTTTCTTAGGATTAGGACACTGATTCCTAAAGTGTCCTGCTTCCTTACAGTTTCAACATGTCACATCTTTACGAGCCTTAGACTGACTCCTTCTCCTGCCCTGACGACTTCCTCGTTCATTCTTTCTTCCCCTGCCCTCTGTACTCAACAAAGAACTTGAAGATTCACCTGAACCTCTGCGTCGTACATCCTCCCCCAGAATTAGATCCCGAATCTTCTCAAACGTAAACTTACTAGTATCCGACGAGTTACTAACTGCAGTTACGGTTCCGGACCAACTCTCTGGTAATGAGGATAATAATATAGGGCCTGAACTTCATCATCAAATTTAATATTGACAGATATTAAACGAGACAAAATCGAATTAAGATTATTGATATGAACTGTTACCGAGTCACCTTCCTTCATCCTAGTATTCACAAGCTTCCGGATCAGATAAACTTTATTCGCTGCAGAAAGCTTCTCATACATGTTTGATAATGTTGTCATCATACCACTAGCTGTGGTCTCCTTCTGGATGTTATAGGCAACATTCTCAGACAAAGAAAGCGTTATCACTACCCTAGTCTTTTTATCCATCTTATCCCAATCTGCTTGTGAAGTCTTTTCTGGTTTTTCACCCTCAAGCACTGCATCCAAGTCTCTTTCACAAAGTAATGCTTCAATCTGCATCTTCCACCAACCAAACTTTTTCCCGTCAAACTTTTCAATCGTTATTTTCCCGTCTCCTGCCATATTAATAGCCAAACGAAAAAACTGAATAACGCGGAAAAATATTACACTGTCGGTTAACCCTTAGTCAAAGACTAATCTCAAATAATAAACCTTTGTTCACGTTGAACAACAAGTAACACCCAACCTCCTTTTTTTTTTCTCTCTCTTTGTTGATCGACACTGATCACAATACCCAAAAAAATATAACAAAAAAGCTAGAATCTACTTCTTCTTTTCTTTGTGTGAACGCAAGCAACTTAAAACAATAAGTCAACCAATTTACTCTGCCTTCCTATGCGAACTCCAACTAAAACCAAAGGACTTAATAACTCCTTTTTTTTCTTGGTCGACGCAAACAACCAGCAGCAACGGATTTTGCTACGGAGGCTAAACAAAACAAGATTGTATTGCTTTTTGCTTTTTCTATTCGATCGAAAGAAAAAAAAGGTTTTATGATGATACTTAAATCGGCGATCGGCTGGGACGGCGGCGCAACTGTCGATGGCGAACCCTAAATCGCAACTCTCTCACGTTGTGTTCTTCGCATGTAACGAGCCGTGGCTCTGATACCAGTTGTTAGGATCTATAACACACACACGGAACTGAACACACACTCGCGAGTAATAACGAACACGAGACACAAGGATTTATAGTGGTTCGGCCGTCGTGACCTACGTCCACTTTGCTGCAACTAGGTATTTTATTTTTCAGGTGCTCAAGGAATTACAAGTACAATGATTTCATTATATAGAGACTAATCTAGAGTTAGGAAACTTAATCCTCAAGTTAGGCCCAAACCCATGTAGAAACCCCATTAGAGACGGCTGCCACTAATGAGCCTACACCACCCAACACGTGTGTGCCTAGGTCATAAAGACGAAACTATGTCGTCTTTGATGGCACATGTCAAAGTCAAACATAATAGCTAAGACTTGGCTGTCACATCATATAACCTGACTGTGACTAGTTGAATAGAGATTTGAAAGTTTAAATAAAATGGAAATTCAATAGCAACTTACCCCATTGAATTGGATTATTTTCTTAAGAATTTGCACAAATCCTTTTCAAAGATAATTGGGCCTTGTTATCTTTTCATATCCACATGTTTAATTGGGTAAATTTGCCATTTTGGCCTATCGTTCATTATTTCAAGGAAATCTACACATAAATCTTGTTACGTAAGTCTTAAAAAGGGTTTAAAAAACCAGAACTGGTTTCTGTAAAAGAACGGTTTCTAAAAAATCGATTTTTAAAAAAACTAGTATGTTTTAATGTTACTACTTAGTTAATGTTTTAAGAGTTATTTATTTTCTAATATTTAACGTTTTTAATGCTTCCACATGTTTAGTTTAAAATAAATTAAAACATATTTTACCATAGACTAATAGACTCTAAATGAAAGCCTAATGAAGGTTAAGATTTGCAACAGCCCATCCCATAGAAAAAACCGGGTTTTTAAGAACCAAAACCGGTTACATTGGTTCTAGTTTGTGCATCAAAAACCGGTTTTAGAACCAAAACGGTTCTTATAAGAGCCGGTTCCTTTACTTCCAACAAGAACCGGAACCCCCCGGTAAACGGCGGCAGTAACTCTAACTGTCCTAAGGTAGCGAAATTCCTTGTCGCATAAGTAGCGACCTGCACGAATGGTGTAACGACTGCCCCGCTGTCTCCGACAGTTTTTTAAAAAACCAATTTGTGCACCTCTAAGGTACACTTTAGCTGCGTCATAAAAAAAACTTTTACACTATGAGAGCCAATTAAGTGACTCAACTAACCAGGTCTTCCTTAACCGATATATATATATATATATATATATATATATATATATATATATATATATATATATATATATATATATATATATATATATATCAGGGTTTTTGAGGGGCAAAATTAAAGGGGAAAAAAATTTCTAGTAGGAAAATTTCGAGAGCCAAATTTCTTGTATTTTAAAAAACTAAAATAATTTTAGAAACAATGCAAAATTAATTTCATTGCATTTTAGAAATAAATGATATTTTAGGTTGCAAAATCAACGTGAGATCAAGCCAAATTTCTTACATTTTAAAAACTAAGTAATTTAAAAAACAATGCAAAATCAATTTCTGCATTTTAGAAATAAAGATATTTTAGGTTGCAAAATCAACGTAAAATTAAATAACTGAACGTGAATAAGCGATTTTGAATCCAAACAGTTTCCAAGACTGATTTTTATTATAATGATTTTGATTGTTATATCTCATTTTCATTCGTGGTTTCTCCATTCAATAGATCATTTGCTTTATTCAACTCGTGTGCGATGTGTCCACACAAGTATTAAACCCAATATTCAACATATTAATGATATTGTATATATATAACCAACAATAAGAAGTCAGATTACTATATATAGTCACATGATATTACTGTATATAGTCACATTGTAGATCACGAGATCATGAATTTATCTATATATGCTTATTACATAATACTTGATAGACCTGTCGTGAGGGTCTAGTCAAAAACCTAACAAACCTAGATAGCTAGGGTAAGTAGGGTATCATTTCCACGAAGAGCATGTGGTTAGTGTTACAAGTTCCGTCTGATTATTTAACTAGATTATAAACAAACAAATTAAACTATATTACTCTATTGTCTCTTGACTGTTGATTTGATTAGATTAAAAATAAATAAACTAAATGATTGCTTTTAAAATAAAACTAAAAGATGATCACACCCGGGTTTCGGATTTTGGAAAAAATATGCATCTAAGGTTTAACACATTAGAAACTACATAGACATAGATAGTTCATGACCTCTTGCTAAAGCGTGTTAGTAACTAGACTCACGGGTAGTTAAATTAGATGATTCCACGACCAACTTTCATTGTGTTGGTCGGGTCCAAACCAATGCCGGACCTGGTGGTTTCGTTTAAAAACACAAGTTGCAAATAATGTAGTGGATAACCTAGTTATTGATTACTAGTTGATCGCGCTAGTGAATGACAAAAAGATTTCCAAAACAAATATAAGAACCATTAATTAACAAATAAATCATGAACTCATAGATTAAATAAACACTCAAAATCATCCAAACATTCATTAATTCATAGACAAATACAAATGTTCAAATATCAATCAAATGTTAAACTCTATTAAAAACCTTAGTACAAAACATTAATAATAACTAACCCTACACCCGGGGATGATCATGAAGAAACTAGCCTGACATCTCAAAACCTTCACGCGTCGATCGGTTGGTAACAACAGCCTCAAAGGCTGCTGCCTCTTCACCTCTGCGGCTCTGCCGAATAATCCTAAAAGCTGCCGTCATAAACCTTTGATTTAGTTTCATGGGCTTTTGTTTCCTTCAATGCACGTGGGCTTCAACCGATTGCACTTTTATTTTATTCCACATTGCCTTAATGCCCCACATACATAATCAAATGAAACCACATTTTAATATCAAACATTTATTTAAACAAATTAACTGTTTCACGTCAAACATGACAATTTATATTATTTGACATTTCAAATTTACTTTTACCTACATGATGTTTAATTATTCTTATGTTTCATGTTCAGTCAATTTACTCAAGTTTAGCTCATAGTGTCAAATATTAAAACTTTAAATATAAACTAGTTATGACTAATTTATGGCCCAAATATATGTATATACACGTATTTAGTGCTGGCCAATCACCCACTCATCAATACTTACTATGAGCGATTCACTAGAAGTTGATGTACCAGGATGGGTATTAGATGCAGCAGCATCATAATTGGAAATGTGAACACTAATGGGTGTTTGCCTCATGCTTAGCACACGCCACTTATCAATGTATGCCATCGAGTCTTGATCCAAGTTAGGAAGTTGACGTGTTTTAAGGATCTTAAGGATTTGTTTGGATTTACCAAGAAGTTGAGCTGCATTTCGAATGTTGTCTTCTCTTTTCTCAATTGCATGGTGCTGACACTTCATTTTTATGACTTGCGGCATGTTGGTAAAGCAAGCAAAGAATATATCTGCGATCATAGTTGATATCCTTTCAAAAAGTTCATAATTCGACAACTTTTCGTGGTCATTGCAGTGGAGTAATACAGTCCGGCTAATTCTATACATAGAACTTGCAAGTATGAACTTATAAGTTGACTGCTCTACACTCGGTTCTTTGTTGCTTTTAACCCCTATCACAATTTTTACTGCTTCATCGCCCAACCACGTAAGAAACTCCTTTGAAGTTTTTACTTTATGAGTTTTCTTTTCAAGTTTGATTTGTAGCCATGTGTGGTATACATCAATTTCTGTCCACCCTTGTTTTGCTGCTTTTCGTAATTTTATCAAGTTATCGTCAGTGTTGAGACATTCTTCAACTTGTCTTACAATTTGGAGGCCTTCCCTCATGCTAGAAAGTAGCCCCTTGAAATGGTCATTTGTAATGTTAGGAAGTGAAATGGCAATTGCTGTCAATGTTACTACTACAAGGCTCCAACAATAATGAGTTTCTTCTGGATACAAAGATGGGACTTGATCATCATCAAAACTTACCACCCCATTAAACCCGGTAGACTTCCCTAACAACTTCAAAAGGTTACGTGGCTCTTTCTTTTTAGACTCGTCAAGAAGTTGAGTTATAGAATGCAACGTATTTCTTAATATTCTATTTGAAAGTTTTGCATCCTCCTCAATCTGTACAACATACCTTCCATATTCTCCTATTTCTGAGCTCCCATTGCTATTGGATGCCATTGTTATCTTTTTAAACCTTTCCCATAGTGACTTTAAGAAATACCAACAACAAGAAAGTATGAGTAGAAAAGCTCTTGGAACTAAGGATATTGTTTTACATATAATCAGTACCAGAATATGAAGTGTTATACAAAACGTCAAAAAGGTTTTCTTTACTTCATGGAAAATCATTTTACAATGACGACCAGGGATATGTATATGAACATGACTATTTTGCCACTGCTGAAGGGTTTGGATCCAATATTTCTCGACTCTGAACACATTTAACTGGTTTTTACTCCATTTTTTGGAGAGATTGTAATGACCGATAGATGTAATACATCTAAAAACTGGTGCAATACAACCTACTACAATCCCAACTGACTGGATGATAAAGATTAGCTTAACTGACCACTTATACTCTGAAGTAGGCATCGTTATCCTGTCATTTATGCCGATGAAAAAATAAAAAGTTGAGCCCAAAGCAAGGAAAGCACATATGACCCCAAAAGCAGAAGAAACAGGTGAGCAAGCAATTACAAATTGCGGGTTACGAGTTTGTGTCATCATCCAATACTTTTTAACATAACTCATGAGTTCTTTGGATGAAAACATTTTCTCTTGGTGACTTGAAATCATTTGTTGCGATTCCACGTATCGTTGTTCTAATTTTTTTCTAGAAGTTGAAACGGTCAAAGCTACCGAAAATGGCCATAAGAAGGGAAAACACAAAATAAAAAGAATATTTTCCAATGGCTCAAGCCTAAGCACCAGTGTATACAATTGGATCAATACATTAACTAAAATGGTGGTCACAAGGATACCCAAAGCCACGATGTTCAACACAAGTTCTCTTTCATTCATAAGCCCTAAAGAAGGAAGAAAATTAGCTAGCATCGTGACCAAGAAATAAACGCCCGTCATTTTTGCGGTACGGGCTTCATTTTCATTTTTATTCATCTTGGTAGTAAGATCCACTGGAAGCTTCAATGCTATTGCCATAAGCGTGAGGGTGAAAGCGTTTAGAGTGAAAAATTTATTTGGAAACCAGAGCTTCCATTGCCAAAATGAACGAATGACATCGCCTAACATTGCAAGGGTGCATATCAACGATGCTACGGCTATATACAAGCCCACCCATGGCATCGCGTCCTCTGAAGATTGCCAACCCATTATGCTAGACAAGAGAATGTATTGATTGTGTTTAACTTCGTGAACGACGTGAAATGTTTAATTTACAAACATATTTAATTAGACATTTCTAGCTCGAAAGGTAATGGAAATTTCATACTCCAAATTGATATGATGTTCTTCATTTTCTTCTCAAAGGGCCCATCTAATTAATTATCTTGTGCAATGTTTTTGGACGCAATTACGAAGTAGTTTTGAATATGATTGAAAGTGTAGTGAACGCGTTATTTAGCCAAGGTTGACCCAAAGTAAACGCTTGTGTACTTGTTTATTGGAATTTCTTTAAAACATATATATAAATAATATGTGTAATCTTCATAATTTTTATTTTGAAATGGGGTGTTGTATGTTGGGAAAGTTTGTTATGATTCTTTTTTAGTAAGTTTCAGTTTTGGTGTGCTAACGACACTTTTAGTATAAGCTTAACGTTTTACGTCCTACGCTTTTTAAATTTAATAGTTTTAGTCATCCGTGTTAAACCCAATAATGACCCGGT
The DNA here is from genome assembly GCA_030867185.1 of Tagetes erecta. Classification (NCBI taxonomy): domain Eukaryota; kingdom Viridiplantae; phylum Streptophyta; class Magnoliopsida; order Asterales; family Asteraceae; genus Tagetes; species Tagetes erecta. The sequence continues at coordinate 458,816 of CM061489.1, read as the reverse complement.
CAATGATCCAGTCAAATAGTCGGGTTCCCTCTCAACCTTTTGAATATTTTAAATTATTGTATCTTGTAATTTAATTCCATGTTTAATTACCATTATAGCTTGCTTAATGTTAGGGATTGATAGCTTATATTTAGGAATGTAATTGTCTTTTCTTTATGTATATATTCTTCTCATATTCAATGAAAATAATCAATTGAGTTTGATAACTTTATATGGTATCGAGCCACAAATCAATCCTTCTCCCACTGTGATTTTTTTTTCAATCATATTCATCCCTTCTTCCTATTCTAATGGCCACTGAAAGTCTTCAATCTATCTTTAGCATCCCTGCTACAACCTCATCCCTCACAATGATTCAATTTCCCTCATCTCTCAAACTTACCTCCCTCAATTACCTTGGATGGAAGACTCAAGTTGAAGCTATTCTCCAAGGTCTAGATTTATATAAATTCATTGATGGCACCCACCTTGCACCACCCAAAACTACCACCACTGGAACTGGCGCTAACGCTGTCAGTGCACCTAATCCAACATACTCCTCCTGGTTCCGACAAGACCGTCTCCTCTTCGGCGCCCTCGTCGGCAGTTTATCACCACCCATCGTTCCTCTCATCACAAACGCTTCTTCATCATTAGAAGCGTGGAAGATCTTATCTTCCACTTATGCATCGCCATCGAGGGGGCACATTAAGCAGTTGCAACACCGATTGAAGCAATCCATCAAATCACCCGACCAAACAATCACTGATTACATGCAATCAATTAAAGTTTTGGTTGATGAATTGGCTATTCTTGGCAAACCTTTGGACCAAGAAGACATCACTGACATCATACTCTCTGGCCTTGATCAAAAGTTATACAAAGCTGTTATCGAATCTGTACATGCCCGAGACACTCCTATCTCATTCCATGCATTGCACGAGAGGTTGATCAACCAAGAACTTACCTTGGCTCAGTTACAATCACCACCAGTTGCTCTCCACCAACCGGCCACTGCCTTCGCCACTTACACGAGGTCGCCGGCCAAACATGGGCAAAGTCGACAGAAGGGAATTCTTCCAACTCCTACTGGCTCTAAACCTTTTTTAGGAACATGCCAGTGGTGCTCAATTAAAGGCCACACTTTAGCTAATTGTTATCAATTTAAAAAAGCTAATCCGCAGGTATCCGTTCCTGTTTATAATCGTCATGCATCTAAACCGCAGGTACACATGATGGCCACAACCCAAAATGATGCTACAAACTTACCATGGTTGTATGACAGTGGTGCATCTCACCATGTCACCAACGACCTTATTGCTCTCTCCATGCATAATCCATATGACGGTACGGAGGACCTCATCATTGGAGATGGTTCGTCTCTTCCAATCACTCATATTGGCAAAATTATTCTCAACTTTTCTAATGTATCTCTTACCCTTAATAATGTTCTTTGTGTTCCTTCAATTTCTCGTAACATAATCTCTATATCTCGCTTATGCATCGACAATGAAATACTAATCCAATTCTTTTCTTTTCATTTTGTGATGAAGGACCTTCGAACTCAACAACTCCTACTCCACGGAATAGCTAACCGAGGTCTCTATGAACTCCGATCTTCACAACCGCCAAGAGTCTTTCATTTGCAAGCTAATAAAGCGTCCTTTTGGCACCACCGCCTAGGACACCCCCATTTTAAAGTTTTGCAACATTTATCATCTGTCTTTCCTTTTATTTCAAATAAACAAGATCTTTGTAATTCTTGTCACTTAAATAAAAGCCATAAGCTACCATTTCATGTCTCCACTATCACTTCTAATGCACCCTTGCAGCTTCTATACTCGGATGTGTGGTCTTCTCCGGTCACATCTTTTGATGGACTAAAATATTACATAATATTCGTTGATCATTTTTCAAAATACATTTGGATTTATCCATTAAAAAGAAAATCAGATTCTCTAACCACCTTTATACGTTTTCAAAAACTTGTTGAAAACTACTTCAACACAAAAATAAAACAATTATACTCTGATAATGGAGGTGAATATCTCAAACTCTCTTCTCATCTAGCTTCTTGTGGTATATCCCATCTTACATCTCCCCCCCACACACCCGAACACAATGGCTATGCCGAAAGACGACATCGTCACATAGTCGAAACCGGGCTCACACTATTATCCCATGCCAAATTACCAACATCATTTTGGCCATTTGCCTTCACTACCGCTACCTATCTAATCAATCGTCTACCAACAACTACCTTAAATAATGAAACTCCATATGCTCGTCTTTTCAAAAAATATCCTAACTATGACAAACTTCGTTGTTTCGGATGCTTGGCTTATCCTTGGTTACGACCCTACACCAACCATAAACTACAAACTCGCTCCAAAATGTGTGTCTTTGTAGGTTACTCTTCTTCCCAAAGCGCATATCACCTCCTTGACCCATTAACAAACCGTGTCTATACTTCCCGACATGTTCAATTCATTGAACACATATTTCCATATGAATCAATAATCCATTCCAAAACACCCACTCCTCCTAATCCTGACACTTGGGCACCTATATTTATTACTCACATCTCTCCCGATCAACCTTCAACCTCATCACAAACACCTTCTCAAACAACACCTCAACCATCCACATCACAACCCATCATCCATACCATACAAGACCTTCAATCAAATAATTCTCCTGCCCAAATAATTACTCCACCACCTCCACCTATTCATAAAACACGTTCCCATAGAAAACCCAATTCAAAATATAATAATTCTGACTTCTTCTTATATCACACCACCACTAATTCCCCATCTGAACCATCCACCATAACTCAAGCCCTTAAACAACCACAATGGCGTCAAGCCATGCAAACCGAGTTTGACGCTCTCACAAGAAATAAAACTTGGACTCTCGTTCCACCAAATTCTGCACCGAATATTGTTGGGTGTAAATGGGTGTATCGTACAAAATTTAAACCCGATGGTACTCTTGACCGCTTCAAAGCTCGTCTTGTTGCTAAGGGTTTTCTTCAACGACCCGGTCTTGATTATGTCGAAACTTTTAGCCCAGTTATTAAACCCGCTACACTTCGGGTTCTCCTCTCTCTTGCCACATCAAACAATTGGTCTCTTCGTCAATTAGACATAAATAATGCGTTTCTTCAAGCCAACCTTACAGAAACGGTCTATATGACCCAACCTCCCGGTTTTGCCGACCCATCTTTTCCTAATCATGTTTGCAAACTAAACAAAGCAATCTATGGTCTTCGTCAAGCTTCACGAGCTTGGTATGATGAACTAAAATCTTATCTCATTTCAAACTTCTTTAAACCCTCTGTATCTGACACATCTCTCTTCATTAACACATCATCAAGTGCACCTATTTTCCTACTTGTGTATGTCGATGATATAATCATCACAGGACCTAATCCACATATAATAAACTCTTTCATCTCCTCCCTTGCCACTCGATTCTCTCTCAAAGACCTTGGCAACTTATCCTACTTTCTCGGGGTTGAAGTCATTCCTAACAAAAATGGTCTTTTCCTATCTCAAACCAAATATATTCAAGATCTTCTATCAAAAGCTAATATGAGTGATTGTAAACCGACGTCTACTCCAATGTCTTGCTCGGTCACCCTTACCCCATTGGATGGTACACCCATACCCAACCCAACTGATTACCGGGCCATTGTAGGTGGTCTACAGTATTTATCATTGACCCGACCCGATGTGGCATTCACCGTGAACAAGCTTTCACAATACATGCATCGGCCCACAGATAAGCATTGGGTTGCCCTCAAAAGATTATTACGATATCTACATGGAACAATGTATCATGGTATTTACTTCAAAAAGAACTCGCCGCTACATCTACACGCATTTACGGATGCTGATTGGGCTGGGGATCGACCTAGTTATCGAAGTACAACTGGATATATTGTCTACTTAGGTGCAAATCCGGTTTCTTGGAACTCAAAGAGACAACCGACTGTTGCTCGTTCTACAACCGAAGCAGAATTTCGGGCGGTTGCTTCCACTACAACCGAAGTCCAGTGGTTAATATCTCTTCTTTTTGAACTTGGTTACAAGTCTATAACCACTCCAGCAATATATTGTGATAATTTAAGTGCAACTAATTATTCCGCAAATCCAATATTTCACTCCCGAATGAAACACTTGGCATTAGATTTTCACTTTGTAAGGGAGAAAGTACAAGAAGGAAGTCTTCGCGTAACCCACATAGCCGGAGATGATCAACTAGCCGATGTTCTCACAAAGCCTCTTCTAAAACAAAGGTATCGGCTTCTCCTATCCAAGATTGGACTCCTCTCACGCCCGTCCATCTTGCGGGGGCATGTTAAACCCAATAATGACCCGGTCAATGATCCAGTCAAATAGTCGGGTTCCCTCTCAACCTTTTGAATATTTTAAATTATTGTATCTTGTAATTTAATTCCATGTTTAATTACCATTATAGCTTGCTTAATGTTAGGGATTGATAGCTTATATTTAGGAATGTAATTGTCTTTTCTTTATGTATATATTCTTCTCATATTCAATGAAAATAATCAATTGAGTTTGATAACTTTATATCCGTTCTTTGATTGTTCAAATTGTCATTATTTATCTACATGTAGCTCTTACATGAGGGGTAATCATCTTTTCTTCCCTTCTTTTACCATAAAACGATATAAATCTGTCATAAATTCCACCAAAGGTGAAGACGGATGTTAAGGTTTTTCACAAATTCACATCATTGGAAGATAAAAGAAGAGAAGATAAGACGATTTTACTCATGTGGAAGGCATGTGGGGGTAATTAGTAGCGACAATCTGGACGGGCAATGGACGAATATTGTTAAAACTAAAAATCCTTGGAACAAAAACTGTTAAACTTGTACTCATGAATTTAATACACAAAAAAACCAAAGACGAAACTGTATTATTCACCCGAGCATTTAAAAGAAAATCCATGAGCTCTAATACAGCAAAACGGATAAATTTGTGGTATAATAGGCTGGGTTTTACAGGAGGACTAACTTTTTTCAGAGTCGAAACAAGACCCTAGAACACTATAAGTATTGTTAAGCATTTTTGGGCACTATATATGAAAATTTTCTGGACGGGATGGGTTGATGGTTGTATATGCATTCATCACCACTTGGTTACCGGCATAAGACTATCCGGTTGCTACACCAATGTGAGCTAATATCCAATGTCTCTCACATTTGTCTTAGTTGTATTTGTTGTTTAATTAGTACTATTAGAATGTAAGAAATATAAGAGCCAAGTTAATTAGTAGCGTGAGATAGTTAATTCATTAATTAATAATAACTAATTAATTAACATATATATAACAACCAGAGTAATGATACATAAGTAGAACTCTAAAAAATCATCACAAGGATTCAATACAACTTGAAGAATATCTTTGACTCCTTTCTAAAGAAGCGCCACCACTTGTTATGGGTGAGCTATTGGGCGTTTGGCTCTTAAATAGTAGTTGCCATTTATCAATGTATGCCATGCTATCTTCATCAATGATACGAGTTTGACGTGCTTTAAGGATCTTAAGGATATTTTTGGATTTAACTAGAAGTTGAGCTGCATCTCGGATGTTGTCTCCTCTTTTCTCTATTGCATGATGATAACACTTCATTTTTATGACACATGGTAAGTTAGTAAAACACGCTAATAATACATCTGCAATTATTGACAATATCCATTCAAAAAGTTCTTCATCTGACCAATTTGTTTGCTCATTGCATTGCAGCAATATAGTCTGGCTAATTCTATACATCGAACTTGCAATTATAAACTTGTAAGATGAGCGGTCTATACTTGGCTTTTTGCAACTATTATATTGTATCACCATTTTTGCCGCTTCATCACCCAACCATTGAAGAATCTCTTTTGATGTTTTTCCTTTATGAGCTTTCTTTTGAAGATCGATTTGCATCCACGTGTGATATACTTCAACTTCTGTCCACACACGTTTGGATGCTTTTCTTGCCTTTAGCAATTCACCATCTACGTTTAGGCACTCTTCAATGTGTCTTACAACTTGGAGGCCTTCCCTCATGCTAGAAAGTAACCCTTTGAAATGATTATATGAAATGTTAGGTAGGGACAAGGCAGTTGCCGTCAAAGTTACTACTACAAGGCTCCAACAATTGTTAGTTTCTTTTGGATATAAAGGTGGGACTTGATCATTATCAAACTCTATTATTCCACTGAATCCGGTAGATTTTACTAAAAGCTTCATAAGATTTTTTGGTGCTTTATTTTCAGAGTCATCAATGAGTTGACTTATAGAATGAAGCATATTTCTTAATATCCTTTTTGAAAGCTTTGCGTCCTCCTCGATTTGCACAACATAATTTGTGAATTCTTCTAACTTTGAGCTCTCACTTGGTACCGTTTTAAACCTTTCTAGAAACAACTTGATGATATACAAACAACATGAGAGTAATATGAGAATAGATCTCGGAACAAGGCATATTGTTTTACACATTACCAAAACCCCAATATGAAGTGCTATACAAAAGTTCAAATGGGTGTTTTTTATATGGTGAAAAAGTATTTTGCAATGACGGCCTGGAATATACGAATGGCCATAGCTATGTTTCCACTGTTGAAGCATCTGGATCCAATGTTTTTCCACATGAAACACGTTTAAATTGTTCTTGCTCCATTTCTTAGAGAGACTATAATGACCAGTAGATGTTAAACATCTACAAACCGGCGCAATACTACCTACTACAACACCAATTGATTGCACAATATAAATCAACTTGAGTGACCACTTATAATCTGAAGTACCATAAGAATGATATTCTTTGATTCTTTGAAATTCTAGCATAGAAATCGAAGAAAGGTATACACATATGACCCCAAAAGCAGAAGAAATTGGTGAGCAAGCAATTGCAAATTGTGGGTTATGAGTTTCTGTCATCATCCAATATTTTTCAACATAATTTCTAAGTTCCTTGGATGAAAACCTTTTCTCTTCACAACTTGAAACAAATTGTTGTGACTCCTTGTAACGGTGTTCTAGTTTTTTTCTATATGTTGAAATTGTTAAGGCTACTGAAACTAAACACAAAAATGAAAACATGAATATAGGAAGTGTGTCTACAAGGAGAAATAGCACCTTAGTATATAACTGAATCCAAATGTTAACAGCAATGGTGACTATGAGGATACCCAAGGCTACGATGTTCGTTAGAAGCTCTCTCTCATCCATAAGCCCTAAAGAAGGAAGAAAATTGGCTAACATGATGACGAAGAAATTCATACTGCTTATCTTTGCATGTTCCATAATATCTCGAAAGTGATGAAGTGTATCACATGGTTGTAGGGGATCTTTAATGCCCTCACACATGCTACTCGTCAGATCCACCGGTAACTTCATTACAATTGCAATAAGGGTGATGGTAGTAGCGTTGATCGAGAGTGAAAAATTTGTTTGGAAACCAGAGTTTCCATTTCCAAATGGCTTGGACCGCATCAACTGCCATTGCAAAGATGCATATGGAAGATGCTACGCTAACATACAAGCCAACCCATGGCATGGCATCCTCTGGTGATTTCAAAACCATATTGCTACACAAGTGGTAGATAAACGTAAATTATGCTTAATTTTGTATAGCAAGAGCCAATATGCTTAATTATTTACGTGCATACACTTATTACTTATATATATATACGTACATATATATATATATTAATTATTACCAAAACTTACAAAGATATTAATTTGTTTACAAGTTCTTGGAAGGTTCTTGGAATATGATAGCTATTATTATTATTATTATTTAATTTTCAATTTCAATTTCAATTGATCGATCATCCGGTTGAATTAATGTTTCTTTAAGAGATACTTGTCAAGCTAGTGCCGGCCGGCCATCCTCGATCACATAATTAATTTACAAAAGTGTAAGAAAGCTAATTAGTACGTTAATGCATACATTGTTTAGTTATGTAAAGCTTAATTAGTTGTGATGTAGGTTTAGAGTGCAATGAATTAAAGATTATATATAAAAAAGGTGATTTAGTATTATTTTTATTTATTTAAATAGAAAATACCCGGTTTGTATCTTTCCATACCCAAGTGAGTAGGGGTGCAAGGAGCTGAGTCTAAGCTTTTTTAGACTCGAGCTCTACTTATTTTGACTTTAGAGAGCTAGAGCTTGAGCTTTCCTCATTTAGAATTTTGTTTCAAAAGTTCGATCAATCTCAGCTCGAGCTTGTTTATTATTAATTTCACTAGTTTATTTATTTGTCTTAATATTTTTTTTATTTATTTTGTACATTTTATGCATGTATAACCAGCCTGGCGTGGGTAGAGACGGCATGATTGACCGTTTATGGCATCATCTTAATGGAGACGTCATATTTTAAAGACAATCTATATTATACATGTAGTCGAGACTAATTTCTCTGCGTGCATGAGTGCTTCAATTCGGAGGTTTTAGAGAAGAAAAATAGTTGACCGTAATTTTTTCCCGTAGCTTGCACCATCGGCTCTGCAACTTGGTAAGTGGTAATTAGATCCAAAGAAGATGAAGATGACCTGCTATTTTTTAAGGAATTGAGCCCTATTTAACTAAAACGTAACAATTTCTATAATTTGAAATGAAGTGTCAAAAGTTTCAAAGTATAAATATGTGTCTTTGCGGTAAATTGAAACAGTAACAAGTGACAATTGAAAAATATATTATCTTATTTTTTAATTCATGTAACTATCAACCTTTTCACGATATTTCTTCTAGTAAGTATCATCCCCACAATACATTTTAGTCGATCATTGTCTCTACAAGGGCCTTTGTATCTAAAAAGAATTAAAAGCTTCACTTTGTATTTAAAGGAATGATTTTCATCGGTTGTTTCATCGGTTTCGGTTCCGGTTTTTTTTTTTCACCTCTAATTCTAGCTAGTAACTTGTTATGGGTGTGGCTCAAAACCCGATTTATGGACCTCTATGTCTACGATAATAATGGGCTTGTGTAATTCCAATTTCCAACCCAAAGTTATGTCTTGAAAGGAAACCCGGCCAAGTCGCAGGCTGTAAGGGCTTTAGGTATATTTAAACGATAATCAGACGTTTTATGTGCATGCTAATTGCTAGCTAGGATGAGTTGTTTTGTTTATTATAAACGTTTACGGACAATTCTGGGAATAATAGCAACACATGCGCGCGCGCATCGATGCTTGAGGTTACTGGTGCTTGCAGAAATTAAACCCACCAATATTTATTTATCTATTTATAGAATATAAATTATTACACGAATAATATTCGTACTTTATTTATTTATTTATTTATTTATTTATTAATAAAATGCATTAATAACTATTTTAGGCCAGCCTATGGATCAGCGATGTCTAGGATCAAGCATACACTAGTACTACGAACATCTTGTGAATTTTCTAATTTCATGATAAAAAAAATGTTTTTTTTGTATCCAAAGTTATCTACAACTTTTTAATTAAAATAGAGTCGTACATCCTAATATCCTATTAGAATCACCATAGGCTATCTACAAACATATATTGGGGTGGGAATTTTTATTCTTTTAGAAAAAAAAACTATGCTGTTTAGTTATTGTCACGTCTTCAGTTATGACTATTATTATAGTAGATATTTTTTTTAATCTAAACCAAAAAAAAAATAGTTATAATCAAAGAAACTGGTACTGGCCGGCTTATATATATATTAATGTACAATTTTCGAACAAATAAGCCGTTCAATATTTCTGTTTGAATAAGAGACATTAATTAGTTTATTAAGATCCTTAACAAAACTAGATTAATGATTGATTTGATTACTTACAATTCTAGAAATTAATATATAGCCAATATTATTATTAATAACTTAATGAAATAACTTATGAAACTCATACGGTAATTAAATTCTACATACTCGATCTATATATATATATTCTAACGTACGTTCTCAGTAAATTTTCCACCATTTCACCATCTTCTTTGCCTCTTCCTTTACACTATCCTTGGAACAAGGAAATATATGCAACTTTAATAGTATATTTGTTTTATCTTGATATGCTGAGTGAAAATTTTTCACACATCTTCTATATGTCACATATAGAGCTATGTATGACGTATAGAAGATGTGTCACCCTAATTAAAAATCACATATAAGGCTATATGTCACATTTAAATGTGACATATGTGAAATAAAAATGTATGAGATTGTTTGGTCTGACACCACTCTTATATGTCACGTATAGACCTATACGTAAATCTAGGTGTTACTTCCATGTGCTAAACTATTTGTAAATAAAACCACATATATATAGGGGTGTTTAAAAAGCCTGTAGCTCGCTCGAGGTTTGCTAGTAAAAAGCTCGGAAAAAACTCGGCTCGGGAAAAGCTCGTATCTAAACGAGCCGAGCTGGCTCGACTCGACATCTGAATGAGCCGAGCCTGAGCCATGATAGGTTCGGCTCGTGGCTCGCTCGGGGCTCGGCTCGTTGGCTCAGCTCATGGCTCGACTCGTGGCTTGATATAATATACATATATATAGATAGAAGATAGATAGATATATTTATATTATCATTTATTTAAATATAGATGATTACTCATTACTTCATTTTTATAAATAATTCAATACTAAAAATTAAACAAAATAAAAGACTTGTTGCCCTAATCCTTTTACGTTTTCAACAATTTAATATTTCAGTTACTCCATCCTTCATAATTATCGCCTCATCTAATCTTTTACATTAAGTTTCAACTTTCAAAGTTCAAAACGTAATTTCTTTTTCATTCACATAAGTCACGCATTCGAGCAAGAGCCTTTGCCTTTCTTCGCTATGTAAATAGAGGGCCGGAGGAAGAAGTGCCAGAACCTCAACAAAACTCTTTTTAATCAACTACTTTTGTAGCAGATAATGATTATTTCTTTTGTAATTTTTAATCTAATGAATGTTCTAATTATGTGTAAGAAAAAAAATCAAGTTGGCTCGATGAGCCATGAGCCGAGCCTGAGCCCAAAATTCAAGCTCGTTAAAAAAAACGAGCCGGCTCGAGCCGAGCTCGATATCTTTGAGCCGGAGCCTGAGCCCAACCTAGCTCGGCTCGAGACGGCTCGTTTGCACCCCTATATATATAAGCATTTTATACAATCATTACAAACAAACATAACCATCACAAACACATCAATACCATCATAAATACTACATAGATTAATACAACGAGGTTCTACGTATAAAACAAAAAGTACAACCAAATGTCACACTTCTATATGTCGCACATAGCCATATATGTGACATACAGGGAAGGATCTTCACAACAAAGAACATTTTGTCGACATACATGGTTTTTAGTATATGTCACGGTTAGCCTTATATATGACATAATGTGTTGCTGAGTATATGTCACATATAAGGCTATATGTGACCTCTAAATGTGACACCCCTTCTATATGTCACTTATTATGTGACATATAGCTAGGGAGGCTGTATCATAAAAATACAGAGTATTGAAAGAAGGGGCATGGGGTATAAACAAACACATAATTTCTGAATTACCTAAATATTAATATGACGTAAGAAATCAACAATAAAAAGAAAACCCATTAACCATAGAGTTAATTGTGTGGTTTGACAGGTTTCAAGTATGGTCTCTAACTTCCAAATATTACTTCTATTGTCCAAATAGTTTGACACTTACGAGTTAATATATTATTAAATGTATTTACATTTAAGGTATTAATTTTCAACTTTTTGATTTTGAGGTATATTGATCATTTTATACTTATTTAACCGAGAAACCTAATAGAAGTTAGTGTAAAGAGACATCGAGATTACGTTTTTAAATATGTTGGACCAGAGGGGTAGTTTATTGAATTGAAGTTAGGGATCATACCTAAAACATCGACAAATCACATGGATTATTCGTGCAATTAACTCTTAACTATATAATCGATCAATTTACTTCTATGTTATGAAATGTTGAAATAGTTTTATGTAAAGTCTTTTAACACAAGTGATTTACTATAATTAAAAGCATACTATGAGTTTTGCTTAAGTTTTGAAACAAAATAGTTAGGAAAAAGTAAACAAGAAATTGCGTGTCTATATAAGATCAATGAATGAAAGCTTTTGGTGAATTTGGTAAGAAAATGTGGTGTTTTTTTTATCACTTAACAATATTAAACAATAAACTTTGTGTTATTCACTAATCCAACTAGAGTACATGTCAAGTTGGCGTTTTAAATTATATTATTAAATGCCATCTTACATATTTCTTTTATTAGTAATATATAACGAACTTAATAGTAACTAAAATGAGCTAGCAATTAACTTAATTAGTGAAATGCATGATATGATATATATATAGATACTATTACTTACTGTTTGGATTAAAGTCATGAATCGATCCTATTGGTCTTTGAGGTTGATGGAGCAAGCCAGCAAGGCACATGATCACATGAATTTCTCTCTCTCTTTAATTTACTTTAATTATATTTACCAGAATTAAATTAAAGTTGTGCACATGCTCACGTGAGTAACTTTATGATAAAAGGATAATTCAATATAAAATATCTGACCTTATTAAAATAATCACATTTATCATATACAAATAATATCATATATATATATTATTGCAAGGATGATATTCTGGATTTCTCTGCATATATATATATATATATATATATTTTACTGGTAGAATTAGATCTATATATTTAATTTTCTTAAATACTATTTCAGGTATCTTAAAATGTACGTCATATATGCATCATAAATTATCTTTAATAGTCACATAAACTTCTCATATAATTAATTTACTTGAAAGTAAGCATTGACATTATTTATGAAATAACTGAAGTATACGTACATATCACATTATAAACAATATATGGATTAAAATTAGTATTTTTTGCTTTTGTAAACTCTTTAGGAGTTTAAGTTGTGACGAAGCTTAAATAAATATATAGAAATATATATTATGATGCATGTTTTATGTTTCCTTGTTCATATACACATCTAATCTAACTATATATATAAGTACTACTAACAAATGAATATTGTCACGAACAGACAATAATTTTCGTCATAAATATCAATAGAAATGATATATATTCTCCTTTTATTTTGTGTCCTATTTAATTAATGTTATAACATATATATAGCAATATATATGTGTTATTATTGCCCCGTACACTACGATATATGTATTATAAATTAAAACAGAGAATATATATAACACGATCGAATTGAAAAACCAATTAATTAAACTGCAAAATATTGATTCAAGAATTAGCCAAACTTAATTTGGCTGATGAAAACTCACTTGACATTACAACCATGCATCTAAAGTTCATAAGCTAGATCTTAACCCTATGAAATTTTGGTTTGAAAATTTCAAACACAATGACTAGATTAATTTTCAAAAACTAGAAAGAATTGATATTAAAAATTCCTTGCTCGATCTCGATCAGTTGAAGCACAATGTTATATCAAGTTAGTTATATTAGTTGTCGAAAATCCGGACCAATATGTTGATGGATTAAGTAGTCATCCCCTTTGGGTACATCAAACATCATATTTTGATGATGATGGAAGAATGCAGGTTGCGGGTGTGCACTTTGCATCTCCTTTTGCCTCCTTAGCTCTAGTACTTTGCGATGCGAATTTGAGTGTTTTGTAAGAACAAATGTGGGGCTCGAAGCAGGTCTGTACTCAGGGACTAACCGGCCAGACTTGTAGCGAACCCCACAAGCATTACAGAGCGTTTTTGGACCTAATGGTCCAGTACGCCATTGAGGAGTTTTATCAGTAGCGCAATGGAGGCATTTTCTTCCTTCTCCATTGTGAGATTCACCGTCATAAACCTCTTTTTTCTTGGTAGGAGGTTTCTTCCCGATTGAGGTGGATGTAATGTCAGACTCCTCCGACTCCTCCGAGGAAATAGCGGTGGTTGGGGCGGCATAGGGTTGAGGGATAGCAGCAACGAGGCGGGAACTCCAATCACATGGTGGGGCACGAGAACGCTTAGTGCGAGCCTTTCCTTGGACCATCATATCATTGTTAAATTTTGGAGTCATGTTATGATGAAATTTGTATGCATCTCCTCCAGTTTGAGGTTTGACTCCGGATATTAATTGAAGCTTTTCCATGTCTTCACTTGAAAATGAATCCTCCACAAAATTTGATAGCCACTCTAGCTCAGCCATATCATCATACTAAATATATATATATATATAAACAACGTACATTATCGATCAGTTTATAAAACTAACCAAAACTTTATAAACTAGCTAATTTCACAACCTTAATTATTTCTCTAAAAACTAAGCAACGTACAACTTGGTTTTTAAATTAACAATCTTCAAAGTAAAAAAGTAATTAATTAGCTAGCTAGGTTTATAATAAATACATCCTTAGTGATAAAGTGAAATACTAATAGTAAAGCAATGTATTTTTTAACTAAATGGTTGGGTGTTTAAATTATACGCAATGCAAGCTTGGTAATTATAAAAGTAGTGTGGCGTAGAGAGTGTTTGTTGTTAAAAAAACTAATTCAAAACTAAAAAGTAATAAAAAAGATAATAATTAGTCGAGAAGTTATAAAAACTTGATTTTAAATGTGAATGGAATGAAGAAAGAAAGAAATTAATAGATAGCTATAAATGTGCATTAGATAGTTGTATGGTACAAATGTCCCACGGATAGTTTGGTTGGTAAATAATGTAGTATCCAATCAATCAATCAATCAATAATAAAAAGTGATTGTAGTACTAACGTTTAAAATCATGCAATGTACGTGTATATTGAACATTAATTTGTTAAAAAATGTATGAAACATGCATATATATATGTGTGTGTATATAGATAATTAGGTACGTACCGGGACAGAAAGGTCATTCGAGAAGTGTGTGGTGTCTTGGGGAGGTAGGTCGGAGTTGCAAGTGTGGAGGGGGGCGGTAGTGGTGGTGGAGGAGTCGGTGGAATGAGCGAGCTGGAGATCATGATCGGGAGGGAGAGTGTCGTCGGTGGGGAAATTGAGAAGGTCATCGATGATGAAATGGTCGAGGTGGGTGGATGCAGGTCGTTGTTCCATTGTACGAATGATGAAATTATTAATTAAGTGAAATGTTTGTTGATGGAGGGAGGGAGCGTACGTACGTAGATAAAGGCAGGGTGTGTTAGTGAAGAGAGAGAAATTAAAGTAATTGAAGAGAGCTAGAGTTGTGGAGTGAAGAGAGGTAAGGGTGAGGCCAGAGACCAGAGTTTGCGTTTGAAGGGGGATATATGCACCCACACACCTAAAAATATGCACTCTTTTTTTCACAACCTCATCATTCCTTTTCTTTCTTTCTTTCTTTCTTTTTTTAATTATTTAATTATAAACAATACTTTTATAACTATATATTATAATAATACATACCAAACTAGCTCTCGCATGTCTTGTTGTCTTTTCATCAGTCTCGAACTAAAGACTGCTATCAGGAGAAAATTCCTTATGTAAAAGAATTTATGGTCCAATCTAAAATCTTTATTTTGTCGTAGATGAGATTTAAACTAAAGACTTTCACATTTTAACCAAGTCTTTGATATCTTATCTTAACCACATGAGATGAGATTATTGGCATTTTGCATAGATATAAACAAATAATATTTGATATGTTTTCTTACTTCATTTTAAGTATAAAAAATTTGTGAAAGAGTTAACATGGTAAATAAGTGTCATGTGTAATACAGGTAATACAAAAGATAAAAATGTATTATGTGGTTATTACGTCCAGATCCACTTCATTTAGTTTCAGATTTAAGGACCTTTTATTTATTTATTTTTTAATAAAAACAATTAACTCTTAAATTTTTTATTTTAAAATAAATACATCAAAACATAAACCATATAAAATTTAATTACTAATTTAAGTTTTTAAGACATACCATTTAATCACCAAACCGGGTGTCCTAGGAAACATTTAGTTAGCTATTAAATAAAAATTGAAACAACAATATTACACATATGATAAATGATTTATATGATCAACTTCAAGTTTTCTTTTAACAACTTTTAAGGGGAGTAATTAAATAACTATGAAGTGATCGATCGAAAATAAAAGATAATAATTTATAAATCCTTTAACCATATATAGTTCCTGGTTAGAATTATATTATATATATTAATTAATAATTAATGTATATATGTAAAATAACTACACTAGCTTTTTTTTGACGGCAAATAAATATATTAGATAAAGGGGACTAACAAGTAGCTAAGAACCCCGAAAAGTACAAGGAAAACAAAAAATACAACAACAATGAGACATGGGAAAGAATTAGCCCGGATTAAAAGGAAAATTTGGGATGGCAATATAAGTTCCCCTCTGAATTCTAGATTTTAGCCATAAATATCCCACCATAATAACTTCACAGATAACCTTGTTTACCGAGAGCCGGACATGATCAAAGATGATTTCATGTCTGGTTAATAACTGGTTATTGGTGGTGTATTAGTGCCACGTTGG
Source organism: Tagetes erecta (assembly GCA_030867185.1). NCBI lineage: Eukaryota > Viridiplantae > Streptophyta > Magnoliopsida > Asterales > Asteraceae > Tagetes > Tagetes erecta. The sequence goes on along the minus strand of CM061489.1, from coordinate 442,326 downwards.
ATTATCTGGTTAGTATTGATGAGATCGAGCATATATATATATATATATATATATATATATATAGTGGGGCCAAAGTAAGATGAATGGAACGATCCCTAGGAACGAGATAGATCGAATTATTCTTGTAGTGCTCACCTCCTCATTGGTAATTCAGTAATTGTCCTTTGCAATTTGCATTTACTGCATGCATGCATGTCTCCAACAATATTATTAATTACAATGTTTTAAAACCGGACCGAACAATAAACCGGACGTTTTACTGGTTCACTGGTCTGACCGGTCGAACCGGTCAGACCGGACTTTTCAAAATGTACAACATTATAATTAATAAATTATAAAAATATATAAAACATATAAAGTTCAGGTGTATACCATAGAATAAATATGTTTATTTTTATGTTATTAAAATATAATACTTTATTTATGAGAAAGGAGATCTGGAAGATAACATTAAGATTTACACTATCTTATTTTTTACTTTACAAATTAATTTTTCATTTACCAAGAAACCCACTCTTCTATGTTGAAGACTTGAAGCAAATCGAACCGTCATTCTTCATCTTCTTCTTTCATCTTCTTCTTTGTACAAACAAATTGAAAACATAACTCAACTATGTTGAAGACTTGAAGCAAATCGAAGAAGCAACACCGGATAACCTTCCCTACGAACCAAATCGGGGCTGTTGAAGCAAAATGAAGAAGCAAATCAGCCAATTTCAGAGTTTATCTTTTCCGGCGGAGTGTTTTTTATGTCAAACCCGGTCGGACCTCTGATCTGGTCAGCCGGTTGAACCGGAACTTTACGTCAACCGGACGGTTATTTGCCAACCCGTTTATGTATGTCTAGCCGGACCGCTCTGTCTCCCGATTCCCGGTCCGACCGGTTCAACCGGCCGGTCCGGTCCGGGTTTAAAAACATTGATTAATTAAACAACTATATATATATAAACATCAAAAGCTGGTTAATATATACTACGTGGTTAATAAATTTGTGGTTAATATAAATAAATGTTTCCAAACTAGTATTTTTAAGGTTAAATAATTTATTTCACAACTACAAGGTTGAAAGTTAAATTTTGCTGAGTGCATGTGCTATAATAAATTTATTTTAAAAAAACTAGAAATTGTTAAACAAAATAAGTTTTAATTTTTTTTACTAAGTTAGAGAAATAAGATATATATAAAATAAAGTTCAATTATTTTCATAAATGTTTGCATAGCTCTGCATAAATCTCATCCATATAAGTTTAGCTAAAAACTAATTTCATTTCTAAAAATATATATCTTACATCTCATTTCACATTTTTATCTCTATATATTTATTCGAATCGTATTTTTTTAATGAAGAATCAAACAGAAAAAAGTATAGAAGACCGTTTTCAATACACGATCTATGTTGTTCGTTTGATCAACAAGTGATACTTAAGAAGCTAGTGAGAGCTAGCTAGGGCGAGAGACATCATAAGCCAATGAATTGATCGAGAGGTTAGAAAATTTTTTTTATGCGTATCTCAATGATAATATATTTAGAGTTAGAGTACTAGCTAGGTTAAAAGTTTTAACCCGGCCGTTATAAAGTAATGTATGATGTGTGTAGGGTAACGGTAGCATAGCCATAGCCATGCTGTTGAAAAAATTGTTTGGGTTGTCTGACGTCACATCTTGTAGGGTCTAGCTAGCCAAGCGTTGGGATGAAGTCACAATGTTGAATTCTTTGACCAACACCATGCATCAACTCGAGCATCCAAACAAAACAAATACATGGTACGTACGTTATGTTCTTTTCTTGTCTTTGTGTGACATTACTTTATAAATGGACATTTGATGATGACACCAGAGGGTGGTTACGTTATACTTGTGTTTAAGCTCTAGTTTGTATATATCGAGGAGAAAAAATTAAAAAGAAAAAAAGTTTGATTAGTGAGTAAATTATAAGTTACATATGGTATTGTTATTAGAAATATTTTTCCAGTATAACTATAAATATATTAGAAAGATTTTCTCTTGTAAGAAGCTATAAAAGAACATACATATATATTTATATATATTTTTTACTTTTGATGTGAATTAAAATGTACCCATCTAATATTTAAAGCGACAATATAACGAAACCTAATTGTTTTTCTTTGTATTAGATGAAATTTCTCAAACAAATTTTTGGAATACTAGTAAAGTATATAATAACATTTGTTGCATTGAAGTAAAAAGACTTCTAGCTTGTTATAAAAAAGTATAAAAAATATTTTTTAACTACTTATAAAGTGGTTCAAATGAACTCCGATTGACTGAATTCTCTCTTGTGGCATTAAAGCCGACACATCGAACTCTATGATTTTAGCCTTCACAATTTAGCTTTTGGATTTTTAAGCTTTTAAGTTTTATAATTTTTGTGTTTTCCGTTCGTTGTGTACGTTTTTTCTTACTCCTCAATGTGTCTTGATCTCTCTTTATTGTGTCTTCATGTACTCTTTTGTTGTTATCCGATTAGGGTACAAACTTATATCAATCAACTTAAGCATCTTAATTACGCAACACCTGGAATGATACTGTATTAAAATTGTAAGTATTTAATCTTCACTCATAATTTATCGATATTAATTTATTTGTTATATAATATAATTTTGTTAAACACTTGAGTTAAAGTCCGGCCAAACAGGTAGCACGTGAGTCCCATCGGGTGAGGGGGATCGAGTGTTTAATTGTCAGCAAACCATGTGATGTGAGGATGTTCAGAAGCCAATACGCGGTGGCTCATTCAACGTGGCATTCTACTATTGGTTATTAACAATTTAACAAATCAAAACTAAAATTGAATGCTTTGTCATTCAACTGTTATTATTAATTTTGTTAAGTTTTTTCTTTTTCTTGAACGTGAGAGCACATGCCTTGCTTCCGTCACGTGATTTGGGGTGGGATGCACGTGCCTAACTCACGTGGAAGTTGGTGAAGTAAGCCTTTGTTATAGGTTATAAGACACATGAATGTAGTAAGTTTAAAGTTTGAACACTTTATAAATCGTTTTGAAATTTTTTTTTTTCAAATGTTCATGGTACGTAGCCATTAGTGTCATTGTTGATGTTTGATCAAATTTGTTAATTCATAGTTAGCATTAATTAGGAAGTTATTTATGCCAATATATATAGCATTTGGCAACAATATATTATTTGTGGCTGTTCCGGTCCATATAAACCATTTTGGTGATCTTCTATTCAATTTAAAGACGTTAAAAGTATCTAGTTTACATGTCGATCTATGTATATATAGAACATGTAAAAGATAGAGTAATTTTATTATTTTTATCAATTTTAATTATAGTCTAAAGCTAATAATAAAAGCTAGTGTTACAATAGTAATTTAATTAGGGTCTCAAATAAGCAATTTCGTAGGTTGTATAGCTAGGTGCATTAGAATTTTAATTTTTTTGACTTAAGATTCCTTTGACTAATTTCTTATAGAACGACTGATTAATTTAATTCACTTTTTAGATATATAGGCAAAAATAAAATACATTTGTCCGTCATAAAACATTAATAATTAATTATTTTGTGGAGTATGTCGTAATTTGTCAAGAAAAAAAATTAAGCATCCGGCCAACTTGTATATGGATTTATCTATTGACTTTTGTGATCTTTTCATTGACAACACTTACACTTTGATATAGCTACCAAGCAGCAACTCTTTAATATATAAACAATTTAAGTATTATACCTAGCTACTCGTGATAGACAAAGTTTCTTTTATTTTATTAATAAATTCATGAGACATGTTAATACTCTGCTGATAATGAGACTGGGCGGGTTAATGGTAGCATGTGTTGCACATCTGATCTTTAAGTAGTTATACCAGCTAGTAAACTAGTGAAAACATGATTCAACCGTGAGATCTCTCTGCTATATATGCATCACCCATATGATCTTTAAGCATATATGTCAGCTACCAGGGGAAATTTTCTATTGTATTTGAGTGTCCTTAATGCATGACCACTCATGGTGTTAGAATGTTAGAGAATTAAGCATATATATGAGTCACTTTAAGGTTTGTTGGACGTACGGATACAATTGCCTTTTATGGCCAGTTAGTTCCTGTTTTTAAGTAGAGTGATTCTAGTTTTCGCTCCAATCTAAAATAAGTGTTCATAAGGGAAAAGATATATAAAACATTTATGAATGTATATTTAATAAATATATGGCTTACACGCAATAACATTTTGGAACGCCGCTTGAATATTTAGACCTTTTGCAACCTTAGGCTTTCTGAAGTGAGTCATTTGCATCATCCGGTTAGTTTGACTCTCGATTGACCGTTATTTTTAAAGGTAAAACACACTTTTTACATAAAAAAGAAACAAACTAATAATTTTTTAGATCTAAAAAATATTTACTTTTGAGCGAAATGTATTAGAAATCATCCCATAGACGATAAAAACAGAATCATAACAACTCAATATTAGGCAACCATCGACGTCAATGGCGTATCCACTCCCTTAAATATTTTTTAGATCTCATAAGTTATGTTTCTTTTCCAGGTAAATAGTCTAATTTACCTTTAAAAACAATGGTCATCTAACAATCAAACAAACCATATGATGCAAATGCATGACTCACTTTAGAAAGTTTAGGGTTGCAAAAGATCTAAATATTCAAACGGGATTGTAAAATATTATTGAATGTAAACCACGTGGGTGTATTTATAATAGGTAAACCAAAAATGAGTGTCAGCTAAAAAACGGTTACCGGCAATTTGAGAAATGAAAATTCACAAATTTATTGTTATTTACCAAGCCCACATATAGCCCAAAATTAACAGGCTTTCGGAAAACAAACTGGACTGGGCTTTATTAAAGCATTATTTACATTTGCTCAATTGCTCCATTCCCAAATCCGAGATGCATGGCCTGACATACTATAGAGGTGTAAAATCGGGTTTTGGGCTCAACTCAAACCGGGTTTTAGACCAACCGGTTTTGGTCAGCAAAATTCAAACCGGGTTTTTAACCAAACCAGTTCGGGTCAGGTTGGGTTTCAAAGGGATAAAAAAATCGGTTTTTTGAACCCGGGTTGGGACCGGGCTGGATAACAAAACCAGTAAAAAAGGTGATTTTACATCAGACTTGACCGGGTGAGGTTCAAAAAAAACCTTGGTACAAACCGGGTTCTAAATAGTATATTAAATCCGGTCTCAAACCGCCGGGTTTTTAAAAACCCAAACCCCAGTTCTATAATACCGGGTTGAAACTGGTTCTACGTGATGGGCATTTTCTGATGCACAGAAAATTAGAATGTTTAAATGGTTGTTTCTTTCAAATATTAAGAAAACTATATTAGTACCCGTATAGTAGATGCGGCTTAATTTTATAAGTTTTAACTTAATTTGGGTGTCAATAATTTTATCTCTAATTAAATCAGTTTGGATATTAAAAAATATTTTTATAGCAAAAAAAATATACTAAAATAAAGAAGATGGTTATAATTAACAAAGTCTTAAAATATAGAACACTCGAACACCATTATACCAATAGTTTACTCTCTATATTTTATATAGTATTTGATCATCTCTTTACGTGTTACTTATCATGTTTTATGATTTTCACTCGACAGATTTCTGAATCATAATATCACTATCGGATTAAATTATTCTCTATGTATGTTTACAAAATTGATTATTGGATATGACTTAAACTACAAAATGATAAAAATATCAATTTTCAGTACGATATTCATGTATGTCTAGAACATAACAAGAACATTGAAGTAACTTAATATGTATCAAACCATCAGACCAAAAAAAGAAGCTCTGACTTATGGTATCAGCCAGTTAATTTGTCTTCCATAACCTCTGCCCTTCCATCGTACCCCCTCTATTCATCTTCCTTCCTATCACTTATCTCCCTTCCTCTTCTCCGTCTCTCTATCTTCACATAGACTTGCAAACTTTCCCATGGCCACTTCATCAAATGATGCTTCTACTATTGTCTTCACAGCCTCTGGTCGGGGTCGATCTCGTACCTCAGGAAACCTTGATACTCGTGATAATTACAATAATTACTGTGGAAGACGTCCACCGCATTGTCAATTATGTCGAACTCGGGGTCATTATGCCAGTTCATGTCCTAACCTGCCGTCATATGTAGCCGCTGCCACCCCCTATGATAAGTCTTCGGCTCAAGTGTTTCATGCCCAGGGTCACGTCTCTACCATGTCTAACTGGTATGTGGATTCGGGAGCGTCGGATCATATGACCAACTCGTCTGATTCAATCTCCAACCTCAAGACACCCAAAAGTAACCAATCAGTTCTTTTTGGTGATGGTAAATATCTTCCAGTTCATCACACAGGTGATACAAACCTATTAGGTTGCATTAAATTATCAAATGTTTTGGTTGTCCCTAAACTCACAAAAAATCTACTATCTGTGAGTAAGCTTACAGAAGAAAATGATCTGGATATACTGTTCTCACACCCGTATTTTTATATCCAAGATCGTCGGAACAAACATGTTCTAGCCCAGGGATGCCGGGAAGACGGACTATACGTCTTACACACCGGTCATGAAGCGTTGGTTGCAACTTCCGCATGTCCCAAAGCGTCATATGAAACTTGGCACTCACGCTTGGGTCATACTTCATTTGATGTTATTGATATGCTTCAAAAGCTTGGACACTTACGGTTAACTTCCGTTTTGCCTAAACCTGAACTGTGTTCTCCTTGTCAATTAGCCAAGGCTAAACGTTTACCGTTCGCAAATAACACTAAACGTGCTTTACACCCTCTTGATTTAATTCACTGTGATTTATGGGGACCGGCACCGGTCAAATCTGTTGACAACTTTGCGTATTATGCTGTGTTTATTGATGATCATTCACGGTTCTCTTGGTTATACCCGTTAAAAGCCAAATCCGACTTTTATAATGCTTTGTCCGTCTTTATGACCTTTGTACAAACCCAGTTCTCAAGAAAGATTAAAGTTTTCCAAAGTGATGGAGGTACGGAGTTTGTGAATACTCGTGTACGAACATTATTTGAACAAAATGGAACTTTACACCGACTATCTTGTCCATACACCCCACAACAAAATGCTCGGGCAGAACGAAAACACCGACATATTGTTGAAACAGGCTTAGCAATGCTTTTTCATGCCCAACTTCCACCATCATATTGGGTAGATGCATTTTCTTCGGCTATTTACATTATTAACCGCGTACCCACTCATGTATTAAATGGCAAGTCCCCTTTCACAATTTTGTACAATCACATACCTGATTACAACTCTTTTCGTGCATTTGGTTGTCGTGTGTTCCCGTTGTTACGGGAGTACTCGAAACATAAACTCGCCCCGCGAAGTATACCGTGCATTTTTATTGGTTACAGCTCGAAGTACAAAGGTTATCGGTGTTTAGACCCATCTACATCTCGGGTCTATATCACCCGCCACGCACGATTTGATGAAATTGTCTTTCCCTTCAAAGGTATGCACACTGAAAAACCTATTGACACTCTTACTATTACAACCTTTCTAGACAAAGCCTATAATATTATTCCCACACAACCCATTCAAGACACCACCCACACACCCACACCTGCTCCAATTTCCACGTCCAAACCATGTATCTTTTGTGTGGATCCCCCATGTAATTCAACCACTCATGATACACCTGAGCCTCAAATTCATCCTACACTCAACAATTCCTGTCCACCATCCTCGCCCATTAATACCACCGTCAAACCACCAACAAATCCCAACTCCATAGCTACTGATCCTCCAGCCATTTCGTCCCCATCTACTCCATATCACATACCGGATCCACCACCTCCACCACCACCTCCCATTTCAACTCATCCTATGTTAACCCGTGCTAAAGCAGGCATTTTCAAACCCCGCCACCGCGCCGATTTATCTCACACCATCACTTCACCTCTTCATTGTGCCCTTTTTGCAAATACAGTGCCTAAGTCACATACGGCTGCTATAAAAGACCCAAATTGGGTTGCTGCTATGACTCGAGAACTTGATGCTCTTCATAAAAATAACACGTGGTGTTTAGTTCCTCGTCCAACTAATCATAATATCGTTGGTTCCAAATGGCTCTATCGAACCAAATTTCACCCTGACGGTTCTCTCAATTGCCATAAGGCGCGTCTTGTGGCTCAAGGGTTTAGTCAGATTCCTGGCTTAGACTATTCGTACACGTTCAGCCCGGTTGTTAAAGCTGCAACAGTTCGTACGGTACTTACATTGGCAGTAATAAATCAGTGGAAACTACATCAATTGGATGTGAATAATGCATTTCTACATGGTAAACTCAATGAATGTATTTATATGGAGCAACCACCCGGCTTTGTTAGTCCACATTTTCCTGATCATGTTTGCAAGTTAAATAAAGCATTATATGGGCTTAAACAAGCACCTAGAGCATGGTTCCATCGTCTGAGCAACTTTTTAATCAATTATGGTTTCACATGCAGTCGGGCGGACACGTCTCTCTTCGTCTTTAAAAGAGACTCGTGTATTATGTACCTCTTAGTGTATGTGGATGATTTAATTATAACAGGAAATCAACCGAACACCATCAGAGCCTTTATTACCCAACTTAATCAAGAGTTTGCTACTAAAGACCTTGGTGAGCTAAATTACTTTCTTGGGCTTGAAGTCACGCACACCATTGATGGTCTCTTTTTAAATCAATCCAAGTACACTAAAGACATTCTTATGAGGGCTAAGATGTTTGATGCTAAACCAACTCCAACACCACTAAGTGCCGATGTTTCTTTTGTCTCTACAGGCAAACCGTATCCAGACCCGACACATTATCGATCGATAGTTGGAGCGCTCCAATACCTGACAATCACTCGTCCGGACATCTCGTACGCTGTAAATCAAGTCAGTCAATTCTTGCACGCTCCAACTATTTCCCACTATCAAGAAGTCAAGCGAATTCTTCGATATCTTAAAGGAACCTTGTCGTTTGGTTTACATTTCAGAAAACCGTCTCACACTTCGCTTCTTGGTTACTCCGATGCCGACTGGGCCCGGTGTTTAGAAACACGAAGGTCTACTTATGGTTACTCAATCTTTTTGGGAGGTAATCTTATCTCTTGGAGTGCTAAGAAACAACCAACAGTATCTCGGTCAAGCTGTGAATCTGAATATCGAGCTATGGCAAATACAGCTGCAGAGATTGTTTGGATCACCCATCTACTTCAAGAGCTACATGCTCTACCCCCAGATCGTCCAACTATCCTTTGCGACAATCGTAGTGCTTTGTTTCTTACACAGAATCCCGTCTCCCACAAACGAGCAAAGCACATTGATCTAGATTATCACTTTATTCGTGAGCTTGTTACTTCAGGGAAACTACACACGAAGTTCATACCGACCAAGCTTCAGGTGGCTGACATTTTCACTAAAAGTCTTCCTCGTTCACAGTTTGAATTTTTTCGAAAACTGCTTCATCTCGGACCACCACCATCTCGCTTGAGGGGGGATATTACAAAACCAACTTTGTAGTACTCAATTACTTATGGGTCATTTTTGTATATTGTCTGTATTGGTTTCCTTTATTGTAAATTCATTTATTATATATAATGATCTCCTCACATTTGAGGGGTATTGAGAATCATATCAAATAGGTATCATGCCATAAAATATAGAACAATCAATCAAATCAAATCAAATCCCTTATAGTCCATAATAATGCCACCACTTGCTGCGATATCATTCCTTGAAGACCCATCTTTAACATGTATGTAGATCTGCAACATACACCATGAAATGTTACAACTCTTAACGAAGGGCATCACTTGACAATTATAACTACCGACAATTAATTGATAGATATATAAGAAAGAAAATTTAGTCGCAGCATGCATCATCGGTAGCTAGTAACTTATTTACTATTGATGCTTGCTTCTAAGCATCAACTTAATTACTAGCCACAAAATGTAGATACGTACCATTGATACTTGAGTTGCTACTGAAGATCTCAGTCACTGTCAAATTAAGACGCCTTTTTGGATATTCCTCAATTTCCCGGTTATTCATCAAACATGCATATATAAGAAGAATATGATTAATCATTCGTTTTCGGAAGAAATCGGAGAATTTACTAGGAATCCTAGCTGCAAGATCTGTACGTTTGTTCTTTTTCTTTCATTGATGCTAGAACTTCATTTGAGTTCAAATTCTACTGGTCTGTTAGAGATTAGAAATTGTTAATGAAAAACAAGTTACGATCAAAATATATAGAAATGATTAATCTGTTTAAGATAATGATAACATCTTAGTTACTAATGCCAATTAGTAGCTAGTAACTTAATTACCATCACACTATACACTAGCTTCCCCGATCCCCACCATGTGGTGTTGTCCGTACGTTCTAACCCATGCCAAACGGTCTAGGCTAGGGCAATTCGTCCCTTAGAACCTTAGAGGTTTCTTAACATAGAGAAATCTTAATATATATGTATTCAATAAATCCTAATTGTTATTAGTGTTTATTTCAATTTCACATTTGGTATTAACAACTATTAAGCAAATCTGTCTGATTATACACATACTCTAGCTAGTTAAAAAGCCTAAAAGGCTAAAATGACAGTCACAACATTAAAATCATCACCGATCAATAAAATAATTTTAAAATATAAGAAATAGTCTTGAATCCGTCACTATCAACAGTTACTAATAGATAGATAGATAGATATCGTTAAGTTAGAGCTTGGCACTTTCTTCATGAATTGCAGTAGTGTACGACGTAATTTCCAGGAACCAATGACTTTTTTATTCATAAATTAATAATATAGTTTGGTTTGTGTTTAAATGAATGACAATTATAATATATATAAAAAAATAATATAAAGGATCTTAAGGAAACCATTATTCGTCGTCATCATATACATGTTTTGATAGAATAAAAATTATGACAATTAATTAATGTTTTTGAACTTTAATTTCCAGAAGCTAGGAGACCGATCTGGCTGACAATGTTTGGAAGATTCGATTCCTAAAGATGAGGATAAACAAATAAATATAAATCGATCGATCAGCTGACATGAGTGGCAAAAACAATGATGAATATATGTTGATTAATTTGAAGTCGTGAGTCCTTTTTTATCTTAAAAGCTTCAAAAATGTCAATTATTGGTTCTTGGAGACCATGCAAAAGAAAACCTCTTTTCCTTCTTCAATCGCCTTCAAAAACCTACTTTCAATTCACATTCTAATAACATCATATCCATCATGTCAAAAATATCCTTATATAATAAAAGTAAACGATCGAACACCACTCATGCCCGGCCTATATATATATATATATATAAGACCATGTGTAGTGGACAAAGCCCCTTAAGGAGCTTTGTGTGCCACTTGAAAGCCACCTCATCAAAGGCTTTTTACCTAAAAATGGTGTAATGGAAAAAGCCCCTCTCAATCATTATATAATTATTATATTTAAAGAACTTGACCAATGAAAATGTGGGTAGATATTGATCTTTGAAATTTCCGGGCGTTTTGTAGGCAACGCCCCAACCCATTTTTTGACCCATAGCGTGTTGGTTTCAGGCCCGAAATCACAAACTGTAGCAGTAGATTATATGTATTTTGTATGTAAATGTGAAGGACAATTGAAAGCAAATATGCAGAAGAAAAGTTATAAAGATGACTAAATATATTCAATAAACAAATGAGGCTATAAATAGCCTACACAAACACAACGTGGGAATGAGAAAATAATAATAAAATACTCAATTCAATCCTAAAAAACCGGTAGAGAGGATGACTCATTCTTTACCCAATGTGCACCACTCCTCAATGACTCAAGTCACTCAACGTACACTTCCTTTAAATCCGGTCAAAGCTCTACCAAGTCCTATTATTCAACTAGTGGAACAACCATACTACTAAATAATCCAAACCAGCCCATACTAATAAAAACCGAACCGTAAACCCGCAAACAAACCCGATTAAATCCAACATAGCGCCCCTATGTAATGGGAAGGGGGCGCTTTCGGGCGCTATAGGAGGACAAAAACGCCCACTACACATGGTCTAAACTTTACTTTACTTTGATTTTTTTTTGTGTTTAGGAAGTCGTGAATCAAATTGTTATATTAATTAATTCCATTTCTTTTGTTTTTTAGCATGCTTGATATATATTTCTTGTTTTTTATATTCGGATAACACCATTGAAATACAATATACTAGCTAGGGTAGATATCAAATGAAACTTTTAAAGAGAAATAATAAAATTAAAATTTTCTAAATATAAATAATTAAACATTCTATCTTTTGTATATGTTGACTTTTTTTTCAAACTGCACCGTTAGATCAAGAATTTTTTCATTTTGTATTCGAGTAAAAACAACGTTATAAAACATATATGTAGTATTATGATACAATATGTTGTTAAATTTTATAGTACTGCACGCATATATGCAGTATCGTATACTACATATATTTAGTATCATATATACCAGCATGATGCGCGTAGTATATGCAATACTGATTATATTCTAGTTTAAAATAATAATAATAATAATAATAATGTATGTAATAATTATGGACGTTTAAATGAAGCAAGGGTAGAGTTCTCAACGTAAATTGAATTATCTCTTGAAGTCTCCTCATACTAGCTATGTTGCACGTATATACAAGATTATGATTTAAAGCATATAAATGATGTAAATATAAAATTAAATGTGGGATTGACGCCTAAGCAAATCGACAATGATAAAAATTTAACTTTATATTAGTACCGTAAGTACGTAGATATGCATACAAGTATAACAATTAAAATTTTATAGCAAACAATAAATGAGTTGAGTTTGAGGTTGTGAAAGTACTCAAAATTGAGACAAACTTAGAGTTTTAGACATAGAGCTTAAAACGAACCAAAGTACGAAACTTAAACTCTCATTGTTTTCTATTAAACAAAGTCAGTTTGAGACAGAAAACTTGAACTCAGTTTACATGCATCTTGTGCCAAAAATTTAAAAGCTGTCATGTAAACGAGGATATGGAAAAGTTATCTAGCTTAATGTTCAACACCCGGCCTTGAGTTCAAACTAAAACATTCTTTTATGGGTTTGAAACTATTACGGTAAAAACTGTAGGATCTATTTGCCAACGAGTTTAAACATTTCATCATGAATGGCAATAAGTTTAGATAGTATAACCTCAATCCTCACCTAATTTCTTGTGTTGTATTCATTGAGGTGATCATCTTTCTCTTCTCAAACCATAACTTATAACCAAGTGTACACTTAGTGATAATTGGGTACGTTTGTTAATTCGTTTGTTTGTTTATGTGTGTATGTATGTATGTATGTATGTAAATTTATGTATACAAGATGTTAGCTTTCAACTCATATATCCATATATCTTAAACAATTAATTATTTTTTCCAAGCTAGTGAAACCAAGCAAACTTTAGGAGGTTGGTTGTCCATTGTCAGATATGATAAAAGTTACAAGCTCTTTGACCTCTTTAGTTTTCAACGGATAAAAGTAATTTTTCTACACTTTATGCATTCTAAGTAAAGCAACTCGTCTAGCATACGGATCTTTTGATAATCAAATTTATTCTTTTGATCATGGAAATAAAGCTTAATTAATTGATCGAATATATATGTTATATATATGCAGTTAGTCTTTTGGTCTAATGGTATAAATGAGGATGATGGTGACTTGAGATCTTTTCATGTTCAAATCTCACTTGAATGGAATTTCCTTCTTGATGGTGCTATTGAGTGAATCAAACATGGAGCGTCAAATGGTTAACATCTCATCATACGAATGCTCACTCGGATATTAGGTGTAGATTCAAATGCCATTAAAAAAAATTAAATACGTTATATGTTGTATTGACCTATTAATTACAAGATTAACATTCTAAATAGATGGTTTTCTTTAAACAACAACTAGCTAGACTTTTCCTAGAAGATTTTTTCTTAAAGAAGATTAAAACTCACAGTCTCTTAATTATATAATAACTAAAAAATGAAATATAGAAAATAGTTAATATTGCTTAACTGAAAAATATTTGACTTAAAAAAGTTGTGGGTAAACGGGAAACCCGACTCTACGAACCCTCATGTGACCAAATGATGGAATTTGGTCCGACAACTAAGACAAGCCGACTATGACATTTAACTTGTAACATGATCCGACTCGTTACTGGCTATTACTTATTGATTTGTAATTGTTGTACTTATCGCTTTGTGATTGCTGATAATCTGATACAGCTTAAGTTATGCACTTCCTAAGTTGAATACCTCTTTTATTTTACGTCAGGTTAGCTATTAGTCTGAATATGATTTAGCTAGTTTAAGTTTTAACTCTATATATAGTAATATAATACAATATCATAATCAAGTATAGGGGCGGAGGTATATAGTCTCCAGGGGTAGCTCGGGCTACCCCTCAACTTTTCGCGCCAAAGGAAAAAAATTTTTCGGTTTTATGTTTTGGCTACCTCTGAAAATTTAGAAGGATACCCCTGAATCCATTACATTATCTAGCCCAAACTATATTTAAAATGTTTGTTAGTCCAAGTCCAAGCCACAAAGCCCAAGTTATGTTAAAAAAAATTAGAAGAATACCCCTTATATGAACGTTCGAAAAAAAAAATTTAGGATACCCCTGAATTTTCGGGCTGGCTCCGCCACTGATAAGTATATATGATAATGAGGTTATTTGTAATCTCCATGTATTAGTTATAAAAATATGAGACACAATATATAGGTATCATGATCTAAGATATAAACTTTAAGATAGGATGTTGATTTGTTAAGAAATCAAATATGCACAACTCACTTGCTTTTATTTAAAGTAATAGTAAAAAGATATTGATATATAGTTATTGTTAATCAAATAAAGATGTTTGGATGCTTTTCATGAGATGTGATGATGAAATGAAATAATGATGACAAAGCAGATTATACCAACCCACTTAAAACACGAACTACACTTTTGAAACCCGTTGTTTAACAAATGAAAGGAGCCAGCTTCCGATTTGATGTGCGAATTTTTGAAAAGGCATATATAGCTAGCTAGGTTGAAAGTACATGTCTCCTTTAAAGAAAAAGCATTTGAGTTTTTAATTAATCTATTAACCATGTATATATATATATATATATATTTTCTTATTCAAGACTTCAAACATGCATGCACTTATCCTCTTTATCAAAAAGAAACCCGTTGGTGATCGAGTAGCTAATTAAAATTAGAGTAAACTACAAAAAACGTCCTTTATGTTTCAGGGTACCTGCAAGTTGGGTCCTTTAGCGAAAATATATATAAATAACATCCTTATTTTCATGGTTTACACCAATTTGATCCTTTACACTAACTGAAGTTAAGTTTTTCAGTTAAATGAAAGATATTTTTTGTCTTTTTACCTTAGGGGCTAAAGTGAATTTTTTAATTAATTACCCAAACCTATCCATCCCTTTCTTTACCCGGTTACATATACCGGAAATATTTCCGGCCACATTCTGGTAGTCTTCGACGAGCACACAATCCACCGATTAAAATTGTAGTGTCAGCTTTGTAGTGTCAACATACTACTAGGCTCATTTTTCCTATTAACCAGCCCACGGTTCCAGAAACCAATACTTACTCATTCATTTCAACACACATTTCAACACTGAGAAACAAATCTCCGGTGCGATCGGCGCGACGGAAACTGTGTCTCCAACGAATTCACTCATTCATTTCGTCCACATCTTCAACACACAACCTCAATCTCAAAGGTACTATTTACACTTTTACTCTCTTCATTTTCGTTTTTAGTGAATGTTTTTGAGGTGTTTAGTTGAACACGAACAGATTGATGAAGCTGAAATGCTGAATCAATGTTGTTGAAATAGCATAACGATTGTTTGTTGTATTAAGATTGTTAAAGTCGATGTGCATTTGAAAAGATTTGTTTTGTTTTTCGCTGTTTGTAGCATTGATTATTCCGCATCACGCATGTTTGTTTATTGTTGTTTTGTGAATTGTTATCACTGTTGTTGAGTCACTGTCATTGTTATGAACGCATGAAGAAATTTTTAGTTTCTGTGTCATAGTTCAACTTCAGTTTCTATCACGAACCTTTGGAGGAACGGACCAAAATAGCGGGGTTTGGGTTTGAAAATTGCAGGGATAAGGATTACGTCGGTTTAATCAAGTTAAAAATGGTTGATTTTGGTGGATTGTCTGCTCGCCGGAGACTGCCGTAATGTGGCCGGAAATAGTGTTGGGAATACTTGAACCGGGTAAAGAAAGGGATGGGTAGCTTTGAGTAATTAGTTAAAAATTTCATTTGAGCCCCTAAGGTAAAAAGACAAAAATGTCCTTTATTTAACTGAAAAACTTAACTTCAGTTAGTGTAAAGGACCAAATTGGTATAAAACCATGAAAATAAGGACGTTATTTGTAGATATTTTCACTAAAGGACCCAACTTGCAGGTACCCTAAAACATAAAGGACGTTTTTTGTAGTTTACTCTTAAAATTATAAAGTATATGCTCTAGTTAGATTATTAGATTAATACACCGAAAAAAACTCGAATACAATATATAATAACTAGATTAGCATTAAGATATTGAATAGTTGTCTCAACGATAACGAAAAAATATTGTGACTGAAAAGCTCAAGGTTTGAATGTTGCTATATATATAAGCAGTTTTTAAAGACATGACAATGACACTAGTCCCAGCGGGCTACAACGCGACTTCTTGTCGGAGCAAAAGTGATTTTAATTGGCATGGTTAAGTTAAATATTTTTGCCCTATTTTTTATATATGGAAACAGTTGGTTGGCGACTTTTGACTTTAGTCAACTTGGCCCGTAAGAAGGGTTGTGGCGAACCTCTTCAGCGTTCATAGTGATGAGTGAGGGAAGAGCAATCATGATGGAAAATCTATTGGTTTTAGAAGTGGAGTTTCAATATCGGTCCTTGGTGATTATTTTTCTAATAATTTGAAATGTTAGTTAAAAAAAACCATATGATTGTTTAAATAAAAGGAAAACCCATTCCAAAAGTTCTAGAGGCCTCAAGGGATGTTTGGTAACTTCTGAATGTGTAAATGTTGAACCAATAAGAGGTCAGAACCATTAAGTGTTTAACCAGTAAGAGAACTAAACCATTAAGAGCTAATATATTGGTTAACTATTTAAAAATAAATGTCTAACAAATTCAGATAGTTAAGCTGAATGGTTAAAAAAATTCTGTTTGGTTGGACAAAAATTCTGAATGAGATTTCTAAAATTTTTGTTTCATTTATTTTGTCATACATTGGAGTGTAGACAAAAACATTGTTAGTTTATATATGAAATCATTCATGACATGTTAAGTTCTTTTGTTATGTTTTACTTTAACATATACTCGCGCGCAGGGGGTGCAAATTTGGCTCGAATATCTTGCCACATTGTGACGCCCGCGTGACCTGCAGACACGAATGCAGCTATGAAAACCCGTGTGATGACAGTTTTTACTTTTTTTTTTGTTTATATATGTTATATTTACAGGAATCCACGTAGGTATTCCAGGGCAATTAACAAACCTAGTGTTGCACATTAATATCAATAATCACATCTCAATTATCGAACGCTAATGCCAACAAACAACACATATCCCTATCAGCTTAAACTAAATAATTAGAAGTGTGTATTGTCTAAAGTTAAACAACTAAATTAAGTTAAACAAACATTGTCAACAACCATACCAAAGTTTACAATCGTCGCAACCACATATAAATCAAAAGTTAACATACCAACGTAAAGCCAAAGTTTATGAGTTAGATTACTCACCTTCATCTTCATCTTCATCGTTTTGTTGGAGCATCATTGTCATTATCATTAAAACACACACCCTTATCATTTCTTGACCAAAACATATATATATATATATATATATATATATATATATATGTATATATATATATATATATATATAGAGAGAGAGAGAGAGAGCTATAAGGTGTATGGTTAGCATCACCCTTTAATAAACTATATAAATAACATATTATTTAATCTCCCGATACTAATAAAGCACTAGATTTTTACCACGTACGTGTTATTTTCTCAAGTATGAAGCATCATTGTCATTTCATTTTGTCATATTTGTCACTCCGACATTATTTATTACAATTAAATTAAAAATCTTGATTATTGATTGAATCAATTTTACACAACTATTTATTAAAATCCATTTCATTTAATATCATAAATTTTGAATTTAAAGTTCAACTACGACTTTTATTACTTATTTTAAACTACCTTAAAATTTTATACGTTGTACAATCGAAATTGACTGATTTAGCAAAGAATTCCTACAATTTCGTCATAATAATAGTAAACTTAAATTTTGTTACGTTTCAGTAAATTTAAATTTATTTAAATTCGAAAAACTATAAATTTATATACCTCAAACTTTTTGAATAAACAAAGTTTTGATTTTTATCTCTAAATATATAATTATAGTATATTGAGCAACGTTTGATTTATGTCTCAAATACCTCAAATTTTAATGTTCGAAAGTTTAACACTAAGTAATTTCATAAAAAAAGTACATGATTATTTAAATATATTTTTATTTAACATGTGTGTTATACGTACGAGTATCTAACCTAGTCTTGTATATATTCTAAACTTGAATGTCGGTGACACTGTCACGTGGCATCACCTTATCCGCCAACCCATTTTTTTTAATTTTTACATATTTACGATTTAGACCCCTTGACTTTGACTTATTATCATTTTGAGACATGATGACTTAACCAATTTACAGCTTTGACCCATTACTTTACTTTGGCATATTTTTTTAATTTGCTCACCGACTTTGACCCGATTATCATTTTGACCATTAAGTTTAGATATTTATCTGCCTTTTAATATCTGACTTTCACCCTAACGTACGAGAAAGGCATGAAATTTTTTTTTATTAACAATTTTTACGAAGTCAAATACGACAGACTTGGTCACACGACCTAACCGCCATATTGCGACACGCTCCATAGTCTAGTTGATAACTATTAGCTACAATGTTTAATCGAATATATTATTCTTAATTATAACAACAAATAATATATCTAAGTTTTTATATAGTCAAATACTTCACAAGTTGATATGAAAGACCCGATCGCACAACTTGACCGCCGTATCATGCAACACACTCTAGAATCTAGTTGATAACTATTAGCTACATGCAATGTTTAATCGAATTTTTCATATAAAAAATAATAATAAATCTAATTTTTATAGTCAAATACTTGACAAGCTAGCTGATATAATATTGCACTTTCTGATATTATTTCAACCAAATATATGACATTCCTTCATCATATCCACATTCATATATATAATTACACTCATCATTGGAGTATGAAGACAACATCCAAAGAAAAAAAACATTCACCACTACCACTCAAACAGAAACCTCATACTAATTAATATAGAAAAACAAGAAAAATGAAAAGAAAATACCATGCATAATTAAGCTGGATTATTATTAAAAACATAAAGTACCTGACCTCGTGATAGACTCTAATCTTTTGACTACATCCTTTGCAAATGGTCGTGCAGCCATATGATGAGCAGTGCACTGTAACGCAAGATACATGATCTCCACAACCTGATTAGGTGCATCTACCTTAAGTAACGGATCCACCCATGCCTCCAGGTGGCAATCTGAGTAGCAATATCGTGCCCATTCGACTACATTTTCATGCAAACCAATCTCAGCATCAACAGCTGTTTTTCCAGTAAGTAGCTCGATAAGGATGAGCCCAAATCCATATATGTCGCTGCTTTCCGTTATCTCTTTGCTCTCTTTTGTCTCTGCATGCATGCGCGCAATATATAATTAAGGCATATATATATAGCTTTATTAACTCAAATTGATCGGGGAGAAATTAATATATCGATCACATGCATAAACCTGCTCATTGGCTCCTTAACTGGCCGGCCAGTTGTTGAAATATGCAATTTAATTGTGGATCGAAATACAAACATAGTTAATTGGGAACCGACTTTAATTAACAACACGTACTATTTAATTGTGTCACATGAATTAATTTTATAAGCTACCAACACGCGCGATGACACAACTTATTAATCAAGTAAACTATTACTATTGTCTTATAAAACATTATTTACCACTCTCATATATTATTTAAATAAATTCTTGGATTTCCTTGTTGAATTATTATTGACATTTATATTTGAGTTCTTAATGTCGTATTGTAGCTTCTTAATAAGAAAATGTGAATTTTAACTATTATATTTTAACTATTAGTGTGAAAAAACTCAAAAACATTAATCATTTCCTAATGTACAAAAAAATAAGATATTTTCATTTTAAATTGTTTACTAAATTAACATCTTATTATTATTATTGTTTTTGCCATAAACAAGTAAAATTCATGGAATAATGTTGGAAGTTTTTTTTTTTTTTGAAAGGGAGAGGAGGGATTAAAAACGATCTAGCTCTCTTTTCTTTTGTATCTATGATTGTGTACAGTTGTAAAAGCAAAAAGGAAACTAATTCATGATGTTTTGATGGGGCTTTGTCTACCTTGTTTAATTCATGTATGCATGGGTTACTGCCAAAGCTTTAATATATATATATATATATATATATATATATATATATAATAGAAACCATTTGTAAAAAGTACCTTTAACATTTTTTAACTTAAATAACAAAATAGATTTTTTTTTTCTATGTATCCAACTTTAATAATTTTAACCACGATTTAAATAGTTAGACTATATAAAACTACTACCTAGCTAGCTTAATTGGATAATCTTATTAATAAAAAATAATTTCGTCACTTTCTCTTTGTCAGCAAATATATATATTAACACATATTATATACAGTGACAATATTATTAAGAAACAAACTGATCGGTATAAATAATTTCTTAAGGTCTTTTGTCGCTAAATGAAGGTCTTTTATTGTGAACCTTGTTGCAAATTTAATTGTTACAAATTTCCAGACACATAATCTTGTCTAGAAAGATTTCTAGTAGTTTAGAAGTACTGATTCTTTTGATAATTTCATATCTAAGTGTCTAATTTCCTAAAGTACGTTACTGATGGAGTGTAATTAATTAAATACTTAATTCATCAAGGGTAGATTAATTGAAAGTTAATTACCTGGTGCAGCATAGGCTGAAGAAACCAAACACTTTGTGGTGTCAAGAAAATTTATCCCCAACTTCACACACACATCTTCTTTCCCATGAACCTGCACCATAACATTTTCCGGTGAAACATTACCAACAACATTAATCACCCCTGATGGACAACACCCATGCAAATAACCTAAAGCTTTTGCAATTCCAATCGCCACTTTTCCCCTTCTTTCCCAACTCAATTCTCCCATAACTTCACTCAACTTCTTCCCCACAACATGTTCATGAACCAAAATCAATCTCCCTTTTTCCGACTTGCAAATCGCAACCACTTTCGCTATGTTTGGATGCCGAATCTTGCATGAATTCTTGACTTCAAATACACAATCTTTATTGAGATTCATCTCATTGACTTCTTTGACAAAATACTGCATGTTTTTGGTTGCTATAACATACTTGTGTTCTTTTAATGATTCTAGAATTTCTTTGATTGAAATGGTTTTTGAAGCTTTCTTGTTGGAAAACACCAATTCCCATTCTACATCATCGCCGGAATTGGATTCGATTCTTGTTTTCACCTCATGAACACCTTCATTTCTTCTTTTCACATACAAGAAAACAACAACTAACATAATAGTAAATGTCACAACACCCAAACCTATTCCGGAAAACCACCAATTTAGGCTTTTAATCCCCTTGCATGGTGGCAAATGAGCCATGGAGGCACCACCACATAGGTTGTTTCCGCTTAGCTCTGAAGAATTGATAGCGGTAAACACTCCGATTGATGGTAATTCGCCGTGCAAATAGTTGTGTGATATGTTGACTTCAACAAGTGAGTCCATATTTCCTAGGGTTTTTGGTACTTCACCAGTAAGTTGATTCATTGACAAATCAAGACTTCCAAGAACCGGTAGTTTTGCAAGGGTTTTAGGGATTCCACCGGTGAGATAGTTGTTGCTAAAGTTGATGCTCACTAGCTTCTTGCACGAAGATAATTCGTTTGGTATGATTCCGGAGAGCCGATTCTGGCTTAGTTTCAATTCCATCAACTCCTGGAAGCTTCCAAAGCTTCCAGGAATTAAACCGGAAAATTCATTTTCTGATAAGTCCAAATTTTCAAGCTTGTTGCTACCAAAAGATTCGGGCAAGTTGCCGGAAAATCGGTTTCTTGACAAACTTAACATTTGCAGCTTTGGCATTTTCCATATCCGATTGTTGATCTCTCCGGAGAGATTGTTTCCGGAGAGATCAAGATAGTAAACAAAGGGTAGTTGAGTGAAATCCGGTGACAAGTCACCGGATATTTTATTGTTTTGTAAACGAACCCTTTGTAAGCTTTTACAACTAGTCAAACTTTTAGGGATTTCCCCTTCAATAGAATTTGAAAACAAGATGAGCTTTTGGAGGTGACCAGAATTACAAAGGCTTTTAGGGATGCTTCCAATGAGATTGTTGGTTGAAAGATCTAGTATTGTAAGATTGTTATACTTTCCAAGATCTTTCGGGATCTCACCGGAGAACTTGTTAGACCATAATTGAAGCACTTGAAGCTGATGCAAAGATGTTAAAGATTTTGGGATTTTGCCATAAAATTGATTGGAAAACAAGTGCAACACTTTTAAATCCCTAAGCTGAGAAACAAGTTCCGGGATCTCACCGGACAAAAGATTATCACTAACATCAAGAGATTTTAACCTCTTGAGGTTAAAGATTGTATTCGGAATTGGACCGGTGAGTTTGTTGAAGTACAAGAAAAGGTAGTTAAGTTGGGTGAGATTGCCAAGTGAAGGTGGGATTTCACCGGTGAGATTGTTGAAAGCAAGATTGAGGTGATTCAACAAGGTTAGCTCACCGATTTCGAACGGAATTTGACCGGACAAATTGTTGTAACCTAAGTAGATGAAGTTCAAGTTTTTCATAAACCCTAATTCAGATGGTACTTCACCTACCAATTGGTTTGATGCCAAAGTTAACTCTTTTAACTTTGTTAGATTTGTTAAAGACTTTGGAATCTTTCCAACCAAGGCATTTCCACCAAGATCAAGATATTGTAGATTGGAGAAGAATCCAATTTCATCCGGAATAGCATTTGAAAGAAAGTTATTTGACAAATCTAGCATCTCAAGCTTTGGAATTGAACCTTTAGGAATCGAACCGGTTAGATTGTTGTTGCTTAAGTTGAGATGTATGAGTGAAGAACATGAGAATATGCTATCCGGGATCTTCCCGGATAACTGGTTGTTGGAAAGATCAATTCTTTCCACATGCAGGATCAGGAACAGTGATTCCGAGATCTTGCCAGATAAATTCTTACCAGAAAGATTGATTTGGGTGACATGAGTGGAGTTGGAATCACATGAAACACCGTTCCAGTTGCATAAAGATGAAGAGTTGTTGTTCCAGTTGGAGAGGAATGAGAAAGGATCAAGAATGGAAGCTTTAGTGGATAAAAGTAAGTCATGTTCATTGTAATATCCAAATCCATGACTCAATGAGATGAATAAAAACAAGAACATGAAGAATATTATTAATTTTTGTGGATTTGTAACTGATCTTGTCTTCATTGTAAAATATTGGAAGGATCGGAGCTGAATGATCAGAAATAGTGCAAGTGTCGAATAGTTGTAAAAGAAATATGGGAGGGAGTCCACCACCAGAATTAGCTAGCTAGGCACAGTTTGATCAATCACTTTCGATCTGTCATAATATATAATGAAAAACCAGCATGTTAATTAATTAATTGAACTATATATATATATATCGTTGGATCCAGTGCTTAATTCATGTAGTTTAATATTCGATTATATTAAAACGTACTAGTTAAGTGATCAAAGGCACGTACACAAACCTCAATGATTGTGAAGCATGCTTTAATTTTTTAGTTTCAAGTTGTAAAACCAGAAACATTCTTAAAAAAACATGACAATAACCTAACTAATTATAATTTTAGAAAATTTGCCAGGTAATTAACTAATAATTAGTCGTTTCTAGCTACAACATAATTATTTTAATTAAATCTGATACAATTAAGTTACACATAAAATTATCTTCATTTTTAATTAGATGAATCATGAATATATATAGGCCGGCCGGATGCATATAGTCGATCACCAATTATTAATATTAGAAAAATATAAAAATAATTGTGATATTAAAATGTAATGATCAAAGCAATCAATAAATAACTTTTCATACATGCATACATATAAGATGCACACGTACGTACTCATAATTAACAATTAATTTGTTTAGCTTTTTCATTCTGCCTAGCTATAGTACTATAACGTGAATCATAAGGAGAATTAGTCACTTGTACTAGATCTTAAGTCAATGGAAGTACTACGTACTCATGTCACATGAGTACATAAACTAGATTGGAACTATTTTTGACTCTATATATAGATCCAAAATAATTCCTAAATATTATAAATGCAATATCAGTGATATCCTTTCTATATATGAACTACTAAGATAATTTGGTAACCAAATTACATGTAGCATATATATATAGCTAGCGGTATATATATATATATTAACCAAAACAATAAGCAAATATATAGTTAGATGTTATAATCTAGCTAGCTAGGACAAAAGTAATTAACGTAGCAGTTTTTTTTTTAACAGCGTGATTTTATTAATTAAAAACACCCTTGTAAGAAGCTAGGAAGCAGCAAACAAGATCAATTACATATTGTTCTTAAAATACATAGCAATTTAAGTAGTACGTAAAACGTACGCACATAGATAAGGACATAAACAAACACAAAAGGTAGTATACATAAATTATGTGAACGAATTTAAACGTACCAAAATATAGTGACTAGAGACTTTGAAGATGAAGATCCACGATTATGATCAAGAATGCAAAGAATGTTAAGAGAGGTAGGGGGGATGATCATAAGATTTGAGGGTTAGGGTAATTGAAGGGTGAAGTTTAGTGTGTGAGTGTGTGTATATATATATATATATATAGATGGAGAGAGTGAGGAGCAACAATTAGTAAAGGAGTCAAAGTATAATTACGAAAGTGGACATTTGGACTTAATTTGTGTTTGAACAACACATGCAAAGGAGTTGAAGGCAAAAAGCAAAAGGAAGGAAGGATGTGGGGGAAAGTTTAAAGATTTTTGTCGGACCAAAATGCTCTTTTGACTGAATTAATTTGGAAAGTGAGAAAGGTTGTAAAGTATTTCTTTCCCCGGCCCTTTAATTTCTTTTTTGTTTTGGCTAGATTATTGAATTATCAGACTTATAATCATCATGGTTATTAATGCATGATATATCGATGTCTCAACGGAAACGTACTCTTTGCCAATAATGTGATTGTAGAGTTAATTCAATGCCTAGTTCACATGTGATCATGATTGACACTTAACGCCGTTAAGTTTTTTTTCAAATTCAAGACCGATGTTTGAAGCTTTTTGATCGAAAGGATATACAAGTAGATTGATGGAAAATTTACCTCGAAATGACACTCCAAACAATGTAATGGCGCTTCAATCGGGTGTTTAACCTAATAGTGCTTCAATTGGATGTAAAAATTTTATCGTTGAGAGAGCCGTTTCAAGCAAACTTTCACATCAATCGACTCGTATTATCCTTCCGATCAATAGGCTTAAAACATCGGTCTTGAATTCGAAAAAAAACTTAAAGGCGTTAAAAAAATTTAACGACGAACCGTTGGTTGCCAAAGTGATAAAAGTTGGAACCATTGACCAATAAAAACCAATATACCGTAGAACCTCTATAAATTAATAATGTTGCGGCCAATAAAAATTAATGCATCGACTTTCAAATTTACATGTCCGTTCACTTGACATGTTCGAATAAAACATAAACAATGACCTTCAAATTCTCATATACATGCACACATTAATAAACTTGTGAAATTGAGTGTCTTTGGAACCGGTCACTTGGAAAGAAGCATTGCAAGCGGCAACAACTCTTCACAACTTTTTGTTGCAATACGAGAATACAGTGCCTCAACCTCTTAAGTGCAATGAGAAGATTAATATAAACTCAATATAGATTTAAATTTCATCGTAAAACAACCGACTATATATTCATTTTTTACAAAACAATCTTAGAATTTTGAAATATTTTAGTAATTATTGATTTATAATTTCACTGAGACTAATATATTTATATTAGGATTTCAAAAAAATTATTATCATATTATTTTATCGATTGGGGTCCATTTTTTACTGGTCCCAAGTTGAGACCAGACAAATTATTAATTTTATTAAGGTTATTAATTTATCGAGTATTAAATAATAGATGATCTATTCTACCTATAAAAAAAATACTCCGTACTGTATAAAATGTCTTTGTTGATCATATCCATCATCTTGTCAACATTACAAATTCACGTATACTAGCTAAAAGGTAATTAAAGATATTCGTGTTTTGATATATATTTATTGAAATTAATTGTAATGATAATATATATCTGGATCAGTAACGCTCACAAAGTGGATTAAGGGGTTGTTTGGTAAAATCTGAATCATTAAGTACTGAATAGTTAAGATGTCTGAACCATTAAAAAGTTTTATCAATGAGAGGGATGTTGGAATAGAAATGCAGATGAGGGTGAAGTTGGTATATGTTTCATTTAGTTTCATTTAGCATCTCTATGTCCTTAACCATTCAGCACATAAATAAACCATTTAGAGGTTTTTGTTATAAAACAAACGTTCTAAATGTTGAATGATGAATAATTAAACACTAAACTGAACTGTTAAAGATTAAAACAAAAGCCATAACTTACTAGTAAAAAAAGTGTGTATAGTATAGTATATAGCATATGGAAGGGTTGATATATATATATACACACATATGAAAGAATTGAAGAAAAAGGTATGAGGCTTTTGTGGGTAGAGAAGTAATAATGGATGCTCGTGTCAGCTTGGTGGGGACCGAAAGAATTAGGAATATACAAACAGTGTCTAGTCTCTATCATTCACTAGCATGCTTTCCCATTTCCATTTTCTAGGGCTTTTCAAATCACTTGCCCCACGCTACCTACCTTATTCCATCACTCGTAATTTAAACACATATATATATATATATATATATATATATATATATATATATATATATATATATCTTTTAATTGGCATATCCTAAATTCTTCTTATAACACAATCAAATAAATTATTATTCAGTATAAAAATCTAAGAGATTGCCAATTTGTCGGTACCAATAATCCTCTGCCCAATCGGTTGAGATGCGGTACAAAAAATTCATAAAAATAAAAAGTTTTGAATTCAAGTTTCGCCACAATGAAAGAAAATATGGTACCAATGATTCTC
This sequence comes from Tagetes erecta, assembly GCA_030867185.1. Classification (NCBI taxonomy): domain Eukaryota; kingdom Viridiplantae; phylum Streptophyta; class Magnoliopsida; order Asterales; family Asteraceae; genus Tagetes; species Tagetes erecta. The sequence continues at coordinate 414,899 of CM061489.1, read as the reverse complement.
ATCTAAGTTGGGCATCGTCTTGTTGGGGTTGAGGGTGCAGTACGTACCATGAAGGAAAAAATGATAGTTGGACCAAATTAAGATAACATATATGCTTTGAAGCAGAGTTTTATATAGTTTTCGTTCAAAAACAGAAGTTGTTTATTGCTATATATCAAAGGTGTGTACTAATGGTGTTATTTTCAACTGATTAAAGGAGGTTTCAAGATTCATAATTAATGTTTATATAGATATAAAAGTGGGTTTATATAGCGTGTCAGGTATTTGTTTAACATGAAAAAAATATTTTAGTATGTAAAAATGATGGAGTAATACTTCATAGCCTCCAATTTTGGTGGGTTATTGTTACATCCTTTTTATTGTTTATATAATGTACGTTGCAATTTTAGATACGTACCAACATGCATTGTTATAATACTAATAATGAGTATATCCAGTTACTCACGCGTATGCTCAATACATGACACAATCTGACGAGTTTCAGGCAGATATAGTATAGACATCGTTTTTTTAATCATGTATGTGATTGAGATTACCTATATACGTTCCATTGCCATCTCTACTTTTGAATTATTTTAAACTTTATTCATTTGAGTCAAAGATGATAGTTTGATGATATAATAATGCGTTTTCTAATCAAATAATTGTGAATTCAAGTCGTGCAAAGAATAATGCGGTGATTAATTTTAAGTGTTAAAAAAATGCATATGTTAGGATAATTTGCAAAAATAGAATTTCCGAACTTTTGGTAATTACATATATAACTTAACCAATAAGTAACCAAAATAACTAAGGGAAAGAAAAAAATCCAATAACTACTAATTTGCAAGGTTGTCATAGGCACAGTAAATTACCATTTTGTCCATTCATTTTGACATTTTTATTTAGGTTGTCTATAACTTTTATCCTTAACATGTTTACATTTTTTACCCATACTTTGGGTGTATAGAATTTTAATTACATTCGTCTCTCCTTACCACCGAAACACACCACGTATGTCAAAAACACGACAACACGTTGCAGATGTTAAAATTTAATCTCGTCATCCTAACGAGTGTGACGAAGTCACAAACACTAGATCCAACTGTCGCAACGCACGGCCGGACCATGATACGATACTAGTATCATACTAAAAGTTTACTTGAAGTTATTTTTGTCTCCAAGTGTAAGCTTTTGACAACATCAATATATTTGATCCGGCCAGGCTTTAACACTCATTAAAATTTTGTTTGAGTTGAAAATATATATGGCATGGATATATGTTTTTAGAAAGACGTTAATCAACAGAAAGTTGTGAGAGGACGTTAAAACGAAATTAATCTGATTAATTTGGAAGTAAACAAATTGCTGGTGAGGTTATTAATTTCTTTAAAGCCGTTTTGGGTTATGTATAATAAGATTAAAAACTTAAAGATGGCAATAAAAAAAACGTACACATACATACATCTTCATTAATAGTCGCATGTTCATCATGCATCTGTTTCATAATCTTCAAATGGGTCCTCAACTTCATCGGCCGATTTTAACATTAAATAATTCAAAATGCATGTAAACATAAAATAGTATGATCCTGCATGCTAGCTAGCTAACTCTACATGTTATTACACACATGCATAAATATCTTAATGAAATTCATGTAAATTAATTCGATAGTTTATGTACATATATAATTCACTCTAATTAAATTAGTGAAACAAATTAAGTCTTAGTTATATGGTTTGTTCAAACTTTGTGGCGTGTGTTATTATATATATCCACTAGCTAGATATATATATATGGTTTCATCATAAAGTGAGTTTATGCATCTGGCATATGTCCATTTATATGTTCATGGGACCGGCAGGCAGGGTCTAGTTGCATTGTGCTTTCTTTGAATATGCTCATTAAGCAACTCGATCTTCGATCATATCCAATCATATTAATTGATATATATATATATATATATATATATATATAGTGTCAGAAATGCACAATAATTAATATGTTGCATATCATTGTACATTCATACATATTATTATACTTATATACTAGGTTAGACTCCGTGAGTACCAACGGAGTTGATCAGTAAAAAGTATTTATATTGTTTTATAATTAAAAAGTTAGTAATAGCAAAACATCAAATAAAGTATGCTAAATATTAAAAAAGGTGAGGATCAATATGGTGGTGACAAGTGACATTGTGTGGAGGTAAATGTTAGCAAATTATTAGAAGATGAGATATGTCTATTAGTAATTTAATATATGCATTTCAAACAAAAGTAATTTAGTATAGAGTAGGGCTATTTACTACACTAATATATATATACTTTGTTCTTTCACTAATAAATGTATGTAATTATGATTAAGTGTTTAATGATCAAGAGGTCTGAATCATTAAAAGGTTTAATTTATAAATTAGAGAGATATTGGAGTAGAACTTCAGATGAATGTAAGTTTGGTATATGTTAAATTCAGTTATATTCATCATCTCTCGATCTCTTAACCATTCAGCACTTAACTGAACCATTCATAGGCTCTTTTTTTATGAAACAAACGTTCTGAGTGTTGAATCTGAATGATTAAACACTGAACTGATCCACTAAAATGTGAAACAAAGAGTCCCTTAGTCATGAATCACGCCAATGATCGCGTTAAAATGTCGTGGCATTCTATCATGTTATTGGACATGATCTTAAGTATGTTATTGGGGCTAAATATGTCTTGCATGCCATTTATGATATTGAAATTAACCGTAGAGATATTAAATGTGTGTCGATTATAAAATCTTACCTCCTTATTAAGTAGCTAGGTCAGTGTTAGTGTTTAGGAAATGCCATGTACGTTACCAAACATCTTGGTGTTTGGTTTCGTTAATTAGTAGTACGTACGTAGTTTTAAATGTGTCGTGTTAATTAGTCGTAGTAACAAAAATTGATATATAGATGACGTAATTGAAAACGTTTTAATTTGTGTTAGTTTTTAGGAGGGTGTAACAATCCATTCGATCATAGAATATATATACTGGTGGAAAAACAATATATTAGGTTATATATGCCACTCGACCAAAAATATTAGTATATTATATTATTTAATGCAAAAACATCGATCACGTGCACATGCATATGTATGTACGCGTGTGTGGCCATCTTGACAAAAAGCACTCGAGCACTAAAGATCGCATGTATATATATATATAGCTTAGTGTCATAACATAAATATATCATATAATATATATATATGTTTAAATATAGTTTGTCGTTTTTATATATTTATCTTTTAAAGGTTTTAGTTTATTTATACAGGAATCACTGAATTAGTATGTTTTGAGCAATTGATCAAAATATACAGAAAATTTTTAGTCATTGTTTATAATCCCATTATATGAGTGTGGGATTTTGAGCAATTGATCAAAATAATTCAATGGCCTATGATAAGAAACCACGAGAATTTTTAAAAAAACTACATAATATAGAACCATAACTGAAAAAGAAAAAAATAATAGCAAGACTTTACGACTTTTATTTTAGTAAATCTATAAATAGTTGCTAGCTCCAGTCCTTTTAAAAATTTAATATATAGCTTTCAAATGGTTTATAATTCGTCAAGGAAAATTGTATCCGATAATTTTATTATATCTAATTTGAGTATGCATGGTTTGTTATAGTTTTTTCAGTTAAGATGGTCCATATTTATGTACCTAATGACGTAAATATACATGAATTTTTGTACAATTATAATGATACGTAAATCGTAATTATATGTACTGGCCAAGTGGCCATGTACGTAATATTACATGATATACCTACTAATATCCCATTTTAACGGTCACATGCCAATGATCACATGATGCATGATTGTTTGCTCATGTACGTTAATTAACCACCCCTATATGTAAAAACTATTTTGGTGATTTAATTTTTTAATACATATATTTAGAAAGTAGCTTCACAAAATCATGCGTTCGTTGTATGGTATTTAAATCTGTACGTAAAAATATATCTATCTATTTTAATAATTGAATAACTCATTCATTTGTCAACAATTTAACTATTTCACACATAGGAATTTGTTTAGGTGTCATGCTCTCATTTAATTTGATGTAAGAGTTTTAAAACTGGTCATGAAATGCTTCATATTCGAAATAGTCCGATATGCTTAAATAAAAAAATACCAATTATCATGAATTATCTATTAGCTCGATATATTCAAATAAAAAAATTACCAATTATCATGATTTATCCCTTAACCTGATATGTTTAAATAAAATATTTACCAAATATCATTAATTATCTCATAACCCGATATGCTCAAATAAACAGTTTACCAATTATCATAAATTATTCCTAACAAGATATATTCAAATAGAACTATTATCAATTATTATAAATCATGTCCTTAATTTTAGTATATGATTTTTGCTATGAAAATATTTGTAAATATTCAAACCAATTTAATAAATTGTTATAAATAAATTTAATTAAAACATATAAAATCAAAATCCCTTGTAATCATTAGTACTAATCTAGTCCTTTATATAATATAGCAAAATCTATTTTGCTTCGTTGTCATCATTAAAGTTGGTTTTGCTTATGTGACATCAAAAGAAAATTTATCTCACAATAATATTTTTATAATTTATATATGTATATATCTATAATAATAATAATAATAATAATATATTATATTAACCTTAATTACATTTTGATCCCGTAATATTTAGAAGACTCTTTAGAAATTTTAGATTATTTACATTTTAAACCATCTCCCCTCCTACTAGGGGTGTGAATGAGTCATCCTATATTTAACAGGGCATAACAATGAAACTTATGTATAAAGTTAGTAATATTGTACAATTAAATAGCTCAATTTTTTTTAAAGAATCATAACTTCTTTTACACGACATTATTTAAAAAAAATACACCATAAAGCCGAGAATTTAAATCTTTTTAAATTGAGTATATTATTGCAATAATAAGATAATAATTATTTTAAATAAAATCTTTTGTTACGTTTTTACAACCGTTTTGTCTCAAAATTTATTAAAATCATCCGTGTCCCATTAATATCCTCAAAATCACGGTTTGTTTGTTATGTTTACAAGCGTAGCACAAACACTAAACTAATATGATATATATATATATATATATAAACCATGTAATTGTCTTTGCTAGTATAGACTATACATATAGGGTTATTGGATTTTAATAATTTTAACTTTCGCCTATTGATAAATATTAATCTTAACTTAAATATTGACCATGAATAATCTTAACTTTCATTTTATTAACAACCAACAATCTTTTTAATTACCCGACGACACTAGTCAGTGTCCATGAATACATATATATAGTGGCATCGATCATATCGTTTGAAATTGAGTGCATCGTAACTCGTTCCTTTTCTTTAAAGAAAGGTGACGATTAGAGTCATGTTTAGAAGTTGCTGATATAATGCTAACTTTTATATTGTCTTTTTGTTGTTGAATTCTGATTTGTCGTAGGTAAAGTTTATGTGAATTGAAATGACCTTTTATAACCGGTGTATCATATCATCCAACAACCACACATCTTCAATTCGTACGTTGCTTAGCTTCTAAAAGCTAGCTATACATCGTGTTTGTTAGTAGCTAGCTAGCTAGTCTTTTCCACTCGATCATTGTTATGCTTTTCATAAATAAGTGTTTTATACCTTCAACTATATATATATGCTAGCTAGCTAGTAGATTTAAACATTCGTTTATTAAAACATAAACGTAAGACATAATTACAAACATCTCAACTACTTTCACCAGGTATCGATAAGACGATAACTCATTGACTCGTATATAGAGTTGTGGACCATTGAGTTTTGATGTTCAAATGTTTATCTACTTTATTATGGATTTTTCGGTTCAGTCTAGATATGTAGGATTCAAATCATATGACTTAGAAATTAAGAGCTAGCTATAAAGACATATATCTTATGAAACATGTCTTTTTTATTTCCTACATTTTTTTGAGCAGCGATATTATTGAAATTAATTATGGTAACTAGCAAGACGTGACGCTAGGACGTAAAGAAAAAAAAAGACAAAAAACACCAAACACAAAACAAATAAGAATAGTAGAAAAGTAGAAGAGTAGAAGAGTAGGGTTCTCTTGTTTCTGTGTGGTTGTTGCAGATAGATACGTATAGATCGATGGACTAGCCTAGCTAACTAATTAGGGTTGACGTTGTTTTTGTTCACTAGTGATAACGATCTACTTTAGCTGCAATAATTAATACAAGTTATATGTAAGACTATATGTAATGGTTAAAGCCCCTTAGAGGCATATTGTGACATGTGGATGCCAACTCATCAAGGGGCATTATAACAAAATATGGTGTAATGGATAATGCCCAATAATGCCCCCCTAATCATTACCATGAAAGAGGAATGAGAAATGGTGTGTGAGAGAAGTGGGGGAAGTGACATAGGAGTGCGTGGGGCAAGGGCGTTATATATAAAACGCCTGGACATGATTTTTGCCCATAACGCCCCTGCGTAATGGTGTAGGGGGCGTTATGAGGCATTATGGGGCGTTATGTGTGTTGTATAATGCCCACTACGTAGAGTCTAATGGTCATCTGCTTTAGAATATAAAATAAACTTTTGATATCATATATATATTATGTACTAAAGAGAGGAATTTATTTAATTAATTTGCAAGGTTAAGTGATCGACCCCGGTGTCACATATATATAAGCCCCAACGTACTCAGTCATTCAGGTACTGTCACCATCGATCTTTCCATGCATATTGTTTGCGTCACTCACTCGATCGTATGTGACCCGACTCATCTTGCTTCAATTCTCTCACTCACCATTCATGCAACAAGGTGCATGGGGTGATGATATATATATATATATTATCCAACGTTATATATGGATCATGTGTAAACAAACTCAGAAACTTATATATATGCATCGCTAGCTACATTTTTTTAAAATAAGAAAAAAATATTGTTAACCGTGTGATGTGAGCATGATGTCAAGTTTACTTCCACTAAATGGCCGGCCGGGGATACATCACTGCTAATTAAATCTAAATGGGATTAGCTAGTGTAACATATTTAATTAATGGGAGTAGTGGTCCAATATGAACACTATATATATTGGAACTTTAATCATGCTTTGAATTGCTTAAAGTAATTAAAAAGTTAAAACTTTGATTATCTATGTTTAATAAATGTCGCTAGCTAGCTAGCTGTTTCGATCGGCCATATTACATTATTACTTTGAAAGCAAATGGTACTTGTTAGATACGACAAATGTTCGTGGCATGCTAACGTAAATTTGGGAAAAGTTTATTTTCTGTTAGTACTTAGTAGCTAGTCATGAATATTATCAATATTTATTTTTAAAGTCATTTAAAAATTTAGAAAATCATTTCATAATAAATATCCTTTACAATTAATTTTTGTATAAAAATTAAGGACGCAAGATTAAAGTTTCGCTTGAGGCCAACAACAAAACAAGTCACCACATATAAAAATTCCTTCAACTTTCGAGGTCAGTCACAGAATTTGCAGCATCGATCGAGTATTTAAATGAAAATAAATTATATATACTTGCACTTTACTGGATTAATTTGAATCATTGACTTTTATGATAGAAGAGACTTGTAAATCATATATGTCACAACAAAACCAATATACTTTATCTTTGTTCTCATAAAAGTCACTATAAAATTTTTGGAAGTAAAAATCAACATACTTTTTAATTTGTCTCACAAAAGTTTCTCAACAATTTTTTTAAACATTAAAGTTCGTTCACATGTCAGATTTGAACAACATTGTGAAATTTATTTTTTTAATACAAGTTAAAAACGGCGTATTCGGTTGTTTTACTTACATATATTTTTTTACAAATGAACCAGTTCTCTTTTTTTCAAGTTGTTTTTATAATGTTCAGGGACTTTAATGTTTAAAATACATAATTTTGTTTAAATTTATAATGTTAAAGGACTTTAATGTTGAAAATTTTATTAAGAGACTTTTATGAGAAAAAATATAAGTATGTTTGTTTTTTACGTGTAAAAAATATGTATGAGAACTTTTGTAAGAAAAGACAGAAATTATGTTGGTTTTTATGGTAGTTGTCCAAAAATATATTATTGTTATGACCCAAATGTAATAATAGTTCTGTTAGGCCTTAAGGTACGCCCACTTCGAATAGGACCCATTTAGGCATTTACTGAGCATGTTGCAAAACAAATATTAGAATTTACTTTTCAAAACAAGAAACACGTACGATTAATATTAAATTTACTGAAGTCATTGGATAACATTAGAATTTGTTTCCAAGTCCAAACAAAACGTAAATTAATTTGGAATTGGTCTTCTCTATGCCCGGTTGGCTCGTGAAAGAAGCCTTGATCGCACTCATGGAGGAGGGAGTGAAATAAGGACGGGACTCGAGTTAGGCACAATGATGCCGGTTATATATGGTACCACTCAAATTAGCAAATTAAGAAACTTTTATGCTGTGCTATGAAGCCTGTAGTGTATATTATGAGAGAGGATGCATGCTAGAGGGTCATGTAATTGTACGTAGAAAAATACACATAATGACTTAATGAGAATGCTAGAGACTAGTGAACTTACTTTATTAAAAAAGCCCAAGATTGGTTACCTTTAGGCCCACCGTCAATGAAGCCCATGTTAGTCAATCATACCAACTTATTTGATTCGGGTTATTTAGTTTTATTATCTTTATAGCCTAGATCTCTTGTATTACACTTGTTGAATGAAAATGTTAAACTAATTACTTAATAATTAAAATAACAAGTTTTAAATTGATTTTTTTAATATAATATAGGTATATTGGTTTTTACTGGTCCCAACTATCACCTTTTGTCTTCTACCGGTCTCAACTTTTAAATTGGTTGTTAACGGTCCCAACTTTTATCACTTTGGTAACCATTGGTCACGTCTTTAAATTTTTTTAACGCCGTTAAGTTTTTTCCAAATTCAAGACTGATGTTTTAGACTTTTTGATCGGAAGGATATATAAGACGTGTCGATTGATGTAAAAGTTTTCTCGAAAAGGCTCTCTGAATGATAAAATTTTTACATCCGATTGAAGCACCGTTAGGTTAAAACACCCGATTGAAGCATTATTTCGTTGTTCGAAGCGCCGTTTTGAGGTAACTTTCTATCAATCGACTTATATTATCGTTCCAATCAAAATGCTTATAACATTGGTATTGAATTTGGAAAAAACTTAACGGCGTTAAAAAAATTTAACAACGGGACCAGTGGTTACCAAGGTGATAAAAGTTGGGACCGTTGACAGCCAATTCAATAGTTGGGACCGGTAAAAGACAACATGTGATAGTTATGACCAATAAAAACCAATATACCTATAATATATGATTGAAGTTATGAAAACTAATTTACGAATTACATATTTAATTTATTACTGAGAGATGAGAAACAAGAAAATACATTAATTAACACAAAATATTCTATTATTTCCTTAAGGTCGACTGACTTAACACCACTTAGACACAATACATCTACAAACAAGATGTGTCCCTCCTTAATAACCACATTCACAACATTTGGTACAATAACATTATTAATGCAAACATATATAACATTATATCTTAATTAGCTTATAAACCTACTAGAATCATTTAATTGATATATAGTATGTTTCTTCGAACAATTAAAATACCAATTAAAATGATTATTAGGAGTATTTATTTCAGCATGATGAACATATATATATATATATATATATATATATATATATATATATATATATATATATATATATATATATAAACTTGATTTGAATGATGAGTTAATGGGCAGGTTGGATCACCAGGTTTCTCATTCCCTCAGCTAAGGCTTTCACATTTGATTCCAAAAACCCTCTCAAATCTTCCAATCTCATGATTCCCTCGACCGGATCAGCAACAAACCACCACTCGATCTTACAACCACCATCGATGTCCATCACTTTCATGTTACCAACATAAGACCTAAATCCTAGATTGTTCTCTGTGATCTTATAGCTGAGAGTTCGTTGAGTGCGATCCATGGACAGCAACTTCTCATTGCACCACTTGGTATCGGTGTCATTATTAGCCAAAGTTGAGGATGATTGTTGGGTGAAGACACTAAGCCTGATGAGACCTGGTTCACCATAGGCTCCTTCAACATAACCACATTTCTCACTGTCCAGGCCTGGAACCCATTTGTGAAAGCTGCAGAAGTCTTCAAGCAAACCCCATATTTGTTCCGCACTGACGCTTTTCACTTCTATGCTTGATTTGCCTTCCCATTTTGAATCTTTATTGGCTTTTTGAGACATATATATATGAAAGAGAATTGAAGTAAAATCAAACTTCAAACTTGCAGTTTTTGTTATCGAAAGCATGCATATATAAAGTACGTACGTACGTACGTAGTTGTATCTATGTGTTACGATATATATAGAAAATATATAACACTTTACATATATAAAATTATAAAATTTACTCTGCGCGTTTTCTTTGCCAAGTGACAATAGTTAATATATTTAGTAGTTAATATATTTAGTCATATATAAAATAGTATATGGTATCCGCAAATTGACACAAAATCTCTAGGAAATATGACTGAAAATGACCCATGATGTTATAACTCTTTTTTATTATTAAATGAACTGCATTATTTTTTTATATATAAAACTAATTTAATTAATCTTCAATTCCTAGCCATGAGATACCCGAAATCTTGGTCGCTTATCAACCAAACGTTTTTCTATCAATAAGTAAATCAATTAAATTAAACACTAGCTACACGTTCTAAACAAAAAACAAAAAAAAATCTATTGGCAGGATAAGATTTTATCATCGTCAAATATCACTTTTGTGGTAGTTAGCTGACCAAATCCGCTATATTCATGAGAGGAAGTTATGTATTAATGGGTGCATTTTACATACGCATATTTGGGCATTAATTTAAAGGTTTCTAACCGGTTTACTGTGGAACAATTGGTTGACGATATTCGCCTTCGATTAACTTGGTCCGTAAAAAGGGTCGTCGTGAGCCTCCGCTGTATTCGTAATAATGGGGGAGCCACAATACCGACGAAAAACACCTATTGGTGTTAGAGGCAAGGTTTCGATCTCGGTCCTTACACCTCAGGGTGCATCGGTCATATGTCGTTTCACCAACCGTTTTTCTAAAAAAACTAAGAGTAAACTGCAATTTTGGTCCCTGTGTTTTTATATTATTAACAGTTTCAGTTCCACATTAACAGTTTTGATCCCTGTGTTTTTATTTTCTGCCAGAAATGGTCTTGCACACTAACTCCATCCAATTTTCCGTTAAATATCCCGTGTTCGGCGGGAACCCAACTTGCAAGTATCCTAAAACATAAATAACGTAATTTGTAGTTTACTCTAAATACAAAGTAAAAAATATATACACGTACAACAAAGATTTCACACATCAAATTGGTGACTCATTAATAATTTTAAATTGTTTGTAACATCATTTCAGACTAGAATTCAAATGATGCAATGATCATGTTATGGTTAATTTATAACAAAAAAGTTTTGAACTTTTCAAAGATTAAATTAAAAATAGCTACTTTTATGATTATTTTTTAGGTCTCGACACCCATTTCATACTTCTAAATTTACCAAATCATAGGCGCTCTCTCTTTGGTCAGTCATGAATTTTTAACTTTTGTATGATTAATTTAAAATTAGAGGATCTAAAATTATTCATTTTTATTAGGCATGCCTTTTTATTATTGCAATATTCCCTTTACGTCAAGAAATTGACATATGGGCTATCCAAATACAATATGTCAGTGTTAATAATACAAAAACTTCGCATTTGTGTTTGTGTGGAGGAGGAACATTAATTAATAATAGAATTTGAATTGTGGTATAAATTTAATATTGACAACAAAGAAATTAACATGGGTGTTTTTGTAACTTAAAAGTTGATTAAGTACACTTCACATGTAACTATTTATCAAATTTTATCTACGATGCAATTTTAATTTTCTTTTATACCTTCTTTTATATAATACTAGGTTTAATACCCGTGTGTTACACACGGGTTAAATAGTAATATTTATAAAGAAATTATAACCATTATATTTAACAATTTGTAAATATATAACATTTAAGGAGTTGGCTCCATCAACTTGCATGGTGAAAAATTTAGCTAAATTTTACCTCCCAAACTTCCTATTATAGAAAAAAAAATCCCTCCAAAAATTGCCCCCTAAAAGTTTGATTTATTAGATAGATTTAAATGTGTTGTACTATTTATTAACTTTTATGATTATAAGCATTATCCTAACAATACAATCAATACCTATCAAAATAAAAAGACTAGATAAGAAGCGAGAAAATAATCATGACACCCATTAAGCACGTATAGTCATATCTAGAAAGATGAATTAAACGGTAATAGATAATTTCTTTCTAACACTTACGTCTAATACATGTAACAATGACACATCAATAATACACGACATAAAATATTATCATGTTATTAAGAATGAGGTAGAAACAAAATGTAATTTTGATTTTATCCTTCTACATATTCTACAATAAAAGTTCAATGTATTAACAAATTAATGGATAATGGTACAAAATTAAAGGACATAAAATGAGAAAATATTTATGACATACATCAACATGTATTGTCATACTTAAAAAGGTTAGTCGGACGGAAAGTAATATTTCTCCCATATATGTGTCTCTAATATGTGTAATAATGACACAAATAAACATAATATATTCCCTCGGTATATAAAATATACGTGTTTAACTCACTACTTTTTTAGTAGTTTGATCTTTCTTCAATAACTTTTATTCTTTGCCATCAATATGTTTAACTTTTTGATATTTTGTCTCGGCAAAATTTTTATTTAAAATAAGATACCTTTTGGATATCACTAAGGGGTTGTTTGACAAAATTAGAATCATTAAATGCTAAATGGTTAAAAGGTTTGAACTATTAAAAGACTATATTAATGAAGGATGTTGGGGTAGAACTTCAGATTAGGGTAAGAGTAAATTACAATTTTGGGCCTTTATAATAAGCCGAATTACGGATCGTGGCCTTTATTTTAAATTTTTGCACTGGTTGGCCTTTATATAAATTTTTGTCACGGTTTTAGGCCTTTAAGTTAACGACCATTAAGTTTTTGGTTAAGTCTCCTCATGTGCAATGCACATGAGGGTATTTTAGTAATTTTACTCCTCATATAGGACCATTATTGCAACATTAATATATACATATATATATATATATACCATCATCATCATCTTGACCTGATCCCCACAACCAAGAGCAATAACAACGGTTACAACTTCAATCAAAGCTTTAATCTTCATTCGTGTTAAAAAACGTTGAGGATTTGACGAGCAAAGACCTGATCGTGGGTCAAACGGTTGAGATCCACTTCTTGATTCCGGTAAAAATCCACTTTAATTTTTTTAAAATTCACCATCTTTGAAGAAAAATGCAGCCATTAACATTAACCATCATCATAGTCAACAATAACAACAAGTTACAGCACCGGTGGATCCAATCTGCTCCGGTTGTAACTCCGGTAAGTATGACAGTGACTCATCAGACCAACGTGGATCCGATCTATGTTGCAGCACCGGCGGTGACGGTGACGAAACGTCGGAAGATGAGCTATCGAAGCGGAGGCAGAATAGGAAACGGAAATGGAAGGAGTTTTTTTACTCCTTGGCTATGTGTTGATCTCTTCGGAATTTTGGGTACAGCTTGGCTATATGTTGGATTATGAAGTGTGTTGTTTACCAGGAACATCATTCCATCAAAACGGAAATGTAATCAATGCAATTTAGCTTGTTTTTAATTGCCAAGTTTAATGCTTTTCATTGTTTTTTTTTGTTGAAATTGATACGCTTTTGATTTGATTTAGGAATGAATTTTGGTAAATTGAAATGATCTTATGATCATGCCATGCCATTACAGCCTTAGAAAAGATATGAATTATAATGTAAACTCGGAAGGAGTTTTTTGGGAAGTTGATGAAGGAAGTGACTGATAACGGAAATGGTGACGAAGATTGATGATGATTGATTGTCGTTAAAGGTGGTGGTTAGTTACAAGATCAGGTGGTAGTGATTATCATTAGTGGTGGTGGTGGTGATTATTGCAGGTTATGAAGAAAGAGGAAGGAGATGGAAGTTTTAGGTGTTAAATGACCGAAATACCCTCATGTGCATTGCACATGAGGGGACTTAACGGAGAAACTTAAAAGCTGTTAATTTAAAGGCCCTAAACAGTGAGAAAAATTTATATAAAAGCCAATCAGTGCAATAATTTAAAATAAAGGCCACGATCCGTAATTTGACTTATTATAAAGACTTAAAATTGTAATTTACTCTTAGGGTAAAGTTGGTATATGCTTCATTTAGTTTCATTCAACATCTCTCTGTCTCTTATATATTCAACACTTAACTGAACCATTCTAAAGATCTTTTTATACAATAAATGCTCTGGCTGTAAATGCTATATATGATTAAGCAATAAAATAATCAGTCGTAAATTACATCAACAACTATACTTTCTATATAGTAGTAGTTAACCATGTTAGTGTGAGCCGCACGATTGAATTGAATTGAATTGAGTGGTTCGAAAACGCGTTCCATGTATTTCTAGTCTTATTATATACATACATACATCTATCTTGACGCGTTGCGTTATAAAGAAAGACGAGACGTGATTTGGTAGCAGTGTAGACAAAATGGAAAGAACAATTCCGGTAGAAGAACTAACCTCCGGCGCCAGTGGCCGTATAATCCCGGTCTTCAAAAACCTTCACCGATCTTTTTTTTCATTAGCTTCAATCCGCCGTCTACTCATCTTCATCCAATCAATCTTCTTATGCTTCATTTTCCATCTCCGTAATTGTAAACACCGTCCTTCTCCACCCTCATCGCCTTCATCCAAGCGGAGATTTTATTTCCGCCGGAGAGAAATTGATGAGGATGTCATTAGGCGAAGAGCTCTTGCTGAACAAATTCAGATGCTCAAGTCCTCAATTGATGATGATGATGATGATGATGCTGATTGGACTCGCCGGTGCCACGTCACCTCGTTTTTGTTCTCCGGTACCGGACGCAACGCCTTGTTTTGCCGCTCGTGGTTTCCGATGTCCGATGAGATCAGGTTGATTATACTCTTCGTCATATATATTGCCTGATTTTTTTTAATTATCGTAAAATTATTGCGAGTTAGGGTTGGACTTTCGGTGATGTGTTTTATTTCGGTATCTATGGATGATAATTAGCTTAAATAGTCATAGGATTGTGATATATAGCTTAAATTAATTAGTCATAGGACTGTAACTTTTGCTTGTTAGCCATCAGTGAGCTTCTTATGATTGTCTAATTAGGTTTGAGGTGAAGGTCTCCATTTCAATTTTAGTTCGTTGTTGTTGTTTTTAGCTAAGAGTGGTATAATTGCACACTCGTTCACCAAGCTTAGACGATCCATTAATTTTGAAGCTTGAAACAGCAATTTGTTTTAGTTAAAGAGTCTGAGGTGTTTGTCATCTGAATTTTGTACTTGAACCTGTGTTTGCTATCGCCACGTAACTATTGGATTTTGACTTCCTTTTCGCTTAACTTTGTGATAGCTTAGTTATTTGATTTTGGGATATTTCATTCATTCAAAAGACTATCTTGTTCACTTCTTCAAATGGACATTTTGTACCTTCATTCTGTTGTTCTATATTGTTATGAGCTTTGCCAAGAAAGCCTAATGCTTTATTAATATATACACCAAAGTTGATGGATTTAATTAGTCTAAGAAAATTATCTACCTTTGAGTGTGATATTCAAAATCTGTTCATTTCTACCTTGTTATGTGAACATGAAAATCTGTTCATTTCTACCTTCATTATCTACCTTTGAGCTCTGTCAAACACATTACATTTTCATAAGTCATGTCAAAATTGGTACAAACATAAGCACTAGGCTCTCCTTCCCTATCAATGAGATGCATTCTTCACAGTTCTTGCCATTTCATGAGTTTGTAATCCCTGATTTGGCTAATTTTCTTTTCTCCAGGGGTATCTTGATCATTATACATGGACTGAACGAGCATAGGTAAGTGACCCCCCCCCCCCCCTCTTTTGTCATTTTTTAACCTCTTAAAGTAATGTTAACATTGAAGTATCATGTTATGTTTAATTGGTCATGTGATGCATATTTACAGTGGGAGATATGCTGATTTTGCAAGGCAACTCAATTCATGTAACTTTGGGGTATATGCAATGGACTGGATAGGTAGGTATGTTGTGATATATAATTCATAATTGTTACTCGATGACTATTGATCATGTTATCTTTCTGTTACTTGCCATACACCAGGTTACGTCGTTTTTTATAATTTTCTTTTTTATAAATTGCCCATGTTTTAGGTCATGGAGGGAGTGACGGATTGCATGGATACGTGCCTTCACTGGATCATGTTGTGGCTGATACTGTGAGTCAACTTCTTACTACATGTGGTACCTTCATAAGATGCATAAAGCTATGAGTATGTTGTTATTTTTATATACATAATTACATATACATATGCAATACACATGGTATGTATGTATGTATGTATGTATGTATGTATGTATGTATGTATGTATGTATGTATGTATGTATGTATGTATGTATGTATGTATGTATGTATGTATGTATGTATGTATGTATGTATGTATGTATGTATGTATGTATGTATGTATGTATGTATGTATGTATGTATGTATGTATGTATGTATGTATGTATGTATGTATGTATGTATGTATGTATGTATGTATGTATGTATGTATGTATGTATGTATGTATGTATGTATGTATGTATGTATGTATGTATGTATGTATGTATGTATGTATGTATGTATGTATGTATGTATGTATGTATGTATGTATGTATGTATGTATGTATGTATGTATGTATGTATGTATGTATGTATGTATGTATGTATGTATGTATGTATGTATGTATGTATGTATGTATGTATGTATGTATGTATGTATGTATATGTACATATGATTACTGCTTTGATCCTTTCATTTATGTTCTGTGTTCATATTTGTTAGGGATCTTTCCTGGAGAAGATCAGGTCAGATCACCCAGGAACACCATGCTTTCTTTATGGGCACTCAACTGGTGGAGCTGTGGTTTTAAAGGTAAAAATTCTCAAAAACTATCACCAGTCTGTGTGGAACTGATGTGTGATTGTAAGGTTCAGTTTTGACCATTGTTTAACCAATTAGGCTGCTAGCTATCCTTACATTGAAGAACAGCTGGAGGGAATTATACTCACTTCACCTGCACTGCGTGTGACTCCTTCACATCCTATAGTTGGGGTAAGCAGCTTACTTTCATCTCATATTACATGTTTCTCACTAGTGAAAAGAATGCTTGTTTCAGAGGTGATATGTGATATAAACAATGAGATCAACAGATACTGTTAGCTGGAAAATGGAGATAATTGATGAACAGTAGTAGTAAAATAATGGAGTTTTTCGTAATGTGTCAAGATATTATACCTCAATTCTTAATCTTAGCAACCAAGGTATAAAAAATTTCGAAAGGTGCAAATATACTTCAAAGATTTTGCCAAAGTAACGGTATGTTGTATAAACTTGTTTGCCTTTCTCCAAGGTATTTCTTTTTATTGTTTGGTTATAATAATATATCTTTTGTTATTTAAATGGAAGTAAAAAATCAAGAAAATTTAAATAAATCCAGTCTACGACAAAACTGGCCTGCTAAACTGATAATGAGATACAGTTAAGGGTGTTCATTGATCCGGATCAAATTGTTCGAGTTTTGAAATTTTGAAGCTAGATTCGTATTCGAAGTAGATTTGAATAACTTGATTCGAATATGAATTTCGAGTTCATGTGAAATTTGGAATTTGATTCAACTTCAAGTCAAATTTGATATTTGATATTTGAATTCAATTTAAATCTAATTTCAAGTGTTTCAAATTCGATTGGAATATTGAATACCCCTAGGTACAATAAGAGTTTTTTGCTATTTTAGATCATATTTGTGGTTGGTTGATAGAATCAGAAATTGCCAAATTGGTGCATGTTATCTTCTATTTTCCGGTGGTTGATTGATAACAGAGTAAGAAATGAATTTTTGTTTATTATTATCGCAGGCTGTAGCTCCATTATTTTCACTTGTTGCTCCAAAGTATCAATTCAAAGGTGCCAACAAAAGGGGTATTCCAGTTTCAAGAGACCCTGCAGCTCTTGTTGCCAAATACACCGACCCGTTAGTGTACACTGGGCCAATGAGAATCCGAACGGGCCATGAAATTCTTAGGATCTCATCTCACTTGACCCGTAATTTTAAGTCTGTGACAGTACCCTTTTTCGTTCTTCATGGAAGTGCTGATAAGGTAACTGATCCACTTGCTTCTCAAGATTTGTACAACCAGGCAACTTCAAAGTTCAAACACTTAAAGCTGTATGACGGGTTCTTGCATGATCTTCTCTTTGAACCGGAGCGTGAAGAAATTGCACAGGATATTATTGATTGGATGGTGAGAAAGCTAAGTGTTCATCAGCCTTGAGAAGTGAAATAATATTAGTTATTGAATTTAATGGTTTGTTATAAAAAAATATATATATGTATGTAAGCATGTATGATTACATTTGGTTTTTATTTTCTGGTGTTTGATAACAACCGATTGCCTTTTACTTGATGTTTTGGCCTATAGCGCCCCACTACTCGTAACCTATATAAAATGCAATTCATGGGTACATGGATCTTGACTTGGCAAGCTTCAAGCAGCGAAGGCCATAAGAATTTACTGAACTGGCTGGGTTATGGATTGGATACGAGCTAGGGTTAAGTATGGGTTAAGGCTCTCATTAACAAATAAAGCCTCTCACCTTTTTTAGAATGATTTTTTAAGTTTAGGTTGATCGAGCTGTTTTCTAAATGATGTTAACACATAATCTAAGGCCGGATCGATACCCTCTAAAACTAAAAATACTTATTAAAACTAGCTTATAGATAATACATAAAGTAAATTCAATATAAACAAAATTGTCGAAACTGACAACATTTATAGAGAAATTAAGATACCCAATATCACGTTTCATCAAGCACAAATTAAGTGATTCTTACACGACCATGCACAATAATTAAAAAAGGCCGCATTTTATTTATATTTCCTAGTGTTACTTTTTTGTATTAATTAATTTCTAGCTATATATATAAAGTTGAGTTTAATTAGGAACAGCTTGAAGCTCCTTCTCCATTCTCTCCCCCATAGCTTTCAACGACGATTCCAAATAACCACACAAATCCTCCAACCTCATTCCGTCTACCGGATCCGCGGTAAACAACCACTCAACCATGCAACCACAACCACCATCAACTTCAACCACTTTCATCTCAGCAACATAACATCCAAACCCCATGTTGTTCTCTCCAATCTCATACTTCAAACACTTGTTAACATGATCAATCTCTAGCAGCTTCTCATGGCACCATTTTACGACACTCGTTGGAGGTTGATCGACTATGGTTGCGCAGTATCTTACTACACCATCCACTCCTTGAACTTGGTGGCATGTGTCTAGTGTTGTAAGCCATTTGTTGAAGTTGCAAAAGTCTTGTAAGAGTGCCCATATCTGTTCTGGTGGTGTGGTTTTGAGTTGTGTTGTTGCTTTGCCTTGCCATTTTTTATTCTTGGTTTGTTGATCAGCCATGAGCTAGATTAATATTGATCGAGAGCAATATGTTGGTTTGTTTGTGTTTGTGTGTGTGTGTGTGTTTTTATAAATATGGAGAACTTTGGAAATTGAAAGTCGAAATTAGTGGAATATTATAATATTAATAATTAATAATTAATCTAAAGTAAAAAATAAAAAAGAACAAAATACAAAACTTCATGCAATCTGGACAAATATTTGCCTGTTTCAAGGCGAGTGAATGCGGGAGAGGGAGTGGGTGATGAGCTGCACATGTTCGAACTTCAAAGTGCTAAAGATGTAGCTTATGACTACCTTACTCATAAATACCCCCGAATATGTACATGTCCAGCTTTAAACCTAAGACATTTTTAAAGTGATGCTTCTAAAAATAAAGTTTCTTTTACTGAGCCACCAACCCCAATGATAATTTGAAATATAATTATACAAAGGCGGTAAACAAGATTGTGAACTTGCACACTTTGTGGTAGTTGGCGGACTGAATGGTTTAACTCAAAGTCCCAAACATGTACCATGCATCTATATGTATGTTTTGTCAAAGACATTAATAAACTTAATTTACTCATACACATTCAAATACGCAACTCTCACATAGATTGTATAATATGCACCAGAAATTATGAAGCTTGTACTCTATTTGACTACTTGTTGTAGGGAGCTATCCGCCGCCTATCCCTACCATATAGGTAGGGATGACGTTATGGTGGTAATGCCTCATGAGAGGTTAATTGTAATCACTATCAATCATCTCATCACAACACATCTTATAATCACTATTACCCTCGATCTTATAGCACGTCATCCTAAGTGGGCTTAGTTGTTGCCTAAGTGATACCATATTTTTATATTTTTTAATCACTATCACGCAAGAGCAATTAAATGGTGGTGGAATTGAATTATTGAAGTGGTCACACTAAGAAAATGATCACATGCATTATGCTAAAAATTAGGTATATTAATATTGGTTTGATATAGTCAAGAGTCTAACAATATGTGCCAATTAATTTTTATATAATGCATGAAATCTGTTGACCACTTTTTAAAACGTGTGTTAGTCAAAAAGTACAAAATATTCTCAAAGAACTGAAGAATAATAAAAAATTAATTGTAAATCAAGTAGAAGAAATGAGAGTGGCCGGGTAGATGAGATCGAATATTAATTAATTTACGTAGAAAGTTATATGTTTATGCTAACACCATGTGTGGTGTGGGAGCAATAGGAACGAATTATATCCTCCAAATGTCTATAAAAGAAAATAAGGAATATATATAAATAGATAACAAGAATAAAATGGTTGCTGTTTTTCAATGCAACATGCATACATACATTATAATATAATATAATATTGTTGGATGGTTGAAATTTAAAATGGAAAAAATGATGGTGGTGTTGGTATGTGCATGAGACGAGATAAGTGGTTTGGTGTTGGTGGTGAGAAGGGGTTGATTTAATTTGATTTAATTTCAATTCATTTACCGTTTAATGACTCATTGATAGATTTTAGTACTTAGATATATGCATATTATGAGGTCAATCCTAAAAAGTGGTGTATACTAATTTGAAATTGTCATTGTTCAAAAAATAAAAAAAGATATTAATTTGATTAAAACTAACATATAAATAAACTATACTTAAATTAAATGTGCAAGGTAAAAAGCTATATTTTATTTGTTCTTTTTTATGTAACCAATTAATTAAGATTGAAAAGCACACCACCATTTTTCTTACCCCACCATGCACGTTCAATCACCATCAAAATCAATACCCTCCCTCCACCGAAAGCACATGCACCACCACCACTATTTTTACTTTCCATCATATCAGTATATTACGTAATAATAATAATTCTGTTAAAAACCACGTTCATTAAGGTTTAAAACGCCTATAAAAAGTAAAAAACACTCTATCCCTGTTATCATATTATTAGATCATGTGTAATGATAAAACATAAAAAGCCCTAAAAAATCTTAAAAAATACTCTATATCAGCATGTGTCATTAAAATATGAGATTTAATAATATATGGGTGTCTTCTACACAGCGCCAAGGCCAAAAAATCCCACCAAAGCGCCGAGGGGAGTGGTCGAGAGGTGCTTTGAGGCGTTTTGGATGGGTAAAAACATCCAACTACCCATTGTCTTAAATATATATTTAATAACCAAGTTATATATTATAATAATACAATATATAATTTCCAGTTTCATATTTTATAATTCAGATTAAATTTAACAAAGATTCTTGGATCAACAACAATCGACAGCCAAAAACTTATAAATAGAGCCATAGCCACCATCATTCATCAACATCCACTCACAACTATAAAAACATCCACGCATAACGGTGAGTAACAGTCAGACAGTTAATAACCACCATCATCATCATCAACATCCACACAGACACTGAGTAACACTTATACAGTAACAACCAGAGAACACAACAAATGAAGACATAGAGGATAATTTTCCGATCATCTTTCAATAAGATGATAATTTTCTTAATCTTTCAATAAGATGATAATTTTCTTAAGGTTCGAATAAAATAACCATTTTATTTTAAAAGTTTAAAATTTTAATTCGGAGGTAAAAGTTTAATTATTTGTTTAAATCATTTCAAAAATTTCATATTTTTAATGAAACTTTTAGGGAGTTTTAATTAAATTAAAGTTTTTAATATATACTTTGAAGAAAAAATATACACGGAGTAATTTTTATCAACCTTTTGTAATTTAACTCTTTTATATTTAAGCTGACATGATTAATACATATATTATTATTATTGTTATTATTATTATTATTATTTTAAACATCAAATTAACTAACACACTCTTCTCCTTAAATTATATTATTTTACTTATAAATCATAATGAAACCTACATCATGATATTTCCAAACACCTGATCAGTACAAAATATTACTACGGAAACCACTTATAATTAAATCATAATGAGACTTTTTTTCAAACACATTAATTAGTACAAAGCGGTGTGAGTGAGGGTTTAGACCAATATCCAGATGAGGTTGGTTTTTAAAATGTTAAACAAGACTAGCTATATATATGTTACAAATACACATGGTCTTATTATTATTTTTTATTATTCGTTTAATTCGGATACCATGATCGAATTAACCTCTAAAATTAAGATTAAGCATATATATATTATATAGGATTCTGAAGCAAAGCATCCTCCATTTTGTTGCAAGTTTGATCGAGGCCAGTTTGATACTTGTGAAGCAGATCCTCATACCTTAAGCCTTCAACCGGGTTAACGACAAACGACCACTCAACAACACACCCTTCATCATCATCACCACAAACAACTTTGATCGTTGAAAGATATGAGTCGAACCCAACATTGCAATCAAGCATCTCATAGCTCATGCTCATCTTTTCATGGTCAACGGCTACTAACCGCTCTTTTGACCAGCTAACTTGGTCCGCTTCATTAGGGAGGGAGAAACCGGCGCAATAACGCGTGCCACCGACCTGGCCGTTGGTGCCATGGACCCCGTAGCAAGTAGACAATGTGGGAAACCATTTGTGGAAGTTGAAGAAGTCGATGAAGAAAGGCCATATTTGATGTGCGTTTGCTTTTGTTAAACTGCTTCTAACTTTACCTTCCCATTTTGCCATTGAATTGAAACACTAGTCTTCTCCATTCAATTTCTTTATGTTTTTGTGACTCATAAATTAATGTGCACTACCCATGTGCTATATATAAATACATATATGTAACACATATTTTTATTAATTTTTCTGATCGAGACTGAATCACACTTATCGCTCTCTCTTTGCATGTAATTAAACTAAACTTTTTTTAAGAATAACGTATATATGCCTCTTGGAAATTTAATAGAAAATTAAAAACCAATATACCGGCCAATTATAAATTTATTTATGTCTTTTGTCATATTCACATAAAATTAATTTGGCTGAGTTGTCACATTTAATCCTAACAAAACCTAAATAATTTTTTGATATTTTTTCATATGCTAAAAGTAAACTTTAATTAATTTTTTTTCATACTTTATGTATTAATAAGATGAACATCAATTCGTTGTTTTATTTTTCGTGAATACATATAATAATATTAATTTTAGTAACAAAAAACTAATTTTAGTAACGAAAAACTAAAATTTATATTGTTCAACCTGAATGTAATACACGGGTTTCTAACATAGTCTCACATAATAGTATGATTTGAGAAGAAGTTTGTCTGGTCGAACAACGGTTAGGGGCCAAAGTTAAGCGTTATTGTACTACAAATCAGCGGGCTATGATCAAAGTGAACTTTGCACATGGCCAACAAGCATGCTTCATTCCACAACCGAATGAAATCATTGGTATCAATCGTGCTTGCTTTTAGCCATCCCTCACACATATGTTAATTTCCTTCCTTCCTTTCATCGCGTATTCATGTAATTAGAGTAAATCTCCATTTTGGTACCTGAGTTTTGTAATATTTCTCCATTTGAGTACCAAAGTGGAAAAAATCTCTATTAGTGTCCTAAACTTTATATTTTTCTCTATTTTAGTACAAAGTTTTACATTTCTTCTCTATTTTAGTATATTTGTTAACTTTATCTGTTAAGTTTTTTTAAAAGACCAAAATACCCTTATACTCAATATTATAGTATAAGCATCATTCCTCTTAAGACTCACAATCACCCTCCATCAGCCCCATCGTTTCCTCTTGTCTGGCCTGACCACCATCACCCTCCAACAGCCCCATCGTTTCCTCTTGTCTGGCCTGACCACCATCACCCTCCATCAGCGTCACCATCACCACCACCACCACCATCAAAAGTCACCATTGCTTAACCACCATCGTCCATCACCATCTCTACCATCTTTGTACCTTCATCCCCGCCTTCCATCTTAATCCCTTACCAACCATCACCATCCACCAACAATGCCTCTAAACCTAACCACCACAACTTTGTATTGTCGCCTAATCACTTCCTACCGTCGCCGCCTTCCATCCTAGGACCGTTGTGGGTCGATGGTGCTTCAAATTGATTCAGGGCTTAGGGCTTCAATTACTTGGAACAATGAGTCAAATTGGGTGATTGAAATGATTTGGCTGGGCTCAATGGTGCTTCAAACAAGCGTGGTAGTTGTTTCTGATGGCAATGGAGGAGATCGAATAGTCTACAGATGACTAGTGAGCAGGTGGTTCAGGTGGAGATATGGTGGTGGCATCAGAAGTGGTGGAGATGCAAGGTAGGAGTTGAGAAGTAACCCTTACAGTGAGTTGGTGATACCGGAGTATTTGGACGATCAAAATTGGTGGTGGAGATGGACGATCAGAATTAGTGATGTAGATGGGCTATCGAAATTGGTGGTGAGGATTGGAATTGGAAGTGGAAACTAACGATCAGAGGCAATAGAAATTGGGTGTGTTTTTTATTTAACGAGTCTAATTACAAAACCATATATCATATGTTAACACATACTTTAGTCAATGCATATAGTCTGTTGAGTTAATAATATTAATTATTTATATTTAAATAAATTTATAATTTTATTTTG
Source organism: Tagetes erecta (assembly GCA_030867185.1). NCBI lineage: Eukaryota > Viridiplantae > Streptophyta > Magnoliopsida > Asterales > Asteraceae > Tagetes > Tagetes erecta. The sequence goes on along the minus strand of CM061489.1, from coordinate 389,634 downwards.
AGTATCAAGGGTATTTTGGTATTTTTAAAAAAATTTAATTAGAAAAAGTTAACTCCGTTAGTTAAATATACTGAAACAGAGAATAAATACAAAACTATGTACTAAAATAGAGAAAAACACAAAGTTCAGACCAATAAAAGAGACTTTTTTCACTTTGGTACCAAAATGAAGAAAAAATACAAAACTCAGGTACTAAAACAGAGATTTACTCTTTTTTATATTACAGCATTAAAGTCACCAACATGAGCCAATAATCACAGTTTAATGTATTTTAGACTGTCAATTTGTGACTATAGATTATGTGTATCCCCAATATTCTGGGGAGCATAAACGTTCATTATGTTAATCACCTCGTGCTACCCCTTTATTTTACCGGTTTTTTGTTGTATAAGTTATAATATATCTATCCTCCTAGTTGCCCGATTTCAATAGTGTGTTACTTCATCATTATTAACATTTTCACTAACCTAATCATTTTCTTTGACTTGGGCCTGAACTCTTACACTATGATCCTCCTATTGGGCCTGTTATTTTGTATCCGACTTGGGCCCTCTTGAATTCAATTTTTATATGTGCTTGTTTATTTTTATTTTTGAATGGATTTTGGCAGGTTTAACATTATGCCAGAAAATGGCCTAACACCACGTCACCACTACCAGAACTCAAGGCCATGAATAGAAGCGAAGTCTATCATTTTCCCTTAGACAAAGAGATTATCATTGGCTTTATAGTTTTTATTTTGATACTTCTGTTTTGATACCAATAACAGTTTCAGTCTCACCTTAATATTTTTTGGGTTGTGTTTTTATTTTTCTAATAAAAATGGTCTCGAACACTAACTTCATCCAATTTTCCGTTAAATCTCCTTAACATGCGGAGTAAAAATGTCATTTCTTCCATTCTTTTTGACATGCGACTAAATAAAAATGTTAACTTACATGATGACCTAGATTAAATATAGGAAGAAATGACATTTTTACTCCTCGAATGCAGGGCGTGTTGAGAAACTTAACAGAATATTGGATGAAGTTAGTGTTCGGGATCAACTTTGTTAGAAAATAAAAAAAGTATCAAAACTGTTAAGATAAAACTGAAAATGTTAATGATATCAAAACGAAGAAACCAAAAGTGCAGTTTAGTAAAAAAAAATCGGGAGTAAAATGTTGGAACCCATAGCCTAGAGGTAGCATAAATACAAAATATGTGTGGAAGGTAAGGTTAGGTTAGGTTATGTTTATTTGTAATGTAATTTGGCGGGTGGGTATGGTATGGTATGGTGTATATATTGAGTGACGCTTCGCTTGGGTTTGGGTTTGGGTTTGGGTTGGGTTGGGTGTAGATAGGAAGAAGTGTGTGAAATGGAAGATGATCGACGACAGAGGGTTTTAGAGAACGAACTTTATCAAATCGAACAAATTAGGCAGCTTGATTCTGAAGAATTGGAGATCGAAGAGGTTGAACACGATCACCAATCATCCGATGACGACCAAATCGAGTAATTTCATTTCCCCATCACTCTCTATTCCTTTACTTGTGTTTCTATACAATTCGCCTTGTATTCACCATCTAATTTGGGCTTTCCAAATGACTCCGCAATTAGGGTTAAACTCTTCATACTAATATGTATGGTATCAAACCCTAGATATCAAACTATACTAAGTGATGAACTATTATTAGCCTACAAACTTTTATAAAGTCTTTTTTTTAAAAGAGGTTCTATCTGAAGCTTTGGTATTAACATTATGCACAATGACTAGTAATTTCGGTGCCGATTGGTTTAAGTAGCTTGCAAGTACTGTTGTGTTTCAAGGAACTATTTTTATAACTGTTAGTGCTGTAGTATACTTGACAGTTAAAAAAATGGAAAGGATCTTTTTGGTATGATGAGTTTGCGAAGACTACAGTTATTTTGATCGATTATGGATCAAAATTGGTCTTGGCTTATGAAGCTTATTCTCTATGAGATTAAGATTTTATAGCATGGGACTTGACTTGACAAAGTATGATATGTGCAACTTACTGACTTAGCATCTCTTAATATTTGTAGAATATATGGCTAATGTTAGTCATCCTTTTGAGGCTTTCACTTATTTGTCAGTTTTTGCTTCCCAATTTTCTACTTCTCTGTTTCTTACGGATTTGGATAATGTAATTTATGTAACTCTGAATCTTTTAATCAGATTTAGCGTTCTCAAACATTTGCATTACATCTTTTTTATTTTATTTATTCAAATGTGACATCTTTGACATAATTTGAACTCTTAAATGTCATTTGAATGGTAAATTGTGGTGGTTTAATACTACTTTATTATTTTTCTAGTGAGCGTGCATTTGATGGAGCTTCCGCATCCGGTGGTTATACTTTCAATACCTCTTTAGCTTCCATGCATTCTTATCTTGGTGGTAAGCATTCAACTCTCAGCGGTTTTCAATGTTCATTGTTACATTAAAGAGGTCTAATTAGTTGCATAAAATATAAAATAAATCAGAGGTTGAGGATACTCATAATAGGCTGGCTTTCTTGGATGGTGGTGTCGTATTGCATGTACCTTTGTTTTATCTTGAAGGTACACATTTTTTACATGTTAGTTTGCATCTGGTTTATTTGCAGCTTTTGGCTTATATGTGTTAATGGCAAATCAGGTGTAGTTTTGTTTCCTGAAGCAACTCTTCCACTGAGAGTAATCCAACCTAATTTTATAGCTGCTGTGGACAGGGCCCTGAGACAAGATGAAGCTCGTAATACCATAGGGGTGGTATGTGAAAATACGTCCTATAAAATGACATTTTTTAAGATGCCCTTGTGATTTTTGAGTTGTCATCTGATTTTTATTGGCTACTTTTATTTTAAGGTTCGTGTTTTTAGAGATGGTGACACTGGGAGAATAAGATTTGCAACAACGGGAACAACAGCTGAGGTGTAGTCATTATTTGTGCTCTAATACACGGCTAATTGAATTAAGTAACCAAGAGTTGTCTGCTTTATGTTTTCTTAATCCACTTTTTTAGCCCAGAAAAAAAGCTATTACGTTTATAACTTGTTTATTAAACGGACTTACACAAGGGATAAGTAAGTAACCTGTTTTTAGGTGTCACGTTGGAAATAGAAGCTAACATGGCCAAAAGTTTCTTCACACGTCCATCTTTTGAGCGATTGTTGAAATTACCTTATGTCAAAGTTTATGGGAGTTGGTTACTCTAAATGAAAGTTTGAAATTTTGATAGTTTGATGGGTTTTCTTGCACTAAAAAAGTAGGTCACTTAAAGGGAAAATTGAAGCAAAGTTGGTCACTTTTTAATGTAATATGATTAAGGTATTTAATCTGAATTTTTTTTTGGTTGGGTTCAGATTCGGCAATATCGGCGATTGGAGGATGGTTCCATAAATGTAGTGACCCGTGGCCAACAACGATTCCGCTTAAAGCGCCGCTGGATTGAACTTGAAGGAGCTGTATGTTTTCATTAATACAAACTATATCTGATTTTATTACTTTAATGCCTTATATATGTTTATTTTTACTTTTTCTAGCCATGTGGTGAAATCCAAATCATTGAGGAAGATTTACCGTTAAGGACACCACGAGATGCTTTTGGAAAACTAACACCACTAAGAAACTTATCTGCAGCCAATGTTTCTCATTCGAAAGTACTAATTCATGAAGATGATGACCATGATTCAGATGATAGTTTTGTGAGCGAATTATCACTAGCAGAAAGAAGATTGCATACCTCTGCAGTTAAATCATCCTCTCATCATAATTTGTTTAATGAGTCAACAAGCAGTGATGATGAGAGTCCTGTGGGTGAATCACAACTTCAGTTACATTTTAGAAATAACAAAAGTAATGAAGACACGTCTGAGAGGTCTTTTAGGAAGGCAAAACTGGAGTTTCACTCTGCACTTGGTCCAAGGGAGTGCCCGAGAGCATTTTGGCCTTGTTGGGTGTACCGGATGTATGACTCTTACTGCCTTGCTCAAAGGTTATCAGGTACTTTTAACTTTGTTTTTTTGTTCCATCTGTTCTTCTTCTGCACATAGACATTTGCTTTAACTTATACTCTTTTGTGATTTTATTTTGTGAAAAAAAATTGCAGACATGTGGAAAAAAATAGTAGGAACACCTAACATGGATGCCCTTGTGAGAAAACCGGGACTTCTTTCATTTCATGTTGCAAGTAAGATTCCCGTGTCTGAGTCAACAAGACAGGAGCTGTTGGAGATTGATGGAATTTCTTATCGTCTGCGCCGTGAAATTGAGTTGCTTGGGAATTTTAACCAAATTAAATGTAGAAGTTGTCAGGTATGTACACATATGATTGCATTTATATGTGTGTGTATTTGTATTTCAGAAAGAGCACCAGTAGAGGTGATGATTTGACTCATTCACTTATAAGTGGGCCGGTTTGGGTTTTGGGACATAGAAGTGTTTCGAGTCAACACAATCCCAGCCTGATTTTACTCACACTCACACCAAAATACTCCTGACAAGTTACCCAAATTGTCCTGTTCGCCAGTTTTCCACAATTAGTACCAAGAAACTGACTCTCTTTTAAATACTTGTATTATTATTAGATTTATAACCTCTGTAGTAGAGGGTTTTGTAATTACACATTGAAATTGTGTTAAACTATCATGACAGTGTTGGTTTTTCCCTTTTGCAGACGTTGATTGCAAACCGTAGCGATATGTTGGTGATGTCTACTGATGGGCCTCTTGGTGCTTACGTGAACCCAAGTGGCTATGTGCATGAAATAATGACTCTTCTTAAAGCTAGTGGATTAGCACTTATTGGCGTACCCACAGAAGAGTATAGCTGGTTTCCTGGGTAAGCATTTGTTGAGATAAAACATTACCTGACCCATATATATAACTATACGGGTCGAGATTTTCACTTATGCGATTGTTTAATGAATGCATTTGTTTGTTTACAGATATGCATGGACAGTAGCATATTGTGCAACTTGTGAATATCAAATGGGGTGGCTTTTCACTGCTACAAACAAGAAACTAAAACCTCGTTCTTTTTGGGGCATCAGGAGCTCTCAAGTAGCAGATGACACGCACTGAATTCTTACAAAATGCTTCATGTCATCAGTCAAAACGTGTATGATCTTGTTTCTAATCCACTTTTCTGATTTCATTTTGTTTCAAACCTGCAATAGTTAGATCTCACAGGTAATAAGTTTGTCACTGCTTTTGTTATCACTTTAAAAAATTGTTTAGATATGAGAAACTAGTCTAATATTGAATCTAAACTATTTCTTTATATCTTTGTATTTGTTTATAATTATTCTTTGTTACTTGGCAAGGTTGAAAGTGGATATTGATTACTTATCAAAGTGGACCGGTTATAAAATTATAGGATTTTGTTACACAGGACGAACTACACAGTTGAGTACTTAAGTTGGTAACAAACCTGTCTATTGTATTTATGGATGAATCGACTTCTGTACTCGATGCATGAATCAACTTTTGTACTCGATGCATGAATCAACTTTTGTACTCGATGCATGAATCAACATGATTTTTGCGCCATCGACAAGCCATGCATCTTGTTTGATGAGATGACAGTTTGCCTGCCAGTTTCAACATGTATACTTTTTAATGTGGAGGTTTGGCCATTTTTGTTTTTCATTTTTGCCTTGCTTTTTAAAAAAGTTTAATTTGGAGCTACAAGAAAAGCATATTATCGCATAACAGGCTATAGGCTATAGCGTCAACTTTTATGGACACACTAGAGGTTTTTGTTGTGGGCCAGCCAGAGCAATAGTGTACTCACAAGTCAAACCTGTTAGTGTTGACAAGTGGGTGTGGTAAACTGGGCAAAAGTCTTGCCTGGTGAAAGATTTGGCTTTGAAATGTCGACGCAATAGAACACAATTTTTTTATTTTCTTCATTGCGTGTTTCTGGTTGACGCAATAGATCGCTTTTTATGTAATAAAAACTAGTCTAGGCACCAGAAACCAACCACAAATAGTTTTTGTTGTTTGTAGACCAAAATACCAAATAATAGAGTTTTGTTTTGATACATTATATAGACATGGCCACCGAAGCATCAAATCTTATTATTATTATTTTCATAAACGATGAATTCAGATTTTTTTTTAAATTCTTTTGACTAGATTCAAGATCAGGTCACATGATACGACGGTCGGGTCTTAGTTGGCGCTCGTTTGTGACCTTGTTACATATGTCATGATGGTGACATTTGGATTTTTAGTTGTGTTGCATGTTGTGACATCATCATTGCAACATGACATGTGTAAAAAGTAGTATTGTCTAGCACGTTGGACGTGTCATTAACGTAAAAGCAATGTATCCAGATAGTACTATATATTTTTGTAAAAGATGTTATTCCTACTCATTACTTCCTGTTCGGGCTAGTTTGCGAATCTATGCATCAACACTCGCAATAGTAATATTTTGATATGTTATATAGTATTCTATACTTAAGTATGACGTTTGAGTAATAGTAATAGAATATAGTATTCTATACTTATATATGATGTTTGAGTAAGAGTAATAGAAGTAAGAGTATACTGTAGTTTTTGTCCATATGTTTTGATATTATTAACAGTTTTGGTCTTACATTAATAGTTTTGGTCCTTGAGATTTTATTTTCTAACAGAAATGGTCCCGAACATTAACTCCATCTAATTTTTCGTTAAGTCATCCTGACATGCGAAGTAAAAATATCATTTCTCTCACTCTTTTTGACATGCGACTGAATAAAAATGTTAACCTGCATGATGACCTAGATACAAGAGGGGAAGAAATGACATTTTTACTCATCAGATGCGGGACGCATGGGAGAGATTTAACGGAAAAATGGATGGAGTTAGTATTCGGACCATTTCCGTTGGAAATAAAATTACAAAGACCAAAACTGTTAAGATGAGACTGAAAATGTTAATCGTATCAAAACACAGGGACCAAAACTACAATTTAATCTAAAAATAATGTTAGTTATGTCATGTATGTATATGTTGTTTTGAATTAAGAAATTGAGAAAAGTTGTAAGTACACTCGAGACACATACACACTTCCGAAGTCAAGATCATTAATAAAAGAAAAGGTCCTTTTAATTTTCGTCTTAAAAGCACTTGAATAACTTGGATATTGCTTAAATATTACGAAATACGATTTGGTATTAATAGTTTAATACTAAACCATCCGTAAAGCTGGTACGCGCTATTTCCATAAACAGGCTCGTTTAACATTTCATGTAAGTTTTTCACTCACTGTTTTATCCACTCTTATCACAAACACATTTTACACTCAACACTATCCTTCTCAAAATCACGTCTATATTTCAAAAAAATTAAAAATTTAAAAACAGTATTTAATTGGGTGAGGCTCACCTTCCGCTCTTGTCTTTTAATAAGTTGACCCCTAAATTTTAATAACCAATGATCTTGACCAGTTTTTTTAACGGCAACACCTTGATTTTAAAAAAGAAATACATCACACTTGCTCATAGCAAGATTTAAACCAAGACCTAGTACTCCCAACACAAAGTGTGTTACCAATGAGTCACTATTCACTAACCCCATTGGCCCTTAACCTCTTATAGAGAGTATTTTTTTACGCATCATCTTCTTCAACATTTTAACTTGACATATTACTCTGTAAGCTCACAAATTTAACCAACAAAGGTTTCAACTTAAACCCTCAACTTTCTAGTATTTCAAATTGACTTTTATGTCATTAACGTAACATGTAACCAAATCACATACGCGTCATGTCCAGCTAGCATGAACACTACATGTTAATGTCATCAATGTAATGAGTGCTGTAACGATGTCACCAACATAACACATTCCACGAGTGAGTATTATTTTATACATGCATTTTACAAATATTTAAACCATTTATCTCCTGAATGAAAAAATAAAACGCATTACCATATATCAAACATATCCAATAAATGTTTGTTCGATATTAATGAATATTTGAATCGTTTGTTGCAAGATCGAATAAATATGACAACCAATATGTAACAAGAAGTTAATGAAAAGAACTTGTTTTGTTGTAACTAAATGAAAATAGAACATTAATTTGTCGTTCATATAATTAATCACAACAAATATATAACAAAAAAATTAATTAAATTTTTTGGGTGGTACCAAATATTTATGGGAAAAAAATACACACAACTTTTGATTACTTTGAAGTTTGAACTATTTAAGACTTTTCTAACAATTATAATTTTAGAGCATACGATGATAAATGATAGAAAAAAATCATTTTTTGAAAAACTACGTACCCTTTACTATCTATAACTATTTAAAGTTTTTTAAAGTGATTCTGAGTGAGGAAATAAAACTGCAATGATAAATGTATAAAAATATTATTATTTTTATTTAAATATAAGGAAAGATAAATGTAATGATCTTTAATGTAAATTTAGAGATAGAGATAGTTATTTACTGTGAACGTTCTTATATTTAAAATATGTATATGTATCTATATTAATATATATATATTATAATAAATCTAATTAGATTTTGGTTCCCTAATGTTTCAAAGAATCTTAAAAAAAATTAGAGTACCTACATTTTCAACTATCTTCTACTAGGTTCAATAAGATTAGTTTTCATTGTAAAATAGGTAAATATAAAACAAGTGACGGTCCCTATTGGTCCACCGTAAGTTACCAATAGGGAAAGGACTATATATATAACACATCCATCGTATATTTACATTTGATTTGCAGTTTATTTCACTCGATTCCACTTGTATGTTTTTTTCTTCTCGTACATAATTATCAATATGAGCGCAAATGATTTGAGATGAAATATAAATATATATTATTATGCTATTGGATAGTTATTGACAATAAAAGTAAAAGTTAAAATTATTATTAGTCAATTCAATTGATAGAATGAAATAATAGTAGCTAGTATATGAGTAATAGTTTAAATTATAAGAATTCAGTCTGTTAAAGTTTTAAATTAAAATTCATACAACCTTAGAGGGAGGAGTGGATACGAGTACCCTATGCGGGTAGGACCTATCCACACGGCCACACATTAACATTGTTGCTGCTAATATGTGCATGGTACAAGTTCCATGAATACGAGTATCACAACCCGTAACACCATCTTCAAAACACAAATAAATTTTTGTCCTTGTAACGTGACATAATGTAATTGGTTGTGATCAATGATGGTACTTGAGCGGAATGAAATCTATACTCTCTGCCAATGCTCTTTTGGTTGAGTGGTCAGAATAAAAGTGGGAAACTTTGTCTTTTTTAAAAGTTGTGAAATTAAATCCATATATTAACGTTTAAATACTAATTTGATATTAACTATTAGCTGTTAGAATGCTGTTAAAAAAATCCACTCTTTCCTGTAATAAAAGTAAATAAATTTATTTTCTGACATGCACTCAATATATAGTTATTAAATTAAAATTATATAATAAGAAACTTCTCTTGCAACTTTTTTGTTTCAAGCACTTTATAACAAGAAAATTAAAAAACTAACTTGAGGTTTAGCATATATAATATAACTAAAACATACGAAAATGAAACAAGAAATGATTATATCCTAATCAACGATAGGGCCTTAGAAAAGTGCTTAGATTTCAAGCTTAAGTAGTCCTTGACAAGCATAGATTTGAAACAAGGGCTCTGAAACTTGGACGAAGGAGCCAGTCGAGACTCAACAGCGGGTCCATGAAAGTAAGCAACCGATATCCGATGCTTTGACCGGTTCACCATGGCTCGATGACAAATAACCGGAAGCTTTGCATTAGATAATATATGCAAGAGGTCACCCACATTCACCACAAACGCACCCTCAACAGCTTCAACCTGACTCCACCCTAACCCTTCAACAAAAATCTCTAGCCCGTTTACACCACCTTGGTGCAAAAGGGTCAGAATGAGGGAGTCAGTGTGTGGTGCAAGCCCGAGGGCTTGGCTAGGGTTTGGGCAAGACGGGTACGAGTTAAGTTGAAGCGCACCTTGAGAGTCATGAGCTGAAGTAGCCCAATTAATTTCTTCTTGTGTCACATCCAATGTTTCAAAGATCATAAGCAACAGATTGCGGGTAAGTAGTTTCATTTGCTTCTCATAAGCATCCATTGTGTCACTACGTACAATAATGAATATAATTAAAAATAATTATATAATTTGTTTTATAATTCGATCACAAAATACGAGTCAATAAAAGATGATAAAATATGAATGCAATTTTCGGTGTTACGTGATTGTTTTGATATGGAATATGACCGATGTTGATGTTATATACTTGTCATCGACGTCATATATATATGCTAACAATAAATAAATAAATCAAGTTTTGCATGGCTATTTTATAGCAGATTTGATTAATTTTTTTAACAGGATTATATATTATATATGAAAAAAAAATTCTTAAATATATATCACTTCAGCAAATTATAATTACCAAACAAGATCGATCGATATCTTGTTATAAAACAATGTAGTAATATGTAACCGATTTTGTTAAATTAAAGATCTGTAACTATCAACTATATATATATGTGAGTATTTAATATGTTCGTGTTTATCTATTACCACTTCAACAAATTATAATTACCAAACAAGATATCTTTTTGTATCCGGCCATATATATATAATTTGAATATAACCTCGATCGTTAATTTACGAGCTCACAGCAATAAACAGAATTAACGCCGGCCGTTCGAAATAGTTAATTAGAAAAGAATTACTCCGTAATTAATAAATAAACAAATTAAATGCACATAATTTAATTTTATATCCTTATTTTTACAATATAAGCCATAGGTAGTTAATTTCAAATAAGTTTAATTAATATATTGTAATAATAACTTAACACAGTTGTGGCCGATTCGATCAGTTTTAATCAATAATTAACCGGCCTTTGAACAAATTAAATTTGCAACCGGTTTAATTAAGTTTATTACAAATTAAGTCGATTGCAAAATTATTAGAGACGCTTTAAAGATGGACTATTCGATCTCCGGTTGTTAACCGACCATACATTAATTTCATATATATATATATGTATCAGTGATAATAATTTAATTTAAATAATAAATTATATATATTTGCAATATTGTTTCTATGTAATATCTATTTTAAGAGTGTTTTAAATTAACCATTGAAAAACATAATAATTATGTAAAATCCAGGAATGGAAATTCAAATTAATTAATGGCACCGATTGACTATATAGTAAGTTTTATGATCCATACGTCACGTGCATGAACTTGCATGTAAAACTCTGGCAATTAAAGCTTAAAGAACATTAATTAATTTGAAGAATATATATAATTTTAGATGGATGTACGTGTTTATTAATTAAATTAAAAAGATATAGATCGAGCTTACCAAAAGGTTTGATAATCATGTGGCCAAAGAACCTTAGCATCATCAACACAAGAACCTCCCATGATGGTGAACCCTTCATGCCACATACACTTATCAAAGAACGGTGATATCCTAGCCGAACCATACCCGGTGGCTCCATTGGATGGTCGCAAAACTTTACACTTTTCATCACTCGGGAGAGCAAAAAGCCTTCGCGACTCAAACTCAACCTTTTTCACCAATTCAGACGGCACCCCATGATTAATAACTTGAAACATGCCCCATGTTTCACATGCTTGACCTATAAGATTCACCGCGTTGGGATCTTTGAGATCAATGACTGGAATCAGTGAATCTAGAACGTCGTTGTTAAGCGGTTGAGTCCACAAATGGGACTCGGGGACCTTGTCTAATGAGTCAAAGTCGAGAGGGGTGATATGGTTATCGGTTATAGGGTCATTTCTATAGGCTTCTGAGAGACTAGTCATGATCACAATGTCTGCAATCGCTTTTTTGTGATCGATTTGATCGAGGATATATTTATCGAAATACAACGTGATAGATATGATGTGTATGTTGGGATATATATATTGATCATGTTAATCTGCAAGTCTTTATATACACCTATAGACATTAAATAACTTTTTGGTTACAATAATTTTTAAATATTAATTAATTGTTTTGTATATGCATTAATTATATTATATATATCAACAATACCATTTTTGAGGTTTTATTGTATATGTTTTTTTCTTGCAACTAAGGTGTTTTTTTATGCTATGTTCGAGTCTGCATCGAAAAGTTTATATTGAATTAAAAGTTTTGTCATGGTTTTCTGTCTGGAATAATTGGTTGACGAGTCATCAACTACGACTAATTTGGCCCGAAGTGAGGGTTGGATGAACCTCCACTACGACTGTAGCATTGAGGGAGTCCTACTAAACCGCTTAATTAAAAGCGCCAATGACGGGGACATGTCTTCGAACTTGATCATTGCAATATACCACTTGAGTGTAACGGTCATACCATTGCTCCAATCATCGTTATAAATAAAATTATATAAAATATATATAATATAAAGTAAGTTTAATTAACAATTCATGTGGGTTTGTAGTTGGCAAACTTTGGATCAAGTGATGTCTTGTGGTGTATTTGGATGCATTATATTGAAGCCACTTGTATACTATTGAAGGAGACAAGTATGATAACATAAAAATATATTGGAGGCCATGCACACACACACACACATATATATATATATATATATATATATATATATATATATATATATATATGTGTGTGTTTTTTTTTATTGTAAACTATTTGGGATTTTTGGACACTAAGTAGATGGTAAAAGATTCCTAAACAAATTAAGGGGAAGATAATAACCTAAAGTTAATTACATGAACTTTAACACCTAGGTTTAATTTGATATAAAACTTTTAATTTTTCAACATATTTTCTTCTTCCTTTAACTATATATTTAGGTGATGTTTGTTTTTTCTACAGGAAAATGTCTGCAGTCTGCGGATCACATCTGCAGAAGAAAAGGTGCACTAAACATCTGCAGTCTGCAACAAGAAGACTGTTTGTTTTTCAATAAACTGATTGTGCGGGACAATGATGGTGGTACTGGATGGTGGGGGGGGACGGTGGTGGACAGTGGGTGGTTGTGGTGGTGGTGTGGTACGGTGGGTGATGGTGGACAATGGTGGGTGGTGGTGGCGGTGGTGGTTGTGGTGGGTGGGTGGTGGTTGTGGTGGGTGGGTGGTGGTTGTGGTGGGTGGGTGGGTGGTGGTGGATAGAGGTGGTGGTAGTGGGTGGTGGTAGTGGTGGGGGACGGTGGTAGTGGTACTGGATGATGGTGGGTGGGGGACGGTGGTGGACAGTGGGTGGTTGTGGTGGTAGACGGTGGTGGTGGTGGTGGTGTGGTATGGTGGGTGGTGGTGGCGGTGGTGGACAATGATGGGTGGTGGTGGTGGCGGTGGTGGACAATGATGGGTGGTGATTGTGGGTGGTGGTGGTGGACAATGGTGGGTGGTTGCGGATAGAGGTGGTGGTAGTGGTAGTGGGTGGTGGTACTGATAGTGGTGGGTGGGGGATGGTGGTGGACAGTGGGTGGTGGTGGTGGTGGACGGTGGGTGATGGTGGACAATAGTGGGCGGTGGTGGACGATGGGTGATGGTGGACAATGGTGGGTGGTGGTGGTGGACGATGGTGGGTCACGGTGGTTGTGGTGGAAAATGGTGCGTGGTGGTGGTGGTGGTGGATGATGGTGGGTGGTGATGGTTGTGGTGGACAATGGTGGGTGGTGGTGGTTGTGGTGGATAATGGTGGGTGGTGGTGGACAATTATGGGTAGTGGTGGACGGTGGTGGTAGGTGGTGGACGGTGGTGGTGTGGTAGACGGTGATGGTATTGGTGGACAGTGGGTAGTGATAATAGGTGATGCTGTTTAACCCTCCCCTGCAGACCTAGAAGATTTCAGAAGTGGTTTGGCTAAGTCTGCACCAGGAAGAGGTCGCGCAGACGTTTTTAATGAAACGTCTTCGAAAAACAAACAGTTTGCAGATGACAATGTCTGCGCATGGTCTGCGGCATGGTCTGCGCAGCGCAGACATAAGAGGCTGCGCAAACTTTTTCTGAAAAACAAACACCACCTTAGACAACCTCTAAATAAAAACGTCTAAGTTAAACCTCTATCCTCTTTACTAGCACCTTACAAATAAATAATTTGCTTTTCTATATGTGAGATTTTTATGAGCCACAACCGTCATGTTTATCAGAGTATTTTTACTAAGTTAGATAATCATGTAACGTACGGGTTAAATAACAATATATTAAAATACATATTTAACTAATTGTGTTTTTTTTATGAAAGAAGCTGGTGTTAAATTTGCAAACATAAAAAATTGAGGTACCTCAAATCTAATAAAGCAAAAATCAAATTTGCTTATGTAGCATCCTTTAAGAGCTTTTTCATTTTGTGACATCATTTTAAGAAAACTTATCTCACAATAAATATTTTTTATTTAAAATATGTATATAAAATATATTATAATAACACTTGTTATATTTTGGTCCCCTAATATTTATGTGAATTTTGAAAATTTTAAGAGTAGTTACATTTTCAACCATCTCCTACTAGGGGCGTACTTGTGTCGTTTTGTACTTGATAGGGTATAAAGAAGAAAATTATAGATAAAGTTAATAATAACATACAATTAAAAACCGTAGTGTTTTTCAAACATACATAACTTTTTATACGAAATATATTTATAAAAAACTACACCATGAAACTGTACATTTGTTTCTCTTTAATTTGAGTATAATTATACTAAAAAAGATTATAATAAATCTTGCGTACCGGTTTTACCACGATTTTCTCAAAACGGATTAGAAGCGTTTGTGCCCCGTGTGTATTCTTAAAATCACCACTTGGGTGTTGTATTCGCGAGCGTAGCGTAGTCACTGCACTAGTTAGAGATATAAATCAAAACTTGGCTCCATTCTACTGTAATTAAATATTTAGAGCTAAACAGCAAAGCTTTATTTTTTCAAAAAAATTGAGGTGCATAAAAATGTATAACTTTTCGAATATAAACTAATATATAAGTTTAATAAAATGTAACACAATTTAAATTTATTACTATGATGGGGAAATTATACGAATTCTTCATAAAACCAATCAATTTTGATTGTATAAAGTAAAAAAATCTCTTAAAGTGGTTTAAATAGGTAACAACAAGCACAAGCAACTAAAAGGGTTAAGGAATATCTTAGATATGATGTGCGATCTCCTCAAAATTGTTCAAACTTTATGATATTAAGGAAAATAAATTTTTAATAAATATTCGTGTAAAATTGATTCAATTAATAACCTAGATTTTTAATTTCACATACAATAAATGATGTGGAAATTATGTGTCATGCTTGAGATACTTATAGGTTGTTTGGCTAAATCTGAATCATTAAGTGCTGAATGGTTAAGAGGCCTGAATCATTAAAAGGCTCTATCAATTGGAGGGATATTGATGTAGAACATCAGGTGATAGTAAGTTTAGTATATGCTCCATTTATTTTCATTCGGCATCTTTCAATCTCTTAACCATTCAACACTTAACTGAACCATTCAGAGGTTCTTTTTTTATGAAACAAACGCTTTGAGTGCAGAATCTGAATGATTAAGCATTGAACTGAACCATTAAGAAGTGAAACAAACAGTCTCTTAATCCTTTATTAATATAGCTAGGGATATTATAGGTTGAAATGCTTATATTGTTTAGTTGCTTGAATCACATTAACTCCACCATCAATTAATTATTTCATTCTTCACATATTAGTTGTCATGAGATCAAAATACAAAGTTTAAAAAGTATTGAATTATTATATTTTTTTAGATATAAAATAACAATAATGCATGCCTTAACTTCAAATTGTGAGATATCATCTTTACTTTGTTAACAACTTTTATGTCAAATAATTAAAGGAAAAACTGGAAATTACACTTGACATTAAAATTAAAATAAAAAAAAATTGAAAGATCACTTAAAATAAGACGTAAAGAGTATTATATATAATTGAATTTTAACATTAGTTTAATCATCAAAATATCTTTACTATCCGAATTCACTTTCTTGTATGTAATTTATTTATTTTGATTTTTCACGAACTATTTATTTGTTATTCAAAACATACTATGTATTAAAACACAAAATTATTTCATAATTTATTTTTTCTACATTTTTGTAACTAATTTTTTATTTCATAATTTATCTTTGCCGGGTGTTTTTCATAGTTTGCTTTATTTTAGACGTTTGACACTAAGTTGTCTGTTGATTTACAATTTTAGTCCTTATCATATAATTTATTTTAGTCCAATATAGATAATCTACCATCTTTAGTTACTATTACTACTATATATTAAAACAGAAACTTGTTTCATAGTTTAGTTTTTTCCTTGACTTTTGTCACTAACTTTTTATTGGTTTACAATTTTGGTCATTTGTCAGGTCATTTGTCATGTGTTTTTCGTAGTTTATTTTATGTAAACTTTTGTCACTAAGTTGTTTTTGGTTTACAACTTTAATCCTTGCCACGTGTTTATTTAACTCAATATAAGATAATATATCATCTTCATTTCACATAGAGCATTCTCCGTCTTGCCGCATTTATCAGCTTCTTCCTTCTAGTTGTCGTTAGCGGTCTTTTTCACCCTCTTTGGTGGTTGCCTTTGGTAGTGGTGGCCAACAGGGGCACACCCTTATAGGGACGAACCGGGGTGTCGGCCCCTGCGCGTTTGTTGTCCCGAAGTACTGTTTTTTACCCCAATACCTTAAATTTATATATATATATATATATATATATATATATATATTGAGCTCGCCCCGTGAAAAGAAAATTACATGTGTTATATATATATTGAGCTCGCAGCTCGCCCCCGTGCTGAAAATGTTCAGGGTCCGCCACTGGTGGCCAAGGTTCCTTTGCCCAAAATCATCGCTCTCGGACCTTTGCTAACGATTAAATAAACTCATGCTAAATGGTGGCGATGATGACAGGTGGATTTTTCATCGAAAATTATAAGTCGTTGAGCATGGCGCGATGACTATTGCCAATCTATGTAACTGTTTATCTCGTTGGTTTTTCATCGGTTGGGATGAAACACTTCGTCGCTTCCATCGTTAATAGAATAAATGATTGGGAATAATATTAGAAAATTTGTGTTTGATTAACGTGAGATTGACATATGAAAGATCATATGTGACGATTAGTGCTGTCAAAGTTGAAGTTCTTACACTAAACAATTACAAAGGAGTAGAAGTTGATTTTGGGATTGAGAACCCGAAAAAGGTAAGAATGCATATGGGGCGCGATCTCATCACCTCGATTGGTTTTCAATCGGTTGGAATGAAACCCTTCATTGCTCCCATCGTTAATTAGAATAAATGACTGAGAATAAAATTGAAATATTTGTGTTTGATTACGTGAGGTTGACATGTGAAAGATTCTATGTGATGATTAGATGGATGACTTAATTAAATATTCATGTGCGGCTCAAGGTGTGCGGAACACAAGGCTCCTATTGAGCTAAAACGAAAATGATAGTTTGCAAGAGATAATAAGGAATTGTCGTTTAAGAGTTTGAGGTGAAGCTAAGTGTATTTGTATATTTTTCTAGTATTTTGATTTTTTCAATTACATGAAACAGAAAAAAAAATACCTCATAGAAAATTGTTCCAATAAATTAAATGTTAGGTTAGGAGTAGTGACAGTGGATGTGTTAGCTAGAAGTAATAACGACCAATACCTCATAGTTAGAGTATTAAAATCCAATAACCTTTATTTTTAATACAAATATAAATTGTCTCATGTTGAATAATAACAAAGTTACCTTCAAAGTAATTAAAAAATAAAAATTTAACACACTCAAGAGGAAAGAATACATTGGGAAAAAAACTTAAATTTAACGGGAGAGTGATGTCAAAAGATAAAGATTAAAAAAATAATTTTATCCTAATATTAAGGGAATTTTATAGGTTTTTTTTATAAAGCAAATAAAAGTTATTATCGTAGAAGTAGTAGATAAACAGATAACAAAATGCGTTACTAATTATTTTCTAATAGCAAAACCAAGTCGTTTAAATACATTAAGATCATAACACAGTTACGCATAACTCGTTAGACTCGACCTCCACAACCTTAGGGACATTCATAAACCTCGGGATGAAGATATGTGAATCGATGGTTTATTATGAATAATTTATAAATGCCGATTTAGGAGTAAGAGTTAGATGAGATGTGTGAGTTACTAATAAAAAAATTTGAACATTGATTATAATTAATATATGCCAAATAGATCCATATCCATTGCTGCATCTCCAAAAACAAACACAAGTGTTTTTTATATGATGATGATTCCTAAACGTAGCAAATACAATGTATGTCTGTGTCCAAAAACTCACACGAATGCAGGCAGGCGGGCGGGCGGGTATGTAACAAAAATATAAAAAGTGCAGGATGGCAATTGAATGTTTTAACATCCTCGTAAAATAAACATGAAATTGGAATCGTGAAGACTTAAGATTACCAATTTAGCATGAATTAGTTGGTGATGTTGACGGTGGGTCTTTGCGGAGCTCCTTGACCACTGCAGCAAGCGCCTCTGGATTTAAAGCGAGGTCACAAAGAGCAATGAGCACAGACAGTGTGTGCCGGTCTAACCCAGTCTCAAGAATATTTGACATCTGAAAAACTAACTCAACTGATTCCCTTGCAGCTGCAGCATCTTCATCCATCCCCACACACCTAAAAACTTATTTTCAAAATCACAACTTTAAACCATGACATGAATGTTGAGAAGCATAAAGGAAATTAATCTTTTAACTGAAATAAATAGAAATAGAAATAAATATAATGAAAAAGAAGACTTTGACCAGAAAAGTCAAAATAAATCTCAATTTGACAGATATCAAATAGCTGAAAATGAACATATTAAACATCGCACACCAGAATTGCACTTTGATTTTAAATCATGATATCAAACCTGCAACTTTGAACATCAGATAGATATTTTACTGGAGACGGTGTAATATTGTAATCGAAAAGCACAAATATGATTTGATCTATCATTCGCGTTAATAACAACATCAATAGATGATAATCAAATGATACTGTGAGTGATTACCTGAATGAATTGGGGAAATTAGGGTTTCAACCACAAAACAAAAGTGAGCGATGAAGAGAAAGGGGGTTGGTTGAATACACTATTTGGTTTTTCATTTTTGTTTGCTTACTTTTTCATCCAAAATTGATTTTTTTTTTAAATTTAATTGTTTATGTTAAATGATAATATGAGTTTTATTTCATCATTAGATACTAGTTACCTTTGCTTGTGTCCTTCACGTTTGTACATCGAATTAGCCCCGCGCAACATGTTTTATATTTCCCACCTTGAAGTTGTAAGAAAAAAGATACTCGAACGCTTGAACTTTAAATACGTTAATGTTTAAAATTAAAATAGTTTTAAATGAGTAATAATCTACACATTTTAACTCTTATCAAAGGTTATTCGGATTTTCTTTTCGTCTCTTAGTTACAAAAATAGTATGATGACATTAAATCCAAAATTCTTTTCACTTTTTTTAAAATACAAACACATAACATCTTTTAATACAAACTAATAAGGTTATATTCGCCATTAATTATGTTATAAGTAAAGAAAGAAACACATCACATTGATTTAATTGCTAGCTTAATCTTATGAAGTTTCAGATATTTATATACTTATTATTTGACAAGGTCGGTGCAAAAGCACCGGCCTTGTCACGTGACGCAACGATTTTTTTTTATTTTGACGTATTTACGGTTTTAATCTCCGACTTTTACTGATTGTCATTTTGGGCGCTGATGAGTTTCGACTTTGATTTCTTATTATACTTTGACATATAGTACGGCTTCAATATTGTTATCGTTTTGACCTCTAACTTTTGATATTTCATCGGCGGTGCTTTGCACTGGCCTTATCACGTGACGCCACATGGCGTTTCAAATTTTTTTTTACTTCGACGTACTTACGGTTTAATCCCCGACTTTTGGCGTATTTACGGTTTTAATCTCCGACTTTTACTAATTGTCATTTTAGCCACAAATGAGTTTTTCACTTTGATCTTTTATTATACTTTGACATATATTTTATCGCTTTTTAATATGTGACACATTACGGTTTTGCGCCCTGACGTACAGGACATTAGACTTTTTTAATCAACGCATGCGAAGACACATACGCAAGACCCGACTGCGTGACCTGGCCGTTGCAACGCGTGACCCGATTTTAAATCTAGTTGAAAGTAAAAGTGAAGTATAAATATGCTTACCCAATAATGGTAGATACACACATATGTGGTGTATCTATATATGTGTGTGTCTTTGTAGAGTCGTAAATAAAAAAAATCACATACTACGATTAAGATTATAGTCAAATTTGTTGGGCTAGTTAAATTCTTTCAATAGGCCAAAAACAAATTAAACAACCCAACAAGTTTCTGTTTTTGAGTTTTGACTATGAAGAGTCTTGAAGATTCTATAATCTATAAAAAAGAGATGCAATTTGGGCTTACTAATGTAAGGCTAGCCCATGTCTTTCAGAGTAGCCCACGTTAAGTTTAAGAATATTTAACCTTATTTTTTAGATGACGGTAAGCATATCGAATAGATCATTGTACAAAGATTAAGTGTAATAACCGAGTTTGAAGGCATAGCATACCTCATCTAGTGTTGTAATCTTGTTTGAATTCATACCTGGTTTACTATTATAGTTATTTAACGCCCTTACATTGTCTTGAAGCCTCGTCACGAATTGTTCATTATTGACCTCTTAATGTAATTATTTGAATTTATATAACTAGGTATATATTCACGATGTCGCGCGTTGCGCGACAATTGTTAAGCGAGTTATTACTTCTTGCAAACCTATAAACATAGCACAAACAAAAATGTAACACAACAAAAATACAAATACAAAACACAAAAAACAACCAACAAACAAACAAACGCACACATGACATCAACCAATATAAACACAACACCTTAAATCATCAAACAATAACAACACAATACCTCAAGCCACACATAAAACAATATTTCATGACATCACCCAATAACAACCGAACACCGCAAACCAATCAACCAACAACAAAACAACTCAAGTCATGCACTAAACAATATTTCATGACATCAACCAATATAAACATAACACCTCAAACCACTAAAAAACAGCAACACAACACCTCACACAACACACATAATAATATTCACAATGTTTGCGTTTCAATATAGTTAAATATCAAATTGGTGTATTACCCAGATTGAAAAATATATATGATATGTAATAAAAAAATTAACATAACAAAAAGAAAATAAATAAAATCACAAATGTGTGAATGCATATTATCTTTTTCGAATAGTTAACAAAAAAATATACATTTAATTAGTTATAAACTAAGTCGATATATATATATAAAAAAGATAAATATTATTAGCACTTATATGATTATTTATAAACTAAGTAAATAGATATATAAAAGATAACTTTAATTATTATAAAAATATACAGGTAATATTTGACCAGAATAGGAACCATTAGTGTATAGTCTTGATGAAAGAAAAGTTTTCCATATAGAATTTTTCTTATTTGTCATATCTAAAATGTTGACAAATAAATTAGTTACTTGATCAATTATTAGAATATATATATGTGGATAATATTTATAAATAGGAGAATTTCATATACCCTTGTTAAAGAGTAATAAACTAACCTACATAGAAGAACATTAACTATTCTAATACTATATTGCTAATGAAAATTATTTTCTGAAATAACGTTACTTGAAATTTATTAAGATTGACAATGCCGTAGAGCAAATAACAAAGAATGACTTGTTATTAACCAAAAGCAATACGCAACCAAAAAAAATTATTATAAAATTTAATAAAGATGTCACATAATAAAATTAAAGAGGTTAAATTTAAGCTTATAATTCTTAAATTATGTTAAAAATAATAAATAAACCTCCAAATTAAATTACGTGTTAATATTTTTGGGATGTATGCATGTCAGTCAATGAAGTTGAGCCTTCAACAGCAACCTACCAGTGACTAAGACAAAATATAAAAACGAGTGGACCCAAAATTTTGAAAGACAAACCATCAACTTATTATTATAATATTAGTATTATTATCATATCGTTGTAGCATCGATCATACTCAAGGACAAGGACCCTACTATGCATTCGTCTAAGCCAATCAATTGTAACACGTCCAAAAACGTACCTCGTTAACATTCTTCATGCATCTTCACTTGTACTACGTACCAACCTTAATATATAAATCATGGTCGATCTATCACCCTCATGTACGTGACCTTTCAAAACTTAATCATCCATTCATGATATGATTTTCAAGAGATTATGGTATTAATCGGTCATACATACATTTTTAGCGATATATATATATATACGTGGGAAGATTCATTTGAAAAGACCAAATATTACGAGAAGTGAAATAAATAGTTAAATTCTTCATATTTTTCAATCAAAATCATATTTTACACCCTCAAGTCTATGCATTGCACCTTACACCCTCCAATTCTATAAATTGCACCTTAAAAAAGAAAAAAAATAAACGTTGATAGAGATTCAAACCCATGACAGACAACAAAAGTTCACATGTTTTACCACTGTGCTACAATACCAATTGGTTATTCAAATCGAGTTTTTTTACTTAAGGTTTTTTGCATTTCTTTTTATTTTTTATCCGAACCCCTGACCATCCCAACCTCACCCAAAAACGCTAACCACCCCCCCCCAACAAAAAAACGCTAAAACCCCAACCTCACCCCCACTCAAAAACGCTAAAACCCCCACCCACTCCCCACCCAAAATACTAACACACCCACCCCACCCTAAAAGCTAAACCAAAAAACCTAGTCCTAAAATCTAAACCGAGAAACCTAACCCTAAAAGCTTAACCTAAATGACCTAACCGAAAAGCTACACGTAACCTAAAACTTAACTAAATCCTAAAACTAAATTATGAAAAACTTTATAAAAAAACAATTGTTAAAGAACAAAATAGAACAAGCAAAGTTCAGTTTTCAACTGTGTTAATATATATTTTAATTATTATATTGAAACACAAACTTCATGTGTTAATATATATTTTAATTATTATTATTATATTGAAACACAAACTTCATGAATAGTATTTTGTGTGTAGTTGAGGTGTTATGTTATTATTGATTGATGGTTTGAATTAGATCGACTTAAAATAAGTTATTTAAATTTCGCATGTTAAGATTTTGCCTCGATGGCCTTAAAATCCATGTCATACCGCTAAAACTCTCATCACTAGCGCTTAAAATAAGTTATTTAATATCATGTATTCGATCAATTTTGTTCAAAAATGCTTTTGTGACCTATTTTTTTAAGCAGCTAGATTTGTGAAAGATATACGAGTAATAAATATAATATATATATATATATATATATTAGTGAAAAAAAAAAGATAATTCACAAAAAATATCTTGAGACAATTTGATGTATGACATATATGATCAATACGTACATAAAGAAAGATACATATATAAAACAGTTTATCTCTTTTTTTGAGACAGGTGGCAACACACACTGTTTGGACTGAATACCGAGGGCCTAGTGTTGCAACAACCCCCAAACTAGACCTATCCGGAAATTCAACAGTCACCCGAAACCGGAGTCTTAAGGCAAGCCACTGTGTGTAAAACCGGACCAGCTCGGACTCGAACTCACGACCTAAGTCTTAAGCCAAAACTTTCATTGTTAATGCGGGTACCGCTGGGACAAAGCCCAGTAGACAGTAGTAACAGTTTATCTCTTATAACTGTAAAGACGCCTGACATAAAATTTTATAAAACAAATTTATTTAAAAAACAATTATTATTAAAGCTTGTTGTTTTTTTTTCTAATTTAAAAAACCGTAGCTAATTGTAAATAAGTGGCCAAAAGAAAAGTAAAACAAGAAGCATGTATTGTTGTGCAGAAACAAATTGTTAGGGTGCATTGCATATTTGCATTTGCAGTGAATATGTTAATTGCATGAAAAAATGGCATGCATGGCATTAATTCAATTCAAGTGATGACTACAAGTGCATGCCATGTCATGCCAATCTATACTTTGCATTTAGATTCACATGCACATTATATCCTACTCGATCATCTCACATTTTACCCCACTCTCACATTATACGCGCGTCATTAATATTTCACACCATATGGCATATATATGCCAACAATATATATAATTAATAATTAATAATTATTTTTAATCTGCATATATATACATGTTAACGTACTTTGATCTCTTCCATATATCGCATGATTGATGATGCATGCTTCATTTTTTTAGTATAGTTTCGTTAATTTCTAGCTCTCGATTGACCGCATGAAACTTTTATCTCCAACCACTTCTCCATCGCTGCTCTCGCCATGAAATACATAAGTTGATCGAGCTCGATCGCATATATAATTAATTAAGCATCATTGAAGGATATGTTGATGCTAGCTTCATGGAAATAGATAAGTTGAGCTCGCTCGCATAAATAATATACGCTTTAAATTTTTTAACTATCGAAACCATAATATATATTAGGGAAAATATCACAGAAATATTATAATCAAGTTTATTCACTCTTCCAGTTAATACCTTTTTTTGTCTTTTTAAAGTCACTAAACTTTCATAAGTGTTCCAATCATATGTAATATTTTTACAAATGTATGAATTTTTAAAAATTGAGTTGGGCATATGATATATGAATTATGATTATAAAAAAGTGAGTTTTTTTTCCAATTAATTTGAATCGGGACCTAAAAGTTAAGACTAAGAATTTGCAACTTAATAAAAAAGTTCTAAATTTATTGAGTTTAAGTCAAATTAAATAAAAATAATCACCAAATAGTATACAAAGTTTATACATATTTCATTTGCTCAACTCAATTTAAAAAAATTTAAATAATCGTAAAGCTAGTACATAGGATTGAAACACTTAGTGAAACTTTAGTGACTTTAAAGAGACAAGAGACAAATAAAGTTTCAAATATTTAATTGGAACAGTTGACAAACTTGATTACATATCTACAAAGTTACCTCTTTATATTATTAATTTTTTTGTTTTTATATATAGTTCAAACACGGTTTTAACCTACCGGCCACTGCTACCAGGTTGATTGGTGCACAATACGGTAATTAAATATGTTTGTTGTATTCCAATATGCTATAAAGAAGATCGAAGGAAACAAAATTAAAACTAGCTAGCTAGCGGTACGATCATAATATACATACATACATACATATATAATTAAGTTTCTGATCGAGCATGTACGTGGTGTCGCATGCAACAAGTTTGAACTTTGTTGGGTTACCATACATGAGCATGTCGTCATATATACCAATATATATATTTCTTAAAGAGCACTTATATATATTAGATAATGATCGATAAGGTCGCTTTTACATATAACACGTGACAAAATAGACTTATTGTTACACGTCTAAAAAAGATAAAAAGTTTTATGTGTAAAAATGGGTTTTAGTTGCTAGAGTAGAGTTATCTAAATTTTTTATAAAGTCTAAGAAGACATAAGATGATGATATGTAATGTTAGAAACAAAGTGATACGCGAAAGCAAAACAACACAAGCTAACACAAATGAATATCACGCAGAAAATTAGAGATACGAGAATTATAGTGTTCGGACCTAATTGATCTTTGTAACTAGGGTTTATATTATTAGGTGTGCTCAAGGATACAATTACATCAAGAGTTCTATTTATAATGCTAGATTATGCTTAGTAAACAAGACAACTTTTTGGTCTTCAAGCAATACCAAAATTAATCATAACAATCTAGGGTCGGCTAACATATTGTTTCAGTCTTCTGTACGTATTGCAACCACCAATGGTCTCAGGTCCGAGCCAAACCCGACCAAACCCTTCACAACCCATCATGTGACACTCCCTTAAAATTAGAAGAATGATAAAATTGATAATGTCTCTATATTTCAAGTTGCAACCCATTTTTTTAAATGTTCATAACTTTTGCATATGACATTATAATGTTAAGCATTAGTAATACATAAAATTGATCAAAATGCTTATAATTTAACTAATTTTTCGATATGTGTAAGTATATATAAAGATATTGACCAAATGAATTTGGGTGGAATGGTAAGGTTATTGCTTGGTGTATCAAAATTCTTAGGTTCAACTAGCACAAGCTCATTTTCCAGTAATACCAGTCAACGATCCTGTTAATGTTGGTGAGACAAACAAGTTTTATCCACGAACGAGGGTTCGATCCTTGTTAACGATTGCTACGCCAGCCTTTGTGGAGTTTTTCTTGTGAGCACTCTGTCAAGTTAAATGCACAACACAGGCATCTTGTTAAGCCAGCGTATGTCCATCACAATTAATAAAAGTCGTTGTTTAAAAAAATATAAGAGAGAGACAGAGATATATGGTGTCCAAATAAGCAAGCCCTAAAAACGTTACAAAATATATATATCCACATTAGTGAGAAAACAAAAGTTATAGTTTATACCATTGACAGTGGTGTTAATGTTCAGTAGCACTTTTTTCAACAGTGACATTATTGACGAAAAAACACGATCGCTAACAAAGACGTAAGGGTGGAAACACTAGAATAAAAATAAAAAAAGAATGTCTGCAACAATGGCATACTACACCAGATTTGCCAAGAAATATCAACATTATTAGCCGCATCTCTCATCTATAATGGCATACACTAGGCCTCTTAAAGCATAAGGTTTGACAGTCTTAAGTTCAACTTCACATTAATTTTAGTAATCCAAAGTATGACTTATTTACCGATGCAAATCCATATTCAACACTTTAACTAATAACAATACAAACTTCCTCTTTGGTTACAAAAGATAGTCTAGTAATACGATCAATATATATTTACACTTGATTTTTACTCAATTTTTCTTGCATGTTTTCTGATTTTGTTCGCTAGTAGCATGATGAGTGAAACCTAGTGAAAATCAACTGTCAGTATGTATTATTAACGACCACTAGAGCGTACAATAAATTAGATGTGTAACTAAGTCGCATGATGTGGCGGGTAGGTCTCGCAAATATAACTTTGTCTCTCGTGCTGTTAAAAAGATTTCATGCCTTGCAAGTTCCAATAAAAATGGTAATACGTCACGTATTAAAAGACATATATATATTCAAAAACAAAGATCAAAATGACAACTCACTCAAAAACAAGATATTTAAATTGTAAATATGTCAAATTTAAAGTCAAAATTATAAATTAGTTAAATAATCACGTATTAAAATAATACTCCCTAAATTTTATTTTTAGCATTATTGTTAAAGCTGTAAGAACACTAAAATAAATTACAATGGCTAAATTTAATATAATGATGCCGTTCAAAAAAAAAATTTAATATAATGACAAAGTAAAGATACATGTCATTAAGTTGGTGTGAGTTTCTTCTTATCCACCATCAAATATAATCATAAAATTTAATTTAAAAAAAAAATAAAATATGAGAGAGAGTGGAAGTGGGTGAGTGAATGGAAATGCTGTAAATAGGACTGACTGACTGACTGTGGTGGAATAGGTAGGTGCTGCCGTGCTGGCGAGAGTGTGACGTAAGCAATGAAAACATTTTTCATAAATTCTCATTTCTACCCCTTTGTCGTTGGCGGCAGTCTCTAAATACACGCTATGCATTACGTGTACGTGCCTTTTTTATTTTTTCAATTATATCTAACTAGGTTTAACACCCGTGTATTACACACGGGTTGAATAAAAAATTTTAAAAAATTATAACTATTATATTTAAAAATTTATAAATAATTTTATATATTATTATTAATTACAAAATTTTGTCTTTATTAACTCTTCCACTCAATTTTGAAAATCCCTCTCAATCTTCCTTTTATAAAATAAATTATGTTTTCTCCCAGAAAATTACCTCTTAAAAACTCTAATTTATTAGATAGATAATCTCAATCTATAAATAAAGTTGCATGGAATTCAAATCCTGGTTATAGTGACTTTATCTTTTAAAATTTAAGAATTATTAAAAATAGTTTGGTTTTTTTTTTTTTGAACGGCAAATTTATTATAAACTAACCCGACCACTAGCAAGACGCTAGGATCGGAACATAAACAAAACCGACCATATTACACCACAGGACTATTACACCAATTTTGCCACCACACCTCAACACTTCTAGCCCTATACTTCATCCACAAAAAAGTATTAACCATGATAGACTCGACAACCCGATCTACGATCGCCGATTTGAGGTTAAAAATTAAGTCGTTTCTGGCGAGCCAAATATACCAAATTGTAGCCATCCAAATTAATTTAGTCACCTTTGAGCCAATAACCCCCACTTGATTTGAATCTGGCCAAGATAAAAGGTCTCTTATACTTGATTATTAATTTTTCGATCTAGTGAATTAAAATAAAAGTTATAAAACATCGTTACTATTTACGACCACCTTGCACGCGAGTTTAAGCTTGAAAAGTGATGAAGTCAGAACCAAATATTAGGGGTATCCTATGAGAAAATTTTCGCTCAAGTGTATCATAAATTTTTTTCAGGGGTATCCCGATACTTAAAACCGTAAGAAAAAATGGTATCCTGATACTTAAACCGATAAAAATTGTACTTCGTAACGAAAGTTGAGGGGTAGCCTGGGATACCCCTGGGCTCTTCATAGCTCCATCCCTGACTACCAGGGGCGAAGCTATTAAGGGACGGGGAAGGGTCACGCCCCCCACTTGTTTTCGTCCGAAGTGTTGGTTTGTTGGTTGGTAGTTGATTTTATATATATATATATTGGGTTTGGCCCTCCCGAATCAAAGCGTTTTAAGATTTGACCCTCCGAAACAAAGTGTTTTAAGATTTGGCCCCCCTTGGATCCAAATCATGGCTCGCCACTGATCACTACGTAGCAATCAAGTTACAAATATCTTTCATAAATATACTTCTTCACAAGGGGCATACCCATCATTTAAGGGTGGGTGGCGCACGCTTCCCCTATGAATTTTTTTATGTGGGTTTTATATGTTAAATTCTCGATTGATCCCTATAAAATTTAACCATTGACCCCCGTTTAGTCTTAAAAACTCAGTTTGATTCCTAGTCCATAGCCCATAGGAGACACGTAATATTTAACTAGCTATGGATTGAGTTAAATTATGTTAGAAGACAGTATTATATATTTATTTAGATTATCATGTGTAGTCAAGCATTATTGAGGTATTATAACATCAAGTGTTTCACAATTGCACAAAACCATCAACATATATATTTGATGATTCGGATGATCATGAGTACAAGAAAAGAATATATAAATAATATAAATGAGAAGTGATGAATGGTGGAAAGTAACCAAGGTTCTCAACATCATCATTTTTATATATCATAAAACAAGTCCCCTAACATAATCTTGTATGGAAAATGGTTTGGTTTCATTCACTTCTTATTTGTAAACTAATTAGTAGCTTAAGAAAGATGTACAATGAAGACAAATGGGGTTTAAGAAACAAAATAAATGATTCATTTTATAAGGTTTAAGAAAAATAATCACATCTCGAACCTTAAAATGCTGATTTAACAAACTTTATTTACCTTGGAAATATATGGTAAATTCCTAGATGATGTTTTCAAGTATTTAGGAAGAAAAATAATATTAAAAAAATAAAAGAAAAAATGAAAGAAAGAATAAAAAACTCACAAGTTAGATAGATTGAGAGAGTTTAAGAAAATTTAGATTGATGAAAGAGATTAAAAAAATTTGAGTTACTATTTATAGATAAAAATTAAGGTTTGACATTAAAGAAATTAGTTAAGTGGATGGAAATTTAAAATTTTTAATTTTGAATATAAGTGGAGGGAAAATAAAAAAAAAATCAATTTTGACCTCTCAACCTTATTTTATTGGTTGTTTTGCATCATAAACACTTATAAAATCATTTTCCGAAAAATATAATAAGGTTTTTTAGTCACTCATAAAATTATTTTCCGAAAAATATAAGTCTTGCTAAGGTTTTTTTGTCATTTTTTTAATTTGACCCAACCCAGTTTGACCCGAACCAAATCAAACGGGGTTGGAAAAATATTTTATATCAATAGTCAAATGATTGCTATTAAATTTTCGAACCCTTGAAAAAAAATCATTGATACGCCACTCTTCTTGACATAAGATACCAAGAAACCCGACTCGTAGCATTTAAACCAACTTAAATACATAGCTAAATATTCCCCACCATTGCCACATGCATTCATCCAATGGATAGATATCCTCACCAATCCTAGCCTTCAATTTTGATTTCACGTAATATGCATGTGTGGTGGTGCCACCATGTAACAAACTCTCATTTCACGAAGAACCATCGTAACACAATGCCATCATATCCAAAACATTATAAATAGCAGGTAAAGGGAAAGAAATTCGTCACCCACAACTCTTTTCTATATATATTTTGCTTATTACTATTATCACTTTTCCTTTAAATTGATCACTTATCTCACACCAGAGGATTGTAACTTTATCATTGATTCATAAAATTGATCATTGATTCTCACGTCGGAATATTGTTACAAATAAATTGAATCCATTACTTGCAAGGAACTCGAGATCGGTCCTGTGAATGCTAATTCATCGCTAGACTAGTGACGTTTGGATTTGTATATACAATACCTTAGTTTAAAAAATAAGCATTTACAAAATTAACTTTTTAACATTGGAACAGCTTTAAAACTTACCTGATATTTATTGCTATAAAAAGTTTAAATGACCACTTTATTTTTAACGATAGATGCATACACTCACTACTATAGATCTGTTGTACTTCTAAAACCACCTACCTACACTTTATATGATCTGAACGTTTACTAATTAGTTAAAACGTATACCACTTTAGCACCCAGATCTCTTAAGAGTTACGAGAATATAAAGATCTTAAAAAAACATCACAACAATAAAGGTATTTGGTATTTTTAATATATTATTAATCGATAAAACAGAGAAGGGGAGAATGTAAAGTATAAGTAGAAAAGGTCGTGTCTGAGACAGTGCCCCATCATAATGAATTGAGTACTAAAAATGCCCAAATGGTCCACTTTTCCTCTTCTATGCTCTTGTCAAGTCTACACGTACATCACCCATACTTTCAAGTTCAAAACAAGGATCGAATAGCAAAACACACAAAATTTAGAGAAACTCACTTTTATTATAACTTGGAAAATAGCTCAAAACCAAATTACAATCTCTCATACCAAAACCTCTAAGCTTAGGTTGGTATTTATATTGTTAACCCAACTTGGTAAACAAGACATCCTAATCATATTCAAACTAGTATACATAATAAGATTAGGACTCATGTGCTTATCATAACTCAACAAACACAAATACTAATCCAATTCAAACACCAAAGAAGCTGGCCGACTTCTATCTTGTATTCAAACCGGATTGGGCCCCTTGTGGGCTTTACTTGGACATTACTCTCGAGCCTTCATTCACCCCCCTAATTTCCAAGTCGGAATTAGTTAGGTCTTTGACTCCCATCAACTCCCGCATCTCCTTAAACTTGATACGAGCAAGCGGCTTTGTTAGAATATCTGCCTTCTGCTTGTCACCGGACACATGCTCAACATGAATCTTACCATTTTCAACACTCTCTCGAATAAAATGGTACCTAGCATGGATATGCTTACTCCTCCCAAAAAACACTGGATTTTTAGAAAGAGCTATTGCTGAGCTATTATCGATCCGAATAGTCACCTTCTCACGTGCTAAACCGGTCACTTCACTTAATAGATCTTGGAGCCAAATTGCTTGACAAGCTGCTGCATTAGCAGCCATGAATTCTGCCTCACATGAAGATAAAGCTACTGTTTCTTGCTTTTGAGAGCACCAAGTAATCGGTGATGATCCGAGATAAAATATATGACCCGTCGTACTTTTTCCATCATCACGATCAATGTTGTGGCTACTATCACTGTAACCGACTAAGCTTCTACCACCCTTTCGCTCATACATAAGACCATAACTAGCGCTCCCCTTGAGATACCGAAGTGTATGCTTCATTGCTAGATGATGTGACTCTCGAGGGTCTTGCATGTAGCGACTTAAAACCCCAACAGCATATGCCAAATCAGGTCGAGTATGAATAAGGTATCGTAAACAACCAACAAACTTACGATAAGTGGTAGGATTAACTTCCGGTTCATCTTCAGCCTTATGTAACTTTAGACCCGGATCCATGGGTACTTGCGCTGGATTACAAGTCTCCATTCCAGCTTCTTTGAGTATCTTCAAAGCATATTTTTCTTGCTTGATATGTATTCCGGTCCTATCTTGACTCACCTCAATCCCAAGATAATAAGTCAACTTACCCAAGTCCGTCATCTCAAATTTATTTGACATGTCTTGCTTAAACTTGCTTATGACAGAAAAACTTGACCCGGTTACTAGCAAATCATCAACATAAACAGCAACTAATAACAATTGGTCGCCTTCAGTTCTACGATAAACAGATTGTTCTTTGTAGCACCTTGAAAACTTTAGCTCTTGCAATATATTATCCAACTTGGTGTTCCAAGCTCTTGGAGCTTGACGTAAACCGTATAGAGACTTTGAGAGTTTATACACTTTACCTTCTTCACCTTTAGCTACGAACCCTTCGGGTTGAGACACATAAACAACCTCCTTTAAATCACCGTGCAAGAAAGCAGTCTTGACGTCCAAGTGATGTATCTCCCAATTATTAGATGCCGCGAGTGCTATTAATAATCGAATAGTCTCGATGCGAGCTACGGGTGCAAAAGCATCTTCATAATCGACTCCGGGTTGTTGCACGTAACCCTTCGCCACTAATCTTGCTTTGTACCTGTTTGTTTTTCCATCTGAACTCGGTTTCAACTTAAATACCCACTTTAAACCAATAATCTTCATTCCATGCGGCTTATCGACTAAAGTCCATACGTTATTTTTCTTGATGGACTCTAGTTCACTTTTCATTGCTTTCATCCAGTCACTTGAACCTTTTGCCTCATAAAAACTTCTTGGTGCATCGGTTTGAGCGATCAGTACCTGTTCACTTTCATCGTTGGATAATAAGATAAAGTCATCATAGTACCTTGGTGCAGCAATTTGCCTAGTTGACCGCCTTACTGTGCTTTGACCACCTTGGTCTTGTAACATATTATTGTTGTCAATTTGTGATTGGGCCGAACCAATCCCACCACTCAAAACAGAACCCGTACCATCAAATATATTTGTTTCACTAGTTGACTCATTATTTAATGGGTCATTTTCTTGATTGGAATATTGCACAGAACCATTGTCAGTAACTTGTCCCCATGTAATTTTGAACATGCCAGGTTCTTCTTCATTTGAGTTTTTATTCCAATCCCAACCTTCTCCTTCATTGAAATCAACATGTCGACTTATAACTATCTTCTGAGTAGTCGGGTTAAAAAAGTCGATAGGCTTTGGAACCGGGTTCGTTTCCGAGATGCACAAGTGGTCTTGATCTATCATCCAGTTTCTTAATACCCACTGAATCGGTTTTGGCAAATGCTTTACACCCAAACACCCTTAAATGATCAATAACTGGTTTCCTTCCATTGAATACTTCGTAGGGCGTTTGTGCATTCGAAAGAGAGCGGGTTGGTACCCGATTAATTATCATCGTGGAGTGACAAACAGCTTCTCCCCATAAATAATTTGGCACATGCATTGCTTTAAGTATGCTTCTTGTCATATCTAAAAGAGTACGGTTTCTTCGCTCAACCACGCCATTTTGTTGAGGCGTGTAAGGTGCAGTCAAGTGCCGTTTTATCCCGTTTAAATCACAAAACTCTTGAAAACACCTGGACGTAAACTCTCCTCCCCTATCGGTTCGAAGTGTTTTAATAGTTGAGTCGGTTTCTTTCTCAATCAATACTTTGAACTTTTTAAAACAATCAAATGCATCACTCTTCTCCTTCAATAGAAACGACCACATAAATCGAGAAAAATCATCAATTAAAACAAAGATGAACTTGTTACCTCCTAACGTTGACGGGGATATTGGACCACAAAGATCTCCATGTAGTAACTCCAGAATACGTTTTGCTCTGAATGATGCAGCTTGAGGGAAGGATTTGTGAGTCTGCTTTCCCACTAAACAAGACTCACAGAACTGACTTTCATGAGTTATTTTAGGCATGCCAATCACCATCTCACTTCTAGACATCTTTCTAAGTGAATCAAAATGTATATGCCCTAGCCTTGCATGCCACTTCCATGCATCATTATTTATATTTGCCTGCAAACAAATCGGAGAACCAACTTTCATACCTATCTTGTATAAACGGTTTGGAGATCTCGGAACCTTCATCAGCAGCTTTCCATCCCTATCATACATTGTTAAAAAACAACCTTTCATCACGACTTCACATCCGGACTCGGTGGTTTGTCCAAGACTCAATATATTGTTTCTAAGTTCGGGTATGTAATAAATGTCGGTCATCATTCTTTGCTCACCGGACCGACCTTGAAACAATATAGACCCTTTACCTTTTATTTGAACACATGAGCCGTCACCGAATCTAACTCTTCCGGTTACCCTTTCGTTCAACTCTGAGAAGAACGACCTTTTTCCGGTCATGTGGTTACTTGCCCCATTATCCAAATACCAATCGTCGTCGCTACTGGCAATGGACTCATACTTCTTTGGTGTCATATTCTCTTCATTGAGCAAAACTACTTCATGCAAGAAAACAGGTGCTTCAGATTCTTCAACCTCATTAAGATTATTTTCTTGATTCTTTTGAGTACGGTCGGGGCAGTTGGATGCGAAGTGACCAGGCTTGTCACAACGATAACATATAACTTTAGATCGATCTTTCTTTACCTTCTCTTTACCACGGTTTTGGTTACTTTGATCGACTGTACCACGGTCTTGGTTGTACCTTCCACGTCCCCTACCCCTACCTCCTCTTCCCCGACTTCTATTACCATCAGAACCCCTTCTAGCATTAGATGATTCCCCCTGTGTGAATAGTAATTTAGACTGACTATTTACCTGCAAATCTTCCTCTCGAATGCGTTCTTCATAAGCTTTGAGACGACCCACAACTTCTTCGTACCCAACCTTATTCAGATCTAATACTTGCTCTAGAGAAGCAACAATGTAAATGAACTTGGATCTTGGAAGAGTTTTTAAAAACTTCTTGACTAGCTTCTTCTCTTCTATAATTTCTCCTAGTGCTGCTGATTTTGAGGCTAGAGTGGAGAGTTTACCAGAATATTCATCAATAGTTTCGGTCTCGGTCATCCTTATGTTATCGAATTCAAGAGCTAAGGTTTGTAGCCTCGCCTCTTTCACTCGATCAGCGCCCACGTGACGTGCTTTGATTGCATCCCATATCGCTTTAGCAGTGCTGAGATCACCTATTTGCAGAGTTAATGCTTCGGATATTGATTGGAACAGTAGACCAATTGCCATATCATTCTTTTCTTCATCCGTAGAACCCGGGTCTATAGTATCCCATACCTTATGGACTCGGAGCACAACTTTCATCCTCATTGCCCAAACGGTATAGTTGATGGAGGTAAGCATGGGACATTGAACAGCAGTGGGTGAGATTTCTTTTCCTTTCACTTTCGTACTTCCGGAGGATTTGTCTGCGCCTTCGCCTGCCATGGATCACAACCAAGAAAAAAAGTTTTTTTTTTTTTTTTTTTTTCTTAAGACTTCTAGGCTATTCGAGTTTGCTCTTGAACCGGCTCTGATACCAATTCAAGTTCAAAACAAGGATCGAATAGCAAAACACACAAAATTTAGAGAAACTCACTTTTATTATAACTTGGAAAATAGCTCAAAACCAAATTACAATCTCTCATACCAAAACCTCTAAGCTTAGGTTGGTATTTATATTGTTAACCCAACTTGGTAAACAAGACATCCTAATCATATTCAAACTAGTATACATAATAAGATTAGGACTCATGTGCTTATCATAACTCAACAAACACAAATACTAATCCAATTCAAACACCAAAGAAGCTGGCCGACTTCTATCTTGTATTCAAACCGGATTGGGCCCCTTGTGGGCTTTACTTGGACATTACTCTCGAGCCTTCATACTTAACCCTTTTTTTAATAACCAATTCCCCTAGCTTTTACACTATATATTTTTCTCTTAAACTTCATTACACTTTATAAATTAACTAGATTTAAGACCGGGTCACGTGTTGTAGCGGTCGTGTCACGCAATTGGATCTTGCGTTTGTAGCTTCGTCACATGCGTTGTTAAAAAAATTCTCATATCACGTACGTTGCGGCGGAAAGACATAATGTGTCACATATTATAAAACGATGAAATATCAAAAGCTAGAGGTTAAAACGATAACAATATTGAAGTAGTACTATATGTCAAAGTATAGTAGTGGGTCAAAAGCTGTAAACTGGCTAAGTTATCGGACTTCAAATTAACAATACATATAAAGTCGTAAAAATATTGAAGTTGATATGAGAGGACAAACTTGTATATGTAACAAAAATGAGGGATATATAAAAATACTGAAGGGGCACACTGATAGAGTATAAATTATACATAATTCGCGTGTAGCGTTTGCTTGCGTTTTCGAGTCGTTTTAGTCGATTTTTATAGGGTTTTATATAGTACTTATACTTTATTGTTTTGTAGGTCCTAAGTTTATGAAGGGTTGAAAAGAGCGCGAAAAAAGAAGAACGTAAGAAAAAACGGGGAGCGAAACGGAGTTACGAGCGAACCGGAGCGCGAAAACGAAAAACTGGATCAGAAAAAGGGGCTCAAGACGCTACGCGGCCAGAGCCCCTCACCGCGTGGCGTGGCGTGGAGGTGGTTTTTTGACGCGTTTTTGGCCCGTTTCACTATATAAACTCTTCTAACTTAAACCCTAGCCCCGAGATACGAATGGGAGACGAAAAATAGCAGTTTGGGGGTGTTTTTGGAGGCTACGAAGATGAAACAACATGTCGGAAGCTCGTGGGATTGAAGATTGCATCTTGGATCACTCGGGTTACTTCGTTCTTTCGTTTTTTATTTGTTTTAATCATGTTCACTACTTTTGAATTTGTGTTTATTAGTATGATTATGATTGGCTAAACCCTCTTAGAACCATCTAGGCTTTATGTTGATTCGTTAATGAATGTTTGAACTCATGTTGGATTGATTTTTGTTTATGGTTTATGCTTAATTAAAGTTTGAATCTTTTTAATCGTTTGATGCATGATATATGTTTGCATTGGTTTGATTGATATTGTTATTCCACGTATTCTTGGTGATTGTCTATGTCACGTAATAGGATTCGTTTTAGTCATTAACTTGCGTTGTGATTAATTATGGTTGATTTGCGATAAAACCATAAGATTAATAATATTAGAAAAATCGGTAATAACGTGTAGCTAACCTAGATATCTGTGAGGTGATAGGTTATTAACAAGTTTCGGTTGCTTGATTTGCTAAGTTTAGGTTTTTGTGAAAATTCCGGCTTAGTACTAATTATTAATCTTGCTTGTTAGATCGAATGATTGAGTTCAAATGGCTTTAAGGATTGTATCGTGAGATAGATCTTTAGTGTGGGTCAATTAAGTGAAATATAATTAGGTAAATGTGAGGAAACTTAATCCCATAACCGGTGTGCTAATAACTTAATAGTTACCCTTTAGGTTTCTTCTCGAAAAGGTCGAGAGTCTTAAATAGGGAAGCTTTTAAGTGAATAAGTTTAGATCTCGGTTCCATAACCATTACTCCAACGTGAGCGATAATTGAGGTTAACGATGATTCTATCCTAGGTGGTTCGTCTTCATTCTTCTGTTTTAGATCCGTCTTTTAATTCGTTAGTTTCTATTTTTAGTAACTTTCCATTTTTAGTAAGTTTCTATTTTTAGTAGTAAACCCCCCTTTTAAACAAACTTTCATCTATTTTTTAGTAAGTTTCTATATAATTTATATTTCATCTATTAAATATTTAATTACAAAATAATACTTATTATAACATTTTAGTGTAAATTGCAAAAATGGTCCTTTATGTTATTTACCAAAATAATCCTTTAATGTAAAAAGACAAAACTGCCCTTCACTTAACTGAAAAACTTAACTTTAGTTAGTGTAAAGGACCAGATTGGTATAAAACTACGAAAATAAGGACGTTATTTGTAGATATTTTAGCTAAAAGACTCAACTTGCAGGTACCTAGAAACATAAAGGACCTAATTTGTAGTTTTCTCTTCTTAAAATACTAGATTTTGCTATCCATACTAGCTAGGGATATAACTTATGTCCATTTCACTTTCAGTTGTATGTAATTGATGAAAAGCATATATTCCAAGGTAACAACTTTTTCGTAATTGTGAATATCCATTAGAGGTAAACTTATCTGATCATGAAAATGAAATAAGATAAATACAACTTTTGTTAAACATTACTTTTTAAAATATGCAAAAATAAATGCTAGTAAATGCTGAATTTAAGATGAAACTTTATTTAAAACTAGTTTAGTGTCCGCACTATATTCGGGAACACAACATTCAAATAGTGTTTTTAAGGATATTAATGGGGGACATGAACAATTCCAATCAGTTTTGAGACAAAACCCTAGTAAAACCTGAACATACTTATTTATAAAAAACATTTTTTTAGTATAGCAATATTATACTCAAATTGAACATAATTAAATGCTCGATTTTATGGTGTAGCTTTTTTTAAATAATTTCGTATAAAATAGTTATGTGTGCTTGAAAAATACGGAAGTCTTTAATTGTATACTATTATCACTTTATTCATAAATTTCATTTTTATACCATATAAAATACAAACCGACTCACGTACACCCTAGTAGTAGAAAGTTTAAAATGTAACTACTATTAATTTTTTTAAAATTTTTCTAAATATTAGAGGACTAATATGTAATTAATGTTATTATAATATATTTTATATACATATTTTAAATAAAAAATCATTATTATGAAAAAAACTCTTAAATGATGCCATATAAGCAAAGTTACTCTTAATGGATGCCACATAAGCAAATTTTGTTTCGTTATATTATATTAAAGATATGTATTACTTCATTCGTTTCATTAATGTATATCTTTTTTTATCTCAATTTAATTGTCATTTTAAAAATAAAAGTATAACTTTTAATTTTTTCTTAATTATTTAACAAAATAATTACTTGATGACTAAAGATAAAAGATTCTAATAGCATTATTGTTATTTTATAGTTTAAAAATATATATTAATTTATTTTTTTTAAAATCTTAAGTTGTGGGTTTTATGACATTTAAAATGAATTAAAGGAGTAATATATATGATGCAGTTTAAGAGTAGAATGACATTAAAAAACTAGGTGAGTTTTGCTAGATACACTTTGCTCTTTTAAACATTACAAAGTCTCCCTATACACACTACCCAACATGAAGTCTTTCAAATTGAAAATATTTATATAGCATTTACTTTTTGCAGGGAGATTAGAGAAGGTTGGCAAAGCATATCTGAACATTTAAGGATTCATATACACAATAATAGTTTTATTTTCTTTGGCAATTAAAAACGATGGGACACAAGTCAAACCTAAATTAAATTTCTCTTTTGTTTTGGATAAACCCAACCCAACATAATATCATCAATTTGAGATTCTGAGGGAGAATGGAAAACACGGAGGGTTTTAACCCCATCCCCATCAAACATGAAAACTTAATGGTTCTTTTTTCTTTTTCTTTTTCTTTTTCTTTTTATAATATTACCAAGAGTAAGTAACTTTTTTACACTTGAGTTTTCTAAAAATTAAAAACTTACAGCCTAATGTTTAAATCTATTTATTTATACCCAGAGTTTTTACTTTTACTTCAATTTGTATATATATGGGACGAACATCAATCATATACTCCGTTAAAACCCCTCAATTGGCTTTTATATCACAAATATTTTGGTCCATTCCAATTTAAATTATTTATTTTTATAAATATAATAGAGATAAATTACCCTACACATTCCCTCCTCCTTCATCTTGTTTCCACACAAACTCCACCACTAGAATATTACTTTCATCACCACAATTAGATCTAGTAAATGTAATTGTATTGATAATGTTGTAGATTAGGGTTACAATAGTGTGGTATATAAATACCACATATTACACTTTTAGTTCCTACACTATCACACTAATACATATTGGTCTAATACTCCCCCGCAAACTAAACGTGAGAGAGTTTTGTTTGAAATCTAAAAACATAAACATAAAACGTAAAGATAGTGGGTCTTCAATCTTCTCTGTCTTGCTCTGGCCGTCACAAACTTTTTTTTTGTTTATAGCGTAGAGACTAGAAGTGTAATATGTGGTATTTATATACCACACTATTGTAACCCTAATCCACAACATTATCAACACAATTACATTTACTAGATCTGATTTGGTATCAGAGCACAAGAGAAACCACCGGAAAATAACGCCGGAGGGTCGGCCGGCCACCATCGTCGCCCTACCACCACCACAGCGCACAGTCTTCATCTTCATCCTCTACTACCGTCGCCGCCATCACCTTTCACCACCAAATCGCCGCTCAGTTACTTACCACCTCCACACCAGATCCGACCACCAACACCATAAAACCACAGCTACAACTACAACCAAACAACACAGCCTTTTTTTGCTGCTCATACACCACCAAGATCTACCAGATCCGCCGCCGCCACCACCGAAACCCTAGATCCGGCAGGAATCTACTGCTGCAACAATCAAAGTAACCATTACTACAAACATCCCCGCGTTATCACGCTCGTCACTACATGCTGTGGCAGTTTCACCGGCGAAGAGGGAGACGTACGACGAGGGAACAAATCCCTCCAGCAAAAATATTGTCGACGTTTGAAAGGGGGTACCCCATTACCGCCGTCTAGGGTGTTTCCGGTAGTGAAGACGCGATTCGGTAATGTCATCGGAGTTACTCCGACGAGTTGGTGATGGTAAAGAAGCAGAAAGAGAATGGGTATGGGTATGGATGTCTGCTAATTAGGTCAAAAGGATTCTCCGATATCTGAAAGGAACACTCGAATTTGGTCTAATCATTCGTCACAAATCCGACAATGCTTTACAAGCATTCACTAATGTACATTGGCAAGGCAATGTTCCGATTAATGCATACTCGGATGCTGACTAGGCTGGTTGCCCAGACGACCGTCGGTCCACGGGGGGATATG
Organism: Tagetes erecta; assembly: GCA_030867185.1. Taxonomy (NCBI): domain Eukaryota; kingdom Viridiplantae; phylum Streptophyta; class Magnoliopsida; order Asterales; family Asteraceae; genus Tagetes; species Tagetes erecta. The sequence goes on along the minus strand of CM061489.1, from coordinate 348,488 downwards.
CTATCTATTTTGGATCAAACCTAATATCCTAGACCGACAGAAAGCAAAAGACAATGTCTAGATCCTCTACGGAATTTGAACACAAAGCCCTAGCTGATACAGTTGCTGAATTGATCTGGATTGAAGCACTTCTGGATGAACTTGGAATACATACAAAAATCTCTCCCACTCTTTGGTGTGATAACTTGGGAGCCACATACTTAGCAGCAAATCCGATCTTTCGAGCCAGAACAATACATGTTGAAATAGACTTTCACTTTGTACGTGAAAGAGTTGCTCAAGGAAAAGTCAAGGTTCAATTCATTTCAACTGATGATCAAATAGCAGATATCTTCACAAAGCCTTTATCAAACCAAAGATTCATGTTCTTACGATCCAAGCTTCAGGTCGCTCCCTGCCCTTAGCTTGCGGGGGAATATTAGATCATATATATTATTAGTATTGATAATATAGTTATAGTTAATGATAGTTTGTGTAAATATGAGATTTACGATCCAAGCTTCAGGTCGCTCCCTGCCCTTAGCTTGCGGGGGAATATTAGATCATATATATTATTAGTATTGATAATATAGTTATAGTTAATGATAGTTTGTGTAAATATGAGATTACTATATAATCTCCCCCTTATACATGTTTATTCAACACAATTACAATTACACACATTAAGGTGTTTGTCTACCACCACCGTACCACCAGTGCCACATCCAACCACCACTATACTCATCAATCCGTCTCCGACTTCCGCACTATCTAAAAATTTGAAGCTAAAATCAATTAGTAGGTGTGTGGTTATGATCGACTCTTATTTTGGTGGTTGAATCACATCACCACTTAATCAGATCTAAAAAATAAAAATAAAAAACACGATAATCGATGACAGATTTAGGGTTTGTGATGAAGGTACAATGATGTTTGGAGATGGTGTAGACGATGATGGTTAGATGGCGGCTGAAGGTGATGAAGGCAAGTAGGTTTGATGATGGCATTTTTGAAACCGATGGTGAGCAAATATGGGTTGAGGGGAAATGGTTAGGGCGACGTTGGAGGGTTATGGTGAAGATGGTGGGGGTACCATCGATGGCGGTAGTGGTAGTTGGTGATGGATGGCAATGACGAACATGAAGAAACATGGTGTTGTTATTCTAGTGGTGATGATGTGTGGCAATGGTGTGGCAGACTGGCGGTTGAGGTGGATGTTGATGGTCAACAAACAAGAGGAGGGAGAGGGTAGATGGGATTGTTCTTTTTTAATAAAAACACAAGTTGGGGTAAGTGATGAAGATGAAGGCAGTTTGGTCATTTTGTTAAAAACTAATAAAATAATCTAACTCCGTTAGTCATATGTATACAAATAGAAGTAAATCTGAAAACTCAGAGTACATATAAAAGGATATAAATCTTAGGATTCAACTGCTAATTTTTTGAAAACTCAGGTATACAAAAGATATTTTACTCTAATATCAAACTATCTAACTCATAAATTAAAATCCATATATTTATACTTACTTAATTTTAAACACATAACATCCCTCAAATTCTAGGGTCGAGTAGCCTGAAGAATGCATTTTGCGCCATTTATTTAGAGGTTGTTTGGTTCATTTGGGAGACACGTAATGCGCTCATCTTCGTAGCAACTCTGACCTTCGTTACTAAAGTAGCAGATAAAATAAAATACTACTCCTTCTTATGGCTGTAGAACAAGCGAAGCTAGTAGATTTAGCGTGGCATTTATGGTGCAATTTTAATTTTAGGGTGTTTCCTTTGTAACAGTGTTTTCATTTGGTTTGTTTGGTTTTCCCGCCTAGCGTCTTGCTAGTGTTAGTTTTTAATACAATTTGAAGTTAAAAAAACTTCCCTCAAATGGTATTGTTAAAGGCAAAGTTTGTCTCATCAAGCAACCAACCTCAATGGTTAGGTACGTATAATTTATCTCCATTTGTTGAGATGCATAATTTAAACAGTATATAGAAATCCATGTTCAACTGTTTTTTATGGCAGATTAGTAGGTTAGAATTGGTAACATCAATTGTAACAACTTATCAATGTCGATTTGTAACAGCTCGGTTCGATTTGTAAACTAGCAAAGCACGAGCAACCTCTCGCTTGGTTCGGCTTGACTCGTAAACAGCTCTAACATTAACAATTAATTATTAAAGTAATAATATTAAGATGAAAGATAATTCATAAATCGGTAAATATTTCTTTATACACACACATTGATGTTAAACTCTGATTTAAGTCATTTGACAAGTTAAACATTGACGAATTAAAGTTAACCAAACATAGGCTACTGTGTTGACAATTCAAAACAAAAACTTTTTTCTTTTGGAGGAGACATTTATAATAACAAATACTCCGTAATAAAGAAGTGACTTGTGTTGTGTTGGGGCATAGGTAAAACAAATTGAAAAATAGATGAAGCCAGCAGTTAAATAGGTAGGGTATTGGGTGAGTCTATTGTGTTGATGACATGTAGTGACGAAACCAAATACTGCTATCATTGGCTTTACTAAACTCAGGTACAAGGATCTTACACTGCACACGCTTCCACTCAATTCCCTCTTTTGGTTACTCACACTCATGTACGGAGGGACAACACCCTTTCATACTTTTCCTCACTAACCAAACAAACAAAAAAACAAACAAACCATCCTCTTAAAACCATTATCTTATTTGCTTGACGTAAGCTTTACATCAATGAATTCGTATTGTTCATTTTATTAAAAGTCATAAAACATCGGTCAGAAATAAAAAAAATTAAGAGCATTAAGTTAACCTTAACAGAGGATCATTGTAGGAAAATAAATTAAAAGTTGAAATTAACACCGGAGATTTTTTAAGTTGGAATTAATATCGACCAATATACAAAAGTTAGGATTATTAAATCCAATAACCGTTAATGTTATTATAATATATTACTTTACTAGTTTAGTACCCGCGCTACGCTCGGGAACATAACATTTAAGTGATGCTTTTAAGGATGTTTATGAATGTTCCATTCAGTTTTGAAACAAAACCGTGGTAAACCAGATCACATGATATATTTTTAAAAATTGGATCTTTAGTATAGCAATTTTATACTCAAATTAAAGAAAATAAAGTGCTCAGTTTTATGTTGTGGTTTATTTTAAAAAAATCACATAAAATGTTATGTATATTTATAAAACATTAAGGTCTTTAATTGTATGTTATTATTAACTTTATCCATAAGTTTCATTTTTAAACTCTATCAAATATAAACGACTCATGTACACCCCTTGTAGTAAAGGGTTAAAAATATAAATACTCTTAAATTTTTCAGAATTCTTCAAAATATTAGGGGACCAAAAATGTAATTAGTTTTATTATAATATATTTTATATATACATTTTAAATAAAAAAAATATTATTGTGAGATAAACTCTCAAATTATGCCACATAAGTCAGAAGCTTTAAAAAAGTGACACATAAGTTTTTTTGTTTTCCTATATTATATAAGGATATATATATATATATATATATATATGTGCGTGTGTGTGTATTTTTATAAATATAAAAGTACTATTTAATGATGTCAAAAATTATATTAGAGATTTTTTTTATGTTTTTTAATAGACTTTTAAAATGATCTAACACTTTTTAACTCCAAATTTGATTTTAAATCTATAATTTTTACCCCCACTTAAGACGTGTCCATTATTCTTTTAGAGATAGACATCTTTAAAGATCCTACAAATTTATATTTATAAACTTACTAAATATGAAGGTAGGTTGGTTAGTTTTGTCTTTTTCTTACATTAACTATAATATATATTCACTTAGTTCTAGATGTTGTTATCAAATGTTAGCTTAGATCAATTGGTTAATGGTTTTATGCTTGCAACTTACATCCAAGTTACCTGGGTCCGACTCCCACTCCCAATCCCAACTTTTGATTTCAACATTTTTGTATTGTCTTTTTTATTTTTCATTTTTTAATGTGTTTTATAAACTAACATATGTTATGTATTTTATACTATTTTGTCGTTTCAACGTTAAGTTATGTACCATGCTGAACATAATACTTTATTTATATTTACGTCTAACAACGTTATCATTCTCCCATTTTCAAGTTATACTTTTCTAAATTTGACGTGTTTATGATTTTAATATCAGACTTTGACTAATTATTGTTTTGGCCTTTGATGACATAGCCATTTTACGATTTTCACTTCTTATTTACTTTGACATATTTACGACTTTAACCCTTCAGGTTTGACCTGGTTATTGTTTTGACCTCCAAGTTTGGATATTTTTCCGTCTTTTATTATGTGACACATTACGACTTTACACCTCAACGTACGAGAAGTGAAATTTTTTTCAACGCATGTGACGAAAGTCACATACGCAAGACCAGATTGTGCAACCCGACTGCTGCATCGCGCGGCCCTGTGTTAGATCTAGTTTATATGAAAAAAATAATAATGGGGAGAAAACAATGAGTTAACATTATGTGACATATACCATTCTCATACGCCATTTGTTCCCCGTAGTAAATATTTACAACTGCTCACGGCCTTTGTTTACACAATCTTGAATTATTCTGCTCTTTTATTAAATGCTTCAAACAAAACACGTCTAATATAAGGTAAAGGTCTTCATAGTCACACTCACATATATATTTGAATACAAAATCTTCAACTTTTTTTTAAACAATTAAATAGTTTTCAGAAAATATAATATAATATCTTTTTAATTGTATTTTAACAACATGTAGGTATTGTTAAAGTTATCTATCTAATAAATCAAGGTTTTAGAGGGTAAATATTGGGGGAAAATATTTGGTTTATTATAGAAGTTTTGGTGGGAAATTAAGTGGAAATTTCACCATGCATAAGTTGATGGGTGCAAAATTCTTAAGTATTTATTATTTACAAATTGTTAAACATAATGGTTATAATTTGTTTATTTATAAATATTATCATGTAACCCGTGTGTAACACACGGGTATTAAACCTAGTAGTGAGAATATAACTTTTTGTTATCTTGTAACGTTATAATGAGAATAGGAGTTGTTTACTAAAATAACTTAATTGATATAAAAACTTAATTGAAAACTTGCATCTTATTTCTTTTTAACAACAATTTTTTAATGTTACATTAAACTAATATAAACTATTCTCAAGAATCAAAGCTTGGTATCTAAGACGCAAAGAATCTACCAAATGGCTAAGATGTTACTTCGCGTTGCGCCACTTGTCAGCCCCACAGTCTTCTACATTATCATACTTTGTTTGATATTTTACTATTACTCATTTCAATATAAAAGTATATAAATACTTTTTTACCGTTTAATCTCGTTGGTACCAACGGGTGCTAACCTAGTCTAGTAATATGTTTCCAGATGAAATACAGTCCCTCGATGGATCCAATCGTCTTTGAGTTTGTGGATCGGAAAGAGTTTGTCATCCATGGAGGTAAGAATGTTGACATTAGTAGTAGGAACATGGACACTTCACAAGGTCAGTACCATATTACCATATGTATCGTGTAGATAGAACGTACGAAGAAAATACCACTACATCGAATTGAACTAAGTCTCATACCCAATATATATAAATAACTGTCGAGTTAATTGTTACTCGAAAGTATATAGTGTAACATGACTCCGATATATAATTTAGTGATCGACGTTACAACACTACAATGATTCATTAAGTAATTTAGGTTTTATATATTTTTAACAAATTAAAGCTATTAGCTTAGTTTGAATTGAAAGGGATTTCAAAATGATAATGGCTAGGAAGATAAGCAATTATAATATCAGGCCGGGTTAAGACAATTAGTTTGGATAAAGGTATAATAACCCAATTCTGGTTGGTTGGGTGTTTGGTAGACGACTATTGGAGTTGTTCGTTTGTTGTTTTTCACAAAAGTAGTATCTATTATTTGTTAAAGTTACATTCTAATAAGATCTTAAAGGTTATTTTTGGACTTATTTGGATCTTTTTATTTATTTTTGATGACTGTATAATCTTATTTCCTTTTCTATTGGGAGTGTGTTGAAAGAAAATTAAGGTGAAATAATATCATTTTGTTCGATCACAACAATTCAATAAACTTAGTGTTTTTTAAAAACTAAACTGCGGTTTTTGTCTTTCTATTTTTATATTATTAACAGTTTCAGTTTAATCTTAATATTTTTAATCCTTGTGATTTTATTTTCTAAAAGAAATGGTCCCGAACACTAACTCCGTCCAATTTTCCGTTAAATATCTGTCACGCGTCTCGCATCTGAGGGGTAAAAATGTCATTTCTCCCACTCTTTTATCTAGGTCATCATGTAGGTTAACATTTTTATTCGACCGCATGTCAAAAAGAGTGGGGGATATGACATTTTTACTTCGCATGAGATGAGACTTAAGGAAAAATTAAATGAGGTTAGTGTTCGGGACCATTTCTGTTAAAAAAATAAAATCAGAAGGACCACAGCTATAACTTACTCTTCTTTAAAAATACCTTTTTTATTATGTCCCACTCATTGATTAAGTTATAATATGTAGTCTATTTTGGTTAATTTTACTTAGCGTTGTTTCTCTAAATCAATAGTCAATCTCTAGTCGAGGTCATCGATGTTAATAGTTACAATACTTGTTGATTTGGAAGATTTTGTAACTCGTTTTTTGTATTAAAAACTTAAATGTTACAAGTAATGATTTTACGTTAAAGAGGATGAAGATGCATCTACAAGAATCAATTGACTGAAACATGAAATTTGTAATACAAACAAAGACATGCATTTGATTAGAAAGGAAAAAATAAAATGCAAGAGTGAATTACAAAACTTGTAATTTACAATTTCAACCCCACGATCCCTTACCTAATACACAATATTGTTTGGTAAACATTTGATTATCCGAACAAGAAAATAAACCCCCCTACACCATCTAAATAAAAATAAAAACACTATTTATCTATCTTTTGTTTTTATTTTTATTTTGATATCATTCCATTAACTTAAACTAAACTCATGCTTTGAATCACCATTCACTGATCGCCATTGACAAGTAACTTCGTTTGCAATTTTAAGAGCATCACATGACGTGCCAAGAAGACCTCTTCGTGTAAACCCAACGGTATACAACCCTTTCTCCCCTTTCCATCCATTTGGAAAAGGCGTTTTCGGCATTCCATCATCGGTAAAAAAATCACTTCCCTACAATATAAACACAATAATTAAATTTTAAAACATATAAGAATATAAACAAATTTATTTATGGGACCTATGGTTTCATTGATTTGTTACACTTGAGTTTATACATGTTTGAATTGACATGTATACAATATATGCATGGGTCCTACTAAATGACCAAACTGATGATGAAGGACAAATAATGAGATCATTATATGCACAACACATTTCAATTCGGATTCTTTCTACAGAAAACATCAGAAAAAGAATATTTTTTATGCAAATTCTTATTCCAGAATTAAAATTACTTTAACCAAAAAACTACTTTTACTTGCATGTGTACAATATCCATGAGAAGTTGTACATAACTCTCCAATATTATTTAAAACCATTTTTAGCAAGAAATAAAAGAGATAGTAACATATCAAAAAATGACAACAAAAATGTTAAGAGATTGAGAATCATCCAAACAAGTGATATCACTAAAAACCAGTTTGTAGGCTTCTTAATGTGTAAGGCTTGGAAAGTGATGTAAGATTGAGAATAAGATAAAAATCAATTACAATAAGTGTTCTTATTTTATTTAAAAAAAAACTCATACAAAAAAGTGATTGTTGTTGGAAATCAGGCCCAAAATCACAAACACGAACACACAAGTTGAACCAACTGTTCGACTCTTTTATTAGATAAATAAACCGGGACACCTATAAAGACTCATCTAACCCCTATTTATACTAAACAAATAGTAATCATAATCCAACTATAAAACCTATAAACCTAGATATACAATCAAACTCAATTGTAATCTAATACTAACTCAATTAAATAATTATAATCTCAAATAAATAAAACTATTTATTAGATCAAATCAAGATTAACATCTTCATTCTCCCCCTTAATCTTGATTTGTACCACCCAGATCTTAAACAAGATCCGTTTCTTCAAATCTGCATTATTATCAACAACTTCAATCCCTTGATCAATCTTGATATCCCTCTTCCTGGGTCCTAGAACTTCACCATTCTTGACCACCGATCAAAGAAAAAAAACTTGTCACTTCTACCGTTTTCTTCTTCCATTGCTAGACACGACAAGATTCAAAGCATCCCGCTTTGATGAATCTTCTACCGTCAGCCTATCCGCAAATCTGATCGGATACTTCTGCCAAAAAACAACCTACCTGGTTACTCTGTTTTATCCTTGGCAGGAAGGACAGGGTCTGATCTTACCTGGATAGAAAGTTGCTAATGCAGTTAAATTCATTACCATTGAACTGATCACCTGTCACACCGTCGTTCCAAATGGTACTCCCCATTATACGGTTGACCAAATCACATCGTCACAACAGTTCCCCAAGGTTGATAACAAAGAGCCAAAACCCAAGGCTACGAAAACTCACAAGATCCTAACCTTCACTCGGCGAATCCAAAAGTTTTAAATCAAACCTTAACCGTCTTCTATCACCCGCAACACGAACCAAACTCAAAGCTGTCTGCTTTGATTTCCTCCTGTTCGTATTTTCTGCGCCTCTGGTTAATCTCCTATATTCTCACGAACAAGCAGATCAAAGATGGATATTGCTTTCATGTTCCTTTAACTTCTATCTTTCGTCTTCTACCTCCCCGCAGTTGCAGCCCCGCGAGGGGTTGCTCCCCTGCTCGGAAAACGACTCTCAAAACCGTCAATACCACGCTCTGATACCAATTGTTGGAAATCAGGCCCAAAATCACAAACACGAACACACAAGTTGAACCAACTGTTCGACTCTTTTATTAGATAAATAAACCGGGACACCTATAAAGACTCATCTAACCCCTATTTATACTAAACAAATAGTAATCATAATCCAACTATAAAACCTATAAACCTAGATATACAATCAAACTCAATTGTAATCTAATACTAACTCAATTAAATAATTATAATCTCAAATAAATAAAACTATTTATTAGATCAAATCAAGATTAACATCTTCAATTGTTTGATTATTGGAGTCATGAAGAAATTTACCTTGAGCCAAAATGGCACATTGCTCTTGTACCCTGTTGCCAATACAATTGAGTCAAATGCAATTTCTTGACCATCCATAAATTTGGCTCCATTTCTAGTGATTTCTCTCACTCCTTGTTCCACCACCTACAAACATTCCAATAAATCACAAAAAAAATAAAAAAAATAAAAAAAAAACTTGCATATATTGTACAACTCATTAAACCTATGTGTCAGTCAGGGAATCTTTGGATGCTTACCTTGATGTTACCGGACCTAATTAGAGATAAAGCTCCGGTGTCTAGTACCGGTGTCTTTCCTGTGGCATTCTTTAGCTCAAGGGGGCCGGTTTTCGGACGACGAAGGCCGAGTTTATCCGTGTTTCCGATTGTTAAATTGGCCATAAACAAGATCAAACTGTCTACAACCCTTAGAGGTAGCAATTTGAGAAGCGCCATTGCTATTCCAAATGTTGTCACCCCAAACATCTCTCTAGGTAGAACATGAACCTTCAATTACATTTACAACACAAATGAGTCAAATGACAAAAAATCTCAAAAATGAAAAGTTTCTAATCATGTCATACAAGTTACTAGCTAATTTTGTCATAAAATACACCACTTAACCATTAGATTTTCACAAGTAACACCCAAATGGAAAGAAGTAAAAGTTTGGGCCGGGGATCTTGACTTCAAAAAGTGAAGTAAAAGGCAAAAGATCGAGATTGACAAATTTGTCATATTAATACAAGCTTAAAGCAATAATACACATTGAAAAGAAAAAAAAAGTGTTATATATGATGATGAACTTACAGAGTTTCTAACCACCATAAAAGGACTTGCATTGTAACGGCAAAGGTCCAAACTAACCTCCATACCAGAATTTCCACAACCAACAACCAAAACCCTTTGACCTTTAAAGTCACAACCACTTTTATACTCACTTGTATGCCTCACAACCCCTTCAAACTTGTCAACCCCTTGAATCTCCGGGACCACCGGCTCCGCATTCTCTCCGGTAGCCACCACTAACCAGCGTGATTCATAAACAGAATCTTGAGTCTCCACTGTCCAAAGCCCATTTTGAGAGTTAAAGTGAGCAGTAACCACAGACTGGTTAAACTTTGGATTGATTTCAAAGTGTTTTGCATAAGCCTCCATGTAGGAAACAAACTGTTTCTTCGAAGGGTATTTTGGGAAATGTTTAGGGTAGCCAAACAATGGAAGCTCACAAAACTTTTTGGGAAGATGGAGCTTTAAACGATCATAAGTTTTATAGCGCCATAAAGATGCAATGCAATCACTTCTCTCAAGAACAAGAGAGGGTATGCCTTGTTCTTTAAGACAAGCTGCAACTGCTATACCGGATGGACCAGCACCAACAATGATCGGACCACCGGTGGAAAGTTCCTTATCTTTTTCACAACAACCCATTATTATCTTTTGAAAAGAAATGCTCTGTTTTTTCAAGAAACTTAACGCTCTGTTTTACTCTAGTTTGGAGACTGGGAGTTTAAAAGGCCGGCAGGCAGGGTGATGTATTTCTGACGGTAGTTAAATGCAGAGAGAGAGAGAGAGAGAGAGAGTGAAAATGGAGGCGTGTGAGGTTAAGGAAATGATTTGCTTCACTTTCTCAAGGCTCTTTCTTCAATGGCTTTTGTTTGCAGAGAGAAAACAAGTCAAGTGAAGTGAAGCTATAAATACATTTAGTGTGTGTGGTTGAGTTGAATAATATCATTATGATTATGATTATATTTATAAGCCAAATTCACCATCACTTGAACCATAGATTATTTCTACTTACGTGTCTGCCCATGCCTACCACCCTTTAGGGGGCTGGCTAGCAACCTCACTCCAATTTCTAATTTCTTTTTCTTTTTCTTTTTCCTTTTCTTTTATGAAAGTAGCAATGGAAAAAACAAGATCCAATAACCCATTTCTATGAATGTATTTATTACTCTACTAAGTAAAAATCAGATTTTTTTTACAAGCTAAGGTTAACTCATATATATATATTGGGGAAAGTGAATACGTGGCTGTTGCGCGTGTAACTTACACGTAAAACCTATCAAAACTACGTCGTTTTGATTTAAACCCATCTTTATCTTTTTACCCATTCCTATTCACGTGATTGACATATTGAAATTGTGAAGTGCCGTCCAATTTTTTTCAAGCAAATCGGAGAATACGTGGTGATCGGATCTTCATTCAAGCAAATAATTGATTAAGGTTAGCATTCTTTATCATCAAAAGCAACTTTCAATACTTTTATCTAGATCGATTATAGTAATCAAGTCAAGTTCCTCAATTAAAACCTTTATAACATCAAACTTTGATCACACATACAGATGGTTCATCATTGTAATTATATTGTTTCTATACATGACTTGTCTCTTTAATTTTCTAATAGTTATCATGCGTACAAGATTTAAGTATTAATATTCACCCTTTGGTTGTACAGGAATTCAAAAAAGTTTTAATTCAAGATATCAATCGATCGATGGAAGACTTTGAAACAAATCGAATGGAAGATATTGAGTCGATGGAAGACGTTGAAGCAAATCGAATGGAAGATATTGATGAAGAAATTTATAATAACGGTTCCGATGTCGAGACAGAGAAAATAAACGACGTTGACATGGATTTTGGGTTTGCTAACGAAGAAGCAAACAATGTAATGGGGAAGGTTTTTGATACTCTAGATGATGCATATAATTTCTACAATCATTATGCACTTTTACATGGATTTGGGATACGTATTACCGAAAGAATATGTTTGTAGTTGGATTAGAATTGAGGCAAAAGTTCATGCCTTTGTTTCTGGAGATAAATCTCACTCGACTTATGATGGTACATGTAATGCAATGAAAACTCTTTTTCAACTACACAACTCAAAGGATGGATGTCAAATGGAGGTGATACCAGATTAAACTTCCAGCTTAAGAGTTATATTATAATAAATTTTGGAAAGAAAGTTCTGTACCTACATTTTAGTACATTGCTTATACAACCAAGTTCCTTTTTTACATGTGTTCATGTGTCTTTGAACATCTTTAGTTACTCGTTTTATGTGTATTTTCACTTATTATGACCCGTTTCATTTTAATTTAATGTATTTTCATTCGTTTGACTCGTTTCAAATAACCAGCAGTGTTAATCCAGTTGACCTTATCATCAACCATATCCTACGTTTATACATAGTTTTGTTTAGAAACAGATTATGTGCTAAAAAATTTGATAAAAACATGCACATGTTGACTTTTTGGTTCAAAGAAGTTACTTTGAAAGTTCAAAAAATTAGTGTGATGCTTTTCATTTCTAAATAATGGAATGATCTACCAATAAATATGATTTTATAACATACTACTTAAGTATAAAAGAATCTGATGTGAAGTTTAATTTTTCTTACTATAGAACCTAACATTTCCCCCTTTGGCCATAAAGTTCAAGATGTTACTTTCTACAAATTTACCTGCTTACTTGCAGGTTAACGTGTGTTATGGTTTATTTGATAGATCAATATGAAGTAGTGATACAATAACTTAGTGCAATACATATATGAGCAGTAACATGAGGCATTTCTTAACTGTGGGTCTTAAATTTAGGATATATCTTATTTAGAATTTGTCAAAAGAAAAGTATATAATTGACCCAGAATTGGTAAAAAGGCAGTAACAATATCCCCCATTACACCCTTTATCAAGCGATAACAAATCATAAATAATTGTAACAAGTTATAAAATCGAAAAGCTAAATATGTCAAACCATGAATACTTTCAGTTGTAAACAATAGTAACAATTCAAATTCAAAAGGCTAAATAAGAAAAGATATAAGAAATCACAGAAGCACATTATCTTCTATTCTTCAACTAAGATATGCACTACTCTATCAAATGCAATACTAACAGATCTTCTATAATGTCAATTCTTCAAATTGATCTTATTATCATCCTTCTCGTTCTTTTATTATGGACTCATCTGCCTGGAAAACAAAATATTAGTATCATACTGAGAACCATTAATTATCAATAAATATATATTTTACCTTCTTTTTTGGACAACTGTTGATGTAATGACCCGGTCCCTGACAGTAAGAACAAGCTCTCTTTTTTGGTGCTTCTATGGATGATTTAATTCTGGTTGCACTTTTAGGACGACCTTTAGTAATAGTAACACCCGGTAGATCACGAATAGAAATTTGAGGCATCATGTTTACTTGCGAACTTCCGGCATTAGAATTTTGTGAAGTGGTCGTAACCTGCTTTGAGTTCGTTTGGATACTTAGATCTTCTAAAAAGTTTACCAAGATGGTATTTAGTTTCTCTATCTCAGATGGAGAGCTTCTTGCTTGTTCAATCACTTTTCTAAAATTTGATTGAACACACCATAAGGTTAATGCACTGACTCCATTTTCACTATGTATGTCTTTGATCCCAATGTTGCAATTATCCAACTTATGCCTAGCATCAAGTGTCCACCTACGTAATATATAATGATCAGGAAGGGTTTCAACATGCCTCTTCTTTAAGACATATAAAATATGCTTGCATAATATCCCATATGTTTCAAACTTCGCACATGAACAAGTGACATCTATCTTATCTGAGAGACGAAAGTTAACTATTCTCCAATATATTTTATCAACATCTATTTGTCCAACCTTATATATGATTTCTTCTAAGTTCTTGCTCACTCTCTCATGACTTAAATTGAAGGTAGCTTCAGTCCATTCTTTCTTGAATACATCAAAGAGCTTTCTAGTGTAACGTGAACCTGCTTTTGCCTCGATCAAACTAACAGAGGAAAGAATTGGCTTGGAGTTCATGGTCTTGAAGTCTTCATCTTCTTCAGCAGCCCTTCGAGCGGTAACAGCTTTATCATATTGGATTACAAACTCATTCAACATGGTTTTAGAATTCACATATCCATCAAAAAAATAATGAATGCTCTCGCTTCGTCCACTAGATGTCATGCCTGCAAAAAAAACAATCTTTTAATAAAGCTTTAGCCCAATAGTTACGTTGGTTATACATTTCAACGATCCAACTGCCACTTTCAAAATTATATTTAGCACATAAAGCTTCCCAACGAGTTTCAAATTCTTCAACTGTATTACTCTTTACCCATTGTTTGTGCAACTCTTGAAAGTCACTATGGCGAACCTTAAAAGACCGAAGATGTTCAGTCTCGTGTTTCTTCATATGCCATGAACAATAACGATGTCGAGCTTTTGGAAAAATACTTTTGATAGCATTGCATATAGCTTTATCTTGATCCGTGATTATAGCGGATGGGTACTTGTCAAACATACATTTTAAGAAAGTTTGAAATAACCATTCAAAAGTATCTTGTTTCTCATTCTCCAATAGTGCAGCACCAAAAAGTATGGTCTGACCATGATGATTAACCCCAACAAATGGAGAAAATGGCATCATAAATTTGTTGGTCATGTATGTGACATCAAACACAACAACATCCCCAAATTTTATATACGAGTCTCTTGATCTCCCGTCAGCCCAAAAAATATTTCTTGGAGACCCATCGTCAAATAAATCCACAACGAAATAGAAGTTAGGATCTTCATTAAATTTATCTTGAAAATGTTTAATAAGCCCATAAAACTCTTTACCTTTGTATTGTTTTCGTTGATCTGCCAAGACATCTGAACACTGTTTTGATGTAACATCATTTTCATATGGAGCTTTCATGGTATTTACAACCTTTTTTATTTGACAAGGTTTCAACCCGGATTGTCCAAGTTCCGACATTAGTGATTTGCAGGCTATTGAACGGTGAAACTTAGCATGAGACCGATGCTTCATTGCTTTTGTCGGAGTAACAGTTACCTCATGATTGTGTGAATCATTAAA
Organism: Tagetes erecta; assembly: GCA_030867185.1. Classification (NCBI taxonomy): domain Eukaryota; kingdom Viridiplantae; phylum Streptophyta; class Magnoliopsida; order Asterales; family Asteraceae; genus Tagetes; species Tagetes erecta. The sequence goes on along the minus strand of CM061489.1, from coordinate 333,480 downwards.
TTTATCCACAAACCATTTGCCATCTTTATCTTTAGAAACCCTAAGATATGCTTCACAACCGGTTCTTAACTCCCTACGACGCTTATTAACATCTTTACAATTATCACGCTTCAAATCTTTAAAGCCCTCTTTGTTGCAAACATATTTCTTTCGGTAATGCTCGTTTGTTATCTTATTTTTATAACCTGAACTGATACGTATCCCAAATCCATGTAAAAGTGCATAATGATTGTAGAAATTATATGCATCATCTAGAGTATCAAAAACCTTCCCCATTACATTGTTTGCTTCTTCGTTAGCAAACCCAAAATCCATGTCAACGTCGTTTATTTTCTCTGTCTCGACATCGGAACCGTTATTATAAATTTCTTCATCAATATCTTCCATTCGATTTGCTTCAACGTCTTCCATCGACTCAATATCTTCCATTCGATTTGTTTCAAAGTCTTCCATCGATCGATTGATATCTTGAATTAAAACTTTTTTGAATTCCTGTACAACCAAAGGGTGAATATTAATACTTAAATCTTGTACGCATGATAACTATTAGAAAATTAAAGAGACAAGTCATGTATAGAAACAATATAATTACAATGATGAACCATCTGTATGTGTGATCAAAGTTTGATGTTATAAAGGTTTTAATTGATGAACTTGACTTGATTACTATAATCGATCTAGATAAAAGTATTGAAAGTTGCTTTTGATGATAAAGAATGCTAACCTTAATCAATTATTTGCTTGAATGAAGATCCGATCACCACTTATTCTCCGATTTGCTTGAAAAAAATTGGACGGCACTTCACAATTTCAATATGTCAATCACGTGAATAGGAATGGGTAAAAAGATAAAGATGGGTTTAAATCAAAACGACGTAGTTTTGATAGGTTTTACGTGTAAGTTACACGCGCAACAGCCACGTATTCACTTTCCCCTATATATATATATATATATATATATCTTTTAAACCTAGCTAGCTATAAATATACATCAATTCTTTTCAATGGACAAAACCTTCTAAAGCTATGTAATAGCTTAAATCTAATACATGTTGTAGGCTGAAAGAATCAATGGAACTAGAATCGAAACTCATATACTTAACCAAGGTTTAACATGCAGAAGTTGAACTAATAAAAAAAAACCAACTAGGTTCCATAACATTAAACCAACAACAACAATCAAAACCAACAAGCTGGTTTAAATGACAACGACATACATTGATCACAAAATCCCTTAAAGTTAGTTTTTTTTTGTTGCACCCCTCAAGAGGAGGAAACCCACCTGGATAAATGGGAAAACCTCCTCCCGGCCAAGGATAGAACCCCTGACCTTAAGGTCCTAAGACTTACGTCTTAATTACCGTTGGACCACCACCCCAACGGCTAAAGTTAGTAGAAATTGGGTTTGAAAACCCCTAATAAACAACAACACCCGGCCCTCAAATTAAGTCAAACAGCATTCACAAGAATCATGAGGCTTAACTGATTCAAATCACTATTAATTGTTGCAATGGATGTAACACCAAAGTGAGATCTACGACATTCAAGGCCTTATGTAATGCAACCAAGTATACCAACGGACAAGCTAGCTAGCTAGGGCTTTATGACAACAACCATATATAAACAACAACAACAACAAAAAAAGAGATCGAGATTCAAAACAACAACTTTACCCTTAATTCTCATATGAGATAGCCTAATCATCACTGAAAGAGGTTACCATGAACCCCAAACATGAATCCGATCTCTTTCCAGCTTTGTATAGTTTAGAAAAAGAGAAAATGTGTAAAGTTGGTGAAAGGTGCAAAGTTGATAGTGGTGGGAATAGACAAGTTTGGAATTGGAAGAGAAATCTAGCTCCGGGAGATGAAACATATCAATTTCAAGGTTGCAATCTTCTGCTTCAAGGATGCATGTGCAATTACGAGTTTGGTGGACTCTTGGAAATGGGAGGCAAATGAAGACTTGTTATTCACAGTTAGTAGTTTGAGGAAAATCCTAGAGCTAAATCGGGCACCGATTGATTTGAACCCGGTTAGATGGAGGAACTGGGTGCCATTAAAGGTTAGGTGTTTTACTTGGAAAACAAGATTGTACAAGATTCCTTGTAAGGTGGCGTTGGCAGGTCGGGGGGTCTCGGTGGGTAATGCAGAATGTTCAATGTGTTTTAATGAGCCCGAAACCGTAGATCACCTATTTTTAAATTGTCCTTTTATAGCCAAGGTTTGGAGCAGAATAAGAAACTGGTGTGGCTGGTCTGGAGAGATGCATGGGTGACTCTATTAGAAAATGGATTGATCAAGTGAACAACCTAAATGGATCGGAGACAACTAGAGACACGGCGGCTATGATAATTATGGCGACGGTTTGGTTCGTTTGGTTAGCAAGGAACGACTTAATATTCAACTCAAGCTCCTTGTCGGTGGACGGAGTTGTTGAGAAAATTATAGTGAATACGTTTCTTTGGTTAAAATATCGTGCTAAGAAGGTAGATGTTGTGTGGCATAAATGGTGTTATAGGCCGTGGTAGTTCGGGTTGGTGGTGTGAGTGCTTTGTTGTGTATGTTCGTTCCGGTCCTAGCATCTTGTTAGTGGTCGTATTTAGTTTTAATAAATTTGTTGTTCCAAAAAAAAGTGGAGGCCGTCCAACAGAAGACAACATGCATGTAGCCCAATCCCCAATAAAACTTTCATATAACTTATACTTAAAAACCCTTGAAAAAAAAACTAACCGTCACATATATAGGTAGTTAATTTATTAACTTAACTACCGAAACTAACTAATCTAATGGTATGACTATCAAAATGCATGGTTAATTAGTTTAATTGCCATTTAATTAACTAACTGCAACCAACACACTCCAACGTACCCTAGCTTTCTTTAACTATTTACAAAGGCACTTCAACCCGTAAACCTAGTTTAAAACATTGAGATCGACTAATAAGAAGGGGATGATGATGAACATTCAAATTGGTAAATCAATAAACGGTGAGGATGTGAACATATAGAGATCGAGGACGATGGAACATGATCAAGAACCAGGAATCACAATAACAAAACACAAACGTAAACCTGCAAATAACTCTTAGATATTATATCTGAAAATAAACCTCGAAACTAACTCTTAATTATAAACCAAACTAGCTAGCTAGCTAGCTCAAAATATAAATTTCTTAAACGTGGACCAACTAAGTTGTCGAATCCGGGCTCAACCCACTCGCCAAACCCATAACTTCTTAGCTGTTTCTTGATCTCTAATTTGCATTATTAAAGTTTTAGGCACAGATTGATAGGAGATCCATATATAGCCAAGTCGTTTTTATCTGCATCTACATCACCCAGCCGACTTGAATACATCCCACACGTACCTTGTGAATCTTTAACACTGTTTAATTTCATCCTTAGAGACTAGGGGTGTTTAAAAATATCCGCATCCGAAAACCCGATCCGAAAACCCGATATTCCGAAACCGAAATACCCGAAATTTCGGATACCCGAAAATTCGGATATCCGAACTTCGGATACCCGAAATTTCGGGTTCGGATAGTAATTTTGGCATAATTTGGATATTCGGATTATCCGATTATCCGAAACCCAAATTTTTTTTTTGTTTTTTAGATTATGTATTTAATATATTTATAAAACTATGCTTATAAACTCTAAAGTTAACATGTATTGAGTATTCCAATTACATTCACGCCCTCCACCCCCAGCCTCAAACCGGTGAACGCTTCGACGACCCACTGTCGCACGCTCCGATAAGTCGAAACCCACCGGTGCACGCCTCCGATCACGTTTTTATTACCTTGTAAATGCATTTGTACTAGTATTCTTTATAGTCTTTTTTATATTATTTTCTAAAATAACCAAAACATAACTTATATTTGATTTCATTATTAGTTTTTCAAAAGTGTAAGAAATTACAAAAAAACTTCATAATCATGTACTCACATTTACAAAAATTCCAATATTTGATTTTTAGTTAGTTTTTTTTGTTACCGACTTATAAGTCGTGGTCATGAGACAAGTAGCGGACTTGTCAGATGTATAGAGTGGATCAATATTTGAATGTATTGACACGTTTGGAGTTGATGTTTGATTAAAACAACTTGTTATTTTAATATTTGTACTTTGACTTTAATTGTCTTAAGACTCTTTTGGTTAGTTGCTTAACATTAAGGTTAATTTTGGATTGAATGAAATGCAAAAAAAAAAAAATCAAAATTTTCGGATATTTGGATACTATCCGAATCCGTATCCGAATTTTCGGGTATCCGAAATCCGGATATCCGAAATTTCGGATTCGGATACGGATAGTGAAAATCACTATCCGAAATTTTCGGATATCCGAAAATTCAGGTATCCGAAATCCGGATACCCGACTTTGAACACCCCATATTAGAGACCATGCAATGTAGATCGTAGATGAGAGCATGGGGCACTGAACGTACATTAGTCGAGCGAGCGAGCTTGTTTCAATATATCCCAATATTAATTAACCATTTTCTTATAAAACTTCCACACTAGCTAGCTTGTATCAATACACATACACCTCAATCTCAATCTCTTTAAGCAACGTACGTACAATTAAATTCAATTAATTAAGCATGCAAAACATGCATGATCAGAATCCACATCTTGGTGAAGATAAATAAAATAAAATAAAATATCCTAGCTAGCTAGAACGTACAATTCTAGCTTTTGAAGCTTCTCGTTTCATACATAAGTTGTTAATTTTACTTATATATATAAATATTAGGGGCATTTACATATATCCCCTTCATAAGATCATTTATTACATATTTACCCACTCCTTAAATTCAATTACATATATCCCCTTCATAAGATCATTTATTACATATTTACCCACTCCTTAAATTCAATTACATATTTCCCCTTTATATTTTATTATGGTTTGTGTAAAAGAAGGGGTAAATGAGTAATTTATTATGTCAAAAGGGATATATGTAATTAAACTTTAGGCTTGGGTAAATATGTAATTGATGGGCTTATGAAGGGGATATATGTAAAAAAACCTAAATATTATCCAAGAAATTAGTTGAATAGTTCAAACGAAGAAAGACAATCAAAATCCGGCCTAAAACATCACAAACAAATAATAAACATCTATGTCAACGAACTAATTAAATATATAACAATTAAGCTTGGCATCGATCGGTCATCATACAACCAAAAAGAAAACAAATTAATTAATTAGGACCATACGCTGGATTAATAAATGGAAATCATCTGTGTCAAAACAAACGGATCGAGGAGTACGTACGTGTTTGCTTATATTATTACTTGTTTAAAGAAAATTAATGGACGGACAAAATATATATAACATTTGGGGATGAAGGCCGGGGTATACGGTTGGCAACGACCCCTTAGGACTTGATATTCATGTTCGTAGTTCTATATATTAAAATTGAAACACCTAAAAACAATGATCTCATTGATAAAAATTCATGGATTCGTCACCACTTCTTGGGCCTAGATGTCTCAGTAAGTAAACGTACAACACATGAGGACCATTAACTAATTACTGATCATCACCATTTCTTTTCGATCTAAACAAATTAAGTGAATGTGGATCTCAAAGTACGACGTACCCCATATACCATGAAGACTGGTTTTTTTATATATGTAGATTACAAGTTTTAATATATATTTTCTAACATATATATGTAACGTACATGTTACCTACGGTGACATTGGAAAACATATACATGATGGCCGGATGCAAGTTGTTTCAGACATTTGACACCCCGGCCGGCCATAACGTACTATATACATGCATGCACAAGCTAGCTAGCTAATTGATATATGATAGACTATATATGGTCGGTCTACATGATTTATAGCATCAACATATATGCTAGCTACTAAATTTACTATATATTAATTTTCTACATTTTAGCCACGTACTATATATATGATCGATCATATATTCATATATACGCACAATGCCTACATTAAGATGACGTCAGATTTAATTTGTTGGAAGATCATAGACAAACAGACTGGAATTATATATTAATATATATATGCATGCATGCATGCATGTGTCCAGCTAGCCGGCCAGGTTTATATATATGTGTTTTATATATGTCAATCGATATATATATATATATATATATATATATATATATCTCAGATGTTAATATCATTAGAGTGCCGATGCCCACGTACATTGGTGACAACCGCATACTTCACTATCATATATATCCCCGCCCAATTAAGTGACCCACCAAAATTCCACTCATATATCATGCATGCACTTAATTTCCATATTGCAATCATGATCGAATAATATATAATATTGCCTAGTTTCAATCTTTACACGGTCCAGCCTAACTAAACCATCCGATCCGATGATATATATATCACATGACTGTTTCATTAATAGTCATGACTAGTGTCGACATGTGGTACGTTAAAGCAAGCTAGCTAGGTCACTCGATCTATAGCACACTTAATTGCTATCATATATCTTCGTGTGGTGCCCATTCTATGGCCTATTGATTCCTCCCTCATATATAACGTGCACATTGCATGCGTTTGGAATATATATAATATTCTTTGTTGATCCATATATGTCCACTTATAATAATTCACATTAATTTGTAAGTTTGTGACTTGGTGAAAAATAAAGGCCGAAGTGAAGTTCAAATCTAATGAATTGCTAATTTATGAGTGTTTGGCGCCATGAAATGTACGTGCTTATACTAGAAAGAGGCCGGTCATTTTAATGGTAGTACGTCGTGAGTTGATGTCACATGTCTTGAAAATAAATCTCGATCAGAAAAACTGATTCAGCGTACCTCAAAAACGAATTGAATTGAAAGAACGACATGCACGCCGAAGAATCTATAAGTTGAATTCATAAGTTATTAATTAATCACCAAAGAATTGAAGACCAACATTTAATATATATATATATATTCTTCTCATTAATTATTATTAGGATTATGTAAATGTGCTCGATCTAAGTTTGATCCTTTTTGTAAAGTACTTGGATCTATATATACTTGCAAGATCGAGTGAGCTTACGCGCATGCACATGCTTAATTTGTAAGAAGGGCCGGAGGAGAGGGATCAGCGGGTAATTAATCAGGCCGGCGATGCCAATGTGGACGTACATGTACACATGTGGTCGATCGGTCTACTAATTTGAATATTAAAGCAATGATACTTAAGTATAGAGGCCCCATTGCTTATAGCTAGACCGGAAATATTGCATGTTTTTGGAATATTAATTTATTTAATTAATTGGTATATATGTTTTTACGTACTAGATCGAGATCGAGGGTGACATACAACTGATCCACTACAACAGTGACTTTGTTGGTACGTACTAAATTAAACTTCTTCCACAAACTCTGCCACGATATCACATGACTAGCTAGTACCGGCTTCATACGTGCATGGGATATTGACACTACGTACGTACCAGCTGCATCAATATTCACTACCAACAAATTAAATTCAACGACAAATTAATTTTAAGCTGGTTAACCTTGAAAAAATATACAAAGATCGAATATATCTAGGGTAAATTAATTAATGATAATATTATATCATCCAAGTTACCAACTGTTCCCTCGATAACAATTAATCAAATAGATAACGTACGTACGTACATGATATATATATATGTCAAGAATACAGCATACCGGCCAACTGAAAATTTAATTTCTTCAATATTACCATCAAAGTTGTTTTCGATACCCGATTAATAACGTACGTACTCTAGCTAACTAAGAGTTGTCTTTAAGTTTTTCACAATGTAATCTTTTAACAAAAGTTGCAATGTTTAATAAATTAGTAATCAACTTAATTTCCAAGCAAATGGTGTTGGAATATTTTGTATACCACAATAATAATTTGTGAAAAATACAAAATAATTTATTAATTGGTGTTATAACTTTGAAGTTATTGTGGGTTTCAAAAATTGTAGGAACCGTTCGTGCAAAAACATAAAATTCTTCTATAAATTCATTTACAATACAAAGAAAATGAATAAACAAGTACATTACAATACGATTACAACTAAAACTTAATAAATACAAGAAATGAGTAGAAGCAGAAATATAAACATATATGGCTGAGGATTCGTGTTCAACACGGGTCCCTTAAAACAAATTCCGAGTCTCCCAAGAGAACTCGTTTGTTTCCCAGGGTACAACAGCCGAAGCAGTATGTACTGCCGGGGTGGACACATGAACCCGAATTATGCCTTAAGAAAAGAGATGAACAAGATCAAATATTTGTTAGAAATAATTTAAAGAGAAAGAATAAGAGATCTTTAGAGTTGATGAAGGTTTTTAGTGTGTCTTTCAACTAAGACAAGACATGGTATTTATAGGTGATAATAGGTTGAAACACCTCATTCACCATAAACCATGACTTTAATGTCTTTTAACTCAAGTCAAACAATGAGTTGAAACATCCAAGACATTTGACTCATGACTTGAATTTTATTTTAAACAAAATAATTCTCAATTTTGTTTTTATTCCACCAAAATTTTCCAACAATCCCCCATATGGGAAAAAACAAAATCTCATTTTCTCAAATGAAAAACTAATTTTCTCATGTGAAAACTCATTTTCACATATTATTCCAACAATCCAGATTGATCGTTACATACAGGTTTCTTAGATATAATTCAGCGGTTGAGTATTGCCGGATAGGTAGGTGTTACCTTTGAACCTTCCGTTGTGATGCATACTTAGTCTCCTAGTGGTTCGGTAGACGTGATGTCCTTGAACCAACCACCGTTAATGAAGACGACAATACACCTCACACAATACCTTCCCTGGTTTAGTCAACCCCTCATTGTCGTGTCCGTTATGGTCATGGAACACTAGCCTGGTTCTGTGAAAGCTCTAGGAATTGCGCACCCCACAATTTCATTCGAAGCGACCCCACTTCTCTTTCACATAGGTGATTTATCTAAAAAAAAAATCATTAAAAGCATTAAGGTTATTATGATTACGCAAATCATTAACCATACGGTATGCTTAGCCTCACAACGTGTCACTGTTGTTATAGGAATGGACTAGGAAGTATTTAAGCTCCCTTTATAATTTAGGAGGACAAGTATAGACATTTATATATACATATTAGCTTATATATCGACTTGTATATTAGCTATGCCCCCACAGTGACCACCCTTAGATATATGAGTAGGTTGTCCTATTGAACTTAGATCTTGGGATCTCCAGTCAACTAAGTTAGGTTTTCCTTCATATACCATCTTTCATAGGCTTTAGTCTCATTCCACAACTCCATCTCTCATGTTGTTGGATCCAAAACCATTATCTATGACTCCGTCGAGTCAATATAGATAATTGCAGTTGAGATGAGTTGTTATGATGTGTTATTAACTCACAAGTTAATCTTGCCTTTTGTCATTTTTTAAGACTATAACCCCGAGTATCAACTCGAACTGAGGTACATTTTTGTCTTTAAAATGCATTTCAAGCCTAGCATATCCATGCCATTAGTAATTAGATGTTAAATCTAACCAATTGACCTTCGAGTCTAGCTTGTAGATTCAGTCACATAGTTGTATTATATTTGGCTCAACAAAAGGTTCTCTTTTGATATGGGTTTGAGAAAACTTCTCAAATACCATTTCTCAAATGGCTTCCCCCCACATTTCTTGCATTTAGATAGAAAATGTTTAAATATACGATTAGACATCCATGATTTGAACAAGATCAACGTCTTGTATCAAAGATGTCGTCAATGCTTGTTTGCCGACTAAAGCAACACATGCGTTGTCATAAGTTGTTATCAACCATCTCAAACTTAAATACTTCTAAGTTATCATCTAGGTTAAATCTAGAAAATTGAGTTCTCCATGAGTTATATGACTTTTCTTAGATTGAATGACAACCGTCATTCAAATTGTCTTATACACAACTTTACTTTTATGTTGTATATGAGTTGAATGTTTCACATTAATAATCTCCTCAGAGCACCATAATTAACAAGTACTAGTCTAGCATGCTTTAGACTACAATACTCTAGCATGTGAACAGAAGATGCATCATTCTGATTCTTCACAGCTTTTAAGGAATATCCCAATATTCGTTCAAAACATTCATCTCATAGTTTAAACAAACAATGAGAGTTGTTCAACATCCCAAAATCTCAATATTTAGGAACGTCTAATATGTATGTTACATAATCGTACATAGACCGTCATTCAATCTAGGATCATGAACTTTTTTTTTTCTCAAAAGGTTTCATCCTTGACTCATATGGGCTTCGAACAATCATAAATTGATCTTCCATAGTGGTACTCCCACTTTGAACAATCACAAAATTGATATAAAACATCATGTTGTTTATAGAGTAAACTGTTCACAAGTATTAGTATTTGAACAATTATATATGTTCATAGCAACAAAGATTTATCTTTTCATCAAATTGTCACCTTGAATCTATTATTGCTTTATGACGTGTTACTTTCCACAAGAGTAACAAACTATATTAACACTTTATGTAAACTTTTGGTTTATTTCATTCTAAACCAAACCTTAGTTTTGCCAAAACATGCACTTAGCAGTTTCGAAATAAACTATTTTAGTTTTATGTTTTGCTTACGGAAATCAATACCCAAAATTGTAAATAGTTTTATTGAATATATAACTTCTAACGCACACGTTAGAGATAAGATGTTTACATAAAACACTCTTATTTAAATTCATCATTAACACACATGTTAAGAATAAACGCATACATAAGACGCTTTTAGACCATAAAATTTAGGTCATATCTAACACATATGCTAGATAAGTAAATGGGTTCTAACACGCACATTAGTCAACAAAAGTCTACATCAAACGTTCTAAGCATGTGGTTTCATGTAATGAAAGGTTCCAACAAAACGTTTGCAAAATGTTTTGAAACGAAAAGTTTTATAAAATAGTCATTTGTAAAGCACGCATATTAATGATAATGATTGTCAACGTTTTCGAGTGAGTAATGATTTTATCATTTGTTTCTAACAAAAAAAATGATTTTAAATTTAAAAGATTAATACTAAATCCATACAAAATTGATTATATTATAAAGAATCTCTTCTAATACTTAATTAGAATATCAATAGGTTTTAACACACTTGTTAAAACACAAGTTTCACTTTCACATATGAAAGATTTCTTACTCGCAAATAAGAAATACAAGTTTTCATAAGATGCGTACGCAAGCATAACTATTCTTAAGGCGCATATGAAAACTAATCTTGAAACCGACAAACGGTTAATTCAAAGTTTTAATCTTGAAACCACATAAGGTTTAGAAAACTTTGATTTAAAACAAAATAGGATTTTCAACCTTTTTGTTTTAACACCTTGAACCATTCACCAAAATGGTTGTAATGAAAATAAATCCACTTTTGAATGCTAAAGTAATTGGGTCAAGTTTTATGAAAAACTACATAAGCTTTTAAATGGTAAAACCAACAAATGGTAAAAATTACACTCAATCAAAACCAACAAATGATAAAAATTGTAAAATTCGAACCACTTTCTTGTAAATAAAATCCGTTTCTAGAAAAAAGTCAAATGTAAGTTCTCTAAGTCCAACTTTGAGATACGAACAATGACTATAAATATATATACATATTTTTTTTAAAAACGAACGGTGATTTAAAAAATTTGTTTTAAGATTGTAGGAACCGTTCGTGCAAAAACATAAAATTCTTCTATAAATTCATTTACAATACAAAGAAAATGAATAAACAAGTACATTACAATACGATTACAACTAAAACTTAATAAATACAAGAAATGAGTAGAAGCAGAAATATAAACATATATGGCTGAGGATTCGTGTTCAACACGGGTCCCTTAAAACAAATTCCGAGTCTCCCAAGAGAACTCGTTTGTTTCCCAGGGTACAACAGCCGAAGCAGTATGTACTGCCGGGGTGGACACATGAACCCGAATTATGCCTTAAGAAAAGAGATGAACAAGATCAAATATTTGTTAGAAATAATTTAAAGAGAAAGAATAAGAGATCTTTAGAGTTGATGAAGGTTTTTAGTGTGTCTTTCAACTAAGACAAGACATGGTATTTATAGGTGATAATAGGTTGAAACACCTCATTCACCATAAACCATGACTTTAATGTCTTTTAACTCAAGTCAAACAATGAGTTGAAACATCCAAGACATTTGACTCATGACTTGAATTTTATTTTAAACAAAATAATTCTCAATTTTGTTTTTATTCCACCAAAATTTTCCAACAAATGGTACGTAGCAATTTAAAAAAAATACAACTTTTCAAGAAAAATTTGCATTTTTCAATAAAATTCACAACTTGACAAGATCGAAAAATATCGCATCAAATCTTGTAATGTGACATTTTGTTGTACACTAGATTAATCAAATGTAACCATACGAAAAAAGTTGCATCTAATATGTTGCATTATGCTCATTATTTTTCTAGTAGTATTTGTATTTGGTAAAAGAATATTAAATTGATCACCAAGCTAGTTGACCTGGGAGCAGGGGAGGATGTATAGGGAACCCAGGGGTAGCCTGGGCTACCCCTCAACTTTTCGCGCCAAATGAAAAAAAAAAAAATTTCCGTTTTACGTTTTGGCTACCCCTGAAAATTTAAAAGGATACCTCTGAAATCCTGAATCCATTACATTATCTAGCCCAAACTAATATATTACTTCCGAGTGCTTCGGTCATAGACCGTTGCACCAACCGTCATTTTAAAAAAAAATCTAGCCCAAACTATTTTTAAAACTTTTATTAGTCCAAGTCCAAGCCACAAAGCCCAAATTATGTATAAAAAAATTAATATTTGATAGATGAGTTGTTGGGCAACTGTTGGCCTGTTGGGCTGCTGTTGTTAAGCTTAAAAAATAGTTCATGTTTGCTAATTGCTAAGTATGCTTGATTGCTTTAAAAAAAAACATCGACTATTGATGTTGCTTCTTCCATGCCCTCCTCTACCACCAGTCCACCACGGTTAACCACCTTCGTCCTCCCATGTGGCTGCTCTGCTCCGACCGGCGACCAACCTTTGGGTGTTGATAAAAAGACAATCAAAACAAGTCCTCATTGAAAAATTTTTATTAAAAAAATTTCAAGAAGAAGAAAGTGTTAATGTTGGTCAAAGTAGTTCAAATGTTGATAACTTGATACAAATCTGGGTGTTGATAGTTATGTTAGTCCAACTATTCCAGATATTGTTAATGATGAAACTCTGGATATACTGATAATGTTGGTCAAAATAGTTCAAATCTTGGTCCAAGTATGTCTTCAACTTCATTTCGTTCAAGATCCACACTAATTGATTTGAAAGATCTTCCTTCGAATCCCATTGATAGGCCACCTATTGATAGTTATCATCCTAATCAAATTGATGAGATAAGGCGGTCATATCTTGTCAAATGGCCTTTTTCAACTAAGTGGTCATAACTTTGAATTCAAAGAAGTTTATGATAATTAAATTAGACGTTTCGTGAAAATTTGGTTTGAGGAATTCCCATGGTTAGAGTATAGTACAAAAGTGGATAAAGCATATTGTTTACCTTGTTATTTGTTTAAACAACTCGTTGAAATGTGTTTTTCTAAATTAAATCTTGTCAGAACGGATTTGCGCAATCAAATGAGTGAACATACGAAAAAAAATTTTAAGGGATACCCCTCAACTTTTAGGTCAGCTCCGCCACTGCCTGGGAGATGGTCGAGTTACGTGGATAGTGAGATTAGTGGTCCAAGAATGAGGGTCACGTGTGTAGGGTTAGTTCGAGACTAACGTGCTAGCTAGCTAGCTAGTGGGAGGAACTATTGCATGAGGATGAGTTGTGTCATGTTCTTCACTATTGAATGTGAAGTTGTGTGTTGATGGAAACGTACATATATAATTAATTAAGTTGAAGATGTAGACGAGGTAGGTAAGGGATAAGAGGTTTGTATGTGAGTTTGGTCCCTGTCATATTCTAGTGAATGTTTTTGTTTAACAAACAAGTGCTTTGAACTTGTGATCGTTGTTATTGCGCGATCAAATTAAGAAGAAATATATATATATATATATATATATATATATATATATATATACATACATATATATAGGGGATGAATCAAGAGAGAACTCCATATTAAGTTGAGAACTAGAGAACTAAACAAAGATATGAATAGAATTTTTAAAAGAGGGGTAAAATTGGAACTTTAAATATGTAAATCTTTAAACATTTCTATCTTTTGCATACGTTAAGTTTTTTTAAATTTTTTTGCACCATTAGATCAAGAATTTCATTATCTTTCATTTGAGTATAAATAACGTTATAAAAAATTAATTTTTCTCGTTTTTTTACTTTCAATACTGCATATATGTAATATACGATACTGTATGTTTTTAAATTGGGGAAATGAATACGGTGTTTTTATGAACCTAAATTACCCAAGAAACCATCAAAACTACATACTATGATAAAATATCAAAAGTTCAAGGGCATTGATTTCGATGACGTTATCACAAAAAAACAACATCATCATGCCTCAATTCCAATTTTGGATTTTCTCATATGATCGTATTGACATTGCTAGCAATAACTTGGTTCACGTTATGTGATGTGGTATGAATATGTGCAGCATGCGCATATCATAATACCAATTATATGAGTCATGTTATATTAATCTATTAGTTGGAATTGAGAAGCCAAATTGAGTTACGATCGATTTTTAAAGGGCGGATAATATTTTACTAAAATGAATGACGATTATTGAGTAAATGAGAAAGAGAAAAATTGTGATCTAAGAGGAGAAGACTGAGTCGTCCATTAACATTGAATAAAGATCAATGAGTTAAGTTTTCTAATAAAAAAATTTAAGTTAATTTATCAAAGCTACGTAATTTTAATGGTTTTACGTGTAACTTAGGTGCATAACATCACCATATTCAGTATCCACTTTTAAATTTTATAGTATTGCATATATGCAGTATCGTATACTACATATATGTAGTATCAAAGTACTACATATATGCAGTATATGCAATGTTGATACATTGTTATCTTATAGTTTGAATTTCAAGTTTTTTTTTTATTTTTTTATGATATTTATCATTGGTTTATTAGTTTATTATTATCTTTATGTTTATACATAGTATAAGTATTGGTTTTTTCTTTTCATTTGCCATAAGTTTTTTAATATGAAAGCTTATGAACAAAGTTCATAAGATTCATATTAAAAAACTTATGGCAAATGAAAACAAAACCAATACTTATACTATGTCTAAACATAAAGATAATAATAAACTAATAAACCAATGATAAATATCATAAAAAAGTAAAAAAAAAAAAAAACTTGAAATTCAAACTATAAGATAGCAACGCATCAATATTGCATATACTGCATATATGTAGTACTTTGATACTACATATATGTAATATACGATACTGCATATATGCAATACTATAAAATTTAAAAGGGGATAGTGAATATGGTGATGTTATGCACCTAAGTTACAGGTAAAACCATTAAAATTACGTAGCTTTGATAAATTAACTTAAATTTTTTTATTAGAAAATTTAACTCATTGATCTTTATTTAATGTTAATAGACGACCCAGTTTTCTCCTCTTAGATCATAATTTTTCTCTTTCTCATTTACTCAATAATCGTCATTCATTTTAGTAAAATATTATCCGCCCTATAAAAATCGATCGTAACTCAATTTGGCTTCTCAATTCCAAATAACTGATTAATATAACATGACTCATATAATTGGTATTATGATATGCGCATGCTGCACATATTCATACCACATCACATAACGTGAACCAAGTTATTGCTAGCAATGTCAATAATACGATCATATGAGAAAATCCAAAATTGGAATTGAGGCATGATGATGTTGTTTTTTTTGTGATAACGTCATCGAAATCAATGCCCTTGAACTTTTGATATTTTATCAAAGTATGTAGTTTTAATGGTTTCTTGGGTAATTTAGGTTCATAACAACACCGTATTCATTTCCCCAATTTAAAAACATACAGTATCGTATATTACATATATGTAGTATTGAAAGTAAAAAAAAAAACGAGAAAAAATTATTTTTTTATAACGTTATTTATACTCAAATGAAAGATAATGAAATTCTTGATCTAATGATGCAAAAAAAATTTAAAAAACTTAACGTATGCAAAAGATAGAAATGTTTAAAGATTTACATATTTAAAGTTCCAATTTTACCTCTCCTTTAAAAATTTCATCAATACATTTTTTTTAGTTCTCTAGTTCTCAACTTAATATGGAGTTCTCTCTTGATCCTTCCCCTATATATATATATATATGTATATATATATATGTTCTCGATCGATCATCAAACTTGATATATACGTCGAGAAAAACAAATACTACTAGCTAAGCTAGTGGTTCGATCTAGACACCCTAAGATTCCAACAACGTGGCGTAAGGCGAGACCGGTTTCCATAACATGACGAGAAGACAAACATTAATTAATAATAGTTCAAAAATACTTTTAGCACTAAACTTTGAATAATTGAGGTAAGCGAAGAAACGCATATGTCTTGTTTTTCATAAGGTACAACCAAACTTACATAGTTTTAAAGCTAACAAAAAAGACATAATATTGGAAACAATCAACTAATAATATATATTCTAGTACACGAATCGTAATGATTAATTTGTCCCACAAACAAAGTTTAATAAAAAGACAAATCATCTATGACTTCTATTACTGGAAAATTAATCTAGCTTATAAGGGAATCATATACCATCGTTAAGTCATTTTTCAAAAATCTAAATTATAAACTACGTAAGTATTATATTCACTAGGAGCATGTGTTCTGTATTACACGTTTTATTTGATTATTTAACTACTCTTAAAATTAAATGACCTTAAACTTTAGACTGATTAGATAGATTTAATTCTAAAAACTACTTAAGCTCAATGGAATTTGGTTTTAAAACAATATATGAGAAAATCTCCTAATTTAGATCTAATAAAGCAACTAATGATCTAGTTTAACTTGTGGAAAGTCATTAAATTAAGGTGACCATGTATATGATTTAGTCAAGTGATAGGTGCGAAATCGAACTTAATTGGTTCTATTCGCACACTATATATCAATGCAAATATGTAAAAACACAAGCCAACATTCAAACGGCTAGTTTAATGTTTGTAACACAACCAAATCTTTTAAATGCAAAAACACCAAAATTGAATTCAATCTTAACTAAGGTTAACAAACACAATCCACAAAACTAGGCTAAACATGAATCAAAAGTATACTAATAACACAAACCCTACACACCATTGGATTATTACAATAATTAGAAGAAAAAAAGGAGAGAGAAACAATCAAATTTTCATAAAAAGAAATCGGAAAACTTATTTAAATCAGCCCAGTAGCCTTTTGAATGTTTCTTTTAATTCCATTGTTTTGCTGCAACCAAAGCCCAAGACTTGAATCCATCTAACTAGTTTAGCCCAAATTTATTTAAATCAGCCCAGTGACATTCGAATTATTTTTTTTACCTGTTTCTACGAAATTTCAACTCCTATTCATTAAGAAGTAAGAACCATGGAATTTCAAATTTAAACTATTCCTATTCATTATTAACTTTTCAATTTGACATAATAATAATAATAATAATAATAATAATAATAATAATAATAATAATAATAATAATAATAATAATAATTCCAAAGCAAACAAATTAAGAACCATGCATTCGTTTCCATCTCATGTGATATATTTGAAGTGGAGTTATACTACAAAGTCCAACTTTCATAGAAAGTTTAAAAAGTCATGAGATGATGACATGTGACACTCTTTAAAAATTAGAAGGAAGGGTAAAGATGGTAATGTCTCTATATTTTAAGTTTCACCCCATTTTTTTAAACGTCCATAACTTTTACATACGATATTATTTTTTTTAATAAATTGCACCATAAAAA
This sequence comes from Tagetes erecta, assembly GCA_030867185.1. Taxonomy (NCBI): domain Eukaryota; kingdom Viridiplantae; phylum Streptophyta; class Magnoliopsida; order Asterales; family Asteraceae; genus Tagetes; species Tagetes erecta. The sequence continues at coordinate 315,516 of CM061489.1, read as the reverse complement.
CGACCATTTTCTTATCTTTAAAACGCGTATAATATTCATATATAAAAAACAAAAAAAAATTCACGTTTTTTAGCCCATTTTGTTATTTGTCAAATCATTGTGTTATTTGTCAAGACATTGTGTTATTTCTTCAGGTCATTGTGTTATAACACAATAACCTAATGAAATAACACAATGATCTGAAATAACACAATGACCTGACGAATAACACAATGACCTGACAAATAACACAACGAGTTGAAACATGAATATAACACAATGACCTGATGAAAATATAACACAATGACCTGATGAAAATATAACACAATGACCTGATTAAAATATAACACAATGACCTGATGAAAATATAACACAATGACCTAACGAATATAACACAATGACTAGATAAATTTAACACAATGACCATATGCATATAACACAATGGCCCGACGAATATAGCACAATGATCTGACGAATATAACACAATGACCTGACGAATATAACACAATGATCTGACGAATATAACACAATGACCTTACGAATATAACACAATGACCTGAGGAATATAACACAATGGCATGACGAATATAACACAATGACCTGACGAATATAACACAATGACCTGACGAATATGAAAAATATAACACAATGTCTTGACTAATATAACACAATGAGCTGAAAAATATAGCACAATGACCTAACGAATATAACACAATGAGCTGAAACTTAAAAAAAATTATTTTTTATATATCAATATTATATGTGTTTTGAAGATAAAAAACGCTCGTTTTTTGTGTATTTTTATTAAAAATTATTGTCGTATGTAAAAGTTATGAACGTTTAAAAAAGATGGTGAAATTTGAAAATGAGACAAGACTAATATACATTTGGCCTACCATTTAAAGTTATAACTATTTATCATTATGTCACCTTGTGTTTATGAGTCATTAATCTTCATTTAATATTAGATCTAATGGTCCAAATTCCTTCTTACACTTTCTAAAAAATTTAAACTTTGACCCTCTTTAAACAATCATATCGAATTTTCAACCTGAATTTTAATCAACAATATTATTTAATTATCAGCCTTAAGTAAAAAGGATTGATAACAATAGGTACGCTAGTTTCAAATTTAGTTTTTAGTCCATCATTAAGTCTTAAAATTCTTATATAATATAGGAAAACAAAAAAGCTTATGTGGCATATTTTTATAGCTTTTAATTTATGTGGCATTATTTGAGAGATTATTTCACAATAATGATTTTTTTAAAAAAATATGTATATAAAATTTATTATAATAAAACTAATTACATTTTTGGTCCCTTAATATTTTGAAAAATTCTGAAAAATTTATATTTTTAACCCTTACTATAAGGGGTGTACGTGAGTCGTTTATATTTGATAGGGTTTAAAAATGAAACTTATGGATAAAGTTAATAATAACATACAATTAAAGACCTTAGTGCTTTATAAATATACATAACATTTTTATATGACTTTTTTAAAAAATAAACCACACCATAAAACTAAACACTTTATTCTCTTTAATTTGAGTATAATATTGCTATACTAAAAATCTAATTTTTAAAAATATATCATGTGTTCCGTTTTACCACGGTTTTGTCTCAAAACTGAATGGAACATTCATGAACAACCTTAAAAGCATCACTTGAATTGTTTTCCCGAGCGTAACGCGGGCACTAAACTAGTAAAAATATAAATAAAACTAGCCAGAACTACTTTAAGGTTAAAAAATAAATAATTAAACGGTTGAACTTAATTTTTTTTGTTTAAATTTATAGAAGAAAACAAGCAATGCTAGAGATTATAAGTTAAATTTACACCATTTTTTCCATGACATTGATTTGAACGGAGACCTATTTTTTCCATTAACTTAATTAGGATTTGAAATTTACATGTTCAATGGTAGACATAAAACAATATAATATAATTTATTTAACAATCAAGTATCTAAACAGAAAGGTGAAAAAATTAAAGGATTTTTATAAGAGAATTCATAAACTATATTTGGGTTTTATGATATTTTTATTTATTTCTAATTTTAGTAACTCTGTTTAATGGAATAAGCAAAGCTAACAATTAAGTTGATGATATAAAAATCTGAGTGAAAGTTAATTGTACCAAGTAGTATATATATATAAATATATGTGTGTGTGTTAAAAAGTGTACCTCATTAGTAAAAAGAAAAAAAAAGTCAAGCTTGGAGGCTACTGGATCATACATATATATATATATATATATATATACTAGGTTAGGGCCCGTGCTACGCTCGGGACATAACACTGATGTGATGATTTTAAGGATATTAATGGACATGAACGGTTCCAATCACTTTTTAGATAAAATGTGGTAAAACTAAAACACAAAATTAATTTAAAATCATGTTGTTTGGTATAACAATATTATAATCAAATTAAAGAGAATTAGACGTTTGGTTTTATGGTGTAGTTTTTGTTATAACAATCTACCTATTCTAATAATTGAGTAACTCATCCACATGTCAACATTCTAAGTACTCCACATATGATTTTGCTTAGGTGTCATCCTCTAATTCAATTTGATGGATGATTTCAATGTGGATCATGGTATGCTCCATATTCGAAATAACCCGATATGTACAAATAAAAAATTCATAAATTATCATCAATTATCACCTAATGTTTAAATAAAAATTTACCGATTATCTTCATCTATCTCCTAACCCGATATGTTCAAGTTAAAACTTTACCACTTATCATGAATTATCTCCTAACCCAATATGTTCAAATTAAAAATTTACCACTTATTATGAATTATCTTCTAACCCGATATATTAAAAAAAATTAACCAATTATTATAGATAATTTTCTTTATTTTAACATATAATTTTTTATAGAAAAATATTTGTAAATATCCAAACCGATTTAATAGGGATATATTAAAAATAAATCTAATACCTAAATTTAAATAAAACATATAAAACCAAAATCCCGTGTAATACACGGATAATAATCTAGTGTCGTATAAAAAGTTGCGAATATTTAAAAAATAATTATGTATTTAGTTGTATGTTATTAATAATTTTATCTCTAACTTTTATTTTTATACCCTAATAAATATAATCTTGTCCAAACACACCCATAGTAAGAGATGGTTGAAAATGTAAATAGTCTTAATTTTTTAAATACTTTGCTAAATATTAGGGGATCAAATAAAAATTAATATTATTATAATAAATTATTATAGATAGATATATAGTTTTTAAATATAACAATATTATTAATTTTGCTATATTATATAAAAGATATATATATGTGTGGCTGCTTAGATCGATCTTATCTTGTGATTGATAATGGCATCAGCTCCAATGACTAAGTTTGGTCACTTACAAATCCCACTTGAAGACATAGTAAAGGCTACCAACAACTTCCATCATGATAACTTCATCTCAAATGGTGATTTTGGAGCAGCATACAGAGGCCAACTCTTGCACTCCGGGAAGTTGATCAAGATCACCGCTCGGAGGTTAGATCGTAAGCATGGGATTGGAGACGTCGAATTTTGGACAGAAGTTTCAGCGCTTTCTGATCTCAAACATACAAACATAGTGTCTATTATTGGTTATTGTGACGAGAAAAATGTGAAGATCATCGTAACCACATACGAGTCTAATGGAAGCCTTGATGCGCATCTAAATAGTCCCAACCTCACATGGACGCAAAGACTAAGGATAAGTATTGGTGTGGCTCGTGCATTGAGTTACCTCCATCATCACAAGGGACGTGACTATGGTTTTATACACCGTAATATTAATAGCTACACCATCTTATTAGACCACAACTGGGAAGCTAAGTTATCATGTTTTGAAATTTCCATTAAACAATCCCTTAACCAAACGGCCCCTTTTTTCCTTTCTAATCCTATTGGCACAATAGGGTATACTGACCCAACAATTGAAATGACTGGATTTGTGACTCACAAGTCTGACATCTACTCATTCGGTGTCGTTTTATTCGAAATATTATGCGGTAGAGAAGCATTTATTGAAAATGAGGTTTTAGCTCCCTTGGCTAAATATCACTATGAAAACAAAACACTGCAACATATACTCCAGCTTCCTGATCTATGGAATCAAGTGTCTTCACAATCACTCGTCAAATACTCAAAAGTAGCATATTCTTGCTTGATAGATGACCCAACACACCGTCCACATATGAACTATATTATACTTCAACTTGAGAAAGCATTGGAACTTCAGTTGCAACGTGAAAATTATGTAAGACCTTTTTTTTAAATTGGTCATTACTTTATTTCTCAGTTTGTTAATTAGTTACTTCATGAGTTGCACATTGTTTATAGATTTTAAATTTGGGGATTAGTTCATGTGAAATGCCTTATGTTTTTTGTTTAATTCAGTCATGCACCCCACATGTTTGATGAAATGTCAAAGTGAGATGCTTGGTTTTGCTTATGCACACCACATGTTTGATGGTTGCTTGCTTGTTTTCTTGAGATTGAATTATTGTTTGAGGTGTTAGATAGTTGTCTGTTTTAGTAAACTCGATTACCCGAGTAATGCACTGCAGAAAAAAAGTAAGAATTGTTCTTTGGCCACCAATGGAGATAGGCTTATGCTCATATGAAACGAAAGCAGAACAAAAAGAAACCCATGCACACAACCACCAACATTGAACCCAAAATTCATCATATAATCCCTTAAATACAAAACAAAATCCTTTGTTTTCCGTTAAGAATCAACTAAATTAAGTCTACTATGTTCTTTGATCTTTCTTCTTTTTTGTATCTTAGACTAAGGAAAGATCTCGAAAAATAAGTGCTTTGAATGAAGATGAAAGATGGGTAGTGGACTGGTGGATGTGTAACAAGTAAAGACAGTGGTAGTAGTAGCAATTGGACGATATTTCGCACAGTCTTTATTTTCTTAAGGGACGTGTAATATATTAACCACACAGTTCTTTTCAAGTTCTTTCTCAGTTTTCTAGAAAGTATAAGTTGTGGAGTATTAAATAGTAATGTTCTATTCATGTTTGAAAGGACCGTGAACCCTTTATAAGTTGTAACTCTATTTTTCTCTTCATCTCATATTTGCAGGAAAAGAACTTGAAACACTTGAAGTTCCGTCTTAGTGATATAAAACTGATTACTGATAATTTTTCAGAGGCTTACATAATTGGTGGTTTGAGATTCTCTACTTTGTACAGAGCAAGTATCATGTATGCTGGTAAAGAAAATCCTTCATGTGTAGAAGGGAGTAACAAAGGTGAAATACCCGTGGTTTTAAAACGCATCCTTCCTAGAGACGATGAGGACGGAGAAAAGGCGTTTTATGCAGAAATCGAAGCACTTACTAGTATTAAGCATCAAAACATAGTCACACTAGTTGGATCTTGTGTTGAAGGTTCTGATATGATCCTTATTGTTGAGAATTATTCTTCTAGAAACCTTTCTAGTTATTTGGCAAAAGCGAACCTCATGAGTACTTTGACGTGGGAAAAACGTTTGAAAATATGCATTGATATTGCACATGCATTGAATTACCTTCATTCGGAGATGGAAGACCAAAAGATGATAATAAACCGTGATATAAACAGCTATAACATTGGGTTGGACGAGAACATGAGGGCAAATATTGTTGACTTTGGACTGTCTGTATTTCTGCCTCCAAATCAAGTAGACGACGCTCTATATGTGAAGGGAGTTGTTGGACAGAAAAGCTATAGGGATCCGGAATATGAGAAGAGTGGCAAACTAAAAAGGGAATCAGATGTCTATAGTTTTGGAGTAGTTTTGTTTGAAATATTATGTGGGAGGTTAGCCGATGACCCGAGTTACCTTAATGGGACTGACAAAGGGCTGGCAAGTGTTGCAAGAAGAAGCTTTCCCATGGGCACACTAAATGAGATTATAGATCCTATAATAAAGGAAGAAGCCGGTTACAAAAATTCCGTTCTAAATAGAGGACTCAACAAGGATTCTTTGCACACATTTATTGAAATTGCATATCAGTGTGTGGCGGAAACTCAAGACCAACGTCCATCAATGAAAGTCGTTGTCCAAGAACTTGAGAAAGCATTATTTTATGAAGTAAGTCAATTAATATGCATATTTATAAAAGATAATTTTTTCCCTAACTGTAGTCTTGAGTTTTTTTTTTCTTAATTAGTAACTCGATGTTTAGCATTAATTTTCTTCCTCGTGTATACTATTGCTTAAAGGAGGATGCAGCACAACACCTAGATATTGCACAAGCTATCAATGGACTTGAGAAAGCATTGGAACTTCAGTTGACTCTTGAAGATATTAGTGTAGTGCCCTTTGCTTTAATTTTTCCTTTAATCATTCTCTAATATTTAAGTTTTATGTGTATTAGCTTGTTTCGCGTTCATGAAATGCACTAATATTTTTTTCTACGTATTATTGATTTAATGACAAGTAGATACAACACCCAGTTATGGAGCAAGGTGTCAATGAACTTGAAAAATCCTTGGAACTTCATACTATAATTCCTGTAAGACACTCTTCTTTCTTCCTCTCATCATTATCTCATTAAAATTTAACTTATATAGTTTAAGAGGAAATTTGGTTATATATATGTTTAACAAATGATGACACATGCACAAGCGATTTTATAAGTTTGCTGAAGTATATCATAAAGAAATATTTTTCTCAAAAGACTAGAGTTAAAAGACTACATGCTCTGTACAATCTCTTACAAATGAAAACAGTTTTGTCTTTTACTTTAATCTCTTACAAAATGACAAATCCTCTCAAGTCTAGTACAGTTTAATTTGGATATATTAGCATTCAGTTAGCGACATTTAATTTGATTAGTTTGACTAACATCTTATCAAGCCTATGACAGTTTAATTTGGATAAAACTTTATTAAACAGAGAGTTTATATTCCTTTCATATTATCATTTAATTCAGCTAGCTTTATTTACTTAATGGTTAACTATAAAGGTTACGCTTATCAAAAACACATTGCATGAAACCGTTTGCCAAGTCTCACCAGCTACGCATCTTTAGTTTTCTCAAAAGATCAACAAATTATAAAGACACATTTTCTTCTCAATTTATATTTAGTTTGGTTCTCTTTTTTTGCAATTGTAAGTTGTAACTTCCCTTCCTCCTTTCAAATAAATGCAGTTTAAACACTTGGAACACTTGAAGATTCCTCTTAGTGATATTAAATTAGCAACGGATAACTTTTCAGAGCCATACAAAATTGGATTTGGAGATTATTGTGCTTTATACAGAGCGGAACTTGACCATCTTTGTAAAGAAAATCCTCCATCCGTGGAAGGGAATACTAAAGGCGAACATCCCAAAAGATACGACACCGTAGTTATAAAACGCATTGTTCCTAGAGATGACGATAAAGGAAAAAAAGTGTTTTATAAAGAAATCGAAATGCTTATGAGTGTTAAGCATCGTAACATAGTCAGTTTGCTTGGATATTGTGTTGAGGGTTCTGAAATGATCCTTGTGACCGAGGATGTTACTAATGGATACCTTGTTGATTATTTGAGTAACGCCAAGGACATGCATATTTTAAGTTGGGAAAAACGTCTGAAAATCTCCATTGATGTTGCACAAGCATTGAATTACCTTCACTCTGAGATGGAAGACCAAAAGATGGTAATAAACCGTGATATAAACTGCTACAACATTGGGTTGGTCGAGAATTGGGCGGCAAAGATTGTTGAGTTTGGAGACTCTATATTTGTGCCTCCAAATCACGGAGACGAAGCTCTCTATGCCAACTGGATTGGCAGACCATCCTATATAGATCCAGAATATAAGATGACTGGTAAGTTGAAAAGAAAATCAGATGTTTATAGTTTTGGGGTAGTTTTGCTTGAAATTCTATGTGGGAGGCTAGCCAATGACCCAATTTACAAGAATGGGAGTGGCAAGGGGTTGGCTGATGTGGCAAGACGAAACTACTACATGGGGACACTAGAGGATATGATAGATCCAATTTTAAAGGAAGAAAGCATTGAAAACAATTTTGTCCTAAATAGAGGACCCAACAAGGATTCTTTGGGCACCTTCATTAAAATTGCACATCACTGTGTGGCTGAAACTCAAGACGAACGTCCAACAATGCAAGTCGTTGTTAAGGAACTTGTGAAAGCATTATTCTTTCAAGTAAGTCATCATTCTAACTTCATATCAAAACAAATGTAGAACGCTTGATGCCTAGAAATAATCTGTGATGATTCACTGTAGTATCAAAACAAATGTAGAACGCTTGATGACATTAGGTTAAATGTAATAAAGCAGACATTTTTTCCATATGTAGCACAAACTGTTAGATTAATATTGCTGACATTGTAGGGATTTAACTTAAATTATGGATTTAATTAAAATATATGACTTTTAGAACAGTAGAAAACATACAATTCATAGTTAATGCACATGGGAAATTTATAGGAAACCGGCACATGTGCCAATTTTGAAGAGATCTAAAACTCATGCTCATTTTGCCAATTTTGTGGTCAATATGTTCGTTTTAATGATTTTCCCACAGTAAAATCAAATTGTTACTTGTTTGAAGACTATGAGATCACCATATTGTCAATTTCATCTTCGTTTTATAGTTTTTCGTTAACAATTTCCATTACCACTTGAACACCAACCAGGCACCTCAACACAAAAAACAATCCACCAATTTGTAGTCCTTCATTGCTAGTATAAATTTTAACAATTCATTGTTTTCTGTTAACAAGTCATGGTAATCAATATGTGTATTTCAATTTGTGTGTCATTTTATACAGAAAAACAACAAGGACAATCCCATACTTACAATTGAAGACATAAATCAGGCCACACAAAATTTTCATGATGATCATTGCATTGGTGGAGGAGGATTTGGAAGAGTTTTTAAAGGAACCATTCAAGACGGTGATGGATTCAAAACAATTGTTGCAAAGCGACTGGATACAAGGCTTGGTCAAGGGGAGCAACAATTCTTGAGTGAGCTCCAAATTCTTTTGGAGTACAAGCACCCGAATGTCATTGGTCTTGTAGGCTATTGTGATGAAAAAGATGAAAAAATCATTGTTTATGAGTATGCTCCCAAAGGAAGTCTTGATAGGTATTTGAATGATCCTTCTCTTACATGGGTGAAACGACTTAATATATGCATTGATGTTGCAAGTGCCTTGGATTTCCTACATGGAGGAGTCGGAAAACAAGCAAAGGTGATACATAGGGACATCAAAACAGCTAACATTCTACTAAACCATGGTTGGACAGCAAAGCTTGCTGATTTCGGGTTATCCTTAATTAGTCCATTAATTCAGTTAACAGACTATGTCATTGATCATGCGTGTGGCACACCCGGATACGTGGACCCACTTTACAGAAAATCAGGATTCCTAACTGTAGAATCCGATATTTATTCATTTGGTATTGTGTTATTTGAGATTTTGTGCGGGAGATCCACGTTTGCAATTCAAAAACATGAAGGTCAGCATCTACCAGAGTTTATTAAAAATAGATTTGAAGAAGGAAAGCATGTTGAGGTCGTGTTTGAGAAAATAAGGGAGCAAACTGTGCCAAAATCATTAACTACATTTCAAGAGATTGCCTACCAATGCTTACATGAAGAAAGAGAAAAACGACCAGCAACAAAAAGAGTTTTAACACAACTAAAGAAGGCATTGGAATTTCAAGTAAGTTTTAGATACATTAATTGATAACTTTATAATAATAGCATGCACTTGCTTTTGTACACATTGGCGAAGCATAATAGAGACCAAAGAGGGTCCCGCCCCGCCCCCCCTTTTTCGCCCAAAGTATTGTTTTGTTGGTCGGTTGTTGATTTATATATATGTATTGGGTTTGGCCCCCCGAAACAAAGCATTATAAAAAAATTTATGGGTTTTTACTTTAGCCCCCCGGGGCTAAAAATCCTGGCTTTGCCAATGTTTGTACAGGTGTATTAATCTTACATGCTTCTTATTTATTTGTATCCCGTTGTTTTTACACTCCTTTCTAACTGATAAACAGAGCATGGCATCAACAATGGCCAAGTTGGCTCCCCTGCAAATCCCACTTGAAGATGTAAAAAATGCCACCAACAACTTTCATCATGATAACATCATCGGACATGATGGAGTTGGTACCGCATATAAAGGACGACTCTTGCGGTCCGGAAGGTTAATGAAGATTGTTGCATGGAGGTTTGATTGTAATCACGAGGAAGATCTCAAGTTCTTGACGGAAATTTCAGTGCTTTCTGATCTCAAGCATACAAATCTTGTCTCTATTATTGGGTTTTGTGATGAGAAAGATGTGAAGATCATCGTAACCACATTTGAGGTCAACGGAAGTCTCGGGCAGTATCTAAACAGCCCGAATCTCACGTGGGGGCAAATACTGAGGATATTGGTGGGTGTGGCTCGTGCATTGAGGTACCTTCATTATGACGAGGGACGTGATTATGCTATTATACATTGTAACATCAATAGCGACACAATTTTATTAGACGAGAATTGGGAAGCCAGGTTATCCGGTTTTAAATTTTCCATCAAACAATTAGTATGCTATAAGGACCAGGATTGCCTTTTTGAACATATTGGCACAATGGGGTATTTGGACCCAGCAATTGAAATTACGGGAGGTGTGAACTACAAGTCGGACATCTACTCATTCGGTGTCGTTTTATTCGAAATATTGTGCGGGAGGAAAGCATTTATTCAGAACGAGAATGAGGATTATAGGTTTTTGGCTCCATTGGTCAATTATCATCATAAAAACAAAACAATGGGTGATATAATCAATCTTAATCCATGTTGGTTTGAGATATCCCTGCATTCGTTTCACAAATACTTAAATGTAGCTTTTTCTTGCTTAAATGAGGATCGGGTACTCCGCCCAGATACGAACTATATTGTTCATGAACTTGAGAGAGCAATGGAACTTCAACTGCAACTTGAAAATATCGTAAGATCCTTTTTTGTTTTTATTGTCGTTATTTTGGCCTTATATAGATCTGCGATGGGTTACAAGACTTGCATCTAAATATGAAAAGTACTTTTTTTGGTATTAGGTGATCATACATGTTTGATCACCCAATAGTCTACTAAAACCTAGGATTTAGATTCCTTTAAGATTATCATTTAATTTAATTAGCTAACTATCCTTAATCTAATTCAATATGGTTTAACTGATTCAAATTGTATGCGTTATTTACTTACGGCCTAACTATAAAAGCTTTATGGCCTTGGTAAAACGAGTTGGATTGACCCATTTGCCAAGTCCTAATCCTAATGCCTAGATAGAAAATAAGTTACTGACATGTATTTTAGGTATGCAATGAATTTCATAGTGGCTCGTGCTTACCTAAGGTCATGAATATAAGTCGATCAGAAGGTCAGGATTTGTCTTTATTTTCTAAGGGGATCAGCAAATTATTAACAACATAATTTCTTTTCAAGTTTGTTCTCATCGTTCAAGCTGTAATTCTCTTTTCAACCTTGTCACGTCTTTATTTTAATTTTCAGGAAAAGAAGCTGGAACACTTGAAGATTAGTCTTAGTGATATCAAATTAGCAACTAACAATTTTTCAGAGACATACAAAATTCATGCATCAGGCCCTTACTGTACTTGGTATAGAGGAGAAGTCGACCATTTTGATGAAGAAAGTTATCCATCCATAGAAGCTAAGACTAAAGACGAACCATCCAAGAGACATAACACCGTACTTATAAAACGCATCATTTCTAGAGAAGATGAGCAAGGAGAACAAGCATTTTATACAGAAATTGATATGCTTACAAGTGTTAAGCATCAAAACATAGCCACCCTAGTTGGATTTTGTGTTGAAGAATCTGAGATGATCCTTGTCGTTGAGAATGCTTCGAATGGATACCTTTCAGATTATTTTAAAAATATCAATGACATGCGTCATATTTTGACTTGGGAAAAAAGGTTGAAAATCTGCATTGATGTTGCAGAGGCATTAGTTTACCTTCACTATGAGATGCAAGACCAAAAAGTGATAATAAATCGTGATATATGTAGCTACAACATTGGGTTGGACGAGAACTGGGGGGCAAAAATTTTTAATTTTGAAGACTCTACATACCTGCCTCTAAATCAAGAAGATGAAGCTCCCTATGTCAAATGGACCGGCAGAATGGCCTACATAGATCCGGAATATAAGATGACCGGTAAGCTAAAAAGAGAATCGGATGTTTATAGTTTTGGAGTCGTTTTATATGAAATTTTATGTGGGAAGTTAGCGGATGATCAAATCTACATCGAGGAGAGTGGTAGAGGGTTGGTCCCCATGGCAAAACGAAGTTTCCACAAGGGAACACTAGAGGACATGATAGATCCTATAATAAAAGAAGAAACAAGCGAAAACAATTTTGTTCTAAATAAAGGAGTAAACAAGGATTCTTTGCACAATTTTATTGAAATTGCAAATCAGTGTGTGGCAGAAAATCAAGACCAACGTCCAACAATGAAAGTCGTCCTCAAGGAACTTAAGAAAGCATTATTCTTTCAAGTAAGTGATCAATGCTATAGATGATTAACATTTTTTATACACGTGTGAAATGCTTAGATTAATTAGTAATTAGTAAAGCTCAAACTAATTTTCATATGCACATAGAATTGGTTGTTGGGATTTATTATATTGAAAAACAAAAACACTCTTCAATTTTGAACTTGTAGTCGATCCTAAACCAGTTTTTACTATTGATGAATATAACTAAAAAGCATGTAATCAGGTGCACGCAGATTCAAGAGCTGACTGATCGAGCTTCAACCACGTGCAAGGAGCATATATATAGAATAGAAAGTCAACCAGGTCAAATAGTTTTTGGATGGAGGTTGAAGTAGGGCTGTAAACGAACCGAACTTTCAGCGAACAGTTCGTGAACCGTTCGGCGGGAAGTTCGTTTGTGTTCGTTCGTTTAATAAACAAACGAACACGGACAAAAAAATCTGTTCGTTAAGCTAAACGAACGGACATGAACAGAGGCTGCGTTCGTTCGTTTACGTTCGTGAACGTTCGGTAATATGTTCGTTTATGTCCGTTCGTTTAAGTTCGGTGGTCGTTATGTTTTTAAAATTTATATTTATCATTTAGATGAATACTTTTACATTTATAGAAGCAAATATGGTCATGGCAACATTACTTTTGTTGCGTTTGAAGCAAATTATGGTTATGCATCATGGGTATGAATGTGTGATTAAAAGTAGTATTTGCTTCTTAAGGCTTATTTGGTTATGTTGTATATGAAGTTTTAATTCAAATAAGCTTAATCAAGTAAAATGGCTTATTTAGATATTATATTGATATAGTGGATTAATTGAGGTTATAAGGTTAGTTAAAAAAAAAGTGTTTTAAATAATTTTTTATATAATTTTTCTTTATTGTAAACAATCCAATTAAATTAGAGATCTTGGTTTCTTGGGTGTTGACGTGGTTAAGAATAGTTTTTGGGATAATTATGACTTATTGTAGTTGTCATGTTAATTAACTTTGAATAATTGTCTAATTTAGCCAAAGTTAATTTATTATTTTGGTTATGGAATGGTAAAATTAACAATGTTTTGTCAATATTTTCTAGTCAAATGTTCGTTTGTGTCAGTTTGTGTTTGTTTTGTCCGTTTGTGTCAATTTGTGTCCATGAACAAAGTTCACGAACCGTTCGCAAACAACTTTAAGACCTTAACAAACGAACACGGACAAATTTTTCTGTTCGGAACTTGTTCACGAACAGTTCGTGAACAACTTAAAACCTTAACAAACGAACACGGACAAGCCTCGTCCGTGTCCGTCCGGTTCGTTTACAGCCCTAGGTTGAAGTGTGAATATGAAAGCTTAATCAATTAATGTACGTATACAAAACTATTAGTGGAAGAGATTAATATTGTAGTCTCCTTTGCACATTTTAATGCATCTACATCATTCATGGCATTTCAAAACCCGCGTGTCAGTAAATCTACCTAATAAATTAAGGTTTTAGTGGAGGCCACCAAAGTCTTTTTTGAGAGGAAAAATGAGAGGGGAATATTATGAAAACAAAAAACAAGGGGGAAAAAATAAATGGACCATATTTTGATTTGTATTTTAATTTTTTTTCAATTTTATTAGTAATCAATTTTGTTGTTTTGATTTCATATTCAATTTTTTAATTGTTTATCAAATAACTGTTACTTACTTATTGATGTATAATTTAGAAATTCATTTATAATTATTTAAATATTATCTCATTATTAAAATATTTATTGGATTATATCAACCATTGTGTATACATGGGCATTAAACTTAGTATATATTATACTAGGTTAGAGACCCGTGTTTAACACAGGATTGAATTAGAATAATGTTTAAATAGTTAAACTAAAAAAACTTCTCTTTAGGCATAGTCTATGAAAATTAACCAATGTCCTTGAATACCAAAAGCATCTAAACACCACTTTTCTTTAGGCCTTTGTAAGTGGCAACAATACTCTTCAAGGTTAAGTTAGTATTATTTGAATTTTTTAGTATATACCTGCAGAACATACAAAACTATTATTTGAATATTTTGATATTGTAGCACTCTAAATAAAAGCATGTCTAGTTCCCGGAAACACATGGCATTACAAATACTCAATAATGTGAGAAACATTATTTCAACTTAAATATAATCACTACATTAACGATTAATTTATAAATATAAATAAGAGTACTATGATGTAGATAATGAAATATTTAGTTTCAAAGTTCAAAAAGTATATAAACACGCATGTATCCAAAACAGCAGGAGTTTCATCTTTGTTGAAGTCTTAAAGACTGGTTGATTCACATACATTGTTGTCACGTGTCACCAATTTAATTAAACTTCAAAAATGAAGAACATCATGATACTTATAACCAAATCGATCCAAAACAGCATTACGGTCATGATAGTAACCATAAAATCAAGTTTTTAACATAACCATTACAAAAATAAAATTAAATCGAATATAATCCAGGTTTGGGTAAAATTATAATCCCCGCATATAACCTTGATCGGAATCATAGTCCAGGTTTGGGTATAATTAGATCAAACAACGGTTTTCCATTAAACTTTAGAATTCGAAGTTTTCAATTTAAAACCAATATTACTTTTGAGATCAAACGCAAGTTTCAAATCAAGTTCAAACAAAGAACATGATGAACAAATAGAAACCTTAGCTGAAACAAAAAGAGGACCTTTTATTCCAATAGAAAGGCGACCCGACTAAGAGACGGAAACGATTGCATCTAGATAAAGTTGAGTGTAAGTTGGATTAGGGTCTCTCAAAGGATTTGTAGAAGTTTAAATATCTTTCAACAAAACCTTGTTTCAAAAAAAAAACCAATAAATGAGAAATTTAAGGAGAGCAAGACAACTAAGCTTTAGAAGAATGATATAATGACAAGTGTACAATTATGGGGTAGCTATGCTAAAATATCAACACATGGCAAGAAATGGGTTTGCTTTATTATATTTTATAGATTTATATTTATAACTATAATTATAATAGAATGTTGTTGCTACTGCAAGTAATATACAAAGGTTCAATCATATCGCGTCGTGTGAGCATCACATGTTAACGTCTCAATTTTAACATGGAGGGCACCGATCACATGTTAATGTTACAATCAACGTATGTAATAATATATATATATATATATGTAATAATATATATATATATATATATATGGTATGGTTCAAGAGAGAACTTATTTTAAGTTGAGAACTAGAGAACTACCAAAAATACAAGGGATGAAATTTTAAAGAGGAAGGGTAAAATTGGAACTTTAAATATATAAATCTTTAAACATTTCTATCTTTTGCATACGTTAATACTATTTAAAAAAAATTGCACCATATGATCAAGAATTTCATTATCTTTCATTTGAGTATAAATAACGTCATAAAAAATATTTTTTTTCTTGTTTTTTTAAATTTCATACTACATATATGTAGTATTGCAATATTGTATTTGATTATATTTTTCTTTAAGCGTTACTAACTTTTTCATACGTTATTTACATTAAACTATTTTAAAAATCACATTTTGGTTTTTTGATACTACATATATGTAGTATCAATGTACTTGATGCTTTTGTTAAGTGTCCAAATGACTCAAGAGTTTAATAATTATTTAAAGTGTACATATAATCTCAAATAACAAATAACATAGTTCATAAGATTTCATATTAAAAAACTTATGGCAAATGAAAAGAAAACCAATACTTATAATATGTCTAAACATAAAGATAATAATAAACTAATAAACCAATGATAAATATCATAAAAAAGTAAAAAAAAACTTAAAATTCAAACTATAAGATAACAATGCATCAATATTGCGTATACTGCATATATGTAGTACTTTGATACTACATATATGTAGTATATACGATACTGCATATATGCAATACTATAAAATTTAAAAGGGGATAGTGAATATGGTGATGTATGCACCTAAGCTACACGTAAAACAATTAAAATTATGTAGCTTTGATAAATTAACTTAAATTTTATTATTAGAAAACTTAACTCATTGATCTTTATTCAATGTTAATGGACGACTCAGTGTTCTCCTCTTAGATCATAATTTTTCTCTTTCTCATTTACTCAATAATCGTCATTCATTTTAGTAAAATATTATCCGCCCTTTAAAAATCGATCGTAACTCAATTTGGCTTCTCAATTCCAACTAATAGATTAATATAACATGACTCATATAATTGGTATTATGATATGCGCATGCTGCACATATTCATACCACATCACATAACGTGAACCAAGTTATTGCTAGCAATGTCAATACGATCATATGAGAAAATCCAAATTTGGAATTGAGGCATGATGATGTTGTTTTTTTGTGATAACGTCATCGAAATCAATGCCCTTGAACTTTTGATATTTTATCAAAGTATGTAGTTTTGATGGTTTCTTGGGTAATTTAGGTTCATAACAACACCGCATTCATTTCCCTTATTTAAAAACATACGTTATCGTATATTACATATATGCAGTATTGAAAGTAAAAAACGAGAAAAAAATATTTTTTTTATAACGTTATTTATACTCAAATGAAAGATACTGAAATTCTTGATCTATTGGTGCAAAAAAAAATTTAAAAAACTTAACGTATGTAAAAGATAGAAATGTTTAAAGATTTACATATTTAAAGTTTCAATTTTACCCCTCCTTTAAAAATTTCATCCATACCTTTTTTTTAGTTCTCTAGTTCTCAACTTAATATGAAGTTCTCTCTTGATCCCTTCCTTATATATCTAATAGATATATATATATATATATAGATATTATCTATATAGGGGAGAGATCAAGAGAGAACTCCATATTAAGTTGAGAACTAGAGAACTAAAAAAAAAGGTATGGATGGAATTTTTAAAGGAGGGGTAAAATTGGAACTTTAAATATGTAAATCTTTAAACATTTCTATCTTTTGCATACGTTAAGTTTTTTAAATTTTTTTTGCACCATTAGATCAAGAATTTCATTATCTTTCATTTGAGTATAAATAACGTTATAAAAAAATAATTTTTCTCGTTTTTTTAACTTTCAATACTACATATATGTAATATACAATACCGTATGTTTTTAAAATGGGGAAATGAATACAGTGTTGTTATGAACCTAAATTACCCGAGAAACCATCAAAACTACATACTTTGATAAAATATCAAAAGTTCAAGGCCATTGATTTCGATGACGTTATCACAAAAAAACAACATCATCATGCCTTAATTCCAAATTTGGATTTTCTCATATGATCGTATTGACATTGCTAGCAATAACTTGGTTCACGTTATGTGATGTGGTATGAATATGTGCAGCATGCGCATATCATAATACCAATAATATGAGTCATGTTATATTAATCTGTTAGTTGGAATTGAGAAGCTAAATTGAGTTACGATCGATATTTAAAGGACGGATAATATTTTACTAAAATGAATGACAATTATTGAGTAAATGAGAAAGAGAAAAATTATAATATAAGAGGAGAAGACTGAGTCGTCCATTAACATTGAATAAAGATCAATGAGTTAAGTTTTCTAATAAAAAAATTTAAGTTAATTTATCAAAGCTACTTAATTTTAATGGTTTTACGTGTAATTTAGGTGCATAACATCACCATATTCACTATCCCCTTTTAAATTTTATAGTATTACATATATGCAGTATCGTATACTACATATATGTAGTATCAAAGTACTACATATATGCAGTATATGCAATATTCATGCATTGTTATCTTATAGTTTGAATTTCAAATTTTTTTTACTTTTTTATGATATTTATAATTGGTTTATTAGTTTATTTTTATCTTTATGTTTAGACATAGTATAAGTATTGGTTTTGTTTTTATTTGCCATAAGTTTTTTAATATGAAATCTTATGAACTTTGTTATTGGTTATTGAGATCATATGTACACTTTAAATAATTATTAGACTCTTGAGTCATTTGGCCACTTAATAAATGTATCAAGTACATTGATACTACATATATGTAGTATCAAAAAAACCAAAATGTGATTTTTAAAATTGTTTAATGTAAATAACGTATGAAAAAGTTAGTAACGTTTAAAGAAAAATATAATCAAATACAATATCGCAATACTACATATATGTAGTATGAAATTTAAAAAAACGAGAAAAAAAATATTTTTTATGACGTTATTTATACTCAAATGAAAGATAATGAAATTCTTGATCTAATGGTGCAATTTTTTTAAAATAATATTAACGTATGCAAAAGATAGAAATGTTTAAAGATTTATATATTTAAAGTTCCAATTTTACCCTTCCTCTTTAAAATTCCATCCCTTGTATTTTTGGTAGTTCTCTAGTTCTCAACTTAAAATGAGTTCTCTCTTGAACCCTACCCTAGCTATATATATCTATATATATATATATATATTTGAAGTTAAAACCGAATAACAAATGATAGTTAATTTATTTCTTTTAAATGACGCATGTTCAGGAAGAAGTGTTATCGTAGTTAATAATATGAGTAGGTTTGTTTAAGTAGTGGGTGATTTTGTGGTTAAAAAATCAAATCAAAATATATATAGTGATATAATTAGTAAAGTAATGGTATATAAAGTGTTAGGATGGCAAAAGAAGAAGGGTGGGGTTTTAAACGTAAGTATACCAAGTTCACCGTCTACACAGTTAGTCATCATCAACAAAACGGCAGAGCAAAGTCAATTACCGAGATCATATTTATGGCGTCGGAGAAAGACATCGACGATCTTCCGAAAAACGAAGCAAACTACACAGCACTAACTCCCCTTTGGTTTCTCAAACGAGCTGCTCTCGTTCATCCTCACCGTACATCGGTGGTGCACGCCTCTGTTCACTACACCTGGCACCAGACTTATCAACGATGCAGCCGTTTAGCTTCTGCACTTTCAAATCACTCCATCGGATTTGGTTCAACGGTAACACACTTTGATTATAAGATTTTGTTTTCATTAATTAAACCTTGATCTAGGAGTAGGAGGTTAATTGAAGTTAGGATTGTTGGATGTGATGATTAGGCCAGTTCAGTTCCAAATACCTAACATCTAGCCGTGAGTTTAGGGTTTGTTTCTTAATGAGAAATTCAAATTGTAAACGATTACTTTGTAAGCCTCAAAACAAAACAAAACAAAACAAAACAAAACAAACAACAATTATCAGTACTCTTCAAAACATCATCTTAATAGTTACATGATTTAAATAAAAATGATGATATTGGATTCATATGGCTTCACACAATTATTGGTTTTTAATTGGCTGGCTGGCAGGTTGCGGTGATTGCACCAAACATCCCAGCCATGATCGAAGCCCATTTTGGAGTTCCAATGAGTGGGGCTGTCATAAATGCAGTCAACATTCGTCTTAATGCTCCAACTATCGCCTTCCTTCTACAACACTCATCATCTGCACTTATAATGGTTGACCAAGAATATTTCAAACTTGCTGAACAAGCTCTAAATCTTCTCAAACATAAAATCCAAACCAAATTTAGACCTCCTCTTCTAGTTGTAATTAAAGATGAAAGCATCGAATGTGATCCAAACAATCTCCAATATGCTCTAGGAAAAGAGGCGATTGAATACGAGGACTTTTTAAAATCCGGCGACCCTGAATTTGTGTGGAAACCACCACAAGATGAGTGGCACAGTATTGCATTGGGTTACACTTCGGGTACAACATCTAGCCCTAAAGGGGTGCTGTTGCATCACCGCGGTGCTTATTTGGCAGCTACCAGTAATGTTGTCGTGTGGGGTATACCTGAAGGAGCTGTTTACCTGTGGACTTTGCCCATGTTCCATTGCAATGGTTGGTGTTTCACTTGGACTCTAGCAGCTATTTGTGGGACCAGCATATGCCTCCGACAGGTACTTCCACTCTTTAGATATGGATGGTTCAGGTAAAGGTTTCTGTTGAACAGGTCATTCTTGGTACGAGTCAAATTGAATCATTTCTGGTACAAGTCACATTGGGAAGGATCGGGTTGATCCAAAAACATGGTTTTGTCCATTTAAACAGTTAATGCGTTAAATTGATTACAGTTTAATATAACTGGATTGATAATCTAAATATAGCAATTTAGCAGGCTGATGCGTTGACAATGCACTTTGGGTGATTTTCAACCCGATCGACCCATTCGGTCCGTTACCCTTGTATAATCTCTTTATTTAACTTGGAGGTTAACCCAAATCGACTTACTTATAAGTAAATGAATCACGATTGCCACCTCTACTGAATAAGTGAATATATACTGATATATATATTTGTCATGTTATGTGCCAAGTTAATGCTGCATTATTTTAATTACAGAACTTACAAGCATATGAAGTTTTATCCACTTTACCTCAGTATTCAGTAAATAAGTCTTCAAATTTGGAGATTTTTGTATGTGATTTGAAATGCAATTATTTCACTTTTCTCCTCCTTAGATGCAAATTTTGTAAATGATGCTATTCTCAACCAAGCATTGGTATCCGGTTAGCAATCAAAGATTTATTATCGTTCTTGTGTAGTTGTTGCAATTTGCTTGTGTTTTCGAGCTAGTTTAAGAGAGGTATCTCTTCCTTAACGGGAGGTGGTAAATTTGACTCATTTACGGTTTCTGTTGATGTTTTATGCAGGTAACTGCTAAAGGTGTTTACTCCGCTATAGCCAATCTAGGTGTCACCCATTTCTGTGCCGCCCCAGTAGTCCTCAACACAATAGTAAACGCCCCACCTGAAGACACCATCCTCCCACTCCCCCGCCTTGTTCACGTCATGACCGCCGGAGCCGCCCCACCGCCATCCGTCCTCTTCAAAATGTCTCAAAATGGGTTCCGTGTAACCCACACATACGGCCTGTCAGAAACTTACGGCCCATCAACCATATGTGCTTGGAAACCCGAGTGGGACCACCTCCCACCTGAAACCCAAGCCAAAATGAACGCCCGTCAAGGTGTCCCTTACACTGCCCTCGAGCACCTGGATGTTGTAGACACCCAAACCATGAAACCAGTCCCAGCCAACGGGACAACCGTTGGTGAAATTGTGTTTCGTGGAAACATTGTAATGAAAGGTTACTTAAAGAACCCAAAAGCTAACTCTGAAGCTTTTGCAAACGGATGGTTCCACTCAGGTGACTTAGCTGTGAAGCACCCAGACGGTTACATTGAAATTAAAGACCGCTCAAAAGATATTATAATATCGGGTGGTGAAAATATTAGCAGTGTAGAAGTCGAAAATACTTTGTATCAACATCCGTTAATTGCTGAAGCATCGGTGGTGGCAAGACCTGATAATAGATGGGGTGAATCGCCATGTGCTTTTGTGACATTAAAGAATCCGGTTAAAAAATCAGACGAGAGTAAAGTTGCAGAGGATATAATGAAGTTCTGTCGCGAGAAGATGCCGGCTTATTGGGTCCCAAAATCGGTTGTTTTTGGCACATTGCCGAAAACGGCTACAGGGAAGGTTCAGAAACATTTGTTAAGAGCCAAAGCAAAGGAAATGGGTCCTGTTAAGGTTAGTAAACTATAAACTTAATTTTATGATTTTAAGAAATGAATAAAGGGGGTTATGTTCTAAGTTAAACTTATAAGCGTTGTATGAAAGTGTTGTATTGTTTCTGTTTTATGGGTTTGTATTAATTATGTTTGTGAAATATATGTTTCTGTAACTTGACGTTTTGAACCATAGATTACATACAGTAAGTTACTTTTTCTCTGGGATGAATTTTTTTGAATGACTTTCTAGTTGTCACCGGAACGAGGCATCTGCTCACGCAATAGCTCGTATAATCAAAGCTGATGATTGAAATCATAATTTTAAGCGTGAACTAATGAAAATGAAGCTTCTCAAACTGTTAATAATAGCCTTTGGCAGTTTTTGGTTTGTGATTTGGGCAACCATTTGACCTGTTACCTTAGCTAAGCTTATTTATATTTGTGTCATTTGAGATGAAACGGATCATTTAGTAGATTCATAAGGGAGATCAATTTAGAGACTTGGCATTTTTTTTTTCTGAGTTTAGACTACATATTGTGGTAGAGAATGAATTGAAGAAGATGTGTTTGTGCTTTTTGTTATCCAATCATAACATACTCATTAATTAATCACTTTCACAACACCCTTTTTTTTAATCACTATCGCATGACATTTTAGTTAGTCACAACATTTTTATCAGTCTCTCACAAGGCTTAGCTTTATTGCATAATAATAGTTATATTTTAGAAACCACAACTCGTATAAGCTTTTGTTGTTTGTTTATAAGTTACTGTGGTATATAGCTGTTAATTAGTTTTAGTATTGGTGAGCAATAAATAACTATGACTTGTTAGTAACTGATTCTATATATTGAAAATGAAACCTATAGTTTTTTTTACCATGGGGTTGTTTGGATTGCTTATTTTTTCTCCTTTTGACTTTTTTCAGAAGTTAAGAGTAAATTATTTTTTATATACCTAAGTTTGTAAAAAATTAACAGTTTGAAGCCTAAGGTTTAAATTCGTCTATATGTACCCTGAGTTTTCAATATTACTTCCATTTGTACACCTAACACTAACGTCGTCAGTATACTCCGTTAAAATCCTCTCAATTGACTTCTATATCAAGGGTATTCTGGTCCATTCCAAAGTAAATTATTTTTTTATAAATATAATAGATATAAATTACCCTACCCATCCCCACCCTCTTTATCTTCTTTCCCACAAACACCACCACTCTAATAACTTCCATCACCACCACCACACCTTTACAACAGCACCATCACCACCACCGTATCACACTATACCTCCACAACAACACCATCACCGCCGTACCACCAGCAGGAGCACATCCACACCACCATTGTACTCGCAAGTCTGTCTCCGACTTCCGCATCAAACCGCCAACCGCCCTTCGTCTTCTCTGTCTGAAAAATTGAAGCTGAAACCAACAGTTAGGTGTGTGGTGGTGATCGACTCTGATTTTGGTGGTTGAATCGCATCACCACTTAATCGGATCTACAAAATCAAACAAACACATGATAATCGATGATGGATTTAGGGGTTGTGATGAAGTACGATGATGTTTGGAGATGGTTTAGACGACGATGGTTAGATGGCGGCTGAAGGTGTTGAAGGCATGTAGGTTTGATGATGGCATCTGTTGAAACCGATGATGAGCAGATTTCGTAGATTTGGGTGACGGGTGGTGGTCCAAAGGAATGGCAGTAGTGGGGTTTTTTGTTTGGTCAGGGAGACATTGAAAGGTTATGGTGAAGATGGTGAGGATACCATTGACGGCGGTGATGGTAGTTGGTGATGGCGGACTGGCACTTGTGATGGATGTTGATGATCTTAACAAAGAAGGGGGAGGGTAGATAGGGTTGGGTTAATTTATATAAAATATATAAGTAATGAAGATGAGGGCCTTTTGGTCATTTTGTTAAAACTAACAGAATAATTTAACCTTGTTAGTCATAAGTGTACAAATAGAAATAAAATAAAAAACTCAGGGTACATATAGACGAATTTAAACTCTAAGATTCAAATTGTTAAATTTTAGAAAACTCAGGTATACAAAAAATAATTTACTCAGAAGTTAATAAGTCAGGAGATACGGACTTATTAACTTTTCTCTTCACAACTTATAATTTGTCAAAAGAACTTTTTACTTTCTTTTAGCTTTTTCAAACTTTAATAAGCTATAAATTCCTCCAAGTAACAATCCTAAACAGCCACATGGTATGGTACGTTCCCACTTTTTACATGATCGAGGTTTTTTCATGTGCTTAATTTATTGACTTCCAGTTCCAGTACTACTGTTATATATGTATCTCTAGTTGCTTTCTTTTTTCTTTTTTTCCCTTTCCAGCTTCTGCTCATCTCTGTACAATAGTTGTTGAAAAAAAAATTAAAATATAGAGGTGCTTATAAACTTGTTTAATGTCTTAATTGGTACTTTAGTTATTAAATTTTTTTGTGGACCCAGCTGCCATAGCACAAATATACCCTCACTTTATACTTTACGTTTTTTCGGTTTTCCATGTGACTTGATTTATTGACCGGGGTACTTACCCTAGCTATTTAATTTGGAAAACGATATTTTAAAAAATAAATTATTATATGTTTTACACAAATAAAATAATAACATATAAGAAATCAAGGATTTTTTTTATTATCATTTATGATTGATGAAGTCATATACGTAAGACTTAACATTTGTATCGCGCAGCTCGGTCACATGTCTAGTTATATAAGCTCGGTCACATGTCTAGTTATATAAAAATTAGGAGGTCGGTAAGACGAAATGTATGTGAAAATTCAAATATATAGGTGATTATAGCAGCAAACTACCATGTATAGGAATGTTTATACCACGGGTACACAAACGTAACCACCTAATATGTATTAGTTAAATTCGAGAAGACCAAATATTGCGAGAAGAAAAAAATAGCTAATTTCGTCATTTTTTCAAGGTATATTGGTTTTCACTGGTCCCTATCGGTCCCAACTATTAAATTGGTTGTCAACGGTCCCAACTTTTATCACTTTGGTAACCACTGGTCCTGTCGTTCAATTTTTTAAGGCCGTTAAGTTTTTTCTAAATTCAATACCGATGTTATAAGCCTTTTGATCGGAACGGTAATATAAGTCGATTGATGGAAAAGTTACCTCAAAACGGCGCTCCGAACAACGAAATAGTGCTTCAATCGGGTGTTTAAACCTAACGCTGCTTCAATCGGATGTAAAAATTTTATCGTTCAGAGAGCCTTTTCGAGAAATGCAATATTCATTCATTAACTTTGATATTAAAAAAAATGAATAAACTTTGTTTATTCGTTTGGAAAAATGTCACGGAAACATAATGAAGTTTTGATTTTGTTCCAATTAAGTCATTCAAACTTTGTTTTGTTCCAATTAAGTAATTTATCTTTAAGTTTTGTTTCAATTAAATTACTCACACTTTATTTTGTTTCAATTAGGTAACATAACTTTACGAATGTGTTCTAATCCTAAATAACTAAGTTGTATAACTTGTAAAAATTGATTTTTAATATTCAAATTATAATAAAAAAAATAACTTTTTGCCATTTTTTACAATTTTTGATAGTTTCTAAAATGTTTCACAATTTTTAAAAAAGTTTTTCATATATATATGATTGAAACATTAAAATAAACTTAAGTTATATAAATGAAACAAAAACAAAGTTTGAGTGACTTAATCGGAACAAAACTTTATGATTAGTTATCTAAGTGAAACAAAAGAAAGTTTGAGTTACTTAATTGGAACAAAACTTAAAGGTAAGTTATCTAATTGAAACAATAAAGTTTGAGTGACTTACTTAGAACAAAATTAAAAGTAGGTTATGTTTCTATAAAGTTACCCTCGTTAGGGAAACCTACACATGTTTAAGTCATGTTAATTACACATAACATACACATGTGTAGGTAAATTTAAAACGCTAACGTACATACTTAAAAAATATTTTAATAGTTTTATTAGTATATACCTTACACATTTGTATGTAGGACTTAAATTTATTTAAAAAACTAAATCATTGATAAATTTTTAGTGATTTAGGTTTCTTTTTTTTCTTGCAATATATGAGTCTTCTCAAATGAACTTATTATACGTACATGGTACATATAATAAGGCTTTATATATAATTTTATAATCAAGTATAAATCAGATTACCAATGCTATTTTTAATTATAAGACGTACATACGTACATGGTACATATATAATAAGGCTCTATCTATTCACACACTTAACTTTTCTATCCATCCACCATTTTAACCATATGCGATTATAAGGTTATTAAAAAAATTTTTAAAGTAGCTCTTTGAAAATATTTACTTTAAGACATGTATGACTATAACAGATAAGTTTGAGTTTCATTGTACTTGTCTTTTCTCTTGTTCAACAAAAAAATTAAACTAAACTTTTAATGGCTGTTAACGTTTTTAAAAAAATATTTTTATTTATTTATTTATTTAATTACTCGTGTAGTGTATCGACACGTTAAAGATTTAACGGGCCATTAAATGGATGTTTGGTTAAATTTTTGAGTGTGTGAATAGGACAACCCTATGATATATAATCATTTGGGGTGGGGATGATAGAGGAGCCACATGATAATGAACATATATATATAGGCCTAGCTAGGCCGGGCATGACATAGCAATCTTTGTAAATTTGAAGATCAATTAAGCCTCGATCGATCTGTTGAAAATGGGAAGAGCACCATGTTGTGAAAAGGTAGGG
This sequence comes from Tagetes erecta, assembly GCA_030867185.1. NCBI lineage: Eukaryota > Viridiplantae > Streptophyta > Magnoliopsida > Asterales > Asteraceae > Tagetes > Tagetes erecta. The sequence goes on along the minus strand of CM061489.1, from coordinate 288,749 downwards.
TTGAGAAGAGGAAGATGGACAAATGAAGAAGATGAGTTATTGACTAAATACATTCAAGCTAATGGTCAAGGTTCATGGAGGTCTTTACCTAAGAATGCAGGTATATATATATATATACCTACGTAATTAATACATTATACATATATATTGATGCTGCTTAATTTGCTAGCTTGTATATATATATATATAATATTATACGTGTATGCATTATATATGTAGCTTAATTAATTTGTTATCTAGTCATGTACGTGTTATAAACTACACGTACGTACGTATAGTAGGGTCGGTCCTAAAGATTTGAGTGCACTGTGCGAGACGAGAAAAAAACCACCCGCCCCCTCAACCTGAAGCACCAACGCAGTAAATTATATAAATTACATTTTTAACCAAAAACAAACGTTTGATAAATAAACATAAGAAAATCAAAGTATTCAAATTAATGAATTATGTTTTTGGCAGCAGTAGGCTTCCAACTTTCATTAATCCATAATTAATTTGATTGTATGGCTTTTAGATGTTTAGTTAATTAGTTGTAGTGGGCTTTAGCCTTTAGGTGTGAGCTTTAAATCTTTGCTTATTTGTTACATGACTATTGACTAAATATAAGTTTTATAAAAAAATTTAATATAATAATTTTTTTTTAAAAAATTTGGTGCCCCCGTCAAACGAGTGTCCTGTACGATCACACATGCCGCACACCCTCTAAGCCCCCTATGTACGTATGTACTCCAAATGTACGTGTAAACTAAATATATATTTAATTCAATTCATTAATCAAGTATTTATATATATATATATATATATATATATATATATATATATATATATATATATATATATATCTTAACTAGTTTAGTGCCCGCGCTACGCTCGGGAACACAACATTCAAGTGATGTTTTTAAGGATATTCATGAACGTTCCAATAAGTTTTGAAACAAAACCGTGGTAAACCGGAACACGAAATATCTTTTTAAAAATTAAATTTTTAGTATAGCAATATTATACTCAAATTAAAGAGAATAAAATGCTCAGTTTTATGGTGTAGTTTATTTTTTTTTAAATCCATATAAAAAAGTTATGTATATTTATAAAACACTGAGGTCTTTAATTGTATATTATTATTAATTTTATCCATAAGTTTCATTTTCACACCCTATCAATTATAAACCGACTCATGTACACCCCTTGTAGTAGAGGGTTAAAAGTACAAATACTTTTAAATTTTTCAGAATTCTCCAAAATATTAGGGGGCCAAAAATGTAATTAGTTTTATTATAATATATTTTATATACATATTTTAAATAAAAAAATTATTATTATGAGATAAACTCTCAAATGACGCCACATAAGCCAGAAGCTTTAAGATGGTGCCACATAAGCTTTTTTGGTTTTGCTATATTATATAAGGATTAGTTAAGTTGTTTCTTTATATATAATAATTAGGTAGTTGAAATAAAAATCTCCTTTTTTAATAATTTGCTAACCCTTGCCTCCACACAATGCCACTTGTCACCATCATATTCATCATCATCTTTTTTCATATCTAGCATACTTTATTTGATGTTTTGCTATTACTAATTTTTTCATTATAAAACAATATAAATACTTTTTACAGATAAACCCCGTGGATACCCACAGGATCTAACCTAGTAATTGAGTATGATGAGTTCATACCGTCTACAAGGCCGGCCGGGGATGGATATCATCAATTTTAAAGGCGCGTATGGAATTGAAACTTATTTTTATTTCACCTTTCAAATTAATACCCTACATCACGTTTCAATTATATATATATATATATATATATATATATATATATATATACTAGTAAGGACCCGCGCGATGCAGCGGGACTCGCACGATGCAACGAGATCGAAAAGATTATGATATAAAACTGAAAAAAACTAAAAACTGGAAACATGTAAAGCAAGAATAATAGGATTATACAAAATAAATTAACAGACAAACTAAGTCAACGAACATGTAATTACGATCAAGTAATACCTGAGGAGCATCAAGCCAAATCCTACTCTAATGACTAATATAGTAAATGGCAATCAACATAAATAACAAAGTTAGTTATAGAAAGTCACTTGTAAAGTGAAAAAGCTAGCTAGTCCATTTTATTTAAAGTTATATCAAAATTTACAGATTTAAATACTATGCGAAAAATTGCACATTTAGGTTCCTTAGTCTTGAGATCTCTAATAGTACATCTGTTATCCTTTGAATTAAAATTTTATAGTGACAGTTCATTCTATTGTGGTTCCATTTTGGGGAAATATCATGGAAAAATAATCAAGTTTCAATTTTTTTCTTTTGTTCTATTTATGTCACTCAAGCATATTTTGCTCAAATTGGGTGATTGAACAGTCTAAACCTCCAAATCGAGCAGTTGTTGGATTTTGTTTAAGTCAAGAAAGGAATTGAAGAGATGATGTGAGGGTTGAAATATTTAATATATGTAATTATATTAAAAAATTTGAAACATGTTAATTATATTAAAAATAAACCTACAATTCATATCACCACTTCACATTAGCATCAAAAAATGTAAAAAATAATTCCTAACTGAAACGTAAAAAACATGCGAAAACATTTTAAAACCTATAATTTGAATAAAATATGAGGATGAGTGACCTAATTAGAACAAGTTTAAATTTAAGTAACTTAATTAGAACAAAATTGAAACTTACTTATGTTTCTATTAAGTTACCTCTTTCATTTTTTTATAACATTAAGATAAAAAGTATATTACTTCAACTATTATACATTCAGTTAATATAATATCTTTCAACCTCATCATCATCAAAGCATCTTAATAAAACACAAGAATTGTAAAAACCCAAACACCTCAAAAAACTTGAATAACAATGCACCTATTAACTATTGAAGAAAACCACCGGCCATTGTTCATTGTAACACCCTCATTTTTACTTATTAATTAACTCAGAGTTTAGCGTGAAATGTCAGGTCCCAAAATTTTCTCAAAAAATACTTATATAATTAATGAAGTATCAAACTTATGGTAAAATGTCACTTTTATTTCATAACAAACATAATATTACAACTATTGTTTTATAAAAACTAGTTTGACTATTACATTTAATATTTTTATTAAAATACACGTTCGATCTTCTCTTTCAAGACTTGATCCACAATCACCCTCCCCGCTCAAACGAAATACCTGAAAGTATATAGAAATCACATATTAGCTTTCGCTAAGTGAGTGCACATTAATTCATAAATATATATGCCATATTACCCCATAATGACATATTTTACTTGAACCATAAAATTTTTCCATATTTTTCATAATCATAACATATTATATATAAGTTAATGATGTCCCAGAAAACCACCATCTGGGTCTAAACATTAACTTTGATCGCTAACGCCCTGCGATCTAATAATTATTGCTGTCTCGTAAAACCGCCATCGAGTCTAACAATAATTATAACAATAACTATATTGCTGTCCCAGAAAACCACCATCTGGGTCTAACAATATACCTTGATCGCTAACACCCTGCGATCTAATAAATATATGTTGTCTCGGAAAACCGCCATCGAGTCTAACAATAATTATAACAATAACTATATTGCTGTCCCAGAAAACCACCATCTGGGTCTAACAATATACCTTGATCGCTAACACCCTGCGATCTAATAAATATATGTTGTCTCGGAAAACCGCCATCGAGTCTAACAATATATTTATAAATTGTTGTCTCAGAAATCCACCATCTGAGTCTAACAATATATTGCTGTCCCAGAAAAGCACCATCTGGGTCTAACAATATTTTATTGTTGTCCCAGAAATCCACCATCTGGGTCTAACAATATTCACATAACATAATCATTTATTAATTATAACACAAAGATTAAACACATAATCATAGTCATAGCATCCATAAAATAATAGCATATATAGTTACAATACTATATACTAATACATCACAACACACACATATATACTTTCAGGGGGATGTACGTAACACTCACCTTAAACACTTGTTTACTTAACCGTTTATTTTATCTTATTCTTGCGCTGGTCACCCATCTTCTACTAGATATTGCATGTCAAAACCCACTCACGAACGTATACGTATAACTTTTACTTTGTTTTCGCTATGATTCGTTTTCAAAATATTGTAACTTTTTTTTTGTGTGTGTGTATGTAAAGTAGATGTATGTATGTATATATATACACACTAAACTTGCTAGCCGTCTTTTAATTTGCCAACTTGCATGTATATTTGAAGTCTTTTTTTTTATTTTATTATTGTTCTTTTAAAATTAATTTAAACTCTTCATGATAATTCTCGAATCTTCTCAACATAGATAACATGAAGGTTTGATATAATCCATACTTTTTATAATTTATGTTGCATAAAAAAATTACCCAACTTTCATATATGAATCATATGGAAACGTGGCAGTGTACACATAATTCTTATCCTTTTAAGTTATATCATAATTTAGTTTATAACAAATGTCAAGGCTACGAACTAACTATTTAGTTATCCACTTCCATGTTCTTTACATTTTGTTTTATATATTGCAAACCTTCTAACATGATTTATAATTAGAATAATTACACTCTATAAGATTTATATTGTGTGTATGACTAAATCTAAAAAATAAATAAATAAATAAATGTTTATTTATTTAACTTCATTTACTAATTAACGAATCATTCATTCATAGGTTCATTTGATAACCAAAAACCCAGTTTCATTAACGTGTCACGTTTTCAGTTATCGTTTAACCTCTACTAATTATATCTTTCAAATATTTTACTTTTAAAAAAAATGGGATGTTACATTCATCAAACTTGAAAATGAGTTATTGAAATCAAAAGAAAAAAATTAGCCACAGAGAAGAATTCCGACTCTTATGTAGTTGAGCATACAGACCAGCCTGAATCCTTGACACATAGGTTATCCGATTCACTACCCCATCATAGATCCGATCATTATAAAGAAAGCTTAAATCAATAAGACATATCACAATTTCTTATAGCAAAATCAAAAGAAAGAAGAATGAAGAGAAATAAAGTTAGTATCAGTATTTCGCATTTGCATAAAGTGGAAAACTAAAAAAAATTTGCGTTACAGCTTATGTAAACAAACACATTAATATTAAAAGAAATTCAAGGCAACCAAAACTTATAAAAGGTTTTTTATTTTCTTGACTTATAATGTAAAAAACCCCATCACACTAAAGTTGCAAGATAACCAAATTCTAAAATCACACAAAATAAAAACCATAAAGAAAGTAAAAAAGATTTTAGTTGCAATATAACAAACTCCGTAAATGATATCACGGAAAACACCAACCTACTAAAAATATTTTTGTCCATAATCCATAATGTTTTTATGTCTAACAGTTAATCATGGTTGAGTGTAGTTGGTAATTCACTTAAGGATGTCTATTTTAGGATTTAAAGTTTTCATTGTATAGCAGACAACAATTTAACACCAGCAGTATGACAAAATTGGCTAATAAAAGCAAAAACCATCATAAAAATATGAAAGTACATCTGTTTTGCAACATTCAAAATCTTGGTTAACTATGCAGTTAAGATCAAAAGTTATTAAGCAAGCATTACATCATTGAATACCATTAAGATGCACTTGAAATACATAGTGATGCTAATATGTACATCCTCCTTTGCCATTAAATTAGATTTTATCAACTTTACAATAAAGAAAATCTATCTACAAGTATAAATAATGCCTCGAATTCAACCAAGTCATCCTTGTGTTTCTCTACGTTTTTATATTAGTTTCAGCTTCGTTTTTTTATAATATTCCAAATGACCAAATCTGATTCATAAAAGAACATAACAGTAAAAGACCAAAAGCATAATACAAAATTGGTTTATAGCATTACCTTTGTAACTAACAGAAGGTCTGAACTTCTTGTATTAATTTCTTCCTTTGATTGGAGTGAATGAAGTCTATGCATGCATCTAATCCAAAACCAACCATATAACAACAAAGAGAAAGCAAATTGAAAAATACAATGGGGAGGTGTACAATATCTCAGTTGAATAACACAAATCCATTTATTCTCCCATTAAATCTAATTCGAAACCAAAACTAAGAGAGCATAATCTAGAGCATATACCGTTTAGGCCATTGATAATCGGAGGCATCCATGTCTTTCTAAATGCTCGCATCTACCAATCGATTTGAAACTCTGTAATCATGCATTGCACAATATGTGCACCAACATATATGCATTTGAATACTTTAATTCAAGAAAAAAACAAAAGAAAAGGAACAATAAATTTACAATAACAATGCAATGCAAAATAAGCGAAATGAATCTCAGTGTGTTAAATTATATGATTAAACCAAATATTATAATAATTGTACTTATATTGAAGCTCATCTTCATAATCTCCCATTAGTATGATGAAGATAACACTACCTTAAGATTTATACGAAAATTTAACATAAGTTTAATCACTTTAATGTAATCAACTTGGGATCAGATTAAAGATGAATAGAAACAATTGATTGTATTAATAATGAATAGCTTAACAAAACATAAATAAGGATTAAAAATTTTATAATCTAGTTAGAAAAAATAACATGAATATCTAGTTAGCAAAAATAACATGAATAAATGAAGAAACAACATGTACTTGTTAACATTTCATAAACTAAATAAGAAGAAAATTTCATACAACAATTGATCTGAAATTAATTTGAATAGAGAATGAAATGTACTTACTTGCACACATCTTTCTTAAATGGTCCAGCAAGTTACCCATTAATCAAATGGAAACAAAGTAATCATAGATTAACCATTAAATCAAGTAACAGTAACACATTATACCTAACAATCATAGACCTTTTACCATAAAGTATCTCCCAAACCCTAATCCAAACTCCAGTCGTAGCTTACCCCTAGATGCCTGTAAATGCCGCAGACTGGCCATTTTATGAAACATATATCAATAACCAAATTCAAACCACAAAGAAATGACATATTTAAAAAATGATAACCAAGATCCATCATTCTTCAACTTTCATCAAATCAAATGGACTCTAGCCATCAAATACGGTGGTAAGAAAAATGAAAACTTCATTGAGACATGTTATCAAACGCTTACAGCCGAAGAAGATCTGGCCTGGAGAAACTCACAAAAAGAGAAACAAGAACGGATTGACACACCCTCTCTTAGTTGTCATCTTCAATTCTAGAAATCATGTGTCCATCTCCTTCTCTCTAATACAAAAAAAAAATTCTGTCTTTCTCTCTTGAATGAATGAAAAGCTTTGAGAGAGATTCTCGTCCAGCTTTAGTAGGCGTTTATAATAGACTGGGAATTTAGATTTTAAATCTTGCGCAGTAGTGGTTGCGGATTATAAGACCATTCCCATTCATGATCTTTTTATTAGATTGGTTGCCACCTGAAAATAAAAATAATAAAAAATACAATAAACTCACGATCTATGCTACGATCGATTGCTGTGGCAATCTAGATTACACCCAAATCATGTGACATATGTCAAGTTTTGAATGGTAAGGTTATTTCACTTTTTTTTACTTTTTCTTTAATAACTATCATTTCCCCTTTTAATATGACTTTCTTATATAACTTATGTTATTTAACTTATTTATATACTCTAATTAGACAATATTTTTTTAGTTTTTCTTAATGAACATTCCGACATAAATTTTGCTTAAAACAAAGATAGTTTAAATAATGTGTTTTTAATATAAAATTAGTATTAAACATTTAATGGAGTGTTAGAATTTTAATTAACCTAAATAGCCTATTTGCTTTAATATAAAATAGTTAATTTAATATTCTGTATTTTGAATATAATAAAAGTAATTATATGTTTTATATTTTATGTAATAAAAAGTTAGAATGAATTGAATTGTGAATGGGGTATGAAAAAAGTTATTTGGTTGGGTTGTATAGGTGGAAGAGTAAGAAATTAGTTTTTAATAAAAAGATTGGGTTGGTTAGATTGTGAATGGGTTTAGTCTAAGGGTACGGTGGCCGTAGGTTGCGGTGAAGTGAGAAAGAAAAAATGGGCAACCGAGCCAATTGCAACATGTAAAAAATTGACATGACTTTTCTAATAGGATGAGCGTTTGGTACCTGAATATCGGACCGGTACCGTACTGAACCGGTATTGTACCATTAAATTCGGTACTGGTATCGGTACCCATTTTTCTATAAATTCGGTACCAGTATTTTCGGTATCGGTACCGGTTCGGTACAGATACCTTAAATTTACCTAAAAGTATTTGTTTCGTACTTATACCGTACCGGTACCATATTGATAGATTCGGTACCGGTACGGTACCAATCTCATCCCTATTTTTCAACCATTGTTTTTAAAATGATCACATAAATAAATGATCTAGTCAAAGCATAAACAGGTGATGCATTTATGGTTGTATACGCTTTAAGTCCTTGTACATGAAGATTTAGGGATCGAGTTTTGAAAATTTTTGGTGCATCTGAAAGATAAAATGATGACAATTCCATTAATGGTTTCGAAAAAGTTTAAAACCCCACATATTAAACGTAACAACCGAAAGTGTAAAACAATATTTTTTTTTCTTTTAATTAAGGGGTATAATTTGTAAAAACTAATGGTAAGTTCCATACAGTTAGGGATTAGAGTGTAATATTTATGAGGGTTAAAATGAAAATAGTGTTTAAAGACTAAACTACCCTTAATTTTGGTTGTACATAATGCAATTAAATAAGTAAGTGTTCTTATTTTTTGGGTATCTTAAAATACCCCTCTAATCCCCTTTATATATAGTATAGATACTAGATTAAGGCCTGTGTACTACACGTGTTCAACGATAAAAATAATATAAATTTTATAAAATGTAACTTTTCACATCTAAAAATAAATATGCTTATTATATGTGAGAAAATACAAAAAAATATTACAACCAAACTTCATAAATTTCCAAATATTTCTGTCACAAAGAAAATTTTGCCCCGTTAGTGATAGAAACCAGCAATTTAAGGTGCAATGTGATCGTTATTTACGACATGCAATTTGCAATGTCACATGTTGAAAAATCAAAACAAAAATATGACATTTCTTCTGAGAAACTTGAAGTTGCAAGCTTGTTTAGCCACAACAAAATACAACCTCAAGCATGAGTAGTTGAGGTGATTATTGCAAAACTAGAAGAACAAAAATATATGATCAAATAAACTTCATTACCTCTATAATGTCTTCTTTAATTGGATTTTTCTTCTTCTACAACTAACAAATATCTTCATCTTTGAACCAAATAAACAAATCGACCTCTTCTGGAACCCATAATAATTCAAATGCATAATGTCAAGCCAGATGCTTGATGTTTATCCTCTTTATCATCAATATCTTGTAATTCTTCTCCATCAAATCTTCATTGACGAAGAGTGATTCATCTAATTCAGTGCTTGAATAGGTCCTTAAAAAGCTCCCTGTCAAAATTGAATCCAGTAGCACACAAAAGAACAAATTAATAAATTGACTATGTTGGTATTTTTATAATCTTCAAAAACGATATATAAAGTAGTAAACTATATCATAAAATGTATGTCATGGTTCTCAATTGGCTCTTGCAAACTCCATGTTAAGTGATTTAAGATATTTGCAAAGTGCCTTGTAAAACAATTGTTATGCTGTAAAAATAAAACAATAACAATCAATAAATATATCTTAGTGTATGAAATAAAGTATAATAGCATGCCATCAAGTTCCACTTAAATTTTAGCACAGAGCTAAAATTATACTACGTATCACTTATAATTCATCTCAGATGAGATGGTGTAACACCCCGATTCCGGGCCTAGAATAACAGTTGGTATTTCACAATACATAGCCGTTTAAATATAGTGCAGCGGAAGTCATAAAGGTCCATACCTAAAATTTATAAACAGCTATGCACTAAAAGTCTATCTATGCCAAATTTAAGCCTTGCCAAGTAGTCTTCCGATGCTTCCATGACTTGTAATGCCATGTCCTAATACTGGGGTCCTTAATGTGCCTGAAATACATGCTAAAACAAGTCAGCTACAAAGCTGGTGAGTTCATGATAATGACACATAAATCATTTCCAAGAGTATTATTAAATTAATTGTACACAAATCAATTCTGGTTCAAAATGGTTTCTCTACCAAATAACCTTCGCATAATATATATACACATCTGAGTTTCACCTGTTACACTGCAAATGATTGCATTCAATTATAGACGGTACCGACTATACGTATATATATCCCGAGCCATTGTGCTTAATGATTTGTCATCGTACAAGTAATATTAATAATACACAAAAATCATTTGAACTCAAAAACATTCTTAAGCATGTATTTCACCCCAAAACATTTAAAAAGGGGAGTTTGGTCATGAAACTCACCTGTGTGAAGCGTGTTAGGAACTCGAAGCCTAGCCCGTATCTAAGCAAACACAGTGCCACTCACAATTCTTGAGCAATCCAACACCGTCTCACAATGGTCAATATTGTGATGGTTTTACAATCATCACCATCATCATAGGCTAACCGTTCGTTTATACCGGGTCGGTTTGCATGCCCGAACCCCTTAAAAACCGACATCTAATGAAAACCAATATATCATTACGTTCGTTTTTCTATTACAACATGTATCCGGACTCGGATCATTTGTACATTCTCATCTCAACTAACAAACATCGCAACCTAGTTTCCTGTTTTCGACATAGAAATTGTTACAAACTGATCAGAACCAAACCATATTTCTAGAGCTCTGATTGGAATTTCCTCTGGTGTATATGTTCATGTATGTCTTAAGAAGCTACAGTCCAAAAATCGTCACAATCCAACGGTCGGATCTCCGGGAAAGTGATGATCTTCAGGGCTGTGTTTCCAAAGACAAAAATCCGATCAGCCACACTGTTCAACATAAAAACCGTACCTCTGAGTGTTATCTTTCAAAACTGAACGGTAGATGTTAACACCTATATGTTAGGAACAACCCATCCAAATTTCAGACGCATCCAACGGTTTGATCTCCCAGAATCCATCCTAGAACGTTGCTGCGTTTTTTGTAAAAAAACCACATGCAACCAACAATAAGCCTCTCCGACCTTTACACGACTTTGACGAAAGATTCTGGTTAAACGGAGCTTACCATGATGTTCAGGACGTCGAGAAAAGGTTCCGGGTCAAAAACAACATCTCCGGCCGCCGTCAACCGCCGTCGGACCACCACCGGCCGCCACCGGACCGCCGCTAGTCCACCACCGGACCACCACCAGCTTCAGCCAGCTCTCTCTACTCTCTCTCACACTATGTGTGTGTTTTCTTTGTTTAAATGAGAAAAAGAGAAGAAGATATCATTATATAGGTGGGTTAGTGAGCCGGGTGCTCGTTTCGCGTCATCTGGCACTGCGTACGAACTTGTTTACTTCGCGTTTTAAGTTTTATTTCTCAAAGATAATAATCAAGAAACATAATCAATATTATCGGAATATTTATATCGTCAAATATTTCGTATCTGGTGATAAACTGGCTTGGTACGCGTTAATATCACGTATTAACACGTTTAACCGTTTTAGGCGTTTTCTCTCGCCAAGCTTCCAGTTTTTTTATACATCTTTATGGGTTCGAATCTCGGGGTATCTAATTTCTATCTTTATTATTTCTCTAGCATAACACATCGCTCCGGGTCGGGGTGTCACATTCTCTCCCCCTTAAAAGGATTCCGTCCCGGAATCACTTCAATCTGTACGCATGTGACGTTATTTATTCCGTATGACGTCTTTCAGATCCCACATAAAGTTAGGACCATGCTTAGCATTCCACTTATGGATGCATCTTTTTCTTAGTCCATTATCTTGCTTTTTGAGTATCTCGAATGACTCCTTAATGATACTCAGTCGTATGTCCACTTTAGGTTTCATAAGGTGAAGTCCCCAATGTCTTATTGGATAAACATATTTTCAATACTCTACATACTTATTTTAACTTCTCGGGGAGTTGTAACATGTAGGTCATCATGTTTATCCTTATTATGCCCTCAAATGATTGATGTAATGAGGACTTAAGTTTTCTTTCTTTCTAAATGTGTGTGCTTCACCATGGTGACACTTTTAACATAATCCGTCACCAATTATAACTTCAAACGACCTTTGTCGTATACTTATAAAATTTTCTTGTGATCTTGAGTTGCCTTGTAGCCTTTCACATATATCTATACTTTATTGGTCATGTCCAAGACCAATTCATGATCGGAAAATAAGTCCTATAATTATTTTCATGTATTGCCTAAAAAGGAACAACATTTAAGCTCGATCGGTAGCTATTTCATAAGAAAAATCCCATTAGTGAGAGATAAACATCTCTACCACTACCATAGATTTCAATTTCGCATACGCGAAGCATGTCTTGTATGGTCTTACTGGTCCTTTCGCTTTGACCATCTCTTTGGGGATGGTATGATGTACTCATATCTAACATCGTCCTTAAGTCATTTTGAAAGGTTTGGCAAAAGCTTGACGTAACCATTGCGTCTCTATCAAATACAATAGACACATGGGCTCTACTCCTTGGTTAGTCTATATACTATATCCATATAGCATCCTTGACTCTATTTATCTCGGGTAACTTAACTACAAAATCCATTGTGATCATTTCTCCATTCCATGTGGGAATTTCTAGAGATTGAAGGTTTCTGGTGCTCGGTTTTGACTTGCAAATAAGTCATACACTTTTCATACAGATCATCATATCTTTCTTATATTTTGCCATCAAAATAACCCTACCTTGTATAATGCATCTTATATGCATTCGGATGCACTAGGCATCTTGTCTTATGAGCCTCTTTGAATATTATTATTATTATTATTATCTTTCGTAAATTCCAGTAGTTCAGTATTCAAATCAAACTCAACAGCCTATACGAAGCAATCTTCTGCTTCCCAACGTTAATTTCTTTATAATTCATGTCACTTCTTTATTCTTAACATCTTCACCCTTACGTGACACTATCTAGGTCTCATCCAATTCATTAATTGTATACACGCATACGTACCTTCTCGTACGCATATTTGGATTGACTTCATACATTCTTTTGAATCTAGAGTCATAGAAACTATGTTTTCCTTTCTTAGTTGATATACTAGTTCAAAATATAGTCGATCAAAATTTTCATCCATCATCTTTGGTGCATATCAAGCTCCTTTTTGCTCGAATGTGTCCTTTAAATTCTCATGGTACGAATATATGACCAACCTTATGTCGTAAAGATGGTGTTGCGACATCCTTTAAAGCAAACATTATCACACATAATCTTTAGGTCGTGTTTTGAGTAACTCATTAACCTTTAGTTTTCTCAAAATATAGGCGATCACCTTATTCAGATACATCACTGAAAACCATAAAATTATCGTTACCTTCGGGTAATTCAAATTTATGCACTGCTTAACTTTTCTTTCAATGTCACAAATGTTTCTACTTGATTCAGACCCTATTTATACTCCACTTTCTTCTACGTGGGTGTATTAGTGATTTACCACTCAAAGAAATCATGTATAAATTTCAGATAGCTTCTAGCTAGTCCAAGAAATCTTCTGATTTTTATAGTTGTCTTAAACTCGTTTCATTTCATCACCACTTCTATACCAGAAGGGTCTACCTGAATTTCTTTGTTATCGATACATAACCTAAAACTTGAATCGCTATGCGCTATTCATGGTGCTACCGTAGAAAATACTTTATTTGAAGACGGTGATGGCGCAAATACATTCCGTGCTTTTAACCCGACTCAAGCTGAAGAAACTTATTCAATGGTCACTGCTAATCGCTTTTGGTCCCAAATCTTTGGGGTTGCTTTTTCCAATAAACGTTGGTTACATTTCTTTATGTTATTTGTACCAATAACTGGTTTAGTTCACCTTCAGAGAATTTTGCGTATAATCTTTCTTTTCTTTATCGTTTCTAGGAGCATCCTTAACGTCCTTAATGCTCGTTCTTGGTGTAGGAACACACCAATATACTATTACGAATTTGTCCTTATATGATTTGCATGCTCTATTTGTCAAGTCCATAAAGACAACAATCTATCAGTTAAGCCAAATGACCCATCTAGTTCTGGAACCATTCCTTGGTACGTGGTTTCTCAAACCTTCACTTGATGATAGCCACACTGCATATCGATCTTTGTGAAGTAACTTGATCCTTGAAGATAATTCGACAAGTCACCAATACATCGTGAGGGATACTTGTTCTCGATCGTCACTCCATTCAATTCTTGGTATTTAGTTAACAAATTCGTATTGAATTATTCTTCAACATCATAAATAAGATAGGTGCTCCTAAGAGGATAAGCTAGGTCTTATAAAACCTTTATCTAACAACTCTTGGACTTGTGAAATTAGTTCTTTCATCTCAGAAGACATCAAGCAATACGATGCCTTAGCAGTAGGAGTGGTACATGGCGCCAAGCCAGTATGCAACTTGACTCATCGATCTGGAGTAAATCCATGTAAGTCTTCTAGGAAACGTTGGGGTATTCGGCTACCACCAAGAAATCCTCAATCTTTCTTTCTTTCCTTTCGGACCTCAAGTACAACATGTATTCTTTGTAACCATGTCGGAGGTACTTGTCCGCTCTAATCTTTGAGATTATCTTCATTGGACTTGCGTAGCAATTGATACTTAATTACCGACTCTCGGTCGTTCAGCACCTCGATCTTCAACGACCCCCGTTCATATATTTATGTATGCATTATGCTTAGACAACAGTTCATTCCTAGAACTATGTCAAATCTTTCTAATTCATAGGCAAGAGTTTTAGAGAAGCATTCTGCTTTTCTATCTTAAGAAAGCAGTTTAACGGAAAATTATATCTTCATTTCTTTGCTTGTTAGCATTTTTTTTTTGTAATGAAAGACACAACTAATTAAATCATTAATTTAGTTAAACATGAAATAATAGTAATGGATACAAAACTCATATTCACACCAAGACGAATAGTACATTGACATAAGTGTGATTAATATGGATAAACTTGTAACCATGTTATCATGGCCTATAGTCTCCTTGGTTCTCATCAGGAAAACCAAAGCATTCATCTTTGCAATGTTAGTGCCCTCATTCTTGTTATTAGGGCTAGTTGTTGTTCTTTTCTGAAAGTTAAGACACGTTGCTATAAATGAGTCCTTATCGTCTGAACTAGTAACACTTTCAGTGTGGGCTAAACAAGTCTTTGGTAGAATGTCCTTTTCTACCACGTCTTTCGTATTATTAGGCATCAATGCATCCATTATAATTTACATATCTAAACTTGTAACATAGTGGTCTATTTTCTTTCACATTATTTTAACTTTCCTATCCTACCCATCTTCATCATTATAGCCACTAACAACTTGAGTGGTCTCAATCTTTTTCATCCACTGAAAAGAGTTAGCAGTTGCATTCAGATGGTCAATTTATACCAAAACATTGTCTTAGCCCTTGGATCAATTCCTTTTCACTCTTTCACATTTCTTGCATTCTTGAGCGTCTTTAGCAACACCATTGATGAAGTTCGACATCATTGCAGTAATCTTGACAGTATATTCTGTCGTAGTTAGCATCACGTTCAACTTCTCTTATCTTTTAGATTAGAGGGAGGGTTTTTAGAACTTTAGATGAATTTATCTATAAGCTTAAACTCTAATAGGTTCTTTATTTAGTCCCTTCTGATGAACTATGATGAGTAGCAATTGCGATCGTCTTGCTTCCTTTGACTTTAGCCATTTTACATTTCTAATTTCCAAATGGATAATTATCGCTCACGCCTATAATTTTTTTCAATATGTAAATATAATAATTTAAGGCATCTAACGTGTCTTCTAGCAATAAGGTGCCCTACTAAAGGCTATTATATCAAAGAAAATACACGTCGTTCATAAATTAAACAAGACTTAACATAGAGCAGTTAAAAGCAGTTGTCTATTATACTTATGGCGACTATTCCTCATGGCCTCTCAAAGTTACTCATGCTCGTATCTTTTGAAGGATTCACATTCCAAGTAGGGTCAAACTTTAAAGTACAAAAGTTTCCTTTAACATTATTCAGTATCAACTTAACAGCTTCACTGTTTTTATCATTCTACATTCTACTATTCAATAACTTATATTTGGGATTTCATCTTGAGATAAATATCCTTAATCAGTTCGTACCAATATGACATCCAATAATGTACATCTAGCTCATCATCCATATTTTATATGACTACAGCTATCCAACCACCCATAGGACTATCAAGGCATTACTAAGGCAAAAAGATTAAACTGCATAATCGGATCTACTAGGATACACATGTACCTGTAAATTCACAATTACGTTGATCAAGTGTAATTATCAATTTACCTCACATGGATATTCTAGTTTTCTCCTTTCATGCATCCTAATGTGGTGTTGATAGGAGAGTTAAATCCTTACTCGCTTGAAACTTCTAATTCTATAACTTAAAATATTATAATCAATACCAAATTTCATTTTTTTTGGTTCTATAATCTAACGGATAAAAATCACAAGTTTTCATTGTGTCTAAACCAACTTACAGATGACAAACCAAAACACAATTGTAATAGTAAATCCCTAATAACATTAGCTAAGTGTTATTAGCCATTTACATTACTCATGTGCTCCAGTCATGTTCCAACATGTTTTTAACTATACTCTTCTAATTTGGCATCAGACTACTTGGCTATTTGGCAATCCGCAAAATCTTCTCATTCAGTTTAAGTCCAAACACTAACCGCTAGTGTCTAGTTCACTTAAACTACGGCTCTGATACCAACCTGTAACACCCCGATTCCGGGCCTAGAATAACAGTTGGTATTTCACAATACATAGCCGTTTAAATATAGTGCAGCGGAAGTCATAAAGGTCCATACCTAAAATTTATAAACAGCTATGCACTAAAAGTCTATCTATGCCAAATTTAAGCCTTGTCAAGTAGTCATCCGATGCTTCCATGACTTGTAATGCCATGTCCTAATACTGGGGTCCTTAATGTGCCTGAAATACATGCTAAAACAAGTCAACTACAAAGCTGGTGAGTTCATGATAATGACACATAAATCATTTCCAAGAGTATTATTAAATTAATTGTACACAAATCAATTCTGGTTCAAAATGGTTTCTCTACCAAATAACCTTCGCATAATATATATACACATCTGAGTTTCACCTGTTACACTGCAAATGATTGCATTCAATTATAGACGGTACCGACTATACGTATATATATCCCGAACCATTGTGCTTAATGATTTGTCATCGTACAAGTAATATTAATAATACAGAAAAATCATTTGAACTCAAAAACATTCTTAAGCATGTATTTCACCCCAAAACATTTAAAAAGGGGAGTTTGGTCATGAAACTCACCTGTGTGAAGCGTGTTAGGAACTCGAAGCCTAGCCCGTATCTAAGCAAACATAGTGCCACTCACAATTCTTGAGCAATCCAACACCGTCTCACAATGGTCAATATTGTGATCGTTTTACAATCATCACCATCATCATAGGCTAACCATTCGTTTATACCGGGTCGGTTTGCATGCCCGAACCCCTTAAAAACCGACATCTAATGAAAACCAATATATCATTACGTTCGTTTTTCTATTACGAACATGTATCCGGACTCGGATCATTTGTACATTCTCATCTCAACTAACAAACATCGCAACCTAGTTTCCTGTTTTCGACATAGAAATTGTTACAAACTGATCAGAACCAAACCATATTTCTAGAGCTCTGATCGGAATTTCCTCTGGTGTATATGTTCATGTATGTCTTAAGAAGCTACAGTCCAAAAATCGTCACAATCCTACGGTCGGATCTCCGGGAAAGTGATGATCTTCGGGGCTGTGTTTCCAAAGACAGAAATCCGATCAGCCACACTGTTCAACATAAAAACCGTACCTCTGAGTGTTATCTTTCAAAACTGAACGGTAGATGTTAACACCTATATGTTAGGAACAACCCATCCAAATTTCAGACGCATCCAACGGTTTGATCTCCCAGAATCCATCCTAGAACGTTGCTGCGTTTTTTGTAAAAAAACCACATGCAACCAACAATAAGCCTCTCCGACCTTTACACGACTTTGACGAAAGATTCTGGTTAAACGGAGCTTACCATGATGTTCAGGACGTCGAGAAAAGGTTCCGGGTCAAAAACAACATCTCCGGCCGCCGTCAACCGCCGTCGGACCACCACCGGCCGCCACCAGACCGCCGCTAGTCCACCACCGGACCACCACCAGCTTCAGCCAGCTCTCTCTACTCTCTCTCACACTATGTGTGTGTTTTCTTTGTTTAAATGAGAAAAAGAGAAGAAGATATCATTATATAGGTGGGTTAGTGAGCCGGGTGCTCGTTTCGCGTCATCTGGCACTGCGTACGAACTTGTTTACTTCGCGTTTTAAGTTTTATTTCTCAAAGATAATAATCAAGAAACATAATCAATATTATCGGAATATTTATATCGTCAAATATTTCGTATCTGGTGATAAACTGGCTTGGTACGCGTTAATATCACGTATTAACACGTTTAACCGTTTTAGGCGTTTTCTCTCGCCAAGCTTCCAGTTTTTTTATACATCTTTATGGGTTCGAATCTCGGGGTATCTAATTTCTATCTTTATTATTTCTCTAGCATAACACATCGCTCCGGGTCGGGGTGTCACAGATGGCAAAGATTTTTTATTAAACAGAGCATGCAGGAAATTAAGGGAAGGAATATAACAATTGGAAAATGTAATCTAAAACTCTCAATGTTGTGATGCACCAATTGGTAAATTAAAATCACAAGCCAAACTTTGTGTGTTTTACAATAATGCAGATGATCGACCCTGTTATACACACAAAATAATTCCTTCATTTTTCAACAATGTCCTTATTTTCTAAGCTTAGTCGCTTCTCATCATTTGAATCTAACATAACCCTAACCCAAAAAAAGACTACTGCAGTTACGAGTAGAAATTGCTTTATCAAAATCATAAACGTACATAAATAAAAAAAAGGTACAAATGAAGTTTCTTTAACTATAAGTAGGTATTACATAACTTACCACAAAAGTCATTGAAAGATTTCATATGTGAAACCGAACACAACAATCATTTTCTCTGAAATCATCAACCAAATTAACAAAATACAACAATTAATACATGCAAATCGTAGAAGAAGACGAATCGTAAAATAAATTAGTCGGAACACCTTAAATTTAACCGGCCGGATACAAAACATATTAATAAAATCTCCAAAACACTAATACAATAAAAAAAATATATAGGAGATAAGAGATGATATACCGAAGGAAATAAGTACCATGAATTTAGAAATCAAACAAAAAGCTAGCAAATACCATATGTTGTGTGAACCCTGCCTAAAAGTAACATGGTCCAAAAATATACAATCTCCCATTAGAATTTAGAATCAAACCAAGAGATGTCACGTTACGTATGGTTTGATTTACCTTTGGATTTGGAAGCAACATGAACGATGAATAACAACGGCGTCATATATAGCTATGTAGGGTTGGTTGTAGCAGCGTGGAATGCAAAGGAAAGTTGGATTACGAAGCAAATATAAGACACGTACATATGCGGGTACAAACCGGGTATATGGAGTCCGTGTGCTTTACAAATCCGGGCGTAATAAAGATCCATATATATCTAAGTAATCATATACACGCATAAATTTTTTTAATTAGGTATTAAACTTGAGCTCTTTTAATTTAGAAAGACTAATCACATTCAAGCTAATCAAACCTGACCTTGGTGTGCAGCCAACTCGCATAATATAAAACTCCTAGCATCTTATTAATTAAACTCGATCTTTTAGTTTGTATTAATTTGATAAAGCAAGCTCATTTACATATTTCTATTCATAAACTGATCTGAAAGGGAACAGGGATGAAATCGTTAGCGTATCGTATCAAAAACGGACGAAAGTACAAACTGGACCATACTGATTTTGTATTGATATCATTTAAAATACTAAATAATACTAAAACCGAAAACACGATGAAACAATACAATTACTCGTACTCGGCAAAAAATTGTTCATCCCTAAATTAAGAGAATATATATATATATATATATACTTGGTACATGTTTATTAGAAAGCTCGAAGAATAATCTCATTTGCTTTTATATACGTACGTACATACACGTACATTGAGGATGACTTCCCTACGAAATGATTTTGCTAAAAAATGTGAAAAATGATATTTAGCCATATTAAAATCGGGTCAAACGAACCCTGATTGAACTCATTCTTGCTAATCCCATCCCACCAACTCCCAAAAACGGAAAACCTAAGCCCCACCCAAAAAAAAATCTAAAACCCCCACCCCCACTTTTAAAAAAATCTAAAAACTAAACCCTAGAAGTTAAGGTGGTAAAGTACGTTCGACGATACGGTTCCAATGTCACTTGAATGAGTTCAACTGGGGTTCGCTTGTCACGCTAGTTTTTTGTGTGATTTAAGACATTTTTTACACTTTTTAGGCAAAATCTATTATGTATTTGATCCTTCCTCCACATATATATATTACTGTAAAGTTGTTTATTGATCATATATCTAATCTCTACGGTTTACTAATAATTTACTTTGATTTTGGAAAGGGTTACTTCGATGTGGGAAAAGTTGTAGGCTACGATGGATCAATTACTTAAGAAAGGATTTAAAAAGAGGTAGTTTTACTCATGAAGAAGAAGAAGTAATCGTCAAGTTACATACATCTTTGGGTAGCAGGCACTACAAAAAATTCAAGCAATAGCAACGACAGAAGTCGCCGCTAAAGACCCCTGAAATCGCCGCTAAAGGTATTAGCGGCGACATGTCGCTGCTATTGAGTCGCCGCTAATACATTGTCGCTAATGCTCATTTTATCGCTGCTAATGGTCTGCAGTCGCCGCTAATGCTCATTGAACAATTTTTTTATTTTTTTTTACAAAATTCCAGCATTTCCAGGTTTTTACAATGGCAAAATACAAAGTGCATACTATTTAAATACATACTTAGACTACAAATACCAAAATCATCATATATATAAACTTATAAGAGTACAAAAACACTAACACATTGTCCTAAGATCTTGTATAATTAAAGTCAAGAACATAAAACTACCATTTACAAACATAAAACTAGTCCATAATCATTCTCATCCTTCACCTCCCTATCATCTTTGTTGTCTTCATGATGTTTTAAGAACTTGATGTTTGAGAACTCTCTACACACTTTCTAGTGTCAGCAGCTGCGCGCTATAGCATTGCAAAACAATAATATTCATTAACCATATAAAACTATCAATATTCACCTTGAGAAAGAAAGCGTTAACTTGAAGTGTAGAACTTCTATGTATTTATAATTGACTATTAGTTTTTACCTGAATTTCCATGGATATGGCTGTGCCGATCAACCTCTCCACTCCTATACACGCAAATTTAACAGTTTAAATTTGATCATCAGCTTGTATATACATTTATAATGATTCTAGTACATAAATTACAACATCATTAACTTACTCAAGCAAGTATTTTAAACTATAAATAATAACACTACCTCCAACATTGAATGTATATCAACCATCATTTCCACAATGTCTTCTGGAAGTAACAAACCTGCTATTTCTTTGTATTTTGACTACTGCAAAAACAATAGTATTAAACTAACTTATCATATACATGAAAATGGGCCTCTATTAATCATAGTTAGATCCAATAGCAAAACTGAATATAAATAGTACCAACCTCCCCTCTCTCAAACAGCTACAATTAGCATAATCTTAGCATTTGAGCTGCAATGTTGATAAATCTAAGCTATGACAGCTTGTGAAATTGAGAAGGTGCACATTTAATAACTTCATTTAGTTTATTCATAACTTCAAATTCAAATAGAATCTTCTTCTTAAAACCAAACAATTTTAAACACATACCTTGATGAATCAGCTACTGCTTCATTCTTTCCGCTGTGATTTTCAGTACCTAATTCCATGATTCAGCACTCCTAGATTACAATTGCAGCTTTGAAAACGCAACATTCATCCCCTAAATCTGCACTAAACACTAAACCCCTATTGAATAAAACCATTGATTATTTTAACGATGATACACTTATTTAAGAAAACCACACCTCTTCGTATTTATCCTATGTTCACACATTAAACCTTCATATTTATCCTATATTCACACATTAAACCATCATATGGCCAAAACCCCCAAATTATGTTACCATTGTATCACTATAACAATGAAGCTAAAGAAAAAACATATTCCTGTAACAATTTCTGTGACAAATTCCCGCTAGTAACAATTTAGCAAAAGAAATAGCAAATCCAGTGCCCTAATTCTTATTTCCCAATTACAAAATACATAATTGCTTGAACACCAAACGATAAAAGCCTAAAACCTTACAATCAACCTTAAACCGAGATCAAATTCATACCTTAAACCGAGAAATCGATAGATGGGGAGAAAAATGAAGGTGAGACTTGAGAGATGGTGTTGTGATTGAGGTGCTCCAGTAGTTGAGGTGCTTCATAGGTAAAGGTGGTGTTGGTGGTAGCAAGGAGCGGCGGGAGAGGTGGAGACGAGGAGCGACGGGAGAGGTGGATACGAGGAGCAGCGCGAGAGGTGGTGCAGGTGAAGATGTCGATCGAAGATGGTGGAAGTGGAGGTGCAGGTTGTCTGGAAGGAATGGAGGAGGGAGGGAAATGAAAGGTAAAGTAAAAAATTTTTAATGCTGGAGGGAATAAATCCCGCTCATATGAAAAACTCATTAGCGGCGACACCAATAGCAGCGACAATGAGCTTTAGCAGCGACAAATAACGCGTGTTTTAGATGTCGCTGCTAATACTCAATGTCGCCGCTATTGGTGTCGCCGCTAATGCTAATGTTTCTTGTAGTGAGGTTTATAAACGAAATTACATAACAAACAAAAAAAATATAAGGCTTATATATATTTTATAGATGAGTCATAACCTTTTATATTAAATCCTAGGTGGTCGGCTATAGCTAGTCATTTACCTGGACGAACTGATAATGAAATTAAAAATTACTGGAACTCTCATCTGAGTCGCAAAAGTTACATGTTTTTCAGAAGTAAAAGCCACTCAACACAACCCTTGGTCAAAACATACAACATGAACAATCAAATAAAGCCAAGCCGCCGCAGTGTGAGTCGTTGCTTTGCTAAACAGTACAAATATGACCATGGAGTGTGCACTAATCCTTCCATGCAGACCGGGAAAACGGATGCTGAAACAATGGTAGACAATTCAGTTTATGTTGATGAAAACATGAAAGAAAGACACATTTGCAGTTCAAATGAGATAAGTATGGCAGAAATAGATGAATTAGGGTTCGAAAAAGCAGATAAATCATTAGACATGAAAGAAGGTGATACCATGGACTCAAATGGGATTTTGTGGGATTATGATGAGGATCAGATTGAAAACATTATGACAGACTTTGACAGTTTCAATAAGAACACATGTAATGTTGATGAAAACACAAGATCAAATTCATCACAAATAATGATGGGGTTATGTTTTGACCAAGATTTGGAGATGGGGCTTGGTATTGAAGGGATTAATTATATGTGTGATAATGATGTTGATGATGATGCTGGTATGTTCCTCTGGGGATGGGATTAATTATAATTAACTTGCTACATGCATATATAGCTCTCAACGTTTTAAAGATCTTGATTAATTCGTTTCGAAGCAAAGCTAGCAAAATTAAGATGCATGAAGTTCAATCGATGTTTTCATGCATGACCGGTCCTAAGTCTTCTTTTTTGTCTTCAGATAATGGTGTTTAATTTGTATTGGCTAAGTGTTTGTGTGAATCTTTGTATTGCATTTTTATGATGATAAATATATGGGATGCGCGCATGAGTGTAATTGAGTGTAAAAACTAACTAATTAACTAGCTAATCATGTTAGTTAACTAATTATTGTTGACTAACTAATAATTAAACCGGCCTGTCCTGTTAAAAAAAACTAATTAAACCTCTGACAAAACGAATACTATTTTATCATGCCCCCATAATTAGTAAAACTCACTAAAACATTCATAACGTGAAGCTAGGTTAACATCCAGAATAAAACCATATATACCTAGTACCTAGAATTTAATATAAACAAATTTATGCCAAGATGTTGATGAAATATATACTAGATTAATTATATATATATATATATATATATATATATATGTTGGCCGGCTCTAGTATTATCACATGATTCGATATGTGGTCGTCTAGTAAGACTGTAAGAGCTAAACCTAACTCATTAACCAAGAGTATACATAATATAGTCGTCTAAAAAATAATTGATGCGGCATTTAGTGCAAAGCTAATTTGATGTTAAATTTACTAGAATTATTACATCGATCTGGTTAAACACTAAAATATATGACATAAATGTATCATATATGGTTTTAAAATTAAAATTGGTTATGTAAAAGTAGTCCCTAACAATTAACAACGACTCTAAAAAAGGTTTTATCATTATATTATTGTAAATAAGATGTTGTGTTACAAGATATAATGCTTTTAAAAGGGTATACTGAAGATATGTGACCTGTTTAGATCCTGTCATATTATAATTTTGAGGTGGCAAAAGTTAGCATTGTCCTGGCAGGGCACTCACCATACTTTCAACTTCAAGTGGGTGCTAAATTTTCAAATTCGTATCTAAAAGGCACAACCGTAAATACTTCATCAAACCCGCCTTATTAGATTACTTGTTATTTGGGCTGATTTGGACCTCGAATTTAACTCTATTTAGCCATTAAAGTAGAATAAATAAATACAAATATGTGATTATTATGAAACAAGGTTTTATCATCTAAGCAAAATATTATTTTTGTCAAGATCTTCTTTCATGTAATACTGATTACTGAGTGTGTTTATTATAGAGCTTCCAATAAGTTTATATATGATTTTTGCATATATCCCCTTACAAACCTAGTTATTTGCATATTTACCCAGTTTAAAATTAATATTGCATATATCCCCATCCTTTATAATTATTCTCATATTGACTAAATTACCCTTTTTTAATATAAAAGCCCTAGTAAAATTAATTAGTTTGACTTTAAAAACAACCCAATTAGTCATCTTCTCCACAATGTTTGTGAAGAAAAAACTAGTTGTTCATACAAACACATGGATCGATGATTTCCTTTGATGATTTGTACACCAAACTTTATTGGTTGTACATTTAAACTTTCTATTGGCATCTCGATTGCAAACAAGTGTAAAGAACACTTAAATTGTTTATTTTTTTGTTTATACCACTTGATGATGGATAGAACTTACCGAATCGGGTTATCATTTTGGTCACAAACTATTTATCTCATTTGATTAATTCATAGGCAAGCACCAAGCAAAATATGCTTGGGTTTAGAAAATAAGGGTAAAATAGTCAATGAATAATTTATTTGTAGTATAATGGGTAAATTTGCAATATTACTTAATAATGAAGGGGAAATACGTAATTAAAATTTTGGGCCGGGTAAATATGCAATTTATAAGGTTTATAAGGGGATATATGCAAATGCCCCTTAAATATTAATTTAAACATTTTCATCTTAAGTACGATCAGATGTTTTAAAAACTTTTCACCCATAAATTATCACTTCACATTAACAGAAGTCGTCATCTCCTCACATTACTCTCGGTGTTCATAAAACCATACTTTCATGTTCAAAGTTTGTAACAATAAATCATACCAAATGTAATTTACTCCTTGATATTAAAACCTAACAAACTATGAGGACTAAAACATCAAAATAACAAAACTTCACTTGTGTATATATAATATAATATAATATAATTTCCGTTTAAACTTTGAAACCACTCTACACGAAACCGATTCGATCCCCATATTCTTTCTCTCAGGTACGTTTCGATTTGGTTTATTTTCTGTACAAGTTTTGTTGTTTACGATTGATGTGTGTTTGTGTATTCATTATAGATAGTTTGTTGAATATAAATGAAGCGGATCAATTTGTGTTAGGGTTTTGATTAAGCAGTGATGTCTCTGAGGCCTAGCGCACGTACCGAGGTTCGGCGGAACCGTTACAAGGTGGCTGTTGATGCGGAGGAAGGACGGCGGCGGAGGGAGGATAACATGGTTGAGATCCGTAAGAATAAGAGGGAGGAAAACTTGCTTAAGAAGCGTCAACTGCTCTCGTCTTCACAACCCTTGTCTACTGGTCTACCTCTTCAACCATCTACCGTCGACAAAAAGGTCATCTCTTTCAATTGCTCTCTTTCTTATCTTTTGAGACTTGTTTGTCGTATAATAATACCAATATGCTTTTCTTCTACCTTATTTGACGTCTCTTATATACGTTTCTGAGTTCAGATTATTACATTTTATTTAGCTTTTTAATCACCCACCCTATTGTATTTTAGCATTATGCTATTAGATGTAAATGTTTGCGTGTGTGCTGATCTTATCAAACATTTTGTTTCTCATTTTAATCGTAATTGTGGTATTTCAGCTTGAAAGTCTCCCTTCTATGGTTGCTGGAGTGTATTCAAATGATAATAATAATTTGCAGCTGGAAGCGACTACTCAGTTTCGTAAATTGCTTTCTATAGGTATACGTGGTAGTGTTGTAATTGCCACAAGTACGTTTTTTTCTAGATCTAGTTACCTGAACTTTGTTTTGCAGAACGAAGCCCACCAATTGAGGAAGTTATACAATCAGGGGTTGTACCTCGCTTTGTCGAGTTCTTAATGAGGGATGATTTTCCACAACTTCAGGTAATGCTTCCTGTTGTTTTTTATAATTCTCGTTTTATTTGTTTTATTCAAAAGTTTTAATCTTCAACAGTTTGAGGCTGCTTGGGCACTCACGAACATTGCCTCAGGAACCTCTGAGCATACAAAGGTTGTAATTGATCACGGGGCGGTTCCAATCTTTGTCAAGCTTCTAGCTTCTCAGAGTGATGATGTGCGCGAGCAGGTAAACACATTGATTGTAAAATTGGATATAATCTATATGAGGGAAAGTTGGATTAAGGATTTGGGAATGAGAGAATGACCCTTGGTGTTTGGTTTAATGGTATTGGTTTAAAATCAAGAACCATATCCACAAACTTTGCGCTCCTCTATACATACAAAGGAGATGAGTTTAGAAATTGATTCCCATTTCCATCACTGTTCCACTCTGCTATCAGAATCCTTACCCATTGTGACTAACGAGTGAAATCAAATGCCACCCACGTATAATCAAGTTGCTCATATATGCCTGCTTTTTTGTTGTAGGCTGTTTGGGCTCTGGGAAATGTTGCTGGTGATTCTCCTAGATGTCGTGATCTTGTTCTTGGCCATAATGCTTTACTTTCCTTACTTTCTCTGTTAAATGAGCATGCTAAGCTTTCCATGCTCAGAAATGCAACTTGGACATTATCAAACTTTTGTCGAGGAAAACCACAACCTCCATTTGAGCAGGTCTGTCTTTTACTGCTTTTTTTTCATCTGTTTTGTGCTTTAATTATTTTAATAATCATATACTTTGAAAGTATGAGGTGCTGATTTAATTTTGCAGACAAGGCCTGCTCTTCCAGCCCTTGAGCGCCTTATTCATTCAAATGATGAAGAGGTTTTGACAGATGCATGTTGGGCTCTCTCTTATCTTTCTGATGGTGCCAATGACAAAATTCAAGCTGTAATTGATGCTGGTGTCTGTCCGCGTCTTGTTGAGCTTCTCAAGTGAGTCCTGGTTCTTTTGTTTCTTTTTATCAATGATTTATCCATCTAATAATATTTTTTCTTCTGATTTTTAGTCATCCGTCTCCTTCGGTACTCATCCCTGCACTTCGAACTGTTGGGAATATTGTTACAGGCGATGATCTCCAAACTCAGGTATGGTCTTGCAGGAGTTTGTATGAGTTTTGGGGCTACATGCCATCTGATTGGAAAATAAGTATTAATATCAAGGATATCTACAAGTTTTGAGTATGTAGATGGAGGTGTTTGTAGAGTTATAGTTGTATGTGGTCTGGTTCTGTTATTTGACTAACGCTGCGTTAGCTGTTCTTCTTACTGTTTGGTTAATATTTTGGTTTAATTGAGTCAAGTTCTTTGTATACGACTAAATAAAGTACCAAATTTGTCTCGTTGTATTTATAACTGTTTCCGCAGCTGTTATAAGTCTTTCTCAAAAAGGACAGTATGATGACCTCTAGCTGCCTGAACTAATTTTCTTACTAGATGTAATATTACTTATAATTCTTAGGTTTTGTAATTTTATACAAACTGTTGGATCTTTTAGAGAGTTTAAAGTTTGGGCACATATAATCTACAATTGATAATTTTTTTTCCATTTGATAGCATATTATCGAGCGGGGTGCACTTCCTTGCCTACTGAACTTGTTGGCCCATAACTACAAGAAGAGTATCAAAAAGGAAGCCTGCTGGACAATCTCTAACATCACTGCTGGAAACAAAGAACAAATACAGGTAAAGAATATTGCAAACTCATTTACTTTCAAATTGGTCAGCTCGAGCCATGTTTAATTTGTAACAGGTTTTTTAACCGCCCAAAGTGTATTTTCAATGCATTAAACCTCTTGAATCGTTCATTTAAAGGACAGGTTATTAATTGAAGCAATATTGCTATCAACCTTTTGTACATACTTTTTTGGCATATAGGTGTTTTGGATAAACTCAACTCAACCTGTTATCCGATTGTTTTTCCACATGGATATTAAACAATTGACACATTTCTTGTAAGTAGAGATGTTTACAACGACTTTGTGTTTCTTTGTTGCAACACAGACTGTGATTGATGCTGGATTAATTGCTCCCCTAGTCAATCTGCTACAAACTGCTGAGTTTGATATAAAAAAGGAGGCTGCATGGGCAATATCAAATGCCACTTCTGGTGGTACCAATGAGCAAATCAAGTACGCTCCTTTTTCAACATCTTTCACAAATGTACACCCAAAAATAACCTACTCTTATAAAAGTGTATCATGTTTCATAGGTTTTTGGTGAGTCAAAACTGTATAAAACCATTGTGTGACCTCCTTGTATGTCCCGATCCAAGAATTGTGACCGTCTCTTTGGAAGGGCTTGAGAACATTCTTAAAGTAGGTGAGGCGGAAAAGCTAGCAGGTAACACTGGTGATGTTAATTACTATGCCCAGTTGATTGATGATGCAGAGGGGTTAGAAAAGATTGAGAATCTGCAGAGTCATGATAATAATGAAATCTATGAAAAGGCTGTTAAGATTCTTGAGACATATTGGTTGGATGAGGAAGATGAAAGTGTGGTTGATGATACTGCTCAGGCTGGTTTTAACTTTGGTGGAAATAATGTTCAGGTTCCGTCTGGTGGTTTCAATTTTAACAGCTGAAGGTAATTGCAACTTTAGACCAAACTTCTTGAATTTGCCTGATTTATGCAAAAAAAAATATTATAATTTTAAAGCTCTTAATAAGAGTATGGAGATGGCAGGATGTGTAGGCCAGGCGGGCAGGTAACGGGTCAAACAGGCTTGGAGTGCGTTGACCCGTCACCCTGCAATAGCTCTATTTTTATATGATGTGACATGTCTGTCCCACCTGAGATAAAGCACAACTCAAACCGATCCATTTTGAAGTAAACGTGTCAAAATCACAAATGCTTTCTTGATATGGTTAATCTTAGCCCATAAGATTCCTTTTAAGATATTCTTAATGGACTTTGTTAAGTTCACACCAACTTTATGACTATTTGACCTACATAATTTGAAGTTTCAGGGTTATGAAGGTATGGTGAAGTATGTTGGTGGCGTCAAAGGTCGGGTCCTGTTAGGTCGGGTTGAGTCATCGGGTCAGGTCAAGTCGGGTCAGGTAAGAGCATCTCGTGTGGTCTGGTTACAGAATAGTATCAAGTCACTGGTCGTTGTCATGAAGAGATGCAAAAGGTATACGAAGGGGTTGGCCAAGGTTTTTATTTTGCAAGTCAATGGTTTGGTTGTATTATCAAGCAGTTGGAGGTGGTTATTTTGTTTTTACGAGGGCCAAACAAAGTAGAGTCTCTATTATTTTCAGTTGGGGTTTGTTTTTGTCATGGACATGTTTATTCGTAAACTCTGCCGGGCATTTCTTTTTTCTAGTGAAGACATTCATAAAATTTTATGTTTTATTTGGATTTGGGTACTAATTTACCGAGTGATTTTGATGGTTTAAAGTAGTTTTTGTTGGTTGATTATTCTTAATATCGCTTATGTGCATTTGTATCAGTTATTATTTTTTTTTAACACAATCATCTTGATTTTCAAGAAAAATTACTCCACAACTTGCTGACACCAGGATTTAAACTTTTAATCTACTGCTTCTAAAACAAGTATATCAGCTATCTAAAAGTCTTTAGCTTATGACATGAAAGAAATGATTTTTATATCATGTTTATATGTTTTTAAACACAACAAATGTCTAAAAGTGGGTTTTGCATTTTGAACGTTTCACCATACACAGATTACTCGCAAACTTTATTAGTTTTTTTATAACTGTGGTTTGTGTAATGATGTATGACTAGTTCATTCAAATGTGTAAAGATTGTAATCAAAACCTTGCTTTTAAAATCAATACGTGTTTTTCGTCAGCATTTGGCTTCTTATTACTGCGAATACAATAGATGCTCATCACCACTTTTTTTACGGGTCAAATTGATCGGAGTCAACTCGTCAAACTTTATTAATTACTTCTAACTACTTGTTTTCTGGTCATTTACATGTGGCTGCTAACCTAAATATTGAGAGAGGGAAGAGGCATACAACAACAATGACATCAATTAAATAAAAATATTTAACCTTGGTTGTTTAAAATAACTTCTAAATCCAAAGGTAGTTATTCATAGGGTGCAAAATGAATTTTAAAATCATCAAAAATATATATTTTTTATGAAAAATTGGATTTAAATAATCCAACCTTTTAACTATTGGACTATAATAATTCTATCTTTTAAAATTTTTTCCACTGATCCCAACTTTTATCATATTTTCCATCAACGGTCCCCTGTTAAGTTTTTTATCATCGTTAGTTATGTAATGACTAGACGTATGACATGGAAAGCACTTTATATCATTTAGAAACCAACCCTAATTATTACCCCTAAAACACCCAGACTATCAATGCGACCATACACCGATTTTGAAGAGCATCGAATCCTTCAAAGTTTACCAAAATCGTTGCGCAAATCAAATTCGAACATAGATAACAATTACAATTACTATTGTACAACAGTTTGTAGGTTTTAGTTAATATTAAATTGAGCTAGTAAAGGAAGATTGTATGTGTTGAATACGTGAAGGCTATAAAAGATGAGCAAAAGCAATCACTTGGGATTTCAAGTATTTGAATTTACATGCCTTTAGTATATGTATGTGTATAGTTTTTTTCAAAATTTGTTCCTGTTTCCTATTGTGATGTTTGTGTCTTTGTGAATTGCAGTTAGAAGATAAAGATAAAAGACTTGTAAGTCAAGTTTAAATGTTAAGTTCATTTGACCCACTGTTGAATTGAGCACAGGCCATTGAAATGGAATTCGAATTCTAGAGGAACCAGTCGAAGGAATTAAATCCAGCATAGAAATTAAATCTGAAATTTAGAGAGACTACTTAGGGTTGGTTTTTTAAAAGAGATAAACCTATTAAAATTGCCATATCATATAAAAAGCATTCCATATCACAAGTCTAGTCATCACATAATTAACAATGTTATAAAATTTAACAGAGACCGTTGATGAAAAATATGATAAAAGTTGAGACTGGTGAAAAGAATTTTAAAAGATGAGATTATTGTAGGTCAATACTTAAAAGATTGGATTATTTAAATTCAATTTTCCATTTTTTATTGTTGATATATAAGAATGTCCAATACAGTCATTTATACGTATAGATATAATAATTATCCCTTGGTGTCTCAACTATGATATGATACTTATGTTTGTTATGTAATTATATTATAGTAGTTGTTTTACGACCGGCGCGTTGCTGTCGAAACAAACTGTGCCGCAAAACTTGGGAAAAACATGTTGTAAATTAAAAGGATTAGATGATTTGGACCCGTTAAAACCATATATATCAAACACTATTAAAAAAATAGTAAAGTTATACATATAACCAATCGAATCAGTTTTTAATGCATCCGTAGCAAAAAAAACTATGTGTTATAAAAGAACTTCAATAAAATGGTGATCACCGTTCGTTCATTTGATTCTTGCATGCTTTGCACAATCGAATTCAAAACCTAAATCCCACCTTAAATAGAAATGACATATCATCATATCAAGTCTCTTTCTCTCTTGAAACATATGAATGAAAATTTATAATAAATACTATTTATTATCATTGCTTTTTCAATAAAAGGAGAATATTGATGTCTTTCTGTGCTGCTTGTAGGGTTTGTTTTGTTACCATTCTCTAACTAAAATTACCATTACCATTACCTTGTAATTAACAAGTTTAGTCAACTTGGTTTACCTAAATTACACAATGCGATTCGAAGGACCGATGATGTAGCCTGAACATTTGGAATTCCTAAACTACCCCTGAGAGAGTAACTACTATTCGAAGAATCTGTTTTTTGATTCATAGTAAAATCCACACTAGACGAGGCTTGTGATACAGACACCACAGGATTGTACACTGTTGTTGCTACTCTGCCACGTGTCAACATATCGTTGGGATGCCTTAAGCCATGATGAGAGTTTGTATTTGACCATCCATCTGAATCAAAACTTGATTGTTCATACTCCCAAAAGAATGCTGCCCAGACTGATGCAAACTCACAAACTGCTTCGGTTCCATGTTTGTAGGAATCCCTGGAAGTAAATTTATTTGCTTGCTGCTATTACTACTACGACTACGACTACGACTACGACTACGACTACGACTACGACTACGCCTACCGCTACCGCTACCGCTACCGCTACCGCTACCGCTACCGCTACGCCTACGCCTACGCCTACGCCTACCGCTACGCCTACCGCTACCGCTACGGCTACGGCTACGCCTACGGCTACGGCTACGGCTACGGCTACGGCTACGGCTACGGCTACGGCTACGGCTACGGCTACCCCTACCCCTACCCCTACGCCTACCCCTACCCCTACCCCTACCCCCTACCGCCTACCGCCGCCGCCGCCCGCCGCCGCCGCCCCCCCACCCCCGCCCCCACCCCCGCCCCCACCCCCATCCCCCACCCCCGCCCCCCACCCGCCCCCCACCCGCCCCCCACCCGCCCCACCACCACCACCACCACCACCACCACTATTACTATTACTATTATTCAAATGGACTTCCGAGTATCTTCTTGACTTTGGGTTTTCAAAGCTAAAAATGTTTCTTTGATCACTAACAGGAACAGAAATAGCAGATTTTGGGTTACTTGACCTGCCAAGAGCCACAGCTTGGAGACTTTGTGGAGGGAGTTGACCACTAGCGGCTAGAGCTTGAAGATCAACCCCGTTTATTGACGACATTGACCCATATCCTGCATCTGGACCACCCATAAAGCCTGTGCTGAGTCTTCTAAGATAAACACGGTATTTCTGCACCAAATTCTTGCAGTTGTGAGGAAGAAAGGTCTTCAGTGCATCACATAAAAAATTCAACAATGAACAAAAAGTCAAAATTGAAAAAAAAATCAAATGTTGTTTAAATCATTAGCAACCCTTTAGCAGCACATCAATCGAAAGTTCACTTGTAAAAAATCCGAAAAGAAGTTTTACTTGAAGATGGCTGGCAACATTCTCTCTTGTCAACCCAGGAACATTCATCAGCTCCAAGATTTTCTTCGGGACAGCCTCTGTATTCAAGAACACCAAGGACATATAAGTAATTTTGCATATGAACAAGCTAAGAATTGAAATGTGTTTTCATACTGTCAATTCCAAGCTGATTAACTGCTGCTACAAACTGTTGATGAAGTTCAACGGACCAAACAACTCGAGGCTTCTTCAAAGAAGAAGAATCGTCTCTTTCTTCTGCTTCATCTTTCCTCCTTTTTGCATTTTTCCAATTATTCCCTTGGTTTGCAGAAGACGAGTCTTCAGGCGGTTTATGCTCATCAGCAGCACTTGCTGACGGCTCAAAATCTTTCCACTCGTGTTTACGTTTTCTAACCACATGTTGCCATATATTACGTAATGCTTCAATACCCGTGAGTAACACCCTTCATCACTACACTCTTGCTGTCATCAGCAGACATCACTGTAACAAGTGAATGGGTAGATAAGTTAGGTTGGATTAAAAGTGGAGTGACTTACTGATCACAGGGAGATCCATTTCAAGCCCAATGCACTCAAGGAGTTTGAAGCCATCCATGTCAGGCATATGAACATCACTAATAACAACATCAAATCCGTTTTTATTTTCCCTAAGAAATGATAAAGCAACCTCAGCTCTGTTACATTTAGTCACTGCAACATTTTGAACCCAAATCAATTTCAAGAATTTTAAACCTATTACTTTTCATAACAACAGGATTTGAACATATCAAAACTAAATGAGCATGAACAAATAATTTTAAAGAATGAAAATGTCAAATTAAGCTGAAAACCTACTTCAACATGTAAGGTTAAATTCAGCTCAAGATTTGTCAAATCTGAAAGCTTTTAAATCTAACTGGGCTGGGGTTGTATTAATTTCAATTTTGTACCACAAAGTTTGAGTCTTGTGGTTGATTTTTATGGATAAAACAGTATATGTAGCAGAAAATGAAATGAAAACAAAAAAGTTAACAAACAAAATGATGAAATCAATGATATGAAAATTGAGGTGAAGTTCAAGTAAAAAAGGTATTTAGCAATTGAAGTCACCAAAAGAAAACAAAAAAACTTTATTTGTTTTTGTTTAAGAGAGTGTGAGTGTAGCTTGATAGTTGCAGTGTGTAAGCATCTTCTCCAAGATGATGAGACAAGTTGAGTCATCATCAACAACAAGCACCCGTAGACCCACCGGAAACTCATCACCGCTTGAAGTAGGCATCCTATTTTTGTTTTCCCAAAATAAACACTCATAATTCATTCACAACCAACAAATCATTTTTATGAATTAAACCCAAACTATTTTTGGTCAAACAGATTGAAACCCAAATCAACAAAAATAGAAACTGAATTGTTTTTGGACTTTTAGAGAGAGCGGTGAAGAAATAATATATTGGTTGGTGTGTGTGAGATTTATATTTACCACATGCTTTTGTTGTGTGCTTCAAGTTTTTTTTTATGTTTTAAACTTATACTAATAATAACAACAATAATAACTAGTTTTATACCCGTCCAGAGACCGGGTTTCGACATATTATTAACGACTGCCAATGAGTTTCATATGCAACATTTTTTTTCAGGCTATTCCTATAGTATACTACCAAAATTTTTTAACCATAACCACAAATAAACAAAAACATAATAAACTTTTACGTGGGTTTATTAGTACAATACTAATAAAACTGCAATGAAATACATGAATATAACACATCCTAGCGTGTTTCAAATTACATCATTTTTCATAGTTTACTACCAACAACTTGTAACCACACAATAACACAACCACAAATAAATATAAGCATTAGATAAAATCTTAAATAGGAATCTTATCACATTTGAACAAATTACCTCCTACAAAACACCACTTAAATTGTTTATTATCATTATTATATACAATAAAATAAAAACTAAAGGTGTTTGGAACAATCGGTTTTCTCTTGTTTCTACACACCGGATTAAATGTCGTTATAACACACCACCATCAGCCCACATTTTCCAACCCCTTCCCAGCAATCGTACACCATCATCTTCATATCCACCGTCATCAAGGCTTCAACATATGTCTCAAAACTAAGGATTTATACCCTCCCATCTGATATCTGGGAAAAAAATGTTAATGGCATGCAACAGTTGTAAACTAAGCATTTACATTGTTGTTAAAATGACATTTTTGTAACTTTGCAACCGGTTCTTCTTGACTATAGATGCACTACTTGGTGACAATTCCCCCTAGTTTTATACATGTCCATAGGCCGGGTATCGACATATATCATCGACCTAAATAGGTCTTACATGCGTTTTTTTTTTCTTTTTTTGATTATTCGTATACGTTTACTACCAAGAAACAATTTTTATCTACACAAATAAACATAAACAAAATAAACATAAACAATATAAACATAAACAAAATAAACATAAACAAAATATAATCTTATGTGATTTTATTAGTAAAATACTAATTATAGACTTGTGGCTAGTTCTAAAGAACTTGAATATGTTGGCTAACAAATGAACCACAAAGCGATTGTAAGAACCAATTGTAATCTTAAACATAACAACGTACTACTAAAGTGAAGCCACAACATTCGTGTTGTAAAATATGGCCAATCACATACAAAGTTCAATTCAATTCCCTGTAAACGTAATCTCACTAACGGGTCAAACGGATACAAAAAGAATCCTAAAAAAGCAAATTGAATAAGTCAAATGGGTCGAAAGCCTCCCAAAGTTTTATTAGTATTGAAATAATCTGCTTTTTAATCACAATTAACCGAATGATTATGAATGCAAAAAAAAATTCAAAGAAGGATTGCAAATCGTTGTTAATTACTCCATCCTAAAAGTAGCATACACGTTAAATAGTAAAACTCAAAAGAATAAGACATTAGAAACTCGTATTAGAGTCAAACACACAATGAAAATCTGAACGAATTGTCTAGGCCCTTAACAAACTAACTGTGTAAATAGTAAAATTATGACATTAAGATTTCTTTTATTTAACATGGTTTAGGAGATGCAAGTCGTGGTCTTGATACTATATTGTTTACACCAGTAAACTCTTGTTGGCTATTTGACAACTATACATACCACAATAACCATATGAATAACATTGAAATATAAAGATTACCAGGTATTTATTGCACAAACGAACTATGTACCAGCATCAACTGCAGCGTAAGACCACCTATTTCAATAAAAAAAAGACGTCCACATGTGAGAATTAATAATGTATTTAGTAAAACCCAGTGGAACTGTCATCTAATATATATTTATTGTAAGTTACACTTGCTAAAAAGGAAATGAAAAGACTAAAAAAAAGTTAAGTAGGTTATACCAAGTTCCTCAAGGAGAGCAATAAGCCAATAATAACCTCATTTTCTATAATAGAAATACAAGATAATTAATAGAATTATGTACTTTATAAATAAACAAATGTTAATCACAACATAATTTAACGAAGGAACAAAGATTCTTAAACATACTATGGTTTACTTGACTGGTGCTTGTTCTTGACCAGCATGTTGACGTAACTGGTTACTGCTTTCGTTAATTCCATAACTTCTTGATGAATTTGCTTGAATATAACCCATATTAATTATACATTTGCTCTTACAAATATTCATTCTACAGCAACACTACATTCAACTATACTATATACAAGTTGATTATGGTTGGTTATAAAGAACTCATACCTACATATATATAACCCAAACTATACATTTATACCTATGAGAAAGTACCAAAATATCTTTTTGTGGCCAACTCATCTTCTTTCATATCAAAATATATGGTGATTTGTGAAAATTCTAGTCTCTTTTCATTATGAGTCTCAAATACCAAATAGAAGCAGATATATATGTATTAAACCAAGAAGCGTGGACTTCAATTTCTCATTTACACCTGATGGTCTTCATAAACCTCACTTACAGCGCTCGCTGTCTTCATCGTTTAGTTGCAGCTCTAATACCGTGATTTCCCCGCCTGTTGATGCCCTAACTAACGTGAGCCCAAATGAAATCTGCCATAAGTGGACGAATCAAAATTACATAATCAATCGCTTAGATAAAATCATAACCTGGTGGAACTCAAATTGCAAAACTAAAATCAATCTTGCGAAACCGCTGGAATTTGTTCGTTGATGGTGTTGAGGAGGTATCCATAGACGAGCTTCAGAGACAGATGGGAGGCAGAGGGTATTCAACAGAGCCTCCGTGGTGTATACCAATAAATAACAATGGGGGAGGCGACGTGGGGAGAATAGAACGGAGAACAGAAACCGTCTGATAACCGTCAGAAATTTATTCAACTGCCATGTTATCAAAGGTTGATTTTGTGTGAGGAGTAATTAAGAGGAAGAGAATAACTGCACATAGAGGTTACCAGCTAGTGGGGAGGAAAACAGTACCGGAGGAGGAACCGTCACAAAAACTGCCCGAGAAAAACTTAACCGTCAGGTTTCTAAGGTCAGGATTTTGTTTCAGCCTTGATGGATGGTCGAGATCAAATCTCCTGGGTGGTTACACTCACCGGAGCAATATAATATATAATAAATTAATAATTCGTATTTTTGCTGATTAGAAAGTTGAGTGTGGATCCAGCTAATGTATGATGTTATCAAAACCCATGCCAGCCAAACCCAAAGCACATGTGCATACAACCATACATAATTTAATCTATATAACCTTTTTTTTTAACTTTTAATGTTCTAGTGTTAAGAGATTTAAATTCTTTAAAAGAGACTCAAGTTCTAGTTTCACTAGCATCATTTTAAAAGGGGTAAATAGAGACAATGAAGAGAGACTTGTGACAACACAAGTTCGATCTATGAGCCAAACGAGTTTCACGATTTATTATTAGTGACCAATTTTATTAATTTCACTTCACTCTCCTATCATCCATATTTGTTGTTAAGTTAAGGGCATGCATCTCACATGCATACATATAAGCAGCATAAATTTACATGTGATTTTCAAGTTGTTTGATTACAAGAAATATATATATGTTTCACTATTTCCCTCATAGCTTTGTAATCATCATTATTAATCAAGAAAGAAAAACTACGAGTGTAATTAATTAACCAAATTAACAATATGAATTATTATTACAACTGATACATTTAAATGAATTATTATTACAACTGATACAAGATTGATTGATACAATCTTCCCGGCCTTGTTCGATCATCTTCTCTTGATTGATTGATTCTTAATTTCTTGAAATCAACATGTCTTCGTCTTTTGCGTTGCCCAATCGTGATTCTGTTGAGATTAGACAAGTGTGGAGTGACAATCTTGAAGATGAATTTGGTTTAATTCGAGATATTGTTGATCATCATTCTTACATTGCCATAGATACTGAGTTCCCTGGTGTTGTGCTTCAACCCTCAACTAATGATCGTAAGTATCACACAATTAAAGATAATGTTGATGCCTTAAAGTTGATACAGTTGGGTTTCACATTATCTATCTGATGACAATGGAAATCTTCCCACTTGTGGCACTGCCTGCATTTGGCAGTTCAATTTTAGAGATCGAGTTTAATGTCCATCAAGATTTGTTCGCCCCAGATTCCATTAACTTGTTGAAACAAACTGGTATTGATTTCAAGTTGATTGCTGAAAAGGGTATTGACGCTAGTAAATTTGGTGCGCTTTTAATGTCATCTGGTGTTGTGCTGAATGATGAGATTTGTTGGGTGACTTTTCATGGTGGATATGATTTTGGGTACTTGCTTAAGTTATTGACAGGTAAACAACTACCCCAAACTCAATCTGTGTTCTTTGATATCGTCAAAATATTCTTCCCAATCGTTTATGATGTGAAACATCTTATGAGGTTTTCTAATAATCTTCATGGGGGCCGGGTTTGAATAAACTCGCACGGACCTTGAAAGTTGAAAGATATGGTATCAGTCATCAAGCTGGATCTGATAGTCTGCTTACCCTTCATTGTTTCAACAAACTGAAACATACCTATTTTAATGATGGATCCATGGAGAATTATGCAGATGTGATATACGGGTTAAACTGAAAGTTGTTTTGGGCTAAAAGTGTTGCTAGCTGCTGATGCATCTTGGTTGTGTATGGTCATCATCCTTACTGTAAATTAGTGTTCAGTAACAAGTTTAAAGATTTCAAACTATACTGTTTAGTCTTTTTGTTTCTTTTAGCTTGACTGGTGGTTATACTTTTGGTAGTTTTGACAACTTTGTTGCAAAATCGCAGCTATAGTACACATGTCTACTTGAATAGAAAACTGGTACATTTGGTTTGAAACTGTTACATTTACGAGTTTATTGATCGAGCAAGTCTTAGCGAGCAACGTTGAGTTACATAGTCAGCCCTTGTTTACAAAGTGTCACATGGGCTTTGTGGAAAAAATGTTGGCAGGCATGTACAAAGACTCACTTTAGCGCGCAGTGAGCTTGTGGTATCGGTTTTGTTTCATAGTGCTATGTATGTATCACTACTTGGATGAGATTCGAGCTTTTGAAGTCTTGATTTTTGCTTAAAACCTTAACATAATAAGCTTGTGTAAAATTGAATTGGTATGAAAAGTCCCTCACATTTAGAGATGGTTGTGAGTCGAGTCTTAATTATTTTCATAACATATTATAATATATAATTTCATATTTAATCAATCAAGTTTGATTTGATGAATTTCTCTTCTACTGATCTTAATTTAGATGGTTAAAAGTTGCATGTTAAGATTCTCAAAACATGATATTAAAAAGCGACTTAAAATGCAAATACTCAAGTATAACATATTAATAATTCAAGTATTCATCATCGGATTCGGGTTTTTAGCGTTAAATAGTGTTTAACACACTATATATATATAAAAATGTAGGGGCCGTATAGTATTAGTTAATATCATGAAGGATATCATCTTATTATTCAGGGGTCAAAATCAAACAATTCACCGGAAAACAAACAAACACACACGTACGTGCATCCGGTGATCATTCAATTCAAAAGCAAAATGTTGATCTCATCTCAACTCCGGCGATCATAAGGGTACGATGCCATCGACATCCTCCTTATCATGATCTTGAAACCCTTTTCAATTTCAAAAATCCCCAATTTATATCTGATGTGATGGCAAATGCAAATGCCCATTCTATAATTTTAGTAATAATTTCATTAGGTTGTTTGTTGGTATCCAGTGAGGATTGCCCGAAAAGCAACACGTCTGTTATTGATTTCACAAGCCAATTTGTTATGTGCCAGCATCAGGTAAGAGGAACATTCAGAATAATGAATGACTGTGGTTTTATGGTTAAAGATTTCGATATGATTCCTGGGGGTTCTGATGTTTGTTGGTGGGGTGCTGTTGGTGATTCTTACCAGAATTTAACATCTGGGTTTATTATATCTCATGATAAATTAAACACAAGTGTTTATAAAAATCATACCTTTACTGTTGCTTTGATGAGTAATGTTACATGGGATGATATTAAGGTTGTTTCTATTTGGAAAACATCATTGGATTCTGATTTTGGGCATGTTGTGTTGAAACAAAACACACCAGCTCCAGCTCCAGCTCCAGCTCCAGCTCCATCTCCAGCTCCATCTGCATCTGATATTACTTTTACTGGTACTCAAGTTATTCATATCGATGGAGAGCCTACTATGTTTGATAAT
Organism: Tagetes erecta; assembly: GCA_030867185.1. Classification (NCBI taxonomy): domain Eukaryota; kingdom Viridiplantae; phylum Streptophyta; class Magnoliopsida; order Asterales; family Asteraceae; genus Tagetes; species Tagetes erecta. The sequence continues at coordinate 247,299 of CM061489.1, read as the reverse complement.
TGCAAGGTTTTATCAGATGAATATAGGTTGAGATGGACAGTAAGATCAAAGAATAACGTGATTGATATCGGGCTTGAGGGGGCTATTGATATTAGGGATTATATGGCTTTTGGGTGGGCGGATCCCTTTAAGGAGAACGATCATATGCTTGGTGCCGATGTGGCGGTTACTGCTTTTAATGAAATGGGATTCCCTTTTGTTGATGATTATCATATTACTAAGTATACCGAGTGTACAGTTAACAAGAATGGTAAGGTTGAGGGTGTGTGTCCAGATACTTTGTATGTTGATTCAGAGGATGAAAGTGATCGTGATTTTGTCAACAACACAATGTTGGTTTATGGGCATAGGAAAGATGGCGTGTCGTTTATTCGTTATCAGAGACCATTGAAATCTATAGACAAAAGGTATGATTGGAACATTGATATTAAAAAGAACATGACTTGTATATGGGCTTTAGGTTTAATTAAACCACCTGATTTAATTAGACCTTATTACCTTCCTGAAAACCATGGAAAGACTTATGGTCATGTTCACATTAATGTTTCTGAGAATGTGAATGATTGCTTGGGACCACTGGATGCCAAAAGAAAGCAAGATCAAGACCTTGTGATTGCCAACAAAAAAAAACCACTTGTTGTTACTTCTGGCCCGGGCTTACATTACCCAAACCCTCCGAACCCTTTCAATGTTTTTTATATTAACAAAAAGGAATCTCCTGTTTTACGCGTCGAAAGAGGGGTCCCGGTTAAGTTTTCAATACAAGCAGGTCATAATGTGGCGTTTTACATCACATCTGATCCACTTGGTGGGAATGTGACATCAAGAAACAGGACTGAGACAGTTTATGCAGGTGGGCCTGAGGTCCATGGGGTGAAGTCCAAGCCCAAGGAGTTGATATGGGCTCCCGGTCGAAATACTCCGGGTCAAGTCTATTATCAGTCTGTTTACACTAAAAAAATGGGCTGGAAAGTTCAAGTTGTGGATGGGGGTCTAAGTGATATGTATAACAACAGTGTTCTTTTAGATGATCAACAAGTTACATTCTTTTGGACGCTTTCAAAAAAGTCAATATCCATTGCAGCTCGAGGTGAAAAGAAAAGTGGGTATCTTGCAATTGGGTTCGGAGCAAAAATGGTGAATAGTTTTGCTTATGTGGGTTGGGTTGATGCTAATGGTAAGGGCCATGTTAAAACATATTGGATTAATGGAATGAATGCCCAAAGTTTGCATCCAACCAATGAACAATTGACATACGTAAGATGCAGATCGGAGCAAGGAGTCATTACTCTAGAATTCACCCGCCCATTGGATCCAAATTGTGACGGGGATAAAAAGATTGAATGTAAAAACATCGTGGAACCCACGTCACCATTTCCAATTATTTGGGCCATGGGGGCTAAATGGTCTTCAGACTCCTTGACCCAAAGCAATATGCATTCAGTAACAAGTAGCAAACCAGTTAGAGTTTCACTTATTTATGGTTCAGCTGAGGCTGAGGAGGATTTAAGGCCCGTGTTGGCGGTACATGGGTTTATGATGTTCCTTGCATGGGGTATGTTTCTCCCAGGTGGGATCTTGGCTGCACGTTACATGAAACTTGTGAACGGTGATGTTTGGTTCAAGATTCATGTTTACTCTCAATGGTCAGGTTTAACAATTACATTTCTAGGAATTCTTTTTGCTGCTGCTGAGCTTCGGGGTTTACATATTGACTTGTTACATGTCAAAGTAGGAATCTTGACTGTAATCTTGGGTTGCATACAACCAATTAATGCATACCTAAGACCTAAAAAAGAAAATAACAGTGAAGAGCCATTGCCACGACGAATTATTTGGGAATATATACATGCTTATTGTGGAAGGTTTGCTGTTTTTGTTGGTATTTTTGCTATATTTAGTGGGATGAGGCATTTAGGAGATAGATATGATGATGAAAACGCAAAGGGACTGATACGAGTGTTGGTAGTTTGGATTTTGGTGATTGTTTTGACCGTTTTATATTTGGAATACAGTCAGAAAAGACATTTAAGACGAAGAATTTTCAGGTTAGGTAATTGGGTTTGGGGTAATGATGAGGATGAAGAAACCAATCTGTTAAGTCAAGACAGAATACATGGCGTAAATGTGGAAAAACTCGCGCTTCCTTCAGAAAGATCCGAAATTCAGCTTGAACCTTTGAGAACATAATATTGTAAAAAAAACAAGCAAGTTTCAAGAATTTAAAAAATATCCAGCCAGGATTTTCAAGAATATTAAAAAAAGTGTATGTTTCAAGTGTTCATGGCTTCTTGAGTTGGCTCATAAAGCTTAATCAAGTACTGAGACTCCTGGAAACCGAACATTGGAGAGAATGATATCTCATGTGCCTCTTATACCTGGTATAGTTTTTACCTTCATGAACATATGCATGTTTTTATATCTGCCTTTTAGCTTTCAATTCTTCAAAAGATGACTTTTGCTCTTTGTTTTTTTGACTTTCTTGCAGTTTAGTGCGCATTTTTGCTGTAGTCGTTCAACTTAGTTCTCCAGGTAATAGACTCTTTTTGTAACGATTGTTCCTTGTATGAGCAGTATTTATCTGATATTTCATTACATCAGCCACCTGATTTTCACGATGCTTGCTAGTTCTGTTGTAGTCATATGTTCTTAATAAAGATTGCCATTATTTGGAATTGTCACATTTTGTTTTTAAAGTAACAAGTACAGGGGGCTAATGTTGTAATAATTCGTAGTCAAGGGATGTACGTGTAATATTAGATGGCTGCAACAACATTAACAGTCATGCATAACCAAATTTACCTAATGAGTCGGGTACTTAACACCTTCTTGAATAACGGATGAGCAGCTACAAAGTCTATCGTATTCTCTTCTATATCCATTTTTCTATCTTTATTTTCAGTATTTCTACCGTTAACACATTTATCCTCAACAATCGTATTATGCATCATAATGGAATTTCTATTGGATATAATACAAAATTTTCTCAAACATGAATGCCCAATTATTGGAAAGCATGATTAGTCAACTCTAGCGTAAATCATGATTTTACAGATCATGACAGTTAAACTATGTCTATTTACAGATTGGATGATTGGAAAGCATTTCTACCGTTAACGCAGTTAAACTTTTCTCAAACTATGTCTATTTACAGTTAAACTATGCCTATTATTGGAAAGCATGATTGGATATAAATGGATTTTTATTCCAGTAGACACTAACTAGCTAGGTGGGCAAATGTTTAGTATTTACGGATCATGACAGTTAAACTATGTCTATGACAAGCAGTTTTAGTTGTCACTATAAACATACAAGTAAAACGAAAATATTCCGCTGCAGACATCCTTTCACCATTACTAAGAAGAAAACTAATATTAAGAACACCATATGGCAAGGGAACTTGTCATATTAGTATTCTTAAATAGGCCGAAACTCGACACCATTATATATAACTGCTAATATGCAACATTGGTGGTACCACCGACCGTCACGTGGCACAACACGAACTTTTGTTTTTTTTTTTCTATTTTTTTAATTATTCCGAAATTTTTAGTGCTTATATACTCTATATTACAATGCTAACTAACAAAAACTTGGCTTGGTCTGATGGTTTGCGGCTTTATGTTTATCTCCTTGAGGTCCCAGGTTCGAAACCTGACTGAAGTCTTTACACTGTCATTTGCAACACATGAAAGTTTATGTATCAACGCGTGTAACGAACTAAACATCAGGGTGGTGCATCGCGTGGCCTAGTAACGTATCTAGCTATTATAAATGATGAGTTATTATAATATAAGTATGTAAATCGAATGTGTTGGATGTGATTTTTAGAAGGAGGATTTGAAACACAGACAGAAAGTGGTGGGTGCTTTACTGTTGCATTTGGAGGTAATGAAACCCAATTTCCTCCCTGCACTTGTAGAATGAAACCCTATTTTGTGGATTATTATATATATATACAGATCAGTCGATTCTAATTGACGTAACGTAGTAGAAATTAAAAATTATTATAACAGTACAGTATGATATGAGTAGTTTGTGTGGTGTTAGATCCGATTATCGGATGATGACTCAGACCAATCCAAACACCAAAATTCTCAGAGATGACGCGGTAGGTATATTCTACTGGCTTGTCACATACCACCTCTGATGAAACCACCTGGATATGCGTATGTTGTTTTATCAATCAATTATTCCCATTTCACACTCTTTAACTTGCAATTATTAATCCCCTGAATGATATTCGACTGTACAATCACTCATGATTCCAACCAGATATTTGTCAAACAATATCTTGTTATTATCTTATCTCATGCTATATACCTTTTAAACTAAGAATGCATGATATGTGGTGAGTGAATCAGGCAAGAGGATGACGAGGAAAAGGAATATCTATCTAGTCAAATGGGACTTAGTTATGATGAATGTTATTGGGAATCAGACTCAGATATTTCATCATTTCAGCAACATATTGAAAATTTTATTAGTCTGCAGTCTAGATATCGAAAATTAAGGAAGCCAAAAACCAACATTCGTGATGCGCTTGACTCAAAAAACAAGTCATCGAGAAACTGGGAATGCGAAGAGATCGAATGTCTCCCCACATTTAGTAGTAGCTCCACTTTCTACTTTGAGAAACTGGGAACGCGAATTTGCCATGTAGATAGTGGACGAAGGCCATCGCCTTAAAAGTAAAGATTCAAAGTTCCTTTCAGCATTAAAACAGTCGACATCGGACATTATTGACTGGAACCCCTCTTCAGGTTCTTTACATTAGTCTTTGTACCGACGAACATATTTTGGATAAAATCTGTTGGTTTATATCTTGTGTTACATTTTTTTCACTTTGTTTTTATTTCTGATGTGAATTGCAAATGCTTTCAGAACAACTTGGATGAGCTTTTCATGCTTATGCACTTTGTTGATGCTGGAAAGGTTAGTTTTACAGTAAGTTTTAGCTATATCTAATATTAAATAACGAGATGTGGATTTCTTGGAGTTTCTGGAAAAAATGCATTTTTTGGACAAAATGATGGCGAAGCTGAAAGAGCAAGGACATAGAGTATTAATATATACACAATTTCAGCACATGTTGGATTTGTTACAAGACTATTGCAAGTACAAGGTATGAATGGTGAACTATTTTGACTTGACTCTTATGTGATTTTAAGCGTTTTTCAGAAATAGCTATATGAAAGGATTGATGGAAAAGTTGGTGGTGGTGAAAGACAAGTTTGAATTGATAGGTTCAATGCTGTTGGCTCTTCTATATTTTTCTTTTTATTGTCAACTAGAGCTGAGCTGGCGGTCTTGGTATAAACCTAGCCAATGCAGACAGGGTAATTATTTATGATAGTGATTGGAATCCACATGCTGATCTACAAGCTATGGACAGAAAAATTAAGGTTAGAAGCTGTAAGATTGGGTAATCGCGCAAAATAGAGGCAGGTTGAAACAGGTAATTTTTAGTACGTGCTGACCCGGGCGAGGGTGGGTTGGCTCGAGTTAAAAACGCCCATGTCATTTATCCGAATCATAAGAAGTGCGTTAATGATGAAAAAGATCATTATTACAATAATACATCTAAATCTTTGAACAAAATAATATAGGAGTGGGGCTAGATGGTCATTGATTTGAATGGTTTGGGTTGAAACTTCCCTATAAATAATTAATAAATGTGTTAACGAAGCCTATATTATTATATAGTAAATTATCATTTATAAGATGATTTAGGTGGTTTAACTTGTCATGACATGGGTTGAAACAAGACATTTTAGTATGTGTTGAAACTTGAAAGGAAAGGGGTTAGACCGGTTGAGGCACACACATTTTCTGTCCTTTTTTGGATTCCTTATAAATAATTAATGCTGCTTATGAAAATAATGTTATTTCTGTGTTGTGTTGTGGAAAGATCCCCTTGAGAGGCTTTCTTTGGCAAAAAATGGTGTAGTGGAAAATTTTGGATAGTGTAATAATTGTTTGGATAATCAATATACAATAAAGTCCCTAAACTTGTAAAAGGTTTCTTTCTGTGTTAAATTTTATAGGGAAAGACATTTAATTGACAATTAAATTTTATGTTGGAAAGTCTACTTTCTTTACGGAATTTCCGGGAGACATTTAAGCTATGTAGTTAATATCACCGATATATCGTCGATATATCACTATATATCACCGATATATCGTCTATATATCACTGACATATCGATGAAATATCATTACCGATATTATCAGCTATAATAACCGATATTTGATCCATATATCGCCAATTTTTCTGATATCAGTGCCTATATAAAGTATCGGTGACAAACATCGGTCTATCACTGATTTATCAGTACCTATATACGATATTTGACCGGTATTTGACTGATATTTGACCGATCTATCATCGATTTTCCTGATATCAGTACTTTTCTTCTTAGTTCTTCCATTCGTCTTTGTTCTTATTGTTACTGTTAGTGTTTTAAGTCTTAATCCGTTCCTACTTGCTACAATTGTTAGTGTTTTGCAAGCTGCAAAGATTATTTCGTTGATGGTAGGAGGGTATATTTTATTGTTAGTGTTATATTGCTATATATAATTTTGCATGATATTGAAATTCCGGTATCCGCGATAACCTATATCTCAAATATTGGTCCTTGACCGATATCCGATGTTTTACCGTATTAACTGCATAGCATTTAAGAACAAAGTTTAAGATGAAGTTCATTTATCTTCATTTTCTTGTTGAGGACTAATGGGACATTTGTTTATTTCAGTTGTATTGTAACCAACTATTCGATCGGTAAAAACTTTTTAATGTATATTTGAGTTGAGGGTACTAATGGGATTATAATTTCATTTTGTTCTTCATATACATATTTACTTGTTATGTGGGCTTTTCTCAGATGGTGTCTGTTGAAGAGGATGGATTGGAAGATGTAAGCTCTGATGCTGATGATAATTACGAAGCGGAATTATCTGATGGGGATAATTCAGCACCAGCTAGAAAGCCTTACAGTGGTAGTTAATTTTTATTTTTTATTTTTCATAATAATAGTTTTTTATAAGTTGTATATATGATGTAGTCATTTTGAGAAAGATAAACAAATTAATCCATTCTGCAGTTGACAATACTGAGCTAATGGAAGGTGAAGGGAGAGACTTTAGAGTACTTGGATTTAACAAAAGTCAACGGGCCCAATTTGTTCAAATCTTGATGAGGTCTTGTTATCGATCTTAACAGCTATGGTACATTGTAATAGCTAGCTACTTTTGATGAATATTATATGTATAGAAGAATATTGCAGATATGGGATCGGAGACTTTGATTGGAGAGATTTTACTTCACGCTTGAAGCAAAAGAGTTATGAAGAAATTAAAGCGTAAGAGTCCAAAATCTTTTAATCTTATTATTAACTGTAGTATATATTATTACTGTGATGTGATATTTAACTATCACATTTAGTTATAATTAATAAAAAGATTTTCAGACTTAAAGCTAAAAACACTTGTGCTTATCCAAAAAGGGTTAGCGGCGCAGCTTGTTGCCCGTTTACCTTCTATTTCCATGTAAATTTTTATTATCGGCAATATTTGTATGATCAGTCCACAATTCTTATTTTTGTTTTTCTTTATTATCTTTAACAGGATATTTTGGGGGAATATGGTGGTAAATGAACAGAAAATGTAAATAATAAAAATATTGAATATTGATGAATTTGTGCATTAAAAAAAGGATTTTTATGGGCAGATTGAGAAATTAAAATGTTTATTTTTTGATTGGTTTATTATTAACCGACCTGCAGTTATGGAACACTCTTCTTGTCACACATTTCAGAAACTATTACAGATGCTGCCACTTTTTCAGGTGACATTCTGGTGTTTATCAAAGTCGATCGTGTTATTGTACGTAGTTAGTTACAGTTACAGTTACGTTATTTTGATGTAATTTTGTTGCAGATGGTATTCCAAAAGAAGGGCTAAGAATAGAGGATGTACTTGTCAGAATTGCAGCGTTGCTTCTTGTAAGAGATAAAGTAAGTTCCAGTTCCAGTTCCATCCTTGGAATAAGAATTTTCATGTAGTACGTACGCTCAGTTATTTTATTATATTTGTTCAGGTAAAATATTCCTCAGAGAATCCACTATTCACAGATGACATCATATATCGATATCCAGCATTAAGAGGTTTGAAATTCTGGAAGGAAGAACATGATCGAACCCTACTCCAGGCCCTCTTAAAGTACCTTTTCTTTCTTTTTATCTTTTTGTCTGTCATTTGCTATTATAATATTATTAATTTTTGATTTCTAAATTAAGGCATGGTTATGGAAAATGGCAAGCAATTGTTGATGACAAGGACTTGAGTGTCTTGGAAGTTATCTGTCAGGAATTGAATCCTCCCAGTGTTCAGGGAGCGTCTCAGCCTCAGTTTGCCACGCTTGCTGCTGCTGCAGAAAGGACTTAATGCCGAATACCAAAAGGAATACTTTGTAAGTCGGTTAAATTTATCTTTATATGTTTCTTTTGTATATGCACATTAATCACATAGCAACCTTACTTCAATAGTAAATATATTAACACTACCAACCACAAAGGCAAGTTCTATTTTTTTCATTGTGACAATTTAAACCCATTTTGTGTTATGTTTTTATCAAACGGGCAAAATATGCTTAAAAACTTCTAAATCATTTCCAAAAAGGTAATATTGTTGTTGAAACAAAATAGTTCTGTTATCATATTTGGCAAGCTAGCTATTAAAAAAATGATTTAATTGCATATTTACCCCTATAAACACCCTTAAATGCATATTTCCCCAACTAAAAAAATCAATTGCATATATACCCAATGTTAACTAAATGTCTTTATTAAAAATGGGTATATTTGCAAATTAAAGTTGTTTATAAGGGGAAATATGCAATTGATTTTTTTGGCTGGGGAAATATGCATTTAAAGTGTTTTAGAGGGGGAAATATGATTTTTTAATTATTTGCAAGTATAACTTAAGAGAAAATGTATCTTTTTACAGGGTCAGGGTGATGAAAATCCTAACGAGATACGAAGTGACAATTTAGAGACCGTTGTAGACAAATCAACTGCAAGTCAAAATGGAACTTCTTCCCAGATGACTGGTCAGATTGAAGTTATCTGTAAGTGTAAATATTATAATTTTATATATGTATTATATTCTTTGCATTGCACTTATTGAAGATAATCTAGGTATCTTATAATTAGTCAATACATTATATCCTAATCAAGTGTCTAGTCAACTTTGCATATATTGGGACAACTGAGAACTATACCTAGAGATATCATCAGTGCTTTCATGGTTTTTTATATACATGACCTATTTGTGATTTTGTACAGCTGCAGAAGAATTATCAACGGCTGCTTGTACAGATCGTTTGGCAATGCCCCACCTTTATAATGAGGTAACTAAATAAAACTGCTAGTTATATGGGGATATATGAGATCTAGATATTTCGCTAATCAATTTTCAAAAATATTAAGTGGAAATATACTTTTAAAATCTGGACTGACTCTTTGTGTGAGCAGAAAGGAGATATCACTCAACATCCTATGTATGCTGAATAGAAGCTTGCAGATGCATATCAGGCTTTGAGCGATGTGGAGCCCGTTGTGATATCAAAGGTTGCTGGTTATGCTCGTGATAAAGATATTAGTGCGTTGAAAGCTTTCCTTCGTGATGGAGATGTGACCAGTAGCGAAGGTCCAAGCGGTAAAGAGAGTAGCGGGGGCTCTGATGCGGCAGTAAATGTTTGATTTTCCCGCTTGTTTGTTTTTTCTATGTGAAACACTATATTATATTTTGTTCATGACATTTGAATGTTTCTGTCTGCAAGTGTTTTGCATATTGTGTTTACATTTCTTTTATTAGTGTGTTGTGGTGGTCACTTTTGACCCGAAATATCCCTTATTGGATATATTTAATGTTGATGTTTGTAAAGTTCCTTATTGGAGTGAGTATATGTTGTTTTGTCTTTGTGGCGTAGAATATGTTTGCTATTGATGTAGATGGCGTGTAGACCAATTACTCATAAAATATCACAAGGGTCCGTCAAATATAAAATTTTTGTTTACACAAACAAATGGTCTTGTCACGTACTCTTGTAGTCTTGTAAGTTAAATATGAAAATAAAAATGTAAAAGGTTGGTTTTAGACTTTAGTTAGTTAAGTGAAAGATATTGGGCCATTAAGCTACAAGCCCATTTCAATTTCATTTTGGTTTTGGTTAGTTATATAAAGGCGTTGGGCGTAGGGTTTTGAAAACCAAACCCTAGCTATTAAATAATTTGTTGGCCGGAGGAAGAGAAGAAGAAGAAGAAGATGAAGACGATCTTATCATCGGAGACGATGGAGATCCCGGAGGGTGTGGAGATCAAAGTTAACGCTAAAATTATTGAAGTGAAAGGACCACGTGGAAGCCTTACTCGTAATTTCAAGCATCTGAATCTCGATTTCCTTCTTATTACCGATGAAGAGACTGGTAAAAGGAAGCTGAAGGTGGATGCGTGGTTTGGATCTCGCAAAACAACAGCTGCTATCCGTACTGCTCTCAGTCATGTTAACAACCTCATCATTGGTGTCACTCAAGGTTTCCGTTACAAGATGCGTTTTGTCTACGCTCATTTTCCGATTAACGCTAGCATCACTAACAACAACACCGCTATTGAGATCCGCAACTTTTTAGGTGAAAAGAAGGTACCTCCATCATTTTTTCATTTCGTCCAATTTGGTTAACAAGTTTTAGCTAATGCTGTTTCACTTTAATTACTTTTTATATCACTTTGATTTTGTTTTGCATTGGTTATATTTTAGCTTTATGTAGTGTCTTTGATTTTCAAGTTATATGTTAATGCCCGCAGTCTGTTTTGTGGTTTTGTTTTTCAATTTGATACTATGAGTCATTGCTTCCTAAGTAAGTAAGGATCATTATACTGAAGTTGTTAATGTGAATTTAAATTGGAAATGTCTCTCCTGATTCTTGTTATATGTTAATGAACTTATACATTTTGTCTGTGTAGAGCTTTTTTTTTTTTTTTTTTGCTATTTTACTTTAATCAATTACAACTGTTTCTGTGTAACATTGCCATTCTTTTGCTTTGTGTCTCATTGTATTTTGTTTTCTGATGTTTAACAGGTGAGGAAGGTAGACATGCTTGAAGGTGTCACTGTTGTCAGATCTGAAAAGGTGAAGGATGAACTTGTTTTGGATGGAAATGACATTGAGCTTGTTTCTAGATCGTGTGCCTTGATTAACCAGGTATAATAAATATTTTTATCTAATCATATACAAAACGATGATACTTCAAAGTAATGCAATTTATATTTGTGATGCTTATTTGCGACACTGAGGCATTTATACATAACCGCTTGCTTTATACACATTGGACTTATTTACGTAGGAGTTTTAACTGATTCTGGTTATGCTCTATCTCTATGGAGTCGAATATAATTTGAAATGGTTCACCATTCGCCCAATGTTTTACAGTTTTTGTTCCGGTACAGAAATATCCTTGTCATTTTTGTTGACATTGGTCTTGTATATGCAGAAATGCCATGTGAAGAACAAAGATATCAGGAAATTTCTTGATGGTATTTATGTGAGTGACAAGGCCAAGATAGAGGAGGAAGCTTAATAAGTAGTGAATTAGTTTTTGCTGTTTGGGCACTAAAGAGTGTTTTTTTTTTAAATCTTTTTAATCAAATTTTGAACACTTTGTAGGACTCTTGTCGAGTCTTAAGATTTTATTTCAACATTTCTTTTATTGTATTGTCATTTTTGCTATGTTGTGCCTGTTATTTGTGTAGACCTCATTTTAAAAAATGAACTTTTATATGTTATAGCTTTCAAGGCGTCATAATTTTTTAAAACGCATAATAAACACTAATATTAATATATTACTATGTAAAAAATCTTAATTTTTATTAAAAAAGAAAGTGCAATTTGAGTATTCGTGTTATACTTGCTTTCGTTTTTAAAACCCTACCCTTACCCTACATGCTTTGAACATCATATAGAAGCTTTGAACATAATCAAAGTTGTTTGTTCCATATGCTTTGAAGACGATTCTGTGATACCCATGATGCTCACTTTAAACGCATATGAGATACCAATTAAGAACCTTAAATTTGTTTGTTTTGCATATTTCTTTGGTTTTGAATTGCTCAAATTGAATTTGTAGCCGTAGTTATTATTAATTTAATTTCTAGTAGTATTTGACTTATATTTAAGGAAGGTATATTGGTTTTTACTGGTTCCAACTATCACCTTTTGTCTTCTACCGGTCCCAACTATTAAATTGGTTATCAACGGTCCCAACTTTTATCATTTTGGTAACCACTGGTCCCGTTGTTAAATTTTTTTAATCCCGTTAAGTTTTTTCTAAAATCAAGACCGATGTTTAAGACCTTTTGTTTGGAAGGATAATACGTGTCTATTAATGTTAAAGTTTTCTCAAAAATGTTATCTGAACGATAAAATTTTTACATCTGATTAAAGCACCGTTAGGTTTAAACACCCGATTGAAGCACTATTTCGTTGTTCGGAGCGCCGTTTTGAGGTAACTTTTCCATCAATCGACTTATATTATCGTTCCGATCAAAAGGCTTATAACATCGGTATTGAATTTGGAAAAAACTTAACGGCGTTAAAAAAATTTAACGACGGGACCAGTGGTTACTAAAGTGATAAAATTTGGGACCGTTGACAGCCAATTCAATAGTTGGGACCAGTAGAAGACAAAATGTAATAGTTGGGACCAGTGAAAACCAATATACCTTTAAAGAAATGGGTGTCACCCGCATAGATCGATTAGTTTGTTTGTTGGCATCTACAATTTAACTAGGTTGTTAACCTATGTGTAGAAGATAGCTGAGAGTGTGTTAGCTCCCTATCTTTAATTCGTTTGAGTATAACAACAAGTAATTAAGTTGCACATTCATTTGATGATTTAATAAGATTTTACGATATTTGAACAAATAATAGCTCTTCTCATGATTGCATTTGTAGAAATTTATTTATTTATTAGCTCTTTTTATCACTTATGGTTGTTATGCAATGGAATTTTGGGCCTTGGTTAACAGATGAAGAGAGTTTAGATGTAGAAGATGAAGTTTTAGGTTAAAAAGAACCTTTGGGATGAAAATTTTGTGGGTTTTGAATTGTAAATAGGTAATTTCCAACTTAACCTAGCAGTTGACTAACATACTCATGTACTCAAAATGCGAAACTCATAATGGTTAGGTATTCAACTGTTTAAAATTAAAACGTAGATACTTATAATACAAGTTAAAATATAACTTAGGTACTCAAATTCTTACCTACATTGGGCTAAATGTTCAAGCATACACAGGTTTCTTTTCAAACGTTAATAGTCATCCAAAATATTTAGGTAGGGAATGCTTAAAGTTGTATGACTTTAAGATATTTTTGAGCACCGGTATATATAGACTAGTTTGTTGGTAAGTATTAAATTGCATATTGTTCCACATAAGTATGAAGACAAAGTTTACTCTAGTTTATATGTTTAAGCCCCAAGCCATATTACCTTCTTGTGATGTCTTTTTACTGAAGCACCAATCCACGCGCAAAAGGGTGCAAAATGGAAAAACTCAACGTTAACCGTTTTTGACTAGCATATACAAGTGACTGACGGAGAATGTATTTATAGAAATTGTGGCAAGCACAAGCTTGGAATTTCTTTTATTACTTTTTATTTTGTAGGGACTGTTATTGTTTGTTGTTTCTGTCACTTTTGTTCTTTATCCACTGCTCTTTCCTATAATATTCAAACAACAAACAAATGGTCAAGCAGGAATCTATTATATAATGATCTAGCTAGCTAAATTTCTATAGAACACAAGATTAGTGAATGATTTGCAAAAGTTATGCATGTACATTCGATGGAGAGCAGTGATTTGAGTTTTTATTTCTAGATACTTCATCTTTATACATATATATGTATGTTTAGTGTTGAAAGAATCATCAATATTTAGGCCTAGTGGTCTCTTAAGAAACCTTGGATTTGATTCTTCTTAGCTTTACGTTTCTTGTTTTCCTTTTCTTTTCCTTTCTTTGTTTTTCAAAGTTTAATGTTTATGTACTCTTTCATATCTATGTATGTATCGTAACATGGATGCAAGACACACTTTTTTATGTCTATGTCTAACCATGTTAACGTCACAATTAAATGCTTAAAAATTTAAAATCTGATCACTTTGTATTTAAAATTAGTGAATTTAAAAAACCCACAAAGGAGATAGTTACTTTAATAATTTAATACGTTAATTTCCGGAGATTTTTTTTCTGACTTGCACATGCAGGAGATCAAAATCCTCAAACATCGGCCCGCCCTGATAATTTTTATGTGGTGTTCATCTTTATTGTCTGGAACGAGGTGAAACACATGAACGAACCTCACCTACAAAAAGGCTGAATTTCATGAAAACTCTTATATATATTAGCTAGAGTGAAGAAGGTGTTTTTAAAACACATTTGAATTTAACCTCCAACGCTTATTTATTTATTTTTAGCTTGAAAACCTAGAGAAACCGAAGCGGGAATTGCTGGAGTAGCGAGAGATCGAGAGGCTAGGGTTTTGACGACATGGAAATTGGGAATCTGTTGGGTTAATTTGGTCTGAGAAGTGTGCCGATGAGATGCCACCCGCATAGGGTCTCCTTAAACCAAGTCATTTTGAATTGAAGTCGTTAAAATACTACATATATATAATTAATTATGAGATGAAATGAATGAGTCAGTGTGTGTGTGTGTGTTTAACATATATACATACACGTACATGACTTCACTGTGTTGTGTCTAGCTAGCTAGCTTTATGAAGAACACGTAGAAATCCATCCAGGAATATGGTACTAAGTAATGCTTTTGCTACTAGCTATATATATATGATATGATATATGTAATGTAATGTAAGTTGTTACCGTGCGGCCTTAAACCAATGCACCAATTCTTGATATAATCAATCCAGTCCAGTCCAGTCATGTAAACGCACGTACGTACGTACGTACAGTTGATGCTACTATATATATGTACAAACAATTGGTTGAATTTATAATAAGTAAATTAAGGGTGAGAATATATAGTAGGTAGGTGGGTTTGATGATGAATTAAGTGGTGAGAATAGGAGGAAGATGCGGAGATGTTGTCCCAACAACACGTGCTTTGGTGTCCGGGAAGAATTCAAATTCGGGCAAAGCGGTAACAACTCCAGCTTTTGAGACAGCCAGGGGATAGCGGAGCAAATGGCCCGGAAGATCTTGAACCAATGGGGCCGAATACAAATTCCAGTTCCTATCTGCAATCGCATTTATCTTCTGAATGCACTCCAGGCTCTCTGGATGCCTAAACGACTCATCTATGGTGTATACATGTTCTAACCACAACGCCATCCTGAACCCGTAGATCACACCTCTAGCTGGCCAATCACCCGATATGTGCTCTGGTTGGTAACCACCGATTGCAATCTCAGTGTCCCTCGACCCGTCCATTGATCTTTGGTTGATGTTAGCTGACCCAATAATTATATACTCATCATCAACTGCCATATACATTAATTAATATATAGACACACGTACAATATATAATTAATTAAGTTAAGGGATATGATACCTACGTACCGATCATCATTTTGGCATGAACGTAGATCATGAATCGTCGTGATTCTTGTGCTCTAGCGTAATCCGAATCCGGCTGTGGTTTCTCCGGCGCTTCGTATTCACCGTGTTTTTTGACTTCTCTGTTGCCAAGGCAAAAGAAGGACAAGTAATCTCTAGGGTCTGCATCATTATTGGGACCAATGGCGGAAGCTACGTCCTTATACATCATCTCCATTGTTCTTCTTTGCCAATCTAATATGGCCTGAACCGAACCACTTTCCGGGATCCCTTCTGGCCACATCGGGATCACGATGTACACTGCAAACCTCTCTTTTGCTTTTATTTTACTTGCTATTTTCAGAGACAGTTCCTTTGGTATGAGGTTTAGAGCTCCAATGTCCTCAACTTTCAATTCATTGCTGCTGCTTCTTTTCCAATCGTATGAGCTCCCTATAAAGTACTGGTTTTCTATGTAGATGAACTTTTCTGCACGCCTTATGGCGTTAATATACGCATCCTGAATGCTACGGTCAATCACGTTATCTTTCCCAGTCACAAGCCCCGCCATAGATGCTTCTTCCGGCTTTTCTGGGAAGCCCGACACCGCACCTCCATCGATGGACCGGAACAGTTGGACGTTCCATGTGTCTTTCGATGGAGGAATATTATTAATTAATGCGGTGGGGTGAATTATGAACTCGTCAAGCTCGGCTTGCGTGAAAAGATAGCGGGTTCCGACTTGTTTAGTCCACCGTTGTTCAAAGTTGTATAAAACATCCCACGCAATGGGGCCATCAAGTCGGCAATGTATGTCATGCCATGGCTCTCTTGGTCCGCCTTTAGATATCGCAGCTCCGCTGAAGTTTGGTTGGTGAAAATCATCGTGATGAACGTCTTTCAAAGTCCGAAACAAAGAGTGATCACGGGTATCATACCGACCGTCACAGAGATCGATGCCTCCCACAAACCCAACAATCCTCCGCCTCATTTCTCCAGGAATATTAATGTGGCTATCTACAACAATTGATTTTTGATGATGAGTAAACATTGTAGCAACCTGAATACCTTGAACGTAACTATTCTTATCATCGGGGTCACGCGGGCATAAAACACAATGAACTTTCGTGTTGCGAAAATAATCTCCAGTTTCTTGATCATGTGTTGCCATCAAACCGTCTTTCTTTAGTGCCTCGACGGAAGTTCTATCATCCCAAACAAGCATTAAGACGTTCACTCCTTCATCGGCTTTTCGTTTCAACAGCTGGCCCAAGGTCACGTCTCCTCCGGGTTTTGGCCTCCTGGGGTCACGAATTAAGAGGATGTTGGTGTAAACAGACCATCCTGTTATATAAATCAAATGTTTGGCATTAGTAATGGCGTCAAAAACATCCTCCCAGCATCTTTGGGGGGCGTAATAGCCTTCGGAGACCAAGTAGGAGGTAAGGGTATCATCGATGATATGTGCATCTGGGTACAGCGTTACTTGACAGCCTTCCCTTTGCCTAAAAAAGGTGTAGGGTATCCCTCCAAATGTAGGACTTTTAATCCCTTGTGACCAATGGCTGTCTCTTGCCACACTAACATACTTAAGCGTCACATGAATTCTTGATCGTCCTTGAATTGGGTTATGATCTTCGTCAACTATTTCAAGCCACCGGTCAACTTCGTTCCCGTTGATGACTTGTTCGACTGGGAGGTAAGCTCGACCAATGAGAATCGCACCCACGGGATTGTCATCTTTTACGGTAAATATAATGTTTGAAACATTATGCGCACAATATATGTGAAATGACTCGTACCAACGAGGGTTGCTTGCTTCCTTCTCGATCATCCTTGTTCTTGCTACTCTTGCCTTTTCCAAGTCCACACTTGCGTAGATTTTCGACCCCACAACCTAATAAAATTATATATATATTATGGAATTAAAAAAATCATTAATATATATTTGATCGATCGAGTTTTGAGTATATATTACGTACGTACCTGAGGGCTACAAAGTACAACTCTCTTGAGTTGAGATAAAAACTTTTTCCCTTTTCCTGCAGGCTAAGAGATCCAACAAACTTATATAATAAATTAAGGAGTAATTAAAAGAAATTCTTTATTATTACTTATTTCGCAAGATCATATCATGTAATTAAGGTTTAATTTGCGCATGATCATCGATGTCAGGGTCTCCTGTTTTATCAATTATAAGACCATGTGTGTGTAATTAAGAGGTTTTGTGTGTCACTTGGAAGCCAAGTCATCAATGACTTTTTGTCTAAAAATTATGTAGTGGAAATAGCCTAAAAAACACCTCTCAATCATTATATAATTATTAAACTTAAAGATATTAACCAATGAAAATGTGGGCAGGTATATATTGATTTTTGAAATTTTGCGGTGTTTTGGGGGTATGCCCAAACCATTTTTTGGGGGTAAAGCGTCCCTATGTAATAGGGGCGGGAGCGAGGGCGTCTTGGGGCTTTTTGTGCATGTGGTCACCATTACACACGTGTGGTCAAAAAGGTAGTGAGTGCTTCATATATGTATGAGTCTTAAAAACCTTAATTAGTATAGGTTAGTGGTCTAAAAGCTGGATCGATGGAAGATGAATTTGTTATGTAAGATGAATTAATTAGGAACTGGCCGGTAAATTAAGGAACAGATGGCCGGAAGATACAAATAAATAGGTAGGGTAGGTAGCTAGCTCGAACGTACCTTGAAACAAGCGTTAAAATCACATCCATTATTATGTAACCGATCGACCTCAAAAATGGTGGCATGAATCGTTCCGTGGAGTAAATGTGGTGCCATATATATATAAACTAATTATTTTTGTGTTTGTATCGATCTTAATTTTGAGAAACAATTAAGTACGTACGTACTTTGTAAATGAATGATATGGGCGGGCCAAACAAGTATATGTATGTATATAATTTAGTTTATTGTACGTAGATGGTAAGGAATGGATTCTTTCTTTCTTTCTTTCTTTCTTTCAAGGAATTGAAGAAAGAGATATCTTTTAGTGAAAGTACGTACGTGTTTCATTACTTAAAACCATACAAATCTTCATGCATGGATGTACTTGGACCTACGTAATTAAGTTTCTATCTTTACAACGTAATTAACGCATCCAGACAAAAAACTCAAAAGTATCCCAAAAAAACTTTCACTAGTACAAACGAGAGCAAATGTGACGGGTGGATTTTATATAAGGTGCTGATAGGTTATAAAACAGCGCCTTATAGCCTAAAAGAGTTTAAATTTAGCAGCAACTGGTGCAACAGCGTCTTAAAACTGCCAGAAGCTGCTGTCCCAACACTAGCGCCTTAATTAAAGGTATCATAAGGCGCGGTTGAAACCCGCGGCTTTTCAACGTATATAAACAAATCACAACGGTCTTCTTCTCATTTCTTCTCTTCACTTCTTCTTCCTCATTTCAATCCTCTTTTCAATCCTCTGCATCTTATTTCTTCCCTATTGAGCTTCAAAGACAACTGTTCCTCAAGATCTCAATTAAAGGTTAGTGTAATCGATCAGCCTTATTAATTTTTTTATAGATAATAGTACTATTGATCTATAAGTTAAATTTGATACATCAAAAAGATGGGTAACTTTTAAAATGGTCATTATGTATTCTTGTATATTAAGAAATTTGATGAGTCTAATAATTTGTATAATAAGACTGATTGCAGGTTATGTATATATATGTGTGTGCTTGAATAGATTTATGTGTATTTATATTTGTGAATGATTATTGTTTATATATTTAAGGATATAACCTTTTAGAGTTTATACCCGTCCAAAATTTATCTAATAGAGATAAATTTTGGATTGTCCCATTTGGGACTGCTTTTTGAATATTTTATCTCATTAGGACGTGTATACATTTTAACTTGTTTGACTATTTAAGAAAAAATCGACAGTTTTTCTCCTATACTCCTTCGGGTTTGCGTTTTATACGCATTCTTGGGGAGTTAAGGGGAAATGCTGCCGATTTTTTCTTAAATAGTCAACACGTTAAAATGTATACATATGAGATAAAATATTCAAAAAGTGGGTTAGGATCCACCGCCTTATAGCAACAATTTACATACGTACATATATATATCATTTTTTGTTTATCTTTATTTTCAGATGGATCGTGAGACCTGGATGTACAAAACTTTGCGTTCATCTGAAATTTATGCAAAGGGTGTTCGAAGTTTTAAAAAGGCTGCCGAAGAAAATCGTTTGAAAACAGGAAGACGGCCAATTTGTTGTCCTTGTTCTGTTTGTAAAACCTTTAAGTATTTTAATGGTACGGATGAAATAGAGTTTCATTTGTTGCGACATAGGTTTATGCATGGATACTATTGTTGGTATGAACATGGAGAATCAATACTTGAGTTTAGTACGTTGTCGACCACTTTACATATTAATGATAGTACATACAACAACGACTCATTAGACCTTGATAATGATGATGACCATTCAAATGAACCCATTGAAAATTACAATATTGAAATGTTACATGACATGGAGACTAATATGGGTGACACCGAACAAGAAAAATTACAACAATTATTTCAAGAAGCAGAAAAACCCTTATATACCGGTTCTAAACATAACAAACTTGATGTCGTGTTGAAGTTGTTTAAATTAAAGTCTGAAAACGGATGGAGCGATAAAAGCTTCACAAGTCTATTAAAGCTTTTGAAGGATATACTTCCAGAAGACAATGAGTTACCGATTTCAACATACCACGCAAAAAAGTTGATGTGTCCGATGGGATTGGAGGTTCAAAGAATACATGCATGTCCAAATAATTGTATCTTGTATAGAAACGAGCATGAACATAAACATAAATGTGATGGGTGTGGTGCATCGAGGTATAAAGGAGTAAAAGATTCTGGTGATTATGATGATGATGTGATGAAAAATGGACCACCGGCTAAAATGTTGTGGTATCTTCCTATTATACCGAGACTTAAAAGGTTATTTTCAAATGAAAAAGAAGCAAAGTTGTTACGTTGGTATTCAGATGAACGTGTAATTGACGGAAAACTTAGACATGTTGCAGACTCGCCTCAGTGGAGAACCATTGACCGATTGTATCCTGGTTTTGAGAAGGAGAAGAGAAACATTCGTTTTGGGCTTAGTTCAGACGGGATCAATCCTTTCGGTAACATGAGTAGTCGTCATAGCACTTGGCCAGTTCTTTTATGCATCTACAATCTTCCGCCATGGTTATGCATGAAACGAAAGTATATTATGATGTCGTTGTTGATTCAGGGTCCAAAACAACCTGGTAATGATATTGATGTGTATTTGTCTCCTTTGATTGAAGACTTGAAAACTCTTTGGAACGATGGTGTGGAAGTATACGATGCTTATAATAAAGAGCATTTTCAATTGCGGGCCATGATTTTCTGCACTATAAATGATTTTCCAGCATATGGTAACTTGTCCGGATACAGTACTAAAGGTTTCAAAGCTTGTCCTGTTTGTGAAGATGAAACAACCTCAATCTATTTAAAAAATTGCAAAAAATGTGTATACATGGGACATCGAAGATTCCTTCCGGACGGTCACATTTTTAGGATGAAAGATGTTGAGTTTGACGGAAAGTTTGAAACCCGAAAAATGAGGAAAAAAATGTCTTTCCAGGTAAAACTAAAGATGTGTGTGACAGCTTGATAGGCTTATTATTAAACATTCCAGGTAAAACTAAACATGGGATTAATGTGAGACAAGACATGGTATTACTGAACATACGTCCAGAACTTCATCCGGAACTACGTAACGACCGTACTTACCTACCACCTGCTTGCTATAATACAACAAAAGAAGAAAGAAGGTCGTTTTGTGAATGTTTACACAGTATTAAGGTTCCATCAACTTATTCTGCAAACATTAAAAGGTTGGTGTCATTGAAGGATAGTAAATTGCTTGGACTGAAGTCTCACGATTGTCATGTTTTGATGACACACATGATTCCTATCGCAATTCGTGGCTTGTTACCTGATAATATCCGACATACTATCACAAAGCTTTGTTTGTTTTTTAACAACATTCACTCAAAGGTTTTAGACGTAGAATCCTTGAATCAATGGCAAAAAGACATTTATGTTACACTTTGTGAGCTAGAAATGTACTTTCCACCATCATTTTTTGACATAATGGTTCACCTCACATGTCATATCGTAGAAGAGATTAAGGCTTGTGGTCCTGTATTTCTACGATACATGTACCCTTTTGAGAGATACATGGGTGTCTTAAAAGGTTATGTAAGAAATCGTTATCGACCAGAGGGCAGTATTGTGGAAGGATATACTTCTGAAGAGGTGACTGAGTTCTGCCAAGGTAACACCATCAATAATATTACATTCCATACATGTATCAGTTTTAACTTACAATATACTATTTTGTTTATATTTTTACAGACTATATGGATGGCGCCAAAGGTGGTGGTGTTCCTATATCTCGTCATTCTGGCCGACTTGATGGTCAGGGAGTACTTGGTATCAAAACATTCGAGCCATGTCAGAAAGACTTAGAAGATGCACATTTAGTGGTCCTAAAACACATGACATGTCTTGATCCATATGTTCATGAACACATGGAAATATTACGGTCATCAAACCCGGGTAAAGAAGATGAGTGGTACATTAAAACTCAAAACAAAGAGTTGTCGGACTGGATGAAAAAGAAGGTAACAGAAACTGATGTGGTTGATGAAATTGTGAAGAGGTTAGGAAAAGGTCCGGAATGTGGAGTTAAATCTTATCAAGGGTACGATATTAATGGTTATACCTTTTACACTAGTGATCAAGATAAAAAAGTGCAGTGCAAAATAGTGGGGTTACATTAATAGCGTCAACGACTGAATTCGAGAGACGACATGGTGATACAAAGAAAACAATTGCCACAAACTCTTATTACGGTGTTATACAGGAGATTTGGGAATTGGACTATCGTGTAGGTCTTACCGTTCCGGTGTTCAAATGTAAATGGGTATGTAATCGCAAAGGTGTTAAAATTGATGAATACAGTTTTACACTTGTCAAGCTCACAACCGATGGCTATAAAAACGAACCATTCGTTATGGCAAAACATGCCACACAAGTTTTTTTTGTCAAAGACCCTAGCTCACCAATATGGCACATCGTCTTGCAAGGTAAACGCCGCATTCTTGGTGTTGATAATGTTAGTAATGAGGAGGAGTACGACCAATTTGATGATCTACCCCCGTTTTCAGTTGGTATTGAAGAGCCCGGCAATAACAACCGCACCAGAATAATACGTGATCACGTCGATGGAGTTTATGTTGATTAAGGAGAAATTGTTAGTTGTTTGTATTATTTTCTAAAAAACTTTATGTGAATTTTTAGTATTGTTTTTTTCAGACTTTTATTTCCATCGTTTTTGTTCAAATTTTAATTAAAAAAATTAACATCAAAATATTGTCAACTAAAATTTGACCTCAAAACTCTTCATTTCCTCTAAACCCTTCACATTTCCGATCAAAAATTATTTCCCCCAAATCTTCTCCTCTTTACGCGCCATTGCTGTTTCTGCCTTCATCAAAACCCTTTTGAGCGTCATTGCGCTCTTCTTCCTCTCTCAAAACGCTATTGAGATGGTGACTGTGGCTTATGGTGAGGTGTGGCCACACCAATTTAGTCAAATCCATTCTAGGCCAATAAGTGAAGGTTGTGTTAAGGTTTCCGTGGATGCAATAAATGATGACTGGTGTAAATTGAGTGTCTACAAAGCTACAAAGACAGATGAAGTTAAATGTGTTGAAGACATGACTTTGCAAATCGTTCAGTGGCCACGATATGCACTAAAGGTATATTTTGTTGTGTATTACAATATATTATAACTTTACATAGCAAGAACTTTGCACTGACAGGTGATGGTATGAAATTTTATTAAAGTTAATGATTGTTTGAAAAACTTTGCACTAATGTTGTGCATTATAATATATTTTAAATTGCCATAACAACTCTTTGTTAAATCGTAGCTTGCCCCTGTTATGGAATCGAGCCATGGGTCACGGATTCGTACTATTGACTCGCCACCAATACAAGATGAAGAGAACACATTTTCTTCGGGTTATATGCCAGATATGAATGATGTCAATGCTGGATCGGAAGAAATGGATATGCATGATGTCAATGCTGAATTGCAAGGAACTTTTGGAGGCAATATTGGTGACTTGGTTAGTTTTGAAGACTTTTTTCATATAACAATCTATATATATATATTTATAAATATTGACATTACATATAACCGCTTTTAGCTTTATAATGATGACATGTTTGATGAAAATGGTGGAGGGACTTATACCAACTTGGTTAGTTTTCAAATAGACTTTTTATATAACAAATATATATATATATATATATATATATGTAAGTGTATGTACTAACATTTAAACGTTTTTAGTTACGCTTTATGGTGCAACAAGTCCCAGTTGTCTCAACCCAACCCGCTCTTGAAGCAGAACCAACACCTATTTGTCAACGTGCCCCGTGCCTGATTGTGTTGATCCGGAGTTAGATTCGGCGATAAGAAATGTCAAACAAACTAATGTTGAACAATTTATAAAATTGTTTGAGAATTTATTAGAGGCCGTTGAGGAGGCTCATGCGGTTGAAGTTGTTGCACCTCTTGGAATGTACCCCGAGCCCAAAACGGAGGCCATTCCACTAGTCGAAGTTGCGCAAATTTTCTCTCATGGTTGTCTTGATCATAAACTACTTCATTGGTTTGCGATGTAAGTGACTTCTATTATTTTTATGTAGCATAACATTTTTAGATACAAATAAATTTACTAACTTTGTCATTTGTATGTATTTTTTAAATTTTAGGCATTTCTATGAGGAGCGCTATTCTCAATGCGCCTTTTTAAACCCGGGGAAAATCGATGGACAAAAGTGTATATTTCAAAAGGATGATGTTCAAACACACGGACTTTGTGTATCTCAACATCATAAAGATAAACGTTTTATTGTTGCACCTTACTTACAAGCGTAATTTATACCCCCCATACATACATACATATATATATATACATATATATATTTAGAAATAATCAAATAAATATATATTTTTAATTTTGTAGCAATCATTGGGTGCTTATCATATTGGATATGAAAAATCATTGGGGCTATGTTGTTGATTCCAAAAGGAGCAAGGCAAAATGCTTGAAACAATACCGTCTTATTAAGATACTTCAAGGCGTATTTGGAAAGTTGAAAACAAGTTTTTCTAAAGCTTGGCAATGGAGTATGGTAGAGGTATGTTTTCAATACTTGATCAATTCTTGTTAAAGTAATGTCCCTTAACTAATTGTGGACATAATGTAGTGTTTGCAACAAAACGAAGATTGGGAATGTGGTTTAATGGTTGTCAAACATATAAAGGAGTTTGTCAAGAGTATTCAACATGATTTTCCCTCTCTTGTAAATTTTTTTATATATTCAACATAATGCTAGATTATATATACTTACAACATAATCTTATTTGATTGTTTTAGTTATGGAAACAACAAGGGATCTTTCCAAAAGAAGAACTTGATGCTTTAGTGGTAGAGTTGATGCCGATGTTGATTGATAAGACGCTCGGTTGAGCAAATGATATTTTTGGCTGAATGGTTGTATGTGTTATTAGACTTAATTATGTTTTGGGGATTTTTGATGTTAGGGTAAACTAGCTTTTTGTCAAGAGAATTTTGATGTATGAAAGGTTTTGATGTGTTATATGTAAGACATGTTTTGGTTATTAATATATATGAAAGTTTTAAACATAACAGGTTTTTGATTGTTGGAAATTTGGAATTATTATATAAAATTCCTTGTTTTTTCATAACAGGCAATTTAGAAACTTAACAGGTAATAATAAAAATAAATAAAAAAGGTTATTTTTATATAAATAAAAAAAGGTGCTGTTAAATACCGGCAGCTTATATAAACACACAAAAAAGCGTACACCGCTGTAAGTCGCTGTTAGGACCAGCAGCTTATGGCCTCCGATGGCCTCCGCGCCTTTTGGTGTAATGCTTTAAGCTGCAATGCCATAAGACGCGTTCCAAAACTAGTGCCTTATAGCCATTTTACCAGCATCTTACGCCACTTTTTGTACTAGTGTTTCGCCATACATTTATACAATAATAAAGATTTTTTTGACATACATTAATGAACTTTTTTGTCTACTTTAACTTTAACCACGTACATTCGTTAAATAATTTTAACAAAACGTTCTTTGTTTACCATAACAATTATCATTTTTTGTATATAATATCCGAACATTTATCATAATTTTATTGCATATCATTAT
The DNA here is from genome assembly GCA_030867185.1 of Tagetes erecta. Taxonomy (NCBI): domain Eukaryota; kingdom Viridiplantae; phylum Streptophyta; class Magnoliopsida; order Asterales; family Asteraceae; genus Tagetes; species Tagetes erecta. Next base: position 221,367 of record CM061489.1, on the reverse strand, counting down.
CATTATTCAAAATTTTATTCTGTGGTGGAACCGAAAACTTGTACATACATACATGCTTTCTGGATCAATTCCAAGATCACTCTCTCGCCTGACAAATCTTACAACGTTGGATTTATCTGGGAATTTGCTTACTGGTCTCATTCCTCCGTAAATAAAGGAACCATTAATTTACATGAATGTAAATTAGTGATATTAGAATAGTTAATAATTTGATGAAGGAACATAAATTGTTCTTTTTATTCTCAAGATAAAAATGTGTTTTATAATGATTCCCACACTTATAGGGTTGTATTAATTTACTATACCATTATAAAAAAATTAAGCTAAATAAATAATAATCCCAAAAGGAAAGAAGTTTGAGTTAATAACTTATATATTGTTTCAGCAAAATAAATAAACTAAAATAAAGTATGAGAAGAAAAAAAAAACTAAAACCATTTTGTTGTTAATTATTAGCAAGTAGTATTTGACGGTTTAGTTTTGAAGAAAATAAATCAAATCATTAAAAGGAAATTAATTAACTATATATAATAGGCCTTGAAATGTGAGCTTTTAAATTATAAGTTTATTAGGGTGGTGGGAGTGGGTTATGGCATACCCTCACTACCCTCACAACTCACCAATCACAATGTTACATATCACAACTACCCTTACACTACCCTTACTTTTTATATTTGGTAGGTGTTAAGTATCCTCACACTACCCTCATAACCCACCAATCACAACACTCCACCTTACACCTCATATATAAAAAGACAAAAATGCTTAAAAGTTGTGAGATGTGGCACAAAAAACAAGATAAACTTGCAACGGGTATGAGTACCCGTGGTCTTCCTACCCGCATGGGCGGCGGCGATGTTACCACGCGGGTAGGCCCCTACCCGCATCCTTACCCGTGTCCACACCCACCACCCTTAAAACACCCCTAGATCTAGTCATCTTCTTCATATCCTTCTTCTCCCTTCCCTGAAAAGATGGTCGGAAAAATCTCCGGCGAGCACATTTGTCAACTTTTTTTTTTATTATAAAATATTGTTTAGGGGTATCCTTATAACTAGTTAGGGGTATCCTATATATATAACGAAAAAAAAAGTAAAAAAAATTACACCACACAATAAAATTTGAGCCGTAGCTCAGGCTACCCCTCGCTTGAACGTACATCCGCCCCTGAATTAAGGTGTTTCTTTCGTCTAGATTTGCTATCATATTTTCCACTCAGCTATACTTTTACTATTTGCGTCTCTAGATTCAATAAAAAAAAACTGTTATTGTAGTCCCTTGTGTGAAAAGATAAGAATACCCCATTCATGTATCTCATAAATATGATATTAGACCTGAAAAAAAACATACTAAATAATAGATAATCATGCGCACGTACACCTAGGATCAGTCACCTATACTAATTAAGAAGATAATAAAATAGTAAAACATGCTAGACATGAATGAGATAATCACTAGAATGTTATGGTGTAAAGTCGTATTGTGTCACATACTAAACAAACAGAGATATATATATATATCCAAACTTTGATGCCAAAATGACAACTAAGACAAAGCCGGGAGATCAAAGTCATAAATATGCATGTCAAAGTAGGGTAGGAGGGTCAAAGTTGCAAATTCGTAAATAAGTCAAAGTTGAGTTGAAGGATATAAAACGTTATTTTTTTTAAGATATAGGGGTCAAAGTGTAAATAGCAAGGTCAAATCACCAACCTTGCTATTTAAAAGAGTAATATAATGGTTTTATTTTTAGGCAAATTGGCCTAAAATAATCCCAACTAACACCCATTGGCCGAAAATAATCCCAACTCAGTTTATTCCCTCCAGTGGTCCCAAATCCAACTTTTTTAGCCTACAGTGGTCCGCCGTTAAGTGCACTTAACGGCCCTTAACTTTTTTTCTATTTTTTTCGAATTTCAAATCGATATTTTAGGGATTTTGATCGGGAGGAGAATACGAGTCTGTTGACGTAAACCTTACTTCCAATTGTTGCTCGAAATGGTTTAATTTTGATATCCGGTTAAAGCACCGTTAGGTTTTAAACACCCGATTGAAGACCGTTTTGTCGTTTGGAACACCAGTTCGAAGTAAGGTTTACATCAATTGAATCGTATACTCCTCCTGATCAATTTCCATAAAACCTTGTTTTGAAATTCAAAAAAAATCAAAAAAAAGTTAACGGCCGTTAAGTGCACTTAACGGCGGACCACTGGAGGCCAAAAAAGTTGGATTTGGGACCACTGGAGGGAATAAACTGAGTTGGGATTATTTTCGGCCAATGGGTGTTAGTTGGGATTATTTTAGGCCAATTTGCCTTATTTTTAAGAGTAAATTGCCAAAATAGTCCCTCGGTTTGTACCGTTTCGACCACTTTGGTCCTTATGTTTTTTTTGTTGCCATTTTGGTGTTTGCTTTTGTAAAATATTGACATTCTCATCCTTCAGTCAATGTTTTCCGTTAGTTCAGTGTTAAATGACTAAAGTACCCTTGGTTTTTAAATTTATTAAAAATATATATATATCAACCATACATCTTCATTTCTTATTTCTTCTTCCAGACTTCATTTCTTCTTTCCATCTCTTTCTTATTTCTTCTTACAGAACAAAGATTTCATTTCTTCTTCTACTTCTTCCATTCATCATCACAAAATCATCATCCAACATCCATCATCATCATCATTATCATCGTTGGTCCATAATTCACCCACACCCACAACCACAACCACAACCATGGTCTTCATCATCCGCCACGATACCACCATGACACTACCTTTCAAACTCGCCAGATCTAAACACCACCATCGTCATACACCTTCTGTCTTGTCTCTCTTCCCTATCGTACAAGTGATTGCAGCGGAGGTGGATTCGATTGAAGACGATTAGGGCTTTGAAGATGTTACAAATTTGAGGTTTTGTTGCATAGGTGTGGATGAAGACAATTAGCAGAGAGTAAGGACGGCTGTGTTGTGGTGGTGGTTTTCTGGTTGGCCAATGGGTGATGGTGACATTCCAGTGGTCGTGAATGTTCGGAGGTGGTGGAGGATGGTTGGTTATCGTGGTGGAATTTGCAACGGAGAGATGGGTGGTGTTGTCTTCGGGCGGTGGTGGTGGTGGTGGTGGTGGCGGTGGTGGCGGTGGTGGTGGCAGTCGTAACAGGTGGTAGGGAGATGTATGTTGGGGGAGATGAAGTGTGTTGATGGGGATGATGATTTGTTGGGGATTATGATTTTAGTCTTGGTATAAATGAAGTTATAATAAGAATTATTGGTATAATAATAATGGTTAATATTTTTAATTGGTAACTTGACAAAATTACCCTTAGGTTTAACGGAAAACGTTGGTGAAATTTGACAGAAGGACCAAAATGGCAGTTTTTTTACAAAAGCAAACACCAAAATGGCAAGAAAAAAAACATAAGGACTAAAATGGTCGAAACAATACAAACTCAAGGACTATTTTGGCAATTTACTCTATTTTTAATTATGATTGCTATATCTATTATTTTACACATTCTGTGGGCCCCACCAACATTTAATATGTCTTCGGTTGAGGTGCGAGGAACATGCACTTGATCAAAGGTAAATAACGATTGTTGAGAGATAGTATGCGAGTTATGGAGATGAAAATCAAACCCGAACTTATTGAAAAAATCCGAATCTGAGATATTTGGGATGGGTAAGTAGGTATGTGATCAAGCATGCGATTAATTGATAAAAAAAAATATGTGATTACATGATATACTTGTTTACGAGTCTCGATTACTCGACTAGGCATACCCATTAATTACCGATTATATACCCGAATTAATTTTACTTTTTATTCATTTTCGTTATATGATATTTCTCTTTATTTGTTTTAGTTATAGTACATTCAAATCAAAATCCTTAATTATATTCCTCTCTCATTCATTCATGTTTTTAATCTTGTATAAAACTACTTGGGTATACCTGATAAAAACCCAACAAGTATACACGAGTATTTTTTTATAAAACTAATGGTTATACCTTATAGATTATAAATACCCACTACATACTCGATGGGTTGGAATTACTCATAACTGACCCAAACCCTCTCGTTAGCATCTTTAGTGAGATGCGAATAATGCGACCGATCTAATCAATTAAAGAAGATTTAGGGTTTCGCCTATACAGTTTTCCATATTAAGCAAGGAATGGCACCAATAACTTTTATGTGTATGAACTTATACTTCCTCTACTACATTGTAGTAGGATATCTAGATTCATTATGACGTTGCACTGACACTATCTACTTTTTATATTGCTTATACTTTAATTGTTATCAATATTTATATACTTGCTAATGTATAAGGTCGGTGGTGGCACCGGCCAACCACCACCGACCACGTGTCGTGTTTCTATTTGTCAGTCTAACTTTTTGGTTTTTTTTTTAACTTTACGAAATTAAGTCTTAATATATCTGTTATTTTTCGACACTAAATTTATGTAGTATGTTTAGATCAGTTGGCTTCAACGTGTGTTTTTTAAGTTAGATGATCCGGGTTCGATTCTCTCTCTCAACTCTATTTTTGGACTCTATTTTTTTTTTCCTGAAACATAAATATATGTTAGTTTTCAATACTTACATTAAAGGATCAAGTAGATCAGATGGCTTCACCTCTTCATTTTGTACTAAACTGGCAAGTTTTTAGGGGTTCGAGTCCCTATATCAATGTTTTTGTTTTGTTTTTTTTACCTTCTATTTTCTTTTTCTTTTTTTTTACAATTTCACATTTTCAGCCTCCAACTAAACTTTGATATTTTTACGATTCTGATCTCCTACACAATTTTGACATATTTCCGACTTTAAACCTCTGCATTTTGACATTTAAGTATGGATGTATCTCTATCTTTTAATATTACCGTAACGTACGTTTGATACATGAGACCCGGTCGCAGCAACGCGCGGCCTGACATATAAATCTAGTTGTTACTGAAATCACTGATTATTGATACTAAAAAAATATTGATTACTGATACTACTACTAAAACCATAGATTACGGATATTGTTACTGACTTGTCATTAAAATTGTTACAGAATGTGAATACAGAATTTGGCACTAAATGCGAATTGAATAAATAAGTTGTTATACTATCAGTTATAAGTATGTACGTGTGTGTTATAATTAATTGTTATCGTTCATTGGGTAATTATCAATTAACTTAGGCATACAAATCCTTTCGTGTACATTTGGTTACACGATGTCTGTTTGGGAAGACACTGAAGAGGGCCGGGTTTGAGAGTTAAAGACATTGTTTGTTTATAAAACTAGGTAAACCTCTTAACTTATTTTGTTTTATTGTAATCGTTTGGATATTTATGAGATTATGTTTAATTCTAATTACTGTTAATGAAACGTCTGCCCTAACCGGGTTAAAGTGTTACACATGCATATGTTCATAGTATCTATCTAATAAATCAAACTTTTAGGGGGCAATTTTTGGAGGGATTTTTTTTTCTATAATAGAAAGTTTGGGAGGTAAAATTTATCTAAATTTTTCACCATGCAAGTTGATGGAGTCAACTCCTTAAATGTTATATATTTACAAATTGTTAAATATAATGGTTATAATTTCTTTATAAATATTAATATTTAACCCGTGTGTAACACACGGGTATTAAACCTAGTTAATAATATTCAGTAGCTAGGTTCACATTTTAATAATTAATTAATATGCTGGATTCAATACCCAACAAATACGTACTTTAATTTCTTTGGAAGCAAATACATGAAGGAATGATAGTTGCGTAATCAACAACGAATAACACGATAAAAACTTGACGTACTTATTAATTTTGTAGTTGTTAATTGTAATCATAACTCATAACAAAAAAAGAATAAAAGTAGAAAGTTGCACGTACACATTATTCTAGTTAATTAGACATAACATATATATATATATATTATGATGGGCTAATTATATTAAGGGAAAATTTCGAAAAAGACAGAGGAGTACGCGAAAAGAGATTGTGAAGTAGCTAGGTGATAAGAAGACTAGCTCGGGCTTTAAAGCTTGAACGTATATATAGGCTGCACTTTGGATCACAATAGGTGGAGTCTCTAAAAGCTTATAGAAGCATGAGACTGAGGAAATTCAATGATAGAGCAAGCACGAGCCGAAGAGAAAAAGAGCTATTCCAAATCGAATAAAGAAGGGGTCCGAAGGTCCGACCAGACTACGGCTACGGCTCCGAGTGAAAGTTTCGAAAATGTCCCTTTTGACATTTGACTTCGCCAGCCGTGGTCGCAGCGACTACACTCGGTATAGTATATATTCTAACAAATACGAACCTCCCACGTGTCCACAGCAGTCGGCGACCATAGCTGTTTTCCCGACAACGACCGTCTGACATCGATGTCGGAGGCGTCGGCGACTACTTTTTTTAATTTCCTGGTCGTGTACAGCTGAAAAAAAAACCCTCACACGGACCCGGGTTTTCGGAGTTGCATTCGTGTCCGCAAGTCGTGCGGGCGTCGCATTGAGACAACAAATTCGAACAAAATTTGCACCCCCTGTGCGCGGGTAGGTGCTAGAGTAAAATGTAACATAAGAACTTAACATGTTATGGAAGACTTACATATATAAAGCCAACTATGATTTTGTCGCTACTCCAATGTGGGACAAAGTGGAGACAAAGGCTTGCATTCTAAATAACTAATTTTTTCCACTATGTCTCTTATTGGAGTGGAGACAAAACCATAGTTGGCTTTATATATGTAAGCCTTCCATAACATGTTAAGTTCTTATGTTACATTTTACTCTAGCACCTACCCATGCGCAGGGGGTGTAAATTTGGTTCGATTCCTTGTCTCAATGCAACGCCCGCACGACCTGCGAACACGAACATGATTATGATGTTTAAGCTTAGGAAGAGGTAACTTTGTAAAAACATAACCAAGTTTCAGTTTTGTTCTAATTAAATCACCCAAGTTTAAAAACATAACATGTTGTTTTCACATTTTTTTTTATGTTTCAGTTAGGATTTATTTTTTACATTTTTTATGCTAATGTGAAGCGGTGATATAGATTGTAGGTTTATTTTTTAAAAATAATTAACATATTTTTAAATTTTTTTAATATACTTACATATATTAAATATTTCAACCCCCACAATCTCTCATCAATTTCTTTCTTAACACAAATAAAATTCAACAACTGCTTGATTTGGATGTTTAGTTATCTAATTCAAGCAAAATATGTTTGAGTGCCTAATTAGAACAAAATTAAAACTTGATTATATTTCTATGACATTTCTTCTTTCAGGAAAGTATAACTTCATGATCGATCATCGTATTATTTTAACTATTAAAATGATAACATAATCAATAAAATAATTTTTTTGACTGAAAAAATTAATTAAATTGTTTTATTTAATCTACATTGCCAACCATAATGTTCATTAATGTACACAAATCTGAAGGCCATGCATATAAAAGAATAGTGATGAAGAACGAGGAACACATAAATTTCATATGTCATTTACTCATGGTGGTTACGAAGGCCAAATAAATACTTTAAAGTCTACTTTATGTTGGTGAAAACTTTATTGCGATTGCTTTTAAAAACGCACACATTTCCCTTTCGTTATTTTTCATATTTTATTAAATTTCCCAACTTTTTTGGCCGGGGTAGGTGGTTGAGGTGGGGTGCGGGAGACCAAGACAATTATAGGTCTTTGTGGCAATTATTTATAATTGTGTACGTATCTAATTTTAACTCAAAGAGTTTGTTTTAAAGATTATAATATGGTTGGATGAAGTGATTCCATTGGTGAAATTTTGGTGTGCGTACGTATTATTAAATAATTAAAACACACAACTTTTGTATACTAAAAAGATATTTTGAGATTTCAAAATGATCACGATCAAGAGAAAAAAATGAACTAAGTTTTATTAAAAAAAGTAAACAATTGTACATTTTGTACCCTATTTTACTTCTTAGTTTATACTATTTACTAGTTGAGTCCTCTTGCTATGCTCGGAAACACAATTTTTAAGTGGTGATTTTAAGGATATTCATGATGGTTTCAACCAGTTTTGAGAAAAACCGTGGTAAACTGGAACATAATTTTTTTTTAAAATTAGTTTTTAGTATAACAATATAAAATTTATTTTTAAAATTTAGTTTTTGATATAACAATATTATACTCAAATTAAAGAGAAAAATGTGCTTAGTTTTATGGTGTAGTTTATTTTTAAAAATAATTTTGTATAAAAATGTTAAGTATATTTATAAAACACTGAGGTTTTTAATTGTAAGTTATTATTAACTTTATCCATAAGTTTCATTTTTTTACCCTAGCAAATATAAACCGACTCATGTACATCCCTTGTAGCATAGGGTTAAAAATATAAATACTCTAAAACTTTTCAAAATTCTTCTAAATATTAGAGGACCAAAAATGTAACTAGTGTTATTATACTATATTTTATATACATGTTTTAAATAAAAATCATTATTGTAAGAAGAACTCTCAAATAATGCTGCATAAGCTACAAGCTTTGAAAGCATGCCACATAAGTTTTTTTTTTGTTTTGCTTTACTATATTAGAGATAAATGTCCTCGCGTAATACGTATACGATAAGAAACACAACATTTAAACAACACACTTTTAACTCATATTTATTTATTAACTATCGTATCAAAAGTATAAAAGATAACTATAACAATACTTAAGTTTATGTAAAAATTATATTAATTAAAAGACAACTATAATAAGAATACTATACTCAAATTAAAAATATTATGGTGTACACTTTTTTTAAAATAAATCCGTTTAAATATGAAATTAACAAAATAACTATTATGGATCAAACTGTTGTGAAAGAGGGTTAAAAATATAACTATTTTTTATTTATATAAAATTATGCCTAGATATTTGAAGAAAAAGTGTAACTAGTATTAGGGGTGTCAATTCTCGACACGACACGAAACACGACCCGAACACGACACGAAAGTAATCAGGTTTTGAGTTGGCAAATAGCAATATTTGACACATAGCAATATTTCTCACTTATCATCTTAGAAGGGCATTTGACACATAGCAATATTTTATAACGTCGAGATATGTATATATATTTATATTATAATAGATTATACTAATACTAGTTATAATATAAATATATATACATATCTCGACGTTATAAAATATTGCTATGTGTCAAATGCCCTTCTAAGATGATAAGTGAGAAATTTTTTTTATATATGATAGCAGGTAAAGTGTGTTCATAAATTGGTTTTTTAACTTTCACTTCAATTCTTACAAACAAATATGTATTGAATGTACATAAAAATATAAAAAATAATGTGCATGCATTTTTAACGTGATTAAGTTTAGGGTTACGTATGCACATGTGTAAGTAGTCATGTGTATAGATAACATAACCTACACATGATATTCAAATGTGTAGATTCAACAAATAAACAAAACTTATTTAATTTTTTTATTTGAATTTCAAGATTGATGAATAAATTTAACCAATTTATTGGTTAAAAAATAAATCATTAAAATACAAAATTTGTATGGTTATACGAAAAAAAATCATTAAAATATTCTTTTGTAGGTAACTATAACTATACATGACTTTTATATGTGTAGGTTTAACAGATAAACGAAATTTATTCAATTTTTTTTTTTTTTGCATTTTAAAGTTCATGAATAAATATTTAAGCAGTTTTTTATATATAAAAACGTTTTTATTTTAAAATAATAAATAATTAATTACTTTTTTTCTTCCTATATATAATATTTAGTATCCACTATAAATATATATTTGTATAGGGGAAAGTGAATACGTGGCTGTCACACGTGTAACTTACACGTGAAACTCATCAAAACGACGTGGTTTTGATTAGAAAACAATTCTAAATTTAAAAGATATTATCTGTTATGTGGCCGGATATTATCAAACATGATTGCAAATTCTGAATTATAAAAATTATAATCCATGGTTTTATAAAAGCTCACTGAAATGAACTCATTCTTTTGAATTCATAATTTTCAGTTGAATCTTTAAAGATGCTCATTTCATTTGGATTCCATTAAAACATATATAAGATCCTGTGAGTATAAATGAATTTACAATCATAAATGATTGGATAATATACATGTTAGTTTTCTGCAAATATGATGAATTCGTTTTTTATGTTTTTTTATGCATGTCGATTTCTTCTGCATTTGATTTGATGAATCGGCTACTGGGAGAATGTTTGATTATGGGGATGGGGACGAAAGAAACATGGTTTCTTTAAATTTAGAATTGTTTTTTAATCAAAACTACGTCGTTTTGATGAGTTTCACGTGTAAGTTGCACGTGTGACAGCCACGTATTCACTTTCCCCATTTGGATATTATTATACGTAAATTTAATGTATCGTCAACCAAGGTATAATTATCCAATCTTTGCAATTAAAGGACATGTATCTATCAGCCCCCAGCCCCCCACCCAACCTTAACACGGCGTTTCGAGCTAATTATTAATTAGTATGTCCTTATTCTATTTTTTACATTTAAAGTTCAGCTTTTATATCCTTATATAATATAACAAAACAAAAAGCGCTTATGTTGCATCTTTTTAAAGCTTTTAGCTTATGTGGCATTATTTAAGAGTTTATCTCACAATAATAAATTTTTATTTAAAATATGTATATAAAATATATTATAATAATACTAATTACATTTTTTGTGCCCTAATATTTTGGAGAATTCTGAAACATTTAAGAATATTTATATTTTTAACCCTTTACTACAAGGGATGTACATGAGTCGGTTTATATTTGATAGGGTTGAAAAATGAAACTTATGGATAAAGTTAATAATAAAATATAACTAAAGACCTCACCAATTACATTTTGATCCCCTAATACTTTGAAGAATTTTGAAACATTTAAGAGTATTTATATTTTTAACTCTTTACTACAAGGGGTGTACATGAGTCGGTTTATATTTGATAGGGTTTAAAAATGAAACTTATGGATAAAGTTAATAAATAACATACAATTAAAGAACTCAGTGTTTTATAAATATACATAACATTTTTATACGATTTTTTTAAAATAAACTACACCATAAAATTGAGCATTTTATTCTCTTTAATTTGAGTATAATATTGCTATACTGAAAATCTAATTTTTAAAAATATATCATGTGTTTCGGTTTACAACGGTTTTATTTCAAAGCTGAATGAAACATTCATGAACATCCTTAAAAGCATCATTTGAATGTTGTATTCCCGAGCGTAGCACGGGCACTAGACTAGTATATATATATAAACTAACATATGTTACACCTTAAATAACACTGTCACACTAAAACCCTTTATTATATATATGACATGCATACATAATAACTAATTAACAAGCATAATAAGTTGAAAAAAAAAGCGGTAAGGTGTGAAAAAAGTATTGTATTATCTTATATTGAAGCAAAAACATTACGAAGAGTGTTTTAAGTGTTGTATGAGGTGTTGTGTTGTTATTGATTGGTGGTTTGAGGTGTTGTGTTTGTATTGGCTGATGGTTTGAGGTATTGTGTTGCTATTGTTGATGTCGTTAAATAGTGTTTTGTGTGTGGCTTTAGGTGTTGTTGTTAGGGCTATTTCCTAGTTAAGATTTACTTTGTATTTGTTTATATGTTTTATGTATAGTTTATGGTCTATTTTGTTATATTCCTTAAACTTGTAATTGTTTCTTAAAAGCATGTAGTGAGAGAGTGTGAGGAGAGATCACAATTCACGTAAGAGAGAGAACTTAGTGTGTGTGATTTATTCTCTCCTGCACTTGTATTACAAATCTGCTTTGATCATCAATATACAAAAGAGAATTATTAGTATGAATTGTGTTTATGATTGAACTGTGTTTGTGTATGAATTATTCTGGTCATTGAGCGATATTAACGATCCAATTGAACCTATCAATTGGTATCAGAGCTGTTGGTATTGTGTTCTTCGCTATTCATCAAGCAAAACACATCAATATTGCTCAAATATCATGATCTGAATGAATTGTTGCTGTTTTTAGTTGTGATTTATCATCGCAATCACTCCTAATTCACAACGATTGTGCAAATTCCATCAGATTATCATCAGATCTGAGGAATTAAGAAGATTGAAAAAGTTACTGTTCGATCGATTTTTGCTCAAATTCATCAAAATTTTGATCATGTTTTGGATTGATTGAGATTAGGGATTGATAATCGGACTATTTCACTGCTTGTGTGTGAATTTTGAACGAATTGGACAAGTTTTTGATAAACCCTGAAAAATTCCCATGATGAAGATGATGAACAGTATGAACTTGGTTGAAGATTAACTTGCCGGGTGATAAAATTTGACTTAGACATTTTCCTTTGGACTTAGATTGAAGAACAATTAGGTCCTGTGCTGCCGTGTAAAGGAATTTGTGCTAGACGGGTAAAGAATTTGACGAGAAAAAGTGTTACTGTTCAGCCGGATCAACAACTGTTGTGCCGGGTAATACACTGTTACGCCGGGTGATTAACATTTTCAGCCGGGTGATCAACAACTGTGTAGCCGGGTAAACAACTCTGCCGTGTGATCGACAACTGTTCAGCCGGGTAAAGCTTTTTGCCGTGTCAAGATTCAAGCCGGGTCAAGTTATCTGCCGTGTGAAGTTATTTCTTGTTGCCGGGTAACTGTTCTGCCGGGTAAAGATTTCAAGACTTACAACTGTTGAGCCGTGTGACTGTTCAGACGGGTGAAGACTTTTTCTCTGCCGGGTGAAGAACAAAAGCTACTGTTTAGCCGGGTGAAGAAGGATTTTCACTGTTCAGCTGTGTGACTCATTTTTAGTTGTTTTAATCTTTGTTTTCTTATCTTATCTTTAATTACTTGTCTTTATTTTAGTATTTTAACTGTTTCTTTTCAAAAATCAACAAAAACCAAAAATATTTTCTTTAAAAATTGTTAAAATGGCACCTAATGATGATTCTGATAACCGTGTTCCTAGACTTGTCAATCGTGCAGATTTCAAAAATTGGACAATCAGACTGAGACATCATCTATGCTCCATTGACAATGATCTATGGAAGTCAATTGAAAAAGGTCCTCATATTCCAACTCAGACTGCTCCAGATAGTGCAAGTACCTACACCAAAGATTCTACTGAACCTTATCCTGAGGATAATTTATCAGCAGAAGACTTGCGAAAAGTGAAGAATGATAGCAAGGCTTATTCTTTGATGTGCAAAGGACTGCCACTTCAAGTTCTGTCGAGATTGGATGCATATCAAACTGGTTATACATGTTTCAAGGCACTAAAGTCAATATGCGAAGGAGGAGAACAATTGAGAAGTCTGAAGAAATCAAAGTTGAAAAGGCAATTGGAATTGTTTGAGCATATTAATAGAGAAACAGTACATCAGATGATGAACAGGTTTGTTCACTTAACTACTGAGATGTCAAACCTCGGAGTTAAGACTGAACTTCAAGACTTGAATGATCGATTGTTATGTGTTTTGCCATCGTCATGGAAGCAGACTGTTACTCTTTTAAAGCATACTGAGAAATTTCCAATGGATTTAGATCTACTTATTGGAAAGATTGAAGAAGTTGAGATTGACGAAGGATCAAGAAATACTGATAGATCAAGCTCACAAGCTCAATATAAGTATGTGGTAAATCCTGCCAATACTGTGGAGAATGCATTTCTTGCACAAGATGCAACCAAATTTGAAGAAGAGGGTGATTTATTTGTTGGTGCAAGTTTCTATACTGATTCATCATACTTTCCAAGTTCACCAACTTATTCTCAACCTCAATCTCCACCAAGAGCTCAAGTTCAGAGTCAGAATCTGAAGAATCAAGCAGAAAGTCAAAGTTCGAATGTTCAAGCAAAGGTAAAAGATGTGATGAACATCTTGTTACAAGATGACGAGACCAAAACTGCCTTTACAGCTTTTATGGCAAGTTTTCAAGCATACCAAGGAAGTCACTTAAGTCAAATGGATGTTGTACTTCAAGACTTATTTGAGATGGATCCTGTTGACGTTGAGGAAATGGATTTAAACTGGCAGATGGTGATGGTTGCATATAGAACGCAGAAGCATGCATATGTTAACCGAAGCTACAAGCCTCATGCAAACAAGACGGTTGGTTTTGACAAATCGAAGGCCAGATGTTTCAACTGTAATTGTTATGGTCATTTTTCAAGGGAATGCAAGGCTCCTAAGAATCAGAATTACAACGACCAAGCAAGTTCAAGCAATCAAGGTCAAGGTCAAAGCTCACAACAGTCTTCGAGCTACCAAAGCAGAAATCAACGTTTCTTTCAGAAACCATATCAGAAACCATATCAAAGTCTTCCCATGCCAGAACTAAAGGATGAAGGCAAGAAACCAGAAGATCAAACTAAGGCACTGGTGGTCAGTGTAAAAGACGGATATGATTGGAGTGCGTATGCAGAACAATTCACTTCTGATCTTACATCAGGTTTGGCACTAGTATGTGAAATAGAAGAAGACGGGTCTGAAGAAGGGGATGGTAAAGTGACTGAAGATGTGAGTGAAGATTCAGAGGAATATGACTGGAGTGCAAAATCTGATCCTGTTGAAGAAACTAAGTCAAAAATAGCGCTGATGACTACATCCAGTGAGTCTCCATCTTCTACCGAACAACCAAAGGTTAGTACTGATTTACCCCCTAACTATGTTCCATTACCTGCTGATGTGAAAGAAAGGTTATGTTCAGAACAATGCATTCAACAAGTAGAACATTATCGAACTCATTCATTTAAAATTGGTGATAAATTAAGCAAACATAAGAAAATTCATGAACAACTTAAAATTGATCACAAAATTTCTGATGAGAAGATTTTGTCACTTAAAGAATCATGGAACAAGACCTTAAATGAACTGGAACTGGTAACAAAACAGCTTGAAGAAATGACAAAGAACTTTGAACAAGAAAAAGTTGCTCATGCTGTCACACAGGTGGAATTAACAAAAGTGAAAAGTTGTAAGAACATGGTTAAACAACTTATAAGTGAAAGAGGTAACAAAACCAAAACCGGGTTGGGTTTTACTCATGAACCAATGCCAAATTCAATCACTCAAACTTTACCGGAAAACTTTAATGAATTTGATCATTCACCTGAAAATGAACTAAAATCCAAAGAAATTCAAAGAAGCAAATCCGAATCTGAAGGATCTGAAGTTTTGATGGAAAGTTTGAAAGAAGAAGATGGTGTGACAACTGAAGCTGATGATGAAGCTAGCAACAAATCAGAGCCTGTTCTGATTCAACTGGTTGAGTATCCGGAACTGAATCCGAAGTCGGAAGAAAAAGTGAAGGATGAAGGTGAATTTTCAGGATACAATGATCCTGAATACATCAGGTGGAAGAAAGAACAAAAGGCGCAAGTTGCTGATCAGTTGATCAAGAAGCAAGAAGTGAAAAAGACTGAAGTTTCGAATGCAAAAGTGCAGAAATTAAAATCGAAAATTAATCAATCTGAAACGAAACAGTCAAAAGGCAAAAGTGTCATAAAATCAAATGAAAACACCAAAGCTCAAAGTGTTAAAACTGACAAGGTCAAACCTGTCAAGAAAGTGTCAAAAGAAAAAACAATTAAGTTTGTGTCTGCAGGAACGTTTGATTTGAATGGATCTTATGGTAAACCAATCAATTCTCCAATCAAATCTAACTCTGGTCTGAAAACAGGTTCAGGTCCTAAGTCTTCCGCTGTCAATGATAAGAGAATTGAATCTAAAAAGGTAACCAAACAGAACAGTTTAAAATCGAACCAAAGTCCCATGCAATCAAATTCACAATCAAAATCTCCACAAAAGAATCAAGTTAATCTAAAACCGAACAAAACTGATAATGAATCACGAATGGGTTCAACATCAAAAGTTAACAATCGGCTCTTTAGGATTAGCAAGAAACACTGCGAGATTTGTGATCGTTATAACCATGCAACTGCTGAATGTTTCTTTAACAGGTATTGCAGTTTCTGTGACAAAAGAAACCATTCTTCAGAAGAATGTTTTTATAACAAATTCTGTGAAATTTGTGAAAGGAGAAATCATGACACAAAGGATTGTTTCTTTCGAACAAACTCAACAAGAGAAATGACACCATTTTCAAATTTTCGAAGAAATCAGTCAATTGGTTTTCAAAATGTTAATCAAAGTCATTCTCCTGTTTTGAGAAAGTTCAATCGAAACAATTCAGTTTCTAATTTGCAGGTTAACAGTTTTAAACCAAGAGCTTTGATGGTAAGAAATCAAAAGTTTGAAAATAACCTTGATCCTAAGTTAGAGGAAAGGTTTATTGCTTTGAGAAGAAAGCAATCAATGCACGCCAATGGGCGAAACAGTTTTCAGCATCAAAATCTCTTAAATGAAACAAATTTTCAAAATATTCAATATCAACAAGTTACTATTGCAGATAGATTCGGAAAACCCAAGACCGTGTGGGCCTGGGTTGACCAAACTAACTAAGTGATTGTTGAAATGCAGGTACGCCCAAGAAGACCTATCAACTCATGGTTCGTTGATAGTGGGTGTAGCCGGCATATGACAGGCAACCATGCCTTGCTTTAAGACTTTAAGCTGAAAAATGGTACACACGTTGCATTTGGAGGTGATGCCGGTGGTAAAATAACAGGAGAAGGAACCGTATCGAATGGGGTCATTAGTTTTGATAAAGTCAACTACTGTGCACAGTTGAACTTTAACTTACTAAGTGTATCTCAAATTTGTGATAAATCTTATTCAACTTTATTTGATGATTCTTTCTGTTATATACTCAAACCAGGTTTCAAGATTGACAATGAGTGGGTGGTGGTTAAAGCTCCAAGAGATCGTGATGTATACAAGCTTGATATGTCGCAGATTGATGCTGAAACCGAAACTACTTGTCTCATTGCGCATGCTTCAAATGATGAGAGTCAGCTTTGGCATAGACGGCTGGGCCATTCAAACTTCAGAAACATGAATCGTTTAGTGATTGGAAATCATGCTGTGGGAATACCTTCAAAGAAGTTCTCTACAACTGATCTCTGTCCAGCATGTTTGAAAGGAAAACAGCATCGCATGTCTTTTAAGTCCAAGCTAGAAAACTCCATTTCAGAACCCTTGCAGATGCTACATATGGATCTTTTCGGACCAACAAATGTGCAAAGCATCGGAAAGAAGTCTTACTGTTTTGTCATTATTGACGATTTCACTAGATTTTCTTGGGTTTATTTTCTGCATGTTAAATCTGAAACTGCTGAGTTGTTAAAAGAATTTATTATCAAAGTTGAAAATCAGTTGGATTGTAAAGTGAAAATTTTGAGAAGTGATAATGGAACAGAATTTAAGAACGCTAATGTTGATTTGTTTTGTGCAGAAAAAGGAATTGCTAGACAATTTAGTGCTCCAAGAACGCCTCAACAAAATGGGGTTGCGGAACGGAAAAACCGGACACTGATTGAAGCAGCAAGATCCATGCTTGCAGATGCCAAAATCCCTATCACATTCTGGGATGAAGCTATTGCGTGTTTTGTACAAAACAGGACATTATTGGTTCAGGATAAACAGAAAACATCTTATGAGTTGTTATTTGGAAGAAAACCGAATATTTCATATTTGAAAGCATTTGGTTGTCCTGTATCGATTCTAAATTTAAATGATCATCTCGGGAAATTTGAGTCAAAATCTGACGATGGATTTTTCCTTGGTTATTCGTCTGTTTCTAAAGCTTATCGAGTTTTTAATAGCAAAACAAATACTGTTATTGAAACTATTAACGTCAAGTTTTTAGAAAATTCATTTCCGTCAGTGGCGCATGGTCCCGAATGGTTGTTTGATTTAGATTCGTTATCAAAATCTTTCAATTCTAACTTGTTTGATTTTTCAGGAAAAGCAAGGAAAGAATCAGGCGACTTGGGATGCTTTAGTGACGATTCTGATAATGACAATGATGGCAATCTCAACTCTGAGTATCCGTTCATGTCATTTCATAATCCTGATCATGTCAAATCCAGTCAAGCTCCGGGTCCTTCTGGTTCTCTAGACAATCAAGAATCAAACAATCTTGAAGATGATTTGAATCCGCAAAGTTCTCCTAATGATGGTGGATCTGTTCAGAATCAACCATCATCCGATCCGAATGCTGAAGTTATTCCAGAATCATTTGATTACTTCATCAATTCACCGGATCAAGTCCAGAATTTCACTCCGCATACTTCTACCATACTACAAGATCTACCAAATCTGAATCATTCTAATCTGGAAAGTCAAGTGCAAGGAAATGTCATACCAACTCATCGAATTCACAAGAAACATCCTGTCTCTCAGATTATTGGGCCGTTGAATCAGAGAACTACAAGAAGTCAAAATGAGCAAGCAAATGTGTGTCTTTATTCATGTTTTCTTTCTCAAGTGGTGCCGAAGAACATTTCAGAAGCGTTGCAAGATAATAGTTGGATTGAAGCCATGCAAGAGGAGTTACTTCAATTTCGCAAACAAGAGGTTTGGAAATTAGTGGACTTACCTGAAGGAGCCGATTGGTACAAGATGGTTGTACAAAAACAAGCCAGATGAACGTGGTATTGTTGTGAGAAACAAAGCGAGACTCATTGCACAGGGATATACTCAGGAAGAAGGCATTGATTATGAAGAGGTGTTCGCTCCAGTCGCAAGACTTGAAGCTATACGCGTTTTTCTTGCATATGCTTCCTTTATGAAGTTTAAAGTATTTCAAATGGACGTTAAAGGCGCTTTTCTGTATGGACCGATTACAGATGATGTTTATGTCAGACAACCTCCGGGTTTTGAAGATCCTGACTATCCGCATCGTGTATACAAGTTGAGTAAAGCTCTATATGGTCTACATCAAGCTCCAAGAATCTGGTATGAGACATTATCTAAGCATTTACTAGAACATGGATTCACAAGAGGTCAGATTGATCCAACTTTGTTTATGAAGAGGGAGAATGAAGAACTCTTATGTGTTCAAGTTTATGTGGACGATATTATCTTCGGATCGACCAGTGCGTCAATGTGCAAAGAATTTGAGGAAATCATGAAGTCTAGATTCCAGATGAGTTCAATGGGGGAGATTAACTTCTTTCTTGGATTACAAGTGAAACAATCAGCTGACGGAATTTTCATCAATCAATCAAAATTTGTTGAGAAATTGTTGAAGAAGTTCAAAATGCAAGATTGTCAGACTATTCGAACTCCATCTGATGTGAACTGCAAGATACAGCCGGATCCGAAAGGCAAATCCGTGGATCAAACACTATACAGATCGATGATTGGTTCACTGATGTATCTTACTGCATCAAGGCCAGACATTATGTATGCTGTATGTGTGTGCGCAAGATATCAGTCTGATCCAAAAGAGTCGCACCTGGTTGCTGTTAAACGTATTTTCAGATACCTTAAAGGGAAACCGAATCTTGGGTTATGGTATCCTTATGAAGGCAATTTTGAATTATATAGTTATTCTGATAGTGACTTTGGTGGGTGTGCTCTTGACAGGAAATCGACTACTGGTGGATGTCAATTTCTGGGTCCTAGACTTGTCTCTTGGCAATGCAAGAAGCAGACCAACGTGTCTGTATCCACAGCTGAAGCAGAGTATATCGCTGCATCTGCAGGATGTTCTCAAGTTTTGTGGCTACAAAACCAATTGCTTGACTACGGGTTTAACTTTCTCAAAACCCCTATTTACATAGACAATACTGCTGCCATGTTCATTACTGCTAATCCTGTTCAACACTCAAAAACCAAACATATCGAAATTCGATATCACTTTTTAAGAGACAACTCTGAAAAAGGTTTAATAATTTTGATTAAAGTTCATACCGACAAACAACTGGCAGATCTTTTCACAAAATCCTTTTTGTCAGGACGGTTTGAATTCTTAATTCAATCCATAGGATTAATCAATCATGATTGATTCTATTATTCGAAAACTAAACAAAAATCAGAAAAATAAAATCCAAAAATATAATAAGTTGATGTCATATATTGATTCCTTTGTCTTTTTACTTTATGTTTTGCATTGTGTGTGTGCATGAAAAAGAAATAGAAAAACAAATACAAAATATAAAAGCAAAAAGAAAAGAAAATATCATGTCATAAGAATCTATATTGCAAAAAGTGAGAAATGATAGTTACACTAGACATTATTTGTTACATCATTTTTAATAAAGACTGATGAATGTTAATTGATGTGCTAGACAGCTCAGGAAATTAGACTGAAAAAGTAAGTTGATTGTTGACAAATATAAACTTAATGATCTTTGTGTTAAGTTCCATTGTTATACATGTCTAGATATATATCTTTTGATACATTGCTTGTGATGATAGTTGTGCATGATCGGGTAACGATGTAGTCTATTCAGTGTGATGAACCGCATCGTGAGCTTCTTTGTTGTGGTATCCACAGACCTGAAGTCTCACACGAAGTCTCTTTTGAGCTTCAAGGTGCAGCAAAAGATTCCCAAAGATGGAACAAAAAGAGTCCCAAATGTGGACCATTACCAAACAAAAATTCCAAAAAGGAATTCAGAAGATTCCCAAGGGGAACGATAGGAAAGAAAAATTCCAAAATGGAATTAAAAAGAAGTCCCAAAGTGGACCAAATCCGAATAAAACCCAGATTCCACACTGTGTATGACTGTAAGTGACCATGTTTGTGTGCAATATGCATTCAGGTAGTGGTTGATAAGGAAATATGTTGACATATGTATACATGTGGGTCACATAAGTCATTTTAATCAAACCTTAATTATCATCATGATACTGAAAAAGTAAGTGTGTCAACTCGAGCTAATTGGTATGTTGTCATATCATCACTCAATCAAACATAAGTCAAATGTCTATTCAAAACTTGCAAAACATGTTCAGATAATGTGTGGTATGATCTCACTGCGATATTTTGATTCATTGCATTGCATATGTCTTTATTTTAATGTGTGTGCTTTGTGTGTGCAGGCATTTGGAATCATTATTGACACATCGACATCCTTGTTAAACTTAAATATTTCAAGAAATTTCAAGTTTAGGGGGAGAATAATTTGAAGAAAAATATCTACAAAATCCAAAAATATTTTGAATAAGTGTGTTTTGAATGAACAAGATTATGTGGTATGAAAAGCAAAGGTTTTGGATGTGTTAAAAACAAACCCAAGGTCTTGTGAATTGTTTTTAAGAAATTGCTTCGGGTTACAGAAAAATTGGTTGTGCAAAAACATTTTGTTTTTGAAAATCAAAGAAAAATGAATTTAATTGAAATTAATGTTTATTGTCTTGGCTTATGTTGTTGATAATTAATGTGACAAAATTCTGTTAAGGATATCTTGTCTAATTAATATGTCGAGAATGTTTGCAGGTGCAATAAATGCAGTTGAAAAAGTCAACAAACGAGAAAAATTGAAGAAAATCGCTCAAGTGTTATAGCCGGGCAAAGAATATCATAACACTATTTTGCCGAGTAATGAACACACTGAACAGTTCAGCCGGGTAAAAGTTGTGAGTTTGATACAAGCCGGGTGATTGAGAAAAAGTGAAGCCGGGTGAAGATATTATGACTACTGTACAGCTGGGCAATGAACATGTCAAATACAGCCGGGTAAAGGTCATAGATATCTGTCGGGTGACAAGTTGTGTCACTATACAGCCGGGTGAAGAAATGTTGTCACTATACAGCCGGGTAAAAGAAAGAAGTCTTATCTTGCCGTGTAAGTGTATAACACTATGTTGCCGGGTAATAGTGGAAGCAACTATGTTGCCGTGTGAAGAAGAAAGCATGCCGGGTGAAAGTGAAAGCAACTGTGTTGCCGGGTGATGAAGAAAGCAAGCCGGATGACAAAAGACAACTGTGTTGCCGGGTGATGAAGTTCACTATGCAAGCCGGGTGATGTTTTGAAAACTACTATACTGCCGGGTGATGAATAAAACCAATCAGGTGTAGTTGTTCCTAACCTTTACCCGTCACTACAGTGACTTACCCGTCTCTACAGTGTTTGACCCGTCAAGTGTTTTTCTCATGTTATATGTTGACCCGTCATATGTTGTGACTTGTCTCACGTACTTGACCCGTCCCAACAGTACATGACCCGTCTCAACAGTGCTTGACCCGTCAAGGCTTAGTGGGCTTTTTATGCTTACCCGTCCCTAATTGTTAACCCGACACTTCAAGTTTGACCTAATTTTTAACCATATAAAAACCCGCCTCTTCACAAACACTTATCATTTTTCACTCATATTTTCAAGCAAATCCTCTGCACATTAAATCGTTGTTTATCATATTCAATCGTTTGTTCTGTAACAAGTTTGATCGATTGAATAAGGTATTGTCCTTGTGATTTGTTCTTGATAAACCTGCAAATCGACCGATAAAATGAAAAACGATGATGAACAGTGTTTTTGATCACTGAATCGACACTTTGATTGTGTGTGTTAAAACCAAAATCGAATGTTGTTTTAAGTGTAAAATCTGTCGATCATTAACAATCAAACACTCATTTGCACCAAAATTCCTTAAAATCAACTGAATCAATCAAAATTGCTCTTAACTGTCAAAACCGCCATTGATGACCTGTTTGATGCTCTTGAATGATAACTTCAAAATGATGAAAGATGTGTTAAAAGTGACAAATCCTTGTTAAAACTGAACTAAAACATGTTAAATAACTTCAACTTATAAATGTCAAATTTATGTCTTAAGTGTTAAACTGTTAAATTGAAAAACGTTGTATAATCATTAAAATTTCAAAGTTATTCTGATCAAAATGATGAAAATCAGATTGTTAGAACAATTTAAGAGTTAAAATGATTATGTGAATGTTTTGCTTTATAACTTTTGTTCAAACACTTATGAAAGATTTGAAGTTTATTAATGAAGAATCTAACACATTTGTCTTGTTTATGTTTTGTTTTTGTTTTGACAGATGGAGGATTTGAAGTTTGAGCCCAAACACAATCTGGTGGCATGTTTAGATGAATCTATCCCTGAAACTGAAGGTTACAGAGATATGATCAGATTCATAAAGAGGACAAAGTATGTATATGCTATGTGTGCCAAGCCGGTCATATATGCAAGGTTGATAAAGAGTTTTTGGAGAACAGCTGAGGTGATCAGAAATGAGAATGGAGTAGCTGTTGTTCGAGGAAACATTACTAGAGAGTTAGTGCTGACTGTCTCTGAAGAAGCAATCAGGACAACTTTGAGAATTGATGAAGATGAAGTAGGAATGAATGATGAGTTGACTATGGCTGAATGCCAAACATGCTTTGTTAATATGGGACATCCTCCTGCATTTCCAAAGTCACAATTTTATAGAGCAAGGTTGGGGAAGAAATGGAAGCTTTTGTGCTATGTTGTTCAGCAATGCATGTCAAGGAGAAGTGCTGGTTTCGACAACTTTCCTTCTGACATTGCATCCCCAATAGTTGCCATTGCAGAAAACAAACCATTTAACATGTCAAGGTGGATCATGAATGGGTTTGTGTTTAATCTGGTAAAGGGCAAAAGATTCAAGTTTCTCATGTACCCGAGATTCTTGCAGTTGATGATAAATGTTGCCTATCCCATTATCAGAGAAGAAGGTGTAGTTGGTGGAATTTTGTATACTGAGGACATGAACGATCTATCTTATAGAAAGATGAGCATCGGGGATGTGCCTAGTGTTGATCTATTTGACTATATGAGAGATATAGCAAATAATGAAGAAGATGTTGAAGGTGTTTATCATCATATTTCTCACGGTGAGATAGTAAATCCACAGGACCTGATTGATGAGGTGCCTGATAATCTATTGGATGATGATGAGTATGCTGCTCGTCATGCAGAAGACAAGGAAGATGAATCTGAGAACGATGACAATGATGATGATGATGATAATGATGGTGAAGAAAGTGATGATAATGGAGATGACGATGATGATGATGATGATGATGATGATGCTGAATCTGGTTCAGAGGAGGCAGAAAATATTGAGACAACCGAACCAATGAATTTGGAGATAGAAAATGTTGTTGTTGAACCAGTTGCTGTTGAGAATATTGATGTTGAAGAAGTTGTTACTAAAGTCCCTAAGGCTATTACAGCTCAGTATGTTAGAAGACAAAGATCGAAACCAGTGATAGAGCCTGTTTTGGTAGAGGAACCGAAGGTTATTAAGAAAATATTAATGAGCCTGAAAAGATAGATATTGTCCAGATAGCTCAGGAAGTAATGGCCGAGGTTGAAACTATTGCACAGATAGTTGATGAATCTGATGTTGGCATTACTGATCCTGTTCCTGTTGATATACCCACCACATCATCCCCTGTTGCTGAAAATATTGAACAATTTTTGGAGTCTTCGCCAAAAATTGTGTCAAGTATTGATGAGAATGAGGATAAGAAGAAGATTGCTGAATTAGAAGAGATGGTGAAAAAGCTTGTAGCTGCGAATGAACTGTTGAAGGCTTCGAATGATAGAAAGAAGAAAAGACTTGAAGAGTTTTGGGCTACTCACAATCAGAATCTGAAAACTTTCAAAGAGCTGGATGCGAATCATGTTAATTTGAAGATTGAACATGACAAGTTGAAAGATGAGTATGAAAAGCTGAAGGAGGAGCATGAAAATCTGAAGTATGATTACAAGGATTTGAAGGCTGAATGTAATACGTTGGATGCTGAAAAAGAAATGTTGGAGAAATGGTTGGAAGAAACTCGTTCGAAGAAATCCGGGTCCACATCTGATAAAGATTTTTCAGACGAAGTAATGGAAGTCACTGATCCTTCTCAAGAAGCAAAGGTATACTATACTCGAGCACGTGGTACAACTAATGTGGGTATAAGGGTTGAAACTCCAATTGTTATTCCCGATGAAGCTGCTGCTGAAACTGTCATTTATGACAAGGCTGAGGGAAAAAGGGAGTTAGACGCTGTGCCAGAAATTACTGAAGATGCATCTGTTTCAAAGAAGGCAAAACTGGATGAGACAGTGCAGATTGAGCCGATTCAATCTGTAGCTGTAGTTGAAACTGAGGCAGTGGAGTTGGCAAAGGTTGTTGATGAAACTATGACGGATGCTGGAATTGAAAAATCAGTTCAGATTGAGCCGATTCAATCTGAAGCTGTTATAGTTGAAGAAGTGACTGAAGCTGCTGAAATAGTTGAGAATGTACCTGAAACGGAAACTGAAGAAGCAAGTCAGTTTGAGCAGGTTCAAACTGACAATGCACCAATGATCGAGGCATTAGATGACTTGGATGATATTGATTTTACTGAGTCTGAACCAGAAGCTGAGCCAGAAACTAATCCTGATCAAGAGATTCCAGATGATCTAGATGAAAGATTTGCTTACCTTGAGAAGATGAAGTACAATGCAGTTTATCTGAATGGACTGACTGTGAGTCAAATAAACGAAGAGTATGAAAAGTGTTTGGTAGCTCAAGATAAAGCCGCAGCTGATGAAAAGGAGTTTATTGTTGAAATGGGTGAGTGGACACCATTGCAAGAGAGTTTAAATATTGAAGATTTACCTCCAACAGAGCTTTATCACCAAAATCCTGAAGAGATGTCTAGCAGAAACATGTGTGATTGGCTGAGCTCAAGGAATTATCCGTATAGGACTCTGAAGAGATTGAAACAAGAGTCTCTGAGGAAAATTGTTGTTAGTTTCATGAAGACGGAGAAAATGTACAATCGTATGTTTTATCTGGACTACAACAACCCTCAATACTACGAGCTGACCAAAAGATACAAAGTTCTCGGACCAAAGGAGATTCCGGTGATGGCTTTACCAGAAGATGCTCACAAGAAGAGGAAGGAATTGATAGATATGTTTCCCAGTGAAGTTAAGTCATACAACATACCTATGGACGTACGTGAATCATGGCACAAATCAGCCACAGCAGGTGATGTTGTAAGATCACTGCTGAGCAAGGGTCAGTCGATTGCTGAACTTCTTGATTCAATGATCGTACCGGAAAAGTCCAAAAAGGTAAAGATCATAGCGTGGAAATATGACGAAGTTTTTGATGCGTTCATGATAAAAAGAGTTAATGGTTTATGTGATGTATACCATTACTACTCTAGCATCTTCAAGTTAGAAGTTCAAGACTTGAAAGAACTACACAAGCTTAGACTGATAAATCACACGCATGCTGAGCGTGGTGATAAATGTGCAATGTTACTGGATGCCGGGATAGCCAGATCACCGAAATATCTAGACTTCAGAGGTCAACAAGAAGACAGTGCTTATGTGCAGGCAAAGAAACAGAGAAAGAAAAAGAAGTTGGTGGTTAGTGAGGACATGTATTTAGAGGAATTTTCTGATGAATATTTTGACAAGGTAACCAATCCGGGGCTGAAAGTGATTGATGGTTCTCAAGCGACGAAGCCAATTCTTAAAGTTTTCTACAATCAGGAAACTTTTGAGTTGAAGATTGTACGAAATATGGATGACTGGGATAAAGATATGATCACTTTATTTAGTACTTTTGAGCTGAAATTACTTCATCCATCATATATTGATTTTCTGAGAAGTTACAGAATGGAAAGATGTAAAGACAAACTTGCAGAAGCTGATAGAAATTTGTTTGTGGTGATGATTGAGGTAATAGCAGCTGCATCAGAGAAGATACGAGTAAGGAAGGCATTACTCAACTCTAATCTTGTGAGAGTTGACATTCCGGAGATAGAATTTATGAGGATTACTGCGAAGGGTACTTTGGAGGTGCAAGTCAAAGGGAAGGAAATGCCTTATGAGTTTTACGCTAACATTGACTTTGCAGTTTTAAATCTGGATTCTCTGAGACGCATGAATGCCTGCCCAATCCTTACAAACGAGTCCAAACCGAGACAAGCAAAGATAGCAGAAAAGTTCAAGTCATGCATAGAAGAAGCACTGAAGGAACAAGAAGAATTCAAAGGAAGAGAACTGCTGGATGTCAAAGAAGAACCAGAAGATTGGTGAGAGAGATTGAAGCTGAACAAAGATGAAAACTGTTGAAGATTTTGCTGAAGATTCAAAGATAAATCTTAGGGGGAGTACTGTTAGGGCTATTTCCTAGTTAAGATTTACTTTGTATTTGTTTATATGTTTTATGTATAGTTTAGGGTCTATTTTGTTATATTCCTTAAACTTGTAATTGTTGCTTAAAAGCATGTAGTGAAAGAGTGTGAGGAGAGATCACAATTCACGTAAGAGAGAGAACTTAGTGTGTGTGATTTATTCTCTCCTGCACTTGTATTACAAATCTGCTTTGATCATCAATATACAAAAGAGAATTATTAGTATGAATTGTGTTTATGATTGAACTGTGTTTGTGTATGAATTATTCTGATCATTGAGCGATATTAACGATCCAATTGAACCTATCAGTTGTGTTGATATTGGTTGATGATTTGAAGTGTTGTGTCGCTATTGGCTTTAGGTGTTGTATTGGCCCATGGTTGTTTTTTGTATTTGATTTTTTTTGTTGATGTATATTTTTATTTGTGGACTGTTGGTAGGATTTTTTTTGTTGATGTTTATAAGAAGTAAACCCGCTTAACAACTGTGGTATGACAAAACAAAGTGAATGTATATTCCTAGTAGGGGTGTACACGGACCGGTTTTTACGGTTTTTGGATAAAACCGTAACCAAACCGTTACTTGCGGTTTTTTACCATTAAAAACCAAAACCAAACCGTTTAAAGTAAAAAACCAAACCTAAACCGAACCATACGAACGGTTTGGTCCGGTTTGAATTTGCGGTTTGAGCTTTATAGTCCAAGTTTAAAAGCTTTAAAAAACATCTCAAAATCTTGTCAAAATCTTATAAACTTTCAAAAGTACCGGTATTAAAAATTGATTATATATCTGAATATTGCAATACTAGATTAGTACCCGTGTATTACACGGATTTTAGTTTTATAGGTTTTAACTCAATTTAGATATAAAATTTATTTTTAACATATCTCTTATTAAATCGATTTGGATATTTACAAATATATTCATATAAAAAATCATATGTTACAATAAAGGATATGATTATAATAGTTGGTAAATTTTTATTTGAACATATCGGGTTAGGAGATAATTCATGATAATTATTAATTTTTTTATTTTAACATATCGAGTTAGGAGATAATTAATGATAATTGGTAAAACTTTAATTTGAACATATCGGGTTATGATAGATCATAATAATTGATAAGTTTTTTATTTGAACATATCAGGTTAGGAGATAATTCATGATAATTATTAATTTTTTATTTGAACATATCGAGTTAGGAGATAGTTAATGATAATTGGTAAAAATTTAATTTGAACATATCGGGTTAGGATAGATCATAATAATTGATAAGTTTTTTATTTAACCATATCAGGTTACTAGGATAGTACCCCGTGTGAAACACGGGTTCGGGTAAAAAACACTAATAAATTATATTTTTGATAAAAAAACCCGTGTAATATATATGTAATATAAAATTTGAATTTCACGAGATTATAACTACAACGTAATCCACTAGTTAATATGAATAAATAAATATTTTTAAAATTTAAATTTGAACACTTATGATTAGTTATAAAGTAAGTAGATAAATACAAAAGAAGATAAATTTGATTATTAAGAAAATATATGTGATTAGTATTTGACTCGAATATGGCCCATGAGTCTTACAGTCTTTATTGAAGGAGCGTTATGTTCGGGTGAACAATATCCAATAGGTGATTTTAAGGATATTCATGAGGGCACGAACGATTCTAATTATTTTTGAGACAAAACCGTGGTAAAACCAAATAACAATATTATATTCTTAAATTAAAGAGAATTAAATTTTTGATTTTATGGTGTAGTATAACCATGGTAAAACCGGAACACAATATTTGTTTAAAAAAATATTCATTTAGTATGTCAATATTATACTCAAATTAAATACATAAATGTTTGGTTTTATGATATAGTTTTTTTTAAAATATAATTTCGTATTAAAAAGTTATATATGCTTATATATATTGACGTATTTAATTGTTGCCAATTACCAACTTTATCTTAAAATTTCATTTTTATACCTTATCAAATATAAACCGACTAATGCATACCCTAGTATGAGAGGGTTGCAAATGTAACTACTTTCAAAATTTTTTAAAATTCTACTAATATTAAGGATCAAAATGTAATTAGTGTTATTAAAATATATTATTACAGATATATACATAAATATTTTGAATATAAAACTATTATATGAGAAAAACTCTCAAAAAATGACACATAAGCATAGTAGCCCTCAAACCATGCCACCTAAGCAAAATTGATTTTGCTTTATTATATTAGAGACTAGGTTAGAGACCCGTGTTTAACACGGGATTGAATTAGAATAATGTTTAAATAGTTAAACTAAAAAAACTTCTCTTTAAGAATAGTCTATGAAAATTAACCAATGTCCTTGAATACCAAAAACATCTAAACACCACTTTTCTTTAGGCCTTTGTAAGTGGCAACAATACTCTTCAAGGTTAAGTTAGTATTATTTGAATTTTTTAGTATACCTGCAGAACATACAAAACTGTTATTTGAATATTTTGATATTGTAGCACTCTAAATAAAAGCATGTCTAGTTCCCGGAAACACATGGCATTACAAATACTCAATAATGTGAGAAACATTATTTCAACTTAAATATAATCACTACATTAACGATTAATTTATAAAAGTAAATAGGACTACTATGATGTAGATAACGAAACATTTAGTTTCAAAGTTCAAAAAGTATATAAACACGCATGTATCCAAAACAGCAGGAGTTTCATCTTTGTTGAAGTCTTAAAGACTGGTTGATTCACATACATTGTTGATCACGTGTCACCAATTTAATTAAACTTCAAAAATGAAGAAAATCACGATACTTATAACCAAATCGATCCAAAACAGCATTACGGTCACGCGAATTGCAAATGATAGCAAATCTACGCCCTGATAGTAACCACAAAATCAAGTTTTTAACATAACCATTACAAAAATAAAATTAAATCGAATATAATCCAGGTTTGGGTAAAATTATAATCCCCGCATATAACCTTGATCGGAATCATAGTCCAGGTTTGGGTATAATTAGATCAAACAACGGTTTTCCATTAAACTTTAGAATTCGAAGTTTTCAATTTAAAACCAATATTACTTTTGAAATCAAACGGAAGTTTCAAATCAAGTTCAAACAAAGAACATGATGAACAAATAGAAACCTTAGCTGAAACAAAAAGAGGACCTTTGATTCCAATAGAAAGGCGACCCGACTAAGAGACGGAAACGATTGCATCTAGATAAAGTTGAGTGTCAAGTTGGATTAGGGTCTCTCAAAGGATTTGTAGAAGTTTAAATATCTTTCAACAAAACCTTGTTTCAAAAAAAAACAAATAAACGAGAAATTTAAGGAGAGCAAGACAACTAAGCTTTAGAAGAATGATATAATGACAAGTGTACAATTATGGGGTAGCTATGCTAAAATATCAACACATGGCAAGACATGAGTTTGCTTTATTATATTTTATAGATTAGATAATTCATGATAATTGGTACATATCGGGTTAAGATATAGATCATGATAATTGGTAAATTTTGTATTTGAACATATCGGGTTAGTAGATAATTGATGATAATTTGTGAATTTTTAATTTAAACATATCGGGTTATTTCGAATATGGAGCATACCATGACCCGTCTAAAAATTCTCCATCAAATTAATTTAGAACATGACACCTAAACAAAATCCTATGTGGAGTAGTTAAAATTATGACATGTGGATGAGTTACTTAATTATTAGAATAGGTAGATTACCTGTGTTGTAACAATATAATGATGGTATATATAATATATATAATGATAGATATAATGATATTATATATATGTATGATCGATATAGTAGTTATGACCTATTTTAGCACCAATAAATTAATACATATTTTAATACTTTACTTACAAGAACTCATATATAAGATATAATATATATATACACACACACGTGCGCGTACGGTCCGAATTTTTACATACGGTTTTTGGTATAAACCGTAACCCAAACCGTTCATAACGGTCCGGTCCGGTTTTTTACGAACGGTTTTTTGTATAAATATAAACCGACCGCAAAACCAAACCGATGACCGGTTTAGACGGTTTCGCGGTTTGAAACCGAACCGTGTACACCCCTAATTCCTAGTTTATATATAATAAAGAACGTATCAAATTAATTAATTATACTTTTTGAACGTACGTACATGCAATAAAGAAGGTAACATGTATATATATATATTAGATTAGTACCCGTGTAGTACACGGGATTTCGGTTTTATATGTTTTATCTAAATTTAGGTATTAAATTTGTTTTTAACATATCCCCTATTAAATTGGTTTGGATATTGACAAATATTTTCCAATCCAAAAATCATAATGCTAAAATAAATAAAATTATCTATAATAATTGGTAAAAAATTTTATTTGAATATATCGGGTTAGAAGATAATTCATAATAAGTGTTAAATTTTTAATTTGAACATATTGGGTTAGGAGATAATTTTAATAATTGGTAAATTTTTAACTTAAATATATCGGGTTAGGAGATAGATTATTATAATCGGTAAATTTTTATTTGAACATATCATATTAGGAGATAATTGATGATAATTTGTTAATTTTTGATTTGTACATATCGGGTTATTTTGAATATGGAGCATACCATGACCCACCTTTAAATCATCCATCAAATTAAATTAGAGGATGACACTTAAGCAAAATCCTATGTGGAGTAGTTAGAATGTTAACATGTGCATGAGTTACTCAATTATTAGAATAGGTAGATATGTATACGAATTGGGCGGCAATAATATATACCAAAACCACACATTTAATTATTTATTTAGTTGAGCTGCTATCTATATGTCTCTCTCTCCTTTTATAAATGAATTATACCAATAATAAGTCTGATAATATTGTACTTGATCAATCTTGTTCAGTCATCAGCTGGATCTCTCTCTCTCTCTCTCCTATATAAATCCTTAAGTTGGGACACAACAAGAAGAAGAAGATTTAATAAGAGAGTTATTATATATATATATATATATATATATGATATGAGGGTACAATCAAAGAAGTTCAGAGGTGTGAGGCAAAGGCAATGGGGTTCTTGGGTATCTGAGATCAGACACCCACTCTTGTAAGTTTAATTACATATATTTCAGCAACTCGATCTATCTATCTATATATATTAATGTCGTGGAGTTACGTACATGCAGAAAGAGAAGGATCTGGCTTGGAACATTTGAGACCGCGGAAGCAGCAGCCAGAGCATATGATGAAGCCGCCATCTTGATGAACGGCCAAAGCGCAAAAACTAACTTTCCGGAGACCAATAATAATAATGCTAATGCTAATGCTGTTGAGCTGGCGGCGAAGCTACGTAAATGCTGCAAAGATCCGTCCCCTTCACTTACATGTTTACGTCTTGACAGCCATAACTCTCACTTTGGAGTCTGGCAGAAACGTCCCGGAAAAGGATCCGCCTCTGGTTGGGTCATGAAGCTGGACCTTAATACTACTTGTAAACATGTTGATCATCATCAAACAACATCTTCTTCTGCTTTATCTACCCCTCCTGCTGCTAATTTATTATTAGCTGATGATCAAGAAAACAAGGCTGTGATGCAAATGATTGAAGAATTGCTTAACTGGAACACAACTCCACCTTCAATTCAACCCAACCCAACCCCCACGGTTAGGTAACCAACAACCGACACACGTACGTACACTTTATTATCTCCATCTCATATTTAAACATCAGCCACCCATTTTCATGTTCTACCTTTTCTCATATATATATACATACATATTAATTAATCAAATCAAATCAAATCAAATATTGTATCTTGTATATATAATATATGTATATGTACGAGGTGTTTTTATTTGTAAAGCATTATGCATATATTGTTATTGTTTCACAAAATAAGCCTATATCCTTTTATCACAAACTATAAAAGGCTGCTTTTATTATTACCTACTTATTATGTTTAATATTACACACAATTGGAAATATCTTTTATTTTTTTGAACATCATTCAAAACTACTCTTAATACCCGAGTGAGCCTTTCTAAGTAGGGATGTCAACCGTCCATTTTGATTTTGACGATTCAGCTCTAACTTACCCTATCCGAAGGTATAAAATACAGCTCGCCCGAAGGCGCTGTAAAATAGTTGCTCGAATGCGCTGTAAGAACATTTTTATGTTTTCTCCCCGAAAATGGTTTAAAAGCGGGCAAAAAACTCACCTTAGAAATGCACGCAAGTATACGCATGTAAATACTGAAAGCCCACATAAACACAATGTATCGACATTCACCAATACAATCCCTATTTAATGACACAAGGATTAATCTAAAGTATTAGCACGACTTTATTATACACGTGCGGTTGAGCTTTTTGTATTTGCTAAAGTTAGAGAATTGATTACTATTTCAAATTTGATTGGGTCCGTGTTTCTTGTTCAAGTATTATATGGGTAATTATATGTTGTTCGTACACTTTAAGTATATGTAAGTTCTATATATTAACCTTTAAACCGGAGTAAGTTCTATCAGATTATGTATCTAGTTAAATGTTCAAATGGTTATACGGTAAACATGAGGGACTGAAGGTGACAAAGATGAAACTTCCATATACACTAATATCATAAAAGGCAAGCATTAGCTACTTTTGGTGTTTTTCTTGTTTTTCCTGGTGTTTTTCTTGTTTCTCACGTTGTGGACGTCCCCTCCGCTTGCAAGTCGAGCCAGGTGATAACTCGATACGCAAGTGAGAATGGAAACAGATGAAGATAGATTGTGTCATCATATGCACCTTGTAGTTTAAAAGTGCTCAAAATGCACGATGCGTGCTAGGTGAGCACGTGCATCCTCATCATCCCGCTCGTGGAATTGACTGTTAGCGAGGGCGTTCATGATGTATGACGGAATCTACCACGAATTTGGATTCGTAGCTCAGGTGCTGCGATGGACGAATAGTTTCTGGTGAAACTGTCGAACGCCTGTTGATGGACAGTTCAGTTATCTGCCATCGTGGACGAAGGACTACTAGGTGCTGAATTGTGTGGTGAGGGATGCAGAGTGAAATCAAAATTTACTTTACTTACCTTAACCTCCGCAGACGAAACAACTACAACTTATGGCTCCGACTCAACAAGTCCAACTTTCATCTTGATTGGTATTTGTGAGCGCAGATGCAACATATAAGTGCAAGAACCCAAAGTGACAAATAGAATAGAAAGAACCGAAATAAAAATGACAAAACAAAATCAAAAAGTAACAAAACTCCTACAACTCAATAAAAAAACAAAAAGAAAGCACGTGTATAGTAGTTAATAACTTAAGAAGTTAATTCAACGCAATTACCAAGAGTCCCCGGAAACAACGCCAAAAACTTGATGCGTGTAAATATATATAAATTAACAACTAAAAAACACCTAAGTTTTAAATTTAAAAAACCTAGACTCGATTACTATTTCTCACACAACCGGCAGTGGACCGATCGGATGCAATATAATGTACGTAAATCCGGGTGTCGATCCACAAACTCTATATATTACGTTTTAAAATAACTTAAAAGACTCTACTTACTAGACACGACAATTAAAATAAAGATTATTTGAAAGGGGGGAGTTTATTTAAAAGAACTAAATTGCATAAATTAAATGACACGAAAGACGAGATGTAAAAAGGAGATTTAAAGCAAACCACCTAGGCTAGAATCCACGTTAACTTCAGCCATCACTCTGTTATGGAACTAGGATCTTAAATTATTCACTTAAAGATACCACTAAATAGGACCCTCGATCATTTTCGAGAAGGCACTTGCGGGTTTCTATCAAGTTAATACGCGTACCAATTATGATGTTAGGTTTTCTCACAGTTATCTAATTAATTATGTTTAAGTAACCTTAATAGAAAACCTCCCTCGTAGTATAGCATTCTAGGTCATTTCAATCCAACCATATGATTCAACAAGCAAATCTGATACTTACACTAAGACGGACTTCGCATGAAGAACTAAACTTAGCACATTAAACAAAAACGACTTGTTGATAACTTATCACCTCAGAGATATCTAAGTTAGCTACACATTTTCATCAGATTAACTAATATTAAGTTGTCAGATTTAATTAAGTACTGTCGTAGTGTTTTAACCCAAACCAACTAACAAAAAGATGAAATCTACAAACTCCTACCTTCGGGTAACGAGTCCGGCTAGCATATCAGCTCAAATTCACAAATAAATCTTATCTTATGGATATCTATTACTAGATCTATCCAAATAATGTCTCGGACCGAACCCCCACCATAGCTAAGATTGCTCTGGGTTGGATAATCTATCAAATCCTGGCCCAGTGAATACTCAACCAGGCCTTTTTTTGTTCCAAAAAAAATCGTTTCTATTTTATTTATAGGCAACATACTCTAAATAGTCATTTTTAATATATCTATTTTAACACTAAATATATGATATTTGTCACAAAGTTATCAATCCATGCAACATCAACCATAATCAAGACAAGATATCATCAAAGATCATAAAACCAATACACATATTGCATACATAATCATGAACAAACCAATTTTCTCATTTAGAACATCTATCCAACATATTAAAACCAACCAAAAGTCATCAAATTATCATATATAATCCATTCGCTTTCTTTTTAGGGTTTATGAATTGAAGATGGGGTTGATGGTAGTGTAGCTGAGAATTTATGATTTTGCTTTTGTTTAATTTTTTAATTTTGCATATTGCCTTAGGAATTTTACTACTAACAGCCCTCAAAGGACTTGGTACTTGGATCTTGATTAATGAGCCGGTGAATTCTATTTCTACGTAGTGAGGGTATGCCAACTGATCCACCGAATTATACTATATATATTGAAACAAAAACATTATGAATAATGTTTTTGTAAGAGTCACATGTAGGTGATTTAATGCTATGTTATGCATAAAATCTTGAATGTAGACATACATGCATGTATGCTTATGTTAGACAGACATGTACGTTTGATGTATTGTGTGAGGTGTTGCGTTGCTATTAGTTGGTGGTTTGATGTGTTGTGTTCCTATTGGTTAATGTCTTAAAATATTGTTTTATGTGTGACTTGAGGTGTTGTATTGTTATTGGTTGATTGTTGGAGGTGTTGTATTGCTATTGTTTGATGGTTTGAGGCGTTGTGTTGTTATTGATTGATGTCATGATATAGTGTTTTGTGTTGCGTTGCTATTAATTGATGGTTTGAGGTGTTGTGTAAATATTGGTTAATGTCATGTGTGCGATTTTGTTGTTGGTTGTTTTTTGTTACTTTATATGTTTTTTAACTCAATTTTATTTGTTGTGTTACATTTTTATTTGTGAGTTATTGGTATTTGGTAGGGCTTGTAAAAAGTAAAAACCGCCTAAAACCGTTTTATAATTAATCCAAAGAATGTACGTGTTAGTGAGGTCCAACCATATATCAGTAAAAAAAAATACCCATGTTGCCAGTTTGCATTGGTTTATATATTTTTTTAGTGATCTATTGCAATGATATTCATATGACTATCATCATACAAGACCTAATTTGATACGCCAGCCAAAATGTTTGTAAACATAAAAATCGAGTCCAAAATAATGTAAAGTAATAAAAATCTACTATATATATAAGAAGAAGAGAAGAAAAATAGCAAGACATTTATTATTAGAGTTCTAGTCTAGTCTATTGTGGGTCCAAAATGTTTGTGAAGAAAAGAGCAGCAGAACAACAATGTCTACATCTCCTTGAAACATGCAACACGCTCATTAACCTTAACCTAATTCATGCACAAATTCTCAAATTGGGTCTGCAAAACAACCCACTAGTCCTCACCAAATTCACACAAACCTCATCCCAACTCAATGCCATCATCGACTATGCTCCATCCTTGTTATTCGCCCCCGATGCTAAAACCCATCTATATGACACTTTCCTTTACAACACTCTAATCAGAGCTTATGCGCAATCCACTGCTACTGCTGCTGCTGTTGATGTTTACAAAACCATGCTCAGGAATGATGTCATGCCTAACAAATTCACATACCCATTTGTCCTTAAGGCCTGCGCTGGTGTTGGGAGGTTGCACTTAGGGGAGTCAGTTCATGCTAGTGTTGTCAAGTTTGGGTTTGATGTGGATACACATATACATGTGTTGAATACCATGGTCCATATGTATTGCTGCTGTCGCAGTATTAAGAGTGCCCGTAAGGTGTTCGATGAAATGCCTAAGTGTGATTCTGTTTCCTGGAGTGCAATGATTGGTGGGTATACGAGAATGGGAATTTCTACCAGTGCTGTTGACCTGTTTAGGGAGATGCAGATTGCTGGGGTTCCACCTGATGAAGTCACTATGGTTTCTGTTCTCTCTGCTTGTAGTGATCTAGGCGCTTTAGAGCTCGGGAGATGGATTGAGACTTATATCCAGAGACAAAATATTACAAAAAGCATGGAGCTTTGTAATGCTCTCATTGATATGTTTGCAAAATGTGGGGATGTTGATAAAGCTTTAAGACTCTTTGAAACCTTAAATGGGAGGAAAACCATTGTTTCTTGGACATCTGTAATTGTTGGTATGGCAATGCATGGGCGCGGTTTGGAAGCCGCTTCATTGTTTGAGAAGATGAAAGATTCAGGAATTGCACCAGATGATGTTACTTTTATTGGCTTGCTCTCGGCTTGCAGTCATGCAGGCTTAGTCAATGAAGGTCTCAAATATTTTGACTCAATGACCATGCACTTCCATATAACACCAAAAATTGAGCATTACGGCTGCATGGTTGATTTGTTCAGCAGGGCTGGATTAGTCAAAGAAGCACTAGAATTTGTTAACAAAATGCCCATCGACCCAAACCCGGTCATTTGGAGGACCTTAACCGCTGCTTGTAGACTCCATGGAGAACTCAATCTTGGTGAAACAATCACAAAACAGTTGATTGAAACTGATCCGTCGCACGAATCTAATTATGTGTTACTTTCCAATATCTACGGGAAGATGTGTAATTGGG
This sequence comes from Tagetes erecta, assembly GCA_030867185.1. Lineage (NCBI taxonomy): Eukaryota > Viridiplantae > Streptophyta > Magnoliopsida > Asterales > Asteraceae > Tagetes > Tagetes erecta. The sequence continues at coordinate 183,307 of CM061489.1, read as the reverse complement.
AAAAGAAGAACATGGTTAGAAACATGATGGACAAAAAGGGGATGAGAAAGATCCCAGGGAGTAGCATGATTGAAGTAGACAACAAAATATACGAGTTTGTTGCAGGTGATAGAACACATGATTTATACAAAGAGATTCATGAGATGATTGATGAAATGAGTAAAAAGATTAAGATGGCTGGATATATTCCTAGTACGTCAGAAGTGTTGCTTGATATTGGTGAAGAAGATAAAGAAGATGCTTTGAATAAACATAGTGAAAAGCTAGCCATTGCTTTTGGCCTTTTAAAGACGCCACCAGGGACTCGTATACGAATTGTGAAAAACTTACGTGTTTGTGGTGACTGTCATTCTGCAACAAAATTTGTGTCCAAGATCTATGATCGTGAGATTATAGTACGGGATAGAAACCGTTTTCATCATTTCAGGGATGGGGTATGTTCATGTAAAGACTTTTGGTGATGAATTTCAATTTGAATAACCCGGCCTGACTAAGTTTACTGCTTAATTTTCAACTCTCACTGCTCTAGATCTACTTGTTAGCGACCAAGTAATGAGGAGCTAGGAGTAAACTTGGTCAAGGTTGACTGAGTGAGTACTTCAGTCAACATTTTTGACCGTCCGATAAACTGACTTGATTTCAATATCAGAAACTCAAATAGTTGTACTTGACTTGTTCATTTCCAAAACGTACTGTTGTAATCCGTTAAAACTACTTGTAATGCGATGGGTACAGTTTCTAAAGAAATGAATCATAAAACATACATACAGATAAAAACCCAAACCCTTGAAATTAAGGGGTGTTTGTGTTTCAGCTTTATTTTGGAACAAGTAACTATTAATTATTAGACTCATGTATCTCCTAGAATGAAATTGATGAACCAAAATCCTTTCAAAATATATAATCCCTCTCTATATAACCCGACTCTATTAATTATTAGACTCATGTATAGAATAGAATCAAATTTACGAACCAAAATCCATCTCTCCATACAACTAGTTTCATCCCTTTCACTCCGTCTAAACGTTATATTACCCCACATTTTCCCTTTTAACTTCACTTCAAATTTTTTTCTAAACAACAGGATTTTTATTAGAAAGGAAAAAAAAAGACTAGCAAGAAGCTAGAGAACAAGAACAATTCTAAGTCATTAACAACATTAAAAGAAGACCACTCTAACCAAACCATATTAGCTCTAAATTTGACCCATTTAAAAGTTAAAACTCAATATCTTGATATCTTTCATGATTGTGTTCGGAGCCGCTATGGAACCTCTAAAGATGCAATCGTTTCTAGTCTTCCAAATGACCCAAAGTGTAGTCAATCACATTTTTGTGGGTTGAGCCATCCTTTAAACCATATTTAGATGAATCCATAATCACGTGCAACGACTATGATGGGGCAATAGGAAGACGAGTCCAGGCTCCCACATGGGTCCAAACCAAACGAGCCCTTGAGCATAAGGCAAAATTATAATTGGTTGTTTCATCAAATTGCTTACAAAGTGGGTAGCGTGAGTCGGTGGTATGTTTTCTTTGGACAGCGAAACGAATAAAGCCCGGCTACCCGGTGTAACCCAATGGCAAAAGGCAACCCCAAACGCTCTGCGAACACAGACAGCGCTGGGTAGCCGAAACCCACCTATTAACCCGACTCCAATTCGGGGGAAACCCACTAACCCGTCCGCCCGTAGGCACGACGACATGCTAGTGGTAAAACCCGTTTGGCTCAGAGATCGAACTTGTGTTGCCACAAGTCTCCCTTCATTGCCCTTATTTGCCCCTTCTAAAGTGGCGGTAGTGGGACTAGAACTTGGGTCTCTTTTGGTATGTATTCCTCTATTGATGAGAGCATGACGAGTCAGTAGCCTTTTGAGAAGAACTCTCCAATGAAGGAAATTAACTTTAATGGGAGCCATTTGTTATCTTCATAGTGAACTTCATAATGAGCAAATATCTTCATCTCAACGAACTGTCTCAAAGAACTCGAAGTGAACAAGAATCACTGTTATGCTCCCATCTCCAATCATTAGAACCCAATGTGATAACCATTGTGTTCAGCAACATTTTGCATATATTCCACTGGTTTGGAACCATTGTCAGAGCTTAAAGGTCTCTTGCAAGGAAAGCTCCACACTACACTCCCATTTTTCCAATTGTAGCATTGTTGTATGGTAAGATTAGAAGAGCAAGCAAGCTTGTCAATAGTTGGAAATTGGTCACCAGTTGAAGCATTTCCTATCCAAATGTCGTTCCAAAATATTAATTTATCGCATTTTCCCAAAATCCCATGATACTATCACAAAGATTAATGAAAAAAGTTAGTAAATCGTTGATAATAGAAATAGTATTTTTTTCATGTACTTGATATAGAGGGGTCACGGGGAGAGGAAAGAACATTCTATTGTTTTGATGCAATGCCTTTCTAGATTTGAACCAGAGAATCCGTTTCACCTTTTGCTCTCCACCACCACTTCCCAAGGAGAGCAAGATTCATGGCTCTTAGGGATCCAATGCCTAGACCTCCATAGCTTTTGGAGGCATAATTCTATCTCAATTAAGCTAGTGTATCTTTGCCGATGGATTTGTACCCGACCATAAAAACTTTTTTTTTATTCTCACTAAAGAATTAATAATATGAATTGATGCTTTGAAGAGAGACAAATAATAAATCCTAAGACTACAAATAACAAATTTAAGAACAGAGATGGGCTCACCAAAGGAAAGGGAGTTTGCTTTCCAAAATGACAATATTTCCTACAAAATATCTATGAAATCCTTTTAAGAGGACAATCTTTACTAAATGTGAAAATAGTTTCATCCCAGTTCACCTTATTTTACTCCACATCACTAATCTATTTAGTTAAACTTTTAGATAAATACAATACATAATAATTATAATATTTCATTAATAACCTACAAATATTACAAATAAAGAAAAACGTACAAATATTAAAAAAAACGTGCAAATGTTTATAAAAAAATACTAATAGTGTTTGCAATTTTCCCAAAGATGGTCGACTAAGTCCGACCGAAGCTATTCAAAAACTTCTTTATTTTTTATGGTCGGTGCATTCGAAAACGACGCCTAAAAATGTCAACTGGAGAATTCGGGTAAACATCTTTGATGTAGTTGTGAACAAGCATCTCATGCGCACAATGACGATCACGGTTTAATGCGGCTCTTCGGGTAGTGGAGAGATGGCGGAGTTTGTAATAACATTAATTGGGTGGCGGAAACAACTAGACACCCTACCCGATGGCGGAATCATCAGGCATTGTCATGGATATGAGTTCGAGTTTGGGGTAGATGTCACAACAACCGTGCTGATTTTTTTGGCGTAATTATCAGGCGGCATTAGAGTCGGAGGATGATGAAGATGAAATATATAACATTGTTGATTTTTTTGTAGTTGAAAGTGAGTGTGTAGACTATTTAGATTTATAAAAATAGAGTATGATTTGATTATGTAGTGTTTATATGTGTGTGTGTATATATATGTGTAGTATTTAAAAATGATAATTTGAAAGGCTCCAACGGTTAGTGAACAACTTCTCACCCCTCTTTCACGCGTGAACTCGTGCACGGAGGCCTTTTCACCCATTTCACCTCGTCCCCCTAGGTCGTAGTGTGCCTGGGCGTGAAAGTTCTTTGTGGCAGGGGGCATTATGAGGCGTTGGACCACATCACAAGACTTTAGTATCTGGATTAGAACCAAAAACTTTAAAAATAACAAAGTTTCTCAACAAAAAAATACTGACAACAAAACTTTTTTTCCTTAATTTATTTCTGAGACTTATTTTAGTTGTTAACTTTCCTACATACCGCTCACTAACTAACTTGTTTAATTTATTAAAGGGGAATGTCATAAAAACATAACCATTGAAAACGTAAAAAATATAGGCGAAAACAACATGTTAAAACATATAGTTTGAATAAAATATGAAAGTGAGTGACCTAATTTGAACAATTTTTAAACTTGAGTGACTTCATTAGAACAAAATTGAAACTTGGTTATGTTTCTACAAAGTTACCTCTATTAAAGGGGAACAAATAAACCTTTGTAACTTCTAATAGATGTTAGTTAATTCTCTCGTATACATTACTCATTTAATACCCGTGCTACGTTTGAGAAGTAGTGATTTTAAAGATATTATAAAAAAATATTTTTTAGTTTAGCAAATAAATGCTCGGTTTATGGTGTATTTTTTATTAAAAATACTCGTATGAAAAAGTTACGTGTGTTTGAAAAATACTAAGGTCATTTATTGTATATTATTACCAACTTTATCCTTAAGTTTTATTTTTATATCATATGAAACACAAACCGACCCATGTATATCCCTAGTAGAATAGGGTTAAAAATGTAATCACTCTTAAATTTTTTAAAATTCAAGTAAATTTTAGGGGACAAAATATAAATCCAACTTCTGAAATATGTGTTGGTGGTCCCAACTTTTATCATTTTTGCCATTATGGGACCGCCGTTAAAAAAAGTTAACGGCGTTAACTTTTTTTCCGTTAACTTTTTTCTTTGAATTACAGACCAACATTTTAGGGTATTTGATCGGAATGAAAATACGAGTCGATTGGATCATCGTTTTATAAACATATTTTAAATAAAAAACCATTATTGTGAGAGAATATCTCAAAGGATGTCATATAAATGATTGTTAATTTTTGCAATGCAACTCCAAGTACCATTTAACGATTTATTAACAGGGAGAATTGGCCATGTTCTCGGGATGAAATGTAGCGCCTCAATGAGATCCCTCCAAACGGCCGTATCCTCTGTCCGAAACCTCCACCACAACCACTTCGATAGAAATGCCATGTTCAAATCTCACAAAGGACTAAGGCCCAGACCACCATCTTCCTTAGGTCTAAGCATCTTGTCCCAAGCCACCCATTGACGAAGGGTTCTAGAGACCAAAGGGGGTCAAGATCCTTTCATTTTTTTTGTCATAAGTATTAATTTTCGGTTGATAGTTAATTGTTATATAAGATTTGGCCCTCGAAAATATTATATATACTAAGTTTGGCCCCTTTGATTTTAAAATTTTCCAACTAAATTTAATGGGCTTTATTTGTTTATTTATTCCATAAAATAAACAACAAGACTAAACTCATAATATATAAGTCCACAATTTGAGTTTATTTTTTAATTTAACCGGTTAACACTTCTCATAATCCCACTCAAAAATTCAATCTGCTATTGTACTTCTGCTCACTCCGATTTTGTTGCCTTCCATAAGACAACCGCACATTCGCTCTGTCCACCACCACCAAATTTTATCCACTATTGCCTCCACCACCAGGTAAGTTTTTAGTCAATTATGGTTTTATTTCTTTCAATTGTAGATATTCAGTTTTCTGGTTGAATTTAATTTTTTTCTTTTAGGTACTTCGTACTTGCATTCCTTTTGCCTTATTATAAATATTTAAAATTTTTGTTGTTAAGCTACCTAGTTTTATTTGTGTGTAAAAACGGTCTTTAGAATGAATAAATAAAAATTATATTTGACCCGACCCGGACCGAATCGTCGACCTGAATATATAACCCGAAACATAGTGTTAGGAGAAAAATTTATGGGTCTCATGAGTCTGTAACTATCGCCCCCTTTATATAAAATTGCTGGCTTCGCCACTGAAGTCACCCTACAAACCTCAAATTTATCATTGCTACCTCCAAAAAAACTTTCGTTTTTTAGCTTCTAGCATATCTATAAGAGCATTTACATTATAGTAATCAAATGTTTTTAGTGTAATTATAGAGATGGAGATGATGCCTGTACTGTGAATGCTCTAACTTTTATTGGGGTTTTGTATAGTGAGAATAATAAAAAGGTAAAGATTTAAGCACCGAGTTAAAAAGAGTTAATATCCCCCGGTAATAATGATCTTGCTTTCCAATGGACCAACCGCTTATTTTGGTCTCTTAGTGAGGGTAATATGAATAGAAGTGTTGAGATAAGTAAATTTGATTTTACGTTATTATATTTGAGATTGATTGACGTGATGAAATCAAACACTATTTAAATAAGTTTGTTTTTAAACATTTAGCTTAATAAATTAGTTATACAAAGGTAGCTAGCTGTCTGTTTATGTATAGTGGGAAGCCACTGCGCGCACTGCACTTTGGGGTAGCCGACCTATGCATACATGCATGCGCCAAAAAACAAAAATCTCACTATTCATTCCTTCAAGTGCCCTAAAAAATTATTAAAAAAGGTTCTTAATTAGAAGTTCTATGAGTCAGCCAAGTTGATATATATATATATATATATGAGAAGATTCAAATGAGAAGACTCATATATATATATAGGAGGGATTTTCTAAAAAGGCTAAGAAGTAATTTGGGACGTCGGATTATGGTGTTTTACGGCCCAGATGGACGCGGTGGCATTTTTGTAATTATTTTGATGTTTTGGTCACATGCAAGATGGATTTGGGGGTATATTTGTCATTGTGCGTTTTTAACACAAAATTCAAACGCCATGGTGTTTCTTAGATCTGTGCGTTTTTAACACAAAATTCGAACGTCATGGTGTTTCTTAGATCTGTGTCTTCTAAATCATGGTGTTTTTTACGTTTGAACTTCGTAATTAGTAAACGAAAACGTCAAAAACAAACAAAAACATCATCGTTTATAAAAAACACCATGCATAAACTGGCTCTATAAAATAACACCACTCTGATGAAAAAATTAACTAATAAAAAACGTCATACATGATCGGATGTTCGTAATTAATAGACGTAAAAAAACGCCATAAATGAACATCGAGAGTGATGGCCGGGATTCGCAAATCAACGCCATATGTATAAAGACGACGCTGCCCCTCCGCGTTTTTTCACCCTCATGGACACGTGTTTGTTTGTGAATGCTTCCTACACTTCTTAGAGTTTTAACCCTTTTTAGAAAAACCTCAATCTATATATATATATATATATATATATATATATATATATCTTCTAATTTTGGTTTTTCATATGAGACTCAGGTAAGGATGAATGTTTAGTGCCCGAATACCGAACCGTTACCGGTACCGTACCGATAGATTCGGTACTGGTCTCGGTACCTATTTTTTTATAACTTCGGTATCGGTACCAGTTCGGTACCAATACCTTAAATTTACCTAAAAGTACTTGTTTCGTTTCTATACCTTACCGGTACCATACCGATAAATTCGGTACCGGTACCCATTTTTCCATGTTTTCTGTACTGGTATTTTCGGTATCGGTACCGGTACGATACCGATCTCATCCTTAGACTCAAGTTCAATCACTATTAGTGTCACTTTTAGTGGATATTGACTATGAAGCTCGTCCCGATTACCATCTAGCTTCGCGTCTGAGCGGTTTTTACGTGGCATATATGAATAGAACAGTTGGTTGATGAGTTTAAACTTAAAAGACTCTTTCATTATGTATCTTTACAACTTTTATGCATATTACTATATATTTAAAGGCAAACTTCATGAATAGTTATTTTTTTGTTTTGTATTTTGGCCACCATATAGTTTTGTAGGTTTGCATTTTTGCCACTAAAGTAGAATGCCTCTTTTGTAGATAAGTTGAGTTTGAGGTTGTGTTGTTTTATGTTTTGTATTCTGGCCACCATAGTTTTAGTAGGTTTTGTATTTTGACCACTAAAGTAGAATGTCTCTTTTGTAAATAAGTTGGCTTTGAGGGACAATTAGTTTTGTGATTGCTTGTCCTTGAATTCTTAAAACAAGTCCGACTCATTTTTGTTTATCTCTCTTGCTGGCTCTTTCGGCTATTGTCGTTCTGTTGCTTTCGGTCGCCTCCGTCATCTTCTTTGTTTCTTCAATCAACGATGGATGGTGATGGTGGATGATAGATGGCGGCGAATAAGGGATGGTGGTTTCCTTTTGATATGAGATTCTAAAGAGAGAGACGTTGATCTGCCGTTGTTAGCATCAGATTAGATGGTTTCATTTGTGATGGTGTTGTGTACAATTGTTTCTTTATGTTTGTTTGAAGCTGCAAGGCCTTTTATTTTTCGTTAATTTTAGCCGTGTATGATTTTAGATAATGTAATGACGAAAATTGATTGTATACAAATGACTCGGGCAACGCACAAGCCTCTATACTCCTAGTTATCATTTAACTAAATTGTAGACAATTTTTATAACATTTTTTTTATTGTGATTATTGCCTTTTTTTACATATTAAAGTAATTTATGAGTATATTTTTTGAATAACAAAAAGGTTACAATATTATTTACGTTCATAAAGATTTGAAAATAACCGAAATTTTTTGAAATCTTTCTTAATTCTTAAAATTTTAATTTTAACCACTTTTTGTCTGGAAATATTCCTTTTGACCTTTTGTTTTCAAAATGTTAAATCATTAAAAGCCGTCCGACTAGACACAAAAGTGAACATCTTAGGAACAAAAAGTCAAAGGGGACAGTTTTTTTAGACGGGCATCTTTTGTTTATATTTGGACAACTGACGACTTATTTTTGTTAAAAAAAAAAACTCAAGTAACTTTATTAAGACATTCGTCTTGTGTGTGGTTGGTTTTTTTAAAAGGCTAACTTTGTCATAAACATATCAGCGTCTTATATATAATGAGTGGATATTTTTTAAACAAGTGAAATGATACATTTTGAGATAAAAGTCGATTATAACGAACATTTTTTTAGAAATTTCCCATCTTTAAAAGTAGTTTTATGTTATATCAGAACTCATTTTTAATTTTTTTAAACAAATAATTAGTGTAGTGGTAGGTATTATTTACTTAGGCAAGCCTATAGAAGGTAGGTTTCATGCACAATTGGATGAGGTGCAATCTTGATGGTTTATCCCCTTTAATCAAAGTACAAAGTCGAATATATATTGCTCATCTTAGATCTTTCATATTATAATAATAAGAGTAGATAGACACCACTAAATCTAAGTACTGATCATCTGCACTTCATAAGATATACACAAGCTACAATTACACACCTTACAACTTAAAGGTTGATTTAATAATTATATGCAAGTCGATTCATATTATATATGTATAGCTATTAGTTAATTTAGGGATGGCTCACAAATTAATTTCATATAATACCAACATCCATGCATGGGTCAATACAATTAGAACTCGGTCATCGTATCATATGACCCATGTCAAAATCTTACTTAGTATGATGTTTCAATGGCTTATAATTTTTAGTTTTATCTCAACCTTATTATATATTACAAGCATAGAAATATAGGAACTTTTCTTTAATAGGAAGATCGATCTTTTAGTGAATGCTTATTCATGAGTCTCTCTCTCCATATATATTATTTTATACATCATATATATATATATATATATATATATATATATTAATATAAACTATTTAATAACTAGCCATCATGAGTAAATGGCATAATTAATTAATTAACACACGTGTGTTTAAATATATATATATATATAAGTAATTAGCTAGAGATATATAGATCGAGGGCGGGTATAAATAGACAACAAATTAATTAAGTGCGCAATACTACTACATGCATATATAGATCTAGAGAGATCATCATATCGATCTTAATTAGTACGCGCGTTGATTAATTAAGTTAAGAGCTAGCTAGGGATCGAAATATTGAAGAAGATCGAGTGCAAGTAAAGTAGTGATGGAAAGAAATAAATATCTCGTAATTATTATAATGATTATGTTTCATGTGTTTGTAACTGCTGGCGTCAAGGCTGATGTTGGAACTGCCACTTCATATGACCCTCCATACACACGTACGTACGTATGTATATATATATTTAAGTTATAATAAGTGATTAAATTATTTTGAATTGATTGTGGGTAGCTACCAAGTGCAATGGAAATGAAGCAGGTCAATTTCCATCAGGAAACTTGTTCATATCAGTTAGTGAAGGATTGTGGGATAACGGGGCGGCATGTGGGAGACGTTACAGGTTAAAATGTCTGAGCGGAAACAGAAAGCCGTGTAAAGATGGGACGATTGATGTTAGAGTCGTAGATCGTTGTTCCAAAACCCCATGTCCTTCAACTATTCTCTTGTCCAATGATGCTTTCTCAGCCATCTCCAAAACTCAAACGCCCAAAATTAATATCGAATACGTTCAGTAAGCTACCTACCTACCTACCTTCTAATTAATTTAATTTCTTTCACTTATTTTTTTAATTAATTGCATGACTGTACGTACGTACGTTTCAGGATATGAATCATGACACCAACACCAGCAACGTACATGCATATATGTGGCTCGCTAGCTTTTAATTTTCTTGTTATCGATCACTAATGAATTATATATATAAAAGTTTTACGTTGTTTAATTAACAAGTTTGCATGATATATATATATATATATATATATATATATAGGGGTGTCTTATTTTGAGAACCATATTTTAGGAAAGAACCAAGAGAACCACCAATAACCAATCAAATTTTTTTTAATATGTTTATATATATTTTTAAAACACTTGTTGGTATAAGGGTAAAAGAGTAAATGAATCTCATATTTCTAGTTTTTGAATAAGGACCATTTGTTACCTGTTCCCGCTAAAGTAATGATATCCGATTTTATATCCTGATTGAATCGATGCATATATGCACCTAATGCCTATCCACTTGTGCATTAATGCATCCAATATATTATGACTGAGTTTGAACATAATTTGTTCTTTCCCGTGAATCTTTATCTCATTAATCCAATTGAATTCATTTTCCTAATAATTTAGGTATCCAGAATATGATTTAATCCCTCAATTTGTAGATAATTTTAAAGCCGTACAACTCAAACTTGAAGTAATTTGTAGATATATTATTCTCGTTACACGTCAAATTAGGGTCGAATTAGGGCGTTCGGAAGAGGACACAATAATACAGAAAATAGGCGGTGATGATGAAATCGTAACCGGAAGTGGTTGGCGACGCCAATTGGGTGTGGCTCTAATGGTGTCTGCAGGTGGTAATTGTTGGTGGTAGATTACGATTTGGAGACTAGAGGGTGTTTCGTGGATGATGTTGAGGTGCTTCGATGAAGAGGGAGACGGCGTCTAGTTGTGGTTGGTCGGCGACTGGTGGCCGGTGGTGTTAGCATTGGCGATGATAGGAACGATGATCCTAAGAAAGAGTATAATTTATTATACTTTTACATTATTACCCCTCGTAATTTTATTTGCAGTTAATAAAAGCAGCAGTTATAATATTATTATGTATTTAAAGTGCCACTTATTTAATTTATGAACCAATCAAATTGGTTCTCATGGTTCTTTCCAAATTCAAGGTTCTCAAAAGAAGGCAACACATATATATATATATATATATATATATATATATATAGGGGGGATTTTCTACAAAGGACAAAAACGTCCTTTATGTTTGTATATAATTTCAGAACTCGTCCTTAAAGTTAGGTATTTACAATGAACGTCCTTTAAGTTTAAAATTTTTTACAGATTTCATCCTTTTAACTAACAGACGTTTAATTTTAACGAAAAATGATGACATGGGCACTCACATAAGGGTAAATTAGCCATTTCAGGCACTAAAGGACCATTTTTGTAATTTATATATTTTTCCTTTCACTTTTTTTAATCAACATTTATAATTTAACCCCCCGGTCCCACCACTACCAAAACAAAATCCACCATTGCTGACTTGCTGTCCATATCTCCAGCCACCCCCATGGCATCACTACCATCAAAAACTTAATATTACACCACCGCCTTCACCGGAAATCACTTTACGTACAACCAACACCACAAACCTGCAACTGTATTACCACCACCAATAAAACAAAAAATAATCATTCACTGTTATTGATTGTTTTTCACTTCTGCCATTTATGTTGTGCAGAAAATACCCTTTTCAATTTCGGATTTTTTTCGGGATGAGTGATTTACTATAGATGCAAACACATCTGTCTAACGTTAGAAAGTTCGATTTACCTTGACTTGTCAATATACGGACCTGGTATGCTCCAATGAAAAGTGCAAATTGTCAAAAATTTATTGTTCACCATCGAAAATATCCTTGGTTGTTATCAAAACTATCTTATCCAAATCTTACGTGGACCCAATTATCTTCCAAAAACGACAATCCCTTCAATCCTTAGCTCGTCTATCTCAAAACGAACCTTAATAAAGCTGTAATATATGCAAAAATATTAACGTAATAAACTTAAGACACTCACTCAACGCACGTTCTTCACTTTTTGGCAAATCTATGATTTTATTGACCTCCTCTCTATTATAAATTCGTACTCACACATTTATCTTTTGTTCTCTTTAACAGAATGCCTCGTGGTGGTAGAGTCCCTCGCTGTGGGGGAAGACGTATGTCAAGTCGTAAGGTTGCTGCTCTTGTATCCCGTGAAATGGCTTCCGTCATCCCTAACCTAGTGGCGGAAATTAGCCAAACTCTTAGCAACCGTGATAGCCAAAACAACGGGGAGATTGGTATCAGAGCCCATGACTGTAGGGATTTAGGTTATTAGAAACGGTGACCTACACTACAGTATGCTTAGGGACCCTATATGAATTATCTCATACTTGCTTATGTGCTACGTGATGCTACATGCTATGTGTTACATGATACGTGCTATTTATGATTTAATGTCATGGCCTTTGCACACACTATGAAATTCCACAACTTAAACCGAACTTTAACAAATGAATTCAACATTAGCAAGAACAAATAGCTAAGACTAAACCCTTAACTTATATCCTTCTTAAACCTCATCATCGCTTACTATAACTCTAATTAGTTAAGTAACATTTCTTTATCTATTTCTCGACTCCATGTGGATATCTTATGCTTAGTGAAACTCTTAGGCAAATGCCTAATCCATTCTCATCATGGTTTTGAATCAGTATAACAAACAAGACGATGTGTATCTAGACAGTAAACACTTGTATCCTGAATTTTCTGGCAAAACGATACAAAGTTCTATCCAAGGTTAGCTTATCATATAAATCTCTTAAAGGGACATCTATGCTTACCTGGGGATGGACGAGATGAGCGTAACCCTATAGGCTAAAGCACGCATCCTCGAATACGTTAAAACAAACTTAACACTTTGATAAGTCATTAGTGTCCAAAAACAAGACACATTCCTAAGCTTTTAAATTCTATATATTTACTTTTCAATGATTCTACGATTATCATTTATCTAAAGATTTCTAAATATTTTCATGTGTTTTCTATATTACCTTAAATGTTTGCTATAATTCCAAATGGATTATTCATATTTCTACGACTTCTAAGAACTTTCTATAATTCTAAGTGTTCACTATGCTATGTTTTCTAAAGATTCTATAATATTCTAAGTGGGACGAGGTGCTATTATTATATCAGATGTTTCTGTCGGTCAAAGATTTTGCTACAAAACCGTGTTATTCTACGTTCCATCATTCCATTCGTCTTTAAGCTACCATAATACCTATGCGATATACTCGCTAGTTTATCCATATAACACAATTACACCATTGTAAACTATTATCTCAAATCAAAAATAAGACATATAGACTAACTTCAATCGAATTATTCAAAACTTCAAATCATATATCAATTACCAAATCTAGGGCATGCTTCTAATCCCAAATCGATTATCGACTCTCCAATCAAAGGTTTGTCATACTCAAAATTCAGGTTTCACGTTCTAATTACTCTGAAATTTACTTTTAAGTTTATACCTTTACAAGATTAGATTCAAAATTGTTTTGTGGATCCCTTAGAAAACTATAGATTATACCTTTGGAATCGCATATTACTTTGAAGAAAACCCATTTTTGAAAAGTATTTGTTCTTAGAAGTTTTATAAGAAAACTTTAGGAAACCATGATGAATGAAGCATCGCCATCAGTTATTTCTGAATTCTAGTCAAGGCTAAATCCCATAATTAAATAGAAGTTAACGGATTTTGCTACCCTTATAAGCTAACGTATTCGAATCGAACGGTTACCCTCAAAATATTTCAACTTGACTTCGATACTCAAATAGTTTCAAAACTACTCATCTAACTATAAGATTCTAATCCAACTTCTAATCCATCATTAAAACTATAAATCTATTACCAAATTATGAACTAACCATCAAAACATGTACTCGTTAATCAACTACGCGATGCTATCCATAAACTCGTTATCCAAAACCTAACGGAAACTCACTACACAACTATTCGCAAACTCATTAAATTACATGTTTCATCTATACATATAACCACTAATGGAATTCTACGCCGTTAGTTTTCATAAATTAATCCAAACCCAATGCGTTTCATTTATAAACTCGTTTCTCTAACCCAATGTATAACCAATGGACTTTGTAAAATTACTGGTATTCGAATCAATTAAATAATTTCCTTATTTTCCCAAATAAAATTTTATATATAAAAAAAAGAAAAAAAATGAGATCTTAAATAAAATAACCTTTTTGGTTTTAGTATTTTGTAAAATAAATATATATATATATAAATAAAATATATGCATTTCATGATAAATGATTTCTTTATAAATGGATTGGTTTTTCTGACGTTGGTCAAATATTTACATAACACTTTTCTTGTTTTCTCAAATACGACACCAAGACTTGTAGTAAACACCATGTCTTCTGTCTTCCAATACCATGTACTTACAACTTAAATTGTGTCGCTTATTTCAAAATCAATCCTCTTAACTATGGTAAAGATTAAAAACTTTCAACTTTTTACTTAACTTTTTAAAACTACACTATAGAAAAGGAAAAAAAAAACAACATCACCCCTCATAAACTTATTTACCTCCATAGTCAATACATCTGGTTTACCTAAAGCTGTTGGTCATATAAATCCAAACATCTTAGGAACCAAGTGACCTATTCATTCGAATTATAAATTGGATTATCCATATTATCAACTTTTCATGAAACTAATTTTTTCTAAAAATCCTAATAAACTATATTATTACATGTACACCACCAACTAATGCTTATGAACTAGTCAATATCAGAAAACTTAGATAATTACATCTTATACACATAGAGTCAGTTTTCACAAACTTAAGTGTTACTATTCTAGTACTCGAACTTGACTATCTATACCGATGAACAAACTATTTATATGAGCAATGTCTACCTAATGAACTATAGTTTTCTTTTGAATCATCAATCTAATGTACACCATCAACTAATGCTTATGAACTAGTCAGTATCAGAAAACTTAGATAATTACATCTTATACACATAGAGTCGGTTTTCACAAACTTAAGTGTTACTATTCTAGTACTCGAAATTGACTATCTATACCGATGAACAAACTATTTATATGAGCAATGTGTACCTAATGAACTATAGTTTTCTTTTGAATCATCAATCTAATGTACACCATCAACTAATGTTTATGAACTAGTCAATATCAGAAAACTTAGATAATTACATCTTATACACATAGAGTCGGTTTTCACAAACTTAAGTGTTACTATTCTAGTACTCGAAATTCACTATCTATACCGATGAACAAACTATTTATATAAGCAATGTGTACCTAACAAACTATAGTTTCCTTTTAAATCATCAATCTACCTATCATCTTAAACTGATTTTTCCCAAGTACTATTTCTATCGGGTACGATGGCAATACTTGTGCGTATCATCACTTTAACTTAAGATTTGCTTGTGTACTTCTGACTCGCACGTGACCGAATGAACTGTGGAGCCCATGTAAAAACTGAAGTAATTACGGGTGCACACGGAATTATGAAAGTTGGTGCATGAGAACCCTAGTAAGTTTTGTCTTGTGTAGTTGGGCCATATTTAATCATCTTATTTTCACTTGACTTGTTTACTCACTTTACAAACTGCATCTAAGCCACTTAATTATGTGTAAGGTTACTTTATTCGTTTTGCCCATTCTATTAATCATAGTTGTACTCGATGGTCATTTAAATAACTCTAAATCCATATACTGAAAACATTTTATTCGCAAGTTGACATCCTATGCTATTCCTATATTAAGTAGCAAATAATATTTATTCGAATCTCCATACAATTAGTTCACCCGAACTCTTATAAGTGAAAAGAATTAAATAAACAACTCTCATTGAGTCAAAACAAATAACTTCTTAATCTCGTTTATTTAAAATCATGTCTCAATCGAAATGCTCATCTTTCCGTGGATCGAATTCTCATATAAGAAAGTCTCTTATGAACTGCAACTGCCTGAGGAATTGGGTAGTGTTCTTCCTGTGATCCACGCTTCTAATGTTTCTAACCTGAAAAGTGTTATCCGATGAAAATCTTATCTTACCTCTCGATGAAGTCTAAAATTGATGAATCGATGCATTTTATTGAACGGCCATTGGGAATTATGGACCGTGAAGTCAAACAACTCAAGCGTACCGGATACCGATTATCAAAATTCGTTGGGATAACAAGCGCTGACCTGAATTCACTTGGGAGCGTGAAGACCATATGAAGAGAGATTTTCCTCACTTGTTTATCTAGTTCTTTAAATTTCGGGACGAAATTCCTAAAAGTTGGGGAGACTGTAACATTTGCGAAATTTGATTTTTAATTATAGTATCGAATACTTGAAGTTTATGAAACTTATTGTATAAATAATTTAGCAAGTGAAAACACTAACAATAACAATAATAATAGCAATAACAAAAACAAAACTTATCAAAATATATGTATATATAATACTTGTTTACAACCAAAATAAAAAAAAAAAAAGAAATATGGAAAGATAAGGGACCAAAATTGTCAAAAGCCCAAACTCTCTTCTTCTCCCTCCCTTTCACGCAACATCAACAGTAACATCCTCTCTTCACCATACTTGAACACTCCAACCAAGATTCAGTCAAAAATCATACCTATTCCAAGCAATAACGTGTTTAATATATCCCTAGCTATCATCAAACAGGTAATTTCGTGTGCAATTGAACAAAAAATTGGTTTGAAAACCTCCTTTTTCTTCATTTCGGCCGAACTCAAAACCATAACCAAAACCATATCTAGACCTCACCATTTTGCAATTAAACACACACACATACTCGCAAACAAACCCCCATACCCAGATTTGGCGAAAACGAAGTAAAAATCTCACACGAAGAGCTCAAAACGGCCGACCCGTTCATCACTCGAACGCGCACTTAAGCCGCACCATTTTGTAAGTTTCTTGCACCATTGAACTCGTTTTTGGGAGTGGATTAAAAGCCCTAACGTTAATTTTATCAAAAACCATGAAAACGAATCCAATTTGGGGGTGATGGATCTAGGGCTCGTATGGGGAATGTGGGGATTTTTGAATCTGTGAAAGTTAGGTTAAAAGAATTAAGGGCTGGAGGATTTACAGGTCAGTCACCCAGCTCAAGTGGCTGGGTGCATATGTTTAGATGTTGCAGGTCACGGGTTCGAATCCCCTAACCCACTTTTTTTGTTTATTTTAGATTTTGACCTCAAATCCACATTTTTAAGCATTCAAACTACCCCCTAAACATGTAAAAATTATATTTTTATCATTATCATGTCTTAAAAACCCAAGAATTTTCATAAACAAATGTTAACTCTAAAAACTTTATAAAACCATGTAACAAAACATGTATATACTTTTTATAAAAATCTTGTGAATGAACACTTAATCAAAAATACTTATTTTAAACCTTGTAAGTATTATTTATATAAAATTAGACACATAAACTTGTTTCGTCAACTATTTAAAAACTTTATAAACTAAAAACCTACTTAAACGTCATACCGTATTT
This sequence comes from Tagetes erecta, assembly GCA_030867185.1. NCBI lineage: Eukaryota > Viridiplantae > Streptophyta > Magnoliopsida > Asterales > Asteraceae > Tagetes > Tagetes erecta. The sequence goes on along the minus strand of CM061489.1, from coordinate 165,579 downwards.
GTAAAAAAATCAAGTAAACGACTTGTAATGGCAACAAATCTTTAAAGGTATGTTATTTACAAATAAATAATGTTTTAACATATTTTTATGAAAACTTATAAATATACAAACATTCATAACTATTTCGCAAAACAACTAAAAATAAGAATTTGATTCGTACGATCTCGAAATCACATATGGACTAAAATCATTATGTTCGATTAATAGGATAAGCTACTGAGAGTTATTTCCGGCTTCCACCGTATATTTTCCTGAGTAAATTTTGGAGCCGATTAATGTGAGTTTACATACCCCTTTTTATATTTATACACTTTTGGGGTGAAACATGTTATACTATTCAAATACACTACATGCACTAAATCTATTTATCAACCATGTGATTCTAATTATGTCTTGGTTGTGCTTTATGTATACGTGTGGTGTTCTATTTTATGATCGATACAATCATTAACTATTGCTAGCCCAGCGACGTCTTAGATCTAAGGGCCTGACAAGCCTTTTTGGTGCTAAAGCCGATGCTAAGTCCGGCTCTTCAATGACGCATTCTAGTTCATTGAAGGAACCAAATTTCACTTAGCTGATCATATACTATATTCTATATTGTTGAGGCTTGATTGTACATTTGAGGCCGTACGTGTTGTTACATATTTGCACTAACCATTGTGGACATGGAATCGCTTATCATTGTGATCTATAAACTATTATCTATGCATTTAACTATGTGAACTCACCAACATTTTTATGTTGACATTATTTTCTAACATGTTTCAGGGAATACCAATGTTTAATGCTAGCTTTGGATCATGATCACCATAGGCTTTTGGACCTAGCTAAAATTTAAATCAATGAACAATTATTAGCTATGTCTTTTGTGATTTGCCAAACTTGTGGACAAATTGTATTATTTAATTTGGTGATGCATGCTTATTTAAAACTTTAACTTGTAGCGTCATGTGGCTATGAGCAATCTTTAACACTCACGTCTCGACGGTTATCCGCCTTTTATTTATTTAATTGGTCGGGGTGTGACAGATGGTATGTAAACTCACATTAATCGGCTCCAAAATTTACTCAGGAAAATATACGGTGGAAGCCGGAAATAACTCTCAGTAGCTTATCCTATTAATCGAACATAATGATTTTAGTCCATATGTGATTTCGAGATCGTACGAATCAAATTCTTATGTTTAGTTGTTTTGCGAAATAGTTATGAATGTTTGTATATTTATAAGTTTTCATAAAAATATGTTAAAACATTATTTATTTGTAAATAACATACCTTTAAAGATTTGTTGCCATTACAAGTCGTTTACTTGATTTTTTTACAAATACGGTATGACGTTTAAGTAGGTTTTTAGTTTATAAAGTTTTTAAATAGTTGACGAAACAAGTTTATGTGTCTAATTTTATATAAATAATACTTACAAGGTTTAAAATAAGTATTTTTGATTACGTGTTCATTCACAAGATTTTTATAAAAAGTATATACATGTTTTGTTACATGGTTTTATAAAGTTTTTAGAGTTAACATTTGTTTATGAAAATTCTTGGGTTTTTAAGACATGATAATGATAAAAATATAATTTTTACATGTTTAGGGGGTAGTTTGAATGCTTAAAAATGTGGATTTGAGGTCAAAATCTAAAATAAACAAAAAAAGTGGGTTAGGGGATTCGAACCCGTGACCTGCAACATCTAAACATATGCACCCAGCCACTTGAGCTGGGTGACTGACCTATAAATCCTCCAGCCCTTAATTCTTTTAACCTAACTTTCACAGATTCAAAAATCCCCACATTCCCCATACGAGCCCTAGATCCATCACCCCCAAATTGGATTCGTTTTCATGGTTTTTGATAAAATTAACGTTAGGGCTTTTAATCCACTCCCAAAAACGAGTTCAATGGTGCAAGAAACTTACAAAATGGTGCGGCTTAAGTGCGCGTTCGAGTGATGAACGGGTCGGCCGTTTTGAGCTCTTCGTGTGAGATTTTTACTTCGTTTTCGCCAAATCTGGGTATGGGGGTTTGTTTGCGAGTATGTGTGTGTGTTTAATTGCAAAATGGTGAGGTCTAGATATGGTTTTGGTTATGGTTTTGAGTTCGGCCGAAATGAAGAAAAAGGAGGTTTTCAAACCAATTTTTTGTTCAATTGCACACGAAATTACATGTTTGATGATAGCTAGGGATATATTAAACACGTTATTGCTTGGAATAGGTCTGATTTTTGACTGAATCTTGGTTGGAGTGTTCAAGTATGGTGAAGAGAGGATGTTACTGTTGATGTTGCGTGAAAGGGAGGGAGAAGAAGAGAGTTTGGGCTTTTGACAATTTTGGTCCCTTATCTTTCCATATTTCTTTTTTTTTTATTTTGGTTGTAAACAAGTATTATATATACATATATTTTGATAAGTTTTGTTTTTGTTATTGCTATTATTATTGTTATTGTTAGTGTTTTCACTTGCTAAATTATTTATACAATAAGTTTCATAAACTTCAAGTATTTGATACTATAATTAAAAATCAAATTTCGCAAATGTTACAGTGTAACCCATCAAACAATCACCTGGAAAACCTTCTTCTTTCTCGTTTTAGTTCGCCGGAAACCTAATACCGTGCCGGAATTTATTGCAACGCACCAGAAAAACACAGACCAACAAAAACTCAGTCGGACAGTCGCAATAACACACCATCTTCTTCTCCGGTTATCACAACAGCAACCACATCACAAAAACCTGCAACTAAAAATGGGCGTTCTCAAATTCAAATATGATGTGTGCGTGTACTTATGCATGTTCTTATGTGAGTACAAGTGCATGAACTATAATGCTAGACCTTGAATTAGAAGATTGGATCTTTAGAACATTATATGCTTCGTGAAGTTGTTACAAAACATACAACATCATACCACAAACAAAACCCACCAAAAATATTGTCATATCCAAAACCAAAATCATCAAACTACCGTTCAAAAACCGTTTCTTTCATGTAACTCGTCACCAACTAAACGCCTTCTACAATAAAACAGGTTGCGACGACGGTTGTGGTGGTCACCAAAGAGAGAGAGAGAGAGAGATTGATCGAGTGGGGTTGGGTGGGTAGGTTGGTTTTTCTTAATAAAAGAAAAGAAATATCATAAAATACATAAATGGTTCTTTAATGTACAAAGACTATTTTGCCCTCATATGAATAACATATTATATCTTTTAACTGATAAAACTAACGTCCGTTAGCAGAAAGGATTAAACTTGCAAAATGATTTAAACATAAAGGATGTTTATTGTAAATACCTAAGTTTAAGGACGACTATTGCAATTTCTTAAAAACATAAAGGACGTAAATTGTAATTTGTTCTATATATATATATATATAGAGGAGGGATTTTCTACAAAGGACAAAAACTCTAAAAAGGCTAAGAAGCAATCTGGGACGTTAGATTTAGGGTGTTTACGGTCAAGATTAACGCGGTGGCAATATTGTAAATATTATGATGTTTTTAATGACGCGCGATAAGGTTCCGGGGTAGATTAGTCATTGTGCGTTTTCAACATGCATATAAAAAACACCATGCATAAAACTGGCTCTATAAAATAACACCACGCAGATGAAAAATTAACTAATAAAAAACGTCATAACTTACCTGCAATAGAGTAAACACCCAAGTCGAATGAAAACGTCATAACAATGATTAATACGTCAAAAACAAGCCATACATGACCGGATGTTCGTAATTAATAAACGAAAACGTCAAAAACATTGATCGGTTCGTAATTAGTAAACAAAAACATCAAAAACAAACAAAAACATCATCGCTTTTAGTATTCGCCATAGATGAATGATTATGGATTCAAAATTAAAAACGAAAAACGTCAAAAACACGCCATACATGATCGGATGTTCGTAATTAATAAACGTCAAAAAAACGCCATAACTGAACATCGAGAGTAATAACCAGGATTAATAAATGTAAAAAACGCCATAACTGAACATAAGAAACACCATGAGAACAGATCTCAATATCACAGCGTCATAAAACGCGTAAAATGACGAAAACGTCCCTCCGTGTTTTTTCCCCTCTCATGGACAGGTGTTTGTTTGTGAATGCTTCCTACACTTCTTAGAGTTTTGAGCATTTTTAGAAAATCCTCAATCTATATCTATATCTATATCCTTATATAATATAGCAAAACAAAAAAAATCCTATGTGGCATCTTTTCATAGCTATTAGCTTATGTGGCATTATTTGAGAGATTATCTCACAATAATGATTTTTTTATTTAAAATATGTATATAAAATTTATTATAATAAAACTAATTACATTTTTGGTCCCCTAATATTTTGGAGAATTCTGAAAAATTTAAGAGTATATATATTTTTAACCCTTTACTACAAGGGGTGTACGTGAGTCGGTTTATATTTGATGGGGTTTAAAAATGAAACTTATGGGTAAAGTTAATAATAAAATATAATTAAAAACCTCAATGTTTTATAAATATACATAACATTTTTATATGATTTAAAAAAAATAAACTACACCATAAAGCTAAGCATTTTATTCTATTTAATTTAAGTATAATATTGCTATACTAAAATCTAAATTTTAAAACTATATCATGTGTTCCGTTTTACCACGGTTTTGTCTCAAAACTGAATGGAACATTCATGAACACCCTTAAAAGCATCACTTGAATTGTGTTCCCGAGCGTAGCGCGTGCACTAAACTAGTCTTCTATATATATATATATAATAAAAGAACATAATTTAGGGTGGTGTGTCACTCAAATAAAGTGTCCACGTCTCCTTTAGATGTCGTGTTCCATGGGTGGCTAGGCCATGTCGCCCATTTTGCTAACAAGCGGGTTATACCCGAATGACATTAACCTACCCGTTAGAAATCTTTTCATTTTTCAAAAAACCCATCCAACCTCTCACTTCATGTCTTGCTGTGTTGCTGGACATGTCCTCTTCGTGAATGTCTTCTAGAGCGTTGAACCTATGGTGACAAGTATTAATAAATGTGGTAACTGGTAAGCTACTTGTGTTCTTAATCAAAGACATTATTTGGTAGTACAAGATACATGGATGACACTCAATGATATCATGGTTGCTCCAGACCAAAAATAAATGAAGTAAATAAATACAAGTGTAACATAAAAATTAGTTGCATGTTGGTACTGTTACATTATGGACTGTTACTATTAGTTTCAGTTAGTTTTGAGGCTGCCTTTCAGCGAAACAAAGTATTGACCATTTGTATGTGTGGTAAGTTAGGGACTGCTATTCAAAGAAACAAAAGGTGGTGATTTGTATGCGTGGCATTCAAAAGGGTAAGTAGTAAAACTACCAGAAAGTTTAGCAACATAATCAAACAGCGACATAAACAACTGCAAATGTCCAGCAACACAGCAACATAGTATAACAACAAAAAAAACACCTTCAACATCACAAAGACAACAATCTAACACTACCAACAGCCTATAGCTAATCAACGCAATAATATTGCGGCACAACAACAGCAGAACAACTTCTAGAAAACGACATGGACTAATGACAATAACAAACAATTGCAGAATTAGAAATGATGTTTTGGGTTGGCCACTAATTCCCATTTTGACAACAACAATCCCTGCAATCCCAAACATGAATTAAAGGAACTACAATTATAGAGTTGATAATCACAAACAAACAATGATTCCAAGCTAATTAACGATCCACCTTGCCAGCCACAATCACAAAACAACTGGTAGCATCAGAACAAATTAGTGAGAATGACCATGTTTCAATCAGTAACAACAAATTAGTGATGTAGAATAATTAAATCAAATATAGCGAGATATATGAACCAATACTTAATTACAAGTTTAAAAAAAAGTCTTACTGGAATTATCAGTGAAATAGGAAGTTGACCGCCGATGAACCCCGTAAAGTGAGTAGAGAATTGAGGGAACTTGGTACTATCAATTGCCACGTCTGATGACCAGTATACAAAGTCTGCAAATCAAGAGGCAACTAACCTCCAGCAAAGTAGCAAATGCACCACAAGAAACCCCGATTGAAAAGCCCCTTCAAATCAGCAAATGCACGTTGCACAAAACCATCTGAAAACACCGATCATCATCAACATGCAGAAACCAGACCCAAAATTTGAACAACGGATGATACATAGAAGCAACGATCAGCAAGAAACCAACTACTATCAACACAACACCGTTATACCGGCGACAACCAAATCCCCAATTAGACCTAGCCGTACCCTGAAGGTTGAAAACACCAAATCAATTTCCCAAAAAAAATTTTCATGTAGTAGAAAGCAAAGTTTGAGGAAAAATGACCACCGACCTTGACTTAAACCTATTAGCAACTACATGATTGAGGTGATTTTAATGTAGAAAGCAAAGGTTGTAAACCGGAAATCAGAGTGCGACGAAGAGTAGTAAACAACGGGAGAGCACGTGAGCGAACGTGACTAATCACCGACCTTCTACTTTAGAAGGTATGATAATTATTTCTTTAATTTGTTGCCATCTTTTTTCAGATCTGTTGTTTTCGTTTACAGATCTGTTATTTTCTGAAACACACATTTTAAACAAACTTGGAAAATATCAACAATCAGCAGGTCTATGAAATCCTTTGACATCAACAACAATAATTGTCGATTGAAGGTATTACTCATCCATTTATCTTTATAGTGTATATCCAATGTTGTTTCCCGATCTATTATTCTCTGAAGTGTTTTTTTATTTGTTGTCATGTTTCTTCAGATTTGTTATTTTCGTTTATAGATCTGTTATTTTACTTGGAAGTTTGAAGTTATTTTCTTAGACTGGTTTTATAATTGCTATTCTCTTTATGTATGATTTGGTTATTTGATTGCTGATATTAGTTAAAAAAGTTTATTGTAACACAGGTTCTCTATTACACCTTATACTTTCAAAGTTATGACATATAATGTTGAAGATTTGATGATACTGCATCTGAATTCGTTCTCAAATTATTTTATAATCGCTATTCTGTTCATTTATGATTTGGTTTTTTTATTTTTGATATTACTTGACGAAGTTTTGGTTTAGCGGATTTGAATTATGGCTATTAAAAGTTTAAAACCTAGATTTATACACCGGTTTGAATAGCTTGAGTTTAGGAGGAAAATTGTTTCAGTATATGTTGTTTTAGTGTTTCTTTATTGGTATTTGAAAAGTTTTTATGTAATGGATTAGAATTGATTTTGTCTTTATTGTTCTACAGTTTGTTAAGGATAATTTGATCTGGCATTTAGCGTTTGACATTTGGGGATTTCATCTGAATAGGCAAGATGGTTGACTTCGAGATGGATGACTTGAAAGCTCACAATATTTAGCTTCTTTAACGGTGGCGCGTTGTGCTTTAGTTTTTAGGTATGTTTTAATCTTTGAAGATTTATGAAATGAATATGATCTTAAATATGTTTGAAACTTGCTTTTAATGCTTTTTTTAGATTATGTTTTAGTCTTTGAAGATTTATGAAATGAATATGATCTGAGATATGTTTGCAGGTTGCTTTTATGAGATGAATATGATATGAAATATGTTGTAGTCTTTTAATTTGGTATGTGACTGTATATTGTTTGTTAGATTCATTTATATATGATGTTTTATGTTTTAAAGTAGTTGATTGAATCATTTTCTGTTGAGTTTAACACTATATTCTACAAATTGTTTTTTTCAGATCGTATGGCTCCAACCTGTTGTCGTCGTTCAACCTATTTTGCTTCAACAGTATGCCTACAACCTGCTATCGTGGTTCAACCCATTGTGCTTCAACAGTATGCCTCCAACCTGCTGTTGTGGTTCAACCCATTGTGCTACATCGTGCTTTAGCCCGTCGTGCTTCAACCCATCATGTAGCTGTTTCAAATCCCGATGTTGTTTAAAGGCTTTAACGGATCAAGTTGTATGTTTTTTGGTCTTTTTGTTTCTCAATCCTTATTAGCTTATAAAATGTTAGTCACTTCATTTACTTCTTTATTTTTTACTTATACATGTTAACACACATGATTAATTAACGTTTTTTGAAGTGTTTAGCAATTGTTTTTATTACTTATATAAACTTTTAAAAAAATATAATCTTAAGTTAAATACTTGCAAAAAATAGAAGACATTTTTGGTATATAAAACAAAGTCAAATAAAAGTATCTTTTTTGGTTCAAGAGTTATTCATTTAATTGTGAAACAATTAAAAATTGATTTTTTTCTCTTGATATCTTGACCTATAAAGTATAGGTTAATCTTTGACTGACTTATAAAAGTAACAAAGCACTTTTAGCTATGGTGAAAGTTAGAAAAACACTATATGATTCTAACAATTCGATTTTATACCTATTATGTGAAAACACTTAGAAAAACACAATATTTGACTTTCAACTTACTTTTTTGACATTGAATCCTTAATGACTTAGTTAAATACCTTGATTCATGTTTTAAAGTTACCAATCGAATAATTATATGTTAAGTTTAAAACTATAGTTCACAATCTGTTTGTTTTTTGAGCTTCTCTAATGGAAAATTCAAGGTTTAAAGATTTATGAAATGAATATATGATCTGAATATGTTTTAGATTCATTTAGATATGTTGTTTGTATGTTTAAAGTTCACTAATTGAATAAATATGTGTTAGGTTTAAATCTTATCTTGGTTGGTTTGTTTATAAACATTTCCCTATATTGTACAATTATTTTCTTGCATTGTTTTGGAAGAGGATTATATCTTCATGTAGTTATGCACTTATGTTTTCTCTTGCTGGTTTCTTGATGGTTTTTTATGCAAACTATTTCAATCTTCTTTTAGTTATTAGTTTATTTTCTTTCTTACAGGGTTGAACTGGATTCTGTACTCATGATGCCTACCTCAATTCAAAGTAAGTCACCAAACCTTTACTTTTGAAGTTTTACCTTATATGTTTCGTTATCTCGGTTAATTATAATTAATATAATTTTTTTTGCAAGGATTTAGCGGTAGCCTGAGATGACATGCTTATGGGTTGCTATTTCCTTCAAAGCATCATGTAAGTCACTAATCCTTTAGTTTGTTATTACTTTATTTATAACATTTACAAGTCTTTAATTGGAGTAATCATAACTGATGCTTTAAGTATATCCCTCAAGCTTTTGATTGGTCTCATTAATATTTTTTTAACCCAACATTGATATGTTCATTTGCACTTATTTATTGACTAACCTTAGTAATATGCAGAGGATTATATCTTCACGTAGTTATGCAAATATAGATCAATCATGAGTTACTTTGTGAATTTTTTAAAGATTGGTTTTAAGTATTATTTTGTGTGTTTCTACTGGAAATATTTTAAAGGTTTCACGCTTTGGATAATTGTGTGAATGGTTGGTTTCAAACGATGTTATTCTAAAATATTTTAACGTCTACTACTACAAATTATATAAATTATATAATTTTTTTGCAAGGCTGTAGCAGTAGCATGTGATGCCATGCTTATGGGCTGCTATTTCCATCAAGACATCATGTAGCTCACTAATCCTTTAGTTTGTTAATATACTTTAACATGAATACACCGTCTGATTTAAAAAAAATGGCTTTAGCCATTGATTTTGTTTTTTTACTTGTCTTTTTTTCACAAATTTTATTACTCAGTTTCAAATGTTAGTCAATCATTAACTTCTTTATTTTTAACTCCTACAAACCACCTGAATTTAAAATTATTTTTGGCTTAGACAGACTTAGATTTTTTGGGTTTTTGTTTCTCAATCCTATTACTGACTTTCAAATACATTCTTCATTAACTTATTTGTTTCTCAATCCTATTACTGACTTTCAAATACTTTCACAACTTAATATACCCATGATTAATTAGTGTTTTTTGAGTGTTTAACAATTGATTTTACTTATATAAACGTTTAAAAAGTATAATTTTAAGTTAAAAACCTACAAAAAATAGAAGACACTTTTGGTAAAAGGAACAAAGCAAAATAAAACATCTTTCTTGGTTCAAGAGTTTTTTTTTCATTTAAATGTGAAACAATTCAAATTTACTTTTTTTATTGATACTTTGACTCACTTTCAAAAGTAATAGAACTCTTTTAGCTATCCTAAACAATTCAAAATGACTGTTTGTGTCTTGGGTATTGAATTTTATATCTATTTTGTGAAAAACATTTAAATACACAATTTTGCACTTTCAACATAGATTTTTGATACCGATAATCCTTAATGGCTTGGTAGTCTTTAAAAACAATTATGGGTTTAGATTTAAAACTACTTTTAGTTCAATAGGTTTTTTTAACATTTTTTTGTGCAGTGTTTAACATAACTGTCGGAGGTGTATATTAATGCAATGATTCAATTACTACTTATTAAAAGCATATAATGTGTGAAAAAAAACTTATTCTCACTTTTAGTTTCATCAGTTTCAAATATTAACCAAACTTTTAGCTACACTTAAAAAACAAATAACGCCTTCAATGACTTTTTAGTCTTTTATTCGAAATATTGGTTTGGATGTACGTAAACTACTCTTAATTTATTTTTTAATCGACAATGTTTAATTAGTCCCTATTTTTAACACTATAATTTTGATGCGTTTTTAACAGATAGACTCACATTAAATTTTTATACTTAAAACTTTTTAATAAACTTTCAAAGAATTCGGATATTCATAATATTACTATTTTGATAGTTTTCAAAATCACTTTATACAAAACAGTGTTTTACTTTCCTTATTATAGTAAATCTAGATATGTTAAACCCTTTTCAGAAAAATGTATATTTGACTCTCTTTTTCACAAATTTTACTTTTTCTTATCACTTTCAACTTTCCAAATATGTGTTTTTGTCTTCTTACCCTCTCATTTTTTATACTCTTTTCACAAAACATATATACTACTTTTTCATATCATACATTGACTTACATATTACCCTAATTAACATCACTTATCTTTTTTTCTTACCGTCAAACTATTATAAATAACAACCTCAACTTTAAAATCATTCATCCAACTTTTCACTTCCAACCGTCATTAGAACTAGTATATCTAGATAGTTTGATTCGATTGTAAATTGTGTCTTTTCTTATCAATGTAAACTTTTATTGTTTCAATGAAATCATGTTCTTGTTTGTAATCTTGTACGTGTTGAATTCGATCCTGTGGATATGAAATCCTGTTTCGAACATGGTATCAAAGTGTCAGGCTCAAGATTACACAAGGACTTGATTGGATTATGATCGAGAAGATCATGGAACTGCAGTTAACGTTTTGTCTCTGAAACAGGGGAACAAAAACGCACAGGAAGAAAGACACCGTTTTTGATTTGATGATTAGAACGACTGCAAGGAATCATAATGGATGATTGGTAGTTTCTGCCCACCAATTAGGGACGAGAAACACAAGAAAATAAAGTACAAGATCAATTGTTATGATGCAGCAGAATTAGAAGAAAATTCGAAGACGAAAGAAAAGGTATAGGGATACCAAAGATTCTGAAGAAAGGAGAAACAAGTACATGTTCTTTTGATTATTGGTGATCGATATACCAACCAGAAAAATGAAGGCTTTTGGAAATTTGCCTGCAATTACGATCGATATGAAGAAAAAAATATTAAGGTTTGTTCTCTTAAGAATAAATGATTGCTTGGATATTGCAATTCCATAGGAAAGAACATATGCACTCTTGTTTGTTGGTTTCGACCGAAAGGAAAAAAAGAAACAAATGATTTTGTTTCATTGATATTGATTTGGCACTGGAACAAAAAAGTTAAGAAAATGTGAAGTTTTTTATGCAAATTAATATCTTGGGTTTGTGTGAAACAAACAAAAAACGGTTCTTATCTATGGACGACACAAAGAATGAAGGATCGGATTGGAACAAAAGGTTTGGATTATTGGTAAGACGAATTTCAAGAAATGGAACGGAACATGAAACTAAAGACACGTTTCATGTTTAGTGGTGAAAAGAAAACCAAGGATTGTTTCGAGAAGAAACAAAGGATTGTTTCAAGAAGAAACAAAATGCACCACATATTGAAATAGATTTACTAAGGATAGGAAGGATTTACGGGTTTGTTGAAGACAACATGGATTACCGACGGACTGGTATGTTGTAAGACGCGTCACAAAGATCAACCAAGAAGAGACGGGATTTTGCACAAGAAACGCCGGGATAGAATCGCCAAAGGACTTGAAGAGTTGAAGATTGTTGGAAGGCCCAAATGAATTCGAAAACAGGACACGTAAAAGGTTCGTCGCCAGATCGAAGACGCATTGAAAGCATGGAATAGGAGCATGATGACTGGAAGAACAAGACTTCAACAATTAGGGGGGAAATTGTTAGACTTTAATTGTTCAAGTCTTGTTAGCAAGGTTTAGGGTGTTATTTGGTAATAACACAAAGTAGTATTTATGTTATATTTGTATTAGTTACAATACTCTAGGGACTAGATTAGTAAATATGAAATTAGGTTTAAGAAAAATAAACCATCGTATTCATAGAACAGTCATGATGGTTAAAGCACAAGAAGACACCGATTCAAGAGGCGGTTACCGGCGAATCAAAGGGACACGACTGTTGAAGGCGGCGATAGAACAAGTTAGTTGATTAACCGTCATTAGAACTAGTATATATAGATAGTTTGATTCAATTGTAAATTGTGTCTTTTCTTATCAATGCAAATTTTATTGTTTCAATGAAATCATGTTCTTATTTGTAATCTTGTGTTGAATTCAATCATGTGGATATGAAATCCTATTTCGAACACATGTCTGCCTCAAGAAGAGGGCGCACAGACATTTTTAAATGAAATGTCTTCTAAAAAACAAACGCACTGCAAAACAAAACGTCTACGCGTGGTCTGTACGGCGCAGACAAAAGAGGTCAGAAAGATCTTTTTTTCTAAAAAACAAACAACGCCTAAGAAATCAATAGACTAAACTAAACTACCTATCAAATTACAGCAGTAATTGAGTGACCATCTTTTACACAATGACCTCTCATGTAAATTAAAGCACACACAATTCTTAAGACACATGCATATGCTCTTTAGTCATAGCATCAATTACCTAGAGTTTTACAACAGGGACTGAAACTAGTAGATATATGGTGCAAGACAATATGCTATGCATGCTTTAAAAAATGAAACAAGTAGATTCATAAATGAAGAAGACTCTTCAAGAGAGGAAATGATAATGTTTTTTTTATGAATAGTAATGCAGTTTTAACAACCCTTGAGCCCCGTATACACATGCAAAACCGTATATATATATATATATGAATTTCAAGTGGTTGATAGTTTCATGAGCTAATTCATCAAACTAAGGGGCTGTTTGTTTCACCTCTAAATGATTCAGTTCAGTGTTTAATCATTTAAATTCAGCATTCGGAGCGTTTGTTTCATAAAAAAGAGCCTCTGAATGGTTCAATTAAGTGCTGAATGGTTAATAAATTGAAAGATGTTGAATGGAACTAAATGGAGCGTATACCAAACTTACAATCACCTGAAGTTCTACCTCAATATCCCTATCATTGATAGAGCCTTTTAATGATTCAGAACTCTTAATCATTCAGCACTTAATTAATGATTCAGATTTTACCAAACAGCCCCTAAATGAAATCTTTGTGAATGATATATTTGGGACAGTTTTAACCAAAATGCATTAAAATGGGTCAATTTGGGTTAGATTACCAGTAAAACACATGAGATATGATGTTGACAAGGGGCAGTTAAGTTCTCTTAAGGCATCATTTGTAGGGAGAAATAAAAACGTAGATATATGGTTTATCTTGTTTAGGCAGGCTAAAAGATATACAGGAACAAGGAGAAATGTTTCACTCTCCGGCCAGGCTCCTTTACTTCATTTCACTCGATCGATCTCTATATTTCCCCCTTCCAAATACGCCTTTACATATATAGATGAAGCAATACATATATATAGTGAGGCCAGGCCAGATACGTTATAACGTACGTACGTACGATTGACTAGCTAGCCTCGATCGAGTTTTTTTAATAATAAAGAAGCCTTCTCCCGAGCTGGTATTGATCCTGTGACGGACACCTCAGCCAACACAAACAAGAGATCCGGCAATCCCATTGCTTCTTTCAAGCATTCCTCACTTTCATCAAAAACACGAACTAATATCTCTGTTGCACCTTCATTACACCTGCTGCTTCCTGCAGCTAATTTCAATACATGAAGCATTCTAGCGACGATATTAGGTGTAGTGGTAACTAAAGCTTTTAGGCCTTCCTCAAACCTAGCAAGAAGCCCTAGAATAACAAGGGCGGTCCCACTCAAGTCGTCGACTTTGTTCTCCACGATTCTCAAGAGAACATCAACTGCACCGCCTCTTACGGCTAAGGTGCAATTCCCATGGAAATGTGCCAACTCAGCAAGTGAGGTTAGAAGGTGATGTGTAACATGAGGAGCTGGATGTTGTGAAACCAAGGCCTTCAACAAAGCTTGGATGGTATTGGCTACACCAAAAAGCGCTTTGTTCTTGTCTAGCATTGCGAGACTGCATATGAGAGAAGCTGCTAATCTAGTAGAGTCGAGAGAATATGAGAGGATGATAGTATTGAGGTGTTGAATGGCGGTTGGGGTGTGAGCAAGGGTTAATTTGAGATTATGATTGAGTGAGAGATTGAAGAGGATGGAAAGGGAGAGTTTTTCTAGTGTGGGAGTGTTAGTTAGTAGAGTGAGAATGGTGGGGATGATAATGTTATTATTATGTAAAACTAATAAGTTTCTGTTTGAAGGACTTGCTTTAGTGATTGAAACTAGGGTTTCAAGTGCCTTCTCTTTAGTTTCAAAGTCATCAGATTCAAGTTGGGACACACACTCACAAATGGTGTTCCTAATCTTCATATTACCACTAATTGCCATTACAATCATAACATAATACTATATATATATATACACACATTACATTACAATACATACTTGTTAATTTGTTTGATGATTTCAATGTATGTGTTTGCTTTGTAACTATCAGCAGCAGCAGGCAGAGGCCTTGGAGCATATATTGCATGTTTGAGTGATGCATAGTACATGACGACGATCAGGATCGATCATTGATTGCCTACATGTTTTTTTTAATGAATCACACTAACAAACAAATAAGAAGCTACACTATATGTATTGATGGAACATACTTAACGTTTTTATATTGAATAGTTAAATTTTTTACAATATAGTTAACGTTTTTATATTGAATAGTTAATTTTTTTTACAATATAGTTAACGTTTTTATATTGAATAGTTAAATTTTTTAAAATTAAACTACAACTTTTTATCAAAAACAACCCAAAAAACATGTGTATTGATGTTTGTTTCTCAACATAATTAACGTTTTTATATTAAATAATTAATGTTTTTTTTAAATTAAAACTACAACTTTTTAACAAAGGCAACCAAAAGTGCAAGTGTATTCTTATAAAAATGTTTAAGAACGTCACCTAGACATTTTTTTTAAATAAAAATAAGCATTTTTTTACAAAAAAAAAATTTAATGGGCAAAGCGCGGTGATTAGGGGTTGTGGGAATAGAAAAAGAAGGTGTGGGGAGGACGCAGCCTTAAAAAAAAGACATGAATATAAGTAAAGTGATGGTTGCCTGAGATGGTGATATTGATATCTTCGGCCGTCATGGAAATGATTTGTGACCGCTGGTCACCCTAAACTCAACTTTATTTCTACGAATGAACTGAGTTTCATATGTGCAATGTTTTCAAAATGTATTTTACGTGAACCCGCTTATTAGTCTATGTAGTTACATAAAAATTCAAATTTAACTTCAAAAATAATCCAAAACAAACATAACTTTGTAATCAAATATTAATTTTCCACAAAATATTTTTTAAGAAAAGTCTACAAGAGTTTTCTGGCATTAGACTGTTATATGCATTTAGTGCACGATTGATTAAAAGACGAAATTCGCTATTAATGCATCATCATCAACAATGTTCCCTATAATATTAATTAAGCAACTTTAGTTAAACGAATGAGTTTAAAAGTTAAAACTAAGTGTATTATCCGGTTGAAACATAGATTGACAGGTTAAACAAATATTTCAATGAAAGAAAATAATATTTTGTCTGGTTCAAGTATCGGATCATATTAAAAAAAATTGAACAGCAAGAAAAAAACTTAATAACCAACACGTTTACAAATGTCTAAAACCAAATACAATTATGTGAGACATGCATCAATAAGAACATATGCAAACGGATAGTAACTAGAAATGTAAAAACAAGCGTAAAATTAACAATTTGAAGAAGCTTGAGTTGTAACACTATGATACATCCGAATTGAAGATGATGAAAAAAACTTGCGATGAGTTGCTAGCTGCAGGTAAGATGAAGAATGGAATTCATGACCGAAGGCTTTCAGAGAATTATGGGACATCATTGAATGAAGCACTCGAATCATAACCTAGGATTCAACTAAATTTCCAACACTTTATATGAGAACGTCATCTTCTTCATAACCTACATGGTTTACTTCTTTCTTTTTAGAGAACTGGCTTATGAAGTAACCATATATTCTTTTTGTGGTTCGATCTAGCATTCAATCTCTTTTTTGTTCTTTGACTGGCCATTTCTTCTTGACTTCGACATGTACATGGCATGATTATTTCCACCTGGATCTCCTAGTTCTGCTACCACTTAATTTCTTCAGTCTGCAATAATGAACTAGAAGTTTCTCTAGCTTGTACTTTTCTTTCTGATTTCTTCATCGATAATCATGTCATGTATATCATTAAAGGTATGTGTATGATCGAGGTGTAGTACTTATTGCAGTGATTGTACATGACTAGTTGTTTAGCATTGAGGATAAAATAAACCAAGCGAGAAATTAATAATCGAATTGAACTCATTGATATGACTGGTAACATGATATGCGTCCTTTATCCTTGTGTTAACCAGCTGCATGTTTGATGAGGAATACCTTATTAACAGCTGACGGTTTCTCATACATATATATCGGACAACGTACGCCTTCAATATTTCAAATGTGGTATTTTTCCTTTGCAACGTTGTAAGAAGCACTTTTTGACAATGAAATTAATTATGACCACACCCAGGGCTTGTCTATATATCTAGTAAATTCCATTCTCGTCATACATATCAATGGTTGATAGCCTAGCATGGGTAAGTGTAAACATTTCTGGTATAACAAATCCTCAATCTGCATTCTTCAATACCCACACTCTTTTCCATCAAACTTCCCTAGCTATCTTGTACCTATCTTCAGACATCATAAAAGTGTGAGTTTCTTGATTAACTTCGCTGGTTAATTACGTCCGCAAATTCGCCAGCAATTTCTCTAGTAAATTCGCTGATTGGATTGGAACTTTTGTTCAGTTTCGCTACATAATTTCGCAGGTAGTTCCACTTACCAGGTCTGAACAATGGATTTATTCACTATTCTGAACAATGGATTTATTCACTATTCTGAACAATGGATTTATTCACACAAATTGGCTCACAATTTCGTTGGATGCAGAAACACGAACACTAACAGAAAGACAGCAGAAAACCTCCAAAAAATTCAAAATCAAGTGGGAGGATATGTAACGAACACGAACCAAATCTGAAGATCTAGAGCCAAAAGTTCTGATGCCAGTTGTTAGGCACAACCGGCGAATCTCATTAATCACTCGAACGCTCAATAACAACGATGACAGAAATACAAAACAAGAAAACAAGAAAAGACGAACATGAGATTTATAGTGGTTCGATCACCAGGATTTATCAGCAGATGATTGACCAACACTAACTATGTTATAAATGTATGTTTTCTGGTCAGAAAGTAGCCTAACTAGTAAATAACTAGAGTGTTAAAGTTTGAGGAGATCGCTGGCTAACAATATATTTACTGAATATTTGGAGTTTTAAATAAACATATAATCGATTAATAAAAATATTTTCTTATGAGTCATCCATTTGTAAATTCAAATTTAATAATAGGGTTAATTGACAAAATGGTCCTTGAGGTTTTTATGTTTTTTGCTAAATATTACACCTTTAAATTTTTTTGCTTAAATGGTCTCTAAATGACAAAACATGTTGTTAAATTAGTTATCGACACTAACATCGTTAAAAAAAATCAGTTAATTGACAGTGAAATAACTAAAATGCCCTTAGCTATTAAATTTAGAAAATAAAACTCCACCACCACGTCACCACACTCATCATCTTCTACCCTCACCAACACCACAACTTACTCTATATTCCTCTCTATTCCAATGGCTACAACCCAACCCACCAGCGACCGCCTTCAAATTTCCTACAACCACCCTACCACCTCTCCTCCTTCAACCACCACATGCCACAGCCTCGCCTACATCATCTTCATCTTCAATCCGTGTTTCCAAAACATCTGACCTGCATAATTCCAAAAATTAGTAAAAAATTATTTGCAAAACCAACTACAAAACTAAGATTAACATATATGCCGATCACTTCCATAGATATAACATCTTTCTCTATCCATTTTTTACTTTTAAATATATTGTATTAGTGAAGAAAATGCATGTTAACTTAATAACCAACATAAATAATAAAACAGATGGTTGTAATTAAAGTAATGACAACAAAAATCATAAAATTAAAAAGAAACAATCATAATGCATGATTTACCTTGAGAAGCTCATGAAGTAGTAGCGATGGTAATGATTTACCTTGAGAAACTCGGGAAGTAGCTGAAATTTATCAATGGCAGACTTAACCGGAGCAGCAAGGAATTGATGATGATGCAGCCATGCAGGCGAGGTGATGGTGGTCAGAGAGGTGGTGGGTGTTTCTGGCAGGTAGAGATATATAGATGATGGGGGATTAAAGAGAGATAGGCCGGGAGAGATCGATGTATGTGTGAGAGGGATTTTCTTTTTATTATTAACTAGATTTAATACCCGTGTATACACACGGGTTGATTTATACACAGGTTGATATAATACAATAAATGTTTTTTTATAACATATGATTAAAACTATGTATAATTAAAACATGATCATAATTAAGTTATGATAGAATATAAAACAATTACTACGATGAGTAAAAATCTAACTTGATTATAATTTTATAAAAAAAACTATTTAAAATCAGATTGTCTCATGATTATCTTTTTATTTACAAGTAAAATTTTGTATAGTTCATAAACCATAAAAATCAGAATATATTTAGTGTCGATTGCTTACCAAAAATAATGTAGAAAAATTTGGGCGGGAAAAGCTATCCACAACATGTCTCAATACATGACATGTGACATCAAAAACCTTCTTTTATTAATATGTATAGATTATACATTTTTATTTTATATGATTTTTTTTATATTTAATAACTAATGTTATGGAACTTTTTTAACTAGACTATTTTTTTGCAATAAGTTATGAAAAATTCTTAAAAATGTGATTTTTAAGAAAAAAAGACAAACCTTAGGAATGATTTTATCAATTAACTCTTAATAAGATGATAAAGTGTTTAAGTTTGTTTTATATTAGATGTTTTAAGGTGAACTCTATGGTTTATTGATTGTTACGATTATTACTAACCTGGTTGATCGGTTTTTAGTTTTCAATATTTTCATTGTCTACTCATAAATATTAGTATTAGTAGCTATTTTGATTATCATTACATAAAATCATATTTTCATGATGAAAACCTGATTGTGTTAAAACGGCATTATCTTTAAAGCTATGCACAATTAGCTTTTTCTTTTAATTGTTTGCATTCATATTTTCATTATCTGACAGTTAATGAAAATGTGAATGCAAACACCGTTCAATCCATTTTAAAGCCATTTTAGAAGATGAAAAGAAAGCTAGCTAATGAAACAAACTTAATTTGTGTAATGCTGGAGAAGATGAACCCATGCTATATATATATAGCTTCAAACTTCAAAGAAAAAGAGTATCAGCCAAAGAAACATCAACAAGACATCAAAGGATATATATATATATATATATATATATATATATATGTGTGTGTGTGTTTACAACAGGTACAATCCTTGTTTCCTAAAAAGTTTATCATTTTTTTTTTTTTAGAACGGCGGTTGGTGCAACGGTCTATGACCGAAGCACTCAGAGGTGCAAGGACCGAGTTCGAAACCCCGCCTCTAACACCAATAGATGTTTTTCGTCGGCATTGGGGCTCCCCCATTACTGCAAACGCAGCGGAGGCTCACCACAACCCTCCTTACGGGCCAAGTTGATCGGAGTCGAAACTCGTCAACCAACTGTTCCAGGGAAAAACCGGGCAGGAACCTTTAACCATGCCACGTAAAACCCTCAGGCTCAGACACGAAGCCGGGTGGTAACCCGGGACGAGCTTCATTGCCAATATCTCCCAAAAGTGTCACTAGTGGGGATAGAACTTGAGTCTCCTTGGAGAACTCAAGTCATCTTACCACTAGACCACAAGTTGGTTGATAAAAAAAAAAAAAAAGTTTATCATTTTTCAATATGTAATTGTTGTGAATCATAACCGCACAGGTTACACAAATATATAATTGTTGTATTAATTAAAATAAAATAAAATAAAAAAATAAGTTAGTGGGCGATGAGGAGTTGGAGTTGGAGTTGGTTATCTCCTCTTCCTACGATCAGCAGCCAACTTGTTTTGCAAATCTTTAAGTTTATACAGTATTTCTTGAAATGTGGGTCGGGATTCTGGGTCGCTGCCAATGCATATAAAGAAACTGATTCATGGTTTTGAATTGAAATGAATAAAGGGCGGGTAAGAGATGAACCTGCACCAACAACTTTGGATAAGTGATGCCCACATTGGATCCACATCTTCAGGAATCTCTAGTCTCCGATTCATGAATCCTACAGCTGCGATAACCTATACAATACATACATACATACATACATACATGTATTATTTAACCTTTTTAAAGTTGATAGATCGATCGATCGATTCACATCATCCTACCTATACCTGCATTGGGTTAAGATCATCCCAAGGGACCTTCTCTGTCACAACTTCCCACAATACCACTCCATAGCTGTACACATCCGATCTATATATATATATATATATATATATATATATATATATATATATATATATATATATATATATATATATATATTAAATTCTAGAATTCAATTCATGAGAAAATTATAAAACGACGACTTATACATATACCAACATACTTTTCATTTGCTTGCTCGTTACGAATAATTTCTGGAGCCATCCATTGCGGCTACAAAAACCATAAGTCAAATCAACATTTCCACCCAACCATGTTAATATCATTTTCTATATATTAATTTACAAATTTAATTAAGGAAATAACTATATACCGTTCCTTTCCCTGACTTTGTCTTCAAGTACGTTTGATGCTTGATACGGGAGAGACCGAAGTCACCAACCTACAAATTAATATTAACTAGTTAATTGGTTATTAGTGGAAACAAAACAAGGCTAACTAGTTAAACATCATATACCTTGACAGTCCAGTCCTTGTCGACAAGGAGATTTGAAGACTTCAAATCACGGTGAACAATGGGCGGGTTGCAATGATGAAGATAATTCATGCCTTGTGCCTATATCATGCAAATAGGATAACTCAAATTACACACACCCACATATATATAAGCCAATTATATATTTTTATACAGCAAACACTTACAATATCCATGGCCATATGAAGACGTCGTCTCCAATCTAATCTGGTTGAATTTCGCTGAAGTGTCAGAAATAAACTTCCTCTACATATACATAGAAAAAGAATAAGTATTTATAAACTAAGAACATATGTTAATAACATATTGAGATTGTTTATGCAAGTGCAAACTAACTAGGCTCTTTGCCATAAAAAAATCATATGCTGAAAAATAGTACAATTAATAATCAAATCATAAATCCTAATTCTGGTGAAGATTACTAAAGAATGAAGCAAATGATCTCTCTGAAGAATGTTTAGCAAATTAATTAAGTGAAGAACCAACCTCGGAAGGAACTCAGTGACAATGCATAGATGTTTAGGTGAAGTTACTGCGCCCATGAAAAGTAATATATTTGGATGTCTAAGCCTTTTCATTAGAGACACCTTCAAAGATACAAACATAACTAAGTTACCTCCTGTTCAAACGCTTATATCAGAACTACGATTGATGAAAAACAAAACTACCTCCTGTTTAAACGACACCATCAAATCGTTTGAATACTCTTGATATGTAAATACTTTGATTGCAACATCCTGCATATATATAAAATGAAAATTCACATTATATACCTTCTATTTCAGAATGAGCATGATATCAGCTAAAAAGTAGTTGGAGATGGAGATAGAGAACATACTGATCCATACCAAAGTCCATGATATACAGTCCCACATGAACCTGCAGCCATGATGAAATGAAATGAAATAAAAATTATATATACCATACAATTGATCATGTACGTCTTTTAATCAATTATTAGTAATTAGTTACGTACCTTGGCCAATCTGTTGTTTAATTATCAAGTCTTGCCAGAAGATCTCATAATCCAACAGCTTGTCTGTGTATGTCTCCATTTCCAATTGGGGTTTCATAATAGCAATACTCTCATCATTACTATTGCTATTGCTATTACTATTACTATTACTATTACTATTACTTGAGCTGCTTGTGCTATTAACACCTAACGTAGATAACCACAACCCTGAAGCCTCCATCTCCATCTTATTACTCATCGCCTCCTGACTCAAACGTTGCCACCCAAAATAACCAAGTTTAGCAGCAAGAGATTCTCCCTCTTGTCTTTCATTTCTCATCTTCCTACCCATCCATTCCGCTGCTTTTGATAATATACTAACTTGTTTGTTTCCATTAATCCTCCTATTTATTATGATGGGGTCTGCTTTAGGGTGATAGGGACGTGAATCGGTGGATATACAAATACCCCCAATTAATCTTCTATTTTCATCCCGAAATGGTGTGTTTGTACAAATAACCACGAATGTTTCTCCTCTGTTATTGGTTACAGGAAATTCCCCTGACCAACTCTCTCCGTTTACAGTTCGTTCTAGCAGAAAATCAGCCAATACAGCATCTTTTGGATCCACCAGAATCTCTGTTGGAGTTTTCCCGTAAGCCTGAGCAGCTGTAAGACCATACATTTTTTCTGCACTTTTATTCCTGCAAAACAAATACACATAGCATGCCTTTTACTGTCACTTAAACTAACAACAGGCAGGAAAGACTGACTGACTGACTGATTATATATACATATACATATACCAACCAAAAGTATATCCGATGTTTGAAATCAAATACATGTACAGCTTGACCCATGGAGTGCAGTATGTTCAAATACTGAGCTTCTGTTAGCTTCAACGATAAAGGATGAGTAGCGTTAGAATTAGAGGTGAGTTTGGATATCTGTTGTTTGATGTGAGCATGGCCTGCTTCCAGCTCCTGGATCTTTCTTAACAGCTTCTCTGCGGATGTTGTTTCTTTGCTTTTCTCCATTTACACACGTACAATTTATTAGGAAGGATACTCTGACTTTGACGCTGACTCTCACTCTAACTCTAATTCTGACAGTACAAATTTCTTCATGTTGTAAGTGCAAACAAAACATGTGCATACGGCTATTTATAGTTGGTCTGGTCCCTTCCAGCAGGCCATATCAAAAGTCAAACTTGGATGACCTATCCATTTCCACACACAGCAACAACAAAACAGTGTGACTGTGATGTGAGTATAAATTGAATGTTCTTCAATCCTACAAAGTTAGGAATAAGCTTATTTACACCACCTACACTATACATATTCTCTCTCAGTCATGGGGTTTGAAACTATTAACTATAATAATAAAGGAAGGCTGCATTGCATGTTAACCAAATTTACTATAAATAAACGACCAGAGCTACTACAATTTCCCATGCCCCAATTTCAGACCAACAACTTGCTCGCTCATTACCCCACTTTCAAAGGCTATAGAAACACAAAAGTTTAATTTAATTACAATCTCTTCACTGATATTATATATATACTATATTCTCAGCTCAGCTCAGCTCATACTTATTTAATCGACCAATCAACCATTTCTTAGCTATATTCACAACTAACTTCACTTATTGATTGGTTATTATTACTAAACAGTAAACACTGCATCAATCAAGATCGAAATCAAAATCCCTTTACAAAAACTGTCTCATTGTCAGGGTACAAAAAATATTTGGATTTCAGTGGCTTAGTGTAAAATTTGGTTATACCTTTCGGACATGTAAACATTTCTTTATTTCTATTTTGAATATCAAATTCATAACTTATGATATCTTATTTAATGTTCTACTTTTCGTGAAATGACGCACCATGCCAATATCTTTGGAAACATTCTTTGTTATAAAATAAAGGGGACTGCATACGTACTAAAAATTGAATTCATAAAACATGACATATTATAATCCAATCAAACTTTCAACTTGGGCTGCAAACACTAAAAATAACTTTTCAAATACGACAACAAAATGTCTTCGTTTGCAGGTAATCCAAATAAAGTCTGCTTTGCTTGTTTTGCCAAAACAAGTGTTTGCTAGACATCACCCATTTTAACTTTCACATAAATCTGGACCCGGTCACCTTACTTACTTTTAGAAGTAACACCTAAAAGACTAGTGTTGTCTGTTGGTAGTATGATCAATATAACCACACTAGCATCTGGTTGGGTCAGCATATTACAAAGCTTTCAAGATTTGAGCCTTCAACATCTAAACACTAGGATGACTTTAAAGGAACTTGTCTGGGTCAAAACAGGTTGGAAAACAAAAAAGAAGTTGAGAGATTTAATCTTTACAGTGGAAAGAAGGCAAAGCAAGCCTAGCACAGAGAGACCTGGAAAGAATTTATTTTCTGGCCACTTATTTTGCCTTAAATGCTGTCAAAATTAACTGTGGGTATCCTAACAAGTTTTCAGTTAAGCAACCAAAAACAAATCTATAATTAGTTGGAGTGAGAGTTACTTGTCTTTGGCTCAACTCAACATAGCATAACATAACATAACATAGCATACTTTTAGAGTGGATCTTCTTTTTCAGAGACAGTGATATAAGAAGATGAAAGATACAAACTTTAAAGTTGGAAAAGATAAAAGAAAGCAACAGGTAGGGATTAATTGATTGCTCCTCCTTGGACATGAAGCAAATGCCTAATTGCAGCAACAGCATCACCTTTGTGTTCCCGCAATGTTCTTTCAGCAACCTTCTTATCCAACTAAACAAACAACAATAAGTTATGTAAGTACATATGGGCATGTAATGTAAGTACATATGAATTAAGGAGATATGGACCT
Source organism: Tagetes erecta (assembly GCA_030867185.1). NCBI lineage: Eukaryota > Viridiplantae > Streptophyta > Magnoliopsida > Asterales > Asteraceae > Tagetes > Tagetes erecta. Next base: position 140,292 of record CM061489.1, on the reverse strand, counting down.
CTAGTTGGTTTGCAATTATGTCAACTTCAGCAGCATTGATTTTGACAGCAGCCAACTCTTTCTCCCTATAATAGAATCAATCAATGACTAATTCTTCTTATTGGATAATGATAATGATAATAGTGAATGGTGAAAAGGAAAGTGACCTGAGTCTCATAGCATTCAAATCAGCTTCCTTAGAAGCAGCAATTGAAGCCATAGCCTAACAATTATAATAAATAATATGTTGAATAACAGGAGTTGATTTGATTGATTAGAAAAAAAAGAAAGAAAAAAAGGTACCTGTTGAACGCGAGTGGAATCGAGGTGACGATCTTCTTCCTGGACATGATCAGTGAGCTTGTCGAGTGCTTTGCTCTGCTGCTGTAAATCCTTCGAGTCTTCAATACCTCCTTCGTCTCCGACGCCCCCTTCCATTACTTTCAATCAAACCCTAACAATTCAAATCCACCCCTAATAGGCTAATATAATATAATATTTGTATCTCATTTTCAACTACAAGTGGGCCGAAACCCAACACTTCTCAACTAACCTAAACTAAACAATTCCTCTATCGGCCCACCCATCACCTCTTTCTCTTTCTCTTTCTCTTTCTCTTTCTCTTCTCTCTTTCTAATCTATCTAGTAAATCAAACTTTTAGAGGGCAATTTTTAAAAGGATTTTTTTTTCCATAATAAGAAGTTTGGGAGAGAAAATTTAACTAAATTTTTCACCATGCAAGTTGATGGAGCCAACTCCTTAAATGTTATATATTTACAAATTGTTAAATATAATGGTTATAATCTATATAATAATTCAAGGTTTTAGGGGGGACAACTTTTGGAGAGAATTTTTTATAAAAGGAAGTTTTAGAGGGAAGATATGAAATACCATGCATGAGTTGATGAAACAAAATATCTTTAAATATTAAATATTTAAAAATTTTTAAACAAATGATTATGATTTTATAAATATTATTATTTAACCCGTGTGTAACACACGGGTGTTAAACCTAGTCTATCTAATAAATTAGAGTTTTTAGGGGGAAATTTTGGGGGGAAAACATAATTTATTTTATAAAAGGAAGGTTGAGAGGGAAAATTGAGTACAAAACTTAATAAAGACAAAATTTTGTGATTAATAATAATTTACAAAATTATTTATAAATTTTTAAATATAATAGTTATAATTTTTAAAAATATTTTTATTCAACCCGTGTGTAATACACGGGTGAATCAAAGTTTTAGGGGGTAACTTTTGGAGGGAATTTTTTTAATCCATAATAAGAAGTTTGAGAGGGAAAATATTAAGTGTCATTCATGAGTTGGTGGAGCAATATTATTAAATATTAAATATTTACAAATTACAAATCTTTAAACATAATGATAATGTTTTCTTTATAAATATCATTATTTAACCCGTGTGTAACACACGGGTGTTAAATCTAGTATGTAATTAAATATAAAATCGTCCACTTTCTACGCCCGCACCTAGCCATGCACAAACCGGGTTCTTTTAAGAATCAATTCAGGGTATGAATCAAGTCTGGTTTTGGTCAAAAAAGTCCAGAACCGGGTAGGGTCGGTTCCGGTTTCGGGTATAATCGACTGGGTTTTGACCGGTTTAACTGAGTTTTTTCGGTTCCGGGTAGGATTAGGTCCGGGTTGAGGTGGAACCGGTTCTGGGTACGATTTCACTTTCTTGGAGGAATCGGAACCCATGTGTACCCTACACTTCGGATACACGTATTTCGAAACCAGTTTTTTTGTGCATCGCTATCCGCACTCGCAAAATATGGAGAGCACCTTTGCCCACTGGCCAAACTATGTTGTCTTTATAAGGGTTCACGTTGGCTCCATAGTTTGGCTTAGACGTTCCTTCCTGAAAACCATAGCATTGGTTGCCACTTGACAATCATTGTGTCGTCACAAGAGCAAAATTTATAATTTACAAAATAAATCTTATAAATTTATGATTAATTCACGTAATTAAATGATATAAATGTAACTAGATATTTTGCCCATGCCGCGCGTTGCAGCGGCACTACCTTCTGAATTGAAATCTGTTGTTTGCTTGTTTGCATAAAGTGCATAACCGTCAATATTAAATTACTATAGCTTCTTGGCATACAAACTACATAAGTTAATATTCAGATTACATTTGTCTTAATTACATATAAACATTAGAAGGCAATTTGATGCATCTACATTCATATTTGGTCATTCAAAAGCTCATCATTGCCCTCATGCTAATAACATGCGATTGTCCAAAAGTAGTTTAGATGCCATCAGGTGCACGCCAAAATGCTTTACAAAAGAGAGTTTTAACACCTACCTGAATAGTACTTTGGCTTAAATGCCATATGATGCAGCCCAAACTGCTTCGCAAAAGAGACAACATACATGTTGGGTGTTGTTTGATACTTGCCTAGTTGCCCGCTATGTTGGTAACTTGCCTTCTTGCTTGCGTCTTTACCTAGATATAGAAAATTTCCAATTATTTAGTGTTTCAATATGCCATGAAGACTTGGTTGTTAAAAATTCAGTTGTGGTGTTGAAAAAAAAGTGAGAATGAACATTGATTTCACTCTTAATACGGCTATGCAAGTTCATGCAAGCTTTCAAAACTACCGACTTTAGCTTCCAAAATAACACTTAAATGTCGTTGACCTGATGAGTTATATTCCATCCCTTCATACGATAGTTAAACATTAATAGACTCTTTCTTAACATTAAAAATATCCATAACACGATTGAAATGAAATATCAATATGTGACAGAAACTCAAATACTTAATATCCACAAAGCTACCATATACAAAAATACATCCACATGTAACTAATATTGTAGGTATCTTTAAAATTCATTGTGAATCCAAACCCTCAAATTGAAGGCATACTCAGAATAAATCAAGTAAACAAAACAAATGCAAATTGTTGTGAAATAGGTCATATGGATTCATCACGTCATACGTAAAGTGGTTAGTACAATCAACATGACAACCAAACGCATTCATGATAATTGTTCAAGTATGTAAACATACCTGCATGAAATCAAAGCGAGAGAAACGTGCAACAAATCAGGAGTCCAGAACGCGAATCCCAGGACAGCAAAGATCTTAACCTGTAATGAAGTTGACAAAACATATTTAGCAAAACCAAACCTAGCAAACTAAACAAAGTTCTAGAATTCTATCCCAAACCACCTTACATCAATTTTGGTACCTACTCTAACCACAAACCAAAACTAAATAAACTAAATTGCAACTACAAAAAATAATCATACATCACATGCACTGATCACAATTTCAAATCACAGAACTCACAACAACAATGCCAAACAAAAAATCAAGTAAAGCCGGTCTCATAAACAAATACATTCAGGGCTTAGGCATTCAAAGATAATATAATTTTTGTTCAAACGTTCCCCCAAAAGCCTTCACAAAAAGCATAAAAGCAAATAGGTTTCCCGCAAAAAAAACAGTAAAAATTTTACTCCATCACATCACATATTTGAAGTAAGAATAGAATGATAAATAAAGTAACATGTATATTCAACACTTAATTATAACTTCATAAGAGATATGGATATACTTTAGTGCTCAAATCGTCATGAACAATTTTACAAACAAAGACTCTATGCCCAAAACCCAAAACCAGTTTTATGACATAACAACCCTTCCATTTCACTTTTGCCACCATCAACCTTCATTCAAAATTAACCAAAGTGCAGGCACTAAAACCAACCATCAAGCCACAATTTGCAATTCAAATTAAATGTAATACACTCCGTTCAAAATTCACATTAATTTTCATTTAAACTAACTGTAATATGATATAAGAAGTTTTGTATTCCTAATTCTTCACATATGACAACATGAGTCAACCCTAAAAGTTTAATTTCATTTAATCGTGACTCCAAATCTAAACAATGGTTTTTAAATATGGGAAGAATTAGGACTTACACCGGTTGAGGCAAAAGACCTTTTTCATGGACAATCATTCCTGTGATAAAACACCAAAAAAAAAAACAAAGTAACAATATTTGTCACACTCAATATAAGTTTCACATCAAAATTGGTAGATAAAAAAGAGTAGCATACCCAGAGTTTGCAATCTCCTATTTTCAAAACCTTCAAGCCTTCAATTTAATTAAGGACACAATTTACAACTGAAACTTTGTATTTGCTTTAATAGGCATACAAAAGAACAAACAAAAAGGAATTAGTAGTACACATAGATGGTCTATAAGTAGTCGACTTTGGCCGGAAAAAAACCGGCTTTAAACCTGCTCAGAATTGTCATTAACCGACACTACCATCCGCCTCAAATCTGAACCATCACTGCCACCATCCATCGCCATAACCACCAGTCATGACAATCGCCACTCTAAATCCCTATTGTACCCCCATCGCCAACATCAGAGACCATCGCTTCCATTACAGCCTTCGCTCGCCACCATCGCTCACCCACCAAATCGGATGCAGACATGCAAAAAATCTGATGTTGAGAGTTCTCTCACTCTCCATTTCTGTGAATGAGCCAAGCAAAAGTAAGTGAGCTGTTGAAAGGTGTACATGGTTATCATAACACGTTGCATACATACATGAGTAACAGCTGGACATGGCTGAAAACCCTAAAATAACCCTTAAGTTACTGTTCAAATCCTTTGTATTTTCAATATAAAGGAGAATAATTTAAATAAAACACAAATATTGAGTAAACACTTTTATTTTATGATTACATGGATAATGAATGGGTTAGGGTTTATAATTTAAGTCGGAGCAAATGCTACAAATATAGCATGTTATGAGCGTTTAAAAAATGATGGAGCTTTAAAAAGAGTCTATAAAACATATATATTGACTTAAAAAACAAAAATCATGTTTCATGCACGTTTTGAACTCATTATGATCAGCTTAATTAGATTGGATGTCATCATATAGTTTCATTGATTACAAAATTATATATATATATATATATAGATATATATATATATAGGATTAGGTTCATTTGAGAAGACTCATATATTGCAAGAAGAAAAAGAAGAAACCTAAATCACTAAAAAACTTTATCAATTGTTTAGTTTTTTTAAATAAATTCACTTCCTAGTTCCTACATACAAATGTGTAATGTATTAAACTAAAAAAATTATTAAAATATTTTTTACGTATGTATTTTTAGCGTTTTAAATTTACCTACACATGTGTAAGTAACCTAACTTACACATGACTTCCACATGTGTAGGTTTAACAAATAAACGAAATTTATTCAATTTTATTTTTTGTATGTCAAAGTTAATAAATAAATATTGCATTTCTATCATTTTTTTGTATGTTAAAAACGTTTTTTGTTAAAAAAAATGAAGAATGTAGCTATTTCTTACACTTCTCGCAATATTTGCTCTTCTCAAATGAACCTCCACTATATATATTAGGAAGACAATTTCTTATTTTGATTCATTTTGCAATTATAATACCCGGAATAAGTTTACAAATTTGAGTGAATAAAGAAATGTAGATTGTATACATGGTCAATTAAATAGTTAATAAAAACTTCTATATACAATATATATATATATATATATATATTCAGTTAATAGAAATCGTAGGTTCTAGATGAAGCAATATGGATTCAAATTCTCTTCATCCTACTCAACTAACCACCGATATATTTGAGGGAATGCTTATTAGTTAAGCACACGTTTACCCAATGAATTGCCCCACACGTACGTACGTACAACCCTAGAACCGCATCACAAGAAACTCTCTCTGCAAATACTAGTCTTGACCTTCGACTAATCTGTTGCCGGTGACGAAAACCTGTTACAAGCCACAACAAAATTAGTCTTGCTCCACATAGCAAAGAAGACCCCGTAGTGCTTCCGCTCTGCCATCCGTCCGGTTCGATTTGCTCCGGTTCGTTTCATATTCAGGTAATAGCATTGGCCTCTAATTGAGCATATATTCAGTTATGAACTTCATTATGATTTGGAATGATAATAGACTCGTTCCGCCGAATACGCAGCCACAGTCCGCGTTGAGTGTTAGCCGGTACGGTCGCATCCATCCGATTCATCTTGTTCAATTATCAAACAAGTAGCGCAAGCCGTCATATCCGTTAGAATCGTTAATCATAATCCAGGTAATAACACCAATCTTCTATTCTAGTATAAAAGGATTTATTAGCCGAATAAGTTTCCGGTGACCTTAATTCGTCCCGACGATCAAAAGAATATTAACGATCATGAATTCATCTAAAATTATGAACTTCTACATGTCACTTTAGTCACGTGTTTGTAGAATATAACGATGCGAGATGAAGTTGCTTGTTTATTTATTTATTTTTGGGTTGCAACTCTTTTCATACAAAAGAACTAGCTGCTGTCATATTGTTTTCCATATAAGCTATTTTTTTTTTATCTAAACAAGTGCATGAAAACAAAATGAAATATATTAATGAGGTTAGATAATGGGATACATTAGTCTTTAGTTTATAAATAAATCAAATTCTCAAATGAAAGTTTTTACTCATGCATGCAAAGATGTTGGGTTTAAACGTAGATGTTAACATATTGTTTGTCAATTAGGATAGATTATAAAAGTATACATTTTGACCGAGGATAATTAAAGACTTTGAAAATGGTAAATGTGATGGTGATATGTAGAAAAATATACATATTTGTTCTTCACATTTAACCCAAAAAAGGTTATTAATCGGTTGTAAATTCATTAGTATAAGTACTTATTTGTGGTTTTTGTGATTTTACAGCCAAGGTAACCTACCGATGAAAAGAATGAAGAAAAAACGAGTTTCGGTGCAAAAATTGACAAAGTTCAGATTTGAGCATGGTCATGCTCAGACCAAGCACAGGCAGTGCACCAGGTAGTGCACAAGGTAGTGCTGCACACCAAGCACTGGCAGTGCTCAGACCAAGCACGGTCATGCTCAGACCAAGCACGGTCGTGCTCAGATCTTCGAGCCCGGAAGCACAGGCAGTGCACCAGGTAGTGCTGCACATTTTGGTCTGAGCACGGTCGTGCTCAGACCAAGCACAGGCAGTGCTCAGACCAAACCAGGTAGTGCACCAGGTAGTGCACTAGGTAGTGCTGCACATTTTGACCCAAGCACTACCGTGCTTGGTCTAAGCACGACCGTGCTCTTCCAACCTCGAGACGGGAATCGAGATTTAGCTAAAAAAGGAAACTGTAAAGTGTCTGGGCAAGAAAGTTAGTACTGTAGCTACGAGCACTACCTGGAGCACGGTCGTGCACCAGGTAGTGCACATCTGCAGAATTGTATAAAAAGCCTCATTTTCATCCATTTCGTGTTGTGGAGAGTGGGGAGCCATTTTCACTCAAAACCAACCATTTTTAAGTATTTTTGGAGCCCTTGGAAGCCATAGAAGATTCAAGAATCATCTATCCTTCTCCTTGCTTGCTAGTGGTTTGTATATTAGTAGTTTTTAAATATGTTTTTAGGTAATTTTGTCATCTTTGTTGTAGCTTTTGTAAGCCTCATGGGTTAAACACTTATATTATCTAGATTAGGATTAAACTTATGCTTTGATGATGAATTGCATATGAACATTTGGTGATGTTTTTATGTCAAGTTCAATGATGAAGTTATGGTGATGTTTCAATGATGTTGTATGTTTGTCTAAATTTTATTGTCATGTGATGTTGATGAATATTAGGAAGTTGACATGTTGAAAAACCCATCTTCTTGATATTTGTTTGTAAATCTTATAAATGAATTTTGTAGGATTTATGCCTTGATATTAGAAATGATGATTGGAATGTTAGATGACATGAAATTAGACAAATATGCTTTCCTTCACAAGATGTTTGAAAAGATAATTGTGATGTTATAATTTCTTGAACACATTAGGATTGTAGATTTGGAATTGTGGCCACAATAACTAGATTTACATGACTTAGTTCTAAGAATTGTAAGTTGGAACATTTCATAACTTTGTCTACTTTACGTAATTTAGGGTGATTAGTATGTGTTTATCGTTCTAGTTTTCCTTATATTATGAAATTAGGATGTCTTAACGGATGACTAGTTTATCTTTAGTTCTTGACATGAAAAGAAATCAATTGAGCTTAAGTGCATGATTTTAGGTGATTAGTATGTGTTTATCGTTCTAGTTTTCCGAAGAATCATTTTAGTTAGATATCTGTAACCGGAGTCTAGTTATACTTTTAAGAAATTGACTTCACCATTAGTGTTTTTTATCATCTTAGCTAAGTGGATTCCTAGTGTAGATAATATCTCATTTCACTTGTTTTATTTCCTTAGTTTAATATTTAGTGTTTGCATGCTAGTTTAGTTTAACAAATTCAACTTCTTATTTTATCGGTTGAACATCAACAAACGTTTAGTATCGAGAGCCATCGTGTCCACGGATTGATATCCGGTTCTTACCTTTTTACTATATTACTAATCGATAGGTACACTTGCCTATTGTGTGTGATTTAGTATTTTTTTGGTGAAAACCTTTTTTGAAACTAAATTTGTGTGAAAAATATTTATTTAAAAAATATATACTTTCACGCACTTCAGATGGCTAGACAAATAGGGCATAAAAATTATCGCAATGATTATAACGGCAAAACGTCAATAACTATGGTCGGAAGGTTTTAAAAGATCGTCGGGATTGCGCTAGATAAACTAATCAAATGAGGGAATACAAGTATCGTAAGACTGATTCAAATGATAGCTAAGTTGTAGGTCCTAGCTTGTGTCGAGGACAACATCAGTTTTGGTTGCTTTTAACTTTTGACTCAGGTACGGATTCCGTGTCCCTTTCATCGTAGTATAAATTCTATCTCTGTTACTTTGTAGTACAGAGTTTGGTATTTTTATATATTAGTCTCACCGTTGTTACTTCCGCTGATTCGACCCACTTGGCCTTAGGGCATTAGTAGTTATTTGGTCTATTTTGTTTTGAACCGTTCGGATTATTTTTAGCATGCAATAGTTTTATAAATTTGTACTCGTTATTGCATGTTCCTGTAGATGATAGGATGGACTTTATATGTTATATGTTAGGTAGTTATGCTACTACCAGTTTGACTTTGTACTCTGTTACCCGAGCTGTCTGACATGTCATTGTGGCGTCAATGGCATGACACTTTTCGTGACAGTGTGTAATAAATAGTTCACGACGTCTCCGTTTATATGTTAGTACTCAAGGAGTACATTGGCCACATCTGTCTGGGAGGCGCATGGATATATCCTAGTTTCTGATCAGTTATGTTTCTGGGGGATGGAATAATGTGTGTACGCCCACACACCATCTCATTAGTACATTAGCCTAGCTAGCTGTGTACACGTCTGTTTTGGCTCTGGGTACGTCCGACATTACACGACTTATTGATTTGTTTATTTATATGTTCTGTCGTGTAGATAAGTTGTTATCAGTAAGATGTTCAGATCAGTTATCAGTTACATGCTCAGTTTTATATCAGTTATAAGTTCAGTTCAGTTCAGTATCAGTTATTTGATCAGTACCATATGTTCAGTTATAGTTATAAGGATGTGTTCTGCTTATTCGTTTCGTTAAATTACTATTGTTCTCTCCGTTACTGAGCAATGTTTGGCTCAGCCGTATTTTCTTTTGTGGTGTTTCTTATTTATGTGTAGGTAATCGGGGAAATCCGGGGAAATAGTGAAGAGAGCGTCAAGAGATCAAGACCTTGCTTTTAATTCAATAAATGTAATGAACACATATTTAGGATTCCTTTAATTTTTGAGTTGTTGGATTTATGACATTGGATTAAGCATTTATTCTATGAAATGGTTTTGGCTTGATATCTTTAATAGTGACGTCTCAGCCTCTCCGGGTTGGGGTGTTACAGTTATGGTATCAGAGCCAAGGCTCTTTCCTGTAGAAAACTTAAACTTTAATAATTGAACCTGTGAGGCTATGGGTAGACGTTGGGTTAGGATGTTATCTTTCGCTCGATCTATAATTCTCTGCTCATACGTATACCTTATTTTCAGATGCCTCCGAAAAGACGTGGCAATCCTAGGGGAGGAGAGACAGGTGGCTCTTCTAACTCAGACATAGCAACACAGGTTGCTAATGCAGTTAACGCGACTCTTCAGGAATTACTTCCTAATTTGATGGCTCAGACTGCTGAGGTCGTATTACAGCAGTTGCGTAATGCTGGTGGTAATGCCGGTGGTGGTGCAGGTGGTAATCCCGGTGGTGATGCTGGTGGTAATGCCGGTGGTGGTGCAGGTGGTAATCCCGGTGGTAATGCTGGTGGTAATGCCGGTGGTGGTGCAGGTGGTAATCCCGGTGGTAATGCTGGTGGTAATGCCGGTGGTGGTGCAGGTGGTAATCCCGGTGGTGATGCTGGTGGTAATGCCGGTGGTGGTGCAGGTGGTAATCCCGGTGGTGACGCAGGTGGTAATGCCGGTGGTGATGCAGGTGGTAATGCCGGTGGTAACGCGGGTGGTAATGCAGGTGGGAATGCAGCACCTCCTCCCGATACTATTCATGTCTGGCTTGGGCGTTTCCAAAAGCTTAAGCCTAAATCATTTAGTACTGCTGCCACTCCAGTTGAGGCTCAGAATTGGATTGATCACATTGAAAAACTGTTTGAAGTACTTGGTGTCTCTGAGGGGTTTAAGGTTCGACTGGCAGCATACAAGTTGGAGGATGATGCTCATAGATGGTGGAAAGCTGTGAAACAAGCAAGAGGAGGCGACCCATATGCAGTGACACTGCCATGGAATGACTTTCGGGGTTTATTTTTCCAGCAGTACTTCACTGATGCTGACCGCTCTGAATTTCTTAGAGAATATTCATCTATCAGGCAAAGGAATGATGAGCCTATAACAGAGTTTAAGACCCGATTTTCTCGGTTAGTAAGTTTCTTGGGAACTGCCGCAGGTCCACCAGAGCAACAGACAAATATTTTTAAATGGGCAATTTGTGATTGGGATAGGAAGCATATTTTGAATCTTCGGTTTACTGATATTAATGAGGTGGTTGATGCAGTTAAGAATTTGGATAATGATAAGAAGGATCGTTATAGAACTCCTAATGATAACCGTAAGCGATCCAGGGATAATGATCATGATCAGCCTTCGACCTATAAGAACCGCAGTCAGTCTTCACCGCCACGAGACCGTGGAAACCGATTTGATCGCAACAACAACCGCATCACTCGATCTTGGACTAACCGAAACCAGAACCAAAACCCAGCTCGTAATCAGATTCAGCAGGCTCCTACTCGTACTCTACAGAACCGTGATGACTCTCCTTTGTGTACCAAATGCGGGAAACCTCATAAAGGGGCGTGTCGATTAGCTGAAGGTTTATGTTTCAGATGTGGGCGTTCGGGACACATGATTAAGGATTGCCCTCAGCGTGACCCTCAGAATAATACTAGAGGGAACCCTCCTAAAACTACTACAGGAGGACGAGTTTTTGCACTCACAGCTAATGATGCGGCTAATGTCCCAGGTACATTTATAAAACTCTTCTATTTAAGTTAACGTCAAATTTATGCTTTATTTAATACCGATAGTTAATGCCCCAGGTATGGTGTCCGGTAGTCTTGGTTTAGGGAAACGTGATATCTATGTCTTATTTGATACCGGCGCTACACATTCAGTTGTTTCTATGTTGTTTGCTAAGTACTTGATGATTTCACCTACTGCTTTAGAACACCCTTTGACAATTGCCACTCCCTTAGGAGATTCTACCTACATATCTCATGTTTATAGGGATTGTCCGATCCGAATCGAGTCTGTTGTCCGTGAAGCTGATTTGTTTCCTATGCAAATGAACGACTTTGATGTTATCCTTGGTATGGACTGGTTATTTCTACATCAAGTTACTATTGAATGTCAGACTCGTCGTGTTCTATTTGGGAATCCCCAGTGCCCCGAACTCATTTATCAGGGAACCCATCCTCGGAAACCTTTAAAAATCATCTCTGCACTTAAAGCTCAAAAATTCTTGTCGCACGGTTGTGCTGGTTTTCTAGCTTCAGTGAAAGCTACATCTTCTGATGAACCGAACATATCTGATTACCCGATTGTATGTGACTTTCCTGATGTGTTTCCCAAAGAACTACCCGGACTTCCACCAGATCGTGAAGTCGAGTTTACTATTGATCTTATCCCTGGTGCTGAACCAATTTCTAAGGCACCTTATCGTATGGCACCTTTGGAACTTAAGGAGTTAAAAGAACAATTGCAAGAGTTGCTTGAGTTGGGCTTCATTAGACCGAGTGTCTCACCTTGGGGTGCGCCGGTCCTATTTGTGAAAAAGAAAGATGGTTCTATGAGGCTTTGCATCGACTATCGAGAGCTTAATAAAATCACAATCCGTAATCGTTATCCTCTGCCTCGTATTGACGATCTATTTGATCAACTTCAGGGTGCAAAATGTTTCTCTAAAATTGATTTAAGATCTGGGTATCATCAGCTAAAGATCAAGGATTCCGATGTTCCTAAATCCGCCTTTCGTACTCGGTATGGTCACTATGAGTTCTTAGTGATGCCATTCGGGTTAACTAATGCCCCCGCTGTCTTTATGGACCTAATGAACCGAGTTTTCCGCAAGTTTCTTGATAAATTCGTCATAGTCTTCATTGATGACATTCTAATATATTCGAAGAGTGAAGAAGAACATGAGAATCATCTTCGTATAATACTTGAGACGTTGCGTAAAAAGAAGTTGTTTGCAAAATTTTCAAAATGTGAATTTTGGTTGAATCAAGTAGCATTTTTGGGTCATGTTGTTTCTGCGGATGGTATTATGATGGATCCGGCTAAGATAGAGGCGATCACTAAATGGCCTAGACCTACCTCTGCGACAGAAGTTCGTAGTTTTCTGGGCCTTGCAGGTTATTATCGTAGATTCGTCGAAGGGTTTTCTATTATCGCTCTGCCACTCACGCAGTTGTTGAGAAAAGGGGTTAAATATTCTTGGAATGATGAACGGGAAAAGAGTTTTGAGGAATTGAAAAAGAGACTGGTGTCTGCTCCAATTCTTACACTTCCATCTGGGACGGGTGGATACCAGATTTACAGTGATGCCTCTAAGAAGGGGCTAGGATGTGTATTGATGCAACATGGGAAAGTCATTGCTTATGCTTCGCGACAGCTGAAACCACATGAGGTTAGTTATCCTACGCACGATCTAGAGTTGGCTGCTGTGATCTTTGCGTTAAAAATTTGGCGGCATTATCTTTATGGGGAGACTTGTGATATTTTTACCGACCATAAGAGCTTGAAGTATATCTTCACGCAGAAAGAGTTGAACATGAGACAGAGAAGGTGGTTAGAACTGTTGAAAGATTATGATGCCAACATTCAGTATCACCCGGGAAAGGCAAACGTAGTAGCAGATGCCCTTAGTCGGAAAAGTTCAGGAACGATAGCTTCTCTTATGTTTCAACCTCAAATTGTTAATGATCTTGATAGAATGGGTATTGGGCTTCAGGTTGGCAAGACCGATGGTTATCTTGCAAGATTTCAGATTGAGCCGGACCTAATATCTCGGATAAAGAGTGCACAAGAAGGTGATGGTGAAATTTGGGCTATTTTACAGAATTTAGAGGATGACAAGCAGTCTGAATTTAGAGTTGATAAACATGGAGTAGTTTGGTGTGGTAAGCGATTGTGTGTGCCTGATGATTCTACCCTTCGGGAGTCGTTGTTAGCAGAGGCACACAGTTCGCCATTCTCTATTCATCCTGGTTCGACTAAGATGTATCGAGATCTTCGTCAGAATTTTTGGTGGAGTGGGATGAAAGAGGATGTGGCTAGATACGTTAGCAGGTGTATTACTTGTCAGCAAGTTAAGATTGAACATCAGAGAGTGATAGTCATCATGTGTAGGTTGGACTCACCGGCATGTCGGTGTTATATATTTTACATGTATTTTTGTTGTTTTTGTAACTAGCGAACCTACGGGTAGATTAGTGTTGTCAAGAGATATGTTTTGTCGCCGGGCGAACCTAATTGTGCCCAGCGAATCTGAGAGGTTCGCTAGATAGATTCGCTAACAACGAATCTATCAGCGAACCTACAGCTGATATATATTCTAACCTTATCTCTTGGCAAAGGGACTTTGGGGGACTATCTTGCAAAATCTTATCCAAAGTCCGTGTGTGTTGCGAGTGTTGAAGGTGCTAGGAGCTTATTTTACTTATCATTGTAGCTTATTAACCTCGATCTTGTGTTGGATCTTGTTATTGGGTTATTTGGACTTTATTCACTTTGTTCTTCAAGTATTTGACATATTTGTGTTAAACAAGTCAACAAAGCACTGAAATCACGATCATTTTTGGACCTACAGAGAGCTAGTGGTTTGCTTCAACCGCTACCTATTCCGGTATGGAAATGGGAGGATATTACTATGGATTTTGTGATAGGTTTACCGAGGACATTCAGGAAAAATGATGCTATATGGGTGGTGGTCGATAAATTATCAAAATCAGCCCACTTTATTCCTTTTCAGGAGGGGTTTTCAGTTAGTAAATTATCTGAGCTATTTATGCAAGAAATTGTTAGACTTCATGGTACTCCAGTTTCTATTGTTTCGGATCGAGACCCACGGTTCACTTCTCGTTTTTGGAAAGGTTTGCAATCGGCATGGGGTACTAAGTTAAAGTTCAGCACCGCGTTCCATCCCCAGACTGATGGCCAGTCTGAGCGTACGATTCAGACACTCGAGGATATGCTTCGAGCTTGTGCCTTAGAGTGGACTGGTAACTGGGATGAGTATTTGTATTTGGTTGAGTTTGCTTACAACAATAGTTGGCAAGCTAGCATTGAGATGGCGCCGTTTGAATTATTGTATGGTCGTAAGTGCAGGACACCAAATTGTTGGGATGAAGTTGGTGAAAGAATTATTGAAGGACCTGAGTTGGTTCAAATTACCAATGAGAAAGTTGCTATTGCTCGGGAAAGACTTAAAGAAGCTCAAAGTAGACAAAAGAGCTACGCAGACCGCCATCGTCGAGAGTTAGAGTTTAACGTTGGTGAAAAAGTATTTTTGAAGGTTTCGCCTTGCCGAGGTGTGCGTCGTTTTGGTCTTAAGGGTAAGCTCAGTCCAAGATTCATCGGGCCGTTTGAAATTCTAGAAAGAGTGGGAGAAGTTACATATCGTTTAGCATTACCTCCTCAACTTTCTCATGTGCATAACGTCTTTCATGTATCTCTTCTACGGGGGTATAAATACCACCCGATTCATGTTGTGAATTGTCCGCTTCACTTGATCCGTGAAGATTTATCTTTTGATGAGAAGCCGGAAGCCATCCTTGATCGACAAGAACGTGTTATGCGAAAGAAGACCATTCCTTTCGTTAAAATATTATGGAAGAACCATTCTGAACGTGAGGCTACTTGGGAAATGGAGGATTCGATCCGTTCTCAATATCCGATTCTGTTTTCATCCTAATGGTTAGTATTTCAGCTTACTTGCATTTAATATTTCAGTCATTGTTACTAGTTATGTGCTCTTTGTTGTCTGACTAGCCGTCAACTACATGTTTGATAGTTACATGCTTGTGTTATATGTTCAGTTCCATTTCGATACGTGGGGAAAAAAAAATTCGTTATTATTTTCCTGTTAAGCCTGGCGTTTAGTTATCCGTACCTAGAATTTCGAGGACGAAATTTTGTTAAGTGGGGAAGGATTATAATACCCGGAATAAGTTTACAAATTTGAGTGAATAAAGAAATGTAGATTGTATACATGGTCAATTAAATAGTTAATAAAAACTTCTATATACAAATATATATATATATATATATTCAGTTAATAGAAATCGTAGGTTCTAGATGAAGCAATATGGATTCAAATTCTCTTCATCCTACTCAACTAACCACCGATATATTTGAGGGAATGCTTATTAGTTAAGCACACGTTTACCCAATGAATTGCCCCACACGTACGTACGTACAACCCTAGAACCGCATCACAAGAAACTCTCTCTGCAAATACTAGTCTTGACCTTCGACTAATCTGTTGCCGGTGACGAAAACCTGTTACAAGCCACAACAAAATTAGTCTTGCTCCACATAGCAAAGAAGACCCCGTAGTGCTTCCGCTCTGCCATCCGTCCGGTTCGATTTGCTCCGGTTCGTTTCATATTCAGGTAATAGCATTGGCCTCTAATTGAGCATATATTCAGTTATGAACTTCATTATGATTTGGAATGATAATAGACTCGTTCCGCCGAATACGCAACCACAGTCCGCGTTGAGTGTTAGCCGGTACGGTCGCATCCATCCGATTCATCTTGTTCAATTATCAAACAAGTAGCGCAAGCCGTCATATCCGTTAGAATCGTTAATCATAATCCAGGTAATAACACCAATCTTCTATTCTAGTATAAAAGGATTTATTAGCCGAATAAGTTTCCGGTGACCTTAATTCGTCCCGACGATCAAAAGAATATTAACGATCATGAATTCATCTAAAATTATGAACTTCTACATGTCACTTTAGTCACGTGTTTGTAGAATATAACGATGCGAGATGAAGTTGCTTGTTTATTTATTTATTTTTGGGTTGCAACTCTTTTCATACAAAAGAACTAGCTGCTGTCATATTGTTTTCCATATAAGCTATTTTTTTTTTATCTAAACAAGTGCATGAAAACAAAATGAAATATATTAATGAGGTTAGATAATGGGATACATTAGTCTTTAGTTTATAAATAAATCAAATTCTCAAATGAAAGTTTTTACTCATGCATGCAAAGATGTTGGGTTTAAACGTAGATGTTAACATATTGTTTGTCAATTAGGATAGATTATAAAAGTATACATTTTGACCGAGGATAATTAAAGACTTTGAAAATGGTAAATGTGATGGCTAGACAAATAGGGCATAAAAATTATCGCAATGATTATAACGGCAAAACGTCAATAACTATGGTCGGAAGGTTTTAAAAGATCGTCGGGATTGCGCTAGATAAACTAATCAAATGAGGGAATACAAGTATCGTAAGACTGATTCAAATGATAGCTAAGTTGTAGGTCCTAGCTTGTGTCGAGGACAACATCAGTTTTGGTTGCTTTTAACTTTTGACTCAGATACGGATTCCGTGTCCCTTTCATCGTAGTATAAATTCTATCTCTGTTACTTTGTAGTACAGAGTTTGGTATTTTTATATATTAGTCTCACCGTTGTTACTTCCGCTGATTCGACCCACTTGGCCTTAGGGCATTAGTAGTTATTTGGTCTATTTTGTTTTGAACCGTTCGGATTATTTTTAGCATGCAATAGTTTTATAAATTTGTACTCGTTATTGCATGTTCCTGTAGATGATAGGATGGACTTTATATGTTATATGTTAGGTAGTTATGCTACTACCAGTTTGACTTTGTACTCTGTTACCCGAGCTGTCTGACATGTCATTGTGGCGTCAATGGCATGACACTTTTCGTGACAGTGTGTAATAAATAGTTCACGACGTCTCCGTTTATATGTTAGTACTCAAGGAGTACATTGGCCACATCTGTCTGGGAGGCGCATGGATATATCCTAGTTTCTGATCAGTTATGTTTCTGGGGGATGAAATAATGTGTGTACGCCCACACACCATCTCATTAGTACATTAGCCTAGCTAGCTGTGTACACGTCTGTTTTGGCTCTGGGTACGTCCGACATTACACGACTTATTGATTTGTTTATTTATATGTTCTGTCGTGTAGATAAGTTGTTATCAGTAAGATGTTCAGATCAGTTATCAGTTACATGCTCAGTTTTATATCAGTTATAAGTTCAGTTCAGTTCAGTATCAGTTATTTGATCAGTACCATATGTTCAGTTATAGTTATAAGGATGTGTTCTGCTTATTCGTTTCGTTAAATTACTATTGTTCTCTCCGTTACTGAGCAATGTTTGGCTCAGCCGTATTTTCTTTTGTGGTGTTTCTTATTTATGTGTAGGTAATCGGGGAAATCCGGGGAAATAGTGAAGAGAGCGTCAAGAGATCAAGACCTTGCTTTTAATTCAATAAATGTAATGAACACATATTTAGGATTCCTTTAATTTTTGAGTTGTTGGATTTATGACATTGGATTAAGCATTTATTCTATGAAATGGTTTTGGCTTGATATCTTTAATAGTGACGTCTCAGCCTCTCCGGGTTGGGGTGTTACAGCAATGATGATTAATAAAAGCTAAACATAATCTCTTTCATGAGTTGAGTTATATTTGAGAAAACATATATATAACTCACTTGTACGTGTTTCTTACGTACATGCATCAAGTGGATCGACTTAACATACGTATATACATATATACAAGCAAACAAGAATGTATATATAGATCGAAACAAGAAGATCGAATTGATTAGCAAATCTCCTCTTATAATAATTTGCTAACTTCTTTCACCACAACATGCCACTTGTCAACACCACAGCAACTCTCAACTAATTCGCGGATCCACTCATTAACCCAAGATCCGTTTTTTTAACCCAACATTTATACGGATCTAATATAGTGTTTCTTAACCTAAACTTTCATCTCATTTTTCACACACAAACACCTTAAGCCGCCGCTCCGCCTTCGATTTCTTCTTTGCAAATCCGTTCTAAATCTTTCAATCAGCCGCTCATCATCTCCGATTCTCTTTTCAAGGTTTGTTCGTTTTCCATATTTTGTTCATCTACTTCTGAGATTTCATCAGCTGTAAAAAACAAACGATTTTATAAACCCTAATTTGTTCCTTTTTATGTTGTTTATTTGATGAAATAAGGTGTTTATTGTCTAGCGTTAGAGTTAGGTTGTTATGTGCGTTGATTTACTTATGATGTTTAATACGGTTTTGTAACTTTGTTAGAAAATTTATCAAATGAAGAAATATCCGTTTAGCAGAGCACTATGTGCTGTATGAGAAGATAGGGCAAGGTGTTAGCGCTTCTATTTACCGCGCAAAGTGTCTTGATAACGATGATTTTGTGGCTATCAAAGTTTTGGATTTTGAAAGAGGAAATTGTAAGCTGGTAAATTCATTTTTTGTATAATGGTTAAATTGTTGATGTTTGTTGTTTACCTCTTTATTTGTTCTCAGAATATCGCACGAGTCTCAAACAATGATTGAACTTTTTGGTCTATTTTCGCTGCATTTAGTTGGCTTTTTTGAATCATTAAACTGCGGATTTTGTGGATGTTTGATCGCACTTTTATTGCATTTAATTGCTTTTTAACAGTGGTTTTTTTAACGGCCTTTTAACAGTGATACTACTGCAATATTTGAGGCTGCTTGGCATCGTGTCTAATGCATTTGTTGGACAGTTTTAATAGTATTCATACTGGATTTTATGAACAAATTTAACAGTGATTAAACTGCGTTCTAGGGTCGGGTTTTGATTCTAGACTTGAATCAGGTTTGGGTCAGTAACAAATGATAAAACTGCATCAAGTTTGTGAACTGATTTTGATGCTAAACCGTAAAATGCACTAGGTTTGAACTCTTTTTGCTGCTGAAACTGCATAATTTTTTGGTCATTTTGTTATGCTAAAAGCGCATTAGGTTTGGATTAATAAGAAGGGAATGCTGATAGTGAATTGTATATATACTTAATCACTCAACATCATAATTACAAAGTTCATGTCAGCTATTATTTATAGGATCCTTATAATTACAAAGTTCATGCCATTTGTTATTCATGGGATATTTGCAACATCAATTCATCTGCTGCAATGGTAGTTCAAACACATCAATAGCTTGCCATATGAGTGTTAAGGTATTCTTTGATTTTAGTACATTGTGTCTCAATAGCAATGTAACATAGTTACTCTCTTATCTGACTTGCTTATGTTAGAGGCCTCATTTAGATGGCGATTGCATTTGGTGGTCGTAGTTTCTTTTGTGGGGACTCGATGGGAGCAGCTACAGATATGGATAGAAATACCGCTCATCAAGGTTAGGCTTTTAGTTTCATCTAATGTGGTTACAACAACGCATGTATGAACATTACAACAAATCAATAATTATTATAAATGCATATACACATTAGTAATGGATGATGGTTTGTTGTTTCTGCACATTTAGGTTAGGGAGAATGCTAGAAAACTTCCCATTTAGTAGGATTTGGAAGTAAGAAACCTGTGTATTTTATGAGTTGAACATGTTCGGGTCTAATTGATGGGTTGATAACTTGATTCTGCCAATGAAAAGCAATAGTTATGTATGGGTAAGGGTTGCCTTAAATTGGATTACATAGACACTGAATTTGCGTTATGGGGTACACGACATGCCATTTGTATAGGTTAGGATTATAATCCGTACTATACTATATGTCTGTTTCATGCATATGCATTTGACGGAATAATGAAATTGATGAGTTGGGAAACAATCTTAAATGTTTAACGGGTTCGTGATGTTTGGAAATATATAAATATGAAGTGATTATCAATGCTAGACTATCAATGTTACAATACCATTAAAACTGCTACATTAAGGTTCCATGAATCGGATTATTTGAATTGGTATAATAGTCTTGATTTTATATTATGTCCGATAGTTGGTATCTAATTGTTATATTGTTGTCTTTTTTCACTACATTTCAGGTTGAACAAAAGCACAAAAAGTATTTGCTATTCAAGCGTTTCACAGTCATAAGGTATTGAGTTTCATCATTACTTATATCCCTTTGGGATAATGTCTTGATTGTATTTGCAAGACATTATGCATTATTGACAATTCTTAATCTAAAATGGTTATTTTTTAAAGTAGAAAAACCAAAAGAAAAGGATTATAGTTTTTTAAAGGCGTGTGACGTATTTTCAAAGTATAGTAGAGTGCAACACCGTTTCTTGCTAATGAATGCATATTTTTAAATTTGTGTTAGGATTGTTATAACTTATTTGATAGTTTGATCTGTTTGTTTTGTTATGTTTCGATTTTGGGTGTTGCATAGGTTTTTTCTTTTTTCTTTGCTAATTTGCGTTTCAAAAAGAACATGTAACTAGGATGAGCATATACTAGGTTAAATTCAATTTCTCTTAAAAAGTTGAAAGTTACGTGTGATTTTGT
This sequence comes from Tagetes erecta, assembly GCA_030867185.1. Taxonomy (NCBI): domain Eukaryota; kingdom Viridiplantae; phylum Streptophyta; class Magnoliopsida; order Asterales; family Asteraceae; genus Tagetes; species Tagetes erecta. The sequence goes on along the minus strand of CM061489.1, from coordinate 119,282 downwards.
AGCGAAGAAGGCTACCATGGGCACTACAGTATTGGTCAAAAATGTGCTTATAGGTTCTGTAACTTGGGTGCTATAGGTAAAAGAACTTTCATTCATCGACTAAGTTTTTCACCATCTGATAAGAAGATACCTCTCAATTTCAAAAGAAGGGCAGTTTGTTTTACTATGACTATTAACAAGAGTCAAGAGTTGGCTTGAAGATTCTTATACAAGATAAAGTTGGCAATGTTACAAACAACACAATGAATGTGGCGTACAAGTAAATTTTTGGAAATTTGTAGTTTAATTTTGTTCATGTTAGCATACTTTTTTGTAATATTTTGGTTGCTTATACTATTTTTAATATGAGAACATATATTTTTATTTTATCGTTTCACCCCGTGGGTACCCACGGGTGTTAACCTAGTAATATATATATATATATATATATATATATATATATATATATATATATATATATATATATATATATATATATATATATATATATATATATATATATATAGAGAGAGAGTGAGGTTCACCTACATAGTGTTATAAATCTAAGAAGGCTAAGAAGCAATAAGAGATTGACATGTGGCATCTAGGAAAATTAGGAGAGGGGGTATTTTAGTCATGCCCACTTTTTTAAATATTCTCTCTCCACATGCAAGTCACATGTCAATTCTCCCACTTTTTTAAAACGTTTATAACTTTTACATACGACATTATTTTTTTAAACAAATTACACCATAAAAACGAGAATTTTTTTCTCTTTAAAACGCGTATAATATTGATATATAAAAAACGAACTTTTTTTTCACAATTTTTCAGCTCATTGTGTCTAACGTCAGGTCATTGTGTCTTCCGTCAGGTCATTGTGTCTTTCATCAGGTCATTGTGTGATTGTGTCATCCGTAAGGTTGTTGTGTCAGTCATCGGGTCATTGTGTAATCTTATTTGACAAGTATTACATAATGATCTAATAATAATTACACAATAACACAAAAAGTATTTCAAAGATCTTGCTCTCACATCATCCTCCTTAAAAAATAAATAAACAAAACTTAAAAAAACTACTATTTTCTCATTGTGTCTTTTTTCATTGTGTCTAATTTAAAAAATAAAAAAAACGGTAATTTTTTTAATTTTTTTAATTTTTCGTTTATTTATTTTCTGAAAGAGGAATACATGAGGAACAAGGTCTCCGAACCACTTTTTTCAAATTTGATTTATATTGTGAGTTATAATTTTTTTTAAAGTGTCATTGTGTCTTTGTTTACCATTGTGTCATTCTCACACTTTGTAACAAAAAATGACGTTGTCTTTGAACATTTCTCAAACACATATTAACAATTTGTGACACGGTGATAATTTCTAAACACATAATATGACACAACAAATATTTATAATAAGATGATATTATATAATGACTTAAGAATGAACCGATAATAAGTGATATTTCACTAGTTATAATAAAACACAATCACATGATATTACACAAGGACTAGACAAGTGCCGAAATTTTTTTTTATTTTTTATATATCAATATTATACGCGTTTTAAAGATAACAAAACGCTTGTTTTTTTGGTGTAATTTTTTTAAAAAAATAATATCGTATCCAAAAGTTATGAAAGTTTTAAAAAAAGTGGGGGAATTGGCATGTGCCTTGCATGTGGAGAGAGAAAGTCAACAAAAGTGGCTATGACTAATGTACCCTTCCACCAATTTCTTTTCCTACAAATTGATCTCAACCATTAAAAAAGAGATCTAAAAGTCATAAATCCTTCTTAGCCTTCTTAGATTTCCAACACTATGTAGGATAACTCTCCTCTATATATATATATATATATATATATATATATGATGGATGATGCTAGGCTAGCAACCATTGTTTTCCATGGATAAAATCAGTAGAGAGGTAGGGAGCAGCTTGTTGGGCAGTAAGTTTGTGGAGCCATGGGGCTCGCCCCTCCATGCTAGATCCCGGCCCATGACACTTGTATTCACCATGGTATACATTTCTATCATATATATCCACATTCAATTCCCATTATTAATTAATTAGTACGTTATATATAAAAGTATATATATATATAAACATATACTAATACTAATTAATTACTTACTTTAGACTCCCATGATGGTTCCAATCCGTCCAACCTTGTGGCCTTACAGTCTTAGACATATAAGTGTTTGCAAAAACTACTCGAGAATGTTCTCCTCTTGGTCGACCTAAGAAAGCCTCTCCTATGCCGTAAATCCGGCCTTTAAGGAAAACAAATCCTGTCTTTTCATCTTTACTGCAGCTTCCCCCATGACCCGTCACCGACCCTTGAATCTCTATTCGTTTATCCGCAACCACAAAGATCTCACATTCCTACATATATATATATATATCGAATATATTAAAAATATATATATATATATGTTGATCGATCTAATTAATTAATGTACATATTGATTGATATGATGGCCGGAGGTACATGAAAGACGGAACGTGCATGGCCAAAAATGACATCGATGGCACCTTGAATGTAACATCGATCATAGTAATGTCTGCCTTGATGATCAAGAAGAGTGTTATGAGAGCTATAAAACCCGCAACTATAGAATGCAACTCTGTCACCACCAACATATGCTGCTACCGATTGATTATGCCAGCTATTGGCGATACCCGTAGGGGCCTCATTCTGTCCATCCATACATATATATATAGCTAGCTAGTAAGTACGTTTAAACGTAACGTCATATATATCTATATGAACTGAATTAATATATATATATATATAGAGACAGACAGTAAGTTGCATTATTTACGTACGTACGTACTTTGAAGCTTATACCGAAGGCAATAAAATCATTAGCTTCAACTTTGAAAGTGGAAGAGTGATAATTGTTTTCAGAAGTTTGTGACCAAAAAATCGCTGTTTTAGTCCTCCCACTACCCCTCAAGAATATGTGACTTTTTTCTCTTCCAATTCTCACTTTTTCCCTACGTACAAAATCATTCATTCATTCATTCATTAACCTAGCTAGCTAGCTATATATATATATATATATATATATACATGCATGCGTGAGGCGTGAGCGTACCTGTAAATTCCTTTGTTGACATGAATTACTACCCAATCTTGATTTCCGTCAGGGATTGAATCAATAGCATCTTGTATATACTTATAATAATATTTTCCACTTCCAGATCCATCCACTACAATTATTTTTCTACTTGTCATTTTTAAGGTTACATCATCCATACATGGCCTTAATCTTAACAAACCTCTACCCTTCACACCATTCAAGAATATTATAATAATACACATAAACATCAACCACGTCCACCTAGCTGCTGCACATACATTATACAAATTAACACTCTTAGATCTTGATTCATGAAACATGATCGATCAAACGTACAACCAAGATCAATTAAACCTAGCTAGCTGCATGTATATATATACGTTTTTTTCTCGATCTATATATATATGAAATTGATCCAAGCTAGTAAAAGTTAATTAATATTAATTGAAGGATATGATATCGATCGATATATGTTTTGTTAAGGACATACGTACCTTAAGTTGGGGTTTCGATCTCCTCCAACAATGTTTGTGTGGTTAATATAATTTGCTAACAATTAAATTATGTACTATATATCGATATTGATCGTACTACTTCTTCTATAACAATAACAAGAATATATATATATAGAAGGAGGTTCATTTGAGAAGACTCATATATTGCAAGAAGAAAAAGAAGAAACTTAAATCACTTAAAAAACCTTATCAATGGTTAAGTTTTTTAAATAAATTACTTCCTACATACAAATGTAGGATGTATAAACTAAAAAAATCATTAAAATATTTTTTACGTATATATTTTTAGCATTTTAAATTTACCTACACATGTGTAGGTTATGTGTAAGTAACACAACCTACACATAACGTTCACATGTGTAGGTTTAACAAATAAACGAAATTTATTCAATTTTATTTTTTTGAATACCAAAGTTAATGAATAAATATTGCGTTTCTATCATTTTTGTATGTGTTAAAAACGTTTTTGGTTGAAAAAATGAAGAATTTAGCTATTTCTTTTTCTTCTCGCAATATTTGCTCTTCTTTAATCCGGATAACTTTAATGACGACTCTGTTGAACATTACGATACTAGATTAGTACTCGTGTACTACACGGATTTTAGTTTTATTGGTTTCAACTCAATTTACATATCAAATTTATTTTTAACATATTTCTTATTAAATCGATTTGGATATTACAAATATATTCATATAAAAAATCATATGTTACAATAAAGGATATGATTTATAATAGTTGGTAAATTTTCATTGGAACATATCGGGTTAGGAGATAATTCATGATATTTATTAATTTTTTTTATTTGAACATATCGAGTTATGAGATAATTAATGATAATTGGTAAAACTTTAATTTAAACATATCTGGTTAGGATAAATCATAATAATTGATAAGTTTTTTATTTGAACATATCAGGTTAGGAGATAACTCATGATACTTGGTACTTATCGGGTTAAGATATAGATCATGATAATTGGTAAATTTTGTATTTGAGCATATCGGGTTAGGAGATAATTGATGATAATTTGTGAATTTTTAATTTAAACATATCGGGTTATTTCGAATATGGAGCATACCATGACCCATCTAAAATTCTCTATCAAATTAATTTAGAACATGACACCTAAGCAAAATCCTATGTGGAGTAGTTAAAATGGTGACATGTGGATATGTTACTCAATTATTAGAATAGGTAGATAGGTAGATTAGACTTTAGCAAAGAGATTCAGTAATTCTTATGGGGTGGTTTGGAGGAGAATTAACTAATAACAATTTGATTGTTATTAGGAATCTATCTAATGATAATTAGTTTATTATTAATATTTGAGTTAGTCTCTAATTAGTTTGTGTTTACTATTATTTTTATTGTTTTCTAGTTCTAATAGGAGTAGGTTGGTATCATGGTATGGTTATAAATACCTTAGGTGTTGATCGAATTATTTATCCAGAGAGAAAGTTTGTAAGTCAAACTTATTAAATAATAGTGCGTCTTTGTTTTGTAATTCTCTAATTCAACAAGTGGTACCAGAGCTTAGGGCTTTGTATCGTGGGTTTGAGAGTCGATTTCTGAGAAGAGGGAGCAGCCCCACGCGGGGTTGCATGCAACGACGAAAAGACAACAGGAAGGTTTTGAAGATCATAGGGAGCCTTCGTCGGTAGTTCGTCGGCCGGCAAAGGGCATTAGGATCGGGACAAGAGGGGTTGTTTAGCAAAAGACCAATCAGGTGCGAGTCGGGAAAATCAATCACAAATCCTATTGGAGAAGTAGCATATATGATCGGAAAAAAACGCCCGAAAAATATCAAAGCTGCACGTCACCAAACTAAGTTCGTAAAACACCATTCATGTTCGTTATGCCTATAAATGAACCAAACATTCATGAACAGTTCGTGAAATATTCGGCGGAAAGTTCGTTTGTATTCGTTTAATTAGCTAAACGAACGAACATGAACAAAAAAATTTGTTCGTTTAGTTAAACGAACGAACAATTACACATGCTGTGTTCATTCAATTGTGTTCGTGAATGTTCGTTTGTATTTGTTCATATGTGTTTGTTTATGTCTGTTTATTTAAGTTCATTTAGTTTGGTATATTTCTTATTTTGGTGAACTATGTATATTTAAACCATCAATTTACAAGTATGTTTTGGTTGCATTATGATGTATTAAACTTATTCGTTTGTGTTCATTAATGTTCGCTTATGTTTATTTATTTTTATACGTTTGTGTTCGTAAACTGTTTGTTTAGCTTTTTATTGAACGAACACAAACGAACATTAACATTTCTATTTTTTTAACAGACGAACATGAAATTCGTGTTCGATTATGTGTTCGTGTTCGATTAAAGTTAAATGAACAAACACGAACATGTCAATGTTCGTGTTCGTTCGGTTCGTTTACAGGCCTAATTAATTTCTGTTCTTCACCTCCAACATCATCTTCACCATCACTGTTCTTCACCCCTATCGTCACCTTCACAAATCACAACCAGAGGCGATCAAATATGTCGGGGTGAGTTCACACGAAGCTAGTGTGTTCGAATTTTTAATTAATAGAAATTATATATATAAAATAGATTGAACCCATATTGATTATTATGACTGACTATTGATCATAACTAAATTCTCATAGATCACTTGGTAAGTCTCAGTTGCTATCAATATTTTTGTTTAATTCCAACCTAAATAGCATGAATTTTTTATCCCATTAAATTTTTTTGTAATCCGCCACTTATCATAACCATCCACCATCACTAAAGCAACATCATCACCACCATCACCAAATAATTACAATAGTTTAATTTAACATTACAACAAATTATAAATGGTGTAACACATCAATAGTTAATTTGTTTTTTGAGATTTATAAATCAACTTAAATTTTCATAACATAATCACAAATGTTGCTTTACATATAAACTATATAAATGGAGGTTGTTAAAAAAATATATAACAATGATAGATAATTCCCATCGACGAGAATGAAGACATCTTTTTTGGTATGATCTTTGACTAGGCCTGTAAATGAACCGAACAAACACTAGCATGTTTGTGTTTCTTCATTTAACTTTAACCGAACACGAACACATAATCGAACACGACTTTCGTGTTCGTGTTCGTTCGTTAAGAAAACATAAATGTTCGTGTTCGTTTATGTTTGTTAATAAAAAGCTAAAGAAATAGTTTACGAACATTACCGAACACAAACGTATAAAAATAAATAAACATAAGCGAACATTAATGAACATAAACGAACAAGTCTAATACATCATAATTTAATAAAAGCACATCTGTAAATTGGTGGTTTAAATATATATATTTAATCAAAATAAGAAATATACCAAAATAATTCAAAATGTTCATCAAAAAGTTAACAAAAGACTAAAAAGAATAGAAAAAAACAAAATGATCTAAATGAAATCAAAATCTCAAAAAGAATAATATGTATATGAAATTTTGTTTAGTATGCATATGAAAATTTGTTTTAATATTTGAACGAACAAACATAAATAAACTAACAAACATAAATCAACTTAAATAAACGAACATAAACGAACACAACTGAACAAACATAAACGAACGTTCACGAACACAACTGAACAAACACAACATGTGTTCGTGTTCGTTCGTTTAACTAAACAAACAAATTTTTTTGTTCATGTTCGTTCGTTTAGCTAATTAAACGAATAAAAAGAACTTCCCGCCGAACAGCTCACGAACTGTTCATGAACGTTTGGTTCATTTACAGGCCTAACAGAAATGGTAAAGATGACATATTTGATCGTCTGTGGTGGTGTTTGTCGAAGGGGCGTTTGCTGGAGAAGACATTTGGTTTTGGTGGTGGATGGATGCTGCCGGAGGTTAAAGATGAACCATGTTTAATAATTTATTAGTATTTTGTATTTTAAAAACAAAATTTTAATAATTAATCCAAGGGCTTAAACTTATGGGTGCCCCTAGTCACAAAGGTCCAGAATAATTAAAATCGAGTATAGTGATTCTTATTTGAGGGGGTTGAAAGGTTTTTTAAGGTGCTCATAGTACCATATAAACGGATTTGATTTGTGGTCCAGTTCACCTCGTAAAAATAGTCTGGATATCATGCCACTTTTTATGATCAATCTCTAACTAACTTGAAAGAATTCAGGTTCATAAGGATTTGATTTGTGGTCCACCTCATCTCATAAAGTCATCGGTACACCCATGTGACGATGTACTTTGTAACGTGGTCAATTTGTTTGTACGAGGGTGATAAGAAAAAAAGTGTTACTGAGTAGACATATATATAATATATGCTTAGGCTCGCTTTAGGGAAACAATGTTCCACACTCGTGAAGGTTGAGCGACATCAATTTCTGGATCCCCACTCTCACGGAGCCATAACACAACTCTTAAAACATTGGGTAACTAAGGTTTTGATCCATGTGTTTTAATACCATTAACAATTTCATTCTCATCTTAACAGTTTTGGTCCATGTGTTTTTATTTTCTAACATAAATGGTCCCGGACAATAACTTCATCCAATTTTCCGTTAGGTCTCGACAACAAACCGGATCCGACCCGAATCAATTTAGTCCGAACCAGGTCGGGAAAAAATGTTATACAGGGATAATCAAATGAGCCTTAAAAAAGTTTTCCCCCATAAAAAAATTCGGAGTCCACTATTGGTGCCAACTAAGGAGCTGTTTGGCAAAATCTGAATCTATAAGTGCTGAATGGTTAAGATGTCTGAACCATTAATAGGTTTTATCAATGAGAGGGATGTTGGGGTAGAATTTCATATGAGTATAAAGTTGGTATATGCTCTATTCAGTTTCATTCAGTATCTCTCTGTCTCTTAACCATTCAGTAGTTAACTAAACACTTCAGAGACATTTTTTCTTAAACAAACACTCTAAATGTTAAATAATTAAACACTGAAAACCATTAAAAACTGAAACAAACAGCTCCTAAGACCTAACTATTGTTAGATATTTTAGTGTAATTGAGATTAACTAGAGATCGAATGTCGTATCTTAATAATAATCAAAAGAGTTCGTAGGTGCGGAGTGCACACTCGTTTGAACTTATTAAGATATTAAGGGGTTCCAAGGGGACAACGCCCCATTGGCAGGTGTCCGGGGGCAGCGCCCCTGAAAGCAGGGTCCAAGGGACGGCAGCCCCTGACTGGGTCCAAAGGACAGAGCCCCTGGCTGGGGTTTTGACTAATCTTGTTATATTAAAAAATCATTTTCAAATTTATTTCTGAATTATGATAGAAAATTCAGGTACAGTTTTGTCAAAATAATAAATGAAAACTGTCTTTGGTAATTTTACAACCCTAAAATTATACGCTCCTATCATCGATCTTCTCTACTGGTTCAAAATTAATCAATTCGCATACTAGTTCTGCCAATTCATAATCTGAGTTTTATCCGATTAAATCATTTGATAGAACCGGTGAAATAGATTTCATCTGATAGTGATCACACGACTCTCAAAATTTTCAAATAATCGTTTTATAAATTCTTCAACAACTATCTTTCGTCAAATATAACGCAATTTAAAAAGTAGAAAAAAGTAAGCAAAATAATAAATAAATAATAAAGTATGGACCGCTTTTCAAGGCAAAATGAAGATGAAGTTATCATCATCTCTTTCTGTTCCATGAAGCTGACGTTATCTACTGACCCACAATTTAACAAACTTGGTCATTAGCCTTTTTAACGTAAATGGCTCACCTACTTTTTTTTCTAACTTTAGTGCTAGTCCTTGCCATATCAACGTAACCAATGTGTGGCCAATGGAGGCGTCCTTGGCCTGAGGGCAGCGCTTTTTTAGCCAAAATTTTTGCTCGCTTAAGGATATCACATAGAACATTCTTAACCAAATCATGTCTGTATTTGAAGCAGGGTAACTCTTTGCAATGGACCGCATGATCACCAAAAGCATCTAAGCAAACTTTGTGGAAACCGGAACAAGTCTCATCAATCAGAAACAAAGAAATCATTAACCGATACTTGAAGATAGCCCGGTATTTCAATAATGATTTATAAGTTAAAAGATTTTTATTATTTAAAATACATAGGTGATTTTATTGTAGGAATCATTAACCGGGCTTAACGCCTTAACGCTATGTTCCCGAGTTCATTTAATGAAAAAAAGAAAAGAAAACAAATCTTTTCTCTTCTCCTCTTCTCTTTCTTTCTTTCTTTCCATTTCCTTCCAAATTGGAAGGAAACGTTTTCCTTCCTTTTTATTCTTGTTTTCCTTCCATTTCCTTCTATTTCTTTCCTTTAATGAACTCGGGAACACAACCTCCCTTAATTTTCTTTCTTTTCTTTCTTTTAATGAAACTCGGGAACACATCTATATTTAGTCTTTCCTTCCATTTCTTTTCTTTTCCTTTTTAAAGTAAACCCAGGAACACATCGTAACAGCAGCAGCATATATATAAGGTAAGGTAAGGTAAGGTAAGCCAAGGGAAGGGTTAGATCGAGAAGTGAAGATGTCGTTGATAATGGTTTCAAAAGATACAGAAGGAGGAGGAGGAGGAATAGGTTACGTTCGTATTAACCGTCCAAAGTCTTTGAATTCGTTAACTCGAGGGATGATGAAGGATCTTGCGGGTGTTTTCAAGTCTCTTGACAGCGATGATTCGATCCATGTGATCATACTCTCTGGTGAAGGAAGCTCTTTCTGCTCTGGTGTGGACCTGACTTCGGCTGAAGATGTTTTCAAAGGAGACGTCAAAGATGTTGAATCAGATCCCGTTGCTCAGATGGAAAGATGCCGTAAGCCAATCATCGGGGCCATTTCAGGCTTTGCTGTTACTGCTGGATTTGAGATAGCTCTTGCTTGTGATATATTAATTGCTTCAACAGATGCAAAGTTCATAGACACACATGCCAGGTTAGGTTAGGTTTAATCAATTCAATTCAAAAATTCAATTCAAAAATTCAAAAATTAGTTTTATGTAGGTTTGGGATCTTTCCTTCTTGGGGTCTTTCTCAAAAGCTGTCACGTATAATAGGGGTGAATAAGGCCCGAGAGATATCTCTTACCGCCACCCCCTTAACTGCACAGGATGCTCACAACTTAGGACTTGTCAACCATGTTGTTGAACCCCCTCAATTGTTGAACAAAGCCCGTCAAGTTGCACAAGCCATTCTCAAAAACAATCTAGATTTAGTGGTCAGGTACAAAGCGGTTATAAATGATGGTGCCAACCGTGATCTTCATCATGCTCTTTTACTAGAGAAGGTTACTTTTCTAATCACACGTACCATAGTCCATATATATATATATACTACTTAATAATAATTTGCTAAGGTAAGGTTTAACTGCAGGAGAGAGCACATGAGTATTACAATGGGATGACAAAGGAGCAGTTCAAGAAAATGCAAGAATTTATAGCAGCTAGAAGCTCCTCCTCCTCCTCATCTAAAAAACCTCCTTCTAAGTTATAGTTACATCTCTTCCTCTCTGTGTGTGTGTGTGTTTGTAAGACCTTGTATTTCCTATTCAATACTAAATAAATAAAAAAATTTGTTGTTCTATGCACTGAAGAAACTAGTATAGGAAAGCAGCAACAAGCTAGCTAGTGATGTTAATCATCAATAGATCGATACAGACTCATCATTTTTCCTTTCCTTTCCTCGGTATCCATTTTCAATCATCCTCCCAAACTAACTCAGACTTCCTTCCATATATAAAAGTGGCTTTGGTAAAAACAACTAACTAAACCTTCTTGCAACACTATAAATCCAATTTCAAACCAACAACAAGAATATGTGTGATATGAGTGAAACCAACGTGCAGTGATATTTATATATTGGACTTGGAATCAAAGACTCTACATATGACCATGCCATGCCTTGCCAAAACAACCATCTATGCATGTGTTGCTTAAGAACCAATCTCTCTAGCTGCTGATGGGATTGCATTACAAACATAATAATGACAAACAACCAAACTACCCTAATAATCTAATATGGTTATCATCACCCATAGTTTTGTTATCAATTAGAATTAGAATTAAATATTTGAATCATCTATCTTCATGTTGTAGAAGAAGCATAACATAACATTTGTGGCAGCCGCCAGACAAGACAATTGATTCTTTCTAGTGTTGTTGAAAGATCAACAAAACAAAGCTAAACAATAATAATGATTCCAATTGGATCGAAAGCACCAGGAACTAAGAAGAAGGTTAAAACTCCCACCCAAACCACAACTACTCTTCAGATCACTAGGGGTGTTGGATTTGAACCATGTTGGGTGTTTTTACTCAACTTATATCACCCATTCCACCCATTCCTTTAAAACTAAAGTCCATGGTTGGTTTGCAAACAACCATTCCAATTGATTCACATCATCTGTTGTATATATTCTTGATTCCTAAAAAACACATAGATTTAGACAGTCACATAATTAATACATAATCAACCAACGATTCATCAAAACAAGACGACTACTACTACTCTTGAGCTTCAGCTGGAGGGATTTCATTAAAATCCAGACCCTCAGCAGGCAAGTCTGTCGTCATTGGACCTAATATTCCGTCTGAGTTCAGTGTCAACCCACTCTGCCATGCCAATGCCAATGCCAATCCAAACAAATACAAATCAGCCTTGGTATTAACTTAATATTAATAATTACTGTAGTTTATATTCATGAATAACTAACTAACTATACCTCTGGCTGGAACCTAAGCATGTCCGCACGAGCCATGGCTTCTGCTTGAGCAATTCTTTGCCTGAATGTCTGAGCCATTTCTTCTGCCTGTAAACCAAACCAAACCAAATCAAATCACTTAGCATATATGCTGCCTAATTAACCAACCAGATGTACCGCCATCAATTTCATGAATAATTATTATGTGACTGAAGCTACCTTCTCAAAAACCAACTTGGGGTTGCGAATCATGTCTCCTGGAGTTGGCTCGAGTTTCTTAGTAGATAGACTAACCCGGCCTCTCTCACGGTCATGGCTTAATATCATCACCTAACCAAAAAAGAAAAGAAAGATTGGTTAGATTAACCATCCATCCATCCATCTATGTATAAATGAAGAAGAAGAAGAAGACCTTGAGGGTGTCACCAGGTTGTAGGACGGTTGCTATGTCAGATACACGATCATGGCTGATTTGACTGACATGGAGAAGACCGTTGATTCCACCAATATCAATGAAAGCCCCATAGGGTTTCAAGCTCTGCACACTTCCAGTGACAACAGAGCCGATTCCAAGCTGTGCTTGGCTATCAGCCATGGCCTTGCGGTTGCTTAGAACAAGTCTTGATTGTTCTTCGTCTACTTCGACAAACTTTAAAGGAAGATCTTTTTCAAGAAGGTCTTCGGCGCTAGATTTCTGAAGAAATACAAATAGGTAAGTTAAGTTAAGTTAAGTTAAGTAGTAATGAGAAGGGGGAAGGGGACTGACTGATGATATCTGTGAGAATGGAACGAAACCACGAAGGCCCTCAACAAGAGCAACAATTCCACCTTTGTTAGCACCAACAACCTTGCCAGTGAGGAGGACATCTTCAGCTTGAAGCTGCCTACAGCGTTCCCAAGCCAAGTCGTACTGAATCTGGCGCAAACTAAGAACCAAACTGTCATCGTGTTCATTTTCACCAATAATAACAAACTCCTCTCTCAGACCAGGGACAATGCCTGCTTCTTGGAGATTTTTAATTCCATGAATGCAGGCTTCTCTGATGGGCAAGAATGCTGATGACTTTGCAGTAAGATCAACAACAGCACCAGTAGCATCAACACTGAAAACGCTACCTTTCACCTAAACACTCATTCATTCATTTCATTCATTCATTCATTCATTTATTCATTAAAATCAATAATAATATACATACCTTGGTTCCGATTTCTGAATTGTAGTCGTATTTTTCGATGGCAGCATGAAAATCTTCAACAGTGAAAGAAACGCCTTCATAAGGGGCTGTACGGCATCTCTCGTAGGCGTCTTCGAACATCTCTTTCAGTTTCATTCTTTCTCTGGTCTGGGCATTGGATACAGCAACAGCCGCCATGGTTCTAAATCTCAATCGCAATCTCTTCTTCTCACTCTGATTCAACAAGGATTGGGATTTGTATAGATGGTGCTGGTGTGTGCATAATCCACCAATTTGCTGCGCCAACGACACCATTGTTTTGCTTGCTGTAATTTGTGGGTAAACAACAAGATAATAGATAATAGATGGATAGATAGATAGACAACGGATATTGCAACCCTCACTCCCCTTTTCTTTTCTTTTCTTTTTTTTTATTTTTATTTTTGAATGAAATAATGACCACACACTTTTTAACTCAATGCTTTTAATAAAAGATTAAATATATTAAACATCAAAGAATTTACAATAAAGTGGCAGGTAAACGGGCAACAAGTTGTGCTTTTACTACTTTACGATTACTCACATTACATGCATATTATTATTACTAGGTCAGAAGATATGGGTACTCACTGGATTTAACGATATTATTTATTTATATGTTTTAATATATAAATTATAATAAAGATACATAATATGACGTATATTATAGAAACAAAAAAAATTAATAAAATCCTTATATAATATAGCAAAATAAAAAAATCCTATGTGGCGTATTTTCATAGCTTTTAGCTTATGTGACATTATTTGAGAGAATATCTCACAATAATGATTTTTTAATTTAAAATATGTATATAAAATTTATTATAATAAAACCAATTACATTTTTGGTCCCCAAATATTTTGGAGAATTCTGAAAAATTTAAGAGTATTTATATTTTTAACCCTTTACTACAAGGGGTGTACATGAGTCGGTTTATATTTGATAGGGTTTAAAAATGAAACTTATGGATAAAGTTAATAATAACATACAATTAAAGACCTATCATGTGTTCCGTTTTACCACGGTTTTGTCTCAAAACTAAATGGAACTTCATGAACATCCTTAAAAGCATCACTTGAATATTGTTTCCGAGCGTAGCGCGGGCACTAAACTAGTATAATAATATGAAAAAATTGACAACGATGAAAATATACTCATAATTAAACGTATGATTACATTAAAAATGTTGTCTACATGTTTCCAAAAATTTCCATGTTTCTAAAAATAAGGATGAATGTTGTGGTGACAAGTGGCTTAATGTAAGGAGTTGGGTTAACAATTTATTATAAGAGAGAAGATTATGATATTAAGGTCATGTTTGTTTGGATTGCTTATTTTTTAATGTTAATGGAGTAAACAGCAGTTTTGATTATGTGCTTTGATATCATTAACAGTTTCAGTTCTATCTTAACAGTTTTGATCCTTGTGTTTTTGTTTTCTAACAAAAATAGTCCCGAACACTAACTTTATCTAATTTTCGTAAAATGTCTCTTTATGTTTGGGTAAGTTGAAGAAATCACACAATGAAGTTAAAGGTGAGCATTAACTAATTAAGAGGAATTAAAGCTCATGTACATAGTTGTTTTGAACTGATATCTTGTATTTTTTACTTCGTCTTCATCAAGTTACATTTATTGTGGTTAATATAGTTAACCAACGTTATTCACATTTTAGATTTTAGTAAACAACGATTGAGATTGATTATCGAGTGCCTAGCTTTGTATCCTTGGACGATACTTGATATCTTACTTTTGTTTTACTACACCGATGACGGGTGCACTTGCCTTAGTGTTGGCAATGAGTAACGTAAAATACCAATTAAGTTTACTAAAACTTAATTGGGTTACTAAAAATATATATACACACCCAACACACACTAGCACAGTTTGAACACTCAATTTTAGTCCGTGCATTTGGGTAACAAAATTGACTGGCAAGGCTAAAAAGGAATAAATCAGTGGATGCAAGAGAATTAAGCTATAAAACATAAAATCTTTTCACTACAACCAACCAATGAATCATCTATTCTATCCATGCTTAGTTTCTCCCAACACACATTAATAAAACTAGTTGCTGCTGCCACGGAACTTGTAATTTTCCCAGCCCAACAACTAAAAAATTACGATAAAACCCTGTCGAACATGGAGCACGTACGCATATAAGTATTAGATGACTGATGTTCATACTAAACCAATTTACCACAGAAAAGCTTCACATGCACGCCCAGTTTTTGACGTACATTTGAATACGTCTGTCTAGCTAATGTTTAAACCATGGATGTTCTTTTAGGAAAATTGCTTCAGCAGTCGATACATGATCACCCGTTGACGAATATGGCCTTTTCACTTTCCTTTCATGCATTTCCTGAAACTTAAAACCAAAGTCAAGCTTCAAGCTGAAAGGCAAGCCAAGCCCAGCCCAGAAGTTATATATAATATACCTTTTGTTTTGGTGCGTATCTACTCATTGCCTGCTGAATGGAGGAACGAACCTGAATTGGCTGTTTGGTATCACGATAGCATTTGATAACACGGGTGTTCTCAGATTTCAAGTATAAAATAAGTTTAGATGGAGGTGCGTCCTGGTAATCTTTCTTTCCAGTAGTTACTTCCATGGTGGCTAGCTCCTCCCACTGAACATCCCACAATACCAAACATGGATCTCTACCTGGATTGAATTTCTTCTGTGCGTTGGATGCCGCCTGCACATGCACTTGCTAGCTAATCATATACTATACTATAAAATATATATTATTTATTTGTTTAGCTCTTGAACACGTGCGTACCAGTTGTAAGAGTATTACTCTTTGATTCGTCACAACAACTATCTTTTCTTTACGTACTAAGAAATGGTCCTCGTAACCATCGGATAAAGCAAACTTTCCACGGACTTTAAATAGATCCATCTGTGAAAAGGATGACCCTGATTCTGCAAGCTGCAGTATTACCTGGGCATATATGCAAAGCAACTTCTCAAATAGAAAAAAAAAATTAAAAAAAAAGGTAGCGGGTATATATATATAAGTAAATAGTACCTGTCCCTGTGCCCTGTAGTCGTCATATGGTCTGAGTAGATTTTTACCACTGATAACCCTTGGGAGTCGTCTACGGTCTTCAGAAGTGATCGCCGCAGCAGCAATCTTCATTCTCATTGCATTTGCACCTTCAGTTGTCTTTGACAGCAGATCAAGGACACCACTCACAGGTTGAGCAGCAGCACCTATAATCCCTTTACCAACACCCGAAACAAACCCCTCCACACCTGATGCCTTTGCTCCTTCTAATGGTTTTGTTATTATACCCACTACTCCTCTATACAGCCCCTTTGCTAATGCTCCTCCCCCCTCTCTTATCACATCACCAAAATCTTCAACACCCTTATTTTCCTAACATAACATCACTTCAAACTAAATACACCCACTACAACAAATACACAAACACAAATACACCTATACCTGACTCTGCCGACTCTGAATGAATGTATTGTCCATTGATAAGGTCGCAACACCTTTGCTCATATGTCCAAATGCACTGCTTGCGTTTCCCAGTATATCCACTCCAGAAAGCAGCTGAAAAGGCTGGCTTAGAAGATCCTTTCTTATATTTGAGATGGCATTCGCTGTAAGAACACTTTGTCTCATTGACAGGTTTTCAAGGAATCTCTGATTTACACGTACCTGTCATGCCGCCGCATACATCATCCTTCTATAATGACTTTATTTTGTTGGAAATATGAGGCAGGCAGGTACTTACAGGCATATTTTCCATGTTCCCTAGAGCTGTCATCAAAGATGCCCAAAAACCAAGTACACCGACAGGGCGCTGAGTTGGTGACATAGCCATGGAGAGCTTAAATCGAAACTCTGAGATGTCTAGAACACTGCAATCACACCACACATCATTTTGTTACTCGACGCAGGTAAAGAGGCCAGAAATTACTTGAAAAAGAAAAAGCATACCCAATCTCAATGATAGGGTCTACCGAGACGGCGGTTGTTTGAGCCTCACTGAATCTACCAATATTAATCTGCTGGAACATGCCATGCAGTCGCCAAATAATTGGTTCATGAATACTAATCAAGAAGGCGGACTTTTCAGGCCCCTTTCACAAAAAAACAAAAACGTAAGGTTTTTCTTATTAAAGAAGCCTTAGTTAACAAGCTAGCACATACTAACCTTCAAATCAATACGAGGATAAGCACAAAAATCTAATGATCCATCAGATTGCTTAGTCACAGAAAAATTTAACATGTCATCTGCCTCTACTCCAATTCTTTGTAGTCTAAAGAGAAGTGGCATTGGTGTCAAAGGCAGCTGATTGTCGACTTGGATCCCTTGGATTCTTAATTTGGTCCTACAATTAACATCCAAATCAGCATAACAACAAAAGTCGATTGATTAGAAGATGGTCGGCGGGATATTACCTACTGATTCCAGAGCTCAAACCAGTTGAATGTGACAGTAGAAGGTTCTGTAGTGACAAGTAGAGTATCTCTTCAGGTGTATGATCAATAATGGATAATCCAAGTTCAGTGAGCTCAAGAGTAAGATGAAATTCACAATCCAAGGTAGCTGATGAACACAAATCATTCCTAGGTAATGAAGAAGAAGAGGTAACATTTGTATTAAATTTTGCTGCTTTGGGATCATCATTGTTGTTTGGAATCCAGTCTCTCAACATAACAACATTCATCTTCTCTTCTTTAACTATAGTAACACGCACTGCCTTAGTAGGTCCCCCATTCACCTGAGAAGGTAGATAATCACGAACCTCATCAATGTTGTACTTAGCTGAATCTTTAGTGTCACAGCCATCCACCAGGACTTCCAAGATCCGTTGCCTACCAAGGTCTTCCCATGAAAATGAAGCACTTGTGAAAGGATGTAGACAACACCATGAACCATCCACTTGCCGAATATGGAAGCTTAGAAACATACTATGATTTTCAATCCTGTCACACAATCACTTTTTAAGAATAAGCTGGTTTAAGCTCTTAAAATACAATAACAAGACAAAAAAACAAACAAACTACCTGTACTGGCTTGAAAATGAATTGGGTCGAAATATGACATCAAAGCGTGAGCTTGTTGTTCCACTCCTTACTTCAACCTTCAGATATGATTCTTTGCCAGTAGTTTCATTACTTAAAGAAACATGCATCCAGCCTTCAGTTGTAACACTAAATGGATTACTCCAATGATATCCATCAGTCTTTAACTACAGTACAGTACAGTACGTAGAGGTGAAAATTGACCACAAAACATAAGTAAGAGATAAACATATCAAACAGTAGAATATACAGTAATTATATCCAGACCTTCAATAGTTCTGCTTTGCTAGATGTCTGCCATCTAAAATGGTTTGGAGCATCCGTAGGATGTATCCAAACCAGTGATTGTGTATCACACTGCTGCAAACATAAGCTTAAGCCAACCCTATTATAAAATAAAGCATGTGGCTGAAAATGGATAACCTGCATTAGGGGTGTTGACATAAGACAGAAAAAAACAAGAACTTTTAAACTGTAAAGTCAAATATGAGGACTAGATCTTAAGTAGACTCATGATAAACTAAATCTAAACTTTTAAAGGGTAGATACCTTTGTCCTGTCCGATGTCATGTGCAGTAGAGCTGAAAGGTTGTAGTAAGATCCATCTGAACTAGAAGCTTTGACATCCACTCTTTGCTATATATATATATATATGCATGAAAGGAGATCGAGGCATTAGAAAAATACAATACACGCTAGAGCAGCAAAGCTAGTAAAATTAAAATGTGTATGTTTCATGCACCTTCTTTTCCAGGTCAAGAAGTGATAGTCCAGGACTAAAACTTTCGGAATGCAGAGTAGCAACGACTAAACCCACATGCGGTGAAAGATATGCATCACTCCGGGATGAGAACAGCATAACACCACCTTTTCCTACATAGTCCTGTGGAGAAAGCATGGTGGGAGTAGGACTTGCATCCTCTATTACTTCTATAACTTGGATACTACCCCTTGAGCTATTAAAGTTTTTTAAGCTAAATGATTTAGCCGCTTTTGTGCTCACCAAAGAACCTGCACCTGCATTCTCTAATGGTTCAATTTCTACCACTCCATATGATAGTGGTATAGAGCAGTCATTGGTAATCCAATACGGGACAAAAAATCGTATGGTATTAGGGGAAGCAGCAAATGCTCCAATGTCACGTTCAATGCTCACACGCAATCTCCTGCATATGCAATACCATGCATACATCTCAACTAATTTCCCTTCTTATAAAGAAACGAAATGAAAAATCTCATTTACTAGCTTAGATGGGAGAGATTTATATATTGTTAGGGTGGGTATACCAGCTAGCTAGCTAATTATAAATTACCTGTGTGTATGCTGATGGATCATCCAAAATGAGGATGCATGGTTATTAGCTGATGTATCCAAGACAGGAACAGGTTCCTGCTTAATTTTAAAGAGGAGAGCAAATTAGTATCTAGATTACAAGTAAAAAAAAAGAAAGTTAAGTTGGGATGGATGATAAACTTACATACCTTTTCCATCATCCATCCACCTTGTAGCGACAATGAAATATATATGGAATTACGAACATCAGCATAATATATGGGTACAACAGCACGGGGTAATAAAAGGCCATGCTGCCTCTCAGTTGTATTTCCATTGTTCAACTTCTCCCATATTGTAAATTGTGCTTGACAAGGAAGTCGGTTTTCTAACTTCAAAGGAGCATTCACTGATATCTTCCAATCATAGACAGGGGAATTGAGCTCCGTCTGAAGAACTGATGCATCTGCACTGACGCTAAGCCAAAACTGCATGCCATCAGATGATGGGCAACGCCAAAGCGTGTCATTCTTTACAAGCTGATTTAACTTGAATGAAGAATTCAACAGTGAGGATTCTTTAGAGTCATTTGTCTCAACAGGACACCCCCAAGCCTCATGAGCAGAAGGGCGAATATGCAAAGAATCTTCTGAATCCTTAGACATAGATCGCCAAGGTAATACAAAAGAACAGTTGGGTTCTAAGACATGAAAATCAGAACCAGTGTTTGGTGTGTCTTGGTCCATATGTTTTTGCCTTGTACGGGTCCAACGTCTACGCCGCACATTGTCCTCAGCCGACTTTGAAGAATTTTGACAAGTTGGAGGCCATTTTAGAGTATCATAGTCATGCCCATATGCCCATCCATCAACATCAACACCAACATGATGAGATTTATCAATTACCCAAGCTGACGTCCACGTCCATCCAGGTGGAAGTGGCGGTTCAAAGAAATCCTGTTGCCACAAAATATTTAAAATCCATATATATATATATCTTAAAGGAAGGAAGACTTACATTAGTTGAATATGAATAACTTCTGTTGCTCCAACGTCCAGTAGTATCGTTCTCACTGAAACCAGGAAGCTTAATGGCCCAACCTAAAATTGAGCTATGTCTTTGATTCTCAAAGATCTCTTCTACAACAATATTAGCATCAGAAGGCTCTTGACTCTTAGAGACATTTATATGAAGCTTAACATTTGAATCATTAGAGATGGTTGCAAGACCCCTTAGAATTGCATGTTTCTTTCCATCTTTCATGACTACTTCCATGACCATGAAATCATTGTCCATCTTTTTTGTGATGACTGAGAGTGGAAGAAATGAGTTAAAACTCTCCCACACACCTTCACCTTCACCTTCACCTTCAGGGCCAAGTCCCACCCAAAACCCCACATCGGCATATTTCTCTCGCTCCAAACTACTTTGAAGCTGGCTTGAAACTGGTTTCATTTCAAAATATGTTGTAGAAGCTACAAGGCATCCTTGAAATGGCGAATCACCATCCTTTTGCTGTAAAACTTACAATGAATAAATATTGAACAAGAATATACATATATATATATATATATCCGAGAAAACGTACTACTAACCCTCCTACTTATTAGAAGGTGTGTATCATGTTTCTGACCATCAGTTGCTTGTCTAGCTGAGGCAACCTTTCTTAAGGGATCATTCGTACCATGTCCAACCAAGATTGTCGATGCCCCCACCACTTCACCTAATCCCAAACACAGCCAATTGAATCACATTGATCATCATGGTACGTACGTACTTATGTGTCTTGAGTTCAAATCAGGTACCGCATTGCAATAGTACGGTAAATGTTGGTAAATCATATACCAGTATAATCTAGCTAGTTGATACCATATCATGAAAATCCTCAAACCTTTCAACTTGTTACACTTGTTTATTTGAAGTGAAGGGAAGGGAAGGAAATGTCTAAGTTATGTACATGCATGTGAAAGTAAAAGAAATTTGTTATTGAAATGCTTAATATGTTACACGCATGTAGGATCCTAAGAGCCCTACCTCTAGTGAGCTGATCGAACTAACTAATTGCTGGGTATATATGGTAAACTGTTCGGTTTTTTGGTTTATTTTTTTAAAAATAATGTCGTATAAAAAAGTTCGGTATGTTTAAAAAAATTGAGCTATTTAATTGTAGGTTATCACCAACTTTATCCATAAGTTTCATTTTTATACCCTATCAAATATAATATGACTCATGCACACCCATAGTAGGAGAAAATTTAAAATGTAAATACTCTTTAATTTCTAAAGACTCGCCTAAATATCAAGAGATCAAAATGTAATTAAGGTTATTTTAATATATTATTATTACAAACATATACATATTTTATATATAAAAATATTATTATGAAACAAACTTTCTTCTGATGCCAAGTAAGCAAAAACCACCACTCATGATAACAACTAAGCAAAATATATTTTTCTATATTATATAAGGATGTTAGAACCGAGTGGGCCATAAGTTCATTTGAGAACCTCATATATTACGGAAATAAAAAAACATAAATCACTAAAAAAAACTTATTAATGGTTTATGTTTTTTTTTAAAAAATCACTTCCTACATACAAATGTGTATGGTAATATACACATAGACAAAATCATTAAAATATCTTTTAGTAAGTAATTTTAGTGTTTTAAATTTTACATATACATGTGTAGGTTTAACAAATCTACGTTATTATTTCAATTTTATTTTTTGAAATTTAGTTTATTATTTTTGTTCTAGTAATATTTAGTGTTCTCGCATGAACACTCCCCTATACTGGTAACCACGTTAATTCGTCAAGATCAATCAAAATAATTATTTTTCCGTTGGAATAACATTATTACTCATATTTAACATTATGTTCTTTTACCTATATGCGGAAAATTGCAGTGCAAGCTTAGTATACATCTGTGTTATACCCGTTATTTAAATATTTATAAGTTAAATAAAACTTAATTTAGGTTACATCAATCCTAATTATTCTAACACATCAACATGTAATGCAGCTAAAAAACTATCGAAATTCAAAACGCTGAAATACAAGTTCACAAAAAATATGTTACCTTTTCCCGCTTTTGCTGCAAAACTAGTCACATCAATCTCCAATCTAGCCGACACCTGTAAGAACACCAAACAATATATTTCCTAGGATCGATCATACAAACCATTTCCATACAAAATCTAAAGAATGCAAACAACAAGGTCGGTATTAGAGTTATGGTCATAACCTAAAAATTTAAGTGGTGAAAAGGGAAGACGTAAATTGCTAGCTTGCACAAGAACAAAAACACTTTACACCTAAAATAGAAAGCGTGTGTGTAAATACACACACAGTGGTGAGATCAAGAGAGAGAACTTCATATTAAATTGAGAACTACCCAAAAGGGAATGAGTTGAATTTTAAAGAGGAATGGTAAAATTGGAACTTTAAATATATAATTTTTTAAATATTTATATCTTTTGCATATGTTAACTTTTTTTTTGCGGCATTAGATCAAAAATTTCATTATCTTTCATATGAGTATAAGTAACGTTATAAAATATAAAATATTCTTGTTTTTTTACTTTCAATACTGCATATATGTAGTATACGATATGGTATGTTTTTAAATTGGGAAAGTGAATACGATGTTGTTATGCACGTAAATTACCCGAGAAACCATTAAAACTACGTACTTCAGCGACTAGCTCAAGGGGTAACTCCTCGCATCTTAATGCGGTCGTTTTGCAATGAATATACAGGACCATATTGAAGGACCTACTACAAACCATCATGCAAAAAGACACAACTGTAGCTAAAGCATGGCAATCTCTTGAAAACATCTTTCGACACCCGCACGATGATCACATGTCGCATGGTGAGCATCACTAAACCTACCAAAAATTTAACATTCACGCCGCTGCAACTCTTGAACCCATTCCCAAAACCCATCTGTCGCTCTTGCTAAAGTAGCAATGTTTGAATATTCATCTATAATGCACAAAGCATCTTCTCTTATATGTGGATGATATAATCCTCACTACATCCTCACCCACCTAAAGAAACAACTTCTATAGAGATTATCAACCGAATTTGCAATGAAGGATCTTGGTTCTTTGAGCTACTTTCTTAGTATACCAGTCAAACAGAATCCAATAGGTTTGTTTTTATCTCAATAGTAGTATGTTTGGACATCCTTTCATGGGCTAACATGACAAAATGTAACCCGGTTAAAACTCCGGCCCACACCGCAGGGCAATTAAGTGCAAATGATGGTGAACCATTCTCGGATCCTACTTCATTCTCGGATCCTACTTTAACAATCTGATCCAACACCAACAAATGAAACACCATTGAGATGGACATCCATTTTGTTCGTGAAAAGCCTTAGCGGGGTCAGATGTGGTGCTACATGTTCCTTCTTGATACCAAGTTGCAAAGATTGTCACAAAAGGGTTCCTCGGGTTCTATTTCAAGAAATTAGATCTAGTCTAAGTATCCGTCATCCTCCTTAGACTGAGGGGGTATATCAGATAGACTATATTTGCGCAAGAATGCTTAGTATATAGTATATACTTGTCATTTACTATTCTCGTATGGGGTATGTGATAATGAGGAGGACTCATTTCAGTTCAATTTTGTTACAATATATTTTGATTTGGGAACAGAAATATTTGAACTAATCAGTGACGGTATAAGGTTACGTAAAATAGATTTTTTATCACAATCTGGCTAGTTTTCTTCCAAATTAGCCGTCTCTTATGGGTAGCACTAAGAATTGGATGGAAAAAATTCCAACCTGAGGATAATGAAAAAACTAACACATGCAAGTATTTCGCCATTTAGAGGCCATGTGTTGCACATCCAGTGAATTGAGGAAATCCTCACCTATCCTAGCTATCCATCTCAATACCGCCCTGTCTAGAGCATGAACGGTGGGCCACCTCAATACCAAACTCTCAGCCAAAAGGGTGCACTAACGCCTCATGCGCTAACACACATACATCATATCTCAGGTAATATAAATAGAAGGTATAGAGGAAGAAATTCCCCACGCACAACCCACTACTCTTTTTCTCTCGATACTTGTCTTTTCTTATCATAGTTTCATTAAAATCAAATATTGTTTCTCACACTGGATGGTTACTTACATAGTAGTTGTTTCATTGTTTGCAGGCTTAAATCATCCCTCAGAAAGAATAGATTGTACTTACGGTTACCATAAAAGTTCCAACTGAAGTAGCTCTCAGCATGTGCCTAACTTCCTACGGTTATGCTTTAGAATGGGGATTTAAAGTGCTAACTCTCTTTAGTTCATGTGTGTATGTATAGCTTTTGACTTTGCAAAAGAATATATATATATATATAGATTGAGGATTTTCTAAAAAGGCTTAAAACTCTAAGAAGTGTAGGAAGCATTCACAAACAAACACGTGTCCATGAGGGGGGAAAACGTGGAGGGGCGTTATCGTCATTTTACGCGTTTTATGACGCTGCGATATTGAGATCTATTCTCATGGTGTTTATTATGTTCAGTTATGACGTTTTTTGACGTTTATTAATCCTGGTTATTACTCTCGATGTTCAGTTATGGCGTTTTTTTGACGTTTATTAAATACGAACATCCGATCATGTATGGCGTGTTTTTGACGTTCTTCGTTTTTAATTTTGAATCCATAATCATTCATCTATGGCGAATACTAAAAGAGATGATGTTTTTGTTTGTTTTTGACGTTTTCATTTACTAATTACGAACGTCCGATCAATGTTTTTGATGTTTTCCTTTATTAATTACGAACATCCGGTCATGTATGGCGTGTTTTTGACGTATTAATCATTGTTATGACGTTTTCATTCGACTTCGGTGTTTACTCTATTGCAGGTAAGTTATGACGTTTTTTTATTAGTTAATTTTTTCATCTGCGTGGTGTTATTTTATAGAGCCAGTTTTATACATGGTGTTTTTTATATGCATGTTGAAAATACACAATGAATAATCTACCCCAGAACCTTATCGCGCGTCATTAAAAACATCATAATATTTACAATATTGCCACCACGTTAATCTTGACCGTAAACACCCTAAATCTAACGCCCCAGATTGCTTCTTAGCCTTTTTAAAGTTTTTGCCCTCTGTAGAAAATCCCTCCTATATATATATATATATATATATATATATATATATATATATATATAGGTGGAGGTTCATTTGAGAAGACTTATATATATATATATATATATATATATATATATATATATAGATTGGGGATTTTCTAAAAAGGCTCAAAACTCTAAGAAGTGTAGGAAGCAATCAACAACAAGCACGTGGCAATGAGAGAAAAAAAACACGGAGGGGCATCTTCGTCATTTATACGCGCGATGCTGAGATGTTCAGTTATGGTGTTTATTTTGGCGCGATGCTGAGATGTTCAGTTATGGTGTTTTTTCACAGCGCGATGCTGAGTTGTTCAGTTATGGTGTTTATTTGGCGCGATGCTGAGATGTTCAGTTATGGTGTTTTTTCACAGCGCGATGCTGAGATGTTCAGTTATGGTGTTTTTTCACAGCGCGATGCTGAGATGTTCAGTTATGTTGTTTTTTCACAGCGCGATGCTGAGATGTTCAGTTATGGTGTTTTTTATATGCATGTTGAAAACGCGTACAATGACTAATCTACCCCAGAACCTTATCGCGCGTCATTAAAAACATCATAATATTTACAATATTGCCACCGCGTTAATCTTGACCGTAAACACCCTAAATCTAACGTCCCAGATCGCTTCTTAGTCTTTTTAGAGTTTTAGCCATTTGTAGAAAATTCCTCCCCTATATATATATATATATATATATATATATAAGGTGATCTTGTAAATATGAACTTACCTTCCGAGGAACTTCAAAAATAAAAAGTTCATTCCATCTTGCACTACCAAGATCATTCCTAACGGAAATCAAGGGCTTCACACATCTAGTCCTTGCATTCTGAGGGAAGAGCATCTGCCGACTTGCCTCTGGACTCTCAACAACAAGTCGGAGTGAACATAAGAAGCTATCACTATTTCCATCATCTACAATTGGTAAATCCTGTTGTCAAGGAAAGGAAACAATACTTAATAAATAGCAACCATGTTAAGATGAATTTCGTGATTTTCTTGCAATTATACAACCTTGGCTTCAATTATTTGCACGACAACATAACATCGTCCTTCCCTTGAATCATCAACTGAGTTTAATCGATCTGAGTACCTTGAAGGTGGAATGCGCAAGGTGATATTGTCATCATAACGCAGAAGGTTAACTGTACTAGAACTTTGCTCATACTTCTTCAAGTAAATGTCACAGCCAAGTCTATTCTCTATGGTCATAGTCTGGAAATCTTCCACATCCAATGCAAAAAATATTGAACCATCTTCATTAACGCTATGGCTTCTAATTTCCTGCCAAGTATTAAAAAAACATTAGTTTATGTAATTCAACTTCCAGAAAACGTTGAAAATAATATATCCGACCCTAATTGACCTCCTCTGACTTGATTGCCTTCTGTTCGAGCTCTCTTAGTCTTCTCCAAGAAGCAATGGTTTCTGCAAATGTATTAATATTTGCAGCACTGATATTTATATTAAGGATACTTGTAGCAGCAATACGTGCTCTTTTTCCAAGTTTTGATTGGAATTCCTCGTTGGTATCATATGTTTCGAATCTTCAAGCAAAATGGAAGTAAATGAAAGGGCAGAAAACAGATTGTCAAAGACCAAATGTAAATAAACAATAGTGTACAAGACATTGCAAACAATCTAATACTTCAATATTCCATCGAATGGCTCCACCAGTGGTTCCCACGAGTCTAAAAGTGTGTTAAAAGTTGACGCGGCAATCGAAGATATCACCAAAGCATGCATATCGTCTATTCCACCATGAGTTGCAAGCTTAAAGTTTGTTATGGAAACATCAAAAAATGGTGTCATCTGAAAAGAGTCCAAAATACGAGTATGCTATGTGAGTAAACAAAATATACAATTATTTTTATTAACAAGAAAAGCATATGTAAGCTGGATACCATTCCACATAAACTGTCTAAAATGGTTACGGAGATGCATTTCAATTTTATATCCACCATTATATTCTCTTGTGTCTTTGGTTTCACAGAATCACCAATAGCGAAGGCCAGCCGACTGGAAGGCTTCTTCAAATCAGAATGTGCAAGAAAAGTGCCGGCCTAAAAATAGCCAAAGAAAATGGCATTAGGTTCTCAAGTTATTCAAAATACTTTTTTTTCTCTGTACAGACAACTAAAATATTATCAAAACATAAAGAACTAGAGTAATATATATGCAAAGCCATCATATTAATGTTTATCCATATTATCTAATTTTCAGTTTAAACAGTTGTAAAGGCTGACCTGATTATCTAGTTTCCAGATACTCCAGCATTGAGATGCTTGTGAACTTGAATAGTTTGATATTGGCATGTCAGGAATATTAACTTCGCTAACAAGATCAATTCTCGGGCAGCAGACTAAACTTAATTTTGGCATCTCATCTACTCGCGTAACTATGCATCCCATAGAAGCATAACCTGGGGGTGCAATTGGGTACCAGAAAAAGGCTTCATCCAGGCCTTTGACAATGATATGAGCAGCTTTAGTGAATTGAATAGGGTTCACTGAGATGTCAGGGTTGTCAGACTTAAATATTATTCCCAAGGCAGGTGGCTCCAAACTACCAAGGTGATTAAAGATGATTAACATACTATAAAAGTATTAGGATGGTGTGCCAGATAACGGACACACATACACGAGTGAGAGAGAGAGAGAGAGAAAGAGAGAGAGAGAGCTCTAACCCTTCAGTTATGCAGTCACCTATAACTTTAAATCCAGGTCGTGGTATAGGTCGCCAAACAGAGACTGATTTGCGGATATCACTACCCTCATCCCACCAGATCCTCTCAAAACTTGGAGTTAACATGTAACAACTAGCTTTTGAAACTGATCTGAGAACATCCCACCCTGATGATGAACTTGTTATACCCTGGTTACTTCTTTGTTGGTGTGCATTCTCATGATCAATATTTACATCAGACCTGGATTCTCTTGTAGAGAGTCGATGCCAGCTGGAGTTCAACAAAAGAAGGTGGTTAAGATCGTAGCATATGTCCTGTGGGAGATAGCTAACAGAAGGATTTGCATGAAATGATCCAAGAAGGTTGTCAAGTCTCCAAATGCTAAATCCTGATGTGTGTTTGTTGTTTAAGGAGGCATTGAACATGCAAGCTGAATATGATGTTGATGTTGCCAAGTCAGCTCTTATGCAGTAGACGACGTGATTTGGTGGTGGTTGGTTTCCAATATTTGCAACACACCCTAAAGCCAAGTATCCTGAGGGTGGAATTGGTGTCCACAGAGAACAATCACAATCCATATCCTCCGCTCCAATTTGTTGGATATTAGAAAATAAGCCAACAAGCTTGAAGCCAAGAGGCTTCCGTACACGCCCATATGTATTACTCACAGCCATAACAATTTGTGAAGGAGGAATGGGTCTAAATCAACCATATTAAAATAACGTAAGGTCAAAACTGTGTTACAACTATCAACTACTCGTGGCACTACATAAATAATCACCCTATTATCATGAAACATCAATAATGAAGAAAATAAATTAATATGTATGCAACTAATCCAAATCTAACAGTGATACTTCTAGGCATATATTGAGAAAATAATAAATAAAATGCCCTCCGGCCTGTAACACGCATGCATGAAAAAAAAGAAAAGACATGTGATACACCTTAGCTTATCTGCTCAAGTATTAAAACATTTTCTACCTGGAAGTCACACAATCTCCCAAAATGACATAATTCGGGGGAGCTCGAGGTCTCCAGAATGTAATCGCATTATGATGCCCCTTCGCTGCATAAGAAACCAATAACCCATTCCCGTTAAAAGATAATACAAAGGAGAAAACAACGAAAAGAAACAAGAAAAAGGAAATTTGTAAAGGGAAAACCTTTTGTAGGCGTCCAAACTCGATCATAGTTGGTACAGGGAGACAATGGATCATCACTTTGAAACTGTAATGCTGCAACTACTTGACTTTGTAGATTAAGAATCAGGGAGATGGCACTTAAAGGTAAGTGGACATATATATCAGAAGATACCATAGATATATTTGTTTCATCCTTTACAGAAGTATATCCTGCATAGATATCCACCGGATCAAGAATTCTAAGACCAGAACCGGCCTCCATGGTTAGCTCTTTTAGAAGTGCTTGAATCCATGTATTATTTTCTTTTGATACACACCTATCAAGAAAACAAAGCCATATTAGCCACCTCTTAAGGTGTTTTGAATCTCGGAGCACTTTTCATGATAAAAAATATGAGGATGCATTGACTGGTCAAGGATAGTAAAGTAACCTACATTACTTAAATTCTTTTGGTATGATATAAATCATCTGCAATTCAGCCATGTCTTGCAGACTAGAATGTTATTTAAGGTGAGTATGACTATTATTTGCTTAAAGAAAAATCTCTTATTCTTTCATTGAAGCCATGTCATAAATTTCCTTATGCATATCAAGTGTGTTTGTTATAAACCAACATCTGAATCTCGGCCACACACACACGAGAAAAGAACGACACAATATAGATTAAATGTAAGTAACAAAGACACAATGATTCAGAATGGTTCGCTCCAAAACTGACCTACGTCCACTATATGGAAACTAGATTTTTCTTTTAAGATCAAATATTACAATACATTGTGGTCCGGAGGAACACTAGAGTTAAGTTGATGGGCTTTTCTAATGATTGCAGATTTGCGAGCTTGCCCATTAGTGGCAAAGGCTCCACATCAATAATACCAAAGAGTGTTCACATCCATGAATATCAACTTTTGAACATGAACATATATACACACGTAGAAGAAGCATAAGTTCAACCAAAGAAATGAAATTTTACATGAAGCTCAAATCCATTCTTGCACGAAGAAGCTTTTCAGCATGGAAGGAACTATCAATGGATGATCTGCTGCTATCATAAAAAGTGAACTCCGGAGACACCACCTGTCACATGATCGATCAGCATATGAACGAACACACATAAGGCATGGGGGTTTAATAAATACGCAGGCACATAATAATTAAAAAGCCTGTCTAGAGCTTCCTGAATAAATGATACCGTTGCTTCAAGTACTAAGAAGATAATTAAGCGTCCTTTACATACAACGAACATGATATTATACTGTTTTTATAATTATCATAGTCTAGAAGATATCTTCGCGCAATATTACACTTGCGATTTAATTTGGTATTTGAGCCAATTTACACATAAACCTAGATACCACCAAAGGTTTTTTAAGAACGCATGCAAATTGTATATTGAGCCAATGCCATGTCATGTTGCTTAGCATTCAAATGAGATCACAACTGATAATTGGATTGAATGTATTAGAACCTATGTTAGAAGATATTCATATAAATGTTGTAAATTAAATATTCAGCAATAATTATTTATAAAACAATATTGTAAAGAAATAATTAATCTAGTAAACATTTTTATAACTACCGATATTTAAATGCCGAAAAAGTTCTCCTGTTTAAGGTAACTAAATTTTTTCAAAGGGCAAGGGTCTAGAAATTTGACGCGTGACAATGGAAGGGTAATAGTTTGCCGAGTGACAAAATATTACTCTTTTATTAATATAAGGAGATTAGTGATAGTATAAGGTTAATAGTGTAATATGTGGTGTGTATATACCATATCAATGTAACCCTAATCTTAACCTATTCACAATACAACATTATTCCTTGCACTTATTGTATGGTTGTCTAAACTACCAAAGAGAATAATACTTGCGCCTTTTTTTTTTGTTTTAGTGTGTGCTATTTTTTGCACCTTCCGTGAGGCCTATATGACTTGAGTCCGCCTTCAACAACATTGTTCTAATTACATCAACAAGTTATACAATGAGGTTTCTTTAAATATATATATATATATATATATATATATATATATATATATATATATATAGGGGTGAGATCCATTGAAAACTAGTTTATAATTAAAAACAATGAAAACCAAATAAACTAACTAAATTTAATTATTAGATGTATTATTTATCTAAATTAAAAATTTAAATGTAAAAGGGTATATAAGTAAAAGACATTATTAAACATTCCTTAACTTTTGTTTCTCTCTCTCCACTCTTCATATATTACGGTTCCCTCTCATCTCATAATATATTATTCTCTCTCATCTTTTATAATATATTTTTCCATTTCTTCTCTTCTGATTAATGTAGAAAAAAACTTATGCTACGTTTATGTACAGATATAGGTAATTTGATAAGTTACGTACACGTAATTTGATAAGTTACGTACACGTAATTTAATTAGTTACGTATACGTATATGTAACATAGTTTTTTAATTGTTATGTTACTTAGAAATTTATGTATACGGATTGCTCATTATTTGGATTGACTTTTATTCAACAAGACCTAATACTGTTTACAATCAATGCAAATGCGATGTTATTGAATAATAATGTTACATATACGGATTGATCATTCTCCAACAAGACTGATATTGTTTACAACAAATGCAAATGCAAGTGATAAAGGTTACCAAACACTAGCAGCATTTAAATAAATAAACAATGGTATACGTAACAAGATTGTCAAATATACTTAGTAATGGTAATGTTATGTATACGTAACACTATGTTACGTATACGTTGTAGGAGCGGTGTTATGATGCTACTTATATGTAACATTGTTGTTGGAATGTTTTTTAATTTATTCATAGTCCTTTGTTGAATATATATAGTTCTTTAGTTGAACTATACATGTGACGGCAATGATATATCATGATAAACATGGAAGAACACAAGAATTTAGATATCATAGAATGTTATTTGTATTACAGTCCTTTGTTTATTTTAATTTCTTCACAAGTTTGATTTGTCTCATTGATGTTAAATTAAATTATTGTTATTGTTTCAGTTTTAGTTGCTTTTATAAACTGGTTCTACAAAATCTATTATTTTATTTATGTTTTTATTTGCAGACTATTTGTAAGCTAGATTGGATTATTTAGAGATGCAATGAAAGAGGATGGTGCACCAAAGATGATGATGGTTCGAAGCCATTTCCGGTTATGATAATACTATATTTATGTATGGAAAAAGAACGGCTACAAAATGAAAGCATAGCATATTCGTGGAATTGAAAACAAAAATGATAGTGAATTGAAAATGAAAATGATGATATACGAAATTATGTTGCTACGTAAACGTAACTATGTTGGTACGTATACGTAACCATGCCGATACGTATATGTAAGAATGTTGATACGTATGCGTAACTATGCCCATACATATATGTATTTATGCCGGTATATATATACGTACCTACGATTTTAGTTAATGGGTTTTATTGTAATATTTGGTCGATGTTGTTGTTTAATAATTTCATGCTTTAGACATGTTGAAGCTGGTTTTTTATTTAAACATGTGGTTACATACATGCACATTTGGTAATTAAAATTGAAAAAACATTAAAGAGGATAATTAATCAATGATGATGATGGGTCGAGAATTATCAAAGAAGATAATGCATCATGAAGAACAAAATGAAATAGACAAACACTAGTGTTAAATATACATAGCATAGCTATTACATATACGTAACATCGCTGGTACGTATACGTAGCACCGCTGTTACTTATATGTAAAACCATTTGTTTATTTTATTCCTCTTATGTTTGGTGGCATTCACTTGCATTGGTATCCATTGAAGTTTTAATAAAAATATATATTTCTTTTATTTTACATACGTATTTCATGTTGATTAATGAGTTAGGTATATCCAATACTATAAGCTACATATACTTAACATAATTTTTCCCAAATTTTCAATTATGGTGTCTTTTAATTGTTACGTATATGTAACTTAGTAAATTTACGTATGCGTAACACGTCTTTTGATTCTTCTTAGGTGATAAGAGTTAATTAGGAAAAATGAGAGTGAAACAAAAATTAGGAAAAAGAATGTGGATTAAGATACAAAAAAATCTATTTTTAAGGATTAATAATAATAGTTTGAAAACAATGAAAATCATTCAATTTACATATACGTATATACGACTTAAAAGTTTGCGGACATGAACGTATTAAAGTGCTCAATAGTTGTATAATAAATTAGATGCATTGTTTTTTCTCTCCACTAACTCAACTAATAATTGATTTATTTTGTATGAATTCTAAAACAAATCAAATTAGTATGAGATATTTGAGGATACGTTCCGATTTTTTTGGAAGTTTTTAAAGAAGTGGTTACCAACATTAATATAAGTTTTCCTATTATGCCCTTATCTATTACAAGTAGTAATTGTAATTACCAAATATTACAAAACTACCATTGTTTTGGTTTTCAATGTTTTTAATTATAATATTTGTTTTCATTTGAACCTAACTCTATATATATATATATATATATATATATATATATATATATATATATATTGTTACCTTCAAATGAGAACCAAATATTTGGAAAGAACTAGTGAGAACCATATAAGCCATGTACTTTTTGCTTCAATGACAATGGTAAAGTAAAAAGGTATTGTTTTATTACCATTGTTTACTTTTTCTTGAATTTTATCACCTCTCTCCTCGGTTTTTTTTAGAAACTAAAACGTGTGCATATTTGCATATATAATGTGGGTGCATATATGCATTTCAACAAAAAACGATGCAAATCATTTTTTTTATAAATACATCTTATAATTGGTAAGTTTACAAGCATTTTTGTCAATTTAGATAATAAAAAATATAACAGTTAAATCGGTTCTCACTTAGTTCTTTCCTAAAAATGAGTTCTCAAATGAAGGTGCCCCTATATATATATATATATATATATATATATATAATGCAATGTTAACTCACAAAGGGGGGCATGTATATATGAAAAACAAAGCGCTATGAAACACACATGAAACCGTTATTACAACGTACCTGGGCCTCAAACCTTAGACTTGGTTTAGATGAATCACTTTGATCCGAGTCGCGAGTACTTGAGGAATATGATAATTTTTCAGCTCTAACCAGGCTCTTTTTTTCACTGGTTATATGAACGTTGTCTTGCATCACAACTTCTACACCATCTTCAATGGACACCGAGAAACCACTATCATTACTCAGGTATATGTAATTCGTCAAGAGTAAGGCATTCTGACATAAAGAAAAATGATACTGAGTAAAACAGTTGCAATAAAACAGTGCATTGAAACTGATAATGATTGATTAATCATAATATAATATTGACTCTGTATATAGAGCATCAAGTTACAATTATATACCCTTTAATTTTGTATATGTAAAACAAACATTTTAACATTTTCTAACATTCCCCGCAAGTTGAGGGCGGGGAGCGACCTACATCTTGGATCTTAAGAAGATGAATATCGAAGGTAAAGGCTTGGTGAACACATCGGCTACTTGGTCATTCGTAGAAATGAACCTGGTGTATTGTTATCCTTGGGCTACTATGAACAACGAAGTGAGAGTCCAAATCTACATGTTTACTACGAGTGTAAAATACAAGATTGGCTGAGATAGCCCAAAGGTTGTCACACCTTTTTCTTTGGGTGATGATATGGGTGTGATTCCGAACTCATAAAGAAGGCAATTCAACCAAAGTAACTCTGCTACTGTATATGCAAGAGCCTTGTATTCGGATTAAGTTAAGGATATAGAGAAAGTTTGTTGTTTGCGAGCAGTCCAAGAGATGAGATTGGGTCCCAAATAGACTGCCAACCCCGTGGACCAACAGTCGACATGACTACCGGCCAAATCAAAATCAGAGTAGGCATATATGGTGTTGGGCTGCCAATTTGCATCGATGAAGGCATGCAAATAAGAATTGGAGTTATGTCGAACAGGAAGGCCTAAGTAGGTTGTGCCTTTCAGGTAGCACATATACGTTTGATAGCTCACCAGTGGTTGTCTATTAGGGCATGCATTAATTTACATACTTTGTTCATATTAAAGGCAATAATTGGTCGGAAAAGCGTGGCATATTGTGAAGCCCTCACTATTTGGCGCTATTGTGATGGATATGAAAGGAGTGGGTTGTCATCGTTGGCTAACACTTGAGAAGGTGAGCAAACTGGTTCGCAATCTGAAAGACCGCTGAGACAATAGGACATTCTTTTCATAATGGATAACTTTGATTCGCAAAACGTCATGAAGTTAGCCAAGGTGTTTAATGGCAAAAGAAGGGCTTAGATGTTTGATAATTTTGTCAAATGCCGAGTTGTTTCTCGTGATGATTTTATCAACATAAACAAGGATGTAAACCAAGTACGTCGTGTTTTGAGGATAAATAAAGATGGATCAGTTTTGGATCCGGGAAAACCAAGTTGTAAAAGAACCATTGATAGGCAACTGAACCAGGCTCTTGGAACTTGCTTGAGCATATACAGTGATCGATGAAGCAAATACACCTTATTAGGTTTGCTTAATTTGGTCGATAAAACCTAGGAGGTTGTCTCATGTATATTGTTTTTGATAGATCGCCATGTAAGAATGCATTTTCCATGTCTAACTGGCATAGAGTGTGCTTTTTAGTTACAGCTAATGACAATACCACTTGGATAGTGGTGGGTTTGATGATCGGGCTGGAAGTCTCATGATAATCGATGCATGGTTGTTGATGAAACCCTTTTACCACAAGTCATGCTTTGTAGAGATTAAGCTTGCCTTGTGAATCCAACTTTATAAGATTTACACCCATTTACAGTTCACAAGAATAGCACTTTTATCATAAGGGGCTAACGACCATGTTCTGTTCTTATTAAGTGCTTGATACTCTTGGTTCATGGCATGATGCCATTACAAAGATTTGTTGCCAACAGTAAGAAGTGGGAACAATGGAAGTATTAGGAGGAACCATGGAAGGAAAGAATGATGAATTATAGGGAGTAGTGCGCTTTGGATATTGGCGTAGGTTTAAGAGTTTGGGGACAATGAGGTGGGGTGGTGGAGGTGGTGGTATTGGAATGGATGTGGTAGATTTTTTAGAGAGTTTTTTTTGAGAAATGTGAAGTTGTTTGGGAGTTGGTGAAGAGGGTTCAATTTTTCATGTTGTTGAGTGCGATTTGTTTAAAAAGGGTTCAGTATTTGAGGAGGTGGTGATGGAGTGGTCGGTTGTTTCGAGTGAGAAGGTTTGGGGTGATCCTTGAAAGATAGAGACAATGGAAGATAGTTTAGAGTGTGTTGGTAACAATTAAAACAAACATGTCGAGCAATGTAGATACGGTTGGTTGCAGGGCCTAAGTAGGGAAAACACTAACAAGCGAAGCCCCGAAAGAATGTGTACTCAGGTTTTCGATTGAAGATGTGTTGAAACTAGGAGTGGGTAAAGGACCAAACCCGACCCGTTACTCGGTTTTATCTAAAAATGCTCGATAACCGACCCATTATACAATACGGGTTTCGGGCTTATAACATTAGCGGGTTCCGGGCTTAGGTCAAATACCCATAACCCGGTTTTATCTAAAAATGCAGCTCGATAACCGACCCATTATACAATAACGGGTTTCAGGCTTATAGCACTAATGGGTTTGGTTTTTCTATGCTGATAGAGGTTGGAGGCGGCATAATAAGGTTTGGTTTTCTTGGCTCTGATACCAAGTAAACCCGAGTATTTTAGTTGATAATGATTGATTAATCATAGTACAATTTTAACTCTATATATAGAGCAGGATGTTACAATTATATACGCTATAATTTAATATATGTACAACACGCATCTTAATATAGTCTAACATACTGAGAAAGAAACAACAGTTCCATAGAAGTTAGGTATTGCATATTATTTTGCATTGTTCGACTGTGATTAATGTGCTTTGGCCCAAAAGTTGGTACATGCAGATTATGTATCCTGTTAGGAAATCGAGACTAGGCAAGAATAGAAACATTATGTTACTTTACTAATGTTTTGAAAGGGCAACTGACTACATTTCTTAGTGGAGATTTTATAGGTGCTTTATTAGTCAAATTGGGTACATTTATTGCAATTCTCCATATAGGAAATTATAAAAATAATGAATGTTGTTAATTTAAGAGGTAGGTTAAAGCAGACTTCCTTAACATGATAGTCAGCAGCATCTGTATATTCTCATTTAAAATCAATGTTCACTTTCGAAAGATAAAAACTGTAATGCAGAATGTAAGCTAAGAGCAATTCAGAAAGAAAAGGAGATCGAGTTATTTTGTTTATCTGAATTACAACATTACTAGGAAACCAAGACAGCTTGACAAGGTGCCTATAGTCAGGTAATTGTATCTAGCATATCTTTATCTTATATTCTTATCTAGCATGTCTTAATAACATATCTTACCTAACATATACATTAACTCTTTTATATGTTACTAACCATATGAACCAGAAATACTTGCTTAATATTGCAAGACTGTAATGCGATTACCTTAATCTTCACATTTACAAACCGAAGTCTTTTACCCCTTCCAATAACAATAATGGGTCGGAATTCTGAAGACTGCGACTGCTCAAAATCATCGTTCAAAATTATAGTTTTCCCACAACCATCGTAAGTATATTCATCAACTCCTGCTGAATCTACTACCAACTTCCGGTTTGGCGACAGGCTAACCTCATCTTCAGTCTGACTGTATAGTGCATCAGATAGGACTATTGTGTCAGTTTTACTGATTGGATCATTCTTAGGATCCATCAACTCCTCCTTTCCGGTTATTGATCCCAGAGATGGTACAAAAAACTCACCAACTTCAAGAAGAAAATCTGGAACAACAAGAACTCGCGGCTGTTGAATCCGAACCACAAACAATTGTGATGATGAGTGCCTTCTGAGATCCATCAATAACATCGTTGAGTGTGGTGCGTCCAAATTGGGCATGGTTTCAGCTCTTACATGCCCACTATTACTAGAAGCGTGTTTAAGAACATCAGTGCTGGTCCCAAGCATTAGTCGCATTTCAGGTCGGGTATCAGGACGTACATCCAAAATAGAAAATCGAGGAATGGTGACATAAAGATCCTTTTCAGAAAAAGAAGTCATTCGGTAAGAAACCCACATGCCCTCCAGCTGAGACAAGAACGAACATCTTTAAAAAAAACAGACATAGCTAAAGAAAAATGCTAAGATTGAGTATTTTTAGCTAAAAAAAAGGGTCTCTCTTTACTTACAGTGATATTTGCTAAAGGTGAATCCTCTTGGACGCCATTGCAGAGCTCTAGCAATGCATAATCAAGCTGAACTGCCATAATGTTAACGCTACGTGACAAGAAAACTTGACTCGTCATGTTAACCTTATCGCTCAACATCCGTATCGTGTCTGAACCAGAGTTGGTATCACGAAAACTAGGAGGGATGTTAGGTTCTTCACTCAAGTTCATGGTCACACAGCTATTAATTACACCATATTCTTTGTCAGACACCACAGAGTGCAGTGAGCCTATCTGTTTTCAAAAACTGATTAATAATGAGTTTGACACTTGACATATAATGAATAAATAAACAGAAACAAGAGCAAGTAAGTTATTTTTCCTGAAAGATCATTCCGTCCAAAATAAAAGTCTCAAGAGGAAGAAACATTGGTGATAGGTATGTATTGTTGGTTTAAAAAGTTGTTAGAATGAAAATATATTTGAAGAAATACAAAAATATTAGATTAATAACATCCAAATACCATAGGCGGTAAAACCATAAAATAAGTTAATCATATTTGCTTAAATTAAAAAAAAGTGCTTTGATTATCTTAGGATCGAATTATGTCATCCAACATTCTGCTTATGGGAAACATAAGTCACCCACAAATTGCAAAATTCAACTACCTTTACCAATTAAATAACAATCACAGTATAAAGACGTCCACTTTGATGTGTATACATTAAGAGTCAGAATGACGATAGTTTACATAAACTAAACCACAGGCTCAGCTTCTCTTAAGCATTTTATTGGGGATGGAAGAAAGTGAAGCGAGTAAAAGAAAGTTTTTAAAAACCTAACCTTCACTTCCAATGCAAAATTTGGAACTTTGCGAAAAATATCTCTTAAACTTCGTCGCACAAAGATGTGAAGTTCATGACCTTCTCGGATAATTGGTTTCCCTATAACACCATTTACTCCAACAGCCATGTTCATTCCAAAGATCTGCAGTAGTTTTCAATACTTTTGTTCATGTTATCTTAGGGAAGTCGCACACAAAAAAAAGTCCAACAAAATTACCTGTGCATGGAGAATGTCAAGATGGACGGCTGATGGATCATCCACAGGTCCATGCCAACTAACTTCATTTGTCACACACAAATGCCCAAGATCAAGTTGCAAGAAACTGCATCCATTATGGTAGAACTATCAACAACATTGTGCCATTTTCTCAGGACATGGACAAAATCACACAAGAACAATCCGACAACACAAATATGATTGGTATCTCAGATGAGAACATTAAAAATGATTGAAATTATACAGCTAGACAAGTGCATGGGAAAATGTTCAAACCAGAAAGAAATGGGAACATGCTCAAAAACATATTTAAAAAGAAAGACAAACATCAATGGCTGACATGATTTATATCGTATGACCTGAAAGGCAGAAAGACAGAAATAGTCGGAACCATACTATTTGACTAGTTATGTAATTATTGTATCTATGGGGCAGTCAAGTGTATTAATCTCTATATAATGACAATACTATTATGCACCATCAATATTGTTCCTGGTTTAACTTGGTATCGAAGCTATCAACAAGGTAGTTTAACTAATAGGCATAGATTTTTCCCTAAAAGACCTCGCGACTCTTAAATACTTTTTGGGTGTTGAGATGTTACTAAGGGTTCTAACATCCTACTATCCCAAAAGAAATACATTCAAAGCTTCTACTTCTACAACAAGTGGGTCTTTAAGACTCCAAGCATGTGCCCTCGCCTATGACTACATCTAACACATTGTCTCTTGGTGATAGTGTGTCCTTCAATGATCATAGACAACTTGTTGGTGGTCTGCATAATGTTACTCTCTCTCGATCAAAATTAACATTTGTGGTCAATAGAGTGTGTCAATGTACGCATCCCCCGACTGAAAATCAATGGTTGGTGGTTAAATAGACTCTACCATGACACTGCTAACAAGAATCTGAATCAATGCTTTATGAGTTTACCGATGCTTATTGGTAGTTATTTACAACCTTCTACATCTACTATATGTCCCTTCTCAGATACTCAATCAGGTGCTCACTGGGGGATTTACAATCTACTTGGGTTCAAATCTTATCTCTTTAAAGGCTCACTAACAAAGCATTGTCTCTCATTCCTATATGAAGGCCGGATATAATGTTCATGGTGACTAAGTGGCTAAATTTATGTGGTTGGACAAAGCATATAAATGTTTTTACCATGTTAGAGAAAAGGTTGCTCAAGGACATCTCTGTGTGGAATTCCTAAAGACAAATGATTTCTCTTCTTACGATCTAAGCTACAAGTTGTTCCCCGTCCTTGGCATGCGATGGAATTTTAAACAATCATGAACTTATCATATCTAGAAGGTAGTTAGGTGTGATATTATTCTCTATGTATTATGTATAGAGACCATATGCAAAACTATTATACACACAATCAACTTACCATATGATTCTTTAGTTTTACACATACGAGCTTCAAACGAAAAAACAAAAATCACTAGTTCGAACTACCTAAGATGACTTTTGATAATTATTGAAAAAAAAATAAGAATCAGGCTTGCAAGCTATCTATCACAAACGAGGTTACCTAATGAATCAGTTTTGCTCAGGCTAGAAACAAGATATCCCGCAACATGTTGAGTATCATAACATGAATTAATACAATTTGTGGTAATTGGTTCTATTTGTCAAAGAGAAAAAGGAAGATTATAATGTAACATAATCATACATATATAATTTTTTCTGAAACTAGTATCAATGATTGAATGCACATATATGATAGTGGGAAATACAAGTAAGAAAAAACATAAACACAGTGTAGACCAACATTTTATACGTATTGACAAGTCAAGAAAGACATGTATCATGGATGGTTCTTTTACTCCCATCACATTAAAATGATTAAGATATCGATATCAATAAGGGTGAGAGGAAAATTAAGATTATTGAACTTCAAGAGCATAATAGAGCAAATCAGTCCAGCATCATTGTTTTAAGATAAACCTTAATGTTTCAAAATTAGTAATATCACCATCAAATAATCTGAATAACCAAAGATCAGTTGGCGGAAGCACTAACTCTTTGCTTGAGGAATTCTGGGGTATTACTATTATTGGAGTCTCTAACGAGAGGTCCAACTTCACTGCAGCAGATCCATCCATCTCGTATTTATGAATCAACCACTCAAAGCCTCCAACTTTATAAACAAACTTGATCGCTTCTTCTGTATTGGGAGCTGCCAACCCCACAAAGTATGCAGAGAGCTGTAGCATGAACTGTATTATTGAAATAAAATCTAAAACACACATGCAGCTAGTACCACAAAGCATAAAAAGGAACTATATATGAGCACCAAGTTCTCTCAAAAAGAATTATGCATAGCGCTAAATAGTGTAATAAGAGCTTAGTCGATCATCCAGTTAAAATGAACATAATATGTCCAAACTAACCTCTTGAATGAACCTGTTTAGAAAAACAACACGAACAGCAGAAAGTCTGCCACTTAAGCTATAACTATATCCTTCATAATCATCATCATCAGGACTGTAGGACTTGAATGTGAACTGATAT
Organism: Tagetes erecta; assembly: GCA_030867185.1. NCBI lineage: Eukaryota > Viridiplantae > Streptophyta > Magnoliopsida > Asterales > Asteraceae > Tagetes > Tagetes erecta. The sequence goes on along the minus strand of CM061489.1, from coordinate 76,717 downwards.
ATATATAGAGAGAAAAGAGAGGTCAGTAAATAAGACTAGTGATTTAATGCCGACTATACCTCCTTGTATAAGTTTATAACTTATTGACAATCAACATACAAGTTTTACTTCCATATTGTCTCTTGTTCAAATATAAATAGACATGTTCAATAGCCGAGTAAACGGCCAATGGGGCTTGGGTTTAGTTTCTGGTCCCTCTCCTTGTACATTCTAGCCTGTTTATATATTTATATTATATTAAAAAAGCTTAAGTTACCTCTGATTACGTTTATCTTAAGCTTTATTTGAGTACATGTGTTGTACTCTATTTATAATCAAACTCAGCGACCTATGAGTAGCCAGACTACAAAATTCAATGACATTCCCCAGCCCCTGAAGCTTTGCTTAGGTGTGAAATCGCATACTAACTAAGCCTCGCGTTTTCAAGGCCACCCATTAGACGTGTTTCTTAATTCTTTTAGAAAGTTTGTTGTATTCTTGATTTTAAAACGTACGAGGCATAAGGTATTAATTATAAGCCAAATTGCTAGCTAGGTGGAGGCAAGAGCTTCATGGCATTTGGTATTATAAAGAAATAAATAAACTATCTATAGATAATATTACGTGATATATATAATAAATATCCATTCTCCAACACGGAGGGGTGTTAGAATGTAAACATAAAAGTTAAGCCCATTATGTTAATGGGTTGTATATATACCTCGTAGTAGTCGTTTATATTTTACTAACTTATTTTTATTGCTTCTGATTACGCATAATATATATAACATCAAATATAAAAGACTATATATATATATATATATACATACCTGGATAAGAATATCTGCAGCCCCATGATTATGAATGTTACAAAGCCATCCCCAACAATGATTTTTACCTAGTGAAAGGTCACAGAGCCTAAAGTTCCCTAGCGTACCTTCAACAGATATAGAACCAGGGTGAACCTAAGACAAGAATAGTTTAACAATGATTAGTTCAATACGTACATAAGCCCATACTAAAGCAATAGACTGAAAAAATAATTACGATTCACCTTAAGATCCAAGACAAAACTTTCTTGCATCAGCATTGCAAACTGCGAGTCATCCTCTTTGTTAAGAAATACAGTGACACTGTCAACATTCATGTTCAAAGAAAATACAACTCGAACTTTCCCATGTCCCAATAATCCCTTGACTTTTGCTTCACCATGTCCTTCGACCTTGTCATTCTGCACTAAAGTTTTGTCCTCATTTTTTGTTCCACCACTTTCATTACCCAGATCAATGCCTAAACTAACTAAAGCAACGATAGTAGGGCGGTGACAGAAAAATTCAAAATTTGTCACGCGAAGGCTCATCTGGAAATCACCATAAAAAGAAGCATTGAATAAAGGATTTTGTACTAGTTTTGTTAAGTGACTTAAATTAATCTACCTGAGTATCTATACCATCATAATCAGGGGACCGAGCAGTCCGCTTCAAGAAGGTAAGTGATATAAAATCAGAGTCATCAATGTTTTCTGCCTCAAAAAACACATCTCTTGCTTTTCCATTGGCTTTCTCATGAACCAAAGATTCAACGGAATCATGTATGAAATCGGTGAAAGCATCTGTGAAAGTATCATCATCCTCGGCCAGACCTACTGATACCTCTTCCACCTGAGGATTTATAATACTAACGGAATCAACACAAAGGTAGTTCTCCGAAACAGAGAAAGCTAAATAGTGTGGACCCGCTGAAGAATTTTGAAGTTCATCTTTGATTTTCAATGAGTGTAAATTCATCCTGACTGTTAGATCTCCTTCACAAAATGTAGCATATGCCTGCAAGATATAGTTACAAGTACATGAACTTGTGAATAAGAGAAATTACAGTGTTAATTAAAATAAATATCACATTTCTCTAAATCTAGCTCTAACTCTTGTTTACCTCGCCATATTTCATTCTTTATTTCGTAGATACTCACAAACATATAAACTGATAATGAGTAGTGGCTCTCTATATTTAGAGAACCACTGTTCATAAAACTAAATTTTGGAGATAAAGATGGAGTGCAGATATGTAGAACAAAGAAAATCACCAAATTTGGAGATAGATATGGAAAATCTCTAAAGTAATCAATACAAAGAGACACTTTGAGCAGTAAATATAATTTTATTTTGACTACAAAATTTACCAAAGAAGAAAATTAAGTATGATAATCCATTATTAAAAACCGACAATAAAAAATCATATGCATGCCTAAACCTAAAAAAGAAATACCATGACAAGAAAGCAAAACACTAGGCCAACTCCCATATTATTGTTGAAGTAGTATTATGTTTCTAGCTTATTTAACAAACTTACACTCAAAGAAAAAACAAAAAGTTCTATAGTATAGTATCACTTCCAACTTCATTATAAGTTTCGACAAAGAATTACGTATATCCCCTTCCTAACTTGCTAAATTTCATATTTCCCCAAAACAAAAGTTTTTAATGCATGATGTTTAATGCTCTTTATGCATGCTTAGGGAAAATATGTAATTAAGCAAGTTAGGAGAGAGATATATGTAAATGCCTCCTTTCGAACACATGATGCATACAAACCTTCCCTCCCGTAGCAAGAACCTCAAGAATTTGAGCCTCCACAACGTCATCACGCACCTTAGTTCCCACCTGCAAAATTGAACAATATATGTACATCAAGTAACATTAAGACAACTTGAAATCAGATTATGAAATAGGAACGAACGTTTCACGTCCATATAGATGCCTATGGGACACACATGGTACATTATGAAAGCAACTACATCTAACCTTCCCATATATAAATATCTTTGTTTCCACCAAAGTTCCATTAATAATAATGTTAGTGATCTTCATATTAGTAGAACATGGTTCAGAAAGTTCCGCAACAATATCACCTTGCTCTCCAAGAATATCAATCGACGACGTAGCCTAAACCATGTACGATATAAAAAGAATGGTAAAACCAGATCTACCAGATGCTACCAAAATAGATCAGCAATACTCAAGAATTTTTAACATACAGAAACTTGGTGGGTTGCTTGTACAAGTCCTCTCAACCAACTAGCCTTCTCCTCCTCGTTTCGGAACATTACAACTAACGTACTAAATGACTCTAGAGCCTTCAAAAGGTTGCATACAGAAAAAAGTTAAAATAAGCACCACAATCATCATGTTATCATGCATAAAGATCAAAACTACATAAAATTCATAGTTTCCTAGCCAACACAGTTGCTATTTAGAATTCTAGGTGATAAAGGTGATGGAAAGCCAAATTGCAAACAACATTTACCTTCTGGATGTCCATGCCTCTGATACACAAAGCAATACAATAAGAAGAACCACCAACACTATTCGAAGGTACTTCATATACTTGTTTACCATCCATGCTGTAGCATTCAGTGTGTAAAATATAAATCCATAGACCCAAAGAATGTCTTCTAGAAAACACAACTAGAGATAATATAAGTCATATCCTTATAAGAACAACATCAATACTCAAGATATAAAAGGAAAACATGTGCACCTAGAGCACCGCAGATAGTTCTGAGATGTAGGAGATTCCAACACATAAAGATACCGTCCAGACAAGACAAGATACGAGGGTTGCCAAGAAGCAACTGAATAGCCGATCCCCTAAAATTATTTAAAGATAGTTATGAGATGTAAATTTGTATGCCTTAGCTTGACAAACATATCAATTTCTGAAAAAGAAACGTAACACATACCCTCCAAACAAGTACTTGAACCTCAGTTGCAAAATCAAGAGAACTCCATGGCGCATATTCAGCTTGACAGTCTTCTACAAGCTTTGTGCTACTTTCTATAGTAGCAGACAATATTTCCAAAAGTTCCATAACTAGTCTTAATCTGGATGGTGAAAGGTGAATACCAAGTGTAGGAACTTGGACAGAGACGCGAGTTGACGGATGACATGGATGAGGAACTTTAATCTTTAGTTGAGAGAGTACATATAAGGCTTTACAAAACACTAGTAAATTGACAAGAATGGTTAACATTGAGATAATTGTACCTGATCCACAATAATAACAATCCCACACCTATCAATGAGAGAATATGAATGACAAGCACCATCCGTAACAGGAAATGCTGAAAGCTGCATACTTTGACCTAGAGATTCCATGTCACATGTTTGAATGTATGAATTTCCAATAGTAAAGAAGGCAGCTATATCCCTCCCAGAAATACGAAAACGTGAATACAAGTTGTGTCCTTGATTATTATGTTGTCCCTCCTGCAACAAAAAGTACATTAATCTTCAAGTATCATTCAGGAAACATATGTATACAAAGAACAACAAAAGTAGCATACCTCCGTTTGCAGTGTAAAATTACCAAAGTCCAAAAGAAAAAGACTATCATACTCAGATGAATCACTTCTTCTTATAGGAACTCTAACTTTGGGAGCGTCAACATCAATATCAAGAGAAAATCTGCAAGATTGAAGGCATGATACAAAAGATAAACTTTACAAACTTTACCTATATATCAAATGGGATAGCATGATATTAACAAGCCATGTCAAATGGGATAACATGATATTAGCAAGCCATGTCAAAAGATAAACTTTACAAACTTTACCATTGTATATGTCAAATGGGACAAACGCATCTAGTAGTACTAAAAAGCAAAATTACCATGAAGATATTCATTATAATGGAATAAGGCTCATCAGGAAAACCATATTCATAAAAAAGAGTTGGCAAAGACCAACCAATATCATTATCTTTGGGTTATTTTTTTATTTATTTTGAAGCTTAAGTAGATGGGTTAAGTTATTGTATATTCCTATATTTGACCTTTAAGTATAGATATTACAAAAGTTGTAGAGCAAGCATGCTTGAAAACATATTTGAAGACTTACCTAATTCGATCTAGTTTGATACAGATCAAGATCTAACTATTAATGATAAAATTTGTTCTATAATACATCTTAATAAAAGAACCTTATAACACTCAGTGAGTGGACACCAACCACTAACTGACTAACTTCCTGTAAATTTTAAATAGATGGGCGAAAAAAGGTCAAAAGTTGAAACTATATATTGACCAAAGATACAAAACGCAAAGAGAAGAATATTTAAAAGAGTGATAAAAAGTTGCAATCTTAGATCATATTATAACTCACTTTGATCTTATCTCATTTTCTTTAATATAGGTCATCTTGGATGCTAATAGAAACAAGAATAGGTAGATATTTAAACGAATAATAGGATTGTCAGAAAACAAATCCTATTGAAGTTTATGTCAGGCTCATTGGCCATGAACTAATAGAACACTATAGAAAAACTATATACAATTAACACTTTCTAAAGAGCATAAATATTAACACAAAATTTTGGTTAGAACTTGGAATACTACCAAATTGGAAGCAACCTAAACCTCTATAATGCCTAGGGTAAAGTAATATCAAAGAAACAATAAACCTTGTTTAAACAACGCATTTAAATTAATTTAACTAATATGATGGATCCTAAACTAATATGACAGATCCATAATGTAAAAGAGCTGGAACAATTGAAATATAAATCTATTACATGATGTGGTAAATTACAATAAGAAGAACCATCTCTTAAATAGAGTGTGAAACCGTAATAAGTGGCCCATGGGCGAAAACTAATTTAACTAACAACTGGGCTAACTCACTTATATTTACATAATTAACACTCCTCCTCAAGCTAGAGCATAGATGTTTATCATGCCCAAATTTCTACATATGAAATCTATTTGTGATTTTCGAAGAGGCCTCGTAAGGATATCTGCCAGTTGAAATTTTGTCTTGACATAAATCGGTTGAATGGATGGAGGATCAACTTGAGTGCCAGTCACACGGTCCGTGATAAAATGACAATCAACTTCAATGTGTTTTGCCCTTTCATGAAATACTTGCTTCTGGGTTATACGATAGCCGATTGAGTATCATAATATAACCTCATCAAGTCATTGGAGACCACACCAATTTCTCTAAGGAGACCTCGAACCCAAATCATCTCTTATGTAACTTCTACCGTAGCTCTATATTCTGATTCGACACTTGACCTAGTTACCATGTGTTGTTTCTTGCTCTTCTAAGATACCAGGTTTCCTCAAAAATAAAAATACAAAATATCCGGTTGTAGACCTTCGTGAAAATGGGAAACTTGCCCAATCAACATATGAGAATCCTGATACACGTCCATCTCCTTCTTCTGTAAGGCACCAACACAACGATGACCCGGATGTAGTGGGAAAAGGATTTGTAGTGCCCGAGACTAGAGAATCAGAGGGAACCAAGGATACAAGACTGGTAGGAATGGTTATAGACTCGGTTATAACGGGTCTGGATATGGAAATATGTCAGATACTGGACTAGCAGACTTGGGAAAGTAGGGACATGACTCATGAAACGTGATATTGACAATCGTGAAGTATCGATGAAGATAAGGACTATAAAATCTATACCCTTTCTAGACTCATGAATACCTAAGAAAGACATAAAGAATGGCTCGGGGATCAAGTTTAGTATTACCCAGATAATGATCATGGACATATGCGACACACCAAAAACTTTGGGTTATAGAGGAAATGGATTCCCTTTGTGGGACAGGACAGAGAACAGAGTTTGACCGCTTAGGACAAACAACGACAATCAGTTTATTAGATAATCTAAAGTAAGGATAGCGTCACCCCAAAATCGATAAGGGACATGAGAATGAAGCATTATTGTGCGCGCAACATCCAACAAACGGATGATGATCATGGACATACGCGACACACCAAAAACTTTGGGTTATAGAGGAAATGGATTCCATTTGTGGGACAGGACAAAGAAAGGAGTTTGACCGCTTAGGACAAACGACGAAAATCAGTTTATCAGATAAGCTACAGTAAGGAGAGTGTCACCCCAAAATCGATAAAGGGATCTGAGAATGAAGCATTATTGTGCGTGTAACATCCAACAAATGGCGACTTTTGCGTTCAGAAATTCCATTCTGTCAAGGTGTGTATACGCATGAAAACTCGTGAACAATGCCATCTTTTTCAATTATGTAGAAAAATCAGTGGATAAGTACTCTTTCGCATTATCAGTACATAAAGTTTTGATAGATGTGTTAAACTGATGAAACTCACGAAAGATGGAACTGACTACACTGCGAGATTTAAGTAAGTAAACCCAAGTAACATGAGAATAATAATCAATAAAGGAGATAAAATACTGAAAACCCAAAAGAGTTTTAACCGGATAAGGACCTCAAATTTAGAATGCACAAGTTTTAAAAAAAATATCATATCTACTTGACACTTTTGGTGGATAAGAACATATGGTACGTTTACCTAGTTAGCATGAGTCACAATGAAATGTGTTTGGAATGTGAATATCCGGTCTTATTTTCCTCATGATAGCTACAGAAGGATGGCTTAATTGATAGTGAGCCTTTACAATACTTGAATCACATACATTTTCCATAGGGCGTGAGAATGCGGACATACGCTATATACCTCCTAATTCAAAAACAGTGGCAATCACCCGCTTCATGCCTAGTTCCTTAAAAACATAGTCGGTAGGATAAAACTTTGCATAATAATTGTTTTGTTTAGTGAGTTGGCTAACAGAACAAAGATTATCAGGAAATTTGGAAACTAATAGAACTTAGGAATGTGTTAGGTTTTCCGGGTTACCAATGGATCCAATACCCCGAACCGGGCATAAGGAACCATTAGCAATTCGAACTGGTCGGTGAGAAATATGTAGGTTAAACAATAGGTTTTGCTTCCTAGTCATGTGATAAGTAGCTCCATAATCGATAATCCAAGATGAGTTAAGGCTAGAAAATGTACCTGAACGAGCCGAGCTGGTTTAAGCAAGCATTTGAGAAGCAAGGAACCGTTGTGTGACTATATATGTTTGATTTTTTTCTCCCATTGTAACAACAGAAAATCTAAGAAGTTTCAGGATAGAAAACATGTGACTGATTTACTTCTATGATGAATTTCGGTCAGAATCTAAGGGCAGGCGACGGCTGAACAGTGGTAGACGGTGGAAAACAGTGGTGGTAGGTCAACAAGTTGTACAAGGGGCCAGAGGTGGCTCCATGCACCTAGACGCGCCATCGCATGTGATTTTGGTCAAAAAGGAAGGTGGCGCATGAGGCGGCAAAAGGGCGTCGATTATTCAAGGGACTTCAATCAGAGGTTTTTGAAGTAGTTCATGGTGGCGGTGAGCTGAAATGAGGTGTCGAAAAAAGATCTTAAAACTGAACAGTAGGTCTTAACCGGGTTGATGAAAACCTGAAATCGTGGCTGATTAAGACGTGATATTGAGTATTAGTTCTGGAGCAGAAACATGTGACCAACCTGAAACATAAATCAGATTTAGAGCCTTAGCTCTGATACCATGTAAAAGAACTGAAACAATTGAAATGTAAATCTATTATACTTGAAATGGTAAATTACAATAAGATGAACCTCTCTTTAAATAAAGGGTGAAACTCTAATAAGTGGTCCATGGACTAAACAAATTAAACTAACACAAATAGGCTAACTAACTAATATTTACATAATTAACACTTAACACAACGGTTGAATTTAAACGAGCAAGGAAGCAAAAATTATCATAAAAGTAAATGAAATAATAAACCTGCTTTGTTCCTCTAACACTGTTTGAAATTGCTCTTGAGCTCGACGTGTGGCCCTCTCTATCTTACTCTGCAGTTGTTTCCTAAATAATTGAGATACTAGTTACCGAATATTATGGCTAAAATTATACAAGATCACCACATGTACCTGTAAAGCACTTGCTGTTTCAAATGCAATTGTAGGGCTAACAGAATTGCTCCTCTTTATGAATTCTCGAAAGCGGTTATAACTTTCCATCATAACCTACGCATAGTTCCAAAAAGAGAATTTCATTAACCCAAAAAATCAAAAGAAATGAAAAGCATGAGAAAATAAATAAGACAAGGAAAGAAAGTAGATATATCACAAAAAGCTTTTTGTTTGTTATATATCACAATAAGCTCAAAAAGCATAACCAGTTCCACAAGTACAAATGTTAATGGTTTGTGCAAATCCGACACAAAGTAGTTAGATAACCATTATATATCTTCCAAGGAAGCTAACTCAAGCCAGTTTAGGTTTTAGGAATATTATGGAAGACTTGAACTTGAAGGAAATAACAATCAAGAACACCATGCAGTCAATATTTACAATAGTTAGGAATATTACGGAAGACTTGAACTTAAAGGCGGAATTTTCTTTAACCTTCTTGTAAAAGAGTAGACTCTAGGAGTGTCGATTTTATTCAGAAATCTTAATGAACTCATGTATATGTCTGAGGATCCGCACAGCTCTCAATTTATGTGTTATTTATCAATTCCTACTTGAGATTTCCAATATTTATAACCATCACTTTTCATATGGTTTGTTCATTTATGAAAACTTGATCCAAAGAAATTGAGTTAGAAATAGCATTAAACTCTAGCTGAATCCAAAGAAAATATCGTCTTTTTAACACTAGATTTTTTTGTTCTCGGTCTATGCATTATTGCAAGATCACACAATTTGTATCCATAATCCATCAACTTAACTGAAAAATTCCCAACTCAAGTGTCATCCATTTAGTTATACTTAAGTTCATGACACTAAGGTGTATTACACTAGTTAACAATTATATATTACAAGATATGCTAATCACAAATATATATATATATATAGATTGGGGATTTTCTAAAAAGGCTTAAAACTCTAAGAAGTGTAGGAAGCATTCACAAACAAACACGTGTCCATGAGGGGGAAAAAACACGGAGGGGCGTTATCGTCATTTTACACGTTGACGCTAAATGAGATTTGTTCTTCCGAATCATGGTGTTTTTAATACTGCGTTATCGTCATCTTATGGTGTTTTTTTTACGTTCATTAATTTTGAATCCATAATCATTCATCTATGGCGAATACCGAAAGCGATGATGTTTTTGTTTGTTTTTGACGTTTTCGTTTACTAATTACGAACCTCCAATCAATGTTCTGTTCTTCTGAATCATTGTGTTTTAACATTCTGAGTCATGGTGTTTTTAGTGATCAGTTCAAATGTTAAAAACGCCATGATCAGAAGACATAGATCCCATTTGATAGTGCTAAGAAACACCATGAGAAAAGTTAGAAACGCCATGAAAAGATGTGTGAAAATAAAACACCAAACATGTCAACTGTTTTTACTGTGATCAGTTCAAGCGTAAAAAAACACCATAATTCAGAAGACACGGATCTAAGAAACACCATGGCGTTAGAATTGTGGTGTTAAAAATGGACAATGACAAATATACCCCCAAATCCATCTCGCGCGTAACCAAAACATCATAATATTTACAAAACTGCCACCGCGTTCATCTGGACCGTAAACACCATAATCCGACGCCCCAGATTCCTTCTTAGCCTTTTTAGAGTTTTGGCCCTTTGTAGAAAATCCCTCCCCTATATATATATACATATATATATATATATATATACATACATGTGTGTGAACCTCAAACACATAGTAGTTTCATAAAAAATACCAAGCTAAAAGTACAAATGCATAATCTAAGGCAGAAAATAAATACTGCAGTTGTGTCTTCTCTAAAACTTTTGAAACCAGTGAGAAAGCCGAAGAGTTTGCAGAGACGTGCAACTTTATTTAAACATTAACAGATTATATTTTATTTGTAATATCAAGGGAAAAAAATCACCGTGACATGACAAGGAGATATTGTTGCCAAAAGCCTCCAATCTAGATTCTCTCCAACGGGTGAATATACAAAACTAGCACCCAACGCATTCGCCTTATGCTGACTGGACACACTCTACAAATGAAAGATCATTCCACATAAGAATGGAAAGCAGAACAAAAAAGGGGGCAGATATATCCATCCTCAAACGAAACAGATAAAACCTGTATGCGCGACTCATAAACCAACCAACAAAACCTCTACTTATGAAATAAATTTAAAAGCACATATAACCATCCTAGAATTCAATAAAAGAACTAGAAACGATTAAAGTTTCCCAAAAAGAAAAAAGGAACAGAGAGACTTGTGCAAAAACCAAGCTGAATTAAGTCATAGAAAATGCTAAAATTCCAAAACAAACCTGACAAAGTGGACCTTCAGGGGCAGACAATCCATAAAACTTCAATGTCAAATCACAATAAATGCTTCTATGTTTGAACTTTGTGGATACTTGGAGTTGTTCAAATCTACCACATACAATTTCAGTTTCATTTATGTTAATAATCCTCGCAGCAGCTTGATCAATGGACACGATCACCATACGTTGTGTCATATATTGCATATCTTTTCCTGATTGTAATGCCAAATCCTCATCTGGTTGGAAACTCAATAAATTATTAAGTGCCTGCCATTCTTCTTTACTAAACCTGTCAACAACAGTTTGAGATCCCTCCAGAGCATCTTGTTCAAAAGTATCAATTGAATCAGAATGCCTGAATTAAAGGCAAAAGGTGATAGGGTGTGACTATATAATACTATTCAATGCAGCAAAGCATAATGACAAAAGATCATAAGAAAACATTAGAAAGGAAAGAAGACGAGTAAAAAAAGAAGTTTCTAAAGATAGAAGGAATAACACACCAACCAACTGAGAACCAACTTTTTTTTTTAAGCATCCTCTGCTCAACTTCCTCCTTTGATTTTATAGACTCAACTTTTACATGTGCAAGGAACCTGAAAGAACACCATTAGAGAAATCATGTGTATGTAACCGTAAAACAAAATAAAGAGGTATATGTGATTAGATGTGTCTTAAAAATGAATAAGAGATAAACTGTGTAATATTGTATATTGATTAATTCACTGATATTACATGATATCGCAATATATATATATATATATGTGTGTGTGTGTGTGTGTGTATAGAATACAATATTACACTTAACTACCATCTAAATATATTAAATATAATATATATTCTAACATTCTCCCACAAAGTGAGGACGAGAAACTACTTGAAGCTTGGATCGTAGAAACAAGAATCTTTGAAAGGAGAGAGACTTTGTGAAGATATCTTTAATCTGATCATTTGTGGAAATAAACCGAACATTTAGTTTTCCTCATGATACTTTCTCCCGAACAAAGTGAAAGTCTACTTCAACATATTTAGTGCGAGTATGAAAAATAGGATTACCCGACATATACGTAGCCTTAGGTTATCACACCATAGTGTAGGAGATCTAGTAGCAATGCCAAGTTCAAGAAGTAGTGCCTCTAACCAAGTGAGTTAAGCAACTGTGTCTGCGAGAACTTTGTATTCAGACTCGGTAGATGAACATGAAACTGTATGTTGTTTACAAGCAGACCATGTATAAGATTGGAACCCAAGTATATAGTAAATCCTTCTGTGGACCGACGATCATCTCGATAGCAAGCCCAATCTGCATCTTAGTAGGCCTGAATTGATGGATGTAATTTGGGTTACCAATGTGCATCTGTAAACACATGCAAAGTAGAACTTGTATAATAAGCAACCCTAAGTATGACATCCCTTTTAAATATCGCAGGATCTGTTTCACCGCAGCCCAATATATTTGTGGGGGCATGCATAAATTAACAAACTTTATTAACAGCAAAGGTGATATCAGGTCTTGAGAGGGTGATGTATTGAAGCGCTCCAACCAGTTGACGATATTTAGAACGATCAGTAAGCAATGGATTATCACCAACCATTAACTATTGGGAATTGTTCATAGGAATCAACAAGCTTGCACTCAAAGAGGCTCGATTTTTTAAGAAGTTCCAAAATATACTTCCTTTGAGATAAAATGATGTTTTTCTTTAGGAACAATTTCAATTCCCAAAAAATACTTTAGTTTCCCAGATCTTTGAGTGCAAATGTGGTACTGAGTTGACAAATGACACTCTCAATTTCAGGAGTATTATTCCCCGTAACTATTATGTCATCAACATATACAAGCACATAAAGCAAATTACCTCCCTGTTTCAGAATGAAGAGGGAAGAATCAGTTTTTAAAACCAAGGTGCTGAAGGATAGTTGAGAGTCTTTGAAACCACACCCCCGGTGCTTGTTTGAGGCCATATGATGATTTTTTAAGACGACACATATGATTTGGTATTTGTGGATCAATAAACCCGGGTGGTTGTTTAAAATAAATGGTTTCATGTAAGTTGCCATGTAAAAAAGACATTTTTCACATCCAATTGGCGGAGAGAAATTATGTGTAATTGCAAGAGATAACGCCACACGTGTAGTAGTGGACTTGATGGTAGGGTTGAATGTCTCATGAAAATCAATACCACGTTAGAGACAATAAAATTAATGTGGAATTGCTTTATAGCGAGATGATTTTCCTTGTGAACTAGTCTTTAACTTGTACAACCACTTAGAGTCAGTAAAATTAATGTTATGAACATAGGGTATAAGTGATCATGTGTCATTTTTAACAAGAGCATTGAACTCTCCATCCATGGCTTGACGCCAATCCGGAACTTTGTTGGCGACACTAAATGAGTAGTTTCAGAAGGCGGAGTCGTAGGGGCGGATGTGGTGTGATAGGATGCAGGACTAAATGAGACAATACGTTTGAGGTTGGAGCATAGGTTAGGAGGTCGTGTCCGAGGTTGGGGTGGGGGTGATGATGATGGTTCAGTGGGTATTGTAGTGGCGGTGTTTGAGCATATCAGTGAGGTAGGAGGAGTTTGATGCGTAGGTGATGTAGGAGTAGAACATGAGTTGTTGTGCAGCAAATATAGGTGGAATGGGTATGGGACAAAATGATACATATGGGTTTAGATGGGGGTTGAGGGTGGTTTAGGTGGCGTTTAAGGTGGGAATTACTCTTCACTGAATCCAACGTGCCTAGAAATATAAATGTTGTCAATGGAGAGGTCAAGACAATGATAACCATGATGATCCGGACTATAACCAATGAATTCACAGGGAATTGATCGAAAATCCATTTTGTAGCAATTATATGCGCGAAGATATGGGAAGCATTGGCATCTAAAGACTCGAAGAAACTAGTCCGGGCGGCGGTGAAAGATGTGTTCAAATGAAGATTTGTTGGAGTTGTTACGATATGTAAGGTGGTTAATGAGATATACTGTAGTTTCAAATGCAAAGTACCAAAAAACGTTTAGGAAGATATGCTTGAGCTAGGAGAGCAAGACCTGTTTCCACCACATGACAATGTTGGCGCTCCACCATACCATTTTGTGCACTAGTATATGGACACGAATGTCGATGAATGATACCTAACGAAGTGAAATATGGTGTTAGGTTGCGAAATTCCTCACCCCAATAAGTTTTTACATTTTTAAGTTTTGTTTTGAATTACCATTCTACCATGGTGACAAAAGATTGAAATGTGGAGTAAACATCATATTTATGTACTAGTGGATAAATCCACATGTAACATGAACTGTGATTGTCAAATAACATAAAGAATCGTTCACTATCATTTGAAAGAGTTGGTGCAGGACCCCAAACATCACAATATACCACATCAAAAATATTATTGCTAAGAAAAGCAAAATTATTCTAAGAAAGTTTTGAGAATTTCCTCAACTGACAAGAAGAATATAATGATGAACTTGTTTTTGTGGAAACATGTAAAAAAAATTTACAACAACTGAATTAAAAACATGATGATGTGGATGCCCAAGCTGTTAATGCCATGTAACATCCCAGCCCGTCGCAACATGATATTGTCTGCTTTAGCCGCCGATACACCTTCAGACGTCGCCCCTCACGGTTTTTAAAGCGCGTCACAATAGGGGAGGTTACCACACCCTTATAAAGTAGTGCTTAGTTCTCCTCCCCACCGATGTGGGATCTTACAATCATCCCCCCTTGGAGGACCAACGTCCTTGTTAGCACCCCGACCGACGACTAGCTCTGATACCATCTGTAACATCTCAGCCGGTCGCACCATGATATCGTCCGCTTTGGAAACCGACACACCCTCAGGCGTCGCCCCTCACGGTTTTAAAACGTGTCATGATAGGAGAGGTTACCACACCCTTATAAAGCAATGCTTAGTTCTCCTCCCTACAAATGTGGGATCTTACATGCCATATTGTAGATGAAGCTCTAGTGTCGGTGAAAGCCATCTTCCGAATGGAGTGAAGGTGAGGAAGACGTATGAAGTAGAGACCTCGATCACCTACGCCCGTGAGAAGGGTAGTGTAGACTCATCCTTCAGAAGAAAAAAAGCTGTATGAAATTGAAAGAAAACATGGATATCATTACAGAAATGTTGAACGGAGAGTAGATTATTTTTAATTTCTGGAACATGAAGGATGTTTGACAAATGAAAGCTTTTGTGAGGTGAGTAATTGGTAGAAGAGCTCATATGAAAAATTGGGACATATTTACCATCACCAGCATGAAGTCTGTCATTGCCATGGTATGCCTTTTAGTTGTCAACCTGTTAAATTCGGTGTAACGTAAACCACACATGAGCCGTACACAATGAGTTGTGTCTGGGTAGTTCATGTATTTTGCCGAATGGGCTGATCGATTGTTTGAGTTGTGACAATTTGGGCATTGAGATGGGAGTGTCCAATTCCACACCAGTTGCAATACCCATAGACAATGTTTTATGTTGAGGCCCAACTAAATTATGATCTATTATGCTCCTGATTATCTTGCCCCTTGTTGTCATTCCCACGATAGTTATCGCAGTTCTTGCCACAACGGCGTCCACGGTTATTGTTGTAGTTACCGCAGGGTGTGTAGTATGCGTGAGGTTGTGGATTTATGGAAACAATCGGATTAATTTGAAAACCAAGGTTGTAGGCTACTTGTTGTAATGTGGCTAGTTGGTTTTGTTGAAGACTTGATTGTAGTAGTGAGTTTCCGATACTAAAGAAGGCATGTGGGTTTAAATAGGGTAGGGTAGGGATGGAGTTTGGTTTGTTAATCAAGTACTCATGATCACTCATCATTCCATAGAGCTTATTGAATGCAATGGGTGGAGAATGAGCAAGCAGGATTGAATTTATCCCATTATACTTTTCACGGAGTCTGTAGATAGCCAAAAATACAAGATCCTTATCTGAGGGGTTCCCCGATGTTAGCCAGTCGTGGGCACGAGTGTGATATGCAGTGGATGCTTCATTACCTTTCATGGAGATTTTCAGTAGTTGTGTTTTCAGGAATTCCTAGATGAGTTGTTTGGTACATATACACGTTCAAGGGCCAACGACAATTCTTTAGAAGTTTTAATTACTTGAACATGATCAAATAAGGTTTTAGATATGGAACATGTGAGGAGCATCCTCACATGTCCATCGTGGCTACCTAACGAGTGTAACTTGGGTTATCAGTGATAGACTCTTTGGGTTTAGTGGTGAGAACAAGGGCCTTTTGTGGAGGGCAAACGATGGTGCCATCAACGTATTCAAAAAGATTGTTTGTAATCATGAATGGTTCAATCATGGCTTACCAAAAGCCATGGTTGTTAGGTTTTAGAGTAAAAGAGAATTTGCGAGAGTTGTGGGCAGTTTTTGTAGGTTGTTGATATGACAGAGATCATGGCCATGGTTGTTGATCTGATGAATAATGTTATAATGCTTGAGGAATGGGGTTTTGTGGTTCGTGAATGGTGTTTTCTGGTAGTTGAATGGGGTTTGTTTGTTTGTGAATGTGTCCACCGGTGGTTGGTTGTTTTATGGTTGTTTTAGTGTTAGGGTCGGTTGACGGAAAACTTGGCTTTGATACCAAGATAACTATGTGATATTGTATATTGATTGACTCAACGATATTAATATCCGAATATATATATATATATATATATATATATATATATATATATATAGGGAGGTTCACCTACAAAGTATTAGAAATCTAAGAAGGCTAAGAAGTAATAAGATATTGACATGTGGCATCTAGGAAAATTAGGAGAGGGGTATTTTAGTCATGCCCACTTTTTTAAATATTCTCTCTCCACATGCAAGTCAAATGTCAATTCCCCCACTTTTTTTAAATTTTTATAACTTTTACATACGATATTATTTTTTAAACAAATTACACCATAAAAACGAGCATTTTTTTCTCTTTAAAACGAGTATAATATTGATATATAAAAAACGAACTTTTTTTACATTTTTTCAGCTCATTGTGTCTTCTGTCAGGTCATTGTGTCTTCCGTCAGGTTATTGTGTCTTTCGTCAGGTCATTGTGTGATTGTGTCATCCGTAGGGTTGTTGTGTCATTCATCGGGTCATTGTGTAATCTTATTTGACAAGTATTATACAATGATCTAATAATAATTACACAATAACACAAAAGTATTTCAAAGATCTTGCTCCCACATCATCCTCCTTCAAAAATAAATAAACAAAACTTAAAAAAACTACTATTTTCTCATTGTGTCTTTTTTCATTGTGTCTAATTTAAAAAATAAAAAAAACCGTAATTTTTTTAATTTTTCGTTTATTTATTTTTTGAAAGAAGAATACATGGGGAACAAGGTCTTCGAACCACTTTTTTAAAATTTGATTTATATTGTGAGTTAGAATTTTTTTTAAAGTGTCATTATGTCTTTGTTTACCATCGTGTCATTCTCAAACTTTGTAACAAAAAATGACTGTCTTTGAACATTTCTCAAACACATATTAACAATTTGTGACACGGTGATAATTTCTAAACACATAAGATGACACAACAAATATTTAAAATAAGATGATATTACATAACACAATCACATGATATTACACAAGGACCAGACAAGTGCCGAAAAAAAATTATTTTTTATATATCAATATTATACGCGTTTTAAAGATAACAAAACGCTTGTTTTTTTGGTGTAAATTAAAAAAAAAATAATATCGTATCCAAAAGTTATGAACGTTTTAAAAAAAGTGGGGGAATTGACATGTGTCTTGCATGCGGAGAGAGAAAGTCAACAAAAGTGGCTATGACTAATGTACCCTTCTACTAAATTATTTTCTTACAAATTGATCTCAACCATTAAAAGAGAGATCTAAAGGTCATAAATCCTTCCATAAAAGAAGCACGCCTAACACTAAAGAAGCCAGCCTCGATCTATACACTAGCTAATCCCATGGTTACAAAACCAGCTACCGTAAAAAACACATTTATATATGGTGTGAAATGGCCGGCAAGCTAGAAGCACGTATAAAGACATTGACAACATAACAACTAGCTAAGACACATACCTCCATAGAAGAATCACTTTTGGATCAAGATCTCTCTCAATGCTTCTAATTTCATAGTCGTTAGAATCTGACAACTCTTGCAATGAACAAGCATAAAGTTGGATATATCGCCTTCGAAGATGGCTCAAGTGTTGAATTTGGGACCAAGATAACCTATAGCTAAATTAACAAGCATAAAAAATTAATGAAAGCCAACAAGCACAACATATAACACGCATACCAAAATAAGTAAAAAAAATTGAAGCGAGAAAAACATGTACGTGCAGTGGAACTATCTAAAGCTACTGTCATCAGTTGCTCCTATGCTCCAAAAATGGAGATGCATTTAGACTTACAACGTCAACAAATTCATCTTTTGGATCCAAAATGGATTATAAAAAATTGAAGTTCTTTAGAACACGCAAAATGTTTTCTTATTTAAAAAGTGAATGTCCAATCTGCATTTGACCGTGGAATGTTAGATGTAACAAAATTTTTGGACAAAGGCAGTAAAAAGTAAAAGGCCAAAAATTATCTACTAGCTTCAATATATGTCCATATTACCACATTTTCTTTTGTTGCAATGCAGCTTGAGCAGCATAATTCCACCACAGTTTGGGGCCCTCGGTAACTGGCACCACAGGCCTTAAATGTGACACCTCAACATATGACTTATATCTTGATATGACTTCAAGAAGCCGGATCCAGTCATAATATTGAGCCTATAAAAAAATCAAATTCATTCAATCAGAACAATCCCATTGAGAAACACAAAAAGAAACCAAAGGGGGATTGGGAGAGGATGAAAAATGAGTACCCTCATAGAATCAATGACAGGAGGTGACAACATTTCTAAATTTTTAGATCGCAATTTACTAGCAATACATAATTAAGTGAAAGTTTAGACACCATAACAATACCAATTAAAAATTATGATTACGCAACCATACAAGTGTTGTCCTACTACATGTTCTAAATGATGGATGTGAAACATGGAACTTGTGAAAGTCATAAGCACACCTATTTCTTCAAATGCATTTTGCAAATCAGGGAATTGAGTTGTTTGACTCACAGGTCTTATCTAGCAGGGATAAGGTGTGAAAGAACGAAAGTTCCAATGACAAAAAAATTAGAAAGCATTCACAATGAAATTAGAAAGTCCAGGATTATCACCTCTGTGAGTGTCAAAGAAACGTCACCAAGGATAAGATGCGCCTCCTCAAAAGGTGTTTCTGGATTAATTCTCTCATAATTCCCCAAACGACGATACTTAAGAACGCCATTGATTGGTGAAACTAAGTAGCTGCGAGGTTGAGAACATTTAGAAATTTCATGACCCTTGGCAGGTTCATTTATTCCATCTTCAAATATCTACCACATGCCAAAGTAAAGGTACTTCCATTAGTATCATCAAATGTTGGAAGAAATATATTATGGTAATGGGGAAGTAAGAACATGTTTCTTAAAATGTACGTGCGAAGCCCACTAATAGAACTGCTCAAGGACCATACCTCAACCCAATCCTTAGGACTGAGATCTTCCCATTTTTTATCCATGTTCCAAGGAGGTCGGTTGGAATCATGATACATGGCAAGCCTTTCAAGTTGTAATGACTACAAAGAAAATGCATGTTGAGATATCATCAGAAGATAAACTTGACATTTTGACCTTTGATCTTCCTATAATGGCCGGTGGGAATAACCGAATACTTTTACCCGGCCTTTCAAGGAAAAAAGTGTAAAAAGCAACGACATTACAATTATGGTCTCCAACATTATACAAAATATAACAAAATTGCAAAACAGGTAAAAAGAGAAGACAAATTTGCAAATATAATCCTCTTTCTAGCTTGGAAATAAGCAAAACACTTGAGAGCTAGAACCAGTGGTTTCATATTACAATTATCAGTATTTAGACGGAGGTAACCTTTCGTAATTTATCTAGAGCACCAGTGGTGTCAAATGTTTCATTCCCCTTGTCATCCACTGTAAAAGCAGCAAGCTGTGCCAGAGTAATACCAACAGCAAAAGGATGTCCTGGATTGCTGAAGATAAAAAGAATTTACTAAGGGGAAATTAAGCAGTGCAAGTGCAAGTGCAACATGTACAAATTAATTAGGATGGAGTGCGATTCCCAAAACCTAACAGAATCCTCATATCTGATATGGACATTTCCGATTGAGATCTTCAGATTTCCTATTATAGTACCAATCAAAGAGCCCAACCATGAATTTCCACCACCTGACTGCAAACAATACAATACAATACAATACAATACAAGACTAGTATTTGCTATTTAGTATTTCTATGACCAAACATAAGACAAGAGAAATTAAACACATACGTTTCCCATCTTTGATTTTAATATTGCGTCAAGGGTTGCTGACTCGGCTTCCTGCATGATCGATGCATGGTTGAAGTTTCGCAACTAGAGATAATAAATAATTAAGCAATATCAAAAGAGAAAAGCTAGCAATATAAGACCTTAATCTGTTGAAGTTTCGCTTCAAAAATCTTTTCACGCTCCTCAGGCTGAAAAATGAAGAAATAAATATTCAATATTAATTTAATGAAATAAACCATGAAAACTTTCTTAACATATTTTACTTACCGTAATAGACCTTCCATCAGAAGCAGGATGAGCAAGAACGAACACACGGTCAATAAGAACTATCACAGGCTCTTTGCCAAGACCTTTCCATGGAACCTGTAACGTTCAAAATAAGCATTTATTTATTTATTTATTTAAATAAATAATGTACGTGTAGGTACAGTACCTTCAAAGTTATGGTGCCAACAAAACCAGCATTTACAGTAACTGGAAGTTTTAATGAGTTCAATGCGTCTGCCTTCAACTTCAAGTCTTTGAGTACGACATCACCTGAAGAGGCCGGATCACAATCACTTACGGCCAACAAACCAATGAGATCCAAGTAATTAGTACCTTTCCAGACGCTGATTTTGAGAGCCTCTGATGAGAGTCCATGGACATAGTCACCTAAGTATTTTCGAAGCAAATGCAGTACCTATATATACATATATATGAATTAACAAATCAAAACAAATAGATCGATCATGTATGTAATGTCACTTTAATTAACACTGCAATTCCTGACCCGCACAATGATAAATTGATAATAATCATTTATTTAATCTAACCTAGTAAGAAAGGTTCAATTCAATAACTAGTCTAGTTTAGTAACATATATCAATCGATAAAATAAATATATGTCTAATGTCTTCTCACATGTTCTTCAAACATGGCGAATATTGAATAATCTCTAACGAACCATCAATTACTTTGGCGAATGATTAAAATTCTATTATTATGTCTCGATCAAATTTGATCTGTTAACTTATGAGAGAAGAACAAAAAGAAGAAGAAATAATTATCCAAAATCCAAGGCGATATCATTTCTCGTCTTTTTTCTTCTCACATGACATCCTAATTAGCATTTTAAATTTTCATGTTTAACAACAAAGTGTTGTGAGAATATGACGTGCACATTTACCGCAAACCGTTGTGAGGAACCGCGTAAGGCGATAGCGATCCGCTAGACGTCCTTTTTGATAGATATGAATATGCCAACGCCACATTCAAATATGCTTCTTTAAAGAATAGAGCGAAACCCTATGGCCGGTTAGACACGATCATTGATGCTATTAGACCATGAGGTGAATGAAACCTTATACATAAATTAGTTTTTTTACAGCGAAACGAATAAAGCCCGGTTATCTGGGGTAACCCAATGGCGAAAGGCGACCCCAAACGCTCTGCGAGCACAGACAGCGCTGGGTAGCCGAAGCCCACCTTTTAAAACCGACTCCAATTCGGGGGAAACCCACTAGCCCGTAGGCACGACAACAAGCTAGCGGTAAAACCCGTTTGACTCAGAGATCGAACTTGTATTACCACAAGTCTCCCTTCATTGCCCCCATTTACCCCTTATAAAGTTAATAATAATAGAAAAAAAGTTGTTATTTTATAACTTAAGTTATATAAGAATCCTAAGCCTAAGAATCCTAAGCAAGGCTAGCAACGCTCTCAAGGCGCTCCCAAAACGACATGCTAAAGAATGGTTTTTCAGCGGGGTTCTTATTTTAAGTGGGTGACTGAGAATCGGAGTCTTCTGAGCTTTCGACCTTATCAAATAAAGGTGAATTTGGGTCTGGGTTTGGTTCAGAGTTGGTGGTCATGTTTGTGATGAGTTGGTTTGAAGAAACTAGGAGAGGGAGAATGTCGGTCCCACGGATGGCGCCAAAAAGTTGGTACAAATCCGAGCGCGTAGGTAGTAACGGATCTGGATCAACGGGAACCTCCCATTTCTTCACTTCTTGGTTCTACAAAGTTGGTTCTCTACACAAGTAACAGCGCGTTAAGGCACCACGAAGAACCGAAGGGTGGTTTCTCCGTGATAACCCTCCGGCGTGACAATCAGTATATTGATTATGGAATGATAGATAAGTGTGTGTGATTGAGTGTGTGAAGAGTGAAGAGAGCATGAGAACTTACTCTCTTGAAGAGTCTCTATTTATAGTATACCTGATTAGGGTTATTGATAGTTGGCGTGTGGGTCCCGCAAGGGGACATACCTTTTGCACGGTTCTCGTTTATTGGCTTGCAGAGGTTTGTACCTTTGTTATGCGTCGGGCACGATTGTGTTCCCTGCAGGTGGGCGCGAGGTGGTACAAGGTACTGGTGTAACACCCTAGGCAAATCCCACATCGGCCGTGGGCAGGAGAGATCCGGGATTTATAAGGGATGTCCGACCTCAAATACCAACAACGCGTTTTGGGGCTTAATGTTAGTGGACGAGTGGAGAACTCCACAGTTAAGCGTGCTCGGATGACAACAATCTCAGGATGGGTGACCATCTTGGGAAGGCTTCACCCGGGCAACCAAAAGCAAATCCATGAGCTCTAATGTAGCAAAGCGGACAATATTGGTGGTATTAGGGGTCGGGTGTTACAAGTGGTATCAGAGCAACTCCTGTGCCGTTCGGGATTGTGGGGCAAACCTCATCGAGGATGGTGAGTCCCCGGGGGTGTTCAGAGGGACACCTTAGGCAAATCTCACATCCAAGAGATGGATGGTGGGGCAAACCTCATCGAGGACGATGAGTCCAAAAGGGGGGGGTGTTTGTAACACCCTAGGCAAATCCCACATCGGCCGCGGGCAGGAGAGATCCGGGATTTATAAGGGATGTCCGACCTCAAATACCAACAACGCGTTTTGGGGCTTAATGTTAGTGGACGAGTGGAGAACTCCACAGTTAAGCGTGCTCGGATGACAGCAATCTCAGGATGGGTGACCATCCTGGGAAGGCTTCACCCGGGCAACCAAAAGCAAATCTGTGAGCTCTAATGTAGCAAAACGGACAATATTGGTGGTATGAGGGGTCGGGTGTTACAACTGGTTCCTTATTGGTGGTGCTCTGACTATCCATACATGGGGCGCCACATTGCTGGCATATCTGTTGGGTGACGTAGGCGGGTGATGTTGGCGGGTCGGGTGACACAAGCGGGTGACATTGGCGGGTCGGGTCTAACCCGTTTGGGTGCAATACCCTTCAGTATGCGTGGCAGTATATGTATATAGGTTTTATGCTGCAAGTAGGTGAATATATGAGCAGTGTGTAGCCGCAGAATGAATGTAGGCGATGCTTATATATGTATAAGATGCAACAACATGCCAATTACATATTTATATGTAGTTAGTGTGTATGTGACTGAATATGTATGCATCAGTATTTTATATGTAAGTATGTATATATTGCATGTGTAGACTGTATGTACTTAATCAGGGGCGTCTCAATAACTTTGGTGGACTAAGGCAAACAAAATATTTGAGGCTTTTTTGTAACTTTTTAGTTTTTCTAACAGTAATTTGGATTACTGACGGGTCTATCAGATTATCTCCACTCCCTCATCACCTCCGTCACAAAAACTAACTTATATAAGAAAATCTTCTGGCCCGGCTTGAAAATCCATTTTTCTTTAATTCATAATGAGACTTAATTCAAGACCTTTCCATTTTATAAGACCTTAATTACATTAATAATTTTTTATTTGAGTTGTTTTCTACTTTTATGTTAATAAATACAAATAAAAAATATTAAAGTTAACTGCATATAAAAAAAGAGTACATTTTATGATAAATGGCATATAATTTCTCCTACCTACTATCCTCTTTATTTGTTAAAAGAAATAAAATATAAGTATAGCATAGTGGGATTCGAACTAGTGGGCTCACTCTTCAACAGGGGAGCTATTACCAACAGACTACAATACATTTGTTGTAAGTGTATTCAAATCTTGTAATATATATTGACCTATTAATACATTTTTTTTCTCTAAAATGTGGCCTATAAAAATTTGTGGCCTTAGACAATTGCCTAATTTAATATATGATAGAGCCGCCTCTGTACTTAGTGTATGCAACTTATTTATAGGATTCAAGGATTAATGTATGAATGCGATTTGTATAAGTGAATCCATACGCATGTAATGATGATTAACAGTAGCAATAGGACATGAAATTGTGTATATAATTGTAATTGGAATGAAAGAGAAAAAATAGTTTGATTTTGCAAAAAACTATATAGTTGCAAAAAATAGTGTATATGAGCAGTAGCAAAATCAATCTTATTTTAATCTTTTGCAAAATCCACTGTGAATAGTTGTTTTTATTGTAATTGGAATGAAAGAGAAAAAATAGTTGTTTTTTCTCTAATATATATTGTAATTATCAAAATTAGAAAATTTAAATTAAAAAGGGTATATTTGTCAAACCAAAATATAATTCACTAACTTCCCATATTTTTTTTCTCTCTTATTTATTTTCTCATCTTCTCTCCTACGCTAAAATGAGAATGTTTTTAATGTATTACGTATATGAATTTCAATTGTTTATATATGTAACTCATAAACACAAGACTTATGATTTGCGTATTATGTATTAATTATTACATGTACGTATTATATATATATATTTACCAATGTGAAAAATCTCATGCACAAAGATAATTAATGACATCGTATTCAAGTAGCCAACATATATGTATATATAAGCATGAAAAAAATGTAAATGTCCAACCAATCCAAATATACGTATATGTATATTGACAAGTTGCATATATGTAAGCATCAAAAACACCCAAATTTACAAATTGAAAATAGAAAAAACAAATACTTGAAATACATATGTAAATTAGATGAAATACAACACGTCATCATTATGATCATCATCTTTTTCGGGTTCATCATTTTCACTTCCAGCTCCACTACAAAAAGGTAGTCCAATATTTAAATTTCAATATTTTTTTTAGAAACAAACTGAATTAATTAAAATATCCTGATCTAGAATCTCAATATGTTACAAGAGTGTAATGTGCACGTAACAATATATGCGTATATGTAACACTATTGTCATACGTATACGTAACCGTAGAGTTACGTATACGTAACAACAATATTATGCTTGTCCAATTTTAAAAAAGTTTATATTAGATCAATCTGGTTCCTTAAAGGATTTGCAACTTAAAACTACATTAAGTTAGTATGTGTTTTTAGAGGAAAAAAAAACTTAGGAGAATGAAAAAGCTTGTTTGATAATATGATTTTCCATATTATTTTTTGCTTTAAGTTGATATCCTGTAACCATCAAGCTGGAAAATATTTTAACTAATTTTCTTAAAACTACTCTTGATTGGAACCGTACTAGATTCTTAAAAGGTTTTATAAAATATAAACACACTAGTGAGTTTGATACAAAGAACAATTTAAACCTGTTGATTGATGGGTGATATTAAACAGCAGTAGCGATGTGGTGATAGTCATCTGTAGAGGTAGCGGCAATGCGGTGTGGTGATGGTGATTAGTAGCGTGACAACCATGTGATGTGGTGATTGGTAGCAGCGACGGTGATATGGGAACTGTGATCGGCGTCAACAAATCAAGTAGCAGTGGTGATGAATAGTGGTTGTTGTGAGAGACTAACAAAGTCAGCATTAGTTTAATAGGAAAGAAAACGGAATGGGTTGTGGTCTTCGCCGACAAGATACCGGAAAATTTCTTTGTTGCTCGTTCGAATTCGAAAGAACAGAGACTTTTTTGGTTTTAATTAATACATTCATGCATATATTCTAGAATAATGAATTGGTTAAGATATTTATTCTAAGTTTTCTAAGAAACCGTCAACCATGAAATGAGATATTTAAGGA
The DNA here is from genome assembly GCA_030867185.1 of Tagetes erecta. Taxonomy (NCBI): domain Eukaryota; kingdom Viridiplantae; phylum Streptophyta; class Magnoliopsida; order Asterales; family Asteraceae; genus Tagetes; species Tagetes erecta. The sequence continues at coordinate 50,337 of CM061489.1, read as the reverse complement.
ATGAGATTTGATAATATTTAGTACAATTATACCCTTTTTAATTTTACCAAATAAAAAATTATAGAAAATAAGTTTATTTGGTTTTCAATGTTTTCAATTATAAAGTTTGTTTTCATTTGAACCTAACTATATATATATATATATATATAGGAGAGTTATCCTACATAGTGTTGGAAATCTAAGAAGGCTAAGAAGGATTTATGACCTTTAGATCTCTTGTTTAATGGTTGAGATCAATTTGTAGGAAAAGAAATTGGTGGAAGGGTACATTAGTCATAGCCACTTTTGTTGACTTTCTCTCTCCACATGCAAGACACATGTCAGTTTCCTCACTTTTTTTAAAACGTTCATAACTTTTGGATACCATATTATTTTTAAAAAAAATTACACCAAAAAAAAACAAACGTTTTGTTATCTTTAAAACACGTATAATATTGATATATAAAAAATAAAATTTTTTTTCGGCACTTGTCTAGTCCTTGTGTAATATCATGTGATAGTGTTATATTATAACTAGTGAAATATCACATTTATCGGTTCATTCTTAAGTCATTATGTAATATCATCTTATTTTAAATATTTGTTGTGTCATCTTATGTGTTTAGAAATTATTACCGTGTCACAAATTGTTAATATGTGTTTGAGAAATGTTCAAAGACAAAGTCATTTTTTGTTACAAAGTGTGAGAATGACACAATGGTAAACAAAAACACAATGACACTTTTAAAAAAAATTCTAAAATCAAATTTTAAAAACGTGATTCGGAGACCTTGTTCCCCATGTATTCCTCTTTCAAAAAATAAATAAACGAAAAATTAAAAAAATTTACCTTTTTTCTTGTTTTTTTAATTAGAGACAATGAAAAAAGACAATGAGAAAATAGTAGTTTTTTAAGTTTTGTTTATTTATTTTTTAAGGAGGATGATGTAGGAACAAGATCCTTGAAATACTATTTGTGTTATTGTGTAATTATTATTAGATCATTGTGTAATACTTGTCAAATAAGATTACACAATGACCCGATGAATGACACAACAACCCTACGGATGACACAATCATACAATGATCTTACGAAAGACACAATGACCTGACGGAAGACACAATGAGCTGAAAAAATGTGAAAAAAAATTGGTTTTTTATATATCAATATTATACGCGTTTTAAAGAGAAAAAAATGCTCGTTTTTATGGTGTAATTTGTTTAAAAAAAATAATGTCGTATGTAAAAGTTATAAACGTTTAAAAAAAGTGGGGGAATTGACATGTGACTTGCATGTGGAGAGAGAATATTTAAAAAAGTGGGCATGACTAAAATACCTCCTCTTCTAATTTTCCTAGATGCCATATGTCAATTTTTTATTGCTTCTTAGCCTTCTTAGATTTCTAATACTATGTAGGTGAACCTCCCTCTATATATATATATATATATATATATATATATATATATATATATATATATATATATATATATATGACCTTTAGGTCTTCTTTTAATGGTTGAGATCAATTTGTAAAAAAAGAATTTGGTTGAAGGATACATTAATCATAGGGATGGCAATGGGTCGGGTCTGGGACGAGTCTAAGTAATCCAAACCCCAGACCCGATTAGAAATGGGTGTCTCAGACCCGACCCAAAACCCGTCGGGTCTATGTCGGGTATTTACCAGTCGGGTTTCGGGACTACCCGTGGGTACTCAGGTCTACCCGTTTCTCACATAAAACTTACCCAATGGGTATGTCCGTCGAGTTTGCTCGTCGATAGTTTTATAAAATATATCATATTATATAATTAAAATGATAATTCAAATTATCATTATATCATAAATTCACAATGTCCAAATGTGCTTGAGAATTCACAAAATCTTACTAAAAAAGAATGGTTTGGACGTTTGGTCGAGACTTAAAAGTTAAAAACGTTAATAGATTATAGGAAACGTAATATAAAAAACAATTAAACATATATATGAATAATATTAAATTACTTTTTGGTATGCTAGCGGGTCTAAGGGTCTGTGTTATCGGGTAATCGGGTCGGGTAATAGGGTCTAGCAGGTAATCCCAGATCCGACCCAGACCCGCGAAAGTTTTTTTTATTAAGACCCAGACCCGACCCTAGACCCATGGACCGAACCCCAGACCCGTCCCAAATATCTCGGGTTTCGGGTTTTCCCATCGGGTTCGGGTCTGACTGCCATTCCTAATTAGTCATAGCCACTTTTGTTGACTTTCTCTCTCCACATGCAAGGCACATGTCAATTCCCCACTTTTTTAAAACGTTCATAACTTTTGGATACGATATTAATTTTTTTTTAAAATTACACCAAAAAAACAAGCGTTTTTTATCTTTAAAACGCGTATAATATTGATATATAGAAAATAAATTTTTTTTTCGGCACTTATCTAGTCCTTGTGTAATATTCTTAAGTTATTATGTAATATCATCTTATTGTAAAGATTTGTTGTGTCATCTTATGTGTTTAGAAATTATCACCGTGTCACACATTGTTAATATGTGTTTGAGAAATGTTCAAAGACAAAGTCATTTTTTTGTTACAAAGTGTGAGAATGACACAATGGTAAACAAAGACACAATGACACTTTTAAAAAAATTATAACTCACAATATAAATCAACTTTTAAAAAAATGGTTTGGAGACCTTGTTCCCCATGTATTCCTCTTTCAAAAAATAAATAAACGAAAAAATTAAAAAATTACCGTTTTTTTTATTTTTTAAATAAGACACAATGAAAAAAGACACAATGAGAAAATAGTAGTTTTTTTAAGTTTCTTTTATTTATTTTTGAAGGAGGATGATGTGGGAGCAAGATCTTCGAAATACTTGTTGTGTAATTGTGTAATTATTATTAGATCATTGTGTAATCCTTGTCAAATAAGATTACACAATGACCCGATGAATGACACAACAACCCTCACAATGAACTGACGGAAGACACAATTAGGTCAAACACGAAACATGTTAATTCTGTGTCGTGTCGTGTTGTGTTATCGTTCCCGTGTCAAAATTTTTCAGCCCTACTCTGGGTAAATAATTCTACTCTTGGGCAACCAAATTCTTAATTTGTGCAATGAATTCTCCTCTTAAGTAAATAATAAATACTTTTGGGTGAGAAATTCTACTCTTAGGTGAAAAACAACTACTAAAGTCTACTATTGGGTAAAGATCTCTACTCTTGGGTGAAAAACAACTACTTTTGGGTGAGAAGTTCTACTCTTGGGTATGCGATATCTTCTCTTGGGTAAATAATTCTACTCTTGGGCAGCAAAATTCTTTATTTGTGCAATGAATTCTCCTCTTGGGTGAATAATAAGTACTCTTGGTGAGAAATGCTACTCTTGGGTGAAAAACAAGTACTCTTGCTAAGTAAAGTCTACTTTAGGGTAAAGATCTCTACTCTTGGTGAAAATCAACTACTATTGGGTGAGTAATTCTACTCTTTGGTTTGCGAGTCTACTTTTTGGTAAATAATTCTACTCCTGGCAACAAAATTCTTCATTTGTGCAATTAATTCTCATGTTGGGTGAATAATGAGTACTTTTGAGTGAGAAATTCTACTCTTGGGTGAAAAACAAGTACTCTTGGCTAAGTAAAGTCTACTCTTGGGTAAAGATCTCCACTATTGGATGAAAAACAACTACTTTTGGGTGAGAAATTCTAGCTCTTGGGTATGCGATATCTACTCTTGGGTAAATAATTCTACTTTTGGGTAACAAAATTCTTTATTTGTGCAATGAATTCTCCTCTTGGGTGAATAATAAATACTCTTGGGGGAGAAAATTTTCTTTGAGTGAAAAACAACTACTCTTTGGGTGAGAAATTCTACTCTTGTGTATCCGAAATCTACTCTTGGGTGAGTTATTCTACTATTGGGCAATCATATTCTTCATTTGGGCAAATAATTCTCCTCCTGGGTGAATAATAAGTATTATTGGGAGAGAAATTCTATTGATGGGAGAAAAACAACTACTCTTGGCTAAGTAAAGTCTACTATTAGGTAAAGATCTCTACTCTTGGGTGAAAAATAATTACACTTGGGTATGCGAAATCTACTCTTTGGTAAATAATTTTACTCTTGGGAAGCAAAACTCTTTATTTGGGCAGAGAATTCAACTAACGGGTGAATAATAAGTACTCTTGGGTGAGAAATTATACTCTTGGGTGAAACCAACTACTCTTGGCTAACTAAGTCTACTCTTGGGTGAAAAACAACTACACTTGGGTGAGAAATTCTACTCTTATGTATGCGAAATCTACTCTTGGGTGAAAAAGACTACTCTTAGTGTGAAAGTCTACTATTGGGTATGAGAAATCTACTATTGGGTAAATAATTATCCTCTTCTTTGGTTTTTTCGATAATTATTTTTTTGATTAAATTTGTTGATATGTATTTATATATGTAAAATGGTGTGTTTTAATGAGATTTTTTTGGATTTTTTTGAAAATTTTTAGATGAAATTTGTTGATGGTGTGTTTATATATGTAAAATGGTGTGTTTTAATGTGATTTTGTTTATTTTTATCGAAAGATGTTTTTTAGATGAAAGTTGATGGTGTGTTTATATATGTAAAATGGTATGTTTTGATGAGATTTTTTTAGATATTTTGAAAGTTGTTTTTTAGATTAAATTTTTTGATTATGTGTTTATATATGTAAAATTGTGTGCTTTAAAGTGAATTTTTTGGATATATTCGAAAATTGTTTTTTAGATGGCATTTGTTGATGGTGTGTTTATATAGATAAAATTGTGTCTTCTGGGTCGAGGAGACAAGATCCTATTCTTAATTAATTTGAAGTACATTTTCGAAGTCCTTAAATAATTTTGTAGAGGAAAATGAAGAAACAATGTAGTGGTCAAATTTCAGTATATTGCTAATGTTTGTTTGTTTGTTTACATTTAAGCGGTTTGTTCTAATTCTTTATTTACTATAAAGGCAAGTTAGCATAAATAATCCTTACTATGAATAATTAGTGAAAATAATCAAACTGCGTTTTTTTTATCTATAGTGATACCAACTTTTTACAATTTGATCTCGCAACTTATAAAAGTAACTTTAAAAAAAGGGAGAAAAAGACAGTTATAAAGAATTAATAAGAAAAAAATTTATCTACCAACAAAAAACACATATAAACATGGTCTCACCGACCAAGCAAAATGCGTTAGAATTTATAAATTTCATGGTTATAAAACTACTATAATGAAATTTATGTGGCTCATAGTATAACCAACCTTAGTAAAACCTGTTGATACAACAAAAATCAGCCCTTGAGATAACATTGGAGACTAATTGAGAGTATTCTTGGATTTGACTATCCTAATCTTCCAAAGGTGTTAGGAAGATTAGTCAGGACCAGAGGCTCTTCTTTTTTGCTTCCTGAGGTCGGATCTGTCCCTGCGATTTTGATATCGCCAAGAACGTTACGCTCCTTGCCTGAGATCTGCTAAGATAAGAACAACCGTTAGGCTCACCGCAGGGGAGGGTCCCCTGTGATCCACCTCCGGCGTGACAATCAGTATCTCCGAAGTAAAACACTAAGTGTGAAGTAAGAATGATAGCAAAGAACAAAGAATTAGAGAGAATGGTGAGAGATAGGGTGTCCAAACCTTGTTATAATGAGTTGGTATATATAGGGGGATGAAGAAACGTTCACTTCTATTTAGGGGTTGGAATCTTTATGTTGCTGGATGCTTTTTCTCGAAGGCAGGAACATTTCCTGATTGGTGTAAAGCATTGCCTTGCGATACTGTTCACTGTCAACTTTTCACTGTTCCCAGCATGCTCCTTGTCATCTTGTGGATTCATAAGTTAATGTATCGCAAGGCCACGATATCGCAAGGCCATGATATCACAAGGTCATGATATCACAAGGCCATGATATCGCAAGGCCACGATATCGCAAGGCCATGATATCACAGTGCCATGATATCGCAAGGCCATGATATCACAAGGCCATGATATCACAAGGCCATGATATCGCAAGGCCATGATATCACAAGGCCATGATATCGCAAGGCCATGATATCGCAAGGCCATGATATCACAAGGCCATGATATCGCAAGGCCACGATATCGCCTTGCATGTCCGCTCTAGATCTGGCAAGGACATTTACTATCCTGACCAACTATAAACTAATTACTTTATCATGGGGTTTTCCTTAATTACGTAGGTTATAAACCTACTTACGTCATCAGCCCCCAAGTCAGGTGCGGTTATGAAGTGCTCTACTTAGTTTAACCATCTCCTGACTTAGAATCATACGCTAGAACACGTTTTTATGAATACTTCCTTTTGGAAACAAGAAAATAGGAGAGATTATAAAGGTTTACCCAACAGTTACTGAACCGTCATGAGTTGAAGACGGCTCATTTTAGGCGGTAACTTTTGGCGATGATGTGACATTTGACAAGATGAGCCTTAACTTCTCATTTTTATTGTTTAAGATGGTTAACCGTTATGTCATGAGAACCCGGAAGCCTAATATCAGTACGAGAACCTTTTCAGGGTATTGTAAGGATTATCACATTTTTGATGATCTTGATCCGACTATGCCTCAACTTTAAGTGCCTGGCTATGAGGCTTCTCGCCAAATATATATCTGTTGTAAGGAAGCAATGGGTTCCAAGCAAAAAACTTCATGCGAAAGGATATTTTTGGCTAAGTGTATAAGGGATCTGGATGGAAATTTGTTTTTCCAGGATGGTGAATTTTGAACAGCGTTGTTATGCCTAGGTAGCTAGGTGGACTGCCTAGATCTGTTCTTTAAAAAATTTACAGTAATGTGAAGGAAGTAATCTCTTGGAAATATGAATTTCCTGACATGTGGCTAGGTGAGAGTATCGCTTTCTAGCCATATGACCAATGTGTTATACAAAGGTTATCTTGCCGTGTAGTTATAGAAGGTTCTCTTACCATTTGCGCCTAGATAAACAAGGCCTGTAAGGTTTTGTGACTACAAGACCTTGCAAAACAGGCTAACACTTTATGTTATATAGCTGGGCAGGCCAGGTGAAAATTTTTCCATTGTCTGACCAGGCGAGGTAGTTTAAGGATTATATGTCATATTTGTCGGAGAGGTAAGTAAAAATTTATACGATGATATGATCAGTCGATGCATGTAGGGATTGTTAACTAGTTGGTCAAGGCAGGAGATGACTTCTTGCCATTCAATGTGGCTAACTTCATTTTGTATGCCGTGCATCGCAAGCTCTTACCCCAACAAGGAGAGCCTGAAGGCAAGTAATCGGTTGCCGATGTTTTTCCATTCTTCGTGTTGATAATATTGTTTGTTCAATGCTCTCATTTTCGTTTGTCCACCATTTCGTATGTATTACTTAGCATGAAGTAACCTGTTGTTTGAGCTTCTTAGTGCGATCAAACTTGCGTAATGCTTGAGTAAGCCATTTTCTTATACTTAGCGATAACTAATAATAAGAAAATGAGTCGCATGGCCATGGCAGTTTTTGTGTAGCGGCGGTAGCTTCATGATATGGTGAACACAATGCGTATTTTGCCTGCAACGGGTGAGCCTTAAGGTAGCCTTATTGTATTAGGACTAAAACTAGTGGAAATAATCTTAGGAGAGCTTGTATGTATGCTTCCATGAGTAAAGAACATACAACGCTATAAGCGCAAGGTACAATAAGTATTCTTGATGAGATCGAATGAAAGTTTATTGGGTGGGACCAAGCAATCAATTACTCATAAGACCGGTCAAATCTAATCACAAACCAATCAATCATTATTGAGCGAAACTGGGCATGACCCTTTTCTATGGCACAACCGAGCTTGATCGTCGGTGGCCATGTAAAGCCCTTAGTCTAGTGTGATATAGTTATACTAGACTGATATTCTTCACTCTATTGTGTTGATTTGTGACATGAAAATTACTAAGGCTTCTAGTAAATGAGTTTAACTAAATGATTCCTACCACGGCGTGTTTCATACGAACAGATTCTTGCCTTATGAGGATTTAATTTCCAAGGATTTGTTATCCGTTTTAGGCATGGCATGTAGTAAAATGTAGAGGTGCTTCCTTTAACTTAACGTTAAGTGTCTGAATTTGGAGACATAGTTTTGCCGAATTTGTTTTGCCAACAAAACATGTATTCTCGTGCATATGAATATAATCGATTGTTGATCTGCGACCCTCATTTTCTTTACTTGCAAACCAAGTGTTCGATAACCATGGCTAAAGGATGGTCTCAAAATTTATATGCAGAAAGTGTGATTGGGTTGCCATGTTATACCAACCACGTAAATAAACACTTTTTTAGAGTATAATCGGCTGGCGTACAACTTGAATGTCTTTATCGTTTCTATGATGACATATACCGAAGGTACTTCAAGCTGGTACACAATTTATGTGAGGACGTGTCCTGTTTGATCATATAGCAAAGCTTGAAAGACGTGCTATGTCCTGCGTGTGAGGAATACGAGCTTTGAATACTGCAATTTTTGGCAAGTAACCGAAGTTTTGCCATAATAAGCGTAATGAAAGTAATTTCTTATAAATGTTACTTCGTCGGGCCTTTGAAAGCAATTTTTAGTAGGTGATAACGATCTTTAAGGCATACCTTGTTAAGATCTTTGAAGTCCACACGCATCCTTCATGCCTTTGTCGCATACCAGGGCATATTGTGGAAGGATTTTGATGGAGTGTTCAGCTATGTGCTTGGGTACACCGGTCAGACGTGATCCCAGTAAACATATCGATGCTTTGTCTTGACAAGTTGATTAATTTTCTCCCATGGTTTGACCATTCCAGTCTACTAGGGACTATGAGTGTGCTTGGTTAAACTAAGCAAAGCTTCCTAGGTAAGACCAAGTTAAGCTTTGTGTTAAAGTTATTCAAAGTGACTTACAATACCAAGTAAACATGCTTGGCTAAATCGGGTAAAGCGTTTTGGGCGAGACCAGGTAAAGCTTTGAAGGTATGGCTAATTAGGCCTTCTTCTGAGTAGGTGTTATGTCTTACAGTACACGAACCATATCTTAGCCATGTCGCTTGGTGACTATCTCTTAGCTCAAGACAATCTGCAAGTGTTTGTCACTATAGTAGTGACTTTTGCAAGGAAAGCCACTTTATGTTTTTCAAAGGAATTCAAGGCACATGTTTATTCTGACTTTTACAGGGTTTCATGGATTTGAAAATCATCTTATAGCAAATAGTTGCTCCTTGCTTTGGTAAGCCCAAATGATTACTCGTTTGGAAGGTAAATTACTTCTTCTTGCAGTCGACGCGATATTCTGGTTTTGGGTTGCATGACTTTGGCAAAGCCCTTTAGAGAAAATAGTGATTCATCTGGAATGAAAGTATCTCTTCTAGCGTCTTATGATTGACGCAATTTAGTTTTAGGCCAGCTGATTTAGGCAAAACCTTTTATAGAGAATATACGTGATCTTTTGGAAGGAAAGTTACTCTTCTTAGCGTCTTGCGATTTACGCAGTTTAGTTTTGGGCTGCCTAATTTAGGTCAACCCTTTTTAGAGCATATACGTGCTTGTTTGGAAGGAAAGTTACTCTTCCTTGCCTCTTATGAAACTGTTACGGCTTGTTAGCTAGGCAAACCGATTTACACTCATATATTTAAGAAACTTTATTTTGGCTTTGTGCCTTTAAATACATTGCGCAGGTTTACTATTCATGGGTAGGTCAAGGCCGGATCCCAATGAGCTAATTGTTTTAGGTGCTCACCCTTTACATGAGAAGGTCAAGGCCGGAACTCAAGGAGCAGTATTATGAGGTGCTCATCTTAAATTAATGTGACACTATTATATGTGTGTTTGCATTGATCATGCATAAGTAAGTGAGTTTACTTGTATGTAAGTTCACACTCATGTCTTGACTTTTCGTTCAAGTTTTGCGTTGTCGTGGTAATAACCATATTGGATACATGACTTGAACATGTTTATCTTTATGAAAATAAAGATGTAATATTTCCTTGGTGGATAAATATGACTAGAACTCGACCAGGCAATATATCTTGGTTGGGAAACGATAAGTTTCTCTTAGTCGGCGACCTTTGTCATATAAATTACATGTCTGGACATAAAATGGCTAGACAATTTACTCGTGACCTTAGTCAGGTGAAACTCTGGCTTGGCCATAATATCGCAAGACAATTTTACTCTTGGCATTTGCCAAACGAAATGTATGTCTGGACACAATATGGCAAGACAATTCACTTGTGACCTTTGTCAAACGAATTGTATGTCTGGTCATAATATGGCAACAAAGTTCACTCGTGACCTTTGTCAGCCGAATTGTATGTCTGGTCATAATATGGCAAGATAATTCACCCGTGACCTTCGTCAGGCGAATCTCTGACTTGGTCACCGTATGGCATGACAATTTTACTCTTGGCCTTTGCCAGATGAACTGTACGTCTGGACATAATACGACAAGACGAATTTATTTTATTTTTTATTTTATTTATTTATTTATTTTTTTACCTTCGCCAGCAGAACTATGTGCCTTGGCACAATATAGCACGGAAATTTTTCTAGAGACCATTGTCGAACTATTTGTCTGGTTAGCATTAAACATTATCGAAGCACCACCTCGCGGCTTAGACCCTGGCTAAAGGTGGCTTACAATGTAGAAATCAAAAAATTTGAGTGCATTTCTTTTATTGGTGTTTGGGGTCACCGACTTAGGCAAGCAGAATTTAAGCATTTCCTCTCTAGATGCTAGTGCTCCCCTGGCGATTTAACTAACGAAGAAACTATTGATCCCATGACTCGTTACTGTGGTCAAACCTTCTATAGGGCCTTCTTGACTCATGTTCACCGCTTTGTTTTACCATAGGTTGGGACCCTTTCATTGTCAACACTTTAAATTGCATCATTGTTGTATGAAGCTAACATGAAGTTGCTGCTTGGGCTTTCATATGAGTTTATGGTTCTTATCATATATGAGATAAGAAAGATTTAACTCAAGCATGTTATCACAAAAAGTACCCTTGTTTAGGGTTCTTTTCTGACGAAAAGGACTTTCGTTAGGGTTCTAGACAGACCGGCCTTTTTTGGCCTGAAGTTATATTTTAATGAAAATGACCTTTCTTTTCTTGTGCTTCGGGATGTATGATAACTTGGCCACAACTTGACCAAAATTTCCAAGACGAGACCTCGACCCGGGCCAGATAGCCTGATTTCAAGCTTCCTTCAGGATAAATTGTAGATTTGAGCTTCAGTAATACATGATAACTTGTCGAGAAGAAAGGTAAATATGTCTGGCGAAGCCGAAATGATTTTCCTTTAAATGGGTAAGGAGAGATATCCCAAACATTATCTTTGCATGTTTGTAGAAACAAATATGGCTTATCCTAGAGTCACCATACCGGAGATTATCCTTTGTTATTAAGTTTCTGGATCGAGCTAAAGTAGAGCTTGATACTTACGATAAGGCAAGGATAAAAGCTCTAAGTCACGCATGATAACATTAGATAATTTCTTTACAGGCCAGGCCAAATGAATCAAGGCCATGCCAAATGACTCAAGGCCAGGCTTGGTGACGCATATGGCTAACATGTCAGATCGGTAAGCGCAACTTTAGTCATGCGGCTATTTTGAGCAACTGAAGGTTTTAATTTCCAAAGTACTCTTACGCTTACCTTGGTGATTAATTTTACAAGATATGTAAATAGGAATGCCTAACAATGTGCAAGGCAAAACCAGGCAAGAAATGCTTATAGCCTAGGCATGGCCAGGCTCAAGAAAGGTTATGTGATCTGGAGATGATCAAACTTGGTAACACCAGATTTTTAATGGATGTTATGCTTGACAAGACCAGACTTGGTGATCAGTAGGTAATTCCATCGTTAGGTCTCTGAGTCACCATAGCTAAAATGACCCTTGGTATAACAAAGTAAGGGGACTATGATTACGCATAATCCCAAAGGTCGTGACGCGTATCGCAAGGCCAAACCAAGTGAATTTACGTACATTATCGGTATTCCCCCTTTTGTGGTGAACGTGACAAAACCTTGGTGACGACGTTCACGCAACAGGGTCCTCGATGCAGGCCAGGAGTGTTATCAGACCAGGCACCTGTTTTTCCTGGCCATAGTTTGAAGACAAAGGAACTTTTCATGTACCTTCCTAGATAAGTTTATTCGCTTGGTATCAGGGAACCACGTGAATATTTCACACTTCCCCCAGCCATATGTTATCTGTGGGCATGCTTTCTTTTTTATGTAGTAGCTTAACAACAAGAGTTTTCAGTACACATGGACTTAGTACCAAAAATGACTTGAGAATAAGGCACTACTTCAAGCAACCAAGTTGAAGTCGTGCCCCACGATGGGCGCCACTTGTTGATACAACAAAAATCAGCCCTTGAGATAACATTGGAGACTAATTGAGAGTATTCTTGGATTTGACTATCCTAATCTTCCAAAGGTGTTAGGAAGATTAGTCAGGACCAGAGGCTCTTCTTTTTTGCTTCCTAAGGTCGGATCTGTCCCTGCGATTTTGATATCGCCAAGAACGTTACGCTCCTTGCCTGAGATCTGCTAAGATAAGAACAACCGTTAGGCTCACCGCAGGGGAGGGTCCCCTGTGATCCACCTCCGGCGTGACAATCAGTATCTCCGAAGTAAAACACTAAGTGTGAAGTAAGAATGATAGCAAAGAACAAAGAATTAGAGAGAATGGTGAGAGATAGGGTGTCCAAACCTTGTTATAATGAGTTGGTATATATAGGGGGATGAAGAAACGTTCACTTCTATTTAGGGGTTGGAATCTTTATGTTGCTGGATGCTTTTTCTCGAAGGCAGAAACATTTCCTGATTGGTGTAAAGCACTGCCTTGCGATACTGTTCACTGTCAGCTTTTCACTGTTCCCAGCATGCTCCTTGTCATCTTGTGGATTCATAAGTTAATGTATCGCAAGGCCACGATATCGCAAGGCCATGATATCACAAGGTCATGATATCACAAGGCCACGATATCGCAAGGCCATGATATCACAGGGCCATGATATCGCAAGGCCATGATATCACAAGGCCATGATATCACAAGGCCATGATATCGCAAGGCCATGATATCACAAGGCCATGATATCGCAAGGCCACGATATCGCAAGGCCATGATATAACAGGGCCATGATATCGCAAGGCCACAATATCGCAAGGCCATGATATCACAAGGCCATGATATCGCAAGGCCACGATATCGCCTTGCATGTCCGCTCTAGATCTGGCAAGGACATTTACTATCCTGACCAACTATAAACTAATTAATTTATTGTGGGGTTTTGCTTAATTACGTAGGTTATAAACCTACTTACGTCATCAAAACCTAAAATCAATGCTTATGTAGTTATGTCACTTATTTTTAAAGAAAGTGCATTGCTAGTTGTAGCTATAAATCGGTGATTTCAACGGGGCACCAATGGTTCCAATCTGTTTTGAGACAAAAATGTGATAATATCAAAACAAAATTTATTTTTAAAAAATATTTTTAATATACCAATATTATACCTAATTTAAAGAAAATTAAATATTCAATTTTATGGTTTAGTTTTAAAAAAAAGTTGGTATAAAAAATTAATGTATGTTGAAAAGATACTGAGGTTATTAATGGTGCAATATTAACAACTTTATCTTAAATTATTATTTTATGACTTATCCTTATATAATATAGCAAAATGTAAAAAGCTTATGTGGCACCTTTTTAAAGCTTCTGGCTTATGTGGCATTATATGAGAGTTTATCTCACAATAATGATTTTTTATTTAAAATATGTATATAAATATTTTATAATAAAACTAATTACATTTTTTGTCCCCTAATATTTTGGAGAATTCTGAAAAATTTAAAAGTATTTATATTTTTAACCCTCTACTACAAGGGGTGTACATGAGTCGGTTTATATTTTATAGGGTCTAAAAATGAAACTTATGGATAAAGTTAATAATAATGAAAATTTAAAAGTACTTATATTTTTAACCCTCTACCACAAGGGGTGTACATGAGTCGGTTTATATTTTATAGGGTCTAAAAATGAAACTTATGGATAAAGTTAATAATAATATACAATTAAAGACATTGATGTTTTATAAATATGCATAACATTTTTATACGATTTTTTTTAAAATAAACTACACCATAAAACTGAGTATGGTGTAGTAAATTTGAGTATAATATTGTAATACTAAAAGTCTAATTTTTAAAAGTATATCATGTCTTCTGGTTTACCACGGTTTTGTCTCAAAATTGATTGGAACATTCACAAATATACTTAAAAGCATCACTTGAACGTTGTGTTCCCGAGCGTAGCGCTGACACTAAACTAGTTTATTATAAATCAACCACAGTAGGAAGAGAAAGTTAAAAATGAAAGTATAAGTTTTTCAAGATTATCTTAATTATTATAAGACCAAAATATAATTAATGTCAGTATGATATATTTATATATTTATTTTAAATAAAAATTTATTATTATATATAAACTTTCAAACAATAAAACATCTGACTATCTATGATGCGAAACAAAAAATAGATGTCACAAAGCTTGATGTTGAATAACAATTAGCATTTTAAGCATTTCAAGCTCGGCATGACAAGACTCTGTGTATTAGATGTAATGGTTGAGAAATTAAAGGTTTAGTTTTGCTTTTGTAAGACAATTAGAGATCACGGTACATTATAGCAAGTTCATCCAAAAGATTTAAGACTGAAAGGATCAAACAAATGCAACTGACATACAACCAAAAACCCAACAAGGATTAAAGTTTCAAACATTTTTAACATCACTCATAAGTATTTACTACCAACATTTTTATTAGACCAAACTCTTATAAAGTTTGTAAGGCCTAGCAACGGCTTAGTGTTTTTTAATTTATTTTTCTTGGAACACTTAAAGTTGCATAAGAGGCAATGCCATTACAAGACCAACAAATGAAACTAGCAAAAACACCATCCACACTGGAAACGACTGTTTCTTGTCTTCTTTCACATCTTTAGGTGTTTCTACTCTTTTCAACTCGTCTTTTTTGCCTTCTTCTGAATTTTCTTCATGCTTTGCAACAACAGCTTGTTCTTCTATAACAAGTTGCTCAGATAATCGCTGCTCTCCATATTTCTCCACGTACTCCGGAAATAATTTCCTGAATGTTGGGCTGTCAACAAGTATAACAAAAAGTGGACAGATTGATTGTGTGAGTTACATAAGAGGCTTTTTTATATGAAAGAAGAGGAAACAACCCAAAAAACAAAACTAACTCAACACTTTTTACCAACCAAATGACCAATTTTAATTTAGAAAAAAAAAAAGAAACCTAGCTGAATGCTGTTACATCAACTGTAGCAACAAATGACATGTTCAACCGCTAGAAGGTTATTATTTTCATATGTCATGTCGCATCTAACTTTTAAGTTAGTATTTGTATACATAACTAAGCTTGAAAAAAAGCCTTTTTGCATGTCTACATGGAATCTACTAGTATTAGAGCATTCACAGTGGGAGAATCAAATGTATGTGAGTGAGGTTTTTATATTTTAGGAGGTGAGTATGAGTGGTTGTGAATTATTGTGAGTGAAGGAAAGAGAAAATTTGATGGTGGATGAGAGAGAAACTTTATATTTGAAAAGCTACTGTTCACCCCCTATAATTTTTTAATATTTTTTAAAAGTGTTGTGAGTGGAGGAGAGAGAAACTGTAATGATAAATGTATAAAAGTATTATTATTTAAATAGAAGGAAAGAGAAAATATAGTGATTTTTAGTGTAAATTTAGAGATAGGGATGGTTCCTCTACTGTGAATGCTCTTACACCAGCAATTTACACATTTTACAGATTAAAACCAACAAACTAAAATAAGTATGGTTTCTAAAATCAGTAATAAAATGGAAGTTGGTTTCTATTAAGGCGTAATTAAGAGTAAATCAAGTTGGTTGCTAAAATCTTGAAAATAAGCAAAATCCATTCAAGTTTAATACTTCACAAAATAAGGAGCTCACTTTTTACAATTGAAAGCCAGAGATGCCTTTGCAAGGCGTTGTTTCTCTGCAACTGTAGTGTTTACACTACCAGTAGTAGGGCTGTTGTCCATCTGCATTAAGAGTAATACGAAATTATAACAATGTTTAGTAGAAGCATGCAAGTAAATGCAGTTAAAATCATTTCACAACATTCTGGAAGTGGTACGTAAAAATTGCGACTGAAATATTTGGCCTTGTGTCACTAATCTAGGATTGTATGCAAAACAGCTCGTGTCTATGAAAGTGGCCCTCTTGTGGTTAGTGAGATTATCTCTTAGTTAAAAAGAAGCTTTTATTTTAAAAACTGATATAAAAAAAGCTTGTGGCCCTCTTGGGGATTCTTAATAAACATTATGGAAAATATGTGGTTTGCCCCAAGATGAAAAAAATGAATCTCAGGTGGTCTTTTTTCAGAGAGGGCTTCGGTTTTAGTTAATGGTTCCTCGTTGGCGGAGTTCCAATTGGAATGTGGGCTTCGCCAAGGAGAGCGGTTATATGAGGAAAGCGGTTAATGCAAGGATGTTCAAAGGGTTCATCCTCCCTGACGAAGGCCCTTGCATTTATCTCAATAGAACTATGACATGGTTATTCATGATCTTGGGCTAAAAAACAAGAAAAAAAAAGCAACATTGTGAGCTGTGGGAGTAAACAAGTGAAAGCTATGGCCAAGAATATCAACTATAATATTGAAGTTCTCCGTTTCACGTACCTGAGTTTTCTAATTGATGCGAACATATAACAATCTAAGCATTGGAAAGCGGTGGTCAATTAATTCAATTCAAAGCTCTCATCATGGAAGGCAAAAACTTTATCCTTTGAGAACAGAATCACACTTGCAAAAACATCCTAAGTAGCATCGCTTCATACTATGTCTATTTTTAAAGCCCCAATAAAGATAATTAATACTTCGGAAGAAATTAGAAAAAAAAATTGTTTGGGAGAAATTGACCTTGGACAAGAAACTTGAGGGGATTGGAATTAGGAATACTAAAGATGCAAGCTTGGGTCTATTAACAAAATGATGGTGGAGACTCGAGACATTTCAAGATCAAGGGTGGGTAGAAGTGGTTCTTGCCATACATGATCATACGAGGAATTTTGTATCCATTCTAAGAAAAGAATCTATTCTTAGATTGTCGAAAGACATAGCAAACGTGGACAAAGAACTCCAAAAATTAAACATGAACATTCACCATAAAACTAAGTCTTCAACAGGGAACAAGCAACAAACAAGTTTCTGGAATGATTTTTGGACTGAAAATTACATCCTCAGATTGGAATTTCCATAACATCTTTCTATTGCGGACTTCTCTAACGTTGGTAAATCTTCGGGAATGGTTTCCTTCCAAGGATCATGAGCTCACTGAACTAGGTGTAATCACTGCCCCTCTCTAAATTTTAAAAATCTAGGACCGCCCGAACATTTGGCTATGAATAAATCAACTTTTTTTATGGCAAATCAAATCGGCTGAAGGTAAAACTCACCCCTCTCGGTCCTTCCCTTAGAATAACTACCCCTACCCCAAAGGCAAACTACTTTATGTGGCACACTTATTTAAACCAAATTGACTTTAAAGTATCTTTTGCTCAACTTCTCTTTTGCAATGGGTATATTGGAGAAGGTTTGTGATAGAATTCATATTCAAGATTTGGGTGATATAGATTTATTCACTACAAGTTGGAACATTTGTAAACAGCGAAACAATGTCGACTTTAAGAACAAATCTATCCCGTCAAACATTGTCGTAGATCAAATCAAGGAAAAAAAATATTCGTAAACAGCGGAACAATGTCAACTTTCTAACCTCGTATGGAGTAGATGGACAGACTTTAATATTAGAGATGTTAAAACATAATTTCCTTTTGTTTTTCCTTAATAAAATTGGTCGATTAAAAGGTTAGATAAGTAAAAAAAACTAGGCATATAAAGTGAAGCTGTAAAGTCAAAGAGTCCGGTTTATATGAAACTCACCATGAAGGAGAGGAGCCCTGTAAGGATGCTGCATAAACAAAAAGAAAAAGAGTAATAAAAACACAAAACATAAGTGTATAATAAAAAAATGAAGCATAAACATATGATACAAAGCAGCACCTGGAGACGGACCACATTGGGTTCCAGCTTTCTGGATGGACTGGGAAAAGATAAAAAGAATATTAGTGGAGGATGTAGCAATATTTTGTTTTGATGTCTGAAAATGAAACTTACAATCACTCATTGAAAGACAGATTTTCTTTTGTGTCATAAAGCGGCCATTTGGAGTAGTCATGCTAGAGAAAAGAATGATTGAAGTTAAATGTAGAGGCAGATAAGATATATAGTAGAGAATGGATGTGATACCTAATTCCTGGAGGTTTAAAGGGATAGTCGGAAGGGAACTTAATTTTTCCATAGTAATATCCGCCTAAATAAAAATAGAGAGATGAAGATTATAAGAGGTAGAGATGGAATGGAAGGTTTAGGAAAAGAGCGAGGGGGACCTGCAAAAGGGGTTCCTTGGCTTCCCTGTAATACATAATCTGAAGAAAGAAAAAGAAATGAGATGAATGTAAAAGAAAGGATGGAAAAGAAGGATGGGGGATCTTACGCCACTCAAGAATATCATTTGGGGAAGGGCGAGCAACGACATGTGAAACAGGTTCCTGTACGACCACGAGTATGTTTTCATATATATGCAGTAAGTAGTAAGAAAATGAAAGGATATATGTATGTACTTTACAAAGTGCTCTATATTCCTTTTGAAGACGTTTTACACATGCTTTCTCAGCCATTGAGAATTGTATCTGCCTGCTTGTTAATAATTAAAGAAAGAATCATAATAATAATATGAATATGTAACCAAAGCAAAGCAAAACAATAAACAATAATGAATGAGGGATAGATTCTAAGTGAAAAGGAAGGAAACCCTAAGCAAGTAAATAAAATGAAAAGAGCATGGAGATATGATTTGTTTGACCTATATAAATACATAGCAGACCAGAGAAGAGGAAGTGAGAATGATCTATGGAATCGAAAGGAAGAACTATAGTGTGTGTGTACGTGTGAGTAGAAAACGAAGAAAAGAAAAGAAGCAATGATAGATTTTGTCACGCCCTCAATTTTCCACAAACGGGGTATCCGTTACGCGTGTGGCATACCAAGTTCTCAAGCCATTAGTTATAGTAACATTGACTCTATAATTTTAACCAAAGGTTGACTTCAACATTAACCTAAAACTTAGGGTATAAAATGTATGTTTTCTAAGTTTAGCGGAAGCTTTCAAACAAACCTAGTATATTTAAATAAACTTGTGCTCAACAATTTAGCACAAAACCAATAAAACTTGTGCTCAATAGTCTAGCACGATACCAACTTACAACCTGTGCTCAATAGTCTAGCACACCCGCAATTGTTTTCAATAAAACCAACATGGTAATCAAACGTTTAAAATGAAATAAAACGACTCATGCATGATATGTCCTACATGCACAGCTCCTAGTCACCTGAGAAAACATACTAAAATGGTCAACACATGGTTGGTGAGCTCAGTGAAATATTTATCAAAAGTATATAAATATCAAAAACAATTTAACTGATAAAGTTCATTTACTATATTGCTGGTTTGCAAGACCACATTGCTTACTACATGAGCACGTCGAGATTAAACTGAACGCTACAATAATTATGTCTTGTCGCCACCACAACGGATGACAAAATTTAAAAGAACCATTTGCACCACCTGGAACCCTACCAGCATGATAGGGTCTGCCGAACTGGTAATGCTACTCAAATTTCCCCGTTATACCCACCGTATATTAATAATCTCGACTGAAAGGAAATGACTTTATAATTTGGTACGTTTATGCTCAGTAAGACAATAGAAAATCGTTTATTAAAATAGTTGCCGAAGGCCTTGCCCGAAAGCATAAAACGCAGCCCAAGGCCGTATAAAATAGTCTTGTATGTTTTCTCCCCGAAAGGATATAGAAGCAGGCAAAGAGACTCACCTTTGGGTGCACTGCAACAGATAAAATATGCAACACGAATTCTTAGATCGTCCTACGACCTGCTTAATAATTAATCACTAATTATTACTCATACTTGTACCTATATAAATATATAATATAGTATCCACTAGGGTTTCGCGTATTCGGTTCGATCTGAAATAATAATGATAGTTCCTCAACAATGTTACACATACATTACATGTCATAATAATATACCTGAATTTATATAGTTTTTCATGCAACTTAAATCATGCCTCTTATTGTTAAATCAAACCCGACACCCATCATCATCACCAAAAATAACACATTTGCTTGCTTATATATATATATATGACTCAGACATACGCACTACCACAAATTATCATTTCTAAACATGCGCATGAGCACAAATATATATATACAATACCTAAACCTACATATTTACAAATATTCATACATTAAACCCATCAAATATACATGCATACCTAGTGTTACCTAACCACCTATACATTCAAATATATTCATCTCTTAACCAAAAGCATATATACACACTAATCATACATGTACACATCTCAACATCATCATCATATCATTATAATACAATCACGTATACATACGGTTTCTGTTTTTAATACACATGCATACATAACATACATACCCATGTTCACCCAACATGTACCTACCACTACTGTTTTCGGCTATTAAACAAGCATACACACAATCTAAGGCATACATACACTCATACGTTATTGTTGATGTTAACCACATGCACACCTTGTGATTTCTACTACTGTTGTTTCCATACACATCGATATACTGCTGCAACATAATGTGCATCAATACATACATTTATTCCATGCTTGACTACTGTTTATACACCTAAGTCTAAAAATAATCTGATCATATTCACACATAAAAACACAATTCTAACATTTATTCCATGCTCGACTACTGTTTTTTACATCCATACATGTTGTTACATATCCCATAAGTATAACTATACAAATCGCATATACATACATACATAGCAACTCGCACATACATACACAAATTAATAGAGGAACTACGCACACACAATTGCTCAATTAAACCGAACCAGAATCGAAACCCTTAATGGAACAATACACAACTCAGAAAACTCACCGGAGACGAAACCCTTAACGAACAAAGATTGCGGATGCGTTTGCGTTTTCCGGCGATGACAAGGATGATCGGACATCTATTTGGAGTGACGCTGATCGATTACATCGACGATGGTTCGCAGTGAGATGGTGTTGTTACTGTGGCTCTTTGTAACCTGCGGTTGTGTGCGGTGGTGAGATCAGATGACGAAGATGGTGAGGCGTCGGCTAGGGTTTGATCGAAGAAGATAAGAATGGGGGGTGGGTGACTGGTTGGGTAAAATGTTGAAACTCAATTTTTATTATATTTTTATTTAGGACCCTTAAGTTTGTTATTTTAATTATTTATTTTCAATTGTTAGAGAGATAACTTTTATTACCTACAAAATGAACCGTGGACATTTTGTAATTTGAATTTATAAAGACATAAGTACAATTAATCACTAAACTTTAGTAGAATGAATGGAAAAAAGTTAATGATGTTAAATTTAATTTACGGGTTGTCAAAGATTTGGATTTGAAGACTTGCAAAGAAACAGATGAAATTTAATCAGGCTACTGCGACCATTCCAATTCAATTCGATGGTTCTGAGTTCTTATAATGGTAATGGTACCCTACCCATTCTTCTTCATTCTTGCGAAAAGCAGCTGGCAACCACAATCTTCAGCATCCAAAGCAACCAACATATACATTATTATTATTATTATGTTTTTTTACATATTTCCCATTTTTAAGCCCATCAATTACATATTTACCCAAGCCTAAAGTTTAATTACACATATCTCATTTGACATAATAAATTACTCATTTACCCCTTCTTTTACACAAAGCATAAGAAAATATAAAAATATATTTATCAAGACCATTAAGAGTAAAATAGTAAAATCAAAAGGCTATTTTAAAGAAATTGGGTAATATGTAATATATGTGGTTTAGGAAGGGGAAATATGTAATTGAATTTAAGGAGTGGGTAAATACGTAATAAATAATCTTATGAAGGGGATATATGTAAATGCCCCTTATTATTATTTATATTATTATTATTATTATTATTATTATTATTATTATTATTAGAGTAAATTGCCAAAAGGTCTCTGAGTTTGTACCGTTTCGACCACTTTTGTCCTTATGTTTTTTCTTGCCATTTTGGTGTTTGCTTTTGTAAAAAATTGCCATTTTGCTCTTTCCGTAAACGTCCGTTAGATTTATCTGTTAAATCCAAGGGTAATATAGTCATTTTACATTTCAAGACCAAAATGACAAATTTTTACAAAACCAAACACTAAAATGACAATTATTTTATATTCTAGGGACCAAAATGACAATTTGATTATTGATATTATTATTTTTTTTTATTTTTATAAAACACATCACCGATGTCACCTCCGTTGACCATTCCCTTCGTCTTCTCGGTCGCTACACACCACATTCAAATAAAATCTTATCGAATATCACTTCACTTCGTCCACCTCCCAACCGACAACCACCACCAAGCAACCTATTTTTTCCCCTCTTAGGGGGAGCAAGGACGACTCATATGTTTTTGGGGCCTTAGATAAAGTAAAATTTTGAGTCCCTTTTAAGCTTGTTTACATGTTATTATTATAAAAAAAATTTCTCTTCTATCCGAGGTTGAGACCGACGCTAATAAACAATAATGTTTAGAGTTGAAATTATATATATCTTTTGTGATTATTACATATTCTAAAAATCAACCGTTTTCTTTTTTTAATTAAGTCATCAATTTTTTGTTTCTTTAGGTGTTTAGCATTTTGTTTATGTTTATTTAATGTTTTACGGTGGAAGAGAGTGTCATGGTGGGGCGGTTGTCATCACATTGCTTGAGGTGAAGAGATTTCAAAGATGAAAGTTGAAAAAATGACTAAAATGGCCGACGTTGGAAAAAATGACCAAATTGATAGAAGTTGGGAAATGACCAAATAGCTGAAAGTAGTATGGAAAAGGACCAAAACGACAGTTTAATAAATAAGGGTATTTCCATCATTTGACAGAAAACTAACAGAAAACGTTGACGGAAAGACTAAAATGGCAATTTTTTACAAAACCAAACACCAAAATGGCATGA
The DNA here is from genome assembly GCA_030867185.1 of Tagetes erecta. NCBI lineage: Eukaryota > Viridiplantae > Streptophyta > Magnoliopsida > Asterales > Asteraceae > Tagetes > Tagetes erecta. Next base: position 27,166 of record CM061489.1, on the reverse strand, counting down.
AAAAAAACATAAGGACGAAAGTAGTCGAACTAGTACAAACTTGGGGACCTTTTTGGCAATTTCTCTTATTAATATTACTATTATTATTATTATTATTATTATTATTATTATTTTACTCATTTATATATACACCTACACCATTCTTTAATTTATTATTATTAATAGGTTTAATACCCGTGTGTTACACACAGATTAAATAATAATATTTATAAAAAAATTATAACCATTGTGTTTAAAAAATTGTTAATATTTAATATTAAAGAAATTAGCTCCATCAACTTATATAAAAACTCATTTCTCTCTTAAATTTCCTGTTAGAGAACAAAAAAAATTTCACCCCACAAAATAATCTCCCAAAAACCTTGAAATATTATATAGATTATTCTTTTTTAATTAATACGTGTTTTTTGTTTTATTCTATAATATATTACTAGTTTAGTGCCCGCGCTACGCTCGGGAACACAACATCCTCCTTAAAAAATAAATAAACAAATGACACAATCATAGATTACAAATGACACAAAAAGTATTTCAAAGATCTTGCTCTCACATCATCCTCCTTAAAAAATAAATAAACAAAACTTAAAAAAACTACTATTTTCTCATTGTGTCTTTTTTCATTGTGTCTAGTTTAAAAAATAAAAAAAACGGCAATTTTTTTAATTTTTTTAATTTTTCGTTTATTTATTTTCTGAAAGAGGAATACATGGGGAACAAGGTCTCCGAACCACTTTTTTCAAATTTGATTTATATTGTGAGTTATAATTTTTTTAAAAGTGTCATTGTGTCTTTGTTTACCATTGTGTCATTCTCACACTTTGTAACAAAAAAAGACGTTGTCTTTGAACATTTCTCAAACACATATTAACAATTTGTGACACGGTGATAATTTCTAAACACATAATATGATACAACAAATATTTATAATAAGATGATATTATATAATGACTTAAGAATGAACCGATAAAAGTGATATTTCACTAGTTATAATAAAACACAATCACATGATATTACACAAGGACTAGACAAGTGCCGAAATTTTTTTTATTTTTTATATATCAATATTATACGCGTTTTAAAGATAACAAAACGTTTGTTTTTTTGGTGTAATTTTTTTAAAAAAATAATATCGTATCCAAAAGTTATGAAAGTTTTAAAAAAAGTAGGGGAATTGGCATGTGCCTTGCATGTGAAGAGAGAAAGTCAACAAAAGTGGCTATGACTAATGTACCCTTCCACCAATTTCTTTTCCTACAAACTGATCTCAACCATTAAAAAAAAGATCTAAAGGTCATAAATCCTTCTTAGCCTTCTTAGATTTCCAACACTATGTAGGATAACTCTCCTCCTTATATGATATCGAAAACCATGCAACCATGCCATGCCTTGATTAAAGTCTTTTGTGTTGCCTGTTAAGACTAATATACAAATATGCTTGCATTTGCTATGTCTACATGTAAACAGGTCACACTTGGTAGGGCTATATATATTACCTTTTTCTTAAAACGGATAATTCACATGCCATCTAAATCTACACCTATAAAACTTGGTACTGTTACAGGCCCTTTGATTTCTATATTACATTAAACAAAAGTACCACATTGTGCTTACAGTTTTGTAGTGGTGAATAGATATCATAAAAACGGCTGGCATGCTACAAGTGTATTTGCATCATCAAATTTGAATAGTAAAATATCTTAAGAAAGATTTAGTTTTGTTCTCCACATCTCTCCAGTGACCTTTTTAGGTGTAGGATCGTCAGGTCCTCTATCTCGTTGTCCTGAGGTGAAGTACAACCATCCATCCCAAAATCCCACCAGTGTGGTTTTCACACGATAAGGAAGCTTCCCAACAACTGACCATTTCTGCAAAGCAAAAAAAACATGGCCTTGTATCTTAATTCATTGTGAGGACTAAAAAAAATTCATTTCCGGGCTAAAAATTTTTGTGAATTTACTCTACTGAAGCCTCCAAAAAACTATATGTTTCCTTTTTCTTATCTCTATGTTGGGTGTTAAAAATGTGAGCAAAGCCCTAAACTGGCGGATGATTAAGTTTGATGGATTAGTTACCTATGTGCGGTAAGGCTTATCTAATAAGTACCAAAGTTATCTAAGTTCAGACTATTTGCGACAAAAAAATAAACTTTTAGAGGACAAAAGGATTCCCTAGGTGCGGTAAGGCTTATCTAATGTGTGGCTAGAGATCCCACACATGTTGAATTCAAGAAAGAAAATCTTATTACCAATGTATCCAACTGAAATTGGAAAACTTCTCCAACAAGGATCATTTTCTTGGTGTCGGGGTGCTTCTCGGTGGTGCCACCAGCAATAACAATAGAATTGTTGACAACTACCCAAGCAAATTCTATGTGTGAGTCGGGCTTAGGCATAGAAGGTAAAACCTTCCACTTCATCTCATAATCTAACATGTAAACATCACTATATACAACCTGTCACAATTTTTAAGCTTTAACCAAAAATAATAATAACAATATTAAAAATATACTAACTGATGTTACATCACATCCATAATACCACACCAAAAGATAAGAAAAACTGAATAATTACATACTAACAGTATTACCTCGTTCCTCCGGGAACATTTGAATATAGGCGAATTTGGTTTGGCCATAAAATCACCCTCTTGACCACCAATCAAATATAACTTGTCATCCACCACAATACAAGCCCTGAAGACAAGATAAAATAAACAGTTACACGAAGGTACTATATCTCAATTGCAAAAACAGACTATAAACTAGCAAGCTTTCAAAATAAGAAAACAATTAACCCAATATGGAAGAAAGAATTACGAAATCCAACATGACATCCTTGATTTCATGTGTCCACTCTCGACTGACTTACTGTCAAACTAAGCGGTTAATGCGGAAATATAACGGTTCGCGGTCGAGGACCGCTATTTGAGATATCGGTTTTCGCGGTGGGATAGCGGTTGTTTTAATATCGTGCATAAATTTATACTATATATATATAATATTTATTTTATGAATAATACAAACAAAACCTAATTAATATTAATAATAAAACCAAAAGTAACAACACAAAAGCGACAACGTTTTATAGTAAAAAGTATAATTTAGAAAGTTAGAAACATCAAACACGATCTAATCATAAGTCATGAAATCTTTCTCTAAGTCCACATCAACCAAACCATCTAATTGTTGATCAAAATCTTCCACTTCAACTACAATATCATCACCACCATCTAATTGTAATGGGCTAAATGTTTTAATGGGTTAAAAAAAGGTCCAACCGTGATAGCACCATTATGACCGCTATAGCAGTATCAAAAATTCAAAATAGCGGTAAATAGCACCGCTATTAGCGTTACCGCTATTTTACCAGAGGACCGCGAACCGCTATAGCACTGCTATAGCACAGTGATTGACTGCATATAGCTGTCAAACTTTCTTATTTTATCACAGTATATTTAGGTCTTTGTCCTATGTTTGTGAGAAGAATATCATAACACAGGTACTTAGCACCAAAAAGATCCTTAATGTTGTGTGCGAAGGCGTTAGACAAAAGCAAGCCAACCCAGCCCTCTAACACGGTTTGGATATATGGCAACTTGCTATATTTCGGTTTTCACGGAGGTATAGGAATCTACCCTATTTTATGTATTATAAATACATGTTTAGTACTTGTAATATTCCTTGAGCACACAAATAAATAAAACCTAGTTGTAGCAAAGTTGACGTAGGTCACACCGACCGAGCCACTAACTTCTTGTAATCTGTTTGTGTTCGTGTTTGATACGTTATCAAAACTTCAGGCTCTTCATTACTTTTCGTGGAACAAGGAAAGTTAAAAGAACTGCAAGACACGTTGCGTTTGTGCAGTATTTCAGCCGACCAGTCTAGCCTTCGTAATTGAAAGAAGAATATAAATTAAAGAGTAAATTCCCATTTGCATCCCTGTGGTTTGTTGATTTTGACCATTTGCATCCCTATGGTTTCAAAATCTCATATTCACCCCTGACGTTTGCATTTTATTCCCATTTGCATCCAAAAAACTTTGTTAGACTTTCCAGTTAACTTTTTCATTAATAACCAAAATACCCCCAGGGATGCAAATGGTCAAAAGAAAAACTTCAGGGATGCAACAGTAAAAACTAACTGAAATTTTAACATATATATATATATGTGTGTGTGTGTGTGTATATGTGTGTGTATATACTATTTATATGGTAAAGAGATTTTTATTTTTGTAAAATTTTGAGAGAAAAAAACTTTTTTATATTTAAAACTATTTATTGTTGTTTTATTTTTATTATTATGTTATTATTCTTGTTTTTTAAAACATGTTTTTAATATAAAAAATAAATACTTATTTATTAAACCGTTATAAATTTTTTTTACATCGTTGATCTTCTAAACTTTTTTTACGATCCCTCGTTTTGTAAACCAATTCTATTTCTAACTGTTCATTTATAAAAAAAATCATTCGTTTTATAAACATGTTTTATGTATACAAATAAGTATGCCTTATATAAAACCATTCATTTTTATAAATGTCTTTTTTTATATGTTTCATTTTCAACATAACCGTCACATTATACTTTGAGGCTCAAATATTGGTGGCATATGCTCATAAATTTGTTTGGTAGTCTCTTCTATAAATAGGTTTTAAGAACCAACGATTAATGGTGTAAAAAAATGAGTAATGTATAGAAAAAGTAGTTTCGAAGACATGATTTAGAAAAATAATAAAAAGTATTTGAAAATATGTATTTATTTGTATATTAAAAAATGTTTTATAAAATAATAAACTGAAAAAAAAACTAAATAATAATAAACACTTTTAATTATAAAAACATTCTCTCTAAAATATACAAAAATAACAGTGTTTTTACCATATAAATAATATATATATATATGCACACACATATACATAAAATATATGTTTAAATTTCAAGTAGTTTTTACCATTTGCATCCCTGAAGTTTCTGTTTTGACCATTTGTATCCCTAGGGGTATTTTAGTCATTAATGAAAAAGTTAACTGGAAAATCTAACAGAGTTAGTTTTTTGGATGCAAATAGGAATAAAATACAAACGTCAGGGGTGAATATGAGAATTTGAAACCACAAGGATGCAAATGGTCAATATCAACAAACCACAGGGATGCAAATGAGAATTTACTCTAAATTAAAAAATGATTATAAAATAAGAAAAAAATTGAATATAAAAGAGAAGCTAAAAACATCAAATCCTTGGTTTTAAAAAGCGTTAAGCGCACAAAAGCGACAAGGTCCAAAATCAAAGCGTAAAGCGAAAAAGCGGTGCGCTTTTCATACGCGAAGCGCACATGTTTAAAAATAATATATAAATTATATATATTATATATAATCTAATTATATTACAAATAAATCAATAATATATATAACAACTAAGGTTTAAGGTAAAATCCCAAAGTTTAAGTCTTCCTTCTTGGCTTTGTAAAGTGTAAACTACCTTCAATTTAACAATTTAGGGTAAAATCTTGCTAACTTTTGTCACCAACAGCTATATCGGGATCTTTTATGGGCTTTGTAGGCCCATTAACATGTTAAAATTTTAACAAGCCCAGATAATAGTTGAAAAACTGCTTATTTTCCAAAAGCAAGAAAGCGGTAAAGCGGAAAAGCGTGCAAAAGCGTACGCTTTTCAGAAAAAAGCGCGCTTTGGGTAAGCGAAGCGTAGAGGATTGCGCTTAGGCGCGCTTTGCGCTTAAGCGCGCTTAATGCGCGCTTTTTAAAACCAAGATCAAATCCCCCCCAACAGGCGCCGCTTAGCCACCACTATAGTCAGAACTGCCCCACCGCCTGGTTCCTAGTGTTTCGTTGTGTTAAGGCCTGGTTTAGTGTTGGCACCGCCAGATCTGTTTGATTTGGTGTTACTAAATCGTTGTTGTTGCGATTTGTCTAAGAGAAAATTCAGCCATTAATTTTGTTTGATATTCAAGTCGCTTCTTAACAATGTTTCAACAGAACAACCTTTAAGTTCAAGCCACCACCACTGCTGTGTTTGTTCACTGTTGTTTGATCTCAACCCAAAACAGTCATGTTTTTGGTATTCGATCATCATAGCAGAAGAAGAGACGATTAAGATTTGCAAATACGATGACCAGGACTTTGGGTTTCAAAAGATGCAGATTAAGGATTATCTCTAATATAAGAAGCTACATGAACCATTGTTAGGAGGGTAGCCAGAGAGGCAGAGAAGATGTCTGACGCAGATTGGAAGTATTGGATCAATAAGCCGTGAGAGTAGTCAAGCTTTGGCTAGCAAAGAGCGTAGTCAATCTTATGTTAGCAAAGGGCGTAGTCAATCTTGTATTAGCAAAGAGCATTGCGTACAATATAACTAATGAAATAACTATGTCCGGGTTGATGGAGGTTTTACCAATATGTATGAAAAGCCTTTAGCTTGTACTTAATATTTGACAGCTAATCAACACCATAATGAGAGAGAGTTTTAGGAGAAGATATACAATACAAAAGCTCATGTGCTCCTTCAAGTTCATTTTTAAATACAAAAAACAAAACAAGAGGACCTAACAATTAAGACAAAGATCAATCAAAGCATCAAGAAGACCTCACCTATTGGCATGGTTTAAAAAAGCGGCTGAGGTGTATGCCTCAAGGTGAGGCGAACCAAAAATGTATATGAGGTGCCACCTCGGGGATCATTTGGTGCATACACCTCTAAGGGCTGAGGCAAGGATTCCGCTTGAGGCGCTATACTTTTTGGCGGCAATAACATAATTGCTAGTGGATCAGTTTGGCCTAATTTCTCCATATTCTCCTTAATTTGTTGTTCCTATTAGTTCTAATTGTTGTTGGAATCATATATGCAACCTAATTGTACATTCTTCTCCTTAATTACTTGTAATTGCTGTTCAGAACACTATGTTCTTAAATGTGAAGGGTTACATTGTCTGATTAAAGAACGAAGATTTGCTGCTTGTTGAAGAAACTAGAGTGGAAATATGCCTTTAATAAGAAGTGGTTAACTTGCTCAAATGAAAAAAAAACAACTTTGCTTTTGATTAGTGGCATTTTACAAGAAATTTACAGAGTAATAAACAAAGTAGTAAAGTGGCATTTTCTGACTAAATTTGAAGCATCAAGTTGTTACAATTCTAGTTTCATATTTTTTTATTCACCTTCTATGACAAGTTTGTTGCTTAATAGTTAGATTTATAACAAAAGAATGCTTCATATTGGAGTTTTAGGACCCTAAGTCATGTCTATTTGTGTACAAAGTAAGTTCATATGCAGATTTTGACATTTTGATGTTTCGTATTTTATTTTTGGTAAGACATATAACTTTTAAATTTATTTATTATTTCCGCCTCAAACTTATGCCTCGTGAGGCGAAAGAAAAATGCCTTAAGGTGCGATTCCGTTCTTTTAAACCTTGTCAATAGGGACAGCAAGAAAGGTGTGAAGAGATTCAAAAAGATCAAAAAAAGGTGGAAGATAAGAAAGACTTGTACATAGAAGAAAGATGCTTTAGTTACAGCTCCAATGGGTCAACGTACAGAACTAGTAGATTGTTACAGATGAGGTCGTGATGACAAATGAGTTGAGGCTTGACACAACTTCAACTAGCCTTCAGTAATAATGATGAGAAGGTGGTTGCAACTAGTGAAGTAAGTTAAAGAAGTAAAAGTGAAGATGGAACGTAGTTTGACGTTTGTCAAAGCCTCGAAGTGTGAGATTGTTATGTGTGGATGAGTTAAACAAATACAAGCCAGCCATAGCACGCTCACCCAGCTTTAATTTATGGAAACTTGACGTATTTTGGTTTTCATGGTGGCAACAAATCTACCCTAATTTTGTATTACATATACATGTCAATTGGACGTAACTCGACATGTAACATTTAATCCTTCTCACAAATCTAGGGTGGCTTGTATGTTACTTTTCCACAAGTAAGTGAAGGTAGATATAGCATGATACCTGTGCGGGCCGCCACGAGGAATGGGCATTTCAGTTCGCCATTCCTTTTCTAGAACTACCCCATCTTTGACGGCAATGCTCCAATGATCTACTCCTGGTGTATATCGATCTTCTTTGCTGCCACCCATTACATGTAGCCTGCCTCTCCAAAGTTGAGTTGCTGGTGCATACCTAACATTAAAAAAATGATTTATTGGGATGAGAAGATATTGTTAAGTGAAGTGAGAAACACAAGGTACCTAGGGATTGGTAAAGGGGGCATGTCGTTCCATTTCTTTGTTATAGTGTCAAGCACAAAAGTATGTGCTGTTGGTCCTCTACACTGAGGACCATATTGTCCGGTAACAATATAAACATATCTTCCATCAGTAACCATTCCTAGATGTGAATGTGCCATTTCCTTTGGCATATCGAACCTTCCTCCCCATGTGTTACTGGTAAAATTGTATACATCAACATGAGAATGCACCTGCAGATACTCTGTGGATGTTAGTTAGTTACTATCATCATCATCACCATGATCATGATCCAAATTTGAATGAAGTAAGAGAGAGAGAGATTCTGACAAGATCAATAGTTCCATATCCGGCAAAAACAAATAATTGGTCGTTGATCTGTATTGCTGCTCCATCAAGACGGGGCACTGGTGAATCGGTCATCTTGTCCCATTTTAGTTGTGGTCCAGGCAAATCAGCAAAAGTTTTAGATAGATGAATAACATTTTGTTTTTTATCTGTATCAACAATAACTATCTTCTCCTATAACAATATATACAAAACCAGTAAGTACATACATACATACATGCTAGTCTTAGGCATAAGATAGATCCAATGAAGGAGATGTACCTTGGAATTGAATGTGTAGGGGATAATAAATGAAGAAGAAGTCCAACAGAAGAGTAGATCTGTAATTAGGGCTGCTCCAAGAAGGGTGACGCATACGAACATCACCCATGATTTCCTCTGCTGCTGTTTTCTGCCCATCTCGATCCGATTCATCGTTTTCTTTGCATCTATATATACCCACCCACACTCACAGTCGGTGGTCAGTGGTCTACTAAATTAACCCCCCTCTCTTTTTTAACGGCGATTTATTAAAACTCAACTACACCGCTAACAAGACGCTAGAGCTCAAAATAAAACAACCAAACTAAATACGGCCTACAACAATGGGTTACTACACAAATTCTGCCAAGCACATCCGTACGTTTAGCCCTATATTTTGTCCATAAGAACGAGTTCATCATGATTTTCTCCACTACTCCGTCAATTAATGGAACCATCGAGTTGAAAATTATCCCGTTTCGAGCCAGCCATATCGTCCATGTACTAAATTACCCCTTTACTTGCCCCCTTTCGTTCTTTGGAAACATTTTATTGGTTGTTTTTTCTTTTTCATTTTTTCTTTATATTTCATTGTAATTAGTTTTAACTACAATCTAGTTTATTAATAATATCTTCTGATAATTAAGATTTTTATAAAATCTAATAATACCATCTTGATCAGTTTTTTATTACGAACGTGCCGGTATAAATATTATTAAAATCCGAGTTCTTTTAAAAAAATATATTTTTAATACAAGATAATTAGATAAATATTATTATCTAAAAAATCCAATATAATCTGTTTAATTTTTAATACAAAATAAATATTGTTTCAAATAAAAACCCAAATTCATAAATTATATTTTTATGTAATAAAAATAGTGAAGATTGAGTTGTTAATGAGAGTGAAAAATTAGGTTTGGTTGGATTGTGTAGATGGAAGAGAGAGAAATTAGTTTTTTATTAAAAAGTTGGGTTGGGTTGGGTTGTGAATGGGATAGTCTTAGGGTTTCTTTGTTTAGTCTTACTAGTTCAGATGTCTAAATGGTTTAATACTTAATGTTTTAAACTGTTTGTTTCGTAAGCATGCCTAATAAATATTATTATCTAAAAATCCAATATTATCTGTTTAATTTTTAATACAAAATAAATATTGTTTTTAATAAAAAACCCAAAATTCATAAATTATATTTTTATGTAATAAAAATAGAAAATCGTTTATTAAAATAGTTGCCAAACGCCTTGCTCGAAAGCATAAAACGCAGCCCAAGGCCGTATAAAATAGTCTTGTATGTTTTCTCCCCAAAACGATATAGAAGCAGGCAAAGAAACTCACATTTAGGTGCACTGCTAGAGATAAAATATGCAACACGAATTCTTAGATCGTCCTACGACCTGCTTAATAATTAATCACTAATTATTACTCATACTTGTACCTATATAAATATATAATATAGTATCCACTAGGCTTTCGCGTATTCGGTTCAATCTGAAATAATAACGATAGTTCCTCAACAATGTTACACATACATTACATGTCATAATAATAGACATGGATTTATATAGTTTTCCATGCAACTTAAATCATGCCTCTTATTATTAAATCAAACCCGTAACACATCATCATCACCAAAAATAACACATTTGCTTGCTTATATATATATATATATATATATATATATATATATATATATATGACTCAGACATACGTACTACCACAAATTATCATTTCTAAACATGCACATGAGTACAAATATATATACAATACCTAAACCTACACATTTACAAATATTCATACATTAAACCCATCAAATATACATGCATACCTATTGTTACCTAACCACCTATAAATTCAAATACATTCATCTCTTAACCAAAAGCATATATACACACTAACCATACATGTACACATCTCAACATCATCATCATATCATTATAATACAATCACGTATACATACGGTTTCTGTTTTTAATACACATGCATACATAACATACATTCCCATGTTCACCCATAAACATGTACCTTCTTCTACTGTTTTCGGCTATTAAACAAGCATACACACGATCTAAGTCATACATACACTCATACGTTATTGTTGATGTTAACCACATGCACACCTTGTGATTTCTACTACTATTGTTTCCATACAAATCGATATACTGCGCATCAATACATACATACATTTATCCATGCTCGACTACTGTTTTATACACCAGTAAGTCTAAAAATAATCTGATCATATTCATACATAAAAACACAATTCTAACATTTATCCCATAAGTATAACTATACAAATCGCATATACATACATACATAGCAACTCGCACATACATACACAAATTAATAGAGGAACTACGCACACACAATTGCTCAATTAAACCGAACCAGAATCGAAACCCTTAATGGAACAATACACAACTCAGAAAACTCACCGGAGACGAAACCCTTAACGAACAAAGATTGCGGATGCGTTTGCGTTTTCCGGCGATGACAAGGATGATCGGACATCTATTTGAAGTGGCGCTGATCGATTACATCGACGATGGTTCGCAGTGAGATGGTGTTGTTACTGTGGCTCTTTGTAACCTGCGGTTGTGTGCGGTGGTGAGATCAGATGACGAAGATGGTGAGGCGTCGGCTAGGGTTTGATCGAAGAAGATAAGAATGGGGGGTGGGTGACTGGTTGGGTAAAATGTTGAAACTCAATTTTTATTATATTTTTATTTAGGACCCTTAAGTTTGTTATTTTAATTATTTATTTTCAATTGTTAGAGAGATAATATTTATTAGGCATGCTTACGAAACAAACAGTTTAAAACATTAAGTATTAAACCATTTAGACATCTGAACTAGTAAGACTAAACAAAGAAACCCTAAGACTATCCCATTCACAACCCAACCCAACCCAACTTTTTAATAAAAAACTAATTTCTCTCTCTTCCATCTACACAATCCAATCAAACCTAATTTTTCACTCTCATTAACAACTCAATCTTCACTATTTTTATTACATAAAAATATAATTTATGAATTTGGGTTTTTATTTGAAACAATATTTATTTTGTATTAAAAATTAAACAGATTATATTGGATTTTTTAGATAATAATATTTATCTAATTATCTTGTATTAAAAATATATTTTTTTAAAAGAACTCGGATTTTAATAATATTTATACCGGCACGTTCGTAATAAAAAACTGATCAAGATGGTATTATTAGATTTTATAAAAATCTTAATTATCAGAAGATATTATTAATAAACTAGATTGTAGTTAAAACTAATTACAATGAAATATAAAGAAAAAATGAAAAAGAAAAAACAACCAATAAAATGTTTCCAAAGAACGAAAGGGGGCAAGTAAAGGGGTAATTTAGTACATGGACGATATGGCTGGCTCGAAACGGGATAATTTTCAACTCGATGGTTCCATTAATTGACGGAGTAGTGGAGAAAATCATGATGAACTCGTTCTTATGGACAAAATATAGGGCTAAACGTACGGATGTGCTTGGCAGAATTTGTGTAGTAACCCATTGTTGTAGGTCGTATTTAGTTTGGTTGTTTTATTTTGAGCTCTAGCGTCTTGTTAGCGGTGTAGTTGAGTTTTAATAAATCGCCGTTAAAAAAGAGAGGGGGGTTAATTTAGTAGACCACTGACCACCGACTGTGAGTGTGGGTGGGTATATATAGATGCAAAGAAAACGATGAATCGGATCGAGATGGGCAGAAAACAGCAGCAGAGGAAATCATGGGTGGTGTTCGTATGCGTCGCCCTTCTTGGAGCAGCCCTAATTACAGATCTACTCTTCTGTTGGACTTCTTCTTCTTCATTTATTATCCCCTACACATTCAATTCCAAGGTACATCTCCTTCATTGGATCTATCTTATGCCTAAGACTAGCATGTATGTATGTATGTATGTACTTACTGGTTTTGTATATATTGTTATAGGAGAAGATAGTTATTGTTGATACAGATAAAAAACAAAATGTTATTCATCTATCTAAAACTTTTGCTGATTTGCCTGGACCACAACTAAAATGGGACAAGATGACCGATTCACCAGTGCCCCGTCTTGATGGAGCAGCAATACAGATCAACGACCAATTATTTGTTTTTGCCGGATATGGAACTATTGATCTTGTCAGAATCTCTCTCTCTCTTACTTCATTCAAATTTGGATCATGATCATGGTGATGATGATGATAGTAACTAACTAACATCCACAGAGTATCTGCAGGTGCATTCTCATGTTGATGTATACAATTTTACCAGTAACACATGGGGAGGAAGGTTCGATATGCCAAAGGAAATGGCACATTCACATCTAGGAATGGTTACTGATGGAAGATATGTTTATATTGTTACCGGACAATATGGTCCTCAGTGTAGAGGACCAACAGCACATACTTTTGTGCTTGACACTATAACAAAGAAATGGAACGACATGCCCCCTTTACCAATCCCTAGGTACCTTGTGTTTCTCACTTCACTTAACAATATCTTCTCATCCCAATAAATCATTTTTTAATGTTAGGTATGCACCAGCAACTCAACTTTGGAGAGGCAGGCTACATGTAATGGGTGGCAGCAAAGAAGATCGATATACACCAGGAGTAGATCATTGGAGCATTCACTACAACAAAACTGGGATTTTAGTACGCACAAAAGCGTCCTATAATGCTACTTTATAGGACCTTTCATTTAATAGGACCAATAGTAAAAGCGTTTCATGTAAGGGGGTCGTAATAAGTGTTGGAACTTAAAAAGCGTCCTAATATCTCAAATAAGATTATAAAACCAATTTTATGGTCGCATAATACGTCTATGAACTACCCAAAAAGCGTCCTAATAAAAACATATAAGGACACTTTTACAATGTTATAATATGTGGTTACTTACTTTTAATCTTATGATACACATAAAAGCGTCCTTAAAAATAAATTTATAGGACCCTCATAATGTAACACTACAGGTACTTTAGTACCAAGTAAAGGGTCCTAATATCCCAAAAATTAATTTATAGGACCCTTATGAAACCAATTAATTTTAGGGTCGTATATATGCCTAGCTATAAACAACCCAAATAGCGTCCTAAAATACATGTTATGACACTTTTACAATGTTCTAAAAAGTTTAATAGGACAAATTCAAAGTCCTAACAAGTCATATATACAACGCTTTCATAAAAATACACGCGCACAGTTTTACGATATAATTATGGACATCGATCCAAACAATTGTTTTAATCAAACAATAAAAAGACCATCAATATATAAAACCCTAATAGTTAATAGTTATTATGTATATAAAAACAATTAATGAAACAAATAAACCTTTATTATATTTTAAATAAGTTTGTTCATAAAAAAACCAATAAACATAAATAAGTTAATACATTATCCAACATAAAGTCTTGTAACATTTAACAAAGAAATTAAAAGCATTGAAAGAAATGATTAACATAAAATCCAACTCATCAATCCGTCCCCAGTCCTCACGTACTACCTACAAATAAACCACTCATGTATAAGCGTTAAGTTCCATGTTATTAAAATTATTCATATCTCATGTTTTACAAATACATACCGCGGGATGAAAGGACAAGGCCATGCGATGGATGTACTGACACAATCTTGAATTGTGGAAAACAACCAATGCATAGAGATAAGAAGACAACTTAGAAAAAAATGATAATGGGTCAAGTTGGGTTGTTAAGTTGATTATACTTATAAATGTCAAATTCACTTTAACGCAGAAACTTATGTATAAGAAGAAATAATAATCCTACATAAACTAAACTATTAGAACATACAACTAATAGTCTAATAATCTAACATAAACACAAATATTTTAAAAAAACAAACTTTTGTGGTTGTAAAGATAGAATAAGAAGTCATACAAATATGACCATTTACTTAATATATGGTTTCAGTTTAAAGATATAACATGCATACGAGTTGGTTTATTTATATGCAACATTAAGTCATAAAAATATTGTTAGATATTTAAAAGAAATAAATACCTCTTGGTTTTGCTTGCCATGTACGTTCACTTTTCTTGTACTTTAGGCGCTCGTGCACAAAATTGAAACATTTTCTTAAGAAGTATAGTTGTTCTCTAATAATATGTATAAAAACTCACCTCTAACTGCTTCATGCCTGCGACTTACCTCTTATATGTTTACTATCATATGGGGTACTTCTACTGACATACATGTAGAATTTGACACTCTGATACTAAAAAGTGAATAATTATACAACTTTAAGACAATAAAGAACGGATTTGAAAAAATAGAAACAAACAAGATAACTTCCGAGCGTGACACCTTTAACCATATATGTGCCTACTTTCAATGTGCTTAATAAATTTCTATCGAGCATGTTGATGTTTATACTAGCAAGAAATATGTATCATGAGTTTGGACCAGATTTCAGATCATGTTCATGCTTCACCGTGTGCCGATGAAAATAGAATATAGAATATGCTTCAATTCGAAGGTGCATAGGTGATTATATATTTATGGTCATCAGGTGACATATGCACTAACTTAATTCGTACACTTCCTTTATCACTTGTCGAAAACAGGCTCTAGAATATAATGATCTGTTACCATAAGACCATACACTCATACAAGTCTACTTTGATGGGTACACTTACTTTCTAAAAACTGATTTTAGGTATTAGAAAAGAGCCAAAAGACATCATACAGCAAAAGTTACCAGACATTATAAACTATCTTAAAGTTGTAATCCTCCAACTGTCCGAAAGCTTAGGATCTTGGTGTTTTTAGCAAATAAACAAGATTTGACGTTTAAGATACAAAATCAATTAAAATCTGTTTTGTATATATAAGGTTCATATTACTTTCTACTTATAAAGTAGTATGATTAAGACAACTTACAAGGTCAGAGGAGGATTGTATTTGCAGCCACCTTACTGAATTGGTAGACTAGGTTGTTGAACCTGTTAAACAAACATAATCACTGTTATCACAAAATGATACTTACAAAGCGCATAGAGCTGAAGATTCACTAAAGAACTGGTTACATCTCTTAGTTACAAATTTTACATCTAAAATATAATCAATTCATAGTTCATGGTTTTTAGAAAATATGATGACATATCCATTTCTATCCAGAATCCCCATTCAATTGTTCTCTACATTAAAACTACATCATGCGTCATTGTAATTCTGTGTTAATAATTGAAAAGCGTTGATCAAAAGAATACTATTAACCTGAAAATTCCTTCAATTCTTATAACCTCATCCCATGTTTAAAGAAGATCTATTCAAGTATGCATAATAGGTAGACCAGCTCCAACATTAGCTACAAAAAATTAGTTCAATAATAGTCAACTTATGTTTTTCATAAATAGCATCAAGTGCCAACTCATATGAATCATCTCATGACTGCTTTCTCCATAAGATCATACATCATATAAGTAACTTTTTAATTGCAGAAACAACCAAATTTCTTTCATAACTATCTTCCATAACAATATTGGCAACATGTATCACCCTTGACTATTGGAGACTTTAGAGACTTCGAATGTCCAACTATGCTACTTCCAATTTCAAAATTCAAGTAAATATATTTATTTTTTTGAGGAATTATATAAGCCACATCAAACAGTAGAGAAAAAAACATATACTGATATACATATACATATATATATTATACGTAAGTTTTAGATGCTACAGGTTATATACATTGTTTTTGAAAATGTTGAAGCAAATATATTATTTGCATATGCATTCTCAACAAAATTTTGGTAGTCTGGAAGCATTGTGTCTAGTTTTGTTGAGGTGGTTCCCAAGTTTAAGACACTGTAATATACATCAATTTCATACTAAAGTCATTTTCTACACACATTAAATAGAGGTACTACGCACACACAATTGCTCAATTAAACCGAACCAGAATCGAAACCCTTAATGGAACAATACACAACTCAGAAAACTCACCGGAGACGAAACCCTTAACGAACAAAGATTGCGGATGCGTTTGCGTTTTCCGGCGATGACAAGGATGATCGGACATCTATTTGGAGTGGCGCTGATCGATTACATCGACGATGGTTCGCAGTGAGATGGTGTTGTTACTGTGGCTCTTTGTAACCTGCGGTTGTGTGCGGTGGTGAGATCAGATGACGAAGATGGTGAGGCGTCGGCTAGGGTTTGATCGAAGAAGATAAGAATGGGGGGTGGGTGACTGGTTGGGTAAAATGTTGAAACTCAATTTTTATTATATTTTTATTTAGGACCCTTAAGTTTGTTATTTTAATTATTTATTTTCAATTGTTAGAGAGATCATATTTATTAGGCATGCTTACGAAACAAACAGTTTAAAACATTAAGTATTAAACCATTTAGACATCTGAACTAGTAAGACTAAACAAAGAAACCCTAAGACTATCCCATTCACAACCCAACTCAACCCAACTTTTTAATAAAAAACTAATTTCTCTCTCTTCCATCTACACAATCCAACCAAACCTAATTTTTCACTCTCATTAACAACTCAATCTTCACTATTTTTATTACATAAAAATATAATTTATGAATTTGGGTTTTTATTTGAAACAATATTTATTTTGTATTAAAAATTAAACAGATTATATTGGATTTTTTAGATAATAATATTTATCTAATTATCTTGTATTAAAAATATATTTTTTTAAAAGAACTCGGATTTTAATAATATTTATACCGGCACGTTCGTAATAAAAAACTGATCAAGATGGTATTATTAGATTTTATAAAAATCTTAATTATCAGAAGATATCTCTCTTATAATAAATCACTAACCCAACCTCCCACATTCATCCACTTGTCACCACTACATTCACCCTCAGCTAGGTCACGGATCTTGGAGCAAATCGGGTTATATTAGCGGGTCTTTGACTAAAACCCATCAAAGAGGCCTTCTATTATACTCCCTAACATGACCATAGACAAAGGAGCAATAGAACTGAAGAGAAGATTCTTTAACTTTAATGAAACAGTTGATCATTTGGTCAGTCATATCAATAACCATAATGTCCACCTTATTAGGATTCCACCCAACAATAAGCCTGACCCAGTTGCTGCAATACTGCTTGTTAGTCACCCATTCCCAGCTCCTGAATATTTTATGGCAAATTTTATATGTGTTGGCTTTCCTGACATGAGACTCCAGCAAACAGCAAATACCAATGCCATTATCATTCATAAGGTCCTTAACCTGGTTTTGATGGTCTATAGACATAAGACCCCTTACATTCCAAGTAAGAATGTTAGACATGATTAACTCTTACAAGAGGAGGCAGTAGTACCCAATACCTGAGTACTCTGCAAATCAAAATCAGCCTTCTGCTTGTCACAGTCAATTTTCATATCTTGAGCATCCTCATCAAGGTCAGATTCAACCTCAACAATGTCATTGACACTCTCATATTCTCCCACTGCTTTGCATCCTTCCACAAAATGTGTTAAAGAGCACAGATGGTCATAAAAGTTTCTCTGAGATTGAGACCATTGAGCAAATTCTTCCATCTTGGGAACATATCTTTTATCCACAAGAATATAAATTTCATTTTCCTGTTCATCACTCAGATTATTGGCCTTGTTGAAGAGAACATTAGAGATTCTTCTAAATTCAGAGGGAGGGGAGGCTGAGTCAGAAGCTGAAACAGGGATTGGCTTATTATCAGGGATTTGGGCATTGTTAATTGAGAAGTGAGCAGGTTTATGGGGGGAACACTCAGAGCCGGGTTTAGGAGTCTTAGGAATGGGAGTAGAAGGTTTAGAGAGGTTAGGTAGTTTAGAAAAGTGTGTAGGGGAAGGTTGGGTATGTTTAAAGTGGGTAGATCTAGAAGGTTTAGGTTGGGGGTGTGGTTTAGGAAAAGAAGATTTGTGATGGTGAATTTTGGGGGGTGGCTTTAAGGGTACATCATCAGGAGGGGGTGGGGAGACATGATTAAGAGGTGGTTTGCAGGCAGAGGTAGAGGCAAAAGAACCATCCTTTAAAGAAGATTCAGGATCAGAATGCTCAAATATATTCCCATCAGTCCCATGATTCAAACTTGCAAATCTATTCTTTAATTCCATTGTCTCTTTTCCACTTGCAGTAGATACCTTCTCTCTATACTCTTGCTTGCTATGCTGTTTATTACCATTCATATTCATGTTTTTAGAAGATCCAGTATTTTGTTGCATTTTTACTTTGACTGGACTAGCATGCTTTTTAGGAGAGATTGATGGCTGATCATTCACAGATTTGTTCACCTTAGACTGTTTTCCCACCTGAATAAACCCATCATCAATAACAGATTTACCTTTATCCAAAGGGTTTAGGGTTTAGGGTTTAGGGTTTAGGGTTCAGGGTTTAGGGTTTAGGGTTAGGGTTTAGGGTTTAGGGTTTAGGGTTTAGGGTTTAGGGTTTAGGGTTTAGGGTTTAGGGTTCAGGGTTCTGGGTTCAGGGTTCAGGGTTCAGGGTTCAGGGTTCAGGGTTTAGGGTTTAGGGTTTAGGGTTTAGGGTTTAGGGTTCAGGGTTCAGGGTTCAGGGTTCAGGGTTTAGGGTTTAGGGTTTAGGGTTTAGGGTTTAGGGTTTAGGGTTTAGGGTTTAGGGTTTAGGGTTTAGGGTTTAGGGTTTAGGGTTTAGGGTTTAGGGTTCTGGGTTTAGGGTTTAGGGTTTAGGGTTTAGGGTTTAGGTTCTGGGTTTAGGGTTTTAGGGTTTTAGGGTTTAGGGTTTAGGGTTTAGGGTTCTGGGTTTAGGGTTTAGGGTTTAGGGTTCTGGTTCTGGGTTTAGGGTTTAGGGTTTAGGGTTTAGGGTTTAGGGTTTAGGGGTTTAGGGTTTAGGGTTTAGGGTTTAGGGTTTAGGGTAT